>JAFREQ010000005.1:2780000-5280000 GCA_025331565.1 Holacanthus passer
CAACAATAATGCATCACAAGTGCAGCTCTGAATACCAACAATGCACAGAAAGTATTGAATTAATTTTTTATTCCTCACAACCATAAAGAAAACTTTATTTGTTTGTTTCTAACAGTCTGTCTGGGGACATTATTGTCTTAGCACCACAAGAGAAGAGCGCTTGTATCTTGTCCAGTAAAATAGTCATATTTCTTGTTGAGTAATCATCTGACCTCACAACATCCACAAACACTGATTTAATACATCACTCATTGAGCTAAAGAAAGCCATTAATCAGTTGTTCGGACTAATACATTGTAGCTGCCGGTGACGTGCCATAGAAAAGGCATGAGAAAGGTCATGATGTGTAGGAGTAAATGAGCCTGTGCCATTTATGGTAGTTAGTTTGGCCCAATATTGTTGCAATTAAGTATTGCTGTTGTACTGAAATGGGAGCAAGGCTGCAGCTAATAGATTCACAACTAAATGATAAATGAAAAATGCTCCAAACCGACATCTTCAAATTGCTTCTTTTCTCCAACCAACAGTAGAAAGGCTTCATTTGCTATCATAAATGAAAAAGAAAGCCAGCAATTCCTTACATTTAAAAAGCTTGGACCAGCAAATATTTGACATTTTTGTTTGAAAAATGACTGAAACGATTAATCATCAAAATAGTTGGCAATTCATTTTTTAATCTAATCGACTAATTGTTGTAGTTCTACTGTATTGTGTGATGTGTAAAATTAATGAACAATGAACATGAAGGATTAGAACTTGAAAAATGTATTTTTCAAGTCCAAGCTGCAGAGTATTCACATCCCGATGTGCTCAGGCGTGTCGGCAGAGAGGCAAAAATGGTTGAATGAAAGCGAGCCCGCACACTGAGCTCCTGAATTAATGCTCCCACTCTGCTGACGTCTGTGCTGTAGAAGTCGGCAGCTGCAGCAGAGCTCATCTCCGACACAGGTAGTGACATTCATTCAGACTGGAACAGGGCTTCAGTGATGCAGTGTGTCTGTCTGCATGAGCAGAGGCCTGCTGCAGTGATTAAAGTCAGTGACGTCAGCTGAAGCAGCAACGTCACTGTAGGACCCACAGAGGAGAGACCGGAGGGAGACGCTTGAATTGAAGAGTATTTTTGGTCTCTCGTAATCTACACAACTCTTCAGGCAGATGAAATAAATCTTTTTCACTCACTCTGTTCTAATCCAATAAATGTGGTCTGTTAGATTGTCTGGCAGATGGATTCAGCTGTAAATTATCAGACTGGCTTCCTGTCAGTACGTAATAAATACAAGACTCAACTGCTCCTGGGATGGATGTGTGTGTTTTGATGCTGTTTTTGAGTGTGTGCTTCAAATCTATTGCAAATACTGAACAGCCTTGGGTGCACTATATTATATATGTGATGTTGTGATCACTAAGGCGACTGTCTGGCTTTGTGTACGTGGAGATGTAAGAGCAACAGAGGAGTGTCCGGTGTCTGTCTGCATGCAACAACCACGTCCTGGCCTTCACTGCTTGTCATTGGACGGTGTGAATTTCAGCAGTCAAATGAGAGAACAGTAAGATGGAACTTGAGAGATCCAGGGTCCAACAACACAAACATGTGGGTTGCTGAGAGTCCACTATGACTACCTGACCCATGGCTGACTGAGAACAAGATTATGTTCCTAGCTAGGCCCACCATGCCTTTATGCAACAGATGTGACAAACATGTACTTAATTGATGAGACTGATTACAGAAATAAGATGGAGAAATGGAAGTATTTTTTTTTTCCAACATGACGAGCTGAAGAAGCTGAGATGTTGATTGGTTAACTGATTATGTAGTTGTTAATCCGTTATGACCCTGATTCATAAAAATGTTGGGATGCTGTGTGAAATGTAATTAAAAACCGAATGCAATCATTTACAAACAAACTGCGTTTACAGACGACAGTTCCATCCTTGCTTGTGAATGACTGAGTCTTTCCAGGATGAACCTAATCATGATACTATCACCTGTTACCAATGAACCTGTTTACCTGTGGAACGATCCAAACAGGTGTTTTTGGATCAGTCCACAACTTTCACTGTCTTTTGTTGCTCCTGTTCCAACTTGTTTGAAACATGTTGCTGCCATCAAATTCAGAATGAGCACAAAAATCTATGAAGTTGTTTAGGTCAAACATAAATATATTGTCTTTGTGCTGTTTTCAATTGAGAATATGTCAGAAAGGCTTAGCAAGTGATCACATTCTGTTTTATTTATGTTTTACACAGTGTCCCAACTATTTTGGAAACAGGGTTGTAAGTCTCATTAGTGTAACTCTTGTTAGTCTGCTATAAACATTCACAGTGTTCATGCCTACACTGAACCCTTGACCTTCTCCAGAATATCTCTCTCCCCTTTAATGTTTCCACTTGATACGACACTTGACAGTGTTGTTACACCATCTCGTACTTTGATATGTTAAACCACCCGCGACTCAGTGGACTAATAAAAAAACAATTTTCAGCTTGTAAAGATCACTGAGAGGAGGAGGTCAAATCCAACATTATGGAGTTAATTGATCCACTTCATCTCGCTGCCGAATCACCACCTGGCTGCAAGAAGTATAAGAAGTACACAAAACATATATGCAGTATTACACAGGTAGGATGGAAATAACAGAAAAACACCACTGCAGTTGTTGTTTATCCTGTGATATGACTGAGTAGTCAGGTGGTGGCCACATATTTACCTCCAGTTTGTAATCCATCCATCGAAACCACAAGGGATCAACAAGCAACGTAACCAAGTCTAAGGTCAAGTTTCTCCTCAGTCCACTCCTGATGTCTCCTTTTTGATTTCTCAATCCTTTTTCCGTTGTTGTTGTGTTGTTGTTGTGCTGTCACTGGATGCAGCAGCACATCAAGGTGTTGAGTGTCACTGTCTCTGGTGAGGATTTTCCCTAAAGGCTAAAGACGTAGCGTCGGTTACGCAACTTTGTCACCCTTCCACCAGCAGCAGGGTTCAGACAACACAAATATGATCAGTGTGTGACCCTCACTCTCCAGAGAATGTCCCACTGGGTGTGGGGAGTGATGAATGCTTAATTAGGAGAAGTGTTGTCATGGAAGAAAAAGCTAAGTTACTAGGCTTCGGATGCTGTTCTCACTATAAGAAGAGAGACAGTGAAATAAATGACATTAGTGTTATAACCAGAAGAGCATCTGAAAGATTGTCTTGATAGAGATAGAGAAAACCACGTCGTGTTGTGTAGTTGTTGTTCAAGTGAAAGTCAACTAGTTATTTTCAGTCTAAAGTAATGGGTTCAGGGATTGCTTTGTTAGTAAAGTTGTGGCCTGGTTATACAATGATTGCACAACTCTCTGTTGAATATGCATATAGTTCGAGTGGTCAAGGTGTGATGGAAAAAGGTGCACTGACAGAGCATGTCAACAACTGACAATAATTTATCTGACATGATCAAAACGTGCTGTATCAGTGCCGATTTTCCTGGCAACCAAACCTGAATTCAGTCATGATTCTGTACCATAGGAAGATATTTGGGTTTGTCTGGTCTTTGACATGCCACTTCAAACTATATCTGTTGTACATATACAGTAAGCGTAATGTGAGGGGCATTCTTTTGAACAGCCACTTCCTGCTGCATGGTACAAGAACTTAAGGAGGAGACACACTGGATGTGAAGACATATTTCAAAACAATAGATTCTCATCATTTCCTATGGAGGGCAGGAGATCCGGCCACCTGGTGCATCATGGATATGCTGTGGCAAGTTGACAGATCAAACTGTCAAACCCGGCAGTGCTGAAAAAATATGAATCAAGATCCTGTTTCTACATTTCCCATTTCTTACCTCAAATGCTTTCAGAAATATATTTTCAGGAGCCGTTTAGCTGTAATATGAGAAGGTTTGTCACCCAGCTGCCACGTTGGAAAGAGACAACATAAAGCAAAACAATGACTGACTCACAGTACGTCACCCTCCGCCCGGAGCTTTCAGTTGTCTGGTGCAGTGAGATGCGTCCTTGCCAGATTCTTTGCGTCTATACTATTTAAGAGGACACACACTCAATTTTATTTATTTTCTATGGAGAGCAGGAGATCCAGCCACATGGTGCATGATGGGTATGCCGCACAGAAAGTTGATGGACCCTTTGTCATACCTGCATTTACATCAACACAACTTGAAATGAGTCCATCCGAATATTTCTCAAATATTTTCAGAAACACATTTGAGTGTACTAGCTTTAATACAAGAAAGTTTGTGACTAGGCTGCCTTTTTTTTCCCTGCTTGAAAATCGCAGAGCCAAAACCAGTCATTGCCCAATTTGCAGTTATATCACCCACCAGCCAGAGGTGGTACAGTGGGTCCAGATGTGTCCTCACTGAGACATCTATTTCCAATATTAGTCATATTAACTAATTCTGTAAGTGGCAGTAAAATCTTTTTATTCGTTTATTTTTAAGATATAATTTAGTTTTCTTGCACCAGAATTTGCCTCCATTAGTCATGTTGTTGTCACCGGCTGTGTCGCTCCCTCCCCTCATTCACTCTGGCACTAATAACCCCTCATACATCCGTCTCTCTTCGCTGATTGGACGGTGTGTGTCTCCGCCCTCCAGCAGCAGCTTTTACCGCAGCCTGCTGCAGACAAATCAAACACAAGCACCGAGCAGATGTTGATGAGGCACCTGCTTCTGTCACAACATCTGCTCAGCATGTCAACATCTCTGCAGCCTTTCTACATCGTCACGTTTTTTTTTTTAAACGGATAATTCCTCAATCCGCGATGCTCATTAAAAGCAAAGCGTCAAAGTGAGATCTTACACTTCTACCCACCACACCTGATCGGCGACTCCTCGGTAGCTACAGCCCGCCTCCGTGCGCCCTGCCCCGGCCACCAGAGCAGCGATGCCTCCCGGTGTGGTGACCGCGCCACGGAGCTCCTCAGCCGGCTGCTTCTGCGCCTGCTGCGGGGTGAAGATGAGACCGTATTTCACCCAGAACTCCGTGATCTCACAGGGGGAAATTTATCAGCTGTAAGTTCACTGAAAACACCCCTCCAGGTTTTTATGTGTGTAAACATGTAGCTGTGAATCACTAACATCTTGAGGTGGTTGTAATGTATCCTGATTCAGTTTGTATATCAGTAAGTGGTTGGATGTTTTTTTCTGACTTGAAGCTTACTTGTCTTTGCACAGATCATATATTTGTGTATAACAGTGATCTGGTGTTTTTGTTTCCCATGGTGACTTAATGGGAAGGATGTGACAGCACAGCAGCAGCAGAGAAGTCGGTGGCTGCAGGAGGAGGTTTCCTTCCCTTTGCTCCTTGTAATAATAAGTGCCTGATGCCACGCTCCTCTGATCACATGCACCCTCCTCCACCCACCTTGTTTCATCTTAGATGTGCCCTAAAATGCATCTTGCGGGAAGGCACACGGTGTACCTGAGACAGATTGTTCTTGAATCAGAGGACGTGATTCATCTGTCAGCAGAGTGTCTTCGCTGGGAATTTATGTCTTTGATCAACCAGATCAAGACATAGCTTGTCTGTATTATTCACATTTGTGTAAAACATCTGTCTATTGTGTATTTACACTTGGTGAAAGAGTGCAAACTCAGGTCTCAGTCTGCTATTTGCTATTTATTTATTTATTCAATAAATGCCATGTCAGTGCGTCTTCGGTGGTTTTTCACAATTTATGTCCAGTTTGCCAGTGTTGTCCGTGTCCTTGGTGCACACAGTCCCTGTTGGTGTTGGACTGGGGAGGCTAGATTTTCACTGGGGGACAATTATGCTGCTGACATTCATGCTATATACCCCCAGCTCCAGTTTTATGCAAATCTTCACCATGAAGAGAACTGAGTGTGTTGTGTAAGATGTTGGTTTAAACTGTTATAGAAAAAAATGTAATGTCAAATTTGTGGATGTCACAAATCTCTAATATCCATTTTTCTAACTTAGGAAAGTAACTGGATACTTTTAAAGCCACTGTTCTGAAGCTGCAAATTCCCTGATTGTCTCTTTTGTAATCGCTGCTGTCTGTTTCAGGTTTATCCCCCTTTCCTTCTGTTCCTTCTTTGCCCTCACAGTGGACCTCTGATAGACCTTTCTCATCCTTTGTCTATATTTATTTTATTTCCCCCAGTATGGAGTGACAAAGATGGGCAGTTGGTGATCAGAGGTGTTAGTGGTGAATCAGCATTCACTCCATCGTTACGAAACACAATGAGGCTTCTACTTTGGCGTCAGCTTAATCAGGAGTGTAGTCGTCACTCGCTATGATTTTTGGTTGTGATTCAAAAAACATTTAACGGAATGCATTGGGCATTTTAACACCATTACATAACTCTATTGTTCAGAGAGCAGTCGCGCCAAGTAGCTTAGCTGGAGGTGCCAGTTTCATACCAGGTTGTTGTTCTGTTTTGTGCCATAAAGGAGTGAAGTCTCAGCTAAAGCCAGTTGGGTTGTAATTGTCTGTAGAGTAGGAAGATGAAAAGCTGCAGGTAGATCTGCTGGTTTGAGAAAAGGCAAGGTTCATGAGAGCATGAAAATCGGTTGGTTAAATGAGTGGACAGTTTGTTTTCCTCTGTAACTCAGTATGTATGCGCCTTCTGTCATTTTGTGAACATGTTCGGTAAAGCCAACACATTATTGGAACCAGCTGGTGTTTGTTGCAAACTGCAAAGTGTCTTGAGCTCATAAAGGCACATAAATCTTTCCATTATTGTTTTGCATATGATGTTTGTACAGCAAGTCACGTGTATTTTCTAAGTCAACATCAGATTAAATCACCATTATTGAAACACATTCAACATTTAGATGACAAAATCCCTCATACATAATATTCAGCTTTTTTATGCAGAACTAAAGCTTCTTGTTATTAAGATTTTACAATGTCCCAACTTTTTTGAAATTGAGGTTGTAGTTTAGTCTATAAATTGTCAGAATAATGAGAAATGCCCACCACAAGTTCCCAGAGCCCGAGGTTAATATTGCTTGTTTTGTCCTATCAGTTGTCCCAAACAATATATACAATATACATATACAATATATTGAGTTTATTATCACAGGTCAGAGAAAGGCAGAAAAGACTCACCTTTGAAAAGCAGCGACTCGGGTATATTTGACATTTTTACTAGAACAATGACTGAAACAATTAAAAGAAAAGGATTTGATGATTATCTTTCCATTGATGGACTAATCGATTAATTGATAGTTTCTATTTAGCTCTTTAACTTTAATAAAAATTGCTCTGGTTGAAGTCTATTGTAGTGCGTTTGACTTTTAGGGAAACCTCATATAAGGAAGTTAAAATGGTAAAGCCCTCTCAGGATGCTTTTTATTGCTAACTATGGGTGGTTATCAGTCCCTTTATTTTTTTTCCTCTCTTTTCTCTCTGTCTGTCCAGCATCAGTGAAAGTTTCCTGACAGTCAAAGGAGCTGCTCTCTTCTTACCTCGAGGAAATGGCTCCTCCACTTCTTCTGCCTCTCGCTTCTCACAGCTGCGCAGCAAACATGCAGGTGAGGTCAAAGGTCTTCCTCAAGAACAAGTAACTGTTTGACTGTTAAATAATGCTGTAGGTAAAAACATTCTTGACACTGATCAAATTTGTGTTTCATTACTCTCCTCTCACCAGGTGACATCCAGCAGCATCTACAGACCATGTTCACTCTCCTCAGACCAGAGGACAACATCAAACTGGTGGGTACACACTATAACACACACACGCAATTCAATCTTACGGTTGTCAATCAACTGTATTAGACATCAGCTGTGTTTTCACTGCTCCAGGCGGTTCGACTGGAGAGCGCTCACGCTCAGGTCACCCGCTACATGGTGGTGGTCTCAACCAATGGTCGTCAGGACACGGAGGAGAGCGTGGTGCTGGGGATGGATTTCAGTCCTGTAGATAGGTGAGACAGTAACACACACGTGCTTATATGTGCCTGCCTGTTTTGATACTGTGCTTAAAGTTGATTTATTTTTTCCCTCACAGCTCATGTTCTGTAGGGCTGGTTTTGCCCTTATGGAGCGACACGTTGATACATCTGGATGGAGATGGGTAAGATACGTACTTTAACCACAGAGCGAGCACACGCTAAACACCAGGCTGCTAAGATGGCTGACTCTTTTTTTTTTTATTTCACTTCTCTCCTCTTTGCTCCCTCTCTTCTTGCTCTCAGGGGTTTCAGTGTGTCAACTGATAACAGAGTGCATGTATTCAAGCCTGTTTCTGTGCAGGCCATGTGGTGAGTCACACTCCATTAATCACACATCTTGGTAGAAATGGATATCTGCCCTTTTATTGTTTGTATGTTCATTTTGTCATCTGAAGCCATTTATTTGAAAGTCTCTCTTTTTCTGTCATGATCTCAAACTCTGTCTCCATTCATCTCCTGTCTGTCATCTCATTTTTCACTGTCACTTGCAGGTCGGCCCTCCAGTCACTCCATAAAGCATGCGAGGTGGCTCGCTGTCACAACTACTTCCCAGGCAGTTTGTTCCTCACCTGGGTCAGCTACTATCAGAGCCGCGTCTCCTCCGACCAGGTACGCATCAACGAGTGGAATGCCATGCAGGACGTGCAGTCACATCGTGCCGATTCGCCCGTGCTCTTCTCTGATGTGTAAGTATCCAGATTAAATGGAATCGCTTCTTCTTTTTCACTCTTTATTTTCTCTCTCCATCTTTTTCAATTATTTTTTTTTAAACAATGCGTGATTATTTATTGTTTGTCCTGATGACATTAACAAGTGCAAGTATTTAAAACACTAAAGTGGTTTAGTCGTACTGTATGTTCACAGTAACATTCCATAAATGGAAATGGACTTGCAGTTATTTCATATAATGTGTTTGAATATTATGGTGTTTCTGCAGACCTACAGAAAGAGAGCTGACAGAGCGTCAGATCAAAACCAGTTTGAGGGAGATCATGATGCAGAAAGACCTTGAAAATGTCACCTGCAAAGAGGTGAGTCAGTGGTTCAGATGCTGGATTTGAAGATTCTCCACACAGATGCATTCATCATTAAAATTTATAAAGGATTCAGTGTTTGAATGCATTTGCTGTTTGAAGATTTTATGTGTGTTTGTTTGTTTTCTGGCTGGATGTGTTCTGTAGATCCGAACAGAGCTGGAAATGCACATGACGTGCAACCTGCGGGAGTTCAAGGAGTTCATCGACAATGAGATGATTGTCATTCTGGGCCAGATGGACAGTCCTACAGAGATCTTTGACCATGTTTTCTTGGTAGGTTGACTCAGAACATCTCTACCACTGCTGCCTTTGCCACCAGTGTTCGTCTCATTACGCTAAAATCCACATGCTGAAGAAGAAGAGCTGCCAAAACAGCTAAAACACAAGAGAGTTAATTACAACATTTAAGAATAGAAAGTGTCTCCGTTCTTTTAAGTAAAATGTATGAACATTCATTGTACACCAGGCTAAATCCACGTCTGAGGAACCTGGCAAAATATGAGATAGTCTTGTGTAATTCCTCCTAATTTTAAGGTACTTTGCTCTTGTTTGGTTTCGAGTGCACATTGGATGTCAGGCATGCCTTGCTACAGGATTTAAGCATTATGAAAAGCTCAGCTGAAGGCTCTGAACTAGTCTGAGGATTGCTTTTGTTTCCTACAGGGATCTGAGTGGAATGCATCCAATTTGGAGGAGTTGCAGAAGAGCGGGTAAGGAGGGGGACAAAAACAACAAACCCATGACACAGTACAAGCTGTACTGAAGTCAATAAAAACATTAAGTATTATATGATAATATCCTAGCAATGATTTTGTTAGAATGAACTTAAATGTTTTATGTGAAAATATTTTCATTTGTGACTCCTTTTCTCCCAGGGTGCAGTACATCCTGAATGTAACGCGAGAGATTGATAACTTCTTCCCTGGTGTGTTTGAGTATCACAACATCCGTGTTTATGATGAGGAGGCCACTGACCTGCTTGCTTATTGGAATGACACCTACAAGTTTATATCTAGAGCAAAGTGAGTATCAGACTGTGTGTTCTCGTTTTTTAGGAGTTAGCTCCTTTTGAAAAACTTAACCAGATCACCAGCCTTACAGAAGTTGTTGACAGTGATATGTTGATATGTGTGATTGATTCTTCACATCTACTCCAGGAAAGCCGGATCCAAGTGCCTGGTGCACTGTAAAATGGGTATAAGCCGCTCTGCAGCCACAGTGATTGCGTACGCCATGAAGGAGCACGGCTGGGATTTGAAAAAAGCCTTTGATTACGTCAAGGAGCGTCGAACTGTGACCAAACCAAACCCCTCTTTTATGCGACAGCTGGAGGAGTATCAGGGCATACTGCTGGCCAGGTACCCACATAGACACACACACACATGCAAGTATATTTCACATGGATCTGCGGGTGTAGCATGACACCAACACTGCCTGGACTGTATGATTGCTAAGGCTAATAAAATATAATCCCACCAGGTTGGAACAAAAAAGCACACACAGCTAAACCACTTTAAACTACTTGAAGATGTGCTCCAAATTTTTATGTATAATGTTTATGTACAATTTGTGCACCCATAATCCAAACTAGAATTTCTTTTTCACTTTGCCCACAATTGAGTAGTGCCTATGGCTTTGGGGAACCAGTTTTTGATTTTTTTTTTTTTTTTTGTTGTTGTTGTTGTGTATTCCCACCCCTCTGTCACCCTCTCCTGCAGCAAGCAGAGGCACAACAAACTGTGGCGTTCTCACTCTGACAGCGATCTGTCTGACCACCATGAGCCACTGTCTAAATCTTACGCCCAACCGCACAGCCTGGGTCACTCAGATCCTCATAACCAGACTAACAGCACGCCTGGTCCCTCTGTGAAAGAGCTGCTGGAATCACTGGCAACTTCAGCCAGCTCTGGCAAACCAACACACTCCAGCAGCCAGCCTGATACTGGCATCCAGTCCAATCAGCTCAGCTCGTCATCCTCCGAGGGGTCGGCAGCTCTGTCGGGCCACGCTGAAGCTCCAAGCCTCAAGGTTCCTTCTCATTCTGCTGCAGTCCAGATCAGCCAGACTGACTCCCCCTGTCCCGAGTCCACAGCTGGCTCTGTGTCTCAGTTATCCCCGCCGCTCTCCAACGGCTTATGTGACTCTGAGGAGCAGCCCCCATCACCTCCTCTCTCCCAGCCAAGGGCCGCCACTGTGGTGCCTGAGCTGCAAAAGACAGACATGGTGACTGTCGCACAGAGTGTTTTAGTGGGCCAGCCTCACCCACCTCCATCCTTTCACCACCTCCCCATCTCCCCTGCTCCGTCCCCAACTCCAGCCAGCCTGGATGAGGTTATCAAACCACAGGCCTTGTCCTGCTCTCTGCCTGTGAGTAAACCAATGCTAGTGTCAGTGCCTGAGCCCATTGCAAGACAAACACCAAGCACACAACAGGCTGGACCCCAGTGTCTGTCTGCACCGGTGCCTGTCAAAAAACCAGACTGTGACCATCAGATGTGTGGCTTGTCTTCGGACACTTTAGCAGCCCATCCTCCCTCCACTAGTGATTTTAACAGCTACCCCAGTGCCATTCCACAAGACGGCGAAGTGTTGTTCGGCCACAGCGCAGATCACATTAACTTTTTCAGTGCCAGGGAAAAGTTCAAAGGAATGAGTCAAGACGGTAAGAGCTGCCAGCTGAAGAGTTGTGGCAAGGAACAGCAATCACTGCCTCAGGAGGTCTCCACTAATGAGGGGAAGGAAGAGGAGAAAAGAAAGGTAGGACTACTGATTGTAGTAAAACTTTTCACAACAGAATCAATCACACACAACTAAATTATTGTCTCTGCTTTGGGTCACAAATATTCTTCTTGTGTGAAATGCCCAATGTAATGTAAATAACTCTCAGATGAAATTCAAATTTTGGATTAGAGTTATTGGAGTTAAAGGGCGCCACCTGGTGGCGTAAAGGTAGAACGTTCCATGCAGTGTTATCTGTCACATCTGAATCAGTCTAACTTGAATGTCTTTTGAGTAACCAAATTATCCTTTATATTATCTTTCTTTTCTTTCTAGGAAATGAGCGTCCCTGTGCAGGTCACAGGACTGAAGCCTGCAGGGCACCCAGAGGCTTCACCTCATGGCCCTTTAAGCCAACCAGAGGCTCAGGGGCCCCAGGACCAGGAATTGAGGAAGTCAAGGCAGGAAATAGAGGATAGAGATGTTTTATCACAGAAGGAAGCTGAGAATGTTAAAGAGGAAGTAAAAAACAAAGAAGAGGAGGAGGCGGCTCCTGCTGGTCTTTACAGTGACTGGACGAGGGGGTCCGTGCGACGTGTCACACGACAGCTGGAGCAAAGAATTAAACAGGGGCATGAGACTCCGTCGCCCTCCTCATCTCCACCCTCCCTCTCCAGCAGCTCCTCCTGCTCTCTGCGGCGTCCACCCAGTGTCCATTCTGCCACAATGCCTAACCCCCAGGATGCATCAGTTTGTGTGCAGGTGTCAGTTGTTAGCAGCCTGCAGGAAGAGGAGGAGGATGGGGAGGATGATGATGTGAAGGTTGGACCAGTTAAAAGGGAGAGTGGTGATGCAGCTCAGAGGGGGGCACAAGGAAATATTGACAGAAGCACAAAAGGACACAAACTCCATCCTGCTGATACCATATTGCTCTCTACCTCTTCTCCTTTCCACCGCTCTGCCCATTCTCCCTTTGCCTCTGTGAACTTCCTGTGTTTGGAGGGAGTGACGGAGCTCGAGTCGGGCACAGACTGGGACTGCTCTATAGAGGGACCACATGAGGACGTTATCATGAGGGAGACATGGGAGACTTTGTGCGAGCTGGGTGCCTTCCTGCAGCAGGTGAGTGCGGGCGGAGCCTGCAAGACCAGGTGTGCCGACCAGGTTTTCGGCCTCAGCGCTAGAAACACTCAGAAGCGAGGTAGCAGTATCCAGAAGAGGGTCAGAGAGGTAGAGGCCAGGATTCGCCAGGCAGGACTGACCCCTCCATCCCTGATGAAGCGTTCGGCCTCTCTGGCCAAACTGGGCTGTCTGGAGCTGCTCGCCAATGACCTGAGTGATTGGGAGCGCAGCCGCCGCTCTGTAGCTCCGTCCTCCGCTGAACCTCTGATCCACACAGTTAATGACGAGTCCAAGAAGCAGCGCGTCCACAACTCTCCTTCCTCAGCCGGCCAGCAGCCAGAGGTCCACGGGACTGGTGTGGAGAGGCTTTCTGAAGCTGTAGAAACCTCACCGCCTCCACCGTCTCCACCGTCAAATCAGAGTCTGCAGGAAGGACAACTCCCCAACTCAGACCGAGACTCTCTGCATTTTCCTGCGCCGACACCTATGACAACAAGGCAGCAATATGGAAGGACTCATCCCCTGAGGCGGCTTAAGAAAAGAACTGCTAGTACCCTTTACCACACCATGTAACCCTCACTGTGTGTGTGTGTGTGTGTGTGTATGTTTGTGTATGTGAGAGAGAGGGATCATGTACACCTGTGAGAAATGGAAATTAATGCAGATGTTAGATTTATTCAGCAAAACAAACCAATGCCTCTTGCCTTAAAGGATATGTTAAGTACTTTCTGTACTTGTTTCTTCCCTGCAGATCTGCCAAGAGCTCCTGTGAAATCTGCAATATGAGATAATAGTCTCAGTGACAAGGCTGTTGAAATTCAAACTATGAGTCAAATTAGAAGAAACGCTGTGTAGGACAAACACTTTCCAAAAGGAGCAAAAACAATCAAACAAATGTAGATGGGTAACGTTTCAAATGTTAATACGCCTGAGCCTTCACATACTCACTCTGTACGTCATTGCTGGTTCCTCCGTCATTCACTTGATATTTACTTGATTGCTGTTGGTTGATCGTCCGACCTGATGTTAGGTAGAATGTAGCCTCTGTTTTCCTCTTCTCGTCTGCTTTCATGTCTCTTTATCAATATTTGCTAGTTGTGCTGGATAGCTGCCAAGAAAATGATACAGCTGTTTTTCTGGTACAATCTGAAAGGTAAATTAATCGACACTCAGACAGACTTATCAAACCCGTGCATGTAAAGATAAACTTGGATTCATTTGGTAGAAATACTTGAAATACTGATAAGTAATGCTGTCTAGAGACTGATGTTAAACGTGGGTCCTGTTAGCAGCAGCTCAGGTTGAACCGCACACACAGATTAGTTTCCCCCCCAAAGAAATATGTATCCAGAGCTGGTGACAGGATAGCTGCATGGTTGTACAACAGTTTATTGAATCAAGATGCAAAGAGAAGAGGCATGCTGTTCTTTTTTTTTTTTTTTTTTTTTAATGTTTGTTTCGACTACACAATACCTCAGTCAGTCTGAACCAAATCTGACCTGCAACGTCAGGCTCTGGATTCCTGGAATGTCAGTCAGCAGCAACTTCACTTCTCGACAAACTGAAGTATACTCATCTCTCGTGTCCTCTCGCAGTTCTGATGCCACTCAAAACTAGACATTTTCTGTATGTAGTTCTTTGTGGGAGAAAGGGGTAGGTTAGGGGATTGGGAGTTGAAGGCAGAGTGTATATTTGTGAGTTTTCTGCCATGTTCTCTTTGGGATGTAAAGGTCTATATTGTGAGTGTTGACATTTTAAGAACTGTACATGTTTTTATATCTGGTTTGTGTCCGTGTGTGAGTGCGACTGCGTAGCACAACTTTACCACATGGGTGTGTACATTTTATTTTATTTTTTAATTGATCGTTTTCTCTTTTGTACACATTTTTAGGAGTGTGCCTGTGACTGGCAAGTGAAGCTTCTCTGCAGTCTATCAGAAATGTCTGTATAGGGAGGTCTGTCGTACATGCACTTTACTCCCTTTTTAGTTTTAATGTGGCTTTTTTTTTAAATGTATGGTTGCTACTTCTGGGGAGCATGCTTAGGTTGTAGCAGCTGCTGGGTATGTGTGTGTGTATTGTCAGAAACTGATTTTTTTTTTTCTTTTTATTTTAAACTGTCATTGTAAATAGACTCTTTTATATCATGTGCTTCAACTGTGACCATTAAACAATGGAAATTATTGAATGTTTTGTTTTGAGTCTGTACAGTAATATAAGGTCATGACATAACTGAATATGCTTTTCACTAATAGGATAAACAAAAGATGATGATGGTATGTTTTAAGATATTGAGATTATTTGGCGGTTATGTCTCAAAATATACTAAGTGTTCACAATTTCCAAGGCCCTGACTTTATTCAATTCACAATTCAAAACCTGCAGATATTCAGTTTACTATGATATAAAAGCAGGAAAGCCTTTGTTTGTGTAGATGAAACCAGACAATGTTTGGAATTGTTTATTGTTTAGAGACTTATTTGATTAATCGATTAACAATAATTTTAGTTAATATGCTAATCACCTCAGCTCTGGTCTGCATACATCCAGCAGTGTCAGAGGAGCATAATTCACACTGTGTTAACTGTTACTTTTTCTTTAGTTCATTTTGCTTTTGCAACAGGTCGAACAGCATTGGGATTGAGTTCATTCTATGAGGTGAGTATTTTCTGTCACTTGGAAAACTGTTCTGCAGTTTTCGGTGTGGTGATGGTAAAGACTTGGTCACAGCAACATTTACAAAAATTTGAGCCAGAAACTCTCTTTGCAGAGTTCTTGTTATCATCCACACATTGTCAAACAGAAAGTAGTTTCAATGAAAACTGTCCATACACTGATTGATTGCAGAAGACAGCAGGTGGAGCCTGTAGGTAAATTGTTAGTATATATTGAAACTGTTAAACATAAATTATTGTTTAACATACAAAGGTAAGTTTTAGTGAGAAGAAGCTGCAACAGTGTGAGCTACAAAATGGAAAAGGAAACATTAAAAACCCCAAAATTATTTCCGTTTGGAAGAGGAGAGTTTGGTAAAACACTGATGTATACTTCAGAGTTTGTCATGTGACAGGTATGTTAAATTCTGACCTCTTACCTATTCTTATCTTGCAAACAGTGCAGATTAACTCCTGTCTTCCTTTTTACTGCGATACATATCTAAAACCATAATTATAGGAAAAGAAGCAGAAACAACAATTAAAGTCATTTTATCTTCACTTCAGCACCACATGTATTAGCATGGATTTCCTGCAGTATAAAACCCAGTGAGTACAGTAATTATGCTGCAAAGTGATCCTCTTATTTTTTTTGTTCTTTTTGCTCCTTTCACCGGTCCCAGCACAGGATGCAGGAGCTCAGAGGGATTTTACAAAGCTCTTTGTGTTGTGAGCGACTGCAGTGAAGAGCTTGACAAGGAAACAGCTTGAACACCTGTTCAGCCTTCAGGCATGTTCACTGTGCAACAGACTCATTAGGCACTAACTAGTACAACTAATGCAAAGATATTCAGTAATGTGATGAACACATTAGAAGCAACCAGAGGTGCACAGGTCGAAACTACATTCTCCATAGTATCCTGTATGTTTTAGGTCATTCTGTTAGTGATGAAGTTTTCCTGTAGGGAGGCAGCTGTCAGTGTTGATCCTGATCCTTGGTTGCATTCGTGCGTTTTGTGTTGTGATATTGTGTTGAGCATTGGTACAGAGAAGTGTGAAGAGTTTTGTGCCACAAACTTGCATAATTCAACAATTTGGAATCTATTTTTTTATTTTTATTTTTAACTCATGCACATTTTACTTGCTGCAAAACCAACAAGCTTCACTCCATCCACAGGTGAACTTTGGTCAACTTCAGCATTGTGCACCTGCAACCAAAAGTGGTGCATTTGAAGGCAGCATGGGAGATGAGGTCACCTGCATTCACCTATTTGATGTCTCACTGTCCTTTAAGTCCAAGCTGGTCTGTGAGAGGCCACCAGCTGTGACACTGACCCCCGGGGGCGCGCTGACTCTCTGCACCCGGCGCGCGTCACGTTTCCCTGTCCTGACAGAGCCTGGTCCAAAATAGACGACACCCACCCTGCACCCACCCACCCACACCCCCCTCTCTCCCTGCTCAGCCCGGGACTCTGCCCTCTCTCTTTCTCTGCCGAGGAGCGTCGCGCAGTTGTCCTGTGCGTCTCTGCAGCGAGTCTCTCATCCAGCAGCAGCAGCAGCAGGAGCAGGAGGAGGAGGAGGAGGAGAAGAAGAAGGCTTTTACAGCAGGAACAGCGAGAGTCGTCCAGGGAAGAGGGGTCTCCCCAAAACCTGAGGTGAGCTGTCTCTGATATATGTGTGTGTCTCAGTGTGTGTGTGCTGCAGTGAGGTGCGGCAGCTCCTGCACCGCACTGCCGGACAGGAAGACTGAGTGCAAGGTCCCCCTGTGGTCTTGAGTCGTGCATTGGCAGCTGTACTTTATTTTGCACTTTGTTCATGGCTAACCTCCCCCCCTCACCTCCCCCCCACCTCCCCTCACCCCTCATGCGCCTCAGCCATGATGATGCAGCCTGTGCGCACAGACTCCTCCACGAAGGATAAAGCGCCTTCATTGCCTTCATTGTGGGGCTATTTAGGAGCAGGCTGGCGGGTGGGAGGAGCTGCTGGCCCGGGTGGGACAGTGCAGTTTGTCATGTCTATATTAGGAAAGTGGCAGTGTCATTCTTTGGCTCCAGAGCCGTGCCATGCGCAACAGAGGAGGGCCACCAAACCTGAGGCGCAGTTAAAGGAGCCTGCCGGAGCTTTTCCACTTTGAGATTCATTCACTGCAAATCACATCACAAGCATTTAAGTTTTTAGGTTGTTGAATGAGATCTGCTCCTTTAACTCATGTAATTAGACAGATTTTTTGAGATAGTAATCACTTCATATTAACTTTAAGATATCTTGTTGGATTTTTGTCATTTCTTAAAAGCAAACTCTGATCAAATCATTTTTATGATCAAGTCAAATGATAAGATGCAAAAAGAATAATAAGAGTTTCTTTTTGGTCATATGTTTGAAAAAATTAAGATAAGACCAGTCAGACATGAGTAGTTTTGATTCATGCTGTGGATCATAACAGTGGTGAAATGTTACTCAAGTACTGTAAATTCAAGGTACTTGGACTTTCTATTTCATGCAGCTTTATACTTCTACTCCACTAAATCTCAGAGGCGAATATTGTAATTTATACTACTAGCTACTTTTTTGTTTCAAACAAACAAATTGTTGCATACAATCCAAATTTGTTGATTTTCAATGTGATTTTTTTTTCCCTGATAAACTGAGAGATTTGGTATTTCTCAAGAAAATTCTCCTACTTCTTCAGCTAAATAAACTGTTTAGGATTATGATATGATAAATTGCTGTATATTAAACAACCCAACAGTATATAAAGTAAAGAAAATGAGCAGGAGAGCTCCTTCTTCCTCTTCTTCTTCTTCTTCTTCTTCTTCTTTTGCACATCATCTTGACAGCTCGATGGAAAGAAAAATTACAATTATTACTGTCAACAAGTCTCAGACACAGTAGCAATAAAGCAAATAGTATGTGTGTTATTGCGTTCGCCCTGAAATACCCCACAGCTGCCCGCCTGAAGTGGTCACTGGAATGTAAATCTCTTGATAACAGAGAGCTTCCAGGAAAGAAGCGAGAGCGTATGTCCTCTCATCAGCCTGCTCGAGTCATGTATCCCACAGTCTGGAGGTTTGTGTAGATTTTCCAGTAGTGAAAGTCAGACATCTTCACTTGAAGCTGTGATGACAGCAGGATTTGGATCACTTTATGTTCATGGGCCTGATAAGTTGACAGAAAAAGAAGTGGACCCTTGCCTCAGTTGGTGCTTTTTGTGGTTTTATTTTAATCTTGAAGACAGTTTGAGTTTAGGATCATCCACAAAACAAGAGGAAGAACTCTGCTGCATTCATCAGACGTCTTCAGGGACCGGCGCAGGCCTACTTCTAGATGTGGGTTTTTAGTTTTGGCCTTATGTAAGCCAGCGCCGTCAGGGAGTGTATGTTAGATAAGTTTTAAACTACATATCCTCACAGGGATTGTATCACATGTATAACTGCTGTGCATTGCATCTGTCATATTCAAGTTCTCTCCCGGCCGTTTATCTGTTCTCTGCGTCTTAGTGTTTGTCTCTGATGTTTGGCCGTCACATAGTGTTTGGTGGGACAATCAACTATTAATATCTACACTGATGGCAGGCGCTGTTATAGAATATCTCCTGTGTTTCGGAGGATTACAGTCGCTCTGGCCCGGTGCCTGGGACAGCCACAGAACAGCAAGCTGTCAGTCAACAATCAGCCCAAAAACACATTACAGAGTTCATTAAGCAGAGAAAAGCAAAAGTTTACTGGCTTCAGTTTAAAGTGTTTCTTTACCACACCAAATAATCACAACTCAAAAAGCAACATTAAATAAAAAACATATATCTTCAGGTATTATTTTGTAACTGTGTAACACTCACAAATTCTGTCTCGGTGCTGTTTGAGCAGGTTTGATTGATAGTGACAACAACCCATCAATCTACCAAAACCTGTTGTAACTGTGATAGAAATTAATGTATTCATGTAGAATCCCATCACTCACAGTAAGAACTGATTGTGAAAAAAGGTTTTCAGGGTCTTTATTATGTATTGATTGATGTACAGTATGATTATGACAAAAGGCTTGTATTGCTGTTAAAGTAAGAAAACAAGAGAAGAAATTCAGTTTGCACGACATGACAGAATCTTTCATCTGCTTTATGTGACTTTTAATCTGAATGAAGTAAATATCAAAGGTGAAAAAACTGTGCTGTCATCTTTCAAATAAAAAAGCTTGAAAGCACGACTCAGTAAGTCTGATTTTCTGAGTCATCTTCAACCTTGAAGACAAATGACGGCAAAAACAGCAGAAAGCTGCTCATAACACGTAAAGTGATAAGAAGCGTTCCAACAAGAAAACACTGATCAACACTATTGAACAACCTGCCTCAATGACCGAGACAATGAGAGACGTAGAAGGAGATATGACGTCAAGCTGCAACGATTACTGAAAGAAAATTAATCGCCAACTTTTACTTTTCAATCAGGTCGGTGGTCTCATTGTTGGTTGCTTCTTCTATAAGATTTGTTCATTGTAGGGATGAGATCTGCTCAAACGCTTCTGCTGGAAGTTGTACATACATCACCATTTTCAAAAGACATGTGTTTTCATCACTAATAGTTTTTTTTTTCACTAACTTTTTACCACTTCTCATCCCATTTCTTTCTCCAAATCTCCTTGTTTCTTCCCCTCCTCCTGTCCTCCCTCCACTTTCTCACTTCCACACCACTCATCCATTCATCTTCTCCCATCTCCTCCTTCTTGATCTTCACATCCTCCTGCCCTCCTCTACTCACCTCAGCCATGAGTCGCAGCATTGTGCGGCAGAGTAAGTTTCGCCACGTCTTCGGCCAGATGGTCAAGGCTGAGCAGGCCTACGATGACATTCGTGTTTCCAAGGTGACGTGGGACAGCTCCTTCTGCGCCGTCAACCCGAAGTTCCTGGCGGTCATCGTCGAATCCAGCGGAGGAGGAGCCTTCCTGGTCCTGCCCCTCTCGAAGGTTAGTAAGGTCAACGAGGGGAAACATTTCTGGGCTGCAGAGATGATCCACGAGTACAATGTTCATGTCAATCTGCCACTGAACATGAGCTCAAATGCTGATTATTACACAAGTGCGCACAAATTTGAGCAAATCCACAGGAAACACTGACACACCTTTTTTAGCTTTACATGCTTGAATTGTTAGTGCATGTGTTCATTGTACTCAACATGTAGTTAAAACTTTCTTTATTTATCATAAATCTAAATGAATTATGCCATGTTCTCAATAGATAATAGTTGATAAAAGTTGGTATTAAAAATGAAATGTGCCTCATCATCGAGAGAACATCATAGATTTCATAGATTTCAAAAACGTCTTAACTTATTCTGCTGCAGAGTGAATGGGGATAAGATTGCAAATTGTATTTCAGCTAATAATGGATGAATTGCCATTAAGTTTGGTCCAGACATTCATGTCCCCCCTTAGGATGAATTGCAGTCACTGATTTATTCATTTTCATTCATTCATACCTGTAAACCTTATGACATTCTCATCATCCTCAGCTGTAGGTTATTGGAAAGCATGTGTTGTTTAAAATCTTGATTGGGCAAACAGGTAAACAGATATCAATCTTCAAACAGCGTTTTCATCACGTGGTCGTCAGTGTGTTGAACGACAACTGTTCACCCATCCTTCACGCCATCAGCTGGGATCGCATCAGGATGTTTTTGTCGTACACGAGTCAGTGGAAGAAAGAGGAAAGAATAAGAGAACTCTACAGGGAAAAAGGAAGAAAAGAAAGAGAAGTAAAGATAGTTTGTTCAGTTTTTTTCTAAAGGGACGGCCTGTAACATTTGAATGTCAGTGTTCAGGATCTGACTTTATCAAGGTCACACAAGGCGATGGCATGTTGAATACTGAAATCAGATCTTTGTACTGTATCTCTGTGTAAAAGCAAGAGTTAATTCCTCTATATTGTTGGTGCACATTGGCCAGAGGTGGCTTCACATTTCTTGACTAAGCATTAAACCTGGTCGGAGGCTCATCTCAGTAACTGAACGTCCTGTAATGTTTAGCTATAAGTATCTACAACAGGGTTGATGTTGCATGACATAATCAGCCAGCTGTAATGGCGAGGGTGAAGAAAAGGACTCCCAAAGCTTTTGGCAGGCGGCACTGTGCTGGGGTCAAATCAGTCCTGCAACCCAGGTATTTGAAATACAGAGAAAGGCCGCATCCTCTGAGGTCAGTGTAATCCAGAAAACCAGCTGCTGATCAGTGCAGAGTCATGTTATTAGCAGTGAGATGGTTACGACAGCTTGTCCATCTTCAAGGCCATCGAAACAACATTTATTTTAGTACAATAGTTTGATTTTACTATGTTTTTCCTTCTAATAGCAGAGGACACAATATTTGCCTCTGGCTGTCATGTTGAGTCAGGACACCATAATTGCTAAAACAGAAATACAGCGACAGGAAAAGCAACAGACAGATCAGACGTTTCAAGCTGTGATGCTTCAGCGGGGCCTCGTGATAATAACAACATCGCCTTAAAATAAATGATGGATATCCAAAAGACAAAACTAAAATTGTCTGTGCTAATCCAGCATTCCCATCCAAGGGAAATAGATTACCGGTACTGTAGATCACATTTCATGCATTTTAAGAGAAATGTAGCTTCAGCTGTGATTTTAGGTTTGACCTGATAAAAACACTGATCTAACACATTTAACTGTTGAAGTTAATTCAGTAACAGTTTTTAGTTGTCATGTTTTCGTGGGCAGTTTCACAGTCAGTCCTGTGAGTTGCATCTCTTGGTGTAACTCTCCAAATAACTTCTGACACTGCTGTAATTAGCCAAGTCCATTTCTTTGACCTGTGAGATGCCTCCAATCAGCAGGCTTCAGCCGGACCGCAAACACCAACCACCAATCACAGTCCAGCTTAGAATATGATAAAGTATTGCTATCTGGAATTACCATAATGTTATAACTGGACTATAAAGAGTTCAATGAGCATTTTTTCACTTTTTGAGATGAACAATTAATAATTAATTAATAATTATACAAATTTAATGGGTGTAACGAGGTCATCACTTCTGACATCCATCAGTATGTCAGCAGTGATAATTAGCGACAAAGAGCAAGAAGACACAGAGTAATACACAGTATTTTGGAGACACGAGGAATGGATGTGATTATATACTGGAGTCATGGTGAACAGACATGCTATTAATACACAGCAACGTGCTCTCCATCCTCCATCTCCCCCCTCCGCGTCCCCTAGCAGGCCACACGAAAAACTCCCCTTTCAACGCCTCGTCACTTGGCTATAAATACACCTCTCTTGGGGTGTGTTGTGTGTGTGTGTGTGGAGGGAGTGATATCTCAAAAGTTGATACACATGTTCACACGATAGGAACAGGGAAACATGGAATAACCAGACGTGACATGATGATTTTAGTTTGTGTCATATTAAAGTGTCTGGCTTTGTCTGTTTCCTGGAAGTGTTTTTGAGCTGTTGGTCAAAAACACATTTGGTCTTGTTTACATCAGAGATCCACAGAGTGGTTTAAGCAGACCCAACTTAAACTCAATCCTACCACAACATTCACATTTTTGTGTCTGTTGTCATATTGAATTGAAAATGTTCCCAAGCTGGATTTCCAACTGGCCAAAGTGGCAATAGAATGGCAAGAATACCTTTAAAAACTTTTTGAGCTAGAGTTAGTTTTTTACTTTATGCTGTGTTCACGTGGTGCATATTCTTAAATAACAAACCTGCAACGTACAGTCTGCTGTGTTCACCATAATTAATGGGAACTTAGAGGCAAAAGGGCAAAAACTCAAACGCACAGAGGGCAAGAGGTAGGGGGTCAACAGGAGGCCACTAACAGGATAATCCATGGTTGTTTCAACAGCATTTCAATGACTCTTTCAACACGTAGCTTGGACCAATAGTCTCACCACAACGTCCATTTTTCAATTGATCTTCATCAGAGGATATAATATATTTTTTTCTGAGCACTTCCATGTTGTCTGTGTTGGTTTATAAAGTGAGATTTAAAGTTCATTCTTGAGCTTGGAAATAGTAGTTGAGAAAACAACTTCACAACGAAGGTCCGTTTGGAAAAGAAGTCCTTAAAATGCTGTTTCACATTGAAACTAAATGAATTCACCTTTACCTTGTTTTTTACCTACATTTCTTGGCCTTGTTTGACCTGCAAATCAATCCTTACTACAGTTTTTTTTAACTTGCTTTTTTACATCCTAACTCTCTGTCACTGTTGCTGTGTGTTGCAGACAGGTCGTGTGGACAAGAACTACCCGCTGGTTATCGGCCACTCTGGACCTGTCCTCGATATTGACTGGTGTCCTCATGATGACAACATCCTGGCCAGCTGCTCGGAGGACTGTACTGCAATGGTAAGAAGAGTGTGTGTGTGTGTGTGTGTGTGTATAGACATGCATTACTTATGTGGTGGCTGTTTACATAGTCACATTGTGGGGACTCGCCTTCCTTTTGGGGACAAAATACAAGTCCTCATAACGTAAATCACTGACTATTTAGGGTGAAGACTTGGGTTAAGGTTAGGGTAAGGTAAGGCAAGTGGTGAATGTAATGTCCTCTGAAGTGATGGAAACACAACACTGTGTGTGTGTGTGAGTGGGGAAAAAAAGTTCTGAGTGGAAGAGGGAAGTTGCAAATGCGTGTGGAGGAGTTTGTTGTTCGGTGACTCAGACAACAGTCACGGAGGTTGTCACGGCCCGACTTCTGCCTGCCTGTTAAATGAGTGAAGTGAGTCAGTCCAGGCAACAGCGTGTCTACCTGTCTGACTGTCCACCCACCTGTTCCGCCTCATCTCCATCTCTTCATCAGTCTGCCTGCCACATTTTACCCTTGGCAAGTTGGCCAGAATCTCTTGTCTGTCTGCAACCAGCCTCATTATTGTAACGCAGCTGCTAATCCTGCTGCTCCAACCCGTCCCTGTTTGTGTGTGTGTGTGTGTGTGTGTGTGTGTGTGTGTCAAGTAGAGGATAAAAGCAGCAAAGATTTGCCAGTGTGCGTTTGTAGAGGGGATTTTTGGTCCAGTGGGATGTATTTACATTATGACATCTTCCTCAGACTCTCTGTTCTCTGTTCACTGATACTTAGCTTCGCCTACATTAAGTGTCGTGATATGCACTCAGTGTCCTTTCATCACAACAGAAAACATCTCAGTCAGTCCTGGAGGATGCACATGCAGGATGTGGAGAACAGCTTAAATAATCAGTGCTTATGTTGTGCTCTGCCTGCTGTCAATCACCTCACACCTACAGGAAATAATCTGTTCTCCACAGTGTCTTCAACTTGGACAAAACCTCATTATGAGTTAGGTCTGAAAGCAAAGAACTTAAATATGATAGGAAGTGAATATTTTAAATGTTAATACATGCACATGTTGCAGAATGGTAAACATACCATTGATACCGTTGGACCATGGTAAACATGGCCCTGAATGTCATGGCTGAGTTGAGTCAGCAGGGGTCACTGTGAGGCCTGGAGAGGACTGCAGGAGATGAACAAAGATAATCAAACTTATCAATTTATTAAATTAACTTTACTTAATTCTTAAGGGAAACATGAGATATATATTTGCATCAGAAAATTGAAATATAATAACTGTATTATTATTCATGCAAAGAATTTATAAGATAAGATAAACCTTTATTTGTCTCACAGTGGGGAAATTCACAAATTACAGCAGCAAATTATACTGTAATTTGTGGAGCTGAATAACAAGTTAACTGGTTCAGTTATTACACAATGTTTCCTCATATCCTGTCATTATAAACAGTTGATTTTACTCCATAGTGTTTAACAGTGAATGATGTTATTGGAGAAACCGTCGGTAGAAAATCTCTATAACAGTGATGAGTTATAACATGAAGCAGGAAATGAGAACCAGGTTTAGTGTCTGGGATCTAACTGAGTGATGAGCTGTTCCACTGACACAAATAAAGACACGTGCGTCACATAACTGTGACAACTCCTTGGTGATCTAGATTCAGGCTGCGACCAACAATTATTTTACTTATCTTTTAATCCACAGATTATTTGCCCAATTAATCACTTAGTTGTTTGGTGTATAAAATGTCCATCACATTGTTTTGTTTGTCTGATCAACACTAAAAAACACAAAAATATTCAGTTTGCAACATAAATATAACATAAATGTTATAATACAAACATGTTAGCTTCACATTAGTTACTCTATTACTCAGTATTAAACTCTTATGTTTCAGTTGGTGTCATCAAGACTCATCAGGAAATCTCAACTCTTTTCAGCTTAATAGACATAAATATTATACATAGTTTTGTGTGTGTGTGTACACAAATGTGCAGTATGAACAAGTGTGTCAGCATGTGTCAGTGATATCATTTTTTTGTTTGTATGATGACAACACGTCTGTTGACTCAGCATGTGTTTGTGCTTCAGCGCAGTTGTCACATTTGCCCACACTTGTTCACAGTGACATTGCAGGAATCTTTGTGCGATCGAATGATTGAAACGCTGCTTCTCTGATGGCAGCAGCTGCTGGGATGCTGCTTGAGTGCTGTGTGTGTGTGTGTGTGTGTGTGTGTGCATGTGTATGCTTTGTTTATGTCCAGCACATAGACAGACAGTTGCAGCTGTCCAGTTTTTGGCAGTGTTGCCGCTGTGGAGCAGAAAGGCCACAACTGTGATGTCATTCTGTTCAGTTCACAGAGACGGATCATTGTGTCATCTGAAAAGGCTCATTAGACTGTGTGTGTGTGTGTGTGTGGCAAACAGGGACGGAGCTGTATGTGTGTATCTGTGTGCGTCTTCTTGAGTATAATGTGCACTAATCACCTGCTGTGTGGTGTAACTCAAAAGGCCACATTTCAACAAACTGGCATGAGAAAAAAAATTAGAAAAATAAGAAAAATACATTGAAGGATTGTTAAACATGCCACTGTCCACACTGAATGTTACTATTATGAATTAGCGTTGATGACAGCAATGACACAAAAACAGTCTATTGGATTTGCACTCAGGTGTGAAAATTAATGGGTGGGTGTCATCAGTTGTCACCCTGACTATGAAACAACAGAAATGTCCCAGTGACAACAGTGACTGCCAGTAAATTTATGAGCCAATTAAAATTACTGAGCTGCATGGAAAATTCGTGACGGGGTGCTGAGTTTAGTGGAAACATGAAAGATGAGGGCCTGAAGTTAAAGAGGGAGAAATACTCTGATACAGTGTTCAAGTCTTTTTTTTAATGTGTGCCTTTTTACTCTTCTCATGTGACTTTGTTCGCCAAATTAAAACAATTTATAATTTGAGTTTAGAATTTGCCTTTCAGTCAACAACACCTCGACAAATCTTTTAGAGATGCAAAAAATTGCTGTCCTACTTGTCATCAGGAGGATTAAATGTGTTAAATGAATTATACTTATTTACAGTATTTACATTACACCGATTACTGGACAGAAGACTTCTTGTGTAACATCAGACAGAGAAATACTCGAGCTACTCTGATTGTCCTCTCCAGGTGTGGCAGATCCCAGATCACTCACTGACCCGTCCCATCTCTGATCCCGTCGTGGTCCTGGAGGGACACTCCAAACGTGTCGGCATCGTCACCTGGCACCCCACCGCACGCAACATACTACTCACAGCGGGTAGGACACACACACACGCTCATGCTAGTTTTCTTATAACCTTTGACTTGATGTCGTGGTGAGTGAGAGTGAAAGAAACAGAAGAAGAACTCTTCCCCCTTCCTCTGCTTACACAACATTTTCAGATGTCCATCCTTTGCTCTCCCTCCAGGCAGTGATAACCTGATTATAATCTGGAATGTGGGGACAGGAGAGCCCCTCATCTCCATGGACGACCACCCAGACCTCATCTACAGCATCAGCTGGAACCGAAACGGCAGCCTGTTTTGCACCACATGCAAGGACCGACGTCTGCGTGTCTGCGACCCCCGCAAGAGGGAGGTGGTTGCGGTGAGTGAGTAGAAAATACTCATGAATAAATCACCACTATCTGAGCTCTTTAATAAAATTTAATTTTACATTATAAGACCAGGAGAAAAAAATTGCAAGAATGTATTCCTGCTGATACTGGAAAGGACCCTTCAAAGTAATAGTTCAACATTTTGGGAAATATGCTTAGATTTAGATGAGAAGATTATTATCACACTCATATCTGTCCATTAAATATACAGCTACAGCCAACAACCAGTTAGCAATTGTCCCACACTGTTCCACAGAAACATTGAAATAATAAAGATATATGTGCATTAATAAGAGAATTAAAACAGACAGAAGTAAAGCAAAACTTACTTTCCCTGGTAACCTATTTACTTTATATGCATTACTTTATATGTATTGAAAAAGTAATTCAATTATTTTTGAGAGTAGTAAGTTAGTTAGTTAACTGTAACTAACTGCTAATTTTCAGTAACTAAAATGACAAAGCACAGTGTTGATATTATAGATTATTACATTAACTAATCAGTAAAATCAGTGTTACAGCGTCAGTGCAATTTTTCACCACACATTTCAATAGATAATACATTGAAGGTCAGGTGGAGGTATGTTTGATTTTCAACAAGAAGTTTATTTCAGCATTCAAGCACAGGACTTCAGGACACAATCTGTGATGCTTATTGAGGATATTTTGCCATCTCTGCTGACCAACAGGAACGTCTGGCTCCACACGAGGGCATCCGGCCAATGAGAGCCATCTTCACCAGAGACGGAAACATCTTCACCACAGGATTCACCAGGATGAGCCAGAGAGAACTCGGACTCTGGGACCCGGTAACAAACAATTCCAATGTCATATGTGTTTATCAAAAGGTACAGAAATATTCATGCACTTATATGCATGCACACAACAAATTTCAGGCGTTCTTCATTGTTTTTACTCTCCACAGACAAACTTTGAGGAGCCGATCGCACTGTTGGAGCTGGACACAAGTAACGGAGTGTTGTTACCATATTATGACGCAGATGCAAACATGGTCTACCTCTGTGGAAAGGTACAGAGACACTGGTTTATTAATTCAAATCCTGTTTGTAAATGTGCAATGTAATATGTTCTGGAATGTGTGCAGATCCATTATATTTCCAGTCTTAAAAATGACAATGTCATGTTTGTTTTTGACATGTTTTATATGCGTGTTTTCTGTGCGTAGGGAGACAGCAGTATCCGTTACTTTGAGATCACAGAGGAACCGCCATACGTCCACTACCTCAACACCTTCAGCAGTAAGGAGCCCCAGAGAGGGATGGGCTTCATGCCCAAGAGAGGGGTGGACGTCACCAAGTGTGAGATCGCAAGGTGAGTAACAGATCGTGCAATAAATTACAGAAGATTACAGCTTTAGAGCATCATTTGATGTGACAGCGATAACTGTAGTTTCAGATGACTAGGTTTCGTTCTGACCATCTATCCTATCCTGGTTTAATTTGTCAGCTTATCACTCTCCATAGTAAAGATTTGATCCATTAATTGTCCATCGAGCGCAAGTCTACATATTTGAATTTGCAGTTTTATGCAGCATAATAGTTTCACTATTAAATTCCTTACATTCTCTCTCTAATTATCATTGAACCCTCATGGGATATTCTGGACTGTACAGTGACGACTTCACTTATATAACTACGACTATATTGGTATATATAACTATGTCCCTTCACTTCAGGCTGGGAGCTGTTGTGATGGGAAATAATCTTTTTTCACTACTTCATCCACTGCATTTATGTCACAAATGTTCAAATCTGATGAATCATCCATCATACAATTGTCTCATCTCTTAACTTATCCTTTTAGGTTATTCAAACTCCTTGACAAGAAATGTGAGCCCATCACAATGACAGTGCCCAGAAAAGTAAGTCCATACATAATCCATATATAAATCAAATAGTTTTACATAAGGAAGAAATACTCATGATTAACCCTGCAAAAGTATCCTCTGTACTCCATTTCAAAACAAAAAACAAAATCACATTTATTTATTTACTTACTGATTCACCTTGCTGACTCTCTTGCGCAGTCGGACCTCTTCCAGGATGACCTGTACCCGGACACAGCGGGGCCTGAGCCCGCCATGGAGCCTGACGAGTGGCTGGATGGCCGAGATGAAGATCCAATTCTGGTCTCCATGAGGGAGGGCTACGTGCCGCCTAAGAGCCGAGAACTTAAAGTGGCAAAGAAGAACGTGCTGGACTCCAGACCCACCACCCGACGCAGTATGTCCACTTTGGAAACCAACAGTCTGCCGGTAAGTTGTGGCATGCTTTATTTTTATAGTTGTTACATGCTCACGTAATGTTTATCCTGTATGTGAACCACTGTTCCTTATACTACATCTGATACACAGTGGCATACACAAGTCAAAATTTCTATTTCTGCGGTAAGTTAATTAAGTAGAAATTGAACTGATCCAAAAGGCATAAAGATGAAACATACTTTTCAACAGATTAGTCTGTTGTTTTTGTTTTGTAAATTTTGAAGTGAAAAAAGGAAATTGATGCCATACAAGAGTTTGGGTACCCCAAGAGATGTGAGCTAGAAGAAGAATAGATAGAAAGAATGATAGAAAGATAGATAGATAGATAGATAGATAGAAAAAAAACGATAGGACGAAAGAAAGAACGATAGATAGATTGATCGATAGAAAGAACGAAAGAAAGAACAATAGATTGAAAGAACGATAGAAAAAAACGATAGAATGATAGATAGATCGATAGATAGAATGAAAGAAAGAACAACAGATAGAAAAAACGATAGAATGGTAGATCGAAAGAATGACAGAAAGATAGAGAGAAAGAATGATAGATAGAATGAAAAAACAATAGATAGATAGATTGATAGATAGGAAGAACAATAGATAGATAGAAAGAACAATAGATAGATACATAGATAGAAAGAACGAAAGAAAGAACGATAGATCGATAGAAAGAATTACAGAAAGATAGAAAGAATGATAGATAGAAAGATCAATAAAAAGAATGATAGATAGAAAGATCGATAGAAAGAACGATAGAACGAAAGAAAGAATGATAGAACGAAAGAAAGAACAATAGATGGATAGATCAATAGATAGAAAGAATGATAGATAGAAAGAATGATAGATAGAAAGAATGATAGATAGATAGAAAGAACGATAGATAGATAGAAAGAACGATAGAACGAAAGAAAGAATGATAGAACGAAAGAAAGAACAATAGATAGATAGATCAATAGATAGATAGAAAGAATGATAGATAGAAAGAAAGAACAATAGATAGATAGAAAGAACAATAGATAGATAGAACGATAGATAGATAGAAAGAACGATAGATAGATCGATAGAACAATAGATAGAAAGAACAATAGATAGATTCATAGATAGAAAGAACGAAAGAAAGAATGATAGATCGATAGAAAGAATTACAGAAAGATAGAAAGAATGATAGATAGAAAGATCAATAAAAAGAATGATAGATAGAAAGATCGATAGAAAGAACGATAGAACGAAAGAAAGAATGATAGAACGAAAGAAAGAACAATAGATGGATAGATCAATAGATAGAAAGAATGATAGATAGAAAGAATGATAGATAGAAAGAAAGAACAATAGATAGAAAGAACGATAGAACGAAAGAAAGAATGATAGAACGAAAGAAAGAACAATAGATAGATAGATCAATAGATAGAAAGAACGATAGATAGAAAGAATGATAGATAGAAAGAAAGAACAATAGATAGATAGAAAGAACAATAGATAGAACGATAGATAGATAGAAAGAACGATAGATAGATCGATAGAACAATAGATAGAAAGAACAATAGATAGATTCATAGATAGAAAGAACAATAGATAGATAGAACGATAGAAAGAACAATAGATAGATAGATAGAAAGATAGATAGAAAGAACGATAGAAAAAAACGATAGACCGAAAGAGAACGATAGAACGAAAGAAAGAACGATAGATAGATAAAGAACGATAGATTGATAGATAGAAAGAACAATAGATAGAACGATAGATAGAAAAAAACGATAGAACGAAAGAGAACGATAGATAGAACGAAAGAAAGAACAATAGATAGATCGAGAGATAGAAAGAAAGAACAATAGATAGAAAGAACGATAGAACGAAAGAAAGAATGATAGAACGAAAGAAAGAACAATAGATAGATAGATCAATAGATAGAAAGAACGATAGATAGATAGAAAGAATGATAGATAGAAAGAAAGAACAATAGATAGATAGAAAGAACAATAGATAGATAGAACGATAGATAGATAGAAAGAACGATAGATAGATTGATAGATTCATAGATAGAAAGAACAATAGATAGATTCATAGATAGAAAGAACAATAGATAGATTCATAGATAGAAAGAACAATAGATAGATAGAACGATAGAAAGAACAATAGATAGATAGATAGAAAGATAGATAGAAAGAACGATAGAAAAAAACGATAGACCGAAAGAGAATGATAGAACGAAAGAAAGAACGATAGATAGATAAAGAACGAAAGAAAGAACGATAGATTGATAGATAGAAAGAACAATAGATAGAACGATAGAAAGAACGATAGATAGAAAAAAACGATAGAACGAAAGAGAGCGATAGATAGAACGAAAGAAAGAACAATAGATAGATCGAGAGATAGAATGAAAGAACAATAGATAAAAAGAATGATAGAAAGAAAGATCGATAGAATGAACGATAGATAAAAATGATAGAACGATAGATAGAAAGAATGACAGAACGATAGATAGAAAGAACGATAGATAGAACAATAGATAGATAGATGTGAAACTTGCTAAAGGGGGTGTTACTTACTACTGACCATGCAGGGTACCCAAATGTTTGCTTCAGGATCTTTTCCCTTTTAGTTATTTTAAAACTGTAAAAATGGAAATGAAAAAGTAATCTTGCTGAAAATATTAAAGAAGTGTGTCATCTTTAACTTCATGCCTTTTGAAAATCAGATCATTTTTTTTTACTTGTTTAACTATTCACAGTAACAGAAATTTTGACCATGGGTAACTAAACTTGTGCGTGTCACTGTATATATGCTTTATGCTGCACGTTTTCAATAGAAGGACTTTCTTTAGCTTTGCAGCTCATAATCTGAATGCACTGTGACCTCTCCTAAGAACCTCTGTCTCTCTGTTTAACACCTTTCTTTATATCTCCCTTCTATTTGTACCTGCCCACAACTTTTTCCCCCCAAAGCTCCCTTCTTTGTCTTGGTTTATTTTTCCTAGTTGCTCACTGTCCTTGACCTATTTTTCCTCTTTTTCTTTATCCTTTATTTCCTCCTCCCTGTCACTGTCTTTTTTCCTTTCCTCTTCTGTTTCCCCTTTTTCCCTTCTCTCCACTCTTCTCCTGTCCAGCCTCAGTTGCTTGAGAGGTTGTTGGAGGAGATTCAGAATCTGAAGGCCACAGTTTTGTCTCAGGAGAAGAGAATCTGTGACTTGGAGAATAAGCTTTCCCAGTACACCAATGGCACTGACTGATGTGCATGAAACACACCCTCTGGAGAACTGGTCGAAATTTCAGCTATTGTAATAGAAACGCATTTCCCTTACATTCACAAAGAACCACTCTCCTAAACACTCTAATGGTGTTGCCTTTTTTAAAAGTTACCATTGTGTAAAAATATGAATGTGGACAATGTAAATGCAAATCAAACAAATTTCAACAAATTACACCCATAACTAGTGTAATAGTTTTGTGGTTGATTCTACATAATCCACATTCCAGTTTTAACATAATGTACCTTTAATGCAATGGCAAAAATATTTGAATATAGTCACACCTTGATTTGTAAAGAAGGAGAAGAGTTCAAAGGTGGAATGAGATGGGCTGTAGGTTAGAGGGACATGTGCAAGTTGGGTTAAAGGTCTGAGGAAAGTCGACACTGTTATCACTTAATAACCCTGTGAGAAAAGCACAAGTAAACAGGACATAAAGACAAAAATGCCAGAAGAAGACTTTCTGCCTGGAGTGCAATTTTTTTGGTTTTGGTAAACCACCATCATTATAAAAGATACACATCTCAACACATGTATTTGCCTCGCCATCAGTATCAGACAATCACTGACCAGTTTATTTAAATAAGTCTCTCTGAAAACTTTTCAAAATGTAAATAGTGATAAAGGAAACAGGAGAAAAATTGTTGAACTTGTAGCAAAATGTGAAAAGCAAAACGTTTTGTGTTCTGTAAAGGATTATACATTAGACACATTATGACAACAATAAAAACAGTGTTTTTTAAAAATGTCTGCCTCCTCTATTTGTTCTTATAGTAAGTTCATTTCCTGATGAGAAATGATCACTGGACACCTGTGAGAGGCTGCACAGTGGCTAGCTGGTCTTTTCCTTTGTTCAGGCTCACAAACAGAAAGAAATAACATTCGCTGCACAGACGGCAGAGCACAAAAAGCATCAGGCTTCCTCATTCACAAGACAAAATACCTTTATAACAGCAGTTATAAGCCTCATAACAGCTAAGCAACCAGTATGCACATTGCCCAAAAATCGGTTAGAGATGTAAAGCTGCATTAATCAGTTTTGGCCACGAGGAAAATCCAAAACAGGCTGAGAGACACAAACCCCCAACATAAACGTTTAAAATTTATAGCAGTACAAATATTCTTTTGGCTCTGTTTGGGTCTCCACCAACTCCTGAGGAAAATATCTCTGTATTTAGCTGCTATATGTTTGGCTTTCTTAACCAGTGACTTCTTAACCTTGTGTTACTGGCCAGCACTACCAGCATGTGACACTACAGCGTCTACAGCTTTACTGGATAGTAGATCAACTTTGCCTTTGTCCAATATCAGCCAAAGGAACGTGGCTGGAAAAGTCAAATTATCTCCGTCAGCTGAACGTGAAAACAGTTCAAACAGTTCAAACAGTTAGAATCCAGAACAAAACTTTGTACGAGCACAATACTGTTTTTATCTGTTGTCACAACAAGGTCATAAAAGATTTAAAGAAGCTCCCGTTTTGCAGGTTTTTGCTTTAATTCATTCATTATTGGTCCCAAGCTCACCAGGCTAATGCAATGTACTGGCTATACTGTCTCACTTCCTGCTTTCAACACATCGATGGAAAGAAACAACAAAGTCAGAGAATTTTCTTTTTAAGTTACTACGCAGATTGATGCAGCTTTAACTATTTACAGCTTTGACAGTCACTGGATGCCCAGTTCTGTCAGTATATGGAGCCCTAACACCACTATGCTTAGGCAAAGAAGGGGTGACTGCCTGACTTTGGTGGAGAAAGAGATAGGAGCTGGTGTACTTTGCCGGTAACTATAGAAACAGGAGCCCACATTACCCACCTGGTCCACAACCAGCAGCTCCATGTCAGCCGCACAGCAAGACGCACTGTAGGACACCAGCGTTATGTTCTCGTTACCAGCGTCCAGGCTGGTGTTCATGGTCCCGTTTCCCTGTTTGAGGCTAACGCGGTCGACGCCTGTCCCTTCAGCTCCATCGCTCACCCGGACAGAGATCTCCCACGTGAACAGGCTGCAGTTTTCAGAGCAGTTGGACTGCAGGCTGAGCAGCTCACACACTGGCTGAGTGAAATCGGTCACCTATGAGGAGAAGAAAAAGCGGATAAAGTCAACTAGTTTTACATCAGAGAGTTAACCAACAAACATAAAAGAATTTAAAGAAGCAGGAGTCAACACTTTGTTTTATGGTTCTGTAAGTTTTGAATAATTTCACAATAGTTTCCCAGAAGTTTTTTGAATAGGTTTCTAGGTACACATTCAATTACTTGCTAGCGTAATCTAGACCTGTAAAACAAGAGTAAGAATTCTATTAGGAAATCCTATTCTTCAGTGGGGCATTACCGTGTTAATGATGGTGAAACGCAGTATGACATAGTTTGTATCTTCACCCCCAGGAGCCTCGGCCTCGATGGTCAAGGTGACATCAGTACCTGATGGGGTGTTGAGAGGTGCTGAGAGGGTCACTGTACCATTGGTGCTGTTTCCAGCTTCCAGAAATAAACTGGTTGGAGATGTTGAGTCAAAACGTCGGCTGTTGGTGGCTCGGATGGTGAAGTTTCCCTCTATTCCATTGGTGATCACAGAGAAGGGCACAGTGGACGGTGTTCCTGGTGTCAGGATGCTGTTTGAATCGGCCTAAACACAGAGGGGAATCAGACAAGAGTCATAGTGATGAAGTGCTGTTTTACGCTGAATTATAAAGCGAACATTTAAACTTTTAGTTGCTGCATATTGTTTCTGATGTTCAGATGTTTCTGTGACACAGTGATGGTCTGGGATGAATAGAATGAACTACTCACCGTAATAGTCAGATTGGAGGGTCTGAAGTTGATAGGTGACTGCCTTTGGAAGACCACTGGTGAAGCTCCGGAGGTAACAGCATTATCCTGCCCCTTCACCCGCACCACAAACTCCCCTGTTGGTATCCTGTCAACTTGAACTAAGAAGTTCCCACTTCCCTGTGATTCCACAACTCCTTTAATCTCCCCTGACCCCGATGATTCAACCAGAGACACTTCTGTCACCGTGGCAGAGTCACTCCCTGTCAAAGACACCAACAAGCTGCCGTTGACAGCTTTAAAGAAAAAGAAATTTAATTACGTCTGACTTAATGATGTTATGTTACATCAGCATATCTTCAAATTCACAGCTTAATAATTTAATAACTTACCAGCTCTGGGACGTGTGTCAAGAACATCAAATCCTTTGAATGTGCCCTGAGATACCTCCACAAAGTCAAACAAGAAGTCAATAGGACTCTGACCTGCAAATATACAAAGAATGAAAAAAGTCCAAATGAACAAACCATATATTGTTTCCCTTCCTTTTAGTGATTCTTTTTCATCATCGTCATCATTGCATAAGTATGTTAATACAACTGAGCTTGTGTTAACTTGTGTTTTAAGACAACAGCATTAAAAAGGGTGTAGCTGTAATGGGACATTGTTAGATTGAACTAACAGTGCAAACAGTGACTCAGTCATGTTTCTTTCTCAAACAATTTCTCTTCATAGCTGTAACATGATACTGGAGTTTTCTATGCATATTCCCAGTTAAATGGGTTACTGCTACAGTATTGGCTCACCTATGACCTTCAGAGTGTAGGGATTAGTTGACACCATTTTCATTTCCCATAGTCCAACTTGTTTTTGTAATCGCAGAGTTATGAAGTTTCCCACCGACTTTGTCGCTGTGATCAATGATCCTGTCGTGTCTGTGCTTTGCTGAGAGTCACCTTTAAACAAAAACCAATTATAAGCAAGCTGGTAAGAAATGTACTGATAATTAGATGTGCTGCAAATATTTGGAAAAGAATATAACTGCAAACAAATGCTTTAATGAGTGATTGGTCACCATATCACCACTAGACCATCTTTCCCACAAGCCCTGTTCATTCCTGTAGCAAACAAGGTTCTTTTTTAAAGGATTTTCTCAATTTTCTGAAAAATTGATTTACTGTCAAAATATCACAGTGATTCCACTGAATTAAACTGATTTTAGTCTAAAATTTAGCTGCTTTGTTACATTAAGCAATCAAGCAAACTCCATAAACTTTGCAGATTGTATAAAATGTGGTGCAGGGGAAAGTAGATGCTGCCAATTATATTGTGTGTACATACACTTAATGTACTGATCCTAAAATGTTACACATAAAGCCTTAAGTGTAGTGTTCATAAAGACGAAAGCTTTGATTTAGAAAGTCAGTGTTACCTGTGGGGCTGGTGAGCGTGAAGGTGACGGAGCGTCCAGTGATGTAAACTGTAAGGTTTATTACAGTTTCATCAACTAGAAAAGAGAAGGTATCCGTCTTTCCTGGGCTCCTGGCTGCCTGCAGAAGGGTAACCTGGAGATCACATTAAACAGATGACACAGCTGAACTCTTTGAACTGACAAAACTAACTAGTCATGAGGTCTTTGTGATATTACCAGAGAGGAGCTGGAGGACTCTGTTATGATGCTGACGGCAGCAGAGAGCTCAGTCTTTGTGACTTCAATAGCCTGACCTCCTGAAGCCTGAGCCAGGTCTCTGTACAGCTGAATGTCTGATTCATTCAAGCTCCTGTGTTGTTGCTGTCTGTCATCACGCCGTCTCCTACGATTGGGCACTGTTGAGCTAGAAATCATGAAGTTCACCTGGAAAGAAAAAAGGGAAATGAAAACTAGTTTAATAAAATTAGAAAAACATGGTCACCATTAATGTGAGTAAAACTTACAAAAAATGTTCTCCCAAAGAATGTACAATACTATCATCTGCTCCCAGTTCTTCTTTGCAATGTTAAAATAAACCCACAATATTTTACGACAGAAACTAAAAATGATCTGACAATTTTCTCTGTTAATGGGTTATATAAAATGTCTGGAACTAGTCAAAAATGTCTGTTCCTTTGCAAAGCCCAAAGTTACTTCTTTAAACATCCTATTTCGTCCAACCAACAATCCAAAACTCAAAAATATTTAGTTTACAATCATAGAAGACTAAGGAAACCAGCAATGCTAACATAGGTAGGTCTGTTCATTAACCTCTGTATTCATTGACTTATTGTTGCTGCTCAGCAATGCTACTAGCCCAAATTGTCTTTCTCTCTGGTTAAGAGAAATCAAATAGTCTCGGGTGTGTCATTGAAAAAATGTTAGTCCCCAAAGGTGTGGCTATGGCCAACTAGGTAGGTGCATAATAGTCCTTCACAAACCACCATTGTACAATCACCAACAAACATTACTAAGGCAAATAATACAATGAAAAGTTTCAGACGCCATGAAGGGAATTAAAAGAAATGCATTTTCATTCAGATATTCACCACTGATTGGGTCCGCTCTATGAGGGCGATCACTGTGTTTTTCAGGTCTTTGTCTTTAGCAGGTGCATCCGTGAAGAGGAAGATCTCAGAATTTAAAGGAGCACTGGTTAAAGCCAGCTATAGGAGGAAGAAGATGAGGAATGGCAAGAATAGTTTCAGTTGTTTGCACATCAACAGGAACAGATTTTGAAGTAGTAAAATCACATATCACAACACCTGAAGCCCTGAAAGACTCAATTCTGCATCATCTCCTCCTCCAGATGCTGATAGTGAATTAATGACAGTCTTGAAGACTTCTGGGTCTGTAGTCTTTAGCGGTGGCCCAAAATCTGGGGTCCAGGTGGGGACATGAAAAGAAATTTATTTTCACCATATCAGGAGCAAGCACCAAGATGATGTTTGGCTTTACATCAAAAACAAAAGAAATTCAGAACAAGCATCTTTTCACAAGAGAAGAGACAATGAGACAAATTTGTAACATCCTAAAGATCCTACCTGGATCATTGAAGGGTACAAGAATGTAAACTGAGGGCTCGTTCTCTGTTCCCACTTCACTGTTGATTATAGTGGAAGCGACGGTCCTCACTGCTTCAATGTCATCGCTCATGCTTTGTGTGGTGTCGATCACGAAACAAAGGGCTTTACTGGATCCTTTGGAGATTCCTATCATCCTGAGAGATGGACAGAGACGAGTCAAATAAAGACATACAAAACCCTTTGCCTCTTCACAGTACATAACTGACACATGCAGAATGGGTTTCATACTGTAGGAACGGTCTGTCCCCAGCAGCCCCTCGAATGTCCTCTAGCAGCTCACTGGTTGCAGCTATGGCCATGTTTGCTGCATCAGTGTGGAGATGTCCATGGCTGGCCTCAAAGCTGTCTTTGTTGATACCACCTTTAGGCTCGATGGTGCTTGTCTGATCAACTGCTCCTCCGTGACTGCATTTTCCTTTTCAACAAATATGATGAAAAGGAAAGATGAGAGATCTTTTTTTTTTTAAATCCTTTTCTCAGGATTATTCTACTGGTTTGCTTTTATTTCTATAGACCACTGTGTGCAACTTAAACTTTAGATATTATGCAACAGTTAGTGAAATTTTTCACTTGAATCATGTCAAGAATGTTTTGAGTACATAAGCTGGCAACCATGATAAATAAATATGCTAACAACACTCAAAAGCAAGAAGGTCAAGGATGATCTCTTATGGCTGTTAGAGGAGGGGGTGGAAAATGTCTCCAGAAAACACAACAGGGGAAAAGGTAAGTGAAGTGGGCACAACAATAGAGGAGGGGAAACAAAGCTTTAACGGAGAAGTTCAGGAGTTTAAGACTGTAACTTGAAAAGTCAGTTTTTTGCTAAACTTAAAACACTTTGAGCAAACCAACATCCAATAACTGTGTAAGAAATCTTAAAAGTATTTGAATAGTGACAAAATCATTTTAATCAATTAATTTAATGAATTTAAACCACCAGAAATGAGCAAGTAAATGGATCTTGAGTTGTAATTTTTTTTTGTGTAATTCAAAATTTTCTCCTCATGCTGTAAATAAAGTCAACTTCAAAGCTGAAATCTGTAACTTCCTGCACAATGTGACCTCACAGACAACAGAACAGCTTGGTGTATACTGTCGATTTTGTTACGATAAAACAGGTTTTAAAGGCTGTGCATGTTAGGTCAGATAATAATATATTTTACTTGAAACACTGTTGCCCTGTTATAAGACATAATGCAAAAATGTTTTTTAGGTTAAGTAGCATGCATCTGAAAAATTCTTAAAAGGACATATTATAGACTGTTGTCGTGTCTACTAACACATTATACTCTATAATGGGTTATGTCATTTTACAACATCTTTGCAGTGTTGTTACCATAACAGAGTTTGTTGATGTGTCAACTACTGTGCTATTAAAAGAAAATCTTGCAATACACCACCAAGTGTAAATCTCAAGAACATCTGTTTGTTCATGACCTTCTTTTAAGAGCTTGATATAAGTTCTTTAACTTTGTGACAGACTACTATTTATAATGCTGATAGTATAATGTTGTTGAATGAGTCATTTACCTTTTGGTTTGGTTGAGACTACAGGCACAACACCAAAATACCCAGAGGTCAGTATGCTCTCCTCTAAGATGTCCTCCAAGATGTTGTTCATGCAGTTGTCTCCATCACAGTTGCGGCATGTTGCCCTGCTTTTATCTGTGAATCGACATTTTAATCATGTTTTCTTCTGTGAAATAGTTCCTCTGCAGTATCATCCATTTGTTTGCTAACACAGCCAAACACAGAGACGTCACATCATACCATCTGTTTACCTGCTATGTTACCAATGCTGGTGTCTGATCTGATCAGATTGGAGTTTGGGACTTTTTTCCCCAGCTCCACCCAGTTACTGTGGCTGTAGAAGTCCTTCAAGTTGACCAAAGAAGATGAAGATTATTAATTCATTAAGTTCTTTTGAATCTTTTAAAAGAAATCTAAACAACATTAGCAATACTTTGTAAAACTTTGATAAATACCTGTAAAGGATGACAAATCTCTCCCAGCTTCTGCCTCGCTGCCTCAAAGTTTTCTTGCTTGTTGCTTGCTTTCACAGCCAGTATTCCCTCGGTGATGATGTTCCTCCCTTGAACAAACATTTCTTCATCAAAGTGGAAGCTTGCATTAAGGGCATGGCGGAGGTCTATCCTTATGTTCCTCAGTGAGATGAATGTGATGGCTTGGCGGAAACTCTTCGACGATTTTGGTGCACTGCAGGCTACAGCAACAGCCTCTGCAGTGAAAGGCTGTGTCTACACACACACACACACACACACACACACACACACACACACACACACACACACACACAAATCTTATTAACATTACTAGGAGAGATACACTAATTTCTGGTAAAATAAGTTAACTTAAGTGAGTTCTTACCGGAGTAGTGAAGTCTGTCCCCTCAGTTTGGGCCAGAGCTCGGCACACCTCCACAGCAGTATTTAAAATTGCTCTCTCTGTAATTTCCAGGTGATTCAAAGACTTTCCTGGCAATATCCCAAACCCCTGAGCTCCAGTGTGCAGGAGCAGGAAACATAACACAGGCAGCGCTGGCGACATCACTCATCAACCTGTGGAATATTCTGAGGAAGACAGAAAGACATGTATTTAACTCCATTTTCCTTCTGTGGTTCTTCACCTGGTATCAGTTACTGGTCTGTTCATTTATTATTTAAGTCTCAACAAAAGGCACTGCAAACAATGCCTAAAGCCAGCTAAAGTCATAAGGGCATGTTAGTGTAAATGTCTTTATGGTTATTTTTTTGTTTGTAACGGAAAGAGTTGGATGGACTGTGTTGTCAGCAAGCATGAACTCAACTGCCAGCAGTTACTAATAGACTGTGGTACCAGCGGTGCTGCAGACCTCAACCTCTAAAAGCATTAAACATAATTTTGATGCATTGGAGCACCTTTATTTCAATGAGACAAACACTCTAAGAACCAGCTCACACCTCATTAAAACAACCTCCTTTGTGTAACAAAATTTGTGACATGCCTTCCCATGATACACCTGATTTTTAATGAGTGCCCTGTTCACTTAAACTGTTAATTCACAGTTAAATCACAAATTAAAGCACAAGCACTTAAACACAAAATACTTGTTTATTCCTGCCAAAAGATTTTAAAATCCATCTCAACTCACATTATTTCTTGCGTGTGGAAGCTGACTTTAAAAAAAAACTCAAAAACACTTTGTTCTACACCATTTTTCTTACAGATTTTCTTGAAGTTACGATGCATGGTAATATTAGACCAGAAAATATCAATATGCACTGCATGTGAATAGATGGTCTGCATAAATACAAATCTGATGTCTATTTATTCTGAGTTAAAGAGCACTGTACCTGAGGTGATGCCTTGTTGTACTTGTCATCATTGTTGTGTCAACGCCTGCTTTATGAATGCAGCACAGCCAGGGCGGAGTCACGCTGGACTTGTTCTACCTGTTGCTTTGGTATGAAACAGTTAATGAGAAACACTAACAACAGTCTTGATATTTGATATTTGTGACACATACAGTAGAAACTGATAGGAAGTGCAGATAATAATAACATTAACATAACAGCATTTTCATTTCAGTGGTGACAGATGTCATCCGCAAATACCATGAAGCAGGTAGTTTAGCTGGACTTGGGTGTGAAATGAAACTGCAAGTTTATGCGGCATAATATGGAGAAAAACTGCACTTTATACATTGGTTTTCACACACTGCAACAAAAACAGCTTGTTTTGATGATTTGAGTTTTGCAGGTATTTGGTCAAATGAATTCATCCTGAACATGAATGTTTGTACCAAATTTGATGGTAATCCAACTTGTTGAAACATTTTACCCAAAACTACAAATGTGAGCCTCATGGTGGCACTAAAGGAAGGGTCTAAGGATCACCAAAGTCAGGATTCTTCCTCCTCTGGGGACCATGAATGTCTGTACAAATGATCAATAACTGTAAAGATTTTTCAGTCTGGACTAAAGTGGTGGACCGGTCGACTGAAAGATCGACGTTGACATCCCAAAGACAACAGTGTGCTGAGTGTCGAGTTAAGGATACCGAGATGCTCCACTGAATGAATTCACAACTTTTTGAATGATACTTGCCTGTGTCCTGAGATGTGGGGTTGCGTTTTGACATAATTTCTAAAGTTTCATTTCACATGTATTGTTTTTACATGAGTTTATTCTTAAGGTTTAATTTCATAATTATCCTGTTTTCAGGTGAACCACTTATTGTCAGCTTTTTATTAATAAATTAATTGATTATATTAACTTCTTTTTAAAATTTAAATCTAGTGGCTGTGTTGGCTCCAGATCTACAATAATCCTCTTGGAAAATCAGTTAGTTAGCATGTTAGTGTTACAGCTGTTGTGGGTGTTTTTCATACGTTGTCTGCTGTAAATTGTTTGTGTATCCCTTCTTATTTGTCACTGTGCACTGGATTTCAAACTGGTTTGTCCAACACGTACGCCAATGAACCTCCATTGGCATACATGTTGGATAAACCAGCTTGGTGCGCATTTTATTTGGCCTCTGTCCCATCATAATGAGAGAAGTTGCGTTGGGATTGCTGTGAGGTTCATTGTAACATTAGCACTTCCTCCAGTTTCTAGGTCTCCTCAGATTTCAGTTCCCTCCTGCACCGCCGGCCATCACAGAGCAGAGGACTAAAAGTGGTGTTCCTGGTATTAGGACACCATTTGAGTCAGCCTGAAAACAGAAGGAACGCAGAAAACAGTGAGTATCATGTATCACATACAACCCAGATTCCAAAAAAGTTGAGGCTGTGACGTTGGTGGCTGCCTTTAGAAAATCGCTGAGGATGATTTGGAGGAGCCATTGCTGTTCTGCCTCTTCTGGAGCACCACAAACTCCTCTGATGGTATGAAAGAGCTTAAACAAGGTCAAACAGGAAGTCAAAAGGACTCTCACCTGCAAATAAAAATGTTCCGGGAAAAGAAAACCAACCAAAGATGTCACATGCAGATCTGTTCATTGTTATTATTATTATTCACTTCAGTTCTCTTCTGTGGTGTTGAATGTCCCACAAACCACTTTCTTTCTGTGATTTCAATGAACCAGCCCTTCACAATAAGGGATAGTTGCATCTAAAATATCTACAAAGTTAAGTATTCATTATGTGATTCAACCACATAATCATGAAGTTCTCACCTACGATTTTCAGAGTGTGGGTTTGTTGTTGATACAATTTCAAACAGTCCCACTTGTGTGCAGAGTCTTGAAATTTCCCACTTCTAGGACGCTGTGATCAATGATCCTGTCATGTCTGTGATTAAAAAAAGGTATCTTAAGAAGCACACTGGTTAAAATGATAAGTCAAACTTTTTGGATTCATTTTAGCAATGAAACATCTCAGTTTCTTAGCTCTGTTGTAAAGTTGTGGCACATTCTCTAGTGTCACCCTCAATACTACCACCAGATGGGGCCAAAGTCAAGAATTTTCAAAGCTTACACAAAGTGGCTTCAAAATACTTTTATATACTATGCCAATACATACAATTACATACTATTTTGACCTTGAAATTACTGTTTTACTTCTTTTGCATTCATTTGATTCTTATTAGCTGCTACAAAATAACACCTTTGAAAGATTTAATCCACAAAGAATTATCACTTCAGGGACTGATGACAGTAAAGTTGACAGAGCTCCCAGTGATGATAATTGAGAGGTTTCTTACTGACTCGTGGACTGTGAAGGTGACATTTTTGGCTTTTTCCAGACTCCTGGCTGCAGAAGGGTCATCTAGGAAGTTAAATGAAACTGGTGACTTTTTTTAATCTAGAAAAGTCATTGCAGATGTTACCAGCAATCATGACGTTCACCTGAAAGAAAAACAGATGAATGAGAATTTGAGGTGTAAAGTCCACTCATAGGGTCTTTAAGGTAACTAAATCAGAAAGGTGTTTAATAGCTGTTGTATGTTTAGAATTCTAGAAACACATGAAGGAGGAAAAAAAAATAAAGAAAAAGATTTTTTTTTCACCTGGCACCTTTATAGCTCCTGTACATAATGTAAGCTGTGCATAATTTTAAAAAAACCTGAGGCTCAGGTGGAGACGTGATTTTATTCTTCATCTTATGCTTGGATTTGTGCCTTATTTTATGATTTAAAAATACAATTGTTTTTCTTATGATATTGCTGACATATTGTTTGAACAATCAAAATATTCCAACAAATGCACAGCACATGACAGCACATAAAATCCTGCAGGTCTTTTTCACTGAGTTAGTTACAGTTTAGCAGGCAAGCAGCTAAAGAGCAAATTCATAAACTTGGTAGTGCAAACATTCCTTTACTTCCTTACAGAGAGATGCAACAAAGATTTAAACCCAAGATCACTACACAAAGTTCAGTTTACAGGTGGAAAGACGCGGATAAAACACGACACTGGTCGCCTCAATGTGATTGTATAGTACTATTGATCTGTCATTAGGTATTTCTCGTTATATAGTTAGAGCGAGAATAAAACCATCTAAGGACATTTGCAATGACTGTTGTATCAACGCCCTGCGATGGACTGGCGACCTGTCCAGGGTGTCCCCTGCCTTCGCCCTAAGTCGGCTGGGATAGGCTCCAGCCCCCCCGCGACCCTGCAGAGGATTAAGCGGTGTACAGATAATGGATGGATGGATGGATGTTGTATCAACAATACAAAAAAGATTCACAGACAAACTGGGGTAAGAATGCAAAGGAAATAACAGCATGCAGGGAGCAAGGTCAAACACTATAATCATGTTAACATTAAAGGGACAGATTTATGTGGCCTGTGTTTGCTTGCAGTAAATGATTTATGGAGGGAGGAGAAAGGGCAAGGGGAGGAGGAGCAGCAGCAGCAGCACAAGTTGAGAGACAACAATTTACATGACTAAATTCTCTTTGTTTGCCAGTCATGGAAGACTTCTCTTTACTCAACAGACTGGAGAAAGAAAGACTAACTCAGGACATCAGTCAACTCATCAGGCTTGATTTTCACACTTGTACATGAAGCAACGTGGCAGGAGTTTGTCAGATATGAAGGTCAGATGTGACTGAGGAAATCACAGCAAAACGTCCCAGAGAAAACACTGGATTTTATGTTAAACTACAATCTTCTGTATTTACCAATGGCATCATTTGTCTGGGATTGTTTGTTCTGTTTGCTTCCATCACTGATGCTTCTGCTGCTGTCTCTGGCTCTCCACTGGCCCAGGATACGTTGTTGGACACGGCTGGCTGTCAAGGCTGCAGGCTGGAGACTGTGGGTCATTATTTGCCTGATCCTAGAGCTGCCACTGGACAAGAATACACGAATGTGGACAAAGGAGGTCGGATCACCAGGGACTGATGTTTTGTCTGGGTCAGGTCAGGCCTCAGATGGTCCCAGGCTCATCTGCAAACCCACTGCGCTGGCCAAATATCTGCTCCGCCACTGTGGCTCTCTGGCCAGGCCGAGACTGGCCTCCTGGCCCAGGGGAGACCCCCACCTTCAGACTCTGTCCAGCATGCTGTGCGGACAACACGGAGACACATTACAGTTCGCTAGAGACCATCTGTTACTGAGAGACGGGGGTGTTGTAGCTCTGGACTGGGCTGTGGGAACCAGACTGGGCGACGCGGTTGGGAGGAAGAAGTGGGAGGGGAGGAGGGAGTATCAGTCAGGGGGAAGGGCGCTGGGCTGCTTCACCACGATGCCTCCTGTCCTCCTCGTCATCCCTCAGGCCTGGGGAGGGATGACCCCTCACCTGAAGGTGCTGTGCCATCAGGCCGTGTGTCAGGGCTTTTATGTGGTGGTGTTTCACACTCGAGGCACAGGGGGGTGCCCGCTCACCACAGCACGACTGACTGAGTTTGGAGACCCAGCCGATCTTGAGCAGGTACAGAAACATGGGACTTAACACTCCTTTTTTGTCTAGGGAAAGTACACTTTTTTTTTTTTGTTTTGAGATAGTGGTTTAATAAGACCATTGTAAATGTGTGCTGAAATGAAACAGAAAATCAGTAACCAACAATCATTTTCAGTCATTTATTATGCAAAAATGTCTAATATTTAATGGACATGTCTAATCTAATTATTTTAATGTGAGGATTCAAGATTTTTTCTGTTTTATATCATTGAAAAATGAAAATCTTTGGGTATTGAGCTGTTGGTTGCACAAAATAAGCAATTTAAAGACGTCAATATGTTTAAACAAAAAGATTACATTAAATGGATAATTACTATTATTTTTAGTTGCAACACCTTTCAAATCCAATTCACAATGAACAAAATATGGTTTTACACAAATAAAATCTCAAATCAAAAACAAGACTTGCATTTAGTGGCATTAAAGCTAAATGCTAATGCCTACAAATATTTTTGCAGGTATTTGGTCATAAACCAAAGGATTGAAAAAATTGAAATTTTGACCTCATGGTGGCACTACATAAAAAAATTAAAGGGTCACCAAAGTTACCAGGATTCCTCCTCCGGGGACCAAGAAATTTTCTACAAAATGTCATTGAAATCCATCACTGAGATATTTCAGTTGGCTGACCGACATTACCATCCATAAAGCCTTCTGTTAGCATCTGTTAACATGGCTAAAGTTGACATGTTCAATCTGCGGTCATATTTTTTTTTACCTGACAATTACAGTCGTATCTTTGATGTCCTGTTTCCAGGCAGTAGCTTATGTCCACAGCCGCCACCCATCCTCTGCGCTGGTTGCAGTGAGTGAGGGTTCAGGCTCTGGGATTCTTCTTTCCTACTTGGGGGAGTCTGGGTCAAGTTCACACCTGACAGCGGCTGCAGCCATCTCACCTGTCCTCCTGGGCCAACTTTGGTTTGAAACAGTGATGCCTCCCATTTATCGCTGCGGGGTCCTGTTTCAGCGGAAAACGCAGCTCAGTAGGTGAGAGAACAGAAAGCAAAATGTGTTAATAGTGGTTCTGACATGGACAGGGTCATAAAAATGTCTGTTATTTTTCATCATCATAAGCTACACGAGTTCCTTCAGAGGAGTCGTGGATGTGGATCGGGCCCTCAGCTGTTCCTCCCTCAGAGACTTTGAGGAAACTCTTTTCTGCTCTTCAGCCCCCAGATCTCCACTAAGCTGTCTAAATTCTGGACTGAGCTCAGGATCTCACTCCCCCCCGGGCCTGGCACCCTCAGTGGCCTGGGCACTGGGCGAGAGGGCTTACCCAGCCAAGGACTGGGCCAACTACTGGGAGAGGAACGAACCACTGAGAGATGCAGATGAGGTGGCGGTGCCTGTGCTCTGTATCTGCAGCAGCGACGACCCTCTCCTTCCGCCCGCCTCCACTTTACCCCTGCTACTTTTCCAGAGCAATCCTTACTTCCTCCTGGCATTGACAGACAGAGGAGGGCACTGTGGATTCACCGTGGAGGGCCGAGAAGAGACGGAGGGACGGGGGATCAGAAATGAGGAGGTGGAGGATGGTAACTGGAGTCACGTCGCAGTGCTGGAGTACTTCAGAGTCGTGGCTGATTTCCTGAAAGGGGAGGAGAGGGAAGGGGTGAGCTGGGGTGGTCCACTGGGAGAATACAGTCAGACTGGGCTGAGGAGCAGGAACAGCAACACAGCTCCCCTTCGAAGGAGGAGAGCCACCATGATGAGGAGACTGAGACCACAGGCCCCTGAACAGAGCAAAGTGGATGCAGAGGAAGGGAGCTTCACCTGGAAAAGGTCCTACACACGCTGAGGAGGAAGAGATGTGAAGATGTGATGAGATCTGCAAAGAGAAATTTTATCGACTTTTTCCGTGTTTTTCCTTGTTATTCTCGATCAATCTGCAGCTGGAGTTTGAGGGTGATGAAAGGACAGTACTTAAAGCAAGTGGTAAAGAAAATCAGCAAAATAAGAGCAGTGGACAACTGTTGGGAACACTTTCAAGAGTTCAGAACAAAACATTTAAATGTCTCTTCTTCTTTACTGAGCCAAACTGATCAAGAGGACACATGAGCCTTTGATAAAGACATGTTCTTAGAAATTGGCTTTCTTTGTTTGAAATTCCAACAAGAATTCTTATTAACAGGGTCAGCATTTTGTCTTTAACAGCATTTGTCTAAATGTTAGAGAACAAGTATTTCAGGCAAGACAGCTGTTATCTGCTTTAAGAAAATCCCCCGTGAGTGGACAAAAGAGAGGTTAAGCAAAATTAAACAAGCAGTTTGAAATCAAATACATGTTCTTTACGACAAAGGTCAAGTACTGTATCAGTTAAAAATTGTAGCCATTTAGGACAAACAGTATAAAGACTTAGAGGCTTAAAGAAATATTTAAATATTTAGAAGTTAAAGGTTTTTTCAAGCTTTAAATTGATGAGCTTCAACTTGCTTTACACACATAAAAAGAAAAAAAACACAATGGGGCAAAGAAATATTAAAATTACTTTATTACAGATGATTCTTTATCCAGTAGCCCTCTTCCAACAAAAAATAGTAATTACAAACAAAATATTACATTTATCCCCTAAACTTTGTTTCTGAATTTCTTTTATACATTTTAAATCACTTTGTCATCTGTAAGGAATAGCTTTTCTCTTCTGCTATGCGACATTCAGCTTTTTGCACAATCTATACAATTTAATACAGTTTAATACAGGTCTCTGGACTACGGAGAATAAAACAGCAAGATCCACCAAATGACAGGAGAGATAAAGGGAATACTGATAAACAGACTGTACAGAGACATAACCCTGCCTCCCGCCTACTTTCAGTCAATGGCAGCCGTCCCCTCAGCACACTGAGGGGGATCACAGTAGACTCTTTAATCTGGTCAATCACTTGTGCAATCAGTGCAACTGATCCAGTTCAGAGTGACCAAGGTCTAAAGCTAGACTCTGCCCCGACTGCCTCGCAAAACACCTGGGAGTTCTAGTAAACACAAGAGAAGGTCTAAAAATCTGCCACTCGTTTGGCCCTCTGCAGACATCATCTGGAAAATAAAATGACCCTTTCTGGCATAAAAGGAAATAAAACACTAGAGAACTGGAAAAAAAAAAGGTTGATAAAAAGATGTTGGGTACGATGGCATACTGGCTGAAGAGAGAAGTGGGACCACCACATTCTGTTTTTTACTGTTTTCAGAACTGAGCCAAGAAAAACAACTGGACTATAAATTCTGAGTGCAGGGTGGTAAGATTTTAAAAAAAGGCAAATACTTAAGTGCAGTGTGAAAAATGCTTTGTGTAGAACCACAACAGAAGAGGGCGCGTGTTTCGTAAATCAGAAATATATAATCAGAAATAATATCTGTGGACCCCACAACACCTAAGAGGAACCATTTGTAGATATCAAACAACAGATATATTTTTACTGTCTTGTGCAAGAATTTGGACACAATTTCAGGTTGTGGAGTGCACGAAATATTGGTTATACAGCCAAATACTTTAGAATTCAGCAGTTTTTAAGATTGTATACATCTTTGACAGATAATTCTTTTTTCTATGTTATCATAACCTTGACGTTGGAAGACTTAAGTCTTCTAAAAACCATGAAAAACCTAAAGAGACAGCGAGTCTTCTATATTGGGTTTCATAATGTCAGTAAAATATAGCCATTGCTAAAGCAAAGGCTACACCTAACTACATCTCAAATTATGTGCAAAATCATCCTCATTCAGCATCAAACTAAATGTTGCCATTTACTCGAGGCAATCTGACCTAGAGCTGTGTTGTTATCATTCACAACAGAATATCTGTAACACGTTTCAGAACTCGCAGCTGCAAGTAAGACAGTGAAAACCCAGCGGCTGTAAATCGCCGGTCTAAAACCACGTCACTGCGTCCGCATCACAAGTTAATTTGTCTTTGATTTGTCAATTAGATTTCCATATTTTCAAATTCAAAATATACAATATTAACAGGTTTCCTGTACATTCCACCCCTGAAAGTCATATAATGCATAATCTCTGCATTTCACAATAAGACTCCCACTTTTATCTCTATTTCTCTATAATCCTTCTTTTTTTTTATAGATTTATATAATAATACATATATATATATATATATATATATATATTCTTCTTTTCTTTCACTTGAACAGCTCTTCCCAAAAAGATCAGGGAGGAGGTGAAGACCACACCAGGCTCAGGAGGGGAGGAAGGGGAGGGGAGGGACGAGGGGAGATCGGTAGTCAGAACGTGTCATCGGGGTCACCAGGGGTGAGACAGAGCGGGCGGTCAGACCGGGGGAAAGTTGCAGGGGCATGGCAGCGGAGATCACAGCATCACCGCTCATCCACCCACTGAGACATTCAGCAGTCACCAACCAACAGAGGGCCAGTCCAGCTCCTCTTTCACGCTCTCTGCTCATTCACTCTCTTTTCCCTTAAAATCTTTTTAAAAGTCAAAAACAACAGGCCACCGGGATGGATGTTGCTGCCCGGACCAATGCTGCTGAGTGTGTTGCTCATTTACAGCCAACTCGGCTAACAACTGCTAAGTGTGCCATTTGTTGCACTTTTACATCCCAGATCCCATTTTCACAAAATTTACCCCTGTACATGCATTCATCAGCCAAGTGTGCAAAGGGACTGTCAGATCGATAACTCCTCTATGTATGTATGTGTGTCTGATTAACATTTAGTGTGTGGTAAAAGGCCTGTGCCAAAGTGCAAGTCATTGTCAAGTCACGACACCCTGTGGTGAAGCTCTACTTGAGTGTTCTTGAGGTAGGCTAACAGGCACGGTTCAATTTGTCAGAGAAGGTTTTCTTTCTTCTTCTTTTTTTTTTTTAACTGCATAGTGCATCACTTTCACTGAACAGCACTGTGCCAAATCAGACCTGGAAATTACTGCGAACAAGCGAAGAGTGAACACCAGTTTTAAAACTGTTGAAGTAGGAGGTTAGGCGCTGCTGAAAACCCATCCCTGTCACTGAGGGCCGTCCGTCGGGCACGTGTGAGTGAAGTGCAGCGGTCTGTGGAAACCCAAGAGCCAAACCCAATGAGGCTGAGCGTGCATGAGGAAGGAGTCCACTCTTACTTTCAGTGATCCAGCAACACATGCATCTATTTGGCCATAGTAATATACTGAACTCCCACTGACGTCTCTGGCACAATCTCATCAAATACATTAACAGTATGTTGGCATGGATAATTACAATAACAAATCTGACTCTGCACCTTTACCTTTGGCATTTTTGCAGCTCTGCTCACAGTAACTCTAGGGACTAAGAACCCGTGTGACACTGAGGACTTTTTCCTTTCACTGGTTAGATTTCCTCTCCGATGAAAGATAAGCTTCTTACTTAGGCTGGAATGAAAGATTGGATACTTTTAGCTACCCATGACACCTTGTCCGTCCCTGTGCAACCACAGTCAGAGATACCCACTGGTGCTCACTTACAACAACCTTCGCTCTTTCCTTCTAGACCTGTTCAACGTGTTCTGAAACTGTATGCTCTGCAATCAACAATCTTAAGTCAGACCCCTACATGACCTCCTGCCTTCTCATTTGCCTGCAACTGCACATAAACAATAATCTCATTAAAGGTTCTGTCAGTAAGACGTCTGTGCTGAAATCTTGAGCTGTGAGTGTGTTCTCACAACATCTGAAAGCATCAGATTGACCCCACTCATGTCTAAAACAGCTTACTGCAAACAGACAACTCTTGCTAATAAACTCCATGGTAGATAATATACTACTTTGGGTCTATGGCAACAGAGACTAACATGGCAAATATAAACACATAACGTAGCGCTGTTGGCTACAGTGAAAATGACACTACTGCACTGTGGCATACTGGATATGGCCTTCACCTGTCTTGGATTGGTCTCCAGTGGGTTTCCCCCAACTTTTGGGTTTCCACAGACTGCTGCTAGCAGTACACTGGTGTAAGAGAGCAGTGGTGATGGGAGAGAAACTGGGCTGAGGTGAACCCAGGCTCAATACTGTGCAGTGTGTCAGATGTACTGTGGGAAATAACAAGTGTATGTTAAGTATGTGTGGTGCATGCATGGCGTGTGTGTCTGTGTACAGTGTTACCTCGGTGCACAAGAATTTTACTTTAAGACAGTTATTGTGTTGCTTGTGTGTATGTGTGTGTGTGTGTGTGTGTGTTCTCTAGGTGTACGACAGGTGGGATCCGTTGGATATCTGAGAGGTGATGCTGGCGCTCCTGCTCATGCCCTGTTCATTCCTCCCCCCTGATGACGTCCTCCTCATAGCCTGTGGGCTGTTCCTCACCCCTCCCGCCCCTCCTCCGCTCCCCCTCTGATTCCCTCCTCCGGGGTGGTGGAGGCTCCAGGGTGGCGGGCCCCCAGCCAGCATGGGGTGACCCCAGGGCTGCTGTGAGCTGGAGCCCCCCTGGTGGTGATGACTATGGTGGCCGCCTCCTCCACCTCCTCCGGGCCAGTGGCCTCCCCCCTGAGCCCCCTGGCCTCCTCCACCTCCTCCCCCCCAGCCTCCCTGGGAATCGGGGGCCAGGTTAGTGAGGACCATGTTGCTGAAGCCCAACCGCATGGACTCAGAGTCAAAAGCCTCGATCTCTCGGGCCTGTCGCTCCAGCAGTGAGCGGATTCGCTCCAGGCGCTCGTTCTGCAGGGCGAGCATTTCCTCCTCAATCTGGAGAGATAAACACAGTCGACAGATGAGCACAAGATAAAATGATACTGCATAAAGCAAAGTCTGTCATTAGTCTGCTTTGGAAGGACAAATGATTCTTAAGGTCTTGGTTGGAAGGACAAAAATTAAGGACTCTAGATTCTTTAGATTATTGACAAATTTTTCCCAGAACAATAAAGTATAATACAAACAGACTCACAGAATGAAATACTACAACTGCTCTTAGTGACAAACATGCAGCCGACTCAAAAGGAAAAGGACTCAAGGAAACTAAGGAAGGGCTGAATGGCCTTCAACTTAAGGACAGAGTACATGAAGGTTAACAAAAGCAGTAGTTCCATGACCAAAATTCAAAACACAGATTTAGTTTATTTTGTAACGCCTAAATTTATTGACATGCATCCTGACACTAGACAACACAAAATCCAGGGCCTGTCTTACTTTCTGCTCCAGCAGAGCCCTCCGCAGAGAGACCCTCTGCTCCAGCTCCCTCCTCTCCTTGTCGTGCTGAGCGTCTGTTTGCATCTTGATCTTGCTCTGGTACGCGTTGAGCAGCTCCAGCTCCTGCTGCAGCTGCATCCTCAGAACCTGACACTCCCCCTCTTGCGCCTCGTCTAACCGCAGCTGAGAAAGAAGAGAAAGAAAGACATATACCAAGTAAAATTAGCACATATACCTGTGATAAAAATAGGCGACTGACTCTTTTCCCATTGCCAGGAGCTGAGTTTGCCTTTCAAATCAAGGAACAGTAGATAGTAGTCACTCTTTCAAACTTAATAATGAGTGAATGATGTTGCATCGCACATTGTTCCCAGACTGTAAAAAACAATATATAATGTTCAACATAAGTCACAGCATCCCAACAGAAAAGGAGCAAAATCGTGTTCACTCAGGTGTCATGTTTCCATCACTGCCGATTAGAGCTCTTGTTATAAAAAGGGATTTGGAAAAAAAAAAACATTTTTAAGTTCCTTAATGTGAGGTATTGACAATGTATTTTGGTATCAGGTATCATATTTGCAAAGGTACTGAGAATTTCATACGACACAAAATCATTTAAATCATTTAAATCTATGTGTAAATAAAAACATTTTTGTATTTATGTTTCACAAACTTTTTATGGCTTCTCTTCAGGTACTCACAGCCTGTGTAGAAAGCATTTCGTTGATGGAGTGGTCGTACTGCTCGGCCAGGATGGCCAGCTTTCTAGTCTGCTCCTCTTTCAGCCTCTTGAGCACAGCCTTGTGATCGGACTTGGGCGTGGTCTCCAGCAGGTGGTTCCTGAGCGCCTTGTACTGCCTGGTCTGGGTTTTACAAGTCTCCTGGAACTGCTTCTTAATCTGAAGCTCCTTTGACTGAAGAAGGACAACAAATGAAGAGGTAGAGTGAGGGAGTGTGTGGGGATTGTAGTGCGGTTAGTTTCAGAACTGCATCCAGAAGACAATGTACCTTGAGGCTCTTGGGCTGCTGTCGGACCTCCATGACATGCTTGCGCCTCAGCTCCCTCTCCCTCCTCTTATTGTATTCCAGCTGGTTGGTGAGCTCTGTCTGGTGCTGGGTTCGGATCAGCTCTGCCCGTGCCTTCTGGATGGTCCCCAGGTGCCTGAACTCCAGCTCCTGCATCGACTCGTGATGCCTGAGCAGCATGGCGTGCTCCAGGTCCTTCTGTGTCTGCCGTTTGTTCAGCTCCTGAAAAAGATGAGGCAATGCTGTGTGAAAACAATCAAATAAATACAAATCACAAACACAGGAGTAAGAAGGGGTGGTGGTAGTTGGTTCTCTCTGTGTGACCAAGTACCTCTCTGGCCAGGTCCTGCTCTACATTGTGTCTGGCAATGAGGATCCTGCGTTTGAACCGCCGACACTCGAGCTCCAGGTACTGCCTCTGTCTCCTCAGCAGGTTGGCCTCCTCCTCTGCCTGGGAATTGACACCACATGATATTACAAAGATTTACTGTAATGTACATAAGAAATAAAGCTTTGGGACACTGATCTTGGCAGGATCTTGACACTGATCTAAGTAGGATCAGGCATTGTTGGTACTTGAAAGGGAAATCAGTTAAAGTGATTCTGGTGACTGTGTGAATTAATTGCCATTAATTGTTAATGTAAAATCATCGTTTTGTCTTGGCAAGTGTACATATTGTGTAAGTGATCCTGACCTGGAAGTGCTGGATGTTCTCTTTCTGCTTGGACAGCCACTCCTGCTTCTCTTTCTTGGGAGTCGACTGGTTCTCACTCAGTTCCTGCCAGACAGGTGTTAGTTTTAATTCGGCATGTCAGGGCATCGTCATTACTGGGATTTACAGATATTACAGTTTGTCAGCATTTAGTATATTGACATTTATAATTACAAAAATGAGCAAGTTGAGCACTTCTATAACTTCTTGCATTTTTCTGTTCTTGGATCAATAACAACAGTCCAGTAACACACACAGATGCTTGAAGCTCTGCTTTCCTTAGCGTGTGTTGGCCAGATGTCTGGAGTCAATGATTATATTGACTGGGGCTGAAACAATCAATCAATAGCTAATTTGATAATTAATTGTTTAAATCATTTTTCAGATAAATGGCAAAAATGATCTGGTTCCAGCGAGTGTGGGGGATTTGCTGCTTTTTTGTCGTTTGTGTTTTGGACTGATTGTCAGACAAAACAAGACATCTGAAGACATCACCTTGCTCAAGTTTATTACCTCTTTGAGCTGCTCCTTGCGCAGTTTATACTCCCGCTTCTGTGACTCCAGGAAGCTGCTGAGCTCCTTTTTCTGCTGCACCTGGATGTGCTGCTGGAACTTCTTCTCGTCGTTGGTAAACGTCTTCAGCTAAACCAAACACAAATGTTGAGTAAGAGACAAAAAACCCCTCCTGCTTCACTTGTAGAAACATGCTTAGAAAACAGGAATAGCTGAATATTTCAGTACAGATGTAGTATGAAGTATCTGCAATACCAACAGGTCACTGTATCTTTCAAGTGTTGTTTTGTGTATTTTTCTTAACTTGCTTGTCTACATACATCTTTGTCCAGAGCTGCCTGGTGTTTCTTGAGAAGCTTCTCCATCTCCTGGGTGAAGTTGTTCCTCTGACTCTCCAGCTCTTTGTCCAGCCTCAGCCTGTGCTCATCCATCTCCCCCTTCAGCTTGTTCTCCAGGGCCATCAGGTGCTTCTGATGTTGCCGTCTCATGCGTTTGTAACCTGACATCTGCTCGCGCAGCTCAGAGTCCTGCTCATGTTCCTGCATCTCACGGGTCACCTGCAAAATGTGGACGGAAGGAGAGAATCAGCTCAGTCCATTTAGTTTCGGATTCCTTGAAAATATTACAAAATATAGAATTTTGACTTGGTGTTTGCAGAGAGGAATAAAGACATCTTACTCAAGTATGTGGGTAAAACAGCAATGTCAAAAACTTTGTGTTACACAGCCACTATTAAATGAAATAGGTAAGTGAGATAAATAAGTCTGATGCATGGAGGAGTAAGCAAGCGTGTCCTCACAAGTGATGCCGTGCGTATGGTGGCAAAGTGCTCTCTGTTGCGGTAGTGCTTCCTTGGGGCTGCAGCTGGTGTTGGCTGGGGCTCAGAGGGTTGACTGGTGGCTGCCTGCTCCCCAGAGAAACTCTCCTCTTCTTCCTGGAGACATAAGGCAGCAGAATTTACATATTATTATGTTTCGGTATTTAACAGTACACATCGAAAAAAATGAAGCGTTGGGGGCATGGGAAGGTTTGGGATTAAGTGAGAGAGATCAAGACAGAACAGAAGAGAATCAGGAACAACCTTGTATACCAAAGTGCTGCAGAAACATGACAGCAATAAATTGCTCTGACTAACTCTGACTGCTGTTAGAGTTCCTCACTAACTTGATACAACATCCTACCAAAACACAGCTATACAAAAACAGTTTGCCAAAGAACATTTTTTATAAAGGAATGGGTCACTCAAAAATAGAAATTATTAATTAAATTATTACCTATGTTTGAGCACTAAAGTTTATTTGTGCAATTAATATACAATGTGTACAGACCAGCATTCAATTACAAGGGCAGTCCAGCAATAAACTTCCATACATTTGCAGGACTTGCAAGAGACAGATTAAAAAAAGAAAAAATCAGAATTGATCGTGACTTTGAGTACAAAGCATGGGCCAAACTTATATTTCCTATAATGCAACTCATAGCGTTCATTAGACCTTCCCCTCAAAGGCCTGGAGTCTTTCAAATGTCCCCAATTTGCAATGCAGGGTTACTGTTATAGATTGTTGCCACTTGAGTACTTTTCTCAGACTAGACAAAGCAAGAAGGCATTATTATGAATTGATCTTCATGCGTAAAATCAGTGGAGTGGCCCTTTAATCAATAATGAAAATAATCCTTGGTGTGTGTGTCTCAGTCACTTTACCCACCGGCTTGAGATGTATGACGGAGCTGTTGGACATGACAGTGTGGTCTCCCTCCATCAGGTCCAGCTCGCTGCGGCTGTCCTGGGCCGCTTCATTCAGACTGTTGACAGAGCTGCTCTGGGAGCTGGCACTGATGGACATGCTGGGGATGGACTGATTACTGCCGACACTGTTCACCGTTCCCGTCCGACCTCCGCCTGGCTCCAGCTCCTGGAGGCAGGGTGGAAAGTGCAGAGAGAGCGAGAGAGAGACAGCAAGGGAGAGAGAAATAGCCATGGAGGGAACAGGAGACAGAAACAAGAGACACAGAGGACACAGACAGACAGACATGCATACAAACCGATGCATGCTTGGTTATTATCTCCGCACAGTGAAATAGCATGACAGTGGCAAATGTATTTCTGTGCTTAAAAAACCCACACGAATCTTATTCTAGTGCTCATACAAACATGCACACACCTCATCTCCATCCTGGACTTCTGCCGTGGGTCCGTTGTGGGCCTCCTGAAGGAGGATCTTCTTCATCTTGCGGTACTGCAGGTTGTCCAGCTCTCGCACTGCATCCTTGGTCCTCTGGATAAGATCCATCAGCACAGAGTCTGGACGTTCACGCTGCAGAAACGCATGCTGGAGGGGAGGGTGACAGGAAGGAAAACAGAACATCATAAATGAGGAAGTCACAGAAGAAGAAGAAGAAGAAGAGAGGGCGAAGGGGAATGCCCAGGAGAAAAACACAATAAAGCTGTTGTGAACTCTAACAGCACTACTGAAATCATCATCTTCACCTTTAATGGACAGGTTTCTGAGTGATATCAACATGTGAAGTTGTTTTTGTGCAATAAACACAAATCGTAAATGTAACTGGTGGAAAACATTCAATATCCCAAGAAGGTTAGTTCAGAGTGCTGAATTAGCTATTAGCGTCAACTATCTGATCAGGGACCTGAATTTAATGAGGCGGTGGATGGTTTTGCACTGAAACTGCAGAAAGAGGGGGCCTGTATTAAGGCAAGACATCGCACATTGTTACTTTGTCTTTATGGCTGTTTATTTAATTACAACATACAACATTTGTCAGGCTCTATGATGATCTTTTGGCTGATCAATAATACTTGCTTCTGTGCTTTTTACATATGTGTTGATGTTGCCTTTTTTCTTTATAATGTGTATAAAATGTTATTTTGTTATTTGTGTACGACAGTGGATGATGACCAATTGTCAAAACTGACAAAGATATGACAAAAATATGAGAATAAAACCCAGGCTGACAAAATATCTCATTCTCCAATGCACTTTGCTAAAGGTGAGCCAGAAGTCCATTTGAAGATCATATCAAGAAGAAGGCAAAAAGAACATTGTAACACTTTATATTTGTTTAAGAACAAGTACTGTTTTGGAACTTGACATTTAAAAAAAGGAAAGACACAGTGTGCAGTGCTTTCATACCCTGAGGACAACTTCCATTAGCAGTAGTGAGTCCATTAGTGGGCTAAGTGACAGCTGCTCAGTTACTTAACGATGGATGCAGAAGTCACTTCTCTACAGTAATTACATCTGTGTTCTTTCGACAAAACCGAGCTCTGTGTGTGTCTGTGCAAGTTCTGACTCTGTGTGTGTGTGTGTGAATCCGGAAGGAGAGGATTAGTGAATCAAAATAGAAGCTTATGGGGGACAGGACAGAGCGCAAACATCAGAGAGATTTATCACCAGAGGGCTTTGTCAATCTCCCATCTTAACACACTGACCCTTCTCTGTTTCTGTGTCGTAGTGTACAGTGTGCACTTACACCCAGCATGTCGTCAGAGTGCGGTCTGTCCTGGGGGATTTTCTGAAGGCATGAATCGATAAAGTTTCTAAAGTAATCCGACCTGCAACAAAAGATGACAAGACAAAGGGTGAAAACAAAACAGTCACATTTTTGGCTGGTGCATTTATAGTTATAAAGTGGCTTTAAACAACTGGCTTCAGCACAAGCTTCCACAATAACATCCAATCACACTGCTGCAACTATGTGCAGATAGTTATAGATAATATATGTGTATATATGTTGTGGGTGTGTGTGGCACCTCACCATTCACTGGATTGCAGTGTGGGGCTCTCATTCTGTGCTATGTGGTATAAGGCACTCATTGCATTCATGTTAAACAAGGGAGGCTTCCTCTCCGCTGGAACAGAAAGGACAGTCAGTATGTATTCTGTCTTACTAAATTACACGTTTATTCGTATATTGAATCGAACTCCTGAAATTTCAAAAGAAACATTATTTTTTATTTCTTTTGTCTTTAACTGAAAATATAGGCTTGTTTTCCTGCCCAGTATATGAACATGAGTGATTTAACTGAACCCCAAATCAAATGAAATCCATCAACCAAATCTTAATCAGACATTATTACTTAAGCAGATGTAGTTACTGGTGTTCGTCCTTTGTATTCAAAGATCTGTCAGTCAATTTGGCAGTGATAGCAAATCCTGAGTTTAGCACGGACGGTAGGGCCATGATAACATCACAGATTGTGTACTTAAGTATGCTTAGTACTAAGTTGCCACCTACCTAATTCTATACAGGTGATCCCTAAGGACCAGATATCCACCTTCCCATCATACTGGCCCTCGTCCATAGCTAGAATAACCTCTGGGGCCATCCTTGATGAAGTGAAGGAGAAAGATAAAGTGGAGGTGGGACACAGAGAAGGACAAATAAAAAGGAGGTTAAACTTCATTTTAAAAATAAATCATGGATACTCAGTCCCTCACACCTATGCAGGTAAAAGGTAGTCAACTTTATTCTTTGAAATGAAATAATGCTGTTTTTAATGACTCATTTAAGTAGTTTCTCAGCAGCATAAATAACACCAAAGGAAGAAAAGATTCTTCCAGTTTTCACTTACCAATATGGCGTTCCCACAAAGGAGTTGGCAGGTGAGGCAATGGAGGCAGAGCCAAAGTCGGCCAGTTTGACCTGCCCGGGCTCAGTCAGCAGAATGTTACCTGCCTTCACATCCCTGAGAGACATAAAAACATACATGTGAGTGAGAGACGTGCGGGGGATTTAGTGTTTACAGAAGCATCTTAAAAATAACAATGTAAAAATCACTCACCTGTGGATCATGTTGTGGGAATGAAGGTAGGCCAGCCCCTGCAGAGCACCATGTGTGATGGCAGCAATCTCTACTTCTTGTAAAGGTTTTTTATGAACTGAAGGAGGAAGAACAGTTTGAGGAGTTAGACACATTGATGTCCATGCTTGTTTTCTGTGACCTTAGACAGCCAGTCTGAACATCTCACTGACACACACACAAAATAGTAGAAAACGTTCTCACCTTCTAGAAGATCAGAGGCTGAGCCGAGGCAGTACTCCATCACCAGCTAGACACGAGAGATTAAGTCAGGAATAACAACGTATGGACACATGCAGTCGCTTACATGTTGCAGAATAAGATAATCTTCTGTGCATGTGCATGTAACCAGGTGACTTACCCATGCTGTGTGCTCACGGAGGTAACAACCTTTGTACTCTATACTATTGGGGTGCCGGATCCTCTGGAGAAACTTCACCTCCTTTATAATGTCCTGCCATTTCTGTCAGGGTAAGAAGGGATTTAAAAATAAATCAGGCAATGCGTTGCTTTGGCTTTGTGCACGAGAGGCGACTGTGTGTGTGTATGTGCAGAAGATTGTCTTTCAGTGCAAATAGAAGTAAGGTGGTTCTCTTCACAGATTATGTGTAATCTGATTATAGTTAATCTGAAATCATGAGCAGAGTGAACTATATCTGGGACGTCAACAGTGAAAGTGAGCACACGGGGGTGACCTTGTTGAGAGTGTCAGGTTCGGTGATTTAAATGAGAACCACAATGATGCCCAACATTAACACTGTAGTCCAGCAGCTCTTATCTGGTTTTGGATAAACTGAAATTTACATCAATGTCTGTCCAGACTCATATTATATCTGGTGAAGACTGTGAAAGAATTTAATAATAAAGGGATTAAATGTATTTTTTTGGTGAAACAGGAGTTATCATGTTATATTGACATGTATGATTTCAGTGAATAATTTCCACAGAGAAACATTCATTCATTGAGAGAAACAAAAAAGCAAGTCAAATACCTTGTATGTGTTCACAGACTTGGCCAGTAAAGCTAATTCTGATAGACAGATGTTGGTGCAAAGAAGCTGCCAATACTGAAACTTGGATGTTTGACATACATTTTCAACCCAGCAGCACAGATCTATACAATCACCACAGTTTAAGGTGGGGGCCCAAGATTAGTTTCATACATATAAATTCTTGAGTTATTGCCAAAAACATGTTTTATGAGACCATAACTTTTGAATAATTGCTAAAGGCCTGTTTCTTAATTACCTACATCAATCAAACCAGGCTAACTACTATTAAGTAAGCTATGTTTCACACTGTCACATGACTATGAGCACAAGCAAAAAGAGTTAATGGTGAATGTAGAGTGTGAAAATGTTTATGGTCAAACTCTGAACTATTATACAAATATAATCAATCTTGTCTCACCTCATTAGACTGTTTGCCACTGTAGGACATCTTTTTAATTGCCACCACCTCATTCGTGCGCACATCCCGTGCCTGGGAAACACAAAATGTCACAACATAGATTGTTGGTTCACACATTTCAACCATAAAATACAGTACATCAAAGTCTTTGTATTTTCTCTCATGAAGGATGTGGTTTTTCTAGAACTCTTGTGTTTTTTAACCGCACTGTGTGCTGTGTTCAAGTCAGATCAGACAGCTCGGGTGAGTCATATCACTCCGCTGTACCTTGGCGCTATTAAACCCCATCATGGGCTAGTAAAAATAAGTTTGTACAAATTGTTTCTCTTCTTTATTGAGGATCAAATAGTGTCACTTTTTTTTATAATTGTGAGGGAAACTTTGACACATTGTAAGAACGCTGATGTACAAAATTTAAGCTGTACTTGATTCAGTTGCTGACTTTAATTAGCCTTGAGTTAATACATTATTCACAGAGAGAAATACAGCAGCTAATCAAACATAGAGACGAATTTGGATCACAACATTGATCACTTCAAGTCCACCATGCCACTGTGCAGGATCTGCATTAACTGACTCAGAACTGACAGTGCTCGAGGATTTAACTGATCATATCCCTGATTAACATCTACAATTTCTGTCCACAGATAAGTTCAAGTGCATTTCTCTTTTGTGTGAGTCAGTGTGAGGATGTAGTTGCCGTACAAAGTAGACAGCGCCGAAGCTGCCATGGCCGATCTCTCGGAGGTCAGAGAAAAGCTTCTCTGGATCTTCTTTGAAGAAAAGCTCAGCCACCTCCGGATCCTTCAGGCTCCCTGCCCTTACAGAGGAGGGCATCCTGGTTAATGTAGCCCCTTATCACCCACGCAAAGGGGATGGGACTATCTGGGTGCTGAGCTACGCCAAAGCAGCTGAAGATTCATCTGCGGTAATGGATGGGCCTAAGGAACCAGCACATGGGCACCTACATGGACAGAAGAGGTGAGGGGGGAGACAAAGAGAGAAAGACAGGGGTGTTAGCAAGGACAAGATGAAACACCCTCGTCTGAAAGTATGAAGAAGAGTCTATTCGCTCAGCTGGTGAGAGTTTGAAGACGCCTGTGAGCAAATGCAAGAGACAGACTTTGAAAGAATAAGAGCAAATCTCAGCACAACTTTGATCTTGCAACACAAATCAAATCTAAAACATGATCGACTCAGGTCACATTTTTATCAAAGTCTGTACTTCATGAATTCCAACTACAACACACACCACAGATACATTACAAAAAGAGGCAAAATAAATTGCTGTGATGCACTGTGTGGAAAAAGGCGTTACACAAATGGACGCTGAGGCTGCAGGGCTCCACAACAACTCTACTATTCTACTCTATAATAGCCAGACTGGAGCCAGCTTCGAATTTTTTACTTCATATGTTTATGCACAACATTTGGCCACATCGAAACATTTTATAAATAAAGCATTTGACTACATAATGTTTCCATTTCTTATTAAATCACTTCTGAATTCACTTTATATTGTGCATTAGAGGATTTTTTTTTGAATGAGGAAAAATTAAAAATGTTAACTTAAGGCTGATCCCAGTCCAGTAAGAATATCCTATGTTCCTTGTTTATTATACAACCATGCCTAGCAAACATCCTGCTCAATGACTTACACTAAAGCCTATCCCACTGATATATTTAACAATTGGTAAAAGGACAAGGGCATGGCTCCAGACAACTGATACCTCACATGGTGGCATTTAACATCACACTGGCTAAACAGAGCTCATACAAAGTTTCTTCAGAAAGGTCAGGGGCTCCTGAAGTACTTTAAACACTGTGATTTTAACCACCGGTCACACTTTAAAGTGCTGACCCTAATATAATCGACTAATTGCAGAGTCATCACAAGTGCATCAGTTCAGATTGCTTCAGCTACTGGACTGACTGGGCAATGCAAATATCCAAGCTCAGGGATTGATTTCATGTTCACTGCTATGAGGTGGCCTACAGTAATGAGGGGCGAGCCACATCGGATGATCAATTAAGAGGACCTGGGGTCAATGTTTACTGTGTGCTCCAAACTGGATGCATCAATTTTGCTCTAGTTAATTCATGTAACATGCATGTAAGATTAATACTGTGTATGTGAGCATTGTGTGTGTTGATTGTACTCGCTGTTCCTTGTATAGTCGCACAAGCTTTCTAAAGTTGCAATAATTAGTAATATCATTTCGAGGTTGTGACTTCGACTTTTAATGTCCATAAGTGACTGACAGTTACACAATTAAGCTTGCAGAACTGCAGCATCCTTTGTTCCCTGAATAAACATGTTTGCCTTTTGGGCACAGATACATGACGCCCAGGATGACGTAAACATGTCACAATGCAGCCAATCAATACAAAAGAAGCTGGAAACAGCAAATGTTTGACATTTTTGCTTGAAAAATGACTGAAATAACTGAATCAATAACCAAAATAGTTGCCGTTTATTTTATTTTGATCGACTAGTTGGTTAATCAACTGATCCTTGCAACTCTACCTTTCACACCCAAAGACCGTACATATATTATTACAGAAACAATCAGTCAGAAAACTGGTTGCCTCTTTCGGTTTATCTGTGGGTCGGCCTCACCACTCATCTAGCCGGCTATGGTTATCAGTGCAGTGTGCTGGCTGAATGTCACAAGGTTTTGTCCTCCTGAAAAAACTATCCAGCTGACTGAAAAAAAAAACCACAAGAGTGAATCTCATACAGACACACAGGCCTCAAAGACAACAAATATCTTAGTGGAGAGAAGCTGAAAACTGCTGTTGGGAACAAACTTTAGAAACACGAACAGACCAAGTCTTTTTTATGTTAGATTCCAGTGAACAGAGTGTCTGTCACCATACGTGCAGCATTATTAGATAAGCATTGTAACACATGCTGCTTGCCTGATGAATGTGTCCTAACAACACCTAACTTTGACTGAAAGAAGTCATATAAAAATCAAAGCTAGTAACACAACTGTGCATTAAACACTAAATGTTCAGGATGTTTTTATATCTTGAGTTGGTGTATGTCCACAGTTACTGAAGGCAGGAGCTACCTTATTCTGTAAAGACATCTAATGTGACTTAAATGCAGAATGAGTTAGTTAGTTAGTTTGCAAACACAACATTCAAAGTTTGTCTCTTCTCCTCAGAGGGGAGGGTCTCTGCAGATACAGACACAGCAACACACTACTCATTCTGCCTTTAATGTAGGAAAGCGAGAGAGAGAGAGAGAGAGAGAGAGAGAGAGAGAGAGAGAGAGAGAGAGGCTTGATTGAACGTATCATGAGTTCAGGTTTTTGCAATTTTTGTCTGAAAGGCAGAAAAATTTACAAGTAGTTTTGACAAAGTAAAATCTCTGCTGTACTCTAAATGATCAAATAAAATATTGACTGAAGACATGCTGACAAGCAGTAACAACAAATTTTATGAATATGCTGCTCTTAAAGCTCTCTGTGCTTTTTTTTTTTTTTTTTTAGAACTGCTGAAAGAATTTTCCCACTTAACATGTGATTGTACTTCCTCATGAATACTTTGCTTGATTCAGCACACAAGGATTTCACTCATGGCTACAAAGTGAAGACCATAAAATCACAAGTGAGCTGAACATGCATAATATTATTTACAAGCATTTTCCCATTATTTACCGCAATCAATATTAAGACATCACAGAGTCATACACACAGAGTCATCATTTGATCAAAATAAAATGTGATGCCTAAGTGCAGTTACAATGAATATTGGTTGAGATAACTGCTAGTCTCCTTATAGCAGTGGTATAATGAATTCCACTTAATTAAAACAGCATTCACGTAAGAATTTTTGTTCCTTGTCTCATAAGGATTTTGATAATTAGTGTAAGGAAATGACCTCATTTCCCTATAGCAGTTATTTGACTATTATATTATAGTCATTTGTGATAATAGTAATGTTTTTTAGGCTAAAATGTTCTGTAGTACAGGGAGAAATAAAAAGGAGCCAAATTTTAATTAACATTTTCAAGAAACATGAGCTGCACTGTTTTTCACGTTTATGTTGTACAAATGAAAAATTGCTGGTTGAACTTTGTATACAAATGTGGACTGGAGAGCAAGACTCATTCTTGACTCATGTTATCCCAGTATGATTTAACAATGTTCCAAAGAGCAGCTTGTGATGTCATATAATGCTTAGCTTTCTCTCAGTCTTCAAATGCCTCCATAAATGTTCAATGGGGTTGTGATCAGGTGACTGCGGAGGAAAGTCCATGACAGTCAGGACTCCTTGGTCTCCAAATAGTTCTTGCAAAGCTTTGAGGTGTGTTTGAGGCCATTATCCTGCGGCAGTATGAAACCGTCTCCACAAAGACGCAAACCAGAAGCTGTCTCTGAAGAACAGACTGGAGTCAGACTGGAGTCATTTAAAAGATCCATGCACTTCCCCTTTAGAAACCTTTAGTCCAGCTATGATTTGACGCTGAGAAAGCCCCTCTTTGCTTAGAATAACAATCTGACTTCTGACACTTCCACTTACTTCTGATGCCATGTTTCCCACTATCACAACGCTACTTAGTTAGCAATGATCTGCTGGAAACTTGAGGCAAAGCCATATTCTTAACAAGTGAACACTGGCCGCGAGTCGACCAAATCTATTGTCATCTCAAGGAATACTTCAATGGAAGGGATACAACTCAATGAAATCTGACCTTTTGTACAAGGGAGTTAAGTTGGTCAAAGTCACAAATTTGCTTAAATTCGAATGCTGACACAAAATCAAGATGAGAATCTTAAATATTTCTTCTTCACTTATGTCAGAACTTCTTGTGTTTTTAAATGTTTCTGAATCTTCAAACTAAACTGCTAAACTATTATTTCCAGGTTAACATGAAAATATTGGAGACTTTCAATGTGGTCTCTCTCTCATACACACACGCACTTTATTTACTCTAAGAATAAACCTTGACTAGACTTAAGCTGGACTGTGTGTACATGTACATGTACCGTGTGTAGGAAGAAAAACAAAAATACAATTGCCCTCTCTTTCCCACACACACACACACACACACACACACACACACACACACACACACACACACACACACACACACACACACACACACACACACACACACACACACAATGAAACAGAGGACTGAACATTAAGTCACAAGACTGAATCTGGAAGAGATGGACTGGACTGCAAGATGTGCGGCACACACAATCACACACAAACGATATCAGAAAGAACAGTGTGTTCAAAAAATGCACTGAAAGTTGTTTTGCTTTGCTGCTCAAGAAAATGGATTCTCTCTTGCTGTATTATGCGAATTGATTTCCCCTGCACAGTAAAATCACAGAGAAGCCTAATGAAGAGGCAACCAATCCACAAAGCTGAGTAGCAAGGGGTGTCAGAGAGAGAGAGGAATGAGCGAAAGAGAGAGAAATGGAGAAGGATAATAAATAATCAAATACTTTATTGATCCTCATAGTGAAATTCTCTTAGCCGCACTAGGTCAGCTAAAGAGGAGCAACCCTGGAGCAATCCTGCTGCCTGCTGGTTTGTCAAAATGCAGAGAAGAAAGATGTAAAGATGGGAAAAAATACACAACAGAATTTTGGGAAAAGCTTATTAAAACCCAGCCTGAAACATCAATCCTTCCATCGCAGTCCCTTTACACTTTTTTCTATCTAAAATCCATAACATGCTCTAATTTTAATTACCATCATTAATCAGACTCCAGTGGAACACTTTTTTGCTCAACAGACTATCCCAGGTCTTTTTTTTGGCTAGCTACATATATATTGATAATGTTTTCTAATACATTCATAAAACTGGGTTAGAAGCAATGAGATATATTAGAAAAGTAATTCATGCAAAAGTACTAACCACAATAAACACATGAATTTACTTAAACACATGTCTTACACATTCATGGTACACCTACATAGGTGTTTTTAGTTTTATTGGCTCATTACATCTCCTCTGTGCATAACATACTTGACTGACATCTCCCCGACTCTCCTGGTTTAGTTGCAACTGCTACAACTTACAGCAATACTTTTAGGAACATAGAGTTGACCTCGGCAAAGCTTCAGCCTTAAATGTCAGCCTGAAAAGAAGTCTCATCAGGCAGAATAACTGAAATCACCAGTGTGGGTGTGCAGGGCCTTTAAACTGCTTTTTACAGAACTGTTCGAACACAGTCGTCAATTTGATTTGCTTCATATTCACACACACATTCGTCAACAGAAAATATATATCAGTATATATCGGTACATTCATGCATATGCTTTCAAAATGTCCTTCAGCGAAATGTTAAATGCTCTATTGCTAAATAATTCAAAGTAGGAATGCAGTGAGCTGATACATCTTATGACATGATCAGCCAGATGTAACTGGTCCACATGAAATACTTCTTAGTCTCTCTCTGTAAAACTAACAATGTAGCTTTATAACAATACAATTAAAACATTCACAAGCCTAAAAGGAAGAACATCTCTACTTACAGCTCAGAAATTACACTCTTGCGCTACCTCAAACATAGAAGAATGACCCCAATCAGCTCCATTGAGGCGCACAGATTTTACAAAGAAAAAGAAAAAAGTGAAGTAGTATCTGATCTGTGCTTGGACCTGCCAGTACACTGAGTTTAGGTATTGGATTCGATCGTGGGAAAGAAAAGATTGGGAAGGTTCCTCCCTATTTTTAAAAGCATCACTGAAATGCCCAATCCAATAAAAACAACACTGCAACATCACAGCTGTTTGTTCAGAGACAATGTTAATTTCATGACCTACATGTGCGCTGTTGTTCAAATGGCTTACACACTACGTTTCTATCCCCCAAGATGGAGGGTGGGGTGTCCATGCTCGTGCTTCCCAGACTGATTACAGATTGTGGCTTTCACTGAGTGGAGGAAGTGAAAGCTCTCTATCTTCCCAATGTCAACAACAACAACACATCCATCGTGCTATAGATGATGGTGACACAAGAGAGGAATAGAGTGACCAAACACTAAGAGGATTTGACCCATCCCATTGCACTCACAGAGCTCCATTTACTCTCTTCCTGTTGGGATAAATGTCACAACCACAACAACAAGAAGACATACGGGCATCCAAACACCCAGTTCACAAAGTCATCTCAGTGGATGAGGTTTGTGAAATGGGACAGAAACACTACTGGATCTAAGACTTAGAACTAAGAAGTAACTAATCTGTTTAAAGCTCAAAATAATTTCCAAAAACGTTTAAAATTTGAGACTGAACCTGATGAAGATCAAGATATTGCTGGTGTTTTTCATTGTTTGGACATCATGTGTCCTCTGTTCATCACCTAAAATTTCAATAGCAATAAAAATATTGTTCGATAGAAAGTTCAATAGCTTGACTTAAATGCATTAAAGGCAAACTGCAATGAAAGCACATAACAAATACACCCTGGCTCATTACAAGTTACATGCAAACACCCAGTCATTTAACAACAGGTGTGTTGAAAATCAGTGCAGATGATGAAGAAATTGTTAATAAAAAAGGACACACACAGCACAGCGCTAAAACAAAGTGTAGCTATGTGAGACTAGCTCGACAGTATGGCAGTTTTTTTGGTTCAGGGTTCAGGGTTCAGGGCTGCTGTGTTCTGGCCACTGCTTGGATTCAGCTATTGGTGAGCAGCATTGGCATTTAGTCATTTCATAATCACCCAGAGTCAGTTTCTTGGGTTGTATTAGTAGCAATAAGACCATAATTTTTAAAAAATCAATTAGAAAAGCACAATTACAACAAATAGACAAAAAAATTGCAAGTCCTTACATCTGTAATTTCAACAATAAAAGCAACTTTTTATCATGAAACTAAAATGTTGAAAGAAAAAAGTGTTTAAATTCAAAGCACAGTGGTTTGAAAATTGAAAATAACATGGTTAAATTCAACTGCTTTTCTCCTGGTCTTTATTAAAAATGTGTCATTAAAAATGATCAATAATCATCTATATTGACTGAAATGAAACATTTGATCTTGAGAAATTTTTCAGCAATATCGCCCAGCCCTAGATGTGCCTATCCTTCCTCTTGTTCTTATTGCTCTCAGTCTGACTCATCAAATATGTGATTGGTTTCCAACTATTCACAGCAGCCAAGCTCAATCAAAGAACTTGAGCAGATGCTTAAGGAACTCCTCTAAAGGAAAAGGATCATAACCTCATTACCTCACTTTTATTTGAATCACCATGTCACTGAAGATGACACTCTAGACACTAGACTAGACACTAGACATATGACAATAGATTAGATATAATAAAATCAGTAAGCCAAATAAGGTCATTCATAAATGCATTACATAATTCAAATGACCAACAAATAAAGTTAAGGTGGCAGTGCTGCAGTGGATCATATTGTGGAACCAGCACTTGTTCTGCAGTGGCTGACCATCACTGACTGACTTGGATCTAGACCTTAGCAAGCAGGGCAGGCTTTGCTCCAGTCTCTAATCCATTTTTCCTGGGAGACACTTAAATCCATTATGCAGCGTGCCCATATTCAGCACCCCCTGATATAACACCGACACACGGGGGAAACAAGTTTGCAAAGGCTTCTCCTGCACTGACATGGTCACAGTCAATAACAGCTGCGTACCTCTCATCAGCAGCAAGTCCTTGAAAATAAAGAAGGGGAGCTGTTCCAGTCTGTGAACACACTGTTGTTCTGACGAGCACGCAGACACACAAATGAACAAATGACAGGTGAGCACATCAGCACAGGTGACAGGAAACATGGGGAGCACAGCAGAGATGTGTGATACAGAGGATGAGGACAAGTCGTACCTGCCTTCCAGATCTAGCCCATAGGCTGCATTTACAACAGGGACAGGATGTTCATCACGGTTTGAAGACACCAACAAAGAGAGGTGGACTGCTCATACTGCAGTGCTCATCTGACAAAGCCAGCAAACATGCACATATGAAACATAAAGCATGTGTAGGTGTTGGTGTGCATCATCCATCAAACCCTGAGCATCAAATCTGACACATCGCTCAAACAGAGAAGAACATCTTGGGTATTGAATGTTAAACTTGGTGTCACAACAACGATTTAACCACATCCAGTGTTGTGTTAAACCCCTGTGTGTCTGATCCACCGTGTCATGCATAAGTTAAGCGGCGAAGTCACGGATAAGCCGAGCAGAAGAGTAGCTGATCGCCAGTGTTACGCAATATCAACACAGAAAACTGAGGAATGCGACTCACGTCAGTGCACAAAAACAGCCATCAGCGGCAGATGGATGCGAGCTCTGCTGCTCGCTTACACAATGATCATCACAATGATCTGTCAGCCTAATGCTGCCTGTAAACACAATGTCAGGACACAGACGTGCGACAGACACTGAGCGAGGCTTGACCAATGTCACCTACCGTCACACTGCGAGCTATTCACACACTTATGTGACTCATGATGTCCCTTCCAGATAACTTCCACAACAGACACCTCCAAAGCCGAGTTTCACTTAACCTACAGCCACAGTGAACAAAAACAAAAACGAGGGAGTGGCACTGCTTGCTACGATAGTTGCATAAAGCGGATTAGCAAGCTAACCTAGCTAGCTAACGCTTCTTGGATAAAGCGAGCTATTACTGTATCATTATTTACAACAAACCAAACCGCTGACAATTTAGCTCGTTAGCTCTGCTCATCGTACATTGATGTTATTCACTGATATGTTACATTGACATTCAAAACAAACACCCTTTTAAAAAGGGATCACTGGTATTGCCCAGTAAAGCAGACTAAAATCTGTCGATGCGACAGACCGTGCAAGTTCTGACAGCAACTTTTGGTTAGCTGGCTAGCTCGCAAGCTAACCTGGGTTGAAATCAAGCTCCACTGCAGCATGTAGCGTTGAGAACAAATCAAACGCTAGCGGCAACAATCGTTGGTTAGCAAAAGGCTAAAGTTAGCGACCAACTCACCTGGTCAAGACGAATCCACACAGGTTGAGAAGTGATGTGTAAGCGGCTGATTAATCCAGTCACCCTGAACACGGCAGAGCGTTGGTGACTGACGCTAAATCACAGACGAGCCGATGCAGTCCAGAGAAATCAAAGTGTGAAGTCGCTAGCTAATAAGTTAGCAATGCTAATTCGATAATCTAACCGCACAATTTCCCGAAGCAATACAGAAGCTCACGTTGACTTCAAGTCTAGATAAATTGTCCACTTCAGCAATAACCCTTGTTTTTTTTTTCATGTATAACTTACTGAGCAGCCGCAGGAATAATTTAAATCAACGTGAGTCAAGCTGACCTGGCTAACGACTGTCAAGCGTTAACTGTCACAGCCAAGTGGCAGGCAGGCTACTGGCCAACTAGCTTAGCTGCTAACGTCAGGCAGTAGCTAGCAAAGTTTCTCTCCCCGATAGGCAGTTCCCTAAAAATGGCGGCGAGGAGAATCACCTCCCTTTCACCGTGAAGGAATCAGGGAGCAAATGAATCGAAGGCAGAGAGTCGGAGCGATGCGGTGAGCCTGGACTGAGGAGGGAGCACACGTGTGGCAGGTTGGGAGAGTCTGGCTGTCCAGCTGCAGCCTGCAGGCTAAATGTTGCCCCCTCCCTGATCTCAATTTGTGCTGCTGTGCATCCAGCTACTGCAAGCAGAGGTGTGTGATCTGGATGGAGAGACTCATGCACATAATGTCAACACACATGCATTTTGTAACAGGGAATAAGTATTTGTGCATTTCCCTTTTCCCCGTGTGTGTGTGTCTGGCCTTATGCACTTTCAGTCACTGAGCTCCTAACCTGATTAACAGTTTGAGTCTTAATCTGGCCTCTGCTATAAATAGCCCGTGTTAACTCGCAGACAATGTTAAAAACTGTTATCCCAGAACAATAACACATGTCAAGGTCCAACCAGCATTTGGCTGCATAGTTACCACAATGAGCAGTTCATCAGTCATGCACCAGTGTGATGAGAGGAGTTTATACATCAGAGCATCATGATGTAATTTAGTAAACAATAATAGTGCAGATTAAACAATAAAGTCTGGTTGTTAGCTGAACTCTAATTACAATAGAGTGATTAGATCCTCTGATGGATCTGTCAGTTTATACTCTGTGATACCTATGAAAGAACAAACACCTTGTAGTCCATGATCTGGAGTGATGTGATAAGGTATTACTTATAAAGTATGGTTTAACAACTAAGTGGAAATGCAGATGCCACACTCTCCAACAGCTCAAGTCCAGTGATGTACTACAGATGTTCTGCCACTTTTTCATGATGTTATGTTTACATCAGGAAAGCATGCAAGTGACTATTTGTGTATCTGGAGCAGCTGTTCTGTTCTATAATCACAGGAACACTTTTCATTAAGATGTTCTGCTTCTGGCATGAAAAACAACTCATCACGTCAGTGTGAACGTGACACCGTATCGCAAAGGATTATACATGTAGGTGTAATCTGCATGGAGAAAAATATAGGATGTGTGCAGTGTGCATGGCAGCAAAGAGGTTAAAGATGGGCATTTCCACAACAGGCTGCAGGCTCAGACACCAATCAGCTGGCAGAACTGGGCTCAGAGCTTTCATTGGTTGCTCTGTAGGCCTGTTGTCATGATGATGGGAATCAGGTCCTGCCTGTGTGGTCTGTATCCAGGCACAGAAGTATACTGAAGCAAATGATATGGATGGATAGGCAGAACTTTCTGTTCAGGACACATATACACACACACATTTCAATATATACACTAAAACAATGCATTTACATGAATCCCCCTGAGTGTAACCGTGGATGTTTATTCAAACTAGGACTGAACATCTTTGTGATGCTGGTGCTTGTTTACAGATGTTTCATCCTGAAGAAGCACAACAATAGCTGCTTGTTATGGTAGAGTTATATCATGTAACAGCACTGATCTTATGCCACTGGTACTGACGGATTGTGTGGGTCTTCATTAACACTGGGAGTTTGAAATATTATCATTCATCAGCCCTGAGAATAGAACACCAGGACTGAATCAGAGCCATTCAGTCTTCTGAGGCATGTCTAGGTCACATTGGTCATTACAGTATGGTTTCCTCATGTTTGTCTATTTCATCACAATATTCCCTGTTTTGAAGAGCTACATCCAAACTCCATACTGGCTCCTTCAGACCGCTTCCATCACTCACACCTGTGTCATCTTCAACTACCACATGAGGGCTCACATGTAAAGGTTGTGGTATGTCAATGATTTAGATATAACTTTCTGCTGATAATTTAGCTGTGTAACATTTATGTAATTTTATTGTTTCTTGTAATAATTTGGATTATCTGGGTTTATCATTAATCCATAATCCAAATTTTGTATTTAGTGTCTAAATGTACACAAAAACATAGGACCATCACATGTCCAGTGAATCTAAAAAGTGAAAGTGGCAGGTTTTGATGATCTGGCTCTGTACGTTTCTGCTAAAAGGTTTAAGATACACTGAATATGAATACTAACATGTTTTAAGTGCAACAACACTATAAGCCTTTTTCACAGCAGACATTTTGACATGTCACAAAAGTACAGGTGTATATGATAAAAATGAATCATGGCTAAATTCTATTTAGCCGCTTTAGTTTTAGGGTCTTGATACTGTACACATTGGCTCACTTGAGGATAACAGAGGCATCGTTAATCAATCAATCGTTAATCAGCAGTAATGTCTGCTGTGAAAAAGGCCTATACTTACAATAATATCACATTTTCATTTGCACATTAATGAGGTAAAAACCAATGACTTCAAAACTTAAAACATTTTTAATGATGGAAGATGAAAAGGTTATTTGTGTTAAACTGATTATGGATTCACTACGTTTGCTCCAACACTAACACAGTGCAGCAGTGCCACTTAACACAGTCGATTGTACTGAACACTACAGTAGCAGCAGAACAGAAGAGCTGAAGAAAGTATTTAACCTGTCAGACGGTTCACACAAATGCAGAAACATCAATGGCTGACGGTAGCTGTATAAGCCTAGCTGAAAAGGTACAAGACAAACAGAAAAGGTAGCCACTTCTACATACAGTATTATTTTAAGTCCATATGATCAAACTGTGATGAGTGAATGATGAATTATGTATGATGTAACATAACAAGGACACAGGTGCAGATAACATCTATTTTGAGCATCCAGACACAGTCTCAAATGCACACAGAAACAAGCACTGACATAACTCAGAATCTCCTGAAGCAATGTAGAGCAAGCAAAAAAAACCAAAACTCCTTTTGTGTTAAATGTTTGTTGACAATGTGTCAGCGAGGTGTTGTTTGAACTCGATATAAATTTTACAGGCTGTAATTTATGGTGGTATGCCTCATGCATGTTGTTTCAACTGAGTGGAGAGTGGAAGTGGATAAAAGGGGATATGACCTTGAAAAACAGCCACACTCTGAAGAGGAAAACAGGTATTGTGATTAAAAACATTTTTAGAGAAGGTAAACTGCTGTGGTATAAACTGAAAAGCACAAAACGACTGATATGAGTGTAAAGATGAACAGAAAACAAAAGTGAAATAGTCACCAATGGTAGTTGATAATATAATATCTGCAAGGTCAATGTCAAGGACCGACAACCTAACATCATGTCGGTCTAAAGCAGATCTGGGTCAAACACTATGGCAGTAATTTTGTTCCATGTTTTAAGTTATGGATTGATGGAATTTTACTCAAAGGAAAAAAATCCCATAAAGTTAGTCAATGCAGGATAATCTACTCCAGTAACCTAAAAAAAGAGAAAAATGTTTTACACCGTTTCACCGTTTGGGGGAGACTTTGCAGATGCTTATTATCGGTCTACAAAATGGAGAAATGGCCTCCAAGAAGGAAACAAAATGTTTTACACATGAGCTCAAAAACAAGTAAAAACAACAGGAACATAATTAACAATGGATGTTTCTTGTTGTTGAGTTTTAAAAAAAACAATTTCTTACAATGTTAGCATCAAGCTGGAGGAACAACCCAAGTAACCAACCAGGCGTCAGGCACTTCCTGGGTTAGCAGGAAATACCATACCTGCATGAAGGTGTTGAGGTTGCATGAGGGGTCTTTATTCACCTTCACTACAATCAGCCACTTTTACTGTACTGACAAAGACCCTCCAGCTGTGCTTCTTTCAGCCTACCTTTCTCTCAGCTCCGCTATAGAGGCCAAAGTAGTCGAATATGACTGGGCCCTCAGAGAAGTGTGGAAGTGGCCAGTTATGGCCTTCATTACTGCTGTCTTTAATCAATTAAATGACCATTAACACTCTCTCTCTCTGCTTTATTCTACCATTAGCCTCACATTTTAATAGTGCTTGCAGAGTACACTCACTAACTAGGAGCAGGGGCTCGAGGCTGGACCAGACAACTTCCAAATCAAATCGCTCCATTTTTACCTCCTTACTCTCTTCTAATCCAGCCTTCCTGAGACTTATTAAGTCTCCCTTGTCTCTTTCTGGAGAAGCTCACTGATCTTAACACATACATACACACGCACACACACACTTCATCACAAGGGGGAAAAAGCTCATTGAAACCACCCTGCTCTCACTACATAAGAAGTGGTTCTTCGCTTTCGTTGTCACTCCCTCTCCCCTGTTATCTCCTCTCCTTCTTTCTCTGCTTAAGTGTGTCTTCTCTCCTTGGCTGAGTGACAAGCAGGCTTCAGCAGTTGGGTTCCTTTGATTCCAGCTTGGCCTGGTTCAGCCCACTTTGGCCCAGCTGAGGAAAGCGGGGATGTCTCGGACTGGGACATTGCGGGTCAAGGCTTTGACACGCAGGTTACGGTCATCTGTAAGGAGTACCACCTCCCTTTGGAGCCTTACTGTCCCATCTGTGTGTGTCCAGGGGAACCAAAGAGTAGTAAGAATTTGTAAGCATTTGCATGTGTATGAGGACAGATGAATAATAACAGAATGAATGACAGTCTATGTTACATACTTCTCTGATCAGGCATGAAATCTTTTGCCTTGTCTTTGCAGTAGTGGAGACAGCAGGACAGAATCACATCATCATTGTTACCCTGAGGAAGAACAGAAAACTAAGTCACTGAAAAACAGTATAAACATTCACTGTAAGTAAAAATGTTCCATGAGCAGTCAACCATAGCTTCCCAGCAAAGGAAGCATCCTTATTTCAGTGCACAATCTGGAAGCACTTTCCCAAGAGGTGCCAAAATAATAATGAAAAACATTTTTTTGGGCTCTCACCTGCTGTCCAGAGGTGTCTTCACTGCGGAAGGCAATAGACTCGAGCTGATTTCCTCTGCTTGTCAGGGCTCTGAGGTACGGCTCCCTGGCTTCGAATCCTTTCTCGAGGAACGCCACTGCCATCCGGGCATTCTCCTGCACAGCCCGCATATGGCTCGCACTAACATTGTAGTTGCCACGACTGCCTGCGCTGCGCCCTCCTGACCCCATTCCTCCACTAAAGTTGTCCTGGCCTTTGGCCAAGCCATCCAACTCTGTAATCACTGAGAGAGAAAGAGAACACACCAGTAAACATACATTAGAATACAAAGATTCCCTACTTCTAGACCAAACGCCAGACACATGGAGCATTCTTATCATTTTAAACATGTCACAACACCACAATTTAATCCCTCTTCATCCCTCTTACTAGAGCATACTCATCATTTGATTTCCTTCCTATTTTCTTTATTACTTTCTTTCAGTCTTACCAATGAGTGGCACAACTATTATGTATGTTCCACACTGAAGGAGTTTCTTCAGCCCTCCCAGGTGATCAATGAATCCATTGGTATCTGGAACCAAAAACAGAGGCCTCACTTCCAGCTCCAACTGCCCCCCTGTCTGCAGCACCGCCTGGAAAACACACAAGACACACATTAAATTGTTTTGAACTCTGCCACAACATGGTATAACACTAAAACACAAGCATGACCGGAAAGAAATTATTCTGAAATGCTTTTGCCATTCATACAATACAGGACATGAGCATTTCAACACTAGCCCATAGGGGTTTTCCCCAATGAATGGAAGATGTAACTTAATGCAATTATAGAATGATATTATTATACTAATGTCAATATTTGTTGTTAGGTATGTACATCCAGTTTTACCTGTATTTTATCCCTGCGCTTCTGTTGTTGTGCCAGTTTGTTGGCGAGGGCGTGGCGTCGCGCCTTCAGCTGTCTGATGTCATTCTCACTGTCTCCCACCTCCTCGGCATCCTCCTCTCCATCAGATGCGGAGAGAGAGGACTCTGCCTCGACTATGACATCATCAGCCTGCCAAACAGACACAGACATGGATAGAACACATTTTAAGAAATTTGGCTTTCATTATTTTTAACAGCATCTTTAATTTCAGTTTTACATTCAATTTACATATGTGTGGGTCAAATTTTGAAAGTAATGCAATCAGAGATGAAAAGAACAGGGAGAGCTAAGTGAAGGGGAAAGAATGCAAAAGACAGTCACCTCTTTCTCTGTTAAAGAATCCTGCCTGCTCCTTGTATCCATCGAGTGGTTAGATGGAGAAGTTGCCACAGAGATGTATTTGCCTCCCTTGAAGGCCAACAAAGGCTCTTCTTGTCCACACAAAGCCTCCAGAAAGTACTTCAGCACCGTGACTCTCTTACAGTCTGCTGCTATTGCCTGAGGAAAAAGGATGAAGGTATATGTGCATGTGAACAAGAGAATCAGGGTTACATGTAAAATCCAGCACACTGAAGTTAACAGAAAAATAATCAGTAGAATATTCAGTATTCTGCAGGAGGAGAAGAATGTACCAGGGCTGCAGTGTTAAAATATAATGAAATACTTTACTCACCATGTCAGTGTGTCTGTCTGTGTAACAGGGCTCTTGTGGTGCAGCCAGCAGTGGTACAAAGCCAGCAAGAAGTCTGTCCTCCTTCAACTGCAGCACAGTTAACTCCTCATCTCCTTCGACTTCGTCAGTGTCGACCTTGTATAGCGGCACTTCCTCATGGTCCACACGTGCCAGCACATTACACAGGTCAGCCAGGCACTGCCAAACATCAGGGCTGCAACTTGATGAAGAAGAGAAACCACATGTAATGGTGAGTAATGAGTATTTAGAATAACTACTGTCTTGTGTGTGTGGTTTGTGTAAAAGTGCTACTAGAGGCTATGACCAGAACCAATAGATTACCCTGAGACAGCCATTTAAAGCAGCTATAATAAATATTTGTATAATAACAACGTATGAAATAACAATGTGAAATAGCAACTAGCTGGTGAACAAAGTGCATTTATGAGTTAGTCATGAGTTAACAGAGACCAAAGACAGAGCTAGAAGAGAGTGAATATTTCACTTGCATTCATCAAGTGGTCAGAAACAGACTCCAAATGAATGATAATGTTGCTACATATCTGCTGGATGTGTAAACAAGTAACTGTGTTCATAACTTGTTTCCACTGTTCCCAAGTGGCCACAAACATTAGTCACTGCAGGTTTAAATACTCACTCTAAACTGCATGGTGGTGGGTTCCACTGGTCTGGGTGTCCCAACATCCAGTCAGACCAGACCTTGATGCTTGGTAGTAGTTCTCTAAGGTCCAAAGGGAAGGCAGAGACCCTCACCATACCCTCCAGCTCCTCCCCTTTACCCTCCTCCTCTCCATCTCCCAAGGGAACTGGTTCTAAAAGAGGGAAAGATAAAAGTTTTTAAAACACTTCACAAAACAACTGAAACACCCATATGGTGGAAAATAGGATGATGTTTTCAGTATAGCATAAATGATGTGCTGTGGGACTGTACAGTAATTCTTGTCTTTAACTGTTTCAGATTCTGATTCAGATGAAAACAATACTAATGAATACTAATGTTGATCTTAATTTCAAAGGCCTGAATTGGATATGAGTGTAGAGCCACAACTTTGATAAATGCTGCTGATCCAATACATGAACTGAACAACTACTTCTGTGTACTGTGTGTGTACCTGCAGGAGTATCTCTGAGCAGCTCTGTGCAGCGCTGCACGAGGAGTGCAAACATGCCCAGACCCAAGGAAGTGCTTTGCTCATGTAAAACTGACCGCACTTCTCCTTCTTCACCTGATAAACAGAAACAAGCATTTAAAACAGTACTTCTAAACACTTCTTGCATATTACGAATGACTTGTGTGCAGCAATTGCATAAAAATAAATACCCTCTAAAATATCAAGAGTTATTATAGTTTTGTATTTTACATTAGTTTTTATTTTGTGTTTGATTTTTGTTTTCACTTCAACTTAGTTTCAGTGTATGCGAGCGTTACCTTTGCTGTGGGCATTGTGTATGGTGAACATGTTGATGGTGATAATCTGCAGCATGTGCGTGCTTCCCAGTAGAGACGGGCCATGCTGCAGCAGCGTTCTGAACTCCTGCAGAACCCGGCTCGCCACTCCAGGAAAGGATTCCATGCTGTATAAGCAAGAAACACACATTCATAAAAATACAGAAAAAACAGAGCCAAAGGCATACACAAAAATGAAGCTTTCATTCAGTCCATTTAAGAGCTGGAATACATGAGACATCACTCACCCTACTTTAGTGAAGAGCTTTCCATGCGCATGCAGGAAACTCAGAATGAATCTCTTATTTAGCTGGAGAAAGAAAAGAAGGCCAAAAGTATTACCAATCTTTGGGCAATAGTTTTATTTAGCTACAAACCCTTGAGTAAAGCACATGACAAGAAAACACATGTCCTCATCCACTGACAAAACACAAGGAGAGGTTTGGAGTTGATGTAACCATTTGAATGCACCTGGGAATTTGAACAATAGAGGTGGGAGGAAATGAACTGAAAGGCCACTGAAGCTGGAAAGAGCAAAGAGGATATTCATACAGATGTCACTATCAACAGGATACACTAACAAATAGTGAATAGAGGCAGAGTGCATTGTAGAGGCAAAACAGATGTGTTAAAAGTCAAGACAGTAAATAGCACAAAGTGACTTCCTGCATTTTAGCAGGATATTTAAAGCTCATGATTATGCTAGTTAGAAGCATGTCAAAAGTAGTTCCTCAGTCAAACAGTCATCTTTCACTAAAAAAACTGACTCCTGACAGTAAAAAATTATTCGCTGTGCATATGTGTCTAGCTTGTAGCTGAACCAGCTGATATGGTTGGATGCCACCTGAGTGCCTCCCCTTGGTGGGGCACTGGAGGCACACACCTGGAAAGACCTAGGACCTGCCAGAGAAAGTATATCTCTCAGCTCCTTGCTGAAACTGTTTCAATACCACTTAGGAGGCGCTGGCAGAAGTTGCCCAGCAAAAAATATATCTAATGCATCCTGTTCTCTCAAATGCCATTGTGACAACTGACAGAATACGCTTCAAGCAAATGGATGGATGCCCAATTACTCCATATACATAGTGGAGAAAACAGTCCATTTCACTTAATAAATAGATGGTAAAACAAAAAGCGCCAAATTAAGAAATATGAAAGAAGGGGTTAAAACATCATTGAACATATAACAGTTATGAAAAAAAGTACACATAAATGAATGCACAGGAAATACTGAAAAAGTAAAAATGAAATGACAAGGGGGAAGAAATGAGAGTCAAAAGAAATGAACATAGAGGAAATAATGAATGGGAGGAAAAATTAAAGGAAATAAACTTGAGTACAAAGAGAGGTAAAACAGTGTGTGAGATGTCTGTAGATATTAGTGTCTCAAAGTATTTTGAAAAAAGAAAAAAAAAAATTTAAAGCACACACTGAGCAATGTCTTTGAGTGCATACATGTACAGGCATATGACGCATGAGTCTCAGTGTGCATGCGTGTATGAGAGAGAGCAAAAGAAAGAAAGGGATCTTACATCACTAGCGCTGAGACTGCCCAGCTCTCCATCCTGTTCAGAGTCTCTGCTGGATTCACTACCTCCTCTCTGTGAGGATGGGGTTGCTGCTTGTCCGCTGGGGCGAATCCAAATCTCAACACGTGCACCATCTTCCCCTCTTCCTCTTCCTCTTACTGCTGGACCCCTGGAACCTCCTTCATGCTCCTGCCCCCTCCTTCGCTCAAGCTGCTCAGCCTATAAAATCAAAGTCTGTAAACAGGAAGCACTTGCACTGCCCAAAGTCTCTGTATTATCACCAAATTATAGTAAACTTGACCAGTTATGCTAATAAAGTAATGAATTCAAGAAATAACTGAATTAACACAATAATACATTTAAGTCTACTCTATATATTTTCCTTCATGTTTTTTCTAAATGTTAACATTTCTATGAACTTCTGGCCTGTGATAAAATCTGCAAGTGTGTCTTGGGCAGGTATAAACAGGTGTAATACAGTTATTCATGCAGCCCAGCAACATCAACAGTTATTTCTAAATAACCTTTGCAACTGTACTTCTGTCAAGTCACTTCGAACTTCGAAGTAATTAACATCCACATTACTACTATCAAACTACAATGGTACAATGGTTCCAAGGTTCTGACTTCAAGTTATTTTCTTTGACTGTATGCTAATCAAGGCTGTGCACTTTTGCTAGAATTGAAGTGGCCTTCAGAAGGGTTTGGTCCAACAAAAAAGAAAAAATCATCTGGCACAAGTTAATGACAGAAGTGTGTTTCTCACCTTACGCTTAGCTTCCTCAAAGAGACTCATCAGACTTTCCTTTGCAGTCAGGATGGGGTTGGAAGCTGCCAAGCTGCGCATGTAATAATACACAGCATCCAACTTCCGTTTCTGTAAATGAGAGAGGTGAGAAGAGAGTGAGAGGAGGGAGGCATCCTACAAAAGGACCCACACCAGCTAGATGCAAACAGACCATCACTCAAAACAGAGTTGTATTTTTCAATAATCCCTGGGACATGCCAGGAAAAATACAACCAGTCACAAAAAACAGTTACTTAACTCCAATGATCTAATTAGGCTTACACAGAATTTTTTTCCTCAATAGCCAATTCTTAACTTTCCATCTCTACTTAAGCTTCATATCACTTACTGTATAGACTGCCAGCAGGGCCAGCTGGTTATATGGTCGTCCATTTTTGGGGGCAATCTGCTGGGCTTTCAGGTACCAGCTAAGAAAAAAAGGAAATGTATAGTCAGAGAATCTTTGTGGAAGATTTGGCCTTTGTTTTCTGCTACTACCTTAAAATTATGAGGTTCTCATCTAGTTGTACATATGCAACACGGAAGGAACTTTAGCTGGTAGCATCTTAGAAAAAAGATTAAAACATGTACAGGAACATGTAAAAATAATTAGGACTAAATGAAAACCTGTTGTCTGATAATAATTGAACTTTGTTTGTCCCATGGCAAAAGGGCAAGCTGACCACTTGTTCTTGGACTTAAAATTTAACAGATTTTGAGATTGTAACCTCTTGACTCAGATCAAACGTTCGATGCCAATACACATCCTGTACTCTTCAATGTGTGTAAGAAACTATTCAATACCCAGAGAATGTTTCAATTACAGCCTACCTGCGAGCCTTGCCGTAGTTCACCGAGTCACTGGCTTGTTCCCGGTAACGTGCTATATCTCCCTGACAAATCATGCAGCGCTGAGCACTGATGAGTGCATACTTTACCTGAAAGAGACAGAAACACAAGAAAAACATTTCATGATTCACTCTAACAAAGTTCAGTTAGGACATAATTGATGTCCAATTAACAAATGGCAAACAACTAAGTTGGCATTAACATGGCAGTCTGATCATTGACTGGTTTAATAAATTGAACATGTTGTGTGACTGCTACTAAATTACTTGGAAAAAACATTTTCAAAGCTTCAAGTTGTGTTTTTATTTCCGTATGCAAATATATATGTACACAATGAATTTTAAGATTTATTATTCGATAAATCTTTGAACACATGTTAAGTGCACACACAAACAAACACTGACTAAAAGGAGTATTACTTTACCGTTTTGCGTAACGGCCGAGCCCTGATAGCCATGCCATCCATGTAGTCCTCTAATTTAAACTGGTACACTGTCTGTAGCTTCTGAAGCAGTGCATCAAAGAATAGTGCTCCCTGTAAAACACGGACAATGATCACAATGGATAAGTGAAGTCATAGTGAAGAAAAAAATGTGATTTTTGATTGATTGAATGATTTTTACATTTTTTGATCTTTAGTGTATGTATGCACACATACAAATTATACAGGTTTTCCTCATATTCAAAGTCCTATAAAAGAGTGACAAGAATTATGAATATAATGTGGTCTGCTACCACTCCAAGAAATTTAAGCTATAAAATGGTTTTGGACACAAACATTTCCAACATTCACAGCCAACATATAAACTGTGAATAGTATCTAATAATATACAATCACACTAATTTAAGGTTACTGATCCCAGAGCTTACGCAAATACTAAGCAAGGTCACGACTGTATGTACAATTAAGTGCCCAAAGAGACAGTTAATAAGAATCTGTCTTGATGTGTCCTGTACACAAATCTTCAATGCTGGACACGCACCTCTAATCTGCCTCCCTTGCAAAAACCTCCTCATTTTGGGAAACACTGTCCAGTCTGAATTTCCCACACATTCCTTACCTCATCAAGCAGCGTGAGCAGCATGTTCCTGATATGAGGGGTGTTGTCATAGGTGGGGTCTTTGAGAAGCTGCCGGAAGTGCTCTATCACCTGGTAAAAGACGTTCTTCCACAAAGCCTGATCCACGTTCTGAGAGTCTGAAAACTCGATGTCTGTCAGGATGACCTGCTCATACAGCCCGAGAAGGTCAGCTCTAGAAAACGTAAGTGCATAACATGACAATGAGTTTTCAACATGCTGGCTCAGTTCTGCTGAGTTTAGGATTAATTAGTCCCAAGGAGCAACTGACAACCAAATTAGTACAATAAGATTAAAGATAAGAGTAAAACATAAAACACAAGCACACAGAAATATGCCACTAGCACACGTCTTTCAACACGCTCTTGGATCCTCACCTGAGCTGGGCCATGCGATCCAGTCCATCAGCACTCACTCTGTCCCTTGACAGCAGGTTACTGAGCTGGAGCTCCTGTGCATCTGCAGCCCTCAGCAGCCTCCCCAGTTCTCCTCTGGCTTGTTGCTCCACCTCTTCAAACGTCAAAGCCCCTCCTGCACTTGATGGGGAAAATCCTGCTCCCCTGTAACTCCCACAGAACTGCCCCGCACCAGGGCCTGGGTACATACCATTGGTGGGAGCCATTTGGTACGGCCCCATATGATATGGATATGGATAGCGCTGGCTTGTGGCCGTTCCAGGATTTTGTGGGTTGCTGGTGGGAATTGGGTAGCAGTAGGGGTTGTCAGAGTTTTGGAATTTGTAGTAAGCCATAGCAGCAGCCTGTTTGGATCGAAAGTGCTCACCCTGCGGGACAGGAGGACTGCCTGCTACCTCATCGTCCGTGTCCAGAAAGTGAAGCTGTCCATATCCAGTCCCTGTCTGAAGATATATTGGCTGTTGGAGAGATGAATGCTGTGAGGACTGGGTGCTGGTAAGAGCAGGTTTCTGGTCAGGGTTATTTGGATCCCAGAGTCGTCTCACTCCTCCTCCTCTGCCTCCTCTAGTCCTGGAAGCTGCTCCTCCCCTAATTCCACCAAAAAGAAGCCTCTGCCCCACCTCAGGTGAGTTAGAGATGTCTGTGCGGGCCGGAAGCACCAGGATACCCCCGCCTCTGCCACGGGGAACCATGCCTTGTTTACGATGCTGTGCAACCCCACTATGTGACGAGGTACCCGACTGTTTTTCTAGAGAAACCCTTAGGATTCCCCGACCTCCGCCTTTGTTTCCCTTTGGTCTGTTCCTTTCTTCCCTCCTCCTCTCTGCACCTAGTTCTTCCTCCCCACCTCTCCTCCTCCTCCTTCTATCTTCTGCTATGTCACTCATCTCACTCCCTTCCAGTGATTCTGTCGATGACTCCCCGTTGGTCGTCCAGCTTTGTAAATGACTTCTTCGCCCTTCCCCACTATTAGCCATCCCCTCTTTGTTATTGTGCCTCGGGTCCAAGCGTGACCACTTGGTACTCTCTACATCCATTCCCAGTCCAGGACCATCCAGACTGGTCACACTGCTGGCTGAGCTACTGCTATAAGTACGATTCCGTGAGCGCCGAATATCTGATTTGGAATAGCGTTTTGAGGTTGGTGTTGGGATGTTTGCATTGGATTGTTTTCTATCACCTCTTTCTACAGCCCTGTCTACATTTCTTTGCGTCTTAGCATCTTTCTCAGCATCTCTGGACCAGTTGTTGTTATTGTCTCCCCTTCTGCTTTCTCTGCGATTATCTCTTCCTTTGCTTTGGTGTGTCTCTCCTGTCTTCCCTGGTTTGTTATCCCTATCTGCTTCCACTGCTCTCTTGTCTCTTTCCTTCTCAGTTTTCCCCAAGTCGCTCTTTCCTCCGCCACCTACTTCATCTTCTCCTCTTCTGGAATCCTGATTCCTCTCTTTCTCCTTCTCCCCTCCTCTTCTCCTGCGGTTTCCCTTTTCCCTCTTCTTCTCTACCTTTTCTTCCTCCTCCTTTTTTCCTCCCCCTTGGCCTTTCCTTTCCTTATTAGTCATTTCCCCTCTCCTGCAACTTGACTCTTCAACAACTTGGCCTTCACATCCCACTTTACCTTTATCTTTCACACTGAGCTTTTCCACTTTGCTAGTAATTTTCTCTACCGAAGAATCACAGGGTAATGGAGGTTTTTCCACATCTTGCTTTCCTTGCTTTTTGTTTGTTTCATTGGATTTAGACAGTTTTACATTTTCCTGTGTACCTTTTACATCTTTATCTTTCCCTCCTTGCTTCTTTATAGATGTTTTCTTATTCCCCTCCCTTTCCCCAGTACTCAACTGGGATTCTGGCTCAGTATTCTGCCCATTCTTCCTAGGGGGAGGCTTATCCTGCTCTCTTCCAACTCCACAGTCCTTTCCCTGAATGTTCCTCCGGCTCCCAGGCTGATAAAATTCTCGGTCTGGTTTGCGGGCTTTCTTTGTTGGCTTAGCAGCTCCAGCAGGTTCCTGGTGTTCTCTGTTATTTTCGTCAAACCCTTTTGCTTGATATGCTTCTGTTTTAGCCTGTGGCTGACTGCCCTTTCTACAGTTCTGAGTGTTACCACCGTCACATCTCATCCTGTCTTCTTCCCTTTTGTCTGTATCCGTCCCACCATCTGTGCATCCATGTCTCTCTAAAGGTTTTTCAGAGACACCCTTTTTCTCACTCTGGGATGGTTGCTCATGCTCATTTGAATCAGTGACCAGGGGATCGCTTTGCCCAGTTTCTCCCTCCTCACTGTCACGGTGACGCCGTCCTTGTCCGGGTACCGACTGGTAGCGCTGCAGATCAGGACGCTTTCCTTCACGCCTCCTTTGCTGCTTGTGTCCGTGACGCTCCTGTTGCTCCTCTGCAGGAAAAAAAACACAGAAAGAAGAAATTAATATACTGAAAGACAAAGTCAGTCATCAACACAATAGATGGAGTATGGGTATTGTTGTGTCAAAGTCTGTTTCTCTGTCAAACAATGTTCCCCTCCAGTTAGAATTGTGTTTCCTGAAGTGCCACTTCTTCATTTGGGATTAGGGTCTTTCCTGCCTCAAGCAATAAGACTGTTTAACTCTGCAGCTTAGTCTGGCAGAGAAAACACTGGACTCACAATGCTGTTGTTGATTTGTTTTTGTAGTTTATTGATAGTTTCTGATCTGTTTGCACTAGATCTGGTCATTTGATTATTATTCATAGGATTAGTGTTTTTTGGATACTTGTTTGTTGCACTGTTTTTATGTTGTTTTATGTCATGTAACCTTGTTGTTTAATATGTTACGTGTTGTGCTGTGTTGTTGTTGTTCTGTTTCAACAGTAAGATAAGATAAACTGTTATTCGTCCCACAGTGGGGAAATTCACAAACGAGAGAAAGTCCTTACCTACCACACGAGAGTCGCTGCTATGACAAAAGAATTTCCCAGTCCGGGACAAATAAAGTGCATCCATATATCTATCTATCTAGGACAAGGATTCCCAGTTGAGGTTAGGATAAGGTTGGAAGGTTATGGTAAGAGGAAACACATATTGACAGGGAAACACACTTTGCAGACTTTGACACAAAAAGTGTTAAGGACCAGGGTATGCACATTCTGTTTCACTTCTTGTCAACAAATCACATTAAAAAACGAATTTAACAGCCTTAGACTGTCTCTCAGTACCTTTTGACTTTTTGACCCCCCCCAAATGAGGTCGTATGTCTTCAAAAAGGTGCAGATACAGAACATAGCCAGGCTTATACAACAATTTACAATACAATATAACAATATACAACAAACATATACAACAATTAAAGTTCTGCCTTTTTGGAACCAAGTCACTGGAGAGGTAAAGCTTCTAGATGTTCAAAACCAAACACCTTAAAGCAAATGCCAGAACTTATTTCCTGAGTGGAATTGTGATAAAGAACACACGGAAAATGTGCAGCAACAAAAACAATGCAATTAACAAATCACTGGTTCGATTACTTTTTATACTGAGTTTTCAAATAACCAGTTTAATCTCGTCGAAAATGAACTACAATAGTTAGCTGACATTAGCTAAGTTAGTTCTCTAACGTTAACTAACGTTTGATAATGTCATTCAAATACTGACACGTTCATCCTACTAATGTACTTAAAAATTATAGGGAGTAGCTTAAATATAAATGTATAATTATTATATTAAATATAAAAATATAAAAACAGGTTAAATTCATGAAAATCGGTGTGGTTATTGCTGAAGGGGGCGTTTAAAACAGGCAGCGCGGGACCAAAGAATGAACAGGTAGATAGCTTTGCTAGCTAACAACATTAGCTGGTCGCAAACTTAGCAACTCCGCAGGCTACTTTCAGTTGACTCGAGAGACTTCTTCGTTTAAATTTAAAGACTTTTCACGACTATATTCCTTCCAAGAATCTAGTTCGCTTCCTCTCACCTTTCTGACGGTCAGTAATATTGATTGAATTCGACGCTTCAGCTCGGAGTTCCGCAGCTGAGATTCGCACTCGGTCCAGTTCGTTCGCCATCTTTGCTTTCACTAAAACAAACACAACAAGTACGGCGGCCCCGCTGGGTCAAACATGTTCTCACGCACATTCACATTGTAGTTCGCGGACGTTTCAGCGGAGACCGCCGGGTAATGTAGTCCGGTCCCCTTTCAATTCAATTTGTTTACTGATCTGTTTCCGTTAATCAGGTAAAAATACCATGATCAGATTTTTTGAAATATTCCATCATATCTTAAGGTCCTGCATTTTACTATTATACTACTATTTTACTACTATATTATACTATACTACTATTACTTATTTCACTTTTTAAGCCGATATATAATATCATAATACTTTCTTACATAATATAAACTATAGTTTATTTATTTATTTTGCCATTTAATCTTTATTTTAAAGCTCTTGTTATCGTTATCACTATGTATAATGTGTTCAATATTATTTCATGTTTTTGAAATTGGAATGGATTTTGTGCTGCCTGTTCTCCTGGAAATCCTTTTATTCTAGAGATTAACAAAGAGGGACAACATTTTTCCATCAAACTTGTTTATGCAGATTGTATGTATGTCTGCACATTTATGTCTGTGATATTTTATAAGGGTGTTAACGATTGTGCAAAATTTTCCAATTGCATACCAGACTAAATTGTTTTAATTGTGATTATTACCCTTTTAAATAAACTCATGGTTAATTTGAAAATCATTTACATATTCTTTAAGCCTAATTTCTACAAACATTTTGTGTTACACTTTTACAAAATGTGTGTCATACTAATTTGTGTCGTTACATAATTCTTACATAGGCCTTGACCTACATATGAGGCCTTGGGGAAGGGGGCTTAAAGGTCTGCACATTATATAAAGAAACAGACAGACAGATATCCAACTGTACATACATACATACACACACACCCTCAGTTCCACATAATGTCCACTAGATGTCAGAATAGATTACCTGTTCACATTTTAGCTCAACTGCCCTATTGTCCAACCCTTTGGATTGGCCCAACAACAAACTTTCTCTCATCTACTTTTGTCTTTAAAAAGTAATTTATATTAATGTGGTGCAATGTCTCCTCATCACATCTCCTTCTGTCTCCACTCATGACTTTGATGTGAACTAACAAATTGCATGAGGATGTGTGGAGGAAAATTGCAGAAACCAATGACAGAAACACACACAGAAACACTGAGTCTTATGTGTGTGTGTGTGTGTGTGTGCATGTGCATGTATGTGCATATGAGGGGGGATATGTGGAGAGTTCATGCAGACACCATCGGTGAGGCTGATGCTAGAGTAAACAGCTTCATTTCCCTAGCAACACCAAATTAAAGGGCCAGAGTCTCTTGTCCTTCCTATAAATCTCCCACACATGATTCTTCATCCAGAGCTGAACCTCCTCTTTTTCCACACACGTTCCTTCATCATGTCACTAAATTATTCATCCAAGGTGCTTGGCTTACTTCTTTGGCATAGTAATCAGGAATGTCTACACATACTTACTATGTGTGTGTAGATTACATCTTAGAGTTACTTCCCTCTAACTCAGCTACTACAGTGTAGCCCCAAATCATAAAGGAGGGACACAGCAGAGGGAGAAAATACAGGCAGCAAAACTGGGCTATTAGTACAATTTTATAGACCATGTGTTTATTTATTACATTCAAGTGTTTTTAATGACTTTATTAATGAATGTAAGATGAATAAAACATAATGAATTTATTCATTTATGTAAAGCACTTGAAATAAAAGTGCAATACAAACAAAGGTTAAATCAAGATGACATGATGATGATGATAATTATTTTCATTGTAATTATTATCGTGATTACGCTCTCATTCTTATCATTACCTCTTGCTCTGTCTTTCATTCTGTTATTCCAGTTATTTCTATGTGGCATAAACAACACGTCACATAGTGTGTGAATAGCAGAATACAGTTCTGATGTAGTGCTCGCAGTGTCTCTTGATGAAGCACTGGCACACCAGGGGTTGTAGAATGTTTCGTGTCTGCAGTGGAGAGGTGTGAGAGAGGGAGGGAGGGGGGCTGCCGGAAGTGGTGGGCGTGTGTCTCCCTGTGTGTGTGTGTGTGTGTGTGTGTGTGAGAGAGAGTCTGTAAGCGTGTGCGTTGTGTGCCTCCGTGCGTGTGTGTATGTGTGCAGAGTTCTGATTGTCAGTGCTGCACCACAGTGCAGGTGGAGCAATGCAGGATGATAAGAGACACAGAAGGACAGAGAGGGGGAGGCAGGGAGGTTGTGAGGGAGGGAAGGAGGGAGACGGGGAGAGAAAGAGGAAGCGAGGGAGAGAGGTGAGGAGGCATGATGCAGGAGGAGAGGAGAGACTGTGAATACAGATGAGAAAAAGCGGGGGAAGCAGGGAGTTTTTGCAGGTGAATTTCTGACACCAGGGGGTTTCTCCAGCCCAATCACATCTCGATCTCTCCTGCCCCCATCTCATTTTCTCTCTCTCCCTCTCTCTTTCTGTCTGTCTCTCTCCGTCTCCCCCCACTGGGACACTGGGAGGTGGGAGGAGATGACTTTTAGAGATGACTGGAGTGGAGGAGGAGGAGGACAGATGGGGGAATACAGTCAGCAGAGAAAGGTGGAGACAAGAGCGGGACACTGTGGTTGAGGATGGAGCAGAATGAAAATGCTGGGGTTGAAAAACGGGTAACAAACAAAAGAGAATGAAAATGGCAGGGAGATGAAAGTGAGACGACTGAAATGGGATCCACATCTCAAGTAGTGAGAGAGACAGAAATGAAAGAAGGCGTGTGTGTAGGAGAGACAGACAGAAAGACAGAGAGAGAGAGAGAGAGAGAGAGAGAGAGAGAGAGAGAGAGTCTGGGGCCAGAGGCTTGTGTGACGCATATTTGCTGGCACTAGATGTTTGGAGTATATCCATTTCAACTGGTTTTAATGTATAATTCACAAAAAAGAGATAGGGGGAGTGACAGGGGAGGAATGAGCAAAAATACAATATGAGATGGAGAACATGGAGTGATGTGTTAATGCAGAGAGCCAAACTGAAAACTGAAAATTTGAAAGTCTGAGGAAGAGTCTAACACAGATTGTAGCATTTCCTGACCTTGCTCAATGAAAGTTTGAGTAAAGACGTTAATCAAAGACCAAAACTATATGTTATTATATCTGACTATGTCGTGCACAAACAACACCACCTCTTAAACCCTTAATAAACAATATCCTCTTATTTTCCATTTAGTAGCTTCAGGGTTGATAAAATCATTTCATTACACACTGTCTGAGTATCTATTATGTATAGTTTATATTACTTTGCTCCAACTCTTCATTGAAGCTCAGTAAACTGTTTGAAAATGTTTTTAATGACTGCACCTTTACGTCAATACTTCTTTTTTCTGAACCTAACATATTTGGTTTCTTTCGAGACTTTGGTTGGATGTGTGTTTAAACAATGTTCATAGAGTATCTTCTAGTATTATGGTGCAGTTTTCTGGAGCCAGTTAGAGAGCCCGATATGGGAGCTCACTAGTCTACAGGCTTTTAAATGTTATGTTTTAACTGCCTGTTTTTTTAATGTATGTGCCCAAGATTCCCCGGAAAGCAGCGGTGATACTGAAGATGAGTTTTTAATGACTGACCCACTGGCATGTTGTTTTACATCTGATTTAGAAGCAAACACTTACATGGAAACTCCTCCTTCATTTTCACAGGGCTATGTGTGTGCAGAATACATGTTATTAGGGCATGACGTGGGCTTTGACACATAAATACAAACACATATGCCACTTCAAATATTCCTGGTGATCTGCACTGAAAATTCCAACGATCCCAGAGCTGAACTCACTCACTCTAACTCTGACACCCCCTTCCAACACATGCGCACATGCACAAATGACTGCCCACGCTTGCGCACACACACACACACACACACAAACATACAGCTGGCATTGCACGTTAATTAGATGCAGCATATGACTTTGGCATAATGTTGTGAAGTTTGGTGTGAGTCACTGTTGGAGTTACAGCAGATGATAAGAGACGGCATATGACTTTGCAAAAGGACAGACCGTCGAGGCATCCTTTACCACAGATGCTCTGTAAATGTAATGAAATCATGTAATAACCTTGTCATGCCATCTAAGGTAAGTCAATTTTGCTTGAGCCATTTAATTGGCTCCGGTGGTCAAGGAACACATGTCACTGAGGAAGTACATGCGCCATTACATGTTTCGTCTTCCCCTTCCGTCACAAAACATTAAAAAGACACACGTATTCAAAGTTTCTGAGTAAGTACGGGTTCACAGTATCTATCCCTGCTTAGACGTGTGTGTGCGTGCGTGTGTGTGAGTGGGTGGATGTGGAGTTGCTGCCGTGTGTGAGTGTGGGTTTGTGATCTCACAAATCTTGTAGGCAAGAAGAGCACGGAGACAGTGGAGGGAAAGACGTGGGGGCGAGAGAGGGGTTTCACTAATATACACCCACTCTCCATCCTCCAAACCTCCATCTCACTCTGACACACACCCCCCACCACCACCACACACACACACACACACACACACACACACACACACACACACACACACTCCTCCTCCTCAGCTCTCTTTGACAGAATCCTCATTACGGGCACGTTTTGGCAGCACAGAGTCTTCCTCCTCCTCCTTTCCCTCCCTCTCTCCATCCCTCTGCTCCTCTCTCCCTCTCTATCTTTTTCATTTGCTCATTCTCTCTCTCGCCCTGCTCATTGCGTTCGAGCCAGCTTGGCAATCAAAGGGAGAGAAAACACAAATGAGAGCAGAGGGGTGGGGGGGTGGGAGAGAGGAGGCTCACTGGGATTTCAGTATGAGTCAGAATGGGAGAAGGGGAGGTGGGAAGGCAAGGTAGGCGGTTGTGAGGAGAGAGAAGAGTGTATGGGAGGGATGAGGTTTTTTTTCTTTCTCTCTTATCTGACTGCATTCTCTGTTTGGAATACAGATGAGGAGATAAAAAGAGAGCCAACAACTGGCCATGACAGACAGATAAGAGATTGGAACATAATATAAATATAAATAATCTGCATCCTGATTCCCAATCAAGCTTCGAGATAGAAGCTGAATATTGAATATGGGTTGAAGGCGGATGGCTTGTGGGCTCATCGCTTGGTATCAAAACAAAAAGGAAAAGGTTAACAAACTGAATACATAATCTAGAATCAGCACGATGAAATTAAATAATCTCGTAAAGATAAAATGAAGAGCATGATACTGTAGCAGTGTGTGTGTGTGCGCGCTTGTATGTGTGTGTTTATGGCACTATGGGGCCGGTAATGAGAGGGAGTGTAAGATTAAGGAGGGAGTAAGTGAGGAACTACTTCATTCACACTATTCCAATCATTCACCCACCCCTCACTCACACACACACACACTTGCATTCATGTGGGGTGTAGTATGACGAAATTGGTTCGTGTGTGCTTGTGTACACACACTTGCACAATGCTTACCCTCCACCACACATCAGCACATTCATATTGCTGTTGCAGTGAGTGGAGATTTTTTCAGGTTTTCAGGTCCATGGCTGAGAGACTCACACTCCTCCTCTTCTGCTAGAATTTCAGAGGCGAGTTTACTCTAAAAGAAGATGAAAAAATACGCCAAAATGTGATAACAGAGTGAATAATGTCTATGATGCCTCTTCTGTGAGTGTATTGTTCCTGGTTTCTTATGATGCTCCAAGTATGTTTTCTCTGTTAAGCGTATAGCATACATCCCAGTCGGCTGCCTCTAGTGGGGATATGGATGTAGATTTTAAAGTCGTGGTTGGAGTGAGCAATGGCCAATACATCTATTCATATTGCGTCATCCTTCAAACATCAATGCAAGCAAAGCATCATAGATCTCTTTGGTTAGAGGCACACTGCAACAAACTACATCTATATATGTGATTATTCTGGACAAAATCAACTGATTTCACAAATTCCACATAAAGATTTCCAAGTTTAAACAAGCATCTGTATTCTTGAACTTATTATTGTGGTCATTACAACAACAAATTCTCAGGTGTCTGAAATATATTGACTGCCTATAATCTAAGTTATCAAAGAAACTATCCACAGATGTCCAGTTTTCTGTGGCTTAAGATCCAGATAGGAAACAATTGGAGAGAGAGGATTGTGAATGCAATAAAGGTCTCTGGTGGCAATCAAACAGGGAACGTAATGTCTAAATGGTTTGCATTACTAGGCACCAGAGCACCAGGATGTCCCATATGCCTTTGTGTTTAACATAAAATTATTTTTTATCAAGGCAAAGATCTGACGGTGCTTTGTTCTTTGTTCTTCTCCACCAGTCGTTAGCTGAGGGGTGAAGCCATTTATATTTAATTAATGATTAACCCTGTGGGCTTATAGTTTTTAATTGGGATAGTACTACTCCTTTATTCGATTGTAGGTTTTCCACCATGCGAATCAGAAAATGTCCCCAGCATTCTGCAGGAAAATCAGCAGCAGGCAGCTTGAAAAGAGACACTGGACTGTGGTAAAATATTCAAGGTTTAGCTTTTGACCACATCCCATGATCTTCTTTAGCGAATGGAACGTGCTCAGGTGTCACCAGTACAGAAACTCTGTCACTTGGTAACAGGTAGGTAGTATCTGGGGCGAGATTGTAACCCCTGTCTGTTCAAGGACGATCTCTGGTGATGAATGGTCTTCTTGATCTTTTTACCAGCCATCTATTGACAACTGGTCAAAGACTTTCTATTCACTGAAGAAACACTGCTGGATAAGCTCGAAACCTCCAGGAAAAGTTAAGTAAATGAACCTTGAGAATTGAATATTTTTGCACAGATATGTGTTCTCAAGGTCAAAAACTGATCTCCAAGTCCTGGCAGCCTCTCCACAGGTGAAGGCTGAGGCCCAATGAGAGCGACCTTAATAACCTTGACAAACAGAGAGAGAGAGAGAGAGAGAGAGAGCACAGACTGCATTACAGCCTGTCTCCCTGCTGTTCAGATCAACAAGGAGTTCATTCAAATTGACCAACTGAAACTATGTGAATTTGATTTTAGGGTGTCACTTTCTTTTATCGCAATAAGTTTGCGTTTGCTGAGTTTATGGGACATTCAGAAAGGTGTTTACGGCTGAGAAATGTTTACAACTCAAAATGAATCATGAGTGCAATAAAGGGGATATTCATTTCAAGTATTTCAAAGCACACCTCAGAGTGAAAAGAGATTTGAGATTTGTTGCTGTAGGTCTCTACCTTCACCTGTGGCATCTGCTACTTTTAAATCATGAATGGCAGAAAGTTTCCCTTCAGACTGTCTACATCTAAAATGATATGTCATGATTTAGACTTTAAATTGTGGGTTGAACGATAATTTATTGCGAGCCACAATGATTAAGAGTGAAATCATCTCCAATTAATTCAGCAATGTCTGGACAAAGGAGGCCTGTGGAGGCGGAGCTGGAGGTGGAGGTGGGCTGTGTAGGAGACAGATCATACTCCAGACCTGGCCCATCCTCCCCTGCAGGGCCAGAGAAGTTTTTCTCTCAACTTTCACTCTGTGCTTTCTCAACTCAATGGGCATTTTAAAGTCCTGAGCCCAAAGTGCGTCTAATTTACAGGAGTCTCTCGCTGCACTCGCCTACGCATGTCTGACACACTTCTTTACGCACGAGGGTCTCCCCCAAATCTGCCTCAATGTTTTGTGAGTTCAACAGTGTCGGGATGGATTTACGCACGACTCCTGTCACATCTCTCCCTCTCTGCTTCTGCCGATGTGCGGAATCTGGGCTGGATATTTGGATCATTTTTTCATACATCAGAATAAAAAAAAATAAAAAAAAAATCAGTGCACTGCAGCAAACATTTCCAGTCACTCCAAGCAGGCAGCTGCAGTGATTCATCGCCTGATCTAAACATCACGATTTGCTCATCTCTATGATCGCTCGGTGAAAACATATGCGACTGTAATATCAGCTTTACATAGATGACCGCTTTCAGATAGTTTATCAGAAAAATCTCTTTTAATAACCTCCGATTAATAGATTACATCGAGATTGATTCATGATGATCTGATCGATTTCAGATAGACAAGATAATATTTGTCGATGACTTCACTCGAACTGATTATAATACAGTCGTGAAGCAACAGATAAGAAGCACAATTTAACAGCAGATCATTACCCAATAAACAGGCTATTATAATAATATCTGGAGATAGAAAAATGATATCGCTCACTAATGAGGAATGTCTCTATATTGGAGGAATTTTCCTCGTTTGAGCTTTTAATATATTGACATCTCCAACACAACAAACATGCTATTTTCATCCTTCCTTTTAAAAGACCTGCACAGTGATTCAGGCTCTACTTTTTTTCCCTCCTTCTTATAAATAGCTGCACTCCGTTCAATGACGTGGGATACGCACGTACATGTGTAGGTGAATCTTTGAATGAGCTCTCCCTCCCCCTCCTCTTCCTCCCTGCCTCCCCCTCCTCCCTCCCCCGTTCCCTCTACTAGTTACTACGGGATCTCTATAAAAAGCCTACGGTTGATGGGAGAGCCCGGTCTGTATGGGAAGAGACTTTGGAGAAGAGGGACGACTGTCGGCGTCCGTGCGCAAAGGCAGCGTGGCACAGGTTTTTGCGCTCAAAGCCTCGTGGTGATGAAGAGTTTAGAGATAGGACAGACACGTTTCTACAGCAAGGAGACACAGCCGTGGCCACACAGGGAACTTTGACTGAGGTAAGTTCAATTCCCATTTCTACAGATTTTATGTTAGTTTATCCAAATGGGTAAAGTGGGTTCATCCCCTTAAAAACAAGCCCCATAGTCTCATAGTGCTTTGACTCTTCTCAGCTTGACTCTCCGGCTGGAAGTTGCTGCAGTGTGACTCATTTTCTCTCCCATGTGGGCAGCATTCATCCTGCCACCTGAAAAAAAGAGAAAAAGAAATGCATCAAAAATCGCCTTCAAAATGCGTCTTTTCTCACAGTCTGGTTCACTCTGTTCCAATGACGCACGGTGTAAATATACGTGCACACATATAGACATGAGCGCGTGTGACCGATGTTCACCTGTCGCACAGGTTGCAGCTGCTTCATAATGAAGCCGCGGCTCTGGAGCCTCTGCAGGTTGTGTACAAGATGTGCAAATGCCACCGTGCAATGTACACAGACACGTGCGCACACGCAGGGGCGCACACACGTCTCCTGCGCCCCAGTGTGTGTGTGTGTGTTGCGGGGGGAGTGAGGGGGAGTGTGTTGGTGGGGGAGTGTTCCTCACCAGCCCCTCTTCATTCTCGGCAGCGCGTGGCACCGGGAGGTTTCCGGTGATAGTGATGACATTATAGCCATCACTTTCTTCCGGTGTGGCGATGCACCCCCCCCCCGTCATGCACTTCCGGCCGGCGTTTCCTTTAACTTTTTTTTTTTTGTTGTTCACTCTCAGTTCTGTGACGTCGTCAGCCAGTGAAGTCAGCCCTGCGTCATTCTTGCGCACTTTGCAGATGATACGCAGTCACCTACTATAACCCTTTTAAAGGCATCGCACGCACGCACGTACGCACGCATGCACGAACGCGCACACCGCAGTGTGATCCTCTGGCGTGCGGGGGCGTGAATGCGCAATGTGCACGGACAGCACGAGGGAGGAGTGGGTGGAGCGAGTCAATGGAGCCCCTTGTTCATTCACAACTCGTTGTTGTGGCTTTGATCAGACAGTGGCAATTATGTGTCAGTAAAGCAAAGACGTCTGAAATATTGTACACTTATCCTGTATATACAACATGTATATATTCACTGTATATACTGTATATGTATATATGTGTAGGGAGAAAATGATTGAATAGACTAAACAGCTGTTATGATAGAGCATCATTTTACTGAATTATATATCTTTGCATGGTTCACTTCTCTAACAGCCTGACGTTTAGCCTTGAGAATTAATGGGGACTTTATGGTGTCTTCTCAATGTGACAGTTTTTTTAAAATAAAATACGAAGACAAGAGTGAAGATCTCTGAATAATATTCTAATAATATGATAAAGAGTTCGGACCTGCTCTGTATGAAAAGTGACAGATAACCTCTGTTGATATAATAGATCCACTAAAGTCCAGACTCAAGTTCACTGTTTCATGATGCCGTGTCTCACTGGAGGGATCCGGGTGCTCGTCAAGTCCACCTACCCGGTGGAACCGGTTTCTCCCCGGTGCCATGGAAACCGAGCCAGACCAGGCCACTGCCCACGCGCTCTGATAAGCCAGGCGGCAGAACGGGACGAGAGCCGATTGGTTCGCTCGCGACGTGACGTCACGTGCCCGGACGCTTAGGCATGTGACTTGTCGGGCACTGAGACCGCGTGACGTTCCTGGTCACCTGACCAGCATGTATTCGGTAATGAGAGCGGAGACCGCAGAGCTGAGCAACTCAGAGCAATTAGGGCGCTACAATATGTCAGTTTATATGTTCAGTGTATCTATATGAGGTAAATACACACCAGTATCTTATTAGTAGTATTATAGTACTTTAAAAATACACAGTGAAGTCAGATTTGGGACATCTGTTTCTCAGTCAGTGTGAAAACGCCTCTGTGCTGTTCAGCACCACGGACAGCGCCGAGCCGCTGAGTCGCTGTCCGCGGTGCTGAAACACACATGAAACTGAACCTGTTGCAGAGACACAAGTTAAACAAGAAACGTGCTTATCACAAAACTGAACCAATGAGGAATGAAATTAAGCTAATTCAGGTGTCCTTTAAAAAGTGAAAACGCCTTTCTATCAAGATTTTTCTAGATAGATCTGATTCGCTGTTGTGAATAATTTTTGTAGTTCTTACAGAGTGAGCTGATTGGTCGTCTTCACTATACTCATCTATGACAGCACTGCTTTGAAATGTCCCCTGTACTTCACCTGTGAGTCACTGAGCAGAGATAAGTCTCATAATCAGCAGATCTAATCAGGTACATCTCCAGGTTAAAGGGGCAAAAACATAGCAGCTTTAGGGTCTTGAGGGTAAGAAAGTGAGAGACAGTGGGTTGAAGCTGTTTCATGCTTCAGTAGATTAGTAAGTCAGTGGTCTAAGTTCTGAAATTCTTATTAAACTTATTTGGGGCTGCTTGAAGATATGGTGGCCAATCATCAGAATATTCAATGTATGCAGGTGCACACTATAGAGGGACAATCCTACAAGTTCTTCTTCTTCTCTGGGAGAGGTGACAGACTACTTAATGATATCAAATGAGTTTACTCCTTCTCTGTTGTTGTCCCCCAGCCTCACTCACTCCGTGCTCTCACACACTCGCATACATATAAACACTAACTAGGTCAGAGGAAAAACAGTGGGTGGATGATGCCTAATGACAATCTTGGCAAGAGCTTTTAAATCAATGTTTACAAAGTTTTCTTGGCTCTTATTAGCTGGATGATTGAGAATGTATGTAGACATTTTATTAGTTTTATTACAAAGACAGTTTCTTTTCCTTTGCTTCACTGACTGATCAGTACAGTACTTAGATGATTAATTGATTGATTAATACATTTTTTAACTATATCGGATGTAGTCACACATTTCTGGACATTGCAGATGGCCTACACTTAACATTAGAGTAAATAATGGTATCATCTGTAAATAAAAATACATTTTGCATTTGTTGTCACCTCCGTGTTATTAATACACTGTTTCTCAGTCTTGGTTCTGTTGTTTTTCTGTCCTGCCAGTTACAGAATTATATTCAGAAATCACGGGAGTGAATCATTTCCTGAATAGATGGACGGAGACCAGGACTGAGAAACAGTGTATTAATACAGCTTCAGAATTTTAGTCTTCACATCAAGTCAGCAACATGTTTTAAATCGATTGCACAGGGTCATGAATAATGATGCAGAGATGGTGCTACAACTACAACTAAAGCCCCAACTGAACATTACCAGGAGGGTTAAAGGAGTAGCAGCAGTTTCCAGCATCTTATCCACTCAGTGTGGTCTTCCCATGATAGCTTTTTAGGTCACTGGGATGCCCCTGGTTGACAAGCCCTGTCCTAATCTGTATTTGATTCCAGTAATGTTATAGTCCACCTATATCTCCTCTCCTCTTTTTGCTGATGCAGGTTTCCACAAGAGGAGCGTTTGTCCTTCTTACCATCTCTTCCCCATCCTCCTAACTTGGCCAGAGCATCAGCACCTTGGCTTTAGACTGCTTACTGCTTATACAGTGTCACAGTACAGTAACAGTCTACAGTCATGGCTACTGAAGCCTGGCAATGCACCAAACACCAACGCTGAAGACAACATGGACATGCAGGGACCATGGACATAGTGTTCAGAGTTTTTGAAAGCTGCTGTGTGTATGTGAGAGTTTTCTGTCTCTGCTCTGTCTCTCTTCTCCTGCTCAGAAAGGAAACCTGTGTGGGCTTGCATTGGGGGAGTCCTTCACCACGTATGTACGTAATCACCACGCTCAGACCAATGAGACCTCGCAGTTTCCCAGTTACCATGCCAACTCCGGCTCCTATTCCACCATGCTGTCTCCATGGCGACCGTGGCTTTAGATTGTTACTCTAGCAACAGCAGCATGGTAACAGTCTACAGCCATGGTCGTTAGGGACAGGCGTCATCAGGAAGGAAACGTGGACGACAAAAGTTGTAGCTAATAAGTTTGAATTTATCAGCCAAAAGTCTTTTCTTGTTTAGAAAGTAGGTCAGAGGTCATTCACTCATTCATTCAACCATTATCTTTTAAATCTTGAGGAATCATTGAGGGCATGCCCCCATTTCCATTGTTGTCAAGAGTTTAAACAGAATAAATACACAGAAACAAACAAACAAACAACAACAGAACACATTCGAGTTCATCATCATTCATCACAGTTACATTCAAGAGCGAAGTTGTTTGTCATGGTTTTAAATTTACTTATAGGTACAACTGTGTTAAGCTTTAACGTGTGTAAAATGTTATTAATGTGTGCAGCACAAAAACTAGAAGCAGTTTGTCCAAATTCAGTATTTTGCTTCAGTGGTCAAAGCAGACTTTAATTACTTGAATAGGTCAAATAGTGACCATGGGACCAGTTTTATAAGGAAGTGATGTATGATGGCATGTTGCCATTAAGGGCTTTGTAAATAAATAGAAAACAATGCCTGTCACATCTTGCTGTTAGAGATGTCCACCCTCTGTTTATGTACAAATACCCCTTTTTTTGCAGAAGCTTCCTGACAAGTGTGTCTATGTGTGTTTAGCCACCCATGAACACTACACTGCTGTCTGGAACAGCAGGAGATGTCAGTTTGACTTCTTCATGGCTGCAAATGTATGTGAGAGCTCTTGATAAGATATCAAATGGATGTATTTTGTTATTTTACATACATAGTGTTGTAATCACGTATTTATGTATGTAATCATGTATCACAGTAATACACATAATGTAACCTGCCTGACACACCAAACACAGTTTAACAATCAAGTACACAACACATATGGACACATATTGCTTTTCATTGCACTTTATTAGTCATGTGTTTCTTTATGGTTTGATCATTGAGTACAGCAATGAATGCAAAGAGCACATGCTGAGCCGATGAGTCAGCCGGCTCCAACACCTGTTCCTCTCTCTATTTATCAGACGACAGCAGCCTCACTTCAAAGCAGCACAGCCAGGATTTCCCAGTAGGCAGCGCTGTAACCTGCAGGCAGACACAAACCACACACTGGGCCCTACACAGCTGGGCCAGACCACACGTATACATGCACACATGCAGATGCACACATATGGTATGCTCACAACAAACACACATACACTCAAAGAATGGACAAGCTTTTGGTCCACTCTTCCTCAAGCATTACTCTATGATATCCAGAGTTATTCTGCCCTCTACAGGTCAGGATTTGTCTGTGTCTTCTGTTTATAACAGAGCTGGGCTTCTAAACTTTTTCCAAGCTGAAACATTTTGGAGCAAGACGTGTGTGATTTAATAAAATATAATAAAAATTTAAACATGTGCCAGTGTTTTGTTGATACTTGCTAAGGTAGCTGCCTTCAGTGTGTTTGGTTTTAACTGTGACTGATGTGACAGATGGTGGTGTTATTCAAGGTTTGAGTTTGAGTCAAAACGAGACAAATGCTGTTTGTCTACTAAGCACCTTCTGATTCCAGCATGACAGGAAGGTAGATTTCTCATTCAAATTATGTGTGGCAGCTTTCCAGACTCTCAGATATTCTTGACAGTTGGACTTCTTTTAGCAAGGTAGTAAAAATGGTTAAAAAAAAATAGTGAGCAATTCAGGGTGCATGTTGTCAGCATCAGCACATAAGCCATCGAAAATCTATGTAAACTGCTTTACTGTGTGGACTGCTGGCATTTATTAATCAAGTTAAGTGGTACAATTACATGAGGCACATAACTTTCTAACTCAGCAAACTAACTGAACAACTAGTTTACTCTTCCCCTGCGTCCTCAGCCTTCACATTTCTGCCACGCATCATCTTCTTTGTCCTTGATCTTTTAAAATGGCAACATATTTCGCTGTGTGCTGACTGACTAAAAGAAAAGAAAACATAAAGGAAAGGACAAGAAAAGAAGGATAAGCTGGATGAACAGTTGTTTATCCTCTGCCTCCCTGCACCGTAAAAGCTCATGTGCTGACAGAGAAACAACAGCACATAAACTCTTACTGTTCAGGGCTGAGAAGTAACGTTATCTGACACACACACACACACACACACACACACACACACACACAGAAAGAGAGTTGTGTCTCCATCATTTCAGAGAACATAAAATTGACTTACATTCATTTCCCGCAGACTTAACCAAACTCTATCCTCAACCCAAGTCTTCACCCTAAAATTTAATGATTTATGTTATGGGGACTCACATTTTGTCCCCATAAGGAAGGCGAGTCCCCACAATGTGACTGTGTAAACAGATTTATATCCCCATATCATGAGCAATACATGGACCATACTGCATATCTGCAGGTCAGACCGCATTTAAAGGAGCATTTCACTGATTAACCACTCAACTGTTAATCATTGCTTCGGATTTCTCAATCTTATCAATTTGAAAATGGTTCATATGTTATAGTGTGGACATGGCTCAAAATTAATTTTTATATAATTGTTAGATGAAACCTATAAACCTTTAATATCAAATAAATATTAGTATATCACTGTTAGACTCCCTCTACACTTCTAGTGATCACACATTAGGCCCCAGGGCATCTCTGAGAAAGTCTGGTGCACCCATCAAGGTTTTGTGACTTTTATTACTTCAGTAACTCTTTGATTAATATTGTTTGTTTAGTTTTGAATGCTCCAAAAATGTTCTCAGTATTCTCAGCACAGCGACAGCTCCTGATGGAATTGTTGTAATGTCCCTTTTTCACCCTCCAAACCTCTTAATAACTGTCCGAAACCAAACAAGATTGCGCAACAGTGTTCACATTTTTGGATATGTGAGCCAAGACATGCTCTCTCTCTCTCTCTCTCTCTCTCTCTCTCTCTCTGTCTTATTCAGACCCTACCACAGTCCTCCTTCATAGTCACGATGACTAATATTTACCCCAGTAGTGTCAGTTAGGCACCTATAAGGACGGCCAAACCACAGTCCTCCTCTCCAGGGCCCAGCCACGGCCTCTAAAACAGTCCAGTAAAGCACACAAGCAGACAAACGACTGCAGATGACATCATACATCAAACGGCCTCTGCCCTAACTTCAGATGGCCTCAGCTGTGTCCTCAGTTCACCTCTGGACCTCCTCAGTCAACAATGGACACAACCTCTGAACATATTTACATCTGATATTAGAGGGAACCAGATACACCCACGTTGAACAGGTCCAGTGGCCAATCACAGGATCAAGTCTGGGAGTGTTTGATTACAGGAAGTTTTATCCAGGTGACAGGACCAACAGCGTGTTGTATGTGTGAAATCAACGAGCGTGGGGCAGATACGGAGAATGTATGATGAACATAATGACTAGACGAAGGAAAAAACAGACCAATTTTTGGTCCTCGCCAAAGTACACTTTATCCACACAAACAAGAAAACCACAAAGTAGGAGAAAACCAGAAGTGTGTGAGTATGCAAGCATGGAATTACAAATGACCAAATCACACCCATGTGGAGGAAAAAAATATGCAGACACACACCCACACATATAAACACACACCGCCTGTTGTTTGGGCCTAGATATCACACTAATGCTGCGGTGTACATGTCCTCAGTGTGTAGTTTCATGCCATTAGCTGACATTAACTGACTTTCCCTGCCTTTTCTGGTCTTTAAATAGCAATTCCACTGACAACTCTAAATATACCCCCTCTGTTCCCTCTTTCATGTGTCAACACGCGTCAAACACACTGCATATCTAACCAGCTCTCGCATCATGAGGTTACTTTCTTTTTTTGTGACAAACATGCACACCGAATCACAGACAAAAAACACCAACCCACCCACACACGCACACACATAAACAAACACAGGAAGTAGATAGGCCATGTGATACTGGACACGGGCCATACCTCTGGAAAACATCCAACATGAAGTTACATCACATTCACTCGCACCAGCACACCAAATTTAATCACACCCAAAATCACATGCAGACATGCGTAGACTTCAATTAATTGGTATTAAAATCGATTGAATTTCACAGAGGTTTGGAAAATCTGGTTACAAATCCAAACTACGCAACAGTCCCTCAACATCTTCTCTTCGCTGGGATCAGAACGTTGCAGAATAATGGTGATTAAAAGTAAAAATATAATTGTGTATAGCTGCAAAAAAAATATGTAAATCCAAAAGTTGTAGGTCAGGTAATAAAGTCCTCTGCTGAATATCTTGTAGTCACAGATTATTCCAGTGAGAGCTGTCAGTAGTAGAAGCTGTAGTTGGTCACCTCTGTCAGTGTCTGGACCAGCCTGGGCCACGGGATGACCAGGCTCTTTGGAGTTTGAGTGCAACTCTTATATAGACACATGCACCACGTGGCCCCTCCCCTCCTTCCATCTCCCATAACAACAAACGCTCCATAATCAAAATAGAGCCCATCTGTGCTCTGACACAGCTCTCTGCCCCCTGCTCCAGTCCCCCATACTCCACCGAGGGGAAGAGGGGAAAAAGTGATCCTTCAATCGCGGCAAAAACTCAAATGTGCCCTTACTCTCCCTTTTTAACCGCAACAGCCAGAGAGTGGGAGAGGGAGAGGGAGAGGGGGAGGCAGAGAGGGAGGATAACTCCACCCTCATCTGTCTCTGTCTCTCATTCCATTATTTCCCGGTTGTTGTGCAACAGGGGGAACAGATTCCTGAGAAGAGAGTCACGGCTCTGTTGTAAAACTTACTGGCAAGAGTGACCCTCTGTGTTTTTCTTTTACTGTTTCCCTCGCTCGCTCACTCTCTCCGTTCGTCTTTACTTGTTATCAAAACCATGTGTATGAGTGTGTGCGTGTGCGTGTGTGTGTCTGCTGTGAGGTCTTGGAGGGACACAAGGGCCACAGGGGAGCACAGGAGAGAAGGAATCTAAGGGCTATGATGGTGAAACGGGACCACATAGCCGTGATGTGTGAATGGCAATGGTGGCTCCATAGATGTTGAAACAGGTGACATGTTATAAACATTAAGACAGGTTGATTAGAAGAGTGAGGGTGTGTGTTTACAAGAGGGGAAGTTGATGTTGAATAGAAGTATTTTACAGCCCACAGTTGTCTCAAGTTTTTTGGATCCAGTTTTGACATATCCAGACTAACAGAAGTATTTTCGTCCATGTCATAAATGTAGCGGACATGTGATAGGGTATGTTGCGCCCAAAGCTGATGACACACAGGATGTGGAGGGGAGGAGGATGTTGAGGAGAGTTTGAAGTGAGGTAGAGGCCGGTGGGAGATGAAAGCAAAAGGGAAGGGAAGAGAGCGAGAGAAAGAGAGAGAGAGAGAGAAGAGAGAGAGGTAAAAAGGAGAGAGCACACATCTGGAAACAATCGAATGAGTGCAGTCTGATGTGCACATGCTTTCAGCTATAAAAGAACAACATGTCCTTGAACTTTGTGCGATTGAGCATGTGCATAAACCTGTCTATATAACCAGCATATGAGGAGACACCTTCATGCAACAGCTAAAGTAATCATGGAGATACATCGCCTCTTGATGGCAGAGCGACTCCCATACACTGTAATGTAAATTCACTGTGGGTGAAAGTGACTCAGAAACCATATAATGGTTTGTAAATATGACTCCAGTAATTGGTAGAGCGTTTAGTTGTGCCTTCATTTCTATTAACTCTGGTGCAAAGACATTATTAGTCTATTTGTTTCAGTATGAGGTTCTATTGGTACACAACTGTCACAATACACAAGTTATGCTATGCAAAATATTACTCAAACTTATTAAATCAAGGTTTCCACTGTGGCTCTGACATAAAATTCTTGTCATAACTTTCCACAATCACGGCGGAATGTTCCCAGAACCTAAACATGTCAGTCTCCTCTGTGTTGGGTTGTTTTTATAAAGGGGAGAACAGGTTTTGAGATTACTGCAGGGGAAAAAGGAAAATACATTTACGTTTATTCCTGTAAAATGAGAGATTTATAATATGTTCCTAATACTCATCTAGTTCCCAAACAAATTTAAGAAATATTCTGATTATTCCCATCTGGCTATCTGTCTAAAGGCCTCAGTGCTTCAAACAGTCGGATTGCATTACAGCGTCTAAAACGTTCTTTCTGACAGCGGAGTTGGGGGAGCGGCTGTCCGACAATTTTGTAACTTTCCAAGACAGACAATCCTACAATCAAGCTAAATTTAGGCAGCGACTAGCTACATGTGTTGTTTTTCATTCTTCACACACGACACAATGATTTCCGTCACTTCTCTTGTGTGCAGCACCATGAATGCACAAAAAAAAGGACACAGTTCTGAGAGAAAGCGAGTGGGCAGAGGGATGATGGCTGGCTTTTAATGCTGCCCTCTGGTGTGACCATCAAGACACAGGTAGACACTTTTGCCTGTAGACCTTTGTTGAAAGCATACTGACGTCTTTATCTCATAGTCTCGATCTATTCTCATTTCGACACGGAAATCCTGACAACTTCATGATGCAATCAGTTGTTTAATTACTACTCCATGTTGCATGACAGAGGAGAATACTGTTGGAACCATTTTTCCCAAATACCCTTTGATTTTTGAATTTTTTTCCAGCCCTGAAAAGTGCAAGTGACCTGAGATCATTACTGAAACACAACGGTGAATTTGGGCTCTAAATATTCAAACCCATTTTTCTTTGGGTCCTCTGCAGTCTACTCAGTGGTTAGATGACACTGAAACAAGAACCTCTTCCTTTTTAAATCTGCACAGATTTTGAGCTTCAAATTTCTTTTACCAATTACCACTGATTTCTTATACTGAACAGATGCTCAGAGGTATTTTTGGCTCTTTCTGCCCTTTTAGTTGACAGTCTGGTTGAACCACTGTACAGTGTTTTGTTCTCCATGTACAAAACATTACTTTTTGCAAATCCTTCATACAACATTACATCTATTTGCAAAGAGGACTTTCTACAACCTAAAATGTACAGTAGTCCTCTCAACCATCTGGCGGTACCAGATCAAACTTTTGTGGCAGGAGAGTTCAAACTTTTGAATGGCAGGGTATATGCATGTGGTACAAAGAAAAAGTCATGCAATGACTCAGGCAACAGAGTCACAGTAACTAAACAAATGCACAGCTCACAAAAGGAAACAGGGACCAGAATACATTAATGAACAACTCACTTAATTTATTGTCTGTTAGAAGACATCTTCCCTGAGAAAGCCAGCAGCCATTGAACTGTTTTGGATCAGATAAGAGGAAAAACCTCTTCCAGAGCTTGGAATTCCAGAACTCGGAATTTCAATCCAAAGTGCCTCTGCAATCAATTATGTTATCACAAGATTTTTCTGATTAAATTATCATCAGTCCCTGGCTATATGTAAGTGCTAGAGTCTCTGACAGAGTTTCTGTGACCTTCGTTTTTCACTGGAACTTCTTGAGAAAGTCCTGGTAGGTTTGTCTGTGAGCAGATGCAGCAGGAACAAAATGGCCACCAGGATGTGTCAGGATCTGAAGGTCTTGGAAGGAGGGGAGGAGATCCCTGCTCATGTTGTCAGGGATGACTCTGTCCTCCAGTCCAAACACGTGCAGGGAGGGGATCTGGAGGGGAGTGTTGTAGAATCTCTGGTGTTCCTTACATGCACTGCGGAAACCAGCGACAAGGATGGCAAAGCGGAAGCTGAACTCTGGTTCCAGATTTTGCTCCTGAAAGGAGCAGAGCATTGCCACAAAGGCTGCTCCTTGACTAAAGCCCAGGATGCCATCAAATGGACCTTGGACCTTCACAGCTTCTCTCACTACTGTCACACTCTCGTCGAGCCCCAGGCTTTCCTCACACTGCTGCTGAGCGCTGAAACTCCGAGCCTGGATGTCAGAAAACCACCAACCCTTGGGGTCCTCGTCTCCTCCAGGTCCAAGACCTGGACCATTCTCCTTTTCTGGTGCTTCTGAAAGGACAGAAGAACAAAGTGGTTATTCCACTGTGTGAAAATAAGTTAGATTCAAAACAAAGGCACCACACATTTCGTTCATTCTCAGAAAACTAATCTTTACATCAGCAAACTATTACCAACATTTACGGTATTACAACATTGATTACGATTTGGTATTAAAGATGGCTTGCATAAAAGCTGGAAGTTATTTTCAGACCACATATGATTTACAGTAAGACAGAAACTGACTAAAACTGAAACCTACTATAGCAGTTACCAAAAACTACAGTCTGTGGCTGTGACTAATTTGTGAGTTATTAAAGTTACAAAACTATAGTTGACAAAAGAAACAAAATCTGCCATAGTACATTATATTACATTATATTCTGAAGATGACCATTTGAGCCAAAATAGCTGTTTTCACCAGTCATACCTCCCCTTTAATGCAACTTACTTGTTTTAGGACACATAACTTATGGTAGTTGTGTCTGTCATAATTTGAACCAAATTAATATTTGCATTTTTATTTTTCAAGACTATGTACATAGTGTATTACAGGTGATCGAGGTGATGATTATGATACTGGTCTGTGCAAGTTTTTATAAAAGTATTTAAAACAAATAATCAGTTCGGAAAATATGAAATTGTTTATTTTATAAATAATCATGGATACATTAAATTAGTAATCAAGTATGCTCTATAGTTGTTTATTTGGCTATTTTCCACTTTATCTAGTATTTTTGCATTAGAGATCATCGTAGAACAAGGTCTACAAAGTGAAAGCAATTTTCTACACTTTGAGTAAGACAGTGAACTAGCTCCTCTTTGCTCTCAGTGTATTGTGGTTGGAGGCAGGTGGAGAAGATGACCCACCTTCCCTGCCGGCTTCCTGCACACTGTGTGGTGCACTCAGGTAAACCAGCTCCACCTGTTTCTTCAGCAGCTTCCTCAGAGCTCCGGTCTTCTCCCGGAACGACTGACCGTTCTGACGGTAACCGTGAACACAGAGGACCCGGAGCGGCGCCATGGAGGAGCTAGCCGGCTATCTCAGCTAACGTAGCTAATGCTAACCAGAAGTGCGTTTCTGTCAGAAGTTGGAGGATGTTAACGTTCATATATAAAAATAACAAGTAGCTGTCTTATAGCGCGCCTTTAATATAAAATACACAGACAGTATATTACAGGATATTTGAATGATGAGAAGGACTTAGTTGGCTGATACGGATACGATACCGAAAGTTCAGCTAGTTTTGGAAACAGTTGTGAAACTCATGAGAAGAGCCGGAAGTAATGAAAAGTACTTCCGTTTACTCTTTTCAAAGTAAAATCCTTAGTGGTAAACCTGACTAATGCTTCTTTAAAAATACATTTAAACGAGAATATATGGCAAATAACAATAAAGATAACGTCAGTGTTTATTTTTAAAATGTTAAATTTGTAGTTTGGACTCAAACTCAAAACTGATAATTATTAAAGGGAAATCTGACTCATATTCAGTATCTTTTATTAGCTTGACTAAAACATTAAAGAAAAACAAATGGAATGCAACTTTTTATCAATGTATCATGTGGCTGATATAAATATCTGATTTACTGTTTGATTTCTACATGATGAAATATCAGATGTTTGTTATTTTCGGTTATTTCAGTGTGTTCAGGGCCTTAATGCTTTGATTCAGGGTTTTAAAGGTTTTATGTGTTGCACACACAAACAACATGTGCAGTGAAATACATCTTGGCATGCTCTTGTGCCTGTGCTATAGTAATAGTAATAGTAATAGTAATTGGAATGAGGGTAAAACTAAGATTTAGGAAAAATAAATGTAAAGCATAACATTTTAAGAAATTATAAACACAGTATATGTATTATAAGTATTGAAAATTATGTATACACGTGTAAGTAGGTTGTGGAATTTTTCAGTATATAAAAATGTAAAATGTGCATATGTTACAATTGTAAAATATGAAATAAAATTTTGTATACACCAGAGTGCAAATGTGCAAATATGCAGGGTGGTGCAACAGATATACAGAGGTCAAAGGAGGCCTGAGGAAAGAAGATTTTTCTTTGTATCTCTGTGTTGAACTTGTGGCTCTAGAGGAGTTTACCAGATCAGAGAAGTATTTATCATTTTGTGTATGTTTGATGATGTTTATACATTCATAAATTAAGCTCAGCACATCTCATAAGTCTAGTTCTATCACACTTTAAGTATAAGAAAATTATACATTTACTACAGCAACATCTTATCAGACTACATCATCAGCCATTTTTCATTAGAGGAAACTGCAGCAACTGTAGCAGCTCAAAGTATCTGAACTTTTGACATCAAACCTTTTTCTAGTGCATCACTGCCTGCCTGCTCTGCTTTCCTTCAGCAGCAGCTCTGATTAACAGCCTGCTAAACATATGGCTCATACCGATGATGCTGCAACCATTCACACCAGCTTCATTCATGCTGCAATCTTGTGTTAACTTAATGAGGCTTGAAGAGTCTGGGCACAAGATGATTTAAGGGTGTTCTCGCAGGGAAATATAATCTTGTGTGTCATTCACATCCAATTTTATAATACACAGAAATAGATTTGTCAAAAAATGCTGCAAAATTGAACTTCTGAGAGTTGAAAGTGAACTGAATGTGTTGACAGTGAAATCTGACATTGACAAGACGAGACGTGAAGTGTTCTCTGGTGTATTTCTGTACTTGTCTGAATTATTCAGCACTGGATATTCTTCTCTTCAGTGTCTAATACTTAGAAAATGATTGACTGATTGGCCGACTGACAGAAAGTTAAACCATTAGAAATTTTATAGTCAATTAATTGTGTGGCTTACTGTAGAGAATGCAAATCACTGAGACTTTGAGATAGGTTAGTTGCAGACATTATGAGGCCTTTGCAACATGCATTTCCTAGAAAGACTGAGCTAAACTTCAGGCTACTGAAGGGGGAGCCAAAACAATAAATACAGGCTTCTCACCTGCATTTATTAAACCAGGACTTATCGTAAGAGGGTTCACAGTTGATTGGGAATGGAAATGGGAAATGATTCAAGCAAAAACAACAACAACAGTCTTCCTTCATATTTATAGCAGATGCATTTCACTGACTGAGTGATGCTCAACTAATGGATACAGTGTGTACTTGCATTTCTGGGGCAGAACGATGGACTCATTGCTAGCTGGTGGGAGGCTGACCCCTAAAGACACACATGAGAACATCTCTTGCTCAGACAAGCCAGGTGATACAAAGCAGCTACTGTAAAAATCATGAAATCCTTCACAACTGAAATCTTTCATCTCAGTGCAACAACACACACCCAAAAAAAAAGCCAACAAAGAACTTTTTTTTCAACACAGATAAAAGTGAAATGCTAATTCTAGGCCACAGGAACTCACTTATCAGACTCTCTTTCAACTTCAGTGGCAGCACAGTTCTCCCAAAGGACTCTGTCAAAAATACAGACATTATCTTTGATCCAGATTCTCTTTTTGACAGACGTATGAAGGCAATATCCCAAACACCATATTATCACTTCAGCAGTGATATGCAGGAGTTGGCATTTAGCCAGTCCTCCTAAGGGTTTGGCCCAAAGCAGTGACAACCATAAAAGCCTAGTGCTCAAAAAGGGGAAATGGAGGATGGGGAAAAAAGCGTCAAAAGAAAAATTAAAGGTTTAATCAGGTTTGCCCTGCATGGATGCATTATTGCATCACACCTTTTCCCAAAATCCCTGTGCATCCTACAGCCACACAACCTTTTTAAAATGTAATATTGGTGTGTTAGTTTCTGTCATCTCATCTTTACCACTTTATTTTTCACTGATAAAAATAAAAAGATGTGGCTCCGGGGCTCACCCACTAAGATGTTTACTGAGATGCCTCGGGAGCATTTGTGTGTTATGAAAGAGCTCTGGGTCAGGGTTTAACCAGCTGGGACTTTGTAATTGAGCAGGGAGGACACCGACTGTTTGGTAGGTGCAGCCTCAAGGCAAGGCAGGCTTCAGATTCAGAGACTGTTTTCTGCTGCGTCTGTCTCCTCTCAGGGTCTCTGTCAACGAGGGATGGTTTTCTTTGAGGATGCTGTTCTCGTTTTTTGGAGTGGGCTCATCTACAGGCTCTGTCAGTTGGGTTTGGTAAAGGTCTTTTCTTGCTGAGATGTAATGCACGTGTTGCCTGACTGTGACGCACATGCTAATTAGGAGAGAGAGAAAAAAAACCTAAAACAAACAAACAAAATAAATAAATAAATAAATAAAACACACCCAAAGGACAAGGCTGCTGTTGATGTTCTCCAGTACTGGTGAGGAGCCATGTGTCAAAACCCCCAGGGAGAGAGAGAGAGAGAGAGAGAGAGAGAGAGAGATTTGCTGCTGCAAACTGAGCCCCTGTTTTATTTTTTACTTTTAATTCCTTCCAGAATTAGCTGCTGCAACATATTACTCTCTGGCTGTCCCATCTCCACACTTAGACATTTCCTGTTATTCCAAACCTAGCATCCTGAGCAATAATGTGGATCATAAAGCACAACAATATCATCAATAACATCATAATATATGACAAATAACTAACAATCTGTCAAAATGAGCATTTCACCATGAACCACTATCACAATGTTAATTATCTTAGTTATAATAGTATCATAATGAACATAATCAAAAGTGCATAATTAGTCTATAAATATAGCACGTGGCTATAATGTGCATCAGGCTAATGTGTAACTGAAACCAGAAGCCCACTTGTGAGTTGACAAATTTATAAAAGCTGTAGTCTAAATGACTGTTTTTCATGATTTTTTCAGGTTGATTTCTTCTATTTTGATACCAGATTTGTCAGGATGATTTTTTAAGTTCCGAGTAAAACTGTAAAATTGTGTTACACTCAACATGTAAATCAACGTGGTTGTGTTGATTATTCTGAAACCTAATAAACAGATTTGTGAAGTCATGAATGTTCAGTTTTGACACCTTGAACACTGAAGTGATGAAAAAAAAAATTTAAGTTATTTTTGAGTGACTGAACACAAAACAACTCATACAAGTGGGATTGTGCAGAAGATTGAGATTACTGTCACGTTCTTGTGTGATTTGCATTAGTATCTGTAGGATGGCTACGGGCAAAGGTAGACAGTGTGGCAAATCTGTCTTAGAAGAAGACTTAAAAAGAAGATACCAATTATGGCTGTGGGGTGAAATGAGGTCTCCCTTCATGTTTACTGCAGTCCACAGGGGGGCAGTGGTGCACCATGTGTTCAGGATGTATCCCTGTAGCAGACCTCAAACGAAGCTGAGCCTACCTGTGTGCTCGACCAAACTCACAGCAAGTAATTGCATAGAATAATGATCAAGAGTGGAGTCATCCATGCATAATATCGCAATTAAGAAATTGAAAACACTGTGATTCAAAATGAAACAATTCAAATTCAAAACAGCAGATCCACCCCGCAGATTGAGAATTACAATGTCTGTAATGCGACGGTCCTAAATCTATTCTCACTGTAAAGCCAGCTGCTGATGTGTGGTGCTACAGCAGGAGCACGAGGACACGCAGGTTAAGCTTCACAACCAGAGCCAAGAAACAGAACAGGGGGGGAGCGGTCGGGTTCAGAGAGGTCAGAATGGCCTGCAGGTTGTGTCCTCCAGTGGAAGATCTGTGCTGCCGTCCCCTGCGGTGACATTATTAGAGACCCTGTCATTCTGCCATGCAATCTGTGAAGTCTGTGTGCACATAAAGGAGGACAGAGAAGAGTATGACGAATGTCCTGTCTGCTCCGGATCCTCACTGGACCCGGCAATGTAGGCCATACACAATGTGAATGCCCTCGAAGAAAAGCAGATAGATGGGGAAAAAAAAAAAAAAAATCGCCGTCTTTATTCCTATTCAGTGTTTCTCTTCAAGTGCTACGTTGCATTCAGGGAGACACCGCTATGATTCTTATCAAGACAAGCGTGGTGCAAAACAGACTGTTTTGTTGCTGTATTGTTGACAGCTGACAAATGTTATCACGGGATAAACGTGACAGGTGAGGCAGCAGAAGCTGGAGAGATGAAACTGTCAGTGCTGCTTAATGTACGACTCCATTATCTTTATTTTGTGAAATCATAAGACTGTGGTCTCACAACTTCCTGACGCAGGAACAATTCATGCTTCCTCTGTGCGTATATCCATCTTTCCATCACTTCATCTCCTGAAAGATTTTTCAAGTTTCATCTGTTATTATGTGCTTGTGATTTGAGGTGTTTGCAGAAATCTTATTTAACCAGTTTTTGGTACAAGATCAAAAGGGGACCAGAAATAGATCATTCCTTAAAGTTTTGTGGTCTGTGAGATTTCAGGTTGGAGAAAATGTGTGTGGCAGATGGACGGACTGGAGCTCATCTGTAGTCCCTTCCAAAGAAATCTGAGGAATATTTGAAGTTGCTCCATTGAGTCACAGTACAGTCTGTTACAAAGCCTCTTATCCTTTCCTTTAGATGATGTGTTCAGTGCTCTGAATGAGCAGGCTCACACCTTGCTGATACAAAGATGAGTTTACCCATTGAGTCACTGACTATTCCTTCTTAGCAGCCTGAAATCGGAGAGCTACTAGTATTTATTTCAAGCACCGAGTACGATTCTGCTTGACTCATACAGGAGGGACTCCTTGTGATCTCAAACAAGCCGCTCTATATGATTCAACTGGCACGTATCACTTCACTTAGCCGTACATAAAGATTTTTTTTTCACATGTCTTAAAACAATACTGAGCACTCCTCAACTGGCTCGTGTTGAAAATGTGTGTCCCTTTATTAATGAGATCAGAAAACAAACTGACTTGCCTGGAGCAGCTATGGACATATTAGCTTTGGCTGAACTATATTGGGGGAGGGAGAGAGAGAGAGAGAGAGAGAGAGAGAGAGTGCTTTTACTCAAGTACTGTGCAGTACAATTTTTAAGGTACTTTCATGTTAACTCACATTTCTACTCTATTTTGCATTGAAAATAATGTACATTTTGCTTTACTACAGTTGACAGCTTCAGAATAAAAGTTTTCATACATATTAGCTCAGCCAATTAAAAATGCTTGGCCTCTAAAATATGATGCATTGTTATGGATGAAGCCGCCCTACAGCTCATAAAAAAGTTCAAATGAGCTGCATCTTGAACAAATAAACAGTGAAATGCTGCTTGTAATATAATACATCAATATTAACAATCCAATAATATGATAGAACACTCACAGAAAGCATTTCTCTGCATAATGAATAATTTTTTGTGATACTTTTAATACATTTTACTTACTTAAGTTTTACCTAAATCTTTGAATGCAAGACTTACTTTTACTGTAGTATTGTTACACTATTGTACTGACACTTGTACTCTTTTATAAAAGATCTACTATATATACTTCTACCACCAGTGTTGAACTTTAGAAGACATTTTTGCAAGAATGACAACTGTAGATTTATTCATGGACAGTGGATTCCAGCATTGGAACAAAACAGTATCAGTGTTTCATGCTTTAGCCTCAAATGATTCTTTCTCACATGTGGGAAGGAGAAAATCTCTTTTCACTGTGGAAAGCTGCACAACACTATAATTCTCTGCTATATGTTTCAAAATGATGCATCACTGCTCAGATTCACAGTCTATTGCTGCAGAGTGAGCAGAACTTCAGTGGACTGCAAGTGGTCCTGATGCTTTTGGCTGCAGGCTTTCATTAAGAAACAGATCAAAGAGATCTTATTGATAAAAGTCTAGAAGGGAGGATAAACCATGTCGCCACCAGAAATTAAATTTTATGATCAGACGCATGGGAATCAAACATTGAACATGGAAAATCCCACTCTTTACCCTGACACCATCATCCGCTTCACATGCTGCTCAATTATTTAATTTTATGTCACAGATATTTCAAAATCAAGTAATGAAAGTCCAACCGCTGCATATGTTATAAAACATTAACCCAGTCCCACTCCTCTGTCAGAGATAAAGCAATGACTCGACCAGAGTGTGGCTATCTCCTCGAGAAAAAAGTAGAAATGCCGACTTTGGACAAAGGCCCAAAATTCTCAAAGATAAATGACCCCAGACTTGTGCAGAATAGCATACGAGGACATTTGGGTTTTGTGGGGATTTTTTTTACCAGTTGGTAACAGAGGAGGCTGCAGCAGGAGAAGTGTCCAGAGGGAGGGAGAAGAGGAGACCCGGTGAGCTCTGAAGATGAAGATTGAAGAGATGAACAGAGAGGTACTGTGTTAGTGCTCTCAGAGAGACAATGGAGAAAGACATCCCAGTCTAACTTGTGGTGAAAGGGCTTCTGGTATTTCAATTGCCTTGAGCAAATGGGAAACTTAATGGAGGCTCGCAGGAGAGGAAAAGTTGTGTGCTGTACTTTCTCACATTTTCTTGGAACCTCATCAAAGCTCCTATCAGAGAGTTTTACCACCAACAACTGAGTTAAAAAAGGCTGCAAAGACAGATCGTCAGATGTAACAGTGAAGGGTCATAGCTGTGATTATACATGATAAAGGCCATTGACTACAAATTTTTAAAGGCAAACAATATACTTCTACAATAATGTTCTACCTTTCTCATAGAAATGTTAATCTCTCACTATATAAGAAGCAGTGGTGGAAGTAAGTATTCAGATCATTTACTTCAAAATGTACCTTAAGTATCAAAGTAAAAGTAGTCATTATGCAGTAAAATGCTCCCTGTCAGTGTTTTACTGTTATATATGATGTTTTTGTATTACTGCTGCATTAACATGTGTGCAGCACTTTACTGTTGTAGTTGTTTAAGGTTGTGCTCATTTTTAACTACTTTATATACTGTTGGGTAGTTTCATCTACAGAAATCCTCCTTTAAATCTCATCTTAAGACTCATTTTTATCACATGGCTTTTCTGAACTGATGATATTTGTTGTCATTTATTTAAATATTTAATCTTGTTTACATCTTATTTCCTTTATGACACGCTTTTATTTTAAAGCACTTTGTAAGTCTGTTTGTGAAAGGTGCTATATAAATAAAGTTATTATTATTGCTATATTCTATACGATCATCATGTGTTTGTAGGGTAGGAAAGGGACCAGGACCAAAATATGTTTCTAACCCAAACCATCTTTCGCTACAGCAAACAAACAAACCATCGTTTGTGCCTAAACCTGAACAGTGTGTTGATCATTAAACAGGTTTGTTTTCCAACACTGATTTGTCTTTAGAAAGCTCTGACAAATGATGCCGTCCTACATATTTTAGAAACTGTCTTTTGTTGTGTAATTTGGGCTTGATTAAAATATTACAAACATGTGAAAGGGGTGATTCATATTGAAAAACCCACAGAGAGTCATCATCCAACGTGGCAGCTCTACAGTGCTTTTCAACCTCTTTTGGCAAACTGTTTTGGTTTTACGGTTCAGTCCCCCAGCTCTCGTCAAACCAATTTCACAGGCAGCAAATGACAGACATAAAAAATTAGTGACTAATTGGTTAAGAAAGTCAATAGAACGTTTGACAAACCAAATATTTTTCCCCAGAGTTAACAGAAACCACACTGGAGGCAAAAAAAAAAAAAAAAAGAGTGAACACTTGTCAGGTAGCCAGATACATTATTGGATTACAAACAATAAAGTTTAATTAAGTTTAACCAAAAGCCAGAATGCAGGAGTAGCAGCTAGTATGAATATTGTTTATTGGCTCAAAAATGGAGAAACACTGATTTTGTGGTCCTTCGAAGCCCTGTAGAGAAAATCCTCCGGCAAGTGGCAAATCCACACAGCCGTTAAGTTTACACCCACAGCAGCTCATGTTTACATTCATAGCAATTTTTAATAATTTAAACCGTTCTTAACTACTCTTAAACTGATTTTACTTTGCACTGTCTCAAGAATTTTTTTGCATTGACTTATTCTGCACAGTCTTGCACTGTTTGTACATGGTTGCACATGTGCACTTTATGTAGCCTTGTGTAGGAAAGGTTAGGATGCTGTGTAAAAAATGAATAAAACAGAATGTGATAATTTGCTAATTCTTCTATTACACTTAATAGAAAACAATACAAAGACAATATATTTAATGTTTGACCTCATCAGCTTCATTGAATTTTGTAAATATCTGCTTATTCTGAGTGTGATGGCAGCAACATGTTTCAAACAAGTTGGGACAGCAGCAACAAAAGACTATGAAAGTTGTGGACTGATCCAAAAACACCTGTTTGGATCATTCCACAGGTAAAAAGGTTCATTGGTAACAGGTGATAGTATCATGATTGGGTATGAAAGGTTCATCCTGGAAAGACTCAGTCGTTCACAAGCAAGGATGGAGAGAGGTTCAACACTTTGTCAAACACATGATTGTATAAAGAATATCACTACATGGTTTTGTTTATGTTTTACCCATACCATTTTTGGAATCTGAGTCGTAGCTGTATATGGTTGAAATGTCATTAAGGACTACCATCTATCATCACCTTACACATCTGATCTGCCCACTGTCAGCAGGCTTCAAATGACAAGAATGAATAGTTAATGCTTGTATGTTTACAGAGAGACATCACTGACCAGACAGCTGTATCCTGCAGGAGCCTTGTGAGCACCTAAATGTTCAAAGATCCCAGCTGGGACCTGGTAGTTAGGCAGAGATGACACCAACTGCTTAACAGGTGCGGTCTCTGGACCTGCTTCAAGGCAGCTCCCAAATGAGATGTGTGTTCAGTTCCTCTGCCTCCTCTCGTCTCCTCTTCGTCTCTCTTATTGTTTTCTTTTTCTATTTTTTATCCTTAAGGATGTGACGCCGGTTTTCGATAGGTGTCACATATAGGCTGCGCTAGTTAGGTTTACTAAAGGTCTTTTGTTGCTGTGAAAGCGTACGCAGGCCTACTGTTGTGTCGTGATGCACATGCCAATTAGGGAGAGTTAAAAAAACACACCCAGGGGACAAAGCCGCTGTTGACGTTCTCGCGCACTGATGAGGAGCCATGTGTCGATCCCCGAGGGAGGCAGAGAGAAAGAGAGTGCAAATAAGAGCGGGTGTGATGAAAAGGTAGGGAAGAAGAAAGAAAGTGGGGAGTTCCTGTACTCAGGTGTAATGTGGCCCTTCCTTGTCACATTGATTTATGAGGAACAGAAATATTACAATATTCCTGCTGCAAATCAGAGAAATGGGAGCAACAGGGGAGGGGAGGAAGGAGGTTTAAAGCGAGTGTGTATGTGTGTGTTTAAGACAAACAAGTCAGGCCAAGGGGCACAATTGATATAAGCCAGAACCAGAGAGAAAACTATATCAAAACAATAAGTGGACACTTAGTGGAACACATGCTGCTCCTGATCTACAATCTTCACCTACACACCACTTCTGTATGCATTTGCAATTTGTGTACGTCCTCTCTCATGCTTTCTCCCACAAATGAAGTAATAACACATCACGCGTGCGACATCTTTGCATTGCTCCTATACTGTAAAAAGTCTTCTTAATGGGCTTTTGCAGTGATGACTCAACTCGGTGTCCTTTTGCATTTGAGAACAAGTCACTTTATAGGTCAGACTAAAAATGGAAACTATATTTGAGTTTCTCAGTTTGAAACTTGTTTTTTATTTGTGAGGGAGAGCTGCAACTTTGGGATTTCCTGTTTGAGTGAGTTCGGCCGGGACTGTAGGTGCAGGCTCAGTTTGTGCTTTACATGCGTCGGTACAGATGTGTGCACATGTATCCACTGCTCATTATATGGCTTTAATTAACCTTATCACAGTGCAACATGCACATGGAGAAAGGCAAGGCAGAGTGGAAAGACTGATAACCTTGAAAGAGGGTTTGTCGATGTGACTCGCCATGCATTTCCTCTTTGAAGTATGGTTCTAAATCCCATCTCACACACCCTTATCACATACATTCATGCACCAACACATAGAACATCTAACAAACACACACATACATACCAAGTCATCCATGTATTGTACACCTATTCGCTCTCGGGTTGACTGATACATTACTCATACACATTACACTTATGAGCTTCGAGTATGTTCCACCACGAGAGGTTGAGGCATTTCCAAGATTTTAATTAACACAAAATAATATAGATTATATTTCAAGAAGAAATATTGGTATCGCTGCACACAGATGAGACTCTCCTCCTGATATCAATTAATGAGAATACCAAGAACCATAAGATCAATCGATCTTTCACTTTGGCAGAGCATTTACATTTTTAGCGTACATAACTCTAGAACAACTCATTTACACAGGCTGCTCTGGGGACCTCCAGTCAGCATCACCTTTAACCTTTATTTTGAAAACCTCATCGAAAACTTGTACCAGGAAATGTGTCCTGAGACGCATTTTGCCTGTTTGCAGTTAGGAGAGAGGAAGTGAACGCAGGCCGTGAAAACAAAAGATGAACTTCTCTTCAAGTTTGATGAAAAGGTGAAAAAGTTGCCACAAAGTAAAATGATGGTTTCGGTGCCATGATGGCAGCACAAATTGTCATTTTTACCGGTCAGCCAGTCTGACTCCCACTCAAAGAACAGTACAACATTAATACACAGCAACTAATTCCACTTCAAGTAGGACATTTACAACGTTGCCTCCTGTCATTAGTGATAGATAATAGGTGATGATGAGGGGGGGAATTCAAGGGCAACACATCTAATAATAATAGCATGCGAAGTCAGAAAGCTGAGAGATGCGTGGAGTGATGCAGGAGGAACGGAGTGAGATGAAATGAAAGGGGGCAGAGGGGGGATTAGCTACAGCTATTAGCAGCTTCTAAAGTAATCACACTCATTAGTTGCTATCAGATTGGGTTAGATGGTTATAAAACAAAAGCGATACAGAGAGAAAGAGAGAGAAACACATGCAGCATTTTCCTACCTACTTTTTCTTCACCGTTAACACCAGCGATAGACGCAGCTCATGCTGACAAGTGCGTCTGTTGAAGTGTTTGAAGAGGTATTCAGATGCTTTATGAGTAAAAGCAGATCTACAGCATTGTAAAAATATTCCATTACATGTAAGGGTCCTTGAACAAAAACACATGGTACAGAAGCAAATGTACTTCTTTTGAGCATGATCTCAGGTATTAAGTCGATCAGATGCTATTCTTGCAGGTAGGAATGATGAATAAGACAATAAAAAGTATGTAATATAATAAACCGTAATAACCCTTTAAGTAGGAGGTACTTGAACGCCTCTGGTTGAGCCAATACGCCACCACTGCCACAGCCACAGTAAAATTATTCTGAATGTCTATATTATTCATAACTGTAAAACATGTTAATTCATACCAGTACTAGTCTACTTTGATAAGTCATACATATTTATGTTGTTTTATTTTCTCATCATGAAGACTAAATGTCCCAGCTGACTGATCGACTCCCAAATGTTGAAACATGCATGTGGAAGATGAAGCTTCCAATATTCCCTCAGATTTTGTGCTGATTCTCTTTGGAAATGAGCCTTGATATATTTTATTCTTTTGAGGAGGTAGATCGTCACTGACATTATTTATATCATCTCTGGTTCCTGTGGTGAGATGAATAGTTTCTAAGGTGTTTTCTAAAGCTTGAGGAAACCGTGATGTTTGCTGGATGGTTCAATAGTATTTCCCGTGTTGTATTCTGGTTGTGCGAGAGTCACGAGCTGCTATGGCAGGAAAGTTTGGAGCGGTCGTGCTTTGTGCAACTGCTTATAATAGAGATGTTGCTGACTTGGTTTTCATGAATAATTTTCACTTTATCCAACAGTGCAGAAACATATTGAGACAAGGCGAGAGAGGAACAGTAAGAAAGAGAGAGGAGTAAATTATAGCTACATAGAGGAAATATGAGCTTTCTGCTACAAAAATTAAGCTCTTCTTGTATTTATTGGTTGGCTACACATTTCCTCTTTCACATCATCACATTGGCTTCCAGTCATAAGGATGAATTAGCTGACCTCGCTCTCTTGCTTTGGCTACAAAGTGAGTGTTGATATTGTTGAGCTGCCTGATATCCATGGAGGATGTGGGCGCTGGCCAGTGTTGTCAATGATTATCATTAATTAGTGGAAAAACATTTTATCAGAAGAGGTGCTGAGAAGGAGGCGGCAGTGATATGTGATATGGGAGTTTGCAAGTAGCTTATATGTCATTGATTAGAAAGCGTCTAGGACCTGCCGTCATACGTGCAGTGTATCCTGTTCCACACTGTGTGCTGATTTTATCTCGCCCTCCCTGTTTTAGCACATAGACTAGAAATGGACTTAAAACCAGCTCTTGTGAGTCCAGCGCCATTTTTGTGCAGAGAGTCATGAGTTAAAAGTTTTAATTTATGACAAACAATGCTCCAAAACTCTCTTCTCCTGGTCTGAACTACAATTGTCTGATTTTATTCTTTCACAAGAGACAATGCAGTTCATGAGAAAAAAAGTCTGCAATCAGGAACAGAGAGGACTCGCTCCTCAGCCTGGAGGGGGTGTGTGTGTGTAGTTTGGTAGCTGAAGGTTTTAGCTGCTCCTCTCCGCCACCTTTGGACTTTACTATCTGTATTCTCAGTGCTCTCTGGACAGAAAACACAGTGTTGATTACATTAAATGTGATACAGATCTGGTGCTGGTGCCACTGGGTCAATACAACTGACAAAAGAGAAGGCTAAAGACTGTGTGTTTAGCTCACTCAGCACTCCTCTCTCTTCCTCCACACACCTAATTACTCCTGATATGTAGTCTGCACACTTCTCTCACTCTCACTGCCACTCTCTCTTACTTCAGCCACTTTAAATATTCTCCTTACTTATCTTCATTACCAGACATGTGTTGTACGCCTTAAATACTACCACATTTTATTTTTCTTCTCTTTTCAGGGTCAACTTGTGCTCAGCAGTGTCTCTAATACACGAGCTTGAGGCGTTTTTTTTTCATACATGATATTGATGTCATGTCGTATTGAATGACATGGATCAGAGCGACAGATGAAAATGGCGTGCTCTCAGCAGCCAACGATATAGTAGATCAAGTGAACTAAAATGGCTTTTGAGTCATTTTAGGAAATGCGCTTCCTTTATGGCTAAGAGTTAGATGAGAAGATCAATATCACTCTCATATCTGTCTGTTAAATATGAACAACCAGGAGATTGTCTGCTTAGCTCTGCATAACGACGAGAAGCAGGGGGAAATTACTAGACTAGCTCTGTCCAGAGATAAAGTCCTCCAGCACACAATCCCCCGTAAAACAAATCAACAAATCAAACAAAGGAGATATGAAGTGTTAATTAGTGAACTTTACAGGTGCTGCTAAGCACATTTCTTAAATCCTTCAACAGAGCTGGCAGTTTCCCCTGTTTCTAATCTCTACATACAGGGTGCACAACTTTTTTAATCAGGTTTTCAGGTGAGTACCAGGAGATGGTGTTTGGTCCTCAGCCCACACATAGCATGGTTTTTATAAATGCAATCTTCTTTGCTGTCGTCCACTTCAGCTTCCTGCATGGTAGATGATGAAGATGCACCTTGCGGTCCCTGGATGAGCTGTCTCCATCCACAGGTCAACAGCTGGCTTTGGGTCAAACGTCTCTGTGGTCATCTTTGACAGGTTGAATGTGCATCAGGGCTGAGCGGTGAGTATGTAAAGTGGATAAACTCTCCATCGTTGGACACAGGCACAGCCATGTTCCCCCTTCACATGAATGATATCCACCTGACATTTACAGCTAGCTGTTTGAAAGCAAAGTCCTCAGCATAAGAAGACATATGAGGTGCATGTTTAGCCTTAAGAAATACAAAGAGAAAAACATTACTCAGAGCTTGTCATTGTTCTTCCTTCAACTAGTTTTATCCAGTGGGCGATTGGACATTTCAGACTTTTCAAGAGCTTGTTTGTTAACAGTAACTCATGCATCATTTGTGCGCTCCTTACTGTTTTTGTCTTTATCAGATAATGGATGATTGACGTTCTTTGTTCGTGTATAAAATGTACCTGTTTTGTCTGCAAGATGTAGATGAGAACAACATATCTCGGGCCACATTTTAGTACAATCATCTTTAGCTTCAAACCACATCTTGGAGCCACTTTTCAGAGAAAAGTCTTTTCTCCTGCTCGGGTTCCTTCATTGGGGCAGATGTGTTGACAAGAAATGCATGTCGATGAGAAATGTGTATGGATGACAGTTGCTGCCTGGTATGCAAAGGCACAATTTGAAACAAATGAAGTTACACATTTCTAATTTTTGTTGTGCATGCATGCCTGCATACCAGTTCTGTGCACCCCTGTTTATACAGCTTCATATCTAATGTGCAAACATGAGATTGGTATCAATCTCATCTAACCTTCAGCCAGAAACAAAAAAGCATATTTCCAAACAAGTCAAACTATTCTTTTAACAGTCGCAGAGAACATTATGTTTATGTTTCCATTTCAGTTCTCTCATATGAATAGCTCCATATTACTTTTGCGTATCACCATCAGCTCTCTAATGATTTTGCTTATAACTTTCCTCTCAGATATTGACATGAAAAAAAAGAGCACGGGAGGTTTTAACAGCTTATGGCAGTTTAAAATCAACATGGTAAAATATAAAGTCGATTTGCTAGTTCTTGTATCAAACGTGTTTGGTGCGCAAAAAAAATGCTTTCCTGCATTTTGGGAATACATTTCTGTTTCATTATTCTCTTCTGGAAAGCCATTTCTGTATATTATTGCTTATCAAAAGATGAAGTTCATAAGTTCATCAGGTTCTTCAGCTAAAACTTGAATTTTACAAAATCTTAAATAAAATAAGAAAAGAATGTGCAATGAAAACAAAGAGGTTATCAGGGAGGTTATTATGTGCTTTGTTTGGTATTGTTGGCTCGTAATTTCCCCGTGGTATTCAATTAAACATTATTTATATATCCCTCTCTGCATCTGAATTATTCATGAAGCTTATTATTGCTAATGTTTGAGTGAAGACATTATCTTATTATGTAGGAAGTTTGAAAAGGACATTTGAAAACGCTAAATGTTAAGGATGAGATACGCTATTAAAAACAATTTGTAAGACAGCACTGCATTCTGGAAATATTAAGTACTCGGAGGAAAAGGTGGGGGAGGATAATTACTGGAGGGAGTGGATGGGAGTCATGTGAATTATAGCTGTTTGCTCTGGTCTGTGATATTTTTCTGTTTATGAGCAGAATAAACGCGCATAGCAGCGAGGGGCCGAATGGTCGTTTGGCAAAGAAAACGCTGCACTCAGTGGTGGGTGATGTACTCAGCTTGCACATGTTTTCTTGCAGTTTTCATATCAGTAAGATAATTGTGCTGTCCAGCAGTCTTTTTCCAGCTTCCTCTTTAATGGTGACACTGTTGCCCTGCTGGCACTGTTTTTTGCCCAGAGCTACAGAAAGGCTGGAGCAAATGTAGACAACATGTACACATAAAACAGACGGGTGGTGATATTACAAACAAAAGGCTCAATATTAGTCTGCATGAGCTTCGTCTTTGTTTCCACAATACACATCACACAACGATTTTCAAACATGGAGCCGCATGAGATATAACCACTTTGAAAAAAGAGGTACTCTTAATAAAGACATATTTAAATAAAAATATAAGACTGGTGATTCTTAATGCCAACAACCTGACAACTAAAAGCAAAAGCCCACAGACTAAATACACAAGGCACTAACGACTAATTAAACACTGGTAATACAGAAAAGAGGCAGGAAATAAAATCACACCTGAACAAAGACTCTTTCAACATAAAACAGGAAATAACTCAACTAAAAACCATGACACAAATCTCCTCCCCTGCCCTCCTGCAGCTCGAGCACGCCTGCTCCTCTTCCACTCAAAACAACACAAGCAGCACTTTCTGGCAGACAGCCCTGAGGGAAAACTTCTCCCATGTGCCATGTGCACTTGAATTACCTGACCTTATCTTGCTAACACTGTACTAGCAGCTTATGAGGACGACCTTTATCGTGACATGCTTTCTTCATGAACAACCCAAAAGTTTTCACATCATCTGCAGATTTGTTTGGACACAGTCAACAGATAAAACACAAGAAAATTAAACTGGTTGACCAACATGTCTGACTTGTACTCACCGTGACCCCAAGGTGAATGGATGCAACAGCGTCAAGCTTCAATGTAAGTTTTTTTTTTTGTCAAAACAGTGCTCTGGAAAGTGTCTCGTACTTTCACATCCTTTGGTAATACGTGACTCACCATTTCTCCTTTGAAACAGAACACGTCTCCACGCCATCATTTTGAAAACAGTGAAACTTTGCTTTACGTAGCTTCACCTGGCTTCCTCTCCGATACCGACTCGTTTCACTGTATGTGCCACAAGTTGGCAGGATTGGTTCGTTGGCTATGTTACGTCTAAAACCCTTGGTATCTTATTCTGTGTTTCTGAGATGAGTCATACCAATGACTGCTTATCTCACTCATGATATGTCTTGTACTATATAAAAAAAACACCATAATAACCTGTAAACAAGGTTAAAAACCTGATTTTCCTTTAAAGAAATAATAATTGATGTTTCCAGCTCTGTAAGTTCAGGTCTACAATGTGCATGCCCCTGTTTGTCTTGTACAGCTACTTAACTCTCTTGTGCATGTTTGATCGTGTGAGCAGGAGCATGTTTGTCTGTATGCACGCACCTCAAGGTGAAGGCCAACGGGCTCTCCCACAGGGACCAGACGCATATCGCTGCGAAGCTCCACTGTAAACACACATCTCTGTCTTCCTCTCGCCCTCTCTCTCTCACTCTCTCTCTCTCAGTATCTCATTTCCCCAAACCCTGTAAAACAAGACAGACAGCGATAAAATACAACTGGGAGAGAAAGATAAACGATAGGACAAGTGAAAGATATGGATTGGGGAGATAAAATAACTCCTTCATTTGGGTTCAGTCTCAGAGGAATAAATGCAGTGTGTGGGCAGGCACTGCTGACGGTTTACAATCTAGCCTATAGTAACTGCTTTATATAATCTATTGAACATTTCCATTTGCAGCTGTGGCATTGTTCCCACCTGAAAGTAGGCTTCGTCCAACTGAGCAGTCGATTGACCGCAGAGGACGAAGATGCATTGCGAGCTCTGTCGGTGGGCTTTTTATATTGTCTGACCACCCTTTCTTTTTTATCAGTCCGATAACAATGCTCTGTTTCCATTTACCCTCTTTGCAGTGAGTCACTGCCTCTTTTGTGGTTTCTGGAATTATTGGTTTTATAATGTAGCTGGAATTGGTGTTTTTCACTGTCAGCAAAATGGAAGAAACAAGGGAAGATGTCCTGGAATGCGAAGAAATAAAGCAAGTGCAGGATGTTGTATGAAGTGAGGGCAGCTACAGGAATTGAAAAACATACCGAGTCCACAGTGAGGACACAGTGAAATGTAGGAGAACGCAACTACAAATTTGCTGTGGTTAACAACATGGCGGTCGATAAGCCTCATCATGTTACCCTTCAGAAGCAAAAAGGGGAGATGGGATGCTTGAGGTTGAGTGTTGGATTTTGTGTGTGTGTGTGTTTGTGGCTGAGCACTGCTGCAAATGAAGGTGGTGGAAAAGAAGTACGAGTGTATGAAGAGGGAGTAGGGAGTGGACCTTTGAGCTGAAAAGGTCGTCCAAATAGCTCCAATTTTCAAGCTAATCAGAGAGGGACGGGGTAGACACTAATCGGCTGGTCAGAAGGTCGCGAAAGGTCACTAAAAGGTTGTAGAGGTCACAGCAGCCCGGCGCGGATCACCTGTCCATCATCTCTGTGAATGACCTATCCTTGCAAGGTGAGCGAGGGAGCAAGGCGGAGGGGAGTTATTAATGTCTCTGTGTTGCATACATTTTGCTTAGGTGAGACTAACACAGCATTTACTGAAAATAGGCACAGCTCATCTGGTCAAGAATGAAATTAGCCTCACAAGAGCAGATAACAAGGAGGGAAGCAAGTAATTTATAGCAGCACTGCTGGAAAGACACATGGGAGGGTAGAAGAAAAATTAAACAATCCAGAACACAGTCGGGACTCAGACAAGATGCTGGGAAAAAAGGACTGAGCAGACTACGATAGATAGATAGATAGATAGATAGATCTGTTGACATTGAGTCACATCAGAAACAGGATCCCTGATGACACCTTTCATCTTTCATAAGTTCATCATTACTTTTGCTTATAATTTATAAGCAAAAGGCCACATTTTTTCACAGAGAATATATAAAAAGTCTTGTGTAATCAGGATGTGGTGTTACAGAGTGAGCCGGCCTCTCCCTCCAGGCACCTGGTGGGCGGAGTCAGGTTGTTGAGGAGATGCAGCTCTCCTGATATATAAGCTAGTGACAGTCAGTCAGTCTCTCTCTCCTCTGGCTTCCACCCTGTTTGGGTTTTGTTGTAATTTCCTTGTGTTTACCTTAAGTTCCTCTTAAGTTATGTAAAATAAACTTATTTTTAGTCACAACTGCTGCGTGTCCTCCCCTCCTTTGTCCGGCCTGTGAGCCAGGTTGTGACACCCGTAAGTTTTAATCATGAAGTGCAATCCTCAAACAATGGTTGGTCACCTGCCAGAGATACCAGTAAGTAGATAATACTAAACAACATTTGGCAGATGAATAACTGGATGGACAGATGGTGGGTGACCGGTGTTGACATCCAAATCAGGAAAAAGACCACATTTGGCCAGAAGATTTCACACACAGGAGTCAAACCTGGTTTTGGGGATAATTTATTCACTTTATAATGTTGCATAAGTGCCGATCTTATTTTGATAGGAAATAGCTGTTGACAGGAGGTGTGGATGTTATGAATAAATGGATGAGATGATCTGTTTGTTTTTGTATGAGAAGTACTTTTTTTTGTGACTGGCTGATGCTCAGCTGTCAGGTAGCAAGAGGTGGATGTTTAAAAATACCCTCCAGACATGTTTTAAGACATTTAAAGACACTACGCTTTGAATAACAATTAGTGTCTGATATGGTTAAATATTCGTAAAAGCACATCTACTCCTTCTCAATACAGAATCTATGAATAAAAAAGCCTATTTAAGTTTAGGTATGTGCACTGGCTTCAAGGTTTCACATTGCTCTTCTGTAAGTTGCACATTGGGCTATGATTGACTTTATAACTAGTTGTGATGTTTCAAAAATTTTGCTTGTATGTGTTAAACTCCCTTCAGCAGATGACTGTGAAAACAGCCTTCTACTGTCAAACTCGCTGGGGTTGGTATTGTCTTTTAATATTCTTTGGGCTGGGCCGTGCACAAATCACGCCAGTCAGGATGCTTCTATTGCACCACTGTAAAAGTTAGCGAGAACTTGGCACAGGAATTTTGCTTTCTTAAGTTTCCATATAAAATACTTTATTCAACTTTTTTGCACACATGCAGTCGTTCTCTCTGAGATCTGTAAACACACTTTGACAAAATCATTGAGTTTAAAGTGTAAAATGCTACTCTTCATCAGTAAATTACATAACACATAATTCTCTGTGGCATATTCATATTTAATCATCCTAAATTTATCATGTAACTCTAACCCTGACTACATTTCTGACATTCTAATCATCAGACGCATCCTACCCCAGATCTCAAACATCTATAGATAACCTTTCAGGCAATTAAGAGTATTGTTGCACAATTATCACACTTTTTAAAGACATATATTAATAGGTATATCAGCATCAAATGAGTATCAACACTGGGTTATCTGAATATAGTTTGACTGCCAAAGACTGAATAATCAGACAACAGATATTGCATTACTCAAGTTATTATTCAAATCTGTCATCTTAAATTTGGGCTGAGTCATTCTGGAGAAGGATTGTTGATATTGTCATCTCTCTTTCTTCACAATGCAATTACACATTAGCATGTCAGATTCACCGTCCCCCTCATCTCCCCTCCCCTTCGCCTTGTCCCGTACACAAGCACAAACACCACCTGTTGCTGACTGGCTGAAATAGTGTTTTGTGGATTGGTCCGATCCTCTTTGTTTGTTTCTAATTTACAGAGGACTGAGTACAAAAACCTGATTTTTTCCTCAGAGCACACACAGAACGGACAGCTCGCGGACTGTGAAGAGATTTTCGCTGTAATCTGGTTTGCTAATGTGTAATCACATTCTGAAGAAGGAGAGATGGCGATATCAACACTCTTTCTCCAGAGTGACTCACCCCACCTTTAATTTCATTAAAATATGCACATTTATTCTAATAGGGCCCAAAAGTACATTACTTTCAAGTATAAAATTGATGTATTAAACCAAGTATCCAGTACCCATACAAATCACTTTCCCTTCCCCATTTGCTCATGATGAGCTGCCGAACTTGTACAACATTATAACTTTCACATTTGAGAGTTGGATTTTACATATTTCTATGGCGTTGTAATGCTGAAAATGATTCCAGAGATGCATTACATGTACAGAGGAATACAGAGCATATTTTATTAGGCCACTTATAAAATCGATAAACACATTTGTCTCACTGCAGCAAAATCAAAATGAATGTTTTGTGTGGTTCTTTGCTTTACATAGGCCCGTGTATTACAAGGCCATGAATACTTAAACTACTCTTGCATGGTTAGATCTGCCATTTACAATAGTTTTAAATTTAAAATGTCCAAAGAAACAACAAATCATGAGGGCAATAAAATAAACAGAGCCCTGGCTTAATGAGGTTTGAGAATTGACTGGAGCGCTGGAGAATTGACTGCAACAATAGACAAAAATTATATATATTCCCCTTCTTGTACACTAATAAATACTTGCTGATGTAGTGCTTCAAACTCAAAATACTAAAAACCGAGAGCCTCTTGATGTGGACTCAAGATTAATTTCACCCCAAATTCTATGGTTGTTTCATTAAACGCAATCAAGTCATTTGGCAGGGAGCTCGAATGAGGACAAAACAAAAACTATTATCCTCCAAAACAACAAATTTGCTTATATTATCATTTTTTCCGTGACAATTATTTGCTCGATTGTCGAGTTGTTTGTCCATTTAGAGCTGATTTGGCTCTATTCAAAACTATGTAAAAGTTAAATTAACTCTGATGGCATGGACTGATACGAGCACTGCTCAAGTGCTTGTTTTTACATCTCAGAGTGGAATTAAAAGTAATTTGCATTTAGGAGCAGATAGTATTCCTCTGCCAGTTCATACCCAGTTAATAAAGATGTACATTTAAAATCTGCTGTAGTGCCTCTCTACTCTATTATTCCTATATCACATTGCAGCATAGAGACACTTCCTGTTCATTGCGGCCAGATCGCTCTAAAGGACGTCTGTTTTAATGATTGGATATGGGACATAGAGAGGTGCTGTTGCTAATGAAGCTCAACTCTTTGGAGGTGGGAAAATGTAAAGAGGTTAGAAAGAAGAAGAGAACAAGTGAGCTGCAGAGCGATGGAAAGAAAGAAGAAGAAAGCGGGGATGAGGGGGAGGAAAGAAAGCGTAATGCTCTGACACATCCATAGTTTTTGGGAAGGATTATGTTGTGGACTATATCTTCTTTAGTATTGCCTATAAAGCCTCTACACACCCGTAGTGCACCTATACGGATTTTTATGTTGACTCTATAAAAGCTTGTTTTGTATGTGTGTTGACTAAATATGAGACATTTGCTTCTGGTATGAAAGAGGCGGGTGCTATCTGTCGAGGGAACGGTTCATCATATTTGGTGACCGCCCGTGAGATTTTTCTCTCAGCCCCTACTAGTTCACTTCAGATTCAATGCTGAACACAGTATGGTTCAAAGAGAATCATGGAGTGCATGATTGTAGGTCTCTTTTACTCTTAAAGCCCTCGCCTGTGCAGACGAGGGTATTAAAATGTGTGTGTCCTCCACAAATTTGAACTATCTCAGTGCGTTTTTCATTATTTCTTGCTGTTTTGCTTCAGTGTTTCTTGTTTGCATACATACATCTAAAAACTTGATGGACGGTCCAAAGAAGTCGTACAGCCATATATTTAATTTGCATATTTACTCGAATTCCCATTTTGTGTTCTAAAGTTACAATTAAATTTCTAATTGTTCAGGCTATTTTTTTATGTATGGTTTGTAGCTAATGTATATAAAATATTAATGCTATAATGAGAATAGTTTTTAATGCTGAAGAAACAGAGGAAGGGAGAAACGGAGTTGGAGAGGTGCAAACAGTAAACAGAGGGAGAGAATAGATTCTGGATTATAAAACCTTTACGGTCACAATTTAGACACAATAAAACCGCTCATCAACAGCAGAAACAAACACAAAGTGAGATACAAAGTGAAAGGGAGCCGGCAGCCGGGGGGGGGGGGGCATAAAGACTGGATGATACAAAGATAAACCTGGCAGCAGAGAGGAAGCAGAACATGTCAAAATGTCTCCTCAAAAAGAGAGAACAGACAAACATGTTCTGCTCCACTGTAGCAAATGTAAAACAGAAAGGGACCGAATTATTTGCTAAATTAAAATTCACATTTAAAGAGAATGATACCTCTTCTGACCAAATCAAAATGCGATGCCTCCAGGGAGAGAAAACCTCCCCAGAGACAGCTAAATATATCAGCGCATGCCACAACCAAAGGGAAAAACATTGGAGAGAGAGACAACTGTAACTGCTCTCATCAGCATTTGCCCATTTATTTCTGTGTTCACGAGTCCTCACATGATTGCAAGGATTTTGTTATACTGCTTTGTTACACATTCAAATACACAATCGGGAACATTCGTCATTCAAATTAGAGTTAGCTGTGTGTCATTTTTTGGGGGGCAGTTTCATATTAAAGTTTGTAGGGAAAATGACTTAAATGGCATTAGTTTTTAGATAAAATAGTATCAGTAACTATCTATTCCTCCATTTGGTCACAGGATTTCACTTGATGTGTGATCCTGGGAGCACAAATTTGTCATCTAACATCTGGGGAGTTCATTAACCAACCAACTATTTATCTTGGCTAAGCAAGAATAGTCATCAAGTTACAAAAATCAAATCCATATAAACAAAAAGACAACGGCACAGACACAAATAAATAAGTGGGGTTTCTAAGTTATTCAACTGGGTTAGTGAGAAGAGAAATGGAGGAGTGGCCCCTAGATAAAGCCATTTCTGGAGTGTCCAAGAGTGTTTGTTTGTTGATTCACTCATTGGACCGGATGACAATAGTGACTACTTAATGTAGTACTCAGTTTGATCTTGGTAGACTTTGCACAGGTGTTGCTGCAGAAAGTCCTGATGGCTTTAATAAATGGCCGTGTGTATGTTTAGCTCTGTAAGGTCATACAGGGTCGTCCTTAGCTACAGTGAGAGCTGGTCCAAGGTTACTTGTGAAGCTGGACAGTGGTGTCTGGATCAAATCAGAATTTAGGATGTAGGATGTCTGGCTATTATTGATGTTCAGAATGAGTTTGCTCAACAAATCCAAGTCTGCCTATGTGCAAGAAAAGTGCTTACTTAGCGTGAACTGTCAGCACAGGGCTGGACTGTGTTGTTAGTCTTGGCTCAGGGCTGTGGTGCTACAGGTAGCCAGAGGCAGAGAGGCATTCAGAGTCTCTACGGTCAGTGACACTGAGGTCATTGTCTATTTGTTGGTCATGCTTCTGGGTCAGAATTTCTAAGAATGGCCGTCTTCAGCCTCTGTTGTGTAAATGTCTGTCCCCCCCACGCAGCCTTGTGTCACCCCCCTTCAGGCTGTTGTGAGAGTGATCTTTTGAGGCATTAGATCTGTGTGATGCTTCGGTGTTTGAGCTGGCAGGCTCAGTTGTTTTCCCCACTTGCTTTGGAAGTGACAGCGGTTTCCTAAGCCACCTGTGTCCTTTTCCTTATCTCGTGCATTGAGGGGTTACCTTGACACAACATAAGTGAACTAATGAAGGTTCTGCAGCAACAAGGCCTTGAAGATGGTTTTCTTCTCGGCCTGGTGCATTCTTACCTCGTAATGCTGCAAACATTTGTAGTAATGTCTGGCATGCTCATGATGGGAGTGTTTAATATGAAGGGCAGCAACCATTAATGTGGTCGCCATAGCGGAGGATTCATCTATTAGTCCTTGACAGAGCTCTGTTTTTCTGACACTGGGAGGTTGTGACTGTATAAACTTAAGCAATTGTTGATCAAAATGTTTCATCTCCTTCACTATAAGCTCATGTATTTCAAGAGAGGGGACATCGTGAGGTTGTATCTGGAGAAGGCAAGACTAAGTTAGCATTACTATGGATGTATGCAATTAGCATTTCCTCCTTGTGCAAGCAGAGATCTAACTCTGCTGTGTGCTGGTCTTCTAAGTAGCATGTGGCTTTTTTATTAGCCATCTAAACTTTGTGGAGGAGACAAGCATTTTGCGCTCTAAGGGATTCTACCTCCTTTTCTAGGTTTTTTTTTTTTTTTTGCTGCTGCTGAGGCTGGCCTGCCTGTGGAAGTTTAGAAGTAAGCATCTTAGCAATGGGCCTTTGGATACAGTCTGCACACACATCTGTCTTTGAGTAGTGAGTCTAGTTAGTGAGTCTCTTTCCTGCACTAGCTGATGAATTCAGGGTAGCCAGCTTTTAGGCTCTGTGCTAGGTAAGAAAAACATAAGTGGGGTAACTACAGCACCATCTAGTGAACAAAAACAATGAACAAATTCATGTGAGGAGTTCCCATGGTACCTGCAGCTCATTAAACTTAAAAGTAGGGATGGAAATTGAAGTGCAATGAGCCTTACTTACAAGCCTTACTTAATCTGGACCAGTAGCCAAAGATAAAGAGAAGAGCCATTTGACTTCTTCTGCTGCAAATAGTCAAAGTGAACTTCAGTGCTACGTAACACTGAACAGACAACGCAAAGTGGCAGTGAGGATGCCATCTGGGCTCTGTGAGCGATCAGAAACTGAGAAAGACATGAGGTAAAGTCAGACTGTGTGACCACAACCTGGCCATTGAGACTGGTGGACACAGACAAACCTGGCAACCCAGAGAAAACAGACGGTGACAGTTCTGTCAGCAACAAGAATTAGAGACAGAGCAAAGCTTCATGCTTGGCTGCAGTCCGTATAAAGACATGATGAGCAAGTTCTGTACAAAAATACCACTGAAAAACAAAGACACATGCAAAACGAAATGTCATATTTACTTTGCTAAATACATACATTCAGTGGCCACTTTATGAGGTGCACCTGTGCAATCTAATGCAATACAACATTGATTCCACCTTTACAAGGATAATATTCAGTTTTGATTGATTCTGTCAGAGAGCTATTAGTTTAACTGTATATTTATTATTGAGGTTGCAGTTTGCAGTGGTGTTCAAACTGACTGCATCATATTGAGAGGTGTTTCTAATGCTTCACACGCGCCAAAACTAACTACAACCACAATAATAAACACATTGAATTAACACCTCTCAGAAAGTTTGAACAAAAACTGAACACATATAAGCTTCTTAAAGGAAGAATGTGGCAGAGCCGCTGTGCAGGATATCATTGAACTGTATAAAGCGGTTGAGTAAAAGTGAAGACTGGCCTCTTTCAGAGAGTTATATTATTATACAACATAGCATTTTAATGTCACAGCTGGTTGAGGTGGAGCCAGTTTTAACCATTTCATATTATGCCAGGTAGTTTAATATAACAGTGCATTTTATCATAGGTTTTGTATGTAAAATCTTAATTTACAAAGTAAACAGGAACTAGAGCTATGAGATAAATAGTGAGTGGAGTAAAAGGTGCAATATTTATAGAACTTGAGCAAATGTGTGTAGTTTTTTCACTAAGCTCACACCAAAACCATAACATTCAATTGTAAAACTATATCTCATATTTTCATATATTCATATATATATACTCATTTTTTTGCAATGACTTCTTTTCTGTGCCATCTTGTAATCTGCAAACTATTTGTTGTCCTTTTTGTAATTCTCTCTTTCAGAATTATTGCACTTGCATACAGGACATTTAGGCAATATTGCACTTCATTTAATTACGGCCATGCCGATAAAGACGTTTCAGATTTGAATTGAACATCGAGAGTGAGGTTAAATGGGTTAGTGAACAGAACAAAAGACAGAGACTAATTGAATTGTAATTGAGTCTTTGGTGATGTTATTTGTGCAACATTCACAGGCCGTAAAACGAGCTGAGTTTGTTGAAGTGAAATTGAATTGAAATAAGTGGAAGAAGAGGGCAAGAAGTGATACAAGGAGGTTTTTAATATGAGGACCTGTAACTGCTTCATCTACATACAGGCTGCTGGCATAAAAAACATAGCCTATTTGACTGTGAAGAGAGAGGGGGGAGAGAGAGAGAGAGAGAGAGACAGAGAGAGTGAGTGTGTGTGTGTGTGTGAGAGAGAGAGAGAGAGAGAGAGAGCAAGAGAAGAGAGAGAGAGAAAGAGAGAGAGGGAGACAGAGAGAGTGAGTGAGTGTGTGTGTGAGAGAGAGAGCAAGAGAGAGAGAGAGTGGGAGAGAGACCTAGAGTGTGTGTGTGTGTGTGTGTGTGTGTGTGGGAGAGAGAGAGAGAGTGAGTGAGTGAGTGAGTGAGAGAGAGAGAGAGAGTGTGAGTGTGTGTGTGTGTGTGTGTGTGTGAGAGAGAGAGAGATAGAGAGAGAATGTGAGTGTGTGTGAGTGGGAGAGAGACAGAGAGAGAGAGAGAGAGAGTGTGTGTGTGTGTGTGTGTGTGTTAGAGAGAGACTGAGTGTGTGTTAGAGAGAGACAGAGAGTCAGGTAGACAGAGAGAGAGAGAGCGCGAGGGAGTGAGAGAGAGAGAGAGAGAGAGAGAGAGAGAGAGAGTCAGGAGGAGGGGAGCTGCTCTGGCTCTCTCTCATCAGTCACATCTCTCAGTAGGAGGCGGATTGAAGCTGCTGCCTCGGAGCTCTCCGGTAACAGAGACAGTAGACGCCACTGACTCACAGCGACCATCCGCACACAGCTGACCTGCAGCCTGACAGGAGGGAGCTGCTCCACACACACACACAGGAACTTTCCTCTGGCTTCTCTCTTTTCACTGGACTGCTCTGTGCACATTTAAACTGGGGCATCAACTCAAGTCAAACTGCATGTTACTGAATCCTGAACAGCAGATGGCGGTGAGTTGAGATGTGAGCGTGTCGGGGCGGGACAAGGTGTGTTTCCATCACCTCTTACACACACAGCAAACTGCGGAGAAAACTTCATCTCGACCAGAGGCGGACCTTCTATTTTCATCCTCAATTTTGTCATCCGACCCCTTTTTTTTTCTTCCTCCTCCTCCATCACCTCCTCCTCCTCCTCCAGACTCCAGCCTGCCTGCCTTCAAAGGGAATCACAATAACAATCCAGTCAGCAGCAGCAGCAGCAGCTCAGGATTGGACCCGCACAAGGATGCTACTCCCGCACAGACACTAGACTCCTGAAGGTCCAACACAGCAGCTGCCAATATGTTCAGGCGAGGTAAGCCACAGAGGATTGTTGTTGCTTTAGCTCATGTGTCTGAGCTGTGTGTGTATGTGTGTGAGTTCAAATGTGTGTTTTTTTATTATTATCATGTCCAAATTTTGGCCAAATCTCTGGGATGGGAAAAAAGGGGGGATTAATTATTTATCCACTTCATGTAAAAATTATTCTTAAAATAGAGAACAGCTGCCGCACTGCAGTTTGGAGGACTTACCTGCAAAGAGGATGGATAGTGATGGAGCTGTGCGCCCTGGTGTGCGTAATGGAGAGATGTGGAGAGAGAGAGAGAGATGTGAGGATGAGATTGTTCCAGGGAAAGTTGACAATTGTGCTTTTGCTTAGTGAAGTTTCGCCCTTGTGGCCACTTTGGGCACCTGGTGTGCGCGCACCTCTGGCCCGAGTGCGCGTGCGTGCGTAATTGGGTACATTGGTGTGACAGGATGAGCGCCAACAGCAGGATGTTTGCACTTCTGTCTATGGAGAGGATGGTGCACCCAACTCCTTGTTTACTACCACACTCACACACACAAGGCTGTTTTTGTGGTGAGAAGGTGTATTAAGTTTTACCACAATGACCTTGCATGTGTGTGTGTGTTGACATGGAAGCTCCTGGTCTTCCTCCTCTCTGTGCATGAGCCACCAACAAATCCAGAGAAGCTGTTTCACAAATTCGTTTTCCTCATTAAAAGATACCATAATTGGATATGTAATGCAAAATATTTCAGCACACACACACATCACATGCAGAGGCATTTTAAAGAGAAGTATTTGTGGAGTGGTGACTCATCTGCCAATCTCTCTCCCCCCCTCAAAAGAAAAATACAGTGAGGCTCCAGTGAAAGGCAGATTGTCAGGGTACTGTTTTGTGATGAGTGTAGCGCACGACTGCCTGAACCCTGAGAACATAATAGAAAAACATTCTTTAATAGAGACGCTGGAAGTCTGTCATTTGTCATCTCAGTGCAGCTCAACGCGGAGGAGGCAAACAACACTCGTACATTCATGCACATCATTATCTATTAGCTCACTTGGTTGGCCCGAGTCAGGGCACAAGCCGGGCGATCTCCTCATTAAGGGTGGGACCTAATGGGCTTGACAGAGGGCTGATTAGTGCTGTCGTTGTGCATGTGTGTGTATGCGCGCATGTGACAGAGCACAAGAGAGGCGCAGAGAGTTTGCCGGCTAGAGGGAGACAGGCTTTAATTTTAATCTTCCTGTAATTTCAGATGGATAGCACCCACCCACACACACACACACATATATGACACACAGCGGTGATGGCTGATGCATTGCTTTGTATCTCCTCCTACAAATATGTGGCTGTCAGTAACAATAATAAAATCCAGAGTAATTGTGCAGTCTGCCTGAGATACAGTTATCTGTGTCTGTCACCTTTACCCACAGTATCTCTCTGCGGTGGGATAAAACAAGAGAGAGAGAGAGAGGGAGGGAGGGAGGAGAAGGAGGATAAGTGTTTTTGTGTAATGAAAACTCCCTCTCTCTTTCTCTCTTTGTCTGTCTCTCGTTCTTTCTCTATCTCTCTGCTTGGCCAGTTCCTGCTGCCAGCCTCAGTCTGAGAGGAGAGAGGCCTGGCAGGCTGATTGGCTACTAGCTGGCTGGTTTGGGTAGCTGCCGAAGCTTTGTTTCCCAGCTTGTTTGAAGCTGGATTTGTTTCCCTTACTTGACTTTGCCTCTGTCTCCAACTCTTCAGCCGTCTCTCGTTTTATCTACAGTTTTTTTTTTTTTTTTAACAGTCACGTACAGGCTGACTCTGTGAACAAAAAACATGCCAGACCTTAAAATTTGTGATGAAAAGAAAAGCTCTTTATTAGGAGAGGCACAAAAGAAAGGCTTTATTAGACTCTGTCACAGCCTGTAGAAGTGCACACGCTCAGGGCTGCGTTTGGATTTTTGTGTTTTCAGCTCGGCCTGCGACTAACAACTTATATTTATCATCAATTATTCAGGCAATTATTTTCTCAATTAATCAATATGTCTATAAAATGTATACTTTCCTAAAGCCCAAGAGGGAGTATTCAAATTGCTGTTTTACTATACCAACAGTCCAAAACTTCAAAGATATTCAGTTCACCATCATATATGACCAATCAAATCCTCACATTTGAGAAGCTGGGACGAGCAAATATTTTGCATTTTAGCTTGAAAAAGTAACTGAAACTATTTATCGATTATTATAAAGTTGCAGATTAAATTGCCATCAATCAACTATAATCGCAGTCTTTTCTCAGTATTCTATCATGGTACAGTTTAAACATGATAATTTATTAATGTTTGCAAATTATTAATGTAACATTTTCAAGGAGTTTAAAAACTGGAAACGAGGAATGTAGTGATTTTCATAGCACCTAAAGCTCATATTGATTCTGAGTTTGCCAAAGCTGAGCACTATTCATCTAGTTTTTGTTTCCTCTCTGAAGATTGCACTGGAAATTGATTTATTCAATCATTTTGCCACGTTGAATACACAGTTACACTCACAAAGCACATGTAAACCCATGATTCATTCTGAAAATACCATCATTCAAGGTGATCAGCAGCCAGAATGTGTGAATGAAGAGAATGAAGAGTAACCATGTGGATGAAGCGTCCGAGTTGTGAATCAGACAAACAAATCAACTGTAACTGATCAAAACAAAGAACTTTCTCAGGGGTTTAAAAGCATTTTTGATGAAGAGTGTCTCCTTTAAAGAATTGGAAAACGGCACTTTACCATCATACTCTGCCGCAGCCCCATTATTCTGCTTTCAAACAAGACTACATAATCTCACACTATTTTAGAACAAAATATACAGCCCAATTGATGGCATTATTTTGAGGCTTTCTCTGGAGACCCCTGAGAGGATTTCTTAATCAGCAAACTATTATTCTCTGGAATTTGATGTGTTAGGAGGTTTCATAAATATCACAGATTCAAAACCTAAGATGAGGGTATTCAAACATTACAAAATCGGCCATGGAAATACATTTTATGCATCACATGCTGGTGGTTGAACCGGTGTGAGAAATAAATACAGTGATTCAGGAAACTGCATTTTAAGTTAAAGCGATGACAATATTATTCATAGTTTGGTCCACAGACCAGGGCTTTGCCAATAATTAAAACACAGTTGTTAGAACAAAAACTATTATTTGTGCTTGAATGACATGTGTTTGCTTGTTTCGCTTCACACTAAATTCAGATATCCAAATTCAAACAGACAAAATTAAGACAACTATGCCCCTCATACACCGCTTCTTTTCAGCGTATGCTGTATTTGTCGACAACATGAAAAGTGCTGAATTATCGTTAATCTTTGTTATATACTCATGGATGTACAAAAACTATCACTGGATTATTTTGATACTGTAAAAAAACGAAAAATGTGATGATTCTTAAGAAAGATCTGGCCAATTATAATGAACATCTTTTTTTTTTTATCTATAGATGTTTATTTGAAATGGAATTTAACTGAATACGCCTCATGTCTCTTCCTCCTTCAAACTCTGATCTACACGACTACATGACGACTGTAGTAACTGCGTAACAGTTGATGGCCGATCTATGGATTCCATGGTGTCACATTAAGAGTTCAATTTATATGGAAAACAGCATGATTTCAAATTAAATTTTACGTAAGCAGCGTAAGATTAACCAGATAGTTTGACATTTTTGAGGAAGAACGTCATGAAACGTGTCCAAACACTTGCCAATAAGTACGACTTTTCGAGCTGTGAACTGCTCAAGGCACGACGCCGTCTCTTCTTCCTCTCTTCTTATCATTACTTCTTAATTTGATTTCATCCTCTTGCTCCTGCCAAAGAATATACTGTAATCCACAAAATTTTTGCAATATCTGAAATAGTGAAATGTTCTGTGATATTACCTTCAGCCATGATAATATATAACTAACCTCAGCTCAGTACTGAAATTCACTGATCAATATCAATATATGATGGTAAAATTGCAAGTCACTGTTCATTCAGACTACAGCCTCAACCTCGCTCGAGGGCCAATGGCTTTCCCTGGGCCCAAATGTGAATAAAGTCTGGCCTGATTATGAAACTTTCCAGTAATATTATAGAGTCCCTGCTCAACTCAAGCCTCAGCGCAGGAGACTTGTCCTGATTCAACCCAAACATTTTCCGTACATACTGCACGTTCATCCTAAAATGTTGACCTGTAGTCGTTCACGCTAATTGGGTTGAAATAATGTGCCATCTCCAAACGTGCTTTCTCATAGGATGGATTTCATTTGATCGACGCTGCAATAAACATATCATCGCGCCATGCATCTGATGGCATTGTGACAAAGACTAATGTCACATCCTTGCTTTCTCTCTCCGAGCTGACAGTTGCGTTGGCACACATACATTTTGCCTGCAGGCCATTGTCAAATCTACAGTCAAACAATAAGAAGCTGCTGTTGCTGTTTTGTGTCACTGTGTGTGTGTGTGTGTGTGTTTTTGCTTGCGTCTATGATAGCCTTGGTGGATGATAATAACATATGGATTAGTGACAAAATGTTTATTCGGGTCGTGAAGCACCAAATGGCGGGATAATTCAGTGCTGAGATTGATCCAAATTTGCTCTTGCAGTACCGCCATCCTGAGGCAATGGACAGATTTTACAGATTAGGCAGAGGGACACAATATAGGGAGTGTGGTACTTTGTGTGCATTCTGTGGATATATTATATTAGATAACTAAATCATCCAGGGATTTGATGACTGGAATGGAATTCATATGATAATCAATTACATCTCTAATGCAAGTCACAGTGGAGAGGAGGATGAAACGCATCACCACACACACCGCCACACACGGCCAGCGTCCGTGCGATGGCCGTGCATATCAATGACCTTTGCAACCGCTCCTTCTGCCTGATCTCAAGGTCACTCACAGACTCCTTCTTTCTTCGGCTGCATCCCGAGCTCGGTGTGGTCTGCCTGCTGAATTCTATTTTATCATTAAGTTGCACAACAATTTTCTGGAACGTGCGAAGCGTTTACAATCAATACGCCGTGTTGAAATGTGTTAAAATAATTACAGGAACTGATGTTTTACATCTCAGAGCTTCTAAACTGGAGAACTCTGACAGACACAATGGAAAAAAAAGAAAACACTGAAAGAAGAAACACTGAATGAGGAGGAATTGTTTTGATGCTAAGTAAACAAACAGCAAGTGCTACAAATTATGCCGTACAGACCATGAAATGGCATTTCACAATGGCCCTGTGGTGTTTTATTCCGACTTTCTTGCCAAACAAAGCTCTATCACACATTTGTCTTTATGTGCAAACATACTGTTTTGCACTTTCAATATTTTTCATTAGGTTACAGTGCAAGTGAAAGGAGCCAGCCATAGCAAAGGAAACATTACTCGGCACATTTTGCATTGTTCAAACCAAAAAAAAATGGTAAAAGCTATAAGGCTTGCACAGCAAAATGAACAAAGCAGAAATGGTTTATGCCTCAATTCCCTCCACACAGCAGGAAGGTCCTGTGTGAATAGAGTGCCCAATCAAATGAGACATTACTCCCTAACAGGAGCCCTGTGGAGGCCTCTGATTGCAGGTTCACTTAGCAACAGCTACGGCTAGTTGTGCATTTACTGTATGTGTGTGTGTTTGTGTGTATGCATGTGTGTGAAACAATGAGACAGAGAGTGAGATGCATGGGTGTGTCTGCAAACGTGAGTGCGAGAACGTTTCTGGATGAAAGGGATACAAATGCGTGTGATCGCATAGCAAAAACACATTGATGAGGATTTTGGGAGTGGGAGCGTGTGAGTGTTTGCATGTGTGTGTGAGTGTGTGCGTGTGTGTGTCTGTGTGCGTGCGTGCGTGCGTGCGTGAGCCTCAGGAATCATTAGTGTAAATGTCAGAGCTGGAGGACTAGAGGAGTTATACTGTATATCAAGCAGATGCTGATGCAGACATGCAGAAAAGAGAGGAAAGCCAGAGAGAGAAAGTGTGTGAGACAGAGACAGAAAGACGGACACAGGAAGAAAATGAACGATTATTTGGAAACAGACTTCACCTGGAGGATAAGAGAATGCACACAGAGAGAGGCAGTGGCGAGTGAAAACTGAGCTGATGGGAGCTGATTTTGTGTGTGTGTGTTTGTGTGTGTGTGTGTGTTTCAGGCTGATTTTCACTTTATCCCTCCCTGGCCCAGGAACTTTGGTATTTTCTTGTCTCCCGAGGGAGAGACAGACGGACAAACCAATTGCTTCCAGCAGCTTCCTTGTTTGCTAACTGAGGTGAATGAGCCACCATGTTATTCATATTAAAATGTAAAGCATAGATGTTTTGGAAAATAGGCTCATGTCTGTATTAAGTAGAGTTAGAGTAGCTTAGCTTAGCATTAAAGCTGGAGGCAGTGGGAAACATCTGACACTGTCTGAAGATCACTAAATACCAGGCTGTGTCCTGTTTGTTTAACCCACTCATATAGAGAAATGCAAAAATAAGTTATGTGTTTGAGCTATTTCTTAACCAACAGCATCTGGCTATAATGCAGGTTGCCAGATTGGTGAGCACTGGTTTTATTTTGTGTACAGGCACAGTGATACCAAACCTCTCAACCTCACTATGAAGACACGACTTCAGGGAGTCACTGCACACAGCTTTTGTTGTCTAAGAAATATGTATCTCTCTAAAACCATAACATTTTCCCATTCCTCATGAATTTGTCAAACAAACAAGATACAAAATGTCCGTTCGTGAATTTGGAGGTTGTAATGCAAATCTTTTCAGGTTTGACAGAAGACTACCTGTGCCCTTCATCCACCGTCAGATTGATTCTCAGAAGCAAAGCAATTTCCCAAAATGTTGAACTATTCCTTTAAATCAAAGCCATTACTATCAGAACTAACTGACACTAGATTTAAAATCCCACATTTGTTCATTTTTTGCTGATGCATTAGTCAGAAAGCGATGGGTGCATTATCGATGAACACGCACCACAAAATGCGTTTCTGCACACATTCATGAGAAAAAAAAATCAAATCCTTTGTGCCTAACTCCCATGCAGGATATATCTCCTCTATCCACCCTCTCCCCTCAAATCTCCTCTCCTCCCATGTCTTCTCCTCTGTAGCTGGTTCGCTCTGTACCTGTTGAATAATTGATAGCTGTTTTGGTTTCCGATAAGGCGTTTGGGGTCCACAGCTCTCAGCAGTATGGGCTTGCTGCTTTCCTCGTGGCAGATCACACGGCTCAGTCCATCCTTTCACTCCCTCTCTCTTCCCCTTCTTCACTCTACCTCTCTCCTTTTTTTTATCTAGTCTTTTTTCATTTATTTATTCCACATGCCAGTTATTCTCTTTAACATGTTTGCGTGCATGTATTGTAGCCAACAGCTCCTATTGCAGGTTTGACTCTTGATAAGCTCTTGATATCCATCTTCTTCTCCTGATTACAAACATCCCTGCAAACATAAATAAATGGATTTTTTTTTCTGGATATTACCATGGAAACAGAGACAGGAAAATAAGTAAATAGGATAAGGTATTTAACATTCCTCCATAAAGTGGCTCAAGCTGCAGCAGCCCAGCTGTCACGTGCAGGTTGTTGCATGGGATTTGAGTCGGGATCAGGGCTTCACCAGGGTGTTTACAAGCCGTGGACAAACTCAGTGTGAAAGATTTCCAACTTTAAAGTGGCTGAGTCGTCAGAAAGGTGGGTCGAATAGTTCGCATGCCAATTAGCAGCATTTACAAACTCCCTCTGTACTGTCCATCATGCCCCTGTTGGTTAGTTTCAACCTGACACTGTTGCTCCTCTGAGATCGGGCAGCGTCTTGAGACGGTCCTCTTGAGAAAACAGTGTTAGTTGTTTGTTGACTTGACTTCAAAGTCCTCAATCTGTTACTCCAGTCGGCCTTCCCCGATCATATTTCATTAGGTATTGAAACAACACGTCCCTACCAGCCCCTTTCTTTTTTTTTTTTTTTTTTAAAATGCAGGGCTGTTTTCAGTCTATTTATGCGGTGTGTATTTGTGCTTACCTGACAACGACCTCTAGTGGCCATTCAAATAGTAACTGCTAATCATTTCTATCCCAAAAACAGATGTTCCCAAACCTTAACAAATGTAATCTTGTCTTAACCATGCCTTAAATATAGTGGTAGCAGATCAGAAAAAAGTGATATAAATCATTCCTCTGCAATGTTTGGAAAGCCCTGACAGTGATGTGGACTTGTTCAAAGGGGCATCAGATCAGAAAACACTCTGGGTCTTTGTGGAATGCAGTGTTTTGTCGTTTACTTTGGAAGACTGGTTGGTCTCTGCGTTTGCCTAATGTTGTTATGATCTTGAAATATCAAATCATCTAACAGTGTTATTTTGCCTCCGTGGAGTCCTGTTCTAATTTTGCATTTAAAATTTTCATCATAATTCTGATCTGATCTGCAGACCTCTTTTATAGTCAACAAACGCTGCATTCAACCTCATATGATTCACTCACACTGAAGCGGTGTCTGTGCTGCAGTTACTTCACAGTTAAAAGTCATTTTTCATTCATTATTTACGTTGTTTTGTCTACCCCCTGCAACAAATCTCAAATGGAGCACTTGAGCATCCCAAAATGTAGTGGTGTATTAATATGCATGTACAAAAGCTGCCTTACAACCTCTCTTCTTTATTTGCTCCCTCGCCTTCAGAGGCTCTCTGCTTCTCTGACTCTCTCTCCCTTTCTGCTACCTCTGTGCGGTAAAGTGTTTAGAGCCTGTATTGGCTGTTACCCAGCATGTGGGGAATTGAAGGAGATGGGTTAAAGAGGGAGGAGAGTTCATCAAACCCAGGACAACAAGTCAATTCGTCCTGATTTACCACATCACCCCCCATCTGTTCCTATACGCACACCTGATCATGTGTGTGTGTCTGCACATACATAATCGCTCGCGCAGACACGCACGGCGACTTACTCACGAGCTCTCTTTTACATTTTCTCCCTCTCTCTCTCTCTCTGTACTGCGGTACAGACAGACAGGAGCGGCAGCAGTAGCAGGTCTTACATAACTACATCACTGCATTAACGAGCCCATCTGCCTCTGACTGGTGCTTACACTTCGAGTTAGAGCTCTGTTAAAATGAGACACGTGCACGAAATATAAGAGCACCTGAACCGTCCTCAGAGGCAGACTGACCAGGTGAAAAAGACTAGACATCCCCCATTTTTTCTCTCCCTACTGAGCACATTTTCATTGCATAAAAGGAGATATACTCCAAAATAATTGAAACATAAATGCACCCGCTTTGTCGTTTTATTGCCACTTTTAACATTGGAGTTACAATCCAGGCAAAAAGCTATTGTCAGAGACACTCAGTTGCCAGTTTGTTAGGAACACGCAGCTAAAACTAGTGCAGTCTAATACAACAGCCCTGCAACCTTCATGAGGTTTGTAATGTTCAGCGTTTGTCCAAACTGTCTTAGAGAGGTATGTAATATAGTGTGATGTGATTGACAGTATATTAGAAACACCAGTCAACAGCAGTAGAAACTACAAATTAAAAAAAAAGACCATGGATTTCAAGAACTACCTAATATGACAGAAATCATCTTTGACAAAAATGCATTTGACTTTGTACTTTACTATACTTTGGTTTTTAAACTTGGCCCATGTCCCATTCGCTGATATGGAGTTTGGGCGGAGTTTATGAGGCGCTCAAGATGTCCTGGTTTCACTTTTGGGCAGCTGTCATGTCCTCCATTTTTAAATATAGTCCATGGATCCAACTCACACAAACAAAGACGTTTGCCAGGACCCACCAGTGGGTTTAATGAATTTCATCCTGAGCCATTTTAACTGATGCTAATTCCAAGTCCTGACTAAGTTCTTAAATTAGCCCTAGAACAAATAGGAAAAAGACAAAAATGACTTCCCATTCCAAAAAAGCCCACGCAAAAGGTGCACAGGCACCACACAAAGACAGTGACGCATGAAATGGCTGAAATTAGAAAAAGCTTCTATTTTGTGGGAGTTTGTGTTTGATGTGTGCTTCAGAGTGACGAGAGGAAGTAAAGATGGAGTGATGTGAGAGAACAGGAGATGAGGAACGTGTGCGAAAGTGTTGTTTGTCTGCTGCCACAGCTTGTTTGTGTCTTCGGCCTGAGACTCATTATAACACTGAAGCACTTGCGTGTGCGTATGAGCGTGTGTGTTCACATATGTGTGTGTGTGTGTGTGTGTCACACTGAGTCTTACATAAGAATCGGTTGCTCAGCTGGGGACACTGTACAGATGAATCCCATGACGCCCTTTTATTGGATCTAGTGTGGAGGTTTTTCTGGAACACAACTAGAAAAGTAATCAGAGACGAACTTTTACAGAAGTGAAAAAGTCAAAATGTGTACTGACTCTAATATTTAAGTAAATCGGCATCATTATTATACATCACTGCACTAACCGACAGTCATTTTCATGACATTGCATTTATATTTTAGGCATCACTGATGCTCTTTTCCTGAATGAGTGAATCAGAATACTTCAGATGGGCTTTTACATATTTAGTTTTTGGCTGTGGGAAATGCTGGAAATGCTATTTTTATAGCTGGATTATACTAAAATAAATGAATGAATAAATCACAATACAATAAATGAGGTACTATGTAAGGTATATTGTACTGTATATCTTTAACATATCAAGGGGATAAATTTAAAACAGCACACTGACACCGTCTGCTCCACATTCAGCAAATTGGAAATGATTTGCACATGATGGGCTCAAGGTAGTGGCTCTAATAATCCATAGAGAGTTTTCCTTTAATGTAGCGAGCTTTGATTTTATGTCAGTAATCATTCAAATACTGTATCCTCGCTGGGAATGAAACATCTCATTTACGGCATGTACACAGTTGTACAGTACATTTCCCGTTGAATCATGGACGGATTACTGCAGGTTGATATCACAAGAATGGACCAGTATGTTCACCCAGAGCTACAGTATGTGTTGAGAGCGTTAAATAAAAGTGTCAAGATGGTATAGCCATTGTTGATAGAGCTGGTTTATGGGTGTGCTCCTGTCCCATGTAAGTGGTGTTTATGGGAGACTCGTCCCTGCAGCATCTGTGTCGAAGGGTGCCGGCACAGTTAATGTAGAGAGTTAGGGTCTGTTAGAGGATGATTACTACAACGCAGAGACCAGTGTGTGCTTGTCTCATAGTCGAACAGAGTGTTACAGCGGTGAGAGGGAGCCAGGGTGAAGACATCCACAGCGCACCCTCCGAACTCCCTCTCCCCCTTTAACCAATACTGCATTAATCTTCTTAAGCTGTCAGCATGACCCAAAACTGATGATGCACAAGTGCGCAGAGAAGAGGGAAAAACTCCCACCAAGTTGACAACAGCTTGTGACTAATAGTGAGTTTAGCAGAGCTCACCAAGCTCATAACTGAGTTGTAGCACCGTCACCTTGGCACAATTCAATTACTGCTTTGAGAAAGGTGCTTACCTCAGATGTTTCTGCTCACTCATACGTCAGTCCAGCTCTTTACATGGTGGGTGTGTGACCTCCCTGTGAACCAGGGAGCACCAGAAGAACGCTTTGAGACCGTTTTTTTTTACTTCCAGATGTGTAATTTAACAGATGGCACCACTGGCTCATGAGCTAATGTCAGCTCGCCCACACAAGACGAGACACTCATGTGGTTATGCAGGTGTGAGTTAATGAAAGGTGCGCATGCAGACGTGGTGCGAAGCAAATGCTGTAACACCATGGAGGATGTGTGAAATAGCGATAGAAAGGGAAATGAAACGGGGGACAAGAGGGGTGGGCCGGAAGAGATGCATTCATGTTCATGAGCATCGTGGGACAGAATTTTTACACCTTTGCTTGCACCTGATATTTGTGATATAATGACCCAAGATATAATCACAACACAACAGATGCCTAGGGAATAATACAGTGAATTCCAAAAAGCCTGTATGACCCGTGTTGTTGTTATGATTACAACAGTGCTACTGCCCCAATAAGGATCTGGCTACACTGCAGCACAGCTGTCATGAAGATGGGCTGCCTGCCCAACTACACCAGCTGTGCCAGCCCAACCATCACTTAATCACCCTGGGAGGGAAGGAAGGAGGGGAAGGAAGGATGAGCTGCGAGGTTAAAAAAAGAAAGAGCAAGTTGCGAGGGTGAGGAAGTGGGAGTCAGAAGAAGAGAGTGGAGAGGGAGAATGGAGGAGGCACACAATTTGGAGGGGAGCAGGTGAGGAAGAGGAGGAGGAGGGGGGGGGGATGCTTAAGCAGGAAGGAAAAGTTGATGGGTTTGAGAAGCAAAGGGATGCAAAGAAGGATGTATTAGAAAAACACAGAGGTGTGAGATGCAAGAAAAAGTGGAGCAGGAAGTGAACCAAGGAAAAGTCTTGACGGATGAGGGTGGGGTGGAGGGTGAGTGTCAGGAAAAAGAGTGATGGCAGCAAGAGTGATAACATGAGGAGAGGAAAGGTGAGGGAGTGATTTGTAAAAGGAGGTAGGTAACTGAGGTGAAGGAAAACGGCCTACGCTGTAGAGTGATGAAAAGGATGGAGGGCATAGTGTGAAAGAGATGGAGCGGGATGGAGGAGAAGATGATGTCAAACATGTTTTAGGTCAATTTCTCAGCCGGCCAGATCGATACGGCTGCAATCAGTCTTGTAATAGCAAGAGCAGTATGCAACCACACAAAATGCGGCACACTGCATTTAGCAGACTCTCAGCACCTGCTCAGGTACAAACATGAGGCCTTGACGTCTGACTGCAGCTAACATCTCTTAATGAACTAGACCAAATGCCACGGTAAACATTAAACTGAGGATGAATCCGTTGGCCTTTTAAATAAAACAAACATCATTATTGTGCATCTCTGTCTTTCTCTCTCTGCTACTTACTGACCAACCTCACTGTCTATCCACCATATCCTCTCATGCCTGACTCTCTCTGAATACATGTAACTTACATCATATCAGGCGACGACTCTCAGAGCACATTATTCGTCCTCGGGGCAGATTTGTGCTCCACTGCTCAAGATTTAGGGCAACCCAGATGAGCACATTTGTCTATATTATAAAGGCAGGTTATTCTTTATCTTCACACCGACTGACGATGAATCTACGCTGAAGGGAGAATCACCGATACGTGAATATTAAACCTGGCATTTCAATGTAAACATATTTTATGGCCAAGATAAATCTGCACCGTAAGTTAAAGTGAGTCTTTTTCCCTAATCTGATCAGTCAGCGGCCATTGATCCGAGCACATGCAATCCTGGAAAGCTTCACGATTGTATTGAACAGAATCGCTCACATTCATTGACTCGGAGCTTGCAAAAACTAATTGATATGGACAACTCCCAGGAACTGCTGTAGTGGTGCAAAGTCCAGTTTAATTTACTTACATGGAACGTTACCTGGGGCCACGAGGGCTGCAAGAAGCAAAATATTGATTTCTGTGACTAATAATGGGCATCAAAATAAACCTATTTTTTGTGTTGGAAAATTAGAGTAATTGGTTTTTATCTGCTATTGTGAAACACAGGAATGAAAAAAAAGGCAGGTTCATGTGAAGAACAAAACAAATGAGCGATGGAATGAAACATGAAAAATGTAATCCAACTGAATAATCGTTATTCTGCATCCTATCATGAATGTAAAAAAATGTGAAACCATTATGAATATGACACTAATACAGAGTGCCAGGGTTCCTGCCTACCTCTCAGGATGTGTTTTGGTCTGCGTTTCCCTCTGCCTCCTCCTACCTGCCCCGTCTCTTCCCATCTGTCTCCTCTGCTAGTCTGAGGGACCTTACACGCTCCGCTCGGCAACAGATCAAGACAGCTACATCTCCTCCAAATGTCATTTCACAAGCAGTTCCCCAGACGCGTTCATGGAAGAGGTTTTTCATGTAGTCACATGTGCATGTGCGCTGCTGGTTGAACAACGTGTGGGAGTCGAGTCTGTTTCGTTGCTTCAGTCAGCCTCGTGTGTATGTCATCAGTGTGTTAAATAGATTACACATGTTTTCATGGTGAGAGGGGAAGTAGGATGTTGGATAAATAAAGTATTGTGTTATTAAAATGGTGGAGGGCTTAATTCCCCCTTAATCATCCTGAGATGTCAGAAAAGAGGGTAATAACACGTAATCCACTTCTTCAATCCCCTCCTACTGCTCCAAGTTGTTTGGACACACTCTGTGTTTTAATAATGACAAGAACTCTTCAGCAAAGGTAGATAAATTGGATTAAATGTGTCGACTTGATACTAAAACTGTCAGCACGCACAAACTCTGTCACGTCATTGTTTTTCCCCCTTTAGTCAGGTGTTGTTTACCGCCACACCCCCAGCATCCCAATTTCTCCTTCCAACTACAATCCCTCCGCGTTAACCCCCTGAGCCCCCTGTGGTCCGGAGGCGACGGAGCACAGGCTCACCTTAAAGAGTTAGCATGGTAATACCTTCTGGAATCGGAGTCAGTCAACCAGGCCAGGGCAGAGTTAAGCCCTTGCTCTACTCACATCAAAGGGGACAGGCCATCCACAGCAATCTCCCAGAGAGAGAGAGAGAGAGAGAGAGAGAGAGAGGATGGAGATGGTGGAGGGGTGGGGGGGGGGGCTGTCATATATTCCCTTTATCACTGGGAATTTTATGGTTCAGACCTGTGATTCTGAGAGGAATTTTATGGCCTGACCAAAGATGGGCAGCTTCAATTCAAAAGTAGAGCTGTCTCATCACTTCCCAAGGTGTGTGTGTAGAGAGAGAGTGTGTGTGTGGCTGTGTTTGTGAGTTTTGGCCCATTTGTGCCAGCCTCACCTTTCTTTACTTTAAAGGCATATTTTATCATCCTGACAGCTTATTGTTTATCAATCCTGATTTGTACGAGCTGATTCATGCTGCTGTTGCCTTCCAGGGTTTTCTCTAGGTCTCTGGAGGGCTAAGGTCATGTGGTTGCTATCTATCTATCTATCTATCTATCTATCCATCCATCTATGGATCGCTTTTCTACTTTTTACCCAAATTGTCATCTACTCCAGAAAAATGTTACCCTAACTTCACCTGGTTCACTGTCTCTACTGCAGCCCTCCTGCTTGTGTGTGTGTGTGTGTGTGTGTGTGTGTGTGTCGTAGCCCCGCCCTCGGTCAAACACTTAGAGGACAGAGAAGCTGTGCAACCATAAATGACGGCCAAAAGTGTTTGAATGCTGGAGAAAATCCTGCACTCAGACCTGCATTTTTAATTCCTTCTCTACAGGGGCAAAAAAAAATTGGTTCATTTTTGGGGGACAGAGTTGTGTTGCAGGTTGTTTCTCTTTTCTTGGATATCAGCTGTGTCATTTTAATGCCGGTGTCCTCTGCAAACGTGTCAGCACTATTACATCTAGATGCACTTGTGATGTTTTATGGTTGGATTATCAGATCATGGCTGTTTTTATAGCCTGACAGAGATATTATCATTGGGTGACGTTGCCAACAGTTTTCATACATAAATGCTGGCGTAAACCAGTTAAATTGCATTAATGAAGCATGTTCTCCAGAGATTATTCATATTCACTTTTAATTATGAGATGGTCTCACTACACAATAAGCTCCTTATCTGACAGTGAGCATCAGTTTATTTCTATATGAGCCACTGATATCCAACACAGACACCACACATATACAACACCTAATGCAACCATTCTCTTTAGACTATATGCAAATAATTAACATTAATTCAAAGGCCCTGACACATATTTTCTCAATCAGCTTCTTTCTATTGAGTTGTTTGTCTTTTTTTCTCTCTGGTTTGAGTTTTTGAGTCTTGTGAGTGTTTTTTTTTCCCCCCTGAAATTTAATGTTGATTGTCGCTCATTTAGTGACTTTGTAATATTACAGAGAAATGAGACTTGAGACCTAGTTTTCTGGGGCTTTAGTAGATTTGGGGGTAAACATAAGAGAGATTGCTTTTTTTATGTTAACATATCGACAAGCCCTTCTTTTTGACCACATGCAAAATGTTTACTGCCTACAATCATTTTGCAGAAACATTCACACAGGCTATGTCCAAAAAAGACAAGGAAATGAGCTCCTGGGAGAAAAGATTGCCTAATAATTACACATTAAATCACATAGGCAGCGACTGTAATCATGGTCATAAACACACTGTGACTGTGTGTCCTCACGGTGTACTTCTGTGTCTTTCCACTTCAGCTGTCATCAATCACAAGTCAGCGGATTTACGCAGGTATTGACAACGCACTTTGCATCACCAATAACAACAACTTTCACAGATAAATGACCAATCAGAGGTGAAGTAATGTCACATTGTAGTGTTGCCTTTCTATGTTTCAGACAAAGGGCGAACATCCCACTATAGCTGCCATTTTGAAAAGCATTCACCAATTAAATAGGAGGAAAAATGGGTTGTAGAAGAGGCAGAGATGCAAATTTAACCATCAGCCTAATAGTAGCATCAACAGACTGTGTTCATACATGTGGTCAGCCATCACTGCTTAGTGGGTTATCGGACACCAGCAGACACATAACTGTAAAAATTCTGTATTATAAACACTGCAAACTATAGCATTGAATCTTGTATTGACAGGATGCTCGGTAATGTTGTATATCAGGGCTGCAAGTAATGGTTGATTGATGGATGATTCATTTTCTGACCATCGACTATCAACTAATTGGACTAATTGTTTCAGCTCTATAGTGGGTTTCTATTTAGATTTATTTAAGCGATTTCATGTATTAGATTTTAAATGACATGGGAATTGAGAGTGTTTTCTGAGGAGTTTGAAGGTTATGACAAAGGTTAGAAAAGACACTGCTGGCCGACTGGGGTGGGAGGTCATTTGATCTCTCGGGAGAGGAGGGGACTTGGTGGAGCGACAACAGGTCACATGTCATCGTTCCACTACAGAAACCATGACGTTGATATTTTTCATAACCCACATGCACTCATTACTGTAAACACACTGAAACAGCTTTATCTTTGGTTTTTCTTGTACAGCAAGTGATGCATAAATAGAAGCTTAGTCTGCTGGAGTGCTAATTGCTAAGTATTCGGCGTAAGAGCACCATCATAGTAAATATTAAATGCACTGACTTATTCTCAGGAAAGAGCAGTTCGCTGTGCTGGTTTCTATTTGTAGAACAGACCCAAAAACATACTGCATTATTTTTAGTCTGTCAAACTCCACTGCAGATACTCTGTCTGTCTCAGTCTCTCTCACACACACGACGATGACACAGTATTGGCCATATCGAATGAAGTTCATTCTACAGACTATGTTCATTGAGTGTGTCACCATGGTATATGGGATAAACCAATCAATTCTCCTTCATCTAGGAGGAAGCTAGAGAGGCACTAAGCCTGTCTACAGAGTGGCATGATGCATTATGGACAGACCAATTAAGAAAGGGAGACAGATCTCCGGATGGAGATGAGACACTGAGGCAAAAGACTAAAATGTGGGAAGACGGCTATGCAGGGAGACTGTGCACAAAGTCAGATTGATGGTGTTGAACAAAGAAGAGATGGAAAAAGAATGATTTGAATAGATGAAAAAGAAAGCGACTCATCGAGCCAACAGAAAGAGATCGATGCAAATGAACAACGTTAAAGTCAAGAGTGTATTGGAGCAGAGAGTGGATTTTTGCAGTGATATAAGCTCGGTCCAATAACTATCACTCTGCCAGCAGGGAGGGAGATAGTACAGCGGAGTAGATGCTGCTGTTTTAGAATATATAAGCACAGCTGTCGCCTACAGCTAAAGCAGAACGATTACAGCTTAACTCCGTAACATCTGCTGCTCCGGGGAGAGCAGACCGCTGGAAAATACCGTAGAGACAGGAATTAAAAACAAGGGTAGGCGCGGAGCAGGGGTCCTTTACGCTGTGTCACAATGTCCATCTTATCTGTGTCACCTCTACTTGCGATGTGTGTCGTCGTCCCAGAGACTGAGACGTGTAAAACGCTAACAGATGGAGAGGACGTTTTGCACCAAAGCCACGAAGGTCTGCAACACCACCCTGAGAACTGATCGGGTGTGAGCGTGCATGCATGAGCACATCTGCACGTGGATGTGTGTACGTGTATCTGTGTGTGAAAACGGAGGTTTGGCCTCATTAGGGGCTTGTTTGGGTAGACCAGGGCAACGCTACCGTGAGAAGGAGGATCAAGAGGGAGCAAAGAGGAAGCTTGAAGTATAGCGTGGATTGAAGGCTAGTCTCCGCAAAGACTGCAAGAGAAGGACATCAAAGACATGCAAGAAATACAAAGTTAATGGGCTCACTCATATGTGCAGGGCCATTCATGTAGCTTTGACTGAACAAAACCTTTTAAGTGAGTGGAAAAGCAGTAGGGATCCAGAGGAAATTATTTCATTCCCTATAATAGATACATTTTACAAGACCATAAATAATTTCAGTTATTACATATAATGGTTCTTTTGAGTTTGACCATTAAAATTGCGAGGCTTCAAGTCTTCACAACAGTCATAATGACTAACATGCTGATGAAGTTTTAGACCCTTTTCCAGTAAGGAAGTCAAAATGGAGAGCGGTGCATGAGGAGAGACCAAGGGGTCATTAAAAAGGTCCCCGTTGATACCATGAATGTGCTTCCTGTTCCAAGTAATCTGCCAGTGAGACTACGAGATTTCTTTAGTGCCTTTCTTTCTTTGGTAGTAATGTTGATATTGTGATGGTGGCACTTGCGAGACATCAAATCCTCATGCAAAGGCAAATAGACCTGAGGCAATGGCAAGAAAAGGTCCACAAAATCATCACATAGTTCTATGTCAGTATGTTCAGTAGTCATGAGATATCATGTTGCAGAGCAAAACTGGATGGGCAGATGAACTGACTAACCCCCACCACCTCCATCCTGTGCAACGGGTTTAAAAATAACATACAAGTGCTAATGATTCATCAGTAACATAGCATGAGTGAAAATGTAATATGGTGATTTTCATGGAACTTGAAGTGCCGAACAATTGTTACTAATTTATTTTTATTGCCATTTGCTTTTACTCCTTGAAAGCAAATGAGATGCAAAATAAAACAAAAAGCTGTTAATGTTAATGTGAGAGTTTCATTCGTGCCAAGTTTTGTTTACAATGTAAGCTTTAGAAAAATATGCTGTTAGGTTGTCATGCTATGACTTTCACACTTACAAATTCTCTCTCTCTCTCTCACACACACACACACACACACGTCCCAGCATGCACTGGGCAGAAGAAAGAGACACACACTGAAGAGGTCTTCTGTCCAGCCACACAGACAGAAAATGATTGCTTCCACAGCAGTTCATTTCACCACTGGTTCTGATGTGTGATTTGAGAGACAGTTCATGATCCTGCTGCATTTATCTCATGGCATCACGCACGCTGACTGGGCTTGCATCAAACAGTAGAAACTCTATATGGTCAGTAGTGGGAGAAGTAGTAGTAGTATTTATTTTACTGTGGCCGTGAATGCAATTGCACATGCTCAAAATACAATAATAATGATATACTGATTGCATTATATTTGCCATAACTTAGCTATTTGCCCATTGTGCACATCACAATACTTGCACTGTGAGTGCAGTGAGATCGAATTCAAGTCTAGTAATCTTTGTCACAGAGGCTAAGTAGACGGCGAATTAAAAACCGCAGCGAGAGAAGAGAGAAAAGAGGAATTTGGAGCAGAATTGATGAGGTGTAAAAAGAAAATGGGGCTGCGGTGGCTTTGATGTTTTCGCACAGCATCCCTGACAGCCATGGTGCAATGGGACTAGGAAATTTTCCCATTATTTAAGCTATGAATGTGGAGAGTCTACCTAGTTAACATGGAGGAAAACCAAAAATAACCATGTAAAAGTGAGCAGACTTCAGAGCAGAGCTTTGGTTTGTGGAGTGGTTTCTATTGAGAGCATGCATTAGGTCTGAGTGGCTGCAGAGGTGGCTCACACGTACTGTATTTTATCTGTGTAGTCATATCTAAAGAGTTTTCAGAGTACTCTTAGCATTACAATATTTGTTTACATAATTTTAACAGGCAGTTGGCTCCCCGCATATAAAGTAGCTCAGCAACTCTTTTTCCCTTGTGGATTTTGTTTGGTTATACATATTATTTTTCCTCTACCTGCTCGTCTCTGTCACCCTGCACTCTTCCTCCTTTTTTTTTTTTTATATCCTGCTGATTCCTTGCTCATGTGAAAAATATGATAAAAATAAATTGTAGGAAAATATTCAGATTCAGTTGTAACACTTCAATATGAAGACACTCATAAGAATAAGAAGCGACATTCAAAAACTTTAAGTCGAAGGAAAGATGTACAAGCAGCAAAACAGTGTTCGCTCCAGAGAAAGGTCCCGTTCAGAGGGTTGAATTACTGGTGGCCACGCGGAGGCTTTGTCTGACTGCTTCGTATTTAAGCTACAGCAAAGGTCAGGTTTAACCTTATGGTTGTGTTTATATTCTGGAAAGAGAAGGTGAAAGTTCAATTTGTTGGCCAAGGTCCAGTCTTAGAGAAAGAGGCAGAATTTGTTAACAGCATAAGGGAACCAACACACACTCCAACAGGTAGACAGAAGAATGAAAACAAACAATTTCTATCTACACACACACACACACACACACACACACACAGACCTATGGAGGGCAAAGAGGACATGCTGCTGATTACAGGGAGGAGGTTTCATAACACTGTCCAGAGCCAGAGTATACAGAATTGGACAGAGTCTGTGGGGCTTATGTTTTGTATTGAGCACCGAGAAGCAGGATAAAGAGAAAATAAAAAACCCTGTTTCTTTCTAAAGAAAATAAGTGCTTTGATACAGATCTGACTATATTGTACTGTCTAAGATGCTGTGTCCACCAAAGCCTTTTTTTTTCTGAAAATCAATAAGCGTGGCTGCTTCCACTCAATCAACGTATATATGAAACCATAAACGTAGACTTCCGTGTTTATCTCCGTATGACAGCGTCCCGCCTGTGATGTGTGTTGTTGCTCTTTTGTGCATTCGGGTCAGTTCAGGACCGTGACCAGTTCACACTGGAATCGGATATTGGCCACGTTTAAAAATAATGTGAACAGTCAAACAAAAAAAATCAGATCGGGGCACTAAGGCTCGCAGTGTGAACACAGCCTTTGTGTATTTGTGTGTGAGAGAGCGAGAGCGTGTTTTCTTGTACGCAGATGTTTAACTCGGCTCAACTTTCTGCAGCTGACTGAATCCCCCTTATGTAACTCTGTTTCATATTTCATACTCTTCTATTTCAGCCCCTCCGCTTGACGTGCGAGGCTTCGTAGATAGAAGACGAAGAAATGTCTGAGGTGTGACAGACATGTTGGGGGAAAAAGGGAGGGAACGGAGAAAGAGGGTGAAAGAAGCAGAGGCAGACAGCAGGATGGATGTGGGCTGAAGTGACGAAATGAAATACTCAGGCGTGCACACAGACCTGGGTCAAACAGCATTTACAGAAACTTTTCATAGTTTGCAATGACTTTCTGAGATGCCAAATTTAGAGATTTTGCCACTCAGAGGAGAGCATTAGAAAATCATGTCAGCATACTTTTCTGTGACTGACTACTCGCCTGATTTGACCTGACGGTTGAAACCCCACACATCTGGAGAGGTTAAACCGAATGCTAATATTTAGACGCAAAAGTGATTTGTGCCACGTCTCAAGGCATTTTTAAGTGAAAAAGTTGTCTTCGTGACGTGACATCATGTCTGTAATCCTATAAAAACACAAGCAGGAAGAGGCGTAACATTCAAACCCTCAGCGAATATTGTTCGGCTGTCATATTCATCAGCGTCTGATCCCATTTGCGGGGATCAACACCCTAGGAACATAATCTCACAATGCTCTCTCTCTGTGTAGACACAAGTATCCCACTGTTTAAATCAAATGTAGTTTTTGTAATAGAACAGAATGGACTCAGTTTATTTTTTTTACGTGTTGGTGTCCCTGTCCAAATCCAAAACACAACTTCTCTACTACAGTAATATTGGCTATTTAATGCCTTTGTGTGAGATGCTTTCTCATCATCTTTTAGTCTCCATCACCTGGAGGTTCACATTAAATCGTTTTCCCATATGCCTCAGACAACAGCCAAAACACGCACGCACACACACCCAGACACAATCTAATCCTCCTTTATTGTCCCCATCCACGTCTCCTTTCACAGGGCCGCAGGAGGAAGGCATTTATGCAAAACAGGCCCGCTGCACTAATATGGAGATATGCAGACAAGCACATTCACACATATGTTCATATCTACACACACGTGCACGTGCACACGCACACACACGCACGACTTCTTTCTCTCCAGTTGTGTCCCAGATGAAAACGTGCCAATTATTACAGCACTTTTACAGGAGATTTCATTGCTATAACTGTAAGCAAATTTCAAACTTGTTTGAAATGAATGCATCCCCATCAAAAAATAATTTGCTTTTTAACTCTCCCCATATTCGTCACACACCCAGACACGCCAGCACGTCAAAAACTGACAAACTATGAGAGGTAGTGGCATTAAAAATCTGTCCAAACCAGACATGATAAGACAGCTGTGGCGGCACATTACAGCAACGCAGCACGTTCATTTGTAAGTCGCCTGCAGAGACAAAAGATGTGTGAAGTGTGCATGGACATAGAATATGCATGTACACAGGTGTGTTGTACGGCTTGAAAGCAGCCAAATATTCACAGATTAAAATTCATTAGAATAGGCTGAGAAGGTCTGTGGCACCGAAATCCGTTTCAAGGTTGAAAACAAAGCAATTAAAAGGAGAGATGACAGCGTGCAGTCAGGTACAATCACAGTTAATTTTAGTGTCAGAAATTTAAATTTTAAGTGATTCTTGCAAGTTTCTTCCCCCACTGAGCAACAACTACACTGAAAGTACAACACATCAGGGGCATCCTCCTGATTTTGAGCTGCCGTCACATTTTAATTATCAAAAGCTTTTTTTCCCGTAACTCATCTGCTTCTGCTTATCAGCATGTTTGCATGTTCTGTTTAACTTTGTGATTGATATTTAATAAGGGAACTCCATAAGAGATAATGGCTCTTGCCTGGATTCACCTCATCAGTGTACTTGAAAACAGCTACCATCTCTAATGTGTTGTGCATTCAGTGCACAGCCACATACCCACTGCGACTTGAGAAATATACCAGGATCCCGTCAGCTGTGGCAGCTCTGTCCATTTCTGTACATCACCGAATCGCGCTCTGGAAATCCTTGCTATTACTACTGACAAATGTAAGTTATGTCAAGATTTCCTCCACGCCAAAACAGACTCAGTTCCAGCGGCCGAACGCTTTTCTCCTTCATCTTCTCCAGCCCTGTCAGTTTTCACCTCTGTGACAAACCTCTCCTGTTCTCAAATCTGTGAGATCTCAGCCGCTGACCACGGCAGACTGGTTGCCGCAAACGTGAGAGGATGCCCAATAGAGTCGTGACCTCAACCACCTGAGTCACAGCCCTTCTCCCAGCACTGCTCACAAGAAGCTGCAAAGAAATTGAAAATTCAGCCTTGATGTGACTGGCCAAGTTCTTTCATCCCAAACTTTTGCTGTCATGCATGGCCTCAAGCAGTCTGCATCCTAAGTAAACACAGAGCCATTTCCAAGAGCTGTTGAACATTTTGTTCCGTCACAGCTGTAAAACTTGACTACATCTACCTACATCTGCCACTTCCAGAGTTCAAATTTAGTAACTGACAACAAAGGTTTTTCCCGCAATGAAAATCACACAGGAAGCGAGTTAAATGCACTTGAAATTGGAGGATTGTTGTGGTAAACACTTCTTTTAGGCCAAAAAAAAAAAAAAAAAAAAAAAAAGGTATTATCCTTTGTGTGCCAAGGAAAAGAAGAAAAATAAGTTTCAGGCACAAACAATAGGACTGCAGCTGTTTTTTGGCAGTGATTGGTTGAAGTGTGGGAGGTGTTAACAATTAAGGCAGTTCTGCTGAAAAATGCTGAAACACTTAGAGCTCATAAATACTTTAATTCTCCGCACGGGTTCCTTAAAGCTTTTACTGAGGTGCCAGACAATTTTATTTCACTTCCATATGCTCAACTTGATGGTATCAAATATATAAGATGTGCTATAGCTTGTTATGCACGGTTGATAAAATCCATTAAAATGCTGTTTTTGATGCTATCTGCCTATAGCTTTATAATGTGGTAGCTAAGTGTTGGTATTAATACGGTTTGAACAGCCACACAATAAAGACAAGAGAAATAATAGTGAGCTACAAGATTTCAGCGTTATCATTTCTTAAGTCTGCAGCGCCAATATTCTGCATTCAGATAAAGGAACAAAGATGTGCACTTCATAATGTGGATGGACGAGGTTTCTGGATACAAAAAGAACATATTGAAAACATTGTGAAGAAAATTCTTTGATGTGGATAATGATGATGTTAGATCTTTCAGCACTCAAGGGTTATGCACAAGGCCAAACCCATCTCAGGGTCTCAGACAATTTCAAAATGACCTTTACATCAAACAAAGAGCTTCATCTGCTGTAAAAATTGAAAGCTAGTGAAGCGCAAAGCCTAAAGTAGACAATGCAGAGTAGGCAACAGTAGGAGAGGGAAGCTCAACATTTAATGCAGCCAGTGAGGACAAAAGAAAGGGAACTAAACAATATGTTTGCAGCACAAATGGATGAAGTGTCCACTCGACACCGCAGTGCAGCCGCTGTACAGTAGTTCAAGTTGAAGGGTTGTGTGCTCAGACTAAGCCGTTTCTCTGGGTCATCAACATGTTATATCAAACTTCTTATTCCACTCATGCTCAGACTTGTCAAACATTCATGAGCAAATGTTTCCAGACACTGAACTCGCAAAGTTATATTCATGTTGCGCAACAAAAACAGCTTCCCTTTCATGTTTTGGTATGCCATCTTACTTCAGAGGATAGGCACTCAGCCATACAAGGTTGTCAAAGAGCGATGTCTGTCTTTTGAAGAAGGTTTAAACAAAGTGACACCGTCTGAAAAGATAGTTTTACAGCGCTCGAGTGTTGAAGACGGAGAGGTTGATTTGGATTCTGGATTCAGAGCTTGTACGTTTGTGATAAGATTAAAACTATTCTTGAAAATTTAAATTCTCCAATCTATATCTGGAAGTTTTTAAGGATTTTCTAAAAGTGAAGATCAGAATTTATCTGTCTTGGCAGCTGTGGTCCACAGTGCATTGTGGTCTTCATCAGCTGTGGAAAGAGACTAATGCTGGAAGCCCAAATGCCCAAATGTACTCGAGCTCAGGGGCAGATCTAACGGGTTGGCCTAAAAAATGCCTTGCCACCTAAATTTTGGACATCTAATTAAAAAAATACGCTGTACATATGAAAAGTTGTGGCTGGTTGGAAATTTACAATAACTTTGATGTTCGAGGGCAAATGAATGCAGAAGAGATGAAGCTCCCCGTAGACTCACTAGGTTCTGCCTCTCTCCCGACAGGAGCCGTTCGCAACTTTGCATGCATTTAGAGCGACTTCATCAACGGCAGTCAAAAACCCTCCCTAAAATAAGACACAACAGCCTTAGCAAAGTGTGGCACAGACACCCAGCTGCCGCTAGCCGTCCCTGCAGCAGCAACAGCTCCGTTTTGTCTCGTGTCCCCAGCAGCCTCTCCTGATTCCACAACGACTGCTGATATCTTATTTTGTGCTAAATGTATGTTACATTGCCAAACTTCCACTAGTGGAAATACAGAACGGCTGCAGAAATATCGTGGAAAGGTTGTTGTCATGAAGCATGTTTTGTTTAGTAATAGTAATTCATGTTTGATTGTGTGAGGGACGGATTAAACCAGACTAAACCCAAATATTCACCGGTGCTTACGAGTGTCTCCGGATTGCCTGCAGCTACCAACATCACTAATACTGCTCATTCTGCAGACAAACATGTTCACATTTCAGATCAGCGATGAGAGTGCAACATACAAAAGCCTCCAAGCACTAAAAAGCACTGAAATCCTCCGCCCCGAGCCCCAAACAAAAAGCCACATTAGTCAGCAATGCAGTGACAATTTATTCAGAGCTTAGTACCTGCGAGTTTGCACTTTCACTTTCAAGTTGAAGCTCAGAGAAAAGGACTTTCGCCGTTTAATCAACATTACTGGATAAACACTGTATATCTGTTGGCAACACTAAATGCAGCTTCACACAGTATAACTGACACAATTGGTCTTTATGTGCAGTAGATACACACAGACCAAATCAGCAAACATATATTAAAGTTATAATTCTTGTGATTTTCATGAAAGCTACCTCCCGTTTTCTGCAAAAATCATTCAGTGTATTTGCAATTAGTAACTAGTGGTTTTCATTTTTGGTGGCACAGTCCCTGTCCTGGTCGAGGGATTCTCACAAAAACGATGCATGTAATTCAATTCTCACAATTTACCGTTTGCAGCATATTAGAACTCTATTACAGTAAGTTATCGCTAACACAAATAGAACATTTCCTACTGGTCCCAATTGTTTATCAAAAAATGCGCCTACAAAACAAGGCAACAGTCAATTTTCTGTATTTTTGTGTCATTGGTTCAGTATTACATTTTTTTTATGCACAGACTAATGGAACGAGGAGGAAGAGCCACACTGAGCTGCTGGTTGAAAAGCTGTAGGCGACAGGCTGCACACCTCCAACATTTCAGCATGAGATTGTTTGGCTGCGCTGTAAACAGACACACTAGTTGTTCTTCTGTTGTTTTTCCGACAAAGTAGCAGCTCAGCAAGTATCGTAGTGCTCGAAGACACTTGCTGTTATCACGTGAACCACAGGGGTCGCCAAATGAACCAGGACTAAGAGGAGTTTAAGACCAAATGTGGTAACTCTTCCAGATGGCGTTACTGTTATATTAATTTTTAGTCTGTGCATGCCACTGCACAGTGGGGTTGCATTAGGACTCGAGATGTAAGCCAGTTCAGTTGGATGAGAGCAACACTTTAAGACCATTCAAACAACCAGAGACAGTGAGAGCCCAGAGAGACACTTGGCAACTTTTCCCTGATACACCACTGGATGTTTTTTTTTTTTTTTTTTTGCACATCACGATTTCCTTTCAAATTCCCTTCAAAGTTCTGTGTCAACGGATGGTTGAAAAATGTAAGAGTTGAGGAGCGTGCAGGAATACATTCACAGCCAGAGAGAAATAAAACTTGCAAAAAGCAGAAGATGTCAAAGTGTCCTCCTCATCAGCATCCTACAGTACTCTGGAAAAGGCCACCGCTACTTGTATGCAAGAGTGGCATGACAGCAGACCCCCCAAGTGGATATTCCTTTGAGGCAGAGCCACAGTTTTTCCTTTGTTGCAGTGCAGCAAAAACATTTCTGAAATTTCAGATGGATGCCCCAGTGGTAACCTTTTAGGTAAAAGAACTGGAACACACAGAGAGGGCATCCTATTAACCACTGTAGACCTCCTTGACAAAACAGCGAAATGAAGCCATAAAAAAACAGTCAATGCATTAAAGTATAGATACAGCATCGTAAATTGGGCCAGAAAAACCAGCAGAGCTTTAAGCAGATGAAGACAGTGTGCTCCTCTCCCACTGCCACCATCAGTGGAAATTTGATTGAGAGAGCTGCTCTGATGTGAGCTGCTGTCAGACGCATGAGCTCCCTTGATCCTGTGTTCATGGTGCGGCATGCCAAGCAGTTAGAGAACGTCCTATAGATTGTACTTAAGTGTTGATCTGCTTCCCAGTGTGGCAAAATCTTCACTGAATACAAACCCTTTGTGACAGAGATGATTACAAAGTACAAAGCACCATTACATTTTGTTTACATCGTCTCCTGCTGAGCTGGATGATTGAACAGTGAAAAAGAAGCAGTCTGAACACACCGATGGGCTTTTGAAATCACGCAGGCTGCATAATGTTACAAGTAGAGGTTCCCAGCCACCTACGTGCACAACATTTGTCACACGTCATGTCATGTAATAGAATTAAAAAAAAAAAAAATGTATTTGGCATTTGTCATCTGATACGTTTGCATGCATATGCGCTCATGCATCTCCTCTAATAACGGGTGATTCATCAACAATTGGTTCAGGCTGAATCAGTCTTTCCAGCAAATCTGGTGCGATAATGATTCCTGTGTGAGCGCGCTACTTTACATCTGTGGCCAGAAACCCTCTGTCCACAGTCAACACTACTTCAGTACAGGTGTATGTGCTTACTCGGCGGTCTTGACTCGCTTGATTGTCTTTTTGCATAATGCCAACTGCATGCACCAAAATAATCCAGAATTTATTATGCATATTCCACTTATGAAAGCAGAACCATAATTACTCATCAACATGGCAGCAGAATGTTGCTTATGAATCATGTGTGTTTTGTAACCAGCTTCTTTTGTCAAGCCAGTCATTAACATACATCGTGATGTTTTCTTTTTTTTCAATATGAGGCAACATGTTCTTTTTCAGACAGTTCTGGCTCATATACACGAAGGTCAGCCCTCTGCTGTTGTTCCTCTTGACCTTACTTGCTGATGGAGGATTTTCAAAGCCTGTCCTTCCTTTAAAACACCTGCATGCATCTGTAAATGGTACACACTGTAATTTATTGTTTGATCTACTTCTAAAGTCCTCCACTCAAAAAAAATGTGCTCTTTTTTTCTTCACCTGGATGTTTGACCTTTACTGTGCAGAATGATGTATCAGAGTTTGACACTAGAAGGCTGTTTTCCAATCCGTCTCTTGAAGTTTCTCTGTGCTTAACACGTTTAACATGTGTACATACAAGCAAAATGTTGTTAGATCACAACTAGTTTGGCAGCAAATCATGGTCCAATTTGCAGCTTATGCAAGGTTGATGTGTACAATGAGCAGAGGCTTTACAGTAAAGAAGGAGACATCTTGTGTCCATTTTATAAACTTGTGAAATTACCAATATGCATATTCATGGGTTTACCAGTGAGAGAGTGGGAGCAGATGTAATAATCAGAATAAGCAATGTCCTTTCTCTGTTGTAAAAACAAAACACTGCAACAAATTATTATTTTAGTATTTCTATGTGTCTTTAAACATGTCTGCTGGGATCTTAATGTGTGTACTGAGATGCATAAAGACACAGGCTGATAGCGATGCTAAAATGAAACTGAATTACGCTGCAAAATGAGAGTAACAGGACATGTCTCAGATTGGCTCTACTTCTCTGCTAATGTGACACGGGACTACAAATTCACTGTTTTATTAAACAGTTATTGCTTTTGGCACAATGTGTCTTTCAGCTACTGTAGCTCCAACACTTAATACATCATATAAAGAGGAAGCGTGTCCTTGAGCTAGAAACCAAATCTCCAAGCGTTTTTAATAAAATGTGAAGAGACTGTCCTGGATGTGCATTTAGGATTGTGAAGTACATTACAGAGTAGACGTGTTATCTTTTTTTTTTTTCCCCCTTTCAGATGTTCCTCATTGTGAAAACTGTCACACATGAAGTCCTCAGGGCATCTGGTGGCTCAGTTGGCTCAGCAGTTGTCATGTACCAGTGATGTCCTGGTTTCATGTCTGGTCTGTGACATTTGTCTCATGTCAACACCCAAGCCCATTGTTGTCTTTACTGTAGACTGTCAAAAAAGAAAATAATAACTACATGATCTGTAAAAATGGCTGTATTATGCTCAAGGAAAATATATTTTCATCTGCGCGAACACCTTCAACACTACAGTTAAAACACAGGACTTGCAAAACTAGCAATCTGAACCATTGCTGCTTCCAACAAGGTACTGCAGTCTCCTCTCGCTGTCATGCTCCACAAGGACACTGCATTTAGTACTGTCAATGCTGCTGTAAGCTCTGACCTTTTTAAGTCTATTTCCATCCCGTGGATCTGTATCTTCGGTGGTTAGTGTGCACGCCTCGTGGAGCAGAAAATTCCCCAATAAAGCAGAGAAATGACACAACAATCATCTCGTTGCTTGTGTTTATGCTCTTATAATCTCTGATCACAAATAGTTGGACATTTCGGATGATTTATGTTCACTTTTGTGCGTATGGACATTCAACATTTATCACCAAAGTTCCCATATTTAAACTGCTCCTGAAAATGATTATTCACTTCAATTCATAATACTTCATTCGTCCCTCAAGAGGTGATTCAAGACGAGCGAGCGAGCGTGCAAACTCAAGTACACAGACGATTCATTTACAGGCATGAAAAATCTAAAAATATGACAAAAATGTTGGAGAGATATACAAAGATTAATAGCAGTGGACAATCCATGGCCACATTTTTATTTGATGTCTAGATATGTGAAATAAAATAGCACATGCATTTATCAGTTTATACACAACTTAAACTGATCATTAGCAGATTACTCTATTAGTTAACACAATTAGTCATCTGAAACAATTCTGATTAATGTTTGAGTCATTTATTTTCTGGTTTCAGCTTCAGCTCAAATGTATTTGTTGCTTTTCTCTGATTTATACCATTGTAAAGTAAATGTACTCTGACCTGTGGGTTTGAAGATGTGGAGCTGTGGGAACCTATTACAGGTATTTTTAACATGGCTCTAGTTAGTCCACCACTTTGGTCCAGGCTGAAATATCTCAGGTGTTTGATGGATTGCTATGAAATTTGGTACAGCCATTCGTGTTCACATCAGGATAAATTCTCCTGACTTTGGTGATCCCTTGACTTTTCTTGTAGCGCCACCACAAGGTCAAATCGTTATTTTTCCTGCATCCCTCCTTTAGCTGAACTTTGTGTTTGCTCTGAATACCAAATTTTCGTATGCAAGCATTCAAAACTAAGATGGTAAATATAGTGAAGAACACCTGATAATAATAAGCATGTTATCATTGTCATTGTCGGCATTAACATTCAGCCCAAAGCACCATCCTGCCAAAGGACGGAGTCACAGGGCTGCTTGGATAGCTTGTTACTATTTTCTGACATTTCATGGACTAAATGATTAATTCATGAATCAAAATTATAATCAAGGGATAAATCAATAATAAAAGGTATCATCAGCTGCAGCTCTAGTTGAGACAATGCACGACTTGATCAGTTTTCCTGCTGTAATTATAGTCTCAGGTTTGTCTCCTCTGTGCCTCACAGTGAGCATCTCTCCATCACACACTCACAATTACAGCCTCTCCCGTCCTTGTTTATGTGACAGTGTCTCTGTTTACATGAACACTGCACCTCATTGACCCCTGTTTGTTCCTCTTTGTCTTTCTCTCCCATCATTCCTTGTCTCTCTCTGCTCTCTTCCTGTCCCACTATTACATCCATCTCACTGCTTCCCCTCAGCTCTTAGCACTCAGGTAGACTCATTATATTGCAAGGCCAGCTGGTAATTAGTGGTATTTTAACAAGCTTGTGAATTGCTCCCAGTCCCACCCCTCTTCACCTCTCTCTTTCTCCCACCATCTCACACCTCTCTCCCCCCCCCTCCCCTTCAGCGATCTCTCTCGTCCCAGCCACGTCCCAATTTCACAAAACAGCTGAATTCAGGTATCAGATAAACGCCACAGATGGAGCAGCTGTAGCGGCTGAACCTAAGCACCCGGCATCCTCTTCTGATTGTTCCATTATCGTGCTACCTTTGTGCATCCGCAATTAAAAACAGAGGAGGATTTTTTCATCACATCCGCAGTATTATATCATATCACATTTTTTGGTTTGTCTCATCTGAGCCACTCGACGTTGTTTATTTGGCCACCTTTCTTTTTCGATCTGATCTGATCTAATCGCCCCGCGCTGTTCTAGTGTTTGGCTTCATCATGTCTCCCCTGACTAATTACTCACTCCCCCCCCCCACCTCCCTGTGGCTCCTCTATCATTCTACTTGCTATGCTGCTCACACAGACCTGTCTAATTACAGTGGAAAGACAAAAAAAAAAAGGAGACGAAACAAGAAAGAACGAGACACATCCCTCTATACACACCTCCAAGCCTCCCCTTTCTCTGTGCTTTCTTTCATGTTGTTCTGTTTGTTCCTTTCTACCTCCCGTCTCACACACACGCACACACACACGGTTAAATGCAAACACACTTTGAGTTGTACACTGTGCACATATTGTCCAGATGGGCGAGGAAGCTGAAGACGTGAGCTGTTGTCATCAGCAGATTTGAGTAACTGCTTATAAAAACAGAAAGAAAAAGCAGTGATGGGAGCGTTGCTTGACACTCTTTCTCTCTCTCTCTCTCTCTGTATGTGTGTGTATTTTTATATCCCGGTGGGGACTTTTACCTGACTGCACACCAACCCATGGGAACTTCTTGTCCCATGGGGATCAAAAAACCGGTGGACCACACAACTCACAAAAACAAGAATTTGTGTGTGTGGGTCTGACTTAAGCTGCTTTTGGGGAGGAACACCAGACTCAGACCAGTTAACATGGGACAGCTGGCACAACTGGGGGGAAAGCCGTATCCCCAGTTTGGAAAAAGCTGATTTTTTTTGGTCGGTGGTCAAGGTTTGGGTGGAGTTAAGGTCAGGGGAAGGATTAGGGATAGGCAAGTAGTTGTGAGGGTTAGGCTTAGTGAAAATGAATGGAAGTTTAGTGAAGTCCCCAAAAGTCACATAAGTGTCTGTGTATGTGTGTGTGTGTGTGTGTGCTGTCCAAGCCACCTACCCGTTGTGAACTTCAGGCAAACTGACAAAAAAAAAAGAAAAAAAAATCTAAGAGATAGTGTCCTTGAGCAACATCTCTGGCAGCTGCGGGGATCCTGTTCTGTTGCGAGCGCTCCACTCTGACCTTCGTGAGCAGAGGAGGAGACACTGAAGAGTGAAGAGAATTCCCCTACAGGGATGAATAAACTCTAAAACTACACCTCAACACAAGTTACAGGAGCTCCGGCGTTGGCTAATTTGTGTTTGATGACAGTTCCCGATACGTGTGGAACCTGCTGTTATTGCCCTTTGAGCTTAACAGACTGAGTCCGAGCAGCTCGATTAGCTTGGCCTTTGTCTCCCGTGGGAGACCTCAATTAATTTAGCCCACTTCGGCCAGGGCTGGTTGCCATGCCAATTGGTGATCAAATCACGCCGGTGCTTTTATAACGTCTGTGCTCCTCATTGCGGCCGACGCGCTACATTTAGCCCAACGGGCGGCGGTTATTATGTTTCTCTGCCTCTATTTGCTTTGAACAGATGACATGTTCTTCTAATAACGCTGCTCATTTATTTTCACCTGGATGAATACTGTAAGTGAAACCAGCCACCTGCTAGGAGGGAAGAGGCGAGATGAAAACAAGTGATTCTTTTTTTTTTTTTCCTCCCTCACCAGAGTTGCGACCAGTGATTAACTAATTGTGGGCTCATTATTTTTGCATTTTATCTTTCAAAACAAATTATCAGTGGGGAAATCGGATGAGAATTTAACTGTTTAATTTAGTTCATTATTGCCTAAATTACTTTGAGGCTTTCTGGTGCACAATCAGCATCTTATTTGCTTTTTCTCATCGTTTTTTGATTGCGTGAAGCGAAGAGGTCCAAATTTACTGTAAACAGTGGTGAACAGTGTCTTCTTGCAGCAGAAAACACAAAATTTGGTTCATGGACAGCCATAAAATCCAGGTGGTTAAAAATCCAATAGTTGAACATTTTCTTTCTTTTAAAGCATGAGAAGATCCATTAGACCTATTTTCTACCTATGGTGCAGGTTGCCAGATACAGTTGGTGAGGACAGGTTTTGTTTTTGGTCTCTCTGCAGGCACAATGATAGAAAACCTGAGGGACTTACTGTGGTGACAAGACTTACAGCACATAACTCCAACAGTTGTTTTTACATTCTGTTTATGTGCGGATTAAACATGCGAGATATAAGATGTTAAGCCCAACTAGCTTTTCCCCGTGCCTCCAGTCTTTATGTGAAGCTACTGTAAGTCAAACATGTCCTGACTCCAGCGCCACACTCATGTGCAACGCGTGAGATTAATATTGATCTTCTTATCTCATTCCTAAAAAGACAGCAAATAAGCGTTCTGTATTTCCCAAAATGTTGACCTATATCTTTAACTAACCAGTTTCCACATAGTTGTCAACTAAAGGACACCATTTTCCAAAATGTTGAGCTATTCCTTTAAAATATTATGCAAATTTAAAAAAAAAGAAAAGGTTATTTTTCTGTAAAAATTGATGAGCTTTATGCACCTGGATTAACCCATGTGCATTATAGTGTGTCATCGTAGGTGTGTGTTTTATCTTGAGAAGTGGTATTATAAAATGTTTTATGTATGGCATTACTGTCATTACTGATGGCAGGTAGCACTGATAAGAGTATGTGTGCCACGTATGTGTCGTGTGTGTGTGTGTGTGTGTGTGTGTGTGTGTGTGCATGTGCGTCGTGTGTGTCTGTGTGCTTGTTTTTGGATTATGTTGGGATGGCAGAAGTGCTGAAGATGAAGGTTAGGGTTGAGCTAATGGTTGTTAAAGGCCCCAGTGTTTATCTTGTCCTTGTCAACATGAAATATAACCTCTTTCTCACTCCCTCTCTCTCTCTCTCTCTGTGGCAGTAGCTGTGTGTTATTGCTGTGGGTCTCGGTCGTCCGCTCACCTCTGAAAGCCGGATTCGTGTGTAGCCACCGCAGCGGATCATTGGGAAATTTAATTACCCGTCTGAAAGCTCTTTCAATCAGACAGATTACCCGCTCCGTGTGTGTGTCCCTGTGTTTATGTGAGTGTGCATCCACACCCTAAGTATGTGTGTGTGTGCAGGCGTATACGGTCAGTGCGTCTGCGTGTGTTAGCACAGGCTGCTCACTGAGCATCACTCCTGGGAGCCCAGAGAGGCAGCGAGCGGGAGAAACACACTTTTTTTTTTTTTTAAAGTACTTTTTTTCTCACACAAGTGAGAGTAAGATTAATGGATGGTGTATTTGATCGATTTTCGTCACGCAGAGACAGATTTCTCACAAAGAAAATCAAAAGAAAACTGAACCTTTGATATTCTAACCCCAGACTCAGTTTTATTTAATAAGAGTGCAGGACACTGAGCAGCTCACAAAAGCAGCGGATTTCGTACCTTAGGCAAATAAAATAGCCTGAATATCTCTGAAATGTAGCGCTGGATGGAAAAATCGAACACAAATCAATTTGGCATTGAGGTCTTAGCGATAGATTCAAGCAGTTTGATACTCCACCCTTTCTTTCTTAAAGCTTCCTGTTGAGGACTAATCCCTTAGTCGTGTGGACAGACTATATGACATCCTGTTTTTTTTGTTGTTGTTTCTTCTCAACTGAAACAAATAACTCCTGTGAATTATGCAAAAACACAGTACAGCCAGAGCGTTCAGTTCCAGAGCTGGAAATAGTGTCCCATTCATACAGTGCCACAAAGACTGCATCCACACAAGTACATTTTCATTTTAAAATGCATTTGGCCAGGTTTGCGCCTGGTGTCCACTAATATGGAGACTTTTGGAAACTCTACTGATCTGGTTTTAGTTTGAAGACTTCGGGACAGCATTGTAGTGGGGATGGGAGGAAACAGAGACTTTTTGAAGTGATGATTCAGACACCAACATTCGGTTGTGATGACTGATTAAGTGCATGCACAGCTTTTGGAAACGATAAACCACTGTTTGTGTCCCGTTTCATGCTGAGGGACATGGTTTCTTTAAAGCATGATGATCATTCTCTAACCTTTACTACATGTTCATTATTATAAACCTGACAATGAAGATCTACTAACCTTTGTTTTTGAGCCTAAACCAAACCAAACCATATAGATTTATTTTTCAGTGACACATCAGATCAGATCAGAAAATGTTCCTATTTGTGTCATCATAGAAGACAGACAACGTATTTCCCGTTTAATTTGGAGAACTTGTTGAGACTTTGGGTCACCGTGAGCCGCCAGCTTTAATGTGCCTTGGCATAGATGGTGTCTAACACATTTGTGGGTTGGGATCTGGTGACTGTGAAGGCCTGTGGAGCATGTGATTCACTTCATTTTCATAAAATCAACCAGCGAGCTGTCATGTCATGTTATTGGAGCATCTACATTTTATATGTTTCCCCACTCATCTATTCGGGTGTTTTCTATACTCTGTGTGAAGAGAACTATAATCCCTGTAGCAATGTGATTGATTGAGTACCTCGACAATGGAAGCTATGTAAGCCTGATTGTACTGTTGCATGATTTAACCTCCCGCTGCCTCCTGGACTCCACAGGGAGGAAGGTCCTGGTCTTTCTAAAGTCACAGAGAAAAGGTGACCAGGTTTCTATGTTCAGAGCCCTGGGGCTTTGGATGACATGTCTGAAGAACTAAAGGAAACACTGCAAAAAAGTTTCATTTTAATCTCTTTGTTAAAAAGGTGCTTTCATGATCAAATCCCCTCAGAGCTGTCAATTTTAAAAATTTCATCTTATTGAATTATCTTTGATTCTGTTTTACTTTGACCCACTTATATATTTTCGTGTAACTTTATCTAACCTGTCAGTTTATTAATTTTGGTTAACACCTAAAACCATTCATTATCATTATTATTATTATTATTATTATTATTTACTACCTGTAACAATAGTAGCAGCCACATGGCTTTTATTTTGTCCGTCTAAACAAGTGGTTTTCTCAAAAAAAAAAAAAAAAACATTGAATTGGATTTCCATTAAACTTGGTGGACTGATAAAACATTGAGAGGAAAGAACAGCTGATTAAATTTTGTGATCTGGAAATAATGTTCTTTTGAAAAGAGTTCATCTAAATCCAACTGTTTAGCTGGAAACAGTTAAGTCGACTGAATTTTCTACATAGTTTTATTGTAAATCTCAATGTTTGTTTTCTGGTTATTGGTGATTATCTTTTTGTTTTTGAATCCATTGTGTTTATAGTCGAAGCTGTCAGTCAAACACTTACTTGTTATTCTCTATCTGAATATGGTGATATCCTGTTAATATGTTAATTTCTATTTTTATGTATTATGCAAATGTTTGGACAACTAATCTGTGCCTGATAGAAGATTACGACAATTAAAGGATGAACTAGAGGGTTACATTATTCTAAGTGGAAAAATGGAAACTACTGAGCAACATTGGCAGCTGAACAAATCTTTGTTTTCTTTTATTACACAATTACAGCCTCTCAGCCATAACTGGATATAATGAGAAGTAGAGACTTGATTTTCAAGCCAAACGGTCAAAACCAAACAATGTAAGTGACAGGAATGTGTAGCAGCCACTAGAGGATCAATCAGCATTGTTGGAAATATGTGCTCTGATTGCATTTTAGGTTACTGATTGATTACTACTGCATGATTTCCAGTAATACAATAGCTGATCAGTATCTTTATCTTATCTTTCTTACTGCAGCAAAATGTTCTTCTCAGCTTTGGTTTCAAGTCACTTATGGCAAGTCAGACTTTTTGGCAATGTTGAAGCATCAGCTGGTGCTTTTATGTATAACCGCACACTAAAAGGAGTTTTTTTTTTTATCAAGACTTGCTTTATATAAATAACATTTAATTGAAAATTGAACTCTCATCTACAGGAGCATGTAAGGTTTCAGTCTCACTCAAGGACACTTTGTCAGGACAAACAGGTTTGGAAACAGTTTGGCAGATGCACACATTTTTGCTGTGAACCTCAAGTCACCCAGTCTGGCCTGGAACCAGACAACGTACAGTATGTCCATGTGAGAGGAGAAGGAACAGACAAGCTGCACGACACCTAGAAAATAACCCGACACTGTCGCTGGCTGGACCACGAGCAGATGGAATTCAGGAATATCACTTCTCCTCGCTGTGTCTGACTGATCTACTGTTTGCGTGCTGCTTTGCATCTATTTGTTGCCTTGGGCACACACAGAAACAGTGCAGATCAAAGAGCAAGTTAATGTGCAATGTTGCAACAAGATTTTAAACAAGATTGTTCACGACTTCTCATTTAGACTCCTTGATGAAATACCGTCATCTTATGACAGAGTGAGAGCCAGAAATGCATTCATCTTCAATCTCCGATCCGTCAGAGCAGGGTGATATAGTGAAAGACAGCAGCAAACTATGATTGACACAGTGGGTGCAGGACAAAAATACAGCGGATGCACCAAAGTAAAAAGAACCATGTTTAAAATAGACTTTACGTTGTAAAGATTTGAGAGCATCGAGGAGAGACGACACAAGAATTTTCAACTTATTTTGCATTAACAAAACTTATTTTAAGGATTCTAGTAACAAGTGCTCACATTTATGGGAGGCAATGATAAGCAGAAGGCTCTCAAAGTTAATGAGGTTCATCGTTAATAATTTGATGCTGAATTTAGAATCTCCTCTGGTTCCCCTCTGGAGAGCTCCAAAACTCCTGGAGGTACACTTACCCCAGTTTGGGAATAGTGGTGCTACATACAATATGCTCTTCAGTGTAGTGGGGAAAAAAACCCTCAAAAGATCCAGAGGCCTAATTTCAGGTTCTTACACTCACATTTTGTGCTTCCAAATAACTCAAGTCAAAATGGTGATTCATGCTGCTTATTACTGAATTGGAAAATTTGCCAATTTTCTGACTTTATTTTTCTCTAAATGTCAAAAGTTCTCCTTTTAAATGGTTAACCGCTGAGCTGCTGCTGCACTTTTGTTCCATTCCCACATGGTAATGGCTGAAAAACTGGTCTCGCGGCCATAGGTTGATGCTGAACGCTTATGTGGTGTCACAACATCGCAAAAGTGGGATGGATTCATTAAAAGGGAGGATAGAGCATTACTCATTTATCAAAATTACCCATTCACTTTCCCAGCCAAAATATTCTCAGTGAGGGGACTCAAACCAAAAGGCCATGTCACAAACCAGACAAAATCAGCTTCTGAAGTATTATCATCTGGCTGCACTCCACCATAAAAATCACAATATTTTAGAAAGAACGAGCCCACAGTTTGACAGTAAAGTGACACGAGTGAGTAAAGCTGGAGTATGTGCTTTTTGAAGTGAGTGCTGTAAGAGAGACAGAGCAGGGAATTGTTAAGAAAGGGATATTATAGAATTATCATTGTTCAGAACATGTACTGTTGCATAATGCAAGAGTCAGCACTTTGATTCTTCCAACTGCCTGTATGCCTTAACTTCCAGCTGTACAGATGCTGTCTTTCAGCTTAAAACAGTATGCAAATGTACTTCTGGGAATCAAGTGCTATTTTTCCTGCTTATTCTGGTTCAAGCCTGTTTTCATTTTGCACTTGTACTTGAATTAATTTTCCCTGAAGCTTGTCTTGTGCATGTGGGCAGCAATTCTATAACTTTACTCCTATACAATTAAATTATTGCATGGCCTCCTATGGATATTTCCATATTGTTATTATTCGTAATTATGGCTTGTACAGTAGCAGTTTCTTTTGTCAATATTCATACCATTGGCATCTGCCTGCATCATATAGCTAGTCCTGTAGGTGAAATAAGTGGACAGTGTTGAAATGATGGCACACTGTAATTGAATGCACATATTGGTGTGTACAAGCATTATTTTCTATGTGTGCGCTATATTTATACATCCTACATGCTCCACTGCTTTGGTCCATATGCATCTCACATCCTGTTTGACCCCGCGAGCCAGTCCTCATGTAGTATACTGTATCTGTGTTTGCTCCTGTGTTATCGTGTATAGTCAGGACCAGTTATAGTTCAGCGTTGGAGTTTGATGCTCAGTATGGATGAGTCACATCACTGCTGGTTCCTGCCTGTCACTATTAGCTTCTTCAGCTCAGCAGCTCCACATTTGCGTTGTCAACTTGTGCTTAGTGGTTCTCAAACATTAAGGCTTGTGAAGCCGTAAAATGAAGAAATGTCGGCTTGTGGCCCATTTTCCTTGTTTCATCTGATTAATTTTAAGAGGTCTGAAAATGGAAAATATTTTTTCCTGTTTTCCCACCCTCTTAGTCATATGGCATCAGGTCTGCTGTCATGTACACTCACATTTTTACACATTTCCTTAGCCTTTGCTCCAAACGGAAATATCTCAACAAATGTCTAATTTCCATTAAATCTTATACAGGCATTCATGGTCCCCAGAGGATGACTTGTAATGACTATGCTAATGCCATGAACATTTTTGACCAAATACCTGCAAAACTGACTAAACCAACAGTGTCAGCTGTACTTTTGAGCACTAATTAGCAAATAGGAGAATGCCAACATGCTAAATGAAGATGATGAACATGGTAAATATTATACTCGCAAATATTAACACATTATGCCGACATTTAGCAAAGTAGATTCAGAGCTGCTGAAGTGCAGACTGTACATATTGTATATTTTCCTACTTATCATTCTTCTTACTTGTTTGTAACACAGAAATCTTCTGTGAATTTTTTGGTTTTTTTGCACCAACACCTGGCACATGGATACAGTTCACATAGTGTGACCAGAACATTTGTGTCTGAGCTGAGAGTTGAGCAGTGCCATCAGAAAACACATGTTTCTTAAATCCCCACAGCGACGCATAATTATCATATTCTCTTTCCATGTCACTGGACGTAGGTTGAAACTTTTGATTATGCTGGTACGGCATGTGCATTCTGCAGCTCAGTCACGTGTAATGACTTTAATGCCTGCTGTGGCGTGTTTTCTCAAGGCAATAGGCAACCGACATGTAGTCATACTCAGGCTGTGTTTGTGTGACTCCTGCACGCTGGGTTTGACACTCTGATGCTGACCTACTTGACATCATGTTTAATATATGCCCCGCTCTCCATCTTGCATCTTCTCTACATTTCTTTTTCTGTCCTTTCTTCTCTTTTTCTCACCATCGGGTCATTACTCAGACTCCAGCTCCTCCCTCCTCAGTTTATGGCTCTCCCGCTTTTCGTTCTCAACCTTCCCCCCGTCTCTTGTTACCTCTCCTTCCTCTACCTCCTTGCTGCATGACCATGCAATAACCAATGCCACGCTTCATTAAGTGATCACGCGAGTGTGTGGAGAAACATCTCCTGTTCTCCATCAAATCGTTAGCTTTGACCTCTACGAGCTCCAGCGTTTACCACAGTTTAAATCTCGTGATCTCAGAATGAAAGACAGATTTTTACGACAATACATTTCCACACATCCACTGTTGCATTATAATGTTTTGAATACTTTCTGCAGCTCTCTATATAGCCTCATGTATGGAAATATTATACTGGCTTTATTGAACAGCCTGATCTCTAAACGGAGAAATGTCCTGCATACTTTCAAGGAACAAATCCGTGATGTTTCCTCTTAATCACACAGAACGAGCAGCACAGTTAACAGGACACGATGTGCCTTAGCTGTACTGTTCTGCTTCGTCATAAGGGGGTCTTTCCATGTTGGCAGGCAGGCAGGCTTATTTATTAAGCATTAGCTCATATTTTATCATAGCAGTTAATCTTGCTTCACTAATACTCCCATGCATCAACTATTATATCCTAGTGTATTTAAGGCTTATGGCTTTATCAAAGCTTTTTTTTTTATGCTTTTCTTCTCTCAGCAAAACAGAAATCACCTCATAAATAACAACATACATGTCCCTTTGCGCCGGGCCTCCAGCTACTGCAGGTCAAAGCTCAGGTAACATGCAGCACTCGCATGTTGTGGCGAGCTTTTGATGCCATTGTGAGTGAATTTCCGTGGCGGAGAGATTAAAGTGCGAAAAGCAAGGCGTTTACAGATGTGTGTAAAGGTGAGAAATATTTTGTGAATGTGTGTAGCACAACAAGAGCAGCAGATTATTTACCTCTTGAATCCTTTAGGCATTTTAAAAGGTTCCAAATAATTTCTCTACTTTCGTGATGGCTTCATTTAGTTTTCAGTTTCTGTGTGTGTTATAATCTGCACTTCTGAGGACTGCTCTCACCACGTTCTACGCTTTAATCCTGCTCTAATTTCTGTCTCTACCTCGCTAAAGGTAGAAAACATCCCATACTAAATCCTATTTTTCTCTATCCTCGATAACCTCTGACCTTGGCTAAGCCAGAGAAAAGCCTTCTGGGAAATGAAACATGAAGCCAGTTATTTGACGCCTTTTTACAGATCCCTGCACACTAACATTCATAAGGGCCTAGACACACACACACACACACACACACACACACACAGTCACACATACACACACACACAGATATAAGCACTGACCTCTACACCTGAATGACTTTAAGACTGACCATTTAACATCAAGATGATTCAGTGACCCTGAAGTAGCACATCTACTTTTTGACATCACTGGTCAATTGTACATATTGATGTTGGTCTTTAGTCGATGACTTTGATAATGGAGGGCCTGTGTGAAGAAGTCTTTGAGCAGGGGGACTTCATCCCTGAGGGAGCAGTTATTCTGAGAGGGAATGGATGGTGTGTCACATTGTGCTGTGTTGGCCAGAAACACAACAGTTTTAGTAATGGCAACCCACTGACCTTTCCACTAATGTCTGGCCCCCACTTCCCTTCACTGAATCACAACATCCAACACCTCCAAAACAGCACAGTGTGGTAAAATTTAATGAAATGCAGAAATTTCACTCTGATATGCAGATTGTGAACTATGCATGAAAACTGTGTGAATGAAAAGACCCTGAGCTCGACTGAAAACAAGCCACCTCCTGCCAATGCAAACACACACACACACCTCTGTCCAGCCAAAAACCACAACATTTCAGAACAGACAATGAAACACCCTCCAACAACAATAATGAACAATTATCCCATTGTATGACACTTTAGTTGTAAAGAACAGGCTCAAGTTTCTCACACCGTGGCGAGTTATAGCTTTTGTTAAAAGGCAGTGACAATGTCCCTCCCTCTCATCCCAAAGTTGTCCACAGTTGTAACATATTTTTTAATTCCTTGAATGCCTCTGAAAGTGTGTGATTTGACACTGTGCTCTTGCGGAACAAGAGCAAGTGAAACACTCCCAAATAAAGATGGCACAATAGCAGCCTGATAATAGCCCAACCTGACAGACTTGTGTTGAAAGTTTTATTCCGTGTAGTGCATCATAGTGGACGACAACCAATGTCAGGTCTGAGACACCTCACAACATTTCAGAAAAACGTAAATTTTTTGCACAACGAAGTCCAAATGCTGACCAATAAGAGCACAGAGCACTCTTCCATACACAACTGTAGACATGGTGAAGAGATAGGGGGATGATGTTGCTGGTGCTGCGAAGGAAACAGAAGAAAGGTCACTGCCATTTTTTTCTTTTTAAGCTTCATCATGAACGTCACGAAAGACGGCAAGCTATGATTAGTTGGGGACTCATGTGTCTCAACCAAGACGTGGCAAGAATTTATATCTCTGTAATCATGTAAATGACAGTGACTGTAACACACAAAAATATGATGGAGAATCCAGCATAAGAGAGTGTTCAGTGTCCAATACAGCTGCGTTGGTAAAGGATGAGTTTAGGCTAAAAGTTATGGAAAATCATTCTTTTATCTCGACGCTGGCTGGACAAATCAACTAATCCTCCACATGCTGGACCACTGAAATTATTAGACACGTTTGATTATGATTAATTAGGAGCTTGACTGTTGCCAACATCAAGCAAATGCTGAAAATTAGTGATGATGTGGCAGGAATATGTAACACACCACAGTGTCCTCGTCTACACGCTCACAAACAAACCCGCTCACCAAAGCATTGCTCCATGATGCCACTGGTCAATAAGCCAATAAGCTCCGCAGGATACCTTTAAATAACAAACACTTGAAATGTTAAATTTTGTTCATGAAGTGAGACGTGTCCACCCACCACACCCTTAATTTCTATTGTGTCATGTGATATGCAAAAAACACCCCTGTTTCAACTCTTTCCTCTCCGTTGTGTATTCACTTCACGTCTCAGTAACATGTTGAACCTGTCTTGTATGACAGCTGTGTAAGAAACGTCTCATTTGCATGCACCTTTTTAAGATGGAGTTCATCTCTATTTTCAGAGCTGACGGCTCTGGTTCAAAACCAATTATTAGGATGCATTTTAAATTATTTGAATATGATATGCAAACAATCAGGAATCCTCAAATTTAGTCTCTGATTAACTGTGAACTGAACATCACCGGGATTTAAATCAGCATAACATCACAGACTAAACTCTTGATTTTCTGGTTTCCAGCTGTGGGACAGAGATACACACACTTTCACACACACACACACACACACACACACACACACACGCACACACACACAGAGCTAATGGTGATGTCCTATTTACGAAAAGAAATCACACGCCATGAGTGCTGTTGCCTTGCCTTGAAATGACACATCTGTGTGATCATATAGTTGTTATGTAGACGTTAGATTGATAGCCAGCAAACTGAACACTGCTGTATTAATAATCATCTGTGGGCGACAATGTGTCTGTCAGTCTCCTCTCAAGGCAACAACATTGACAAAAAAGAAAAAAGAAAAAAAATATGAGGAGTAACATTTTTGACTGCAGCCTCAAACAATAATTGAGGGAAGTTTTAGAAGAGGAGCATGTTTTAGGCCCACACACATTCAGTGTTTTTGTGGCCAAGAGCAGCTTCACACAAGCACTTTATGAGTTTTGAAATTACTCATTGAAAAGTTATTTACTAATTACTCAATAGCAGAAAATTTTGATACATTTTTAGGAAGATTTTAAAGTAATTTTTTATCTTTTAACAACTCCAAAGCCGCCACACCCACATGTCACCCACACCATTGTACACATAGTTTAACAAGCCACCACACTATACAGACTACAGGAGGTATTTTAATGACTGTCAACAGCTAGGTCAGCCCTATATGACTGCAAACAGCACCACACAAGTCTCATCTTCACAGTGAAGCTGCAGGGTTCCCAAAAAGGCTAGCAAACAGCTATGATGGCACAAATAACATGAAAATAAGACAACTTTAGAGTTACCACACAGCACATTCCTCCACCTCTGCAAACACATCCTGGACCAGTCTGTCCACTGATCACACGTAAACTAATCTGATATCAATAGTCCCATCCAACTCCTGGTATGACAGCAATTAAAGCTGCCTCCGAAATGCCTAAGTAACAAAGTGATACTGGCATTAATCACTGTAATGTAATTATTGAAGAGGCTGTTTTTCACTAAAGACATTTTCACATGTCACAGTTGCATGTAAATAGCAAATGAATGATGGCAGAATTCCATTAAAAAAAAAGGATTGACAAATTATCACATCCTGTTTTATTTATGTTTTACACAGTGTCCTGGGACTTTTTGGGAATCGGGTTGTACAGGCTGTGCTTTTCCTAATATGACCTAATATGACAAAATCAAAATATCTGCAGTGAGAAAGACCCATTTCAAACTGTAACTCCTTATATGATGCCAAAAAATGTAATAATAACACTGTAACACCTTACTCAATAATAATGCTTGTTTCAGTCAAGACACAACAGTGATATATATCTTGGTTTGGGGTGTGGCTCTGGATCATGTGGACTAGTTTGATGCAGACTAAATAAGCTGGTGTGGCATCGAGGATACAGTGGTCAGTGTTGGCGTATACTTATCAACACTTATGGAATCGACCTGCCCGGCCCTGCAGTATATACAGCATGTTGACAGTGTGCTGGATGTCAAGTTAGCTGCCTGTTCTTTCTAAACCGCTCATCACCGAACAGAATCCCTTTAATATTACCTTGAAGTTATATCCATCGAGGAACTGTGCAAATCTTGTCACAATAAAAGTAAACCTTGTTTCAAACTAATCATTACAAGAGATGGAAATTACAGTAATCTTGCTGGAGTGTACTCTTCCTGTCTCCCTTGCGTCTGATTTTTCACACATACAAAACACTGTTAATTTTATCAAAGCTTATGCCCGATGTGTTTGATTCCCGTCTGTCTTTCTCTGTCTGTCTCCGTCCATTTGTCAGTCTGGCGACCTGGATTTTTTTTTCGTCCTTGCCCCCCCCCCTTTTCTTCCTGTGCTCTCGGCTTCAGCAGCATGTCAAATAGATAATCAATAGCCTCCTGCGGCTTTGTCCCCCTGCATGCTAGATAATGGTTAGAGTTGCCAGTGCGCTGAACACACCTCATTAACCACTGGTTGCAGTGGTGTGGTTTTTCCAACACAGCCCCAGCCCCTAGTCAACAGTATGAGTGATGCACCTGACAGTCATGGCAATGACACACATATTTCAGCCCTGCTGCCACTGCAAGGGTGACGATACTCTCATCAGACTGGGACTCGCTCCAAGTCAACTCATGAAAATTCTCTTTTTCTATTTTGCGTCATCTTTTTTTTCATTTGTATTTTGTGCTCAAACATACATAAAATAAAAGCACATAAATGGCTTTCTGTGTATGTGGTTGTAGGTAGAAAGGGGATCAAATCAGTCAGAAGGTGTGATGAGTCTTCTGCAAGTAGACACAAGCTGGAAGTTCATATTATATCACACATACTGTACCTACAAACGCACACACAGCCGTATGACAACATCAAGTCAAAACATGAATGCTGGAGGCCGAATGCAAAATAAGCAGGAGAGACAAAGAAGAAATGGACGGAGACAGCGATGGTTGTGTGAATCGTAAAGGAGGATGGAGAAGCTCAGAGATAATCCAGAGACTGTTTTCAGCAGTTCTGCTTCAGTGCGCGTGTATGTGTGTGTGTGTGTGTGTGTGTGTGTGTGTGTGTGTGTGTGTGTGAGACGGAGAGAGAGACCTGTATGTGGCCTAATTTAAAGTCACACATGTATGGTGTTTCTGCTGCAGACTGTCAGGGAGACAAACATCACCTCACATGTGACACCTGAGCCGCGTGTGCTCTGCTGCGGGGATGAAAAGCTTCCAATCAGCCAATCAATACATTTATTTATCTCGGCTGTGAATGTGAATTAGAAACTTTGCAATTCTCTGTGGTGTTAATGGTTTGTTTACACTTTGCAGTGCACATTCACACATCTAAAACTCCTGGAACACAGACAGGCAGGGAAATGAGCGCAGGCAGTTCGATACAAACAAGGCAATAAACACGGAAACAGCCAATTTCAAGACAGAATGAGCAGCGTGGAAGGCGACTGAAGATTATAATTATCATTCTCAGTTATAGAAGATAAGTTGTGAGCACAGTTTTTTTGGATTTAAGTGATTATGAAATGAGAAAAGAAAAATTTAAAACAGGATATGCAAGCTTTGTGTCTATCTTGCCTCCTCCCGTTGCATCTCTCAATTTCTTTTTCTCCGCCACCTCATATTCCACCTCTTCCTTGATTGGACAAGCTCCCTCACTGCAGATTTTGATTGGCTCAGAGAGCATTGCTGTGCAGAGTCTGTGTCATATGGAGACGAGGCTGTGGTGTCTCCATTTCAGACACATGCCAAGATGCGCAGAGGTGCACACACACACACACACACACATGCACGTTTGTTTGGGAAATCAAATGGGCATGCATGCAGACACACAGACACAGGCTAATTTTTCTCCTCTTTTCAACCAAACACTCCACTGCTATGATATTGAATCTAAATTATTGAAATGGAGTCATATCTGCACTCTGTTCCCCAAAGTAATTATGTGAAGCAGAGACTCTGTGCATCAGGTCCATCATGTCATCATGTTAGTCATCTTGTTCATTCCATTTCATTTCCTACAAGCAGCAATGTTTTACATTCGGTACAATCCCTCAGCACGGCAAATACACAAGTCAAGACATTATTTAGTCGCTCAAATCATTTCACAATAATGTTGTGATTCTTTTGGAGGAATTGCAATATCTAGAAAATGAACTCAAAGTAGACCAAAAGCACACAGAGGCATGAAATATATTTTTCAAGGAATGATCTGATGAGCTCCCCCCCCAAAAAAAATCCCTGTCGGAGCACAGTCAATCTCTGCCCCTCTTCCTGTATCATTGTTCATTATTAAACAGCGTCTGCAGTCAGCACAGTATGGGACATGTTACTGCTGCCACAGCTTTGTACAGTGACAGCTTCATAGAGATCATTTCTGGTTTGGATTTCTTCCTCTAAAAAGGACTTATCTGTCTGCCATGTTATTACCTCTGACAAGGAAGTTGTGTTTCCAGTCTTGGTTGTTTTGAAGTTTAAGGAGAATAGTTTCAGTCAATAGTTTGGAAGTTTATTTCGGCTGCCTGGCAAACTGTGATGACAAGACTCCAGGAAATCACTGCACCTGAACAAATATACTATTTAAAATAATATACTATATAACCCCCCATAAAACTGCAACTTGTCATTTTCACAATTCAGTTTTCATAACGATTAAACAAACAAGATATAACCTGTTAATTGCTGAGCTTTAGAGGCGCTGGTAGATGTTTTTGCTTTGCAGGCGTGAGTGGTATCAATCTTCTAAACTCTAGAAGCAAGAAATCAAAGAAGCGTCTTTACAAAAATGTCAAACTCTTCCTTACAGTAATCAAAAATTCAATTCATTTTGAATTTGATTGTGAGTCAAATACTGAAATCAATATCTCAAGATCAATATGAATATGTTTCTAGTAGTTATATATTTGGATATATACATGGCAAATGTATGTAAAATAATTAAATTCATATTTAATACAATTAACTGGGCTCTACTATAATGCGTTAAATCGAGGAAAAGCTTCTCCAATCTAATACAAAACCTTGCATATCTCATTATTTTTCAATACAATTCTTCTTGGAATCATTCATGTGAATTTAATAAAACATTAAAACAATATGCTGGTTCCAGATCTGCACTAAAAAAATGTCTTAACATTGTACAATAGGACATTTTTCAGCATTTTTACTGTCTAGATATCTAGTGCATGTATACCATGCCTGTCTATAAGTATGTGTCTGCATTTAAAAAAAAATCACATTAAAAAATAGAGGATGGCACAGCTCTAGCAGAGGTATGGATTCTCTGAGTGCTTTCTGGATTGAAAAATATTTGGCACTGGTTTATAAGTGTAAGGCCTCCCTGCTTAGCAAAAGTTACAGACACAGCATATAGCTGGAAAAAGTGAACAGAGCAGAACCAAAGCAAACAAAACTGTGCAGGACCATAAGCTCACATCACTTAAAACATCATCAAATTTTGACCCTAATATGTCAAATCCAATGATGAGCTGCACATGGCTCATTTCAGCTGAATTATGCAGCCCGTCTTCAGCAGATAAAAGGCCTTATAGCAGCTTATTACGACCCGTATGTGTTTATTGTTAGGCAGCAACTACTGGAAACCGGAGTAAATACGATAGGAGCAAAGGAGGAAGTCAGGTGTTAGGTGAATAGTGTAAAGAGCGAGAAAGTTCACATATGGAGGAGGAGGAGGGGGGTGGATGGATGGGTCAGATACACAGAGGCTTTCACCCAGGAGACCGTTATTCAGGTCCCATATGAAACCAAAAGTCCACATTGACTTATTTCAACTTGCAAAACGTAATAACAAAGTTATGTTACACATGTGATTTAAGTTATGTCTATGATTTTAACCCAAACAATGATTTTTTTTTACACCTAAGCAAGTAGTTTTGGTGCCTAAATCTAATCAAATTGAGACTGTTTCACAACATTAATCAGGAGACAATGAAGGTCCTCTCCAACAGTCATATATGTCATTTTGTGAGTCACTGTCAATCGACCTCTTCAGTCATTTAGGTATGAGGACATGTTGAGGACATAACGAGTTTTAACAGCAGCAACTTGAAAAGAGAAATATATATGAAATGAAAAGTGATTAATTATTTCTACCCCCAGATAAGCTGCTCTATTGAATTCTTTCTGTTGTACTAATCATCTATCTCTAAAGGCCCAGGAGGGAGCAGGGCATGTTTCACTCTGCTGTGTATCAGATGGCTACCTAACAGACCTCTGCTGAGCTCTTCTGTTACAGTACATCACATTAATTTATATAATCCCCTGCTCTGTGATCCTTTACATTAACATTTCCAGTGCAGCAGCTGCACAGACTAAAACCCGCAGATTACAGATTATTTTATCATAGTTAGATTAAAAAAAAGATGACGGGAGAAGAACAATAGACATCAGAGAGAGGTGGGAAGAGATGAAGGGTGCGATTGAAGGAGTGATGGGGGGACGAGGTGATGCACAGATGGTCTCAGGGTGAGGAAGAGGAAGATGACTGTGATTTGGATTTGAATGGCAGACGAGGCAGAGGGAAAGAGAGAGAGAGGTGAGGTGAGGTGGGGAGAGTGAGGGGGAAAAATAGAGACAAAGATCAAGGACGTCTACATCTGGAGCCAGTTGGACCAGCTGTCCATGAATTCAAACTTAAGCCCAGTTATAGTGTCTTTACTAAGCAGAGCACTGGTGCCCTATCACCAGGACAATAACGTTTGTCTATGCCTTCAAAAAAAAACTCGACTGTCACGAAAATTATTTGCATATTCCGATCCAACACAGCTCCGGTTCATGTTTGTTTAGGCACAAAACGACTTGTAGCAGCTGTTCATGAGTCAGCTGAAATTAAAGCTGCTGTCAACATTAAGCTTAATTTATCAGCATCACAGACTTTAACTACATTTATTGAGTATCTTAAAGGCACTGATGTTTTCTTAAATAACATTAAATTAGAAAAAGAAAGCACAATACACATCAAATTACAAACATTGTCCTGTACATTTGTCATGAAGTGGAAAATCAGCTAAAGAGACCAAAGCCATTTTTTTGTACCAGGCTGTAAACATGTTTTCTTCTGCTGTAAAGTTGGACATTTTAACATGGGAGTCAAATGTACTTGACTCCCTTTTGGAGCCTGCCTCAAGTGGACCTTTGAGGAACTACAGCTTTTGGAACTTCTGTGTTGTTTTTATTTTTCAGCCTCGGAGACATTTCTTAAACCTGTGTTGATGGATTTTTCAGCCACTTGGGCACAGAACAGCAAGCTGTCACCACAACATCCTGCAAACACAGAACATTAGAATCCATCTGAAGTCGTGCTTGTGTCCACATGACAAATCCAATTCACTCTCCTTTTAGCTCTGCTTTTGGTCTCAAACTCCTGAGGGAAATCTCGGGCTCTTTAGCATCCAAATGCTCCACTATCTTCACTATCTTTGTCTGCCTTTGTGTGTCCGTCTCTCGGTGCTGGGCAGGTAGCTTTCTCTCCAAAAACAGCTGCCTGCCGCTGCTGAAATTACATTAACACTGATGCCTGTAACGCTCCGTAGAGCTGAGGAGAACTGAGCTGAGGAGAACTGCAGAGTCAGGTGATAATTCTTTCACATTACGGAGTCATTTGTGTATTAACAATGGATGAAATATTGATTTTAGAGCAGCTCTGTCTTTTAATGGTGTAACCTGACGTAGTGAATCACTACAGTGTAAAACTGGCCAGAAGCTACAAAGAGCTTTGGAAGGATTTTACACACAAACTTAGGAATGAATTGACAAATAGCTGGTGCCACCCAGTCCTGTGCTCTCTCTCTCTCTCTCTATTATATATTCTCTCTGTCTTGTTTTTTACCACACTGACTTTCCCCCCGCTCGTACGATCGCTTACTATTTTCTCCTTCCTCTCAGCCTCCCTCTCTCTTTAACTCTCCTCTTATTTTCCTGCTCGCTCTCTATTAAAAATGGTTGCCTCTGCTCACCTCTGCTCGGTCTTGCAGATTTATTTTGGTCCTGTGCCTGTTAGCACAGCGGAGCACGCTGGTTGTCACCCTCATCTACCACCGCTTTGCTGCCCACCCCTCACTCTTACCCCTCCTCCCTCTTCACATTGGCCTAAATAATTTTCTTCCTGCTCATCTTCATCTCCTCCTTTATGAATTTCAATCACTTCTTCCCTCCCGGATGATCAGCTCTGTCTTGGCCTTTTTTCTTTTATTTACCTTCTCTCTCCTCTCCTCTCTCCTACCGTCCCTCCTCCCTCGGTCATTTGGTTAGGTATATTTTCAGCAGGGGAAGCGTACTTTTGGCATTAGCCTCCGTGCTGGGGTTCATCAGTGCCGGGGTGCGAGGACTCAGCCTGAGAGGTTGCGCGGGGGTTACTGCCACTGTGGAACTATAATTACCTCGGCTGTCCGTCAAACAGCGGCGCATCCACACACACGCACACGCACACATATATATAGTCTCCTGTGAAGTTGTAGCTGTAATTGTATGTTTGAATCTTTTACTTCATGTAGGAATACACCGACACTGCTGCTTCAGCCCAACATCTTGCTGCATGTCAATTTTGCTCTTCTGGTGCCAACAGAGGTGGTCTCTAATAAAAAGAGAATTATCTGGTGTGAAATGTGTAAATGCATGTTAATATTTGCCTTCCTGTTTGTTTATGTGCATGTATTTGTTTGATTTTTAGCTTTTAGAACGATGCTAACGTCACTGTGGGGCAGTTTTGTCTCCGCTGACTCATGCCTTAAGATTCTTTGGGGTCAACAAAGGTCATCTTTTTAGATTCCCGTTGTGCATGTGATTGCGTCGCTTGAGGAAAGCTTCAGACATCAGGAAAATACTGAGCTAATTAGGGGGTCTAGCAGATATTTTTGAAGAAATTTTCTTATAAGGCTGTGCAGGGATAGCGGTGGGCGTACTACAGTATGAAGCAAAATATCTGTAGGCCAGGGATTTGGTATTAACTTAATGGTGTGCAGGATTTTACACAGAGAGACATCTTTGGGGTATGGCAACAGTAAATGGAGAAATGTACAATGAAAATAAAAACCCCATACCCCATTTCTAAATAGATTGCAAAAAATACCCTGTCAGTCACCAGAAACATCTATCATGCAAAGTATTGAATTGTCAAAGTATTGCCTCCATGTTTGTTTGAAAAAAGAAATCAGTTGTCATTGAATACAACTGCAAAACAAGCTAAAAAACCAATTATTTTTTCTTCCAACAACAATCTCCAGCTGTGACAAGCGCCTCAAATTTTTTTGGTCATATTTCACTAAAGGATGCATGTGCTTTCACTGGAATATATTTGCCTTCAATATGCCTCATGTGTCAAGTGCGTGTTATTATATGTTTGCTGCAGCGTCCTGCTCTCAGCTTATCCAGGCACGTCGCAGTAATTGGAAAACAAAGTCAAATTCATTTTAAATCAAGTTTTGACCCCCCCCTAAACCTTGAAGACTGCCAATTACTGATGGGTAGCGAGCTCACTACGGCAGAGACAACATCAGCATTGTTTGGAGTGCGGTTAATGCTGCTAACACAGTGCCGCTTGTATATCGAGTGTGGATTCAGGGAGAGCTGTGTTAAATATTTCAGCTGATGTCCTCGCAGGCATTTGCTGTACCGAGAGAGAGAGAGAGAGAGACTATTGATGTGGTTAACAGCTGAAAGATGGATGAGGGTAGATCAAGCTCAACCGGAATAGCAACAACAATAAGGCAATAACAGTTTCTAATCTTTGTTTTTCACTGTAAAATTACTGCAGTTTAGCTGATCCTTGAAAGCGACTGGATGTAGTGATGGAAAAACTGAGCCGGTCCCAGTCTGCTGTGTGATTTGGGTCCCGGGTGACTCCTAAACAACTGTTACACCAACAGGGAAGAGTCGATGTTGTGGAAAAAGAAATCACCTCAGCTGTTGTTTCTTTCATACGCTCCTGTTTTTCTTATCGCCTTTATCTCATCTTTTTCCTTTCTTCACTGCGTTTCCTCTCATCGTCTCTGCCACTGAGCTGGGCCCTACCATAATATGTTTGTTCAGCTCTGCATTAATATCCAATAACAAGCACAAATCTGATCCAGGGAGAAAGAGCCTTTTCCACCTCTGCCTGCCTCTTTCCTGTCTCTGTCTCAGCAACAAGGTGGATTCAGCCTCAAATACCAACGCACAAAGCAGAGCTGTAGATGTTTGCCCGGCTATTATTTCCAGCTCTCTCCATGTCGTAATATGCTCAGTGCTCTGTTTTGATGTGTACAATAAACTTACCAGAGGAACGCCACGGGAGGTCTGTGCAGCTCTGGGAGTGGCGCGGTAGGGAAGGCAGCTTAGGAGCTTATGGACAGCCAACACAGCTGTTATAGACAAAACAACAAGGAGCTGCACCACCCTGCCTGCTGCCAAGCATGGCAAATCATGCAGCGCTTCTTTCTGACAACAGGTGCAAATTTAGGATTCACAATAAAAAAAGAAATAAAGAAAGTGAAGAAAAAAAAATGGTGGAGCTTTACAGGTTCTCTGTTTAGTGTCTCTTCCCGCAGTCATATTGGAGATGTTTTACTATTGCTAAGAATGGAGGCCATAATAAATGATTTTTTTATAACTGTGTTAGAGCACTCAGTCATTGAACGTCTCACTGTGTTTCAAAAGCATCAGTTAATCAATGTTTCCGGTGGATAATGTCATTTCTCTACAAAGTGCAAGAGAGCATAAACAGGTGCCAAATGCTGCACCCCAGAGTGTCTTTTCCTATTTATACAGTTTTCCATTTTACATTCTTGTGAAAATCTATGTTTGTTTGAAAATCTATGAGTGTTTGCTTCTGGCTCTGAAGTCATTTTTCCTCCTCTCTCTCTCTCCCGCCCTCCTTCTTCTTCCCTCTCTCACTGTTTTACATCCCTTGTCCTCTAATCGGACTTTTTTGAGAAGTAGAGAGAGAGGAGAGAACGTCTCCAGGAGATTTGAGAAGCCCATGAAGTAAAGCGGCTCTCTTCCAAAGGCAGCTAAGAGGCTCAGGGGAGGATGGCAGTCGCCGTCTTCTTCCAGAACATGTGCCTCAAAGCAGTGACATGGTGTCACAGCGAGAGAGGAGCATAGAGGAAAAGAGGGGAAAGTGAAAAAAGCAGAGGGAGGGAGAAAAAGAGAGACAGAAAGAGAAAGAGAAAGACAGAGAGAGAAAGAACTTGGTCAACTTGTCATCCATTATGGATTGCCTATTATTCATTCAGGCCCAACCCGCCTTGTGCTGTGCTATTCTTCCTCTTTCATCTTTACTCTATTACTCAATCTTTCTGTGAGTCTGTGTCTGTCTCTAGGCAGGAAACCCACTGTGCAGTATTTTAGGATCTCATAAGGGCAGCTCTGCTGACTACAGTAAAGTGTGGCGCTGTGCACTTCCTACAACACACTCATAGCAAATACATCAGACAACGATGCTAAAGAGAAACAGCACACAACCAAATAACAAACTACATATGCTCCTGCACTAGATCTGTCTGTACAATGAAATCGTTACACATTACAAACCGAATGATGATGAGCGCTAAAATGTTAAGTTGGAAAGAAAAGAAACTGAGAAACAAAGACAAGTCTTTTGCTGTCAAGGCTCCAACACTTTCAAATGTCTTGACAACAAATTCTGTATCTGGATTATAAATAGCTTTGCAGTGATTTTTCAGATTGTCTGATCGTACAGCACTTTGTAGCTGTGTTTTTGAAAAGTGATACATAAGACTAGTATATGAATATTGATATTGTCATAACAATCTCATCCCCACTGACCCTGATTGTGCTCCTACATTGTCCTAAATTGGGACATATTTTCTGCAGTTATATGCTACACTGAGTTTTTGATGCAAAGTTTTATGGCAGCAGATATCAAACCTCATGGAAATATTATAGAGTTACATAGTAATTTCCCCGAACTTCAGCTTGACTCAATTATGTAGTATCTTTGAAAACTTTGAGATCTTGTTCTAACTTTCATATCAAGTTACGCGAATTTGAACAACGTTTGCAACGACTTACTTTTGGTTTACTTTTGTTCCTCAACTCTTATCTACGCATTTTTATGAACTTCGTGATCTTCATTTTATACTTGGCAGCTGCTTTGTACACGGTTTGCTGCAGTATAGATAATACATGATAGAGCAACAGATGTAGTCGTGTGATCTTCAGTTCACTCATCTTGTTTAGGTTACCATGATTCTCATCATCTGCCTCCTGTTTCTTCTTCTATTCCCTGTACGTCTCAACAACCTCCTGTTCACACACACACACACACACACACACACACACACACACACATCAAGATTTCTTACCTGAAACTCATTATCTCATTCACCCTGTTTATATGCACATGACTACATGCATACAAAAATGTGCACAGAAACTTCTGCACAGATGAATTAACCAATGTTAACCAACAGTTTTCTTTGTTACAATGCATATTTTCAAATAAACCAGTTGTTTTTAAATGGTTTATTTCACTTTACAAGCTGGAGAATCATCTCAGTCCACAAAAAACACTAAAATCTTACATTTATCTAAAAAATGTACCATTTTTGTCAGTGACAGATTTCACCCATCAGCTTAGAGAGCAACGAAGTGCAAATACCAACCTACTGTAATGTCACATAAAGACCTCTAAGATCTGATTAAACCTCTTACATTGTGGCAAGAATTCACATTTTACACATTTATACCATAACCTTACACTGGAGAACAGGTGTTAGGTATATGCAGAGTGGGCTTAATGGAAGACATTATGCTTCGGTGTAAAATAACAGTGTGTTGGCCAAGGATGTGAAGTACATCTGCATCTCACCTACGCTACTCTGCATTTGTTTTTTAGATCTTCTATGCTAATGCATTAGATAATAATGCAACATTGAAAGCTTCTTTTTCATAATACAGTAAATGTCCAGGAAATAGCCTAAAAAAACAACTTGCAAACTTAAAATACAGTATCAAATGTGGCACCTCACCATCAGTCTCAGTAGATCGGCATGTTTCAGTGTAATAAGAAAAGAGGCCAAGTGCAATGACGAGAGACTGAAAAATAAAAAAAAGTGAGTGAGAAGAAGTGACTCCTGTCAACAGGCAGGTGTGATTCACTTCTCTTTGCTATCTGTTTGAGGATATGCACCAGATCCCCAAATCCTCTCAATCTGGATTTCTGTCAAGCAGTTTTCATTCTAGCATTCTAATTAGGGTCTGATTTACACCTGAGCCGACAGGTGACTGCAGTTAATTACATGGTAAGACAGAAAGCAGGACTGGATTTGGGGATCACTGACACAGGAGCATGCCTGCATATACTCAGACACATGACATATCCATGCAGACACACCTTGCCCACGCATGAGCATTTCCCACTGCTTCCTTCTCACCTTCTTGTCACAGCTGCAGTTGTTATGTAATGGCCGGAAGACTAGATGCCACTAAAACCCAACAAACAAATAGTTTAACCTCTGGAGACCGAAGGAGAAACAAGAGAAAACACTCTCCCGTCTGCTGCTGAAGTGCTGTCAGACTTTGTCTTATCACAGGAGTCGCTGCAGAAAAGTTGCTCTTGAATTTGGGTTTGCGGGGGCGTCGTCCAGGTTTTCTTTTCACGGAAGCAAAAGGTTTGTTTCCTCAAACATGTTCAGGTCTGTTCTCGGACATTATTTGTTGTTTCCAGCAGGAGTTTAAAGGACAGTTCCAGTTTATTACAACGGCTGCTCATTATCATTTTTGGCATCAATTCTGTTGGTTATGATAATGTCTGGTAATGTTCTCACCAAAGACATTGCTGAGATCAAGTCACAAGGCAATCAGCAAGCCAAATGTAATTATCTAAACCACTTGTTTTGGAGGTAGAACCGGAGGTAGAGTGTGCACACCTCACAGTATGTTCACGTTGACCCAAAATAAACTGGTGAATGTTTACACCACACAGTCTGATTAATAATTTTATATTTGACTGTTATTTCATTTTCCAAGTAAGTTCGACTAACCTGTTCATGACTGTCTGGCTGGGCTCTTTTTTGCTCTATCAAATGAACCTTCTAAGATATTGCACCACATTTTAAAGTCTTATCCAAAGGTCACTTACACCCTATAGTAGAAACCTAGTGTTATTTCCAAAGGCAATGGGCGTGTCATTAGCTGTCAGTACATTCACATGCTCCTCAGATGGTCCCATTTGCAGCAACTCCGGCCAAAGTTGTATTAGACTGTGGGACATTTGCCAAATCGTATCTTTTCTCATGTTAAAGTGAAGCATGCTGTTATTTAGGAGCTTTAAAGCATGACCCTAACCTCCGTGTGGCTTGTCCAAGTGTGTTTTTCCCATAGTCAGCTTTCAAACCATCCAAAGGTTATGCTAGAATAAATCACATTTCTCTTACATTTTTCATTTGTAATACTGTAATGCTGTATATTAGTAGCTACCAAGCTCCACTATAATACAAGAGCAAAGCATGTCCTCTACATGGATCATAAGCTTATCAATGTGAGTGACATATAATCTGTGCAGCAGAAGAACAGAAGCCTTGACAGACACAGTAACAGTAAATAAAAGGGGTTTTAGTGAATGATCGATTAACTTATATCTTAATTATTTTTTTTATTACCAATAGGAATTATGGCTGAAAGGTTGTAATAAACCAGAATTTTCCTTTAAGATGAGGTTACATTGTATGTTTTTATAATGATCCAGTTTCTTATCTTTCTCTGGTCTGCTTGCGCATCATTGTGTTGCTTTGTGTGTGTACATGTTAATGTGTGTATGTGGTTTGTCTCGCTCTCCCAGCAGAGAAGCACTGCTGTTAATTACTTACTTGTTAAATGTTGTGAGGGCCATCCCAAGGCCTTATGGGATGGGATGTAAATACCAGCTGAACACAGCAGGAAGTTTGTGCATGTGTGTGTGTGCCTGAGTGTGTCTGCAGTGTAATAGCTGTGTATGTTTTGTAAGGGCCAACCAGAGACAGATAGTGCAGTGCACTACAGGTAACAAATCCCTGTGCAGTGAATGCATTGAGCAGAGAAATCTATGGAGTTAAAGAAGTGGACAAAATGGCTTCAAAATCCAATTTCCCAAACCTGCTCTACATTCAGCAGGGAATGCTTTTTCCTGAAAGCAGCATATGATTTTTTTGGAGATGACATTCGGGAAGCCACTCACTTTTGGAATTTTTTTCTATTTCCACCCGTCTCTCAGCACATGCGTCACACTGTACATTCATGAAAGAGGAAGAGGTCATATGGAATATTGAATCAAATATTAACATGGTGACTGCCTGTTTGTGTGTGTGTTCATGCATTCAGATGCTCACTGATGAATTTATTCATGTCTCATCTGAGATCTGTGTGTCTGTACACATGCATGTCTGTGATACTGTCCATGCATGTTAATAAATGCATTTCTGGCAATGTGTGTTTTGTGTGTGTGTGTGTGTGTGTGTGTGTGTGTGTTCCCCTATTCTCAACTCTGCAAATGCTCATTTATGGTTTTCCAAACGTTTGTTTTTTTAATCTACTTCACTTCAAAGGGGCACATGGAGAGCTGGGGGCCTTCTAGCATATGGGCTCTAATTGAAGAGGAGACAGACAAACAGAGAGATAGAGAGAGAGAGAGAATTGGGTTTGAGTGTGTGTGTGTGTGTGTGTGTGTGTGTGTGTGTGTTTATATAGGGGGTGGGGAAGGAGCTGGCATACAGTTTACCTCAGTGCAGTGAGACACTTTACCATCATGCAAAAACCCTGCAGCAGGGAACAATTGTAACAACCCCTCTATTTGTGTGTGTGTGTGTGTGTGTGTGTGTGTGTGTGTGTGTGTGTGTGTGTGTGTGTGTGTGTCTTCAGGGCTGCCATCAGCTGGCAGTAGAAAGCAGCATTTGTAAAAAGGCATAAGCACACACATAAACACAGGCAGACTTATGTTACTGGTATTGCCCACCAGCCCTCTGCTAGTTGGAGGGAAAATGTCAACCAGCTCTCTCTTTCCATCTCCATCTCAAGCACACATACATGCATCTACACAAGCTTTTGTTCTGGTATTAATACCAAAAAAGGTTTTTTTTTTTCAGATATCCTACTTTGGGAAATATAATCAGCACAATAATAAATTCAAATAAAATAAAAACTCACGCCTCTTGTTTTAGTTGGACAAAGAAACAAAACATATTGTGACGGTGCCTGGTTAGAAGCTGTGTTGCAGTAAAAGCTAAAAAGCCAACTTTCTGCCTCCTTTAACTTTCTCTGTGATCACTCATTTTAAATGTCATTATGGCTGATTACATGGTGCAGCTGCTGTCATTCATTTGCAATTATAAAATAAAATTTGATTGATGTCTTCGTGCCGGAGCACAGTAAATACTGTTTGCTTGCTAGATAGCAGGTAGTAAGGTGTGTTGAAACAATGTAGGCGATCAGAACGGAGGTTTAACCTGTGATGTGCAGCTTTGTTGTTTACTGAAAAAAGGTGCAGAACAAGATGCAATTCAGCAGTTTTCCTAATGTTCAAGCATAAGAACAAACTTAAAACACATGCAGCTTGTTCAAAGTGCTGGCTTAGTATGAGTGTAGACTCAGATTAACACATAGACCAGAAACACACACTCTGTCATTTGCCTCTAATTCTCTCTCTCATACACACACACGTCGCACCATCCAGTTTTGGAAAAAATCATTAAATTCAGCACTTCACAAATGAAGCATCAGAATTCAGAGCCACGCTGTACCGGTCGACCCTAATTCAGACACATTTGGGAGGTGGAGGAGTAGAGGAGGAGGAGGAAGATGAGGAGAAGGAATAGAGGAGTGGAAACAGAGTGAAGAGGTCAGAGGAAGGTGGCACAAAACGGGTGAGAAATTGAGAGGATTATGTAGCCAAGGTGAAGGTGGATTGAGTGGACGCACATGGCGAGTTGCGAGGGAGGATGGAGTCGGGGATATGCATTCATAATTCATTTCCAGGTGGTGTGTGCATCTGTGTGTGAGTTTCTGCTGAGATGTACTGTACAATATGTGCGTGTGTGGGATGGCATGTGTTTGTGAAACGAGCGCATGCTTGTGGAGGCAAGAATGTGTCTTTGTGCTTCTCAGTGTATAAATGTGTGTGTGTTTGCACGTGTTGTACTCCAGTGTGGCGATGTGTGTATTTGTATGTGGGTGTTCCACGCGTGTGCCTGTGAATGCATGTTTTTTTTTTGTGTGTGTGTGTGTCTTTCAATAGCCGCTCACGTGTGTGTGTGCGCGATGGAGATGTTTGTGTACCAAGTACGTGGCCTTGAGGAAGAAAATCAAAACATTTAAGGAGTTGCAATGAGTGTCGTCGCCCCTGTGCTGAAAAAAGATCAGGGGCACACGCGCTCCTCTCTCTTCGCTGCTTGCCTCAGGTGAGGGAGAGAGTGGAGTCGCTCTGCCTGGAATAGTTCAATTCAAAATCCTGAATCACGAAGAGGCCTTTTATTGAACAGTCCTTATTCTTGTGTGTGTGTGTGTGTGTGTGTGTGTGTGTGTACATGTATTACTCATGTTGAGGGGACATAAATAGGTTTTTACAGTCACGTTGTGGAGACTCACCCTCCATATGGGAACCAGACCCCTTAATGTAAATCATTAATTTTAGGTTGAAGACTTGGGTTAAGATTAGCATGAAGCATGAAGATAAGTCTTCAGGAAATGAATGCAAGTCGATGTAATGTCCACTGAAGTGCTGGAAACACAACTCTGTGTAAAAAGAGATGGATTTACTTGTGGAATAAAAAGAAGCATAAAAGAAGTTCAAGGGAAATTTCTTGCCCTGAGTGTAGCCTCTTGTGCAACACTCACTATGTAGACAAATTGGTCGACCCAACTCAGTCATGACACAACTCTAACCTACCAACCTAATCTACCTTAAAAGAGCCGTTTCACCCAAATCAGACAAAATATTTTTCTCATTTGTTCCTTGTGGGTGTCTAGCCATGCAGATAATTTTAGTTTTATTTGCCAAGGCTTTGATATATTCACCCCGAATCCTCTGCCGCCACCTCAGTACAATGGAGGTGAATTGAATTTCGCTTTGTTATGTTCAAAGCACTGCGAAATGACATCTGAAAACCTCAGCAGTGACATGTCTTTCCAGAAACAGTGTCCCAGTTACCCTGGATAATCCACAGACCTCTCTGTGAACCGTTTTCATTCAAATGACTTTCCTACCGAAACAAATAGTGACAATGAACTGAGAGCTACTACAATCAGCTGTGAGCAGAGAGAGACCGTAAACAAGGGAGCGTAGGAATGTGGAGACAAGGCCAGAAAAAGCGAGACCCTGAGAGTGAAAAGAATTGGAAGGAAATAAAAAAAACCACAGGAATAATTTAGAGCAATGAAAACAGGACGTGAATGAACAGAGGGGAGTAAAAAGGGAAATAAAGAGAACGGTGAGTGATTCAATTATGGCGGTTGGGTGTGGGAATATTCACTGTCCCAGAAATCTCAAGCATCGCCTGAATGATGCGAACTGATGACATGCCACATCGTTTCCGATTTGCACCAATTCGGTCGCTACAACAATGCAACCAAAAGCTTTCTGCTACAGCATTCTTGTTCATTTCAAATGAGAACAACAAATCAAAAACACGCAACTCTGAAACTTTACAACTTCTGGTACTTTTCTGACCCTTGTGTATTCAAAGCCGGACTGAAATATAGATGTGACTATGTGCACTAGTGTGGATAGGGAGAGTGAAACATCCCTTTCAAATGAGTGGCAGTGCTTTAAGTTTTTCAAATCAAGCAGTGGAGACGTTCATTTCACCACTTCATCAACTCTTATCATATCACCTGGATGTTCGATGACATTTTAGAGACAAAACCATCAGTTCAATTGAGAAAATAATCCTTTAAATCAGCAGCAGCCCTAACAACAATGTCGTTTAAAACCTCTCTCGATGCTGTTTACGTAAACTGACTGTACATTCATATCACAGAAACAGTGCCCATGTACATGTATATAAAGCACTACTGTCGTTTTTTTCTCTAAATCTGTTTCACACTGCACTACAGAGAAGTTATTTACAGAGCGAATCTCAAGTTCGTTTATTTTCAGAAATATCAGATTTCCAAACATCAGTCAATGCCAGTGTGCCTTTGGCTATTTCTGTCTGTCTTATGTTCGGTTGCACAATTCAAGAAAGTCACAATTCAGGTGAGCAATAAAGCAAAGAAAATCCTCCCCTCCAAAAAAAAAGTTAGATTTTATTATTGTTATGTTGCTTTTAGTCAATTTATCTGAAGGGTTTTTTTTTGGCATCACACTGGAATTTGATGATTTAGGGTGGGAAAGGGGGGAACCAGGTTAAACGGAGTGCAGGTGTCATTTGAGGTGGCAGGTATAATGTTGAATCTCTATCAGCTGATAATCAAAAAGCAGGAGGTGGTGGAAACATTTTTTTTTAATCTTTTGACAGCTTGTGTATCGTCTCTTTCCTTCTGGATTCAGCCCATACATGCTGTATGGATTGTGGTTTTTATTAGTCCGTATCATTTACGATGCTGTAAGAATATATTTTATTTATGAGCTGCACTGAGTAGTTGATTTAGGTTGGTATGAGTGGCGTGTGCCGTTTTGTGTGTTGAATTCAAATGGAGTGGAAACCAACGGCCAAAAGGCTCAGTGTCGGGTTTTGGAGCACACCTAATGGTGGGTGGGGCGAGATATGATGATCTTTCAAATGGGGATAACTGTGTGCGATAGATGGATCTTCATGAAGGCATTTGTGGTGTTGCACTTATTAATATACAAGTGGCCCGAGTAGTTGTCAGAAGAATGAAAAAAGAGAGCTTAAGGAGAAGTTCAAACCCTGACGACTTTGGAAAGGTGTCGAGGAAGATGCTATTTGACAATCCAGCATAAGGCAAGTACTTTGTTTGAAGCATCCACAAACCACAACTGAAGGCGATGATTGGCTAAATAGACCAAACAAGAAGTCATCCTTCACAGCACTTACAAATAGGCAATGTATAAAATGCACCGTTATTGTGATTTCCACAATAGGTTTGACTCTTTTCTTACATTCTTCTCAAACAGGAGCGCTCATAGCTTCAGTTATTCAGGTATTTAGTGATGAAATGAAAGTCAGGATTGTTTGCAACACAGTCAGAATATATCTCAGCAGCAAGAGAGAAGAGAGAAAGATGATTGTGCTGCAGAAGTGGTTTCAAAGGTTTCTGCGAATGTGTTGGTATGTTTAAAGACATTTTGATGCTGTGACTGATTCATCACTGGATTCCATTGCTGTGAATCCAAGCTGTGCCTCTGCCGTCCTCAGTGGAAGAGAAACTTTTCAGAGCCACTTTTCAATCCTACAGGCGGTGAGCATTTCATACTCAAGACAGATTTTCAGTGGAGTACCTTGTTAAATATAAAAGAGGACCTCCAAAATGGAAGGGCAAACAAAATTCGAGAGATAAACAGAACACAGCCTCACAGGAGCCACAGAGGGAAACGCCGAGGAAGCAGAAGACGAGCAGGACGAGACATTTCCAGATGGTTCTCACCTTCACAGGGGCCAAATGCCATGACTGATGGCGGAGTTTAACCGGCAACCTTCAGATTACTCAGATCAGATGACTGATCGAGGGAGTTTAACCGACAAGCTCTTCTCGCTTCATCCATCTCTCTTTAGCTGATGGAGAAAAGCTGTGACACCTCCTCCTGTTCTCCCGTCATACATCCTTCCTCTCCTTTCCACCGCCCTTCTCATATTTCCTGACTGATGTCTCCTCTCCACTATTTCTCTGTCATTTCACCTGAATGCATTTTGCTCCGGCGGCACAGGGTGAAAAATGTCAACAAGAAAAAGCGGGCCGAAGGGGAAGTGTAGCACTTCGCCGTGCTAATATCATGCTAATGGTGGTGTGAGAACGGCCGAATTGCTGTCAGTTGAAGGCTATTAGAAACAGTTCAGTTTGACACTCTGGATTTAGTTGGAGGGGGTTGATGCAGCAATTTCATTCCATCCCTGTGCTGTATATGTAGTTGTGATCTCAGTCATTTATCATGTTATTGGTCTCATATTTGTCTGCTGCTGGATAACTCATTTTGAAACTAAGCAGATTGCATCAAGCACTGACACTATAGTGGTTAAAATCATTCTCCATGGGGAGCCCCTTTAATGAAGGACCTGATGCCGATCTCCCCCTCTTGCTTGGGTCAGTCAGTCTGAAAAATGGCCAACGCCTGCCTGTGATTGGCTCAATCAAAGGCAAGTTTGCAAGTGTTATCCGATGAAACAGCCGAGTGACAGATGATCCCTCGGACGTGTCGCCGCGCCGCAATCGCTCACTTCACTCGTCATTCTGCATATTTGGATTTGTAACCCTTCATCTCGCTCGCCTTCTTCCTCTTTTCTTCTCTCTTTTCTCGAATCTGTGCGTGTCTGATTTACAAGTGTAATCCCGGAGCATGACGGAAATTTCTCGCTCTGAAAGCCACAAAAACAAATACTGCGGAAACAAGGTGCAGGAGCCCAGACAGTCATCGCTATGAAAGATTTATGCAATAATACTTCCTGATGTACTTTTAACAGTCTTTGTAATAGAGACAGATGGGAAACTAAACGAACAACAGGGAGGAGAGCGGAGGAGGGTGACAAAGGGTGATTCATACCTGCGGTGTAGAGAGCAGGGAATGATTTAGTCACAAGAAGAGGAAGAGAGATTTTCCTCGTGCTGGGGGAATTGGACAAACAGCTATTAAGAGAAGAACCAGCTCGCCCCCATGATGCACTCTCTCTTCCTCTCCTCATTGGCTTGTTGGACAGGCTCATTTCTCGCCGCTCTCCACTGAGGTTATCTGCCAAAGAGTGGTCCAGATCCAGTGATGGCAAGACAGAGGAGGGCAGCCAGCACCTCAGCTCTAACTGCTGTGGAGTGTGTGTAAATGCGCACACACACACGTTCATACACACCATCTCAGCAGACACAGATGCCTTCTGCCAGATCAGGGTCAGTCAGCCGTGAAATTCCTGTGATTGGTGTGTACTGTATTTGCTCCATTGGGGGTACACATCTGTGTGCTACTGCGTGCATGTGTGTCACTTTGCAACTGCATTCAAGCTTGCTTTTGCCCACAAAAATATTTTCACTCAGATTTTCTGCACTCAGACATTGTGGTTTCTGCTCTGAGAGGACTGCGCTCACTACAATTCACAGTAAACAAGCTTTTTCAGCAGCTCAGACACTCAGATAATACACGTGATGATGATAGAAAGTGAAGGAGAAAAATGTCGAGATGACTCAAATGAGAAAACTGACTGTGCAAGTGATTCACAAATAAGCCATTAAAATACACTTATTTGCACTTAAATCTAATATTTTCACTTTTTTTGTATAGATTGTTTCTTCCAGTTGTCACCTATTTTAAGGTGAACATAATACTCCCCAACTATAGCGCACGTTATGTTTCGGTGTCGATTAAGGAACGTGTGGGTCTTGGCCTCCTGCACCCTTGCGTGCCTGAATGAATTAGTCTCGGATGCCAGAGGAGGAGGTGCCACACCTCCTCATCCAAGTTTGAACATGGCCCCTGTTTCCCATTGACACATGTCACCCTGTCGGTCTGCGTTACCATCGTGGTTTCAGCGAGGCAGGACGAGGCGGAGGGCAGCAGCAGCGCCACTGTACTCCTGCTCACATCTTTCCTCCACTAATAGGCAGGAGTTAAATAGGGAAAGCTGTGACCTGCATCATCTGATTATGCATGGAGTGTGTGTGTGTGTGTGTGTGTGTATGTGTGTGAGAGGGAGGGAGGTGGGCAAAGTTTTTCTGAGTATAATTAGAGCTTGATTAGTGTTGAGATAAGCTTAGCCTTTCAAATGACCCAATTACTGCATGCAAAGAGGGTAGAGGTTATTTTTGCATTCTCTCTCTGGCTCTCTCTCTCTCTCTCTCTCTCTATGTCTCTGCTTCCCTGTGTCAGTCCCAAACACACACATATACACACGCACACACACACGCACACACACACACACACACACACACAGAAAAACGTATGCGCTCACCCTGATCAGAAGAGAGTGTGTGTATTTTTTAATGGGCCAGTGTGTTGTGTGCTGAGCAGATGTCTCAGCGTCGGGCCAGGGGCCGAGAGGGCCGAAGCAGAGAATCAGACCATGGAGAGTGTCAGGCAGTGGAGAAAAGCCCACACAGGACCGCCGCTAATTATAAGATACCTTGAAAATTAGCTTTCAAGCAGGCCTTCTTGGATTTGTTAAACAGGCGAGGTACCACTTAAGGTGCTTCATGATAATGAACATGGATTTTTCTTTCAACTTTAAGCACTTGTCTGCCTCTGTCCAGCAGGGAAGCAAACACTGCTGCGCTGGAGATCCTGAGGTTAAAGAGTCTGCAGTTTGCCATTATAATACTAAATCTAAAGGTCTATAACTGGATTTGCATACTTTCACCCATTAACAGTGGGTATTTCCTATAGTGTACCATACTGATTTCATCCTTTCTAGACACCCACTGATGCGCTTGCTATGGGCATCAACCGAGTCCATCACAGCGAGCACTTCATTGCCATTTATTTGACACTGCATATTCTCAAGCGAGGACGATTTCGAAAACTTTGGTTGTGTGTTCAAGGACGCTTCAGTCAGCTGTTGAAAATTCTTGCATTTGGTCGTTATGTTTTCACAAAGCAGAACCTGGAGGACAGCTGATGACCAACCGTGGAGGCCGTATAAAAGGATCGCATCAGTTTGAGTCTGTTTGGCAAGTGACTCCATCTGCTCGAGACAATCAAGGACACTCTAGATATCCAAGATTTCAAAGTTAATTTTCATGGCGTAATGATTGAATACCACTGGCTGTGCGGAGGTTCCAATTCAATCAAAAACTTGCCCAAAAAAATGCCCAGTAGTCTATTGAATACACTTTAGGGCTGCACATGAATTTGACTTTCATTTTTTTTTTCAATCTACCAAGTCTTTTCTATTAATTGCATGATCTAAAAAAAATGTCACGAATGTCATCCACTAAATTGCATGTTTTGTCTGACAAGATGTCCAAAACCAAAGGAATTCAAGTTTACTCTCATAGAAAACCAGAACATTTTGGGAGCTGGAACCAGTTTCTATTATTTTTGCTGAAAACATTACTTAAGTAATTAATCAATTATCAGAATAGTTGCTTATTAAAGTTGTTGATGGACTAATCGATCATTTACTTTGTAAGTTTCTGGGGTCTGCAATATTTTTGCTCTGAGATGCTCTGTAAACAGCCAGGATCAAGGATCGAGACAGGGATTTGAGCACTATCATGTTTGTTTCAAGAAATCAATTGTGAGCCAGTGAGCCAGTGATTTGCTTGTAAGCTTTGTTGGAGTTTTTTTGTTTGGGCTCAGAGAAGTGCGACTTTAAATAAAAGAAACTTTTAAGAGACTGCGAAATAGTAATTCCTAAGCCACAGAGGACCAGTGGTGCAGAGCCGGGAATATTGACCTGATTTGTCTCCAATATGAAGATGGATGTGATGGTTATGTACTATATTACATGAGAGGGGAGGATTATATAGTGCAGAGATATTTCAGCTGTGTCTTTGAGGCAATGACGCCATTTAAATCTCTCATTAACTCTGCCAGAGATTTATCACCATTTGAATGAGCAACGCTAAATGATCTTTGGGATTATGCTAAGCTAAATCAACCACCAACAAGAGAGGAGCAGCATCTATACTGAGTGTCTGAGGTAGCCGTCGTCCCCGCTGCTCCCTCTCTGCCTCCTCGCCATTTTTCTAAATTCCACTCTTATTCCTCTCCTTTTTCACTCTCTGTTTTGCTCTTGCTTTTTAATTTTAATTTTTTTTTTTTCATTTGCTCTGGTTGAATCCTGCCACTGCTGCTTAATTAAGGTTGATTATCTGTGTCTGCATGTGGGTGTATGCGCCCGCGGCCTGCTCGCACGTGTGTGTGCGCGCACCTGGACGCGCAAGAGACTACATGTGTTTCTCGGCGTGACGAAATGTTTTCTTCTTCAAGTGAGTATGCGTGCGTGTCATGCGTAATCAATTTGTAAGTGTTTGGCTGACTCACCTTGCAGAAGGTCATAGAATTAGTTTGCAATTCAATGGAAGTCACACTTGTGTTCTTTGCCGAGCAGACAGACATTTTACACACCTACCTATATAATGGTCTGAGCTTCGCAGTAGATCCCTGTCATCCCCATCATCCTTTTTTAGCTACAGTCTCCTCACTCGCTCTGCTCTCTTTCCCTCCCACACCGCCACGCTGTGCCTCTCTCCCCTTTCCTCTGCTTTCATGTTTTAAGAGCTTCTCATTCCCTTTGAGTATGATATTGCCCATTCCTCCCCTCCCTGGCTGTCCCCCTCTCCCTTTTTCCTCCCACTCTTGTGTTTGCCAGAATGAGTGGCAGGTGTCTCCTCCAGATGCCAAGTTGTAGTTGGGAGTCGGTCGTGATGATGGCCTGACAAGCAGCATGTGTATGTGCTTATGTATTTCTTTTCTTTTCTGTGTGTGTGTGTGTGTGTGTGTGTGTGTGCGCACATTGGGACAGGAGAGAGACAGAAGAGGGAGACAGCTCTTGTAATTGAACCCTGGCTGTGCTTGATGAAGCTCTCAGCAAATATCTAACCGGAGAAGCTAAGATGAGGATTTAGACAAACAACCAGCGGGAAACGGACGCAGAGACAGAAAGAGCAAGAGGGAAAATGAGAGAGAGAGAGTTTTGATTAAAAAGGCATCACTTGCTGAAATGGACAATTACTGGTGTAAAGTGAAAGCCGTGCGTGTGTACGCACCCAGAGGACAAAAGGACATCATCACCCATGTGATTATGATCCAATCAAGATGGAATTTTATCAGCAAGACATCTTTGACTGTGTGGTGCAGCAGACAGTAATCTGTCACATGTCACGAGTCGAATAAGATGATATGGCCAAAAGTATGTGGACACCCTTCCCCATATACTGTTCTTTTGGTCTTGGTTTGGATGAGACCGTTTCAATACAACAAATGTTAATGCTGCAGCATATAATGATATTTTAAGCTCCGCAGTTTTTGTATAAGAGAATGAAAATTAGTTTTCCATTTTTCAAAACTGTTTTCAGTCACATTTGAGGAAAACAAGTCCAGCACATTGTTGGTCATCTATTATTGACATCTGCCCCTTTATAACATTTGGGATGACCCACTGTGCTATTAAGTTTGTAATTTTTTCTACCATTAGCACTGATTCCTGCTAGATTCTACTTATCAGTATTTCAGCACAGCCATCTGCAGCTCTCACACACTTTGTGTTCAACCTGCATTATACTGCATTATAAAGAAGAGGTCTAGATCGCCTTAGCTACCTCCCTTTTTTCTTTCATGGGTTCAGCTGTGGTTATGGCAAAATGCAAACTGTGGTGAGGTTCCTAATATCACGTGTAGTGATATTATAAGCCATTTCCTGCCCACACAGATATTGGACCTATCAAATCATCAGTGGGTGCTATCACAGCATTTCTCTTTGTTTTGGACTTTTGACCAAAAAAAAAACACATGTCAAAAAGCAAACAGAACATTTATGCTGATGTCTGAAAAAAGATTTAAATTCCAGTTCAACTTTCAGAGATTAATATCCAATTTCTGACAGTTCTGGGGAAGGCACTTTCATGTGTCTTCATCACAATACACACAGCCAGGTTCATAAAGAAATGGTTTTCCCAGTTTGCGGTGCAGTCTGGGCCCTGACCTCTGACCTCTGACCTCAACATGATCCAACACCTCTGGGATTGACGACGACCTTATCACACAACATCTGATCTCACAAATGCAAATCCCTGCAGCCAGATTCAAAGATCTTGTGAAAAGCTTTTCCAGAAGATTGGAGGCTGTTACACTGTAGCAGCAGATTATTTTTCTCAGTATTTTCAGGGCATATTAAGCCTCTATTACAGACAGTGGAGAGACAACAGGAAATGAGAGAGAGAGAGAGAGACGCAACAAAGATCCCTGGCTGGGCTCAAACCGTGTACATTGTGGTTCATGGTCAGTGTCTGAGCTACATAGCAGCAAATGAATGTGCATGCTTTAGAATACAATGGTCAACAATCACATGATGTGTAGGCGTAGTGTCCAAGTATCCACACACTATGTATATATGAATACAGTGGCTGTAAAGTTTACTTGAACATTATTGTTCAGCTATTTTACACAGGCTGGATGAACAGTGGAGATAATATTTCTTTTCACTTTTCCCACGGTCATGAAATCAGATTTGGAAATAACTCGAGCACGAGCAAACATAAAACAATTAAGCTGCAGCCCACATACTGCTCTCCATCTCTGTTCAACAGAGCACCTGGCTGACAACACCACTAAAAATATTTAAATCTTAAGAAGGTGTGAGGTATCAAATGAGCTTTAAAACATTACGCCCCTTCACCAGAGATTCACACCAGGCACGAATTACTTTAATGGAAGCTCACCCTCATTCATTTTCCTATTTAACGGCAGTGCATGGGGAAATGCATCGTGAAGAATTACTGGTGAAACAGATTTTTATGTACCTTGATGCTCCTTACTGGGAGCTGTAACGGGTTTGAGGCTTGGCTTAACGCCAGATTGATGCCTCAGATAATTGCTAATTTGCTATTAGTGGTGTATTTATGTATTCCAGGCTGCGCGAGTACTGTGGAGCTGAGGAGAGTTAAAAATCTACAGTAGTAAATCCAAGGATGTGCTGACTTGGAGTTAGAGTAACATTATGCAACTATTCTACTGTAAAATAACAGCTTCAAAATCATTTTGAATAGGGAGAATGGTGCCTCTGTCTTTCCCACTGTGGGCCGGACTGGGAGCTCAAAGCAACAGGGGAGTGTTGGTGTTCACACTCCTAGCACAGGAGATTTGGACCACCAGGAGGAGGAGGTTTTCAGGCCCGGAGCGGCAAATGCTTTTGGGGGAAGCAGCACCGCAATGGGCACCAGAACCAAAGCCAGGCAAGCGGGCAATGAAACTGTGCTCAGCAGCCTCTGTGGACATCGTGACAGAGGCAAACAGACTCAAGAGGAGAGAGTTGACAGAGGAAGCTAAGAAGAGAAAAAGAGTGACCGAGCAGGTGACTAGGGACAAGAGTAAATCTCAGACTCTTCAAGGCTGCATGACAGATGCCACGCTGGCCTTCTTGCTGTTGGACTAGTGAAAAGACTACATTACTTATGATCATAAGGAATGTAATCATAATAAATACATGTGTACATCTGTGCGTATTTATGACAGTGTTGCGTAAGTGAATTGCAAATCGAAACTGTAGGGGCGCCAAATCTTTCTCACAAAATGTTGCTTTAAGGTGTCAGACAACATCTTTAACATTTGGAAAACAAGGTATCAAGAATTTGTTGTTGATGTAAGATTTTCCTTCTCCGGTGATGAGAACAGCTTATGCATTATCTAAATGCTTACACTATGGAAACCTTGAACCGCAAGCCTTTTTTTTTTTTTTTTTTTTTCTTTCTCTTGCAGCCTCACTGTCAAACGCAGACTAACACTGTAAGTGAGTAGAGATAATTCCATGTTTACGAGGCAAATGATGAATAAATAAAATGACTGCATGCTGGTGGGAGATTTGCTGCCCGTGTCAAAGCCATATGGCAGTCAGCAGCTTTTCTATCTAATATCATCATTTCCATCTTTCAATCTGTAAACTTTCAACACCCACGGTTAATCTGCAAGCCGGGATGTACACACATCTGCACACATTTCCCTCAGATGGGCTCAAACGTATACACACTGAAGCTAGGGACCGTCATTTTTTCCCAACGTATAGGCTATGTTGCACGATGAATAGCAGAAAGATAGCGGATATAATTGGAAAGAATGAATGAGGCAAAGGAGAGGAAGAAGGAAAATAAAGATATAAAGCGATGATGATGAAAATACAAAAAGAAAAAAAAATGAAAAGACTGCAGGGGTAAACAGAAGGCAACGAGGAAGCAAAAGCAATTGGAAATGCAAACTAACGCTAGAAGCACTACCACAAGTACGTGTCAAGCAGACTTGTACTGAAGACAATTTGAATAACAAAAAAAAAAAAAAAAAATTAATGGGACCAGTGGGAACACCCGATCGGTGATTTTAACATTGCAAACTTACACTAAGAGCTGAGAAATCACAATTATCATTTGTGAAGCAGTTGAGGTTCGAGCAAAGAAAATTGCTGTGCTGTTAACTCCCATTGTCTAGTGGATGGCTTCCTTTGTCATTAAGACCTTAAGATGTACAGCAAAGAGCTAAATGTCACCGTCACGTCAGTTTAATAATGAAATCGTTAAGCTCAAAGCATCTAATGAAACTTGAGGTGAAAGGTTTAAACAAGCTTCTGTTCAAGTCAAGAAAATACAGCTCAGTCAACTGCTGTCAAGTGGGTCTCACTAAGAAACGCAAACAAAGACCCAAGGCACATATATAAGGCACATATCACACATACATGTCAAGGTGCATGAAGAGTTCACATTTATACACACTCACATACACGGGGTGGCAAATAGCAGCTTTATACCTAATTAACAGACGCGGCAGGCGGGGCAGAGCAGCTCGAGAAGATAAAGCTGTGGAGGAAGGGAAGTGCAAACGCTCTGGAGAAAGGAGGCAGAGGAGCATGAAGCAAAGGGCAACACAGATGAACAGATAAAGCAGAGGAGGAAGGAACAGAGAGATAAAATCGCTTTGATACCCCGAGGGATTGAATACACACTGTATGTTCCAGCTTAAAACAATAACATTTGACCAATCAAACCTATGGGCAGAGGAGAAAAAAAAAAAATCGGTGAGAAACAGATAAAGGATGAGGATGTGAAACGCTGTAAAGAAGTCTTCAGCATCAGCATCAATAATAAATATGACTGTTAAATATTTATTATTCAGCCCTTCTCCAACACAACAGTGGGTTCATTAATATAAACACATGGCCGAGGTGTTTAAACCTGAAGATCTCATTGAATGGAAATGTGTATGAAATGATGCTCCATTTGATTCCCATTTGATATCATAGAGCTTTGAAATAGTATTAAACAGCTGGAAAGGCTCGACAGCAGAAGTAGATAGAGAATACATTAATGATGTTGGTATATTTATTAGTGTTGTTTAACATATGAACAACGTTACTTCAGTGGTTAACGAGCAGCTACATAATGATTTAAGTTTGTACATTTGTTCTTTATTAATGTGAAATGACAAAATAGCACATGGTGTTTACATAAATAATACTACTTCTACCACCACTACCACTAATAATAATAATAACAACAATACAATATTTGCGAATTTCCCCACTGAGGGACGAATAAAGGAATATGTTATCTTAATATCAACAATAACATCAACAACAACAACAACAACAACTAGAAGGGTACTTCTAGTACAGACCAGTCCACTCTTCTATGATATGAAAATATGTCTGCACAACCATTATATATGTGTGGATATATTTCCAAAGCTATTTGAACTATGTCAAAATACAACCAACCACCGGATTTTAAGGTATATGGCATTTATTCCACCAAGGCCATGTCCTATCTAGTGATAGTGAAAATGATTTGCGCATCCACTCCATGATTCTGATCCACTCCAAAATGTAATGGGTTCTTCTTTGGTTCATGTTACAGCCTCCTATCAAGATTCATGAAAGTGGGCCCACAGTTTTTCCATAATCCTGCTGGCAACCAAACCAAAAACATAACCTCTTTGGCAGAGGTAATACAATAAGTAAAGAAACCACAAGAAACAGTACACGAATGTCTGTACAAAATTTCAGGACCATCCATCCAATAGTTGTGTTGGCATTTCTGTCAAAGCCACACACACCAACCTCATGCTGGCCCTAGAGGAAATGTCAGGGGATGGCCAAAGCAGGGCTCATGCTCTGGGGACAATGAATGTTTGCAATACATTTCATGTCAATCTGTGCAGCAGTTTTTCAGATATTTCAAGCGTGGACCAAAGTGGTGGATGGTAGAGCTGCACCACTACTGCGGCTAAATATAATGAATAATCATATCTTACATAAAAGTCCAATGAGGGCTCATAATGGAAAGTTGTTGTTTTATTGTTTCAATCATACCGGAAAGTTTGTTTTTTAATTCATCCAGTATAAAGAGGATTGCACAGTATCGATTTTCTTGTTGACTCAACAGGACAGAAAATGGGCTGCTGTGATGACAGCTGTTGTGTGTTAGTTTTGTTTGTTTGTTTTTTCATTTGTATGAAAAGGTTAGCCTTGTCAAACACAGACACTGTTCTCACAATATGTCTCAGATAAAATGTAACATATAGAAAGATACACAGACAAACACCCACAGACACATTATGGTACCTGCGAGCACATGGTTACACAAGTGTACAGAGCTGTGTACAGACACATGTGTACCAAGCAGGATAATACAGATCCGTCCTCTGCTGACATTTCAGAACATGCTGTTCTTTACAGAGCAGCAGTGTCCTGGTCAACCTGACATCTGTCCATCACATCTGTCCAAGTCACTGACACAAACACACACAAAAGGTTGGACACATGTCAGCACATGATGCTCATATTGTATCTCTCTCTGTTTCCTCCCTTGTCTCTTTTTCCTTTACCCCCTTTTTTCCCCTCTCTGGCCCCACAATACATCAAACACCAGAATGATCCAAAGCGGGAAAAAAAAAAAAAAAAATCAAATGAATAAGGACTGAGACGAGTGGAATCCGAAAACAAAAAAGTAATATCCACTTCACAGGCATGCTGCAGATGATTCCCGCTTCATCCTCCACCTCCTCTCTCTCCCTCCATCCCTCCTTCTCCGTTTCCCTTATTGTGGGAATGTATTACAGGTGTGGTGCGTGTTCTCTTGTAAGCAGCAGAAGCATCGATTTTCTGTCGCCTTCGGAGGATAACCAAAGGATATAACGCTGCGCGGTGTGTGATAGGATGGTGCGTGCGTGTGTGTGCCGTATCATCAAGATTGGTGCGAGGAACACATAAATAGAAATGTGCATACTTCTGTGACAGTCATACCACAGCACAATAAAAAAATAACTCAAGACCACACACACTCTGCTCAGGTATACAAACACTTCTGGAGCAGTGTTTTTATGTGGGGCCTCTTGGTGTTAAGGATTTTCAAGGATTTTCCGCAAAACCTGAAAAAAAAAAGGTCCCCTGAGTTTAGATTGTGAAACTGTTTAAAATGAAGATAAGAGCGAAGGGAAAGCAATGTTAAGGTTAAGGGTAAAGAGTTTGGCAATGATTTCAAAATGTGAGGAAAACTGGTCTTCGAAACAATACGCAAATGTTTGTGAGTTTGTGTTTGTGTGTTTGTGTGTGTGTGTGTTTGTATGCGATTTGTGTCAGCGTTGTAATTTGTCTGCACTGAACCATGCCCATTGTTGTCCTTGTAAACTGAGAGCAATGAGTTTTTCATTTAAGATGCGCCTGATAACAGGAGCTCTGCTGTATGAATTCAATTAATTCTGCTTGTCTTTCTCTCATGCTCTCTTTCCCTCCATCTCTTTGTATCTCTGTTGCATTTTCATCCTCCTCTCCTCTCCTCTCCTCTCCTCTCGCCCCTCAGGTTATGGTGGGGTGGAGTTACTCTTGGTGCTGTGTGGCCTGGATCTCTCTCTGCCCTGCCCTCGCCACTGCATCTGCTACACTTCACCTAGCACCGTCTCCTGCCAGGCCCACAACTTCCACGCCGTGCCCGAGGGCATCCCGGCCCAGAGCGAGCGCGTCTTCCTGCAGAACAACAAGATCCAGCGGCTGCTTCGCGGCCACTTCTCGCCCACCACCACCATGTTGTGGCTTTACTCCAACAACATCTCCTACATACAGCCGTCCACCTTCCACGGCTTCGACCGCCTGGAGGAGCTCGACCTTGGGGACAACCGGCACCTGAAGGCCATCGCTTCTGACACCTTCCTGGGCCTGGGCAGGCTACACGCCCTGCACCTATACCACTGTGGCCTGATCAGCCTGCCTCCGGGGATCTTTGCGGGCCTCCATAATCTTCAGTATCTCTACCTACAGGTACATGGATAATAGCCTCCTTTTATCTCGACTGTATATTGCATCTGCAGCCACAATCGCATTATGATGTAATCTGTCCATCAGCCTGGCTCAGCACTTACTGCCTATGAATTGGATGCTGATCAAATGTTAGTTGTTATCCTGAGTGCAGGGAAAATAGTACAAAGCAGCCCTCACACATAAGTAATCTACTCTATAGCTTCTGTGGTCAACCACTGTAGGAAAACAGATCAGGAATCGAAATCCAGGATGGAGTGTATGATTTCATTAATTACGTTGCCGGTTTATGAGGAGAAAAGCTGCTGGTGTATAGAAAAGTCCTCCTATCAATATTATTGTTCTTACACTGTTCACCTTTATTTTGTAGCTGCTGCCCTCTGGAGATTTCAGATCACTGAATATCTAAAAATAACTGCATCAAAAAACAGTACATACTTTGATTCCTTTGATAGTCTAGCTATTTCCTGCTCGCACTGTGCTTCTGTGTAACAAGACAAACCTATTCTTTGTGTTCTATAAAGTATAACATTGATGATGTCATATGTCATGACCTGCCCCTTTTTGGATGAAAGAAGCTCAAAGTGATGTTCAATGCAATGCACAGCACCCCATTTTAAGCTTCTGTTTTTACCTTTCCTCCTTCCCCTCGACCTGGCAGGACAACCAGTTAGAGTTCCTGGAGGACGATCTGTTCATCGACCTGCTGAACCTCAGTCATCTCTTCCTGCACGGCAATCGACTGTGGAGCCTTCGCCAGAACACTTTCCGTGGTCTGGGGGTCTTAGACCGCCTTCTTCTGCACCAGAACCGAATCCAGTGGGTTGATCGTCAGGCTTTCCACGACCTGCGGCGCCTCACCACCCTTTACTTGTTTAATAACTCCCTGACTGAGCTGTCTGGCGGTAGCTTGACTCTGCTGCCGGCCCTGGAGTACCTGCGACTTAATGACAACCCCTGGGAGTGTGACTGCAAGGCCCTGTCGCTTTGGGATTGGCTGCGGAGGTTCAGAGGCTCCACCTCCTCACTGATGTGTGTCTCACCACCAGAGCTGGCGGGAAAGGACCTGAAAACGTTGAAGAAAGAGGAGCTTCCCAGTTGCATGTCGGGCGAGGGTCATGCACGTGCCGGCCCAGGAGGGGAGATGGAGCACGGGGAGTCGTTGAACCACCTGAATCGTCACAGAAACCATCACAACCACCATCAGCGGCCGTACTTGCCCCACGGGGACCAGTACAGCTTGCCTTCACCCTCCCCCCTGCCACGGCCGCCTAAGGGAGGCCGCAGAAACTGTACCCGCCGGGGCCGCAAGGCAAAAGGGGGGCTCAATGAGGTGCAGGTACTACGGGAGGAGGGTGACAAAGACTACACTCCAGATGGAGGTAAATATGACCTGTCTGCAACAGCAAGGAGGAAGAACAAGTGCATCCCCAGAACTTCTGTCGGCCCACCGAGTGGGGTCCAGAGAGCCAATAATAAAGCAGGGTCACACCTTTTAGATTATAGTTTCTGTTTACCATCAGCTCTGCTGCTGTCACTCTTCTCTGTGATCCTACGCTGAGACAGGAAATGGACACGTTTGTGCTGGTGATGCAACCTTATGATTCATTCTCCTGAACCACCCTGCCCTGGCTCTTTAAATGAGGCATGTGTGCATAACTGTGTGTGTACATGACTGTGTATAAAGAACATTATCAACTATCTACTGTCAAAGAATCCCTGCGGTATTAAGGCAGGAATCTTGAGTCATAATCAAAACATGGAAGTCAGGGAAAACAATTTAGCCCATAGCTTTGATGATGTCACCAAGGGAAACAACAGGAAATCTTTACTTTTTGTCTGTGTGGCATCGGTTGCTTCACTGGATTTATGTACTTGTAAACTGTACAGCCACATAAAATAACAAGCCAATGATTCATTCATGAAATAATAGCGGGAAGAATGCACAATAAGGATGAAAACAGTTCAAGACTCACTCTCTCAGCCCTCTTGACACAATAGTGCTCTCTCAGCACACCCTCCATCTGTCACTAATGCTGAGACAAAGGCACAGTCATTCACAACTGTCACACCGCTCACTCAATAGCACCTTAAGATCCAGAAAAAAAAATGCAGCACACACAAGTGGCAGGAAAATGAGTCATCGTTTGAGCAGTAATAACTATAATCCCAACATGTCTACGAATAAATTGGTTTCACTTGCATGTCTCACAGCAAGGGAACCTACTTCCATGCACATCTGTATCCTTGGCTTTTAGTCAAAACTCTACAAGTAGAGTTGAGACATATCTGTATGACTGACAAGTCTTCTAACTAGTCCTGTTAAAAGGTGTCTGTTCTTATCCTTGCAACCCATCAACTTAAAAGCCATTCAGATTTTACCCATCATAAGAGCCAGTCGGTCACAGTCAGTGTAAATGAGCAAGTGAGTGAATGAGTGAGGATTTCTGTTACTGTTTGTGTGTATCCACTAAAAAAATAAAATAAAAAAATAACCCACTAAAGCCATGCGGGTAGAACGACATTAGAGAGCAAGAGTGCCTAATGAGAGCCAGTGGTCAATGAGGACAAACTGTGGAGGTAAGCAATGGTTTCATTCACTCTTCCACCTCATTGGCTACAAACCAGAGGCCTCAACGAGCCTGAAAGGTCAACTCACGCAGGCCAAGGAAAAGCTGAGGCCCGAGCCTCACTCACACACCTTCTGACTCCCAGAAACCTTTATGCACTTTCCTCTGAAATCCTCTGGTGGATAATGGAAGGAAAGGAAAATAAATCCTTCAAGAAGAGATGATTCAATTTAAATAGTCAGAGGAGGGTTTCAAATGCTGGAAACCGACGACCACCACAACACTGCAATACATCAGCTGCAATGGTATAACCAGTTGCTGATACTGGAAAACAAAAGCAGGTCAGAACCTGTGATCATCGCAGGGCAAAGGGACGGACAAACTGCTGCTGCATTTCTTTCTCAGTCCTCTCTGGTGTGTTCAGTGCGCTCCAAAACAGATGGACTTTGCAATCTGCAAGCCCTGACTGGAGATTTGGATTTTAATGCTGCTACGTCTGAGAAGAGCCCTCTCTGAGGGTTGGGATTCTTCTTCAGAAATAATGAGGACAGAGAGGAGTATGGGACACAGCACCCTGAATGAACTGGGGTGGTTCAAGCACACACACACACACCCCAATAAACCTTCACAGCCTTCCTGACCCACTGCAGACCACTAACCCCTGTCCACGGCTCTCAGATCCCAGAGCAGAGCACCACAGATGCTGGTTAGGTTTGACCTTCGACCTGAACTACTGCACCCAAAGTCTCAAGTGCTCGATTACAATATGTGAAACCTGTACAGATACACACGGGCCGTCCGGGTACCTTAACTAGCCGGTAATGCTACAAGTCTCTTTCTTATAGCATTACAAAGTTATGGATTCTATTTTAAAAGGAGCTGGCCTTGTATGCGAAGGATGACTTAAGAGCTGAAATCATGACACGCCGACAAAAAGCACAAAAAGATTATTCGTTTGGATTGCTGGCAACCTAACAACGCGTGTTCTGGATGGGAATCCAGGAGCAGGGGCCACACTTGTGAATCCGACAGCAGGGGCCACATTTGTACCCTGCTTGTATGTGTTTCCTGCCGAGCTCCGCCCTTTTCGTGTCTATCTATCTAAATGTTGGGGACGAACGGAAGCCCGTCGCTGGTGTCGCTCTCCTGACATGTAGGTTATGGACATGTAGATTAGAGACCCCTACTGGTGAACTTGTTTGTGCTGCTGTGAACCCAGAGGTGATGTAAATTGTGTCTGTTTATTCCTGTGAGGATGACTTTTTTTTTTTGTAAAAAATTAAAAAAAAGACAAAAACGAAAGAAAAAGTAAAGACAGAAAAAAGAGAAACTCTCCGTTGTGTCTCGGCAGTTCCCTAAAAAATAAACAGGGAGCTTGAGGCTGGAACTTTATTTTTTATTTAATATGATTACTATCATTATATATTTTTTTTCCAGTTCTGTCTATTTTTGTTTTGCTGACTCATTCAAGATAAACAGTACGCTGCACCGTCCCCTCCTGCTCCTCCTCCATTCTTTTCTATCCTCCTATTCATCCCTCTGTCTTTCCCTCCCTCCTCCCTCCCTGTCTGCTCTTCACTTCCCCCCTTCCCCACCTCTATCTCCTTATTCTTCTCCTCTCCTGTCTTCATTTGTGCAACACAAATGTTTTGTATGTGGTTATCAAACAATGCCAGACTCAAAAGCTGTTTATAAATAACATTAAACAGAAAGTGTCCTCAAACGGCTGAGGTGGTCTCTTGTTTGTTTGCTTCGCTTTTGTTTGTGCACACACACACATCTGTCTGTGTGTGCGTGTGTGAGAGTGTGGCTAATAGACAGACCTTCAAATGAGCCCTGAGGCTGAATGATAAGGCAATGAAAGAAAAGAAAAATGGTTCAGAAGTAAAAAAAAAAAAAAAAAAAAAAAAAAAAGGTAATGGAATAAGTACACTAATTCATCAAGTGCTCGGAGAGAAACACACCCACATTTAACCAGGGTATATTTTGGCCTCCTTCATGTCCTAGTTTCGCTCATACACTCAGCAGTCTCGTATAAAATATGCATCAGAATGACTGTAAGCACACGTACGCACACAAACTCACACAGACACACACCTGTCGAGCCGCGTTAGCTCTGAGGCTACGAGGGAGGTGTCTTGTGTCAGGTCAAGGTGAGGTCAAACGCGTGCTCCGTCCGCTTTGATCGTTTGGACAGTGTTCACATTTATGCATGTGTGTTTGCACGTGGCACCGAGCCGCTCCGTGTCTGTGTGGACTGTATGTGCGTGTCCACCGGTGTACCAAGTATGCCCACTGTCACGGCAGATCCAGCCTGACAGCCGGCGAGGGCAGGGGAAGAGGTGTGCCTCTGAGAGACAGTATCACTGCTCGGTTTGTAAAACAAAGCTGACAATTGGGAGAGAGAGAGAGAGAGAGAGAGAGAGAGAGAGAGAGAGAGAGAAAGAATGAGGAAAAGCAGAAGGATTTAAAGGCAGAGGGGTGGAGATCTGCGAAAGACATCCAGGAAGTAGTTATCAGTAACAAACAGACCAGCAGCCAGGGGAGAGGAAGTGGGCACAAACGGGTGGCTGCGGCAGCGTCTCCGAGCTGTGCAGTCAATCACTGCTTGCGCCACGAATGAAGCCCGGGCTGCAGTTTACATGTGTTTTTCTATGTAGAGACACTACATGTGATGAAGAGCAGCATTCAAATTAGAGCACAGGGCTTCTCTCTCAGTGAGTTCAGCGAGGATATGAAATATTCATCAGTTTCTAAAACAGAAGTCACACGGGTAAAGGCACATTAATTATGAAGGGAGTGAAAATAAAAAGGTATATAAAAGTATCCATATTTTGTTTCTTCCCTCCTTCCAGTCACTCGTCTTTTCTTCCTAAACCTCACTGGAAATACAGGAGCATCATTAAACCTGGATGTCAGCTGTTTCTAATTCACACAGCAAAATGCAAAGTATGAGATGTTCACTCTGGGTCTTTAACTCACAACCTTGATCACCACGATCATGCTGAGCTACCCGGAGATTTGAGACAACTCAGGGGAGGCTTCACACTAAGACTGAAGCACCAGGGTTGTGAGAACAGCTGTTCATGTATGTAAAGGCAGACAAATACACTCCAGTTCATGTATACTATCCATACTTCATGTATATAGAATACACCAACAATGCTTGTGAATGGTTCAAGTGAACAGAGGTGATTCACAAAGAATAAGAAAAACAAAGAACAAGATAAAGAAAGAGTAACACAGTAACTGCTATCATGAACAGGCTGCTCTGATCTATCTTGAAGCTTCACTCAGCATTTTCCAGCTACTATTGTGGGACAGAAGCTGCAACACATTTTTAAAATAAACACATTTTTAAAACTACTGGGCTACAGACGCCCCTGAGGACAAACTGTGCAAAAAGGCTAGGAGTTGAGCTAAATGAACCAAAGTCTGCAGAAAGGGCATTTAGGGCAACAAGGGCAAGAAAATGGGAGAATGAGAGGAAGACAAATGACATATACATGAGAGTCCATTAGAAGAAGTGCACAGACTATATTTTCAAACTGATGATGTAAAAATGTGTTTTTACAAAGGTTGTTTGCTCCATAAGTGTCAGACTGATGTTTAAAGATTTCCACTGACCTCAATAGTTTACATGAAAAACAATTCTGACATATATCACACTGCATCTGCCATGACATCAAAATCTTGCCAATTATTTTATATGAACATTGGAGATTTAGTCTGCAATAATGTGCAGTAGCTGTTTACAGTAAATATTTTTGACTGGATCATTTGTGGAGGACAATGTAGAAAATTTGGTGTCAATTGAGCAAAAAATGTGGGAAGAGATAGAGAGATTTCATTCATTCGGTTTGAATGAATTCATAATTCCTGCTCAAAGCATCTGAACATTTCTTCTCATTGGGCCTATATTTTGGTGAAAGTTGCAAAGTGGTAGCATGGACAAATGATTTGTTATGGACGTTCAAAGTTTTAAACTTTAGACGTTTGCTGTAACACCGCCATCAGCACGATGAACCCACAGTGCCACTTGAGGAAGTGCAAATCTATGTGCAAAGTTTTGTTTATTTTCATTTATGAGAAGACAGATTTTCTTGTAGAAAGAAGATTGATAATAACATTAGCAAACACGAGAGGGACTGAGTGCAGAGCTGCCCGGCCCCTAATAACACTGGCAAATACAGGAGGGGAAAAAAGACAGCAACATTAAAGATACAAACAATAAAGAGAATGATGAAGCAAGAGATGATCTCATTAAGGAAGAGGAGGAAGGAAGAAATGAAGGGAGAAAGATGGCAGAAAGTAAGTGAGTAGCAACGGAAGAAGAAGAGTTATGAGAAATGGATAAAAAAGTTAGGAAGAAAAATAGTAGGAAAGTGAAGGGGAAAGGACAACATGCAGGAATGAGGGAAGGTAGGATTAAGACAACATGAAGGGAACAACTCATGATAAATGACAGGAGGAAAGAGGGATGAAAGGGAGAAAGAAGAGGAGAAAAGGAATAAAGTCGAGAAGAGGGAAAAAAATCAAAAGATACAAAAGATGCTGTTGAGGATGAACAGAGGAATGTGAGAAATCAAGGAGGGAAGGAATTAAGGGAGAAAACAAGGTAGCGAGGAAAGAGCTGTGGAACGAGGGATGCATAAGGAAGGGGAGAAATCATCCATAGAGACGCATGTATACAGGCTCCATGATCAAACAGAAGAACAGCTCATCCACTAGTTCAGTCCCTAAGCTGAGGATCTGAAATAGCCGCATGTGAATATTTATATATGCCTATGTTCCCTTCCAAAGGCAAAGAGGCCAAGCAAAATTGATTTCTCTGTGTGAATCCCTGAAGAGTTGAGACTCAGCAAAAGAAAAGAGCAAGGGAGAGTGAAAAAAGGAAATAAATCACTGCTAGAAAGGACAGCAGTAGATTTTGTGAAACAAGTGGAAAACTAAGAAATGAGAGACGCGAATGTATGATGTTTCCACCAAACCGATGCGTACGCCATTTGTCTGGCATTCAACCTTTTCTCACAAAGAACACAAGCCCGATATTCTCAATACCTGATTTGATTTCCTCGCCATCCGAGCGTATGACGTCTATCACGCACCAGCTCACATGCCTTACAGTACCTTCCTGTAAGCACCATTTAACACCAGCCATCTCTTCGCTGCCATAACTCCATCAGGCTACATTGCACTCATTATAGGCAGATAACTGATTCTGATTAGGAAGAAGGTCAAAGGGTGGAACTGTAATGGAGCCAAACAAGAAAAACGCACGCTTATACCCAGTGGTGAAATGTAACTGAGTATATTTACTCAAGTACAAATTCAAGGTACTTGTATTTTGAGTGTTTCCATTTCTCTCCTCCTCTGTGTTCTTCTACATCTCAGAGGAAGATTGTACTTTTAACTTTACTACTTTCGTCTGAGAGCTTTAGTTACTTTTCGGATTACAATTCTTCACACCATTCCCGTCCTGTGAAAACCACGTATCTTCAAACGTGTTGATTCTGAATGTGAACGTTTGTGATAAACCGAGGGATTAAGTGTTCCTTTATGGGTTGAGAAAATTCTTCTTCCTCTTAAGATAAATAAACTATTTAAAACCCTCTTGGATTAGCTGGAAAATGCATTATCACAAAGCTGAAAACAGGGCTGTTTTTACGAGCTCATGAAAAGCGGACTCTTTATAAATGCACGGTTCTCACAGGACAACTACATTACAAACATATGATTTTATTGAATATGATGCATCGGTGTAGATTGAACAACCCAACAGTGTATAAAGTAGTTAAAATGAGCTCAACTACAGAAGTAAAACATTAATCCAGACACATCAGATAGAATAGTAAAACACTGACAGGGACCATTTTACTGCACTTTTACTTTCATACTTTAAGCACATCTTGCTGACAATGACTACATATTTGTACTTAAATAAGGTTTGATTGGAGTATTTTCACAGTGTGGTATTTGTACTTTAACTTAAGTAAAGGATCTGAATATTTCTACTAGATCTGACTTGATCTGTTGGAAAAATGTAATGTCCGTCTTTTTCAAGTCTAAAGTTCCATCTCAGCTTCAACCCACCAAACCAAGTGGTTCCTTTGAACAGTATATCTACAGTGCATATAATTGTCACTTGTGAAGTTCAAATATCACAGTTTTAAAGGGTAACAAAAGTTCATCTGTGCATGAACAGAAAGGGGCACAGTCAGCCACAGTTGGAGACATTTTCAACCTTTTAGCAGCAAGAAAATCTGAGAAATGACATTTGAATATGCAGCTGATGTCCTCATCATCTGTTGTGTGTGCATGGTGAATCAAACATGTGTCAGTGTGGGTTTTTTTTTGCCAGTTTCGGAGTCTTGCTGTTGCTTTATTAAATCTTTCATCATCCTGGATTAATGTTTTAAATAAGTGAAGTCTCTGTATCTGAGCCGTGTTGTCTCACAAACAATATTTGTGTTTCTAACTACATTTTTAATGCACTGTTCACTCAGCCAAACAATCTCCAAACAGATGTCTAAATTAATTCAAACACATCATGCACACATATTACCACGCTGCTTCCCGACTGAGAGACGAACAGCACTGAACCATGATTGAACAGGAGCTTAGAAAGCATTGATGGACCAAACCAAAAAGTGTGCAGCCACAACAGCAGCTCTGTTAGACTGTACTTTAACACGGTGCATTGAGCTCAATGCTAACATCAACATCCTAATATGCTCACAGTGACAATATTACAGTAACATGCTGATGTTTAGCAGGAAATGTTTAACATTTGTTTATTGGCATGAAACACAAAGCTGAGGCTGATGGGAATGTCATTTGTTTTGCAGATACATGGTGATAAACCCATTGGTGTATTGGACAGATTCAAACTTGTACTGAGCCCTTAACTTTTCCTCTTGCGCCACCATCAGGTCAGAGTTGTTAACATTGCCATCACATCTCCATACAAAAGCTGTCAACCTAATGGTGGCACTGGAGAAAAGGTCAGGGGATCACCAAAGTCAGAGAAGTAGGATTCATCCTTTGAAGACCGAGATAGAGATATATACTTTATTCATCCCAAACTGGGAAATTGTTGAACATAAATGTCTGTACAAATTTCATGGCAATCAGCCAAATCATACTTATTGAGACATTTCAGTCTGGAACAAACTACTAAATCAACACAATAGATTCACGGTTCCAACATGGCTTGAAAAAAGGTGAATTAGAACAAACAGAAGTGAAGAAGCAGCTGCATGTGAACGTCCAGTTATATCTCACAGCTTTCCCCCTAATGGGCTGCCCACAAGGGGCTGGGTGTGATTAGCTGGTTGGCTGAACAATGACCTTCGTGCAACTCAACAAAAAGGTGTTTTCAGTTGGTTTGGCTGATTAGACCTCTACAGAAAATGCTTGACTGTCCTACATTATCCACAGAGAGATCTCAAATCAGGTCAGTCACCTGTCAAATATCAGTGTAAAGGGTTGTCTCAGGTCCTGAGTAGACGACCCACTTCAAGGTCAGGATGCGAAAAGAAAAGTATCGTCATGGGAAGGATCACCACAGCTGTCGAGTGCTATTCACTGTGATGCCACACACAAGCTCCTCCCACTAAAAAAACCTTCCCTTAGAAATATGAAAAAGACTTTTTCTGTATCTGTATTTTCCTACTTTTTGGGGGAAAAAGTTAAGAACATCACCCAGAGCTCCCCCGCTAATGGGGTCCTATCTATTATTCCTGAGTGCTCTGCTGTGCTGGGTGGTTTGAAACCATTCCTAGAGGAGACAGCATCTCACTTTTAGTCCGCTACCTGTCATCTAGATGCTGTCCCAACTTAATTCCTACACCATAAGTTCTTCTTTATTATTAATTATTTGGAGCTTTTTGACAGTGAGTCATTCTCTTTTTAGTTTTCAAGATGCTTAAGTTCACCCTCTACATTGATAAAAAAAAAAAAGCGTGTCTTTATTTTTATCTTGTCACTGTGTCCCAATTTCTCCCGAGTTCACATTCCTATAAAACTATTGCACTTTGCACATGCGATGAAGGCACAAGCAATTTTGCTTGGGTTAGTTCAGTTTGGGGGGGATTGTACCATCTTCCATGCTCAATCGGAGTAAGAAAGCGTGTTCTCATCATTCAGTTTGAGTGTATGAGAAAGGCCAGACTGGCTCAACTGCTCGGAGTCACCTGGATAACCAAGCAGCTCCTCTCAAAAGTAGGAAGTGTTACAGTAATTTACTCTACATTTATGAAGGTGTAAATCTTTTCACCTTCCACTTTTACAGTCCAGCTGGTGTGTAACACCTCCAAGTCACCACCGCCATGTGAGTTTTGTCATTTATTTGACTTTGAGGACGGCGTGTGGTTTGTTTTGTTAGAAAAGCTGCACATCGGCAGATAAATTAAAGTGTGTTTCCCTTATTTTTCAGAAGAGCTCATTGATCATATGAACTATCTGAAATGTCTTCAGTGTGTGAGTCAATTCTTCTCTGGACAGATAGAACAGTTAGTAATTAGGGTCAGACCATCCTTTCTAAACTGGTGCTGAATGCACTACAAGACAGACGTGATGCACCCGAACACAACACACAACACAACACGCCTCCCACAGACTAGATCCACGTGAATGCATAATATGTACAGGGTTGATATTTGACATCTAGGCTCTGATCTCATGATTCTGCACAAGCTCACACCAAGCTCAGCTCAGCTCAGCAGAGATCGCACAGTCATGATAAACTTCCTCCAAAACCACATTAGATACAGAACCCAGATATTTGTGGGCACCATGTGGTTTTTCCCAAAAAGAGCAGCTCCAACCAGTGCAGGGAATGTACTATTTAATGCACTGATATGGATAAATCAAACTCTACAAACCACCTCATTTGCAGCAGCAGACAAAGACACATCCACTGCGCATACAGTAATTATTCACTAACCACGAGTACATTAAATTTATGGCTTGGATCGGACAATGATAAGCAGCAGATGACCATTAGTACATGGAAACAAGCTTAAGATTGACAATGAGTACAGCTGTGGCAGCAGCATAAAGCACAGGACAGGAGAGGAGATAATGATGTAATTATGATATAAATAATAGTAAAGCAAGATAAACCCATTAAGTTGAAGTGAAATATTTATGCAATGTGATGTTGAGTTTGAAGTGTGGGGAGAAAGTGTTAATGCAACTACATAATCTGTGTGTGACAAATACAAATACCCATCTTGAATATTCTATGAAGCCATATGGAGAAATAATATGAATGTGTTGTGTGCATGACAACAGTTTACGTCCCCTAAAAACACACACAAAACACACACACACACATATATATATATATATAGAGAGAGAGAGAGAGAGAGAAATGCTAGTTTGTACTGAGCAAATAAAAAATTCCCTAAACAACAGCAACAACTCATAGAGAAAAATGTGTGCTGCAAAACCAGATTAGCTCATAATGTTTATAATACTCAAACATTACATTCCACCACTTGTAAATCAATGGCATGACAGCATCATAATGCACCAGCCAAACAACAAGCAGATGAAAAAAGAATACGCCACAGCAAGAAAGTCGTGCATAATGAACACCAATGCAAATACAACACAAAGATAGAGGGCAGCGGCATGCAGACAGCAACATATCAACCATAACAGCCATAACAACGATAGTGCAATGGCCTATAAAGGATTAACATAAACACATAAGCAATCATTTATGACAAGTATTTCTGCACTTCGGTTTCTTGTTACTTTGGCCCAGATAAACCCCCACAAAAATGAAATATCTGTAATAAGCTAAAATTAGTGAATGAAACCACAATCAACAAAATAACCAGCAGCCATATTGCCAAGCACAGAAACACAGACTGAACAGATCCCTGACATCCACCCATGACATGCATGTTAGCAGGAGCATAATATCCACACATACCTTTGTAAAGTGAATCAGTGACCCTCCCGCATCTCAGCAGCTTTGAGCTCGAGGCTAATAGCTGATATGACAACATTGAAGGATGGCGGTCGCAGCTGCAGAATGGAGTGGACCCACACAGGATTTCTTCCTCCACGAAACCATCCTGGAGGGACACGATAAGACTGTTGGCAGGTGAGCGTATTTACAAAATGCTACATGAGCGGCAGGCAGGAGGTGTTTGTGACAGAGTTTGCACATGGCAGCAACAGCAGGGGGGAAGAAAAGAGAAGGCATGGCACAGTCGGTTTAAACACACCACCTTAGTGCAAAGGTGAGCTGGATATATGTTGTAGCGAGTACAATATGTCACATGTAGCAGCAGCACAACCATTGTCGGCTCAAACTTAGTGGTTGAGCTATTAATAATTTGAAAGTGTGCAACGATCAAACCACAAGAGCTTAAATGTCAACAATTACTTACATTATTAATATGTTGGCAAATTGTTAGGGGTGAACATTTAAGTTGGTGTGGCTGAAATGATATTGTGGCCAATATTAGACAGACTTCATATACATATATGTAAAGTGATTACATTATCCCAATTTCATATGCTGGCCAAACTGCAAAACAAAAAAAGGGGTGTTGAAGGCTGTTGATTGGTTCATGAACTCACTAGGTTTAATCAAGCACGACACACCAATCTCTGTAATTATGTTTGAAAGGAATGAACAGTGTCATTTTGCCATTAAAAAACAATAGACTGGATACAAGAAGTGGAAAAAGCCTCCAGGTCTGAAAAGTGAAAGGTCTCCCTAAAAACCTGGTAATTCACTTGGGGCTGGTGTCTTATGTCCTATGATATGTGCCCAATCCCTGATGATCATTTTGAATTGGGTTGTTTCATCATTTATTGGATAAGTTAGCAAAACCATAACCTAAAAAGTTGTTTATTGACTGAATATTTGCCTTAACCCCAAGTTTGAACCTGCAGGAGACCTCACGCCTATTTTTGCAATTGTGACTCAACTTCCCTGCCGATTTCCATCATGATCATAACATTACACTGGAAAATACAAGGCAGACTATCATTTCATGTACACAGTGTTGCAACTGTGCAAGCAAGATGCAGAAAAACAAGAGCTGGGACCCAAATGGAGACAAAAACACTTACAGAGTCACTGGGCAGGTAAAGGTCTGAAGCAGGAAGTCAGTCCAAACAGGCAAACAAATCCAAAAGGGAAGTGGTAAAATCCAAATAACAGGCATGATCCACATAACACAACACAAAATCCCCAAAAAACACTGGGAGAACAAGACACTAGGAAAAGGCTGCAACACTTGACACAAGGATGAACTGAACACACACACTGAATACACAAGGAGGGGAAGATCACAGGTGAAACCAATCTGTAATCCCAAAGGTGGGAAACACAGAGGCAGGAAGTGAAGTAACTCAAGACACCTGAGGACACATTCTGTCAATATAAAACAGGAAATAACGAAACTACAACCCAAAATCATGACACAAACGTCGGTGGAAGACCAAACATGAAAACACAGGAGTTGTATATTCTTTACGCCTTCGCACATGCATCAAATAAGCTGATCTCATATCAAAAGCATGTATTATTCAATCCAGTTTTCCTAAACTAGCCACAGAAATAAAACTAGCTCACACTTTGCTGCACAGTCCGACCAAAACAATTCATGAATTGTGTAGAAGTGCTTCTGCAGCTTTTATAAAATCATCACAGTTTTTCTACATAAAACTAGAGGTGTTAGATAAATGTAGTGAAGTGGTATAAAGTAGCAAAAAATAGAAATTACTCAAGTCAAGTACAAGTACCTCAAAATTGCACTTGGTATAGTATATGAGTAAATTAATTTAGCTACACTCCACAAGCAGCAACAAATTGATAAAACATTTTTTTTAAGGGTTACTCAGAAGTTGACTTTAATCTAAATGACTGAATTCAAAGTAAACTTGGAGCGACCTCAGCAACATGCTCTCCAATACATTTCTCCATTATATGGATTATTTTGGCGTTATGTATAATATTATGTAGGCCACCAGGACTTTAGTTTGAAGAAAGTAATCGCAGTTTATCCCAGTGCTTGTCAGAAGAATTACAGTCATCTCTTTCCCTAAACTACTTGAACTAGCAGGCAGACTTCAGTCTTTTTTTTGCAGCAGCAGCTTCAGCACACTGGAAAGTGGGAGTAGTGAGCATCTGGCTGCAGAAGACAAATGCACCATATGGCCAGACAAGAGTACATTGCACTGAGTGTACGCCTCCGTAACTTGTGAATGATTATGAATCTGCAGTGAGCAGACACCGGGCAACGCTCAGTTTCAAACCTCTGAGTCCTGAGTGCATGGTTCAGTCCTGTACCAAACTGCACGAGAGTGGAACAAACAGAACGACAATGGAAGTTTACATTCCCGGCCAGTGTAGCGGCTCTGGCACCGCTGTTAACAGAGCGCAGTTGTGAGTATCTCAGAGTGCAGTAGGCCAATGTACAATAGGGCCAATCAGGCCTCAGAGCACACAATACTCAGACTGTCCTTCTTAAAGTCAAGAATGACTTTCGTCTGGCCGCGGACGCTGGATGATGTTCAGCTGTAATCCTCTTAGCCCGGAGTGCAGGTTTCAACTCTGCACCGCTCCATTTTGATCGGCTGCCTCAGAAAGCGGCTCTAAGGTTACTTACATGGCTGGGCCAAAAACATGTTTTCATGCACACGTTACATCATCGATTTTCTGCAGGCACTGTGGCTTTTGAAGCAGAGATTTCATCATATCGAATACTGTAGTCTAATTTATGACTGAGTACAGATTGGCATGGTTATATTTAATCTACTTTCAGTAAGTAGAGTGTCAGAGCAAAGTTTGAGACCGTTTGGAGACCTGATCTGTAAAAAGGTTGTTCTGAACAGGAAGTATTCACAGTTTTGCTACTGTATTTTTATTAACAGTACCATTAATGTGCTTTGATTTACTGTATAACAGTATTTCAGTATTATTACTGTTTGTCTAATACAGTATAAGATAAGATAAACCTTTATTCGTCCCACAGTGGGGAAATTTACATTATTATGACTGTATTTTCATTTTATCAGTAGTATCCTAATGTTTTTCTATTATAGTATTTTTTACTTTACATTACATTATTATTCACAAATGTGCAGTACATAACAATTTGTACTGAGTATTTACAACAGCAGTATGTTCCTGTAAAAAAACAACTCAATTGCAGTACAGCCCTGTTAACCACGATCAGAATTACTCATGAACATCTCTCAATAACTTCAGCCTTTGCTTACATAAGTGACACTTTTAACACCTGTATGTCTGCACAAATATCTGAGCTGATTGAAATATTCATTTGGATCAAAACCACTCAGTTCAATAAAGAACTTCCCGTGTATCAGAAGCATTGTGAAACTTGAAGAATTTGCACCACGTTATTTCGAGATGATCCAGTGCTATCTAATATAACGCTGATGAGAAATATGTGCAGCATGAGGAGTGTCAGGCTTTGCTCGGGCTTTTTGTTGTTGAGAGGGAGAAAATGGAGCAGTCCTCAGGAGTAGTAGTTGATATTCTCAGGAATGCTTTCAATTAGGGCTCCTCTCTTTCCCTTATTAATTAAAGCCTAAGTATTTGGAAAATTAAAACCACATGGAGGGAGAGAGAGAGAGAGAGAACAATGACTTAAGTGTCGGTGGCTTGTGCCTTGAGCTTTTTGTGCGTGTGAGTGCACGTGTTCGTAAAGTGATGGCAGGCAGCAAAGTCAAGAGGAGGGAGGAAGCAGGGTGGGAGCAGGACTCAGAAAATAAAGGAGAAACAAAAGAGCTTCCTGTCATTGTCCTTATCTTCTTCTCCTCTTCATAACCTCGCCCTGTTTATCTGACTTCTGTTGCAGATTCCCTGATCCATCATGGTTTAATCTGTTTTTTATGAGCCTGCCTAAGCCTTGTGTGTCCCAAACACCTTACACCGTGTGAGTGTGTGTGTGTGGCAGGGGGCTGGTTACAACAAATAATGCACTGTTTATTTGGTTATTGTCAATTCCAAGTCACCAGACTCCTCAGTGTGTCCTTCGAGACCGGAGCTGATGTAGCATTTATGTGGCTCCTCCAGGCAGGAATACTGACAACGTGTTATCATGATATTTATTGACAAATCCTTTGCAGGGATGGTTGCCACATTATTTATCGTCATTACAGATAAGAATTTTGTTTGGTAGCCAGTTAAGACGGTGTAAACCAGCAGAAAGTAGTACAGGGACGAGTAAATGTAAGCAAGTGTAACAGAATTAATCACTGGCTCCAACACATTTATATTGCAAATAAATATTTCAACAGTGTTTCCTGAGTACAATGAACTCTGTGCAACATCTGCAGTCATTAGCGACGCTTCTCTTCTTTTTCTATTCCTTTATTCAAGCAGGGAAAAGACAGTCATTTCGTATACATACTACACAGTTCAGGTGATCTCTTACAGGTATCTGAATTCTCAAGTGAAATACAAGTCGAACACAAAAGCTTTGGTTGAGTCACTTAAGTGAAGTCACGTCTTAAAAACTGTCTTGAATTCATCAAGCGTCGTCACCTCAGATGGTTCCAGGTCTAGAGAGTGGCATATTCAACTTCGCAGATCTGCTGGTGGCGCCGTCATTAGCCAACAGAACTTCATTGTAAATTCTAGTGGAAATCATAAAAGTTTCCAAACATACCAAATATGTCAGTCTGAAATTGTGGACATTTGCATAACATGGTCTCGATGGTGCAGCCATAAAAATGTGGAGTTTGAATATTTCATTCAGGTGGAGACATTATATGGCTTCAATGAAGAGCTGGAACAGGCTGATGCAGAATGTATATGATATCAAACAGTGTAAAATAAGATGTTTCCAAATGTTTAGAAATATGTACAAGCAGTTTTTATGCCTAAACTCAAACCTTAACCCCAGCAGCCGCAGAAGTGTTTTATTGGTTTTGTGTGCACACAAACATAGAAATGGTCATACAATTGTCATGGGAAACACCATTTAGGTACTTTATGATTTCCCTGTCCTGTCATGTGAAGCTAGGTGGAGGAGCAATAAGCCGTCAAGCAATTAAGGAGGTGAATGTTATAACCACTTGAGCTTAATGGAGCAAGCTTCTGGCATTAATCCAAATATATTCCACGAAGGGTTGAGAGGGATTGTTCAACAGTTGTATGAATCTTGAGCACGGAAGTTCATTCTTGATCTTTTCATGAGTGTGTGCGTGACAAAATAATCTCGACTCACGACTCCACTCAAGTTAAGATTATTTTGCCGTTTCATTATTTGTCGTCCTGTTGATGGGGACATCACATCCAGAAGTGGTCACATGAGTCATTTTTACAGGCACTGACAAACGAGTTATTGTATCAGTTAATTTGGACGGCTTGTTGACCTCTGATAACACAGAGAGCTGACACACTGAAAATCATTCAGTTAATATTGGTCCCACTGATTTTTCAATATAGGAATACAGGACCAGGACCAGAGCGTTGGTTTGACCCAGTGTTAATGTTATTACATTAACATTATATTGTTATTACAGTTGTTGTTTTTTTACCCATATTAAAACATGGATTTTTTAATCAGCTGTACAAAAATATTATGAATCACTAACAAATACTTACTGACTGTAAGTTGAAAAAGAGTCAGAATATATTATAACAATTTAGAAATGATACCATATTTTAATTTGAGTCAATAAAAAAGAAAACACTAAAAACAAGCACTGGGTCAAAACAACCCTTTGTTGTGATTTGTTCTCTTCCCATAGGTTCTCGATAAAGTTAATCCAGCATTGCATTTCTGCAATAAACAGCCATCATGACGTATTAATATACAACAAACTTTGGGATATTAGTTGCCGTTTTTGTTTTTGACAAGTTGTCATAATAGAGCTGAACTTGAATTCAACCTGAGTTCAAACAGCCACGTTACCAGAAGCAGAACCTGCAGGCTGGTAGCTGAAGCTCTGCCGTGCTCCTGCATGTAAAACACAGGCACAGTGCTTGTATGAGTCTGAATGTGGATCATGCCGCCGTAACAAGCCTCAACTTTCTTTACTGTATGTAAGACTGGCTGAATCCTACAGAAATCTATTGGTTCACGATAAAGGTGAAGCTGTGAATTACTTATACTAAACTCCCAGAAGGAAGCGACTCATTGTCAGTCAATGTTTCTCCCTGAAGCTTTTCTCGGCTCCCGATCCGAGAGCCCATTAATATCAGAAGGAAAAGGATGGAATTGAAATCTTTTATTATTTATTTATTTATGTTATTTTATTTTTTATTTGTTTTTACTGGACAGAAAAGCTGTCAGAAGATTATGTGGGAGGACAGCGAGTTGACAAGATTTGTCACATTTCACTCTCTTCCTCCCTCCTGCTCTCTTGCTCTCTCTCTCGCACACACACACACACACACACACAGGGAAAGCCCATCGTCCTTACAAGCTCTAACCAAATAAATTAGAAAAAGCCACAAATAATGCCTCTCTTTCTCTGCTCATCATCCTTGTCTTACTTGCTGTTTATTGTTCCCTCCATCAAACCCTCTCAGCTTCTCATTTTCTCCATCATTCTGCCTACTTTTGTCTCACTCACCCACTCTCTAACTCTGTCACCTCTCCTTATGTCTCACATCCATCCCCCCCCGGTGCCAGATGCCTATGATTCACATTCGAAGTGTTTATACCTCCTGCTGTTCCTCTCTTTCCTCCCACCCTCACACTCTTACCTCATCTTCACGGTTTCTCCTTCTCTTTCGGCTCTGTTCCTCTCTGCCTCTCCCTCGCTCCTTTGCTCTCCTCATTTCTACTTCTTCTTCTTCTTCTTCACCCACTGTTTTTCTCCCTCCTCCTGTGCCTGTTAGATAACTCTCTCTTCGCCGCTGACACTTTCATCGCTGTGAGACCCATAGAACCGGAGGAGGGTGCAAACGCCCATCCATGTCACCCTGTCACTCCCCCTTCATCCCTCTGTGTTGATTCCTCCCATCTTTTCTTCCACAGCAGCTTTTCAGATGCATCACTTCCTCCATCCTTGTCAAGTAAATCGCCCCCTCCCCTCTGTGTTCCTCTGTAAGACTTTTTCTATATTCTGCTGTGACAAAGTTGCTTCTCATCATCGCCCCAATAAAAGGCTCTCGCATCGGCTGCATGTTGTTTTGGTTGTAGACCAAAACAAACAAGACAACGAGAGAAGTTCCCTTTTTCAACACTTAATGCTTTAACGTGAAAGATTTTGTGCAGGACTGATGCAATCTCCTGTTCTGCTCTCATCTCGCAGCATCTTGAATTTCCAACCTGCACTTTAGTCTGTACTCGCTCCATAGGTGGCAGTGAGGCCTAAAAAAAATATGGTTAAAGTTATGATTATCTTAGTAAAATACAAAACAGGCAAAAAAAAAACAAATCTCTTAGCCCAAGGCAGCTTTTCAGGCAATAAACAAGCTTGTAGTGACCTTTTCTAAAAAAAGACAAGGGAACAAACTTTTGTCGGAAAACTTTAATTCTAAAATTTGCATAGTGAGTGAGGTGAGCAACTGCTAGTTTAAACTTATATGTCAGCATTTGTTACTGATTGTTAATAATATCCTTTGGGGTTTTGAGTTAAACAGAGGGTTCAAATTCAGTCTTTGGATTCTAGTACTGCCAGGAGCACTTATGTCCAAACCAAAAACATGGGTGCATAATAATTATGATGCAGCTGCTGCTACACTCAATGGTTTTGTATGAAGAGTGGATGGAAAGACTATATGTATGTGAGGAGGGTCGCTCGTATTGACAATCCCACAGAGAATTATCAACCTCCCTTGAGCTCTACAGAGCATTTCAGCATCTTTTAACTAATTAATTTGTTTTTGCATCCAACAACTTGCTGTTTGGCTTCACTCCGACATCTCGTCGGTATTGCTTTCAGTCGCAGGAGGCAGTTAAAAAAGCTCTAAAAAGACAGAGAGACAAAAAAAAAATCTTAATTATTATTATCATTATTGTTGTATTAATTAAGTTTATTGGTGGTGAGCAAAAAGAGAGCTAAAGGAGAGTGAATACTGGACTTACTTTCACCAAGCGACCAGGAACAGAAAATGAAAGCGAGTGATGATCTATTATTAAAAGATGTGGATTGAAACAGCAATATCTGCCAGATCAATAAATAAGCAATTGTTTGCACCGAGTTCACCATATCAACTTAAAAGGTGCAGATAAATCAGTGTTGTGTTTACTACTTGTGTTTTCTGCTGCCACCAAATGGCCCCCCAAAAAAAAAAAAAAAAAAAAAAATCAGCTAATGCCGGTTTAAGCATACTTTTATCTGCCTGATTTCAAATGTTCTCAAAACAGGCAACAAAGAGGATGAAGCCGTCTTCAATGATTTGTCGTCTCTCGTGTGCTCTAATTTGTCTTGCGTCCCTTGAAAACTCCCTTGATTTATTACCTCTGCACATATGAACAGATGTTGAGGAAGCTGCCGGGCTGCGTGTTTGGGCACCTACTGTATGTGTCACTGATTTAAACTCAGGCCCAAATATGCTTTTTTATTGTTGTATTGTTATGATACTAGTTTTTGTCGTTTTCATTATGTGACAGTCTACATAGTTGTGATCTGTTCAACATACTGATCTTTATCATTTCCATCCTGTTGAAGAAGGCAAATATCGATCTGCATTTTAAACAATAAATTAATACTATTAATATCAACATGCTCGACTAAATAAAGGCTTTTCTCTTTGCTCTGCCAAAGATTGTAAGAAGGATGTTGCTTTTCTGTAAAAATAGTTGTTCTCACTAACAGTCTTTGTTGTTTAAGCACTTCAGCCTGATGTAATATTTGCCCTCACTGCAGGCAACATATTACAGCATCCAACAACCATATCCAGCTTCTCCACAGTCACTTCATGCTATGTGACTGCTGCGTGGCCGTTGTTCAAAATTTAAAAGAGAGCTCAGAGAAACACAGCCCATTTGCTTTTCATACAATTTCCTACAATTCACAATGAGTTCCAGCTCAAGTCACACACACATGCAAACACACACTTGGGTGACTCAGACAATGTGCTCTGGTGATACCAGATGGGGGGGGTTTACAGCAGACAAATACAGCTGGCCATGCTTGTACACTCCACTAAACCATTTGTTCTGCAAACACACATGTCAATGCTCCAGACACAAAAACAAACACGCACGTCCACAAAAGCCCACGTGTGCATAAAGATGTTCACTTAGCACTAAGTTCTGTCAAAACAATTCCCATCTAGTCATAATCACTTCAATATTTCTCCGTTCAATTGCAATAATTAGCCAAAATGATGTTCTTCAGCTCATATCAGTAAAGAGCTGTTAATAAAGTGCAGTATACAGACTTGACACTTCTCGTAATCTACAGCCCATTTAGCTTTTAGATTTTTACTATAATTATTTATTCAATCACCAACAATATTAATGTATTTGATGAGCTTAAAACAATGCTGATCTGATGAGGCTCCAGACTGTTCCCATATGCCGACTGCTGAACCATGTGCGTGCTTTGTAACCTCCTCTTGCTCAGGCCTTCACTATTCCCAGATCAGCATTTTCAGCATTAATAAAGATTCCTCTATGTTTGGCCAAAGAGACAACTGACAGAAAACTGACTCAAGTTTTTCTTTCACATAACAAAACGGCATCCATTAGAAAGTCGAGCAGAGTCATGCTGTGTGAAGCGAAGCTCCATCTGGCTCCGTCTTCAGTCCTCGTTATTTCTGCCTGCCCAGTGGCTCAGTACCACACAGGCAGCTATTTACTGATGACAACTAACTTACTCCACGGGCCGGGCAACTTTTGCTCACGTTTTCTCTCAGGACTTATGGGTAGCAGGCACACACACACATATACATACACATTGTATAAACATGCCTCTCAAGAATTAATCTTTGGGTTATACACACACACACACACGCACACGTATATAAATGCACATAGACATGCACACACATTGTCTCTGGTGAATTGTCCCAGACAGATAGTCCTGCTACCTCATAAATGCTAACCCACATTGTATGTGCGTCCTAGTTCTGCCTGGTGGTCTGCATAACCCCTCTATCTAATGAATGTGAACACACACACACACACACACACACACACACAATCTCTTCATCTCTTATTGTTCTTTCAAAGCCATTTTTTTAGCTAAAATACTACACAAGATATTTCACAGATGTAAAGCAACTAAACTTGCTCTGTTCAACTCCACATTAAGACAAATACATAAACTATCTATCACCTTTCAAGAATTAAAGAACATATGTCTATGTACATATGTATAGAAAAACTTTATGCTTTGGCTCACCTACTGTAATAATGTCTGATCTCTCTAAAAAGTCTGTCAGACATCTCCTCTCCAGCTCTCAGATCTGTAAACCGGCTTCCTGATTGCGTTTTACAATCAAAGAATTGATTTCAAAATCATTTCTGACCTGCTGTTATGTTAAGAACAGTCCAGACTGTCTGGGACAAATCTGCGTCAAAAGTAAACATGGAGAAGCAGCGTTTGGTTTCCATGAATCACACTGAGGTTGGTCGATTCAGAGATACTCTGGAGGAACTGATTGTGTGAGCTGTGCTCTTTGGTCGACGTGAAAAGTGAGTCCCATTTTCTTTTGTACTGGACAAATTATGATGGTTTAGGAGAGTTAATTTTCCGTGAAATGGCTCGACAAAACCCTGAAACAGTCTGGTGTTCAGACGAGCGAAAATTGGAACGGCTGTTTAATTTTGATGTGTGTAAGTTTGCTAACTTTGTCTCGAAAGTCGGAAGAAGAGGAAGATGGATCACTTAATTAGTTTTATTCAGATTTCTCCACTACTATAAAGTATATCTTTTTGTCAGTGTGTTGCGAAAGATGATTAAGTTGCTTCTCGATTTCATGAACTTGATAAATGAAGTGTATGTGCAGCATCTGGACCTATCTTGTATTCATTTATGAGGCCTTTCTGTATGTATGCATGACACAGTAATACAAATTTCAAACAAATGTCAGTAGTATTTCTCAGCAAATATACATGCTGGCAAATTGCTTTCCACTATGCAAACCTTGCACCTGACTCCACTTTCTATTGTAGCCCTAACACTTATTCCAGCAGCACACTCAACCCTCGGGTCAATCGTAACCCAGACGCTGAATAACTCAACTGCTCTGAGCATCAACCTGGAACTCAGTGGACTCTTTATGACCACTTGATGTTAAGTGGACTATCAGCTCTGGACTATCCAAAAATGTCCAAATTCTTTTACAACTTCCAGCTCCAAAGAGGAATTCAGCAGTTGACAACTATTATCCTTTATACATTCATGTGTTTGACAAAGTGGTGAACCTCTCTCCGTCCTTGCTTGTGAACGACTGAGTCTTTCCAGGATGAACCTTTCATACCCAATCATGATACTATCACCTGTTACCAATGAACCTGTTTACCTGTGGAATGATCCAAACAGGTGTTTTTGGATCATTCCACAACTTTCACTGTCTTTTGTTGCCCCTGTCCCAACTTGCTTTGAAACATGTTGCTGCCATCAAATTCAGGATGAGCAGATATTTACAACAATCTATGAAGTTAAGGTAAAAAGTCAAACATTAAATGTATTGTCTTTTTCCATTGAGTCAAAAAGGATTATCGCCGTATCACATTCTGTTTTATTTATGTTTTACGCAGTGTCTCATCCTTTTTTTGGAATCAAGGTTGTAAGATCACAAATTCAGTTTAGATTTAAATTCCACTCCTACATATTTAACATTTTCTGAAAATAGATGAACGGTAAAACTTTACTGACACATGTCTTGGATATAAATACAGAATTACGTCACGTATGAACCAGTTTCAGTGCAGAACTTCCTCCGACTGCTACTACAGTCTGAACTGCTGTGTTTCTCATTCTTTACTTCTCTGTAGCAGAAGGAGGTGTGTCACTGACTGAAGCAGCCTACTCACAACATGTTGCCGTCTGAGTCAGTGCCTTTGGACACATAACTGAGCCTAAGTTAGCTCATCATTCAGCCGTCACACCGATCATTTATTACCTTTCACTGTATGAGCCTCTTTTCCTCAACACTGGCGGAACGAACATCTTCCCGCAATCTTAAGACAACACAATAAGTCACTATTCCCCTGAACACCCTCAGTAGAAGACTATCCGTGATGAAATATGTTATTATTCCTCTTTCAGTTTACCTTCCACAGTGTGATAACCTTCCCTCCAATTATGTCCGTGCTCCAGCAACACGCTGCGAGAAGACTTCTTTGTGTTAAAGTAATCTACTGTGACTTTTGAGCGAGTCACAAAGAGAACAGCTGTATTTAAAAAAAAGAAAGACAGACAGAGCAAGAAATCTTTCTTTCTAAAATGAAAACTCACTTGTGAGTGATCTCAACATTTCATTGGTTTCTAAGTGAAATGGGATGCCTGATTAAACCCAAATTATTAGCAGAAGGTTCGGGATAACTGAGAAGGCGAAGAAGTGAAGAGACAGTGATTCTAATTAGACTGAGACAAAACGACCAGAGAGGATCTCTATTACAAAGAAGGCTAAATTCCTAAAGGATAAAAAGAGATGCCACTTTCAGAAGATTGAAAAGGCTGGTACTGTTACAGGTACTGTGTGTCACTTTGAGAAAACCCTTATTATGACACCTGTGGCCAGTGACACGACCAACATGAGACTGAATGCTGAAAAATCATATTTAGAATAACAATACTATCTTTAATGTTCCTACATTTTATTTGGACCACTGGCTCCATGATAGTAACTAGCTTGACTACTACACCATCCTCGCTTGTGAACGACTGAGTCTTTCCAGGATGAACCTTTCATACCCAATCATGATACTATCACCTGTTAGCAATGAACCTGTTTACCTGTGGACTGATCCAAACAGGTGTTTTTGGATCAGTCCACAACTTTCACAGTCTTTTGTTGCTCCTGTCCCAACTTGTTTGAAACATGTTGCTGCCATCAAATTCAGGATGAGCAGATATTTACAACAATTTTGATGTGGTCAAACATTAAAGATATTGAGTATATGTCAAAAAGGATTAGCAAATGATCACATTGTTTTATTTATGTTTTACACAGCGTGCCAACGTTTTTATAATCAGGGTTGTAGAACAGGTACCAGATACTGTAGTTCAGTCTGGTCAGTCTCTTTTTACATTACTTAATGGCAAAATTTTATTGTGGTGATAAATGCTATTGTTGCCTAGATTATGTGGTTTTTGGAAAAGACCGTGTTAACAATTTTGGTAAACTGTTAATTAAAAAAAAAATCTTGTGTCTCAAGTAACTTCTGACTTTTTCCTGTATTAAACACACCGTGACCTTTCTCCCACCTTTACCAAGGAGCCAGTGCTTGAACTTAATTATAAAAAGTCTAATAAAGCTGTGGCCACGATGAGCGGATAAGGTATTGCAAGACTGACTGTTTTTGGCAGAAAGCAAATGAAATATGTCGTCACTCAACATTTTCTGCCATTCGCCAGGTATGATAATTAACAACATTTCCTCATTATGTTAATAGAAAATGTAATTCTTTCTGCATTATGTCTCCCTCAAAATGTATTTGCTGTTAATTAGCGGGATATAAATGTAATTTCTAGGAGACAGGGCTGGGAGTTTAGGGTTATTAAACTGGACTGCTGCTTTTTTCTGTTGCATTCTTTATTAATAACTGCCAGCATATTATAAAAGCCTGAAAACAACGCATCATATCAATGCAGTTTTATAAAACATCAAGAGAATAGCACAATGGGGTCCATGGAAAGAGGAAAAGAGCAGGAAAGTGGTCACAGTCTAATGGAGGTAAAGTGGTGGTTGAACTAAAAAAAATTGACAGTAAATATGCAACTTCAGACAAGAAGCGAACTCTTACTCCTGCCCCGCTCGCCCACCACCGGTCAACTTCTTCACTTGTCAAGGGTAGTGGTGTCCATAATAATGTCCACAAAAAACACTGAGAGCTGTGATACTGCACAAGCACTCGACTCCTGCCAACAAGTTTAGAAGAGGAGGAGGTGACAAAAGGACGGATGACTGTCCATTAGCCAGTCACAGGACTTAATCGTGTCTGAGCAGATTCGAGTTGCTATTGTTTTATTGGATTGTGGTAATTAATCAGCATGTTATCACTAAACAAGCATTAAAAAAGAATTATGTAGGTGTAATCTAATTTATAGACCACACACATTTCATGGAGTTTAGGATCAAGCCTACAGGATATTATCCAGCACGAACAATTTAAAACCATTTTCATAAAACTTATCGGATATATTCTTTAATAATATGTCATCAGTAATAAGCAGAGATATTTGTGTAAGCGCCTAAGCACAGTGTCTCAGTGTTGCTGGATGGAGAAGCGTGAGTGCAGACGGGGGTGTGGCGTGAGAAAAATCACAAAAGCATTGCATCTGTCACTCGAGTGTTGTTAAAATGAGCGTGAAGTTTGTGGCTCGTCTTTGTTGTGCTCTGTCTTCTAATCAGCCAGAAAATCAAAGTTTGATTAAAAGGAAAAAGAAAAGAAAAAACAGTGCTGAGTGTGATATCCTTGGAAGTCAATCAATCAAAAAAAAAAAAGTATCACACAAAACACAAAAGTCCTTCTGTGTGATCAGTCTTTTTTAAAATTGGCCACTAAGTCAAACAGAAGTGAAAATCTCCCCTAAACTTTTGATTTTTGGAGTAAAAAGAAAAAAAAAGTGCTCATTGTAAGTAAACATGGTTTTCAGCATGTGTGTATCTCACTAAAATGCATTGTAGCCTTACTGCCTTGCAAACATGTTGAATCCATTTCCATGCTTTTAAACTTGCACTTTGACACATTTATTCATTCATACGTTGAAACGCTGTGAAGGTTGGGCACCACCTAAAGACGTCTCCTCCTGGATCAAGACTCCAAAGCAAATCCATACCTTTGCATTACTTTAAAGCCACTAACTCTCAGTCTGTATTACTGCTCTGTGTGTGTCTGCAAAACAGGATCATGCCACCATGACATGAATGCAATTCTCAGCATGCATGTTCCTCCTCATGCATGTGAGGTACAAATAATGAGGGAGACCTGCTCATAAAAACAACAACAACAGCACCAGTAGCGGTCCACAAAAAGTCCACAGTGTACCACAGCCTTTAGTTTTAAAGTGCCTTTCCACTCAGCCATACGTGGCAGCCACTTGGTAAAATTACTTTCTAAAAGGATACTCAAGTTCGTCCTCCGACAAAGCTGCGTTTTCCATTTTTCCCCAACAATACCGGGACAGTCGGCAGGATGGAAGGGCAAACATCAATTTTTAGAGCACAAAGGAAAAGAAGCAGGTAGTGCAGAAAGAGAGACATCTGTACCGTGACGAGATGCGTCCTATCTGCCTTTTGCTTTCTTGTTCTATTGTGCTGGGTTGTTCAACACCTGGGTGTAAAATGTTTTTAAAAAAATTTGTTGGTTACGTCTGCTGCAAGTGCGTTAACTGTCCTCAGCAAATTTCCCTACAGGGATAATTAAATGTTGCTCTCCTTTCCTGTTTTCTCCTCTCTAATGTGACTTAAAAGGTGCTGCTGCAGGACCAATTTTACACCTTATGTGCAATGGTGGTAGGTTTTTGATTGGGTTTTTTTTGCTGTTATTCCAGTTTCTATTTCTGTGTTTTTCATCTCTTCCTGTGTGTTATTGTGTGAAATGCATAATCACCATCAGCGAGCTAAAGGGAGACATGAAACTGAGCTGAAGTCATTGCAGCGTTTTGAGAGCGTGATTGATTAGTGGATTAGTGATTAAATATGTGAGCCCACGTGCTACATGTGATCTCGGGTAAAATTCACGCAATGTCTTTGAGCAGGTTGATATAACAGCGCGAGGGAGAGAGGATCATTTTTACACATTAACTCCTCTCTGACAGCCTTCGACTCTCCAATCCCCCATTTAATATAAGCTTTCCCCTTTTTTTTTTCTTTAAAATCTAATTTCACAAAAAAGGCTGCGAAAATTTTTCAGCAATCACCACCTCCGGAGGTTGTGTGTTTAGGAATGCGGTCTGCTGCATTGTAGCTCGCTACCTCCCGCACTGATAATCTGGCTAAATAACAGAGCGTCAGACATGTGGTGTTTCTGTGATTAGCCACGTCCCTGTGGGAGAGAGATTTATGAGCTTCAAGCTGCATTGTTTTATTCGAAATCAGATACCAGGTATAGAAAGCTAAACAGACAGACATGTTCTATTATGGTTGTCTTTTCAAACGCCTCTTTCATTTTTTTTGTCCTATTAATCCTGCTTGAACGGTAACATTTAAAGGGTGTTTGAATGCTTAATTAAATATTAACTGCATGGTAAGCTTCAAGCAGATCTTCTCAAATAACACCTCGCCAATGTACCTGTGATGAGTCCACACACACACACACACACACACACACATACACACACACACAGGAAGGAGCCTCCAACCCTCTTCCCCACATTCAGTACGTACTGCACACTCAACGTGTAACTTCCCATAGGGGTGTAATTACGTTTGTGGTGTAAACTGGGTAATTAGCCGTGTCTCCACTTAGCTCTCAGCTGGAAACATGGAGAGGAGCAGGCAAAGCAGCAGACAGAAACATCACTGCATCTGCTGACTCTGATTCCATAGCAGGATAATGCAATTCCTAAACAAATCATTACAAAACACATGCCAGCATAATGAGAATTATCCATATGCTGCATGCGCAACCACCATGGTTCCCTTTCATGTTCGCCCACCCTTTGCGAGTGCACAGGGACGTCTGCACACTCCTGCACAGTCTGCGGGCGTGGAGATCCTCGAGGACCACATTAGATTCTTTTCAAACTATCTTCCATCTAATATATCGGATTTGGTTAATTTAATCAGAATAAGCCAAGACTGTATCATAATCATATGCAGAGCTTTCAATTGCATTTCACGATCACAAACTCCGGCCGCTGATGAGGAGCTGAGTAGCGTGAGATGTGGAAAACAAGAAGGCAGTGTCTCGGTATTTATTTTGAATATGAACAAATGGCTTTAGGCTGCTCTGAGTGTCTTTATGATCGTAGCAATTGTCTGTTGTAACGATTTAAATATTTATGATTTTGTAGTGTTTGTAATGTTGTCATTATGGTTCTCTTTTCCTTGTCCAGTGTTTTTTTGGATTGTTAGGAAACATTACTTTCACTTGCATACAGTACTTTATGTTTTCCATTTTGTTTGATTATTTCTTATATTGCAAACAGTGGCCTATTTACATATCCAGCATATACCAAGCAATATTTGCATTCACTTGGGGGTCGTGTGTTTGCATACCTGACAAATATTCACTCTCCTTTTAGCTCTGCTCAGTCTCCATTAACTCCTGAGGGAATTACTGTTCTCTTTAGCTGCTAAATCATCCACTACGTTCACCAACTTTATCTTCTGCTGGTGCTGAGCAGGTAGTGCACAGTTGGTTTATCAGAGCTTTTTTCTGCTGAAAGCTGCTGTTTTCTGCAATGAGCTAATCAGTAAAGCTGTGGACCGTAGAACCAAAACACAATGAGCTGAAAGATGCTAAAACGCTCCCTCAGAGCTGAGGGGAAACGTGGAGTCGGGTGATCATTCCCTGTGGGCTCATCACTGTGACAGACGACTTATAAAATCACACAACCATTTGATCCATTAATATGAAATTATTGATTAGAGAAGCTTTAAATGAAGTCATACTCAATCAAAGGGCAGAGAAACAAAACCCACATATTTGGTTTAAGCGAGCTGCAACATGTGACTAACTTTGTGTTTCATCATCAAATGAGACCTTAACTTCAACATTCAACAACTTCAAGGAAAACATCCAGTTTATTCGTGAATGCATGCTCAGCTAATTCATAGTCATATGGGCAGACTTCATTATAAAAGTCCACACCTCTCTTTTTCTCTGCCTGGTAATGGAAAAGTTTAACTCTCCCAGTCGGTGTATCTAATCCTGCAGATAAGCAAAACAAACAAGGGAAGCTATCGCAGTCATCTCTCTGTGATCAGATTAGAGGTTATGAAGATAGAGGCTTAAGACGCTGATCTACTAACTCATGTTGAAGACACTACAGGTGCACAGAGACGGCATCGTGTGGACTGACTGAAACACACTGAGCTGCTGGATGGCTGCAGCATAAGGAAAAAAAAAACATACTAGACTGATGGCATTTGTAAATAAGCCTTCAGATCAGCTTGTTGTGCAGTTTGAGTGGTTTTAATAAAATTTGAGATTTGGGAGATGCAGATGCAGAAACCAGGTTGGGGGAAAAAAGAGTATTTCAGCCAAATCTAAAATAAATCAGACAGTAGAAACATACAAGCAGAAAACAGGTGGGTGGGAGGCTGAAAAACAGACAAGGCCACAAGGACAAGCGTGACAAAAGCCAGCAGGCAAAATGTCAGCTATATATACACGGACACACTAATGGTGAGGCAGGCAGCAGGTCACACATCAGCAACAGGTGTGCAGTAGTGGGAAAACACTGAGGGAGCCTGGTGGCCAGGTGAGGAATGACACTGGTACCTCCCTCCAGCCAGTGATGGTTCACCCAAATTATAACAACAAAGAAGAAAAGAATTATTTCTTTCACTCTCTCAGAGCCATGAAGATCATTTGAGTTGATTTGCTCTGGTTTTCAGATATGTGATTTTTGCCTGTGGATGGATTTTCATTCTTTCTTACTTTTCGCACAAGACAATGGGGACGCAGTAAATCACTTGTGATAATTTTTGTTGGTAAGCTGTAGGTCTTGTATACGCTTCCTCAAGTCCTCCCTTTAAAATGAGATCTTAGTCTTAGTGGGAGTTACCTCATTAGACAAAGGTTATTATTATTATTATTATTATTGGGGACAAAGATTAATGTTGTCAAATGTCAAATTTATGTATTGTAGCTTATTAAAACTATAACTTTAACCCTATTCTTATAAATCAGTCTTGCCTTTGACACATTTATATCTTTCTCGTCTTTGTTGCAGTTCCTGATCTGTACATTCATGCACAGTCGGCCTGCAGTCATCTGGCTTAGCTGCAGTTTGATTAAAGTTCAGATCAGCATCTTTGCAGACTTGTTATTCTATACTTATGTGTTCAACAATTACAGAAGTAAACATCCATCAAAGAAACAGCAGCATATACTTTGTGCCAGTATAGTGATATTTTTGTTTGGCTGTACACAGGTGGGTTTCCCACCTACTGATATTTGGTCCAATTACTGGGAACCTGACTGTACCTTAAACAGGAGAGGATGAATAGTGGCGGCAGTGGAAATCAGAAGAGGCAGTGCAATCTGGAAGCCGTGTATTACAGGTATTTGTGCTTATGCCACCCACAAATCACACACCAAAGATATGTTGTGGCACAGCGTGACGTTTGTTCTCTGCCAATTTGGGCGCTTTACCAAGAAACATATGCATGAACAACATAAAACCAGTAGAAAAGCTTCAATGCTCCATAGATTCTCCAGGTCTCTAAATTCTACTGGAGAGACAAACAAAACCATAGGTGTTAACAGAGCTGTGAGAAGAGGCTTTCAGCTGGGGATGCTGTAGTTGGAGGTGTATTTTCTGGCTACTAGAATAAGAATATATTATTATGCACAGCGGACAAGAACATACATATAGTTGAGGCAGAGTTTAACAAAAGGTTGTCGCATGCAGCCCACAAGGATATATCTGAATATGCACAATATGCATTACAATACATTATATAAACCTCTAACTCTGTACACACACACACACACATACAGTCATAAACAAATTCAGTGAAGCCCAAAGAAAAAGTATGCAAAAGTATATTTTAACCAGCTAACGGTAGTCTCCCATGTCATGAAGACTAATAAAGAAAATCATCAATATAACAGGTGATTCCAAACTCTTGAAAAGTAAAGTAGGTGCAGACAGAAGACTGTTTTCACTCATCTGAAGAGGAAAAGTTCCTCTGTTATCACCTTAAATCTCCTCTCAGTGATGTCACAACCAGTTTAGAGGTCAATCATTGTCCAGTATGACACTTACACAAGTCTGATGTCGAGACTTTTAAAACATATTTGTATTTTCACAGATTCTGGATTAATGATTAATGAGTGAATGCTTTCAATAATAATAAAAGTAGTTTGTTAAACTTGACTATTTGCTGTGTATCTCAAACAGTAATTATGTTGTAAAATGGACTCATGTTGCTGATAAAGTGAGACAGAGGAAATGATTTCAAGAATGGTTCCAGTCCTAAAGAGTTAACACAGTTTTTGTGGATCATGTGCTGCTTAATATGACCTGATAAAATTCCTAAGAGACGGGGGAAATTTGTCATTCTAGCTATGGGCTAATCTGGCTGTTATGTGAATAGCTGTCATCCAACATACTGCACTCTATACTCTCTGTGACATCCATCTGTCACAGTGCGGCTGTGGATTATGATCATCCTGCCTCGTTGATGCCCTCAAAAAAAAGAGAGAGAAAAAAAAAAAGAACTTTTGCCCACATACCATCAGATTGTTTCTTCCACTGGATGACTGTGTCCTACAAGAGTGCATTAATATATTATCTAAGCTCATTTAATTTCAGGTGCCACATATTCACTCAAGGCAATTCTGCACCTCCCAAGGACGAGGACATCACTTTCCTCTTAGTTTCCTCTTGAGAGAAGCTTCTGCAGTGAATCTGCTCCTGACTGTTCTCTGTATCACAGACCGAGCTCCACAAAGCAGAGACCAATCCTTTAGAAAAGAAAGGGGGGGGAAAAAAAGCTAATTTGATTGATGATGACTGACGCGAGCCTCTACCACATCTTGATAATATATGTCTCTTAATCACACCCTGCTTCCGACTGCACTTCAATTGTGCCACATGCCTCCAGCCACGAAATATCCAAAAGTCAGCTGCCACAGCGTGAGCGCAGCACTCTGCTCCATTGATTCTTTAGAACAGAGCCCAGAGACACCAATTTGTCCGTCGACAGCAGCCACAATGGACCAAAATATAATACAGTGTTTTGAGTAATGCCTGCTATTCACACATTCCTCTCAATCTGTTTCTCTTAAATATACGATTCTCCCGCTCTCTTGGTATTGCCATTGCCGTTTTCATCGACATCATAAGCGCAAGAAGATCTCATCCTATCTCTGAGGGGTGCTGAAAGGCATTCTGGGAAATCATTAGCTAAAGAGGAAGTCGTCCACACTGTGTCCCTACTGAATTCTAAAAACGTACTATAAAAGCCTGTGTGCACCAATACAGTGAGTGACTTTGGCAATTAGCTGAATATGAAAGAAGAGACTGTATTTTACCATGTACTGAAAAAGCACGACATGTCCTTCAAGCTAAACAACAAAATTAATAGTCATTGTTTTCTGATCTGATGCAACTATCAACAGGACATGGTTCAATTCAAATTCAGTTTTATTTATACAGCACCAAATCACAACAGAAGTCATCGCAAGGCACTTCTCATACAGAGCAGGTCTAGACCGCACTCTTTCTAATATTATTTATAGAGCCCCGACAATTCACAGTGGTGAGGAAAAACTAACAGGCAACCTTGGACCGAGGTTAAGTTAAGTTGGTTGGTTAAGTTGAGAGAAACATTGAGCATTGGATTAAAATGACAATTGTAGGGCAGAGGCAATGCAATGCAATGACTGACAATTAAGACAAAATGGCAAATGCACAGAAGACTTACCTCAGATGGTCAGGCACACAAAGGTCAAATATATGGAGGCCAGTCCAAACAGGGACAAAAACAAATGGGAGCAGGCAAGAATCAAAAGTCCACAAACAGGCCAGTTGCAGAGTGAAGGAAATGCACACACTAAATAAACAAGGAGGGGGGGTAATCACAGGTGAAACCAATCAGGGCATGGCAGACAATCAAACTGGTGGGAACACACCCACACACACACACACACACACACACACACACACACACACACACACACAGGCAGGAAGTAAAGTAACTGAAACACACCTGAGGACAAACGCTTTCAACATAAAACAGGAAATAACTAACCAAAACCGTGACAGACTGGACATTTGTTGATGCTCTGGTTTTTCTTAAGAGGACAGTCTCATAAAGCACCACCATCCACTGAAATGTCACTTTTTAATAAGTCCCCCTCCGTCCAGAAATGTGTTGTCACTTGGATGTTTGACCTTCCCAGTGCAGAAAAACATGGTTGTGACAGTCATAGATGATGGGTTTTTCAATGAAGGACAAATGCAAAACATGTCTTTCTTTAATTCCATTTTTTAGGTACAAATTCAAAATATTAAGTATAGTAAGAATTAGCAATTTGGACACAAGTGGATCACAGTCATGGACTTAGCAGAATGTTCAGGTGTGTACCACAAAAAGCATGATATTAAAATCTAACCTCAAATTCACACATTGAAATGAATGGGCAACACAAACTGCACCAGTCTGTGACCAGGACTGTCTAATTTTCCACAAACAAAATGTCATGTCACCAGAAACCTGCAACAATCACATTTTTAAAAAATTACACATAATGGCTTTAAAAATAATCTACCTAAATCAAAATCAAATTAAAGCTGATTCATATCTGTGGTCAATATTCAAGCTATAATGAATTTGTAAATACATAATAATGCTTGATGTATCTAATGGTGCCAGTGGAAGCTTTCATTTCAAGGAAAGTCACTGTGTGTGTCACTGTGACATTTAAACACCCTCTTTATAGCCTCCCTGGAAATATTCTTTAATTTTATCATCCACTCATTAAGTAAGCATCTCACTGAACCTGCCAGTGTCGACTGAATCTGACTTATTTACCTGCTCTCATAGGCCACAGATGTGCATCTGAACTATGTCATAACTGCACGTGATAATTTCACCATTTAAGTCACGATCCGTCAAGTTTTTCGCAGCTTTAAAAAGTGGCTCACTCTGGCAATTTAAAATCTTACTTTCTCTGAAGAGTTACCGTGCATAAGTACAGGCACAGAAGGTGCACGGGGCGCGCTGGCCTTGGTGTCGGCATGGCCTCTGGCTCTCCAAGTGGAGCAGACAAAAACATACATAAATGCCCTCAGGCCAAATCTGTTTATGATGGAGAGAGAGAGGGCAATAGGGAAGGTTTATTTAACTGGTGGTGGGTAGTGAGAGGAACAAAGACAGGAGAAGATGAGAGGCAGCGCGGAGTAGAGAGAGAAATCGATGAGGAGCTCAGAGAGAAATGATGCTGGTGGAAACGATATGAAAAAACAACAGATACTGTAGGTGGACAGGAAAAGACGGATGAGGAGAATAATGGAATGAGGAGGGCGTTGAAAGGGGTTTGGGTAATTTATGTAAAGAGTGGAAGGAGGACAGAAGGGAGGGGTGACGAAAAGAAAGAATGGCCTCCGACAAAAGAGGAAAGTTAGAGGCTTAAATCTGCACCTATAGCTCCACGCTATGAACATGTAACATGAAAGAGCAGAGAAACCCGTATTTCTGACTCTGGAGCCCTTTTAAACTGGGAGAACCGAGATCATACATACATTCATGCACCCAGCACACTCACAGGAAACAGAGCCTATAAATACCCTTGAGAGAGTGAAGTGTCCTTGATAACAGTGTGAAATCCTTGAGCAGAAACAGGCAGTCAAACTGTCTATCAAAATGTTCTGTAACACCAGCACAGATGAAGTTGGCAAACCGACGAGCACAGTCCTCGCCGAGCTTTGGGGAAAATACAATTTTCTTCTTCCTGCCAGTGGATGCATGTTGTGGATTAAACAAGAATTTTTAAGTTATGCACATCAAAGCACAACATGTAGATACTTGATGGGCTGCTGTGTGCTGGCTGGATACAGTCTTTTTTTTTTTCTCCACCAACTTGAATCTGACCCCCTGCAGCACTTTTATGTTCACATATTTGTTTGAGTCTTTTCAGATACGAAAACAAAATACAAAGAGACGATGAGGCCTCGAAAAGAACAGAGCATGTGATATTTGAAGTTTGCAGCCTTTCCTTTTGGTTGAGACAAAGAAACGATCCCTTGAACTTCTTTTGTTTTTGCTGTCATACCTTTAGGTTCTCGCTCTGTAGAGATTCCAGCCAAGACTTGATTAGATTCACATGTATTGATTATTGACTGGGGCTTTTTTCTATTTTACCCTTTTTATTTTTCATAAATGCAGTTGAGTTGATGTGTGCATGGTTCATCTTTCTAAAGGCTATAATCCATACTTTTATGTTAAAAATGGATCAGATGATAATGTGAAAACAATGTGACAGTGTGAATGGGGTCACTCATTAATGTGCATAACATGTTTCTGCAAGAACAACTACACATGTCTTTGTTTGCTTCAGTGGCTCAAACAGACTAATAATGTTCACACTTGTTTACTATATTAATCCAGATTACATTTCTTTGCAGAACACCTCAGCATTATTACTTTACAGCAGAGCTCCAAACAAACTCCACTCGACTCGAAGCATTTTTTTTTTTACATTGGAAGCAAATGCTGTTTGAATATGAATGAACACAAGACTAAGATGACATTCCTCCAGTGTTACAGCTACAATACATGTATCTCAGGCCTGTGTCTCCTTTGTAAATGTTTGCAAAGTGATGGTTCCAGGTCTTCGTGTAACACCAGAGTAATATGCCTAAGTGACTGCAATGGGCCCCATGACCACCAGGGGGCCATGTGCAATGGTGTTTTGTTTTGTTTTTTGTTTAGTTTTTCTTTGTTTGTTTTTTAAGGTTCTTTGCGTTTTAAGGGAAAAGCCATAGCTGTTTATATTTATTTGTATTTATTTTTTCAAAGGATATACATATGTTAATATCAAATAAAAGCTATATTTGTTAATTAAAATTGATAATAGAGTTTGATGAGTCATTCATTTTCATTTAGGGATATTAAAATGACGAGGGGCCTTGAAGCCGTAGCCAGAGAGGTGGCGGTTTGGGTTTTTGGGGAGGCCTCAAAGACGTTGTTTAGGGTCCCAAAATGTTCAAAAAAGGCCCTTTGTAACACTATGTAGACGTTGCATGTAGCGCTTCTCAGGAATGTTGATCTCTTGCGAAGTCTCTCTTGCACACTCGCAGAGGAAGGCTTGACTGAACTACAGTGTGTTTTAAGATAAGACTGCGGTCAGATAGACTGTGATCAGGGCTACGACCTCTGCGATAACCGCAGCTCATTTCCATTTGCCGTCCTTGTAGCCTCACACACGCTCTGCAGATAGAGACATGCTGCATATTCACCAGACTGAAGGTCCCACATTCCCAGAAAGAAGATACGACAACCTTTCCAGCATTTCAGTTCACTACTGCTTAGCACGTCACATTCAGATAAAGCTCTCCAAGGATAATACAAAAAATGTATTTCTCTTAATCTCTTCACTATGTCCTCCTCGGTCCCATAATGCCTTGGGGCTGCAGACTGACGGGTCTCCATCTTAAGTCTCAATCACCAGCAAGGCTTTATGTTGGAAATGACTTTCTGATCTCACCGTCTCCTTTTGATTTGAACAGAACACAGAGTTACACTCACTGCACCCGCTTGTGCCAGCAAATTAAAAAAATATATCCTGATTGTTTATGGTTTGAATTGCATGGGACCATTTCTGTTTGTTCACTAGTGACACATGAATCAAAAGCAACCCATAATCATTTATGTTATTCCAATTATGCTTTCACTTTGTGTTAAAACTGCAGTCTGTATCAGTACGTTCAGCCACTATGTTTGATGCATTAAGTCGGATTGTGTTGTCATTACAAAGAGATGATTAGAGGCTACGGCCTCAGACCACTCTGAACAAAAGACAAAAGGGAAGACAGTGATAATGGAAAAAGTTAAGGGAAAGGTGACACCGGGATGAAAAGATCAGTGTGTGCGTGTTTTAATCTCCCAAACGTCCACACACAGCGTGGCAGGCAGCAGGCAGGAGATGGTAGTGATGGTGCTGGGAGTGAGGGGAGCAAGCAGCTCGCTGCCAACATAAATCAGTGTCATGCCCTTGAGCCACACCTTAGCAGAGAGGCACGCCACTGAAGCACCGTCCTCGCTTTCCAGTGTCTGAATGGAAACTCACAGGGAGCATAAAGTAGTTTGAAATGTTGATACACACATTTAACTTGAAAGTGATGCCCTGCATGGCACAAAGCAGTAAAACAGCTGATTTATCACTGACATTTGCATTATTCATAAAAAAGGTTTCTGCAGAATTCACCAAGTTAAAACAGAACACAAATATATGAAGGTACAATGGGACACCAGTATGGACGATATGTCCTAGAATGATCACATCTTTCAGTACTTCGCAGCAGTGTATAACAATAATTCCTCATAATATAATTAATCAAATTGACGCAACCTGAATCCGGATAAGTGGCAGAAAATGGATGGACGGATTAACCAATTAAAATATGATGAATTCATTTAGGTTGTTGCTATAAATTGACACTTTCCACTATGCGACAATGAGCTTAGAGTAATGAATGGTAACATTACCTTTGTCGCTAAGTAGTTAGTAGAGCAATTTAATTACTTTTCCAATGAGTAATGTGTGATGAGTAATTGATAATAGTTTTCACCTAACTTGCTCAACACTGTTTGTAGGTGTATAACGCCTCCCGACAGTCTGCATTCAGATATGAAAACATGTTATAACATTACTGACTATGACAGACTTTTTCTTTGAAGAGAGTAAATTCAAAGCTTTTACCCTTTTCAAGACTGTAAAAACAACAATGATAAAGATAAACACTGTTTTTATCTTAACATCCTTTTAATCGCTCTTTCATAGTGTGACATTTTTGGGAGCCCAGCAAACCAAACACTTTTTTTTTTTTAACTCACAGAAAGAACAGTTTTAAAAAGCCGTAGACACTGAGTACAGCTAAAACAAATGCCAACACTTATATCCTTAAGACAATGAAAATAAAAAAGAAATCTGACTCATCCAGATCTTATTCAACTAACACTGAGCGTCACTAACACAGACTGGAAACAAAGAGATGAATCATTTGTATAAAACAAGAGAAAAGCTGTGATCTTAATGTGTGCTGTATATCATATGTGAAATAAATAAAATGTAAGCATGTCTAAAACACCATTTTATCTAATCAAAGAGTCAAATCTCTTCATTAAAATGTCACTGCATGAAAAGCTAAATGTCACTTCTAACACATTTCCAGTGTTTCACAACTAGGCTGTTGAAGGAAGTGAGCAACTAAATATCAGTCTTTTGTTTGGCTGCCATTTGAAGAGATGACTCACTGGCTGCCCCTCTGCTGCCTCAGTCAGATATGCTGTTATCTCGCTGGTGGAAAAAGCCGGACACCAGTCAGAGACCAGTGGAAGACGCATTTAATAAGTCGATCACGGCTGGGGCCGAGTTCATCTGGCCAATTTGCGGATGTTACTGAGGAGTCTCCTGCTGTACTCCCGGTGGTCGACTGGTTGGACTTCCATTACGGTTACCTTCACTCGAGTCTCATCCTGAGGAGGGAAGAAAAAAAAAGCACATGTGATGAAGAGACATTTCTAACCTCTGTGGTCAGCTGTAAAGTCTGTCGTCTAATGGTGGGAGCTGGTTCAGGTGGAGAGCTGAACAGTCTGCTATTGGCTGCTCTTTGATGCCAGCTGACATGACTTTCTATAGATAAGTAGTACCAGAATTTTTCAAACTACAGCGCACCTTCATAGATACTTTCATGTGCAACAGGCAAGTCCTTATTCGGTTTTTCATTCATACGAGGGATAAGAAAGAAATCTCACACAGATATGTGACGTGATTGTTGATACTACAATGAAAGTACTGCAGCACAACAATGTAATAAAATGCAGTTGAGGGAAGTGTGAAAGTGATGAAACGTTATTAGAAATGCACAATAATTAAACAATGGCATGAAGGAATGTCGCAGCCTCCTTCACTTTTCATCAAGGTGTCCACTTGGAACTTTAAAGAAAATGCATATTTCCTGTGAGAAAGCTAAGATCACACAATTCAGTGTCATTCAGTCTCAACGAATTGTGACAACATTTCAACATATTTCACGTTAAATACGATGAAATGCTGCAGAGGTTTCTCATGAAGACACAGAGCCAAAAACTCATTTCAATTATAATCACTGTCACTATAAGAAGGAATAATCCAGACACAATTCATTAATCAATTAGCGATTCAGCCAGCAGAACCAGCATCAAGGATTTGCCCGTTATCTCATGTGATTCAACACCTCTATTAGTATTTTCTATTTGCATCTACCTGAGGATAGCAGGCAAATTAAACAATACGGGGGGCCGTCGAAACAAAGGTGCCACTTGACAAAAGGTGACAACTTATTTAAAAATAATGGTCTTCCAAAGGACGGGGGTACTGAGAGAAATAAGGCTTATTAATTGACTGTGCAAGCACTAATATTTCAATCACATACGGACAAAACAATTACTCGGTGGCCTAACAGTCACCCCTATTCTCCAACTCAGTTTCAGATGGTGGGGTTCTTCCCTAAGGTATTAAACAAAACAACAACCAGTGGAGACATGCTGACAAAACATATAGACACACACCTTCACACACATGCAAATAGCCAAACACGCATCGCTTAGCGATACCACAACCTCAGAGAAAATTAATGAGATACAACAATACAATTATAGAAAACTGTGCGTCCCTGTGGAGAAATCTGGATAATGAAGCTGTAAATAATATAATACGAAAATGGGGTACATGTGAATGACAATTATATCAAATTTACATATGTACCTTCAGCTTCGAGACACGCTGGTGGCTCTGTGGTTTGATAGGTCTGTCTGTAAATCCAGACTGAAATATCTCAACATCGACTGAATGGATTATTCCAAAACTTTGTACGGACATTTGTGATTCTCAGAAGTTGCATCATTATGGATTTATTCATCCTTTGACTTTTCCTCTAGCGCTTGAGGTTCACATTTGTGAAAAGCCTCGACAACTATTGGATGGACTGCCATGAAATGAAATGAATGAAATTTTTTTCACATTTATGTTCTGCAAATGAATTTTAATTACTTTGGCAATCGCTGTTCATCTAGCACCATCATCAGGTCAACATTTTATAGAACAAAGGAGAAATGACTGGAGGACTTGACCTCTCGTCGTGAGCATGTTGACATTAGCATGTGGCTCAGAGCACAAAGCCTCAAAAGAGATGCTAACATGGTTGTAGACTCTTATTTCATACTTTATATTTCAAAGCTGCATCATTTCTCTTCTCCCATTTAAAAGCTGGCATCATTGCTAAATGTGACATTGCAAATGGAAGACAAAATACAGAATCAACACTTATTAGAATATAGAAGGCCATTTTCTCAACAGCACTACAAACAAACTCCTGTCAAGTTGAATTAACATTCCCGTCTGTCTAAAAGCCAAACACAATGAGCTTCATCAAAAGTATACTGTATTGTTAAGTGTCCCTGTTAATTTGTTCACTCACCCTGTCATGAGTGCTCGTTGCCAGATACAAGTTAAAGATGGAGGAGAAATAATGAGTGTTGTCCTTCAGCCATGTAACAGTCTTCTCAGCCCCCTTTCACATGCTCAGGGACAGCTGACTGTGATGTTGATGAGGCCCGCTAAGACTGTGGTTTGTTGATGATGTAAAGTGAGTCTGATGTGTGGCTCTCAATGGCCTGTCTGTTACCATAAGGCAGGAAAAACAGGTCCCCTTTGACACTAATGTATTCACTGAGACAAAATCAATTAATTCACCTCAGACAGACGCACTTGGAGTCACACACAAGCACAGACAAATACACACACATCTGTTTATACCTTTACATATATTACTAATACAATATAGTATCACAGATATTAGGTGAACAACCATCCAGGCACGACTACATTCACCAAGACCTGGACTCAATACAAAGCTTCTTGTTACTGGTTGGAAATTAGAGGCACTTTCCCAAATTCTAAGTGCAATTATCTTGGATTGTCTTTTAAACAAATGCAAATGTTTCACAGTTTATGTAAAAATGCACTCATCTGTGCTCAGTAAATCTAATCCTGCAGTCCAAATCTGATCTTCACCATCATCTGAATTTCATTAACTCCACCTCTGTCAGAGTGAAATGGGCCTTGACTACACTGGAAATCTGCAGTGTCTCAGCTCTCCTGCCTCTGTGGGGACACTTAAGACACCATTTTATTTAAATACAATACAGCATTTATTGTAAGACAGTTAAGTTGTTGTTACTGTTAGCATAAACTTCCCTAAATAAAGTCTCATCTCTTGGATTACGATATCAGTGATAGAAGGAAAATAGACGTTTATATGAAAATGTTACTTTAACTTTTAACAAATTTGTCATAAACTACAGTCCAACATTTCCAGACAGTCAAGTTTTTAAAAATATGCTACATTAAATGTGAAACTCATGAGAAGCAGCAAAGACTGCTGCACCACGGAAATCTGTGGAACAGTAAAAATTTAATATTTATAGTTGATAAGAGAGAAAACTTTGGGGATTTCGGTGTATTGTGCTTGTTAAGTCAAAAAATCAGTAGTTTATCATCTCTGCTCTGCCCTAAAATAAAACAAACTTGAGTTATGTGCAAGAAAAGTTCAAACAGCGACTTTAAAACATGATCCAAAGCTCAGTTGTTCTTTCTCTCTGTGTCCTTGTTATGAAAAATGACAAAGCACACATTTTGTATCTTCATTAATCTTGTTAAGCTCTGACATTTCATTACATTGTTCTATTTTTACAAAAGCACGGTGGTGGCTGTGTGATCTTTTTGTCTGGTGTCACACTCACAAGTCTATGGGAAAGAACTGAGGCTGAGGTAGAAAGACGCACTGAAACAAGCGAATCACAGACTCTCTCTCCGTTCTGAGCTCGTCTTTGAAACAAAAACAGTCAACTTTGACTAACACCCACTGAAAATAAAGTCTAAACACATTGATGAGCCTTGTGTAGAGCATGTATCTGCCATTGCCTCTTCTTTGTGGAATACTGAATTTCCTTCTTACAACAATGTGACAATTAATGGATTAATTCATTACATTTGTACAGGACACTAGTGCCACCTTGGATCTGTGATCAACAGGTGAAGAGTTTTCAAATGAATTCTCAACTTCAGTGATTTATATACATTACTCTTAAATTGATGACACAACAAGAACACAAGTTTTCATTGTTATAGCTGTAGATTTGGGTGAAGTGTGAAACATTGCTAAATTAATATATCAGTCTCACTCCCTCTGCCTCAAATACAGGCTTTATTGTGCCTTGTTATGCAATCCAATAATGGCTTGTTTTGTTAAACTGATTTGATGTAGGTAATGTAAAGCTTTTCAGATTTCTAACCTGACCTCATGACTCTTCCTGTAATGCAGCCCTGAGGACAAACTGTATTTTGAGCTCCACAACTGGTAAAGCTAATAAAAGCAAAATCATCAGTAGGTTGTTTGTTCTGACCAACACTTCTGTGTTGTGGGCTGTAATGACAATTGCAGCCTCCAGCATCTGCTAGTGGTGGTAAGTAGCAGTGGTATGTTGACATTTACTGGAAACAGACAGTCAAGCTCATTTCACTTTGTAATTGAAGATTCCTCCTCACTTTAACAAATATCACAGTATATTAAATTAGACTGCAGCGACAGAAACTATTCATTTGTGTATAAAAAAGACCAAATGGCAAATACTTTCCTCAGACTTCGAGTAACTCCTCATCGAAAGGTTTTACATTATTTTCCAGACTATCAAGAATGGCTTGTGAACTCTGCATTCCTTGTAGGTTTTCTTGAGGTCAGGACGCAGCCCATTCAGAGCTCATCCTACATCTCAATCATTCCACTCAGACTCTTGGTATGTGCCCCAAGTAGCAAATTAGCCTCTGAATAATTAAGCTAATTAGGCTTAGACAGACAATAGCTAAATGCTAATTAGTGCCTAATTAAGAGGAATGAATCCAAGGCTGTATTTGTTTTCTGTTATACAAAGTGCACTGGCTACACAACAACTCCCTTGTCACTGTGATACTAATTGAAATGATTTTGGATTCATGTTGTGTGACTGACATTGTGTTGTGATTATATTGCACTTTGCACATCTTGCTTTGTGGTTTTACATACTTGGGACCGTAGTTCAGCAGAAGGTAATAACTGACGACGACTGGCTGTTACATATTCACAGAAGGCATGCAGCCCATTAATTAAAAGACCCCGCAATGCATTACGCAATTGAACAACAGGGATGCTTAACATAAAAGAGCGAACGAATCTTTTCTTTTTGGTATTTACTGTGAGGTTTTTAATCAAACGAGCTCCTTGTACAGCTTCATGCTATTCACTATTTGTAAAAGCATTCCACCAACAACTCTGCCTGCAGCTCATCCTAAAGGTTGCTGCTGATCAGTAAATACTTTGTTCCAATCCAAACACAACCCCGATTCCAAAATGTAATCATTTGCAAACAAAAAAACAGTTTTACGAAGTGTTCCTGAATCCATGTAGTAATCTCCTTTACACAGTCATGTGTTTGACAAAGTGTTGAACCTCTCTCCATCCTTGCTTGTGAACGACTGAGTCTTTCCAGGATACTATCACCTGTTACCAATGAACCTGTTTTCCTGTGGACTGATCCAAACAGGTGTTTTTGGATCAGTCCACAACTTTCACTGTCTTTTGTTGCTCCTGTCCCAACTTGTTTGAAACATGTTGCTGCCATCAAATTCAGAATAAACATATACTTATAGGCAAAACACTAAATGTATTGTCTTTGTACTGTTTTCAATTGAGTATATGTCAAAAAGGTTTGGCAGATGATCACATTCTGCTTTATGTTTTACACAGCCTCGCAATGAATCCAGGTTTTTGGAATCCAGGTTGTACTGAATCTGTAAACACTGCAAGCTCTGTCATCTCATCATGTTGTCACCCTCATACTTAATTTGTCACCAGAAAACTTGACAGAGGAAGTGCTTCTTGGATATGACAAAAACACATCCTGTGTGATTGACAAATATTAAATGCTACAATTTCCAATTACAATTTCATAGGTGAAATGTGGTCATTGTCTTATGAAAGACACTTTAACACACTATTACACACGCACAACAGCTTAGGTCTATTTACTGTAGCTGGTTTTTACTTTTTGGTTCGATTGTGAAATTGACCCTAAATGAGACCATTTACTGTTTTCTCAACAATGCCGCTTGTTTGCAATCCTGGTTATTTTGAAAGTCCAATTTTCCAAAACCATTATTAGAGTGCGGCAGAAATAAAAATGCCTGCTGCTGTATTTGTTCAGAACAGCGATAAGACAGCTGTTTGTAACAGACATGCACTGGCCAATCAGGGTCGAATAATCCTGCGAGATCACTGAAGAAAAAATCGTGCAGCTTGCAGGACAATGATGAGCACCATTGAATGTCATTATCTTCTGCTCTTTCATTTCTGGGAAACTAAATTGCATAGCATTGTATCAAATTCCATTGTGCTCCCGTTATAAGCTACTCACGTTGTACGTCTCCAGCTTGACTCTGTTTTTAAAGATGTGAGTGGTGAAGTTGGCTTTCTGGAAGACTTCATCAAATGCAGCCTCATCCTTGGGAACACACACACACACACAAAAACGAGGTAGATACAAAGTCAGGGCCAGCAGTTTACAGGAAGTAATCTGTTAAAGATAGACCTCCTGGAAAAACTGTAAAGGCAATTTTCTTGTCAGATGTGAACAAACTAGTGCAAGGAAAACTGTGTGTGGTAGTATATAAGCGTTAGTGTGTGTGTGTGTGTGTGTGTGTGTGTGTGTGTGTCTCACTGTGTCTCTGAGCTGTCCCAGTGTTTCTGCGCTGTGACCTAACAGGACCTCAGCTGTCTCCTGGAAGCATGTCACCCACTGGTTATCCCCGAAGTCTGCTAAGTTGGCCTGAGAGTCAGACAGACAGGGATGATGAAGGAGGGGGGGATTATTCATGTGTACGTGTGATTACAGAAGTGACAATATTCCTCAAAGTCAGCAGCATGTGTGACAAACAAGCGTTAATGATGTGCACTTACAGAAAGTAGGAGTCTGTATTTGAAGTTGGGGAACTCTCGGTTACATTTTTCGCAGCGGTACAGTCCATTGTGTTGGTCTATGACCTTCTTGTTGCAGTTTGAAGATGGACAGGCCAGGTAAAGACAATTCTCCTTACGGGTGTACAGCACCGTCGCCACACAGCTGAAATAGTCCGCCTGAGAAGAGACAACAAAAATGGGAGAGGAAGAAATATAATTATAGGGATAAAGCTGCAAGATCAATAAAAACTACCAAATCACACCAAACTGCTGCAATTTGAACATCCGACAGGTTGCAGTTAATTTGCAGGTGCTGCTGCCTGACACAGTGCTGTGCTGATGAGGAATCTAACCTGCAAATCAAGTTAAATACTGGAAATATCTTCAAAGCCAAATGAACCTTAAACACTATAATTTAATTATGGAAAACGTTTGCTCCTGCACAGCGAATGTGAAGGTGGCTGTCTGGTCAAATGTCATTACACCTTAACCAAATCCTGACCAGACGTCTTTCAAGAGCACCGCATTAAATGTGCTTTGGCAACTGGAACTGCAACAGTGAAATAATTCCTGCTGGAGCTGAGAGAAAAGACAATGAAGCAGTATGATTCACCAGCTAATTAACATTGGCCCTCAAAAGCATAATTCAAGTCACTAAAAATGTGGTAAATTGACAGAACACAGGATGAGTGCTGCAGGAAGAAGGAACTGAAGAGAGAGGAAGAGTCCGGGCACCAGTGTCAGTAGATGAATTTGTTGGTGATTGCTTGCAGTTCTGGCAGACATTAAAAACATGAAGATAACTGTAGCTTGTACTTGTGACTGCCTTGTTTCATTAAAATTTCAGAACATAACCATCTGATTTTTTTGCTGGAGTCGTAGACTTAAGTAAAACTGTGTTACCGAGACATTTTTTCAGGTTATTTGCAATGTGAAAAAAATGAAGTGTTGCATGAAGAGTTCACGCCTGCACGAGTCATGTACAGATACAAAACCGCTTCTCATTTTAAGGCTGTATCCTCAAAAAAAAAAAAATACTGCCGGATGCATGTGGGACTACTCTACTTATGCACTCGCAACATAATTATGGACTTCTTAGCTTAGAAATTCTTATTAATAATCTGTAATATTTATGAAGACAGAGCCCCTTTACTATTTAAACAATATACCATTTTTTATTGAGCGCATCTCCCTTGAACCTGGCACAACTTATTTTCCTCTTAGAAATAAGACTTACACTCTGGTTAAGTTACTGTGTGCCACCTTGTCTCATTTTGAGCCACTGATAGACCAAAAAAGAAGCACTGCCATTACAGAACAAATGGATCCTCTCTTTACATCTGTACATGCCATTACATTAAGAGTATATAAACAGTTGTATCTTTATGTGTGTCAAGAGAGAACAAGTATGTCAGACACAATCTTAAAGGTATACAGTGAAAGGACCGGAACAAGACATCTCATCAAAGTGTTTGTTATGTAGGAGGCTGCATCTTGGTAGATGAACAAGACGGCAGGTGGCTCAGGCCGTAAGAAGGCAATGAGTAATCACTGGTCCACAGTACGAGAGTCAAAATAACATGATGGTGGTCTGGTACGATGACCAATTTCAAAACAGACGATGCTTCAAACTTTTTTGCTGTTGTGGTAAAACATGTTTCAAGTGGGTTAAAAAACTGTCGATAACTGAAAAAAAACCCTTGCTTGGTCTGATGGATCACAGTTCAAACAACGACGGTGGACAGAGTCTGTCATCCCCATCCATGGCAACAACTGTACAGACCATGTTCGTTCATTTATGATCACCATGTAGCATCAGCTACTGTGAACAAGAAAATGCTAAAATCAGTACAGAAAGTAAGCAAAATGGTTCTGTGATATCAGTCCACTAAACAGCTCTCAAACACAGCGACATTACAAAGAAACATTCACTCATCAGACCTTTGAGTGAATAATTTTGGGTGGATGATCTGTTCTCATCCAAATGGTGTGAGTATTCTTTTGGCATTTTCTTGTATTGTCATTACTGGTATTTTTAAATTTTGCAGCACACAGGAAATGTCATGAAACTAAACCCGTCAAACCGAAAAACTTAAGAGAGGAGGAGCGGAAGTGCTCCTTCTAGTGCAGGCAGTCCATCCTTCAGCAGTTTAAAAGAATGCGAATAAGCTGCTTAGGGTGAAAAGAGAAACATTAAATAAAATAAAAATAAACTCAGATCAAACTTGGCATCATCAGTAAAACTGTTGCCAACAAGTCAGTCCAGCTGGTAGATGCACGCTGTTTACACATCTCTATTTGACTTCCAAACAATCTTGGAACAGTTTAAAAAGAGAGCACAGGGAGTTTGAGAATTCTATGCATAATAGATGCGAGATGAGACGAATCTCTTTCTCTGCCTCTCTAATACATAAATTGCGCTAATGTACACACACACACATGCGCGCACACACACACAGCAGCAGCACGCACGCACACACAGACATGTACACATGGCTAACATGCAAGGTTATATGCAAAGACCCAAACTTTCACATTTGCAACACAGATACAATGAGCCAAACTTCTCTCAGTTTTGAATTTAAATTAAAGTGTACACAGTCAAACAGAATCAAATTAAAATGCATAGATGTTGCTGTAATTTAAACAGATATTAGCACCTTAAGCACCAGAGCTCACACTGCTAAAATCAACAGTTAAAAAGGAACGAAATGCTAATTCGGGGGGAAAAAAGGCAATTCTCTCATCCTGTGGAGAAGCACGGTATTCCATTTCCATAAATATAAATATAAAGAATGCACGCAGCAGATGAACTGTGTCTCATTTGGGAAGAGGCACACACGTGTATGCGCCTGCATACACACAGGGATACCACACAAAGCGATAAATAAGATGCATACAGAAGTGGGGAACCACAGGAAAAGAAATCCTTTTTCTTAGCTTCACCAGAGGGTATATCTTCTACCAGGAGAGCAGGCCTTAAACAAGATGTTGGAATTAGAGCCAGAATTTAAAATGAAATGCTTTAAAATGCATTCTAAACAACAACTACAAGCAAGAGCTGGGCCAGACTCATTACTAATGTTGGCCTAAATGAGTCTATCAAAGAGTCTCTCTAGGACGCTGGCCAAATTCACACACACTGACTGAGCAATGCTGTTCCTTCTTTATACAACCCACACTTTCTGCGGAGCGTTCAGGAAGAGCATTCAATGTGAAAAGGCCATTGTGTTCTCTGCATCCTCTCTGAGATTGGCTGATGCCGTCCTGTGTCCCCACGACCTCTGCAGATACTGTCAGTCAGACTTAGAGCTCTCTGACACTTTCTTCCCGCTAGCTAACACTGACTCACAGCCTCATAATCTGTCCACCCGTCCATCTTCCCAGCGTCCATGCCACACAGCAAGAACCCCTCCAAAACACTTACTAAGGAGGTTTTTTTTTTTTAATTAGGAGAATTTCTCCCGTTAGCAACAGCGCTCTCCCCCTCAACACTCCACTCCCATGTTTCCGCCCGCATGCCTGCCTCATCACATTTTGCAGACTTGGGCAGATTGGACCGCTGGAAGGCTGGAAGAGGTGGGAAGGCAATGGGTGGGGAAGGTGGTAGGAGGGTGCACGTGGCAGAAAGAACAGGATGCTTTTCTTTGGGGGCTTGTTGAGGGCTCGTGATGTTGGCAGATGCTACAGAGAATACGAAGATAGAGGTCAGCAGGATCTGGACCATAGCGCTTCCATCACGACTAGACCACTCCAAATAAATCCCCCTGCATTTGTCATCATCTCTCTCCTTCTCCTTCTGTGCTTCTTTTCTCTCCCTCTGTATTCCAGTGTGTACACAGAAGCCTTGGGGCAAAGTCTTAACCTTAAGCACACTGAGGAGAACCTAGAAGAGCAGCATGACTAACGCTGGGTGCAAAAAACAGATGCACAAAAAAATACTCACAGACACACCAACGCAAAAACAATATGTGCGCGGACTTACCTAAAGATTCAGACACATAAACACACACACCCACACACACACCTAACATTCTGAAAATAGTTTTCATTCTTATCACAGCAAATCCCTGTGTCACCTTCTGGCACCTAAATGCAATTAAAATTTGTATGTGGAAGGGCAACCAAGTGAAAATCTACTTCACATAATTGACGTGGCTGCACATGCCAACTTTAATGCTTGTCCCAAAATCCCACACACATACACACACACAGCTACATTAATTAGAAATGGCTTGTACACTTTACACACACACACACACGGATACACAAACAGAGTCACAGTCACGCACATACATGGAGGCAAACAGGTAGAATGTCAAATTAGGTTCCTTCAAACTATAAGCTAATGATTCGGATTCCATTATTATTACCAAAGCTGCAGCCTTGGAGTGTGTGATAGACAACCTCCTTAAAGCCGTTCAATTACAGAAACGGTTGGGGGTACGCAGGGCAGAGAGAGAGAAAAGAGGAGAAGACAAAGAGAATAAGGGAAGGGGAAAAAAAAAACAGAAAAAGAAGGGAAAAAAAATCAGAGCTTGAATTATTTACACATTCTCACCTTTCAACTCCTCTCCCCACATCTGCCAGTTAACCGTTCCTATCTGTATCCTTTTCTCAATACCCCCTGTCACTTTTCTCTCTTAGTCACCACACTCTGCTTTTTTTTTTTTTTTTTTTACTTTTTTTTTTTCCTGTGGCCTTGTTCCTTTCCATCCGTCAATGTGAGTTTGTAAGTGACATGAAGTTTAAGTGACTCTGCCTGGCTTTTCTACCCGTCTCTCACTCTCCCACGTTCTCCGTCCACGCTGCTTTCCTTCTGGTAATGTTATGCCCTATAGGCTTCCTCCACCTCCAACACATAATTAGAATTTTTTATTAGAAGCAAAACTGATCTTGAAGCTTACTTGTAAGTGGCTTCTAATTAAACGTGAGGGATGAGGGAGACTAGTCAGAGATAAACCTAATTAATTAGGCAGAAAGTTTATGAGTGACACATACCACTTACATGCACTCTACTTTAAGTCAGAAGCATGATAATTCTGAACGATAACACTTCTTAAAATGGCACCCGGATCTATTTGAGAGTTCTCACATGCTCCTCCAATGGCATACGGCGGTTCAAATCAGTACTGCTAATATGTGAGAGCTTCACTATCACGCTCCCGCAGCTGAAACAAGAGAACCATGACTCTAATCCATGAAGTAATAGTGAGGCACAGCCTAGAGCTGCTCTATTTACAATGAATAGGAGAGTGACTGTGGATTTGTGTTTGTCTAAACGCTTACATTCAAATGAGACTGAGAAGCGGTCAGTTTTAAAAATCACTGAATCCATGACTGTTCACAGAAAATCTTCCCTGATAGATTTAAAAAGGAGGCCTTCAGTGTAATCTCTATATGGCTAAACAAATCCACATTTAGTATCAGGGGTTGTTTTTAGCATACCTTCCCAAAATGCTTTTTGACAGTCGTATTCAGCTGTGGGTTTCACTGTTTGTGTAGCTAAGAGAAGCACAGTGATAGGGTAGTAGGAACAGGTAGTCACGCTCTTGACGTCAAAGTCCGTCAACATGATGGATTCGTCCCTGGGTGACTGTGAAACTTTGGTGCAAAGCCGTGAAGCTCCAGCTCTTTGATTTTGAGGGACTGACACCAAAACCCGGTGTTTACTGTGTTTGTATTACAACGCAGAAAGATTTTCTGCTATCAAACTGTGCTGTACTGTAGCTATGCTGACGTTACATCATCTGTAGAGGGTTTTTTTTCATTCGTCTTCAAACAGTAGCCAGCTGCCCGAGTGAGAAAAGGATTTTCTGACTCACATATCAATCTGCTTCCAGTCAAAGTTTTCGTGAGGGCCCAGCTCAGAGATCCGACTAAAACTGCAACACAAACAGCAAGATTTACTTTTTGAAGTCACACACCTTGTGGCTTCATTTCCACTTGATATGCCGTAAAGCCCCTGTTCTGTAACTAATGTAAATTACAGTCATATAGACACATTTTAAGGTAAACTATAAGTGTCACTGTTGCTTGTGGTTCTTATAATGGTTCTTACACTCTGGCTCTAATGTGGACGGCACTGAATTTGCAAGTCCCTCAGTCAATCTACAACCAAAGTCAATGAAACAGAAATACTGTAAATGCAACACATTCAGTGAAATGAAGACTTAAAACCTTAGTACATGTCTTTATTTTCCACGACCTACTTTGTCTTTCTTTTTATGACCAAAACCATTCAGAGAGCATTAATCAAGTATGAGTTCCAACTCCATGAATTAAAAGTAATCCTACTTACAGAAAGATTTAGACACGGTTTCATTGTAGAGTTGGACATTCCCTTGTTCCATATCTTTGTAAACTGAATATCTTTGGGTTTTGGACAGTTGGTTGGGCAAAACTACACATCTGAAGTAGATGCCGTGGGGTCAGGGAAATTGTTTTTTTATTTGTTTTGACTATATTTTATAGTCCAAAGGCTTAATCATCTGATCAATCAATAATGAAAATAATTACCCCTCATGGGGTCTCGCCAAGGAAGCAGTTTGGTTTCATCTGCTCTGGTTTTTAGATTCCTGTCTCTAACATTTATTGTAGTTTGGGTAAACCAACCCCTTCAAGAGTCACTTTTGAAGGTCAGTGCTCTCTCGGATGAATGCCCGTCTACATGGCTGTGTGAGGCTTTATATGTATGTACTCTGTGAATGCACTGCACCTTCTCTCCATGTCCCATGTGTTCATTCTTAACGTCGCTCAGTGCCTTCCAGTTCATCTTTGTTCCGCTTGCCCCTGGCCTCGTCTCCGTCAGGGATTGGCTGTCGACCGCAAAGCCTTCCTCGTCATACCTACAGTGTGGACAAAAAAACACAGAGCACATGTGCACAAATAAATGTATGCACAAACACACTTCTACACCAAAACATACATACATGTGAAATATAACATGCACTATTTAGAGGGCAGGGAGACATAAAAATAGGAGGAAACAAAGGAGGGTTTGTTGAGTGAAATGAAAAACACAAAGAGAGGCACTTGAGCATGGCTAATTATCCCTGGACAACGATTTGATTAAACTACACACAATACACCATCAATATTAGTCATCTGTGAACATGTCCAGGAGTGGCTCTATTTCTGTCAAAAATAGGGTGTGAAAGCAAAGGGCCTGTTCATGTTTGTTTACACATATAAATATGTCACATTAACAGGCTTTGATTTTTCCTGTGAAGGACATACTACACTGGATTACATGCTGCACTGTATCTGATATTATCTAAAAAAAAAAAAAACACACATCTTCATGCATGATTGAATTACTCCCTTAATCCCTTAACTGATTTGCAGGCACTGCATCTGCATCCTGCAATCTATTATATTTGACATATGACTGTCTATCATGGACACATGCATTCAGACATTAATCAGCCTTTGGTATTTAGATACATTTCTGTCCATATACACTGTTTAAGTAATACGGGAGAGGGAAAACTACATTTGTCCATCTATCTCTTCCTCTTCCCACTCCATCTATTAATTCATCTACCTTTTTAATATTCCCTTCAAAATCTTAATGCATCAGTGTGACTCCTGCTCTGTATTCTAGCTGAGCAGAGCAATCTAATCAAGGCATCATCCAAATTCATCAGTTTCCTTCAATTATGCAAGCAAACCTGGTCAAAACAATCCCACAAAGCACCACGTCGCCACAGGAGCTAGAGTCAGACAGACACCCTTTGTCTTTGTAAAGCGCAGACCCAAATGTTAAAAAGGAGTGGAAATCAGTGCGTTTGCTCTTTGAATAACATTCATTGTCATTCGTTCACCGCTGTCAGCATGTAAACTGGAGAGAGGACCAAACAGCAGCAGAGATCAGGGGGAAAAGCCAGGGATTAGAGAAGAATGGAAGGAGGAATGAAAAGAAGGAGGGGCACCGTTTTTTAGTTATTTAGCCCCTTTGAATGTCAGGATGAGATGGTGTATTGACCAGAGACTAATAAGACCAAGATTAAAGCTGGAGCAATGGAGCCTGCCCCTCCTCCATTTCTATCTCTAACACACAGATGCACACGAAAGTAACTGCTATAACTAATGAAACGCACACACAAAAATGGCTGTTGTTCATGGAGCAGGTAGCCAAATGTATAACAGACATTAATCACTGAAGAGTGAACAGAATAATGCCCACAGGTACTAACAAACACACCCCTTTCTTTACTGTATTCACACTTTAAAGATGTGAGTGCCCTGTTTGACGCACGTTTGTCCTAAGAATAGCTTTCAGTGTAACACACAGGCAATCATATGCACACTGAAGCATTGATATGTGTATACACACACACACACACACACACACAAAGAAGAATAAACGCATTTATATTTCAACTGTGGCCAGAGTTGGGAACAGCCTTAATGAGTGAATGAGTCATAATTTAAAATCCCTCCACAGGAACTGCTAATAAGAATCCAGTTTGATGCGGCTCCATCTTTCTGCGCATGTAAAGTAGCAGTTCAGAGCTGGGATCCAGAAATATCCCTGTTCTGCTTTTTTGTTATTCCTCCATCTGATCCTGTCTACATCCTGTCTAGAGGCCCGCTGGGACTGAGGAGGCACATGCGAATGTGTCTCCTGACATGTGATCACCACCATCAGGGCTTTGCGCTGGTTTGTTCATCTATGCATGTGTGTGTATGGTTGGGTTATTTTACATATATAAGAATTACAGTGCCAAGAGGATACAATCTCTCTGATTTGCAGAGTGATTTGTCCGTCTGTTCTCACATTCCCTGTTTTGTGTGGAGCTTGTGATTAGGTGATTGGATGTCTGTGCGCACTGTAATGGACAATTCTGTATGTTTGTTCGTGTGTGTGCGTGAGAGCGTTACATGCACACCAGCGTGACTCACCAGGCCCTCAGTCTAAAGGCCTCCGGTATGTCTGGGTTGACCATGACCGTTGAACTGAACAAAGCTGAGAGAGATCTGCCCCCAAAATCAGACAAGCGAGCTCCTTTGATGGCGACCACAGGCTGCTCAGAGCCATCAAACTTCTCCGCCTAAAGAGAGAAAAAACTGTGTCAAAGACAGTAATAGAGGAGAGGAAGACGGAGAACGAGAGCTGGCAAAAGCAGTTGTGTTATTGTCTCTTATATGTTCAGCCTCCAGCTTGTTGGAGAGACCAGAAAGTAATATGTGGTATAGTTTGCTTTTATAATTGGACAACCTACAAGTTAATTTGAAAGTCATTTTTGGATTTTGGCAAAGAGGAGGGATTAGCTCTTGCAGATTGAATGAGCTTAGAGAAGAATAGTGCCATTTCATGCACATTCGAGAGTTATTTAGCCTTCCGTCTCAAATCAGGGACTCTGGTCCAAAACACTCTTGAAGGTCACGGGAATGATTTGACCGATCCAAATTTTACAGCCCAGAAAACCCAATCAAATGGCTCTGTATGCAAGAGCACACACACAAATATGTTACTGACACAGACGCACAGGCACGTACACGGATGGACACCTTCATAAGCACACGATTAATTAGTGCCTGCTCACGTGTTTTCATGTTAAACTGCAAATCCATCCCTGGATACAGAGAAAGAGGGTGGAGAGACAGAAAGGGGGGGAGTGAGAGAGATTATAGTTGTTACCTCCTCTCCCCACAATGTGACTGTCACCACTTTGCCAGTTGTGTCTATTAGGTTGAGGGCCCTCTTGGAGACTTCTCTGCTGGTCTTGGTGGTGATACAGGACACATCCTCTGCGCTCTCACACACTCCAATCACATCTGCAGATAGAGAGAGTTATTTTACATCTCCATAGATATGGATAGCTCATGAATACAGGTATACAAATAAGCTTAAAAAAGAGGTACAAAAAAGGAAGTAATAACTATGTGACGACAGCCTTTTGAAATGTCTTTACATGGTATAAAGTGTAAGAACGTCTCCTGAAAATACTCGACATAATATGAAGTGTTATCACATCATAAGCAGTAAAGACGCAACACAGCAGAGAGTTGACACCCCTCTGATATTGCCAAGACGGAGCAGACTGGCATAAATGTCATAACAGGCTGGCTAACACCCAGCCCCACACTGCAAATCACAACAAACACACTCATTCCTCATTCATGTTTCCTGTCATGCTCAAGGCCTAAAAACTTCATTCAGGATTATTGCACTGAAGAGCAGTAACTGCTGAGCTCTAAGAAGGTGAAGTGCCTGGCCTACCATGACTAATATTAAACACTAAATCAGAACAAATCAAATTAATTTATAAAGCGCTTATTGTATAACAAATAGGATTGTCACAAGGTTACTGAAAACAAAGGAAACAAAGAAAGATTAAATCATGAAATAGTTTACAAAGACAGGATTAATGCTTCAAAAGGCTGTGACAAAGACTCGTACACAGTGTGTGTGTACAATTTTACTTCAATGAACTGAACCATCAGTCTATATAATGACAAATGGCCATCACACTTTGAGCACTGATGATTTAAGTGCCTCTTTACAACCCATTTTCATTCATATGAAACAAGAGAAAAGCAGGTTTGTCATTTTTACTTAACGAATAACTTTTCTTCTGAACAAACAAAAGTTATGTTGTATATAAACACATTATGTGTATACTTGGGACCTGACAAATACATTGAATGCATTTCCTTACTATTCAAACATTTGCAAAGTGATTTTTGAATATGTTAAATTGTACATTGTTCACATTAATGTTTTCAGGATTGCAGTCTTCTTCTTCTTTGTCTTTATTGCACATTCCTAAGATTATTTGCCTGTTACTTCCTCCATCTGTCGAATAGTGTAAAACAGGTGGCGTGTGTGTATCGTGTTGTGTGTCCTCCACTTGTAAAAACATTGCTCTATAGCACCACTAGTGGTCAAACGCTCCACAAGGTTCCTTTAAATGGCTTCGCATTGTGACCACATGCTAAATAAAGTGGCTGGAAACAATTATAATACAGATTTTGCAAACCAGTCCTTTTCTGAACTTCATCCTCCTTTCTGTTACCTCTGCTAACCTTTTCTAAACCCTCCCTCTCCCCCTCTTATCCCCCGCTCCTCCCTTGCTCTCCGTCTGTGCTCTCTCAGCCCTCCTTAATTCCATTATGATTGAGACGATGTCATCCACCTCTGAACTCCATTATCACCACAGGAACAGGCTGACAGTTCTCATTACCATGTTATAATCCCCTATTTAACAAAGGAGCAGGGAGAGCGGGAGTGCGGAGGGAGTGAATGGAGAGACAACAGATGACACACAGGACATGTAACGCTGCCCCTCTGCGACCGACACAAACACACTCCTCCAGGTAAACCGCTCAGTAGTGTGCTGCTGTGCATTGCTCATAGTTTACATCTTCCACTCAGGAGATTACAGCATGTTGTTTACTCTTCTTTACAATCCTTAATTTGTGCTGTAATACGGCGTGTCCAACACTTATAAATAAGAGACAATAGCCCTACGTGTGCTGCCGTCCAACAGTTGCTGTATTCTCTGCTGACCCTATGCAGTACAGCATTCGTGTGCAATGCAAAATCACATGGGTGGGTGTTTGATCATTAGTTCAGAAGATGACAGATCTTTGTGCCTATGGGTGTGGTGGGAACTGCAACAGATATGAACCTTTCAACCCACAGAGGTCAGATCTTGCATAGCACACCTTGTTCTGAACTGATATCAAAAAGATCAGATTCATAATTTGGTTTATTTATTCTATGCCAAATTTGAGCCAATTTTAAATAATTTTATTAACAGTTAAGTTCTTGTACAGCTTCTTGCGTTTAGGTTAAGTTCACACTGCAAGGCTCTAGTGCTCAATTTAGATTTATTGCTCAGATCTGAATTTTTTTTGTTTGGCTGTTCACATCATTATTTATTTATTTTATTTTTTTTTAAATGTGGCCAATATCAGATTCCACTCTGAATGGGTCACGGCCGTGAACTGACCCACATGCCCAAAAGAACAAAAACAAGTCATATGGCATCACATGCAGCACACTGTCGTAACAGAAGTAAATGTTGGAGGCCACTGAAGTCAGCATGGAAGATAGCAAATTCACGAGCAGATGCTAATAAGGATGATGATGAGGAGAAAGAGAACCAAATCAATATCTGGCCCCTGTGGTCTGCATGTCGAAGTGTCCTTGGGCGAGATACTGAACTGCAAATAGCGTGCATGGCTAAAGGTGGTGGCAATCTGGTTCTAATCAGCAACCAGTGTATAAACGTGTGTGTGAATGAGAAAATGCTGGCTTTTATTTATTTATTTATTTTTGGTAAAAGCACTTTGAGTGAGTAGTCAGTAAAACTAGGAAAGTGTGTAAATGTATAAATGGAGTCCATTTTCCATTTTCCTTCTGTATGGAGGTGTGTGTGGATGCAGAGTCAGAACCAGTCGTGACACAGAAACATTTCATTTCATCCAAAATATCCGGATGTCAAGGGCTACTTTTAACTGCATCTGTCAGCATCTCTCTACAAGAGTCTTGAGGCAAAACACTCAGTTCAGATGAGTGAGTGATGTAAAAGTCACATGAATTCCAATTTGACCGTTCAGACTGAGGTTACAAAAAAATCAGACCTATATCTGATTTGGGACCACATGTGACAGTGGCATAAGTCAGAATTCAAAAGATCAGATCCCATCTGATATGCGGTTGCTGATCACGGTGCTGCTTGCACTGTCATGAAAAAGACAGATCTGAATAACATATAAGCAACAAAAAAAAATCTTTTAGGATCTGTTGTTAAATGAAACAAAGGGTTTTGTACTAAAACATGTTTCTATTTCTCAAGCATAAGTTACTGAAATTCGGGTGTCAATTCCACACTAATATTGTAAACTTTTAAATGATATCCAGCCCTATTCATTAATAACCAAAACAACTTATACTGTGCGTCCAAAAAGTTGACCAACAATTTGAAAGAGGCCAAAAACTGTAACATGCAATATTATGTTTTATCCTTCAACTTGCACACAGACCAAGAGCAGTTTCTTAAAATGACATCCTCATTGCCACAACTTCAGAAACAGCACTGTCACACCTGCGCATCATCTCAGTAATAATTTTGAGCCGACGGCCAAGAGCATACTGTTGAATCACTAATTTCAACCCCAATCTACACTTGCACCATCCCAATTTACCTGTCGCAGAGATAAGACATTCCCGTCAGGCGCCGAGGGCAGGCACTGCAACTAACCTTCAGAAAAACAGTGGAATGAGCATTATCCTCTTTTTATCTCTCCTCTTTACTATATCCTGAATTAACCTTTCCTCTGACCCTGTCATAATGTATTCTTTCAGGACACCTGGTACATGACTGACTGGCACGTGCCTCTCTATCAGCTCAGTTTTTTTACCATCTATATCTATAACCTGGAACAGCCTGGATTGACTGAGCAGATGGAGAGATGATCCAGCTGATAACCCTGATGTTCTAATACTTGCAGCAATTAACATGTCCTGAACCTGACAACACCAGCCCACTTTTTGGTGACTCAATGGGCCTCGTGCAGTAACCGTTCGTACAAAGAGTTACGCGGCACATAGGAGTGATTTAACCAATTTTCTCGTACAAATGAAATTCACATGTGGTCCAGACCTGCCATATGAGTCACGTACAGATAGTCTGTGTCTCTCCACAGGGGAAGAGAAACATTCATTTGACCTGAAATCATATTCTGAGTTTAAATAGGATATCGAAATGAACTCAAATAAAAAACATAACTAAGCATGTTGTTGCACAGTTTCCTAAGAGGATTTTTAGATTCTATGATTTTATAGGTATATTTTGTCAAGTAAACTTATACAGTTCAGTGGTTGCTAGAAAATGCTCTCGCTCCAACAGCTGCCTCAGGGACTTCATGCAGGTAGCTGAAGAATATATTCCTTCTTTTGCACCCAACAATGTAACATCACCTATAATATTATCTTGTCTAACATCTCTGAGACTGTCGCATGACCGCCTGTCATATTAGTCATGGATCACTTTAGAAAGACATTTTTTAAGCACTTAACTTAATCTCAAACCATTCACTCTTTATTTCTGTCACAGTGCAGCGCTGCTCTGATGACACATTGTTGACAGCTGTACTATTAATGTTTATTATTTATTTAATAACAGTTTCGGGCCCTCTTACACCATGACTAACACTGCTGAACTTATCTTTTTATCTGCAGGGGCTGCACAGTGGGGAATTTTTCTTTTTCCTCTTTGGTATTGTCTTTGTGAATGAAATCTCCTCATGAACAGGCAGCATTCATCAGGCTGAAACCAGTGATTTACGACAAGTTTGTCCAGTTAACAGAGTTCAGTAAATTTGATTTGGAACATTCGTACATGGAAACAGAAGCACATAAGAGAAGTTTTATGATAAAAATACAAAAATGTTTTTTTTTGTATGAAGCCCTGTGTGTTCCGGTGAGACTTTTCTTTACAGAGACGTCAGTGCAAGTTAGCTGCAGTGCAAAAGATTATTGACAGCTCTTCTTCTCACAGATATCAACATGAACCTTTCCTTCACCTGACTGGACTAACACAACACTCCCTGAGCTGTTATTGGCCTTTACTTCTGATTTTCAAAATAGATGCTCTGTACATGGCAGCCATTCGGAAATGTGGTAAAAAATATCTCATTAGCTATCCAAAAAAATCAATATCAGAATGAATTTGTAGGAAAAAAAAATGTACCACACACTTTCGGAATTACTCTTCATTTTCCATCTCTAACACCTTATTTCCTGTGGCTGTTCTCAAAGTTTGGAGAGCAAGTGAGTCATGTCATTATCTGAGCCCTCACCACAGATTGCTGATTGGTTTGACACATGCATATCTGGATCAGTTGATTATTAATGTTTTCAAGTCTTGATTGCAAAAATTGGCTATGTGAGGCTGTAATATCCAAACAGCCATGTCTCCTGCTTTCAACTTTTTCCCCAACTGTCCATGCCACAAAAGCTCTACCTGATCACTCACTGTTAAACTATTGCTACAAATGCACAGATAAAGTGCCACTGATGATCTCTCTCTCTTACCAATGATGGCGTCCTTGTCTCTGTTCTCCAGCTCTGCGATGGGCACAAAGTCACAGTGCAGTGAGGGGACTCCTTGATTGTCATCACATGGCACAATGGATGAATGAGCATGGAGGGTCATCTCGTAGTCGTTCTTCAGGGTGGTGTACTGTTTGTTGGCCACCTTCAGTGTAGCCTTGGAGATGTAGTACACCTACAGAGAATGGGCGGGCAAGGTGTGTTGGTATTATAAAATTAGACCTAATCAGACCAGTTATTTCCAGTGAATCTGAAGCAACTGTGACTGATCGATTCAGGCGACCACTTTATTGATCCTGCAAGGGAAATTATTATTATTACAATACAGCTTCTGTTCCACCAAAACCTCTTAATAAGAATGGAAAAACCTTCAGGTCCAACTAAGATGTGGTGTCATATCAGCCCCATCACTTCTCTAATTCACCAGAAAATAAGAAGCAGCTGAGAGCGAGTCAGCTAAACAGCACAATTTAAACTCAATATGCGAGGCACATTTCTTCATTTACTCTCCCAACTCTCCAATATCCCCTCTCTCTCCTGCTGCCTCCGAGTTTGTCTGTATGGCTTACTCTCTTTCCTTTCCTTTCCTACCCCCCTCTCTCTCTGATTTTACCCCACACAGAGATATGAGCATGAAACTAATGTGATAAGCATTCTGGCCGCTCAGAGCCAGTCACACCCACTCACTGTTCTGTCAATACTCAGATCACGAAGGGAGGACGGATTCATTCCTTTATTTATCTTTGGAGGGCAGAGGGCACAAATTGGATCTGGGGCTGTGTTGGGAGTCACTGCCAGTGGCTGATACCTGAGCTGGTGTGACTAGCAAAATGATGGCCGGGGTTAATTGAGTTATTAAGCTCTGTGGGCCAGACTGAGATGAGCAAGAGCTTTAACATGTGTTCTACCTGTCTGTAATTGCAGAGGTATACAGGAACCGGCAAAGGGCACGTTCTGGGTGTTCAAGACTGAGGACTGCCCATTTTACCACAAACAGCTGGTCTTTTAGCTGGTCCCTGAGACTGGTGCTCAGTCTGTCTTTGTTTATCTTCCACTGTCTGTCATCAAGCATCTGAATACACCATCTGACAATTTATTTTTCATCACTTGTCTATAAATGTGTTTTTATTAATTAAGCCACTTGAATGAAATATATAATCAGCACTTGACTTCACATGTGGAAAAATTGAACTCGCTAGTTTCATTTGAGGGCGGCTTTTAATGTGTATCCTCCTAGGGGATCCTTAAATATGAATCATTCCTTAATATTCATGATTATTTGAGGGATCCTGCTGTATATACTTAATTCTTGTATAAAATTCAGATTCGCAGCCCTCCAGCAAGGTCAGAGGTGAGCGTCAGTGTCAGTTATGCAACAGGAGCTGGAGCCAGAAGGCATTACATTTCTTACTAAAGGACAGTAAAGCAGATGCTTGTCGACACAAGGTCTTGAATCAAGGCCCTCTGGTTGAAATATGATCTGATTAACAAATACTACATGTGAATATTCTTTAAGACCAAAAAAAATTCATATCAATCATAGCGTTCGACTGATGTTAATTCTAGCACTATGATAAATGTAAGAAAACCTTATTGACAGAGTGGATAAATTCCAAATTAACAGTCTTTTTAGGATGAAATTCCCTCTTTTTGTTGACAGTGTCTCCTTACTGAGCCAGGGCTCATATATCCTGGCTGTTACATTCCTGGGACCAAACACTGGTAATAAACATAGACACCAGGGCAAAGATACTGACTTAATTAAGCTAACTCAGACTGCTGAAGCATCACATTAGCTTTGGCCAAACGTTTGAAAGCATTTTTGCACAGAACAAACACTTTTTTCTCCCCATTTCTTCCAGTGTAATCGCTATGAAGGGATCGTTTCACTAGGTAGAACGATGATTCATCACTCTCTCAACATACATATGATGGCATGTGAGTGCTGTATGAGGACTTAAAAAAAATCCTAAGCCTTCCTTTAATATCTTACAATATCTTACAGGAATACTTATATATAATACTTATAATCAGTGTATAGATTACTTATACCATAAACTTTAACTTATATTCCAGACACTTTCATAATAGCGAAATAATATCCACACATCAGATTTGACGTTTTCTCACACTGTTCTCAGCAGCATATATCCACCCAAATGCTTAATATGTCTCAAACATATATATTTCAGTAAAATATGACTCAATAAATCCCTTCGACAAAATCCTCTAATACTTGTCTCTGGCCCATTCATTGGCCAGAAGTCCTACAGGCATGAGAGGATTTTACAGAAGCTTTTATTCGGTACTATTTTTTCAATTATACATTTGTTTAAGGTGCTATGTTCACACAAAATGAAGACCTGACTGAGGTTTACTTTGCAAGTGCTTTGTAAAAATTTTATAGACTTTACATATAGCCTTATTGTCGTTAAAATGGCTCTTCAATCAGCTTCACTGAGGAAATAAAATGCTGACAATGTTTGGAAGATCCTTTTTAAACATTTCCTTGCAGCATTCTAAGATGTTGGCGATGTGTAATGTACTGTATGCATAAAAGTTATCATTTTTAAGTGAAGTTTCCAAGAAGCTCTTATCACTTCATGTGAGGATGGATATGGGTGAGTGGGATGTGCTCACCTTGCCTTGCTCCACTAGAGAGAAAAACTTGTCCACTTCGTTGTTGAAGGCTGTGATCTTGATTTCTCCCTGTCGACCAGCACATTTCCATTAAACAACATGTCGTTTCAAAATGAAAAACAGCCATGTGTGACATATGCTGGCATTCATGCACGTGACAAACAGATATTCAAGATGTCCATTCCTCTACTCACACTCTCATCCACTATCTCAAAGGAGAAGAGCTTGCCCTCTCCCTTAGAGTTACTCCAGGTGCGGACACTGGACTTGTTGGTGACTCGTGCTCTGACTGCCCACCTAGGGATACACAAAGCAGATACTTGTAATAATGAATCAGCACTTATACATACATTATACAGCATGTCAACAAAACTAACATAATAGCATAATATCATAAAACATCCCTGCACTTTTTACTTAAAAATACCCTAATCTAAACATGCCCAAAGGCCCACTGATCAAAACCTAAGCTTTGCAAATGTTTTACCTGGGATAGTTAAATGAGAGCCTTCTATCATGTCTCCATATTCTATTCTACAATAAAAAAAGTTTTCTTTGACCAACACAGTTATGTGCAACTATACTAAAAGACTTGCAGTCTAAAGGTCAGCCCAAACAGCAAAGAATGCTGCTGAGACACGTTAAAAAGCTTCCTTTTTTGTTAATGAGCATCCCAACTCAGCTCACATCAGTCACCAGTGTGAAACACAACTGTGCAAAAGAACAATTCCCAAGGAAATTGGACGAGTGTCTTTTCAGTCTTTTTAAAGTTCCATGAAAAAAAAAAAAAAGCATCCAGCAACTTTCTTTTCAAAGAGTGAACTAGGTGTTGTGCATCTGCCAACTCCTGGATGCATTTAAATGTGCTTCTTGTTCTGTTTTAACAACAGCCAGCCAAGCTCGGCAGTTTATGCAGCAGTGAGCTTTTTGACTGCGTTGATAATTGTGCAGTGGAGGATATTCATACCATAACTTTCCCTGCAATTAAATCCCCTATCATGAGAGCAGCTGCTGGCCCAGAGTGAACCCCATTCCCTGCTCAGTATGGATAAGACTGCTACACCAAGGTTTATGGCAGCCAAAAGCCAATTATAGTCTGCTCTAGATGCTATTACTTAACAGCAGGAGAATGGGATGAAAAAGCAACGCAAACGGCCATTAAAGACCACATGCACATACACAGCATCCCTGTATAATCTACTGTATGTGACGCTTTGTGTCACACACAGACACACGCGTTTCATTTCACGCAAACATACATAGAAGAAGAGCTGCTGAAGTCATCTGTTTTACTCACTGTAGGTACTCCCCCAACTTCAAAGTTAGAACAGTCATCAGTTTATTACAACACCTAGAGGCACAGTTATCTTTACAGCATGCAATTTCAAACAGGGCCACGTTATCAGGGCCCAAACATGGAGAGAGAGTTGACAGGGTACCTTTACTCCAATCTGGACAACTACTTCTTGCTTTACAGTTCTCTTGTCTTTTTGTGGCCAACTTTTACGTCAGAGACAGAGACTTAAGCCAAATGAAACGATAAGAAGTGAGAGGCGGAAAAAAACAGCAGTAAAATGGAGCCCTGGAGGAGGTAAAGAAATTGTAAGCGGGGAAGAAGGGGGGAAAAAACGAGGTTGGCCAAATCCCCACCAGGCCAAATAACAGAATCAAAACCTCAGCAGCAGACCATAAAGACCCAACAGTACCTGCCGTTAAAGTGTCCGTTTCCGAGGCAAGATGGGCCATTTCATTTCATTTCCATGCAGATGGGCTAACCATCACGCACACTCACATTCCACACAGCCACACATGCACTGATAGAGAAAAAAATTAATGCTCACACATGCATGCACAAACACACACACACACACACATTTCCAAACATGCCCCAAAGTGCTACTCAGAAATGGTAGCAAAAAAGGGAAGAAGAGTCACAGCATGAGGGGAAATAGTTTAGCTGATGAATGAGCAGAAGGGGGAAAAAAATCAAATGAAATCATACAGTACACAGTTTGCTTGCAAATTGTGAGGAAATGCATGTAAGTCTGGTTCAATGCCTTATAACTGTTCACTACAGAGTTTCAGTTGTGTTAAAATTATTTTACAGATATTATACATATATATGAAAGCAGGCACATGCAGACAAGGACCCAGACAGTAAACTTACTTGCTTTGGTAGGGGTTCAGGTGAGCAATGGGAATCACTTTTGGTGCAGAACCTGGAGAAGTGCTGGTGCCCTTCGTGGGTGAAAACTTTGTGGATGAAAACTTTGAGGGTGAAGCCTTTGTGGGGAAAAATTTTGAGGGTGAAAACTTTGAGGGTGAAGTCTTCGTGGGTGACAACTTCATGGGTGAAAACTTTGAGGGTGAAGCCTTCGTGGGTGACAACTTCATGGGTGAAAACTTTGAGGGTGAAGCCTTCATGGGTGAAAATTTTGAGGGTGAAGCCTCTGTCGATGACGCTTTCATGGGTGACTTTCCCACAAAACCTCTTCCACGGCCTCGGGGAGGAAAAAAGGTTGCTGGGAAACAAAGCGAGATACTTATAGGAGTACTCTAAATTAACAAGACAGCATTTAATAGTGCTGAAAGATTAGAGAATTAGTTGATTAGTCGACAGAGATTGACTGTGAAAACCTGGTGCCTCTCCACTGACTTTATAGAACTCCGACATATTGTTACTTACTACCTCAAAGTACTTACCAAAGTTATCAATAACAGTAGTTGGCATAGACAAATTCATTTGCTGATACTAATATGTAATTGGTAAAGCACCTACCAGTACGCCATTAGGCAGCAGAAACTTAATTAAACACTAGTGGTCGTACCGTTATCTGATCATGAGAGCAGCTGCCAAAATGATAAAATGCCTGGGAAAGTTAAACTCTCCCTACAGATCTCTCTGTAGAGTTGCTCAATTCCCTGTTAACATCAGCTTGTGCCAATGAATGAAACTGTGTTTTTATTCTTGGGCTGCCAATCAATTATTAATTTCATAATTACTGTACTTATGCCTTTCAGTCATAGGAAAAAAAAGAATAATTAGGATTAGTTATTAGAATATCAGTCTTGTGGCCAAGACACCAGGCATAAATCTGTAAATACTAGTCTTAATCGCATTCATGCATCATGACCATTTTATACTTAGTTTGAGTGAAAGATGGTCTTACTCTTATTTTAAAAGGAAACTTGATAAGTTTAAATAGGTATTGGAGTATCTGTTAGCATTAATAAATGAAGAAGCCCAAGATTACAAGTCGTTCATTATAGATGCTTCTAACAATCAATTATAATATAATAATATTATTAACCAAATATAATAATAATTTATCATATTCTGTAAGAAGAAGATACATAGTTACTTTGGCCACTAAATGTTGAATTTTTAGGGCGTAAGATATTATTAACTGATCACCTGAAGCCTAATATCTACTTAATTAAGCTGAGAATATTTTAATAACATAGTACTCAGTCCCGTGTTGAACTGAATTATGATGTTAATATTATTCCTGATTGGGTGTGCACTTACTCCACTCAGACCTGATATAAAATCTCACATACAAATAAAACACCAACTACAAAGAAAGTTAAGAATAAGTTTCCTTGGTTTCTAAAACACCTGCTCAACTTCATTTTAACAAATAACAATGGCAGAAGACTTGAACAGTTCGGACCAGCCCACTGAATCACAAGGTGCTACCTCACCTCCCACAGTAAAGTAGCATCAGCCCCATCAGCAGTGATTCAAGCTTGATAGTTGGCTGGTGTCAAAACACATTTTATGCAATGCCTCATTTTGGCATGGATGATGTGCCATATTGAGCCGCAGCATTGTTAGGAATAAAAAGATGCAATTCCACATAGACCACTCCCCTGATTTAAGCTCCTGTTTTGGAGCACAACAAACACTCACCTCTATGATACCCTCCTTTTGTGGGTGTGGGTGTATATGTGTGTGTGTGTGTGTGTGTGTGTGTGTGTCATGAGCAAATTCCTTGGGGAAATCACAGATTGAACAGCTATTTTCAGGCGAGGGGTAATTAACATCAATATTCATACACACGCTATCCGGATGGAGTAGTAGAGGGAAGGAGGGAGCTGGTAGCAAAAGAAGAGCAGAAGAGATGATAGGTGGGGATGGATGGGTGGAGTGAAGAACAGAGCAAAGACAGGGGCACAGAGGTTTATCAAGGATCCTCATTTTTTGTGATTAAGATCAGTAGCGAGTCCTAATATGTATGCCGGTAACGTATTCAACAGCCCCTGTTTGTGAAGAGTTCTTGGTGGTGAGGATACGTCGGAAGAGAAAATGAGAGAAATATATAGACAAAAAAAAGCAATAAATAGAGAAAGTGAATAAGAAATCAAGTGTATATAAGTGTGTGTGAGTGTGTGTTTATGAGTGAGAGAGAGAGAGAGGAAGAGAGGGAAAGAGTTGTGAGGACAAAGGAAACCTTCAGAGAATGGTTAGTGATGAATAATGAATATTTTTTTAACTGCACTTCAGCAAGTGCAGATCTCTTTTTGGAATTTAAATATCATCTGCGAAGCAGTTTGAAGGTAGTCTATTTCAAGGATAGCTGCTGATGAATATTTAAATGGGAACACAGAACCGCCAGTGACAACTGTGTCATGACCTCTGACTCCGAAACCTACTGCTGAAGGACTAGGTTTTTTTCTTTCAGAATATTAATATTGGGACTCAAATGTTGTTTTTCCTTAACTGAGCGAGTACAGTGTCATTTGTGACCGACAGAGCTTACAAGGTGTGTTTCAACAATATTAAATTGTCAAACATTTGAAATTACAGTACCAGTCAAATGTTTGGACACACCTTCACAATCAATGGCATTTCTTTATTTTTATTGTTTTCTTTCTTGAAATTTCTCTGTCATTCCTCTTTACTTAGTTGAGCTGTTCTTGCCATAATATGGATTACTACAGCGGCTGAATAGCTGGGTATTTACTGTATACCAGTAAAAATAAAGAAAAACCATAGTATTAGAAGGTCCGTCCAAACTTTTGACCAGTACTGTATTTCTTCCAACTCTGCTGACCCCAAAAAGAAAAGTGTTCTCTGACCACATCCTCCTACTACAAGGATATCAGAAGTCAGGGGTCACTACAGAACAGAACGCTTGGAGCTGATCGAGGGGGTGTTCCATTGAGCTAATTAGGCTTCCTCCCATCCTCGCTCCTCCGTCCTCTGGCCTGTGACCTGGAAATTGATCAAGGTCTGCTATCATGAACGATCCTTAAATACTTCTCAGAAAAGACAAAGAGCAAGGAACCACACGCATATTCTACGTCTGTTGAATGATCAGCTGATCTGATGTGGAAAGTAAAGGAGCAGACTGACTGTTGTAGAAACAGCCATACTGTGATATTAATATTATTGCATGATTGCAATATAGTTCATTGACCAAACTATAGCAGCTCTAATGTTTTCCATATTTATCTTGAAATAAAAAAGATCAGATGTGTATTTAATGTGAATCACAAATTAACAATTTTCTTCATCAGCCAAATGGCTTTTTAATTTTTCTTCTTTTCAGCTCCAAGTGCATCTTGGTTTATTCAGGAAAAATGTCTGTACTAATCAGCTACACAGTTGCAGTTATTATTAGTCCTGTAATATCCAGCTGGAGCCTGAACAGGATGGACTTAATGTACCTGCAGCTTTCACAGGCAAATTATTGATTTTTTTTAATGCTCCCTCTTGTCTGTTCTATTCTCTCAGTAATAAAAAAAATGGATTCGTGTATCGGTGTTATTTCTATCATGCTCTGGCACAACAATAGATGTACAATTGTAATTGAAGCTCTTTAAAAGTCTTAATTATTTATACACATTATGGGACAGTTAGTAATAGCTGCCTCATAACGAATGACGCTGGAGTGAGCAAGGATGCCCTGTTTTATAAATACAATTCCAACATCTTTGCATCTCTTCCTGGCGTCTCAGCTCCCTCTCATATCCCCAGTGGAGGGAGCTGAGACACAAGGAAGTAACCAGGGATTCAATGTGTTTTTCAAGAACTGTAAAGTCTTAATAGAGGCTTGAACTCAGAGCCTCTTAAAAAAAAAAAAAAAAAAAAAAAGCAACCCTCCTCATCATTACATCGTCCACACCTCATTGGAAACACTTAATTTGAGGCAATCTTGTGAACGCACACAAATTTACCGACTTTCTAAAAATGCCATTTACTAAATATTGAAAAGTAAAGAAACACTTAGCCACATTCAGGAGGAGAAAACACTTAGAGACTTCATGCATGAGGCTTGTTTTTGGCTCTAAAGACAGATGCAGGACCATTTCATCAACAGGACAATTAAACAGAGCAGCAGGTCTTCTGTATCTGGCGGGATCTCTGAGGTAACATGATTCCAAGGATACAACAAGGAAAGAGTCTGATGAACTACTTAATGCAGAGCCTCATCTTTGCTGAGTCAAATTAGTTGACTTTCTCACTCTCCCTCCGTCTGTGCATCGCTACGAGGGGATTCAGTCCACAACACAATATTCATGAAGCCATGAACTGGAGGAGCCATCGGCCCACACAAGCTCCCTCAGTCACAACACACACACACACACACAACGTATACCAAGCACTCATTATCCACCCACATGGTTACATCCTCCACTGAGGAGGACTACTGGTATGTTTCTGCCACATAACAAAAATCAGTGTCGATGCTGAGAGCAGTTGGTGGTATAAAACAACTGAGTGAAACAAAGGCTAAGCTAATAAAAGAAGACCCAATAAAACACAGGCTACTTTAGGCATGATACATGGCACCAGCCATTCTGGCAGAAAAACAACAATCATTTGGAGGCCCTATTCGGCTTTCAAAATCTGGTTGGTGGTAAAAGAGTGAAAGGTGAGTTATGGACTCCAGCAGCCGCAGTAGCCAGGGGGCAACAAGATAGTTCCCTGCTCTGATAGTGGAGCAGTAAATATGATAAAAGTGTACAATGTGATATGAAAATGAGGCACTTAAGCTGAAGGAACTTCCATTAGATTGGCACTACCTGTGGCTACCTTCAACTGGTTGAAAAGCAGCCTGTGCCTTATGATCCCGTTTCATCTAGTTGTCAACTGACACTCAGACTACAGGCTTTGAACAGTGAAGTGCCATGAATATCAAAGTAATGAAAACCAGGATTTACTTTTCAGTCCATAGTGCTGGTCAAAGTGTAGTATGTTGAATGAGATTGAGAACAAAGACTCTAGTCCCAAATTATGGCTGCAGAACAACAGTACTGAGGAGAAAAACCAGAGAGAGGACTGCAAATCATTCATCAGAACCCTTCTCTCAAAGGGTACATGGCTCCCTCTGTTGGTGAGATATGAGGGTTTGTTTTCTATAACATAATTGAACCATTTCCTAAAATTTCCTGTTGTTCTGAAAGTACCACTCAGTTCTTAACACAGTGCAACACAGTGTTTTTAAAAATAACTCATCATCTAAATGAGAAGCTCACATTTCACAAAACCCAAAATGATGTTGAATTAGTTGTTATTTAAAAATAATCTCTATTCGCTTCCCTGACTTTATATTATTATTCATGAATATGGTTTGGTTCTCCATATGCACTACATTTCAAGAGTTCATTCTGCATGACTGCAGCATAAAGATCAAACTTTGACCACGAGTCGACAAAACTTTTCTTCAGGTTGAGCACTCTTAATTCTCAGTACATTTAACTTTGCTAAATGAAGAAATTAGAACGCGTTTATATTAGTGAGGTATTTAATTGCTGTAAGCTGCACAGCAAATTACTAGTATTAATCTATTTGACATGTAATATCCATGAATTTGAGGGTCTCTGGGTGCACTGTTTTGTTGTGTCTAAACTGATTAATTCAGATATCACTGCTTTGAATGCATTGGCTTGGGAAAGCATCCACATATACTTTTGGTCCTACTGTCAATAGTCCAGGGTGCTACTGATTTGTATTAAATCTGCATCAGCCTCATGCTGTACAAGGAAAGCAAAGGTTTAGCTGTTGTTTATTCTTGCTATACCCAGAATGTCAGTGCAAAAATCAATAAGTGCGGCTTGAGAGATACAAGTTAAACTCATCCAAATTGTTTGCTGTAGGAAATGTTTGTAAAACAAATGAAGACTTTCTGCTTCTTGGGCTCCAATTGAGAAAACTCGGGTAGAATATAATAATAGACTTGGAGATCTATAACCTCTTTGCTACAGATACTGATCAACACTAATCACGTTTGTCTTTAGTTACTGCTGCTAAGAATGAGAAGTCAACAACACGAAGAGCTACTTCTGCCATGCAAGAGACTGATAAACATCGACCAACAAGCAAGAATATTCTGCTGAATTTTTTTCTGGTCAGCAAAAACTGACAAAAGGAATGCATCAGTAATAAAATGTCAGGTTTATCCTTATCATAGCATTCATGTGTAATCACTGAGAGGACAAGAGAATTATATATAAAAATCTTTAACATGACACTCACTGCTGCTGTTCTTATAGGAGGGTCCAGGTACTGAAGGAGATGGAGGGGATTCTGGGACAGAGGTACTTGAGGCAGACTTCTGTGGAGATGACGTCTTACCTGCAAATTGAACAAACACCATAAGGGACCTGCAGAAGCTGTTTATTACAGTCTTGAACTTCATACATGCACATTTTAAAAACAACCACACCCTCTGTATTATAAGGAGTGGGATTTCCAATCTTCCCTCCAATTTCCTCGGCAGACTGCAATATTTCCATGTCCATCACAATGACCACAATCCTGAAAGAAAAAGAAGCTAAAATAAAGCCAAGGGGATTTAATGCAGCAAACAAATAAAAAACAGTAGAGGACGTAGGGAAATAAAAATAGAAACACATACCTGCCATCTGACAAGGTGTTGGTGATGGTCTTCTTCACCTTACACACACAGTTAGGTACCAGGAGGTTGTCTTCTGGAAGATTGTTTAACTGTGTGGCCAGCAGGAAGGCTACACACACACACACACACACACACACACACACACACACAAATAATCATTTACATCTTAGAATAAATTATTAACCTGCTGCCAAAAGACAAGATGTACCACAGTCTGAAAGTTTTCTGGCCACTTTAAGATACTCACAAGTCAAAGAGTGCTGACCGTCACTCATCATGAGCCGGAACCTGGGTGGACCTGAGCCATTAGTGATCTTACGGATGTTCTGACAAACACAGAGGGAAGGAAGGATTTTATAAGCAAAACAACAAAAAGTTTATTTTCACATTCTTTTGCTGAAGAATGCTAAAGTTTCTCTATGCTTTGGGATGCTAAATTTACATGTTTTACACAAGTGTGATGTGGAAAACTTGAAGCCTCCAGTGTACATACACTGAGGATGGACTTTTCAGTGAAATAGGACATCTTGTGCCAAACATAGTTACATATTCATAGACTCTGGATTTTTGAATGAGGGGCAACAATGAGGAAAATGCATTTTAACAAACATATTTAAGAAGGGAATGGAAGGGATCTTTTAAAGTAGACTCAGTTTGGTCGAACTGGGATTTTTAAAAGCTGGATAGGTTGGTCAAGTGGGCTCCTTAAATTCACTTACCAGCAGCTGCAGCACAGGGTTGCTCACCTCTGAGCCTTTGTACAGGGCCTGGACAATAACACACATGGACTTGTCAGTATCTACTGCCTGACCCCATCCTGTCCCATCACATTACCGTGCTGCTAATGCAAAGGTACAGCCTAACATTAATTGGAGATTAATGAAGTGGCAATTATTTTTGTACCGCCCTGAGCAGGTAAACATCAATGTGTAAACAGGATCAGACAGTCCTGCTGTTTCCATCAACTCTGTGGAGCCCAAATATTTGGGAAGAAATGGCCAAATGTTAAGACTTTAGTCCAACCTCATAACTAATAACTTGTTCTGCGTCGGTATTTGAATAAATGAAGCAAGCCTCTATGCATTTCACCACATAAACATCATGTTAGACTTTAAAAAACAACAGCAACGTTCAAACAAGTTCATCTGTTAATGGTACTTTTGGTTCAGTTGACAGTCCTCGTTAGCTCACAGTGCTAGCAGCTACAGCTAGTAGCGCTACATTACTAAATATCAGCCTCAAGAAACAAGATTTAAAAAATTGTTGTTTAGTTATATTACAGTGAATATTTAAGCTTACTTCAACTGCCCCCTGGGTGAGTTTTACACTCATGTCTCCTGGGTTCAGCAGACCTTATCTTTTTCTCAGACGTAGACTATTTAAAGGTAAGGAACGTATCGCGAGAGAAGCGAGACAAATGATACTTCCGTAACTGTTCATCTCAACGTCTCTACGACGTGACCTACAACCGGATATTGTACATTGACTTCAAAATAATGGCAGAAATTTGGACAGGCAGCCACGAAATTGACTCAATAAGAACTCACATCACTCTGGACTCACATATAAATCGTATTAGAAATGCTAAGACACCAGATTCTTAAATTAAAATGTGAACAATAACTAAAATAATTGTGTATAAACAAATTGAATGGATTTGTTATAGTTAGACACTTGTTCACAACAATGTAAGAGTGCAAAAATCGCCTTTCACGTCCAGATGAAACTTGCCTGTTGTAAGCTTCATTACAATACATTATCGAGATAATCAAATTGGTTTAATCAGTCTAAAATGCAGCTGGTTTTTACTTGGATAACGATGGATTTAGACGTGCGGGTTTTATTCTGAAGGCTGTGGTCGGAAACTCCTTTTTAATCAACATGGGCTTCACAGTGTTTCTCTGACTGCTGCCAGCAAACTCGAAATAAACCTAAATTATCCTCCGGCGCCCATGTGGTTTTGTTGTCGTCCTTTATGGATCTTCCGCACATCCAGTGGCAGGATCATGTTGCACAGAAATGGACCGAACTGGATCCAGAGACAAAGGATCATTTTACATCCATGTTAGAAATAGATGATGTTTTTAAATGTGCCCTGACTCTGACAACGTGAGTAGCTAGCTTACTTCTGTAGTTTAATACCAGTGAGTTTCCTGTCACTGTCTGATCTGAGGCCACAGTTTATTATCTAGATAAAGGTTTTTGAACCATAAACTATTTAAAACAAAGGGGGCATAGCCTTGATTTTGTATTTATATTCACTTGTGTAGGGCTATGAACAGTAAACACAACTTTCCTGAAGCTGGGGAACATAGAAAAGTTTCTCTGTAATTTATAATGCTCTCTATTTCTGTTTTATAGTCAAGATGATCTGGACTTTTTGCAGTCCATCTCTGCAGGATACTCTGTACAGAAGGACACAGAGCAAGCAGCCAAATGCAGGGAGATGGGCAACTGCAGCTTCAAGAGCAGAGACTACACTGCAGCTGCTCTGCACTATTCACAGGTGAAGTGACAATAATATTATATTGCTCCAGATGAGCCAGAAAAAAGGATAAACTTCAACCTACTACAACTTTGGACTATGTTAAAGTCCACCGTTCAGAATGCTAGCCTGCATTTGATTATGCATGATTTGTATCTGACCTTTTTTATTACTTTGGTATTCACTGTTATTTTTATTTAACTGTTTATTTTTTTAAGTCATGGGATCAGCACATGGCTGAACAGGATTTCTAACGCAGTAATAGGTCTGAGGCAATACAAATGTGACAGTGTTCACCAGATAAAGTTGAATATGACACTCAAAATTGTGTCTATATTTTGCAAACAGCAGTGTGAAAATATATTCAGGGGTATACAGCAGTATGCCTTAAACATGGCACACGTCGCACTTGTAATTATTATGCATCAACATCCAGCTTCTTTGTCTCTTGTCATGACAGGGCATATGTTTTGCTCCCCTAAGTTCAGAGCAGCTGCCTCTGTGCTTTGCCAACCGCTCTGCTGCACTCTACCATCTGCAGCACTACCAGGTGAGTTGGCGTCATCTTCAGCGATTAAATAATGAGGTTGTGTCGTACTTGCGGTGTCATTGAAACCTCTTCAAACGCAAGAATCTGGAGGGGGAAATTATAATTATTTTTTAAGTGTATGTGAACAGTACCCTCACATGCTTCACAACATTTTGATTATACTAGTCCACACGAATAGCAGTTGATTTCCAAGAGCACATAAGTAAGTGATTTTGTAATGCTGCCACGGGATTTATGGGAAAACTTCACTTAATTTGACCTTTTCCCATGTATCATTGATATTAAGTACATCCTTCACAAGGCCACCCTGGTAATGTATGATTTCTACTGCAGGAGCTTTTCATCTATGAAGCCTCAATTAATTGAAGCCTATCAGCCTCATGATCAGCTAACAGACCTAACCTGGATTCACTAATTAATTTCTTCCACTTTAATAAAGGAAGTCAGACACGTTCCAGAGTCTTTTATGTGCTGTTGTTACTACTTGTGTAGGGCTAAATGACTCTACTGATGAAATCTGAAATGTGCAGAATAATCAGTCATTCGATGGCCTTTTGAAGTTTAATTAGACCAGTAATAAAGCTCCTGCCACTACTGATGCCAGAGTGAGCACTCCTCGCTTATTGTCCCACAGAAATGGCTTCATTATTCCGTTGTCAGCCTTCTCAGGTCAGCATCTCCTGGATTAGGTTTGAATCTGCGCCGTGTTCTAGACTTGTCTTAACATCTTGAAGGCAAAATGCTGACTTAAGTTATTAAAATGTCAGTCATTTTGGATTTTGTTATGGCTCAAATGCAAGTGTTTCTTTTTTTCCCCTCAGGAATCCCTTGATGACATTGACAAAGCTCTAAAGAACGGCTATCCTGCTCATCTTTTGCACAAGCTAGAGGACCGTCGCACACAGTGTCTCAAGCACCTCTCTGCAGGTCAAAAGGCAAAAAAGGATAATCACAATCCTGCCTCAAATAATCATAAAGGACCAGACAGAGAGGGACTCACATTTGGGATTAGTCCTCAAGCGGCTGTAAGCTTCAGCACAGAGAAAGGTCGACACCTGGTGGCTGCAGAGAGAATAGCAGCTGGGGAGGTGATCCTGAATGACAGGCCATACAGCTGTGTCCTTATACCAGGGATGGAGGAGGTGAAAGGGAAGGGAGCGAAGCAGGACAAGGAGCGGAGAGTGAGGTTTGGAATGGAGCACAGACGCTGTCACAGGTGTTTGATTGAAACACTGTCTCCTGTGCTGTGTGAGGGGTGTAGTTACAGCCGATACTGTTCAGCTTCCTGTCAGCAAGACGCCTGGGAAGAATATCACTGCTGGGAGTGTCCGCTGGGAGCAGATCTGATGGTGATGGGTGTGATGTCGCAGCTCGCTCTGAGGGTAGCACTGAAGGCCGGGTTTAAAAACATCCAAATGGCAAGGGATCCAATCAGAGGCAAGCACACAAAGTCGAAGCCAAGCTGTGCTGACAGAGAGTCTAGTGATTCCCATCCATGTAATACTTCACACTACGGTGACTCTTACCTGAGTGTGTTTCACCTGCTGCACCACCTGAACTGCCACAGCCCTGGTTTGCGTTTCCTGTGTGCACTTACTGCAGCAACGCTCTACCTAAGGCTCAGCAAGGCTGGAACTCCACCTGCATCCTGGGACCTCAGTAGAACCTCAGATGGAGGCCTCCCAGATTGGAGCTCGGAGCTGTGGCTGCTGGGAAGTGCAGTTCTAAGGCACATCCTGCAGCTGAGGTGTAACGCCCAGGCCATCGTCATGCTGCAAGATACAGGTGACCCTCGTACAGATTTGACAAGTGTTGGAAAACATGGAAGCAGTTTGTTCCCTCTTTTAATCATGAGTGTTGCATCAATACAGACTTTCAGTGAATCAGTTGGAAAAAGATGATTCCACAGGCGTGAAAGTAATTTTGTTGTCTTGGTGCAAATATTTTAAAGTCGTAATTCTCTTCTGGCTCTGTAATATGATCATTTCTAAATGAGTGAGAATGAAAGACAAGTAACAGTTATTTTCAAAATGAATTCCTCTGCCAATTTATTTCTTCGTTAATTGATTAATTGTTTGGTCTGAAAAAAATAAAAATAAAACATCCCAAGTTCCCAAAGCCCAAGCTGACAGAATTGTTTGTCCAACATTTAAAAGTATTTAGTTTATTATCATCCAAGACTAAGAGAACCTCAAACATTGACATTTGAGAAGTCAGAACCAGTGAATTTTGGGGCATTTTTGCTTAAAAATAAATAGTTTATCTAAATTTTTGTCAATTCATTTTGTGGTGATTAACTTATTGATTCAGTTCTACTGTAATTGTTTCCATGCTTATACTGTGGTACAGTCCACTAGAGCAGAATTGATACCTTTTATTAATTGCATTTTCAGCTATGTGTGACCTTTGCTTTTCGGTTCTTGCATCTCACAGGAGCTGCAAACTCACCAGTGCAGTCCAGCAGTGAAGTCCGCATTGCTACAGCAGTATTCCCAACTCTTAGCCTTCTCAATCACTCCTGCTGTCCCAACACCAGCCTGGTGTTCAGCACTGGAGCCGGTGCTGATCCCTCTGGTTCAGAATTGTCTGCAGACTACAGTGAGAGTGTAGATGAGAACAGAAGCACAGCTGGCGGAGTCACTGTAACTGTCAGAGCAGCCAAAGTTATCAGTCCTGGACAAGAGATCCTGCACTGCTATGGTAAGAAAATGTACATTTTACTGAGTCCAGTGAGTGCAAAAGGATTGTTAAGGTTCATAAGAACCAGGGGTGCGTTGCAGAGTTTTTTTACTGCTTCCAATTTGCAGTGTTTTATTACTCTCCATCTTGTAAGTTATAACTTGTGCTGTTGTGCTAACTTAGATTCTACCTCCCTCAGGTCCTCACGGCAGTAGGATGGCCACCCAAGAACGCCAGCGTCTCCTGCAGGAACAGTACTATTTCCTGTGTCAGTGCAGGGCCTGCACTCAGCAGCAGCCCCAGGAGGAGGAAGGTGCAGAGGGCAGACAGCAGTGGTTGGATGCTGGAGGCGGTCCACATAAGTCTGGTCTCCGGTGTGGCAAGTGCAAAGGATCTCTCAAAGTGGGTGTGACTGTGGAATTTTAAAACAATTATACATGCTTAACTGCACTATTCATTGACGGCTTCCTCTTTCCAGATTTACCTCATTTTGAGCCCCTTTATGATTTTCAGAAAAGCAGTGAAGTCCGAGGAATAGGATTTATATGTTCGCAGCCATCCTGTGGTCACCGCAAGTCTTCATCTGAAGTGAGCCACAGGCTGCAGGAGATTAGGGCCGACCTGGAGAAGGCCGTGGACCTCATGGAGAGAGAGAGGCCAGGTGGTTATGATACAGTATGCAGACACAGTAATATATGTATGTGCCATTTCTTCAGGAGGCTTTTTGTTCCATCTCCATGTTATTCATCTGCTCTGCTCTCCCTCAGATGAGGCTCTGAGACTTTTGAGAAGGACCCAGTCTCAGTGTGGACTGATCCTCACAGAGACACACCCACTACAGGGGGAGCTGGCAGATGCCACTGCCAGAGCATATGCTACAATTGGTGAGAATAATAATGCATGAGTATTTGCAGATGAGCTTTGTGGTTAATACACCCCTACTGTTTCATGTGGTGCCCATCTGTTTAGGTAGATTTACCTGAACAGATGGGCAGTTGGAGGGGTTATGTTTGAGCTCTGTTCTGTTTTGTCTATTAGCAGGATATCTAAATATAAATATATATTTTCATGAAAAGCCTCTAATGGTCCCCGCTAACAAAGGTTTGACATGTTCATTAATAGTAAAAGTGCATCTCTACCAAACTGCAGGGACATCCATTGATCTGCATAGATTTGTCATGTTTTAATTACACATCAAGTTGAATAAATAGACATAATTGTAAAATGAAGATAAGAAAAGTCCTTGATGCAGAGTTAAACTAACCCAGACGTGATGTGTCTAAAAATTAAACTCATATAATAATTTCATCAAATATACAATGGAATAACATTAGTTTGATCATATTGGCAATATAAAAATGAATCATTATGACCTTTAGCACTACTTAGTCATGAGCAGTGTTTTTCAGTCCTTGTGCTGCTTCGTTTCTTTCTCTAGGTGACTGGAATAATGCAGCCTCCCATCTGGAGCAAAGTGCTGCAGCTATTAGCTCCCAGTACGGAGAAGACAGCATTGAACTGGGTCGTCAACTCTTCAAATTAGCTCAGCTACACTTTAATGGGTGAGTGAGTTACAAAGACAGTGAGAAAAAGTCTGCTTTCAATGCTCAACTAATACTAAAACTGTACTAATAAGTCCTACTGTTTTATGATTTTGACTGACATTATTAGGAGAAATAACAGCTTTTCTTTGCTGTCTTTCTCCTCTCCTTGCCACAGTGGTGCCAGAGGTCCGGCCCTCTCGGTCATCCCCAAGGTCAGACACCTCCTCTGCCTTCACTGTGGCCCTCACTGTCCTGAAATACAGGAGCTGCAAGCTATGGAGAACTGTCTACAAGGGTAGTCTTACAGATACATAAGAGAAAATCTGAAACTGATTAAAATCTGTGAAATTTTCAGTGTATTCCTTTTTTATTAAGAAGTTGATATATTGCTGTTCATAAGCACTTGTGTATATACAGTATATACAGGTACTTTAATACTGATATACAGTATATAAGTTACCATTTTAGAGGCGAGATGCAAGCGTGCACAGCTGCCAAATGGCCACAGGTATACATTGAGTTCACTGTGGTTCTCTGACCTCTTGGTGTCAGAATGTATCCATCAATAATTTCAATTTCATGCTTCAGTGGTAGTGTTGCAGTGTGAGGCAACTTATCCACCAGATACTTCCAGGTTACGTACTACGTATGTACTTCTCCAAATGAGATGGAGGTAAATGTGTGCATTTTTTATGACTGTGGTTATGAAATGGTTTACACTCCAGCAAATTAATCAATCTATACATTCTGCAAATACCTTTGGCTACTATGTACGCATATACTGTAGGTAGGTCTCTGACCTTTAGGTGGCAGCAGTTATCCACTGACCAATTCAATTTCATGCTTCAACTACCGGAACGCAAGATGTAGCTCAGACTCTGGAACCTACAGTACCCACCCCATGTCCTCCAAGACCTTTATACATTTAACTTAAAAGTCTTTATGAGCCCATTAAAGCATTATCTTAATTATGTTTTCATTTTTTCCCCTCTCTCAACTTGTAATCAATTAGTAACCCTCTGTGTAACTGGTGGGTGAGGGATAATTTCTAATGGGCCACATAAACAGCTGGAAAATAGGGGCCCGATTACAGTGGGTTCTGCTGTAAAGGTTCATTGGTTTTCAGAGATGAGGGACAGCTCCTGTGGAGCAAAGACAATAAAATCTCAGTCACAGCTGGAACTCCTGAGGCATCTGCCAGTTTGACATCACCAGTATCTGGAGGGCAGCCAATCCAACAGACGTGGATACGTACTTACAGAAAGTCAAGGTCAAGTCAAAAAACTCGGAGAGACAGCTGGTGAAATCAGCTGAGGAGTCGTGAAACGGTCAACTCAAAAGGCTCCACAGGGCAGATTCCTGCTGATTATTGCTCTCACAAGGCTGCCGCAGGCCCAGGTCCAAATACAGTCATTCATGAACTGCTGGATGTAAACTGGGGTCAACTTAAGATTGTATTTTTATTTTACTATTGTACATTTTGCCTTTTTTTGCCAAACAAAGCTATTTAAACTATACAAGACATGTTTCAAGATGCTATACTGTAAAGTAACTCGAAGTTGTATTATACTGTCACAAACAATTTCTCTTGGTAGAAATCAGAGGATTAACTGAATCATGCTCATGTAAAGTCTGTATCCACTCTGCAAACAATTCATTTTTGAATTCGAATGAACTCAATATAGTAATTCCACTCCCTGCTCTAATCCCTCTCAGAAGATCCTCGGCACTGTCCCTTTTTGTACAGTTTGTCATCTAATGAGCTGCTGTGTATTCACATAATGATGACATGATGTCTCAGATAATGTCTTCTTACAGTGAGTCACTGATGCAGCTTAAAATCTGCAAATGCAGAGCAAGAGATAACATTGATTACATAGACATGAAGTAATGCAGCACACAATGGGAGATGTTCACTAATTTAGCTTAACATCCACTAATGTAGAGCATATTATAACAGAGTTGTCATAACAATCGTAGTGATAAAAAAGCTACAGTATTTGAATATTAAAAGACAGTAATGTCCCCCTCTAAACACACTGATAAAACACTATTGATATATATATATATATAAAAAATGCCGTGATTATAAATCAGCTTCCAGTTGTTGTATCTGTCTTTGCTCTCCCCACACAAATTCTGCACATCTCAAGATCTAAAACCACACAAACTGCTCATTCATGTTTTCTGAGATATTTCTGTTTGTTTGCTTCTCTAAGCTAAGCCATGTGTGCTTTTTCAATAAGTCAGGAGCTCAGGGAGAAAATGGAAGCTCGTGTTCAAAAGGAAAAACACAAGCAAACTAAATATTGTGAAGCCAGGAGGGAACAGAAGCGTAAGGAAGAGAAACACAACCAGCATAAACAAGACTGCAGACATCTCCTTGCTGCTGCAGTATCAGATCACAGGCTCCTTACTTGACTGTCCAGTGCCATTTGAGGCCATTTCCAGTGGCTGTGGTCTCGGGCTTATCAGATGTCTTGCTATACATAATGCAATCAAAATCGGCCAGACCGCAAACAAAAAGCTGTCGCGTGTGGATTCTGTAACAAGGCCTGCGTCAATATCTGTAACACAGACAGACAGAGTTACTAACAGCTTAGTTGGACTGACTCAGCGTGTCTCCTGAAAGCCGCTGGTCATCAACATTACAACCACCCCTGCATGAATTATACACAGCGGTAACCAAAACAATGAACTCTGACCTTCAGTGTGAAGGTGTGGCTGAAACGGTAAAATGACAGAAAAGAGTGACACACTGACTGAGAAGTCCTGACCTGGCACACAGATTAAGCACTTGTGTTTAGCTGCAGTTCACATGGTGAAATAATCTGAATCGTCAAAAGCCGCCTCTATCACCACTTGAAAAACAGCAAGCAAACTTCTAATGAGATATACCACCACAGCAAAGAGCATGAATGTTTTTCACTTATGATGAGAAATGCTGTATCAAATTATTAACATGTGGCCTTAGAGATAAAGAAAGATAAATATTTGTGAGGCAAAGACTTCCATCCCAAATCACTAACTAAGCCAGCAATTTGGTATTGCTCTGCTAATAAGTTGGTAGACTCACAAGAGACACATTAAACAAGACTACTACAAAAGCCAGCAGCTCTGTGAGGCTGCAATGTTCATTATAAAGAAAATCAAACTACTACAAATAAAAAGTCATTGGATCACCAACATTACTGGACCTTGAATGTCTGCACCAAATTCCAAAGTAATCTATCTGAGAATTGACATATTTCACTCCACAAATGTTATCCTCATGGTGGTGCTGGAGTAAATCTGCAGGGATCAGCAGAATCACCTGGGTTTATCCTCTTTGGATCATGAAAGTCTGAACAGAATTTAATTGCCAATCCTTCCAATAGTTGTTGGAAAATTTTAGTCTGGATCAATGTGAAACAATGGTCAAATGGATGCAGCAGAGGCTTTTATTCCCTAACTTGGCTCAAACTCCAAAAACTATGGGTCCTACAATTCCCACAATGCAACTCATGGCTTTTTAAAAATTAGACCCTCCTTGCCTGCTAAACACCCACACGTTTCAACCTCCATGCTCGCAGTGTCTAACATCAAAAATTTGTAGCCTTCAAGCCGAAACCAGGATAATCACTGAGGTTATTTTTTAAGACTCGCCGAAGCTCCTCCAGGAAACATTACACAGCTGTTTTCACAGGTACTCCTCATGACAAGTACACTGATCCTGCTCCTTTGCTTGCCTCTCAATTTGTGTTTCTAACTTTAGAAAACTTTATTTGATCAATAGAAGAGCAGATGCCCAATACTTAAAATCACTACCGCTACAAAGCAAAGGTCAAGCTCAGAGAAATCCACAAAAGAATATAATGCTGTCGTGCTGAAACTGCTCTTAATCGTGCTTCCAGCTTTAATAGTTTTGGGCTGCTGTTACTGTTGTTCATGATCATAATTTTCTTTCATTTTGGTGCTTTAAACAGTAGCAATCCCATTGAACTCCCTTTCAATACTTATCCATCAACCTGCACTTCAGATCCTCCCATGCAGACCCCTGCGGAGGGTCTCATGTTCACCTTTATTGGACAAAATATCCTCTCTTGTTGCCCTACACGAGCCCCTCTCTCCGCACTCTGAGAGCTCCGACCCCCTCAAGCTCTCCGATGTCTGCTTCTGCTTTTAAGTGGATTCGCTGCTCTAGTCCGTCTCCTCGAGGCTCCATCTTTCAGCCCCTCTCCCCACAGCAGAGGACATCTGATACATGATGCAGACGATGGTAATGTGGCTGCTGCTCATGTAAAAATAAAATCCCCATCACTCTCTCACACAGGCAAGGTTATTACAGACTATTATGGAAATGACTGACAGTAAATAATAGTCACTCAAGACTGAATGTTAAGTACAATGATGTATTTGAAACAGTTTGGAGGCACTCGGGTTTATTCTCGATTTCTGTTGGAACAAAAATAGAAACATTCATTAGTTTTTGCTTTGTACTTGAAGGCTACAACATCTAAATCATGATTAGAGAGAGAGAGGAGGGCTTGTGGGTGGAAAGTGAATCAGGATCTATGTGTTTGAGGGCCGGTTTCTTTTCTGGTGCAGAGAGAGGGGAGACTTGCTAAATTCAGCACATGTACACTACTGGACAAGGTGAGGGTCAGCTGGCCTGGGAGACCCGCCGGTAATCACTCACTTAAAACAGTTCACCTTGCTGGAACACAGTCACACACCTGAGTGGCTCGGACCACACAAGGTGAAGGTTTGATTGGCGCTCCAATCTTTTAGCCCTGCTAGTGTGGCAGCTCTGGGGAATGGTAGTCGGTGGGTTGGTCCACCACGTTCATCCTGGCTGAAATAATGTTGACAACTGTTTGTCATAAGCATTTGTGCAGATATTCATAATCCCCAGAGAATGAATCCTACTGACTTTTGTATGTTTTCCTGTAGCACCACCAACAGGTCAAAGTTTTCAATTATTTTGTGAACCTCTTTTTGATGCATTGGTACAAATATTCATGGTACCCAGACAATATATCTTAATGACTTTGATATATATAGCACCACCATGAGGTTGACATTTGAGGTTTTAAGTGAAAAACCACTGTAGGATGGATTACCATTCAATTTTTTACACACATTTATGTCCCCCTCAGTATGATTTGTAATAACTTTGGTGATCCTTTAACTTTTTATCTAGTACCATCATCAGGTCAAATGTTCATTAGTCATATTTGTCTGCAAAACTGATTACATTCCCATCAGTCTCAACTGTACATCCTGTTTAGGGCTAATCAGTAAACATTAGCATGCTAACATGCTTAAAGATGGAAACAATTACACCCGCTTAGCATCAATATGTTATCGTCACTGTGAGCATGTTATGATCATGTTAGCATGCTGAAGTTGGTATTTTAGCTCAAAGCCACTAGCATGGCTGTAGACTCAGTTTAGGAAGTTACGTTTGACCTTTCTCAGATCAGCTGATTCTTTTCATTTGAATCCCAAACTGAAGTTTTTTATTTTGCATAATTTTAATTTCACTGTCATCACATTATCTTCCACAATGAGAGGAGCTGCTGTCGACAAACTCTATGGAGGAATTTCTCCCGTCCCCAGACAACTCTCCACTCGCTTGTTATGATGTTCCCAGATATGAAAGCCGAATATTGCCGACATTATTCATCCCACTCCAGGGAACAATAACCCAGGTGACATACTTTGAACCTCAAAAAGCAAATAAAAAATATTGGAGAGAAAGTCGCCCTTGGGGAAATTTATTTATTTACTTAGTTTATATTCTGTGGTGTCAGCACTCCCTTCTGTCGCCTGGAGTACTAAATATGTTAAGTGAAGGATAAAAGGTCTGTAACTCTTTTTCTTTCTTTTTTCATAACTGCTATAAAAGTGTATCTGACAAAGCAATGACAATATAAGAAGGACATATTTTGTGTGTTTGATGAAGCTGCCGGGCTTGGCTTCTCTAAAACAGGCTCACATAAAACTGCAGATCCATCTTGTCGAGCCATACGGGCAAAAGCTAAGAATAGGTCTACTCTCCAGATAAAAATAATGACCTCCCCTTTTTAATAAGCTCCATCATAATAAATGTAATATAATCTCTTCCTCCTCCTTGTCCATCTATCCATGCCTCCTTGCCTCTGCAAGTGTCCCGCTCTGTTCTCGGCCTGTAATGGCTCGAGTATTTTCAGCGCGGTGGTGAAACGTGGATGGATGATAAAGACATTGACCGCTCATGCTTCTTGTCCATCAGCTGTCCCTCCCTGTAATGTGTAATGTGATCCTTTATTGCTCTCAGTAAGGAAATTTCCTTTTCACTTGCTCCTTTCACAATAAGAGTACAGGATCAGCAGCAGAGGAGGTAGGGATTTGGTGTCGTGTTCGAGGACGCTTCGGCTGGGATAATGCTTGCTGGTACTCCTGTTGACAAGGGGATTCCCTTCTGCCTTTCACATTATACGACAATTATTCCCATAAACTCACGTTAACTCAAGAAAACAGCTTGAGGTCCTTCTGTCCTCACTGTGATGATTATTTCTACAAGTTTTGGAAAAAATACTCAGATCTTCTACTTAAGTAAAAGGACAATAGGACAGTGTAAAAGTACTCAAATACAAGTAAAAATCCTTAATTCAAAATCCTACTTAAGTAGAAGTACATAAATATTAGTTCTATAGAACATATATATATATATATAACATTATTAGTTCATTATAATGCTGCATTTATGTGTAAACAACATTTTACCTGTGTATCTGGTCGAGGTGGAATGAGTTTTAACAACTTTATATACAGTCACAAGATAAATCTGAGGGGTCATAAGATGAATAATTATGCATGGAAGAAGAAATAAAAGTTATGCTACACACATCTGTATTCATATCCTGGTCTTTTCTCTAATCTTTTCTTTCTTTTCTTTTTTTGGTGAAATGTTGGATAAATTAACCTCTGTGGGGTTTAAGTAAAATCAGCCAAGTGTAAAGAGGAACAAGGGCCCCGGCCAGGCACTGCTTTTTAGTACGGAGCCATAACTTTGACACTATGTAGTGTTTTATAGGCATATAATATGTATACTTCTTCTGACACGTGGAATAGAAGTATAAAGTAGGAGTAAATGGAAATACTCAAGCAAAGTATCCAATACCCAACACTGTACTTAAGCACATGTACTACTCCACTACTATCTGGTGGCTACTGACCTTTGCTAACTACCTTCTTTGACCACACACAGTCCTGGAGATCTCACATCTCTCAGCTGCTACAAAAGCATCAATTATTGAATAAATGAGAGGCGAGAGCACCAGACTCTGGTTGCTGCTCGTCCATCTCCACACTGTCCTGCTGCCCTGGGTGCAGAGCAGAACAGCAGCGGTTTGCCCTGGAAAGTTCACCCTGACTGTGGCTAGAAGTGATGAGCAGTCTATTTAGGGGATGACTCCTCTGATTGTCTGGACTTGCCAGTCATAAATATTGTCTCTTACTTTGCCCCTTCAGGACAGCCTGACAGCACCAAGGTTTATTGAAAGAGGTTGAGGGAGTGATGTCAGGCCAGCTATGCCACAATGTGCTTGTACTGTTTATTTGTCTTTTTAATTCACCATCTTGATTTGGATAGCCTCGGGTTGGTATTTAACGATTTGGTAACTGGTTTCAACACCCTGTCACTTGATTATCTGTTGACCTCAGTGGATTCACCCTGTCCCTGAGCAGTGTTACTTCTGACCCCAGTCTAACTGTGTACTTCTACTGCGGTTGCAAGTTGAGTTTTAGCATTGTATTATTGTATCTAAATAGAATCTGACCGTCTATTATACAGGACCACCATGTAATTAAATTTAAATAAGTGACTGAGCACATTTTGAAAAAATACTGTATTTATAGTGCAGTGTCTAATAGAAAAATGGAAGCAATTCCCCTTTTTCCAAAACATTTTATCCATGTAGTGGCACTGGACCTGATTAACCCTTTCTAACAGAACTGGCGGCAGGCCAGCGTCTTGCCCGGTTCACTTTCCAAGGTGTCACTGATACACTTTACCCTTCAGCATGAGTGTCTTAACTGCCATGGGGGCCTCAGTGTCATCAGTCGACGACAGCCAGAAGGACAAACAGCGGTCACCTGAACATCAGATATCAACCGTTTTGTAATTCAATCTAAATAGAGGCATTGCAAGCCAAGTATCCATATCGTTTGTCGTGAACGTTACGTGACCGTTAGAAACTCAATGTTCATTATGGACCGGGAAGAGACGTAAACTAATCCAACTGGCTACTCAAGGAGTCATTATTGTGTAATAGTAACTGTGTAAATCAATTAGGACTCTTGGGGGTTAAAAATATACAGAAAGTCAAGAATATCTGTTTACATGTGTCCTCAGATCCCAGAAGTTTATTTTGTAGCCAAAAAACAGGATGAATAAACAAAGTAAAAAATATTTTTGAACAAAACAATACCATAATAACCCAGAAGACTTCTTGGGTGACTCATATATTACATAATCAGTGTTATTTAACTTACAGATATCTCAGTAATGCAATGAAAAAATTCTGGGTATAGGCACAGCTCAAAAGTCCTAAATAATCCTTGAGAGCAAAAATGAGCCCTTGGATTTGAATCAATAAAGTATAGCTTGTGCAGGTGAAGCTGAATTACCTGCTTACATAACAAATTCAAAGAGTCACACATCTACTTAGAGAGGAAGGTTTGTGAATATGATGTCCACTACTCCCCTGAACTATTGATTTCCAGATCATGTTACATTCAGACTCCAAATCCAAAAGAGTTTGAAGACTGTGAATTACCATTGAATGAGTACATTCCCACCCCTGGTCAAGAATGTTATGTGAAAAATATGAATTTATGCATCACTGTGACTGTAAGGTTCCCCTTTTTTCTGGTTTTAGAAAAAAGGAGGCAAAGGCACACAGCCCTGTCCAGATCAGTGGAGCTGAGGAGGAGCAGATGAACTATTCATCATCACAGAGAACCTGTCATGGACAACACACATCTCCACCCTGATAAAGAAAGCTCAGACATGACTGTATTTGTGAAGGAAACTTCAGAAGGCAAAATTCCTGTGCCAAGTTCTTGTCAACAGAGGAGTCATACTAAAAGACATCACCCACCCCAGCCACACCCTGCTGCCGTCTGGCAAGTGATACAGGAGTGGTCACTGCTGTATCACCAAACTACAGAGACTCCTCAACTCATCCTCTGCACTTCACCATGAAAAATGTATTTTTATGACTTATTTAATCCATTTATATAGTTTTTGTTTTGTCGGTAGCATAAGATAAGATAAACCTTGGGGACTACAACTAGCATTTCATCATACAATCCTGTCTTGTAGAATAATAAATAATTGAATATTGTACCTCGTGTATGCAACCTTGTAATGGAATATTAACTTTTCATTATATACAGTAATAGCCATGTAAGATGGGTAATGGAATATTACATTCATTATTATATTATATTAGTCAAATAAATTACTTTATATGACATAATCGTATGATATGTGAAGAAAAGATCTGACCAAGAAAAGGCATGAATTTTTTCTATTCTCCAGTTTTTATGTGCCAGCTTTGAATTCTGACTACCAGTGTTTTCATCCTATTTTTAGAGATCCCATATCAAAGTTATTATTTTGTTTTTATCTCAATTTTTTATTTCTGAATACTACTATTATTACGTGTTTTGGAAAATCCAAGAATCCAACAAAGAGAATATATTCCACTCTTTTGTGTAACCACATGCTTTTAATCGTATGTTATGACATGGACTCAGTGATTCCTCTGATCACTCTATAGTTTTCCACTCGGGCCACACAGAGTGATCAGCAGCCACAACTAAGTCCTCTGATTGAGTGACTTGTCTTTGTTTGGCCGGTTGTGTCTGTCTGGCCACGGCTCACTCCATTACAACTCTAAATGACTAATTAATGGTCCTGGGACAGGTGACACCAGCTCCTCAAGATCCATTTACACCCTCATCACCACAGGGCTCTGAGCGAACTCCACTGCACTTCTTCACTTCTCCCTCACCTCCATCCTCTCCCCTTCTCGCTCATCCCCTCATCTCTTATTCAAGCGGTGGTGGAGTACTGTTTAAGGAGCAGGTCTGCGAATAGACAGATTGAGAGACAGGTGGACGAGACAAAAAGAGGTACACACTGCATTTTGGATGGGAGGGGGAGAGAGATAGAAAGAGAGAGGTGGGTGATGTGTTACTATCGTCACTGGGTTTTTGTAGCTCTGAGGTATTTTGCAGGAGTTTGTCTGGAGGGGAGATGATGAAGCCTGATCTCCACTGGCCTACAAGCACAGAACACCCACACTCCTCTCTGAAGAGTTTTATGTTGTTGGTCAAATAGATAGTATTTGACCCCATGTGTATATGTGTATTTTTGTGTGCCATTGGGGAGATTTTCTGGTGTAAACATCAACCTTGTCAGGACCAGTAGTCTTCACGGGGACCAAAGTCTGGTCCTAATGAGGCAAAACATACATTTCAAGGTCCCGGTTAAGGTTATGTGAATTGAGGTAAGGTTACGACTGTGGTTAGGCATGAATTGGTTATGGTTAGGATTAGGCTGTCCACGATGAATGGAAGGCAGTGCAGTGTCCTAACAAGGATCACTGCACAGACCTTTAACAACAATGACTTTCCCTGACTGAGAGAAAAAAAGAGTGTGTGTGTGTGTGTGTGTGTGTGTGTGTGTGTGCGCGCGCTTCTTTTTATATCCTGGTGAGGACTTTAACCTGACCACACATCAACCCATGGGGGCATCCTGTCACCATGGGGACAAAATTGAAGTCCTTATGGGTCCAGACTGTTTTAAGGGTTGATTTTAGGGTTAGGGTTACAGTTAGATTAAGGTTAGGGTTAGGCATTCAGGTGTGATGGTTAGGGTAAGGGACTGGGGAATGCATTATGTCAATGGAGTGTCCCCATGGGGATAGTGAAACAAGTCTGTGTGTGTGATGATGATGATGATGATGAGGGACGATGATTCACGATCAATGATTCAATTTTAGAGTGAAGACTTGAGTTCTGTTTGTTTACGGGTTTGGGTTAGGGTAAGTCTCCAGGAAAAGAATGTAAGTCAATGTAATGTCCTCTGAAGTGATTTAAACACAACTCTGCGTGTGTGTGTGTGTGTGAACCACATTATTCACAGTTGTTACAGAGTCCTTCAACTTGCTTTTTAAGTGATGGACACTATCAAACACACACGTTGACAGTGCAAGGAGAAAGATTAAGGGAGATTTTAGATGAAACTACTGTTACCCATGAGCACCCTGATATGCCACAGCACGTCCCCTGGCACCCATCTAACGGACAGCAGCAGTGGAAGTGTGTATGTGTGTGCCTCAAGCCAGTAATGATCCAGCACATACAAAAGCTCCTTGAGTTACTTTCATAGCTAACAGAGTTGTGCCTCTGCAGAGAAGGAAGGAAAATGTCACTTTTATTAAAGTTAGTCCCCCAAGTCCTTTCCACGCAAAACTTAAATGAACATTGTTAATCCGTCAAAGGTAAGAAGAAGGGCGGAATTCATTGAAGATGTAATATTGCAAACTGGGGAAAGGAGAAAGCTGTTTGACATAGTAGTTAAAGAGACCAATCTGTTATTTAAAGGTCATGATATCAGAACGGGTTTCTGAATGCAGCATGAATATGGGAGACATTGGAAAAGGGGAACTGGAAGGACAAAACTGTTCCATGCCTTATGATATGATGCAGTGTAATTTAACAGCACCTCAAACTACTGCCTCAAACATTATCTGAATCTCTTTCACGCTGTCACAACCAAAACTGCACTTCATAAACATTATGAGGACAGCTGTGATATTGTGTTTATTCTGACTTTATCCATAATCAGTAAAGCTTGTTCTGTCAATATACGTACCACATCCTTTTTATTCTACATTATTTTCTGATGTTGCATCTTCAACAAGTATCCTCTCTTTTATTGATCGTTTGATATTGTGCCAGAGAGATGATCGAGGTGCAGGTAATGTCTCTGATGTACGGACACATTGTGTTGAGTCATGCTGAGAAATCTACTGTACTGCGTTACCTTCAAGCCTTGACTGACACATATAGTGCATGTATGCCTGTGTCCTTGGGTCATATTGGCCCATATTTAATTACGAGTAAGTCCAGCATGTGTCAGTCATGTACCAGCTGGAGGGAGGATGAAGGACAGATCAGGTTGGCCGTTAAAACAAGGTTAATGAATGACGAATGACGCAGCAAGGATGAAGGAGGGAAAAAAATAAAAATATGAGAGCGGACTGCAGGAGCAATTTGCAGTGGACGTAAAATTCTACACACAAGGACAGACAGAGCGTAAACGTGCACACGTACTGCACACCCGCAAAAACAGAGTGGAGCTGCTAATTTAGCATGTGCACCGGAGTTGTCAGAAATAACAACACACCTGAGGATAGGAGGAGAACTCGACTTGCCAAGGTTATTGGCAACTGGTCGCTCACGAGTTTACACACACACACACACACATACACACTGTAGTCAGGAGATAGGGATGGGCAGCCTTGAGTAAATCAATTACGAGGTTCAGTGTCAAGTTGAAGGCCACAAGGAGGGCACCATAACAATATCCCAGCAACGGCCTGTGAATAGCAGCCACCACTAAATCAGCTCTCTGCACCGGCAGATAGAGCAGACACCTGTGGAGCGGGTGAAGGGGTCCTGAGAGGAGAAGAGGAGGACTGAGCAGATGTCCTTGTTTGTTTGGAGGAAGAAATACTGTCCCATATGCCTTAATAGCTAAAGCAACCTGACAATAATATGGCCCTTTGTGCTTATCGGGAGCACCAGCAGTAAGGCCGTTCTCCATCATCCTCTATCTCTTCCTGTCTCATTGTCTCTATGTCTCAGTTTCTTGTTCTCTCCATCCGCCAGCGTCTATATTTGCATCCCCACCAAAGCCATTTCTGTCCATCCGTTCCAGATTTAGTGCTCTTGGGCATGACAGCCAAGTGCAATCAGCCAAGACTCCCCAGTGCCATGGTCCCTGTTAAATTCAAACAAACACTAGGTCTAAATGTCCTCTATGCTTCTTATCGTCCTTTAAAGGGACAGTTTTGGGAAATATCTGCTTTCATGCCGAGAGTCTCATGTCACTTCCTTTTCCTTTAGATTTAAGTAGTCTCATTAAGTCTGTTGTGATGCTGTAACTTTGTGACAAGAATTGATGTACTGTACATATATACATAATAGGGCCAAAAGTATGCGGACAGGCTTGTCCAGATAATTTTATGTGCTTCTAGTCTGCGGCTGTTTTTTATGGTTTGGGCCCTTTAACTCTGTTAAGGCATACAATGGGGAAAGGTAAAAACATACAAACAAAAAAATATATATTTTCACATTTTGCTGTGGTAGAACTTGCCTGGTCTCCACTTCATCCAACACCTTTGGCATGAATCGGACCTGAAGAGCTTATTGCCCAACATCAGTTTCCAACCCAACCAGTGCTGCTGTGGCTTTGAAGAGTGAAAAAAAAAACCTGCAGCCGGGTTCCAAAGTCTTGTTAAAATTCCAAACTGGAAGAGTGGAGGCTGTTGTAGCAGCAGAGTACTGGTTTTAGAAGGAGAAACAAGGACATGTAATGTTTGGGACATCCACATACTTTCAGCTACATGGTACACAAACTAGCATATAGGCTGGATATATAGCATCAAGGGTTTAAATCATTGAAATGAATAACAAGGAAAGTAGTCATCCAGATGATGTTCAACAATAATTAAAAATTTTGTATTATTTTGGAATAATTTTTGCAAAAAATTGTACATTGTACATTTTCCTTTTTTGCACAGTTCAGAGAAATGCGATCATAAGCCTGTAGAAAACTGAAATAAATACAAGCTAGATTGCAGATACACCTTTTTTTAGTGGGACAGAAAACACACACCATGGTCTGATGCTCTTTGTCTTGGTGTGTGCTCTCACTCACTCAGCAAATACACACACACAGATGCAGAGAAGAAGAGTGAAGAACGGTTGTGCTCATTGTGACCGTGACTAGGTGTCAGTAAGGATGTTCAATGACGGCTTATTGTTACTGTGCATCTGGTCCAATTAAGTAAACCCCAAATGGTTTGATTTGAGCTTGGTTTGTCATCCTGAATGCTATTTTTGTATTCAGTGTATATTATGATTGGCACCACACATGACAGTGAGGCAGATTAAGCAGTATTTGTTTCATATTTCCAGTGGTGCTATCCATGGTCCTGAATCTCTGTTTTTTGTTTTTAGCAGACTTTGCCTTTCCTTTCTTCATTTCCCTTCTTCCTTCCTTCCACCTCATTCATCTTTCTGCACTCAGAAATAACTGCACTGCTGTGCCACTCCTCAGGTCAAGACTCAGCAGTTTACCTAGACCTGAAGGAGAAGGGACACTCTTTCAGGGACACAATGTACACATTCTGGAGTTGGAGGAAAGGTGGGTTTGAAAGAGGAGTGAAGGAAGCCATTTACGTCAAAGCAGAGAAACCATCCCTCAACAGATGAAGAGGTCTATCACACCACTTATCCCACACCTGCTATGCTGTCCTTTCATGCCTTCCCAGGAGATTGAACAAGCATTCACACTTGGCCTCAGGTGACAACTCCAATGACAGTTATTTACACTTGGCCTCAGGTGACACCAACAAGTCTAATAACTGTCATTACACGAACCAGGTAGGATCAATGACCTTGATACTGACCCCACGGAGGCTGAAAACCCGGAGCTCCCCAGCTAGTCAACCAGAACTGAAGAAGCCCAATCAGGTGAGAGGTGCAATGTCTTCAAGTATCTACAACCAGGTCCAGATTCAACCCTCATATCCCTTCACAGACGGCTCTGCCTGAACCTTTCCTGTCGCCTTTATTTTTTTAATCTCTCAGCTCATGTTCTATTTGATAACAGTTAAAAAACAACTAACGCTTATTCCTATTTTCTTCCTTCCTTCCTTTCATCTTGCTTCCTTTTGAACACAAAACAACACAAGTTCCCTCAGACAGAAACAGACACTTTCTTTCTTGCTGACCCCTCACATATTGTATTAAACTGACATCTTCTTTGTGCTTTTGGGCTTATTTATGTGTCCTTCACTAACCACTTTGGTCAGCACAATATTATCTTGGTTTGTGGGGAAGCAGTGAAAATATTGTCACTGTCTCCACTTAAGGAAAAAGATGCAATGTACTACACTGCCTTCAAACCACCATATTGCTTAATTAGAGTAAAATTCACCTCACCCTCATTACTTCCAGCCTTAAAAGCTCTGTTGTATCACCTCCTTGTTTTTCTAGTTAAGTGATGACAGATCAGTCCCATGTCGGTCTAGCACCACATGCCCCTTGCAAATCTGTGTTGGAAGCGGCTTATGTATTCAAGTTTATTGATTTGTTTGCCGACTCCATACTGTAGACGTGGAGAGCGTGACCAACTGCCCCGAAAGCAACTTTTCTCCACCAAGGCCCCATTAAACAGGCTCCACTGCTTCCACATAATTACAATTACTGATTCGCAACAAACACAAGATGCCATAAATTAAGGCTGCGGCACTGGAAACATGGTGGTGAACGGAAATAAGTAACTGGAGTTTAAATTATCCTGCAACCATCTGGTCATGATAAATGACTGAGAGAACTGGCTTTGAGAGACAATAACTCAACTGAGCAGGCAACATCACATGGACATTAGAATGATTTTACTCTCAATAACACTCACATGTGCTGTATATCAGTTTTAAATAGCCTCATATAATAATCTTATTCCCAACATAATCACTATAAATTAGGATGGCTTGGGAGTGCTTGTAGTCTGTTTGTGTGTCTGTCTGTCTCTCTATGTCTGTGTCTCTCTCTCTCTCTGTCTCTCTCTATGTCTCTGTCTGTCTGCATGTGTGTGTCTGTGTGTCTCTCTGTCTGTCTGTCTCTCTATGTCTGTCTGTCTCTCTCTCTCTCTATGTCTCTGTCTGTCTGTGTGTGTGTGTGTGTCTCTCTCTCTCTGTCTTTCTCTGTGTCTGTGTGTGACTCTCTCTCTCTCTCTCTCTCTTTCTCTCTCTGTCTTTCTCTGTGTCTGTGTGACTCTCTCTCTCTCTCTCTCTCACTCAGTGACAGGCGTCAAAAATACCACCAGGAGGGAGCTCAGATCAGCAGCTTCCCCTCAGCCTCGCTCTGCTGTTGTGCACAGTCCGGTGCGTAAAACTCCCACATGGACATGGAAAGCGCGTTTTTATCCATCCATCCAACTAACCTGAGTCGGACTGATCGGCTTTCCTGAGAGGATTGTAGTAGCAGCTTCTCTGCATCTAGTCTGCCTGCTCTGAGCCTAACATGAGGGAGAAGATGTGGATATTTCACAGTGGGGACAATCCAAAGTGTGTTTTTCCAGTTTGGAGTCGATGGTGTTTGTTTTACGCAGCCGTGGTGTGTTTGATGTCCCCCTCTGTCAGGACGGATGATGCCTGTCCGTCCTCCTGTACCTGTGCCAGAGACTCCGGGACAGTGAGCTGCCGGGATGTGGAGGACGATGAGGCACCTGGAGACATACCTGAGTGGACGTCCACGTTGATCTTCAGGGGGAGAAACATGTCAACTTTGCAGCGCGGTGCGTTCATGGTCAACGACACTGAGTTGGAAATAACGACACTCTCTCTGTCCTACAACGGAATACAGACTATTGAACCCTACGCCTTCCTGGGACTCCCCCGGCTGCATCTGCTGGACCTGAGCCACAATCAGCTGGAGTCTATCTCATCCAGGGCTTTCCACGGGCTCCTGGAGCTGCGGTCTCTGTACCTGAACGCCTCTCTCCTGCCTCCGGCCGAGGCGCAGCTCCAGCATGCGCTCAGCACGCACAGTTTGCGCAACCTGCACAGACTGGAGTTGGCAGGAAACAGGCTGAAGTCTATACCCCTGCTGAGATTAGATATCTATAATCTGCATGCACTAGTGCTGGTGAATAACTCAATAGAGAGCATAGGGAGGGACAACATCACCAGTTTGTACCAGCAAAGGCGCATCAGAGTTTACTTGTCCTCAAACCCTTTTCGGTGCACCTGTGAGCTGGAGGCGTTTTATTACTGGTTGAAGAACTCGTCCCAGTGTCCGGATGCAGGTGGGGTCCTGTGCAGCGAGCCGGAGGCCAGGAGGGGGGTCCCCGTGGAGAAGCTCCGGGGCGAGGAGGTGGACTGCATGAACGAGAACCTGGAGGCGGTTTCCTATGTGTTCCTCGGTATAGTGCTGGCTCTGATCGGGGTGGTGTTTCTCATGGTGCTCTATCTGAACCGGGGAGGCATCAAGCGGTGGCTCAACAACATCAGAGAGGCGTGCAGGGACCAGATGGAGGTCTATCACTACCGCTATGAGCAGGACTCAGACCCCAGACTGGCCAATGTGGCTGTTTGACCTGCTGGACCTTCAGACCACAGCTGCATGAAAAGGACTTTCCAGACTGTCACCATCAGAATCAAAATAGTTTTTAAAAACCAGTTTCATCTTTTGAGCTGGCCAATGAACTGTATCCCTCCAAAATGGGACATGCACAGAGCCAAAGACATTTAAAAGACTATTATTGTACATATTGTATAAAAAGACAGGAATGCTTTTCATGCATCATGTCAACTTGCAGCTGACTAACTTAGTATTATTTATCTTATTAACCAAGTGACAAATATACAGAAAAGGTAGAATCTCTTGAAAGCTGAAATGAAATGGTGAATCAATGATTATATACTTGCAAACTGCTGCAAAATAACAGAAATCCCTGCAGGGAAAGCAAGGTTTTCATGTTTTTAATCAACTAAGGGAAGGGGTGCATGATGGGTGAGAGAGAAAAGTGGTAGAGGAGGAGAGTGAGTCAGGTAAGAAGAGGCGAGGGTGTTCGTTGGAGTGCCATGTTCTTGCAAGCGATGCTGGAGTAAACTGTCATGCTTCATCATCAACCACATGGCATAAGTTACCGAACCTTGTCCTTATGTTTGACTTCTGAAAATAACACCATTTGTATCATTTGAACACCAGGTCAGTTTATGAGTAAAAGAGGAAGAGACAGAGTCCAACCATGCATGTGATTGTTGTAGGCGTAGAAAACCAACCAAAACGTTAATAAAAAAAAAAAAAGGTCAAATAAAAACGGTGAGTTAGCAGTGTTCTTTACATCAGTACATTTTATCATCACTGTCAGGAAATGTTGACTTCATGCAGCACTGTGCCAGACATTAAACACAGGAAATGCTTCCATGTTAAAAAAAAAAAAAGAAAAAGTTTTTGTAAATTTGCTAGAAGCAGGTGTGAGAGACTCTAAGGTGGCACATCATCATCTGGGCTCAGCAGAAAAGGTCTAGACTATCTCATCACTTCTTTTTTAAAATACCAAAGAGCGCAAGGTTTGCAGAGGTCTGCACAGAGAGATATATAACAGAAAGGCATGGCAGTTTTAATCTCATCAGCAGTGTGACTAATAAACCGTGGAGAATGATGATCGACCTGTGAAGTCAGGATCTCTCTATAGCCCGGAGCTCATCAACCCTCTTAACTAAAGGTCTCCGTTATAATCACAGGGATTTTAGAACCAAGGTCAAGCATGAAAAGCTGGGGGGAAAAAACAGGAGAGGAGGAACGTGTGTGTGAGCAGATTCATTAAAGTCACGCACTTTAATAACGTTAGGCAAAGAATAGATGAACGTGAAGAGAACAAAAATGTTTCTGTTAAAGAAAAACAGGGATTTTAATAATGACTTATTTCATTAACCTGTAATAGTTTGCCTCTTCTCTAATGTGATTAATGGGTTTGTTCATGAGAACAAGTGGCTGGCAAAACTATCCAGAATCAATGTGACTTCAGCTGCTTTCACTCACATGTAAATCATCATAAATGTCCTTAATATACCAGATTTAAGTCAACAAGGCGAGAGTAGACTTTATATACATGTGTGACAAAGAGCGATCAGCACCAGATAATTTCAGCCACACAAATCAAATAAATAGATAAATATTTTAATAAATGAATACAGAAGGCTAGCTATAAATAGGCATATATTAAATAATAAATAGGCATAGATAGATAGATAGATAGATTGATAGTCATCATTTTCCACTCTGTGCACTCTTGATTAGAGTCTTTCACTATGTCAGCAATGTAAGAGCTGCCTTTATGTAACAGTGGCATCAAAATGTGAGACAGTGTCACTTGTTATATCAGGTGACATGACAGTGCACCATACACTGTCACGTTGTATATGGAGGCTGAGGAGATGCATCTAATCATTGGGAAAGCAGTGTTAAGGATAAAAGTACATTGACTCGTTTTGACATCATACACTTAAAGTATATTCATATATGATTGTGAGAAATGTACAACACACGGTTCTAGGAAGGTATTTTAAGCGTCAAGAGATACAAAATAAAGACATCCTTCAATTAGCTTATTAGTGCTAAACACAAAGAACAGCTGATGGGAATGGCCAGAGCCGTTTGTGTGAGATGGCTACGTTTTTGTGCTGTGGACAAATGTAGGTATTACACAATTTGGAATGAGACTGGGTTGGAATGGCATCAGTATTGCAGGTATTTGGTCATAAACCAAAGTAGTGGAAAAAACTGAAATTTTGACCAGATGGTGGCGCTAGATGAAATGTCAGGGGGTCACCAGAGTCCTTAAGATTTACACTCAAATGCCTGGACAAAATATCATGGAACAGATATTTCTGACTGAGAAGCCAACAGACTGAGATTGCATCCATAGAGCAACTAGTGTGTAAAAATCAACTCTCTGGGATTCATTTAAAAAGTCCAGTCTTGATGTGCAACCACCTATAAATGTCTATAATGTGGCAATACTGTCATGTGACTCTGTCAAAAGTATTTGTTGGGGTAATTCTCAGAGTTATGGGTCAATCAGAAATGGGTCATATGCACCAAATGGTGTTGTGTCACATTATTGAACACACAACATTTTTTTATCATCTGATAAGAAGCTGAGAAAGATTAGAGTAACATTTGATTATCCAAATAAAATGATCCATCAAACAGATAAATTGGGCAAAAAAACTAGAGATGATAATGTTGCTATATCACAGAGACAGAGAGAATAAAACAAGAAGAGGGGATCTTATATGTGACGTGCTGGGATTAATATCTAGAAATATCTAGCCTCAAAACGTCTAGAAACACACACACACACACACACACACACACACAGTCTTTGTCCCCCTGTTTGTCACAGTTTTAAGATTTTGCATCATATGTGTTTTTTTGCAGACGCACCCTGACGTAACACGTCCGTGCACTCGGTCAGTGGTGTTTGAAAGATGGAAAATAGAAAGCACAAGGGTGGCGCGGAGAAGGATTAAAGAAGAATTGGAAATATTTTAGAAAAATAGACTGAATTACAAGGCTTTACAGAACAGTGCGCTATTGTAGACTTAACATGTAAGGTTATAATTACATGACTTTAATAAAAATAGGTCGTGATCTAAAGTTGGCCATGAAACTCCAGGGCTGAAAATGAGTCCCACTCCGGCCCTGATGGACACTGTTGTGGGTAACAGATATTTAACGATCTTTTCTTTGTAACAACCGGCCTTTTCTGCCATCTTCTCAATCTTCCCCCTGTGTTGTATTTCTCACTTCACACCATCAGCTTTTTCTAGTTTTTGGGACTCTGGGGCATAAATAAAGAGGTAGAAGCAACACAACGTTCTGTCATTGGTCAAAAAGACAAGACTGTACTTGTCTTTTTGACAAGTACTTGGTGTTGTGTCACATTATTGAACACACAACATTTTTTTATCATCTGATAAGAAGCTGAGAAAGATTAGAGTAACATTTGATTATCCAAATAAAATGATCCATCAAACAGATAAATTGGGCAAAAAACTAGAGATGATAATGTTGCTATATCACAGAGACAGAGAAAGAACAAAACAAGAAAAGGGGATCTTATGTGCTGTTTCAGCAGACGTGCTGGGATTAATGCTTATGTACTGTGCTTAATATCTAGCCTCAAAACGTCTAGAAAACACACACACACACACACATCAAACACTCCACACACACAGTCTTTGTCTCCCTGTTTGTCACAGTTTTAAGATTTTGCACCATATGTGCAATTAAATGGACATTGTTGTGTGTAACAGATATTTATTGAAGCAGATTGATATTTTTTGTAACAACCTGCCTTTTCTGCCATCTTCTCACTCTTCCTCCTGTGTTGTATTTCTCACTTCACACCATCAGCTTTTTCTAGTTTTTGGGACTCTGGGGCATAAATAAAGAGGTAGAAGCAACACAATGTTCTGTCATTGGTCAAAAAGACAAGGCTGTACTTGTCTTGTCAGAGCGTTCAGGCTTCAACTCTGCCCTCTCTGTGCACTTCACTCAGCATTGCTCCGTTTCTTTGTTCTTCCTCCATTTTGCTCCATTCTCCTCACAAATACAGCACTTGTCAAAGACATCCTCTCCGCCCGACACGGCCCACCCTCCCTCTCTCTGTCTATTCCCCTCTCTCGTTCCTCTTCATCCAGGTAAATGACTTTATCCAGTTGAGTGACTTTGTAAGGACGCAGGGACAGGGTTTAAGCTGAGCCCAGCGAAAAGGAAGGATGCAAAAGGAAAGATAAAGAAAAGGGAAGTAGAGAAAAGATTCATTAGAGTTCTTTAGTCCAGGCACCAAATGTCCTTGCCTTATGCAAAAGGATGACTCATCGTCTTGCTCTATATATGAAGGTCTGAGTGGCCAAAACCCGACAGCAACCTGGAGGAGAAATATTATCTGTTTTGTCGAACAGCTGCTGCTATCAGAGAATTCAATCACATCTGAGCACCAGAACTTGAGGCCACTTTTTGAATGTCATCTGCAGGAACACTTTCACCGTGATGAGTTGTCTGAGTGTCTGATGTCTCACAGCTCATCAAGCACAGATCGAACAGGATGGTCACTTTTACATATGCATCAGTTGGTGTTGCAGACTGAAGGCGTAGTGAAGCCACTATGTGTCGCAAATAACCAAACGTAAGCGAATATATGTTGCCATCCCAGGTGAAACTGGCATCCTGGGAATGCAGAATGTGAGAAGTTCACGATGTGACACATGGAAATGAGTCTGCTGATTGCTGGTTATTGATCGCTGGATGAGCCTCAGCTGCTGTTTGAAGATAAGGGAAAGAGGTGTCGCTGTGGGCAGGAGGGGGCAAAGGTTCACATCTGTGTGTTTAGACACAGCTCAAGTTAATCTCTCTATGATGTTCAATAGCAGAAGAGGGTTAATGTTTCAGAGTGGAATTTTATCAGTGAAAGTTTATATTATATGAGCTGGGAGCATTTTTAAATTATGTCCCCATTGGAAGGGAACTGTGTGCTAATGTCTTTGCTCGCACGGTGTGAAGTGAAGCAAATTTCAGCATTCAGAACCTTCGCCTGCATCTCAACATCTTTTACTTTAAAACATAAATCTGTCACAGCAACCAGAAATGTATTGCAGGTCTTATTCAGAAATGCTCAAGTGCAGAAGGAGACAGCAGCTGCCAATATGAATGAAAAAAGGAGGTCATGGAGGACACGTCACGGTGTACAAAGACTGAATCGTTTGACATTGCTTTTTACTTCTCCTCTGCACTGGGTAATACAGTATGTTACAGAGTGAAGGAGCAGGGGAGGCACAGGTGATTGAAAATTAAATCCTCCTTCTTTTCATCACTGAAATAGTGAGAATTATTGAAACCAAAAGTAGGGGATACACTTTTGCAGATGGGATATACGAGACCTCAAATAATACAGGAATGATTTTCTTCCACTAAGTGCTGGAAATGTAACTCCAATAATTTTTTGGGTTACTGACAGAAATGTGTCTCCAGCTGATTTTTATTTATAAGCTGACACTGATAGCAATATTTGGTTTAAAAATATCGGCTACTTGTGATCAAGATACTATTGTGATTTCTCAGTTCAAAAAAGCAGGACACCAGGAAGGCAGGTAAGCTGATACCAGTAACAAAACAGACGTACGTCCAAGGACAAATACCGCAAAACTAAACAAGAGCAAGCGTGAATGGCACAAGGAAGACAGGCAGGAATACTGACGAGGGACACAAACAACAAACACAGATGACCTGAGAACTGAAAGAGGTAAAACCCACAGACTAAATATGCAAGGGATTACAAGGGATTTAATTACTAATGAAACACAGGTAATACAGGCCGGAAAAACACAAAGGCAGGAAGTAAAGACAACCAACACACCTTAACAAAGACTCTTTGACCAGGAAACAAGACTAAAATCCCAAACTATAAACAAACTGTAACAGATACACACTTCTCAGTCCTCTCTGGTGGACAAACTGTAAAGGTGAATTCCCTCAAACCTACTTTGGCATTTCTGTACTGCAATCTGATATAGACCAGTACCTGTCTGACTGCTATACTGAAAACTGTGTACTGCAAGCCGGCATTGAATATCTGGTCAGATTCTTTGACTAGATATTGCCTGACTTAAATGTTAACTTTGCTCATTTTAGACTAAATTTATTTTGGCAAAGTTTTTGTCTGGCTGTTTTGTGTTAAAATTAAACTTGAGGAGATTTGTGCTAATTAGGAATAAAAAATTAAAATCTCAAATCATATGCAGTCCTACTCAAACTTACATAAATCTATATTCCACAGTACAGAGGAAAAAATGAAAGTTCAAAATGCAACCTGGGTAAATATGCTCCTCCGGTTTCTATCATTGTTCAGTCTCTCCAGAAGTCCACTTGAGATCAGACATCAGATTTTGGAGGATTAAAAACATCACTGAAGATGATGAAGAGCAGAGGAGAAGTCAATCAGGATTCTTTAAACCACTAAGACGCACACGGCTTTGAACATGTGTCACAGAAAGTCTGTCCATTTGACAATTATCATGTTTACTTTAATTAAGCGGCACCTTTTCAGACCAATCTTAATGACTCATTATTAGTGTGCAACTCCTCAAATTTCCTTCCAGTTTTAATTGTTAGAGCGCAGGCTTGGGGCACCTAACAAGTTCTTATGAGATTAATTAAGCTTAAATTTGAACAGTAAAAGGTTTGTTTGTTACAGGCAAGGTCATTAACCGGCATTGGGTGGTAATGTCATCATAAATCGAGCTCATTAGAAAGACTCCCAGGAGTCAAAGTCCTTTCTTCTGGGGTCAGCATATGCTGTTTGATGATAAATGCAGCCTTGGGGAATATTATATGTTTGTGTGTCATCACTTTATTTTGTTGGCTTACTTCATACATCCAAAACTCACACACTGTAAAATCAAATTAGTAAGTCCAACGAAGACTATCTCAATCGATCGGGGAGATCATTTTGAAATAATGCCTCAGTCCCTTCTTACACCTGCACTGCTCCACTCAATATTTCCATTTTCCGGCGACTCAGCAGTATAATTACAAACCATGGGAACCAATGCACTGATGTCTGAAAGTGTGCACTTCGGTCTGACCTCTAAGTTCAAAGGTCATGTGAGTTTTGATCAGGAGCACATCAGGTCTTAAAGAAGACGAGTGCTGGGCCGTGTGTGTAAACACAGTTGGCTGGTCGATTGGCCTTTGACCAGAAGAACAGATTCTGCCTAAACAAGCTGTACAGGTGTCTCAGATCTATACACCAATTAAAACCATTGACTTGCCTGTCAGTTTCTGAGGAGAAATAGTCAGTGTGCAGTATGAGCTTATGGGAAAGATAAAGAGGTAGAGTTCTGGCTTTAATCTCTCACTTCAAGATAAACATTAATTCCTCAGATTTCATACGTTAATATCAATCAGATTCTCTCCAGCAAGGGCACAGGTGCTCATTTTGGATTAGATGAATCAGTTAGCAAGAATCATTAATATCCTTCACATCGCTGGTTTGCAGAGTGATTGAAAAGGTGATGCACAAGTTATAACCCAGCCTCCATGGAAGTCACTCTCACAGAACTGAGAACTCAAAAATCCAACCACGGCTGCTTCTCTATGCATCACAGACAAACTTCCCGATAACCTTATGTCATTGTCACGTCATCAAAACCTTACAGCCGTTTTTACAAATTGTCGTCTATGGTGCTGCTCATCCTTCAGCAGCTGCTGAGACATATTAATTAAGCTGTTTTACCAGCTGAGCTGTCCTCTCAAGGACAACCAGAAATCACTCCCTCAATATGTGAATGAATAATTAGAAAGATGTACTTGTACATTGTGGACTTCAACAACAATCAACAGCAGATTTTAGTAGTAAAATATTGCACGATTTTCATGTGCCAGATACCTTGAAATCAGGAGAGATGCTGAGAAAAATTGATATTTTTATGAATACAGATGAAGAGAAATTCTCATCTGATCTAATTACCAGATCTGCATTGTGCTTGTGTTTCAAAACAGAATTATAATCTATATTTCAAACCAACAGCTCTGCATTTCTTACTTACACTGTAAAACATTTGCTCATTTTCTGTGGTACATTTGACAAAAGCACTGTGGCTTCATTTTACCCAAATATATTTCAGTAATTTGTTTGTGTTTAATCACTGAAGCAATTCTAAAAATGATAAGAAAGCATTTAAATGCCTTATGACAATTATTCATCTTAATAACTGAATGTTTAGTGCTCATTAAATCCCATTGCCATTAATCACGCCACCATCCACTGTAGCTCTGCTAATTAGCTGCCAGCGAGTCTGTCTGAGTGGCATGAATACGTGATGGCCAGCTCCTCATTCAAATGGCTGTGAAAAAAAAAAGCAGTCTCAGCAGTTTGAATATTTCATGCTGTCCTTCAGTCAAGAGAAGCTGCCGATCGTCTGACCGGTCATAACATTGGCCCGTTACCTCAGAGAAAACAGCATCTGCTCTGACAACCTGTCTGTCACTTTCTGGGCTTTCCAGGAGCTCTTTCCTCTCAGTGCAGTCTCAACTATTACGACCTGAATTTCAACATGCACCATTAAAGTATAATACACTTTACAATATTATCATTTTTTCCCCTCGCCCATTTTATTGAAGTTTTCTCATAATGGTCTCATAACTTTACCACACTCTCATAACATCCCTGATGGCCAAATCCACCCAAGACTAGACAAACTTTGCTACTCCTTGACTCATGTTATAAAGCTAAACTGATGCACACAGCTCCAACATTATGTTCAGTAGCAGAGTACAATCTTATTACATCATTAAGTGTGCATTTGAGTGCACTCTTAACTTTGTGCACTGCTCTATTATAATCTTTAAACTGTTAACTACTGCCCTCATTTGGCCACTTGGCTAAAATGCAGCTGGATAAAGTCAACTGGCGTCTGCTACTGCCTGTTTCACAATCTGTTCACTTCTCCCAGTTTTAAGGTTGACTGAAAAGATGCTAAATTATGATTAGCTTTATTTCTTCATGTACTCGCTATGGTATCCAACTGGTCTGTAGCATAATCGACAACAACAGAACACAGGAGTCAGGCTTTAAAATCTCAAGGTCTGAGTTACAACCAAGCTTTTAGAATGGACTTCATTCATCGAATAAATAGTCAAAAATAAAAGTCTAGAGTATTATATCCTTATACAAACAGTGTACAAGAAGTGGAATATTAAAGGATCCCTGTTGTGTTTTTTCTGACTGGCAGGACTCTAAATCAGATATGGCATCATGTGATTTTATTGAGACAAAATAATAATCTGACTGTACTGCAAGGCTAGGTATCCATTGTTGCTCTGCAGAAATCTATCGCTCAAGTTTCTGCTTCAGCTGCTGATTATCACAGCATTCAGTATAATAAATACAGAGATTAATATTGCTGTGATACGAATGGTCACTCTATATGAAATGATGGATAATAACTCACTATCCACAGACACTGATGGGAACTGGTGGGTCAGACATGCATTAATGAAACTGAAATAATTATAGCTAAAGAAGCAGTTTTATTCTGTTGTGCACAAAATATTTCATGAAATATTTAGATTATTGAGGATCCAGCAAATGAGAGATAAAGGATTGATACAGCAATAGTTATTTTGTATTACCCTATAGATATACTATTACAGTTATAATACAAACATATAGTGTATCAGCTGGCATGGCTCCTCTTTGGTATTTGCCTCTCTAGTCAATAACATAAACCTGACATTACTTAGTACTTGATAAATTGTTTTAATTGGGAGATTTAATTGTGAGAGTGCTTTGTAATAGAGGCAAATGAGATTAATTAAAAGAGATCAAGGCTCAAGTCTAAACAGTAAAAAGCCTTGTTTGTTACAAGCAAGATCATTAACCAGCACCTCATAGATGATTCTCATCAGGAGAGCGTTGTGTTTTCTGGAGGCGCCTGTCTGATGAGAAAGGGAAGGAATGTTTTAGGCCAACAGTGTTTTTATCAGGTAAAGAATACCTCACTGTAAACATCATGAACGCAGCATTGAAAGTGCTGCTTTTAGAGTAGAAGAGGGTGGAGCTCAGAGAACTGAATGCCACCTGTGCTGACTGTCATGTCCTGAGATATTATAAATTTCACACATCAATTTCCCTGAAGAGAACACAATTGTCCATTTTATATCCATTACCCTGGAGTGAAAAGAGCCATAAATCAATGTCAGGATTAAAGAAATGTAAAACCGGCAGTTTATGAGCAGCTATAAATCATAGGTGCTGCAGGTTAACAGCAGGAGACGTTTGTTAAAATGTTATTCTCACATAAAACTTTCACATTTAAAAAGTTGGTGATTTGGGGTGAAACATCATATTTTGACAATGAGGACGTGTCTTTCTTTTTGAAACCGCTCATATCAGCCAGCTGTTTCACCAAAACCTGTGATATAAGTCTCCGGTCCTGAAACCCTAAATCCAGTATTGGAGCTCTACTCGTTGCCCATATCAATTCAAGGAGGGTTTCTCTGTCTTGTCTTATCAGGAGCATGTAGTCCAGGCATCTATTTTTAGCCAATAGCCAACATAAATCAAAGCCCAGTTCAGCCTCATAAGTTCTCTCCTGGTACAAATCATCAAGTCTTGACGTGGGTTTAAAAGTTAGCCAAGGTCAGTGTACTATTCAAACATGGATCAACTTGAACATACATAACAGCTACATATCAGAGAACCTGGAAGACATGAATCATATAATTATTTATTGCCTTGTCTTGACACTTTCATGAGGTTCCCCTTGGAATTTACAACTTACACTCATTTTATTATCAAGAAGGACATGATGACCCAAGACAAAAGGATCATGACTCCTCAGAGTCTCTCTAATGAGTCCCAGTTGTGACGGCATCACCAGGGAACAACGCTTAATGATCCTGCCTATAAACAAACAAATCCTCAACTGTGGAACCTTTGCCTTAATTAATCTCTTCCCTCATTCATTAAAAATGGAATGGAGGGTGGGAATGCAAATAGGTCAATAGAGAGAGACAATACATTTTGAGGAAAACCTGACATTCAATGATCACCATCAAATATCAATCCTCTCTTTAAACCCTCATGATATGGAAGCTTAATGTTGGAGCCCCCTATTTATAATTGAAAGAATGTGTTTCCTCATGTTTATTTATCCTGATATAAGCATGATGTGATATTAAAGCAGTTTAGCACAAGCTTCTTCATTTAGTATAGTTTTAGTGTGGGTTTGACATTTGAGATGAATCATCATGTGTCCAAACTCATAATTTGGCCAACATAAATGCAAAATTTCAACATCTTCTTCTTATTGTTATTATTTTAGCTCTTCTTTGGTTTATAACTTTATATTGTGTTTTTCTGACAGTAAATCTTTGCACGGTTCGTAAACTGCGCTGCACAATAAAACTGAAGACAGCTCTTATCTGCTCTGTTCTCATTGATCGAGCTGGGTTCTTGGCTGGGCCTTATCGCTAACTTTTCCTACTTTCAACATCTCCTTAATCTTTTTACACTCGCTCCACTTTTATGCAACGATCTGGACAAAAAGTTTTCAAGAATTTATTACAGCGTTGGACTTCCAGATTGCTTTGAAAGTGCAGATATTTGTAAGGTTTCTGTTGTGTCCACCGCTGTGTAATGTAGCTGGAATATTTAGGACTGACCACTGACTTGCAACCTCTGGTCTACAGACAAACAATCTCAATGAGTCCCACACAGTGAGGGCTACAGATTTTAAATTTGAGAAAAAGAGAGAATCGGTATTGCATTGGTATTTGCAGACATCCTGAATTGCATCTTAAAATGAGTGATGGGGGAGATAAATTTGGATTGGTGCATTTGTAATGATAAATCCACACAAAACATCTGGACATGAGGCACATTGAATACTTGGTATTACATCAATGCTGATAGTTTTTACAACTTTTATACCACACTGCAGGGACATTTCTGAAAGCTTGTGTACAGCTCACTTACTTAAATACCTTTAAAATAACATTGCATGGTAAATTTACTGACTGATTGTGATTACCCAGAACATCATTACTAGCAGTCTTAATTTTTTCAAGTTGTTTTTAAGCACTTTTAATTTTCTGCTGCTGCACACGAGTTACATCATTCTGATGATTCTGCAGTACATTGTTTGTGTCCACTATCAATGCAGGAAGTAACTGTGAACAATCTCATTAGTACACACATCGTAAAGAAGTGTATTGGCACCTACTGTTTGTCACAATTAGCTTACTAATTACAGAAAGGCGACTTCAGAGAGGGCATCAGTGGTGTTTAGGGGCTAAGACTGCAGGCTACAGCCCTTCAGAGAAGAGGTGACTATTAGACAATTAAAGTGTTTATGTGAGCTTTTCAAAAACACTGACGACTCATTGATATCAGTGTACACCCTTTCTCATTACAGTTTTAATTGCGAGAGTGCAAAACCTCCTAATGGCAGCAGATGAGATTAATTAGGCTTAAGTCGAAACAGTAAAAGGTTTGTTTGTTACAGGCCAGGTCATTAACCAGCCTCCTCTGGTAATGACATCACAAATAGGGCTCATTAGCAGGGTTCCCTGGAGTCAAAGAGGAAGGAGAGGATCCTTTTGTCTGGGGTCACCGTGTCCTGTTTGGTGATAAAAGTCCTCTCAGGGAATATTATTCATCATCAATGTCGTTACATTTTGTTGTTAAGGGACTTTATGCAAAGTGTTAAAGTTGTTAGTAGATTTCTTTTTGAAAGAATAGTCTTGTCTGTGAGTACCACTGAGCTCCTATTACCGTCATGATCTTAAAATCACAGCTTTGATCATTTGTTGATTGCTTAATCATGCCATCGGTTGTATTTCAAAATTTTATGAAGTCTCTACAAAATCAAACGATGTGTTACTTTATAGTCCAAAGAAACTGAGCTTGTTATTTCAGAAGAGGTCAAAGAAACTGAACTTGTTATTTCAGAAGAGGTACTCTGAGGGAAATGCTGGCAGTGCACAGGGCCTCCCATCCATTTCCCTCCAAAAGTGAAATAGCAAGACCTGCTAATAGATGCAAGTGAGATTAATTAGGCAAAGGTTTAAACAGTAAAAGGTTAGCTTGTTATGAGAAGGGTCATTACCCTGCATTCTCAGATGATTAAATCTTAAACTGGGTTCATTAGAAAGGCTCCGAGGTGTCCGATGCAAAAGAAAGTCTTTAAGGACAGCCCTTAAAGAGGGGATGGGGCGTTAGACTTTAGTTTTTCCACTCAATTCAAGTGATATAAGAATGTGTTTCCACTGAACAGATTACACCATGATCCTGAGTTCTCAATGACATTAAATCAAATATCCCCACGGAAAGTGTTTGCAATAATGTTCTAAACGTAGTGGCAAGTGAGTAGGCTGAAGTGTGTTTGAGAGATCAACAGATGAGTCGGGAGTCCAAGTTCAAAGTGCAGAGCAGCTTAACTTGATTTTCATCCTCTCAACATCAACTGCCGATTGTCAACGTCAGCCATGTCAGACATCCTTTGATACATCTTATCAGCTGTTTGATCCTCCAGTGCAGAAGTTGCCCTTGTGAGGAGGCCAGGTCCAGCCCCGAAGGCCCTTGCTCCTCCTGCAGGGCCAGTGCTCACCCAGATATCTTGTGTGATGTGACAGTATGGAAAGTTACTGTGGCTCCTTTCATTAGCCTGTAAGATATCTGCAGTTATTGCACACAATTTCAGTTGAGATATTTAATTTAATGTTAATAATTTTGTTCTCTCTTTGAAGAGCTTAAACAACACACAGAGACACATATGTTAATCTACAAAAAAAATTTAAATAAAATAAAACTGCTCTGTATTTTAACCTTGGACTCCTGCGTCATCTCTGGGTCTCTCAAATAAACTTTAGCTGACCAACTAGCCATTAGGTGTAGAAACTGCAGAAACAATCTTGTTGTCTTCTTTCCAGTCATGACAATGTCAATATGATCATAATTGTGAGACCTGATCGGACCAGGTCTCTAACTTAAAATGCCCTTCAGGTGTCTCAGGTGAACATCAACAGTCAGTCAGTTCCCAATCAGTTCCCAATCAGTTCCTATGTTGGAGAACTGAAATATAGATAAGAAGGCGTCATGAGCTGAGTGGTGTGTGTGTGTGAGTGTAGGAACAAGTGATTTACAAATATTCATGTGGTAACAAGAGTTTGAATATTTACAAGTGAAACACAAAAAGTGTTACATCAAGGATAAATCAATTCTTGACTCTGCTGTCTCACTGAAATCAGCCTCCTAACAAAGACAGTAAAATCAAGCCTCAGTCCGTGGTCCTGAAAGTACGTCAGCACCAAACCATGAATTCTAGTATAAGAGGACCTGGCAGCCAAAACTGCTGCTGGAACAATATTGTTTATGTTGTCATTATTCTTATTGCGGCATGTCCTAACAGCCAACTGTGTCCAACTAATGAATAAAGTACAAAGTCAAGTCTTGTCTTTCTTGGAAGTTTTAATTTAGCATCTGCAGATGGACTCACAGCACAATCAAATGAATGTTACATTAATGTTACAAACATATTCAGAAGAAAACAGAGCTATTCAGACCATCTTATCTTGTCCTGTCCTTGAACACTGAGTAAAGGACTAACAGCTTGTTATTCAAAGAGTGCAATGCAAAGTTTTCATGACTTCTTCAGATTTTCTGCTTTGGCAAAGTAAAAACTATACAGGAGTCTGAAATCCTCCATGACATCGGTCTTTTCTCTGACCCTGCACCTGTGTTCAGACTCTGGTGGTGAATCTGATGCCCCCATTCACTTTTACTGTTCTGTACATCCAGGTTTACTGTGTTCAGGATGAAATCAGTAAGCAGTAGAATGAAAGCTCTCTCAACTTGCATTGAGCACCTCGTCCTTGCTGCTGTTTTTTCACATTCCCATAATCAGCATTTTCTTAGTCGGGCTTCTGTGTGATCCATCAACCCTGACCAGCGTGTGCTGAGCCTGTCACTCTTGCATCCCACCCTGCATCAATCCTATTGTATATTCTTTGAAAAGCAAATTAAAACCAGAGCCCAGGCACTGGGCCACAGAATGAAAACAAGCTCTTGACAACTTTCTGTTCCATCCAAAAGCAATCTGTGGAAAGTTTTCACACTAAGGAAACAGCCAAGATTGTTTGCGTGTGGAGGGACAAAAGGGGACTATTTCACTGATGGTTTTGTCAGAGTGATCTGCATTTAATATAGCCAGGTTTCAACACATTTGTCTTAATATTCAATGATATGTTTTTCTTTGATTTTCTGACATTATTTAAACACTCACCAAATTAAACAATTGAATAAAACACAGTACATATCCTGACTTATTTACACATAAGATATATTTGGTTGTGTATTTGAATATAATTATATGATATTTGTACATCCTATCCTACCTCCACCCTTTTCCCTCCATTCTTAATTGTTTAAGTTGTGTTAAAGACAATGCCATTCACTAAAATTCTCCGGTGATTCACAAACTTCACAAACTGAGTTCATTAGAATCATTTTGTTTTTGCTCTGCATGGCCTGTTTAATGACAAATATATCCTCGGGGAACACTGTGCAGTATATGGGCCATCAAACGCACGTGTTTGTCACTTTGTGCAAACACAGTTCACAGAATGTGTTGTTCTTACACCTGTATAGAGAATCTTATATTTTGAGTAAATAATATAGAGTTTTGTCTATTGTAATGCATAATAACAGTGGAACTGTAGGTCCATTTTATAACTGTTTCCATACATTTGCCTTATTATGATGTATATTTTAATTTGAAAAATTCCCTTGGTAAATTTTTAATAATAATGGTTTAAATTGGATTACTGAGGCTACATTGTTGATTTAGAGATAACAACTGAAAATATCAATCATGATTACAGAAAGGTTGAGTTCATCGGCGACAAAGCTGGACACAGTAGCAGAGAGCAAAATGTAATTCTTTGGCACTTTCACTTTTTTATTTAATTCTATTAAGCTTCCATATATCTTTAAATTATCAATCAAATGAAAATGAAATGTTTGTTTTGAATGTAGGAAAAGTTTCATCAGAATACATAACTTATATCTCTCCAAGGATCAAATTAATGTCATTGGTACTATATTGCCTATAGTGACTTCAAAGTTGATTGATCTCTGGAGATCGATCAGGAGAGTATATTTGTCACAGTCCACAACTCACACACGCAGTCATCTGCAGGCTGCTTTTGGAAGCAACATCACAACTTAGATAGCTGAATGATTCTTCACAGAAAATAAGGTAAGCTTCACTGACTGACTGGTAGCACATTAACATGTGATTCAACTTGCTGAGAATATGATGTGTGAATACAGCTTGGTTTGATTGTGTTTTTTATTCGGATGGCATGAAAATTTTGCATTGTATTTATTACACAGAAGTCCATGGTCTAATCTACAATATGAATTGATTTCCCTCTTTGTCAGACTGGAGAGCTTCAAAGCAGAGGCTGTCCTCCAACATACAGGCTCTGGAGTTCAATTATGTCTTTTCTCAGGACTGATTTAAATGACACTCTCATCATTCATCCTCCAGGTTTCTATATCATCGGATTTGAGACATTTCCCTTCATCAGTGTTTACTTCATCTTTCTCGCATTTGTTTATGTGGTTACAGTGCTGTTTAATAGTTTGGTGATCTATGTAATTGCCTTTAATCGTTGTTTACACACTCCAAAATTTTTGGCTGTGGCCAACCTTGCACTTATTGATTTATGCTTTAATTCATGCACTATTCCAAGCATGATAAAGATATTCCTCGTTAAGGACAACTTTGTTCCCTTCAACTTGTGTTTGGTTCAAATGTTCGTCTATTATATGTTTGGAACTTTGGAGTCATATGCACTTGCTGTACTTGCCTATGACAGGCTGATCGCAATATGTTTCCCTCTGCATCATAATTCAATCAACACACTGCGCAGCATGTCTTGTATTGTCGGTGTGACTTGGTCTTTTGCTGTCACAATCATTGCGTTTGCAACAGGTGTAATGACTCGACTGTCTTTTTGCAATTCTGTCCAAGTGTTCAGTTATTTCTGTGACTACGCACCTGTGTTTAGACTCGCCTGTAATGATTACACATTGCAGTGGTCTTTGGCTGCTTTTCTCACTGTTTTGCTCCTTGTGGGACCCTTTACTTTTATTTTTCTGTCTTATGTCAGCATCCTAGTGACCGTGTTCAGGATGAAATCTCTGGACAATCGAGTAAAAGCTCTGGCTACTTGTGGTGAGCATCTCATCCTTGTTGCTGTATTTTACATTCCTCTCATTACCATTTTTACTATCGGGTTTTATCTGCGTCTCATTGATCCGGACCAGCGTGTACTGAGCCTGTCTCTGGCCTCTTGCATCCCACCTTGTATCAATCCAATTGTATATTCTTTGAAAACCAAAGAGATCAAAATCAGAGCCTTGGCACTGGTGAGAAAAAATAAAATCGGCACAGAGCAACATAAGAGCAAATATTGGAGAGTTGTAAAAATAAAGGAAAAACATAGACCTTAAACATTTGTGTTGAGGGTTTAAAACCGTCAGCCTGGGCTCTTTTTGATTCACTTTGATAGTTCTGGTGTTGCGTTGATGTCCATTTCGCTGTCAATATGTGTTTCCCCAGACCTTAACCTGGCCCGAACCTTACTCTAACCAAGGCATAATTCTGGGGTCATGTGAATTCACTACAGACCCCTACAAAAGCTTTAAATAATCTTCTTCTCACCAGTGATGCTTTACGCATTTGCTGTGTACCATCTGGTCATTATAATTGAGGTTATTCCCCATATTGGGACATTCTCTCGGCTGGTTTGTGCAAATATTTTATGCACCTCCTAAAATGTCAAGTGTGGAAAATGTGACGTTTGTGGTGATATTTAATTTTTTCCACTGTTTGAAATACTAAGCAAAGTTACATTTGATGATATGTTTCACTGATGAAAACTACTGAGTTGTCAGTCTAGCAGGGAAACTATAAGGGTCAGATCAAAGAGTCAGCAAGAGTCAGCAACTGATGATGTCTTATTTCTGTTTTCCACCAGTTTGTGATTTCATTTTTCTGCTATTTGATATCTTATGGCATCATTTTGCAAACTAGCCTGCTTAAAAATGTTGTCTGCTGCCTACTTTTTTATTTTATTTACACACCTGTTTATGTTTAACATCAAAGCAATGACGATGAGCAAAGATTATAGTCTTGGTTAAATATTAAGTCAACACTGATTTGAAGCGTGAGATGAGAGAACGAGACACATGTGATTTCATGTCAAGTCATGTTGTTCATGTTGAATCAAATGATCAAAATGTTAAATGTATAAAAACAAATGAAGATAAAGTTGCACAACTGTTTTTTTTTCTTTTGGAAGATTTCATAAATGTGTAAACTATCTGAAGTCTGTCTGAAAATGAATTCTTATTTAAGTTATGCAGTATACTGTCATGGGGAACCCAATCAAACAAGATGTTTGCTGAAATTATGCACTTTTTGAAATAGTCAGTGTAATACAGTCACCTTTTTCCTCAAGGTTTATTAATCAGCTCCATTAGTCGCATCATATAGTCCATTGGTCTTCATATTATTTTAGATAATTCAATGGTTTTGTTGGTTTGTCTAATTTTTAGTTTATATTATATTTCTAAATATTAACAACTCAAAAGCATATAAAATAAGCTATGAAATCATTCTGATGTCATAAACATCTATTTCCATAAGTAGGTCTACTTGAATACACAATAACATTTTTAAGTCTCTCACAAACTTCAGGCACATTACACAGATTCACCTGTCAATAAGCAAGGGGACAGGGACCACAAAATAGTAATGTGGCCTGCCCTCTATTGGTCTTAATGTGTAACCTGATTGCAGGCCTTGTATGCAGTCTATGCTGCAGGCACGAAGCAATGTGACTAAGGGGGCTCTACAGGGCCTAAACAGTATTTGGACTATTTGAAATAATCCAAGATAGCTATGAACAATAAGTTCATACTGCTACCTTATCTGGATTGATATATTCTTCACTTAAGTAAAAGTACCACACTGTGAAAATTCTCCACAAGTAACAGTCCTGCATTCAAAACCTCGGTTGAGTAAAAGTATGTAGGTATTAGCAAATCTTACTGAAAGTATCAAAAGCAAAAGCTCTGATTGCACAGAAAAACATTTGTGTTTTCAGCTTTGTGACAGTACATTAACCAGCTAATCCAAGAGACGTTTAAAATAATTTATACATCTTCAGAAGTAGAAGAATTCTATCAACCCATAAAAGAGCACTTAATCCTTTGGTTTATCAGAAAAATTTAAATTCAAAATCACCAAATGTGAAGATACATATTATTCACTGGAAAGGATGAATAAAAAAATGAAATCTGTGACAAATGCAGCAGAGTAACAAGTACAATAGTTTCCCCTAAAAAGTAGTGGAGTAAAAGTATAATGAAAAATGAAATGAAAATGCTCAAGCAAAGTAAAATTACCTTGAATTTCTACTAAAGTACAGTACTTGAGTAAATGTACTTAGTTACATCGCCGCACTGTTACATTGTCAGTCATATTCTCGCGGTGCAGCGGAACTGATGAATGTATCGACGGAACTATTTTACCGCTACACTTTGGTCCTGTGCTCAAAAGTGTCCCCCACGTTCACACTGACAGCTTTGACCGTGCGGCTGGTTATGAAAGTGCAGCGCTATGAAGGTGAAGAAAACGTAATTTCAGTGTGTCGACCAACAGATTCACCCAGAGAGAAAGAACAAGTAAAAACAAGGTAACGTGAGAACGTGTGTTAGCTAGCTGTTAGCCTGTTAGCTAACCTACAGGATGAAACATTAGGCTGTTAAATAACCTCCAAGTATTTTCCTTTCTGGAAGTCAGTCGTTGAAGTATTCTTATCTTCACTGTACTTGAGTAAAAGTAGAAATACAACAATTTAAAAACTATCCATTCAAGTAAAAGTGCTGGTTTCAAAATCGCACTCAAGTAAAGTTATAAATGTAAAAGTAATAGTCACTGTGCAAATAACACCCATTCATAACGCTATGAGACTATTATTATTTATGCATTAACACGAAAGTAGTTAAATACAGCAGCTGGTCGAGGTGGAGTTCATGTTAAGTGTTCATGTCTCAACATGGTTTGTATGTAAAATCTGAATCTGCAAAAGGGATTGTGATTAACTATATAGCAGTCAAACGTATTGGAGTAAGTGCATTTTTCTTCCTCTGAAATGTAGTAGACTGAAAGAGTAATGTTGCATAATATAAAGTACCTTTGTTCTTACAAATACGGTACTGTACAATCCTTGAGTAAATGTACTACCACCACTGCTGCTGCATACAGATGTGTTATGTTGCACCAATGATTCAAAGCGTTGATTAAAAACAATAAATGCTTTTGCACAAAGCATATATATATATAGAGAGAGAGAGAGAGAGAGAGACAGAGAGTAGTGTTACAAAGCGCCTTACAAGACCAGATAGAAAAATATGTTGACAAACTGACATGTAATATCAAATTACTTGGAGCAGTGCCTTATTAAGTGTCTGAACTGGCCCTCTTAAATTTCTCAAGAACCCATTTTAAAGAAAGTGAATCAAAATACTACAGATTTTACAGCTGGAGATTCAGAGATAAATTTAACTGCCAAGAGGTCTGAACAGTAAAGGCCTGCTGGAGGAACAGCCAGGATGTTTTGTGGTATAAACTGTATCCCTTGTATTAATAACATCATGCGTTGTCCTCAGCAGACCCACTGAGTCAGCACTGTGCACTGAAACAGGATGGCGTCCCCTTCACCACATGACCGCAGCCGTAAAGCTGATGACGAGGATGACCCTGTTGATAGGATGATATCCCAAACTGGCTGCGCCGAGCTACATTATGCCGTGCAGGAGTGCATGGCTGAACACCAGGACTGGCGAGCCTGCCAGAGCCAAGTCCAGACTTTCAAAGACTGCATGATGAATTTCCAGAACACCCGGAAAGAACAGCTGAGGAAGCAGCACCCAGCCTCCACTCAGTCTGCGCCCAGCTGAACCCACCACACACCACACACAGTGGCTGGGATGTGTTGAGGACCTGCTTCACATGCTTGAGATGGAAAGACTGGACATAATTTAATTATTCCTAATGAAAAATATGAAAAGTATGAGCAGCTACAAAAAAATGATTTACATTGATTGACATTTACAAGTAGTGTCTACATCATATGGTTTGTCCACCAGAGAGCACTGCCAAATAAATTACATCTTATCTTGGTCAGGACTGTATTGTTTAAAAAAAAAAATTAAGGGATCCTTAAGGAACAAGAATGGTTGTTTGTGCTGTCATTGCGATTAACTAAGCAAATAATTATTTTTCATTTACTCAAATATTGATCTGCTTCAAAACTCCAGTATTGATCCAGTATTCACTTTGTTTTTATTTAGTCAGGCAATAATAAATATTTCATAAATATAAGGGAATAAATAATACTTGCTTTGTATTATGAGGGCTAGTACATCAAAAACTGAACAGCCAAAGATATTGTCTGATCAACAAATATGAATAAATGATGTCTCCCACTGCCAGAAAGTAAAATCTCTAATATTTCTTCTATAAAACCACTATGAGGGATCTGTAAGCTGCAGTCTTGAGGGACTTAGAGACTTTAAAAAGGGCCTACAAGGTTTAAAATTACAAACTCTGGGGCAACAAACAACAAAAAAGTCTATGCATAATCAGTATGATAAAAGAGAGATCTTAGAACTTAGAGAGTGGAGACTCAAACTGGGCTTTTTTTGCAGCCCATCGTACAAAGTTTTCAGGTCAAGATTAATTGTTAATAGGTGCAACAGAGATTAATTAGTCTCAAATTTAAACAGTAAAATGTTTGTTTGTTAAAACAAAGGTTATTAAGTAGCATTCTCTAGTGATGACACCACAAATTGGGCCCATTAGAACCACAGTCTGTTTAATCATAAATGCACCTTAAGGGATCTAAGTCAGGGACTTATTTATTATTCAATAATGATTCTATACAAATCTTTGTCTCCTCTGAGGCCATTAAGTTATGAAGACAGTTATCATCAGTTTTTCATTGAGCTTGGGTCAACAACTGTCCTACTTTATTTAGCTTTCATAAGTTTCCATGGATCCATGTTTTTTAAAGAAGTGTAGTGAGTTGCTAAGACTCACTATATCATTATCATCAAAAACAATCATTAGATGTTTGTTTTGAGCACAAGGGGGGTTTAATCAGAGTGAGCTACAACCCTGCTATACATGGATCATATTAATGACATTAATGAGGGATTGCAAAATGAGTGCCTTGGTATCAGCTGGAAGCTTTATCTCAAGAGATTAATGTGGAAAGTATATCTTTCAGTGTACACAGGTCAGAAAAGCAGTCATGCGTTTGCTGCATTTGGATGCAGCATCAAACAGACCTGCCGCTAAACAATCTATTAGAGAACATCAGGTAAGACACTTGTACTAATTTTCGTACATGTTTGAACTTACTGACTATATTTTATATGCTGCCAGATTTGACTGCCTTCATGAAACTGGCATTAAAATATATACCTGTGATTTATAGCCTTGATAGAAGTCTAATATACAATATGAATTGATTTCCCTCTTTGTCAGACTGGAGAGCTTCAAAGCAGAGGCTGTCCTCCAACATACAGGCTCTGGAGTTCAATTATGTCTTTACTCAGGACTGATTTAAATGACACTCTCATCATTCATCCTCCAGGTTTCTATATCATCGGATTTGAGACATTTCCCTTCATCAGTGTTTACTTCATCTTTCTCGCATTTGTTTATGCGGTAACAGTGCTGTTTAATAGTTTGTTGATCTATGTAATTGCCTTTAATCGTTGTTTGCGCACTCCGAAATTTTTGGCTGTGGCCAACCTTGCACTTATTGATTTATGCTTTAATTCATGCACTATTCCAAGCATGATAAAGATATTCCTCGTTAAGGACAACTTTGTTCCCTTCAACTTGTGTTTGGTTCAAATGAATTTATATTATATGTTTGCATCATTGGAGTCATATGCACTTGCTGTACTCGCCTATGACAGGCTGATCGCAATATGTTTCCCTCTGCGTCATAATTCAATCAACACACTGCGCAGCATGTCTTGTATTGTCGGTGTGACTTGGTCTTTTGCTCTGGGAGTAACAGCATTTACTACAAGTATAATGACTCGACTGTCTTTTTGCAATTCTGTCCGAGTGTTCAGTTATTTCTGTGACTACGCACCTGTGTTTAGACTCGCCTGTAATGATTACACATTGCAGTGGTCTGTGGCTGCTTTTCTAACTGTTTTGATCCTTGTGGGACCCTTTACTTTTATTTTTCTGTCTTATGTCAGCATCCTAGTGACCGTGTTCAGGATGAAATCTTTGGATAGTCGGGTGAAAGCTTTGGCCACTTGCACTGAACACCTCATTCTTGTTGCTTTATTTTACATTCCCATAATCAGCATTTTCTTAGTCGGGCTTTATATGCGATCCATCGACCCGGACCAACGTGTGCTGAGCCTGTCAATGGCCTCTTGCATCCCACCTTGTATCAATCCTATTGTATATTCTTTTAAAACCAAAGAGCTTAAAATCAGAGCCCTGGAACTCGTGAGAAAAAATAAAATTGTCATGCAACAAACAAACCAACAAAACGGTTAACCTTCATTGTATTGGCCACAGGCCTACCATTTTGGACCTCAAACCACCCCTTTAATTTTTTTAATAAAAAAAAAAAAAAATAAATAAGTTCACCAGACTTGTTTGATTGTTAAAAGACTTACTTCATTTTTATTTATATATTTATTGAAACTGTGTTTTTTGTTTGTGGCCTCAGGGCAATATTGTGCAGTTTGACAACTTTAGACCAGGCAATATCATGCTAAAAATGTGTAGAGATGCATAATTATGACATAGTCAATGTTTTTGCTTTACTATCTACTGATACTTAAAGGCAATTGATACAAGAACATGTTACGGGGGGGAAGGAACATGATTGAGCAGTTAGGGTCATTCCCTCTAACAGTGAGGAAGAGTGGATCCCCAAGACGGGAGGTCAGGGGACAGTCAGGGATCAGTCAGCAGAGTAATTGTTTATATGAAATGTGAAAAACATTTGTAAATGAGGTGTTAGTTGTAATTAGTTTGTTTATTTGACTGTTTGATGCTTTGACTTTAAAGCTTCTAATTGTGATCGGCTGAAACCGTTTGAGGTTGATGTTAAAATAAAACTTTTTCTTGTACGTTCTATGCCTTTTCTTGTTTTCCTTATTCCACTTATCTCCCACTTCCACTTATGTACTATAGAAAACCTATGTGTGTCATGACCTTCGTAGCATATTGTCACACTGAGGCAACAAAACAATATCTGGTTGGTGTTAAGGTACTGCACTGCACTGCACCCCATTTAAAGTGATTGTGATTTATTAAACTTTGCATTAGCAGTAATATATTAATGAATATCCATCTTTTGGGCCATAGTGAGTCAAATGATCAGTCAAGGCATTAACGTAACAAAATTATTATTGGATGCTATCATTTTACCATCTTTATGTAATATCTACTGTAGCTGTGCTCCAAAGGTATTGAAAAAAATGTCATTTGAAAACGATTAGGCCTATAGGTTGAGTAATATATTTAAGAACTTACTTCTACCATTGGATCAAGTTACCTCTCGAGATTTTTAATATCAAATTCGAACAAATTAAGACAAAGTATAAGAATACGTTACACTGTACTTAAAGCTGTCCACAACAGAGGACAGACTCCAGTGTGCTCATATAATGAGTGACTGCCCTCTAGTGGGTTTATGATTACAGTGCAAGCTGTACCATGAATGACAGTTTGTGACAACACCACACAAAAAAATTAGAAATCACAATAGCCACTGACATAAGTTTAATTCATTAATTTCCTTGCTAGATTTTCTAGCCATTTTGTCATTGACGTTTCCACCAAATGCCACTTTGAAGAGCATCCTGATAATGACCAAAGTCTGAAGATACCAGAGGATTCATTAGTTAAACTTTAAAATAATTTAAGATAGAATAACAAACATTTAACTGGGCAGACATGGCTTGGTTTTGAATGTATTTAGTGAGAAAAGAATATATTGAATAACATCTAAATGTAAACATTTAACTTAGCAAACATACAAACACTATGCCCGTAACTCTCCTTAAAATGTGGTCACTCTGATGGTCCCTTTTCAGCTAAAGGAAAAGATTGACATCATATAAATGATGTGTTACATTTTTGTCAACAATTTCCTCAGCTATGGAGGAAACACAAGTTCACTTTCAGCGTAAGAACCTCCAGATGACTGTAAAACAAACCCAGTGTGGATTAAGAGGCGGCAGCATTTTTGCAGGAAGAGTGGCCAAAGACATCACAGTTCTGCAAGTTCGTCGTCTGCTTGTTCAACGTGTTTGATAAATTGATCTTACTGTCTCCCTTTTGTAGCACTTGAGTGCATGAGTAATAATATTGAGCAATATATCCTAAAGTCTCTTTCATAGTAGTAGTAGACATAACAGACACTGTGACACTGCAAAGCCATCCTGCTTCTGTATCAGTTTCAGAGTATTTCAACTGCAATCCACTTTCTCCAGTAAAGCACAAGTACAAACCACTAGATGGTGCAAGCCTACCAGAGCTGTAGACCCCTCCAGCTTTCATCTTCAGTCTGTTGCCTCTTTTTGTCAAGACTGTTTACATCAGATTTTCAGTTTTATTAAAACCAACCATCAAACCACTCAGTTTGTGATCACATATAACAAGCAAAACCATCAAATCCTGACAATTTAGGAGTAATACAGCAGTGATAAAGAGTTCATTTTGTGCTTGTGTTGCTAATCCTATTTCTTCTGCAAAGCATCCTGATAGATTGCAGAACATCCTCTGTCTTTAAAGAGTATATGATAGGATTGAGTAAAGCTGGTATTGTGTGTGTCAAAGAGGAGTTTATGATCCTGGAATTAGGATGAATGTAGGAGGAAAGTGCCGCTATGTTAGTGCTCACAATTGGCAGGAAGAGAATAGCCACAAGAATCAGATGAGAAGCTGAAAAATATATGCTATCAGACTAATTAAAAAAAACCCACATACAGAACAGCATTGCACCAATAGCTGGTTTTGTCACAATACTATGGTACCTTAAAGGGAAACAAATCGCTATAAATCTGTCATATGCCATCATGACAAGTGTCCATGACTGAATACTTGCAAAGAAATAAACAAAGAACATGTAACTTAAGCAAGCCTCATAGACAATGTATCTCCTGTCAAACAAAAATGTGTCTAACACTTCTGGGATAAGAGCAGTGCTCCCACACAAATCTGCCAATGCCAGGTTAAACACAATCATGTATTTGGGAGTATGAAGAGTCTTGACCAGGTAAATAACTGAGAGAAGGAAACCATTCCCAAGAACAGTCATGATGTAGACAAAACACAGGAACACATAGTAATACTTAACATGAGGGATGTTGGAAAATCCACTGAGATAGAATTTTGCAGGGCGAACAAATGTAGCATTAATTACATGAGCAGCTTTCTCTTCTGGGGTCATTACGATTATGTGTTTCCCTAAATGTAAAAAGAGAAAATGACAGAATACATAATAAAGGATCACATATTTTAAATGTTTAATTAAAGTTGATGAAATCAGACTGACATCAGAATCAAGTGTGCAGTTCACTAAAATGAGTTGTCATTTATACTGTTGCTCTGTCAATGTAGGACAGTAGAAATGCTGGTGCCTGTGTCACGTGTCAACTGTATCCATTGTCACCAGGTTACCAAATTATCCATTAATCCATGATTCAAATATAGAAGCAGGATAAGAATATGTAGAATTACACCAAGCAGCGGAAGTTACATTGTATGATTAGCGATTTAAAGGAAAAAGATTAAATATAAGTAGAAAGTCCCTTTAGGCTCTTTCAAAACACAAAGTTTGAAGACATTTCAAATCTGACAGACTGACGATGCAAGATGTTAAAGTTTATAGCAACATGTAGAAAAATTCACTCTTTGCCAGACGATGTCTGAGCCACAGTGGATTCATAGTAACACATTTCATATTAACACGCTGTAACTTTAGAAGATACCCACTTGATTCCACTAACTAAAATTCTTGAAGCCTCATATTAGCTTTTTGAATACATTTTGGCACAAAACAAAGACTGTGGATTTTGTTTGCTTTGCTATGAAGGAGATATGGAATGATCACAGTGACAAACAAACCCTTCAATGTACATATGGGCGTGTGAGTACTGTATTGACAGACATGAAAAAATGTTAACTTGTCCTTCCATTATAAAGTACACTTTACAGCTACTGTTCTCATTTGGAACCTTAAAGCTTCCATTTTGTGAATGAACGTGAATGTTAGTTTTACTGTTTCGAGTCTTTTGTTTTTAACTCAAGGGCTGTCTCATGTAAGATAGTTGTTTTTGTTTTAAGTTTGTATGGTAGTTCCAAATAAAAGAAGAGTGAAGTATGGTATGGCAAGGTCATTTAAAGCCCTTTCTTTATTGAGTTTACAGAACGAATCGTGCTATACACCATTATCGTGATATAAATGTAGATATACTGAGATAGAAGCTGCTGGCCTCATCGGAAACCCCTACTTGATCCTGATTCGAGTCCTCAACCCAGAAGAACCCAGACCAATTTCATAACTCTTTGGAAAATTATGGGGATACACCACAGACCAAGTGGATCACATAGAACACATTTCTGATGTTTCATATATTTTGTGTGTACAGTACTTCAGCGAATGTGACTTCAGAGTTACATTATATGATGCTATTTATTGTCCTGGATAACTGAGGGTGATGTTTGGTGAAACCAGTATTTACAACCAACTATTAATTATATTAAATAATGTAAATATATATATACATATATAACGCTTTATTGAATCATTTACTCTAAGTTGATTTAGCAGTACTTAATGATCATATTGACATACACACTAATATCCCAGTTACAGCAAGGTTTTTGGAGTATCCCAATCATGTGTTGCAAATGTACACCATATCTTGGTTTCAGAAACCTGGACATGTTAGAACTAACAATTAAATGTTTTGCCTATAAGATGTCAGAAAATAGTGAAAATTCCCATGATAGTATACAACAGCCTATGGAGATGCATTCAGAGTTTTAGTTTTATTAAAACCAACCATCAAAAACACAAAGTTATTTAGTTTGTAATCACATATGACAAAGAAAAACATCAAATCCTCACAATTTAGAAGCTACAACCAGAGAGTATTATTTATCAAAATAGTTGCCAACAAATTTTCCCAAAATTAAAGGCAGATGTGAACAAAATGATGTACTGCAACTTTGTCCCAAATAATTGTTATCTTAAGCAGTGTATAGTTACCACAATTCATGACATACTGAAATCCCTGATTTCATGTTGAAAACAAGATCACTATACAGTATTGCTAGTAATATATAATGCAAACATTTTATATGGGCTTGTTTTAAGCAAAGTACAGTAAATGACAAGATACCACATTTCTAAATGTAAAATTATAGTGCTTATGAATAAGACGTTACACGTAAAAAGTTATAAATACACAATTATGAGACTGTAACGCTCCTTAATGTGTCAATACAGCAGTGATAAAGAGTTCATTTTGTGCTTGTGTTGCTAATCCTATTTCTTCTGCAAAGCTTCCTGATAGAGTGCAGAACTTCTTCTGTCTTTAAAGAGTATATGATAGGATTGAGTAAAGCTGGTATTGTGTGTGTCAAAGAGGAGTTTATGATCCTGGAATTAGGATGGATGTAGGAGGAAACTGACACTATGTTAGTGCTCACAATTGGCAGGAAAAAAATAGCCACAAGAATCAGATGAGAAGTACAAGTTTTCCAAGCTCTGAGTCGTTCCTTTCCTGATGCAATCCTGCTCAGTGCTATGCAAATGCTGACATATGTCAGTGCTATCAATATAAGAGGAAGACAGAGTAGTGTAACAAATACAACATATGCCATTATGTTATTTAAAGATGTATCATTACAGGCCAGACGATATACAGGGGCATGATCACAGTAAAAGCTGTTTATCACCAATGATCTGCAGAAAGAGAGGCGATCAATAAGCTGAACAAGACATGTTATCAGACTAAATAAAAAAACCCACATACAGAGCAGCATTGTACCAATAGCTGGTTTTGTCACAATACTATGGTACCTTAAAGGGAAACAAATCGCTATAAATCTGTCATATGCCATCGTGACAAGTGTCCATGACTGCATACTCCCAAAGAAAAACACAAAGAACATGTAACTTAAGCAAGCCTCATAGACAATGTATCTCCTGTCAAACAAAAATGTGTCTAACACTTCTGGGATAAGAGCAGTGCTCCCACACAAATCTGCCAATGCCAGGTTAAACACAATCATGTATTTGGGAGTATGAAGAGTCTTGACCAGGTAAATAACTGAGAGAAGGAAACCATTCCCAAGAACAGTCATGATGTAGACAAAACACAGGAACACATAGTAATACTTAACATGAGGGATGTTGGAAAATCCACTGAGATAGAATTTTGCAGGGCGAACAAATGTAGCATTAATTACATGAGCAGCTTTCTCTTCTGGGGTCATTACGATTATGTGTTTCCCTAAATGTAAAAAGAGAAAATGACAGAATACATAATAAAGGATCACACATTGTAAATGTTTAATTAAAGTTGATGAAATCAGACTGACATCAGAATCAAGTGTGCAGTTCACTAAAATGAGTTGTCATTTATACTGTTGCTCTGTCAATGTAGGACAGTAGAAATGCTGGTGCCTGTGTCACGTGTCAACTGTATCCATTGTCACCAGGTTACCAAATTATCCATTAATCCATGATTCAAATATAGAAGCAGGATAAGAATATGTAGAATTACACCAAGCAGCAGAAGTTACATTGTATGATTAGCGATTTAAAGGAAAAAGATTAAACATAAGTAGACCAGAAAGTCCCTTTAGGCTCTTTCAAAACACAAAGTTCAAAGACATTTCAAATCTGACAGACTGACGATGCAAGATGTTAAAGTTTATAGCAACATGTAGAAAAATTCACTCTTTGCCAGACGATGTCTGAGCCACAGTGGATTCATAGTAACACATTTCATATTAACACGCTGTAACTTTAGAAGATACCCACTTGATTCAACTAACTAAAATTCTTGAAGCCTCATATTAGCTTTTTGAATACATTTTGGCACAAAACAAAGACTGTGGATTTTGTTTGCTTTGCTATGAAGGAGATATGGAATGATCACAGTGACAAACAAACCCTTCAATGTACATATGGGCGTGTGAGTACTGTATTGACAGACATGAAAAAATGTTAACTTGTCCTTCCATTATAAAGTACACTTTACAGCTACTGTTCTCATTTGGAACCTTAAAGCTTCCATTTTGTGAATGAACGTGAATGTTAGTTTTACTGTTTCGAGTCTTTTGTTTTTAACTCAAGGGCTGTCTCATGTAAGATAGTTGTTTTTGTTTTAAGTTTGTATGGTAGTTCCAAATAAAAGAAGAGTGAAGTATGGTATGGCAAGGTCATTTAAAGCCCTTTCTTTATTGAGTTTACAGAACGAATCGTGCTATACACCATTATCGTGATATAAATGTAGATATACTGAGATAGAAGCTGCTGGCCTCATCGGAAACCCCTACTTGATCCTGATTCGAGTCCTCAACCCAGAAGAACCCAGACCAATTTCATAACTCTTTGGAAAATTATGGGGATACACCACAGACCAAGTGAATCACATAGAACACATTTCTGATGTTTCATATGTTTTGTGTGTACAGTACTTCAGCGAATGTGACTTCAGAGTTACATTATATGATGCTATTTATTGTCCTGGATAACTGAGGGTGATGTTTGGTGAAACCAGTATTTACAACCAACTATTAATTATATTAAATAATGTAAATATTTAATTGAATCATTTACTCTAAGTTGATTTAGCAGTACTTAATGATCATATTGACATACACACTAATATCCCAGTTACAGCAAGGTTTTTGGAGTATCCCAATCATGTGTTGCAAATGTACACCATATCTTGGTTTCAGAAACCTGGACATGTTAGAACTAACAATTAAATGTTTTGCCTATAAGATGTCAGAAAATAGTGAAAATTCCCATGATAGTATACAACAGCCTATGGAGATGCATTCAGAGTTTTAGTTTTATTAAAACCAACCATCAAAAACACAAAGTTATTTAGTTTGTAATCACATATGACAAAGAAAAACATCAAATCCTCACAATTTAGAAGCTACAACCAGAGAGTATTATTTATCAAAATAGTTGCCAACAAATTTTCCCAAAATTAAAGGCAGATGTGAACAAAATGATGTACTGCAACTTTGTCCCAAATAATTGTTATCTTAAGCAGTGTATAGTTACCACAATTCATGACATACTGAAATCCCTGATTTCATGTTGAAAACAAGATCACTATACAGTATTGCTAGTAATATATAATGCAAACATTTTATATGGGCTTGTTTTAAGCAAAGTACAGTAAATGACAAGATACCACATTTCTAAATGTAAAATTATAGTGCTTATGAATAAGACGTTACACGTAAAAAGTTATAAATACACAATTATGAGACTGTAACGCTCCTTAATGTGTCAATACAGCAGTGATAAAGAGTTCATTTTGTGCTTGTGTTGCTAATCCTATTTCTTCTGCAAAGCTTCCTGATAGAGTGCAGAACTTCTTCTGTCTTTAAAGAGTATATGATAGGATTGAGTAAAGCTGGTATTGTGTGTGTCAAAGAGGAGTTTATGATCCTGGCATTAGGATGGATGTAGGAGGAAAGTGACGCTATGTTAGTGCTCACAATTGGCAGGAAAAAAATAGCCACAAGAATCAGATGAGAAGTACAAGTTTTCCAAGCTCTGAGTCGTTCCTTTCCTGATGCAATCCTGCTCAGTGCCATGCAAATGCTGACATATGTCAGTGCTATCAATGTAAGAGGAAGACAGACTAGTGTAACAAAAGCAGCACATGCCATTATGTAATTTAAAGATTTATCATTACAGGCCAGACGATATACAGGGCCATGATCACAGTAAAAGCTGTTTATCACCAATGATCTGCAGAAAGAGAGGCGATCAATAAGCTGAACAAGACATGTTATCAGACTAAATAAAAAAACCCACATACAGAGCAGCATTGTACCAATAGCTGGTTTTGTCACAATACTATGGTACCTTAAAGGGAAACAAATCGCTATAAATCTGTCATATGCCATCGTGACAAGTGTCCATGACTGAATACTCCCAAAGAAAAACACAAAGAACATGTAACTTAAGCAAGCCTCATAGACAATGTATCTCCTGTCAAACAAAAATGTGTCTAACACTTCTGGGATAAGAGCAGTGCTCCCACACAAATCTGCCAATGCCAGGTTAAACACAATCATGTATTTGGGAGTATGAAGAGTCTTGACCAGGTAAATAACTGAGAGAAGGAAACCATTCCCAAGAACAGTCATGATGTAGACAAAACACAGGAACACATAGTAATACTTAACATGAGGGATGTTGGAAAATCCACTGAGATAGAATTTTGCAGGGCGAACAAATGTAGCATTAATTACATGAGCAGCTTTCTCTTCTGGGGTCATTACGATTATGTGTTTCCCTAAATGTAAAAAAGAAAATGACAGAATACATAATAAAGGATCACATATTTTAAATGTTTAATTAAAGTTGATGAAATCAGACTGACATCAGAATCAAGTGTGCAGTTCACTAAAATGAGTTGTCATTTATACTGTTGCTCTGTCAATGTAGGACAGTAGAAATGCTGGTGCCTGTGTCACGTGTCAACTGTATCCATTGTCACCAGGTTACCAAATTATCCATTAATCCATGATTCAAATATAGAAGCAGGATAAGAATATGTAGAATTACACCAAGCAGCAGAAGTTACATTGTATGATTAGCGATTTAAAGGAAAAAGATTAAACATAAGTAGACCAGAAAGTCCCTTTAGGCTCTTTCAAAACACAAAGTTCAAAGACATTTCAAATCTGACAGACTGACGATGCAAGATGTTAAAGTTTATAGCAACATGTAGAAAAATTCACTCTTTGCCAGACGATGTCTGAGCCACAGTGGATTCATAGTAACACATTTCATATTAAAACACTGTAACTTTAGAAGATACCCACTTGATTCAACTAACTAAAATTCTTGAAGCCTCATATTAGCTTTTTGAATACATTTTGGCACAAAACAAAGACTGTGGATTTTGTTTGCTTTGCTATGAAGGAGATATGGAATGATCACAGTGACAAACAAACCCTTCAATGTACATATGGGCGTGTGAGTACTGTATTGACAGACATGAAAAAATGTTAACTTGTCCTTCCATTATAAAGTACACTTTACAGCTACTGTTCTCATTTGGAACCTTAAAGCTTCCATTTTGTGAATGAACGTGAATGTTAGTTTTACTGTTTCGAGTCTTTTGTTTTTAACTCAAGGGCTGTCTCATGTAAGATAGTTGTTTTTGTTTTAAGTTTGTATGGTAGTTCCAAATAAAAGAAGAGTGAAGTATGGTATGACAAGGTCATTTAAAGCCCTTTCTTTATTGAGTTTACAGAACGAATCGTGCTATACACCATTATCGTGATATAAATGTAGATATACTGAGATAGAAGCTGCTGGCCTCATCGGAAACCCCTACTTGATCCTGATTCGAGTCCTCAACCCAGAAGAACCCAGACCAATTTCATAACTCTTTGGAAAATTATGGGGATACACCACAGACCAAGTGAATCACATAGAACACATTTCTGATGTTTCATATGTTTTGTGTGTACAGTACTTCAGCGAATGTGACTTCAGAGTTACATTATATGATGCTATTTATTGTCCTGGATAACTGAGGGTGATGTTTGGTGAAACCAGTATTTACAACCAACTATTATATTATATTAAATAATATAAATATTTAATTGAATCATTTACTCTAAGTTGATTTAGCAGTACTTAATGATCATATTGACATACACACTAATATCCCAGTTACAGCAAGGTTTTGGAGTATCCCAATCATGTGTTGCAAATGTACACCATATCTTGGTTTCAGAAACCTGGACATGTTAGAACTAACAATTAAATGTTTTGCCTATAAGATGTCAGAAAATAGTGAAAATTCCCATGATAGTATACAACAGCCTATGGAGATGCATTCAGAGTTTTAGTTTTATTAAAACCAACCATCAAAAACACAAAGTTATTTAGTTTGTAATCACATATGACAAAGAAAAACATCAAATCCTCACAATTTAGAAGCTACAACCAGAGAGTATTATTTATCAAAATAGTTGCCAACAAATTTTCCCAAAATTAAAGGCAGATGTGAACAAAATGATGTACTGCAACTTTGTCCCAAATAATTGTTATCTTAAGCAGTGTATAGTTACCACAATTCATGACATACTGAAATCCCTGATTTCATGTTGAAAACAAGATCACTATACAGTATTGCTAGTAATATATAATGCAAACATTTTATATGGGCTTGTTTTAAGCAAAGTACAGTAAATGACAAGATACCACATTTCTAAATGTAAAATTATAGTGCTTATGAATAAGACGTTACACGTAAAAAGTTATAAATACACAATTATGAGACTGTAACGCTCCTTAATGTGTCAATACAGCAGTGATAAAGAGTTCATTTTGTGCTTGTGTTGCTAATCCTATTTCTTCTGCAAAGCTTCCTGATAGAGTGCAGAACTTCTTCTGTCTTTAAAGAGTATATGATAGGATTGAGTAAAGCTGGTATTGTGTGTGTCAAAGAGGAGTTTATGATCCTGGAATTAGGATGGATGTAGGAGGAAAGTGACGCTATGTTAGTGCTCACAATTGGCAGGAAAAAAATAGCCACAAGAATCAGATGAGAAGTACAAGTTTTCCAAGCTCTGAGTCGCTCCTTTCCTGATGCAATCCTGCTCAGTGCTATGCAAATGCTGACATATGTCAGTGCTATCAATATAAGAGGAAGACAGAGTAGTGTAACAAAAGCAACATATGCCATTATGTAATTTAAAGATGTATCATTACAGGCCAGATGATACAGTGGACCATGATCACAGTAAAAGCTGTTTATCACCAATGATCTGCAGAAAGAGAGGCGATCAATAAGCTGAACAAGACATGTTATCAGACTAAATAAAAAAAACCACATACAGAGCAGCATTACACCAATAGCTGGTTTTGTCACAATACTATGGTACCTTAAAGGGAAACAAATTGCTATAAATCTGTCATATGCCATCGTGACAAGTGTCCATGACTGAATACTCCCAAAGAAAAACACAAAGAACATGTAACTTAAGCAAGCCTCATAGACAATGTATCTCCTGTCAAACAAAAATGTGTCTAACACTTCTGGGATAAGAGCAGTGCTCCCACACAAATCTGCCAATGCCAGGTTAAACACAATCATGTATTTGGGAGTATGAAGAGTCTTGACCAGGTAAATAACTGAGAGAAGGAAACCATTCCCAAGAACAGTCATGATGTAGACAAAACACAGGAACACATAGTAATACTTAACATGAGGGATGTTGGAAAATCCACTGAGATAGAATTTTGCAGGGCGAACAAATGTAGCATTAATTACATGAGCAGCTTTCTCTTCTGGGGTCATTACGATTATGTGTTTCCCTAAATGTAAAAAGAGAAAATGACAGAATACATAATAAAGGATCACATATTTTAAATGTTTAATTAAAGTTGATGAAATCAGACTGACATCAGAATCAAGTGTGCAGTTCACTAAAATGAGTTGTCATTTATACTGTTGCTCTGTCAATGTAGGACAGTAGAAATGCTGGTGCCTGTGTCACGTGTCAACTGTATCCATTGTCACCAGGTTACCAAATTATCCATTAATCCATGATTCAAATATAGAAGCAGGATAAGAATATGTAGAATTACACCAAGCAGCAGAAGTTACATTGTATGATTAGCGATTTAAAGGAAAAAGATTAAACATAAGTAGACCAGAAAGTCCCTTTAGGCTCTTTCAAAACACAAAGTTCAAAGACATTTCAAATCTGACAGACTGACGATGCAAGATGTTAAAGTTTATAGCAACATGTAGAAAAATTCACTCTTTGCCAGACGATGTCTGAGCCACAGTGGATTCATAGTAACACATTTCATATTAAAACACTGTAACTTTAGAAGATACCCACTTGATTCCACTAACTAAAATTCTTGAAGCCTCATATTAGCTTTTTGAATTCATTTTGGCACAAAACAAAGACTGTGGATTTTGCTTGCTTTCCTATGAAGGAGATATGGAATGATCACAGTGACAAACAAACCCTTCAGTGTACATATGGGCGTGTGAGTACTGTATTGACAGACATGAAAAAATGTTAACTTGTCCTTCCATTATAAAGTACACTTTACAGCTACTGTTCTCATTTGGAACCTTAAAGCTTCCATTTTGTGAATGAACGTGAATGTTAGTTTTACTGTTTCGAGTCTTTTGTTTTTAACTCAAGGGCTGTCTCATGTAAGGTAGTTGTTTTTGTTTTAAGTTTGTATGGTAGTTCCAAATAAAAGAAGAGTGAAGTATGGTATGGTATGGTCATTTAAAGCCCTTTCTTTATTGAGTTTACAGAATGAATCGTGCTATACACCATTATCGTGATATAAATGTAGATATACTGAGATAGAAGCTGCTGGCCTCATCGGAAACCCCTACTTGATCCTGATTTGAGTCCTCAACCCAGAAGAACCCAGACCAATTTCATAACTCTCTGGAAAATTATGGGGGATACACCACAGACCAAGTGGATCACATAGAACACATTTCTGATGTTTCATATGTTTTGTGTGTACAGTACTTCAGCGAATGTGACTTCAGAGTTACTTTATATGATGCTATTTATTGTCCTGGATAACTGAGGGTGAGGTTTGGTGAAACCAGTATTTACAACCAACTATTAATTATATTAAATAATGTAAATATATATACATATATAACGCTTTATTGAATCATTTACTCTAAGTTGATTTAGCAGTACTTAATGATCATATTGACATACACACTAATATCCCAGTTACAGCAAGGTTTTTGGAGTATCCCAATCATGTGTTGCAAATGTACACCATATCTTGGTTTCAGAAACCTGGACATGTTAGAACTAACAATTAAATGTTTTGCCTATAAGATGTCAGAAAATAGTGAAAATTCCCATGATAGTATACAACAGCCTATGGAGATGCATTCAGAGTTTTAGTTTTATTAAAACCAACCATCAAAAACACAAAGTTATTTAGTTTGTAATCACATATGACAAAGAAAAACATCAAATCCTCACAATTTAGAAGCTACAACCAGAGAGTATTATTTATCAAAATAGTTGCCAACAAATTTTCCCAAAATTAAAGGCAGATGTGAACAAAATGATGTACTGCAACTTTGTCCCAAATAATTGTTATCTTAAGCAGTGTATAGTTACCACAATTCATGACATACTGAAATCCCTGATTTCATGTTGAAAACAAGATCACTATACAGTATTGCTAGTAATATATAATGCAAACATTTTATATGGGCTTGTTTTAAGCAAAGTACAGTAAATGACAAGATACCACATTTCTAAATGTAAAATTATAGTGCTTATGAATAAGACGTTACACGTAAAAAGTTATAAATACACAATTATGAGATTGTAACGCTCCTTAATGTGTCAATACAGCAGTGATAAAGAGTTCATTTTGTGCTTGTGTTGCTAATCCTATTTCTTCTGCAAAGCTTCCTGATAGAGTGCAGAACTTCTTCTGTCTTTAAAGAGTATATGATAGGATTGAGTAAAGCTGGTATTGTGTGTGTCAAAGAGGAGTTTACGATCCTGGAATTAGGATGGATGTAGGAGGAAACTGACACTATGTTAGTGCTCACAATTGGCAGGAAAAAAATAGCCACAAGAATCAGATGAGAAGTACAAGTTTTCCAAGCTCTGAGTCGTTCCTTTCCTGATGCAATCCTGCTCAGTGCTATGCAAATGCTGACATATGTCAGTGCTATCAATATAAGAGGAATACAGATCAGTATAACAAAAGCAACATATGCCATTATGTTATTTAAAGATGCATCATTACAGGCCAGACGATATACAGGGGCATGATCACAGAAAAAGCTGTTTATCACCAATGATCTGCAGAAAGAGAGGCGATCAATAAGCTGAACAATATATGCTATCAGACTAAATAAAAAAACCCACATACAGAGCAGCATTACACCAATAGCTGGTTTTGTCACAATACTATGGTACCTTAAAGGGAAACAAATCGCTATAAATCTGTCATATGCCATCGTGACAAGTGTCCATGACTGCATACTCGCAAAGAACAAAACAAAGAACATGTAACTTAAGCAAGCCTCATAGACAATGTATCTCCTGTCAAACAAAAATGTGTCTAACACTTCTGGGATAAGAGCAGTGCTCCCACACAAATCTATCAAAGCCAGGTTAAACACAATCATGTATTTAGGAGTATGAAGAGTCTTGACCAGGTAAATAACTGAGAGAAGGAAACCATTCCCAAGAACAGTCATGATGTAGACAAAACACAGGAACACATAGTAATACTTAACATGAGGGATGTTGGAAAATCCACTGAGATAGAATTTTGCAGGGCGAACAAATGTAGCATTAATTACATGAGCAGTTTTCTCTTCTGGGGTCATTACGATTATGTGTTTCCCTAAATGTAAAAAGAGAAAATGACAGAACACATAATAAAGGAACACATATTTTAATTGTTTAATTAATGTTGATGAAATCAGACTCACCTCAGAATCAAGTGCGCAGTTGATATGCATTATGCATGGGTGGTCATTTATACTTTTGCTCTGTCAATGTAGGACAGTAGAAATGCTGGTGCCTGTGTCACGTGTCACATGTATCTATTGTCACCAGGTTACCAAATTATCCATCAATCCATGATTCAAATGTAGAAGCAGGATACAAATACACCAAGCAGCAGAAGTTATATAGTATGATTAGCGATTTAAAGGAAAAGGTTTAAACATAAATGGACCAGAAAGTCACTTTAGACATTCAAAATCTGATAGATGCAAGATGTTAAAGTTTATAGCAACATGTAGAAAAATTCACTCTTTGCCAGATGTCTGAGCCACAGTGGATTCATAGTAACACATTTCATACTAAACAGGCTGTAACTTTAGAAGATACCCACTTGATTCAACTAACTAAAATTCTTGAAGCCTCATATTAGCTTTTTGAATACATTTTGGCACAAAACAAAGACTGTGGATTTTGTTTGGTTTGCTACGAAGGAGATAAGGAATGATCATAGTGACAAACAAACTGGGAGCACTGCTCATATCCCATGATATGAATGAATGATTTCTTGTTAAATAACATTTAATTGGTACTGTACCCACAAACAGATGAAGATGTGGGCTACATTTGTTTTAGGAATTAAGAACAACATAGAAATAATTGAAATTGAAATAGAAATAATCAAATGTGTTTGGATTATAGACTATCAGCATTTGCAGGCATAATAAGTACCAAGCAAACTAAAAGTAGTTATACGGTCACAAAAAGCCTTGAAATGAGGGGGTGACAATAAATCATTTATCGTTAATTTTAGAGATACAAATTTAACTTCTTAATATGCTTTTGATTTTTCATCTAATTATATAAAATTGTGTTACAACATAAATTGTTTGATTGTAATCACTAGTTTGCCTTATTGATTTAAAAAATACAACCATACATTTCTGATTTTGCACCAACCATCATATTTGCTTTCACAGTTTAGGCTTATTTTCTTTGCAGTCTCCCCAAAATGTAATAAATTTGGCATGTTGGGTTTGTGTAAGCACTTTGTAGAGCAGCAAAAGTTTTGTGGATTACCTTGAAAACAAATAAACATTATATTGATAACTGTGTTGTGTGACTACAAAATTCCTATGAAACACATTATCACTTAGTTTCCTTGTTCTTGCAATTTCTCACACATGCAGAAACAACAATATTACTGTACATCAATTCATGCACTGTAAGAGAAGTATGTATGGTAGTTATTACTGCATTGTGCTAATTCAAGAGCTAATTCAGTAATTGCTCTTAACTCTCATTTGATTAAAATGCATAATCAATTTTCAGACATTTGAGTGCAGTTACAAAATAAAACTATTATTCATAACAACTATTTTACTGCAATGCAAATAATGACATAAACAGAACCCCAAAACATCAACAAATGCTCACATTATGCTTACTTTCTTAATTGTAAGTTTGGATTGCACTTTGATTTTAAACAACTTTTTTACAGATTCTTTGATTTCTTGTGTCTGCAGAACATAAATGATTGGATTCAACATGGGAGGAAAGACAGAGGTCAGAGACAAGTTTATGATCCTGGCATTTGGATGTATTTTTTCCATTAAAGTAAATGTGATTAATACTGGGAGGAAATAGATTGCCACTAATGAAAGATGAGCTGTGCACGTTTTAAAGGCCTTCACTCTTTCCCGAAATGTGGCCACTTTAGACAATGCATAGCCAATATATAGGTAACTAAACATGATTAATACGAGGGGAAGCCAAATTATAAGAACTGGTAACAAAACACTAATGACAAAGCTAGGTGTATTGTCATTGCAGGCCAGCCGGTATATCTGGCCATGGTCACAGAAATAGCTGTTAATAACCACAGATTTGCAGAAGGAAAGTCTCGTGAGAAGGCCAACTGCAATAAGTATGACAGTAACAACAAAGACCCAGAAAGACACCATCAAAGACAGCATGAACCTGTGGGTCACCTTCACCTGATAATGCAGTGGGAAGATGATAGCTATCAGTCTGTCATAGGAGAGTGCAACCAGATTAAGAGTCTGCAATGAAAGGCAGGTGTAGCAGAAAAAAAGGAATGACAAGCAGTCGTTGTAAGGGATGTAGCGATGGTTAAACAGAAAGATGTCGAGAAGCTTCGGCACCAGAGCAGAGCTACCAAACAGGTCGACAAATGCAAGATTAAAGACGGCAATATATTTTGGAGTTCTCAGATTATGATCCAAGATTATTATGGCCATCACAACTGTGTTTCCCAGCAGTGACACAATGTAAACAAAAAGAAAAAAGACATAGTAATACTTGATATTCGGAATGCCAGAGAAACCACTTATTATAAAATATGCAGGACGCACAAAAGTGATGTTCTTCCCAACACCTGAGTTGAATAAATTCATTGTAAAAGTTAAAGTAAAAGTCAAGCTTTTCCTGTCCACAGTGGTTGATGTAGATAAACGTCCTCTTCAGCGTCTAAGTACTGTGTTCTGTTTTCCTCTTTGTGACGATGAAGCTCTGCCAAGCTTTAAATGTTTTGACAGGAGTGGCTAATGAGAGGAGCAGTCCTCTTTGGAGTTTGTTAAGAATGGTCAATGCTTGATCCCCCGTGATTATAATATGTAAGCCACTCAGTATCAGACAAACGCTCTGTCAGTCCAGTAAACTAAATTCACTCATCCAAACAACTTACATTCTCAGACACCATATAAAGTGGTATCTGTTTTGTTTTCTGGTTATTTGACCCATTCTAGAGACATTGCCTAAATAAGCATGTTTGCTGCTTTTACCCTCTAATTATCCCCACGTAGTTCTGTTATCTTATTGAATGATACTCCTGAAAGCACAAGCCTGTTCATTAGAATTCACAACAATCTATCAAATACTATTTTTTGGAATCTGATGCATGAATGTTCGCATTTCTTGATTCATGTTATCTTTAAAAAAGCTTGTCACACACAGCTTGTGGGCACTCACCTACCTACTAGATGAGACTAAGGCACAGACAACTTCCTGATTACTGAAAGTATTAGCAACTGTTCAGGAAGTGTCAAGGATCAGGCCTGAACACTGGACAGCTGAGGGCTTGATCAGTGACATCCTTAATAGACAGACTGAGCTAAAATCCCAGTTGGCTAATGTATTCTGGAGAATGCTAGCTGCAGTCTGAAATGGTTTGGAGGTCCAAATTCAGTTGAATATGCTTTTTAAACAATTATACAAACTGCAACAAACAATTTTATATTTTATGAAAGCTTTTATAAAAATCTGTTTCTTCGTCACTGCCTCCCATCCCAACCATAATAATGCACATCAAAGCATTCTGTCATTACATACCACAAAGATGCAGACAGGCCATATCACCTCAGGATAATTTCCTCTCTTAACTCCAGTACACAAAGTGGCATTGTACTGCCCAGTGGAAGTCATGGTGCAATTGTCTCAAGATGGTGTTCATGGATGAGATTAATATGTAACACGAGATTGGCGGGCAAGGTGATGATGTCTAGAGTCATGAGGATGCTCGATTGGACCATCATGGTAAAATGGGAGCTAAACCAAAAGGCTAAAAACTTCATTTACAATCATTCAATGTTTCTCTGACTTGTTGTCACAACCTTTGGGTCCTAACCAGAAGGATACAATCCTGCTCAGGACCTACTTTTGATCTGCAAGTCAGAATAATTTCAGAATACACTCAGTGCCAACGGAAAGACTGTTCATGCATCTAAGCATGCTGCTTTTACATAATAAATACAGTACGTCAGTAAAGTCAGAAGGAACAAACTTTTTTGCTGCATCATACATCAGTCCTGATTGTTTTCTTCTTTCAGTCCTCATATGAAGTTCATAACTGAACTATTCTTTACTCCCTTGCTGAAAGCTGGAACAACTCTGCCTAATGAGGCTGTTAATGAGTTGTTTGTCGACATTGCTCTTCCAGGATGATGACACATCCAGCACAGTTAGGTAAACACTTTGTCCCAAACTGCAGGGGACAGTCAAGAGAGAGGGGGGTTATGTTATGTAAGCTGGAAGACAGTAAGAATTACACTGCCTCATGAAGTTAGAAACTTTCCATGACCTTGATTATTTTAATAGGAACAACAAGCATAGAACACATGCTTGTCTTGTTTTAATTACTGTACCAGCCACTTGATGAAAGTTCTGTTGAAAACTTGGTTCTTAGTAGTTATATACTTCAAGATTGCATCGTTACTTGGACTTTGTTTTCCAACTTTAATTAAGACTTGGTAGACTGATTTACCTTATTCATGATACACATACATATAGTATAAAAATTGTATAAATTTTAATATTCTATGAAAACAATACATTTTAAGCTGCATATTTATTTTGATTGACAAATACATCAAGGGCCAAAAATGAAGTGGGAAAAATAAATAAACTGAAAATGTAACTCAGCTGTTTTTTCTCTAAAGTGTGTTTAAACTGATGTACTTAAGAAGCACTTTTGTCTGTATGCATCAATGATCCCTTAACAATCTTTAATGAAAACTGGAAAAGTAGAAAACTCTGACACAATATTTTTATATGATAAAACTGCACTTTGTGTTTGGTCAGGTGAAAGCAAGAGATGGACAAAACCCTAACACAAACTCCTGCCTTGGCGAAAGCACATCCCTGGGATACAAACATACAGACAGACATAATTCTTATTAATTTCATTTGGCTCAGTGTGATGTGCCTAAAATATCAGAATCTACTCAAGAGACTATTGAAGCTCCAGGGCCGCAAGACCTCTAAACTCAAACAATTCCATGGAGAATTATCCATAGGGATTTACTATTAAGATATTGTCGTCAAACTAATGAAATTAGCTCCCTGGGTATATTACAGGAGTTCAAATTCTCCCACAGAGAGAGAGATCTCTTCTGAAAATAAATAACAAAGAGGACAAAATGGCAGGATGAATCCACTGTCAGGCCTACAGGGAACATCTGATCGCAATACATTCTGCACCAAAAAGCTCACAAATTAGCCTCCTGAGGGAATCAACCACCTGCTAAACTGACAACATTATGGTTTTTTTATATGATTTCCAAGACAACCACAATGACATGTTGTACCAAAACATACAGCAGGCTTGCAACTTGCAACTGTTTCTTTTCTTTATCAATTTAAACAAGTGATTAATTTCATGATAATATAAGAAAGGAAAGTTCAAAATGTTCACTCCTCAAGCTGGAACATAGAAAATACTTAAAGCATTCAATCAGTTATTAAAATTGCTGTTATTTAACTTTCTGTCAATCGACTAGTCATTTCTGCACTTGTGTACAATATACAAAGCACTACTTGTTGTCAGAGTATGAGTACATTAGTATTACTAGCTGAAGATAAAGTGTACGTATTAGAAGTAATACATCTAGTGGTAGATGAAGTCAGAACGACAGGAATAGCTCTAGTAGTCAAACTCAGTAGTAGTAGTATTACTATTAGTTGTAGTCACAGTAATAGTAATAATGGTCGTGGTACAAGTAGCAGTCATGTTGTCGCACTCGCTGTAGCAATAGAAGAGTAGTAGTACTAGTACCAGTAACTAACCAGTACCATTAGCCCACTGCTAATACCATTACTACTACCACTAATGCGGCTATTACTGGTGTTATTAGGTGTTGTTAGCACATGACACTTTCTTGAGACGCAATTCCCATCTTTCGACCTACATATCCTGAATACTTATCCTGTATCTTCAGCATTTCTAGGCCTCTCTTTACTTTTCTTACAAGTAAAGAGAACCTAAAACAATCATCATGGATTGTAAAGTTAACTTGACCTTACTTTCCTCCATTACAAACAGGTCTATCAACCCTCCTACAGGCTGACACAGGGGAATCCCACCACAAGGCCACTGTACCTTCTCATTTATGCTCAGGAGAGACCTGATCTGTTTTTCTCCTCATCCCAAACTGCTTCTCAGAGGACAACAGTCTTGCATGCACCTATTATGACCGAACTAATTGATCCTGAGAGGGTTCAGCCCCCTCTACACGCACAGACAGACAGACTCAAACACAAATATTTATCAGAGCTTATTGTTGTTCAAGACCTTTTGTTTTGTATATTTTTTTGAATTTGCCATAATATGGAATCTTGTGTCCTTTATTGTAAGGAATTAGCCATTGTAACCTCTGCAGTAATTAAATCAGTGACATTGTAACTCAAAGGTTAGCATTTATTTATTTCATAACAAAATAAAGGTCAATGTAGCTGGAAGTTCCTATCATCACTCATGAAAGTATCAAACAGAAATAAAAAAAAACAAAAAAAACAATTGACCCACAGAGCAGAAAGGACAATAGGCCAAGGACACAAGCATTAAAACTGCAGAACTTTCAGTGTCTGCACCCCCTTCATTTAATTAAGTCCACCTTGATTTTATACTCACTGTGCTACAGAAGGTTCTTTGGTCACAGTGTTCAATCCATTTCTCCATTCTGGTCCTATAGTCCCGAGCCTGAGGCCATTGTAAGAAATGGGGCAAGTTGCAGTTTTTAGTATGAAGTTCCTTGTATGTGCTTTATGACCACTACACATCATCAAATAAATTGATATAACTCACCTTGACTGATTGCTTCTTAACACAGCTTGGTCTTTCATTTCTTCAGTGTGTATGTCTCACTCACAAAAGCCTAAACAATTCAAAGCGTAGACACAGTGAGTAAATCGGTGAATCTAATCACTTTGAAGTGAAAATACACTAAATCAATGAAAACAAAATAATAAAAGATGAAGACCTGGTCTAATATTTCATGGATGGAGAAAAAGCAGTATTCAAGCCTGAAACTGGGTTTTGAACAGTCCCTAAAGTCTTAATGCTAGTCTAACCTAGTCTAAGTTTGACAAGTCCAAGTAGTCAAGCTACAGTGGTTTGGTATCTAGATCTGATCTGATGTGGTCTGGATCGAGAAAAAGCAGTGAAATCAAATCACTATTTTTTCTGGTCAAACAAATCTGGCTTTTAACAGTAGTGAGGCTGTATATCATGTCCCTGTTTCACAATATCAATATTCCATTAACATGCATTAACCCTCCTATTGTATTCAGTTGTCAACCCTGACCCTAAACCTGGGAACATAGGATGGGAACATTGTCACGTTCCTATTATGTACCATATATCTGGAAACATAGGACCATGGAAACATAGGACCCTTTACACCACATAAATCTGGCAAACATAGGACCCTTTACTCCACACAAATCTGGAAAACATGGGACCCTTTACACCACATAAATTTAGAAAACACAGGACCATTTATTCCACAAAAATCTGGAAAGTCCAATTTAAACCTCTGGGGAATTTGCATTTGGTTAATAATTAATCAGCTAACTGGTTAACTTAATCACCAAACAGCTGGTTAACAGGTCTTTGGTGACTTACAAAGCTTCCAGGTGAATAACTGCTCAGGCTAAATTGACCTTTAGTGCCATCGCTCCTGAATGATTTATGGCAAATGTTAGCATAGCGGCTAGTTAGCTTAGCCTCTTGTGCTATGAGTTAGAGAATTTAGCGTTAGCTTGGCTACATTAACAAAAGTGTTAGCCCAAATCAGTGAAGCGTTTTCTCTCGTAAAAGTGAAACACAAATACGTTTGAAAATACTTCCCCTTAACTGCTAAAAATCTTACCTTTATAGCTCCAGTTGTTTTCACGAGTGTTGTGGTAAGAGAGGTGAACAACTGTCATTTTAGCGCCGCCATCTTCTACAGTTTATTATCGTTAATCTTTGACACGGCTTTCTTTTTAATTAAAACACGACGCGGCGCTTTTCTCCGGTTGTGAATTAACTTTGTCAAAAGAAAAACATCATTTGTCGGCTGAAAACTCTTGTAGCACAGGTCAGAAATAAATGTAAAAAGAAAAGTGGTGCTTGCCGAGCAACATTAGGACTACAAATCCCACAATGGAACACTCTCCGAACTTTAACTCCTTTACGCGCACGAGCCACTTCCTTTCTTCACTTTAATGTCTGAGCATCAAATACTTACAAATACATACGATACAAAGTTAATATCCAGATATGTTTATTTATTTATTATATTATTTTTTTGTCTACACTATACTATATACTGTATGTATGTATATCTATACTGTGTCAGTAGCGGAAGAAATATTCAAATTTTTTACTGTAAGTTAAAATAGCAATGCCACAATGTAGAAATACTCTGTTATGAGTAAAAGTCCTGCATTTTAAATTTAACATCAGTAAAAAATACAAACGTTTTAGCATAAAAACATAATTAAGGTACCAAGAGTAAAAAGTAAAGAGCAGTAAAAAGCATAAAAGTATTCTGCAGAATGGCTGTTTCAGTAATAATGTATATTGGATTATGATTTTTGATGCATTAAGATGTTTATCATTTTAAAGTAGCAGCTGATAAAGCTGGAACTCATTTTCATTACTTTATATACTGCTGGGTAACTTGTAGATTTAATTTTAGTCTCATTTTATCTTAACCCACGATAAAACATCACCAGTGTTGCTGATTATATTTTGTATTATTACTCTGAATTTGCAAAGTAAGTAATAACTATAGTTGTCAAATAAATGAAAAATAGAGAAAAAAAGTACAATATGGTTCCCTCTGAAATATATTGGAGTAGAAGTATAAACTATACTCAAGTAAAGCACCATAAAATAGTACAAAATTTGTGTAAATTTAAACTTAATTACTTTGCACCACTGTGTATTTTGTGCTGCAACCAGTGTGTAAGTGCTACTCTCTGTATTTGTTTTTAAGATTTATCCACTGAGACATTTCCATGCCCTGTCTGTTGTACTTCAATTAAAGTCATATCTCATTCTAACTTCATCAATCCAAAAGGCACTGTTCCTCTGTTTACTTTTAGCAAAGTCTAAATGCAAAGTAGATCCTACCCTGCATTTGCATTTTTTTTCCTAACATACCATAATGTTACATGGTATAAAACTGTACAGTGTGTCCATCAGAACACACTGACTTTGTGTCAGTCTTTAGTCAGACAACCATTAGGATTCACTTTAAAAATAAGAGAATACAAGGTTTTATTATATCTCATCATGATACAATTGTAATGGAAAGCTTACAGCCTGAGTGTGCTACTTTTTTTTTGCCTCTTCTGGGACGAAGTTGTATCAACATACTCTTCATTCCTGCCTGTCACAAAATCTTTATAAAACTGAGAGGCTGCTGCTTGTGGTTGTCACACCATCAAGGCCGTGCAGTGAGGTAAGAACTGACAGACTCAGTTTATATCCCTCTCGATCGTGTGCTGCACTGTACTGCTTGTATTTTCCACCTTAACTCTGCCTCAGTATGTTTCAGGTGGATGAGAACTACACACGTGTGTCACAGTTTGTCATTGTGGGCTTCCCAAGTCTCCAGCCAGGGTATTTTGACCTGGTGGCGTGGTTCTTCTTCTTCCTCTATGTGACCACGGTGGTGGGCAACCTTCTGCTGGTGCTGCTGTTTGCTTTGGAGCAGAGTCTCCAGAAGCCCATGTACATCGTCATGGTCAGCCTGGCCCTCTCAGACATTGGTAAATATGGTAGAGTTTGTATTGCGCTGTCATACATCTACTCACAGGATCAAGTGTATTAGCTGTTACACTGCTTTCATAACAAATATTACCTCTACCTGTCATCAGTTGGCTTTTTGAAACAGTTAAACAAACACTGCTGGCCTCAGTGATCGTGCAAATGACCGTCACTGACCTTGAGACAATCTGGATTTAGTATCTCAACAACAGCTGCCCTCTTGATCTTTTGATGCACAGCCATATCTAGACTTGTCCAGGCAATGTGATACCAGTAATTGAACTGCAGTCCAAGTTTCTGATAAGAGAAGTAGGTCAGAGTGAAGCAAACACTGGTGTGGAAAATAACTGACATCACAGTTTTGTTTCCAGCAGCTGGTGTTCAGGATTTCAGGTTTACAGTACAGTCCTTTAGTTCATGCAATTAAATGTGACATGACTTCTCAGCTTTGAAAATGAATGTGTGCATGTGGTCTTCTTTTAAATGAAATAGTCAAAGAGATTATGAAAATTATGATCTGTATTGTTTTTTCTCATTTTTCTTCATACTTTCTCTCTTGTTCCTTGAGGCTTTACCACAGTGGCTTTGCCCAAACTAATTGCTCGCTACTGGTGGGACAACGGGAGCCTTGGCTTTCACACTTGCCTCTTCCAAGAGCACATGATCCACTATTTTGGCTCCTTGAACTCCCTGGTTTTACTGACCATGGCCCTGGACCGATACCTGGCCATCTGTTTTCCTCTCAGGTGAAAAAAAAGCCATTTGATTAGTCTCACCTCAAAGCCCTGGCGTAAGACTCAAAAACAACTCCTCCTCCTTCTCTCTCCTCAGATACCCGATGTTGATGACAAACCATACCATGACAGGCCTCACAATCTTCTGCTGGGTGGTGGCGCACATCTTCCCCGGCATTAGCACCATCAACTTCACTATGATGCCGTTTTGTGGGCCCAACCAAATCATACATGCCTTCTGCGACACTATGTCTCTCACAGCTCTGGTGTGTGGGGACCCCAGCCGACAATTCAGCGTCGCCTTTGCTGGAGCGATGTTTATTCTGTACGTCCCTTTAGCCTTCATCATCTTCTCTTACATTTGCATCATCGTCTCAATATTGCGCACGGCCAGTAGACAGGTGAGGTTCACATTAGCATAATTAAGATTGCAAATTATACCAAGATTATAGCACGACTTCTTTTCTGAATTTGACACACATTTCCTCTCTTTTCATTTCATTTTTCATACGTTCTTTTAACCCCAAGCTGATGTTCTCCTCAGGGAAGAATGAAGACCTTCTCCACCTGCGTCACCCAGGGCTGCATCATTTCTATCTACTACATACCACGTTTCTTTGTCTACTCCACACCTTTCTTCCCGAACCTGACAATGACCCCTGACAAGCGTATAGCCACCACCCTCTTCTACAGTCTTTTCCCTCCTCTCATCAACCCGTTCATCTACTGTCTGAGAACTAAGGAGATCAAGCAGATATTCACACGCTGGGTCCGGAGACAAAAGGGCATCGCACCTAAGAAGCAAGGCCAGATTGTGGCTGTCACCAGCTCACACTGACGAGTGACTTTGTTTTGTTCTTAATATATATATGGAAATATGTACATGGAAAGACTGTTTTTTGATTATTCAAAAAATGTTGTTGTAGTGGGAAAGATAAGGCTTTTGATGGAAATATTTCCATTTTTTAATCTTCTGTCTGTACGTGACCCAAAGTGCTTTAATTTAATAGAAAGCCATTCTGCTTTTACCCATGTCCATTTATTGTATTTAAGCAAATGCCACAACAAAAGCAACATGATTCTTTATAAGTCCTATAGTTGAAATGTCAAGATCAAGAGCCTGTAAGTTTGAGAGTTTTGGGCCTTTTTGAACATCATATTGCCTGAGTTATAATTTTGCAGCTGTGGTGGGACATACTGTAATAGACAGACGATATTTCCATCTTCTTCTACATCAAAACACACAAAGAGAGTGAAGCTGCAGACATATCAGATACGGCCTGTCAAAACCCACAACAGAAGGTAGATTTCTAATTATTGCATGAAGGAGAAACAAAAGCAAAGAGTAAAGACTGCCAGCTATTTAGGGAGAAAATCTAGGCCTATGGGTATTATGGTTGTTGATATTAAAATGAATCCATATTCATGACTTTCGGGTATTAAAACACAAACATATTACAACTGTTTGTCTTTTCAGCACCGAATGGTGATTGAATTTGATTTAAGAAATTATAATTAATATTGTGGAGACAGAGCCTCAGGGAAGCTGCATTTAATGAAGGACTTAAAGGCTCAAGTCGCAAAGTTTCAGTCATCCAACCTCAAAGCAGAATTATTATTACAGTAAATCTGTGTTGAGGCTTTCGCAGACTTTTACCACACGGAAAAGAGGCCTATACATTCACATTATTCTTTCGGTTAATCCAAATATTATTTTATGATTTTCAACAGAAATATGTAGACTTTTGTGCAGGGATGAAAAGACAGAAAACATCAAAATGACCTTCATGCTGGCTTAAGTAATAAATCACTGAAACACATCTGGACTGCAGTGATTTCACTGACGTGATGTGACATTAAAAAAGACCACCTTAAATGAGAAATTTTGTAATTTTCAACTAGAAATAAAACAAACATAGCAAGACTACAAAACAAAAGATAGAAACAAGAATTCATAGAATACATCAGATATTAAAGAGAGGAAACACAACACACATCACAAATTTCCTCCAAAGTTGCAATAAATGCAATGAACTGTGCAAAAGGGATTTAAGTAACAAATGTAAAAATATTAAGAAACAAAGTAGTAAGCTAAAATGTTCAAGTCATCCACATATGCTCCATAACATGTGCTACATGGTGAAAGATTTTATCCAAAGCACTTTCCACTGTTATTAATGTTGCTGTACTGGTATTTTGCCAGGAGATGGCTGCATCCTCAAACCTTCCTGTGGGCTATGTTGGGTCGCACACTGAGCAAAGAAAACCATGTCTTGCCATGCTGTTTGGCTAATGCTTGCCGGACATTACCCCATGATTAAATTTTCGCCTATATAATCCATCCAAACATGAGTAATATATGTGTGCGTCGCTTTATGAAAGGGCTTTTCCATACACGCCTGCCGTGCCACTGCTGTTCCTTTTACACCCTGTTGTTGCGGTCAGAAGTCAGCATCTGAGGCATGAAATCATATCACTTTTATTAATGTTTACAGTCTCGCCGTATACTTAAATGTCGCTGCTGTAAATGTCACATATAGTTCAAATCATACAGCGAGATGTTTGCTCGTGCAGACTCGCTCTACCTTTGAAACAATAATTTGTGTGTATAAGGAGACTGGTGCTTTGTGCTGCAGCAACACTGAGTGGTTTAATGTCACACAAACAGAATGTGGCCTTCTGAGTGGCACTACTGTAACACAACCTCCACAGTCTTCTCTGTCTGCACACAGGCTCTTTCTATGTGTGTGTGTAAATAAGAGAAGAATAGCTGTATTCATGTTGAGTATATGGCACACATTACAGTCAGTGTGGGGACACAGCATGACTGCAAGGAGGAGGGATGAAAAGAGGGAGGAGGAGAGGAAAAAACTACACTGAAGTACAGTCGTCGTCTTTTCATAAAATCACATCAGACCTCTCCATCATACTGTGCTGCCGTGTCACAAACTCAGTCATATTCAAAGACTCTGATCTCTTATTTATTTCATCTAAAATTGTCCCCACAGTAATGCAACACATCACTTGTTCCGCATGTCATCAGCAAAGTACGTGAGGCCAAGCCGCTCTCATCATGGCAGGTTGAACTGTACTCTGCGTTCCACGCTGTTCTTCCTGCTGCACTTTGCTCCACTGGCTGTTGTGCAAACTGGACAAGTGACTTAACAGCATCACATGGTTGTCGCAGAGAAATGATTTGAGTCTTTCCTGCATTATAACTTTATTGGAGAAAGTAAGGAATCGCTTCTCTTTGGTAAGTTTTTGATGGTCCAAAGCTGATTCTCTTTCAAAAAGTCGAGACAAGCTGAATCTGTTGACTAGAAACATTCTTACACTGAGTGGACACATTTACTCAAGTGCTACTTCTGTACACTTTTGGCTAGTTTATACTTCTACTTCACTACATATCACATGGAAATGTACTTTTCACCCCACTATATTTATCTGACAGCTTGAGTTACTTTACAGATTAATATTTTACACACATGTAATAATTCTATACAAAGGTGGACAAAGTATTCAGATTCTTTACTCAAGTAAAATTCTTGCAAATTCTACTTATGCCAAAAGTACAGCAGTATTAGAGTAAAAGTACTCATTCTGCAGAAAATATATTATTACTACATTGTTAGATAGAAAGATAGATAAATCAGTTCACTACTTCCTATAAAAGGAGAATTACAATCATTAAGTAATCTAAGTCCGCAGAAATACTTCACAATCCACTTCCATGAAGTTCAAATAGAATCATTTATTGAGTAATGATCTCTGTGTGATAAAAAATGACAAGAGGCAGTGCACTTCAATAACCTTTATTTAGATTACAGATGTATTCCATTTTGAAGTTTGGAGGGGGGAGAGGGAGCATTAGTGCTATTTACAATTGGTTTGAAAACGTTTATCTCTGTACAGATTTGAACCCTGATCAATATAAACAATATTTTTTTTAAGACCTAGTGCTGTTATAAAGCGATTCTTTAAAGCAGAAAACCACAAAGAAAAAAAGGATTACATTAAATTATAAACAAATGAAAAAAAAAAGAGCACAGAAGAAAGAAAATAAAAATACAGTCTGTCAATGATTAGGGAGGTTTAGCTGCTGTTAAGCACAAGACATTGTCAGCGAGTGACTGTGAACTGGCTAGAAGCTAACCGTATTACACAATCATAGACTAAACACCAATATACTGTATATCAACAAGATCTAGAGTCATCATGTTCTATATAAGATTCATATTAAATATATTCTACACGTTACCTTAGTTTGGAACATTACTTCCATTGGAAAAATATAAAATAAAACAATAAAACTTTTTATACATTTTTATTAATCTGATGAAGGAGCACATGCTTCAGTTGTGCAAAATGGATTTATTAATGCAGAGAGAGAGAGAATTAAGGAGAGAGTAAGAAGCGAATTAAGACAAATAAGGAACATTTTCATTCCAAGTTTCCCTGCTTGGACAGCAATTGTCAAGAGAGATCCTTCACAACACTGTTTAAAAAAAACAGAGCACAACGAGCCTTTCCTCGCAGAGAGGGACGGTGCGTCAGGGAGGGAAGAAAACTGACATGATGTTTTATTAATCACAACACTGGTCGGTCGGCAATATGCATGGACTGTCAAAACACAGTCACAAATGTCATGGACAAACAAATGACTGAAACAAGACCACCAACACTGGCTGTTTGTCTGTTTGTTTGTTTGTCAGGCTTTGTTTGGCTAAAATATGACGACTGAAAGAGAAGGTCTGTACAGCGCTCTGCAGACAAGAAAGGAATCATTTCTCTCATGTGACCTTTAAGGTCACATGCAGAGGAGGGCAGTAAAAGGACACAGGTGTGTGTGTGTGTGTGTGTGTGTGTGTGTGTGTGTGTGTGTGCATATGTGAGTGTGTGTGAGTGTGTCCTGGTTTGAGTTCTCTGATCAGGCACGTCTAAGCTTCGTCTGCTGCACCGAGGGAGATCACACAAGCACATATGGTTGGATGTGTAGACGGGATGTCATAGCGTGCGTGCGTGTGTCTGTGCATTTGTGTGTGTGCATGTGTCGGTATGTTGGTGTGTTGTTAGTGGTTAAAATTCTCAGCGGTCTATATGAGAAAACAAGGCCACACACACAAACTTGGGCACTGCATTACTGTGACAACCAGCTAGAATAAGGAGCCAGTTAGAAGCTGACTTTCAACCAACCGGCTGAGGATGGATAGACATGGTGTGTATGCCTATGTCTGTGTGTGTGTGTGTGTGTGTGTGTGTGTGTGTGTGTGTGTGTGTGTGTGTGTGTGTATGGCAGAAGGCTTTAAAAGGTGTGCATTAAGAAGAAATGAAGAAAAAAAAAAACACACATGCAAATCCAGTTCCTTCCTCAAATTTTCAGTTATGACAACAAATCAAGTACAACAAAGGAATCAACTCTATCATTAATCAATTTCCTGCTCCCAGCTCTGTTTCCTGGATCAGCCTGAGCCTGCTGTATTTCTATGGACGTGTATTGCTCATGTTGTGGAGACACAAATCTCCTTACAGTTACATTGTGGGGACTTGCATTCCTTAGGGGGACAAACGCAAGTCCCCATAATGTAAATCATCAAATTTTAGGGTGAAGACTTGGGTGAAGCTTAGGGTAAGGATGAGGCAAGTAGTGGTTATGGTTCGTCTCCGGGAAATGAATGTAAGTCAATGTAACGTCCTCTGATGTGATGGAAACATGGCTGTGTGTATGCGAGAAGGGGAAAAACGAAAAAGAGTGTGTGTGTGTGTGTGTGTGTGTGTGTGTGTGTGTGTGTGTGTGTGTCTGAATGCATATCTGCATTGTGGACAGGCTCCAGGACAGGGGACAAGCTCATTAGGTCCAGGATGTCGAGGGCGAGAACAGATGAGAAGGATGGAGGGCCAGCGGCGGAGGTGTGTATTTACAGAATGACACAGCAGTTACTCTCCCCGGTCTTCTCTCTGTTCCTCTGACCTGGGACACACACACACACACACACACACACACACACACACACACACACACCATCATCATCATCATCATCATTCAAACAAGCACTGATCCTACACAGTCAGACAGGAACTGACTGTGTAGCTAAACATATCTGGGGGGATATAATTTCAAAACATTTTACTTATGACAAGATCAACTCTATTAAATGTGATCTGAGGTCAGTTTCACAAACAGACTATGTGGTAAACTGGTCTCCAGCAAAACAAAGCAGGGTTGTCTGGCGAAAAAAAAAATTGCCCAACTTTTGCCACCAACACAACCTGACATCATCCAACAGGGCGCTACTGTTTGTTGGCCAATCAGACGCGTGTAAGCACACATTCCTGGCAGATTACATTGTGACATGAAAGGTGTTTTTCTACTGTTCCATTGAGCAGCACATTGGTCTGATAAGCCCTGAAACTCGTGGATCTGTTACTGAAACTGGACTTCCTGGATTGTATTTCATTTCTCACCAGGAACCTGAAGCAACACACGCTTTGTTAATCTAACTTAAGATGGTTTCATCAAAACAAGGCTAAATGCTGAAAAGTCAAGAATTAAGAGTCTTTTCTTACAGTTAGTGACACCAACTATAAGACTGTGATTTCCATGCTCTTCATGGCTGGTGATGTGTTAACAATGTTGTGGGGTTAGAAACGTGTTTTTCCAGACCACAGTAACCATTTGAAAAACACATTTTTTCTGCTATTTCCTCATTTAAAACGGAAGTCTCTCTTGTAAATGTTCTTCAATACACAGGCTTTCTTCTGCAGTAAACTAAGGTCATTATTTATTTCACCATATCTTACCTTAGGCTTATTTTACCCAGAATGCACAGGAAACAGTGGACTCTATTTGTTAGGTCTAATCACAGTTGAAATCAGCCTGTGTCTACATACAATCACCTTCTACCACACAGTCACAAAAAGGAGACCTGTCACCTAATATGATTTATATTAGCTGTATATTCTGCACATTGTGCTGTAACTTGGGGATACACTTAAGGGAGCCAATTATTTGCACCAGTGGCTTTTCCTAAAACAGAAGCCATGTGTAGAGATAAATAATGGCCGGGAGCAGAACGTTTAAAGTTGTTCAGCTCGTGAAAGGCCTCCTGAAAGGAAAGGAGGGAGACGGAGAGCTGGTTACCTTGGGAATTTGGCTCAGGCAAAGTCTCTCTGGCAACTAAATGCATCACTGTGGTCTTCCCCAAGGGCAGCTTGAGAGCTGGTGAGAGAGAGACAGGCAGACAGAGAGAGGACGGAAAGGTTATTCAGTGAGCTACAGTATGTCTGTATTTACAAAGTCACTGACCATGAGGATCATCTTTGACTTGTACAGTACGAATTTGCTGCACTGGAGAGAGTGCAAAAGAGAGAAGAGCTACAAACTAGGCTTAAGCTACTTCATGAAATAATAAACACTGACTGTCAAAATATAAATATATGCTGTATAGGCAGATTAATAATCTCTTGCAGGTAAGGACAAGGTCTGAAATGGCCATGAATGTAAACCTTTATATAAAGCAATGTCAGTTATTTCACACAGAGTGATTGGCTGTTTCAAGTTTCAAATGCAAATGAGGGACAAATGACTCATCATCTTTTACTGTTACATGATAACATACGTCACGTAAGAAGAGTTTGCTCTCATGTGATGGATAACATTGGAAAACAGCAGCTGCTTTGATCATCTGTGATTTTTCGTGTATTTGTGAGATTGTGACATACTGAATAACTATCAAAAAACATCCTCGTCAATACTGCAATACTGATTCCAACTGCATAGTAACATCCAAAAAAATAATGCAACTGTGAGAAAAACATAACTGAGCAGGATGTAAATAAAAAGTAGCAGTAGTCATACTAAGATATCTGATGAAAGAAACCTACAAAAACGCTGCTTGATTTTAAAAACACCTTAACAATCAAACACTAAATAGCTAATACACACTTGCAACTCCGCCACTTCCCGAAACTGCTAATCAATCACGTGACGTGTGTGTTGTCTATGTCTGCATTTCAAAACCGCCGGGAGTTTTGGCCCGACCTTAAGAGGATTCTGTATCAGAGTGCAAACATGTTAAACCAACGATAAGGGAATTATCAGATAGATGGCAGCAATGGGATGAGTGTAAAAGGGTTAGAGACGACCATAACCCCATTACCCACAGCAGTCAAATCAAAATCGGGTTAAGCAGATGAAAAAGCCTAAAAGCCAGTGAGAAGTGAAGTTAGCATCGTCTTTTTCTCTTCACTTTTGGCATTCGTTTTCCTGCCCCCCTCTCCCTTTTTTGTCTCTACATTGTGCTGCTTGAGGTCTACTCCAACGCCAGTCTTGCCCCTTTCCTGACCGGTCTCTTTCCCCTCTTTTTCTGTATTTCCTCTCTCCTCCCTCTCTCCGTCAAAGCGGGCTTGTCCGGAGCACTGAGGTACCTCTGTTCTGCGGCTCAGGAAAGGGATGAGAACAGCAAAGAACTTTCCAGCAACACACTGCTGCGACTCTGTGCACGTCTACGAGCGGGAGGTGCACTTTCTGTGTTTTCTCACCTCCTAGTGTTACGTTGCCGTGCAGAAAACGGCCCTGGTAGATCAGCCTCAGGATGTTAGGACTGCTGACCTGCTCTTCCTCCCAGTCTGGAAGAAAAAAAGGGCAGAGACGGAGGAAAAGAGAGCGTTAATGAGAAAAATGAGCATGGAGAAAGACGGATGACTTCCTCATTATCACTGAAAGTTTATTCTTGAAATAATTCTCTTTGTCTAAACTGACCTCTTTCCCATAAAAGATCATCAGCATCATTATTGTATAATCTATAAACTGAGAACATGCACGTTCAATACTGACATTTCACAACCTTTTTACTGCTGCCTGAGATTGAATTTGCTTAAAAAAAACCCACAATAAACAAAGTCATTTTCTGATAGAACATTGCTTATGAAGATTCCCTAGACATTTAGAAAAGGACATGAGGAATTTAATTGTTAAGGGCCTCTGACTAAGTTCAGCAGAGCAGATTATCAAAGCTTTGAATTTTAAACTCCTGTAATAGTTCTGTTCTACGTCCATATAATTTATTGTATACAGTGAAAGGAAATCTGTCGTTGCATGGTGGAAACAAAAGGACCACCAACAACCGGACAGAAGATACTTTAAGACATTTAGGGCCTTTATTTCAGATCATTATATGCAGAATGTATAACATGTGGGTTTTGCGGGTTCAGCTACAGAATGTGAGAGAGGCTCAAAGCAAAAGAACACGAGGTGTGGCTCGGGAAGAGCTGAAGACAAAAAGTGAAGGCATTAAATAAAGAGAGAAAACAGCGGGGGGAGTTGCACGGCAGCCGAATCTGGCCACCAGATGTTTGTCTCCTGCTCAGCGGAGGGTGTTGCTGCTGACTGAGTGCCTGCTCTGGGTCTCGCAGGGTTCAGATCTGTTGTCTGGGAGGAACACGGGGTGCTTCCAAAACTGACAGAGCTGAAAGAAAAACTTCTCTTGCCACAGAGAGTCTATCAGTGTAATTTATAGATTTTCATGCACTGTGGGCTTCTCAAAAACTGTGGGCTATATTCGCAGAGCCGTGGGAAAAGGTGACAGCGTGTTCAGATTTGAAGGTGGCGTGAGGTCGGCAGTATCAAATGAATTCTAACACCGGTGTAGCAGCAGTTAGGGAGTGGGTGTGTTATTGAGAGGAGGTGGCTGTGCTGCGACCCCACATTCCTGTATGCAATGATAATGAGGCTGAAAGGAGTGCACCCTAACTACCTTACACCAAAGACTGGCACAGTCCCACACTGCTGTATAGATGTACATGTTAGTAATTAGCAGTGGGTTGAATGTGATCTCAGCTCTCTGGATGCACAGTACAGCCTTTATCTGTGTTATAGAAAAGACAGCCAAGATAAGTCACATCGTCTGGTTTCCAAGTGCATTAGCAACTGCACTGTTAGCAATTACTGCTCATGCAAACACACTGCAGCTGTGCTTATGCAACAATGTAATTTATTGCAAAATAACACAACACAGTCAATCTATAGTGTCTATATGCAGGAAAACATTGAAATGTCCCAGTAAGCACATCCAAAACTCACATACCAAAATCTGGGAAATGTTTACGTTTAACAGTTAATGTGAAGCAGACGTGCTGTTCACAGGATCTCTCACCTTAAATCACTTTTAAAGGATACAATTAGAGCTGCAACGATTAGTCAATTAATCAAGTAGTCGATCAAAAGAAAAGCAATCAACTATTTTGTTAATGGATTAATGGTTTCAGTGATTTTTCAAGCAAAAATATCAAACATATGCTAGTTCCAGCTTCTGAAATGTGAGGATTTGCTGCTTTTCTTCGTCATTTATGACAGTAAATGAACGTTTTGGATTGTTGCTTGGACAAAAGAAGAAATTAGCAGCAACACTAATTGTCACCTATATATCTGTAATGTACATATTTAATAACCTGTTGGCAAATGAGTAATCCATAAAAAATAGAAATGAAGAAAGTAACATTTTACTAGAACAGTGCACTGATGATGATACTCCTACTAGATACTACTAGAGCTCAGCAGTAACTCGCCATTATCATCTTCAACGCCGCAGCACAGAAGATTTAAACAATCACCACAGTTTCAAGGTGAGTGCCCAAGATTCGTGCCACCAATTCAATATCTGACTAAATGTGAAATATGGTCACAATCTCCCCTTTTGTTCCTGAGTTATGACATTGAATAGTAGCTATAAAAATATTTTTGCAGAACATTATGATGTGACAGTAAAGTTGACCTTTGACCTATTGGATATAAAATGTCATCACTTCATCATTTTATCCTTTTGTGTGAACTTGTGTAATAGTTGGTGTATGAATTCTTGAGTTATGGCCAAAAACAGGCTGAGTGATCTTCTAATCATACATCCTTGTGTCCAAGTGGACGTTTTTTGCCAAATTTGAAGAAATATCCTCAAGGTGTTCGTGAGATATCACGCTCTATTAATATAACTACTGCTTCCTCTTTATCAACTTCATTGCCAGTCACGATGACTGAGGTAACCAGATGGAGCTACTCACCCATCGGCCAGTTGTCATAGACGTGTTTGGCGATGTCTGCTGCCGAGTCGTTGGGAGAGAAGAGGAATTCTTTCGTCTTCCCGCTGACTAAAATAAGCCGCAGGTTTATCTGCAACACAGATAAAAACAACACGGGTACGTTAGAACAGTATGTGAGAAACATTATTGAACACATCAAATGGGCCGAAACACACAAACAACTGCCCCATATGTCACATTAAACACAGTAAAAATCAGAAAAGACACAGGTTCAAGCTTAAGTAATTTAATAGGAGGATATTTAATAGGAAACAGGAGAAGGATATGAGGACCCTGAGGAGCGTCCTTCCGCAGGATCAACTCCCCTCTGTCTCTCCAACTTCCTCCTCATTTTTCTCTCATCCCTCAAACTCTCTGTTTCTTTGTCTTTGGTTCCCAACTCTTGTCACTTTCTGGCAGTTTTTCACCTTCTCATCTTTACAACTCACAAGCCAGATGTTTTGCTTTTGTTCCTTTGTCTGGGGACGACAACCCATGTAGATTTGTTTGAACATGTACTTTATCATATGATATTCCTCGTGAGACTAAGCTTAGTCTTTTAAATGCAATGGCACTATGAACTGTGTTGTATTGTACCACATTTTTAAGGTTAACTTCCTGGATAGTAGTACACTATTAAAACCTTTCTGACTTGCACGCCTGATGTAAATTTATATTGTATTATTTATGAATGAGGCTGTGAGTATCTTTGTTGTTTCAGCACAACCAAACAAGGCTCTCACTGTGTAAAACAGCCCACAAAACATGAACAATTAGCTGCTTTTGGAACACTAAAGGCTGTTTTAATGTTCAACCTTCCCCGAATAGCTTGTCCCAGTAGTCAGTGGTGACAGCCAAGCATAATAACAAATGACTAACGGTGTGAGATTCTTGTTCACAGCAGATCTCCTTCCTTTATTTCCTTTACACGACTGTCAGGCGTCAGAGGTCAGAGTGAGCTGCTGAACAACACCTCTGGAGTCGTTATGGGATTTACTACATTTTTAAGGTGGGATCATTCATTAATTTTGTCATTATTACTGAAATCTACAAACATCAATCCAAACATCCATCAGAAACTGGCTTAAGACCACGTCAATTTTAAAAGGGATGGTGGATAGAGACGAGGGCAACAAGGACTGTAAACTCTTCAGTGAGCTGGAGGTGAGTGAACTTCAGCTTAGCTGTTTACTGAAACCCACTGAACTGGATTAATCTCACTCAGCACACTGCCCTATTTTACTGATTTATCATTTCACCCATCCTTGTGTATAATGGCACTGTCATTTTAAACATGCCAACAAATCACAAAGACAATTCATTGTTTACATTTTACTGGTGTGACACAAAAGAGGAGTCTCACAGATATGTGTTGCTAATCTCTACATCTTGTTGTGCATCTCTCACCTTAAATCACCCAAACGCAGACGCCAACTGAACACAGTGACGTGCTTTGCATTGAGAACCATTCATTTGCACATCAACTGCCTGGCATTGGGATGCAGATCAGAGTTGTATCTCTTAACTGGCATGAGTGTGTGCTTAGCTGTGGTACAGTATGCCTTTAAGAGCCAGAGCAAAGGTCTGTGCTGTGTGTTTGCCTTTGCCTTTACTGTGTTTGTGTGTCTTGCCTGCAGTGCCCGCATGGCACAAGCACGTGTGTGTCATTGTTCCTAGTGTGTTTCCATGTGCCGAGCGTCTGTTAGCCCTCTCCGCCACACACCCCCGTACCCCCCACCCGCCAAACAAAAGTATACGTATGCACACACAGAGCCGGCCACAGTGATGTAACAGAGCTAACACCAACGGATTGAAACAGATCTCTGTAAGCACCTTATCAAATCAGCTTATAGGTTTAAGAATGGAAGAGCCATACAGATACATATACACACACATACATACATAGAAGTATATACACATACATTGACCCCATAAACATACAGTTCATATAGATGAGTAAAGCTGCTTCTAAGAGATCAGATGAATTTGATAGTTTAGAGCATCTGTTTTTCTTTTTCCATGTATATGCAGAAAACTCAGAGCCATAGAAACACTGTATGTATAAAAAGAGTCACACTCCTACATACAGTATGCATGCACTTCTTCTTCAAATTGAAATAAATGAGAAACACCAGCGACAATAGCCTGCTGTGATTCACATAGTTTCAACAGCACAGATGAGAGGCAGATCATAAAAGCAGGAATTTGCAGAATGTCGGCAAGCGACTGGCTGATGGTATTTCATCTGCCGGCTGTGTTTTTATATACGAACCCCCTTAAGACAAATAACACCTGAGACTGACTGTGAATGAGACATATGAGGACAGAAATAATGAGGAAGGAACATACTGAGGAAGCACCTTTACATAAGCAAGGTCGAGCTTCTTCCTGGTTGAACACCTGGTCGTTACCATGGTGTCACCATGGTGACAGCCAGTAGTGGGTGGCTTAACCTGATAACCCCCCCCTGTCTCCCTCCCACCCATTTCCCACTGTGTCACATCATATTGTCTTCCTCTCCTTGCAGCGATCTCTGCATCCCCTCCCTCCCTTGCTCACTCTGTCTGTTTCACTCTGTCAATCTCTCACTGTGTACAGTGCAGGAATGTACAAGGCCAGAATAACAAGAGGCACTGAGCTCGCTTCAATTAAACAAGGTAAACTCAGCCGTTCTCTTATCATCAACCTGCACAAGTTTCATTCTCTTTATTAGTTTCTTCTTGCATCCATCTGTGCTTTCTCTATTCTTGCAGGTCACTTCCTCTTTATTTATTATTATCTCCCTAGAGATAAATGAAAAGAAAAACCTAAATAGATGCAGAAAGATGCAGATGATGCCACATAAGGCATTAAGGTAATTGAATAGTTTGAAGAGAATCAAAATTAGCCAAAAATCATATGCCATGCAATATTAAGGGAATGGTGTTCATGGAATCAATGCTAAGTAACATTTTCTTTAGGAACTTAATTTTGATTTCAGGTTTTTAAACACAGTACAGAACTCAGAAATGAAATAAAATAATAAAACCTCCAGCCTTTGGTACCGTGTGACATTATGATGTGATACACTATTCACACAGACCATATTATCAAGGTATTCATGAGATATCATATTACTGAGGAACTCCTTCCAGCTTAGTTCAGACAAAATAGCCAAACATAGACCTTCTCCCTCTGGTTCAGCCGATGTCGAGCTCGTCACCAAGCTCATGCTGTGGGAAATGATTGGGACGATGATTTCGCCTCGCTATTTTTTGCCAATTGCGTGGATCTCAGCTTATCTTTTTTACTTTTGTTATGGCTCCTGATTCTTGTGTTGACTGCGGTATATTAAGCTTTTCAAGTCAATATGCTGTATATGGAGGATGTTGGTAGATTATAGCCGCAGGCAGATGGAGCTGTGCCTTGAGTGCAGCCATTAGGCCCTACTTTTATTCATCACCCATATGCACGTCTGCAGCTTTTGCTGTCCATGTTTCTTCTTTTTCCTCACATCAACCTTTATTTCTGATTTTCACTGAATCAAGGTCTTAACTCTCTCTTGCTCTTTTGTTTCCTCTCCCTGCCCCCTCTCCCTAAGGGTCGCTGTGCCTTCTCCCTGGACTCGCTTCCGCAGAGGGGCTGGTAATGAGGTTTCACAGCTGGCTCGGGGAAGTATATTATCATCTATTCTCTAGTAACGAATACATCAGCTCCAGGTAGAGCAGTGCTTCATGCATTCATGCATAAACACATAGTACATACTTACACATATCTACAGGCAAACAGTCAGTTACTCATGCATACAAACAGCACGTCTTCGCCTACAGCCACTCTGAGCCCGCGGTGGCAGAAATCAGCTGCATGAAGGCTTCTCTAGTTTGGAGAGCTTGTGGAGAACTGGAGTGGGTTTTCCACTCCCCCCATGTGAGTGTGTGAAAGTATTTGCAAGCTCTGGTATCACAAAGCTGAAACATCCTGGTACAGCGGTTTCTATTCCCGATTACCTCTGAAAAAAATAAAATAAGGCTATTGTGCAGGAAAGTGGTGACACAGCTCCCTGCTTGTTGAGCCTCCACTGCAGACCAGACGTTCAGACACACTACAATAATGCGACCCTGCTGCCAAGTAGTGCCATGGTGTAAACATGTGAAGTAAGCAAACCCTCTTGGCTAAACACTGTTTGCACACGGTGGAGAGCAGGAAATTCAATGCCATCTATAATTATTCCTCCCCGAGTACCGCTCTCAACTCTTTCTCAAGGCAGTAGTGTGCGTGTGTGTTTATGTGTGCTTGTGTTTATAAGTGCATTAAAGAGTATTGCTGCTCTTTAGACCCTCTGCAGCAGTCAACAAATTATAGAGTGGGAAGCCTTCCTGTGGGAATATATTAGAGCAGCTTTATAGGTAGCTCTACTCAGTAAGGTTAGCTGCTGCTGTCAGCGTGGATTCCTAACTGTATGAATGAATCTAGGAGAGGAGGTGGGTGATTAGCCCGACTGGGGTCCGTTTAAGACCAGCCAGCTGGATCCAGCAGCCAGCCGGCTTTGACTTTCCCATTAAATCTGAAGAAAAATTGACTGTAAACTCAAGAATGTAGCCACACAGCACTTTGAGAATACAAACCCCACGTGAATTATCAGTCGCTGATGTTACTGAGAATAATTTGCAAGCACTTGTCTTTCTGGCTGTCAACAAATTTACAAATATTAACAGCTAAAAAATAGGCATATAATTGGCTGTGTTGTGGCTTATTGAACAAACTGTGAACAGAAAAGAAGAAAAACAACCTGAAAGACCTATTTTTTAATTAGTCAGAACTGAGTCAATAAAACAGCTTTGCAAGCTCTTAGTCATTTTGCAATCGCATAAAGGGTTACTGCAATTATTAGCCCCCATTAGCACACAAATTCTATCATGGAGCCATTGTTTTCTTTAATTAAAAACACACTGAAAAGGGTGTTTGTCAGAGAATCAGCGTACACGGTGGAACGGCAGGCAGAACGCACGAATCAGAGGCTGCAGCTTCACTTCCTCCGATGTTACAATAGCGAGCAAGCTCACAGGAAAATAAACTCTCCTTAGCCTCATTTTGAGTTTGACATATTAAATACAATATTATAAATAGAGTTTTTTTGTTTGTGTGAGTTGATTCCTTTGTGCACGCGTACACACATAGACAGAGCGGTTACACAACAGCGGCTAACTGATGAGGGTGTGATATGAGAAACAAAGCCTAAGGCCAGGATTTGTAATCTCAGTCTCTGTGACTGTGTGTCTGACAGTGTTGGGGGGAGTGTATTACTGCAATTTAATAAGGGTACTTTTTCAAACTTCATTTGCTACTTTTATTTTCCCTCCTCAAAAGGTGCTCTTTTTAATATTTATTTCAAGACCTAAGTGGCTATTTTCATCCTGGGAAGGAGCAGAAATATGTCACATTAAATGCATCTGAGAGCACCTTCAAAATAAAAGTAGTGAAGGTTTGATTGAAGTTACAAAGCAACTTAAAGAGAACTTCACAAAGACAAAGAAACACATTTGTCTTATTTCTGAATTGCTTTACCAGAAATTCACGACACTTGGCTATATTTCAGTTTCATCCAAAATATCCAGAAATGAGTTTTTAGTATATTACTTTACAAGATTAAAGCGAGCAGCAAATGCAAACTTCAAGCTTCAAAACTTCACAAACTTGTGGGTGGGTTGGTGTAAAGATACACAGCCTCACTGTAATCCAGTAAGAGATGCAACCGACTGTTACACTGCTGTAAAGATGTAAGAATAAACATAAGGACCTTGACCCAGCTGAAATTTGTTCATCATTAACTTTTTTATCATCTTTATAGGGCACTTATCTATAATAGTTAGTATGTCATGGTTTGTTCTGACCTACTCTACAGAAGGTATTTAATACAAAACATGCACCTTATGCAAAACAGTTTGGTATCTGTTGTTTCCATGAAAGGGAGAGAGAACAGGTGAGAGATACAATCCCGATTCCAAAAAGGTTGGTACGCTGTGTAAAACATTTCACCATACTGTATATTCAATTGAAAACAGTACAAAGACAATATATTTAATGTTTGACCTCATCAACCTCATTGATTTTTGTAAATATCTGCTTATTCTGAATTTGATGGCAGCAACATATTTCAAACAAGTTGGTACAGGAGCAACAAAAGACTGTGAAAGTTGTGGACTGATCCAAAAACACCTGTTTGGATCATTCCACAGGTAAACAGGTTCATTGGTAACAGGTGATAGTATCATGATTGGGTATGAAAGGTTCATCCTGGAAAGACTCAGTCGTTCACAAGCGAGGATGGAGAGAGGTTCACCACTTTGTCAAACACATGAATGTATAGAGGAGATTACTTACACGGGCTCGGGAAGATAAGATAAGATATACCTTTATTCATCCCACAGTGGGGAAATTTACAGGAACCAACTTTTTTAGAAATCAGGTTGTTAAGGTTGAAGAAAAATGATTTAACAAACATATAAACTGGTGGAGTAAGACAACAGGTGAGGTATTCCTCATGGTTACGTTTATACTATATCGTCCGACGGAGAATCTTCTCAACAGGTTTCTGACTGAGAGGAAATAAGGCTCTTCTCATCTAAATGATTTACCTTGAGATAAACTGCCTTTTTTTTTTGCTGTTATACAAGCAAACAGAAGCTCCAGCCAAGCAATTTGATTGGTCAAGATTTGTTCAACACTGCTGATTATGCATACAGTCATGCTCTGCTGGTTGCCATGCCAACACTCATGGAAACCAGGGACCTAGTTAGTCATCTGGACCGATTTGTCCTGGTCTTTATTTATTTTCCCGTCTTTATGCATGGAGCCTATGTGGAAGACAGCACTCATGTAATCAATGACAAGATAATAATTGATCATAATATTATAACACAAGCTTCAGTGTGATTGCAGGTACTTTGGCACTTTCTTTTAACTCACCATTTACATATTCATTTCTATGGGGAGTTAGTTTGTCAGCTTGTTTCTCTCATGCTTCAGTGCAGTCAAGATGTTGTGCTCTGATCAGTTTCAGTAACTTATTGCCCGCAGTAAATAAATCAGGAAAATAGTTTCAGTAAAGTTTCTTTTCATTCATTTCATTTTACAAGTTGTAGCTGCTGCTTGTCCCTCCACATGGCTGAAGCATGGATAATCAACTTTAATTTGAGAGTGATTACGTTATATCATGTGTCTCACAAGCAAACAACAGGTCTTTTCTTAAACAACAAATAGGATGTTGTGTTTTTGTGCCTGCTGAAAAAAAATGCAAATAATCTTGGGCTGCATGCAGTCAGGCGTAGCAGCCATGCCTCAATAAACACTACAGTAAAATAATAAGACCTTATCTCCAGGCATCATGTTGATAGCAATCACTGGACTCTACTACAGTATAACCAGGATTTTTTTTACTTTTATCCCCAGAGGCTGTGGGATGAGGGGCTGCATTCAAGAAACACAGACAGCAAAACATGGAGCACAAAAGCCATACTGACATTATACTAATACAGGATGAGGCTGTTACAATAACGGCTTCTATATTTCTTCTTCATGTTAAGTTTTCTGTTATGAAATCAGTTGCATTTTAAGGTTTCTGGATGATTTTGTGCATTCAGCAAAACCTTAAAAAAATGGTATTTGTTTGCTTTGTCTTTTGGTAAAAACGACAAATTACCTGAACGTTCCACTGTCAGATGTTGCAACCTGCTTGCTTTAGCATTGCTGCCATAAAAAAAAGTGACTATAGTCAATATTTTTATATTAACAATGTTTCAAATGTGAAAACAAGGGGTCACTCGTACTGAATCAACAGAGAATCATCACCTGAATCTGCAGCTCCCCCTCAGAGCTTTACACTGAGTTACAGCTCATTGTTTAGCTCATAACTTCACTTGCTTCACTCTCACTGCTCTCATAGCGTCGGCAGCTGTATTCAGTGAAAACAGCTCTAAAAACCCACTGCACACGACCTGTTTAGCATCTAACAGCAGACAGACACAGTGAGCGACTAGCTGGTGAACATAGTGGAGCAGCTAAAGAGCCAAGTATTTCCATCAGGAGTTTATAGAGAGACCAAAAACAGAGTTAAAGAGAGTGATGATTGGACTTACTTTCACCAGGTGGATACAAACACGACTCCAAATGAATGTTAATGTTGCTCCACAGCTGCTGGATGTGTACATAAGCAACTGTTTGCTAATTAGTTCACCATATGTCAGTGATGTGTTCACAACTTGTTTCCGCTGAACCTAAGTGGCCAAGAACAATCAGTTATTGCAGGTTTAATGTCAGTAAAGCAGAAACAGAATAATGAGCTTGTAATATTTAGGCCCTTTACTCTGCAGCTTTTTAAGCCAACACGTGACCCTGCTGGCCTGGGATCAAATCCCAGTCCAGTTTTTTCTTTGTTCCTGTCCCTGTTTGTGTACAAAGTGAGCAGCCTGTTCAGTGACCATAAAACACAGAGCTCCTTCCTGCTGAACTGTATAAAGGCCATTAATCATTAAAGAGTGTATTCACTGTAAGAGCCAACACCACAGACCTTTATCAGATGCACTTTCTGGTGCATCATGCTAACTTCCTGTGGCAGAGGCGGCTAATGGCTACATTACACTTCTAATAGCGTTGTTAAATTAAGGTTTCTGTCCTTTACAATAGCACTGAAACATCCTGTGGCACTTAAATTGCAAAAAGCAAAGACACCCTCCACTTACAGCTCCTCTGCAAATATAAGTACTCGGGGAAACTATATTTTAATGTCTTCTTTGTCAGATTTGAACTCTGACCTTTTAGTTTTTTTAAAGTGTTGGGCTTGCAGCTATGGATATCTTTATTCCACTGCTGCAGTTATGACTCTGGATTCTGGATCCAGCAGAAAATGAGCAACCAAACTCCTATCTCCTTTTAGTTGCTCTCACTACCATCATTCACATGTCTCATTTCTCAGTTGCCCCCTCATATCTCTCTCCAAGCCCTTGTCTTTTTGTACTGTCATTCAAAAAGACCTATCCTTTGATATGCTGACATCCTCATCTCAGCCAGAATCCACTCTGCTCCTCTCTTTGCTCCCTCTCCTTCCTGTCACAAGCATGATCAGCTGTTTCCTGCGCTCCAGCTGGCAGTGTACCCGACAGCTCTCTGCTCTCTGTCCTCCCTCTTCATCATTCCCTTCTCCCGGTTTACAAACAGATAACCCTTTAATCCATCAGCTGCTTCTCCTCTCTCCAGAAACAGGTAGAGCTCCCTTTCATGCTGTCATCTCCCCTCACACACACACACACACACCCAGGGCTGCATTCCCTCTCTCCTGACAGATGCCAGGTAGGTGCCTTTGATCACACGTTCTTCCTATCGCTTCCTCTCTGTGATCAGAGCTGTCACGAGAGGTTGACACAGGTTTATGTTACATGGCTGCCTCCTGCCACTCCCTCGACTCTATGTCTTGCTTCTTCACAATACAAAATGGCTGTTCAAAACCCTGAGGCCAAATGAATTAACATGCCAAATGTGAGCTGTGCCAAAAAATGAAAAAAATTACCCTCTGGCAACCCAAACACTGATGTGACACTGTGTGTAGAGCTGCAAAGATTAATTGATTAATTGATTAGTCCACTGAAAGAAAATGAACATAGTGGAGCATTTAGCAGCTAAAGAGCCAGATATTTTCCTCCAAAGATGATAGAGACCAAAAACTGAACCAAAAGAAAGTGAATATTTGACTTACATTCACCAGGTGATCAGAAACACGACTCTAAACGGATGATAATATTGTTCTCTAGCTGCTGGATATGTGAAGAAGCAAATGCCAACAAGTTAAAATGTCAAATGTTTTCACAACTTGTCTCCGCTGCTCCCAAATGGCAAAAAAAAATCAGTTATTACAGGTCCTTTTCTTTGGCATCCTTAACATCAGCAAACCCCTCATTACCGATCTATGGACATTACTGATGATTAATAGAAACACACAGAGGGACATTAGTGAGGAAAGTCTGCTCCAAACATGAGTCAAAAGCGAAGCCCACCTCCACTTCAGACACCTGCCTGCTGCTCTTCTTTACAGCACCAACATGTGCTGTATTAGCTGTGATGTTTAAAAAAAAAAAACCCATCCCACTTACTAGCACACATTGGTCGAAGGTACATTATGCCTGGGTGGTCTAAAAGCTTTCCACAGTTTTGAGGCTGCATGCCACCATTCCCCAAGACATACAAAAACATATACAGACATGCTGCCACGTCTGAAGCTTTTCCACATCTTTGCAAGGAGCAAAGATACCTTATAAATGACCAGAGAAAACGAGAGAAAGATGGAAACGTGAAAGTGAAACAGAACGTCACTAGTTTGGCTTGAATATTCTCAGCTCCATCCCCACATCAGAGCTCAGCCAGGGGCGGCTCCGCTGTCCTCATCTCATCGGGTAAAACTAAAGTCCAGTACATATTTTCAGAGAGAGAAATGAAACATAAAACAGGCAAAGACAGAGTGACATTAAAGCACAAAAGAAAAAACTCAAAGACACAAAGAACAAGCGGAAATGACCGTCAGACAGTGAGATTTTAGACAACAAAGATTTGCAGAGTCCTGTATTGTGCACCACCACCAAAGTGCTGATGCTATACAGACGCCATGATAGTGATGACGAGGTCTGATGGTATAGGAGGACAGAGGAAACGCTGACCCTTTTGGAGGCGAGCCCGAGGGACCGAGGAAATGAGAGAGCGCACGAGGGAAAGGAGAGAGAGAGACTCAAAGAGGATTCAAAGAGGGAACAACGAAGGTCAGAGAGAGGCGGTGGGAAGAGGAAGCGTGAAGGTGAATAAGCCCAAGACATCCACTCAGCTCCTTCAACCGTCCGCTAACTATTTGGTGTTTTACATTTGCACACATTTCGCACATGCATAAACATCCGCGTGCACGCTCAACACAAAATGCCTGCTTTTGAAGCTGTGGCCTGAGACGTGAAATTGCTCTTGTATGCTTCAATCGATTCTCCTCTCATCCCTCTGTCAGCGTCTAGACTGCCTGTCCCTCTCTCCCAGTGAAACACAAGGTAAGAGATGAGATAGACAATGGGAGAACAAGGTGCTGAACGGTGAAATAAAGATGTATCTGTGGTTGTTATCATTGGTTGAGAAAAAAAAAACAATGTTATACAGGAAGTTGTTTTCCCTGGTTGACCAAGAAGTCAAGAGAAAGCACCTCTGGAGCTGATAAGGATGTTTGATTTAAACTCACATGCTGCAGTTAAGGGGCAGTTTATCAGTTAATAACATCATCCTGCTGCTCCAGATACAAACTGTGTGGAAGCAAAGGAAAGCAAAAGCTATTTTGAAACCTTCCTGGGGACAACTCCGGCCCTCAAAAGGGACTCTATGAAAGGTAGCTAAATTATGCTTCATCAGATCTGCCTGTCGGGTGGTGGAATAGCTTCGGACACTCCTCCCCTCACACCTTTGTGGAGCTGTGTGGAGGTGAGGAAGTAAGATGGGTTTGAACTTCTCTCTAAAACTCTATTCTTTTATTCAACTATTTTTGTCACTTTTTGTAACTGCAACCGAGTGCACTATGGACATGAAAATGTGTGCTTTTAGTCCTATATTAAAACTATATCTATGACTTCAGGAAATAAGAGGATCAACTGAACCTGGTCAGCCAAAAGATTGCTAATACTTCTAATTAAATCTAAACAAATACAACAACACTGGAGTTTTATGTCTGTATTAAGCTTTGTTTAAATTAGCATGGCTTTGTTTCAGACTTGCAGGCCAGTGTGGCAACTTCTTTTTTCCGTAAAATCTAAACAAATTCTCTGGAGTTTTTTCCAAAGATAGACTCCTTTCCAAAGAGACTAGACTCGTCTATATCTGTCTGTTCAGGCTCTGGGAAAAACCAGCGACCAGCAGACACACAAACCCAAAGGCCAACGTGTCGGCATGCTGCTGGTGTGAAGGGACCACACAGAGGGTCAAGGATCTCTGATGACGGCTTTGATGAAAGGACCTCCTGTCCTTTACCTCCTTTGTCCTACCATTTGCTCTGCAGCAGCCCTGTGTGCTCACTCCTCCTCCTTCACTTCCATCACAGGGTGTCTCACCAATGTGACTTCCTCCCCCATGTTTTCCTGCCCCCCTACTGTGAGAAAGCCCTGGAGTCAAGTAAAGCATCCCCATGCTGCTCTACCCCCTCTCCACCTCCTGAGAGAACTACATCCTCTGTGACCTCTGCCTCCCCCTGTCTCCCCCTTCCTCCCTCTTCTGTCTCCGCACACCCATCCCCATCCTCTTTCCTAGGTGGTCTTCCCAGCAGTGTGTAGCTGATGCCCTGCAGTCAGGATTAGCTTGATTTGTAACCTTTCAGGTTGTTCTTTCTAAGCACAAGCTTCTCCCTGTTTTCATGTCTGCATCTAAAATTAAGGTTTAGGATGTTTAAATCTATTATCTCTTTACACATTCATTGATTTTATGCATTTTTCTTTTCAGCTGGCCCCAAAGAAATGAACAAATAAGTCTTGTGGTAAATGCTGAAATTAATCAAAGTGAATCGAAAGAAAACTATTTTAATAGTTGATTAATCATTTAGGCCATTTACTAAAAAAAAAATGCAGATCACTTCCTGGTTCCAGCTGCTGAAACATGGGACTGTGTTGCTTTCGTCTGATTAATATCATTTTATAAAAGGAGTAATCTGAGATGTCACCTTGCACTCTGAGAAACTGTGATGGATGTTTTTCATTACTTTCTGGCATATAATAAACAATTAAAAGATTAATCAACAGATTTATTAATAATTAAAATAATCATTAGTAGCAGCTCTAAATCAGCAGAAATGTGCTGGTGTTTCTCTTTGACTTTGCAGGTATTTAATGGTCATAGTAACATATTTCCTACCATCCATCATCTGTCATAATCCCATGTATAATACTGCTGCTGTCACTTGAAAATTTAGCTTCATTTTCATCTTCATATCTCTCTGTGAGCTGACAAAATCTTAAGACACTTAAAAAAGTGTTTTTGTAGATGATTTTCACTCCATTGAGGAAGCACGACACACTGCTGCACACACTGTGGTTCCAAAACTCATTCCATTTCTATTACCATCTTTGTCCCCTTCCTCTGATATTACAAAGGTTTAGCAGATGTTTAAAGGAGAAAATGACATAACACGTGCAAGAGAACAGAGAATGAGAGAATCAGCATCAGAGGAGAAAACGGCTGGGAGACAGCAGTTACATCCACAACGCTGCATTTTCTTTTCTCCCTCAGAAAAGAGTAGTGCCCTGCAGTCACAACTCACGTGATGCCATGTGTGTGTGAGAGAGAAAGAGAGAGAGAGAGAGAGAGAGAGAGAGAGAGAGAGAGGGAGAGAGAGAGAGGGAGAGAGAGAGGGAGAGAGAGCGAGAGAGAGAGAGAGAGAGAGACTGCTGGCAAGTTAAAATGCCCTCTGTGCTGGAATTTACCAGATGGCACTGGACAGAAACAACCAGGGGTATTACTACCACACACACACACACACACACACACACACACACACACACACACGCACACACACACACACACACACACACACAGCATATTTTGGGTCTAATCAGGAATGGAGCAGCATGCAGTGGCAGGAATAGATGCAGGTTTACATGCACTGAAAGCAACGTATGAAATCTTTAAGTGAGCATGTGTAATAATAAACATAACATTTATTAGATGTATTGTACTTGACCAGACTGTACTTGTGTTTCCATAGAGCACATTACAATCTGCTACCAATACCATACAATCATGCATAATATACTGTAGTTTAATGCAACCAACCCACAATAAATAATATCTTTGTGAAGTGTGCAATGTTCATTATTTACTAAGAATTTGCCAGAAACATGTATATTCAACAGGTCATTGAGGGTGCTTGTGGTATTTTGCATTAGATTTCATTGTCAGTGTATCTACTATTCTGTCTACACCTACACAATAAAATGCATCTAGTGCACTACAACTTTTAACCATGAAGTTAATTCAACAGAGAATTGATCTTGGACTAAGAAGCCCACAGGATGCCCCAGTAGTACTGGTCTGTGCAAAATGAATGAGTTATCAAAACAGACACAAAATTAGTGTGTGACTGTCTGTGTTTGTCTTATGCAAGACATGCGGTTTCCTTTTTGTTATGCTTCTTCATTGTTGTCTGGTGAGAGATCTGAGCCACTGGTTACGTTTGTGTTGTGCATGACAGGAAAAAGGCTGCCTCAGTGAGGAGACACTGGAGGCAAAACGAGCAAAAACAGGAAGTAACAGGGCAGCGACAAGGAGGAGGGGCGGCGGCTGGGGACCCTATCAAGATCTTTGACGAATACTGTTCCACCCCAAGGCAGGAAAAATATGGATAGAGATGACATAATCAGCCAAGGAATGCTGTTTAGGGGATGTTGTGCTGCCTTTTATGTCACCATAATTAAGATGTTTACAACCATTCTAAATAGTATACCTGTAATAAAGACTCAGCTTCTCACATGAGGATGACAAGTTCACAGCAAGGTGCATGCTGAGCTTAAGGCTATTTTGAGAATGAAGATTCACACAGATGTAGTCTCGTCTATTCAACGCCACCTTTAGATTAATAATTAAACTGGATTACTGTACCAGCCATCTCTTAACGGTTCTAGTGAGCCTTAAACCACACTGAGCTATGAACTGTAACTGTACCGAGATCAGCTGACTGAGCTATTCTGTGCAGAGCTAAATGCAAGCCGGCTAAACTTAGCTAAAACGTGCCAGCCTTACTCACCCACAAACATCCGAGCTTTCAAACCCACTAGCCTGGAATGCTGACTGAAGAGTCAGTGAACGTTGCTGTCTCGCTCATAACCGTCTATTTAGTCAAAATGATCTCTGGCGCACAGAAGCCACTTCACAAAAATGTGTAATTAAACTGAACTATAGGTCGATATCTGATGTCCTCTGAGAAAGTCAAAGTTCTGCTGCTTCCCTCAAGATAAACTGATGCTTCCTCATTACAAGAAACTGAGACAAAAAAATGGATGAAAAGCCCTGAATCTTTCTAGTCCAAGGTCCAGTGCTTCATTACTGCCAGCTTGTTCAGATAAGAACACACATACACACATGAAATACACACACACACCCACACACACACACACACACACACACACACACACACACACACAACCCTGCTGGGATCATTAGAAATATTCATACTCAGAGTGCTCTATAGCATCCAACATGCAATGACAAAGACAGCATGAAGGCCAAATATACCCTCTCTCCATGCTTCCTCTTTCTCTCTATCATTCACGTACAGACACACACACACACACACACACACACACACACACACACACACACACACAGTCTGGGTCTCTCTTCTTTGAGCTCTATCTTTAACTCCTCTCTGACCTCTTGTACTCTTCAGTGACTGTTTCCCACCTGACGTATCTCTCTGTGTGTGAATATGATAAAATCTGAAAAGATGCAAAAGGAAAAAAAGGCAGATGGGTTTCCTGTTTTCATCTCTGACTTCACAACAACCTTTCAAGCCACAAACATTTCCTACCAATTGTTTTTCACTCTTGCTATTACAGCTGGCAGATTCAAACACGACGTGCGCGATCAATGTACTGTTACATCCTGTTCGGCATACATCTTTCAGTGCTTCAGTACGCAGGAGTTTGTCTTTGTGAGTTTAGTACAAGGACACTGAAAGGGTATAAAGTGGTTGCGATAAACAAAAAGTTCAGATAGTGCACTATGATAAAGGAGCGGGATTACTGGTATCGACACAGACTGTTCACATCGAGGCAAACCCCTGAAAGCCTCGATATCGACGCTGGCTCACATTATCAGCAGAGGATTAAGGCTCTGGTTTAGTTAGTGCTTGGTATATGTGACACAGGATGAACTCTGAGGTTGCTACCTAACAATGAAATGATCACTTAAAAGGGTTCTGAAATTGTTTTGATTCTGATTTTGAATTTTTCTTGAAACCACATCCTCATTGTTACTTTACACAGAAAAAGGACCAGATGATCTAACAATCCTACAAGTTTATGTTACGGCCACCAGTTGTATTTTTCAAAAAGATGTTAACTTTGTGAATAATACATGGTGCCATAGCTTCTGTATTTCATCCAAAATTGACCCAGAATCCAAAAGTAAATCCACCTGCTGTCAGTATCATGTCATTGCATGCATTGTTGGCTTTCTCATCAAAGAAGCTGATGTTTTCTAAAGCAACTGTTGATCTTTTGTATTGATGATTAAACTGTGAGAGTTGCATGTCCACCCAAGCCATAGAAGTGCTACAACTGTCAGTCCCCTAACATCATCTATAGAGAAAGTGAACAGGGCTTTCATTTTTGGAACAAGGCTGCCAGAGAAACTTCCTCCCACTCTGAAACTATTGATTGGTCTAATCTCGAACAATTGTGATAACTGACTCATCATTTGAGTTATTTATCAAGCTGAAATGCCAAACGTTTCCTGGCACCAGCTCCTCACTGTGATGCTGTTTTTGTTTGTTTTACAGCACAAAAATTGAAGCAATTAATCAATTAGCAGATTAACTGATTATGAAAACAATCATTAATTGCAGCCTCTATTAGCTACAACACACATCAGGAGTCAAATATGGGACATTGCTCTTAGACTATGCCAAGTTCAGTACAAAAGCTTGTCAGAGCTTTTAAATTTTGAAAGCACAAAAAAAGTAATTAATTGACAACCACAACATGCTAAAAGTCTGGGGTGGAAAACGTGTGTGAGGACTGCAAGCCAGCTGGAACATCCAGCCAATGAAACTTGACCTTTGGACAACTGCTCTGTGGCTAATGTCTGCCCTGTCTGGGACCTATAGAGTCTCAACACTGACCCTCTAATTCCCTCAGTACGTGTTGTCTGTCCGACCACGCTGGCACAGAACGTTCGAATATCGGGACAGATTTAAGCACCGATCTAGAAATGGCAGCCTGTCCCAAAATGCATCAGGAAGAGGGACAGTTGATTCTCGTTAGCGAGCTGCTCTGACGCACACACCAACAGTCTGTGCTGGCAAGGCAAGGCTTTAATATAAATGTCCCCTCAGCTGGAAATTGTTTCCAGTGCAGCTGAAAGGCTCCTTTTATTGAGCTACTCAAACACCCCCCCTCCCCTCCATCCCCTATTTCTCCTACAGACACACATGCGCACACTCTCTTTCTACTCAACATTTAGACTTAAAGGGAAATACAGCGTGGTTTTTTTCACTTAAAGCCTTTTGTGTTACATCCATTTAAATTATATGTAGGAAAACTACAGCTTCATGGAAAGTTGCCCTCTTGCAACATCTTCTGAATCCCAATGACATTTAAACAAGAGACTGTATCAAGATTCATGAGTTTGTCAATGCAATTAATGCTTAGGGTAAAACCACAATCAATACAGTATATAAACTGAGCACACTGAATGAGCACATTATTTGTGCAGAACTTCCATTAGAAACTTATTATCTAAAAAGCACACATAAGCCACTGACTGAGCAACTCGCAGTTTGCATGAATGATTTACATTAGTTCACATTAATGATTAGCAAAAAAATGTCTGAGTAGAATATTTGATGAGACCAACATGCCCCTTTACACAACTGCCTCAGTTGATATGAGTAATTATACAGATGAGCTAAGTTTTTTCACACTGTTGCCTTCAGTAAATGAGATCTCCTGAAAGTGAAGTGCAGTAAAATGAGCTTTTGTTCGTCTCCTCGTCTTCCTCTCTACATGTCTGTGACCCTTACTCATCTCGAGTTTCTCTTCCTCCTTTCAGTTTCTCAGTTAAGCGACACAGCATCATATGAATTACATTTCTTTAGTATGAGGAGGCAGGAACTAAGCTTCTCCTTTTTGTGTTTAAACCAAAAAGTTGCTGTTTTATGGACTCAGGACCAAAGCTGCTATGGAGGACATCAGGTCATGTCTTTGGTATCATTTGGGGGGTGTAATGACGTTGGTTTACACTTACTGTTTTTTTAAGCAAAAAGAAAACTGATTTCAGAATTACATTCCTGCCATCGTGGAGAAGGCTTTCAAAAGCATTATGGCACAGCGCCATTCGGTAGTGACACAACACCATTAGATACAAACAATGGCCTTTAGGCACAGCCCTAGTTTGTGCAGTTCTCTGGAGCAAAAGTGAACTGGAGTGGGTGTTCCTCCACTGTCAGAGCCAACAGCAAACACACACTTAACAGGAAGAACAGGTTGTGCTTTAACTGGTGTCGCTATGCAAATGTGTGTATGCATAAATACAAAACATACACATAATTCAAAAGTGGCTGCAGGCATACAGAGTCTAGTTAGGACCATCTGAGTGCTCACATATTACTCACACTTACACCCACTCATTTATGTCATTCTCTGACTCTGTAACACTTGGCATAAAAGAGTGTCCTCACTTTACTTCTGTCCTGAGGTGTTCAGTGTCCAGCACGTACTGGAGGGACTTCAGAGAGCTCACTGTTCAGGAATCAGTAATCAGCACTGAGAATTTGTTGTACATTATGTCACCATCACTGCTCAGACAATATTAATATTCAAGGACATGAAGACATGCGGCATACAACAACAAGTGCCTATTCGCAGCCAAGGGAGACCAGAATCAAAAGCGTAGACCAGAAGTTTCCTCTTGAACTGAGACCCTGGGAGCCCCCAAAACGGAGGAGTAGTTCAACACATTCCTCAGCCTGAGCAAAGCCATACCTGCCAACAGCGAGTGCTGAAAAGAGGGGGATTTTCAAGCAGAATAAGCCCTTATCCCAACACGCACACACTGACTTTCTTTTCTTAGAAACCCTCCAGGTCACTCACAGAACTATTGCGTCTTCTGGCTGGGCTGATCAGAAATGCAAACCAACTACAAAAGAGACAGGGTCTCACTTTCAAGCCTGGTGAGTGATAAAAGTGATGAAATCTAATAGCCGGTTTCATCCTGAAGATTTAATCTTGGTGGTTATTGAAGTTTGCTTTGTGAAATGTGCCTCTTGCTTAAAATTATCATGAGCTTCACGGTCAACAAAAACCTCTTAACTCCAGTTTTAACTTGGCTTCCCAATACAAACATATAAGTTTAGGTAATAGTTTGATTGAGACACTTACAAGTTTGCAGTAACCCGAGTTTAAATGAGTTGTCTGATAGTGGAGTTACTGTCTGGGAGTATGTGGGACAAGTTTAGCTATGTGGAGCTTTAAGCGTAACATGACAGCTGTAAAATGCAGGGTTTTTTTCCCCCCACAACCCCGACCAATGCCTCTCGTTCTCCACCCACTCTACTTTCCTTTGTCAGCTTTGTGTCACATGCACAGATAGCCAAAGAAATCAGGTTAAGCTGTATATATACACAGTATAGTAGCCTAACTCAAATATGACTACAACCCTATAGCAAAAAGAACATAGACTACTTTTTATGCACAGTGCATGTTGAGAAAATCTAAAATTCATAGCTGTCAAAATACAGGAAATGTTCTATTCATTTACTCCTGAAAACTTGATATTTCAGATGTTTTTCACCAACAAAATCAATATGGGTCCCATAGAGGAAACATGCAGGTATACAGCATATAATAAATAAGTGATCAGCTGGAACAGACATGAAAGATGGAAAGAAAAAACAAAAGCGCAAGTGTTGACAGGTATGTAGAACTAGATCTGCCTGGTGTCATCACTCATATCATCGCATAGGATGCACATGCACAGACACATGCCACAGTGAAGAACACGCAGACAAACATAAGCTAACAAACCGTTACATAAGCAATCAATGGATGAGAGGTTCTCAATAGGACTTCCTGTCGTTGCTGTAGACATGGATTAATACAATTGAATTAACCCTACACAATCACAGAGGTCTGCTGGACATGAGCTTTGCTAACTGTCAATACAAATACAAAATGCAATGAAATCCTTACAGAGATAAAGATAAATAATACAACACTGTTACAACAGATTGGAAACTTTTCACACCAATCACAACATCCATTTGTCTATTATTATTCTAACTGAGTAACCACATCATTTATCTTGAGCAGAACACAAACTTTAGCTGCTGTGTTGTACAGTCTATCAGTGTTTCAACTTTGAGTCATCAATTTCCTAAAATGCTTGAAATTAATATAAATGGAGCACAAGAACTCCTGCACCTCCACAATTGCTGTCAGAACTTTCCGTGGTGCTCCGAGGCCTACATGTGACAATGTCAGAGTCAATATATCAACTCCTGCTCCCGGGCGGGATGATGTAATCCTGATCGGTGACTCAGACACATGGCATCGGCAACGCGCACATATTCACTGACGTGCTTCATCCAACTGTTGGGGTTCAGCGGTGCTCTTTCCCTCTGAATGTGTCAATCAAAGCCCTGTTAGCAGCTCTTGACTCGAGGCCAAAGACCGCCTGCGGACCTTCCTCTGTTCTCTAGCTACTCGGTGTCATAAGTGCTGAGCTAAGCTCGAGTGGGAAGAGCAGACAGGGAGTGCTGTTTTCAGCAGCAAGGATTCCCCACCCATTGTTCTTTCATCCGCGACCAACACACCGCTGACCTCTGACCCTAACCTTTGACTCCTTTGTGTGTGTGTGTTTGTGGGTGTGTGTCAGTGTTTCTGTGCGCCCCAAGGGGACTCTTCACAATGCGGGAATGAACTATAAACTGCTTTAAAAGGACCAAAATTATAATTAGCCACACACAAAGTAGCAAAGGTAACTAGCTTCTAGCCACATACTCATACAGTAACCACTATTCTGAATAGATATTTAGTTCATGATATATTGAGAAATGTATTAAATGTATGTATGTTTTCCACTGTGGTCCTTGTTGTAACAGAGAGGAATCAGAGAGGCACAACTGAAACAATCAGCAAATTATGACAGAAAATTCATTGGCAATAATTGTGGGCAATTTAAGAGCAATTTAACTCATATTGCTCATATAGCTTGATTGATACACAAAGTGTTCACTACAAATGAACACTTTTGCCTGACAATCGAAGGGTTAATACGTTCCATCGTACCTCCTGGTCTGGTTGAGAATTGTGGCTGTGATTGCCACCTCCAACACAAAGTAACACATACTCACCACTGCACAAATGACAGGGCGTTTGAGTACTACCCACTGAGTGTGTACGTGTGGTAACAGTGTTTATTTCTTCATATTATACCAGGATCAAATGTGTGCCTTCAGTGACCACTTCTGACCAAGAGGAGAAGCTGTTGTGACTACTTTATACGAATGGCTTTAACAATGGTTAATAAGTAGAGAACTAATGTTTTGTACATCAACTATAAGAACAACTCTTGGGTTGCCAGGTTGTGGAAAATCCCTATGACTGTTATTTAACCTCCTCCAGCGGACAGTTTCAGGAGAAGTCTTTACTTAAGTAAAAGTAGTAATACCACACTATAAAAATACAAGTAAAAGTACTGCACTCAGGAGTGAACTTCTGTAAAAGGACTGCAGGGCAACTTAACTAAAATACATTCATCAACATTTACAACTGCAGACTTTTGTTGATGGCTTATCAGGAAGTAAGAAATCTGTGATGACTTATTGATGACTTAATTTACATTTGTAACGGCAAAATTGATTGCTTCTTAGCAAGTTACAGCCATTCATCTTTATTAATGACTTACAGTCGCAGCAGCATTTGCAAGAAGCAGTTAACTTAACATTTGTCAAGTTGATTACAGAAATATGCTGATTCAAGAGTTTAGAGCTGCTCATCCATTTGTCACCATTTTTGTCTCCACTCTTCACGTCTACAAACCTCTGATTGCTTTCACCAACTAGAGCTGTAATTAATGATTGTTTTCAATGTCAATTAACTGATTATTTTCTATTATTAATCATTTCGTCTTCAATTACGTTATTTCTTTATCTGACCAACAGTCCAAAAGCCCCAAAGTATTCTGCTTAAAGTTAAAAAGAAAAACACACAACACAACTTACAAGATATTCACATCTAAGAAGATTTAATTTTTGCTGTAAAATAGCTGCTAATTAATTTTCTGTCTGATGATTCATTATTTCAGCTCATTCCCAAACAAGGGAAACTGAATTACTGAAAAATATCTGAATGGTGGGCAGCAATTGCAGATTTTTTGGAGCCAGGTAAGCCCTTCTTCTCATTAATGGCTTATAACGAGCATTCTAAATAATTTATTAAACATTAATAAATGTATTAGTTACAACTGATAAATCCTAATGAAAGAGAGGAGTCATCATGTACTTCCCTCTGTATCTATGTATGTATGTATGTATGTATGTGTACCTGGATCTCCCTATCTTGTCTGCTGTGCTGGGACACATCCGAGGCGCTGATGTTTGAAATGCACTCTCTGCTCCATGGGACTCTCAGTCATTTCTGAGTGTATTTATTCAGCGAGGCTTATCAGAACTGAGGTGCTTTATTCTTCTTCTGCTTCTGTACTACACTCCTTCTTGTCAGCTCGTTGTTACAAACACACACACACACCTGCAGTGCACCCTGACTCAATCCCGCCACATACTCACTCACACTCACGAGGGCATCCAGACCTCAGATCCAAGCGTCCCACTGTTGACATGGGGACCATTTCGACCCTGTCAGCACTTCTGAGGTCTGCCTAGAGCGAGGCAATTTGCCCCCTCCCCATCCTTCACTCTTCCCATCACTCAACCCCCTCCCTCTTTTTCTCTTTTCGAAGAGGGAAGGAAAAAAAATCCCATCCTCCATTCTCAAGAGGCATGACTATTCCTTCTCCTATTCTTTCTCTCAGATTCATTCACCCACAATGTTGGCACCAGCAATCTCCTCTCCTCCTACTCTCACTCCCACTCTATACAGCCTTTTTAAGAGTGTGTGCATACACACTCACTTGCTCCTTCCACAGACTCAGAGAGAGGTCTGCATCCGCTGCTGATTTCAACCACACAGGATGAGTTAAACGCAGACAGCTGATACTTCCCCAATTTCCTCGGGGAACACAAGAAGCTCGGATGATGTATAGATTGAGCTAAGCCACAAAGAATTATGAACATTTACTCTGGCAGAACTCCTGAAACGTCTTACTTACGTGCACAGTTTGACCTTTATGTCTGCTGCAGGCATGTTAATAACATGAGCCTGAAGCCAGCAGCTCTGGCATGAATAAAACCAATTTAAAACAATGCTTGAGAGCTGGCAGTTGAAAAAATATTTTTGCTTCAGCATTAGAGAAATGAATCGCATGCCCGACACTGGCGATAAATGATGCAACAATAATGCGATACTTCCCCAACAGGGAAATTTGCAGAGCGCATATCAGGCTGAGCTTTAAACCAGCTGGCAGGGATTCAGAGTGTTGCTTGAAGACACTCCAGCAGGGAGGCTGGAGGCTTGAACCAAACTTCTTCGGCTGAGTGATAATCTTATGCTACTGCTCTAATACACATGAAAAACACTACCACAGTCACCACAACTGCAAACTGACCCATAACAGCGAGAGTCACACATCCACACAGATGGTGACATAACACAAGACCTTCTATGAACGTTCTTTAGGATTCATGAGGATTTGATCATAACAGGTTCGGCTCATGATTATGTCCATAATCCATGGAAATTCCTTGCAATGTGCTATACTTAGATCCACATATACGAGAGCTGTGTTTCCACCATACATTTTCAGTATAGTAGCCTTGAATCCAGTACCTACACTTACCTACATCCTAGATCTGTTGTGCGTTTCCACCGCAGACAGTACTCTTAAACTGGGAAGGGTTGTTAGCGGGGCTTCGCAGCTAAACCCCTTCACTTTTCCTGCAGTTCGTAAAAAAAAGACTGACACACTCTAACATATATACTGTACATTTACTGCCAGATTGACAACCTACCGCAAACTTTTTCCTCTGCTCCACTCGCATTCACCATCACTTTTCTGCTGCTCATTCTCGCTCACTCAACCACGCACTCATTACGCAAACCCATTACACACTGAGCTACTACTAACAACAAGAACATAATCGAACGCTTCCTGTCCAAAATATGTGCAGAATGTGGACAATCTTCTCGGCTGTTGTTGTTGTGGTTGTTTATTACAATAATGAGACGAGCTTTGTTTGAGAAAAGGCTCCAGGCAACAAGACAAAATACTGCTGAAATAAACAGAAGAGTTGGGAAATCCTACAACAGAGCGCAGACGTGGAGACGACTCTAGTTGCTCTGAGTCTTTCTGACCAATCAGTGATCTGCAGTGTTTTAACTCCACCTTTTAGTATAGGCTCAGTTCGCTTGGAACCACAATGGGAGTGGAGTGGATCTGTTAGTACCATCCACAACTTTTGGAAACACAAACCGTTCTAATGTGTAACTGCACTGAACTGGACTGTTTGGTGGAAACGCTGCCACAGAGGCCGGCTCACCTCTAACTTCCTCCCAGTATTATCCCTACATCCTGACAACATAATGGACCTGCTGTTCAGGGGATCAGCTGAACTTGGACGTGCAGGGGTCCAGGCACAGCTGGGATAGCTGGTCTCTCCGTGGAGGGGGCACATTACGTGGTTTATCCTTTCTATACATAGACCTGGAAGTATTCTTAGAGCCACCACGCACTAGCGGCAAAGATGACAGACGTAAAACTGCCAGACAGAGAGGAAATATTATGACTAAGACTGGATAAATCCAACTAAACGCATTTTATATGCCATTTAATTTGAGAAATTGCTCACCCACGAGAGGCGGACATAAATCTTTATGATGAGAGTCATAACATAACACAAACCACAGGCAGTAAGCTACTGTAAAACAAGTAAATAAGTCATAAGAGGATAGTGTCTTGAGAGGGTGGAGGGTAAGCTGATAAAGCCACCTGATGATGACCAGCGACTTAAGGTCATAGTTTAGCCTCCTTTGAAAGCACCACTACATCAGCAGGTACTATATGACATAATGGGGTTGGAGCAGCAACCCCAGCAATCACTGGTCACTGTGTACTCGCAGCAGAAGAGCATCTAGTCTTCTCCTAAACTCTTTCCAGCTGTGCTTTCTGTGATGCTGGAGGTTTGCAAAATGTCAAACAGTCAGAGCCTCGATTTGATGAGATCTGACAGGAACGCTAGTTTGAGACAAGGGGCCAATTCCAATATAAATAAATATAATCAAAATAACACTTAAATGTATCTGTTCCAGCAGGATCTTCCTTGTGGTTTTGTTTTAACTCATTTACAAGCAAACACTTTTACCTTAGATCACAGCTAATCATGTTTTAGAAATGTTGAAGTCTACTTTCCCAGGATACCATTGTCTTCCATTTACAAACCGTATGACCTTCAGTTGCTGGACTTGTAAAACTTGCTTGAGGTGTGTACATTGTGAGCATTAGGGCTGCAACCAGCTATTATTTTCAGGGTTGATCAAACTGTCTATTATATTTCCAATGACTCATTTAGTCTGTAGAACAAAGCATTGCAAAAGCAGCAACAACAAACAACTTCCAATAGCTCACGTTTACAGCAAACCCTCATATGTGAAAAGGAAGCAGCTAATGTTTGGACATTTTTGCTTGAAATCACATATTGATAACTTAACACACAAAAATGAGTGCAGACGTGATGTGTGCAGTGTTTACAGAGCATGAGGAAGTTTCAGGAGTGAGCTAATAAAGTGTCACACTATAGAGAAATCAATGGGAGCCAATGGCTGCCTGGAACTATAAAACTGCATGGCATATATATTAAAAGTGGTCAGAAAAAATGTAATATGCATTAGTTAATGTTAAGAAGGTAAAGCTTGCAAACACTGGATCATATCAGTAGAGTTATAAGTGGCACAGACATAAATCTGGGAACAAGTAAGATGTATAATTCTATGCTGGACTCATAAAAGTGTGAAAGTTAATGAACCCGGAAGTGTCAAATGCTGCTCTGATGCACTTTCTGGTTAAAGCCTGGAGAGAATCGATGGATGTAAATGGTGAAGTGAGTGAAGCCTGACAGTCAGTCTCACCATGTCCGCCGGGGTGCTGCTGCTGCCCGTCATCGTCAAGGTTTTCCGGGTCCTCGCAAGGGTTCACACACACTCACACACACCAGACAAGGACACTAATATCTCCTGTGGTCGTCTGTCTTTGTTAAAACCTCTCACACAGACTCTTTAAACCCGGACGCTGTTGTGTTTTCCTGGTGACTTCTCTGTGTCCACAGTCACTCTGAGGTAGTCGGTTATAAGGCTTCTTCCTCTCTACTGCTCGACCTTTTCTGAACCATTTCCCCGCACAAATGGGCTAATTTTTGGGGGAGTGTGTTGAGTGTTAGCGGGGCCTCCTGAGACCCAAACATGAAGAAGATCCCGCTGTAGAAAAGGTGCCTACGCCATGCGAAAAACCAGAGACCGCTGCCACATCCGGATCTTCTTCCTCCGCTGGGAACAAAAAAACAGATCCGCCAGGTGAACGAGATCCGTCCGCCGAAAGATTTAGACCAGACCGAGACGGAGAAATGTGTCGGTCCTTGCCTTTAAAACGGGACTTTGTGCTGCTTGTTGTTAATGTTACACACTGAGCTGCTGCACCGTTCAGCTGTCATCCTGCTTCTCGCGTTAGCATCAAGCTAGTAACAGATAAGTGGCGCCTGACATCCGGTTAGAGATTTCAAAGTAAAACCACTTAAAAGAATGTTTGCATGAAATAAACAGGTTTGGTTTCTGAAGTGTGTGTTTGTGTGAGAAGAAAAGAAAGCATGAATGCTACTCATTTATATTAATCTACCAAAATATTACACAGTGACATAATGAAATTCATGTTTTCCATAATAATAATGTTTTAACTCTTTTTTACACTTGAAAACATTCACAGCAGCTCTTTAAGGACATTGTTTGATTTTAGTGAGAAAATCAAATACAAGCCATAACCAAGCATGCAAAAATGAACGCCTCCCCCATCCCTAGTTGAAATAACATCCTTCTTCAATACAACACAAAACAGTCATGTGTGCACACATACAGTAGTAATACCACAGAGGGGTAAAATGCAGAAGTGAAAGAACACAAGTAGCAAGTTGCCTTCGTCCACTTCCTCATCCTCAAAATAAGCGTAAGCTGTATTTGAGAAGATTCAGTTGTTCAGTTCATCAAATGATCCTGTTTTCTTAAATCCACATGGTCTGTTTGTAGCCTTTTGTGTGGCTGTCCCAGCAAGAGTTTTCAAGCAAAATGAGAAATAGCTGGGTCATGTAACTGTGTGTTCAAGCCTCCAACTATTCAGACCATTTGCTAAATGAGAGTAGCAACATTATCACCCTATAGATATACTAGCATTATTATTAAACTATACATAGTATTATTAACAAACTATACATAAAGTACTCATTATGCAGAATGCCCCCTGTCTATGTTAAATTATTACATTGTTGAATCATAATTATTGATGTGTTAACATGCAGGCTGTACTTTAGTGGTGCAGTTGGTCAAGGTGGATACAATCTTTCATATAATGTTGGGGAATTTAATCGAAAACATTGCTGAGCCATGACAGTGAGACACTGAGCCAACATGCACAACACAAAAAAGGTGGAATTTCACCATCATTCATTTTATTTTTTGTACCTTTGCTTTTCCAGCTGTGACATGTCAAAATGCCTTCAATTGAAAAGGTCTATACTTTTAAATGCAGAGCAAACTAACCATAGCACAGTAGCTATTCATATAGTGAAAACTGGTGCATAATGCTTAGTTATTATGCTTATTTACTTAATATATGATCAGTTCTAAATTTCATTTTGATTATTTCAGACTGCTTTTTATTAAGGTTTTGTAGTAAACTGTAATTGCATTTAGTAAAGTGTGATATATGAAAGAAATATAATTGTATTGCTTTTGTTATTATTAGTATTATTTTGGCAACTTCAATACACTATAACAGCTTTTCATTTTTTAGTTCATGTTCTATTTTGAAGTCGAATTCACCTTATTTCCGGGTTAAATTTTTCTCAATGTGCTGCTTGACGCCGCCTCTTCACGAACATGGCGGCAGTCCCCAGTTTGGGGGAGGAACAGTGAGCAGAGAACTGGAAATACTGGGAGTATGAGGGAGGGAGAGAGCAGCCTGATGGAGGAATGAGAGCTCTCACCTACTGAGAAACCAGCATGGAGGGTTTCCTCCTCATGAAAGGAGACACAGAGGAGAAGCAGTGTGGATGATTAATGGGACCTTTGAGGAAAAATTCATCATATTAAACCTCATCCAAACACAGACATGAGTCTCTGTTTAGCACAAAAGTCTCAGTTGATTGAAGCCTTGTCTCACAAATATAAACATGATATTTTATTGATCGCGAAACTCCTTTTCTGTCTGTCATGACTGGGTCAAAGGTCAGGATCGGCACTGCTGGAGCTGGATTTAATGTCTTTCAACCTGATTCACAGTGATACAAAAGAACCGCTTACAGTTATATTTGCAGTCATGCATGGTGACAGTTGGTCCATTTGAAGTGATTAGTGACTTAGAGGATGAGACAAGGCGACAAGACTGCTCATCCTTCTCTAATGGCTTAATCAATAAATTAGTCCATCAATATCCAGGATTGCATGTGATTTGGTGGAGGGTGAAGATTATATTACAGAGCTGAAGCATAACAATAATGACCATTGTTAAGCAGACTTTTTGGAGGGGCTGAATACTTTTACTGTATATATGCAGTTGTAAGTATATTACATACGCAGTAAAGTAAGTACGATCATAAGGAGTTGCAAAAAGATGTGACAGCTTCATAATATTAGTTCAATATGGTTGTGGGTTTATTTATAGCACACATCTAATACATATGTAATATAATATTCTGTCCTTGGTGAAGCGCTCTTCCGTGTGTGTGTGTGTGTGTGTGTGTGTGTGTGTGTGTGTGTGGCCTGTTTCCATCAGAGGTCGAGATGCGTATCGGCAGTAGGTCTGTCCTCTCTCTGGTGGACTGAGTGAAATCCATTGTGGCATCAGGAGTGGCTTTTTCCTCTGAGATCTACAGGATTAACCACGTAATCTGCCCACCATAAAGGGAGAGTGGAGAGGGGGTAGTGAGTCACACACACACACACACACACACACACACAGCGTAAGCACAAACACAGTGAGGTGTGAATGTGTTTTTGTTGGCTGTGTTTTCAAAATTAAGGTCAGTGTATGATTTTCAGCTAGTGAGCCAAGTAGGGCAGCAACTGACGCTTATTGTCATTATTAATTCATCTCTTGATTATTTTTTAATTTATTGATAATTGTTTGATGTGTAAAATTATAAATTGTCATTAATGTTCAGTTTCCCAAGACACAAGGTGACGGCTTCAAAGGTAAACAGTTTTAAACCAAAGGTAGTCATTATGATGATATGAAAAAGAAACTGAGAGCAAATTGTCATATTTGAGAAGCTTGAGAAATGATGATAAGATTAGATGATAAGATAAGATAATCCTTTATTCATCCCTCAGTGGGGAAATTCACATTGTCCAACAGCAAAGACGATAGAGGGTTAAATAGTAATAGACAATAAAAAATATGTTTTTGGGTAGAGAGTGGAGATTATGACTTGTGTTTGTCTGTGTGTTTGTGTGTGTGTGTGTGTGTGTGTGTATGCATACATTAAAACAGGCAATAATTGGTTAGTTAGTCCACTGACTTCAGTATAAATGCGTATAAAATACAACTTAAAGTGACACAAGAAAGACGGGTTGGAACAATATTTTAAATACGGTACAATCTGTCACACCATGTAAGAAATTTTTTAAAAAAGAGTAATGTTCCAATATTTTCAAACATGTATGCAAGATTTACTTGTCTGTGCTTATAAATGAGGAATTAACCTTGTGTATAACATCCACTGACCGCTTACTGGTTGCGTGAAATTTTCAGTCGTTGTGTTCATTTTTATAAAGGGGCCTGGGGGCCAATAATATAACTCCTAACATAATGCAAGGGTCATATGATGAAAATATAAAAAGACTATGCGAGTTATGTTAACACTTTTACACTAAGTAGTTGAGGATGTAACCGCACATGTAGTTTATTCTGTACATGACCACATGAGATACAGTGTTTTCTGCTGTCGGTGTCCATAAATTCAAGTGTGTGTACAGTCTATGCAGCCTGTGGCCTCAGCAGTCGCCTGTACTTATTTGACAGTGCAGGTCTGTGTAATATGAACCACCAGGTCACCTTTACAGTCCCTTAGTTCCTCTCTTTAAGGTCTGCTGATCAAATATAAATGTCACATTTTGTGTAAATACAATACAACTCTGTAATCCTCTAAGCCTCTTGACTCTGTTCTCATTTAGATTCTCATCTGAGCACCTGCTGTCTCGTGCAGACCACACACAGACATATTGTGCGCAAGGAAGCATGTGCACAGAAATAGAAACACATGAAAAGGAAACGACATTTAGATGTTTTTGTCTTTGAAAGGTCAAAGGGCAAGATTAGAGCTGAAGCGGTATGTTGTATCCACTTGCACGCCGTCAGAGAAGGAGATAAACTGTGATCTATTTCTGTTTCCAGTGTCACTACAAAACAGTTGCTGCATTTTGGCTTTGAAGGGCGGCATGCACAACGCACTTGGTGGTTACCGCTGCTCCATATATAAACACTGACGCTCGGCATAGCAGTGCTCGAACATCCCACCGCTTTGCCTCCCCATGTTTCGCACAGATTATTAACATGCATCGTGCGCCATCAGCTATTCTGAGATCCTGGACTTTGAGCTCAGACTGCAGTGCAAAGGTTGGTGTTGGGAGCCACTGACGCAACGCAGCACCCGGCGTGACGCTTCACACCCCCTGACTGAGAGGACAATTCAGTTCAGCTCTCCCAGAGGAGGTGTGGGTGATTATTTCCCCACCATAACCACACTGTGCCGTTTTATCTCCCCTCCCTGCTCGTCTGCAGTCTCCCTCATGCCCGTCAGTCCCCAACTGAGACAGATCAATGACAGGAGCAGTTCACTCAAATGATAAACTAAATCTCACTTTCCTTTAGTACATGCAAGCATGCAGATAGTTTGATAGTTTGATAGAAATGTCTCAATAACATAACGTTTTTTATTTGTCCTATACATTGCATTTATTTAGCCGCCGCTTTTATGCAAAGCGACTTATAATAAGTGCACTCAAGCATGTGGATACAACCCCAAAATTGGAGGAATCACAGAAGTACGTCAAACATCATCAAATATGCTGAATTGCTTCAAGTGCTACATTTAAAAAGAGAATAATAGACAGTTTTTTTTTTTTAATTTGTAGACCCAGGAGTTTTTGATCTGTGATGAAGATTTGTTGAGCAGCAAAAAGTCGTGGTTTTGTTTAGGGAGTGTGCTAGCAAGCCGACTGGTGGTAACACAAAGCATAGTGGACGGGCTGGGGTGGATGGCTTGACCATGTCCTTTGGCTTGTGACCTAATACCTGCAAAACCAATGACATTCCCATGAGCCTCATCTGTACTTCGTGTTTAGTCCTAATTAGTGAGTGTTATCATGCTAGCACGCTAAACTAAGCTGCTGAACATGGTAAACTGCTGTGTCTGAGTACAGCCTCATGACAGAGCTACTGGCATGGCTGCAGACTCTTCATCTTGTTTTTACCTGGAGATGAATCCGGGTTGCAGGAACTAAAGAAACCACAATTACTGCGGCAGCACCTTATGCATCTAGTAATGGTATACTGTATTATTTCACTTCCTGGCTCTGTATAGTGTTGTAATGGGTAAGCTTTTGTATTTATAGTCTTTCACCATTTCAATGACACACTAACAAATTAGGTCTGAATACAAAGTCAGCCATTACACAGCTCTATCCTGTGTTTCAAAATTAGCAGTGTAATCTTTTTTGGTCGAAGCCGTGATCATGAATACTGACTGAAAACATTTGAGGGGCCCATTGACGGATGTCCAGTCTCCCAGACTTTCCCTGAACTATGTCCAGACGGTGGTGCTTGAGAGCACAACACATGAATCCAGATTCATTTATTAGCCTGCATTTGAAACAGTCTCTCCTATCATTTTCACCAACCCCTTCTTTTCTGTGACGGACAGCTTCTGGTCGAATGTCACCAATCCTCAGAGAGCTGCCTTTATTACTCAGGATCAGGTCCCTCTCAAAAGTGATAGTCTAAACTGAGCTGGATTTGGCTCAGACTTACCAGGAGACAGCCTAAGCCAGAGCTTATCTACAATGAACTGTTATTGTTGGAATCAGGAGGAGGTGGGTGCTCCTCTAATCTGCCCACCTGTCTAACACACTCAGCGGTAAATATACACAGGGATTTGTCATGAGATCCCTCTGATAGACCTTTCGCTGCAAATGAAATCTGACATACACGTTGTAATTGTGATTTCAAGTCACTGTGTTTGAGTGTTTTGAATCAGTTTCAAGTGCAGTTGGTGGTTTGCTGGACGATATTTAAGAGAGGCAGCGCTCCCACAGTCGCCATAGTTAAAAGCCTCCTCCTCTCTGCTGTGAAAACAATTTGTCATCATCTCACGTTTTTGCCATCTGTCTGCCGCAGAGGGGGAATAAAATACATGCTCAGCGCTTGTATTTTGTATCTACACACTCTGTGAATGTGTCTGTTCTCATCCTGTTTACCTGCGAGTGGGAGTTATTTAACATTTTATGTCTCTCTCTGTTTGTATGAGTACATTATGTCCCAGGGAGGTTTTGTTCAGTGAACATTAACTGGCTCTTTACAACCTCCTGCCTGTTCAAACCGCTCACACTCACACATGGGCCTTAACACTTCTTCGACCTCACGTCTAAGACAGTGCTACCGGTAAGGCTGTCTCTGTATATGTACAGGCATGTCAGGTATTGTCTGTTTGAATCATATCAAGGAATGCAGCAGTTTAACAGGTTTTCTTTCAAGCAGCACAAGCAGGCCAAGGTTTTCACTTGTCTAGTGAAGTATTTCAATATCTACTGCACCGATCGGCGCAAACTACATACAGGCATTTGTGGTTCCCAGATGACGTATCCTAATAGTAATCTCATCTATACCCACAATGAAATTAGTGTGAGATGTCTCAAGAATTTTTAGAAAAGCTGACAGAAATTTGGTGTAGACACTCGTGCTCTTCAAAGGATGAATTACAATAACTTTCATAAAATTACATTTGCGCTGCTTCCATCATCCTCACACAAAAATCTAATACTCTTCTTACTTCTGTCATCTCGTTACACTTTGATGCTTACAACGATGATAAACCCTAGCAAAGACCTTTACTCTGACACGGCTCTCTGATAAATTTCTATTTCACCACGACTGCTGAGGATAAGGAAGAAATTTTCTTATCAACTTTATAATTACTGGTGAAATCAGAAGACAGGAAACTATGAATGAATGAAACAATGAAAATGATAACCTAGGGCAGGACATCACAACATCTACCACCACCGCCCACCCCGCAATATCCCACAGCCTGTACTTGCAAAAAGGTTTGGTACACAAGAGGTCTGTCAGTAGATACGGTAGACATATCTGGCAAGGAGAAGACAAAGGTCAGGTAAACTAGCAGCGATCAAAAATACCAGGAAAACTAAACAGTTAGAAAAAGCTGGCATGCTTGACACAAACTGGCACTGAGAGAGAGGAACACAGACAAAATACACTAGGGAGGGAAAGATAATGAGGGACATGTGAAACTAACCAGGGCAAGGTAGACAATCACACAGGTGGGAAACACACAAAGGCAGGAAGTGAAGCACCTGAAACGAGAGGAGAAGTGAGTCTGTCACAATCTTTGATCCATCTTAACTGCTTCACTTTTCTCACATTGAACCAGCGAGCGTGGCTGTAGATTCTCAGTGATTCACTTATGATTCTCTTAACTTGATATACAGATGTACTTTAGTAGCAAGTATTTCATATATAACATCTAGTCTTTCTTTCTTTCTGCAGAGACAGTGATTTTGAGAGGAGGCGTGTGACATCAGGAAGGTACTGAACCGGTAAAATGATGCAAAAAAAACGCTGTAAAAGACAAGTCACTGTGACATCGTCAAGCCTGTATGTGCTCACAGTGACTATTATCATCTTACCTAGTGTCTATTGTCGATTGTTTCAACCCTAGTTCTTCTAACTTCAACCTGCAGTCACACATTGTTGGCACACACACACACACATTTTTTAGGGCAAACCGCAGGCAGGGCCGTACCTGAGTCAACCTCGACTTCCTTCTTCCCCTCCCCTCTCCTGCTCCCTCCATTCCTCCCTCTCTCACAGTGACTAGGCAGGTATAAAGTAGAGGGTGAGGCTGAGCTATCAGCAGCGCACGGCTGGCATTATGGCTACCATGTGGATGTCAGGTGGTTATTATGGCACGAAATAGCTGTGATTAGATGAGCTGCGGTCTCCTCTATAGCGCAAAACAAAAACAAAAATGTCGTGAGACAGCATTTATTGTGGCCGTTTCCCTTCCACGCTCATCCTTTAGTCACATAAACTTTTAATTCAACAGAAAGGCAGATTCTGACAGTCACAAAAATAAAGGACCATATCACCTGTTTCATTTGGCTTCACTCGGTGAGCACGTAACCCGACTGAGCAAATAATAGGATTACGTGTTATTTTTGCTGGGCTCACTCGTCGAGCAGGCATTGTTTTTCAGGTGGTCACTTGATTGATGTTTGTTCCAGGAGGCCGCTTTGAGTCATCCGAGCCGAGCGCCGTGTTGTTGCACGGTTTGGCTTTTTTTTTTTTTTTGGCAGACAGGAACATGGACAGATTCATCAACACAAGCGAGCGTTCGCAAAAGCTGAAAAGACAAACACACGCAGGGAAAGAGAGAGGGCCGAACGAATCCAAGCCTGACTCACCGACAGTGACAAGAATATAATCTGCGGGGTAACACAAGGTAAGAGCGGTATGTCAACAAACTTCACCACACGCATAGACACGAACAACAAGCATGAACCTGTGATTTAGGGTGTAGCTTTTAATGCATGTCTTTCATTTTTCCTTCTGTCTCAGTCCTCCCTCTGCCTATATGCTCCATACAACACAATGAAACCGCAGTATCATGGACATATATACTTAGATACAAAGATTAAATCCTCTTTAATAAGACAGTTTAATCGTGTCTGCTGTCAGTGTCTCACTTTATCTTCCATCATCTGAAATTCACTGCTTTAAAGTGGTTGGTCTGTGTGTGCACACTCACACAAACACACACAAAGTTGATAAGGCGCCAACTTGATTCAGGGATTTTACACGAGGAACTTTTTTTTTTTTTTTTAAGTTGACCTATGAAATTAGCGGTTGTGAAAGAGTTCCCGAATTAAAAGATCGCTTCCTCATGATACAAGAAAAAAGCAGGAAATGATTCGAAGAGCGATGCAGCTGTAAAGCAATTAAAGGAAGGACCTGGGATATTTCTCAGCAAGGCGCACACGCTGTTTGATATGCTGCATTCACGTCAACACCTCTCTTCAGTCAGTTGAACAAAATCAACAAAACTGCAAATTTCAAAGTATATTATGTTAATTAAAAGATACAACAATGTATTGCAATGGCACTGTTGGATCTCATTATCACATGTGGCTTTTTACTAATATCCAGTCAAGTTGTAAGTAAATTTTAATCAGTTTATGAATGTGCCAAAAATCAGCATCCTAATCCTACATAGAAGATATTTGTTTATGATATAAATCCCACTGGCGCATATTTACCCATAATACCCCTCTCAATGTGCACTCTTTGATTTTGTGAGAGTGCCCAACTCCTCAATCTTCACTCCCAGCTCACTTTGGAGGTTTTAAGACTAAAACTGTGAACAAAACATCATCAGCGAGCCGGGAGCAAAGTTTTCCCAGAGGCACTAGAACAAAATCAGCTACTGCTTCTTTAAAGAGCAACTTAACAGATGCCGCTGGTGCTCAAAGGTACAACACACTTTCAAACTTTCAACCAGAGACGCCCATGAAACACTTCTTCTCAGCCTGATATGAAGTTTTGTGCTTCACTCTAGTGGGAGGTTGTTGTTTCATGTACAGTAGTGGCGAAACAAAGAATGTGATCCCGGCTGGTTTGAGGACTAGATCCACGAGTTTAAAGGTTTATCAGACACCAAAACACCAGGCAGTGTTTTATAATACCACGAAACAGGATTGTGCAATTCTGGAAAGTTACCCTTGTGACAGCCATCTTTTATTGCTATGATCACGAGGTAAACAGTATAAATATACTGTTCACATTACAAAATAATCTAACAGGGATGTTTATTTGAGTGGCAATCACGACGTCTTGCCTTGACGTTGCGTTGCCAGCTGAGCGAGGATACATTTTTCAGCATCTTGTTGTCCTGGGCTTTCAACGTCAGCACCCCTTCGCATCAAAGGACTATCTCAGTTTTTCCATGCAGGGCTGAAGTCGATTTGAACGTGGCCTGGTGGGGCACAAAAACATCAAAAGCCAACCACATGTCTCCTCCTTATAAAGCTGTTAAAGTCAATATGTTAGACAACACATGCACTGACAGACATTTAACTTGTCACAACTGGAAAAGGACAGGTGTCAATAATCAAATTAACGATGGCCGAATTCCATTTAGCTGCTTCAGTTTCAGGGTCCTATTATTGTGCAGGTAGCTCATTGTCACACTGTCATGACTTAATGGGACACTTGAATAGAACAGAGTCATTGTTAATGTTATTAGTAACACATGCTTTTACTATTATGACTGTCTAAATGTCTGCTGTGACAAAAGGCTTATTAGCATTAATATGGAGGTCATAATGACTTTCTTGACATTTTATCCGCCTCCTGTTTGGTGGTGGGCAGCAAGCCCACAGGGTGTTTATCAGAGTTTTTTCGATTGTTGACAACAGAGACATTTTACATTAACTAAGCTGGCCTCAAAACCAAAATAATGAGCTAATGCCGTTAATTCTCTGTCGGCTCGTAACGATGAGCTTCTACTTTTACATTATAGTGACACATCAGTCACATCAGTGTTACCATCAACGGCTTGAACTAATGCAGGTTTAATGTGCGTAACATGTGTCTGTACTTTCAACAGAGCTGTAAATATTTTCACTGACTGGTCTAAATGTACATTTCTTGTTTATCTGCCTATGCAATCCCAGCTGTCTTAGAGAGAGGTGATGAGGTTACCTAAAGATTAAATCACAAGCTTTGGTGATTCCTTCTTTGTTCAGTCTGTTAAATGTAGAAAGCCATACAGATCCAGGCTCGTCCTCTAATTAGTGTATATGAAGTGCTGAACTACAAGAAATTCCTTATGTGTAATTTCCAACTGGGACATATTTTTATATTGGCTCTGTGCTCACAGTATAATCACTGTAAATCAAACTATAACATGTTGATGTAAAGAACTGATTACCTCATTCTCCAGTCTCAACATGCTCCAAACACTGAGGCAGCAGCATACCAAAGATTTTTTTTTTTAAAAAAACACATCAATACCAATCGCTCTTTGTGTTTCCCTCCTTCTTCCGACTTTTTTTTCTTCCACATTTTTCTGTTAATGTAATCTTTATGCTTCTTCTCCTAGTATTAAATAGACAATACTCAGCATCTACTTTGACATTTGATTTTGACACATGATTTGTTCGTCTGGATAATGAACACACACAAACTGGTGGGAGACTGTAACTGACAAAGGTATTGATTACAGATCAATAAATGGATGTTCAACACTGCTCTTAAAAGCACGTGTCTTATATTTTCCACGTTCTCCCTCATTTGTTTCCAATCTGTTCTCCAGTTTGTCTAATCACAGCACTCCCATTCTATTCACAGTGTACATCATCATCATCGGAAGTCATAAAATATCACACTATCATTCTTGGCACATAACTGAAAACCAATAAAAACACCCAGTCAGTTAATATTAGTGTTTCTTTGTTGCTTGATATGAAGTACACAGTTGTACTGTTCATGTTTGATCCTGGCAGCAACACTCGACATGTCAACACTTTATTATACGGATGTTTTATTAGAGGTTTTTATTGTGTGTCTTTACTTTGGTGTCAGCTTCTGAAGAATGTAGAGCGTAATCATTTTCTCTGTAGAAATGTGAACCCAGGCCTTGCATTTCTCCACTTCTGCTGAAGCTCGCTGACTTACAGAGTGACCATGAGGTTAAATTCATTCACGGTTTAAGATACTTGTGTCTGAGTGCAACCTTGGTCAGATCTACAGAGAAGGGCTTAGGTCCTGAATTAATTACACAGTGGTTACAGATGCATGCAAGGAGAAGAGATTCATATGCAGCACACACGGTGCAGGAAACACAGCTGCTATTATTTCAACCATACCGAAAAGGGAGATGAGTACACAATAATGTGATATACAAAGACGTACAGAATGAAACAAATCATTTTTTCAGGATGAATAAAAAAAAAATACTTTAAAATTCATGAAAAAAAATGACTCAAAACCACAAATTAGCTACCTGCTGGTGGCACTTGAGGAAATGTTGGTGACTCTCCAAAGTTGTTAGGATTCATCATCAGGGCCACTGAAAAGTGTTATTCTGAGTAACTTCTGTCAATCCAGTTTTAAGGTGGATTTTCCCTCAAGATAATTCTCTGTATTTTATCTGACTTCACTTCAACAGAAGACACCTCATGCTCATGTTTTTGCACATGGTGTCATTTTCTTTGTCTTTCTGCCTACGTCTGCCTTTCTCTCTCAAACACGCACTTCATCCTCCTGTGTGCAATAAGTCAACATACAGTTTGTACACAGTTCATATATACTTCTATATTCACACTGATACTGTCTCATACAAAAGACACACGAGCACAGAAAAGAGGCGTTTAGATGACTCATGAGATACAACCGTGAGTGCAGGATGACAAATCTGATTTCACAAGAACCCAACATTTGTGTAGCTGCCCACTCAAGCGTTTGCAACACTTTGTTCACTTAACAACACAATAACATACAAACACAGGCTGTACCGCTGTCTCTCACATACACAGACAAGCATATATGCACACACACCAGTTTTTTTTTTATCTTCACGCTGACGAGAGATGAATCAGTACCGACAGACTTGTCTCCCACTTGGAAAAACCTTCACTTAGTCACATAGTTCTGATACAGTGTCCTGTGGAGATCACACACAATCAGCACCGTGTTTTTTCTGAATCATAGAAATAAACAAAATGAAATGTTATATAATACAGTTGTAATGGCAGGCCCATATTTTGAAATTCCTCAGTAAATTTACTCTATTAAAAAAATCAAATAATACACCTTTTCCAATCATTTCTGCATACTGGTGACAATAATGTTCATAGGAAATAAGTTGTATTGAAAGATTTTTTTACATTCATTTTGCAATCTTTATACTGTCAGTACACGTCATATCATTTTAGATCAACTATGGGTTTTAATAATGAGTGAAGTCAATTTGTTCCACAAGATATAAACTCGAAACTAGAGCTGCACCCTAATGAAGGACCGAAACGTTTCATGTGTACTTTTCTGTTGCTCATGAAAAACGCGAAGATTTACATAATATGAGTGGGATGTTTATATTCTTCTAATGTGCTGGTTGCAGAAATCACAAGTGGATCGTGACCAGGGTAAAGAAGATGCGTGAAAACACAGGGTAACTTTGTCCTTTGCAACAGCGCCACCTAGTGGAGGAAGAGATTTATAACAGCATGCAGCTTGTGGGAAATGGCGGTGCAGAACTATCTTTAAAAGGCTACTTCATTCAGCCCATTAAATATTTTTTTCCTCATGCACAGCAGCCTTTAAATGAAAACTGTTGTTTCTCTGTAAAGTCAGTCAGAGAGCTGAACCTCATGTTTCATGACCTGAGGGAACAGCCCTCACATGATTGGTGCAGAGGTGGGCTGGTCCTAAGAACATGCACCTGATTGGTCCACAGTTGACATTCAGAAGCAGAAGCATGGTATGACTGAAGTGCTTTTCAATTTTGAGATACTGATGAACACACACACCAGCTGTATTAAACATGTCTCTGTGTGAACATCTGTGTGTACATGTCCATGATGTCATCCTAGTGTACACATGTATAGTGCATCAACGGAGTCACATCCTGGAACACATGTTCAGCTCTCATGTTCTGTTTACTCATTCGAACACAAGTAAAGTAAATATGTACTGTAAGTCCACTTTTTAATGTGTGACTTCACTCACAGTGTATTCATAACTGTCAAGCTAATACTATACATGGACATAGTAAAAAGAAACACTAAAGAATTCATTGCAGGTATTCTGTCTTTTACAGTTTGTCACCTTTGTCACCTCCTTACTTTCACACACAATAAATATACTGTTTATATGGAAAATGTGAATGTTTTTATCACATTGATTCAAATGCATGCACACATATAATAATAATAATAATAATAATAATAATAATAATAACAATAATGAGCAGCTTCAGATTCTGTTTGCTGACCACATGATGTGACGATTTGGTGATGACACAATTTGAGGATTCTGTTGCTATCCAGCCTTCCTGATGTGATTGGGAAGGGGTGAGGCGAAGCTACCAGGGAACACCCCACAGAGACATCTGTGAAAACCACATGATTTGACAGTTCGTGATTTGACGATTCTGTCACTGATGATTCACTCAAATCAAATTCACTTGAATTGATTATTCTGTTTGCTGACCATACAGTTTGGCGATACTGTTGCTAATCAGCCTGGAAGCAGGAGGCCTGGAATCAAACCTGCGACACTGGTACATGGTGCACACCAACTCTACCAAGTGAGCTACCTGGGAACACCCTTATCAGTGGCATCTATGAAAACCACATGATTTAACAGTCCTGTTTGCTGACCACATGATTTGCTGTGAACATGATTTGACTATTGCAAGCCAGCTATTATCCAGAAAAAGCAATTAATCAGGAGCCTCCAGGCCAGTGTTCTGCAGAGCCTTGATATGCTCATTTCAGTGAACATACACTCAATAGGTACAGGGTTCTCATGCTGGCTGCAGGCTCCTGCCTGTGCAAATTGCCTTTTGAGAAAAGTAGTTGTTTTCCACAGATCTGTTGGTGAGTTGAAATGGCTATTATCAGGTCTGGGTCTTCACTGGGGGTCATGGTGCCCTGGTCACTGCTCAGACTTTAGAGTCACAAACTGAGCCTTCGTGCATTTTGACTGTGTCTGTGTGTTGTCTAAGGCACACCTGGTGCACAGGTGGGTATGGAAGGAAACAGCTGAATTCCTGCACACAGTCAGCGCAACATTTCAGTCATGGACCTTCGTCAGACATCAAATTCTTGATCAACATGAAATATAATTCAAAGATGTTGTTTTTATAATTGAGCCACAGGCTGCAACAACTAATCTAAAGGGTACATTTCAAACACCTGACACAATTACCTGATTAGTAACTGATAAAACAAGAAGACAAGAAAAATATTTTGAAACCCATAGAATAAAAAAAGTGAACAGGAAAAATATATAAAATATTAAATGGCGAATAAAATATTAGCAAACAGGAGACATTCAAATATGGGAAAAGGGAAGCAGATCAGCCAATTACCAGTCCACATATCCAAACTGGAAACTAATCAAACCAGACTGGGAATCAAGCAGCTCAAGTGGCTGCACAGAAGGTGAGACTGACAATGATGTATTGAGAATCTACTGGGAAAACATCTGTAGAAAATGTTTCATTTTCTCTTCTTTTGTTATTTGATTGCACAATTAAAACATCAAGGTAAAAGACATACAATAACTGAGCTCAATGTATATGTATGAGGGGGGATGGAATAATTCAATAAGACAAGACAACAAGACAAGATATAGAAAACAAATATACAAAGAACAGAAACGTGAAAGAGGAAACTTACAATCAAGGACAAGAGAAAAGATAAAGATCAAAACAAATGAAAGGTTATCTGGCATTTAAGTGATGTTTTCAATTGAGCAGTGAAGACGTATGTCAAAGCAAATGACTTTATATTTGATTTCTTCTCGAGAGAGAGACTGATTTCTGTGTTTAATGGTATATTGATATTGACATTGATATGGAAAGGAAAATAAAAAAAAATAGTAGAATACATGAGGATTTATTTTCTTTTTAAATATTAATGTTTTAAATGTTAATAAATGAGTTTCCTAGACAAGGTGTCATACCTACTTGAATTGGTTACCTTCTGAATTAAAAGTATCTATATCAGTGACTGTAAACAATATTAGTTTGTTACATTGATATGATAAATTGAGGGGCATGAAGTCATGAGGGGTGATAAGACTGAACACTTGCAATGATCTGTTCACAAAAATAAAACTAAAAGACATAGTGAAAACACACCACTTTTAATGATTCAAGACAAAGAGCTTTGCATGAACTGTAAAATTCACATTCAACTTCAGGTGCTGATAAAATGCAGGAGGGATATTTAAGGATTTATGGCTGATAATAAATCTTGTTGAAAGGGCTTCTCTGTGTATCTTCCAACAGCTCAACTTGAGAACAGCAGCATTCTTGTAAAATACCCACATTAAGTTGAACCAACAACACTGCCTGTCTTGACTCTGTCCGTCTTACCTTTAGTAATAAATGTGGGGAAACAACCTTGTGTTTGATGGTTATTTCAGTGTTAAGTATTGCACAGCTTTCACTCCCTTCTGGATCTAATTTGCATAAAGATACAGTAGAAACACAGCATTTGTATGGCCGGTCAGACCAGTACTGGAATGCCACAGAGAGTCTTTTTGATCTGTGAGGTTGTGAAGGTTAAACTGGGACAATCCTAAAATAACTACTTATCATACTGATTAAACATTAATACATTAGTAATGATCCAGTATTATCATATAATACTAACGGAGTCATTCTGACTCCTGATGAGTGCTTTTTCTTTTCATACTCAAAGTACATTTTGCTGCTAATACTTTTGTGCTTTCAGCAACACTTGTCATATAAGGAACAACTTCATTTTCAGACCATGCAACTGGGAAGTTGGTGAAGTAGGAGTATTAAGATCCTTTATTTACATGAAAGTACTAATACCACACTGTAAAACTACTCTACTACACGTAAACATGCTGCTACTTAAGTAAAATTACTTTAAAAGTACTTAAAGTATTAAAAGTACTCAATGCAGAGTACTCAAAATGACCCTTGTGACTGTTACACTATTATATACTATATGATTCGATTATCATTACTCACACATGGAAGAATTCAAAATGGAAGAACAGGATTTCACTGTTGTAGTTGGTTGAGGTGGAGCTTATTTCTAACTATTTTGTACAGGGGTGCACAGATGATTACTGCACTTTAATTATGGATTTATCTGCTGATTATTTTCTCAATTGATTGATTGATTGATTTGTAAAAAATCTGAAAATAGTAAGTAATGGCGTCACAATAACCTAGACCCCAAAGTGACACCCTCACAATGCTTGTTTAGGCCGACCATCACTCCAAACCTCAAAATTATTAAAAATAACATTTTCAAAAGGCAGCAAATATTCACGTTTGTGAAGCTGGAACCATGAAATGTTTTTGCATGAAAAAAATGACTGAGCAATTATCCAAATAGTTACACATTAACCTTTCTTTTTGAAAACTCTTCATATGCTTTGTGTGCAAAAATCGTATCGTAACTAAAGCTATCAGATAAATGTAGTGAGGTAAAAAGTACACTGGAAATCTCTACTTTATGTGAGTAATAAATCTCAACCATTCCTCCACTACTGACTGATTATTTAAACCATAATTTAAGTTAAGATGGTCTCTGTCCGCGGTATGACCACTAGGTGTCGCTCGGAGACCACTGATCGGACGCAGTGGCCACCAGGTGGATTAACAGTGGCGCTGTGCAGCTAAACCTGCTATCCTGTATGCGCACTTCTGGCCTTGCACAGGCCCCACACAGACACTGATCAACAGCTGAGTGCAGCCAGGAGAAGGTGCAACTGTTCCAGCATAGTTTCAATGGAGCTAATTTCCTGAGCTCCCCCCCTTTCCTGCCTCTCACCTCTGCAATATGAAAAGTACAATCTATTGGCCAGTTCACTGCATGTGTGTGTGGACATGCACCATTTTAACTGCTTCCCTACATCTGCTGTAAGTGTAAGCAGACCATATTGCACATTGCACACAGGAACAGCTGGGAAATAATAATCAGCAGTGACAGCAGCTTGCAGCTTTGTCACATGTTTGCTGATTGTATACGGCCGCCTCAAGTTAGCTTTGCTATTTTTTTTTAGGAACAATAGCAGATGTAGACAACACACGCATGATACGACCCAAGGCTGGAGGAGGTTTTAGATAATTTCCCAACGGCTGCCACTCATCCTCCGCTGGATTTAGATTGAACAAGAGAAACAGGCATGATCGAGAAGTGTGAGGGGTGATCGGGGGCAGCAGGAGGCCGTGTCACCTTCAGGGACCGGCCGTGCATTATGAGAGCGGTGCAGAGGTCAGCTGCTGCCCTGACGTCTGCCTGTCCTCCAGCCTGCTCAATACCAAGGCTCATCCAGCAGGCCAAGGCTGACATTAGTGCAGAGACTGGGGAGATAATGCAGCACGGAAGAAGACACATCCTTGTAATTTACACCACAGATCAGAGACATGTCTGTGCTGCTTGGCTCATTTCTGTGAATACTTGTGTGTGTGTGTGTGTGTGTGTGTGTGTGTGTGTGCCCAGGCTGAGAGATGGTAAACCCCCCCCTTTGAATAAGCTGTTTCCCATGGGGGAAACTGTGTTGTTGACACCACAACGTACAGTATGTGTGTGTGTGCCTTTTAGGTTTGGATTGCAGTGGTTTGTACACACCAGCCATATTCTTATGTCACAGGGTTTTTCAAAGCACATAATCCTTCTTATATAAATGGTCTTTTTTTTTTTTTTTTACCCTGGATAGGACCTAGAGAGTACGTGAGAGATGAAGCAGCTGTATCTAAATAAAACAGGAACAGTCAGTGATGCATGCTGGCATGCAGAGCAGACAATGCTACTTTCAGTGTACCTCCACCAGGGCAAGGAGCTTCAACACACAGCTCGTTTGCATACAACCACAGTAGGCGAAAATACACACAATACATAAACAGTTTTGGTGATGAGTCATACTTCATAGGAACAGTTGATAGAGGTCTGAGTTGTTAGATGTTTTCTCACTATTTGTCTTCGGGCATCATGTCAACTCCTTTTTAATGTACTTGCAAGTTAACACAAGAGATTCACCTCCACAAGATAAAAATGAATGACTCTTACAATAGTCTAAGTCATGGCTGTTTATTTCCAAGCAGATAAAGATTGTTTTTGTTTAATCATATGCTTTACTTGTCAGTCGCCTTAATTTGGGCAGTGCTGTTATCCCAGTGCAGGAAACCAGTTTGTTTTGATAAAGCCTACTCAGTAAAGTAGTAAGATTACTACTACTCCTTCAGACAAGTCGCTGTTTACTCAGATGAATTAAGTATTAATGTTCACTTAAGTCTGCTCTCATCAAAAACACTTGGACCAATTTCAACTTGAGAGAAGGAAACCTACAGGAAAATGAGTAATACACACGCACACACACAACACAAAACAGATTTATTAAAAAAAATGTTTATTGACATCAGAAGCAATTTAAATTTCAACAATAAACAAGGCGTTTTTTTTCTTATTTTTGCTATTACAGTGGTACGTAAAGATCAGTAAAACAACTGTGATACGTCAATTTTGATAACATGTCATTTAAAATAAAAACACACAGGAAAAAGGAAAAAAAGGAAGAAACACTCAGATCTAACTCAGAACAGTTTTTATGTGCAGTGCACCTCTAGCTAGGGTAAATACTGTAAGCCCACCCCTTTACACTGTACCAGGCAGGATAGTGGTCTAGGAACTATCACTGAAAAAATAAGACTGGCAGAAAGATACAGACACGACACTTGTGTAGTGTTAACTATACAAAAAGGAGAAAAAAACTGTACAGCATAAAAACAACTGATATACACAGCCTTTTTTGTTGTTTTTTTACCCCTTGGATACTAACGTATTTTCTTTCAGTAAGTGAAGTGTGTACAAGGGGGTTAAATGCTTTATAAACAAGAAAATGACCACTATATATGTCACTCGCCATCTACTCGTCATCATCATCGTCATAGTCTTCCTCCTCTTCCTCGTCATCTTCCTCATCATCGTCGTCGTCCTCTACCTTCTTCTCTACCTTGGCCGGGGCCTTTCCTGCTGGTCCGGAGCCTCCTTTGGTCTTCTGACGATATGCTGCAACTTCCTGCGATGGAGGAATGAAAATGTGTTTAACGAATATTGAAATCAAAACACAACATAAACCAATTATCATCTCTCTCCCCTGCCGGCAGCATCAGTGCAACCATTTCTTTACCTTCTCATACTTCTCCTTCAGTTTAGCAGCCTTCTTCTCAAAGGGCTGCTTGTCCTCTGAATTGGTAGCATTCCACATCTCGCCCAGCTTCTTGGCAACCTCTCCAATGGACAGACCAGGAGACTCACCTTTCACCTTAGGGCGGAACTCTGAGCAAAAGATGAAGAAGGCAGATCTGGAGGTGGGAAAAGCAATACAAATAATTAGCTTTGTCATTAACAACACATAACGGACATTCATATATTTTAACGACATCAGTCAGCTGCCCCGGATTCCGATTTTTTTTTCTTAGGTTTGCAGAAAGAGACCCTTCCTATTGCAAGAGGCTATAAAATCACAAAGTGTTGATGTGCAGTACTTACGGAGGTCTCTTGGGGGCATTAGGGTCCTTGTACTTCTTCTTCTTGCCTCCCCTGGCTGGAACGTAGTTCATCATCTCCCTCTCATAACGCGCCTTGTCCTGCCTGGCCAGGTCCTCAAATTTGCCCTTCTCCTTGGGGGACATTGTCTGAAAACAGAGGTAACTTGCTGATTGTACGGTCTGTGGCAAAACCCTTAGTACAGAAGCACTGTCCATGTTTGGGAGGGTGCTGCATCATCCTAGTTATTGCACAATATGGGCATCTGAATTTTACTGTAATCAAGAATTGTAAAATGATCCAACAACATCACGAGTGCCATATAGTTCATGCTCAGGGACAAGATTTGGAGTTCACCACTACACGACAAGTTTATAAGTCCGTCACCATCCTACCTTCCATCGCTCTGAGCACTTCTTGGAGAACTCGGCAAAGTTAACCGAAGCATCAGGGTGTTTCTTCTTGTGCTCCTCCCGGCAGGTCTGGACAAAATATGCATAGGAGGACATCTTGCCCCTTGGCTTCGTTGGATCTCTCCCCATCCTGATGACAGTATCTAAAAACAAATGTGTAACAGTTTATTAGAATAGCTGTGCAACTGCATTCAATTTTTTTTTTTTAATTGGTTGGGGTCCAAATTTTGCTTTATAAACATAAAAAAAATAAGTTGCTTCCTGAAAATGTATGGCACTATTCTAAATTTAGATCATTAGAAACCTATTGTTTGCAGTCACTGTTCTTCACCCACCATGCTACTCTCACTGTACAATGAGCTCGTCTTTTATTTCCCTCCATTGGCCACTAGTACTGATAGTACTACTTGAGCGACCCGCCCTCGCTGCTGTCAAACTGCACTAAGTTAGGATCCGTTAACTCTGCCAGCTTAAATTAAACCACCCAGTGCGATGAAAACCGCTTCATATATCGATGCAACCTGCAGCTGTGGCCTCTATATAAAACTCTCTGATCCGTGGTTCAACTCTCATTTTGGAGGTTCAAAACTGACTCAACAAATCGCAACGGATCCCCGAAGGAAATCTCATAAAAACACCCATAAATACATTCGTGCATTCATGGATATAATTTCGTCTGCATCGATTTCAAAATTAAAAGTTCAAAAAGTGCAACTACATAACATGAACTACAGTCCTCTGTGGGACTTTAACAGTGTGAAAAAAAAAACTCGTGTTTTTGGATAAAAATACCTTCAAACCTCATCTGCAATAAAAACAGGCCTTCAGGAAAAACCCCATTTGAGTCTTGTAATGTTTTAATGAATCAAATAACTTTGACACAAAAAAGACACAAATTACACATAAAGACGTGTTTATTGGAAATAAAACACTCAAAACTGTGATTCGGCTTCATAAAACACTCATTTTCTATTATTCTCCGTTTGCTCTTATTCTGCAAATAATCCTGCATCCGCGTCTAAAACCTTTAAAAGTGTCCATTCTTTCTGTGTATTTTCCCATTAAATGCTACTGTAACTCCCAGTTAAACTGCGTCGACCGGAGTAGTAATGGCGCATATAGGCTTGGGTTGAGGAAAAGGAGGTCAACAACGACGGCAATATTTCTTCTTCCATTTTGTGAGAATGGCTTCTTCATGAAAGAAAGTCCCCCTCAAATGTCTCCTCCCGCCTCCCAGTTCGCTTTGCGACGCGACAAACATGCCCAAAAAGCCGGCGATCTTGTCTAAATATTTCCCCCGATTGATTCCTATTGCACTAGCCGGTTTGTATAGTAATACATTGGGTCTGCGCTGTGTCTATGAGCGGGCTGTGCTACTCACTGGGTTTCTATGAGGCTCCTAATGGCCGCTCGTCTTCATCCACTAACATGGAGAATATGGCTCCTTCTCTTTGTGTCAACGCACAGCCATTGCACTGCATGCAATAGAGGGCAGCGCGACCGCCTCACTTCAAGCCGGGATTTAAACGCTTTAAAAGCATCGGGAAAATACCGCAAGGGCGCCGTTAGAACGGGGAGAGATTGAACTTTCTTTTGCCGTCGTTAAATGTCATAGTTGCGGGTTTGTTTCCCGAGAAAACACGGTTAGAAAAAGTTGAAGCGAACTGCGCCTCTTGCTGCCTTTCGCCTCCTGTGCGAATACAGTCAGCCATTACAGTAAAGCGCAGATCGTGAGGGTAATTTTTTCGCCGTCTTCTCGGGTGTGTTTTAGCCAACAAACATATATCTGCATGTATTTTCAACCTCTCTATGTTTTTCTCGTGTTTTTGATGCCGGTACGAACACCGGCACTCTTCCCCTGACAGGCTCCGGGCTGCACTGCAATGCCAGCGGCTAGCTAACGGTGAGTCTTCTACCATTGTCGCTAACCGCGTCGTCCGCTAGACATTCCTGAATTTTTACGCGATAACAACCCGCTCGATTCGCCTCCATTTTGCGCAAAGGGCACGACAGCAATATATAAAATTATTCCTATTTGACGAATTGGGCTGTTTGCGTCGAATTTAGCGCAGGTTTAATATTCATTTCTTCATTTTTCGCCCCATAGAGAGTCCACACTCCCAGGCAGGGGAATGTTACCTGCTAAGCGCCGGCTAATTTTTGGCTTGTTTTTTTGTCGCTTTCCCCGCATTAAAATTGCAAATAAACGCGACAATGATTCCCTCACAATAGCTGCAAACACACGAGTGAGATATTCATAAATGTTATCATCGTTTTCAATATTAAAACACTTGAAGATTTGGGGCTCATACTTACCCAAAGACTGTAGCTGGATCTCAATGCTCTGCAATGGCTGTGTGTGAGGGAACAGCGGCGATACGCAGCGTCTTCACTCCTCAGCTCTCTAACATTACTCTCGGCGGGGCTCGCACGCCATTGGCTGGAGGCCCGTCTGGCGCCCTTCCGATTGGACGGCGGCTTTTCATTGTCCTAATAGAAGACGAGGTCCGATTGGTCGCCTTTTGTGAAACGTCACCCAAGTTTTCCGCGGCGCGGTGATATGAAAATATTTGTGTCCGAGCACGTTGGAGCCGCTCGTAGTGGAGTGTGTGTGTGTGTTTTGCCCATAGTATTGAATTCACTACGTTGAGCAGCAGTGTACAGTAAAGGCGAGTTAAATGAATGAGACAACGTGGAGCGCTTGTGGTCGGCGACTGTGTAAAATGTGTGTTGGTGTTGCACGGGCTGCCCCCCCCTTCTCCGTGCACCAGCTCTATTGTGCATTCTTCTCAATGCATGGGAGCTTATTTGCAAATTTTGACTTTGCAAATGCATGGGGAGAGCAATGTATATTCAAGTGTAAACGACAAGAAGAAACATTTGCTCACCTCGTATGTTCTAGTTAGGCCCTGGATGTGAATTTTTAAAGGATTTGGCTCTGAGTTAGAATGAAAACACAATAACAATCCAGTTAATGATCTGCCTTTTAATTACTGTATAAGCTGTGATTATCATTTGCAGTGCATTATTGAGAGAAAAAGTCCCCATGCCAGCTCTGTTTTCTTAAGTCTTCCTACAATTACACATAATAATCACTTTTAGCAGGCACTCATTAGTGCTATAGCTGTGTTTACCTATGAGCCTGCAGTCCCTATTAAGATGAGAATGTAGCAACAGACATCAAATCACGATGAATGCATTAAATAGGTAGGATTAGAGATTGAGGGTCTTTATTCTTCTCAACACAATATTTTTTCACTCTCATTTTTGTAGGTTTCTTCTACAGAAGCTAATTGCACGATGATAGTGTGCCTCTTCCTAATTAAAACACAGACTTAAGGAGTTTAAAGAGCTACTGTTCAGTTTAAGCCAATGTTAGTGGGTAAAGCAGTTTATAGTTATAAGGGAGGAATCTGGCAATAGATTAGATCTACATGATTTTTTATAATGAGACCAAGTGAAGTAATGCTTGTAGCCTTTTGCAGTAATATACTGTATACAAACTTTTTTGCTAATTGCAGGTCCCATAGATATAACAGGTCTGTATTTAAAGCTCAGCATTGGGCTTTTCACTCACAGCCAACATTGCATTCTGTGCCATGAAATGGTTATGACCCTAAATTACAATATACTTAAATTGGAAAAAGGCAATATAGAGGAATCCATTCATTTCAATGCAACCCACTGTTGCCAACCATATTACATAAACAGATCAAGGCTTTTGAAGCAGTTCATGGATTTTTTAATGAAATTGAAAATTGAGTTGATCCAGATTAATAACCAATGCTTTACTAACACTAAGAATATCCTCCTAGTAGATAATTTCATACAGATTACTATTAATCATTTATGATACAGCTAATAACATAAGATTTTCACAGTTCTTCCACATTTTTCCTCTCATAATGTATTTATCTGTGTGTCTATGATACAAATTCAACAGCACTCTAAAATCACGTTTTGTTGTACTGCTGTTATGCAGTCGAATAATTTTGCTCATTAGCTCTTTCAAGAGATATCAGGAGGTAAAGTGATTATGTATTTGCTTGTATGTCTGATCAATAACAGATCTCAAAAACTAAGGTTATATGGGTATGAAATTTACTGTGCACATTCGTGCTATTCTAAACCTACTGTATTGAGTTTGATGACCCTGTGACCTTGCTCTAGCGCCACCATCAGACAAAGATGAGAATTTATTTAATCAGCATGTCTCCCATATACTGTGTCTTTATGGCATCTCCTGAGCAGTAATATACAGACACTCAACCTGCTGAACACTTGTATAATTGAACATAACTAAGGGTTATAACTTACATATTACAGAAGAATTGTGCACACATATTTTTGTTTAGATTCACATTTCCACTCAGTAGAATACGCCACCATAGTCAAAACTTTCAGATACTGTATACGGGAGACAGAGCAGCAGTGTGTGTCCATTGTGTGCGCCAGCCTGTTTAAATTTCAGGACAATGATTTGAGACTGTGAAAGGGGCCTTCCTCGAGATGACTTGCTTACTTTGCCCAAAGTGGAGCTAATGTAATTATCTGACTTTAAAAGCTGGTCTGTGTGTTTAAATGTAGTGGTGGGGGGTGGGGTGCTAAAATAAAGGAAATGTCCATGTTCATTATGATCTGCAAAATGTAGTCATATGCCCACTGAAGATAATATTATAACTATATGTGCTTAAGGAATGATTAATCATTTCTATAAATGCAGTTAATGAGGAAATGGGTATCTAATAAATATGCTTCTGCTTAGCAGCTAATATAGAAACAAAGAAAAATGGCTGACACAGTTTATTCTTATCCTTGAATTAAGAATGGGAAGGGTGAACTGATTCCAAATGCCAATCACAGCCCAGACTCAGGCCACATGTCTGCCTGTGATGCTGCCTGTCTGTGTCTCATTTTGCATCAGGAGATGCCACGGCAGAAAGCTATAGCCTGCTCATGAGGCTAGGAGGCGGCCGGTTTATGCATTCTAATGAGCGCTCCCTGGGAAAAATATGCAAATTCATTTTGTCATCAAGAGGAAAATAGAGGACAGGAGAGCAGCAGATACAGGAGGGGCTTAAGGGAGGAGGGCACATGCAAGAGGCGGGATTGGGTTAGAGGGAGATCTGTGTGTGCACGTCTGTGAATGTGTGTGTGGGTTGGTGGGAGACCAAGAGCAGGAGGTCTGAGAGTTGGGCTGTGTTATAGAACCAGGAGGGACATATGTAACCCCCATCCCACCCCCATCCTACCAATTCCACCCTTCTACTTCTCAAGAAGCCACATAAGATGGGCCTGCAAAACAAATAAATAAATAGTCAGCCTTATGAAAAAACAGATAAGTAAACTACAGGCTGGATGAGGGAGAGATTTATACAGGCTAGTGCATCAAAACAGGGGGATCCCAGGGGACTTACTGCTGCAAGTGTATCTGAAATAGCAGAACAGAGAATTAGGCTGATCAGTTTAAATTTTGATCAGTCCATCGTTTGGTCTGCTATGTTTTCTTTCAGTTTGAATTATACCAGTTCTGCTTGTCCCGATTAACAGTGCCATTATTAATGTGGCGTAATTAATCATCTAATAAAACTTACTGCTACTGTTATAATAATAACATATATATATATAATACTACAGCTACTACCACTATTACTACTCCTACTAATAATTAGTATTATATTAATAGTAATATAATGATTAATTGAAAAATTAAAATTGCAATTGAACCTGTTGTATTTTTTGCTTACTTTAAAGCTGTTTTGCTATTTATTTCACATTTAAAAGTTATGCCCTCAAATGAGAAATCATAATAATTAATAATAATTAGTCAGGCCTATTGAAATTCATTAATGATAATGGTAATTAATGAAGTAATTATTTTTGTATGTTAACAGAAAAGTTATTTTAACTCATTCATGCACTCGCACTATCCAGCACTCGTTTCATGGGCAGTGCCAGACAAACCTCCACCAACCACACCACCAACATGAACAATAACTTGAACACAGGATGCTGCAGTTCATCTGAACGACCGAGTGGGGGGCCAGCGGAACCATTGTCCGTCAGAAGGGGGGAAGACAAAGGCCGCTGCACCACAGCCGGCGAGCGGAAAGAGAACGTTTTTGACACGAACTGGCATAAAGATGCACATGGACCATCTCCGGGACGAATAAATACAACTCTGTGTGGATGATTTTCAACGATCAGCACCGTAATATAAAATCTAATTTAACTTCGGTGTCGGTATGTATATTTTTTTATTCACGAAAACTGAACATAAGTTTCGGTAGCGACTACAATTAATTCCCGGCTTTAGGCTAACATGTTAGCATGCTAGGCGCAAGGTGCAGGGGTGGATAGTTTAGTCAGTGCATGTAGGCTCATTAATGTTTATCTTAAAGGTGAGTTTGACTAGTTTCGAAGTCATTATAACCTCAATTCATTAGCTAGTTAATGTGGAAATAAGAGATAATTAATCTTACATAATTCTGCTCCTGAATTGAGTTCAGTGTATCTGTATGTATCTATGTATCTCTATGTATTTGCCTCTCAGTGTTTATCAGGTTTATATTTTACCATTACGTGCCAGTGTCTCACAGTATAATATGCAACGTTAATCCAACACAAAGGTTTTGTTACAAACTTTTTGAGTGTTGTTGCTTCAGTCCAGGTGTTACACTGAGGCTGACCTGGTGGTCCCACGTGTGTGTCTCTACAAACATCCTCAGGCTAGTTTTGTATAGTGGGACAGGAAAACTGCTTTTCTTTACCTCTTGTAATATTATAGATATTAACTAAACGTTATATACAAACTGCAGACAGATATGCAGGAGGGAGTGGACTATATAAATACAATCTTGTTAAATATCATGATATACATAATTGTATTTTATAGTATTTAATTTTCCAGAAATTTAAATCAGTAGCTCTTTTAAGTATACTGTTACATGTTTTGCATTGATGCAAAAATCCTCTAAATCCAACATTGCCATATTTCTTTTTGCTCATTCCCTGCAATATAACCAAGGACACTACGGAAAAAGTTATCACTGCATTAACAATATAGATATAGCTTGATTGACAAATTTCTATTGTCTCTCAGTTTATATATCTGTGATCCTATTTCTGTCTTTCTTCATAACTTGTAGGCATTGAGTAACATGTCCTGTGTGGTGCTGTATTTTTCTCCTCAGCTCCTTTGGAGGTGAGCCAGGTTGCTGTGACATGGTAATATTTTTTGAATGGCACCGGACAGCTATGGACCAGAAGAGCAGGAGTGGTTTGCCAATGACTGGTGAAGACACTGGTTTGGGGGCTTTGGCCTCACCGCTGGCGGGGTATTTGGGAAAAGTCAGTAGAGCTCATGCTTTCCTCTCACTGTTGTCACTTGCGCAAAGCTGAATTGAATTTGAAACATACTGTGACTGGGCAGTACCAATCCAAATTCAACAAAAAACAAACCACAAATGGAAATCTTTGGTAGTAAAAGGCGAAAGTTTTTGGTATACTTAAAGCTTGTAATGATGTGTGGAGTCAAAGACTGATTTTGTGTATTATGTATTTTTATGTGAGAAACTGTGTACTACATAGAATATTTTTCTTACAAGTGTGTCTTGTATATCCTGTTCATCTTTGCATGTTCTTTAAAACTGTTTGATATCTTACGCTTAGATGTGAAATGGTGAAACCACTCATCCTTTTTTGAGGAAGTCTATGTTCTTTATTAATACCGTGTTTCTGTAATCTTGATGTTTTTGTACAGGTTCAGGAAAGAGCTGCTTCACTGGAGTATTGCCCCTGGTGTACTTCGAAGGGTTTGACCTTCGCTCTGCGCTCTTACCGCATCAACCTCCAGGAGTCAATCACCCTCTGCACAAACCCACAGGTGAGTCTTAATATTGCTGTCACACACAAACACACATCCAACTGAACAACCATGTTTCATGTTTGTTTGTTTTTTGTTTTTTTTTGCTAGCTGCAGTGTTAACCTTTCTATATCCATTCCCGCACAGTGTCTTTTCCCTCTGGTCAGCCGGTCCTTGGACGATGTTTTGGCTAGCTTGGTACCTGTGGAGCCCACTGTTGGGAACAAAAGGAAAAATGCCTTGGCACTGGAAACGGAAGAGTTGATTAAACCTGCACAAAAACGTCTGAGATCAAGTGAACTTGACAGTCTTGGGCCACCAGGTATTACTGACACACTTACTGTTGTCAGTAATGGCCAACATGCAGCAACCAATAGAGATGATGAAAAGGTAAACAGATACCAGAGGGATCCTCCAGATGCAGAGACAACAGGACAGGACTCACTGAAAGATGAGAATGATGCTGTGAATGGTTTTGCTCCTCCTACACACTCAGTCTCAGCTGGACAGCTCTCATCAGACACCTTCTTGACTGCTGGTGGGGATGAGCCTACGCTCTCTCCTCATCGTGCTGCTCTCAGTATATCAGAGGTAGAGGATGACTTCAGGGAGGTGAAGAGTCCTCCTGAGGTGCTGAACGGACGTTGCCGTCTGGACTCCAACCAGACCTTTTTCACAAATCGGGACATTTGTTCAGCAGAAATCGATACTCCATCGCCTCAGCACAATGAGCAGACAGCAGGTACAGGACAGAAATCACTAGCTGCAGACATCATCACATGTAAGGACATGCCAGGCATTAAATCAGAAACGGAGGATTTGTCCTCTATCACGATAACAGAGGAGCTTGTACCTGTTCCGAATCAGCTTTTCTGGAGGAACAGCAACAACCTGTGTTGGCTGGACTCGCTGCTCGTTGCTTTGGTAAACTGTAAGAGCTTGAGAAAATTGAAACCTAAAGATGAGCCTCAGCGGTCGTCTGTCTGGCAGTTGGTAAAAGAATATGAAGACATTTGTGATATCATCCAAGTCCATCAGCAGCCTGGCAAAGGTAAGTAAAAGAGATATTTTTTTAACTTAAGTTTAAGTTTTTAACTTAAGTTTCCTCTTTGCTTCTGTGGTTCTTGTTCTTGGTGTCCAGCCATGCTTGTTGTTTTGGTCACAGGACCCTGTTCTTCGTACATAGATAACTGAGTTAGCTTGATCGATCTTATGATCCAACACAAGTCTGGATTTTTCAGTTCTGCGAAGCTGGATTAAAATATATCTGTTGCACAAAAAGTCTTTAAACCCAAGATGCAAATGACTGCTTTTCTTAGAGGGCTGATGGTTTTAGATAAGGAGGTGTAGAATCTCAAGACACCCTTGGTGTGTTTGTGAATTTCTGTATTATAATGTATTTTTCATACTGGAGTGTGATATACCTATATATGATAAGGTACACAACAAAGTAGAATAGTGCCCTTAAAAAAACAACTGTAAAAAGAAAGATATGAATTCAGTTAAAACTTTCTGGCTGTTGGAAATGACATTTGACTGTGACAGTATTTTTGTCATTTGAACAGTAAAATATATGATTTGAACTTGGTATCACAAATACAGCCTGTGTTCACATGTATTAAAACACTAAATTATTTTTAAATTTAATACATTTATTACCTGCAGGTAAATTATTTTATGTACCAAACACTTTTTGTTGTAATTTGGCCATGCAATTACATCTGCTAAACCTTGAACACAATATCGCTCACAGTCTAACCACTTTCACTAATAAATTATGTAACAACCATTAGAGTGTGGAAACTTTGTGCAGCACGATGTAGAAACAAAACAACACCAGAAACAATAACACAGGAAAATGCGTGACACCACAACTTATTTGCATGACTCTATTGCTTCAGTGCATGCCACAACCACAAGGGTTAATTACCACAAGGGTTAATTACGACAAGGGTTAATGATGAGATGAAAAAACATAGTGTTTTTTTCTATAAAATGAAAATATTCTGGACAAGCACCAATCTTATTGCCATCTGACTCTTAATATAGTACTGCCATCAATGAAAACATTATCTAAAAAGCATTTTAAATACACTGATTGTTGAATAGTCCTTTCATCATTATAATATAATGCAGTGCTTTTATTTGCGGTTCACTTATCTGAAGTTGTCTCTGTCTAGATGGCGTTGTGCGGGTGCCACATCATGTGCTACAAAAGGCCAACGCAGACCTACAGAGCCTCAGGATGTCAGTCTTCAAACTACTGCAGCCAAAGCTGCGCTGCAAACTGGGTAAGCTCAGACACTGGAGACATAACCTGTCTTAGCCTAAAACTGAACTAAGCACTATATTGTCTTTGTACTGATTTCAGTTGAGTATATGTGAAAAAGGATTAGCAAATAATCACATTTGGTTTTAGTTATGTTTTACACAGGGTTCCTACTTTTTTGATTTGGCGTTGCACATTTTCATTATACTTGATGAGAAAGGCAAGAGAAGAATAATTTTAGCATTCAAGCCCTGCTTAACTGCCCTTCTTTCTCTCAACTTGTATGGAGACTGTGCAAAGTAGCAGAGCTGTAATTTCACAGTTGCCAGCTCTCCCCACATTAGAATACACTGATTAAGGTTAATACTAAAACTTGACTCTTGGTCTGATGAGGTTAATTTTCTGAGTCAGTTTCATGAACATGTACTTTTCCTTTGAGGTGGAAAAAGTCTCACACAACTGTGGAGATGCTGATAGATGTAAAGAAAAAATGTTTCTTTAAACTATGTTTCCGATGCCACCAGCACTGATAAGAAACCAGTGTTAGATCAGGAACAATATGCAAACTGTGCCAAGCTACTGTGAGCAGGGGAGAGACGTCTGACTGAATCCTTCTCAAACTCAACAACACAATGCTCCCAGGGCCTTCAAGCCTTCCGTTCATGAATATTAAATTTTATATAGCCTAATGCCACTTCTTTGCCAAAGAGATTACAGTGAGAAAAGAGAAGTATTAAAGGAGTAGTCTGACTAGTTTTGGCAGGTTTCTTCTGCAGAATGTAATCACATAGCTTATACGCAATGTAAATAGGGCTCTGTGTTAGATTTTCAAACAGCTAAAGTGCTTTTTGTTTTTTCTACCTTGATCAAATGTGATTTAACATATTTGGCATCTCACTTGCTCTTGTACTGAGTCGTGAATCCCTGTTTAGTATCAAAAGCAAGACTTAATCTCGAAGTTTGAAAGCAGCTATTATCATCTGATAATAAACGAAAGTGACAAGTCTGGACACGCAAACCTCAGATTTTGCTCAGCTAGTTGCAGCTGAATCTTTACCTTTTATGAAAGAGGGAAACTTTCTTAGTGGTTGTCACTCTGCGTACTGAAAATAGAGAGGGAAGGGGCATAGTGAGGGGGGAAACAATGCAGACATATTATTCATTTTCAGGTGTGTGGACACATGTGATCTCTAAATTTTAGCCCACATCTCATCCACGGATTAAATCCGTTAAAATTACCTGGAAATGAACAGTGTAAGTGCAGCTTCTGTCTGCACTTGTACCCGTGACGATGCTCTAACTGCTGCATGTTTGTGCTTTTCAGGCCAGAGGGAAACTCCCGTATTTGCTTTGCCGCTTCTGCTTGCGATGGACTCCTGGGTGGAGCCTCTCTTCCAGGCCACCTTTCACTGGGAGTTCAAGTGCAGTGAATGCAAAACTGCCACGAAAGAAAGGTAGATGATGAAATACATGATAAAATACTACATGTTGTACCTGATTCACAAAAGCGTTCTGTTTGCACAGAGAAAGTAATTTTGTTGAAAGATAACCATGCTGGGAACAAACACGTCCCTCACTTTAGCAGTTGAATGATGTCTCACTCCACCTCTGGTTTGTTTGAAGAGATAAGATAAGATAAGATAAACCTTTATTTGTCTCACAGTGGGGAAATTCACAAAAAGAGAGAAAAGTAAATACAAAGTAATGAGTGGAGGGAAGATTTTTCTAGTCAACAATAGTCGTTAGTTCAAGCCATTAGTCAACTGTTCATCACATGTTTTTGATATTAGTTTAAATATTTAAATATTCATATGTTTTGGGGCGCACACAAAATGGCAAAAGAGATAACATACTGATTCTGGATGTGTCGGAACAACCAGCAAGGAGACTGAACATTTTGTTAGTCTATTAAGTATAAGTATAACATCCCACATGTCTGGTTGGGGAATAAATGGGAATAAATAAATAAATAACTGGCCACTTCACAAGACCAAATACTCATAGACTTATCAACACAATGTATGGTGTATACTTAGAAATGAACTCACTACAAACTCATGTCTCTGCTGCTTCACACCTCTTCTGGCCTTGCCTGAACCCTCCGTGTCAAAGTCCTGGTCAGAGCAGCTGTACCTCAGTTAAACATTTTACGTTGAGAATTACTTATTTTGTCAGTATTTCACAAAACCTAAAATGATATATAAGAGAGAAAAGCAAATCCTCAGATTGGGGAACCTGAAACAAGAGATTGTTTCTAAACCATCAATTTATGATCAAAATTGTTGTTGCTTGATCTTCTGTTAATCGACTAATTGATGAAGGGGCTAAACGTTTCAGCACTAATTTGGTGGATGACTGAGCTCGATGGTTTCAGAGGTACATTGTCTGTCTTTGAAGGGCAGAAAAGCAGACGACCTAATCTTCTGTCTATTAGGAACAGTTGACAACATCTACAGTATTAAATGCTAACTAGGCTGCTTATTACACACAATTTTTCTGCCTTCTCTTTTGTCCAACTGTATAATGCCTGAATGTGTTTCATGCTGCACTTTTCAGGGTTATGAATACTCTCCCCACCTTCACAAATATTTTGCCTGATTGGCGTCCACTTCACGCCGTTCACTTGGCCCCTTGCAACGTGTGCCGCAAGAAGAATCAGAGGAGGACTATGTTACTGGAGAGGTAAGAATCAAACTGTTAATATGTCTACATTTAGTCTTAAGGTTTTACAATGACTAGCCTTTTTGGAATTCACAATTTGATGACTGATTAAGCTTGACTTTTATATGTTTTACTGGTGTGATTTTAGTCTGAATTTACTTTAAATCTGACCATCATTTGCAAAGTAATGACCCCCCACTCTTTGGAAATAATTATACAGTAGTTGTTGAAGCAGAGGGGATAAACTGATTACAGTGTCACCAACAGTTGTCCTTTTAAATTACAATATTAGCTATTGAATAATTAATGATTATATGTGGGTGAACCGGCTTTCTCATTGTCTCCATATTATCTAAAACAAAGTCAGTTCTGTGATATAAAAATACAAACATTTATTTCCAAATCCAGCAGAATAACAGAACAACTGTGTGCCTCCACAGCTCCATAGCACACATTAACTAATTAACTGCCTACAGATGTTGAGCTGACATACTCTTTCTTAAAGCAGCTGTGCCAGGGTGAATGAAATTACCAATAAAATATCACTCAAAACTTAAATTGACTGCAAAATTACAGATTTCTCCTTTAAATTCAAATGTCCATATTGTCACACAAAGGTCTGACTAAACTCCGCCCGTTGCATGATTTTGATGCTATAAAGTGGGCAAGGGGCTGAGGGGCAGCGTGGATGTGTGGGACAGGATTTGCTCAGCGATCCCCCGGCCAGAGAAAATTGGAGACGTAGCTCTAGCTGGAACACGTCTGGGAGCAGCGAGTTCGCTATGTCCCACAAGCTCTCTTAGCTTTTTTAGTCAAATAAATAAACAACTCTGTTAAATGCGATAATCGTATAAACAGCCGTCACAAACGTACCTTTCAGTCTTCGGGTACCAGGCCCGATGGTTGCTGCTCACTGCCGTGGGTGTCTGCTTTGTGCTACTGGGTTAGCTTACTGAACCCAAGTTTGCAGCTGCTCTCACTCGTTCTTCAGCTGAGGGGGTTTGTACTGTGATTACTGTGATTAGAGGGCGCGAACGTAAAATTTCATGACGTAAATTAGTCCCAAACAGTTGACTCCATGTCGGCGTTGGCTTGCAAAGATTCAGGATGATTGAAAACAGTAGATGGCGTGTTGAGTCATTTTCAACAGATGAAATGCAGATTTTTATAAATGTGGTAAGAAATGTCAGCACTGACATCATCACAGTACAGTCATACAATTTAGTTTACAGCTCAAAAAACTAATAAATGTGCGATATCTCTTTAAATGTAACAATCTTATAATAGACACATTGTAATAATAACACGTCTGTGTATTAACAGAAGTGGGAACAAAAAAAAGGTGCAGTCCAGAGTTTGCTACTTTTCCATCCATTTAACCAGATGTTTTGCTTTGTGTTTTGTTTAGAGTGCCTCCGGTGTTTGAGCTGCACTTTGTCGAGGGGCTTCCCGACAATGACGTCAGAAAATACACCTTCACATTCGAGGGGAAATGCTACTCTATCACCACTGTCATACAGTACAACCAGCAACTTAAGCACTTTGTCACTTGGATTTGTAATTCTGATGGTAGGTATTTTAAGACTGATTCTTTTAGGTTTTTATTGCCTTTTTTCACTGATATATTATCTTTATCATTGGCTTTGCTAAAATGTTGCTCAGTTCATTATCTTGTAGTGGCAGCCTGGTTTGCATGCTGTCACTAGTTGCAGTATTATTACATGAACAGCTGAAGTCAACAATCAGACCACTTGTTTTTCATGTTTTTTCTTTTTTTTTGCTTCTCTGTATTAATCCGTTAGCTCTATTTGCACTTTGTGTAAAAACCACAAACAGTGGAGCTCATAGTTGAAGTCACATGAAGTTTGATATTTATATTTCTCTACATTGTAGTTTGCCAACAGCACATTCTGCTGGTCATTTCTTGCAATGTTAAACCATGAAAGACTCCAGCAGTTTAGAGCTTGTTCATTGTCATTTAGAAAGAATTTATCCGTAGCTTCTCTGCTAAGGTTTTACCAATATTTCGATATTCTCTCTACATTACTATTGTTATTAGTATTATTGTGCATTTGCCATATTAGGTGATAATTATGGGTGAATCAATAGTTGATCAACCCTGGCTTAGTAGCTGTTCATCAGAATCTAATATCAGTCTAAACATTCGTGCTGTGTGTGATAACCGTGTGTTGTTGTATCTATTTTTTTACAGGATCATGGCTGGAATATGATGACTTGAAACATCCAGAATGTGAGGCCCATCGAAAGCTCCCGGTCCCTGCTGAGGAGATCCACGTTGTCTTCTGGGAGGTGAAGGAGGTTAAAGAGCCTTCAACCTGTTCTCCATCCAGCACTTTTGCTGAATCTGCCCCATCTGAAAAGATGAACCCCGGTCCAGGTGACAAAGACTTGATAGTGGATGAGCTGTTGGCTCAGGCTCTGGACGAGACACTTCTCATGTCTCAGCTGCCTCATGACAGTGACATCGTCCATGCACTCTCGACATGTGAAGGCGGCAGCAACGTCATGGACACAGCAGTCACAGCCGATGTTGATACATCGATAGGCTCCACAACACTGCTCGACACCTTCGAGGGCCTTACCCATAATGACATCATTACACTCACACTAGTGGAATTAAAAAAATCTGATTCAGAAATGCAGCCTGTAAACAACAACGGACAAAGTCAGGATTTGAGCGTTCCCAATGGGAATGAAAAACCTGACTCTACACCAGATAGCTCCTCCACTGTAATCAGTAGTGAAATGGCTCCTGGTCCTGTTGCTGACCCTCCCAGCACCTCCAACTCATCTGGTACAGAGGATGGTTCGTCTAGTGATCCTACATTTGTGCCTGGTGCCAGGGGAAGACCAGATAGAGGGAGAGGAAATGGCAGAGGCAAAACCGTGAGCAGGCAAATAAGCAAAAGGGCAGCCTCGTCCAAAGTGGCTCCAGATATTTCACCACCTGCACCTTTGGAGCCCTCTAAAGAAATCAGTAACAAACCTGCGAGTGCTGCAGCTGCTCAGGATAACACACCACCTGCTGACACTACACAGCAAACATCCCCTGAGTCCTCTACAGATACCTCACCCTTGTCCACAAGTGAGAAAATTCCCACAGTGCCATCAGGGCTACATCAGAATACCCGCTGGTCCTTCCTGCTCAGCAGACACCCACTACACCAAGCTCACAAGTCAATTGATAAAATTGCCCCCACCCCAGCCACACAAGTACGGCCCACTGCTCCCCCTCACTCTACCCCCAACCCTGTGAGAAGACAGCCGATTCCTGAAGGACTCTTCCCTAAACTGCAACTTAAGACAGAGGAGAGTGAGGGTCTCCCACTGAAAGCTGCTGAAATGTACAATGCATTTGGAACAAAGAGCTCAAGCACCCCAACTCCGCCACTCTCATCCCCTGCACTCCTCAAATCAAAACCCTTCCAACCCGTAACTTCGGACCACCAGAAGTTACTAATGAACACCACAGCGGTGTCTGGTACATTACTGTCAACGAAACACAGCAGCCGGTCTTTGAAGGTTCCTCCGGGTCTAACTGACACTGAAGCCCTCAGGTACAAGCTAATAAAGAAGCTGAAGGCGAAGAAGAAGAAGCTCGCTAGGCTGAATGAAATGTTGGTTCACCAGGGGGGAGCCAGCCTCCAACCGGACAGCACTGGCCTGGGCTCTCCCAGCACCGTCACCTCCAGCACCTACGACGGCTCCATCAGCGACGACTTCCTCTCTGACCTGCTCTCGCCGGCAACCACGGCCAGCAACCTTTCGCCAGACAGCACTGGCTTCCTCGAGATGCTCGCCAATGGGCAAGATGGAGTCGACCAGTTGGATTGTGGGGTCAGCGCGGCTGGTACAGTGTCACAGGTGAACGTTTGTATGAACGAGCCCAACTGTGAAAACTTCCTCGACGACTTCATCTCACAGGCCGTGGCTCAGAGACCGACTGAGATGGAGACTGAGGCACTAAGTGCACTTGAACTTTTTGTTTAAGCTGTGATGGAAGATGCTGTCTGCAAGATCTGAGCACAGATAACGTCATCCTTGGCTTGGTGTCATGAGAAAATTATGCAAAATTGACTTGTTTACATGTCAGACATGTCAGTGCTAATCAGCCTACTCCACATGAACACGCAAGTTTAAGTAATGAAATCCACTGATGTATTTCCTGTATGTTTCTATCCATTTAGATGGGCTAATTAAGTTTGCATGTTTGGCACTTTGTTATGGAGTCAGCTCAGTCTCAGTATTAATGAGTGCACACATATATATTTGGGGACTTATATATAAGTGACTGTCTCCACAAAATATTTTTCACTGTGAACAAGCATTGGTCATTGTTGTGTATATAAATAGAACAAATCAAGTTATAAAAAGGTATAATCAACATTTAAAAATCATCAAATATATTTGTTTTACATGTTGTAGAAATACACAAATCTATGTATGTTTATGATGAAAATTACAAATACTTGTAGGTTTTATTATATATGTGAATTTTTTTACATTTACATACAGCAATGACTTTTTGTGTGGAATAAAATTTTGTGGAGATTTATTTCATTTATATATAAATCTTGAAATACATTTGTGAATCCTCCTGTGTTCACTCATTAATACTGAGCCTGATCTGCCGTACTTCATAGTGTATATGTTGTGTGTACCTGGGTTGTATGAAGCCATTGTGTCGACGTCAGAGCTGCTTGTTTGCTCTGTTTTGTTATTTACTTGAAAATTCTCTTGATTTTTTTTTTTTGCGTCATTTAATAAATGCCTTAAGTGACTCCAGTGTTGTACAAAAAATGTGAGCATTATTATAGAAGTTAAGAAAACCAGCTTCCTCAGGGGAGAATAATATATTAATATTCAGTGTTTTTAACATTAAAGTCCCTGTAAATACATGTGTGAAGTCATTCAAGTACCCAATTATTTGCCTGTCACAGTTAACAATTCGGTGCCAATTTTTATTCTTACTTGGAGCTCGAGCAAAACTGAAAGATAACATGTAACTGGAAGATGAATGGTCTGAAGGAAAAAGGTCAGTTTAAGGAATATTTGTAGAATTTCTGGTCTTTTTCTCTCCACACTCAGTATAAATACAGTGAATCTAGGAATGTGACATCAAACATCCTGAAAGAAAAATAGTTATTTACTGGCACCATCACATTTTTACCATTACTTTTTATTGTTGTCAGGCAAACATGATGTCTCTCAATTAGGAACCCTAAATGTTTTTAGAACAATGTGAACAGAGGAATTATCAGGTGCTTATTTTCACAGTCAGGTAAACAAACATGGAATAAATCAAAAGTGAGTTGTTTTAAAAATTGGACAGCTGGCGTTCATCCCAAATGATCTCCTTCTTTCATGTCTTGAAACAAAATTTAACATATAGCACAACTACAATACTCACCATGAATCCACCCTGTCCTCATAAATCACCTAACCTGTTGGCCAGGTGAGCTGAGCAGGTATAGACGAGCCATCACGTGACCACATGTATTATATTTAACTCAGCTGATAATTAATTATACATCTATAAGGTTTCGGCTCTCGTCATCAGGATGGTTATTGTTTTATGGGCCAAAATAGTCGTTCCCATACCGGGAGTCGAACCCGGGCCGCCTGGGTGAAAACCAGGAATCCTAACCGCTAGACCATATGGGACGTGCTCGGAACAGGCGGAGTTACTGGTTTTCAAAGAACAGCACAGATATCTGGCGATGGTGTCATGTGATATCTGGTCTGTTTATGTTTTATGGCATAGGCTTTGAATGTATTTCACAAGACTCCTAAACTGTTTACATCCTGTACTGTCACATTTAGCTTCATGTTCCTCTTTGATAATAATTTGTATTTAGTATAATTAATATTTGCCTAATTATAATAAACCTTTACAGTGTTTCTTAATCAAAGAGCTATCATAAATCAATGATATATATTTGCATTTTGCATTGCATTTAATAAGAATCAAAGTTTAAAATGATAATTCAATTAACCTTAAATAAGTAGATTTCCCTATCATGTCTTTAAATGATGAGTTAATGATTTAATTTTAAAAAAAGAATTGCCGTCCATCTCTGGCCAATATAATTAATGATAATATCTTCATAAAATATTTAACAATTGATTATAACTGGACACTGTAACAGTGTGTAGGGGCTTCAATGTGATTCCTTCCATCAATAGGAAAAGACCATTTTGCACAGCTGTCTATGTGCAGCAACATCTGCTGGATTAAATAGTGGAGAAGTAAAACTAAAATGAGTGAGAGACAAACAGCAGAGAAGAAGCTGCATTACCATCTGAAAGCACATGCAGGTGCTGTTTGACTGCAGGTATGACGAGTCAGAATAAGTCACTGTGGCAGCTTGTAAATAGATAGAGTTTACAGCTCGTTTACACTCAAAACCTTTCACCACTGAAACAGGAGGAAGAGCACAGGTGTCATTAATATCATCAATGAGCCATTAAATGACAACACCTGAGTTTTTCTCCACAATTACAAGACAAAATGTTTGCTGCGAATAAGGCCTTTTCAGAATTCATCTTGTCTACCAGAAGGCTGATGATCACCAAAACATACAATAATGCTGATGTAAGTTTCTTGTATATGTGCATGTGTGTGTGTGTGTGTGTGATCTGGTCAGTCTCACACAAACACACACAGAGGAAGTAGCTTGTTTGCACCCCTCTGTTTTAAACCTGAGCATCATTTACATAAAGAGGAAGCCACAAACAAGTGTGCATGCGGGATGGAGGTGGGATGGGGACAGCACATGATGTCACAGAGGGACAGGTCAGGTTTATAATGTGCATCTGGGTGTAAAGTCGCACTTCTGGACGGCGAAAGAGAAGCTCTGTCTGTCGGCCTCTGCATCCACTTGCTCGCACATTGATCATGGACACCAGCCAGGTGGAAAACATCTACCTCCTGGTCATCGTCACCCTCATCAGCGTACTGCAGAACGGTGAGAAAACATCTTCCACCACAAATAATTGTCAGTCATATCAGTTTTTAAACTTTTTTTTTTTTTAAACTGTTGTGGTGACTTTAATGATCTTTGTGTTTGAAGCATTCTTTGCCAAGAAGGTTGAGAAGGAATGCAACAGACAAAATGTCCAAACATCTGCTTTTGAACGCGTTTCTTGTGCCAAGTAAGTGATCCTTGTGTTGTTTCCTTCTCTAACACACATAAACTTTCCATCTGGTCTCACATTTCCACCAAATATTAGTCCCATTGAGAGGCACTCCTCATTTGCCTGAGCCCTGGCAGATAAGGGGGAAAAAAAGCTGGTACAGAGCTTATTTGAATGCATTCTGGGAAAGTGTCAATGGCTGAGTCATTATCATCTATAAGTCCTGTTAAATTTAAAAGGATGTAAACTGCCCAGATATTTATAGTTTGTGACCTGTGGGCATTTCAAACTGGTGTCTTGCTCTGTTTCAAATTTCTATCCAGGGATCATGAGCAACATTGAAAGTGTCAGGAGTGTCAAAAATTTGAATTTTCCGCTCGTTACAAAACCACTTGGCCCATAAATGTTTGCCACCGCAAGAGTAAACTCACCTGACAACTTAGTTCCCCTTTTTTAACAATCAAACAGTGACTAAATTACTTGATAACTATTTTGTTGAGAGAATATATTCTCAGGATCGGACAAACTGATTATGTTACCTTGGGCAATTTAAAGACAACATCAGAAATATAGTCAGTTGAAGTAATCGTCGCTAACGAGGCTTCACACTTAGTTGTTTGCTTTGACAACAAGGCTAAAGCTTGAAATTCAAATCTGATATTTGTAACTGGCTTAACGGCTCAGTCTTAGTTTCTCTATTAGTCCATGAGCAACAATTCACTTCCTGTTTTTATAAGGAAATATCTGAGCCACATCCTGTCTTGTAGGTAATGTGAGGATTTCAAAAAGAAAAAAACAATGCCAACGTTCGCCTCTAAAATGTGACGCAAACGTTTTAATCTTAAGTGTGGACATGAGTTGTGAAAGGTTCAAGCAGACTAATTTTACCTTTCTCAGATTGTTTAATTTAGAGGTAAAAGAGGTAGAAGTATCTAGTGTTTCTCAAGAATATTACAAAAAATTGAGAAAAGGCATAAAAAAAAAAGAATTATTCTGTGTAACAAATCAGCTCATGACCTTGCGATTTACCTGTGAACCCATCGCAGGGGCATGACCAGCAGGTTGAGAACTGCGCTTCTGAGGGACGTGGTTCTGTGCAACATGCTGCACTGATTATTGCAATTTATTGCAACAGCCAGGACGCGCTGACGCAGAGAGTGTGCTCAGTTTTTCCTGGCTTCCCATTTCAGCTTTGCCCCACCAACACTCAGAGAGCCGCACTGGGTTTCGTAGCTCATGTACTGTTTCATCCCTTGAATCTTTTACTTTTCACAGCCACTTCTGCTCTGCAGTTTCAACACATTTCCTAACAGCCGTGTAAAAAAGGGGCTTGGTATCGGTCACCACATTGCTTCATAGTTTCTCATTGCAGGTGACTTCCTCGAAATGTGCTAATTACACTTCTTGTTTATGCTTTTTCCAGGCGTAACTGCATGGATGCTTATCCCACTTTCCTGGCTGTGATGTGGTGCGCCGGCCTGTGCCTCAGTCAAGGTAATCATTAATTAGTTACTGTGAAGGAGACAGTCACACGTTTGTATTGTAAACACAGCACACCCACACAGAGTAAAGACACTTACGAGTAGTTTTCGTTCTATGGATATCATTATTTTTAGATGTGTGTTTTCTGAATTTCTGCCCTTATGTCTTGCAAAACATATTAAATCTTACATTAACTTTTTAAATCATCTTTTTGAGGGAATGTTGTCATTTTATTAAAAAACAGGCCAAACTGGTTACAGGTGTTCATATTCTTTTAGCCATACAGTGAATTATGAAACCATATAAAGGTTATATAGAGGATTAATTTTTCTTTTTCTGTCATCTGTTTGAAGCCCCTGCTGCCTTTGCTGGGATCATCTATCTTGTAGTCAGGCAGAAGTACTTTGTTGGATACCTGGGACAAACCTCTCAAAGGTAAATGCACACAGGCGACCTTCAGGATGTTCTGCATGTGTTTACAGGCTTTCGTCTCGCTAGCATTTTTTTTCAAACTTCCTTTACAGCACCCCAGGCTACCTGTTTGGAAAGCGCGTCCTCTCCTTCCTGGTGCTGATGAGCGTTGTGGGCATCTTCAACTACCTGCTGACGCGCCACTACGGCAGCGACTATAAAGAATATGTAGAAACCATCACCAACGCTGCATCTGCTCTTCTCCTCATCCCTTAGTCACAGCGTGCGTCACATGATGGCAACACATTTATTTTTTAACTGATGAGAACTGTGTGAAACTGAATTAAAACTCATTATCATTTTTTGTTGTAAAAGAGCATTTATTGGATTTGAGTTTGGTAAAAAATAATAAACATCTTAAAAACAAATGCTGATTCTGAAGTACAAAAGTGTCATTCTGCAGTAGCATAGATTCAATACATCATACAACAACTGCAAATCAAGTAAAACATTAAAAAAAAACACCTTTACAATGAAGTTAGACACATAATTTCCCTTAACCATCTTCATGGCTTTTGGAATTTCCTCGTCAGTGGTTTCCACCCACTGACCAGAAGAAACATCTGGACCCAAAGAGCGATGATGAAGTAGTTCCTGCAGTCCTATGAGGTAGGCTGGTCCTTCATCTGGCCGGCTAGTATTCAAACCGTTCATCTGTCTTGAAGAAGCAGACTCGGGATAAACTTTCTCTTCATCCACTGCTGGCTCATGTCTGTCTCAGCTTTAACAGATATGAGCAGATGAGAGAAGTTGGATAAGCGCCTGTGCACACTCACAAAGAAAGTACTGAGAACGATAAGGGACACTGACCTTGAATTTTCTTTTGCTGAAGCCAAACCAGTGTGGGAAGTCAAAGAGGGCATCGGAGTAGTATTTGAGGGTGAAGGAGGCGTCTCTCCACACAGGTTTCACTTTTATCTGTCGGTCAGTTTTGATGTGGATGTTTTTTGCTGCCCAGCTCTCCAGGAGTTCAGTCAAGTCAATCTGACATAAGGAAAAGTCATTTCTAAATCAAATAATCACAAAAAAAAAAAGCATTGAACAACAAGTGAGAGAGAAAGTCCTGCTTACATCCACCCTGTAGCTTTCTCCAGCAACAGAGGAGATGGTCCAGTCCAGGCCTCGCTCCATCTGCCACCTGATCAAAGGATCGTTGCCGTCGATGGCCACCACGTACCGCTGCAGCACTGACGCAGGGTCGAGCATAAAGATTGAGAAGGCGGAAAGGAGAGAGCACAGAAAAACATGCTGTCATGTGCCATAATGTGCTGCAATTGTAATTTCTCCACTCCACCCATTGAAAAGGTCCCAAGTTTGGGAGCCAGCATGAGTCACCAAACTGCATAACCCACTTAGAGCCTTGAGCTGTAAGTTCACAGAGTACAAAAGTACAATTTTGTACAAAAAACCCCAAAACAGTGGTGCCTCTGTAGACCATTTCATTTTACACTGTGTAATTAAGCAAAGTCATGTTGAGGTTTTCTGGTAAAATGGGAGGTCAGTTTAAGTTACCTCTGGCTTCATTTGCTGCTGCTGCTGAGCAGTTTTCTTGGCAGGCAGACATCAGCAGATAGATCCTCTTGGACAGCAGACTCCTTCTAGTGCTGGTGTACTCCCATAGGTTGTGCATTTTAACTTTCCTGGTTTGGAAAACAAATCAGACTTTGAGATGAGGTTGTTTGTGCATATGCATAAATACCAAATAAATAAATCAGATGAATGAAAGAATTTGTGCAAATGAATAAATGTGTGCAAGACTTTTCCCTCACAAATCAGACACTTTGAGATGAATTTGTTTTGTGCATGTGAGTGAATGTGTGCGTCTCACCTTCCCTGTGAGTTGTGGAAAACTATCCTCCCCCTGCAGGAGTCAAAGTCATCAATGAGCACCAGGTTCTCCTCCGGATCGCTGTGGACTCTGGATCCAGATCGGAGAACCTCCAGGAAGAACCCGGCTGGAGGTTTTCTCAGGAACTCCTCCACTGGAGTCACAGTCACGGTGCTGTGTTGTTTTATAGTCATGGTGTCTCTGTTTTCTCCTCCAGCTGCGGCTGCTGTTTATAATGAGTGACTCAAATCTGCAGCTTTAATAAAGTCCAGCCGCCGTCAAGTTAGACATGTTTCACAATAAGACTTCCGGTTTCCTTTGGCCAAATAAACCCCCGCATTAGAAAGATTTCATGTGGCTGCTATATGTCATTGTAAATGTAATGTGTTTGATAACCTCATCAAAATGCAATAATTATTAGTCCTGATAGTAGTCAATTAATGTTTCTAGTTGATTGACAGAAATTAATTGAAGTTTTTACACATTAATGGTGAAAATCATTTATCAGGCAAAAATGCCACAAATGGTTGGAAACAAAATATCTTTAGTGTTTTGAATTGTTGGTCAGACAAAGCAAGACATTATGAAGACATCACATTGGTTGTGGAAAATTGTAATTGGCATTTTTCATTATTATCTGGCATTGAATAAACCAAACATTTTATGAATTCATTTAGAAAATAATAGTAACAACAACAAAGGACGAAAGTAAAGATAAAGAAATGTTATGCTCATTTCAAATAGAATTGAGCTTATCCATATGGTTTTTATGGTGTCTCAATTAAAAAAAGGTAATGTCACAGATATATAATGTTTCCTGTTAACGTTCCACCCCAAAGTAACTGTGCTTTTATTTTGAAGGTATATGTATTTACTTCCTATTTCAATATTTGTCATAATAAATTGAGTGTAACAAAATTCTTCTAAAGATAGTTCTGAGGACTTTTACTTGTCAAGGCTGTCAAGGCTGGTTAGCGCTTCCCTACATACATACATACATACACACCCACACACACATACATACATACACACATACATAACAACTGTGCATAAATAAGTATGCAAAGAAGTACATTATGACTATAAACAATCAATATACAAATAAATAAATGAGAATGTCAAACAAATTCAAAAAATGTATTGTTCAGGACTTTAAGACTAATGATGCTGGAAAGTACGATTTCATGGGGAGTCACTTGAAGGCAGCATTTGGCTTTGTGGTTGGAAATAACAGCAGCTCATCTTGAAGGAAAAGTACAGCATCTAATTCAAAACACCACTGAGAGACAACATTAATGAGCTGCATACAGTATTTGTCTTATCATCACTAACCCATGTTTTTATTTTTAACAGTTTGATCAGATCTTATTTTCCTCTAGATGAATACAAGGATCTGCTTCTGCTTTCATTCACACCAGATAGAGATGTCTGTTGTATTGTTGCCGCCTATAGCTGTTTGATAAAGTGACACATAAACCCAGTTGTTAATTAGAGCAGCCAGTCCCTCCGACTATTTCCTGACTCCTTCGAGCTGCTACAGAGCGCAGCTCTCTCATTTGGACTTCACTTCTCTTTATCCCCACAAAAATGTGAACACTCACAACTGTGGTTTCGCAGCAGAGTCAGCCTGTTTAATTTGTATGGCCAAGATGTCCATGTTTAGACTCAGTTGGTCTGGAGACTGTTGACTCATTTGTTCTGAATGTCTCCATCAGTCTGCTTGGCCTACAACAGAAAACATGCCTAATTACTGGAGACCTTGTCCTCATATGAGACCAATTAAACGATACCTGCCCTATATTCCGAACAATAAATGACGATGGTTTGCCTCATAATGTATCATATGTGCCAGGAGGAGACATCATATCACAAGCACATGCACGATCTAAAGCAATACAATATCCTACTCTGCGAACACAACCTTTGTAAAGCTAAAAAAGTTTAGTTTGTTATATATTTGTTGTGTTGTGTTGTGACCTTTGATCTCCCTGTGGAGCAGACAGAGACACGCAGCAAAAGGCTCCTCAGGCCTGTAGCTGCTCTCAGATCAGTACAGGGATTAAAGTTAGTGCAGCTTTCATTGATCTACAGGATCAAGGGAGACTATTTTAATTTGTTTGTATGTGTGTGATATGAATATTACCAAGTTCAGTGTTAAATATCTGGCATCTATCGTTCATGTGCAAATGTTGTTTCTGTCAATTTACAACATCCATCCTTTAATTAAAAACTCATAATTTTTAAAATAATTATCTGGTTACACTGAACTGATAAATGAATTCAAGAACAAATGTATTAAAATCACGAGCACACAAGCCACAAGAGTCTCAGGAAGTTTTGCACTGTGAGGAGAAGCGCCCGAAGCTGTGAAAGATGACGTTATAGTTGATAAAAGACTCATACATAAGGGGAAAAAAGCTGAATTGGAGAAATTTGGCTTCAAGCGGGGATGATTGTATTATCTGATCTCATGAACTCCTCTGGTGCACAGTGGTTTCATCGTTTAAAAGTCAACTATCCAATCTTTATTACATTGTTTTATACGTATACATAAAATCTTAGATTGAAATCTCATAGTTAGACAAAAATCTGACCTTTTACATTTTGCACAAGTACACATTAGGCAGAACAATGGCCTCAGTCAGCTTATTATCCTATAAAACTGGATTATTAGAACTCATTTTAACCCCTTTATAATATATACTGTTGAGTAGTCTAATATATATTTATCAGCCAATCATATTTGTAGGTAAAATCAATATTTTTAGTAACCGTAGCCTCGCTTTGAAGTACCTGAAGTACTTGACAGTACACAGTAAATATTCATTTATAGTACAATATTTCTCTTTGAAATGTAGCGGAGTAGAAGTATAAAGAAAATAACAATACTTAAATAAAGTTACTCAAAATTGCACTTAAGTAAATCATAGTTTAAATTAAAAAAAAGGTGTGAGTGGGTTAAACATAGTTAGTGTGGCTAAACATGAAAAATAGTCATATTATATGAGAACAAACAGGACAGTTTATTATTCTGATGGACTGAAGCTTCAGCGTGTCAATGATAAAAAACAATTAACTGAGTGTCCGCTAGAGGTCGCTGAAGCTCCGCAGCACCAGTCTCTCCAGCCGAGCACAGTTCTGCCTGTACAGGAATGTAACGAAACAATTTCCCCGGTTCGCCATGAAAAGACGGTGATTTCAGAAGAAATCCAGCAGCCACGGGAACCATGTCACACTATAACGTGGTTAATAGATGTAAACTGGTCGCCCTGCTTCTCCTGTGGCTCGGTAAGATAAGCTTGTGTGTTAGCTAGCAGCTAGCATCAAACAGGAAACTGTTAGGATACTCTCTCCGGAAGTTGGTTCGATTAGGCCTTCAAAGTAAAGTTAGTAATGTAATATAAGACTACATTCAGTACATTACAGTTTGGAAACTGTATCAATACATGTATTTATTGATACATTGCACAGCTGAGTTATTAATTAGTGTCACTGTGATACTTGCTTTGGTAGAAATATCGGATTTTAAAATTCAAAACAGGAAATGGTGCTTTCATTTTGAGTAACTTGACGCAACACAAAGACGCAGGTGATTGTTGGAGGTTCGTAAACAAGAGGCTGTTAAAGTTAATCAACAATGTGATGGAAAAGCTGTTTTCTTATCTGCAAATATGGAAAAAACTTTGCATACAGAATAGAATTATACTGAAGTCTTTATGTGAAGATTGTGAATTAAGTTGAAACTATGCAGAACTAGTTTGTGGCGAAGTTGAATTAGAGGTTCAATTGTCACCTTTGAAAAAACCGTACCTTTAGTTTATCAAATGAAACTTGTAGAGCAGTTGCAACAAGTTATTTGTGTACCATTGAAATAATTTGCTTTAAAAAAATGCATTAATAAACACACTAAATTGACGCATTAAATGACTTACAAATGTAATCAGTTATCACTTCTGCTGTAAATTGATTTTCCATTGATGACGTCAGCGCAAATAATTGATGGATTTGGGTGATATAATAACACTGTTGCTTCTTCTTAAGGTCCCTCTGCTGGAGACAAACACACAGATCGTGCTCATGTAAGTGCTGCCCCCAGGTTCTCGCTGTGATTATGCTTCATCATGTGGCTCAACAGTGTGTGTCAGACTTAACAAGAATCCCTCTGACTCCCTGCAGGCAGCAGAGAGCCAGGAGCACAGTACACACAGCTCTGTTGGTGAGTGAGGCATTTCACTGCAGATCACCTGGTATTATCCCCATAGTGACATTTGGGAAAGTGAATAGTTTGACATTTTGGGAAAGAAGCTTATTTGCTTTCTTGTCGAGAGTTATGTGAGAAGATTGATATCACTCCTGTGTGTGTGTACGCTAAATATGAAGCTACAGCCAGCAGCTAGTTGGCTTGTATGAGTTGTATTATCTTACTACTGTATTAGAGTGATTATCTTGGGGCGATGAAACAGTTGACATGCACAGAAATGTACTTAAATTGTGTGCAAAAAATAGTTTATCATTGTTTTTTTTGTGTGTCTCTATTTCTCCTCCCTGTCTCTTTTATCATCATGTGTCTTTGCTTTTCCCAATTTGTCATCCTTCTACCTTTTCTGTGCATGTTTTTCTCAGAATTGGAGGAGGTGGTGTTAGTGATTCAGAGTCAGAGGAACTCATACCATGCCCGTCAAGGACATCAGAGGAAGGTGGAGATCCTGCAGCAGGCAGCTGAACTGGGACAGGTAACATCAGACAGGCAGCGGATGGCTTAGTGGTGACTGCTGTTACCTCATCGAGATGATATGCTGGGTTTAGACCTTGATCTTTCTTGTGGGTCATTTATGCGTCCATATATGCATGTTAGGTTAGGTGTCCTGTCTGTCATCAAGACTGAGAAAATTAACTTCAGTAAAACACTTACTATTAAAATAAGAAGGGTATGATAACCTTAGTTATATAAATAGTGTCAGTCACTTGGTCCAGATTAATACACCTAAACCATTGGATGGATTAAAATTTAGTCCAGACATTCAATCTGTCTGAATTCTAATAACTTTATGATCTCTTCCACTGAACTTCCACTTCCTCTCTTTCTCTTGAAATTCTAATGTAGTGCCATCATCAACCTGGTTTATGACCAAATACCTGCAAAACTAATGACATTCCCATCCCAGTTGTCTTTAGTGCTAATTAGCAAATGTTGCTGATTAAATGCTATCATGCTCAACTAAGATGGTGAACATGGTAAACATTATAACTGCTGAATATCAGCATGTTTGCATTGTCTGTGTGAACATGTTTGTATGTTGATGTTTGAAGCATTTAGCTCAGAGCAGTGCAGCCTCACACAGACACTGACATGGCTATAGGCTCTTTGACCTGTTACTTTATTTATGAATATTATTATTCATTTCACAATATTTCATAAGTACGATCCGTTTCCATATGGGAAATTGCCAGGAGGAGTTTGTTCAAGTATACATCATTTGTGGACATAAAACTTAAATGCATCTGAATGGTTCCTTAATAAAGTAGATATTAATCTTAGTGCTTGAGGCAGGTTTATAGGCAGCCATTCTGTTTATTGCTTGGGAGCAAATCATATCAACATCAAAGGCTCAAAAACTGTGTATATGGAATATTACAGTATATGCACTCAGTGTGTTGTGCTGTAAGGTATTACACTGTAGTGTTATGTGGTATATTACACTAGTACCAATAGGTGTCCTCCTTGTCATAGAGCTCTCCTTCCCAGGATGAGAGGAGCTCCTCTCTCTCACACAGTAGCTATTAAATAATACATGCCTGCATGGTAGCTGTGAAAACTAATTTGTTATAGGCCCCAGTGAAATGAGAAGGACAGGCATGACATGACAGCCTGTAGTAGATACACAGAATTGTTGTTTTTCCTTTGATGGGATTGGGTTCTACCAAATATGGAGACAGTCTATGATTATTGCTCCAGCCTCATTTTCAATCTGGATAACCATCCCTGATAGAAAAGCTGGCAGAAGGCAAGGCAGTCAGCAGGGGCTCCATGGAATTATTTCTACAGTAATATATTAAAAATAAAAAATGTCTCAAACAAAATTTATTTAAAACCTTTATTTCTCCTGACAACTGAAACTTCAACTGTCTTACATGTTTCTGATAAATTTTTCATCGGGCTGCGGTCAAGTCAGGAAGCGTGTGGTTATTTTTATACTCACAATGATTTTATAATGATAATGTCTGTATTTGTGGTCTGTAGTCTGTGTCGTCTGCAGCAAGGAGATTGGCAATCACTCTGCAGCCCGTAAACATCAAATCTGGAAAAACTTTAATCACAATCTTTGTGAACACATCAGTGAATGATTCATCAGCAATATCGTGGTACCAGTGATTGAATTTGACATGTCTATGATTGTTTTGATTTGACGCCATGTGGTTTGAGGTGTTTTTATGCACCAATCTCTCCCTGAGAGACTGAAGGAATATGCCGTCAGCGAGAATGTCGAGAAACATCAGTTTAGCGCCGTGGTTATAAAATATGAAAGGAGCGAGCTGAAAGTCAACAAACTCCACTTTGTCATTCATAGCTTGCGAAATGGCTGTTCATGCATGGCAGCTATGAAGAGCAATTATACACTCAGGTGGAATATTGAATTGGATTGGAGTGGATAGTGTTTATTGTCCCAGAGGGGCAACTTGATTTGCAAACAGGAGTCAACACAACCAGTACACAACCAAAACATGGAGCATAAATGCATCAGGTTGCGATGAGCTACAAAAGCACCGAAAGAAAGAATAAAATGTGTGTGCAATAGCAACTAGATCTACAGCTTGTTTAAGAACCCAACTGCTGAGGGAACAATCTCAGATATCTTTTTGATTTGGCCCTCCAAGGGAGAGTGTATCTCCTTCCTGATGGCAGGAGTGGAAACTCTGCATACAGAGGCTGTTGAGGGTCCACCATTTCAGTTGGTGCCATTTGTCTATTTTAACTTCAGCAATCTTTCCCAGCCTGTTTTTGTTAATCATGCAGAGGTTTTCAAACAAATCACTGCAAAAGTTGAAATTGACTTAATTAAAGATGAATAAAACATTTTCAAGTGTGATCTTTCAATGTTAAAACCATTCAAAGTTCTCATGAAGAACAGCTTCTGATTGGCTTTTTTGCAAATGCAGTCAGTATTAGCATCCAAAGTCATTTTGTCATCCTGGATGTACCCCAACTATCTATCTTGGCTTACTGTCTCCACAGCTGTGCCAATGATAAAAGTGGGTGTCACGAGAGGAGGAGTTCAGCCAGAGTCGATAAGCATCTCTTTTGTCTTAGAGACATTTAGTTGCAAGTACGAGCCACCACACAATTTGATGAAATTGTCCAAGGCTGGACCATAGCCCACTTCAGAGTCCTGCAGGAGGCAAACAGTCACGAATCCTCAGCAAACTAGAACTTGGATTATTGATACTTTGGTGAAGTAAGTCCTGACTTCACTGTGTTGTGAGACAACACAATCTTGAAAGAGAATAACAGGTATGAAAAGGAAAATTTTAGTCTGAATGGAAAAGAGACATCCACAATATTCAAGAGAAACATGATTTAACTAGTGGCATATTAATGCTGTGGCACTTGTGCATAAAAAGAATTCACAGAAACAGCTGTCTCTCAACTGAATGAAGAAATAATTTTTATGGGAATAAAGTTGAGAGGTTGTGTCAAATAATCTATATCAAAGCAGGTGTACATGCTGTGTAAATAGCTGCTGCAGCTTCTGACATCAGTGCTGATGATGATATGGTGACTTTCATAAATAACACATTTGGATGCGTGCGTTTGTGCAATAATCTCTGCATGTGTGCTGTCAGGCTGTGGCGTGTGTGTGTGTGTGTGTGTGTGTTGTCTAAGTGAGGTAGGTTCATCACGGCTACATAGACCTTGATTGTAGCAGGCAGTTTTGAAAGAGGTCAGGTTGTGCGTCATGCGTTTTGTCTCTGACATATAAGCAGGTGTTTATTTTGACTGAAGTTAGGGACTCATAAACACTCATAAACTCTGACATGCTGACAGCTTGTTGTCTGACTATCGTTTGCCTGTTGTCACAGACATTTGGTGACACTCAAAGGTTTTTGTCATACTGTGAATCAGAGCTACACAGTCGTGGTCATGATGTCACCAAAACGTGAGGAGCAGAGTCCCAGTTGTAATTTTAGTGCTTTCTTTACATAGATATATTACAGGGAGAGATAAACATTTTGTTACAGCCGTGCCACAAGCTCTTTGTTTGTTACTGGCTGTAAGTGCAGGCTTTTAATCCAAGACGTCAGTGCCAGTGCTGCACCTTTTCAGCCTCATCATCCAACCTCATTACAGAGTTGTCTCATTTGGCTGCTGCCCTTTCTGCCCACATGTCACCACAACACTTACAGCAGATGGCAAAAACCCTCCTCACTCCCTCTGAATCTAAAGTGGACCCAGGACGAGCCGTGTTTGCATGTGACCTTTCACGGTGTGGAAGTGAAATAACCATCCTTTTATATTCGTTTGTGTCAGTCTTGCCTTAAACTAAAATAATCCAATTTTTTATCAGACGCATGGTCTAATTAATTATTCTCATGATGTTTTGTCTTAACTGGACCTTTTCATGAACATTCAGAATATTCTCCTAAACAAGTTTTTAGCCACATAGCAGTCTTCATTAACCTTCAAGATAAGATTCATTCCAGGTCTACAAGCGTACCTAATAAACTGGCAACTCAGTGTATATACGTTCCCTGTTTATTGCATTGTACCAGAGTCTGACTCCCCATTCAGACATGCTTGCAGGGATTAATGTATGCAGCGATGACCTATTATACTGACATAATGCTGCTGTTTCAAACGCCTCATTTAGAGCCTGGACAAGCTTCCTCATCATCATAAATCAAAGACATCAGCTTTGCTTTTGGTCACTCTTTGTTACTGGAGATAAACATGGATCTAACTGAATGAGGGATTCGATCTTTGCCTAGATAAGAAAGAAGCAGATGCACTTTGATTTCAAACATTTTTTTGGCTCTACTTACATCAATCCTTTCAGTGTCTTTGAATAACTGTATGGAAGAGATTTGTGAGTTCTTCCGCATGAGTCACTTAGTGAGAGGGGAAACATAAAACAACAGCTTCTGAATCAAGTCCTCTTGTCTTTGCCCTTACTTTGAGCCTCTGATTCTCAAAACTGTAATCAAAACTGTATAAGACACCGCAAACAACAGGATGTACACATGTTGTTACTCAACATGTTGCTGATCAAGGCCTTGCCAAACACTCATCTGTCAACACCAGTGTATAATTCCTACACTTAAGTGTTTTGTCATGATTGACTTGACTTTCATCAAGCATCCTTCCGGGAGATGATCACCCTTGTATGGTGCCCTCTAGTGGTAAAAACTAGCACCATCATCCAAAGGAAACTTTATTTCTCTTTGATTGACTTGGGGTAATTTTTTAAATGGATGTGAGATCTTCTTGAAATACAGTGAAGTAAACCAGTTTCAAATAGATGTTTTCTGGGTCATTTTACACTTAAATTCAATCACACCTTTGCAATCAGTCATTGTTGCCCAATACATTTTTGGCTACATTTATTTAACAAAAATTTATTTATTGCTTTTCATATTCCACCAAAACTTTGTTCGATCCCTAAAATACAACTATATATTTTTTGTGGAAATATATATAGGGAGGAATGTACAATATATTATCCATACTTAATGTATTTAAACTGCATGATTTAGGGAGTTTCTAGAGCATGCAAATTGGTCGATACAACGATTAAAATGCAACGTTGAAATGCAATATGTTAGGGAATAAGGGAAAGTGTTTACTTTTCATTATACTGATTACACATTGACAAACACCACTTATGAAGTGTGTTTAACGAACTAGAAAGTTGAATTTACGAGGTACAGGAAAAGGAAACACCTTTACCTTTTATGTTTATGTTGCATAAACTGACAAAGATTGTAGATTTATGTATTTCCCAGATTGACTTCAGTGTTGTTTACATAGTTTTACTTTCAAATCTCAGCCCTCAGGGCGCACACACACACACACACACACACTCTCAGAGTTTGTACTTTTCCACTGTTTTTCATGTGACGGTGGGATGTTGGTTAATTAGTTTAATGAAATTTTGTGAAACTCAAATATTTTGCTTCATGCAGGGAGATCCAGTTGTTCTTCTTCTCCACGAGCTGTCGGAGTATGAAGGGGATTGGAGTATCCTCCCTGCGCTTCCTCTGTGAGTATTAAACATGCATGCGGAGATGATAAACAAATTAATTAAATCTGATTCAATAAGATTTAATTTAATTATGGATTAATGATTCTGATGGGGAAATGAAGGCATAAAGTTAACAGCATCTTGTGGATCTTTTCAGTCTCTCTGCTGTTTATGGCCAATCAGCATCCTGGTTTGTCTTCATAGAGGAGGAAGCCAGAGTCATGCTGCCCGCTCTGCTGCAGGTCCTCCAAAGATACGAAGCCCGACGGGTGAGATGCACACACCCCGACATACAAACATCTTCCTAACAAGCCTTCCTATACACTGCACTGGTGCACATATTAAACAAGCTATGCCTTTTCATATCACCCTGCGCTGTGCCCCTTTGTGCAACTCACAGGAATGGTTTTTGGGGAAGCCCCTCCATGACAGTGAGGCCTCCATCATCCACCACTATGCCTTCTCTGAAGACCCTGCTTCCTTTAGTTACCCTGACCCTGCAGCAGGCTGGGCTCTCAGCACGCCACTGCTCCACAGGTGTGTGTGTGTGTGCAGATGTGTGAACATGAATGTGCCACTGATATGTTTTCTGTCTTTCTTTTTGAACTGGACTAAACAGTATAGGTCCACAAAATATCCCAGGAGGAATCCCATCTTCAGAAGTACCTTTTAATCTACTGAACACTCATATGATGCAGTCTCTAACATTGCATTTACCCAGTCGTTCAAATCTCGAGCTTTTGCTTTTTTCCAGTGTCTCAAAATAATTCTGGAGTCTGTAATCAACAGAAAAGACATTTTGATGTATTTGGTATAAACACAAATGGCGATTGCTGAACCAAACCAGAACTTCTTTAATTTTGACTCACTCACATAAATGATCTTATACAATGCAGGGAAGTTCTGTTCTGCTGTGTCTCTTCCTTGAGGCTCTTTCACCTCCATGTGTTTCAGACTCGCTCAGCGGATCCAACATGAGCATCTGAAGTCCGATTTTACAATTGACTTGAAGCATGAGGTACTTTTAAACAATTTCCAGTTTTGTAAATCTGTGTGTCATCGCCTGCCTATCACTATAATTTGTTATTATTAAAACTCGGTTCTGCCTCAATTCTGCTTCGCACCTCAACAACTGCTGTGAAAAGCATCATCAGAGTCACATTTCAGGCTGCCTGCTGAGCTGAAATGCTGAGACATGTAACGATGATAGACACTATTACCCCAGCGCCTGCTAGCCTTTTGTTGAGCAGGTCTGAATCCCTGCAGCTTTTGATAGATCTACTATTACATTATTAATCTGAAAGCTCATTGAAATAAAATGAAGAAACAAATTTAATTGTCCTATGTAATGTTTTTAAATTAGTCCTAATAGAGTAAATTCAAGGTGAATGAGCTGGGTGTCCTGTTTTGAATTCTCAAATGATTTTTGGGTTATTCAGGATATATTATTTGCCTTGTAAGTAATTGTATATGACTTAATATGTGTGTGTATGAGAGTGAAACTGAGTCATTAAGGTGTCCAGAGCTGCCAGGAAATTGAAGAAATTTACTGTTTTAGGACCTAGAATGAGCTGTTATACCTGCACCTGTATCTGTATGAGCAGAAAAATTATATCTAAATAAATCATGAATCATTGTTTCCCCATCAGACCTACATTCATCTTCATATCTGTCTCTGTCTTTCCAGATTGCATTGTATATTTGGGAGGAAGGAAATGGTCCAAAGCTGACAGCAGTTCCAGAGTTTTGTACAGAGACCAGAGATAACTGTGCTACGACATTTACAACCTACCTGCCAAACTGTGTATGTACAACTCTGATTTACTGACGTCAACATCACTGTATTTGTGAACGTTTGTGAACATGCATTTGTGCATGTGGGCATGTGTTTGTATGGATCAAATAGTCGGAAGTTGGAAGTTCAATAACAGATGAATAAAATCATAAATTATAAATAAACACAAGACACTAAAAATACACATTGCAGTATACTTGACTTTTGCAGAACTATGTGGTCTCCAGATTCCAGGAAGATCTGCCAGTTAGGAGCATATATTTGTAGACCATCTGACCCAAAGATTACATGATTAATGTAGCATTTTTCATGAGATTACAGGAATCGCTGTTATGGAAAAAATCTAGTATTTTCACTGAATATTCTGCATGGATGGACCAAAAATGGCAGCTGTAAATACCTAATAACATCCTGATTACTGCTGGTAATTTTCCGGCATAAGAAGCAACACCTGAAGTGGGAATTCAGTGCAAAAGAGATGTAAGTATTGACATGTCTGCCCAGAAAAAGTGGAGCACTAACAGATGGCTGTAATTTGTATTTCCGCACATGATAATACTGTCAGGACCTAGTGTGCCTCATTTTGCCATCCTGACTCAGTTTTCCAGTCCATTACATATTGCACATGTTGTACCTCACACTGTGTTTAAGTTCACCTGTGCACCTTTTACTATTTTATAGCTATGATGCATAATTTTTTTGAAAGAAGAGGTACATTGTTTTTCTTTTTATAGGGAGATCCAGTGGAGAAGAAAGACGTATTTGTTGCCGTGAAAACTTGCCAAAAATTCCACTCGGAGAGAGGTACGTGTGGGTTATTCCTGACCAGTTTAAAATTAAAAATATTATATTCTGCAGTGGTGGAAGGGATATTCAGATCCTTTGCTTAAGTAAAAGTATTGATGTAAAATACTTAGTTACAAGTAAATGTTCCACACCCATAATCTAAGTAAAGAAAAATTACAAATATATTATTAGCAAAATGTACTTGAAGTATCAAAGGTTGTTTTTTTTTTATTGTTAATACAGTTGCATCAATGCATCAGCTGCATTTTACTGTTGTAGCTTGTTGAGGTGAAGCTACTTCTATCTAAATGTATGATCTTGTAAGCTTGAGTTACCAAATGAACTATTTCAGTTTGTTTATCACAGAAAAAAATGGAAATTGAATGGAAATTAGACAACATTCAGCTGTGAAAGTTTTACTTCACTCACTTCACTTTTTTGTTTACTGCCTCTTGCTTCACAATCTGCTGGTCATTCTGTGTGAGTTAACCTGTCAGGTGAAAACCTGTCTAAGTTCACAACCTCATCTAGACTGACTGCTGAAATTGCAACAGTTTGCATAATTATCCAAAACACTGGCGTCTACTTTTAGGGTCAAAATGAGCCAGAAGGACTGAGTGTTTAAAAGCAATTATCACAATCAAAAGTCGAAAGAACAGTGTGAGATTTTGCTGTTACTTCAAAGAAAGGTTGAATTCAGAGTTGTGCAACAAACCACCTTTGATCATGGATCAAAATAATTATGTGTGATCATGACTGTGAGTTAACATTTTGTTGTTTTAATGTAGACCCACATAAATATGCAATGAGTGTAGATATCCAGTGTCTTGTTTAAAGACGGCCTAATCGTTTTCTCCCTCCAGTCAGTGTTAGTAGACATTTTCCATTATTTGATGAGGCTTCCACAGTCTCAGAGTTCACAGGTTTGCAGTTGGGACAAGGAGTTTTAATTAAGAGCTCTGACAACCATCAAAAGGTGATTCAGTGTACAGAGCTCTGTATGTTCAGAGGAAATGTTTTCTCTCCCCCATCTGATTTCTTTTTATCCTTCTCCCCTTCCTCCTCACAGTACCAATAGTCAAGGCAACCTGGGAGAAAGACAGTGGGATTTTAGAGTTTTACAGCGACGTCACTGATGCCTCCATACCCACAATCAGTCTGGGAGTGCCCAATACTGAGAGAGGTGAGCTGATCAGAAACAGGTTTCCAGCACTGATCCTGCAGGACAGATGTAGGATATATTGGAGGGATTAAATCACTGAGCCGGCCAAAAAGCATTTGGGGATCAGAATGCAAACCAGTGCTTTGATTTATGACCAAACACCTGCAGATGACAGTAAAATCCCCATCAACCTTTACTTTGTGCTTTTTTTGACATTTTTCTGACATTAGCATTTAGCTCAAAGTACCACTGTGCCGAAGTACCGCTTCAGAGAGCTGCTGGCATCATTGTAGACTAGACTGTAGAGATTTTCTTCCCGATGTGACCTCTTTGTTTGTGCAATCACCACATTGTTAGCACATCAGTCATTATCAAATTCACACTGAAGTTCAAGTGGTAGTTCATACTGCCATGATTCTCCATCCCCTTTTGTTTTCCTGTGTTTTGTTCCTGGTGTGAGATCATTGTTAAAAGGAGCTAGAAAATCCTTCAGGCCCTGATGGTCCTGACTCCCTGTCCTCGCACACTTTAAGTGCACCGCTGATGGAGGAATCAATGTATGGACAGATGAATCAAGAGCAATAACCACACAGCCACTCCTCTTACAAGTGAAGAGGTGGATAGATGACACTTGAATTCCTCGTAATAGGCTCTAAAGCCAGAAACAAGAACTACATTAATGACCAGCTTCAGTGAGAAGACACTAATTTAATCTTTGTATTACACATATTCTTGTCTGAGATGCCCCTGATTACAGCCCAGATGTGTCTGTATCATTCCCTCTATAATTTTGAATCCATTCAAACAGCAGGGTGACAGATACCATTTCAACGACACCTCCATCTCCTTCTCTCCATCCAGTTTCATGTCCTCTCTCTGCTATTGTTCACAGGCTGACGAAGTGTCACACTGCCTGTCATGTCCTCTGTCCATTCTTTTTGTATTTCCCCCACACTTGTTAAAGCTTTCCAAACCTAAGCCTTTGTTCATTTTCTCATTTTTTCACCTTACCTGTGCTCAGGATTATAAAAGCAGAGAGAATGCCCCTGTCTTTCCTTATTTACTTTTTTGCTTCTTATGAATACTGTATATCTACTTGAATGTCTGTTTTTTTCTTATACATCTTATACATCATCTACATGTTGTCTCCCTGCAGGACATTGTGGGAAGACATTTGCCATCTTGCACCGCTTCCTGAGCAAAGCTGTACCAAAGGCAGATTGGCTGCTCATTGTTGACGATGATACACTCATCAGGTAACTGGGAGATGAGTTTCTATTTTCACCTGCGATCCCACGATCCCACACAGGTGTTTTCACTTGCTGGTTAATGTTGCTCAGGTTCATGAAACCGCTGCAACAGATGAGAGAGATGTTAATCAGTGAAATACGTGAAGACACAGTGGACAATGGTTGTGTTTTGATCCTTAGTGGCCCATGCTTTGTGTGTCTTCATATAGTCCATGGTATGTGCTCACTTCCTGTCTCTTGATTATTTTCCACCTATAGTTTACCCAGGTTGCGGCGACTGCTGCGCTGCTATGACCCAAAGGAAGCAGTCAGCCTGGGGGAGAGATACGGCTACGGCTTGGTTCAGAACGGATACAGCTACACCACAGGAGGAGGAGGGTGAGGCTGAAGGGGCGAAGGGAATGTGGTTGTGCTGTTGGTAGTAAGGTGTGTTCAGACACAAAGCAAGGACAGACGTCTGTTCTCTGTGTTGTGTAGGATGGTGCTGAGCAGGGCGGCGGTGTCCAGGCTAGTTTCCAGTGGTTGTAGCTGCTACAGTGATGATGCTCCTGATGACATGGTGCTGGGCAGATGCTTCACATCTCTGGGTGTTCCCATCACACACAGTCCACTGTTCCACCAGGTAGGAAACAGGACACAGACTCAAGTACATGTTCTAGATATGAGTGAGACGACATCCTACACCCATAACTACATTTGCTTCTCAGCTTCAAATGTTGAAATATACTATAAGATGTATATACTATAATGTACAATAACAACTTGTTGTTCACGATGTTTAGTATACAGGTTCCATAGTTTTCTAATTTCTTATAAAGAAACTGATGTAAATGTTGAAAAGTGTCAATTCAAAGGGCTATGTAACTTGATACTAATAAGGAAAGTGGAGTCAGTGTTCAATTTATGCAACATTAAGCTTTATTGAGTATCAGATGTTGTTCTGCATGATGCTCTCTTCATGGTTTTGTTCCCTATAAATATATGCGGCAAAAGACAGAAAGTCTGCGGGTTACACAGGGTGTAAAAATAGAACATGGAAAGAACTATCCTGGGGCATTTGTCAGATTGTTTGCAGCAGTGGGGATACCCAGAGTACATTAAACAAGAAGCACACATGTACACACACAACAGATAAACCACTTGTTCTTGATATTTTAGGCCCGACCAGATGACTACTCGGCGTCACTGATCTCCTTGCAACAAGCCATCTCCTTCCACAAGCACTGGAACATAGATCCTGTGGCTGTCTACGAGCACTGGCTGCAGGACACACGACCACGAGATGAACTGTAGAAATGCTGCACATATACAGTGTGTAATACACCGACCTGTAGACAAACACTGAACAACAGCATAGAGCCAAGCAAACAAGTAGCCTCCGCCACAGGAACTGTAATAACTGAGCAACTGTGGCGAGACCTGGCAAACACACCCTGAAACATAATTCTTACAAGCCTTAATACCTGCAGTGATAAATACTTTTGATATCAGCATTAAATCAGATGAACTGTGTGTGTAATGTAAAAGCAGAGAGTTATCACCCCAGCCTGAGGCTCTGCAGAGCCTTTTAAGCCTCATTTACCTCCTTTTGTTTAATGGCCTGCACACTGACTATATGACTGAGTCACTGAAAAGCAATGGCAACTTACTGAGTGGATGCTAATGTTCCTTTGCCTCTGCTGGATGTGTGAGTAGGTGATTGTTTGCTAACATTTGACACTGCTGTCACTTTACCCCTAAACTGAATTTGAACAAAATCATGAACCAAGATGTTTAATTTATTCAAGAAAGATTATGTTTTTGTATTTATGTTGTAATTGTTATATTGTTAATCATTTTCTCATTTGGGTAATTTAGCGATTCATGTATTTAGCCAGGCAAGTCTTTTTAGGGTGGAAACCTCTGCAGCTAGAATGAAATACTAAAAACACAGGTAACAGTACAAAGAAGGAAAATAAGCTAGGAATAGAGAGTAACATAGACTTTACAATAGTCTTGATTTCAGTCTGACATATCAGTTTCATTTTAAGTGCCAACCAGATAATTGTACTGAATAATGAAAAATATCAGTATATTTTTAATGTTTTGTTTCATTTCATTTTCAGATACACGGTTTATAATGAAAATAGTCATTTGTGGAAATATGATGAGAATTTTCCAAAACGTTGAACTAGTCCTTTGAATTTGATTTTTTTTTAGAAAGAAATAGAAAAAATGTGCTGTGTTTAGATGTTTTTCACATTGGAATTTGACTGTGTATGTCTTTAATGGAGAATTTTTCAAAAGAAGTTTAATACAATTTGATTTTTAAACGGCAAAACAGTGTGTGTGTAGGTTAGTCAGTGTGGATGTTTGTACAAGTAATCACAACCACAGCTGACAGGCCAGCATTAAAATTCTGCAGCTATTTTTGTGAATATACCGAACAAATGTTTGTGTGTTCTGAAAACCTGTTATTTTCTTAAATTATAAAAGACTTTTTTAATCATTTGAAAATAAAATATGCATTTGGTTGAACAAAACTTTTTATGTGTATGCTTTGTTTTTTTGCCTCATAGTAAACTGAAGGAGGCGAGAATCACATGCTGTTGTCGGACACACACACACCAACTGTCCTGCACCTCAATGAATCGTTGCCAAATGTCAGACTACAAAGCTGCAGGAAACAAAATTCTGCTATTTTGGCAAAGACTAGATAAGATAAGTGTTGTACCGATAACACATTTTGTAAGTGGTTATCAGTCACATCAATCACATCATCACATTTGTTCACTCATATCTGTTCTCAGTTCTTCAGTCAGCACAAAATGGACTGATATAGTTTTCAACATTTGATGATGATTAAATTTGTTACTGACTGATTACCAGGCAGAGAGATACCACTCACTGATGATATTACAACAATCTCTTGCCTTTTCTTATCTCTGCCTCAAAGCTTGTTTCTTTCAATTTTCCTGACTTGTCATTGTCATTGAAGCCTGAATCCCAGAAGTTGTGAAGTGCCTCAGTGTCATGTCACTGTGACATTAGCTACTATAGCAACAGGAGTATCTGTCTGTAGTGACAGTTTCTCTTTGAAGAAGCTATGTGATGTTTGGCAGATGACACATTGTCAAATAATAAATATATTATTCAGCTTGCATTTTTGCAGAAAGAATAAATACATCTGTCACATTATCTGTAACACCAATGCATAATGGCTTGAATTGTATCTGTTTAATTGGCACTGATATGACTGTTCTCCTAAAATGTGCTTCTGTATGAGCATGATAAAATTCTTCAAACAATCCTTCAAGAAAGACAGGATATCTGTCTACTTTGCTTGTCTTAATTCTCAGAGTTGTTTTTTTTTTTTTCATATTTAATCACAGTTCCATTAAATTTCATGAGGCTGCAGCTGCAGGGATGTCGCACTCGTGCTCCTCCATCTGTAAATGTAAGATTACAAACTTGACAAAAATGGATCACTCTGTTCTTCTCACACTTTCATTCACAGACACATGCGCACACTCACACACACGCACACATCCTCATTAATGCAGTGAGATTTTATAAACTCCTTCATTAACACACGCGAGATGCTTCCAGCTCTGCAGTTCACAGATCTGTTAGGAAGTTGTTGCTTGTGTTGCTTGAAATCAGCTGGAAGAGTCTGCAGCAACATCGCTCAGGTTTGCACATCTCCTTCTAGTGTTTCTTTCAATTTCCATCAATGAACAGCAAATAAGCCTGAAACACATTATACTGCCTCAAGCATCTTGTAAATCAGGGAGCATTTAGTCATGGTCACATTTAGTCTGTCGCATGTCAACTGCTCTTCATGCTGTTGTTTTTCTGTCCCTCTCTTTCCTGTTACTCTTGGCATCTTTAGCTTTCAGTGCATTTCCGATTCAATCTTTTTCTAATTTTTTAAATGGAGAGGAAATAGATGCAGTTAATCAAAACTGCACCCAGGAGCAGTGCCCAAACCGCAATCTTTGGATGGTTATGAGGAATTTTCAGTCTGTCAGGAATGATTTTGAGTCAGAACATCAGCTGAAACTTCTTTTTTCACTTTTAGTGTGACTTTTTTTTTCTTTGCTGATCATTTGTCCAATTTAAGGCACAAACACAGGACTGGAACTTAGACTTTCCCCTTGACTGACATTTTAATCAATGCCAAGTATGTAAAAAGCTCATATCCAGATTTGTATTAAGCTCTTCGCAGGTTGAATCCTGGATGTATTGATCCCCACAGTCCCACCATCAGACCATCTTAAATTGGCTTCTTGCCATTTATGGACAGTCCAAAGGGAAAATGAGTGTACAAAGCCTGATTTGTCTCTTTCAAATCCCTGTGCCTATGTAATTTACCTTCTCATAGCACCTTGGAAATTCATTATTATCCTTGCTGCACATGTTTCATACACTGCTCATGGTTATGCAAGGCACCTCTGGTGAACATTGAAAAGGCTGTACAGGTGAAGTGGAGCGTGATGTGTTTTGTTTTATGGTGAAACCAGCCGCAGACCTGTTTGTTGATCACCCAGGTGGAAATAAGTGGGACTTTATTCACCACAATTTCACTTAAAACTTCAATTGACAAGCATTCATATGTGCTCAGGTGTTGTTCTGACTTTTAGTAAACTGGCAACACTTAAAGTGTTTTGTCTGATGTTGTCTCCACAATGTGTGTGTGGTGTTTTGTGAACAGTAGGATAGAAATAGATCTACTCCTTACTTACTGTAGTTGGTGGACATTAGGACATAGGCATAATTTGGCCAATCAAGGTGAGAGTGCCTCAGGTGTGAAGAGGCTCATGAAGCACAGGTGTGTCAGCTTCACTCCTGCTCCTGTGATCGTGCCAAACAAGACTACAGAACGATTGAATTGCAAAGTCCAGGAGGAGTGGCAGTGACAAGGTATGAGAACATGAGTTTTGAGCTGTGTTTAACTTTGGTTGGATTGAGATTGTGTTTGTGTTGTGTTCAATATGCAGGCAAAATGCTGGTTGCCATTTACTTTACATAGTTTTACATTTTGTGTTGTAATAGATTGAGTGTTGGCCTCTGGTTGTGGGAGCAGCTGGTGCAGTGGGACTTCACCTGTGATTTGTGGTGATATTATTTGAGGTTTGCTGTGACTCTGGTTGTAGTTTGGCTGTTTTTCTGTTGGGAAAAAAGGTTTTTGTGTAGTTTCTGTTATCCGCTGACTGCATTCTTCCAGTGCATTGGCTGCTGATTGGTTCGCCACAACTGTACAGCGTTAACTATGGCACTTTGACCCACTGATGGTTGGCTTTGTTCTTGAAGTTCACCTGGATTTGTATCAAAGTTTAGTTGGGTGCCACATTATTCTCAGTAAAATTATGCCGCTAAATTCCCCAAATCTGCAATGTCACATGAGAAGTGAGGATTTTTCTCACGTTTTCAAGAGGGAGCTGTCTTACTTCATTACAACCAAAGCACCATCATCGTCACTTGTCTGATCTAGTTTAGGAATAGAAGTGAAGTCTTATCAATTCAGACCAATGATTCATTCAGTGCCAAAGCTGCTTCAAAGAGAGTTGAGATAACAGCTGTAAAACTTCTGAACAGCAAGAGAAAGAAGTTTGTTTCAGATTATATTTTTTACAGCATTGAAAGCTTTGATGTACACCAGAGGAATAATGCATTGCTCTGAAAGCACACACAGATCCCCTCAATGATATTAACCCACTTTACTTTTCAGACTGTGAAGCCCAGCTGCTGACTGGCTGATATTTCATATTATTTATTAACAAACTGGCAGTTTACTGGCTCCATCTGAGGAAACAGAATTTTAAGATCATTTTGGCTCATGATTTAATTCTCATCTTGAGGCACTGTTATGTTTAAAATCATCTCTCATTCATCTCTCGGCAGACCGCATTATTTTTGTTGTAATAGTCTTCGAAATGATTTGTTCCCCTCATGCTGGGAGTTATGATTGCAGGCATGAATGGATTAGCTTAGTTAAAGTGCTTCCTGGTGCCAGTCTCGCCAGCAAAGTAATGATGAATGTGGGTATCCATTGCTCAGTTTTTGCCCAGTTTAAGACACAAGCTCGAGCCTAAAACTGTCTCTCAAACTTATTTTCAGTTGTACAAAATAATGCACAAGACCTTCAAACCAGCAAATACACATATTAACCAATAATGACATGCAAGTTAAAAAAGTTTTAAAAGAATATAAAAGCTTGCAACTAAACCATATTTTAGTCTGGTTTAATAACCCAACAGTAATACAAAAAGGCACTTAGAGTAGGTGGTACAATTACCTTGGGTTTGATTGGTGACCCAGTGGTTTTCTACCCACGGGCACTGGGTGAAGTTACACATACTGTGTAGCAGCTGCCCTCAGTCAAACACAGACTCGGGAGCATTTGTGATGTTTCTTTCCTTTCATTAATTAAAAATACTGTCAGTAAATTTATTCTCCATTTAAAAAAAAACAACCCTCTGATGCCTTGTCTGTATGAGTCTCAGTCCCACAGTCCTAAAGTTGGGAGAGTATGCGTGAATGTTAACAGCCTCACATGATGTTTGTCACACATGTTTCATTTCAAATCAAAACAGAGCTAAAACTATGGTAAATGCATCACTGCCCTACGTCTGAGGGATTACACTGTTTGTCTGTGGCTGCAGGACCTGTTGCATTTTTCCACTCTTTTCATTTCTCTTGCAAACTCCATGTTGCCTATAGACTGTCAAATAGCATTATGAGACAGGTTGGGAATAGCTAAAAGCAGAAGTAGAAGTCATCACTAAACTCCAATAATGCACTGAACCAAAGAAACTGGCATTATCCATTTTGGTCTCTCTGGTCCTGTTGAGTAATCACTGTGTACCTACAGAGTGTTTCAGATGAGCTGGCCCAGTTTCAAAGAAGCAGCTATGTGGGCTTTTTCTGTTTCACGGACACAGAAGGGAGTGAAGGACATTTCTCAGTTTTCTAAGTTCAACTCTTTTCCAGAGAAGGCTCCAGTGCCATTCAGATATTGCTCCCAGACAAGAGACAACAGACTGCTGATGCCGAACAGATGGAGCTGTTTAGTCCAAGAGATTTGAAAAAGCGGAGACAGACAATAAACATAGCAGAGTGGGTGTGTAGGCAGGAAGACGTTCTCAGACCTGAGCGACAAACACAGGCGCTATCTTACTGTCAGGTCTTCTAAAAGTAATTATAAGCTGACAAGCTGAAGATGGAGAACTGCACTAGTTTGTTAATACAGTGTTTCCATTTTTAATTCATTCTTTGTATGTTGGTGTTTCCTGTACTGCAAATGTTCATTCTGGTTCTCTGGCCTTCTCCCATCTGCATACCATATCAGAAAATAAAATCTAACATTGCCTTACAAAACTTAATTGTAAAAAAAAAACATATTCAAGCCCTTAGAAAATATGCTTCAATGGAAATAAGAACGGCAGGTTTGCTCAGGCAGACAACTGGAGCGAGCGCACATTCACACATTGCGTTTCCCCATTAGCTGTGACTTGTATTGAACGCGACCTTTTCGTCTCTGTCACCTCACCCATGTATTTGCTCCACTCGGCTGTACTAGTGCTGCTCATTTGCTCCTCTGCTGGAACAGACTTTCAAACACTTGTGCTTCTGCTCAGATTGTATTTCTTAAGCAATTTCAGCTGTTGACAGTTGCTTTCGGGAGGCTTTGTGGAGGAATGAAATCACCTCTGACCCCTGGGATGTGCGCCCATTGATACTGCTGACTCTCACTAATCTGTTTGGGAAACATCACCCTGTTGGTTTGCTGATAATTTCTGCTCTTTGACTGCTGTCATCTCGCTCTGTGGAGTGTTTGAATCGCAAACTGCTGGTTGTTTGGCATCTCCGACATGTTTTCATGTCGGAGATTTACAAAGTGGTGAAAAACGAACACTCCTGTATGAGTAATGGTAGTTCAGTGTAATGGGCTGAACCGGTTTGAACGTTATTATTTTGTGGAGTCCTACTGGCTCATTAGAAATCAGATGTCAAGCAGAGGGTTATATTGTATATTAGCTTGAAAATGGGATAGGATGTTCACATAATTATTGCATTAATTATTGCTGCTAATTGTAAATCTACTTAAATCTCATATGTACTAATGTTAGTCTGCTGCTTAACAATACTACATGACGGTTCAAAGAGAAGATAATCTCTTTCAACCTGTGAATTTTTATATGTTCACATATATGTTTTTATACATAGACACTCATTTGTTTCCATATGTGAGAGAGCTCATTCCAAAACCACTGGCATTATAACAGCCTCCACTCTTCTGAGGAGACTTTTCTCAAGATTTTGGAACCTGCCTGCAGCGATTTTGCTCCCATTTAGTCATAAGAGCACTTGGAAGATCAGGCACTGGAACTGGGTGATAAGACCTGCCTCCGAGCAGTTCTCCAGTTCATCCCAAAGGTGTTGGATGGTGCTTCAGTCAGGGCTCTGTGCAGTCCAGCCAGTTCTTCCACACCAAACTGTAGGGCGGCAGCTAAAGATTGTTTTCATTATCAATGAATCTGCTGATAATTTTCATGATTAATTGGTTCTTTTGTACAACAAACAAACAGTCCCAAACCTTCATTGACTAGAAAAGCAGCAAATCCATGCATTCAAGAAGCTGGAACCAGCAAGAGTTAGAAAATTTTTGCTTGATTGAAACAAGTTGGTGATTAATTTTTTTTCGATCCATTGATCGACTAATTGACCATTTCTTTGTGGACCAGCTCTGTGCACAAGACATTGTTATGTTGAAACTTTTCTTTAAAATATCAGTGTGTGCAGTAGCATTAAGAAGAATGGATGTTCAGGAATAGACATTCAGGATCTACATATGCTTGAACTGGTCCTGCAGACTTTTGATTGATGAAGTGGTTTAATGTTGCATCTTTCCCAGTCATGTTCTCTTTCTTTGATTCTCTCTTCTTGTGCATATTTCCAAACTTTGTACCATTTGTTCCTTCAGTCTCTCCTCCTCTGGTTTCCTCTGTCAGTCAGTGATGTTCACCAGCACAGAAACACACTGTACTTGCGTCCTTGCCATAGAAGAGGTTCAAGAACAAATACAATCCACCCTGAGCCAGTCATCTGCAACACATTATCAGTCAACTCCTAATTCAGTTAAAAATGGCACATTATGTTCCAATGATTCATTCAAAGGCAGTTTTCAAATTCAAGTTAATTATGCACACTTATATTGTCAAACTACAACCGTGAAAGGAAGCAAACCGAAGAAGTCTTTTGACCTGTTTGTTTTGGTGCATTTCCATCGCAGATGTAAAAACTCCTTTAACACTATGTGTGTGTGTTTCTGTTTATTTGAATGAATGTGCATATGTTTCATATTGAGTTTTTTTTTGTTTTGCCTATGAACTGAGTTTGCTCTTCAATTCATTGTATTCGATTAGAGAGGAGCTTTTGGAGTGAGCAAAACTGAGGCAGATTTCTTCAACAACTGCAGTAACATAGCATATTGCACAATACAATTATGGATAAATATTCAGCAGTATTACAGTGAAAAGGCTGCAGTGCTGCATTGGAAACACACAGACGTACTGTAGCTGAAGCTGTGTAGGAGTGAACTGATAGTTTTGCTGCACAGTGTGATGTTTGCCTTTTCAGAAACGCAGTGTGACACATGGTCGTATAAAGGTCTGTGGATGCATTGTGAAAGTGGCAGCTGCATTATAAATCTTTTTTTTTTTTAAAGATGAGATTTTTTTTTCTTCCAGCAGAGAATTTTCTTTCAAACTCAGAAGACTGTCCATTCAATAGATTTCTTTTAAACAGTGGCTTTGGCTGTGATTCACAAAGCCTGCAAACGTTTTTCACACAGTTAGGTTTGCTTTTGAGATCTTTTGATTATGAATCTTGCTATTATGGTCAGACTATACACTGTATGTATATATATTGATTAAGTTGTTCATTGTTAGAATATTTCTGTCTCCCATTACATAAAATGGCCATCTCAGCTTTGCATAGTGATCACACAGAAAAACATTTCGTCTGCCATCAACCTCTCTGTCTCCTCGAAATTACATTTACATGCAGCTGACTTGTTTCACTAAACACATTTGGTTGAGAAACGTCTGACTCAGCAGTTGATGTAGATGAAACTGCAAAACCTAAAATACAGAAATAGATGTATTTTAAATAATGATGGGAAATTACCAACAGCTGGGTGATTATGCTGAGAATATTCCAGACATTGTAATTGAGCATGTCTGTGTGATTTGACTTCAGGTTCCAGTGAACCATCGGTTGTGTGTCGGGAATCTTAAAAAGTCTTTGGGAATAACAACAAACAACAGCATGAGAATGATGAGAGAAGAGGTGAAACATGAGAACAGATGGAACAAGACACACTATAAAGTTGTGTGAGGCAGAAAATGGAGAAGTGTGTGTGTGTGTGTGTGTGTGTGTGATGAACTGTTTGAGGGAGAGAAGAGAGTGGAGGCCATTTTTTTGCCATTTCACTAAAAATATCTTGAGCTGAGCGAATGCCCCATCTGATCTAAAGACCCTCTACCAGCTCAGTACTTATTCCCAAATCGACAATTTGGAGGGTCTTAAAATGAACCACTTTCACTCTGTAAGAGCACATCATTGTTCATCATATTTTGGGCACCAGCTGATAATCTATCCCCTGACATCTGACTGTTCTCTGACTCAAAGGAGCTCCACTGATTTAACGTGGCACTCCTATAATATTCTGTCATTATGATTTGTACATTTTCAAACTTGAAGTCTTCAGCCACAATGTTTTGGCTTGAGGCAGTTTGTTGGAATTTGCGCAGTTCTCTGTGGACAGGGTTGCCATGTCTGTGTGACAAAACCAGCCTAATACATAACTCAAAATATGCCCCTGCCAAAGTCAAACAATATTGCTATCATTGCCAAATGTACTGTAATATCCACAAAGTCACACTATAAATGTTTAACATGGCAGCATTTAAAGCAGTTTTCCCTCAACAGTCCTTTCACCCAGGTCCGAATATAGACATATGTCATTAGATAAAATATACTATCACGAATAAAATGCATGCATGCATGTTTTTAACTTGTTTGCCGCGCTACCAATGGTGCCACTGTATTGGTATGTATCTGATCTGGAGTCAGTTTGGAAGAAGTCAAGATGCACAAACAGAATTTGACAATAAAATCAGAAAAAATAATAAATAGAAAAATATATAAATGTACAATAAGACAGCATGGTATTCAAAAGAGAGCAGAAAGACAGACACCTTAAAGTGCTGTGGTGCTATGTGAGCTTTTTGAACACGGGAAAAATTAGGGGATTTCGTTTGAGAAGTTGACAGCACAGCTTTCAGTTGTCATATTCATACAGTATCATTATAGTCAATATTTTCTTACACAAAATAATGAGAATTTAAATTTCAGCTTTAATTACAAAGCAGCATGAACAATAAAGACGCTTTTGTAAAAAGCTTTGAAGGGCAGTGGAGGATAAAAATCAAAACAACAGAGAACCAACATTAAAATTTGAAACCAAGAGTGTGTGAGGAGGCAGTGAAGGTTTTGCTCTGGACTTTGCTCCTCTCTTTTAGCCTATGTTGTTCCCATGAGCAGTCCACCCATGAGTCTGATTCTCCGTCATAGCTGGCTCGGCTCGGCTCTCATGCGGCCCACAGTGGACACTCATTATCACAGAATCGGCGCAGCGTGTCCCACATTCCTCATTTCTGATCTTTTCCACTCTTCCTCTCGTTGTTTGGTTCTGCCTCCACATTACAGACAGAACACTTTTTACAGTTGAGATGAATCACAGAGACAAAGATCTCATAAAAGCTCAAAAAGGATGTTCAGATGCTATCAGCCAGAGACAGACGCTGTGTTGTGCTAACAGTTTGTTGAAAGCAGAAGGTCACAAGTTGGATTCATGCAAGCAGAAAACAGCCTCAAGTGGATTCAGGTCAAGAATCGTAAAATCTTTTAATACACTGGTGTAATATGTACTCCGTGTTGCAGCAGCTTGCAGGAGACACATGACGCACAACTCTCTCAGGTTTGAAGACAATATTCACGCACTCATCATATTCACGCACACAAGCACACACACCCATACGTCTCGATGAAGCTCCTTTGGCCCCGTCTCTGCTGCTGTCGGTGTTCACCGCTTGATTTGTTGTTGGTGATTCAGAGAAGAGAAGCAATTTACTGTAGTTCACTTCAACCATTAGAAACTCCCTGCAGGCTCAGTAATCTGCAGTCTGCACACAACATCGGCACCACAACACAACTGGGCAGCGGCAGGATAATGATTGACAGCAGTTGAGTGAATAGCAATGGGCACACGTCAAAGCCACTTTAAAGGCTGATATTATTATAACATCTTAAATCAATCTGATGCATATGTAAAATGAAACATTCTCAGTTAAAAATGATTTTTGCTTTCAATTCATTCATGTGTCTACAGGTGAAATTAGAGGAAGAGGGTTGGCATTGCTGCCTCCCTGTATTTTATTTAATATTTGCAAAATTAAGAGCCTTGAAAAGCTATTTTATGTGTGTGTGTAAGGTCTATCACACAAGCCCAGATGGCCATGGAAAAGGACTTCAGTGGGTCGTGACTCGTGGGCCACACACCACAGGAGCCAGTCAACACTTATCAAGTTATATCAAAATGAATGGGTGGTCATTCTGTCGTACCAAATAAAGTTCTGCTCACCACCATCTCCATCAGACAAGCTAAAATATTTTTTAAAAAGCCCTAATTTACTACTTTTCTTAATGGAGCAGGAAGTCACATGGAATCACTCCTCTCCACTTTTTGGGATGGCACAAACAAGCACTTTGTCATTAAGGCGCCCTGAGGGGGTTTAAGTGGCTGCACAAATCATTTGCCACCAAAGAGTACAATTACTTTTTGATTTTTTTGCCTCTTGATAAAATTAACAAAGGGAGTTTGTGCGTGTCTGTGGGCTAGACAGTCCCTTTTTATCCAGCGACTGTGGAAATTGAAGACTAACAATGAGGACTAACATCTTCACTCTAGGACAACTGTGCATGACTGGTATGATTTCTTTTAAAATTCTCATTTAAACCCCAGCTGGTCAGACATCTCTTCTCCTCTGGGATGAAATGAGGATGAAGGTGTTCAGAGAATTTAGTTGCCAAGCCGCAGTTGATATCAGCTGTAGTTATTTTTTAACTTTGTAACAAAACAAAATTTTTTTTACTTGTCTTGGTTCGATATCACTTTACAAACAAGTGTCTCGTCTGTTCAGGCTGAAGACAGTGGAAAACCACAAAGGGATGCAGGTTGTTTCAAAGATTGACATTAACACTGTGTGAAAAATGCAGCCCCTCATTCATTTCAATGAGTCACGGTGAAAATAGTTGAACCTGCCTCAACTTTTGCCGCAACGAAATATGAGGTTACCCAGTAACCGAATGTGTTGTTTAATCATGTATGTGTACACACCCATTCCTTGTAGATTATATTTTAATGTGAAAGGTGTATTTGTACAGTGAACTTTGCAAGCAGTGTGACTGAGGATGAAATGATTGCCATAGTCTTATATTAAAATAAAATGTTTTGCAGTGTTTCGGCCTTTAAGGATCCAAACCTGTGGATCTATGATATAAATGATTGCGGCCTATCAGCTCCAAGCTTTGCCCCAGTTTTCCTTTCTCTTGTGTCTCCACTGTCTTGCTCTCTCTCTTTCTCTGTTTGGGTGTTGTTTTGTCTCTGGGTGTGGTTCCATCTGGATCTCACCTGATCCACTCAACACCTCCCTGATGCACCAGCCTGCTCATCATCAAGCCATTTACCTGCATTATCTAAACCCCCGGTTCTCCAGTCACTCGTCACCGGATCTTTCAGCCAGCGTCGTGCGGATGATTCAGAACCAGACCACATCCTGCCTGCCTGTTCTCCACGTCCCAGCCCTGCTCCGTCTGCCATCAGCTTCAGCTGATCAGTGTCTACGACCGCCTGCCTTCACTAATCTCCTCGTTCTCCACCTGCTTCACCTGCATATCAACAATAAACCTGGTTCAACTTGTTTGCTTGAAATTTGTGTCCTGCTTTTGGGTTCAAACTGCTGTAGTTATCAGGCTTTCAGGATTCCTGGAAGATTGCATAGATTTCTGCAAACTTATGCAGAAAAGACTTGCAGAAGAGCAAAGTGTTGATTCAACTCCTTCAACCAGAAGAAAAACTAATGCGTATTCAAGTTGTATGCGCCAGTAGAAACATTTTTATTTTGTCAGACATTAAATGTTTTGTCAAATTCTTGTCACATTATGGGTGAAGGTTTGTCCCTTGAGTGAGTTTTCCTCCAGAATTGATAATTAAACCTGCTACCAATGCTCCATACTAAACAGCTATTTCAAGAAAAACTTGAGGGAGGAAATTTACTCAGGTCACTCAAGTTCCCAACAGTTCTCCTCCTGCTCTTCTGTGTTTTCATAAAGTTGAATTCACAATATATTTCTTGTCATTTACATATTTTTCTGTTTTCATTCCACAGGTGAATGACAAAAGCTGTGTGATCGACTGAATCTAATGAAAGATAATTAAATTAGCCTCAGTGATGCACGAGTCGCATAGCCAAGCTTGTTTTGTAGCTGCAAGGTTTAGGCTTAAATTCAGAGATGGATTCGAGATGGAGACACACCACAGGTTCAAGCACACAGAAATCAATTTGTTCTTGTTTTACCAGCCAAATCAGTCAATTAAAATAAACAAGCTGAAAGAGTAGTCTGTCTGGGATTAGTGCCGGCTTTTCTTGCGTGTGTGCACAAATATGTTGTGCATTTGCTTTTTTCCACAATGGTAAATGAAAGATAGTTTTTAGCACATCAAAAATACAAACACAAGGGAAGTAGACAGAAATACGAGGCCTTCATGATTATCAGTCTGTGATCTCTTTTCCTGTGCTCCACCTGTTAACCTGGACATATTGAATAAAGTAAAAAATGTCAAAAATATAACTGAATACATTTAATAATTGTTAATATTGTTAATTAAATAACTGAAGCTTTGTACTTTTACTTTAACCACCAGTAAGTTAATACAATAAATCAAAGCTTAATTTATCTGACTCCTTTGCTCATCTTTCTATTCTTTCATTTTAGTATTGTTGTGTTTTTGACGTATATTTAATCCTTTATCTTTTTTCTGTTTTCCTCCAGCAACATCTCTTACTGTAGTTGCCACATTTCCAGTTTTCCTGATTTTTATATGATAATTAGATGAGTGTCTCTGTGTGTGGTTAAATCAGAGACTGGCGTGTGAACCAAAAATTAGAAAAGCTAAATGCAAGAGTGAAATCAATGAGGTTAAATGTAACTAATTTTATCAACTGATTGGTTGTTAAAGAACAAAAAACAAAGCTTAAATACATTTTTTTTACCAGCTTAAATAAAAAGTATAAAACTTTGTATTTCATTACAAATTCAGTTACATTTTTGACATTCTATCATTATTATACAGTTTCTGAGCAAAATTTCTTTGCATTTCCATTGCTCAGATAAAAGACTGATCCGAATCTGAAGGAGAAAATAAATAGTCTTTTCAATCATGACGATCAATTAGAAAACATTTGTGTCAGCTCTCTGAAGTCACTCAGTCTCTCAGCTGAGAGCCAGCTGGTTTCTCTCTCCATCTGCTCACAAAGTCCTCATGAATAAACATTAGCTTACATGTTTGTTCTCTTTATCTTCAACCATAAGATTATGCACCTTTTGTGATGCTTTGAGTGCAATGAACCGCTTTAGTCTCTGTGCGTGTTTGTGCACATTTGTGCCTCTCAAATATATTCCACTACAGATGGTGAGGCTCGATTCCTGGAAAAAGTCAATGTGGCTGTTTTCACTCTTTATGTTAATTGTGAGCGGAGAGTCTGGGCATTTTGTTGTTTCTCTGCTCTCTTCTGAGGCGTCTGATGCTTTCACTGATATTGGTCCAATGTCATGGGTTTTTTAAAGTACGAATCCCACCAACAGGTTTCTATGTTATTAATCTTACTTGAAAGAATCAGCCAACTCCTTCAGCTCTACAGACCTTTTTAGCGTCTTTCAGCTCATTTTTACTTTGCAACCCGGAGCTTTGGTTCACTCTCACTGCTCTTAACAATCTAATTTCCAGCTGCAGCAGTCGGCTGTTTTTGATTTAAAACTCTAATAAACCCACTGTACACTACCTGCCCAGCAACACAGAGAGTTAAAGTTAGCAATTAGTTGGTGAACGTAGTGGAGTATTTATTTTTATTTATTTGCTAAAGAGGCAGATGTTTCCCTCAGGAGTTGCTGGAGACAAAAACCAAGTGAATATTACATTCATCAGGCGACCAGAAGCACGACTCTTTATGAGGTGATAAAATGTCCATGTGGCATTTAAAGCTTATTCCACTGCCCCCAAGTGACCAAATAATCACACCATGCAGGTTTAAGTCTCACAGCAATCGTCCTCATGATCAAATAACATTCTTTTGAATTGTAGCAAAATGTGCTCTCTGTGACTTCAGCGGAAAAAAACACAAATGCAACAGGACACATTTCCATCTCCAGGCCCCTGATGAGACCAAGCAAGAACAACTGTTGTTCCAGAGCGTCACCTCACAAGGAACATGTAGGGATGTGATGGATCAGACTGCAACACAGTCCTGCCTCCCACCATCACACAGGGATCAAAGTAAATGATGATTTAAGAGATGCAACGGCCTTAAGAAGTAAAAATATGGAAGACTAAAATGAGTTGTAATCTGTGTTAACCTTTTGTGAAATAAGGAAAAAATGTCTCTCTTCTTCCCACTTTTATCTGATCCCCCTGAGTTTTTAGCATGTCTCTCAGTTTTGCTTTTCTTTCCTGTGCATAAAAACACCAGGTGTAATTCAGATAAGCGAAATGAGAATGACAATCAAATTCATATGAGTTTAGAGTCTGCTGTGTTATCTGATGAAGCTACAAAATGTATCTCTGGAAAATGAAAGCCTCATCAAGTCTTTCTGATGAAATTACCAAGTGAAATTGTGGCACAGCAAGTGGGCATATTTGCCCGTCGTCCCATAATAGTTTTTTCAATTTTTTTTTTTCAATCAATCTACATTTGTGAAGTTTGCGAGTTACCTCTGGCTTATAGTTTTCTTTAAACTCTGAAACAAGATTGTTTCTGTAGAGTGGCCACTTTAAACAGTAGAAAATGTCCTGAAAAGGTTTTCGAGCTCGCTGTGATGTTCTTGGACTCGTGCAGCTGTTGGTTCAAGACAGTCGGGATGCGGTCATTGAGATTTATAGCCGGGGCTGATTTGGAAGCTTATTCTACAACAAAAACAACAAGTCTTTCACTGAAACTGTGAGTTCAGTTAGTGTGGAGCTTCGAGAGGTTTTACACAATCACTCCTTCAACCGCTAATTTATCCCCTATGTATTTTTATGTCCGTTTCTGTGTTTCATTTACTGCCTGATGACATGGCATAATGTCGTCTTGCTGAGAACATATTTCTATTAACATCAGTATTCTGCACTTTATTGCTTTCACTGCTGTGTATTGTGTGTTGCATGTTTGAATTAGTACCTGACGATGTAGTATAAGGACGTCCTTCATATTGCCTCCTCTGTGACACCTGCCTGCCTGCAGTGACTGTGTTTTTCAGTCTTGACTCTAAGTGCCGTGTGCTCAGTGTGTTTTGGATTGTGTGCCTCCTCTGTCTCTCTCACACCTGTCTGCCATCAAACCATCACCACTCCACTACAAGAACCCCGCACCCCCGGCCAGCCCCCGCCAGATTGTTGTGCCATTCACAGTTTGTCAGTGAGCCACGCTTCAAGCTCTAAATGCCAGTTTACTGCCAAGCTCAACTCGAAGTTTGCCGGCCTGCCAGTTTCTGCCTCACACCTGTTCTCCCTGTCTCCAGGACTGCCTGCCTACCCGCCCGCCTTGTCTGTTAAACCAGCTCGCATCATTGGGATTCCCACTTCAACATTTTCCCTCCGCCTCAAATCAAATGCCAGCCAGCTTCCATCCCAAATAAAAAAGCAGCTGGGAGGTCACAGCCCACAAACTATCCAAAAACAGTCATGTTGTCTCAATGGGGTGGATCTGATTCAGAATTTGTTCGAGTTCCCAAAACTCCAGGAACAACGTGTGAAACAAAATGAAACGATGAGCAGCGCTGAAACGTTTGCTCAGTGTTTATATTGACTCCAGTTCCAAACGCGCTGCTGCCAGACTCACTGCTTCGTGTCTTACTTTGTCAGAGGGTTCATGAAAACTTTTGGTGAGCTCACTTTGCACCACAACTCGCTCACAGCTCCCTTTCCTGTAACTCCTTTGTACTCCGTGTCCTCATATCGATAAATCTTTTTTTCCTTTCTCTTATGACACTATTTCTTCTGTGCAACTCCTGTATGTCACACCATCCAAAACTGAAATGACATTTGAACATAAAAATACCAACTACTACTTTTTGTAGTGTCGGTGAGCTTGAGTGTATAATAGTGATGGCATAAATGGGCAAAAATATTTAAAAGGCAAATGACTCTCCAATTATATCTGGCAGGTTTTTAAAGCATTAATGTCTGAAGTCCAGTTTGAAATTCTGTGCTTATGTGGCCAAACTTTATTTCCAATCTAAACTGTGCACAGTTCGCAGGTGTAATTTAAAATTTTGCTGACGATCTGAAAAATGTCCATGTTTTCTGTTTTTTTGGCTTTGAATTAAAATATCCCTCAGTGCGTGTGAACGTTATTTTGTCTCGACGTTCTTCTGTGTGATTTTATGTAATCTGTGGTTGAAATCTCTCTCTTTCTCAAAATAAGCAGAACGTCTTTCTCACACCACAAAAACGGTTTCTTTCTCTGTCTGCAGCTGGCCTCATCGACAAGACCCGGGACCCCTGCTGAGTCTCCACATCTGACTCAGTGCTTTACACTAATGCATATTTATGGTCTGAACCCTGCACATATACTTTATAATTTATCCTGAGAACATTTGCAGTTTCCTCAGTCAATACATCCCATCCTCTTTATTTCAAACACTGCACAGCCAATTTCGTTTTAAAAGCAGATACATTTTTAGTCCTGAATTTTTTATATTTTGTATTGATTTCTTTGTCTGTTTTCCGTTTATGATTCTTGGCTTTTATAGCCCTTGCTTTTTTTTTTTTTTTTAATATATGTATTGTTACGCACCAAGACACCAAGCAAACTCCTTGTAGGCTATATGAAACCTACTTGGCAATAAACCTGTTTCTGATTCTGAAACTATCTATGTTACTTTTGTTTACTGTCCAAGCTTCTTAATGAAGAACATCTCTGAAAGGAATGAAAACTCGGTGCAGATTGATAACAGCTGAACATTTTGGTGAAATATGCTCCATTTTTTTTGTTAATAAACACATGATTTCTTGATTTTTTTTAAAAAATCTGTACAAAAACAAAAGTGTAAAAATGACAAGATGTGGTTTTACAAAGACATGTTTTGCACTATTTCTTGGCCGGACACTCTCAAAAATGATTCATAACCCAGTGAAGCCACGACTTTATATTTGCATTTTGGTTTAGATGTAAGGGTGTAAGTGTGTCTTTCTATTAACTTATATTAACTTATACATTCATTGTTGATAGAGGAATAAGCTATTTCTGCTTCATCAATTGTGGTCATACTCATGCAGTGATTAAAAAAAGTACACAAATCACAGTGAGGGTCCTCGTCTCTGCTGCTGTCAGCTCCACTCAGTAATCTCAGTTGTACCCTCAGGTTGGAGGAGCCAACAGGGAGGCTACATCCTGCACAGGTGCACAGGTGGTTGGATGCAGCACTTTGACACTTTGGGCTGTATGAAAATATGTATGAAAACCAAACCAAAAGAGGAGGCACCAAGAATGAAGACATAAAAAAAGAGAGAGAGGGTGGGGGCGTATGTGCACTGTGAATCTGTGTGTGTGTGTGTGTGTGTGTGTGTGTGAGTGTGTGAGTGAGAGAGAGAGAGACAGAGAGAGAGAGACGGTGGTTTTCAGCCGAGCCTTCAGAGTCTTGGCTCCTGGAGGGACAGTCTGGAGAGGATGTGGCTCCTTTTATGCACCGACCTCTTCCACTTCTCCACTTTCCTCTTTGCTGCTTCACCTGATTCATCGTGGCACCGTTCACCTTTTCTGTCATTTCTAATCATCAGACATGCTCTGAAAGATTGACTGGGACTTACTAGGACTTGACCGGCTCACAGAGGGAAAGCTACCGTGGATCAGTCTTTGGCATTGCAGAGACATGAGCGCAGGAAAGCGCCTGAGCCTCAGGATGGATGTACCTGTCATCATTCTGCTCATCCACCTGAGCCACACGGAGATGAGAGGTACAGAAACATGACTAACAAGAAAAAATACAGAGGTTATTCTTTTAATATAAAGAGCTTGGTGATATATTTGTGCTGCTTCATCACTGGAGTCTTTCTATAATATTAGTCTGTCTCATTTTCTGAATGGGATTATTACAGGTTGTATCTTATCATTGTTATAGGTCATCCTCTTTATTTTTATCTTTCCTTTTCATCACAACTTGTTCAAGGTGCTTTTATGAAGAAACAGGTCTGCAAACATTAGATTACACTATAAACAGTGTCAGTGAATCAGTATTAACTCCTCTGTAAGAAACAGGAAAATTATAATGTTAATACTGAATGAGGTCTGTTGTTATCTGAGTTGGACAGAAATTCAATTTCTTTGGAGAATTGTCTGCTCTGCTGCACAGATGCAGGTGGACAAGTATTGATAAGATTTAAGTATGAAGTTGAAATGGTTAATGCAATTGTCATAATAGATGTGACATTATACCGACATTTCTTTGTTCTTTGGTCACGTCTTAATCTGTCAGTGGTTCAGATGTTAGCGCTGGGGGGATTTTCCAGACAGTGGGGGGTCAGAGCTGGTAAATATCACAAAATTCAACATCCAATTCACGTCTTATTCATTCATGGCCACACACACAGCTCCTTCACCTCCCTGTTTGTGACTCATCTGCAGATTTGTTATTGTGTCAAAATGTTTGCATGAGGTTTCATATGAGCTTTTCTTCGACACACAAAGTGATGAGACGGACAGGACAGATGTGTTGTGTTGTTTTGTTGCACACTGTGGTGCAGGTTCTGTTGTTGTTTACAGCTGATTTACATAGTGTTTCAATAGGTGGAGGACTCTGCATCTAAGTCATGTCAATATAACAAACAGACTAAAGTACAGGTTTTTGTTCAGTTCACTTTGTACAGTTTGTTAACTTTATTGCTTTTTATTACCACTTGACAGTTGCAGTGATAAATTCAGGATTGGTAAGACTAAGAAATAAAAATAAATATGTGCACAACAAACCAACATGCATCTGGAAACAATACAGATGACACAACATCCACATCTGCCTCCAAACTGCATCTTATTAACTCAGTCATTTTTAACTTATTTAAACAATTAACTCCCTATTTTTCTCAATAAATTTGACAAGCAATTCACAATTAACAAAAATCCTTTCCATTAAGGTGACAGAGGACATCTTTAATCCAATGTCAGGGATGATGTGGAGTGTATGCGATTAATCTGAGTCAGTCACAGAGCAATCAGAGTCACAAATGCTTTCATGTTCGCTGAGACGTCGGGAGGAATGGTAATTAGGAAGAGCTCCCCGAGACATCGAGCTCGGTCTTTTCCACAGATGTCTGAGGGGACGTATTCAGACAGTGTCGTCCCTGTCAAATAACAACAGATAACACAAGGTCCTTCCGTCTTGAGGGACAGGGGACGGTCTCACACATCTCCAGTGCTGAGACAACAGAGATTCCAGGGCAGCAGAGAGCGTGGAGCACAGATCAGGAGTCAGTCAACCATCAACATTGTTCAAGGATTTATATATTTTGGTTTTACTGGAGACTGGTGGCCTCCAAAGGGATTCAGTACGTGGGGCTGATAATGTGACAGTGATGGTTGGTGTGTTGTTATGATGACTGTCATTCACAGCAGAGGATGTTCACATGGTTATAAACATGAAAACCTACTTACTGGTTCTAAAATCTTCTGAAATCATTTTCATTTTTACAGAGTAATATTAATTTCAGCAAAACCAGTTTCAAGGTTTTGTTTTTGGCCCATAATCAACTAGGATTTGTGCTATTTGTCACTGAATAGATCGAGTTGTGATGAGCACCCAGATGTGATGCAGTGATGAAGCATCCTCCACACTCAAGGGTGAAGATGTCAGCTGGGGTCATTTCTTGGATTCAGTCTCCTTGTGAGAGACGTATTGTGTCTAATTGAATCTGTTCTTCATTGGTGGGAAAACTCTTGTAGTACTCTCAGTGTAGGTGGAAGATGGTTTGTATGTGAAGATGGATAATTTGTATGTGCACGCCATAGTTTGTATAAAACAGGTGCACACTAACCAGGCGCTCGCTCCAGAACTCTCTGAATACCAAATTAGTTCATAAACAATCGCAACTGAAAAAGTGACTCTCTTTAATTTTAGAAAATTGGGGTGTTTTAAAACGTATCCTGTGTTGGTGATATTGGTCAGATGTAGGAAACATTTCCTTTGCCACAGAGCTCTGTGTGCTTCCCCGATGTGTCTGCTGTCATAGATGGACTCGTTTTATAGCTGAAGTCCTGCGGCCACATCTCAGGTCAAATCTCAGCGGATCTGAATTTAAGTGTGTGTTCCAGTCTGTGCATGGATTGAAAGACTATGTGGTGAATGCCTTACGAATGTGCTCACTGTGCAATGGCAATCTAGACAGTTATTAGTTAGATCTGCCGTGTTACTCAGACAGGGAGTCGCCAAAGAAAGAGGCCGGTGAAAAGGCACGAGTCACAGAGCAAAGCAGAATATGTAGTTTTTCAAAGTGTTTGATTCAGTTGCAACTTATCAGAGACCTACTTTGACTAACCAAGAGTAGCCTTTAAAATGTCATGAGGACTTTGTGTTCGGGGGAACATTAGAGGAGAGACTGTGAGCGGCTATAACAGATATTTTCATAAGCACAATGTATCAAATGACAATGTGAAAACAGTGTGAAGGAGCAAAATATTTATTTGATAGAGAGCAAAAACATTCACAAGGTGACCAGAAAAATGACTCCAAATGAATGATAAAGTTTCAATTAAAAAGTGATGATACCTCAATGTCACTGTCCCCAAGTGTCTAAAAACTATTATAGGTTTAGATGTTGTGGTAAGAAATCTAAACTAGATGGAAGAAACTGAAACTGTTGATGTAAATGATGAGAACAATCAGACAGGATGGATTCTGCTTTCTTATATAATTGTTGTAAAGATCCTGCAGAGTTTCCTTATTGTTCACCTTATTGAGTGGATTTTTGTTTTTGACCTTGAGAGACTGGTGCCAGCAGATAAAAGAGAAAGTGAGCACAGACTCGGTAAAAGATTGATAAAACATTGTCATCAGTTTCCCATCAACCTGGAACTTTCCTGGGCTTTTTTTGTCCATCAGGTCAGCATTACTCTCAAATGTCCGTTTAAATGTCTAGTATTGTTCCCAGATACTTGTAGGACTCCACTATTTCTATATTCTGGATCACCAGAAGGTTGTCATCCAGGTCACAGTTTCCAAAGAAATTCCTACACATTAAAGATATCAAGCAACTGGACTAGGTCCAACAACATGAACAGCAGGCTTGTTCCTCTTTTATTTGTGCAGCTGAAACATTTTTTCCTAATGTCATTCGAAAATGTCATTGATGGCACATTATTGTTGGCTGATTGCAGGTAAAGCAAACGAACAAAAATGGTACAAGAGGTGCAATAAAGAGGTTTCAGCTCTGTATATTTTAGCTGTCAGAGAAGTTAGAAGAAGGGAGTATTGCTGGATGTGCCTCTTGTTGGCTGGCAGGAAATAATGAGGGTTTTGTTTCTGGCTTGTTTCACAGGCCAGGGACACGAACAGGCTGCTGTAATGAACAGCCAGAATAAATCTTTATGTCAACTAAAGTTTTGTGACAGACTTTGGACATGAATTGCGAAACAGTAATGAATGATTCATCTTAACTATAAGATGACTTTAAGGATAAATTCTCCTTTCTGTCACGCTGGTTTGAAAGTTTTGCCTGCATCAATATATTGGATATGGGTTAAGTGGTGGCACAGAGGTATAACTAATGGTGGGATGAAAATAAAGATGATAAAGATGTGAGATAAATCCAGATCTTACGATAATTTCAGGAGCCACTTTAGTCAAACTTTGGATGACAGTGGTGATGGATTCTCCTCATTGAAGATCAGGGACATCACAAAGACAAGCTTCATGAATAAAACAATGACAACCGGTAATTTCTCTTCTGGTTGGGAGAGATGGGCTGTGAAGGCTGTAGGACTCAAACATCACTCCCAAACAGGGAGGTTTTTAATTCTATAATCATTTGTAGTGGTTGATACTGTACATGTTCATAGAAAAGAAGTGTTATATTGTTTCCTGTTACTGATGCTTCGGAATCTACTGTATGGCATAGGCCTGTTTTGGATTCCAAAGCCTAATCAATAGACTAACTGACAGTGAAATTATTGCATTCAGTTTCAGGCTGAATGTTCTTTTTGATCACATAGAGAATATTGTAATTTTAAATCAGTGACACTGCTTTTTCTTGGATTTAACTCTATCACAGATCTCACTTTTTGTAAGTGTATATAAGATCATAGCTGGTCAGCTATGGAGTACCACATGGCTACATACTTGGCCCATTTGCTATTTTCACAGCAGAATTGAGCAGATTTTGACTTTTCATAGTAGAAAAAGCCCAGATATTCTTATAACATGAACAATGGCTCTGTTCTATTCAAGTGTCTCAGTGAGCTGAACCAAAGCAGCTAAATGGAATTCATCATAAATTTGATTATTTACACCGTTTGCTTTTTCTACTTAGACGTATCAAAATGTCTTTTGTGTAAAAAGACAATTCCAAAAACAAAGCACAACCTCATGTTGTTTTGAGATCTGTCTTACAATGTGACAGGTTTGATGCCAGGTCGCACTTTGCCTTAATATTTTTAATGTGAAAAAACTTTTGACTGCTGAAATTTGGGTGCCAATTGTAAGAAAGCTGTTTGTAATCTCACTCTCTTTTCTGGATCTCCCCCTCAGCGCTGCTGGCCAGCAGGGCGGAGGCAGAGACCAGATGCCCCCTCGGCCAGTTTCCATGCGGGAACATGAGCGAATGCCTCCCACAGGCTTTGCAGTGTAATGGACACAAAGACTGCCCCAATGGAGCCGACGAGCGGCGCTGTGGTAAGTTTGTGTATGTAAACCAGGCCTCAGAGAAAGTTTCAGGTGACTGAGAAACACTGGCACCAAAAACCCACACTGAACCTAATACTGTAGTTTCATATGAGGAATGTTTGTCTTCCCCTAAAAGAGCTCAATACAATCCTTCCCTCTGGTAAACAAATAATCTAGTGCCAGCTCTCACTGGTTGCTCAGGCCAGATATTAGTCCAATCCCAGCAAAATCTACTTTCATTGCACATGAAGAGTAAAAGTTGCAGCTTCAGTTAGCAAATTTGCTCTTTTACAATATGCAGAATGCACAGGTTTGACTTTGTGCATCCACACAAGTGAAAGACAGGGATCATCAAGCAAGTCCTTCGGACTCCAAATACAACACAAATACTCTACATCTCTAACATGATAATGGTGATGGCAACAAAAGTAGAAATCTGTATTTAATGGGTGAAAGTTAAAAATGTAATTGCTGCCTCAGTTACACTCTCAGGTTTTTCCTACAAGCAGACTCTCATCTCAACCACATTGTGGTCTCTGTGCTTTCCAGCAAATGTAAGAGACTCTCTTCCTGTGATCAGCGCCAAGAAAAGCTGTGCACTATCAGCAGAGAGTTGATCGTGCCTTGTGCATGTGAATCAAGCCATAATTTAAAGTTGTCATGCTCTAGAATTTGGAAAAAGAATGATTTTGGATAACTTTTTATGCAGATGACTTGGCATCTGTATGGACATGTAATTGCTGCTTCAGGAATCCAGCCTACATCAAGTGGAAATGTCTCCTTAAGTCAAGAGACATTACCATTTTATTCTGAGACGGAGAGATTTTTTTTACAAACAAAAAACCTACCATCAGAATAATTAGAAAGACATTATATTAACACGAACGTTCTGCACACAGTGGCTTTATATTTGAAACACAGGCAAAAACAGACCTTTCAAATGTCTCTACAAGGATATGGAAACAGGCAGCCAGTGGGAATGATAGTGGGATCTGGTGGCCATGTCCCCCCTGAGAGAAAAGATTTTGGCTGTAAAAATTTGGTGGCCTCTGGAACATTGTGATGCCACTGTTCCATCATATACACTCAAACCATGGATGTGGAAAAACATACACTGTAGGCCCATCATATATGTTACTGCAGAAAGTTCCATTACATCATATTTCATTAAAAACGTTATTTGGGGCATCTGACATAAGTTTGCAAAAATCCAGAAGCATTAGCCGTGAAATGACAGCGTGAGACTGAGGCTGAGGCTGTATCGTCCTCATCTGACACAGGCCTGTTAATTTGACAACTTTTGTGTATTTTATTAGAATCAAAATTTAGTAGGATGAAGTAGCCGGCTGGAATGGAGTTGTCTGTTGCTTTTGGAAAGTTCTCAACCTCCTGGAGAAAGTTGACAGTTTCTGTGCTTCCCTCCATTCACAAACGAACAGGCTGCTCGTCAGATTAGTGCTTCACTAACATCAAAGCTTTCAGTCAATAACCTAAACCAACCTGCTGGGAGAGCTCGCACACTCAGGTTAACAGGTGCTCACAGCCGCCCTGGTGTCCTGGTAGGTTTAACAAAGGAGGTTTCAGCGTCATGGGTTTTTTTTTAGTTGAGTCACTTTCTGTCTTATGTTGAAAGCGAATGTCTCCAGTTGTGTTGGTTTACTTTACTACCTGTGTGATTACTCATTAGTCTCACCTGTGCCTCGTTAGTTTTCCCTCCCTGGTGTATTTTTATCCCTCGCTCTTTGCCAGTTTGTCTTTCTCCCATGTTTGAAGTGTTTCAGCCTGTTCAGATTAATTCAGAGTGTTTTTGAATAATTGCTTTGTTTTCCTGTATCTTGTCAGTATTTGGGACATTTGATTTGACTTGGCTTTCCTGCCTCCCACTGGATTTGCTTGCGTGTTTGGACTGACTTCTCACCATCCCATAAGCATTTTGTGCATTTGCCTTTTGTGTTTAGAAATCATTGAACTTCTGCAGCCCTGCCTCTGCTGTCTGCATTTAGGTCCAATCCCTGCCATCCTGCTTGCACAACTGTCACATCCTGATTTTCACTTGGCTTCGTATTAATAAGAAATACAAGTTCACTTTGTACTGAAAAGCAACAGTCATCTCTCATTATACTCTACATTCATATTTTGAAATGCAAAGACTGTTTCTTCCTTTTGTTTGATAGAAGATTTCATGAAATAATTTGAGCCATTTTTGACAAAGCCACATTTTGAATCTAGAGTTTTGCAAATACAGTTCTGTTATCATGGTCAAAACACCTGACCAAGACGTCCAGACCCAGTGGACCGCTCCCCTCCTGTACTCTCTCACCTGGAGTATGAACCCGTGTAGAAACCAGCTCACCGCACTCTGTGTTGTGTAAAACATGTGAACTGACTGAACCGCAGTAGAGAAAGGACGGAGTAACACTGACAGCCTGGGCTGCATTAGAAGAAGATCAGACCACACAAGAGCCAAGTCGAATATTTCTGAAATCTGCTGATGCTCAGTTTCAGAGAACTGTTCTGTTTCACATCATCATTCAAGACCAAGCTCATCATCTACTGGGTTTTGATTCTGTTCTGTCGACCATTCAAGTATCTACTGAAGTTAAAGCAATTGTTTCACATTTTGGTTCACACACTTATGAGCCACTGTCAATTCACCAATTCACGCTATCTGATGATAACATGATAACATTTTTCTAAGCCATTACATGATGAAAAACATTGTATTTTCAACAGGGTTAAAGCCATATTTTCCATACTGGTTAAATCAAGGAGAAACACAACTTAGTCTGAGTCTGGCTCTGGTGGTCTCTTCCTGCCAATAAGCAGAAACTCATTCTGTGCTGTATTACTTCTCTTTCTCATCCTCCTCATCCGCCAGCAGCCTCTCTGTCGTGTTGTGCAACATTGCCTTAATAACCAGAATTTGAGAAACAAAGCTTACTCAACAATGTGACTCTTCCAGCAAATGCAACACATCATCAAGAGATGATTCAGCCCTTGTATCTAAGGAGTCACTGATGTTTGGACATTGAATCCCTGTTTGTTCTTGGCAATATCTGCGTACACCACAGGGAGTTTCATGTAATTGCATTTGATGGATCCAAGCAACTTTCTCTCTTTCTCTCAGCACGTGGTCCTCCCTTTCTGCAGAGCTGCTCACGGCTACACCTGCTAAATACCAGCTCCCTCCAGAGAGATATGGGAGCTCTTATATTTTAGTCACAGGTGTAGATGATTGGCTCAAAGATGACTGACATTTATGATTTCTGTAACTGTAAGAAGAGGCCATGATGAAATGTCCGATTTCAGTCAGAGTTTATTTTCCTGAAATTACCATAGATTAGCTTTATCCCACAAACAAAGAAAAATATCCCTCCATCACTTCTGCTCATAGTCTCCGGTGACTCATCAAAACTGTTTCTTATCTGTGTTTCCTCCAGAAACTTTGAATTGTTGCTGACTGTCAGCTGTGGTTGACGTGGATACAGAATATCCTGGCGTCCTTTCAGAGACGACCCGCGTGACAGCATGTTTGACAGCTCCTGTTTTGTGGCACTGATGCCAAGTCTGTCTTACATTTAACAACATCCACAGCTGATGGGTGGCTCATTCAGATACTGAAAGACAAATCATCTGAGACAGTCATTATAATCCCTTTTCTCTGGGAAGAAAATATGAATGCGTTCAGTGTTGTTACAGGTTGCTGGGTTGCAGGAATACAAAGCAAATGATGTGTTGATGCTCAGAGTGAGGAGGTGGGAGTGCTTAATTTTTTACTGACTTACTGACACTCATTAAAACACCAGTCAGCCAAGCACAATGCAAGATCTGCTTTGCTGTGGGCTAATTATCAATGATAGTTGCTTAGACCTTTTGTAAGTCTAAAATATTTGTTTGGATAAAGTTGCACAGACATGCAAATAGTCTGGAGCCAGCTTATGTTTGGATAGAATTAATCTCAATAACATGAAAATTTGATTTTTGCACTCAACCGCAATTAAACTAAAAGTCCCTTCCGTGCTTGAGTTGTTTGCACCTGTTAATCTCTGTTAGTGTAGTTGAATTGTAGTAACAAACAAAATTGACTCCTTAATCAAAAGTCAACTTCTGAGGGTCCCAGTGCAAAACCTTGAGGAAATCGTCCAATGTGAAAAGATACGGCTTCCAACTCTGCAGTGATTTAACAAAACAGAATGACTCAGTGCTGGTAATGATGATTTCTCAGGATTATCTTGTCCTGTGCTGTGCTTACCGAGTTTCCTCGGTCAATCGTTTTCCCAGTGAAATCATCACTGAGGTTTTATCCGTTTGCACTGTACATATAATTATTGTTTCCTATTTGGCTTTGCAGGGGACAACATCGGATGGGCAGACTTATTTGGACAAACACTACAGAATGCCAATCCTGTGGACCAGTACTTCCTCAATGAGTGTTGTAAGTGTGTGTGTGTATGTGTGTGTGTGTTCAGTGTTTGTGATGGAAAAAGATAATAACAACCCACCAGCTATTGATTATCATGTGGTGGAGACAAATTTCTAACCTAAAGTTAATCCACAACAATTTTGATTAAGGATGAATAAAGATTCATGTATCTCTTCTGATAACAGTGCCCTCTCTTTCTGAAATTAAAAAAGCTGTAAACCACACTACATAGATCTCATTGGCATTATTTGTAAGTAAGGTAAGAAGTCACCTGACGTGACTTAATGAATATGACCAATTTTAAAAAGACACTGACGTAGGAGTTGTATTGTTCTGGATCAATCAGAATTATCAGTGTGTTTAGTATGGTCATTGTCAACCCCAATACTGACCTGGCACATCAGATCACTGAATCCCTCATTTTGACTGATATATAATATTAAATATTAATAATAATTTAATAATATTCAGGCCCTGGGAAATTGTGATAATAATAAATAAACCATTGCCCTTATGGCCAACAAAGGTTTCATGTTCTGTCCTATAGGCCCATTGCTTCAATTCAAATTCAAATTTTAATAAGCCTCCATAGTTAAAATACATGAATGCTATTTTGAAAAATGTGTGTGTGTGTGTGTGTAGTCCTGCAGGAGTATCCAGAGAGTTGTGACTGCATACAGACAGATGTTGAGTGTGTGGAGGTCAATCTGCAGGACGTTCCTCTCATCTCTTCAAACGTTACCTGGCTGTAAGTGTCCCGACTGTAATGACAGTGTGTGTGTGAGAGAGAAGTCTTTACAGTCCTCGTCTCTTCCTCTAAGTCAGGACCTGGCTTCAGCCAGATTTCTGACAATGAGTGTTCTCTAATTAGAAATCACTGAAACGTTTCAAATTCCTTGGTCCCTTGTTGAATTTGTTGAATAGCTCTCAGCTATTTTTGCTTTCTTATTCATTTTAGCATTTGAACCATTCTCCTGCTTTCTGTGTGCCTGGCTTTGGCATTTCGTTTTTGCTCTTTCAAGCCCGAGTTTTAATATCCCCGGTCTTGTTTGTAATGTCTGTCAGCAGCACAGTCCACAGAGCATGAAGTCTAAAAAACAGACAGTGATTTTTTTTCTGCTGTAGTCTGATGCAAAGCATTGAGTAGAGAAGAGCAGTTGAACTTATCTTTCCCTGATAATTTCCTAAAAGAAATAATTTGACATTTTGGTAAATACATCTTTCATCATCAGCCTTGTCCTCATCAGCTCCATCATCAGTAATGTGTCCCGTGCCAGTAAAACCAGGAAGCCAGCATGCACAGTACCAGGACCCTGGAACTGGCTCCTCTAAATTGAATACAGCTGTTTTTAATGTTATGAATTACATCTGTGCTTTTCCTGCTATGACAAGACAACATATCTGCTGGGGAAAAGGGCTGAGCTTTGGAGGTCCCAGTAGATCCCCATGCATCCAGCCATTACGCTATACTCAGCTATGCAAAACTAATCAACACCTGAAAATGTGAAACTATTCCTTTAAACTTGTTTCTCTCATTTCATCTCAAATGCTCCTGATTCTGTTTTGCTCACCAATTTCAGGACTATTTATAATTGGGTTTCCAGCTGTAATCTGTTTCACAATCTCATTTGCTATACTATGAATTAATGTTTAACGCGTTCAAAGTCTCATTTATTGCTTTTATTCAGCGAGTGTAGTTGAAAGTTAATTTTCCAGCAGCAGCCTCTGGTGTTGAATGAGATAACCATTGATTAAAAAAATAAAATGACCTGTAGCCATTTATTTCTCATCCTCTGAAATTTTAATGGTTATGAACTTTCACTAGGATGCTTGTGGACGTCGCTGAGGCCTTTAGTTTTGTACTTCCTGCCAGATGTCATGCGTATAATTCACATCACACTCTTGATCATTGTGAGATATTCCAGTTTGTTTTGAGGTGGCATTTAGATTTTGGCATTAACATTTGCATATTCTCATTAGTGTGCGAGCTTCCTGTCAAAGTGATACCTTCTTTTTTTACGTGTTTTTCTTTTGTCACTCTGAGTCATGTTTCATAAGTTGCTCCTGCATAACTTAAATGATGCATGAACACCTGGATGTGCTGTCATGCTTTTATCTTCTCATACCGCACCTTCCTTTATTCTTGCCTCTTCTAGAAATCAATGTTCAAGCTCCAGTAAGTACAGGACGTTGTACTGAAGTCCTGTTTTATCCTCTCTGCAGTAGCAGCCTTTTAGCTGTAGGTCTTTCAGATTACTCTAAAGCACTGTGTTAGACCTGGCTTCAATTTTAGGTTGAAATATGACTGAACCCGTTACAAGCCAGAGGTGGAACCACCTGATTTTCTAAAGTCTAAACACAGATGGTGACTGGGCTTGAAAGTCCTACCTCCTTATCACCACACTCTATTAAGAGGAAACAGATTTTATACAAAGGCAGTTTAGCAGCCTTTAGGCCCTGGAGCGACTGTGTCAAGTCTGGCAGCCGCCGAGACGTCATCAGCTTAAGCTCGGAGAGGACTGGTTTGAAAAGAAAAGTGATTCTCTCACGAGGTACTAAAAGTCAGAACAACTTGACCCTCACTGCATTGATTGATGAACAGTTATTTTTTGAGATTTATGTGTTACTAATCCCTCAATTTTATGTAAGTCATAAAACTGTTAAAGCGCCTCTTCAAGTACATAAATTGTTTCAGTACTTGTGGATAGATGAAGTGAAGTTATTGTTGTGGATTTTCAGCAATGAATCAGAAGTGGACCCAATTTGTTCATCTCAGCTCCACTTAGATTTTTTCCAAAACCTGTTTACACTTATCTGGGTCATATACCTTGATATTACATCTCCTTTAAGCATCACAAATGATAAAGTCAGCATTAGTATCCTTAGTATCTGATCTTAATGAGGAGAAAACAGAACTGAAGGTTCCCAAAGTTCCTCTTTGTTTGTGTTGACTATGTAACCCTCTTATGCTGCTGGATAATTGCTGCATCTGCCTGAACTCAATCTGACCTTGAGTAACACAGCCTGTTTGAATATCTTATTATGTGGATACACATCACAAGCAGACATCTCTCTGCCTGGGACTTTTTGTCTCCTCATTATCTCCTCTTTGAAACTTATTCAGCAGCTCAGCTCCCTTTTCAGTCTCTTGTTGAAGCTGGTTCCTGGTGTTAGCGCTTTACCTAATGGTCACCTTTTACTCCAAGCCATTCTAATGTGATTTGTAAAATCTCCCACCTGCTGCCACAAGCGTAAAAATAATCAGAAATTCAAATCTGAACTTTTGAGATGGAGACAAAAAGGCAGCTGAAATATGATTTCTCCACCTGAGAATAGAGTAGATGGTGAGATGATGATAATGATGGTGAAGCATCATTTGAGCTACATCTGTAATGGTCTTTTTTGCCATCTTCATCTTAGTGTGTTAAATCACATCATTTTATTTTTTAATTTGCTTGAAAGATTTCATTACCTCTTCAGTCCCCGCATTAAATTAGATCATGAAGCCACAAAATAGTTAAGTTATAATATAGATTTTTAGGAGCACTGTTCACAGGCTTTGATTTAGTTTCTGTAGGTTTTTTTTTTTTTTTTTTTTTTGGTGTGTCTGAATGAGAACGCTCATTGTTGGATATGAAGAATATTGCTGCTCTGTTTGTTGTCCTTGTTGACAATTTACTTACTGTGCATAATGAAAAGTGCAGTAGATTTTATTGCCAACGTGTGTTATTGTTCATCAAATCCATCATGGTGTAATTAAATAAGTGTGAAACAGCTCTTTTTTCCTTTTTGCTGTTAATAGTGTGATCTGCTGTTATGTAAATATGTTCAGTCTTCGTAGAGATTCAAGCAAATTTGGACTCATCTGCTAAGAGATGCCTCGTGCCTGTCTTCTGTCTGCATGTGTGTGTCGATGGGTGGGATGTGTTTAAGTTTATTCCAGGCCATATTTCTGTTTCCTGTCCTGGCAGCAACATGTTCAGACAGTGGACTTGTGCCTTCTGTGATGGATGGTACTTCTATTATTAAATTTAATGACAGTCAAAAGGCATTTCTGAATAAAATAGCAGTAGTTAAGATTTTTGTGTCACGATTCATTGGGCATAAGTCTTCAGACTTTCCATCCTTTCCCTCAGTTTTGTTTCTATGTAATGTGTGTTGTCTTTTTCTAACTGTGTCATTTCATGGTTTCTGTTACAGGTCACTGAGGAGCAATGAGATCAGAGCGTTGTCTGATTTTGTTTTCTCTGAATACTCTGCCCTGGAGAGACTGTGAGTATTTCTGAGCTGTTTTCCACATCCTCACAATATCAGGTGTATTATATATAAAATAAGGTATAAGTGATATTGGTTTACTCATCACTCATGTGTTACTACATTCAGTCTGTATAAAGGTGGCTACTTAAAAATAAAAGGACTAATAATAGATGTATTCTCTAAGTGCCAAGATAAAATTGACACATTCATCTTGGTACTGAGCACAAGCATTTGTCACTCTCTAACAGTGACTCTGTCCTCTTCATCACTTTTATTACCTTGGCTAAATGTTGCCAGATAACATCTTTCACCACACAGTATTTGTTAAACTTCATCAGATGGTTGATGTCAGACAACATCCTGGACCAAAGCATCAGTAATGATTGAGACTAGAAACTGTCATGTATCAGTATACTAAAATGTGAAACTGTAAATGGATCAAAGAATCGAAGATCCAGTCCAGCACCTGTTTTTGAGGGGTTTGTTCCATGTTTTAGGGCAATTTTGTTGTTCAGTCACAAAATGTACAGTGACGCTGACATTGATAAATATTTTTCATGAAGCAGTTCTGTGCAGAATCTAGAATAATAATAACTTCTAATTGACAGTGTGCACACATTTGCAAACATTAAAAACTAAAAGTTACACATTTTTAAACTTTAATCACAGATCAAATGTCAGTAATTGCTGGATATTTTTATTAGTGTGTTTTTCATCTGAGCAGCTGATTGACCCCTCAGATGACTGTCCTCTGTCGCTTCTTCTTACAGAAGTGTGAAAAGGAAAGAAATGATTGTGCAGCAGATGATAAAGATATTAATCACTTTGACGGCTCAATTTTTTTTTTCTCTGTTCCCAGGTTTCTGCAAAACAACAGCCTCCATCTCATTTCCAAACATGCCTTCAGTGGCCTGCACAAGTTAAAGAGGTTGTAAGTAGCCTGCTCGCTCCTGACTGAAACAACTGCATTTGGTCAGTGAAACGACAATAGAAGATATTTATTCACCTTCATCTCCTCTTTCTCTGCTTTCCCTCAGGTTTCTCAGTGAGAACTTGATATCCTCCCTTACTCCTGGTGTGTTCAGGGATCTTCATCAATTGGAGTGGCTGTGAGTAACACACACACACACACACACACACACACACACACGCACACCTGGAACAGGTTATTGTGGTTTTATATAAATGTAGATGGAAGGACACTGTGTGAAACATAAAAGAGCACATTCAAAGACACATGTAGTTCTGGCAGTCATTTAGTGTCTGTTTTGTGTTGTCTGGTTTTATTTATAAATTTTCAGATACAAATGCATGTTTTATTCATATGTTGGCATCCTTGAAGACAACTGGAATTTCCTTTTCGATTTGTGGTTTCGAGCCCCTCCTGAAAACAAATCCCCTCGCTGTCCTTAAAATCATCTGATTAGGGTGGAGAGCTGTATTTGTTTGTACTCATAAAGAGTCATAAATCATGTACTGCTGTGAATTTGAATGAAGTGTCCCATAAAACAAAAAATGAATTGTGCTGATCTCATGAGGTCATGAGGAGGATTATTTTGTCATTGGTGCAGAGATTTAAGCTTTTTTTTTTTTGGCCAGGATGTTGGATCATAACCCGCTGAGCATCTTGTCCCAGGACACTTTCATTGGACTCCAGTCTCTCGTGTACCTGTGAGTGTTTTTCTTCTGAGTCTTTTAGTGTTTTCTAATCTCACACTGATTCCATTCTCAATCCCAATCCAATCAAGCATCCGTGAGACATGCCAAAACAAGCTTGATCCACCAAGGCGCCACCTCCACAGGTCTCATGTCAGAGCTGTTATGGCACACGAGGGGCATGTACATAATATTAAGCTGGTTTTAATGTTGTGGCTGATTGGTTTATCTGTATGTATTAAAATCTATATGTCGTTTGAAGAAAACCAACACCTACTCTATAATAACCTGAACGTAATCAATGTCAGAAAATAAACATTTTAGTCTGATCAGTGAAATACACGTCTATTTGTTTTTAGCTCTACTACAGGTCAATTTACAAAAATGCATAAACAGTATAAATTTGAAATGCGCCACTCATTCGTGTGTATGAGTCTGTGAAGAGTTTCAAGGTGTGAGACACGTTGGAATGTTTTCATCAATCAGTTGACACTCAGAAGAGATCAAGAGCTTTCATGCTTTTCAGATGTCCTCAGTTGTGCTCATATTGCTAAATTTAACGCCTCATTTCATGCTCTGTCACGTCTTTGGTGATCAGGTATTGAGGGAGTCTGTCAAGTCTTTCAATAGAAGTCTACGTATCAGTGCCTCCTGACAATTTAATTTTGTTTTTCATAAGACAGAGTGTTGACATAGTGCTTTAAAGATACATTTTTGAAGGCGATTACAAAGCAATTAAAACAGAAACTGAATGGATGAATAACTAACAGGCTAGAAACAAAACTAGGGTACTTAAATAGATTTTAGTCCACGTTCCTTTTTTGTTTCACTTCCATCCTTGTCTCCATCGTCCCAGACCTCATCACACTTGTGTCTCTAATGTCTCGCTGTCATCGTCACGTCCCTCCTCTCCATCCAGACTCTGCTTCACTGACCCGACTTGGCTCAGCCCTCCCTCTCTTCACTTGACTCACTCTGTCTTTTCTTTTCAACAGGTATCCATTTCAGTAAAAGTCTTGCTTAAACGGTACATGTGGTAAAAGTGTTTGTACCTCTTCTGGTTCATCTGTTGAAATCAGAGAGTCTCTCATCCCTGGTCTTCTTCTCTCCTCACATCTGTCTGAAGTGTTGACCTAACATATCAATGTCTGTTTATAATCTGAGAACTATTTGAGCAGAGATGTGCTGACTGTGCAGCAGCTCTTCACTCTCTCGTGAGATTTTGCTCAATTAGTTAAAAGGCCACATGAGAACGGTTTCGTGTTTTGCCCTATTAACAGATCATACACTTGCGTTTATTGCCAAGTCTGATTTCCTTTTCCTCCAGGCATACATATTTCTGTTCCTTCCAGCACTTGCAGAGACTCGAAAATTACCTGGGAGGGTTAACACGCGACAGTGATTTTGGTATTTGTTTAACACATTGTTTGGTGATGCAGTCATGAGCAGATAGCATTTCCAAGTTAAAATAACCGGTTTAACCGTGAAATGGGACTGTCCATTTTGTCTCTGTAATGCCAGGCACAATAATATGTTAGTTGAAGGATTAACTGTGTAATAATTAAGTAAGAGAAATAGATTTCTCTTGCTATGACTAGTTTGTCATTTCTTTATTTCCAACACCACATACTTGTTTTATCTCCCCACCAAAATACAAATAATATTAGTTTTTTAATCGCGATCAATCACAGAGTAATGTTGCGATTAATTGAGTTTAGTTTTTTAATCGTTTGACAGCCCTAATTTATATTTATATTAGTATGTTTGAAGTTAATAGAATCAGACACCAGTGCGAGATGTTCATGCAGTGAGATCCACCATTTGTTCACGACTGACTTTTAATTTCATGTTCTTTAACACATAAGTTGCTGTTGTAGAGGCTTTGTTATTTGTTGTTGTTTGTTGTTGTTGTCTCATTTTGGTCATTTATCCTCATCAGTAGATTCTCTCTTTTTCAAAACAAGTCACGGCTCTTTTCCTTCTAGTTATACAAACTGCAAATCAGAGTGCATCACCTCTGCTCTGTAATGGTGGGAGCTCCTGCCGTGTGGAGTCTTAATCTCTGTTTTGCAGTAACATGTTTCTCTTCTCCTGTCAGATCCATGGTGGACACCTCGCTGCAGCAGCTTCCTCAGCCGAGCTTCTGTCAGCACATGCCGGCCTTGGACTGGCTGTGAGTCCGCTCTCACAATGTGTGTGTAGTGCATGTGTATGATTCAGTGGATGTCTGTTCTGAAAATATTCACCTGACAGATGGATGTGTGTGTGTACATAAAAACAAATGAGGCTGGTTGAGGTGACAGAGGGTTGTGTAGTTTGACAATATGAGGATTTTTGTTAAGCAAGGGCAGAATAAGTCTAATAACAACCTGTAGCCTTTGACTATTTTCGTCTTAATAGAAGAAGCCAAATAGACTCACACACTAGTATACAGCAGTACGGTATACAGTATATTTACATGTGAACACCACTTGTGTTTCTGTATCTTCTCCCATTCTTTCTGCTCTCAGAGATCTTGAGGGAAACCAGATTCAAACTCTCAACTACTCCATCTTAAAGACCTGCAGCAAGCTTGAAGTTCTGTGAGTGTCCCATTTTAAAACCTAATCAAAGTCTAAATGACTGAAACACAATTGCTTTCATTCAGCATGTTTACATCCATTATGGGAGTTTTTGTTTCCTAAAAGAAAAACTACGAATTAGGTGCATTTACGTCAGCTGGGATGAAGCATATGAATAAGTTTCGCTGTAGCTACATAACCACAAACGAACAAAACTGTTTTCTTTCAGTCAAGTGGTTTGTGCCAAAATTTTCCTTTTACATTCAATACAACGTTGTTTTTAATACTCTGTCTGCACAGTAATTAAAGTTAATTATTCCTCCAAAAATCTGGCGGTAACTTTTCCTCAACGATTTACATCTTGATTCAATTTAGAAACTTTGAGTCAGTGTTAACAGAAGGAGCATTGTGGGAATTGGTGGCCATATGTACAGATGCAATCCTGCAATAAATGTATCGGGTCCCAGCAGGGATCCAAGACAGGGGACTGAAGACCACTTTGCACTTGGTGCCTGACTTCAGCTCTGTCCTGTTCAGATTACTGATGGACAACAGGATCAGACGAGTTCCTGAAAACACCTTCCAGTCTCTGTGGAAACTGACTGAACTGTGAGTAGCAGCCAGTTTGTTTGTGTCTTCATCATTCTGGTCACACGGGCACTTCGCTGTCTATCAGCTGGCATTAGATAATAAGAGGTGCTGAGAGTAATCAATCACTGGGTTTCAGGCTGAAATGTCTTATTGAGGATCTTTAAATGCTCTGGCGGTGAGTCAGTTGCTTATTGCTCAATGGATTTTTCACAGCCTGACTCAAAATTATTTCATTTCTAACCAGTCAGCAGATCTTTTTCAGCCCTACACAGTTCTTTTTAAAGATAGTAAAGTAGTAAAGTTTTCAGCTATTCAAGCCGTTTATTGCAGTTTATTGTCACTTTGTATTTGGTTAGAAGGAAACAATTACAGATCTATAAAGACCAATACATCCCAGTGCCCTGTAAGATGGAAGCTGGACAAAGAAATATATAGCAGAGTTCAAACAACTAGATCTGCACACATCTGGTGTGCAGATCTCTTTATTTCAACTCTAGAATGAAACATTTCCCAAAGTCTCGTAAACAATATATTATAATATGAACACATTGTGTCTGTATTGGTGGATTATGTAACTTATATTTCTCTTTTTCTTTTGAATTTGAATGAAGCTGATGGTTGATGATGACTAACTAGTAATAAGAAAGCAATGTGTACAATGAAAAAAGTAAGTTTACCTCGTATAATGTTGTATAATGAATAAACTGACCACGAGGGGAGATGACGTCACATGACAGAATTTCTAGAAACATAAACACAATAAATGTTTAGATTGAAATGACAACATAGAACAAATTAAAAATGAATATAAAATGAAAAATGAAAACATTAAAGTTAAAATAAATTAAGAAAGACTAAATGGAAGCAATGTTAGAAAATATAGTTTTATTCTGCAGAGATTAATTTTCCAAGTGTTTTGATAAATCCCTGCATAGCAAATCATCAGTCTGGGAAAGAAATAAAATGATTTCCATTAGTCACTATTTACTCTGCTTAGGAAAGCAAATGTGGACCAAGGACTTTGGTTCATTTTTATGCAAACATGAAATAACGCTGCTCTGGTTTAAAGAGTGTTTTGTTAATGTTTTCCATTATTCATGTTTGTTGATGAATGAATTGACTATAAATGTAAGTGAATCTACATGTTTCTCATTTTGCTTTTTTTCTGTAGAATTAACATTTCTATTATTTCTTTCCTTCTCATTTCTTTTCTCTCTTCTTTCACTGTGTTTAGGAATCTGTCCAGCAACAGGATACGGGAGCTGCCGAAAAACACCTTCAAGACCCTCTCCAAGTCCCTCCTCAAACTGTGAGTGACCATTTTTCTACATAAAGAGTATGTTTGAAACTTTAAGTACATTTTTAATGTTATTTACATCCTTTTACTTGAGTGACATTTTCAGTTCAAACTATCACTTGTAACAGAGCAATTTTACCGCCTGGTATTCAAATTTTTACATCAGTAAAGAGTCTGAATAATTCTTCCATCACTGAACAATACCAAAAGTAAAGCCATCTGTTCAGACAGGCATTTATGGAACATGTGCTTAAGTCTGTTGTATTTTTTATCTAGTGTTTTGTTTTTGTTTTATTTGTTTCTATTTGATTCAGATTGATTTTATTTCTCTGACTGTGAAACACTTTGTGACTGGTGTCTATGAAAGGTGCTGTATAAGCAAAGTTTGCTCGCTTTGCTTCCTTGCTACAGTAAAGCAGATGGTCCCCACATGATGAAAACTGTGCTGCAATTCTTTGCATCTTTGTTCAAATCGACATTTAACGACATCAAAGTGAAGATGAATGGGTTGTCTCTGATGGAAATGTTAATCTCCTATAAATGTTTTGGACCCTTTCACAAAAATGTGTTTTTACCATCCAGAAACAGCACAGTCGGGAAAATCATCACAAAAGTGTCAAAAAGATGCATTTGAGTTTGAATAGACCCGATTCAAATTTCCTATTTCATTTAACTAAGAACATAATGATCGCTCTGTTCTGTCAGTTTCCCGTCTGGCTCACGAGTGAGCCAGCGTGCACGACACCAGGACCTGGGAAATGGCAAACGTGAGATGAAAGCAGCCATTAATAATGTTGCCAAACCCCAGGAACATCAGCCGGCTGTACAGCGACTACTTATGCCCGGAATACTTTTTCAATTACACGACTATTACAGTGGAAACAGCTGTAATCCAATAAAGAAAACTTACTGAGCACCACACACATTGACATATTACTCTATGTGTTATAGTTTAAGTCAAATTAAAACTAAGAAGAGGGGTATCAGTGTATTTGTGTGCATGTGTGCTGGGAGTCGTCCAGCCGAACCAAAAGACAACTCTAAAACACACGAGCAAAGGAAATTCATTCATGTGCAAGGTATCAATCAAAGCTGTCTCAGAACATGGTATCTGTTAATGCAGTATATCCATGTTACTTACACTTGTGGACAAATATACCAACTTCACACAAAAGATATGTCATAGAGGACCTGCTGCTTCTTCTCTTATTCAGTCTGGGAACAACATAGATGTATGGGACAGTTTTGATCTTTCAGAGATCATATACGCACTTAAAATGTCTGACTTTTTTGTGTGTCCACTCATTCCTTTCACCTTTTAAGATTTTCCTGCGAAGATCACTCACACAAACATTTCTGTCCTGTTACTTTTCAGGATAAAGATTAAGACACAGACACAGACAACAATACAGTCACACGACTGTCTCATGAATAATGCTATTATGAAGTTAATGAGCTCCTAACAGTCTGTTTCATTAGTGGTAAGACTCAACCTTTGGAAATTAGTTTGAATGAGATGTGTTTTATCACAAAGGTAAACACATCAAGCTTTAATTAAGTTTCACGATACAGTTTGACCTAAATAGAGTTTTTTATGCAGGTTGTCATGATGTGTTTGTGTGTGGTCTATTAAGCTGGTATATGGAGCTGAAGAGCTGTTGGTGGATTGGATTTGTGCTTTCTGCTTGGATGGTGCACAGAGTGAACTGCTGCTGTCTGCTGCAGCCTACTACTAATTTTCCAGGAGTAAAGTATCCATAATGTGAATATTTATTTTTCCACGACATCAATTGAACACAACCTTCTACCATCCTTAGACAGACATGTCGTAAACAAACCATGGTGTAAAATCTATAAAAAAATACTATTTAAACTTTGCATCTGGCAGAGATCAACATTTGCGTTCTTTCTCTTTCTTGTTCTGAATTATGCAGCTTTGTCAAAACTTTCCAGTCTAACCAGGTGACATTTTACACAGACGGTGACACAGAGCATCCACACAGAGAGGACATGAGGTATCATTCACATCAGGATAAAATGTTCCAGCAGATGATGATGCTCCCTTCGAAGGACTGTTAAGTCTTATTTGTGAAGAAGAAGTTTGTGTCTGTCTTTATCCTTCACCTGGCAAGAGAAGGAAAATAAAAACTGTAGTTTAAAGCCAGCATAGAGTCAAACCAAACACTGAGACGGCCTCAGGGTTATCTTTTTGTATACGTGCAGTACATTATAATGAAGTTCAGTCAAATGCTCTCACCTGAAAAATAGTTGAAGAAAAAACATGAAATCTTTCTAAATAAGATAATTGAATTGCACAGAGAAAGATTCTGCAATACCTTGATGCAAATATAACAGAGAGAACAGTACTGTATGAGCACATATTAGGAGGTATAAGTACAAATTTACATAGATGAGTGGAGAGCTAATGTGGTTCATCAGGGTGGAAACTTCACTTTATTTTACCAACACAGCAACTTTGACATTTTGACTTCAGCAACTTGATATGCAGCACCGCATTAAATTACATCTTAAAAATGTCTACGGCAGCAGTATATAGGTTAAAAAAAACTTACAGCAGTGACATCCTATATGGAGTTTGTCCTTTTTTTTCTTGCAGAAATATTTCCCACAATCCCCTTCATCACATTCACCCCAGCCACTTCACCCACCTGACACATCTTCAGTCTCTGTAAGTACAAACACACACAGACACACACTTCCTCTCTCCAAGAAACTGTGCGATGCTGAAGTATCTGTTATCTACAGGGCTCTGGAGGGAATAGAGATCCCAGGCATTCAGACAAAGATGTTCCTGCCGATGAAGAACCTCTCCCACATGTACGTACAATCCCACACAAGCATCACAATCCTCACACTTGTGCCATCGCTTAATCACCAAACATGATGTCTCTGTAGATTTTTGTCACTGTGTTGTTTATCTCTCGTTTCCTTCTATTTTCTTAATTTCCTCCTTCCCTCTACCAGCTACTTTAAGACGTTCCAGTACTGCTCCTATGCTCCTCACGTCAGGTCCTGTAAGCCCAACACAGATGGCCTCTCTTCCTTCGAGGACCTGCTGGCCAACATGGTGCTGCGGGTGTCCGTGTGGGTCATAGCCTTCATTACCTGCTTCGGTAACCTCTTAGTCATCGGCATGAGGTCGCTGATACGAGCTGAGAACAACCTGCACGCTGCCTGCATCAAAGTCCTCTGCTGTGAGTCACCACACACTGAGTCTTCTCACAGAATGTTTACTGGGTGCAAATAGACATACTTGAATAAATCTGACTGCGTATGTAAGGATGGAGTTAAACCAGTGCTAAAGAGGAATTAAAACAGACATTGAATAAATAGTGGATGTGCAATTTAAGAATAATCCCAGAAATGAAACTAAAAATCTGTAAAAGTGAGTCTTCACCATGAGTCAAGAATTCTGAGTCCAGACCTCTGAATGGCTGCTCACAGCTCTTATTTCTTATTCTTATTCCAATAAATACATAACAGCAGTTCAATCTGATCATCTTAACTTTGATATTTAAATGCAAAGCTGCTTTAGACTCATGAATAGGTCAACTTCAAACTAAGTCATAGGGATCTAATGGGTTTGTAGGGCAATAAAAGTGCCCTTGTCCAAGATAAGTTACATGTTTTTCCAAAATAAAAAACCCCAATTTGAATCATCTGCACAAAATAGAAATCACAGGTTGCAGTCTTTAGCACTGATTGTCACAATTAATTCTGGACAGCAATATTATAATGAATAGCTCCTGGAGGTGAAGGCAGTGAACTTGAGTTTCATCGTTCTGGCTTCCTGCAGTCCATTTCTATGCTCTGTGTTTTTTTACCCAGAAATATTTTTTTGTCACATGTGAATCCTCTTGGTTTAAAAGAGAAGAGTAAAATAAAGTGCAGTGAGTAAGAGATTATAGAGAATATCTTCTGGTTTGCTAGTTTGATTTTAGAAATGAGACAAATTCCCATTTCATTTTTAATATCTTGGGTTAAGATTAATCGTCAGAAAATAGTTATAAATTCAGTTTTAAAAAAGATGAGCTGTATCAAGATAAATTTCAAAGCAATATAAAATCTCAGGGTTTGCTGTTTAAATCAAAGGTGAACGCTTCAAAAGACAAGAACATTTTAACAGGGGTGATAACATTTCTCTCCTTCATTGTGCACCATTTGTTTCTTCTCTGCTTTGTATTCACTCTGTTTTATAGTCAATCAGTCAATTCTTCCTTTAGTTCTTTTGTGCCAGTGTTACTTATATAACCAACGTCACCTTCTGACTCCCCCTCTGTGCCAGTTTCTCCTCTTCCCTCCTTTTTGTTCATCCTCCTTCACTGCGTTCGCTCTGCTCTCTCACCTGTATTCAGGATGTATCTTCTCAAACAATATAGTTTGAATCCTCTAAGAACAAAGGAGTTGACCAGTTTAATCTTATTCTTATTTCAATTTTTTTCATTCATGTCATGGAGACTTTAGTTGCAGCAGGAAAACTAAAAAAGATATTGAAGCATTAAAAATGGAGTCATGGTGACTTCCTAGAACCTTACTTTAACCTTGTGACTTCTCATCCAGTCCCACACCTGCACACAGTCACATCCCATGCAAGAGATTACTTTTGAGAGGGCATAAATATTATTCTGTGGTGTGAACTGAAATCTGGGGTCTGGCTGCAGGAAGTGCCAGCAGCTGACAGATGGGCTCCTCTCTCTGTAAATTGACTCATGTATGTCACCATCTCTCATCGTTCAGGTGCAGACTGCCTCATGGGCGTCTACCTTTTTTTCGTTGGAGTGTTCGATGTAAAATTTCGCGGGCAGTACAATCGTAATGCCCTGCTGTGGATGGAGAGCGCGGAGTGTCGGACCATTGGATTCCTGGCCATGCTCTCCTCAGAGGTACAATACACAACAAAGATATATCTGCTTTCTTTATAAGCTGTCAGTTGCACTTATACACTCTGCTGCTGATGCTGCTTTTCCACTGATCCCAGATCAGCCACTGCTGCAAGTGCTGCATCCAGTTGCTGTAAAGACTCTGATTCTTGTTTTCCTGAGTCAGTTTGATTCGATTATGGTACATTCAGTTTAACTATTTTCATACCATTATTTATTCTCAATAATTCTCTTTTACTGGTGTTGATGTTCTCTACTAATAGCTCAACTCAGGGTATCTGAGGATCTGGTACCAGTTCCCCCCCAAATTTGGAAGCTGTGAACCTCACTGCATGGAGTTATTTTTATCTAAATCGAGTGGGAACACTGAATATTCTAATGATACTGATGAAGAAAGCTGTGTTTGAAGCCACCTTGTGGAGTTTTTGAACTCTATTTGGGCTGTGTTTTCATGAGTGGGCCCCTGTTTTATTTTACGCACAATCACAAGGATGTGGGCAATCCATATTTCTGTCATGGGGTGTACAGTATGTTGCTGATTGACAGTTGTTGGCAGTAAACATACAAAATTGTAGCAATGTGTCAACAAAAGCAGTGAAGAAGACTGCTATTAAACAGTGCGTGATTTAAAATATAAAAAAATATGTGTTGCACATGTTTTATGTTAAAAGAAATGCAGAGTTCATTATGCAGAAATGAATGGACTGTGTACTGATGGTTTGGCATATTTTAGTCCATATGAGAATATATCATGTATACTTCACATTACTGGAAAAAACAATTGAATTCACAAGCAAAGTTGTTGGAAAATCTGTTGGAATAGACAAGCAGTAAACAAACCTGAATGGTGTTTCGAGCGTGAGTTTATGCAAAGTTTTGTGTAATGAACAGGTCGCTGTTAGTAGCTGACTCTCTATCCTCAAATGGTTTTAACAAAAGCCCTTGAATGCAACGATGAGGAGGAGTTTTCAATTGGTCCGGACTGCATTAGTACACACTGAAAATTGAACTGGGACAACAATAAAGCAGGTCAATGTTGCTGTGAGAATCATAAATCATACTTGAGCTCAGCCTAATGTCTATGTGGAAGGAAGGAAATCAATCTAAAGGTTTAAGGTATGCTTTGGACAATGGTCAGCAGTAGTGTTACACAGCTGTGAACACATTTCTGTAAGATTTAAAGTGAGTGTTTTGCCTCAGGTGTCTGTTCTCCTCCTGACTTATCTGACTCTGGAGAAGTTTCTGGTCATCGTCTTCCCCTTCAGCAATCTGCGCCCAGGCAAACTTCAGACCGGGGTGAGCTATACTCCTGATAGATAAAAAATAATCTGTCTGCTGAATAATAATGTCTTATTTTCACATGAATTTGATTGGACGTTTTGGATGTTTTTTGCTGTTTTATATGGGAAATCTCTAAAGACACAACAGCAGTGTTTACAGCTTAATTCAGTTGTTTGGTGTGTAAAATAATCCTACAAGTTTATGGTGTGAAAACAGTGAATTTGCTCTTCTGTAGTAGAGGGAGCTGTTATGGTGCAAGTGTTAGTGTAGCTAGCTATGTTTTATGTATTTAAAGGATTATCTAGGGACAGGCATAGTTTAGACTATAAATGTTGTGGTGTGTGTACTTGGTGCATCCTATATACATACATAATTATGCACCTTCCTCCATCACCCCAGTCTCCTCTTTATGTGAATAGTTTTGTTGATTTAACTACGATCTAATGTTCACGTGTGTGATGGGGGATTATTTCTCCAGCAGCATCCTCGTTACCAGAAAAAAGCATTTTCAGCCAAATCTAACTGTATAATTATTTGCTGTAAATGCTCCTGCATCCTTCATCCTTCATCTTCGTCAAGATGGACTCAGTCAACATGAGACCCAATGAGTCATCAATGGGCTTAAATCATTTGTCATTATTGGCTTTGAAGAAATCCTAACAGCATGTTTGTTTTTCCACTACAAGGTGGTCCTGGCCTCTATCTGGCTCCTGGGGTTCATTATTGCTACTGTGCCCCTCATGAATGAGGACGTGTTTGGAAACTACTATGGACGTAATGGCGTCTGCTTTCCTCTGCACTCTGACAGGCAAGAAAAACCTACTGCCAAAGGATATTCCACAGGCATTTTTCTGGGTAAATTGAAGTTAAAAAAAATGTTTTTTTTCACGACAGCTCATTTTAACAGAATACAGATTTTAGCAATTTGACTAAAAAGTTGGCCGCAGCTTTTTTTGTTAGTTGTTTGGCACCTACCTTCAAATCCTCTTCATTAAATCAGTAAAACTGATGAAACATTCATGTGCTAAAGATAAAAGAAAACACTTTATAGTGTTCAAACGCACTACATACTGAGATTAAACACCAAGCTTTAAAAGAAATAAGCTAAATAAGCTGAAGTTTCAAAAGCAATCTGCTCCCATTTTAAGTGGCGTTACAAAATTTGACAGCTCTTATGACGATGTTTACTAGTTACTTTTAAGATTAAGATATCACATTTAAAAATTATATATAATAATCTTAGAAAATACAGTGTATTGTTAAAGATTAAACTAGCGGTTCCCAACCTTTTTGGCTTGTGACCCCTTACAAAAAGCAGTGTCTAGTTGGGGTTCCTTGTCACATTTCAGTCACACATTGACTCTTGTGTCATCTGTAATAATATATCAGTCAAAGGGGCCATTTTTCTGCAGAACAAGTACTTTTACTTAAGTACATTTTGCTGATAATATTGTACCTTTAAGTTGGTAAGTTTGGATTTCGAATACAGGACTTCTACTTTTAAGCATTTCTACATTCATGCATTGACACTTTTACTGAAGTAAAGCATCTGAACACTTCTTCCACCACTGCATGTTTGTGTGTGAATGGCATGCGCATTTCTTTAGGTCTAAACCTGGTGGCATTCCTGGTGATCGTCTTCTCCTACTCCAGCATGTTCTACTCTATCTATAAAACTGGCATCAATGCAACAGACTTGAGGAGCAGACTGCACAGAGACGTGGCCGTGGCCAACAGGTTTTTCTTCATAGTGTTCTCTGATGCCCTCTGCTGGATTCCCATATTTTTAGTGAAAGTCCTCTCACTATTAGAGGTGGAGATACCTGGTAAGACATGAAATCACCCTGTGTTTAAGGTTAATTTAACAGCCGCAGTGTCACACTTTTAAAAAACAACTGTGTCACCCTGCTACATATCAGGGTTCTACTTCACTGAATCCTTTAGTAGTGTAGCATCATAATCAAAAAGTATCCACAGCCACATATTGTAAACTCTGCTCCTGTTCTCCTTTAGGCACCATCTCCAGCTGGGTAGTCATCTTCATCCTTCCCATCAACAGCGCCTTGAACCCCATCCTGTACACCTTGACCACCAGCTTCTTCAGGGAGCAGGTGGAACTCTTACTCTGTCGCTGGCAGAGAAGACACACCTTGAAAAAAGACAGCAAAAGCTTCACTTCCTCCACAATCGTCATGGAGGCACAACGGGTTCCTTGTTACCGGATACCAGCCTACCTCCAGCAGGTGTCACTGACCCCTGCGGATCCTCGCTACGCCTGAGGGAAGCAGGAACTTTCCTGGCACTTTGTAAACTACAGGTTAAGGGCCTATTACTGGTTATATCTGTAGGCTCCACATGACAGAAGCTCTAACGTGTTTTAACAACACTAACCTCCTGGTGGAACAGGACTGATCATATCTGAGCTGTCTCATCTCATCATGCACATGCAAGGAGCACTTTGGGGATCAGCGTCTCGCTCAAAGTCATTTGAATATGTGAGCATGATAAGATAAACCTTTATTCGTCCCACAGTGGGGAAATTTTCAAACCACCAACCTTACAAGAAGTGGATGAGCCTCCATATCACTTGAGCTGCAGTCACTTGCATGCTTACGAGCTCATGTGGCCAAACACTTGATGCAGTACCTGTAAAGTGAGACATAGAAGAGGGGACAAATGAAAGGATAACTTCCAGCATATTCTGTACATCTCACTGCCACACTGAGGACCATAACAATGGGCTTAAGTCAAGCAAGAAAAGGGATATTGTACTTTCATAATGTCCCACATTCGTCACTTCAGTGACCCCTTCTTATGTCAGATTATGGAGTTGGAGAGGCAGCTACATATATCTCTCTCATCTCACAGACACTGTTTTCTATGGAGAGACTTACGGATGAAGCCCTCTGAGTCACAGATGTAACACTCATCAGACACTGATCTGAGAAATTTACTGCATAAAATGTAGAACTCAAACATGGTTTATGGAATTATAATGCTGGCGTAATACAAAGGAAAATGGCAATTCGTGGTTGTATTTGTTTTCATTTAATGTTCTGCAAAACGAACACGTATTTAAAATTCAAATGCCAAAATCCAGCTCGCATTTTTAATTTAATCAACCAATTAAAATGCAAATGAAAAGTAAATTACATGCCATTTTAATATCTTTTATGAGATCATTTAAATTAAAATTAATAACACAATTGAGGGTATACAATTATTATGCTGTCTAAATAATCCATGACATTTATTATGCTGCTTGCTTCATCTCTCTGTATTTCTGCTCCCCATCTTTGCTTTTGTTGTCTTCTCATCTCTTCTTTGTAATTTCTCTTTACTCCATCAGTTGCTGGGTTCACTGACCTGATTAGTTTTCCTGATTAGATTACCTTCTGTAGTATCCACTTTCTAGAGCCTCCTCTGCACAGAAATGTGGAAATGAAAAGCTGCAAAGAAGGGAGCACATTTGCATTTTAGCATGGCACAATCACACTGTGCAAAATTATGACACAAAATATGATATATGAGGTCATATTATATGTCATATTTGAAATAAAGTTCAAATTAGTTACATTTTGACAGGTTTGTATTGTGTAAGTGGATGAGAAAATTAAACTTAGAATTAATTTAATTGAAGTTAAATTAAATGTAAAAAAAAAAAAAAAAAAAAGAAAGAAATGAAAAAAGAAATCACCCATGTGAATTGTGAATTTTAATGAATTAATACAGAATTACAATTAAATGTGCAAGGCACATTAAATATGAGAGAAACCAGTCAATGGGAGAGGAGGAGGCTTAACCATCCACAATGACTGAATGTTGTTACATGCTATATGGTACTGTACATCTGCTGTTGAATCACCATCTGCATGTACAGTATGTGCTGTCACTAATTATGAATCTGAACCAATATGCTGCAGCATCATGATACTGTTGAGTCATACTTTTTTCATTTGCCCCTCTTTTTTGCCCAACATTTGGTCAAAGAATGCCACCATGCATTTAATTCACAAATGCAATACGTGAGGAACTAGTTTAACTTTTTGTTTTTAGTTTTTAGTTGTTGCTGTGCTTCACTTGGACTGTTCTAACTTTGGTTGATGTTTGTATTTATACTTTTTTTTATACTGACATATGCCTTTGTTTTTGAGGCCTTTTAAAATTTGATTTTAATCAATGATAATCATCAACAGCCAGATAATGAAGAACAAAACAAGGAAAGTTATACAGATGAGGAGAAGACAAATTTACCAAGCAGTGAAACCCCCATTTCCTATCATGCTGTGCAGATGTGCACTGTTTTTTGTTGTATAATATTTGGCACAAGAGACTGTGTTCTCTGTGTATATTCTGTATATCATTGTGAATGTTGGAGTTGGGTTGGGGACTTTTGTATGTATTGGTTTTCCTGCAGAGATAGAGCTGAAATAATAAAAAGACAAGAACAAACTTGAAGTACATTTTAAGATTTTGCCCTTTTGTGTTCACAATAAACATGAAGGCAAACTGTAACCTAAAAGAAACACAGCAAAGTGGGAATGTACTTTCAAAAGAGACAGAACACCAGCATATGCACACATGCTCGCACGCACACACACACACACACACACACACACACACACACACACACACACACAATGTGCTGAGTAAGCAGTTCTGCTCTAAAATTATTAAAGCTCCATAAATGCACCCAATAGAGAGCATAAGCACTGCCCCACTTCCATTTTTCTTTCATCTGCTATTCTGAAAAGATGAAACACGATAGCAGAGTTTTCTATTTATATTCCGAGCTAAATCTACCTCTGCACAGGACAGTAACATTTTTGCAGGCCCTCATTATAGTTTGGATAAAAAGCACTTTGTTATCATTCAACACTACATTTGCCATGAGCTTTCAAACCTCATGAGAGCTGTTAGTTGTTTAATGCTGCCATATAGTGGTGGAAGAAGTACTCTGATATTTTACTTAAGTAAAAGCAGAAAAACCACAGTGTAGAAAAAAGTGCCAAGAGCACAAGTACTCAATCTACAGAATGGCCCATTCCAGAATCATATATATGATATCAGTGGATTATATTTAGTGGGGCATTAATGTATGAGCATCATTAATGTTGCAGCTGGTAAAAGTGAGGCTACTTTCAGTTTTCTTTATGCACTACTGGGTCTCTTAATCCATAATTCATTCGTTTATTAATATTTTGTATTAATCATCTTAATCTGCAAAGTAGCTATTAAGTAATGTCAAATAAATGTAGTTGAGTAAAAAGTGCAATATTGTCTTCCAAAATGTAGAAGTATAAAGTAGGATAAAAAAAAACACACCATATGAACATAAGATGTTAAATATAAATGTATGATTGAAGCATAGTCAAATGAGTTATGAATTACCACATTAAGGCATATCAATAACATGAGTTTAACTAATTGGGTTAATTGAAAATATAGGCTAAAGAAGTGACTGAAATTACATAAAAGCACTCATATTTTGTATACATCAACTAAATATTCACACTATGATGAATAACAATATGTGGAATTTCATTTTATGAGCCTTATGATATAATTAAATAATCTATTAAGCAGGCTATTTGATGATATTTGATTGAACAAATGCAGCAGACTAACTTCACCTCGTCCTTTGTTTCTGCAGCAGTCTGTGATAAACCCCTCTGTTATCATGTCTCAACATGTCTCTTCAGTTTGCCTCCACAGCTCCTCCATCACTGGATCTGACCGCACCTGCAGCGCTCAGCATCCTTCCGTGACAGGTGTCCTGCCCCTAGCGACAGATTGACGGCCACCGCCCGCAGCCAATAAGAGACGCCACTCCCGCTCAGTTTCCAGCACCTCGGCAGCTGATTGGTTGCTATGGGCGGGGCCCTGTCATCCCAGCAGCAGTGCTGTCAGCGGCGGCGGCAACGAGTCCTGGAGGACGGAGACGAGACGGACTGATGAAAACAAGCCGTTACACCACATAAACAAAGAAACCGTGCCGGGAAATGATCCTATAGTCGCCGAGCTCGACGCCGAAAAGGTACCCTTGAGTTTAATGTCGCATTATTGCTCTATCTGGTGGTGTTCAATGGCTCTGTGTTGATACAAAGGCAACCGAGCAACGTCTTGATAAAACATCGATATAACTGCCACAGAGGCTGGTATTAGCTTGTCGGCTACACGGTTAGCTTCAAGCATAGCTGATTATAATAGCCGTTATTTAAAATGAAACGTGAATAACCGAAACACGCTTCCTCTTTTTCTTGGTAGCACTCAACAATGCCGGGTTGCTTTGTGAGGCAGATTAGCCGAGCAACAGTCTTTATATTAAGAGCGACCATGATTGTAAATACACTCTGGTGATGGCGGTCTAAGATAATATGCTACACTGCACGTTAGCTAACAGCAAGATAGCTCACATTAATTAAATAACAGCACAGTTGCTTGAATAAAATGTTTAACGTGTAGTGTAACGTTAAAATAGCACATGAATGTCTCTGAGCATGTCTGAGGATTTGGGCCATTCATTGATGCGAATACTGGTCTGGATTCATAGTTGTGGCTTGTGGATGAAAACACAGCCTTCAAATGGTGAAAATTGGTTTTGGTTCAGTGCATCATCTCGCCTGAGTAACTGTGCACTTTATTATTCCACAGCTGAGATGCTCAGGAGTCAGCTTGAGCATTTTGTGGGAGAAAGCCAGTGTTGCAGCATGTATTATTTACACACACTCACACAGCCAGATAGCAGCAGCACCACTATCATAGGTTCCTTCATTTTCTGTCATCTGGCAAAATGGAATCGTGCATATTGATTTATATGTCTATTTTTTGATTGTGTTGTGATGGATAACCACATACTTTAGTGAGTTTGCTGTGAAGTTAATAAGCAGGTGTCAGGATGATCATACCTCTCCCCCTTGCATGGTTTTCCTCTCCAGCCTGGTCTGTTCATGCTCCTATTTTAGGCCCTCTCCTCCTCGAACCTCACCCTCCCTCCCCTCCCTCCTCATGACTCAATCATCCTCCTTCTCCATCTCTCCAGCTGTTTGGCACAGCCAGTCAGCAACGGCGACCCAGTTAACGCCATTGTTCTGTGTCTGGACTTAACGCTACAAGTAACACACACAGACAGCATGTCATGTGTGTCACAGTGCTGTGCTTCACTGATGCTTCCTCCCACTCCCATATATATATGTCCCCAATTTACCAAATCTATCCTAGGATTATAGAATATCTGTCCTTTTCGCTAGCCTATTTTTCCCTCATCTTCAAGTTAAGGTACTGCCTTTACACATTTAAGTATCATCATAAAGTTGACGCTGGTTGATTTTAGGTACAAGGAATAACTACAGCAAGAATTCAGTGGAGCCATATTATGCAAAAGGGTTTTAAAGAATTTTAGGAATTAGGACTTTCTATTGACTTAGATGTAATAGTCTTTTCTAATCACATGTATGTTGGTAAGCATGAGGAGGTGTATTGTAACACACTGGGTGGGCCCATAGAAGGTATTTAATGATTTTCAGTACCATTATGTCAGGATAAGGAAATAAAAGACCAATTGAAAAAATATTAGTTGAAAATTGGAGTTTGGTCATTCTTTTCAATACCATGCAGTTCAGCATAATTTACATCAATTGGGGTAATAAACACTTTACATGTTGATGTGTCAAAACCTCCAAAATCCAAACTTTTCACAAAGAACAAAGAACAGCCTTGATTTTCCGTCAACCACCATGCATTTTATAGTTTATCCAGTGGTGCTTTTAAAAGGTCAGAGGGATTTCTTAACCCATATAATCCTTTAAGTGAAAACATTTCAAAATCCGTGGCACTGAGAACTAAGAGTTGGTCCAGTTTTGCAGAAAGGGTCTTCTTAATGTCCGTGTGGCAATGGTTGAGCTTCCTTAAGCTATATCATGCATGGGGTGTGGAGTGGCTGTTTAATCCCACCAGTGTATATGTCTGTGTGCTCAACATTAGACATCAGAATCGAAGGGGCCATCTGGATGAATAGTGAAATGTCTCCAGTTGTACAATTACCAGTCCAGAGGATTGTTTCACACTTTACTTGACATCTTGATCTACACAGATTTATTGCCCTCTGTGGCATCCCCTAAATTCTTCAGGTTGATGGTACTATCAGTTTTGCAAAAATGTATTTTATGGCATAGTACAATTGCATAATGAATGTGCATTCTACACCCTATTTTGGAAGTTCAATTATGGCAGTACCATGTCATTGCAGCAGGGAGAGTCTTTCATTCTTTATGGCTAGTCCTGTGCACCATTTCAGTCTTTGTGCAAGAAACAAATTGCCCAACCATCTAATAAGGGATGACATGACCATAATGCCTACTAGAGTAAATTTGTATTTTATATTTGTGACATTTTGTCTCTGGTAGCAGACAGTCAAGAATAACTACTACTAAATAGAAATGGGGGGTTGGAGAGAAATAGTATGACATTCTGATGCTGTGGTTAAATGTTTTCATACATGTTATTATATGTGTGTCACTGTTTGAGTTCATGGTCTCTTGCATTAAGGGTACATTTTTACCCAGTGACACAGTGCACTCTTTTAGCTCTGCTGCTCAGTGATGTTTGCGGGCTTGCACTGATTACTTACTTTGCTGTAAAGATGTTGTTGAGCTTGTTGAGCAGAAACTGTGTTTGACCTCCCACGCTCCCAACTGGTGAACCTCAGTGAGCTGGTGAACTATCTATCCTCGCTGCCATCATTTCCAGAGATACCAGTCAGCACCACACTCCCACTAGATTACATAACCTGGTGTTTCTGCCAGGCATCGACGGAGACATTGGCACGTACACACACACACACACACTCACATTCCTTTCCTTCACACTCCCTATCTGATTAGCCTCAGGTGTGCTTGTTTTATGGACGAGCTCTTCTCCTGGATATTCCTTAGAGAGTAGCAGAAGACTCTTTTACTTTATACAATCTGATAAGCTTTGTGTTGACAGAATTATGTAGAGTTTTGGTGGAGAATTAATATATTTGATTTGTATGTTTGAGTTGGGACTTCAGATAATTGTTCAGGGGATGTTGTATCACTGCTGTTAGATTTGATGGAGCTCTGAGGCTGTTTGCTGATGCATTAGTCTGCACATTAGAGACCACAGAGATAGTGTTACATAACACAATTCTATATATGTATGGAAAAAGCTGGAGGGCACACTGTACTGTTGGTTTTGTGAGTGCACATCCATGCCTAATAGTTATGCATGAATTAATGAATGCGGTGGTGTGTATTCCTCCTCCTTCTATACAGAATTCAAAGTAATTGACAACTTTTTGATGTCTCTGTCAAAACATTAACAAAATGTAGTCTGAAATTTGAATGTATAAGGAGCTGCATTTCTCCTCCCCATGTTCCACTGAAATTACATATTGCAGCCTAGAGAGAGTTTAAGTAAGTGGGTGAACAAAAAGATGATTTTCCTAACAAAGGAACAGTAGAGCCTCAAGACAAACAAACAAAAATGAACAGGAAAGTGTTTTCAAAACTCACTGCCTGAATCAGATATGTGACTAATTGCATAAGCAGAATTATTATTTCTGTAATGGGCTGAAGGGGGCACCATTGTAGAGCCAGTGTGAAGGCCTGGTGAGGACAGGAGATGAAACAAAGGTGAAGGACATCTGACTGATATTATTGTCACCACTATGATGATCCGTTGCACCCGGAGTGGCATCATAGTTGTATAGCAGCTGTACTATCGTTACAATTTATAGTAGTATTTGTGTTGCAAAAGCTTATATTTGATACAGTTCTTATGAGATTTTACATGAGAAAGACCTCAAATTAATTTCACCTAATTTCAGTCTCGATTATGTTTTTGTATTATCATGCCCTATATATGCCCTATATCCTGGTTCCAGACCTCTGTATTGCTGCCTACAATCAATCAGAAATTCAAGTGAAGGAAAAAGGAAATGGCAATTCAGTCTGATGATCAGGCTGCTGCTGCCCTGGTACCTGCCAGTGATGATCACACAGCTTTCTGTGGCCCATGTAGGCTCCAAAACATGTTTAGAGCAACACAAAAAGACGTCACTGCAGAGAGAAGTGAAAGTTGCACTTTCATTCTGAGGAGGTATGTCTGCAGCACCCTCAGTGCACTTGTCAGTCAGCGAATACCAGTACAAACATTCAGTACACATACATATCTATATCAGTTACTGTGCCTGTTAAACCATTTTACATTCCAAATGGTTTTAATAGGCATGTGGGCATCAATGCATTTATAATGACCAAAAACAGATTAGATTAGTCATTTATAATGTCATAAACATCAATAATAATAGATAATTACAGGGGGTTAAATAAAATGGGTGTTCAGACATCATCGGTTGGTATGTGCTTTAACCCATAAAGCCACCAAAATGTCCCACTAAATATAGTTTTCGTATTTTTATTGATGCTGCTGTTGACAAGTAGTGAAAATATGTACTAGATCATATCATACTCTGAAAAACTCTCAGGCTGCAACTGGGAACAAAAATGATTGTGATGCAAAGCTGCATTGTTTGTCACAAAGAGATTGATTGTTGCGGTGAGGCACTCCTAGCATTCATTTTACCCTTCATCCCAGTGAACGCCTGAACTGGAGTCTTGCTAAAGTGCATAAGCCAAAAGTAAACTTGTTTATGTCTTCATTTCTCCTGTTAGACCGGGTTGGTAGACATGTGAGCTAATCTGCGCAACTGTCAACATGACAACATATTTGAGTGACAGAAGAAATGAAGGGTTTTCTGTTGTAGGGGATGTCTCAGAGGGTGTAATTTACATAAGTAGGATGATCATCAGAGAAGAAGTGGTTTGTGGGGTGAGGTTGCTTACGAGTCAATGTTAAAGGAAGAAAAAACAGGCTAAAAAAGTCACACCCAAAAAAGGTGTGGGCTTTCCTGATAACATCTTGTGCAGTATGCTTAAAGGCACTGTTCTTGAACCACATGCAAATCACCCAATAGCTCCACCCAATATAAAACATGGTAAATGCTGTCATTCTCAAATTAATTTACAGATCTTTTAATACACAAACTAATGCTGGATAATAACTCAATTGCTGCAGTGTGTGGTGAAGTAGAAATGAGAGGAACTGAAGAAGCAAAGGAGATTGTTAATGATAATAATAAGTGCCAAAAAGTGCACATTCCTTGTGGCTTCTTTTTGACCTCAGCCATTTTCTGTCTGGGAAAGGAAATAGTTATATATTTCAGACAGTATTTGAGGCTGGTTGGCACCACTTTGTTTTGGAGAAAGACAGAGACCATTAAACATAATAAAATAGTGACTGGCGTGATGAGAGGAAAAGTTGGGGTTTGGACAAAGAACTGAATAAAGTGGGATAGACAAGGAAGGACGTGTATGAGTGAAGGGCTGCTGAGGCAGGAGGGGAATCAGAGTTCAGAGTTAAGATGGACTTGCTGTTTACCCAGCTTTTCAGGCTAAAAACAGACCATGACCCTGTGGTTTATGTGTGTATGTTTGTTTGGGTGTGTTTGGTTGTCCCAGTCAACCAGAGCATGTCTGTACAGTGGGTGGAAGGTGATGCTTAGCTCATAATTCATATTCAGGCTGATTTATGTGCAACATGTACGTATTACGCCAAGAAAAAAAATAAGTCAAGATAATTAAAAAAAGAAAAATTTTGATTTTGTGATGTGCAAGGCATGAGAATTGACCTCCAGGGATTTTTTTGTGTACATGAATAATAAAATGCATTTATTAGAGGAGATTTGTTAGACTTCCTGTCCTATCTCATCAGCCAGGCACCCTTACTGTTTTCAATCAGTAGACCAATTTACATTACAGAGTTTAAAAGAGTGCAAAGGGAGGAATAGATGGGATTATCGTGGATGTATGAAGAGTAAGATTGATTACTGAGTCAAAACACAACTGTCTAATCAGGTCAAGTAAACAAGAGAGCAACAATCCTGAGTAGCTCGTCAGAGGACCTCAGTCTCTTTATCATCCCTCAACCACTGTGCAACCAGAGCCAGTCAGAATTTCTGTGATTTCTCTTCAGCATGTTGTAGATTAACATATGCAGGAGATTGAAAGTAGACAAAATCATTAAAATAAACATATGTGGTTGAATAAATGTATAGTTGTCATTGTCACCGCCTCACGTCCCACCCGCCATCACCATCCTGGCAAATACATTCTTAAAGATGATTGGTTAACTTGTTTGTTTTCATTGGTTGGCCCGAGTCGTCAGTTAATGAAAGGACAAAAACAATCTCCTGTTTGTGTGTGTGTTCATGTGTGTAAGAGTGAGCGTGTCTGTCTTAATACTTGGCTGTTGTACTCCCCTTGGGGACGGCACGCCTCTCTAACTGACTTTGGCACCGTGCCTCCCTGTGCTTGTTTGCCACCCTTAACTGTTTCCTTGACAGATGGTTGATAGTGAAACATATTATAAGAAACCTTGGTAAACTGTTAATAATGCCAACTTAAACATCTAACTTTGTACTCTAACTAAAATTGTGAGAAAAATCTCTGAGTTAAAAAAAAAAAAAAATGTGTTTCATGTGCATCAATTCCTCATGTTAAGGGATATTTCTTTGAAGTCAGTGAAACTGCACTGGCAGAAAGTGAGAATATCTAATACTCATTCCAGATTTTTTCACTTGTTTTAAGAAAAATACAGGTAAAATTTGAAGACAGATCTGATTTTGTGTTTATAAACTGTATTTTCAAGGCTTTAGAAGTGCGGTGTACACATACAGTAGCCCTGACAAATGTGCAACCACTGTGACAGACAATAACAGATACAGGGCTTTGAGTAGATGTGGAGTATCCAGCGAGGGGGAGGGGGTCCAGGGGCCTTTCCCCCACAGAGGAAAAATTTGACCATAAAAGCCTGAATTTAGTGGTCATATTTTAATGAGTTTGCTTATCTAATTGTGGAGTAAACATGTTAATTATTGTAAAAATTGGAAATTTTAGAATTTGGCTTTTTGTGCTCATGCAGTTTGTAAATAGCTATTAATATTTAAAACCATGCCAATTCCTGACTGTTCAGGACTTTTGTAATTAAGAATCATTATTTTTATTATCTATTTATTATATTTTTTTTATTTATTGACACCTCCACTCTAAAGTTTATCAAGACAGCAATGGTTAATGTAATGTTTTAAAAGAAACATAAATGTACTCTTGAACTCAATGAAAATGAACAAGGTTATTTCATGGGGGAACATGTTTTTAATCGCATGTCTTACATAGCCTATGTATTGGTTTTAAAATAAATTATTTATGAAATTAACCTGTTAGAAATAACTCTGAAATAACAAAACATGTGAATCACTTGAGTGAAATCATGTGAGTGTATATGACACAGGCCTGTTACTTTGACAGCGTTGCCAGTTTTAGTGTGTGTTTGCAATGTGTCTTAGAGATGGCTCTGCTGTAAAAAGCACAATGTAAATAGAGATCATTCATTCATTCGTTCATTCATTAATCACATAGACATCTGTGTGGCGAATATGGGAAAATGCAATGCTTTCAGTGGACTTTTTAATGCTTACTGTTGCTGCCTCTAGTGTTTTCTGATGTAACCCGTCTAATGAAGATGCCCCCGTCTGTGGGCTGAATACAGTTCTTCACGTTTTATCATCAATTGTTTTGCTAATATTTCAGATGACTCTCTACTCTCGACTCGGCAGGATACAACCTCTCATCTGAATGCGCACACACATTTATAGAGTACATAGGGGGCAGGACTGATACAGACGGACAGGCACGTTTCTCATCATCATGCTCTCATTGTTTTGAAGTGGAGACTAGTCATCGTAATATGTACATACATATCAAATTGAAACTTGTTAATCAACACTGTTTTATTAGAATCAAAAGTTGCTATAGTAAAGTACTGTACAGTACTGCTGGACTTAAATGCGTAGTTGATAAGCTCTGCAGATCACAGTATAGACATGCTGTCATTTTATTTGCTATATTTACCTAAACTTGTGTGGCGGTCTTGGAAAAGAGAATATGAAAGTTGTGTTGTTGTCACACTTATGCACATGAGCTCTCGGGTGAGGCACTCGATGGAGCGATGTCATGACAATAGTGGCGTAAACAGCAGGAAGTCACCTCAGGGTAGGTGTCTCCTAAGAGATACTGACTATCCACTGACAGAGAAAGAGAGTAAAATACAGGATGTGCTGCAGTGTGTTTGACAGAACTAAGTGTGGGAGGAAGAAAAGATGCAAATGATGATTGTTTAAGAACATTTACCTTGAAGTATTTATACGACTTTAGTGTCTGTCTGGTACATTAAAGGGCTTCTGTTTACTTTTTTAAAAATGTTATGGAAGACGTTTGTAACATTTCTGTCAAGCATTTTTTTTTTTTTAGCAAAATTGCTTACAAAGATGTTGAGTGAGTGGGTTCATGTCATACTTCAGCACTGAGAGTGATTTTCCCAGCTTTACAGCACCACATGTGATTTGGGCTGGACCAAAACACACTGTATTTCCTGTCAGATTTGTTATTGTAGATAAGGGGCCGGGAGGTAATTTGGGCTTTCAGACCTAGATTAATTGTTGGACCCTTTTCAGGATTGGTCTCGTTTTTACCACTAAGAATTATTTGACCTACCTATTTACATCTGACATTGTACATGCACTTATCACTGTTTTTTAAACCAGCTCCTAGGTAAGTCCACTAAGTATTTAAATGTGTATTTGTCTTAGTGTGGGGTCAGATTTCAAGCTGTTTGACAATGCTACCTTAAGTTTATCTTTAAAATACATCAGCTTATCAAGACTAACTTTCACAAAAACACTTTCTAACTGGCCCAGTTCAGGACTCTTCCTGTTTGTGTTAGGCTTTGTTTCCCCCTTTTGTAAAGGGGTGTGTCTGCTCTCAGTAATCCTACACCATTAACACATTGAGGTTACTGTAACTGGCTAAACAGCCTGGACCAGTGAGTACAAGGACTCACCCACATGCCATGTGCTGATTCAGGCAGATGCATGCCATTCTGTCATTCTTTACAACTCTGTGAGACGTAAAGCATGAAGCAAGAAGAAGTAAGCAGGTGTGTGAGAAAGGACACAGGAAAGAAATAATTTTTTCTATTGCCAAACAGTCGTAGTGATGAGAGGGGGGTTGTTGGGGGAAAAAAAGAAGACGGTGAGAGGGAGAGAGAATAAGAGAACCACCCAAACTTCCCAAACCACCCAATCAAGCTGCGTTCTTGGAATTGGATCCCTCCCTTGTTCACCACCTGAGAGCAGAGAAACAGAGCTGTGCCTCAGAGACTCAGAGGAGTGAGAAAGGCACAGAGAGAAAGAAACAAAGAGCAGGTGAGAGCAAAAACAGGGCATGTAAGGAAAAGACAGTTCAACTTTACAGAAAATAAAATTGCCTCTCAAGCAAAAGAAGACACAGAGATATTTTTTTTCCAAGAAAGGGAGTGATAAAGGGACTCTCGAAGGAAGAACCTGAACTCTCAGGAGAGCCGTGTATTTGTAACAACAAAGCCATGAGCTCACTGTCTCTGGATTGAATGAACTCGACATAAAGAGAAGAAACCCATGTGAGAAGAAATTGGATACCAAAATGTGGACAAAAAGAAGATGAAGAAAATGCAAACAGGGATTTTAGGACTGCTTGAACAGACTGTTTAAAGCTTTTTTGCAAAGTGTTGTTTATCTGGAACAAGACGTTTTTTGTTTTTGTTTTTTACCTGCTCAGTCTACAATCAAACCATCATGTAGTTTCTCCTTGTTTGCTCTGAGGAGGGCCAGGTTTTGACACCAGGAGTGGGTTGATAGTGGAGACATGTCTCTAGAAGATGTAAGAAGCACTACCAGCCTTGGGGCTGAAAGCGGCACTTCAAACCACTGCAATGGCCACTCTCTGAGCCAAGGTCAGGACCAGGATCTGGAGAACCAGAGCCAAGGCCAGGATGGGATACTTCTGGAGCGTATGGCCTCTATGTCATTGGACATGTTTGATCCTAGTGATTTTACTGGGAGGTTTACAAAGATCCAGTCTAGGTCCAGAAAGAGGACAAGGATCATTGGAGGTAGGTGCAGACGAGCTTGGGACCTTTTGTTTTTGTTTTATTAGAGTGAACAAAACAGAGTAGACAAGGAGAGAACAATTGTGATTGGAGTCAATGACACTCAACAGTGTGGGTTTCTAATAATCCAGATTTGTTTGAATGCTAATTTATCATGACCTGAGGCTTTTTCTCAGGCTGGAAATGGTAGAAAGGCTGGTTGAGCATGCAGCTGAAATAATGATCTTCAACTCCCCAACTGGAATGTGGGCTCTGCCTGGACTGGGAACACCAGGGAGTGTTTCCTTCTTAAAAGTTACATTTGTCTGCTTTTTTTTCCTGACTCAAGAAAGTATCTGATCTGTGATTCAAAATCATGATTCTACCCGAACTGTGACTTTTGTGATCTATCGCACCACCACCATGTGTGCATGTGTGCCATAACAAGGTTCTTCTTTGCTGTGATTTGAGGACTTGACTTGACAAGTGTCTTTATTTTGGCTTTTGTTGGCCCTGTGAAAAGTGATACCTTCTGTGCTTTGAGAAAACAGCACAAGATTACTCCACTAATCCTTATTCTACAGAATGGGGGGAAAAAAAGACATGCCTATGTGGTTCTGGTCTCACATGTAAGCACAGTATCCCCCCCCCCCAAACCACTCACTCTTTCTCAGCTTACCTTAACTTCTGGGAATTTCATGTCCAAACACTTCCAACTGTGGAAGAACGCCAAGACCTCAAGATGTCAGTCAAAGTATTATAGGAATGGGTGTATGGTTCAATTCAGTGATGATATTAGTGATTTTACATTAAAATACATATATACAGCATTTTACCTGGCAGAACAGCAGTAGTCTCTTCCATTAGTAAACTGAGTACCATTAAGTGTTATTAGCAGGCTTGTGTTTTAAAGTATTTTGAGACAGTATTAAAGCAGTTTTATTTGTATCTCATCCCCAAACTTTAGCCTATCTGTTCCTGAACTTGCAACCTTTCAGTTGGAGAATGATCTGTTTATCTGTGCGACTTGCCGTCCGTCCTTGTCTACTGTCTACTCTGTTAAAAATTACAATAGTATCAGGTGGTCTCTTAATGGACAAACAGATCCAGTGTTTCTGTCTATTCCTGAAAATCAGCCAGGTCAAAATCAAAAGGAGGCTTTTACACTTTGAGTAAATTTTGACATTTATTACCTTATTATCCAGAGTGAAGTCACTTTTGTTCCTAGGTCACCCAATTTACAACCAGTATGGAAGAAGTATTAGACATGGAAGGAAAAGTCAGGAGAATTGAATTTCAAGATAACAGTATATTAGGCTGAGCAGAGCAGAAATGTTCTGGCAGTCATTTTGTATCTGACTATACATTTTTCAGCAGGATTTGGCTGCACTTCAAAAGAAGAAAGAAAAGTGGGCGTACAGTTAAAGGGGAAATCTGGAGTGAGGTAGTGCCTGTGTAACCAAGTACCACCTGCACAAACACGTCTTTCAGGAAAACAGTGACTCCTTGATAAATGAACGCATAGATCATGAAGGTTAAACTGTCAACATAAAAAGTGCCACGGATTTGAATATAATGGGACTTCTATGCTGTGATAATGTGCAGGTCTGAGGCTTTGATGTTGGGGAGACAGGTATGCCTGGCATGAAAACTACTGACACACATACACATTCTTCACAAGAGTTATCTATTTGATCAACCCAGCTGTGTCAAGGAGACACCACTGTGTGAACTGTGAACCTCAAACAGTCCCTGTGTGGTTGTTTGTAGCTACTTTCTCTGTAGGTGTGTGTATGTGTATGTACATATATGTATGCTCATCTGCTGTGTTAGGGTGGACCAGTTAACACCCATAACCACATGTCAGAAGAGCATGTGAGAAAGATAAATGAAAGCTACATGCTTAGTAATGATCTCTTGTTTAAAAGATGTGTTTTATGTGGTTGAGTCAGATGATCTGGAGCTGAAACGATTACTTAATTCATTGATTAGTGGAATTTATTCGGCAACTATTTTGATAATAGGTTGATTGTTGAAGTAATTATTACGCAAAACACACAATATTTTCTCTACTTTCGGCCTCTCCAGTACATCAGTATCATTGGCGGCAGGTCATATCAGTTGTTGCTACTTAATGTTAATTCTGAGTGTGTTGGTATCAGGCCAAAATAAAATTTGGCCGTTGTGTTTGTGTGCTCTCTGCAGGCTGGGGGTAAAAGAGGTAAAAGAAGAGTGAACTTTCTGTAATTTCTCTAATAAAAACTGCAGACTGCCTGGATGTCACTTCACTTTGCTCATGTGTTTGGCTAAAACAGAAAGAGACATCTGATAGGCTACAAAGAATATTTTGCTCTGTAAAAAGTTACATAAGCATGGGACGCAAGGGAAATATTTTAGATTTCCTGTTTTCTTTATTCAGCATCCCCAGCAACTGCTCAAAATGCCTTCATAAGGAAGATTAAACACATCTTCAATTTGAGGTTAAATGGAATGAAATGCAATATATGTCTTGTGCATTTGTTTCTGTGTGTCTGTGTGTGTGTGTGTGTGTGTGTGTGAATATACTGTATGTATGTATGTGTGCATGTATGGCTGTATGAGTGTGCTGTGTGTGGAGGAGTCACATTCCAACAGCTGGCATGCCCAGGCCCCTGCTCAGTATGTGAGGAATCCTAGGAGCTCCATAACGGTGTGTGTGCGCGCGTGTGTGTGTGTGTCTGTGTCTGTGTTTCTTTATTTCCATGACTTTATTCGTAAAATGAATACATGTGTATCAGTCTGTGTCAAATATGCCTCTCTTCTCATTGTAGGTGATGAATTTGAATAGATTTCCATATCTCGCATGTGAGTTGCACTCTGACAAGCACGTTTTTCTGTCCAACCAAGCAGCTGTTCCCTCTTCATAGACAGAAGATCTCATTTACAGCTAGAGAAGCTGAAGATCATTTGCCAAAGAGACAAACGGCATCTTAATTGGGAATTTCTATTTCAAGAAATGTTGGGCTAATTCTACCTCACCCGCAGCTTTCCCTCTCACACAAAACTACATGTTGCAGTTCATGAAATAATCACAAAATGTAATCTATCAGATTTGTGTGTATGGGCACAGATTGTCCATTTTTTTGTGACAGTCAGCATGACTTTCGTGCCTGCACCACATTTCTTTGAGTGAATGAAACACTACATTTATTAACCGCCCTTTAGTCGCAGGGAGGAGGTGGACGGGGTTGATGGCAGACGTTCAAGATGTAGGACTTTGACAACAGAATCCAGGGTTTGCCTTCATTCTGAGGTTAGGTTTAGGCAACAAAAGCACTTTGGAAAAGATCTTTTCTGTTTGTGAAACAATCCGCATTTAATGAATAGGATTTACTTTGGTTATGTTTAGGGAAAGATTGTGATTTCTGTTAAATATTAATCAAACATTAGTTCTTGAAATAGTCTCACAATTTAATATATAGGATTCATTTACATGAACATGCATTTTCCATTTGAAGGTTGTGCTGAGCATCACAAAAAAATGGATAATTTGTGCCGTTAGAAGTGAATCCTATAGATTAAACTTTGTGACTCTTTCACAAACTGCCATTCCATGTTTAGTTGCCTATACATAACAACTAAAACCTCTCATAGTCCCACAGCTGGCACAGTAATCATTCACATTTCTCCTGAGTGACTGACACAGAGATGAGGTTACGTCAGGGTTGAGATAACTACAAACGGAGCTTGGTCAAATATTATTTAGTAATAATCTTTGAGTTCTGCAGCTTGGTGCACCAGTAAGTGGAGGTTATACACAGAAAACTTACATGGAAAATTTGGACAGTCACAGGAGCATTTTGCAAGTCATGTTAGGTTTAACTTTTCTGTGGCTCTCAACTTGGCTTGATTGTCTGGATTCAGTAAGCAGGTTAACACCAGGACAGAAATTGTTATTTGCTGATACTGTTTGGCCCAGGACTGTATTGGAGTAAGCAGAAGTTGTAGACAGGAATAGGCCTGCAGTGCTTCTCTGCTATATTTCTCCTCCTTTGAGATAAGACTGTAATTGTCTGTTAATGTGAACCAGGCCATCCTGTGCTCAGTAGCTCTCCTGTGAGCTGCAGCTTTGCATGATACTGTACCTTATGCACCCCCCATTACTCATGTCTCCCCCTGCCTCTGTTCTCCCTCCCTCGCCTGTTCACATGTCCTGTGGCACTTCCGCAATTCATGCAGGGAATTACATGATGACCCTAATTATCCTCTTGTACTTCCACTCTTACTCAACCAACCATAGAATCATTGCCATATTGGCCATCATACCTTTCTGCCTAGACAGACAATTGTGAGGACAACCAAGGGCATATGTGACAGTTTAAGGCGGAGGGAGGGAATTTTATTTTCTTTCACTATTGTCTTATTGTCAGAAGCTATATGAATGATGATCTCTCAAGAATTTAACCACAGCAGGAGGGTGGAAGGTTAATATCCACCACAAGCAAAATACTGGTAAATGCTGGTTTTGGCTTTATCGTAACTCAATTAGGGAAGTAACAAATTAAAGACTGGGTGGAGTGGTAAACCAGTGAAAATGTTATATAAGTTTCTTTAGGCAAGCCCAGTAAAAAAATTTTCACTCACTAAAATCTGTCAAGCTAGGATAACTAACTGCGATATGCTAACTGTGACTGTTTTGCTTCAATTTAATTTCTTAAGCTTTATTTTTACACCATCTACTCTTTGACATTACACAACTCAAAACAACAGAAAAGTCCTGCTTGAAAGACACAAAGAATTATACTTACTGTAGTTCACTGATATTCATTTGGCATTTAGCAACATTAAATATTGATTGATTGAAAACTATATCTGCAAGAGCAGCCAGCGTCATGCATCACGCCACCTGAAATCATTTAATAATTCAATTGCTAAGCAGTTAATTTAGCTGAGCAGGTTTCCACGAACATTAACATTGTCTAGAAATGACTGCAAGTCACACAAACAAGTTAATTAACTGTGCAGCACCACCCTGTCTCACTGCTGTCATTTCATCACCTGAATCATCGTCATCATCTACGTATTTCTGCTGTCATGCAAATTTACTGGTTAGACCGATAAATTGTCCAGGCTGATACAAGCTTATTGCAGATGTATTGGTATCGGTGTTTATGTCAGCTGAAAAGTAACAAGAAATGAAAAGAAAAGCAAGTCTAATGGATCCACATCAAGACTCTTGTTCATATTTTTTGTTTATGTTTTGAAAAGTTGCTATTGGTCCATATTTAGATAGATATAAATATAGATTTTTTTAACTTCCAAATATTAATATAGGTATCAGCCTTAAAAATCCATTTTCGATCAGTCTGTAGTCCTTTAGACCTTTTGTCCATACTCATCTTGTAAAGGCCAAACATCAGTAAGTCCATCTGTTGCGTCAATTCAGAGTCAGAAACAGCTTAATTGTAATGGCATAGAGGACTGTTTCCGTTCCGTTGTCCCAGACAGATTCAACCTCCCAAACCCTTTCCCCAACCACCAGCCCAAAGTTAAAATGTATCAGACAGTCCTCAGGTGGAAGCTATTAGTTCCCATCAGAGCATGTCTGTTACAGTAGTTCATTGCCTATGAGTATTCCCTAATCTCTAAAGTGCCTTTTGAATATCTTAGTCTTATCTTACTATATCGAACTGTCTTTGATCTTGTCCCAGATCAGCATGTTTTGTGTTAGAACTCTTCTGTCCAACACAAAAGCCCAATAGATTGGATGATAAAAACTGTCTCCTGTGGGATTTTATACTTTTACTCAGTGAGTTGTTCAGATATACCTGGATGAACATACTACAAATATTGACACACAATGGTTACAGACAAACCAATAGACTACCTCAGGAATTTAACTACTGGCTGACCTGTGTCAGGACTTTTTGAGATGGACTGACTCTTTGATTGACGGTCAGCTCTGGTGTCTTTTTGGTGTATTATCTGTAAATAAATACAGCTAAATAATCTTTCACTGGAAAATGCAAAGGAGTTGTGAAAATATTTATTAGACCTGAATAGTGTCTGCAGGCCTTCCTCACAAGGTACATTTAGCCATATAGGACAATCTTCATCAAAAAGGTAGGACAGTTGTATGTTGCCTGGGTAGCAAAACCCAGGGAGAAAATATAATCACAAATATAGGATTTTGATAAGTGTCCCCTCATCCCCTGTGGAAATTATGCTCTTGACTATAACTTTTGCACTCCAAATTGAAACACTTGTTATTGTGCACTATATAATAAAAAGGGAGTGATTTTGAACACAGAAATCACAGACAAAAATAAAACTTACTGTTAATGATGTTGAGACAGCTCCAGGAACATGAAAACGGTCTCTTCTCAGTTTAAATTGAACATTGCATTTTGTCTATCACACACACCACACTCAGAAATCAACTAAACATATGTGCAGTATGGCCTCGGACACATCAATGCCATTGACCAGTTATTTTCCCCGTGTGTTCATTGGTGCTGACAGCCTTTCAGCTCCTCTTGGCTCTCATTGGACGAGGCGGGCTTGATGCATGCTCACTCAGCACTTATTATAGAGAACAAGCTGGACAACAGTGATCAGGAAACATTACATTACTGCCCTTTGTCTCTTTCATCTGTTAATCATAATTATTCCAGTATCCCCCTTTCACTGTCTCTTCATTGTCCTTACTCTGTAGTTATCTCCTTCACGTCCTCCCTCCCTCTATTTTCTGACACCCCCCACCCCCATGCATTGCTATCCACTGTATGTTTTCCTCTCCCTCCCTCCCTCTCTCTCTCCCTCCCTCTCGCTCTCTCTCTGCCTTTCCTCTAAGAGGATTGGCTGCTTGCGTCTACCAACATCTGTGTATCACTGTCCTGGGAGAGCAAAACAGAGAGGGGATGGGGGTGTTAGCCAGCTAGATAGCAACACAGCACACAGGCAAGCCTGAGTGCCGCTCTCTTATTCTTTCTCTTTGACACACACACTCTTTCTTGTGCACACACACGCACACACCCACAAACAAACACACACACTCAGCAGCAGACAGCCGCAACATCCGCATCGCTGGCTGCCCACCCGCATCCCTCTCTCCTTCTTTCCCAGTCTCTCTCGGTGAACACTCGTCTTTCTCTCGCTCTGGCCACGACGCCTCATCCTGCCGTCCTGTCCCCCCTCCGCTGTCTGTCACCGTGGCCACATAGCCTCTGCAGCCATGGCGTGCAGCCAGCAGGATTCAGGCTTCTTTGACATCAGCCTCAAGTCTCTGCTCAAGTCCTTGGGAGGGAGTGAGTACGGCTAACACATCACAGTTGTTGTTGCTGGTATGCCAAACAAATGCGCGATACGGTCTGAGTCGTCAGTAGATCCTGCAGTGTGCAGACTGTGCTTAATTTGTTTGTGTATCTTTGTGTGTTCGGAGTGGATGAGACTGAAAAACAGGCAGCATACAGCATGATCCACACTGTCAATATTTGGCAATGTTACGTAATGGAATAATGGAAGACAAGGGGGTTGAGAGAGAGAGAGAGAGAGAGAGAGAGAGACCTGCTCCAGGGGTTAGATGAGGGTAAATCTGGCTCCTCAGCAGTTTTCTATATTAATTATCCAGCACATTACTCAGCAAAAGACAAAGTCAATCTTTGACTTTGTTATAATACTTGCTCCCAGCTCTAAAAGAGTGTTGTTCTAAAACACTGTCAAGCTCAACCAAAATTTGCCATAAAATACAAAGCATGTCAGTATGTTTACATGTGTCATCATCAACAATTTACAATCAGAAAGACACAAATCTCTTTATCAATTCCTCAGTCAGTGAGTCAGTGTTTACCAAAGAGAAGGTGAAGCTACTGTATGTCACTCTGGGGCAGTCTGGGACAAAAGCTCTGCAGCATCATCCCAGACTGGACATACTGTACTTCCCCAACTTTCAGTAATGGTCTCATGAATCTGAGACATTACAGTAAGCAGAAAGCACTACTCATCTACACTACATGTGTGGTCATCACCACACAACCAGCACCCCTTTACCATTACTGTAACATCAATGCAGGATGCAGCAAACTCTCTTGTTGTGCCTCTGTTTCTGTTCTGATTTTCTTATATTGACTGAACACTAGCTTTCATTTTGTGCATATATGTGTGGGTACTTTACTGTGAGTAGTTTAAGTGTTATATCGAAGCCTCTCAATGTGCTCTGTTGCTAAACAGTCTTTATGTTGTGCGTGTCTCTTTTCATTAGATACCATGAAGATGTTTTTGGTGTGTGTGTGTGTGTGTGCATGTGTGGTTAGGGTTAGGGTAGGGCAGGGCAGCTGTGTGGAGCTTTTATATTAGGTGTGTGTTGAAGGTTACTGTCAGCAGGGGTTATGATGGTGTAAGGGTTACAGAGGAATTGCAGGGGATGTGTTGAATGGTTCCCCTCTCAGCCATTTAATGTGATGTAATAAAAAAAGAAAATAACAGGGACCCTGATGAGATGGTGTATGTGTTTTCATTTAAGCCTCTCTCAGCTGTAGGACTAAATTGAGTCGTGTCTGTTTGTCTGCTCCAAGGTCATGATGATGGAGGCTATCAGAAGGCTAGAAAGCCAAGAAACACACTTGATAAGTCCAAGTTGGTTTTGTGTTTCAAGCATCAGTTACCTATTGAGTGAAATCACTAGATAAATATCTGACCTCATCAAGTTGAACTCGTTCCATCTCATGCCAGCCTTCCTGACATAATCATGTGTAGGCCTGTATCAGCAATATCAACACACAGAGACACATAGTTGAAACGACCTAACTTTTTTTTTTCAATTCACCAGTTTTTAGTTGTCGTGATTAATTGTATTGAAAAACCACCCTGAATCCAAATGTAAACAAAAGGCTCGCCCCACTACCAAAATAGGAACATAATATTGTAATCTGCCAGATAAAACTAAGTTATCATACTTTTTGATGCAGCTTGTTTAAAAGGGTTTGTTTACATCTGTAATTGTTGTTTTTCTGCTGTATGTCAAATTGTATATGTGCACATACCTGTGAGTGAAGCGCACAGATTTACTATGGTTGCACTTAAAGCTCTCATAACTAACTGACTAAAGGGTCATTTACTTAAAATGCAACTAACATTAACAACGAAACTGCCAGAATACATTAATCACCTGCAATGAGAGTTTGTCAGCTGCCTCCTCTGACAACATGCAGGTTTGGTTCTGCTAGGTCTTGTCGAGGGCAGCCGCTGTGTGTTTGTGGTAATTGTCTGTGCTTTTAAAAGTGACTCATCGCAATCCACTTTACTTAGACACTGGCAAACAAAAAGTACAAGCCGTACAGGATTGATGGATTTACAATCCAAGAAAACAATACTTACCTGCCCAAGTTAGCATCTTGGCCTCAACTTCAACCTCTATATGATGACATAGGTTTGATAGCTGCCTTCTTCTTTTGTCAGGGCGTGTACTTGTGTGTTATCTCTTACAACACAATGCATGTTAGTCATGATTCATCACTTCAGTATGCTTGTTTGTCAGTATGACGTGATGGATGAACGTAAACCTGAATCTAGAAGTTGTCTCTCTACTCGTCCTGCAACTAACGGCTAATTCATTACCGGTTAATCTGCAGAGTATTTTTGATCTATGAATTGTTTTGTCTGTAAAATGTCAGACAAGTGTGACAGACAGTTTCCCGCAGTCCAAACTGATGTCTTAAACTGTTCAACAAACACAGATATTCAGTTTGTTTATCATGCATGATAAAGAGAAGCATCACATTTTCCCATTTAAGAAGATTCATTTTCTGTTGGTTGACTATGGATTAATCAACTTATCATTGCAGCTCTACTCTCTCCATCCTCTCCATCTCCTTTGTCTAACACTGCCTCTTTCTCATCTCTTTAGTATCTTAGTGTCTTCCTCAACATATTTTATTTCTCCATCTTGCTTTTTTGTCCCCTTTCTTTCTGTCTCAGTCTTGCTCACACAGTATGTTAAATAAACATTTTAGGATATACAATGTGATGAAACCGAGGTGGACTTGTATTGACTAGACATAACAGATTTCTGCTGATTCACCTCTTAAAACGCTGAGTCATGCAAATTTCTACGAGATTCCCGGGAAGTGCTTTGTGGTGCTGTATCGACAACTCTATCAGACACTTCCCACTCTCGTCTCTTTTCCCCACTGACATGCATGAGGCTCTCACTCACTCACTCACACACACACACACACACACACACACACACACACACACACACACGGACATACGCATGCACGCACACACACACACACCTTAAATTCATGCCACCGAGAAGCTTGAACTGATTATCTCTGTTTGCAGGCAACCTTCACTAAATTAGATCAGTGCCATTTGCTTTGTACTTTAACCACATTACTTAGTTTTCCTGATTTGTCACTTTCTGCCCTGGAAAATTGTGTGTATGTCCATGTGTGTTTGTGTCTGTTTTCATGTGTGTGCACTTGTGTGTGAGTAGGGGTCAGTGGGAGTGGTGGGTATGTAAGAGAGTGACCTCCAGTGGTCTATATATAGCGCCTCCCTCCTCCCCTCGCCTCTCTCTCGGGGCAGTGTTGAAATTCCAACCCAACTCTTCTGGTCAGATCTCCACAAGGAGCAGACTTTACTTAACTGCTACTGACAACTAAAGGACAGACACAAAGCCACTCTCAAAGAAGCACTTTATTTCAATACAACTTTTCAATGCAAGGATTCCAAGGTCACGGGAGCTGTCGTACAGAGACGTGATGGCAGGCCACTGGAAACTGATAGTTGGTCTGTAGGCTCATATAGCTCTCAAACATGGGGCCCTACACAGCGTCCGATCTGCACAAGCCTCTGCTGGAGCAGCACAGTGGAATATCTCTCGACCCTTGTTGGTAGAGTTCACTCACGGCAGAATAAACCGGCGGTCTCTTTTGTTATTTTAGAAGACACTTTGACACCATCTCCTCTGTGATTGCAACACTCGCAGCTCTGAGGCGTCAAGCTGCTCCTCACTGGGGCAGTTTTACCCTGGCTATGGCTCTTCCGGTCTGCGGATCCAGCATATCTTCCCGTTTCATTTGGATTGAATGTGGGATACAGCTGTCATGAGAGTTGTCTGTCTCGCCTCAGGCACACGTCTTTCACTTTGCCTGCTTGTCATTTTCTGAAGGATGGAGCTTCACACTTTAAGCTTCGGTTAAACCTGCCCGGTGCCTGAGCGAGACATTACTCTGATGTCTGTAGTTACTGTCATGGTGGAATAGTTGGATATTAAAATCAAACGCCTTCTGTGCCACTAATCTCCGGCAAGGAATTAATTTTATTTGTCAATCATGGGAGCTGTATTTTGCACCTTGTAGACTACTCAGCTTCATACCCTCTCCCAGTGTTACATTCTTCCTCCATCCCACTGTTTCAGCCCATTTTACCCACCTTTACCCTCGTATCCGTGTCTCACTGTGTTGCCGTCTGCACCATGGAAGTGCCAACTAAATGGAGCAGGGCTAGTGTCATCAGCTTCATCAAAGGTCTTGGTAAGCGTGGAGGGGTGTGTGTTGGTGTGCACACATGTTTGCATCATTGGAGTGTTCAGGTTTCACACAAACAGGTTGCTGTCTGTGAGGCCTGTCGTGTCCGGGAATGAATATTTACATCTCACCTCTCCAGTGAGGTCAGGTCACATTGTCACGAAAGGTCAGTTGGACCTGACAGAGTTGTTAACTCACACATACTAGCCACTTTAGGGGAGTGCTCAGGTGAATTACTGCTTTGTTTCATGTTGTGGAAAAAAGTATTATATGTACTTTGTTTTTCTCAGCATGTTGAGGGAAATAAACCAGCACATTTGCTTGAGTCACACAAGCATCTTTTGTTGGCTATTGTTGCAGCCATTGTTAATACTCTAAGTGTGGTAAGGTATGTGTTTTGGGTTTTTTAGTTCACTATGTTGGCTGACATATGAGTCACTGTCAGTAACAGTAGTCCATAGTCCATATGTTTTCCACAGACTTCAGCTCTTAATGTGCACAGTCACTGACGACATGGAAATGTGCTGTTGCTTAGAGTGATGAGTTTTTTCTATTTTAAGGCCATGTCAATATTCTTAGAGATGCATGACAGGAAATGCCCTCTCCTTCCTTATATCTGTCTGTCCGTCTGTCATCTCTCTCTCACTCAAACCCCTTCCAGACTCTACCCACTCCTCGCCTATTTTTCTTTGTGTGTTTATCATTTAAGTCTTCCAAGAATTAATAATGCCCAGTCTCCCTAATGATGTAATCAGAAGGGAGAAATGAAAACATTGGCTTCCCAGCAAGTGTGTGTGTGTGTCCATCTGTGTGTCTGGAAAGTGTACCCTGTCAAACTTGGACACACTCAATATAAATTAGTCATCGCCAAGGAGATTTAACTTTACAGAGAGAAATAATGAAATGATGTTATTCCGACATGGACAAATTGTGTTTGTTACTCAAAATGTGAGGTTTATTAAGAGAGTCTGTGTCTCAGCTGCTTCTCTACAATGCAGGGATACATTATGGTCATCGTAGGTAAAGAATTAATATCTGTATGTAAGAAAAGCATAAGAGGTGTCAACATGGTCAGCAGTTTGAGCTGCAGCAGTGGTTGTGACACACAGCTCATAGTAGAGCCCTGCACGGGCAAAAAGCTCTAGCCCTTGTGCAGCCCCAGCCCTACAAAGTCTGTAGTTTGTGGTCTCTGGCCAAGATGGACACTAATGTAAGACTAACTTTAAGCTCTCTCTGACGCGCACTCTCTCTGATACATGTAGTGCAGTTGGCTCATTGTTTGTAGTGGTAATCAAAACTTCTCCCTGATGCTCTGCATGGACAGCTGAACCGTCATGTCTAATGCATGTGAATAAAATGAGTATGTATGATATTTATAATAGGCCTATTTAGAATATAGTCAATATAACAATATTTCATACAGTGGCCTATGTGTGCTCTGTGTGTATATGGGCACAATGAAAGGAGAGAAGCGAAATGACCCAAGTCTGGTATTACAACAAGGTGTTCCCATCAATGACGTATGAACAGCTATGGAGACTAATGTTAAGTAATTAAGTCAAGTCGAGGTGAACTTCCCTGAGGGACATTATTTTTTTAAGTTGTCTTCATTATCAAAATAATCCGGTCATAGTTGTCTGTACATCCATGGGTACATTGCAAACATTATCTGCTAATAAATTATTTGGCATATTTTTTATTGTTATTCAGTTTTTCAAATTGTAAACAAATATTTTTACTTCCTGAGTGAGACTGATGGCGGGTTACAGTGTCAGACTTTGAAGACCCCTGCTTTAGACTGACTGACCTGTCCTGACTCTCCGCAGCCTCTCCAGTGGGACTGAAGCCACCCCTCCCACCAGTCAGTGGAACCTTGGGAGAGAGGAAGGGTCCTGTCATCATGGCGCCGGTCAACGTGGACCCTGAGAGTAAGCCGGGCGAGTTCGTCCTAAAAAGCTTGTTTGCCAACTTCACCTTGCTCTCAGAACGCAAGATTCGCATCATCATGGCCGAACCACTGGTGAGTGACTTTGTATCCATAATATCTCATCTCTCATCATCCATTTCTCTCTCAGGTTACAGTGTAGTTTAGGAATACATTTTGGACATTTTATCTGATTGTGTTTTTCAGTTATTTCTGACGGTATATATTGATTAATCTTTTTTGTGCAGAGGAAGTGTTGCCTGCAATGTGCCTCACTGCTAAATAGAATGTCTTCAACATCCTGGCACATATATAGTGCAACCCCAATTTCCAAAAAAGTTGGGACGCTTTGTTAAATTTGAATAAAAAACAGAATGCAATAATTATTGTTTGAAAAGAATTTTTCAACCTGTATTCAACTGAATAGTACAAAGACAAGAATTATTGGATGATTGAGTTTAAGTTCAAACCGGCAAAGTCTTTACTGAAGAACCAGGCAGTCCTACACAGGAGGCCAGTCTGAACCAGGCAAACAAATCAAGACAGGGAGTAGGCAAAAATCCAAAAACCAATAAACAAAGCTAAGTCAAAAACCATAGGAACAACGAACAGCAGGAAAAAGACCATTAACACACAAGGACTATCTGGCAGGGGAACGTGGGAAACAGAAAAGTATATATATGAGGTTGACTAATGGCCGTCAGTCAGGTGAGTTATGTGAGCAGTCAGGTGAGTTATGAGAGCAGGTGTGATCAGGGTGTGGAGGTGGGATCAAGGAGGCAGGAAACACACAAGGCCAAGAACTAAAATGACAAGAGATGTTAGTCTTTTAAAATAAAACAGGAAATACAGTATACACAGATTAGGATTTGAACTTTGAGTTTCCTGTCTCAAAGTGTCATAATAAAATGTCTGCCTGTTCTATCCCTCCTGACGTAAATGTTTTTCCCTTCTGTCTGTTCTTATATCTCACAGGAGAAGCCACTTAACAAATCACTGCAGAGAGGAGAGGACCCACAGTTTGACCAGGTGTGTGTACGCAACATGGACACATCAATATACTGCCCCTTTTTTCCTGTCACTCCAATCTAGCTATAATATTATCTTATTTTTTAAGTGGGATTGACAGCTCACTTCTCACCCTCTCTCTTGCTCACCTTCAGTTGATCAGCTCTATGAGTTCTCTAGCTGAGTACTGCCTTCCATCTATCCTGAGGACTCTGTTTGACTGGTACAAGAGGCAGAACGGCCTGGAAGACGAGTCCCATGAATATCGACCCAGGGCAAACACTAAGTCAAAAAAGTGAGATGACACAAACGGCACACACAGTCAACTATAAAAGTTTTCTTTGAGACTAAATAGTCACATACACATATGAAAAAAAGTCAAAACACAACAAGAGCACAGTGAGAACAACACATTTTTTTAATATTCAAGTATAAACACCTAGAGACAATAAACTGCACTCAAGGGTGTTTTTCCAGGAGCTTTTTCCAAATCCCAAACAAACTGCACACAGAGTACACACAGTCACATAGTGGACCAGATGGTGCCCACAATTAATTGATTAATGGAAATTTAATAAAAGCAGGTTCTCATGTGTGACACGTAAACACGGAGCCAAGAGCAGGAGTGTGCACTTGGGCCCATATAAAGGATCAACACTGTTACAGTGAATGTGACAAATAATGTTTGTTTCTGTCTGTTTGTCTGTCCGTCTTAGTGATGAGCAACAGAAAGACTACTTACTGGAGCGGAGAGATCTGGCAATAGACTTCATCTTTTCCCTAGTGCTTATAGAAGTTTTGAAGCAGGTGAGGCTTAATTTACAGTGCAATCAATCATTCTGCACTACAATATGTGTCTCCTCCAACTTATTGGCAGTGGATTAGAGTGGGTTTAACTTTAAAAAAAAAAAGAAAAGTCTGTCCTCAAGCTGCATTTCAATCACTCTAAACATACTGGTGAAGTTACTGGTGTTTGTCTTTGTTTCAATCCTTGAATACAAATATCTCCATTATAATACGAAAGGGTTTAAATGATTACAGGAAGTAATTTGAATATTTAACATGCTCTTCTTTGATTAAGAACTTACTTGACATCAGTATTTCCCTCCCCACTCATGTGAAACTAACAAAATTCAAACAAAGATTTATTTGCATATTCTTCATCTAGTTATGGATTCAAAATGTAAAATAAGATCCCCAGACTGTGAGCACAAGTAGGAGGAAATATCTGATTTTATTTGGATGTATTGTTTTGATGAAGACTAAATTCAAAATATACTGACAACTTTTCCTCTAAATTCAGATCCCCCTCCATCCTCTTTTGGATGGACTCATCCAAGAGGTTATAAACCTGGCCTTCAAGCACTTCAAATACAAGGAAGGGTAAGAATGATGAAACACAAATAATTTACTAGAATGCCTTGAATGAAGCACAGTTAAGAGTTTCAGTACATTATTGTCTTCATTTTATGACCAACTGCAACATATTGACATGCAGTTATGACATCCACATGCATTAATTCACATTGTTAATATTTGTTTTGTGTTTACTTCTTAGGTACCTCGGACCCAACACAGGCAACATGCACATAGTGGCTGACCTCTATGCTGAAGTAGTGGGAGTTGTAGCTCAGTCCAGGTACTGCTGTTTAAATTAATGTTTATGCTTTTGTATGTGCATACACATTAAATGTTTGTATTGTTGATTGTACCTGTTGACAGCGTGGAATGTTATGTTCAGATTTGTTGAGATAATCTTCAATTTGCCGAAAATCTTTACAAAACCTTATCTGAGGTTTCAAAGCTATTGAAGATGCAGTCTTTCAAAGTAAAGTAACATACAGTCATTCAAAATGCAAAAATTGCCCTTATTTTTGTGTCACTATTCACAAGGCTTGTGTGGCAATCACTTGAATATCTACAATTCAGATGTTTAAATGTGGATTTATTTTTATTTATTATAGTATAGAACAAAATGCTTCACATAAGTCATGTAAATTAAATTTGTTATCCAGGTCATGTTGCGGCTGTGGCCTGATTTATCAGGGTGGGAAATTGAATGTGTAGTTAGAGTCACTACCTGTCCTCCTCTTGACCCCATTTTCAGTAGAAAAAGCAATTACAAACACTGTCCCTCTGTCTTGAGTACAAATGAGGGAAAGAAACAAATGCCTGCTATTCCGTGTGTGCTAGTGTGTGTGTGTGTGTGTGTGTGTGTGTGTGTGTGTGTGTGTGTGTGTGTGTGTGTGTGTGTGTTGGTAAATACACGTGTGTGTCTGTGATGGCAACTGAGGATAATGACACTCCAGATGATGGTCCTCTGTCTGTTTAATGTTGTGTGTGATGAGAGATGAGAGCTGTTCCCATTTTCCAGGAGGTTATTATTGTGATGGAGGAGGTGCAGGTTCACAGGACAGCTCAGTCACTGCTGTCACATACACATAAACACACACACACACACACACACACACACACACACTAGCCGAGCCATCACATCATTTAAACAGTCATCGATCTAATAATGGATCAAAGTCAATACTTTTAGCTCTAGTCTAACAAATGTACCTTGTTTTCTGTGTGGACGGTGGGTTTTCCACTTGATTAAGCTTCTTTAATTTTGATTTCTAACACCCTTTTCAGTGTTATTTATTTGTATCACATTATTCACACACAGTGCTGTGAACAGGTTGAGTACACACAGGCTTAAACAATCTGGGTACATACTTTGTTCTTGGCATTATCTGTGTGTATTTCCAGCTTGGTTTATGGATTGCAGTGTTTACGTGCATCTTATTTAAACACTCAGCACTAAACAGAAGGCTGATAACTGTTCCACTTACTTAACTGCTGAAGCAACCCCTGTGAAGCATGTGAAAGCAGAGCCCAAAAAAATAAAACGAAGAACAAGTGCACGCACACACGTACACATTCCCTCCACATCACCCCTCCAGATGCCATTCTAAATATAGGCCTGCAGAGTGCTGTCAGTATAATCTATCCGGGTGGTGGGTACATATACAAGCGCACACAGCCATGTGCACAAGCAAAAAAAACAGTGCACAGAAGAGTAAGAGTTAGAAAAGAAGAGTTATCTAAACTTGACACAATATTGCAGTAATCCCACTAACACACCACCACACACAGACCCTGATATGAAAACATTCATCAAAACTCAAGAGCATAGAGCGGCTTTTCACATCTTGTCACCACTTCCCCGGCAGGTTCCCAGCAGTGAGGAAGAAATTCATCTCCGAACTGAAGGAGCTGAGACAGAAGGAGCAGAGCCCCTACGTCATCCAGTCTACCATCAGCCTCATCATGGGACTCAAGTTCTTCCGCATTAAAATGTACCCGGTGGAAGACTTTGAAGCCTCTTTCCAGTTCATGCAGGTAGACTGAGCTCAAATCATTTACCTGTTGTATTTACATGTTGACAAATTCAAAAGAGGCTTTAGGGTTTAGGAGTGTTCACAGGATATACGTGCTGTTTCCCTGCATGCATTACTGTCTGGAAGCAGTTCAGTGCTATCATAGAGCTGTTCTACTTCTTCCTCTGAAGTAATTAGGGGTTAAGTGCCTCTTTCATTGGCCCTTTGATGGTAATTGCAGTAGCGAGAATGTTTCTCATTTCGCTCCCCCATATCAAAACAGGGATTGAACCGGTGACCTTGCATTCACAGAATTATCATACACATGCTCTTTCTCTCTTTATGTCTTTAGGAGTGTGCCCAGTATTTCTTGGAAGTGAAGGATAAAGACATTAAACACTCATTAGCCGGACTCTTTGTGGAGATACTTGTACCTGTAGCTGCTGTAAGTGCATTTCATCTTACTGCTCAATGCATTTTTGCTTTTTTGGACTTTAAGCTAGAGGCAGATTGAAGTTATTGTTTGTCTTTTAATTAAAAAGCCTGCCTGCCTTTCTGCTGTACAGCATGTCTGCTTGTCTAAATATATAGTGTTTATATCTTGAGATATAAATCTGCATCAACTGCAGATAGATAGAGAAGTAAGACATTGGGATCTGGTAAAAAAATTCTAAATGTAAATATGTATGGATATAACATGCATTATTTGTCTCCAGACTGTGAAGAATGAGGTGAACGTGCCATGTCTACGAAACTTCGTAGAAAGTTTGTACGATACCACACTGGACCTGTCCTCTAGGAAGAAACACTCTCTGGTAAGTTTCTCCCCATATTCTGTTTCATCACTGCTCATCCCTCTTCATTTCCTCTCCATTAACAGCAATTGGTGAAAGCTCTTACTGTACCTCTCCAACATGTGGGCTTTTATCTCTCTGTGGGAAGGAGGCAGGAGTGCAGTATGCAGTAGACAGGCTAGTTTTTGAAGCGGTGCCAGATGGGCAATATTTGCCCACAGCAGGGAAACAGGCAGGGGAATCAGCAAATTAGATGCAGTGCATCTCCCTTATTAAGATAGCAGTCTCACTTGAACAAGCATGCAGTAAAACTACTCTGTTTAATTGTCAGGACTGGTGGGACACTACCTATAAGTTTGAACCATTTTTACCAATCTGTAATGCAGCATTTTGTAAAAATTGTAAAAATGAAATTCTTTCTTACAGCAAGACATTTTCTTATTGATCCTTCCTATAGTTATTTTTGTTTGTGACTTAGTACTTAAAGTCTCATTTACTTTAAAGTCAAACTAAAAAAACTGCCATTTCATTAAGATTGTTTAACTTGTTTCCAATGTACATCAACTTGTTTCAGTAATTTTCTCACTCATATTTATTTTTTTTCACTATTTCTACCACAACCTCCTCAAGATACAGTTAAATTCTACAACAAGTTGATTTGTGTTGGAAACAAGTAGAAGAAAACATTTTTTAGAAAGAAATGATTTTATTGTAGTCCAGAGCAACAATGCTTGCTGATGTTTCCCTTCAGTCTTCTTCTGAGCGTTGCCCCGCCTTTGGGTTGGATTCCACAGCCATTTGATAGACAAATTGGATAACAAAACATGGTGTCTACCTGCTGTGTTGCATTATTGCTGGTTTACTGTAGATGTGCTATTTGTGAAATGTGCATGGGTTCCTGGTGCTTTCAACAAAGACTAGGGCTGCAGACATGTCACTCAGCCATCACGCATGCTTCCTTTGATAGATTCTCCAAATACTCCACGCAACCCATGCGTACAACACTTGATACGCCTCTCTGCACTCATATTGTATGAGTTGTTTTCACTTTATCCAAATGGAGCATTGCACAGGCATGCACACAAACAATAACCTGTCATGTCAAAGCAGAATGGACAGACATGATAGGAATGACAGTAATGTGGTGCATTTCCATAATTGTTATTTTTTGAGTGCCTGAGAGACACTGAAATGGGAGATAGACAGGTAACAAGGGGTTAGTATTTTAGGATTTTATACTCTTCTTTATTTCTTCCTAAACATGACATGATATGAAAAGATGTGAAAAGATTCAAGTTATTTCATCATTTCTTTTTTTGCAGACATAATAAGTTACAAGGACTGTGGTCATTATATAGTTGAAAATATTAATAGCCAGAAGCAATACAAAATTAGTAATCTCTGGCTGTCAGGGCAACTCACATTAAGATCAAACTGAGGCTACCTAGCGATTTATGCTATGCTAGTTATTGGCTACCAAGCATACCTGAACCAACTGGACTCCACTGTAGTGAGGGGCTGTAAATCACAATAACTGGCTCCAGCCCTGTGACATTCTGCTGTCTTTTCCTGTGTCATTTTCCCTCATCTAGCAGTGGAGAATGGGTTGGACTCGGGTGTCTGACTACTGCTATTCCCCTGACGAAGCTGTGGCTGCTGACTGACATTGTCTGTGGGATTATTTAGGAACATAAATTACAAATGCTTAAAACCAATACTAGCTGTATCCTAAGTTAAAACAACTTATTTATATAATGATAACGAGTGTTACGTTACTTGATGGGGTGGGGACAGTCACATTTTTCATTGGCAAACTCCATCAGCGTCAGAGCTGGGAGACTGCACTGAGGATGTAACGTTAACTGTGTTGTTGTATTTGTAAGCATTTCATTAGCTGCTGGTGATGGTTGCTGGTGTTACCCTCTTTTACACATAACTACCATTTTACATGTATTGCTTTAAGCTGCATTTTCATTATCAGCCAGAGCACAGAATGTAAACGTGCAGTTATGTAACGTCAAACATAATCACCTGATGCCAGCAGCTTTGTCTTCATTAGTCTATGGCTAGGAATTTGCAGTATGTTAGAATGAATTAACGTTACAGGAATACCAATAGCACTGATAGTGCTTTGCCGTAACCATTCATAACAAGGGTGTACCTGGTCTCACACTGATCATTAGCAAGGCATTCCTGTTTAAGAATCATCTGCATGCAGACTTACATGCCCTTACCAGATGATTGAACAGACTAGACACCCAAGTTCACATTCCTGCATGTGAACTTGATGTCAAAAATGTTGGTCTCTTTGATGAATTTGTAATGGTGTTATTCAAACTCTTGTTGTTTTTGTTATGAAATGGAGGGGGAAAAGTCAAAAAATGAACCAAACGTCAGACTCACTCATCCTTCTCAAGTCTGACAAAGAACAGCGACAGAAGTGTTTTGTCAAACTGACTTAATTCTAGAGAGGAAGACATAATTGTCTGAGAAAGAACAAGCCAATGAGGGATTTATAAGGCATGAAACAAGTGGCACATGATTTTGAGAATGTTAAACTTAATCTGTAATAATGTAATTAAACAATAAAAAGGAGCTCAGAGCTTAGCTTGAAATGTATGATTCTCAGACCTGTTTTGACTTCATTAAAAGTGTATGTCTAAAATCAGTTCAAAAGTAATAAGCTGCATAGTTAATGTATGAAATCGATGAGGAAGACAGTCTGAATCCTTCTGTTTACATTCAATCAATGACGAACGTTGAATTATGGATACCCTGATCCTTTACTATTTGTTGTCTGAAGTGCCTGATGCATGTTTCCCATCTGTCTTCTCTCTCCCCACCAGGCTCTGTATCCTCTGGTGACCTGCCTGCTGTGTGTCAGTCAGAAGCAGTTCTTCCTCAGTCGCTGGCACATTTTCCTCAACAACTGCCTCTCAAACCTCAAGGTCAGCTTCTGTCTACACCATATCAATGCAAATAATTACCATAATAATTACCATAACATGAGGGGTTATTTGCACAGACCACATAAATTTCTGCCCTTGGGGAACGATTTTGACAAAGTGACAAACAGTCCGTACACACAACAAACTGCTGCACTAACACTACCTAATACCTCCTTAACTTTGTAATCAACCATCAGTATGTTTTGCCTCGAGGGAAACACTGCAGGTTAAGGGCACACTGATTGATGGGGGCTTACAAAGACTTAAGTGCAAGTTTGATCCATTATTGCACTGTAAATGCTGAGAGAGCAGCGTTTGTAGCTCTTACAGTAAATTATCATGTGTCTGTAAGGTACAGTTTGCAATGAATGCCTGTCTGGGTACTTTTCCTCTCAGAGACTTGGTCTTTTGGGCTGAGAGGAAACCCTGTGAAGCAATTATATTGGTGTACGTATGTGCGATACTGTACCTGATGAAACACCATTCACTTTTGTCTGCATGTGTGTGAATGCAGAATAAAGACCCCAAGATGGCTCGTGTGGCTCTAGAATCACTTTACCGCCTGCTGTGGGTCTACATGATCCGGATAAAGTGCGAGAGCAACACTGGAACGCAGAGGTAACATCCACATGTAGTTTCTTATCAACAAAATGTCAGATGTAATATTAAACTTATGAAGTTTGCAGCATCAATATGTCATTGTTAACTTCATTATGATAGGTTGTTATGATTACCATGAACAAACAATTTTTAGCTCTTTTTGTGCTTGTTCTTGTGTGCTGTAACATTTATGATAAGTTTTAGCTTTAGTTTCCTTCATAACCCAACCCATTTATAAATTCTGTGCAATTCAAAACAAAGATTGTAACCCTTTTCTGTTGTGATGTTGTTTCTTTTGTTTGGTAAGTATGCATGTTTCTTAAAATTGATGTGAAAATGAGTAATCATCGTTAAAATGCAATTGCTTGCACTTGCTCCTCTCTCTCTGCCTCTGTCTTCCCTCTCTTGTCTCTCCTTCTCCCCCCAGTCGTCTGACGTCCATCACCTCCACTCTGTTCCCTAAAGGGAGTCGTAGCGTTGTGCCCAGAGACATGCCACTTAATATTTTTGTCAAGATCATCCAGTTTATTGCACAGGTGTGTATGACACTTGCACACGCTATTATGCACAAACTCACACAAACACAGAGTTGCAGAAATGGGTCAAAAGCTAAAAAAATATTTCACCTACTCACACAGTTGACCTGATAATACAGGATTACCACGAGTGTAGGCCATCAGTTATTTTTTTATATTTCACCAGAAACCATTATTAAAATTGAATACATTTCATCTAATGGTTGTATGTGAGGCTGATGTTTTGAAACTCATCTTTAAATTGTTTGCACTCCTGTCTCTTTAGGCACCCAACATCATATTTGACTTTATGACTTGTATATAATTCCTATACAGATAAATAACACATATTATGTCCATACATTGTCTTGTCCTTTCATCTCGTTTTGTTTTTAATTGTTATTTCTGTATAAAATCAGTTATGTCATAAAATTGTCTCATTGTTGCACCATTAGTGACAGTCGATGTACAAGCTGCCTCACCTACATTAGCTCTGAAATCCTGTAACACCAGTATGTTTGTCCTCTGTTCAGGAGAGACTGGATTTCGCCATGAAGGAGATCATATTTGACCTGCTGAGTGTTGGGAAACCTGCCAAAGCCTTCAGTCTCAACCCAGAGGTAAAGAGGGCAGACACAGACATTCAGTCATGTGCACACAATTGCACACAGATCACACAGTGTATCCCCTGGCCATGTTACAAGGATGAGCATTCCAGTTTTTATTTGTACTCTTCAGTCAGTGAGGAAGGTGAATAACAGTATGCTCTCTGTGGGAGCGTTGAAATTCAAATGCACCACCAGAATGAATAAGCACCTTTTCAGCTGTAATAAAGAGATGCAGTTGATTATGTGCAATGCGATTGCAGGATTCTGGTCACGTGACATATGCATATCTGAAAAAATTGCGTAAAGCCTTTGTAGGCTGCATGAAATCTGATAGATTGCCTCAAGTGATGTCACTTGAGTCAGCCGTTTTAAAAAGAATAAAAATCTGGACGAGATTTAGCTCTGGACTTGAGGCTAGCAACACAAGGCTAGACATAACTGCAAGGCTTACCCAATCCATGTCACAAATTTGCCGTCCCTCTTGATTAACAGACTCTCTGGCATGTAGTAAGGATGCTTTATCTGTGTTCCAGCGTATGAACATTGGTCTGCGGGCCTTCCTGGTGATAGCAGATGCTCTGCAACAGAAGGACGGGGAGCCTCCTATGCCCAACACAGGAGCCACTCTGCCCTCTGGAAACTCTCTAAAGAAGAAGAAAACTTATCTCAGCAAGACACTGACTGAAGAGGAAGCCAAACTAATAGGTCTGTGTGTTTGTGTGTGTGTCTGTCGGCATTCATGTCTGTGTCATTTGAATGCAGCCTCTTCATGTAACTCCATGTACTGTCTGTTTTCCACAGGCATGTCCTTGTACTACTCCCAGGTGCGAAAGGCTCTGGACAACATCCTGAGACACTTAGACAAGGAGGTGGGTCGTTGTATGATGCTCACCAGCGTCCAGATGCTCAACAAAGAACCAGAGGACATGATCACGTAAGTAACTACAAAGTGCAGCAACTGAACTGTTTTTCAGCCTTTTAGTGCTGAAGGTTATTCTTTTACTTATACTATAATGAAAGCCTCATTATTTGAAATTATGCTGTTTTAGAGACTGAGCTTTTTGTCTGTGATATTAAATATGGTTTTCATTATACAGTAGTTAATTACATTAACATAACATTCATGTATTTTGAGTTAAGAAAGTTACAAAAGCAAGTGTTAGCATGCTTAATATCCCCCTCCATCTCTGACAGTGGTGAAAGGAAGCCTAAAATCGACCTGTTCAGGACATGTGTGGCTGCCATTCCTCGTATTCTTCCTGATGCCATGTCTAAACCTGAGCTCATTGACCTGCTGTCACGGTGAGTTAGAGACACAACAACTGTATGTCTGGCTGGCTGAAAAGTTATTACATGCTAATTATATACAAAATGCATTTCTATCCTGTTGCGACATCAAAGCTAATTTCTTGGTCATTTGTATTGGAACGCCTTTGAAGAGATTTCTCTTTCTCTTCATGGGTTTGTACAAATTCATCAGTTTATTTGGTTTCTATCTTTCCAGCAAGATCTTAATTCATCGTATGTTGTCATCTCTCCCTCAGACTTACGGTGCACATGGACGATGAGCTTCGTCTTATTTCCCAGAACTCCCTGCAGAGCCTTCTGCTCGATTTCTCAGACTGGAGGGAAGATGTCCTGTTTGGTTACACTCATTTCCTTTTGCGCGAGGTATAACTGAACTTTACAGAAACCTACAGCTACCAACCGAGATAGTAAAAGAGTATTTCTTGCATTTGCCTTTGTTGCACTTCTTTCGAAAGTGTGTTTTTAGTCTTTAGTTATTGTGCTCATGATTGATAAACACTAGATAACAAAAGAAAATAGTAATACAGATTGAGATAAACTGCATATTTATTTATAAGTATCCCTCTCCAAACTATTCCAGGTCCAAGACACCCATCAGGGTCTGCAGGATGCATCTGTGAAGCTCCTTCTGCAGCTGCTCACACAGTGGAGGTTAGCTCTGCAGCTCCAGGGCAAGATGCGAGGTGGAGTTGAGGTTTGTACAGCATAGTGCAAGTTTAACACACACTGCCATAGCATGACATGTTTAAAATGATGTCTTTCAAAAAACATAAAAGATTTTACAACTGGAAAGGGTATTGAGGCACTTCAAGTTTATCAATTTCACCATTTTAAGTGCCAACTGTAAGTTTAATTCCTGGTCAAACAAGGTGACCTACAGTAGTAGTTGTTACTCTTTGCTAACTTCTCCTCCATCTCTGTCCTCCCTCTCCATCAGTCCAGCCCCAGACTGCCAGAGCGGAGTCCTCACTGCTCAGTGCTCCATGCGGTTGAGGGCCTGGCTCTGCTGCTCCTCTGCTCGTGTCAGATCAGCACGAGGAAGCTGGCAGTCGGTGTGTTAAGAGAAATACGCTGCCTCTTCACAGCTCTGGGCCATGCTGAGGTACAGTATCGGAAACTCACATCTTCACCACACAAAGACAGCCGAGAACAATTCAGCAACTTCTCTCACTTTTTAAACCTCTGTATAGATTTTAAGTCACTCTCAAAATAGATGAATATACAGTCCAAAGACAACTATTACCAACATGTATCAGACCAAGGTCGCGGAAATAACAGAATGGAAGGAGAGACATCTGACCGTAACTGTGATTAGATATGCAGCATGTGCAGCCTGCGAATTCTCTCACATTGTATGACGCTGTTATAAAAATAACTGATTCTATAAATGTCATTCCCCTCCAGGATGACGACAAACCAATGATAGAGGTCATGGACCAGCTGAGCCCAGCTGTAATGGACAGCTTTGTCCATGTGGCTGTCTCTGACTCAGTGAGTGTATTTGTGTTCAGAGTGTGACCAGTATCACTGGTGCATCAAATATGATCTAAATCACGATCTCCCAAATGACTTCTTTTGATCTTAAATTCCTTCCCTTCCCCTCCGCCAGTCCACCTTGCCCCTGAGCCACCATGTTGACCTCCAGTGGCTAGTGGAGTGGACGGCTCGACTGGTCAGCAGTTCCTACGACGTGAAGAGCCCCAGCCATGTCTGGATCTTTGCCCAGTGTGTGAAGGACCCATGGGTGCTCTGTCTCCATATCTTCTTGCGACAGGAGCACCTGCCCAAACACTGCCCCATCGCCCTGGGATATGCCTGGCCCTATGTTTTCACGCGGCTACAACTGCTGCTGCCACTGGTTGACCCAAAGTACGAGAACACACATTAATGATTTTGTACTTTTTAACTGTTTACTTTAATAACCAAAATACCAACTAATAACCAAATGTCTGTTACCATAGAATGGTAACATATCTCATACAACAAATGATCCATGTCTGTGAAGGATTCAAATATCTGACCACCTGTCTATTTTCCTTTTGCCTTTCTGCAGCAGTCCAGTGAATGCAAAGAAGACCAGCACAGCAGGCTCCAGTGATAGCTACATCTCTCTGTGGCGTAACTACCTGATCCTGTGTCTTGGCGTGGCTAAGCCAAGCATCATGTCCCCTGGTCACCTGAGAGCTTCCACACCAGAGATCACTGCCACCACGCCCGACGGCAGCGTCACCTATGACAATAAGGTGTGTGTTTGTACTGCAAAAAAAAGAAAAAAAAGTATTTAAAATCTGACATAGTTTTGTAGATTTGGATCAGTTTTTAATTGTTAATGTTGCGTGCTCCATGTTTGTGTGTTTGTTTTTATCTCTCAGGTGATTGGCACGCCTTCAGTAGCCTGGCTTTTAAAACAGCTCGTCCCACTGATGAGAGTTGAGAGTTTGGAGATCACAGAGTCTCTGGTCCTGGGGTTTGGTTGCACAAATGCTCTGGTCTTCAGGTACAGAAATATGCATAAATATATACTGACAATACACACATAGCTCAAGTCATACACATCAGGCTCAAGTGCTAAATGTTGTTTTACCTACTAAGATGTTAAAGAAGTTGTTCATTACAAAAACAAATTTCAGATTTAAAGCTCAGATGACTGTTCATGAATCATAAAACTGCTGTTTGCTCTTGTCATGTGGCCTGCTGTTGTTTGGTGTGAGCTGAATGGAGGAAATGACACTGCATAGATTTAGATTAGAATAGAAAATGGATGGTATGTTAGGTTTAGTCTTGATCTCTTGCATAAGAAAGACATGATTCATCAGTCATTTTACGCTCGCTTCTTCTGTTAGTTATTCCCATCTGTCTTCACATTCACTTCATAACTCAGATGCCTCTAAGACATTCAGAGAGGAGAAAAACTGCGTCACTGATGTGGGAGAGAATTCTTAGAGGGACAGAAATGTGTCACATTTTTTCAAAGGACAGAGGTTCTATTGTGTAAGGGAGGTATTTCATTTTAAAGAGATCATCTATTTTTTTACCTGATATGTTTTCCTAAAGGGCGCTCATTGTTATTTAAGAGATTAAGGTGTCCACAGACAAATTTGTCTCACATTCCTGTGTTTGAGGATTAGTGGTTTTAGGGCATGTGACATTTTGGTTGTACTAGATAGATATGTGTTAGAAACCATTTTGCTCCTTTAAATTAGACCATCCTGCATCTGCAAGGAAGGAAGATTCAATCAGTCTCATTTAGCAATGAAGCAATCAATTGATTTTTGCCTTCTCCGATCCTGTGCGTTTATAGGGAACTAGTCGAAGAACTCCATCCACTGATGAAGGAAGCACTGGAGCGTCGGCCCGAGGTAGCACACACACAAACACACACACAACGGAGATGATGAGAAAAACACACTGACAGCAATGAAACGGGATTAGATTAACTTTATTGATCCCAGATATTGATCCAGGGTTAGACTTCTTTTATATCCGCCAGTTAAAGAGAGCATGGAAGTACAGCTTTCATAGTCATTTATAGTTTTTTGTCATAACTATTAGAGATGTTTTCCAAAAGTCAATAATTTAATATTCATGAAAATGGATTTGTATTCCTGATGTAAAGTGGAGTTACATTTCCTTTCACAAACCAATTAACCCGAAACAACAGATCTGTGTTAACATAATATTTTTAATTTAACTGCTGAATTGACATTGTCTGAGGACTTGCAGGTGCTCCTGAGTACAGCAGTGAATTAAAAACCTGTGTGCTTTCAGAACAAGAAGCGCAGAGAGAGGAGGGATCTTCTCAGGCTGCAGCTGCTGAGGATCTTTGAACTGCTGGCTAATGCAGGCGTTATCAGTGACAGGTAGCACACACATTTAATCTCCTGAATGCTTTCTTTATGTTTTCGTTTTTTGTTTTGCTTTTTCCTGATGCGCTTGGGCTCATGAAACTTAGGTGCTTTCCCTTCCCTCACCTGCTTCCTTCTGTAACTTTTAGCCTGTTGATCCACATCTAACATTCCCTACATAACATCAAAGATGATCTCTATGATTACCTAAGTTAGATGTCCTTCTCCTCCTCTGTAGCACCAATGGAGCACTGGAGCGTGATTCCCTGGCGCTGGGTGCCTTGTTCCTTGAGTATGTGGATCTAACCCGGATGCTTCTGGAGGCTGAGAATGAGAAGGAGCTGGACGTGCTTAAAGACATCAGAGCCCATTTCAGCGGCATGGTGGCGAATCTCATCCAGTGTGTTCCTGGTAAATCATTTTGTTACTTTTTTATGATGCAATATATGACAATGCAATGGTCTTTCAGTGGTAGCAGATGTAGTAGCTGTGGCTATCGCAGTGTTCTGCAGCCACACAATGACAATCAGTAAAAAAGCTCATGTATTACAAATGTAAATTTTAGTCTGTCTGTCTTTTTTGACCCTCAATGTTTCTTTCCCTCTCTCTCATCCTCATATGCAGTCCACCACAGGCGCTTTCTCTTCCCTCAGCAGTCTCTGAGACATCATCTCTTCATCCTCTTCAGCCAATGGGCTGGACCCTTCAGTGTCATGTTCACGCCCCTTGATCGTTACAGTGACCGCAACCACCAGATCACTCGCTACCAGTACTGTGCTTTAAAGGTAAGCAATAACCATACCCCCAAACTGACCAACTGCTCATTTGTTCCTTTCATTGCATTTTCCCAAAGCCTTAACATTAACTCAACCCAACCTTTGTCACCTAGGCCATGTCAGCAGTTTTGTGTTGCGGTCCAGTGTTTGACAATGTTGGTCTCTCTACTGATGGCTATCTCTACAAATGGCTTGACAACATCTTGGCCTGCCACGACATACGAGTAGGTCAACTTCGGGATCAAGTGTTGCTTTTAGTTTGTTGCACAGGGCTTTCTATATGTTTTTTTTCTGAAAATATACTACTATGTACATTAAGAGGTTTCAGCACTAATCAGTTATTATTCAAACCTAAGTTTCCCTTGTTTCTGTTTCTCCTGTTGTGCAATCTGGGGATTCGTCCCTCCACATAATAACGTGTTTGCTCTAGGTGCATCGTCTGGGATGTGAGGTGGTCATCCTGCTCTTAGAACTGAACCCAGACCAAATCAATCTGTTCAACTGGGCCGTAGACCGCTGTTTCACTGGATCTTACCAGCTGGCATCTGGTTGCTTCAAGGCCATTGCCACTGTCTGCGGGAACAGGTAGGGAATCATGTATTTGTTAAATGTGTTAGAATCGGCCATGCTGACATTTTTCATAATCAAGACACTGAAGATCCATTGATTCCAGGGAAACTGCTCTATCGCCTATAATCTTTCTGCTGGAGAGTTAAAGTAAATCTTTCCCTATGGAGAACAATAAATTGTCAGATTTTTAGTAGTAAAATTAAATATTTAGCACAGCCTTTATGCGTCATTTGAAAGTTTTTTTAAATATGTGCATTCATGTACTTAAAAAAGAATAAAAAAAGAGACCAGTTACATCTATCTTGGTTGCAAAAACATCCAGTAAAATATATGTTACTGTAGTTTAACCAATAACCATACTGCATTCATACATTGTATTGTTTTGTTAAAATGTAATATCTCACACTGCCAACAACTGTCAGTTTACATTCACTGAGCGTAACCACTAATGACCATTTCTCTTTACTTTGCCAGGAATTACCCATGTGACCTTGTGACCTTACTCAATCTGGTGTTGTTCAAGGCCTCAGACACCAGCAGGGAAATATATGAGATCTCCATGCAGCTGATGCAGGTACATACAGCACACAAAAGAGAAAAACACAGCTCCAATGTTAAATATTTTTTTGTTGCATACAAAGAGGTGAAAATGAGAACAGGTGCATCAAGCCAAAACAATACATTTTGATTGTAAAAGATAAATCATGTGTCTGCAGGTGCTGGAGTCTAAACTGTGTGCGTACTCTAAGCGGATGGTGGAGCAGAAGCCTGGTAATATTTTGTATGGCACGCACGGCCCCCTGCCTCCCCTGTACAGCGTCAACCTGTCTCAACTCTCCATCCAGCTGGCCAGCATGTACCCAGAGCTCACTCTGCCTCTTTTCTCAGGTACGTATTTCACGATGATGATACTCCAGGAGAAACAGGGCCAAGACTAGAATCCTGTTATATTAATTTAGTAGAGAATAGTACAGCCTTATTGCAGGCATAAATAGAAACTCAACTCTACTCCTCATCCTGCTGTGTCTCTCTAAACTATCATGTTTCAACAACAAACACTGGATATTAGATTAAGGAAACAGAGGTGCTCCCAAAATGCTGTTTTATTGTTACATTACGATCCGATGTGCTGAATACTCCAAAGCGATCACTTTGAACCCTCACATTCAAAACTCCCAAGAGGCCATGAGACAGTGGTCAGTGGCCCAATGTGTTTCTCCTGTTACTGAACACCTTTAAAGAGTTCTCAGCTTACTTATAACACTTATAACATTACCTCCCCCAACATTTTCTTTGGCCTGTGCAGAGGTGAGCCAGCGTTTCCCCACCACCCATCCCAACGGCAGACAGATCATGCTATCCTACCTGCTACCCTGGCTTAGTAACATTGAGCTAGTGGACACAGGGCTCCTACCCCCTGCCTCCAGCCCCTGCACACCAGAGGAAGAACCTCACGGTCAGGGGCAGGGCATGGGGCTGTCCCCAAGTCTGAGAGGCAACGGCTGGGGCTCCCTGCAGGCGACCTCGCTGGTGCTCAATAACCTCATGTTCATGACTGCTAAGGTAAGAAGCTTCATTTGTGAAATTCCTCATCTATTTCTAAAGAAATCCCCAGCCTTTCAACTGAATTTTCCTCTTTACATTATCAGTATGGAGACGAGGTTCCTGGCCCGGAGATTGAGAATGCCTGGAACGCTTTAGTGTCCAACGAGAGGTGGAGCAACAACTTGCGGATCACCCTGCAGTTCCTTATCAGCCTGTGTGGAGTCAGCAGTGATACCACACTGCTGCCTTATGTAAGTGTTGTCTGTACACATGACATACTGCTTTAAAGTTATTGTCATGAAATGATTTCCACAAAGATACAGGGTCATATGTTACATTTTATGACGATAATAAATAAGAGCTAATGTGAGGTGAATCAGTTCATACTGTATATTTGTATGTTTTAGATCAAGAAGGTGGTGATCTACCTGTGCCGCAACAACACCATCCAGACTATGGAGGAGCTCCTGTTTGAGCTGCAGCAGACGGACCCAGTCAATCCTGTGGTCTTGCACTGTGACAACCCTCCCTTCTATCGCTTTGCTGCCAGTAACAAAGCCTCTACCTCACAGACAGGTGCGAGAAGTTCCACTTATATTCTAGCATGTCTATGATTGACTGTACTGTATTTCTGAAGATTATCTCTTGTGTGTAGGCACCACCTCCAGCAGTAACACTGTGGTGGCTGGACAGGAGAACCTGACAGACACAGATGAGAACAAGCTGGTCAGAGAGAGTGAAGAGCGGTCAGTATTAATAATTTTTATATACTTGAATTGACTGGCAAGCTGAATGTGTTGTCACATTGAGGCTTCGTTTTAATTCAGAAGTCAACAGTCTCTGAAGAAGCTTGTGCAAGCAGATAACATATGTCAAACATGTCAGCTCATACCAGTTTTGCAGAAATATTAACATAAGACGTTCAAACTTTTCAATCACAGAATAAGACCGTTCTCTCTATGCGAGTCTAGAAACTAAAAATTTTACTTTGAATGTCCTGCATTTTTCTCAGCAGGGCCAGGGCTCACAACAGACTGGAGTCTCGCTACAGCAACAGCTCTGGAGGCTCCTACGAGGATGAAAAGAGTAAGTTGTCTTGGTTCTCATGAAAATGAATGTACAAACTTGCAGGCTGTGGGCTGTGTGTGTGTGATCCCACAGTGACTCACAACTGTCTGTTATTTGGAAAAAGCTCCAGGACATGGATTCTTCCTGTCAGTCCACAATGTTCACCACTTAAACCTGAGACGTTTATGCTAATTGTCACAAATCCCCTCCATACAGATGAATGTACAGACTGACAGGAGATTGTTTTTGGTGAAGTGACTGTGCACCAGGAATAAATACTACACCAGGTCTATCTTTAGCAGGCATCTCTGTTGCGAGGCTTCCAGACGTGAGTCTACTGCTATAGTCCTCATGTGACTAAGCAGGGCTGTAACCAGACATGGTGACAAGGGTGAATCCATTTATCAAAAACTGGATCTTTCATATCTGAGCAGGGGGCACTTTCACCAAAACACAACTTACAGTAAACCATGACAATTATGTAACGTTACTGTTTCATGATGTCAAGCACTTTAAGAAGGAAATATCTTCCATAGAACGTTTTGACCTTTTAAAAAATTGGAGATGTAACTTGTGAGTATCAGTCTTCACATTCACTCGTGATGAGAAAGTGAATAAGCCTATTTTCCAAAATGTCAAAACTGTCCTTTAAACTATATATTAAACATCGGAAAATCAATACAGGTACAAAAAAGACTCTCTTTGAACCACAATCACTTTAATTTCAGTAGATCCTGCAGTGAAAGGTCAGTAAAAGCCTGTGAGAGATTTTCTCTCCCTTCTGTATATTTGTACTTTTCAAAACTGAGTATGATTAGACTTGTCCAAAGAAAATAAAATATAGTATTGTAGTTCTGGTGTAGTGTCGTAGTAAATTACCACTTTGTTTGTTTGTTGAAATACCTGGACAGTGACGTAGCTCATAGCTGGAATTCCACATGTTTGAATGGTTTGCTAATGACCTGTCACATTAGCTGTTTGCCCCTGCTTTGATTCCTGTGGGAAAGCTATTTTGTGCTAGACGGTCTGTGATCAGTGTATGTTGAATAGATATCATTCAGAGAGTGTGTAGGTTATATGTTTATTAACTAAATCCTGGTATTTGTCTGATTTGTAGCTGACCCACTCCCACCATATGCTGGTTGGCTACTGGGCGTTCTGGAGACCAACCACCCTCAGCCGTTACCCATGCCTGTCAACGGAGGCTGCTGGGCCCCCCTGGTTGACTACCTTCCAGAAACCATCACACCTAGAGGACCGCTGCATAGGTATGCACAAACAAACATGGATGACTCTGTACAGACGATCTGCTCTGAAACAACCCCAAAAATCTCACAGGAAACAGAGAACAGTGATGTTGCTGTCAGTGAAGTATCAGCAGAGTCAGCAGAGAGAGGTATTCAGTCACACAGACCAGTTCCGCCTCCTCACAGATGGTCTGATAAACTCTAGCACAGAATGAAACCTAGCCAGCTTGCTCTGTCTCTGCTATGTAAAGAATGAACATTAGAAGGTATTTTACTCATTTATCTTCTCTGTCTCTCTCCACCTCAAAAATCATTACTTAAAATTACATGAAAAAGCGATTCACGTTAGATTTATGATGCATGTATTTACATTACTTTATAGGAGAACAGACTGTTCTATTATAATACTGGGGCTTGATATTCGGGCAGATACAGTTTAGTACTAAGAGAAGACCCACAGTTCCAGCAGCAATATATGCATAACTCTAGTTTCTGTGATAAGACTGAATGATGATGTGCGTTGAGTGACAGAGACACCAGCTTGCAAAACTTCCTAGAAATCACTTTTGTGCTTCTCAGTTGTCTCACATTCCTTAACTTGCCGCTACAGATCCACTTTAAGACTTGAAAGGAGCTTGTATTGTTAATTTTTTGTGCTCAATAGGTTTGTGTGTCTGTTGGTCTGCAGGTGTAACATTGCAGTGATCTTTATGACTGAAATGGTGGTGGACCACAGCGTGAGGGAAGACTGGGCTTTACACCTGCCCCTGTTGCTACACGCCCTCTTCTTGGGTAGGTGTACACAACACACACATACATAACTCGGGTTTGGTGTACCTTTTGGTACACATGTAGCCTTTAGCTGATTAATTAAAGGGGAATAAAGTGTAATTTAAACAAAGGAAACAATGAAAAGTCTAAATGTCATGCATAAAATCCACAACCTCTCATGTCAATTTTTGGCCAGATTTATTGTGGAAAGTATAATACTCTTAAGTCAAAAACTTGACCAGCTGGTTGGCCAACCATCCTCACTCTTATCTCCCACGAGGTGAACTTAAAGGAACTTAAACTGAAAAGATAAGATCAAAAAATCATCATTCCCTCTATGACAACAGGGTGTTTCCACACAAACACACAAAAATAACCTTGAGGTGTGTAGGTATTTTCTGTGACGTCCAATAAGCTCATAGCGTGACAGTGCGAAGTTTTATCTCCATCCCTCACAGACATGGAGGACAGATGGCTCTCTTGTGTCACCACAGACACATTCCCCAGGGCCTGCATTTCTCACTAGGGCTGTTTTGTCTAAGTAGGAGTATACTGACCCTCAAGTTCAGGCTGGCCATTATCATCCAATCTGTGTTACTGTGAACCTGAGGTTGTCTATGAATCCATGTGTATTGTTTCATGCACTTTTACTGGCAGTATATTGGGAGAGGTTTTTTATGTATAGGATTGTATATACTGAGATGCTACTAACAAGCAGGTCCTCAGTCAATGAGGTACAACAAGTCCTTGAAGAGAAAATGTACACCAACATTTCTGGGGACAGCAACATTGTCTATCAGTAATATTTCACCTCTCTTAAAATAAAACCAGCAAAAGAAAAAGAAAACCAAGGCACTTTACTATCTTGCTGTATTTTTGTCTTTCTTTTCTTTCTTCTGCTGAATCTTAATCTTATTGTCATCTAACTTAATGTGTATTTTATTGGCCAGGTCTGGACCACTACAGACCAGAGGTCTATGAACACAGCAAACGTCTCCTTCTCCACCTCCTCATTGCCCTCTCCTGCAACAACAACTTTCAGGTCAGAGTTGAATCCTAATACTCGTTATCATGATGCCACTTTAGCTTGAATCAACATTGCACTGCATATGCTAGTGACAGAAAGTTATTCGGTCAAAACTAATTCATACGCCCATCAACAGGCCAAATTTCTGTAGCCACTGAAGATCACTTCTTGTTGTGTTTCCAGGTAATAGCCTCAGTTCTGATGCTGACGAGAGAGATTAGTGACAACAAGACCCTCACCATAAAGTCCAGCTACCACACAGAGTACCAGCAGTCACGTAAGTAGAAAATACTCAACATACATTTGTTGATCTTCAACTGACATTTGAACGGGTACGTTTGATCAGTTTTCACACGAGAGAACTGATAAAAATGTGCTTAAACAGAACAGTATATAACAATGTGAAATCATCACGTTCCTTTAGATGCACCTGATTTCCTGAGGGAGTGGCAGGCATCTCCAGTGGTGGACTCTGGCCTCAGCTCCACCTCCAACTCCTCCTCAGCCAGTCTGGGTGGTGGCAGCACTGCAGGCAGTGTTGGAAATTTGCCCCTTGTGACACCTGATGACCTGGAGGACCTTGAAGATACTCCCAATGAAACAGATGAGAAGACGAACAAACTCATCGAGTTCCTCTCCACCAGGTATGGACCCCTCCATTGGTGTTTTGTCCAATTCTAGAAGCACCACTGCTGAGTTTTGGCGAACAAATGTTTGAGCAGGTGTGTTTGTGAAGTGCACGTGTGGGTGTGAAAATCTGACTGTAGGGCACATATTTAAGTGCGTGTGTAACCTATATGTGGTGCTACTGGTGGTGGGTATACAGTGCCTGGAGTACTGTGTTGTTGTTGCTCAGAGCATTTGGGCCGCTGTGGGTGCACGAGGACATCACACCGAAGAACCCCAACTCCAAGAGCACGGAGCAGCTTTCCAACTTCCTACGCCACGTCATCTCTGTCTTCAAGGAGTCCAAGTCAGGTGAGAAACCGCTCATGTTAACACCAGATGTCTTTCACTGAATAACATAAATATGAGGTTTCACTTGCTTACTCATGACTCGTGTGTAGCTGTTGTGAAAATCCATATTCCAGCCCAGACTTAATTCAAAATCCATCACATTGGCACAGCAAAGTCTGGTATAGAAGCTGCCAATTATCTCAACAACATTATGTAATTTGTTAAAAGTAATAAACCATATCTCCAAACAAGCCTGCATGTATGTTTGTGTGTATCTTTAGTTTTGTACCCATCTGTTCATACAGACTTCCACCTGGAGCACCAGCTGAGCGATGTGGCTTTACAGACAGCTCTGTGCAGCTCCTCACGTCACTACGCTGGACGCTCTTTCCAGATCTTCAGAGCCCTCAAACAGCCAATCAACAACCACGCTGTCTCTGACCTGGTCTCTCGCCTCGTGGAGGTGGTGGGAGAACACGGGGACGAGGTGCAGGTGAGAGAGAGCGAGAGACTATTAGAGCAATTAACAGCTAATTTACTCTGCAGATGAGAGTGCATGTTGGTGCTGAAGTGTGTAATTCAACAATACATGTGTGTGTTTCAGGGCTATGTGATGGAGGTGCTGTTGACGCTGGAGTCTGTGGTGGTGAATCTAGCAGAATGTCTGAAAAACAGTGACCTTATGGCAGCTCTAACCAGGTAGGCCTCTGCTCTTTATGAGTGAAAAATTTGAATTCAGCCTTTCTGTTGCTAAAACATTTTTTTAAGGACAACATTTTTAAGTGTGTTTTTTACTGCGTTCACAGGACATCCTCACCTGACTTTGTGACTAGTGACAAACTGATGAACAGAAAGAGCACAGGCCAGTTGAACTTCCCTGGTCCAGGATTTGTCGGTCTGTCGTCACAACGCCACCAGCGCTCTTACTCGGTCCCCAAGAAGTTTGGCGAGTGTGGCCACCAGTCGAGCGATCCTCCTCGCAGTGCAACTCTGGACCGCATACAGGCAAGAACGGGAGCCTCTTATACAATGCGACACCTTAATGCTGGAGTGGACTTATTGAACATCTCACTAATTCAGTCTTATATTTGATTTTCAATCAACAGGCCTGCAACAGTCACGGCCTCGCCCGAACAGGAAGAACCCCTGGGTCCTGCACGTCGTCAACCAATCGAATTGATCCCAGTGTTCTGTCAGATCCTGCCCATGTTTCCCATCCCTCATCAATACTGGCCACAGTGTTCTGGGTGGCAGTGTCACTCATGGAGTCAGACTTTGAGTTTGAATATCAGATGTCACTTCGCCTCGTTCACAAGTTGCTGTCAAAGGTAGATATGTTGAAACTTACTGATCTTAGAGAGAAAGTAGAAATTAAATATAGGACTTATTATTAACTAGGCCAAGTTATTTGAGTGAACCACCAGCTGAGCCATCCTAAGAGTTTGGCACTCTTGCCAGTAGGGCTTGAAATTGTACAGCTGATTATATTTTTAAATTAAAGTCTCCTATCCAATAAATATAAGAGGCTGCCCAGCTATCAGCACTGTGCAGAGGTGCAAGCAACTGGCCATAAAAAAACACATTGCCCCAGGTTGTCAGAATGTAATTCAGCAGAACAGTAAATAGTACAATCAACTTCCAACTCTTATTTCCCAGGTGCCCTTAGACAGAGCAGAGAACCGCGAGCGCCTCGAGAAGCTGCAGGCTCAGCTGAGGTGGAGTGGCTTCTCTGGGATTCAGCAGCTTTTGTTGAAGGGTTTTACCTCCCAGGCCACTTCTGACCTCACCTTACAGCTCTTCTGCCAGCTCACGCCAGTCTCCCGCGTGCCTGTTGTTGACAGCTCGCAGTCTATAGGTAGGCATTTTCATCCTGTATCATTTTATTACATCAGTCACTGACAAAACCTATAGTTTTCATTCATATTGGTTGGTGCGGGGAGTTCAACCTCTTCTCTCTGTGCAGGCTTCCCTCTGAATGTGCTGTGTCTGCTTGCCTCACCTGGTGCAGCACTTTGGCCACCCAACTCAGTTTTGTAAGGAGAGCGCTGAGAGGATCGCACAGGTACTTGAGTCTAGTTTACTTTAATTCCTTTAGGTTATGTAAGGTTTTAGAGTTTGTCTGAAATAAGCATGAGAAGTAAACATGCACAGAAAAGATAGCTTCAATGCTTGGCAGGAAAGATGAAAAGCAATAAGAACAATGCAGTTTAAAAGCCCCTTCCTCTCTCATGCTCATCTCTCAGGTGTGTTTGGAGGAGAAGCACACAAAGCTGTCCCATCTGGCCCACGTGATGACTCTCTATAAGACACGCTCCTACACACGGGACCCTTTCTCCTGGGTCAGTGTGGTTTGCCGCTACCTCCATGAGGCCTTCTCCGACATCACACTCAACATGGTCACCTATATGGCTGAGGTAAGTGCTGATAAATATGCATACTTTATTTATAGTTTTATGTGGTTAGCTTTCTTTGGAAAACGGACAGGTAGAAAATCATGTTGAAATTTTGCTCAAAGATCACACTTTTTTTTGTAAAGGATAATCCAGTCACCTACACTACAGTGTTATACGGGCCATACACCCATTTACATTGCCCCTATGCAAGATAAATTTTGTGGTTGCTTGCTTTGTCACTCACTGAATGTCTCTCTCCATCTCTCAGCTGCTGGATAAGGGCCTTCCCAGCATGCAGCAGTCTCTCCTCCAGATCATCTACTGTCTGCTCAGCCACATGGACCTGACTGCTGTACAAGTCAAGCAGTTCAACGCTGATGTCACAAAGACCATTGAGAAATTTGTCCAGGTAACTCTCTGCTTATTCCACTGCTACTCTCTGTGTCTATGTAAAGTATGCATTGCTATCTCTCTTATACTCTGTACTGTGTTTGTGATTGAACAGACAGTCCACTGGAAGGATGCCTTAAACATCTTGAAACTGGTGGTATCACGCTCTGCCAGCCTAGTTCATCCGGTGTACGGCCACTCGCAGGGTGACCTGTCCAACCTAGAGGTCAGCAGGGTGTGGGACGGTTCAGCCAAGGCTCTGCCTGGAAAAACACTGGACTTCACCTTTGACATCTCTGAGGTGAGGAAGCAACTAAATTAAATTGACATTGAAAGTATCCACCACCCTCTTACATTTACAGTACTCAGCATTTTTCAAAATGTGTCGTAAATGTTTGTGATATTCACACATTCTCATGAAGGCCTGCCTCTGTGTTCTCCTCACAGACTCCAGTGATTGGACGTCGGTTCGACGAGCTCCAGGGTTCAGGGGGTAGAGAGGGGAAGGCCAGAGCCATGGCTGTAACCCGCAGTACTTCCTCCACCTCCTCTGGATCCAACTCCAACACCATCCTGGTGCCAGTCAGCTGGAGGCGACCACAATCCTCTCAGGTAGAGTTCAACCCTACTGTTAAGGTCTCGCCATCACAAAATTTTAGATCTGTCACAGTTTATTTACATTTATTTTCGTGCAGTAGCCCTCTTGTCTTTGCCGTGGCATTTCATTGCTGTTTGATGTTGTAACACTAGTAACAAACAGCATTATTATGGCAACCACAAGTATTAGAATTGACATACTGGCTCACAACCACCCTTCTTTGTTTTGACATTAATGTCATATTTCTCTGCAGGTGTTTGCCTTAGTTTCGCACAAACAAACGTGCTACACTTTGTATATATATATATATATATATATATATATATATATATGTGTGTGTGTAAATGCCACACTGATTTATTGGTTTTTTAAATATCTGAAACAGTTAAACATGAACAAAGCAAGAAAGAGAAAAGCAACAATCACGATTATAATACAGTTTACGTCCATTCCCTCTTTGTTTAATACTCTTTTATTTCTTGATGTCTTTCTTCTACATACAGAAAAGAACCAGAGAGAAGCTGGTGAACGTTTTGTCTCTTTGTGGACAAGAAGTTGGACTCACCAAGAACCCGTCTGTAAGTGACCTCCCATCTCTTTTTTACAGTACTCTACCTGTGCTGTCTGCTTAATGCTTGCAGTAAACAAAAATCTACAAAAGGGCAGAAGTGTGTTAGGAAATCACAAAAAGCTTTTGACATTATTAACCCAAACAAGGTCCTCCAGTGTTTCCAGATATTTATGGAGAACAGTGCTTCTTTTCGTTCATAAGATGTTTTTATGTCTGTGTAAGTGTATATACCTGTTTTGTTTCTTCTCATCAGGTGATCTTCTCATCGTGCGGCGACTTGGACATGATGGAGGTGCGGGAGAGCGGTGTGTCATCAGAGGAGGGCGGAACCAGAGAGGACACGCTAGACGACACTGCCAGTGAGCAGCAGTTCAGGGTTTTCCGAGACTTTGACTTCCTGGACGTTGAGCTGGAGGATGGAGAGGTGAGATTCATATTTCATTTCATATTTAGCCACCGTCTCTTAACTTACGTCATTTGATTTAAAGTGTACAGAGTAAAGTATCCATCTCTTTCCTTCCATTTTACCTATAATGTGTGTTCCACCTGTGTTTCTTTAACATCAATATATTTGCAATGTATTTCTCTGCCCCTCCTCTGTGTCTCTCTCTGTCTAACTCCATGTCTCTCTCTCTTCCCCTTGCTGCCCAGGAGCTCCAGGTAAGGTCTCTCACACTGAGCACTTAACATCAGCTTCTATAAGCGCTGTGGTGTTGCTGGCTCCTTTGTTTCCCTCTGAAAAAAACAAAGGATGATTGTGCTTCATTTTGCTCTCACAGCTTGGTTGCAGAACTACATTTCTGACAGTACTGCTATTTGACGTAATGGAGATGAATGATAAAAGAGTCTTTGTGGGATAAATATTATCATGTTGAATGCAAACAGCCTTTTCAGCATATTTTCATGCCATGATGTAACAGTTCATTTTGCATCTTGTGCTTGTCATCAGACGCTCTTAGACAGCACCTGTTAATCATCTTGAAGGTTTATATTCTTCTCACAGCAGTGAAGTTCACTGCTACCATTGCCTCTGCCCTTGTCTTCCAATGTGTATGTGTGTGTTTTATTTAGGGCGAGACCGTCGATAACTTTAATTGGGGCGTGCGCCGACGATCTCTGGACAGCACAGAGCTGGGCGACCTTCTGGAGGAGAGCCAGCACTCAGGCAGCACCCCCAGTCTGGGTCACGAGGACCCCCACGATTCAGATGAGTCGTCCGAGGAAGAGGAGTCTTCAACTAGCCAGAGCCTCTCTCACTCTCAGCTTGTGCGTAGCCGTAACTGCTGGATCAATACAACATTAATATCCACTGAAGCCTGAAAAATTTTATTGTCTGTTATCATAATGACCCAATTTGACAGGATAAATCAATCAAAATTATTGATATTCCTGGTTTGCCTTCATGTTCCAGACTAACCCTTCTCCATCAGAGGAAACCAATCACACTGATTCTCTGTCTACTTCTTACGACACATCTGCCGACCCACAATCCCTCAATGCCACCACACCGGGTCAGGGAGCACTCCATTATGATCACAGTGGCCTACATGTAGGGAAAAATGCACATAAACATATATACATACATATCTACTTAAACACATACATTTGTTATTCTCAACTAAATGTAATATCTCTGTCTCCTCAGGGGAGGGTGTGCGGTGACGATGAGGACACTCAGGCCCAGGATGATGACCTGTCACTGAGCGCCAACGAGCTCCCTCACGGTTCGGACTGCGGCGAGAGCTTCACCCTGGAGTTGCCGGGCCAGCCTCAGGATCAGCCGCGCAATCTGGACCACAGCCTGAACCCGGACTACTGCCAACCACCGCTGGACTTTCTAGACCCCAACTGTCTGCCCAGGTGAATGTGACAGACAGGACTGAAAGAACAGGAAACAATGGAGTATTGTTTGACTGGAACATTTTATAAGCTGGCAGATTGACTGACAATGGGACTAAACTTCGGTTAAACTGCAGTCTAAGACCTTATTTTAATCTGTCACAACCATAATGCTTGTGTATACAGCATTGGCGACAGATTAGGCCATTTATTATAAGCTGTCAATCACAATGAAGTGTGCTGGAAATACTTTTCTGAGACAGCCAATTTTCTGCTTCTCTCATAGATGCAACCCCCAGTTAAAATGATGATAATGCTTCATGAAAATAGACTTTAAACTTTGTGCAAGTAACTAAACCACTAAATAGAAACACTGCTACATCTGTTAGGTTGCATGCAAATTAACAGTATTTCTCAACCCCTACATGCTGTATATGTTATCTCCCTGATAGTTAGATTTAGTGTGTGAACATTGTTATGTTTGTTGCATTTTTTTTTTATTATATTTTTCCAAATACTAAAAAAGAGGCAATAGCATTATCCAGCTCATATACTCCCATGAGGTAGGGGAGCACTTGATTTTCATACATTTTTTTTCGGGTAAGGTGTCAAACCCTTTTTTTTTCTGTACCCCCATTTCTTTCCCATGTCCACGGCGACAGCTTACGTGATGATGTAGATGACTTGGAAGACCTTGGTTTTCCTCCTCCCCCCTCTCCATTTTTCTCCGCCATCTTGGCAGCCTTTCAACCCACAGTGTGTGACGATGCCGAGGACGCATGGCGCTGTCACATCAACCAGCTTGTGACCGACTCAGATGGGTCCTGTGCCGTCCACACTTTTCAAGTGTTCTCATCTCTCTTCAAGGTAAATTGGAGACGGGGGTTAGTTGAAATCAGTCATAATATTGTGAATGTATGTTTTTGCCCCTGTGTTTCGTTTTTTTTCTCTTCAAACAAAATTCCTCAAACTTTCTTTATTTCCCAGAACATCCAGGGTAAATTCTGCCTCCTGACAACTGATGTTGCCACTTACCTTGGAGAGGGCTTAAGAGGCATCGGATCAAAGTTCCTCAGGTCCTCACAGATGCTAACCACATGCTCAGATTGTCCCACAATCTACATCGATGCTGACACGGTGAGTACTGTAGACAGACATAATTCACCTGGTGTTGATTACAGCATGTTGGTTGGATCAAGAGAAAGGAGGATTTGTGTTGAATTATTCAAGCGAGTCTAATGCACTGAAGTCATTTTTCACCTCCTCCTCTCTTCTTGCTCATCTGTCCAGATCATGTCCTATGGTCTCCTTGAAAAGATGAAGTTCAGTGCACTGGAGCTGCAGGAGTATCTGGATACCTACAACACCAAAGAGGAGGCTGCTGTATCGGTAACTGAACTACATGTTATTGATAAATCTGTTTGTTTTTTCATACAAATGTGCGACTTACTAACAAAATACTCACCATTCCTCCTCTTTTCTACCCTCTTCCCCCTCTCATGTTACCTTACATTTTTTTCCTTCAGTGGCTGAGGAACTGTAAGGACACATTTCCCAGATGCCCTGGTGACAGTGTGGTCACCTGCCAGCCTGGAGACTCAGAGGAGAAGGTACAGTACAAAGTTATTTACTGGAACATACAAATATGTCGAGTTTACAGGTAAACGACCTGAACATATGGGTGATGTCTTCATCTGTGCTTTGCATTTCTGAACTCTTTGCTCCTTGGAAATGTTTGCTCTCTTTGCATGTTTGATGTGGGTTTTCTACACTATTGTTCAAAAGTTTGGAATCACCTGATATATTGATTTTTTTCTTCTCTCCTATTTTAACATGGATATAAAAAACAGTATAATTCAGATGCCAAATGTCTTTACATTTGAAATAGTTTTGCCCCAAAAGAGGAAGAATTAAATGATTAAAATTTCCATTTGATCAATTCTCCCACAGTGCTGCATGACAGGGGAGAAATGTTGTAACCATTTTTTCCCAAAATAACCTTCAATTTTATCTTCAATTTTATATTTGTTTTCCATCTAGAAAAGCCTAATTCACCCTTGATCATTATTGAACCACAACCTCTGCAGTCTACTCAGTGGTTAGACTGAATAGGTTTAAATTATCAGTCAATAGTGCGTTCAGCTGATATTCTGTCAATTCTAATAACGCTAGACTAACTTTCTATCTTCTATTTTCTATTTTGAAGTTTAAAGAGCAGCTCCTTTCATCTGGTTGAAGCTCTCCATATCAACATTACTTTTTTTGGAAACCCTTCATGCAACATTACATCTATTTATAAAGAAGACTTTTACAACCTAAAACCATAAAAGACCATTCAAAAATATACAGTAGTCCTCTCAGCTATCTGACTGTACTGAAATCAAGCTTTTGTGGCAGGTGATTCCAACCTTTTGAACTGTCTTGTATTTTATCCTGTTGACTCCTCCAGCCACCAAGGGCAAAATAAGATTTAAAGTCATTAGGTTCTATGCACTGTTGACTAATTCTTGGTAGCCTGACTGTGAATAGACATGGTTTATACTGTGCTGTGCATGTGTTTGATTGATGCTTTGTCTTCCTCTCACCTCACTCTGACGCCCTAACATGCTCTCTCGCTGTCTAGCAAATGGAGTCTCTTGCAGTAAGTTCTCTTACAAGTTTCTTTACTTCACTGCCTTAGATTCCTCTTAAATAAACTGCTTAATCTACTTTGCACAAGACAATTGGCTAGCTGCTATTGTGTGTTTGTATTCCTTTGCGTGTGTGAACTTTAGAGAATGTGTGACTGTGTTGTTGTGTCTATATGTTCTCTGCTACTGATGAATCTGACCCCATTTCCTCTCTAATGTCTTTTAGCAACTGGAGCTTTGTCAAAGACTTTACAAGCTGCATTTCCAGCTTCTCCTACTCTTCCAGTCCTACTGCACGCTCATCGGTCAAGTTCATGCCATCAGCTCTGTGCCTGAGGTGAGTTAAATTATACTTCATAAAGACATGATGTACAGTCTTAACACAGAAAGTTATTTTATTGCAGCTATCATACATCAACATGGGATTTGCACTAAATGAAACAGTCAAATCAAAATCATCCACAGTCCCAGTTCGCTCACTGCAGATAACTTTACTCAGCATGCTGCTCCTCTTGCCACAACAGACAATGGCATGGACCCACATACTGCTAAATTTAATTTACCCTCATTAGCGGCATGTTCAGCATGCTACACACTGTGTGCCAGGATTTCAAGGAGGAGACAAAGCCCAGAATAAAACCAACAGGTGCCCCTTGTCAGTGCAATCAATTATAGGTCCAGCCAGACCAACTGCCCCCAACAGCAGATAGTTTGTTCTTCCAAAGATCTTTTAAAATGGAACAAATAACATTTTTACTAATGTTTTAAATGCTGTTGACCTTAAGAAAAGTCCTTTCCACACTGATGGCTTCTAACGTAAATCTTGAGTATGGAACCAAATGGTAAAAACATTCCTTCTGTGATTACTTAAAAAGTTCACACACAAACACACGCACTCAACCACCATCTGTTTCTCTCCCACCTCGTAGCTGCTGAATATGTCTCGAGAGCTCACTGATCTGAAGACCAGCCTGCAGGCAGCAGAGGCAGCTGTGGCCAGCGACCTGGAACACAAACACTTGGCCCACACTCACGCACACGCCACCCAGGTGGCAGCCATGGTTGTGCCCAGCTTCCCCACCTCGGAGGCAGCTGTGCAGGCCATACTGGAGTGCCTTAAGAACCATGAGTTCACCAAAGCTGTGCGCTACATCCAGGAGTGCAGGTGAGAAACATTTCTGACTCCAACAAACTGCTTAGATAGACAAGTGTAACACTGACTACTGTTGTGGTTGATTCTTACCTAACATTTATCAGCATGACTTCACCACCACCTCTTGCTCTCACGTTCAAAAGCCAGCAGCCCTCACTAGAAAATGACCACCTGAACACACAGTCACACGACACAACATAGAGTATTTCTTTTCTTTCTCCTCTCTTTATATTCACCTGTCTTGCTGACCTATCACACCTTTTTTTAAATCTGGCTTTCAGGAGTAAGTGGCCCAGTGGAGTGTTCGGAGGCAGCTCGGAGAGCGAGGTCCAGACGCTGCTCAATGTCTACTTCCGCCACCAGACGCTGGGCCAGACGGGCACCATTGCCCTGGTGGGTTCCCGCCAGGACCTGAGCCTGATCTGCTCCAAGCTGCTGGAGCTCAACGGGGAGATTCGCGACATGATCCGCCGCGCCCAGGGTTACCGGGTCGTCACAACCTACCTCCCCGACTCCAGCGCCTCCGGGACCAGTCTCTGACAGGAGCTCAGGAGCCCCCCACCCCCTCCTTCCCCACCCTTACCTCCCCCGTCACTGCAACCGCTGACCCTTCCAAAACCATCTCCACATCCCTCGCTGCCGTCTCAGCCAGCTCCTACAGAGGAAGCCCAGCACCCACATACCTGGCCCCTGCCTCCTCCTGTGTGCCTGCTGCCTCGGCTGCACAGCTCCAGACAGATACCTGCCTACCGCCCCTCCCAACACCAGAACCATATTTAGACTGTGACCCAAACCTTTGTCTGCTCTCCTCATCCTCATCCACTGTGGACTCTGATACCTCTTTGCTTGATTTTCCCAAACCCCCAGACTTGTTCTCATCACATAGCTGCTCAAACACAACAGATTTCACACTGCTGCACACACAAGAGCCAAGCAGGAGTCATGTTGACGAGAACTTTTATTATTCTTTCAGAGGACATTCATCACACAGTTCACCGCTGTTAGATCTGCACAGCAACAGACACCTGATATCATCTCTTCGTCTAACATCCTCCCGACTGTAGCCTCAGAACCCACCTTGCTTGCGCACTCTGACACAATCATGTCACCTGTTCCCCCTCGGGGCTCCCATCTCCCCCATTTCCCCCATTCTCCATACAAACACTCAAGCCCATCACCAGCTCTACACCAGGGTCATGACACGGTCTTAACCCACGGCCCTGCCCCGTCTTCATCCCTGCTCCCTCCCCCGCCTCCCCCTCCCTGTCCCACCAGCCCAGGAGAGGCTGCAGGTTGGGGCTGCTGTTGCTCCCTCGGGGGTGCTGCTACGCCCTTATCTCGCTACCTGGGGAAGGTGGGGCACGCTGCCCTGCCCCTATTGAAAGTAGGGGGGCTCCTGAATGCTGAACCGTCTGATGTCCAGACCTAAGATGTAAACTTACAATACCAGAGGACCTAAAGAGCTTAGAGCTCTTCTACGAATCCAAATGCCTGAAACCGATTGTTCCTGAGCAGATCTTTGAATCTGAAAGGAGAAGACGACATACTTACAGATTTTACACTTTAAGAATCACGTCTCTGACCTGATGGGATGTGTCACTGAACCCACTAGATATTACAGATTGCTGCCTGCTGATAATGATGACCTGTTGTAATTCTATCTGGGCACCAGCTTCGCTTTACAGCTACATGTTGTAAAATTGATGTGCTCCTGGTTTAAGTCGCGCTTGATGGTCGTCATTCAGCATCTAATCTCTTCTGTACCCAAGGACCTGTGAGGGCTCTTAGCTTGGATCTTTGACTTGCTTCCCAGAGGAACTCAAGAACCTGATTGAACTTGATTGACTGTTGCTGCCTCCTTCAGGAAGACCAGAGACAGTGAGGAAACTACCTGTGACACTACTTAACATCACTGGTAGAGTTTTCGCTATTGCACTAAGTGGAGTTTTGGTATTAGTTTTTAAAAAAAAATGTTACAGAAAGGAAGTTAGGTTACTGTTTGTTTTTATTACTGTGAGAGAAAAGGCTGTCACTTTCACTGAGAAGGAAAAGCCAAAAGCTGGATTCACTTTTCTCTCCTGTTGTGTCTACTGTTTTGAGACCTCCTTTGGAGGAAATTGTGCAATGCATGACCCAGTTGAATGCTTTCTACTGTACTAGTGTCCCTTTTTGCTCCCTAAAAGTCTGACCTGTCCAGACTGACTGAAAGACTGATTGACAAAGAGCGGATGCAGAATATTCAAGTGTAATTCCTCATGCTGCCCTTGCTCTGTTTATATTCTGTATCAGTGAACCAGCTTGTCTCCTGACTACTGTTGTAAACATTGGTAGACTAATCATGCCATTATCTGTGCACTCCTCTGTGGCTAGTGGTAGCATCATTAGTGAGTGTACACACTGTATATTTCTCACTGTCCTACACTGTAACATGTTGACCTTTTGTGTCCACACGCCATGAGGATGGTGCATGTATACACTCAAATATTTTGTCTTTTTGTCCGTATACTGTTTCGAGTTCTGGGCACACAACCATTGTAGCATATGTTTGTGTGTGGTATGTAGTTACCTTACACGTAAGGGAAATGCTGACATTCAGCACTCATCGTCGATGTTCAAAACAAAACCTGTGCTACTACTGAAGTCGAGCACTTCCTGTCGTCTGCCCTTTTTGTGACTCTCCCTCGTTTCCCCTCTAGAAGCTATTTACTGTACAAATCTCTTTTTCCTATTTATATCTGATCAGCTCTAAATCAACACTCATTTGACTTAGGTTTTATATTGATGTTTGTTCTCTCAAATCAAACTGCCATGCATGCATCTTCTGTGTACTGTATGGAGTGTTTGAACTATTTATTAACAAAATCATATTTTATCTGAAAGATATGTTTGTATGAGGTACAAAAGGGAGCTTTGAGCTCATGCGGGTATGTTTTTTTTTCCTGTGTGTGGGAGAACATGTGTGTGCATGCCAAACAAGAAATTGCACATTTTTAAAGCTTTTTAGATTAAGACTGTAGTTGTTTTTTTCACCTTGTAAATACTTTTACAGCCTTTGTGAAGTTGTTTTGAGTTGATGCTCTGTACAAGTCGGTGTCAAAGTAAAGGACATGAAAATTATTTCTTGTGCATTTTACTCAAAACTCCCCTTGCATCACATTTTAAAGATTTTAGATTGGCATACTGTACATTTGAAATATAGGACTACTCATTTGTTGCAACCCATCAAACTACAAGTCTTGTGTTTTGCCTCAGCAGCTTTCTTCCTAAAAACCAGATAGTCAAATTGAGCTGCTACAACTCTAAAAGACTGTCCCATGTTATAAAGATAAAGGTTTAAATAAATGAGTCTAAATTCAATATAATCTACAAAAAGCTCAATCAACCTTTGAGATGCAATATGTTTATTTCATAAACTTTATTTCTTCTTACAAAAATAGTTTTTCATTTTAGGCACCAGGATTCATGAAGGGACACAAAGAGCCTTTTTGAGAAGTTGCTTCAAAGAAAACAACCAAGGCAGAGATTCATCTACTCGCTGGCAGGAGAATAAATTAATCTCTTCGAGTCTGTTACTGGAGGCAACTTCCATTTGTGAAATGTGCAGGTACTTTATGTCTGCTGACAAGTTCCACCAGATCTACATGAGAAATGGTGATTGCAGACCAGACTGAACATTCAGGGCAGCTCACACGATGTATTTGAAACTGTAGGTGGCGTCACAGGACAGCCTCATGCCCTTGCAGCGACAACACAGGTCCTGGCGATGAGGCCTCTTCATGTTAATGTGCCTCTGCTTCTTCTCACAGCTGCAGCAGGTCTGAGAGCAGCCCTGAGACAGAGCGCAGGAGACGGTAACGTGAATGAAGAAGCAAAATAAGAACAGTCAGTCAGAAGGTTTAGAAACTGAAAACACTTTTGAGGCTTGATTTAGTTTGCCTGGATACTAAAATTAAAATCATGCACTTATATCAGTCATCATCAGGCAGAACTATTCAAAACTAAAATCCAAATTCAAGCAAATGCTGGTACACAATACCAAAGTGATTCAATTATCTTTCTACATTTCCTCTTGACAGACAGGTAAATGCACCTTGCAGAGGATGGACTCCACTCTGTAGGGATTAAATCCCACCTGACACTTCCGGCAGAGCTGCTTGTAGTACACCTGTCAAGATCGTGAAAATATACGTTATTAATTATTTTAAGAAAGTAGCTTTTACCAAACAAACAGTGAATGCTAAACAGGTTGCAGTAAACAACAGACTGCTTACCTTACTGGTTCCAGAGATGCACCACACATAAGCACTCTCCCACCGGATGTTACACTTTTTGCAGTGGAAAAAGCCATATCTCTGCTCCAGGAACTAGAATAAAAACACACACTGGAATCTTTTGTGCACAGAGACATTGCACGCTATTGTTGTGATGCAGGCAGGTCAGAAAACAAACACCAGGCCTGAAAGTCAAACTTGTCAAGTCAGAACCAATTGTCGATCACCAAACGGGCAAAGTAGGCAACTGACCCCAAAACCTGAAATATGTCCTTTCATTTCTTGCATTGCACTGTTATTTTTAGTCCTATGTTAATTCTGTTTCAGCCTTTTTTGATCTCCCAATCCATTTCAACCTCCTAAAATCCTGTTTACATGTGCCTTAATCCCTTCTTTATGCCTTATTTAAAGGACTTTGAATTGCCTTGTTGAAAAGGTGCTATAATAAGAAACCTGCCTCACCTTGTGCTAATCAAATTGAGAATTTGAACATGATCAGGGCCTTAAATGTGGGTCTTTATTACCCGATCTTGAAGCCCAGCATGAGGGTCCCTGTATAAAATCTAATTCTAAAGACCTTCATTATTTCAGTTTTGTGCTTGTGTGCTGCACATTTCTAAGTTAATGCATGTTATCAAATTAGCACAAAGCATCTCTAGGCCTCAGTAGTGTTCAGCTGTACATGATGCACAGAGAGGTGGAGGAAAGTGGGACTTGATGGGGGGAGTCAGCAGCTCATTTTTGCCCTAATACACTTACTGCAAAGAGGGATTTGGTCTCAATAATGTTCCTAATTCTAAAACAGGATTAGTGATCAAAGTGTAAATCCACTGAGAGTTTCTAAAGTGTGTCTGCACAGAGAAACCCACCTGAAAGTTGGAGCCCTTCACAGACCTGTGGAAAGCTGCCTTCAGGTCCCTCACTGTGTCCTCACCACTTTGATCCGCCTCAGCATCCTTGTCACACTCCTCGTGTTCACCTTCTCCTTCACTCCCGCCGTCGTCGCACAGCTTCCTCGGGTGGATCCTGCGGTCAAACACAGGTGAGTAGATGGACACGGGCCTGAGGAAGCGCAGGTGGCTCACCGGCGGGGAGCTGCACGGCGAGTCCGGACTCTGCGGGGACCTGGAGGACCCCTGCTGGTCCCCCTCCGTGCAGAAGAGCGTCTTGGGCCCCAGCGAGCACTGGATGATTTTATCCACCTTGGCGTTGACCTGCACGCCGCACTCTCTGGTGTTCACCTTCCTGGCCGGAGGGGGCGCTGCTCCGGGCTGCACCTGGGAGATGATGGCCTTGCAGAGCTCCAGGTAGTTGAGGCCCTGCGGGGTGATGAAGCGGCCCTCGATCTTCGCCCAGCCGCCGTCCTGAGCCGGAGGAGCTCTGACTGGGTGGCTGCACACACTGTAGGGTGGAGACGTGGGCAGGAACCCCTCCATCCTGGAGCCGTGAAACCAGCCCACAAGCCTCCTGCTGGGATTTAAACAGGGGCCTCCTGCTGCACTAATTGGTTGATTGAAATCAGGGGCGTGCAGACTCAAATTAGGTTTAAAGAAGTTATGCATATATCTAATATATCAAATAATATTGCATATATCAACAAGCTGAGGGATATTATACATTCAGAGACACACTTCTACTTTGTGTGGGTCATCTTTAATTATAAAGAATAAATAAAGAATACTGTTCATTAATTCATATATTCAAATTACATTTTCAAATATTTGGATTTAATTTAAATTATTTTGTTTTTCAGATGTTCAAGTCTGTCTTAGTTAAATGCAATGTCCATTTTTTCCCCATCCTGAAATCATATTCAATTCACTGCTGAAAATACTAATCTGTAGATCTGCACTTCAAACAACTTTAACAAACAGGCTTTCAAGCTAATCTTCCAAACATACCACTCTTGGATTGTGCAGAAAAACATGAATATAAGTATGAATGCATTTCTGATTTTCTGCAGAAAAGTGCTTCAGGTTTAAGGAGTGCTCATCTGAAACATTATATTGGAGCTCCCCCTATAGCTCACACTGGCCTTCATGGACAGACAAAGCCAGCAGCTGATCTTTAACACATGTTCTGTAAAGCAGTATGGCAAGCTCTTTGTGGTGGTTTAAAATCATATTTCTCAGGAAATCAGCAATTTGCTTCATATTATGGCAAGTGTAACCAAAGTAAATGCATCTGTAATGTAAGAAAGGAGCAGATGTTCTTGCATGGAAAAGAATCATATGAATTGAGGTTAGCAGGGCAAGGAGAGGGAAACATGAATGACTCCACAGTACGTGTCAGAGAAAAGGCAGCATGAATGGAGGCAAACTGACTCGATAAAATTCCATTTAATAGGCAGAGATACCTTTGAAATGTGAAAAACACTATTGAGAAGCAGCTAAATGATTTGTACAGATACATGAATGTCACCCTGATGAGAAGATCATGTTTGCTGTGACCCCGTTTCATTTATGAGATCTTTTTCACACACACACACCAAGTCTTTTGGTTCGTTCATGTGCCATCGTAATACTGGGTTCAAATATTGAGTGAAAAAACAGAGACCAACATATAAAAAGAAGCTCAGAGTGGTAATTTGTGATGCAAGATGTGCTTGTTTGGCATTTTCTGTAAACACTGTTATGTCCCTGTTTCAGTATCAGTTTACCTTGCAGGCTGTAGACTAACTGTTTCTCACATGAATAATTAAAACATTAATGAAGGCATTTTGTTTTCTACTTACAACAAAAATCTGACTGCAGAGCTGAATTTAGTCGATAAAAGCAACTCATTTTTATCAGACTTTTTTTATTTTTAAGAAATCAAATCAGTAATAGATTGCAACTCACATACTATGGATCCACATTTTGAGCAAAATCTACTTTACGTGTGATGAAACAACAACAATCTGGTGGGTTATTCTCCTTTAATATGAAATTGTAAATTCTCTCTAATATTTTTTTAATGCAAATATTTAATTTATGCCATAGATTGTCATAAATTGTAGTTCCAAATATTTGGACTTAATTAAAATTATTTTATTCAGGTGTTCATTGTTAAAGTCGTTATTATTTGAATGCAATGTCTTTTTAAAAATAAATAAAAAAAATAGTAAATTCTCCACAACAATCAGACTGCAAAGCTGAATTCACTCAATACAGGCAACTTATATTTTATCAGGTTATTTTTTTCTTTATATCAAATCAGTAATAGACATAACATATACTATGGATCCACATTTTGTAAACAAAATCTGCTTTGTACGCTATGAAACAACACAAGTCTGGTATGAAATTGTAAATTCTCTGTAATATATTTTTAATGTAAAGAGAAAATTGTCAATTCTCTGTAATATATTTTTAATGTGAATATTATATGTGTTATTTTACTGTATATAGGAAAAACTGCAGCTACTCTCTACAAAGTCAAATTGTGTTTGCATGTTCAGTCGTCTTTAAAATGTGCACATGAGGTGAGAGGACAATGAGCATCATTGCTGAGACCCAGCAGCCCTGCGCGGACTCGCCCTATAGGTGGCGCTGCACGCTCATCGATGGCCTGCACCCACTGAATCTGTACATATTGGCGCCATTTTGGAGCGAGGAGGGGGAAGAGAGCTGCAGAGGAGGACACGATTGATCACAATTCACCGTATCAGGTAGGAAAAAATGCACTAATGAGCGAATCCTTTAGGTCGAAACGCGCCGATATTTTCCGGCGCTGCGGTGAAAAGCGAGGTGCGAGCCGGGAGGTGTCCGCCGAGCCGCCCGGTGTCCGCCGCTCGGAGGTGGAGCGCAGCCCGCCTCGCTCGCCTCTGTTCTCGGCAGCCGCGTCCCGATTCACGAGCGCTGGCTGACCTGGTGCTGCGGCGCAAAATGGTCAACGTTAGCTAGTGGGGTACGAGCGTTTGCTGGGCTCCACATCCCGGCAGCAGGAGGGAGCGATGGCCGGAGTTGGGTGTACGACTGGGGGGCGATATAGCGGTGGTGCGCCTGGTGTTTTGTTCGGTGCAGCGTTACTCTCTGTCCGCCCTCTGTCACCCAGACCGCCGCTGCTAACGCTAGCTCGGCTACGCTAACCAGTGTGGTTGCTAGCTAGCTAGCGGCGGCTAACTCGATTAGCCACGGTCAACATTAGGCAGTCTGGCTTTAGAGGCTGGCCTGGACACGCTGTTATACCATATCAATAAACACATCGATTCATATAATATTCCCCTCTTTAGCCACTTATTAACAATAACTCACATTGGCTTAATAGTGGAGATCAGCTAGCTTTGATAGTAACCCTCTGTTCAAGCGCTAAATTATGTTCATTTATTATTATGAGCTCTTCTTTTTATTGCACAGACACCAGCTCGTTGCATGAATGATATATTAAGCAATCGATCGTGTGCATGGTTGGTATATTCAGCAGAAATCAGAGGACTATCTTGCATGTGCTGCCTGATGCAAAGCTGCACACTTATTGCTTTATATTAGCAAACAACAAAGAGCTGCAGCAGAAAGCTCTGAAAGACTGGAGGTGTTATTTATAAAGCTGGACACTGCATGTTGTGTTATGTAGTGAGTGAGGACAGGCACCTCCACAGTGCTGCAGTGCATTTGTTTTGACAGCTATCAGCCTGTGATTATTGAGTCTTGTCTCCATCAACACTGCAGATTGCTCACCAGATCACGGGCTGTAAGAGCTCTGAGTTATGTGATTATATGGACATGCAACAAGGATTTTGGTTATTCCTAAGTTGCTTCATTAGACTTAAAGTCAGTATTGTTCAAGATAACTTTCCTATAAAAGCTCAAGTTGGAATCTATTGATTTCTGGTGGCATTACACAATAAAATGATTGCATTTAAGCTTGTCCACATTTTCTTGCTCATCATCTACTTAAAATGGTTTTGCGCTAAACCACATGGACTAGTGTTTCATCAGGAACCACTTTCTAGCAGTTGATTGTTGATTTTGATCATTTGCTAGATTGAATGCAGGCTGCTGTCCTTCAACTTTATTTTTCTCAACTAAAATCAAAGCTGAGCAAAATTGTGTGGTCAAATTCTTGCCACAGTAGTAGTCTTTAGATTGTGTCTCTGTGATGGTTTGCTGGTGTTGAACAGCTCTGCCTGATAATCTTAGACATGATTCAGCAGTGTTGTCTGTTTTTAGATGTCATGTCATGTTGCGGTGTAGCTTCTTTGGAGGTTTGCTCCAACCTCCCTGTCTCATTCCCATAACCTTTGGACTAATTTCAATCCCTCCTTCTCTGCCTCATTGTTGTTTCTGGCCGGCCTTCACTGGTGCACATTTGGCGGACGCTCGCTCCGTTCAGAAAATGTCCATTTCATTTAATTTCTTCAGAGGAAGGGGAAACTCTTTGACAGTTCGCTCCTGTTCAGCTGGTTTCCCTTACTTTGTGTTTGTCTGAGTGCCCATGTGGAGGTCGCTGGGTTCGCCCTCTCGACCAACTGGTGTCCAGTCCTCCCTCTGCTTGCTGACAGTCACTCTCTTCCCGGTGATCACCCACGGGGTTAAAACAAAGGATGTCTGTGTCAAGGTTCAGATTAGGTTAGGAGAACTGCTTCATATTTCTGCTGGCAGCCGTGTGAAAGGGCCAACATGGGGGAGAGCAGAAGCAGTGGATGGATAGAAAGCCTTTTTTGGGGGGCTGAAATGTGTTTTACTGCGATAAACCAGTAATGAGTTGAGAGTAGCCCATGTTCAAGAGGTTTAGTGCAGCGTAAAGCTTGTGTGATTATTTACTGCTGCTTCTTATTCAACGTGAAATATTCCCCGGTGGATGGTACCCAGACAGACCCCCCTCCAGCTCCAGAAATACTCTCCTCTGATTGGACTCTCTGTGTGTCAGTGTGGTAGACCGAGAGAGAGATGGACTCAAATTTGGCAGCAGCTGTGGGGTAGAAAAGAAGGTCAGAACGGAGCAATTTGGCAGCCGGCCATTGTCCAGTGTGTGTGTTTGGCCCTGCTCGCCTGAGTGTGTGTGTTTTTATAAAAGCTCAAGTACAGCTGCAGAAAATTGTTTGGTTGTTATTCAGAACTCACTATCGCGGTCCGGTCTCTAAATCAAACCCAGCAAGTGCCTTTGTCAGACGGTAGACCTACTGACCCAGACTGCTTCATAATAATCTGACTCTCCTCTACTGATAAAAACAACATCAATTCGAACAAGACGCCGCAAACAAGACAGTAGTTAGAGAGGAAGACTTATGTCTCCATTCATTTAAAGCTCTCAGCAACAGTATGCAGAGATTTTTTTTTTTTGAAAGGTAGTATAAGCTCGTGTTGCTCACTCCCCTGGGAGAGGTGCTTGTTGTGGAATAAGATATTGAAACACTTTTCTGTCCAGCAGCCACAGATGCTGCTTCACGCCACATTTCAGACAACGTTGGTACTTCACCAGTGAAAGCAGGTAGTCCTGGCAGACAGAGCGAAAATGTGACAAAACTCACCTCGCGGCAAGTGCTGCCTCTGCACTGTTGTTCTGAACTCCAGACAGAAACCTGGGAAAGGACTATGAATCAGTCCAATATCTGTCTTTTCGTTTGTCTTGGCTTTCTGTCCATCTGTCACTCAGAATATGTCAGAAAACACTTATCGGTTTTGACTGCGCCTGGAGAAGTCATGCATTTCACTCCTGCTTTTTGGCTCTCTATGAAATTACACCCGTCGACCTCTTTGCAGCCTCCTGCTACAGTTACATTACAGAGCTCAAAATGAGATGACATGTTTGTTACTGATTGAAATGGAAGAAGACTGCTGGTCGTGGAGGTCAAGTTTGCCGTTCACTTGTTTGAAATATAGAGAGTTGCCTGGATGGTACATGCTACAAGATTTCAAGATTTTTTAATTCAAATATTAAGCATGACAGTGTTACAGTAGGTTAATAAAAACTAAAGTGAAGTGACGTAAGGCTGCAGCTACAAATAATTTTCATCACCAAGTTATCTGTAAATTATTTTCTCAGTTAATTGTTTTGTGTATAAAATGGTAAAGAGTGCTTGTTATAATATCCTACAACCCAAGGTGGCATCTTCAAATGTTTAGTTTTGTGCTATTAACAGTCCCAAACTCAAAGATATTTAGTTCACAATCACATATATGAAAAAAAAAATCATTAAATCCTCACATTTGAGAATCCAGAACCAGCAAACGTTTTGCTTAAAAATGACTAAAATGTGGTTATTCAGCTATCTGAATAGTTGCAGCTTAACTTGTCAGTTGATTAATTGATCAATCAACTAATTGTTGCAGCTCTAAAATGAGGTGTGTCTCTGACAGGGCAGCTTGATTTTAATTTGTTTTTTATCCTGTTTGAACTAATGTATAAATTCACAACTGAAAGAAAAAGAAGTGAGTCTAGTTTTTTTTTCCAAAAGAGAAGAAACTGGAATTCTAAGACTCCTTAAATCAGGACAGACATGGAGCTGGTTAACAAGCTGGACAAGAGAGAGGCAAGGTATGCAAATATCTGAGGAAAAACAAAACCCTCTACAACCCAATAAATGCCACAAGGTTGGAATTTGTTGGGAGCTGTTTTTAACTTTCAGTCTGACCTGCCAAAAGTAATAAATGCATTGTAGCACATTCTTTCCACATGTTTACCCAAGAAGAAAATCCCTGATTGTAAACAGCACATGCTTTTTCTGTGTGATACACCTTCATCAGCCGCACAAAGACGAACTAACCGTGCAAGTTCAGTTTCAGCGAGATCGAAGCCCAGCACCTCAGATAACTTATTTCCTCTGGGGAAATCCCTGCAGTCCATGTCACATCACAGTAGCTGCTCGTACTGACAGTGAAGTTCATGTACGTGACTCGCAATAAATATTAATGTATAACCTAATCAGTTCGATTGGCTCCATAGTACGTTGATTAATCAGTCATTTGATTTCACCGCTGATGATGTGGAATTTCTGGTGGCAGTTTATAATATGGATAATGACAACTTGCCTCATAACAAACTATAATTATTAAGTCTATGAAATGTGAAATGGACCACCTCAGTTTCCCAGAGCCAATCAATTGGTTTTGTCTGACCAACAGTCCAAAACCCTATGATATTCAATTTACTGTTGTATATGCCAAACAAAGGCAGAAAAAGCTACTATTACTATTTGCAGACATTTGTTAAATCAAACAGTTTATGGTTTAATCAAGAGATTAATCAGATCAGTCAATAACAATATTTGTTATTTGCAGCCCTTCTAAAAATATTGGTTGGATATGCATTAAAGTGTAACCAGAAGTCTCTCCTGTATTTGATGTGATGCAATCAGCTGTGACCCCAGACATGTAAAGCTGATCATTCCACTGATCACGGAGCTCGTGCTTTGATCCCCAGCTCCTCCTGTCATGTCAAATGGTCTTTGGGCAAGACACTGAACCCCAAATTACTCCTGATGTGTGCCTTGCTTGTACCATGCCCTTGCTGCCATTATGAGTGTGTGAATGGGAGGCCAATTGTAAAACGCTTTGGCTAAAAGCAGCATATAAATGCAGCCATTTACCATTTAGTTCACTTGAGAACAGTCTGATGGTCCACTCACGGCTGTAAAGTGGTGATCCAGAGTGTTTCTTTTCACTCACAAACAGTCTTTGCCTTATTACAGACACCGGCTTGCAGAGAGCACATTACCAGAGGAAAGTTTCATTTTAGCCTTATGGAATTAATGTTACTTAGCAACAGCTGATATTAGTCTTGTGCAATGTATTGAATATATTCAGATAAGTTGTGTTTTGTTTTTGCTTCATGTATAAAATGTCTACATCGTGAAAATTCAGTTACTAACATGCGTAAAAAGGTTATTTCAGTCAAGCATGTAGTAGATGATAGCAGGTCACAACAGTGCTGTTAACTGTGATGTGAATCGTTGAGGGAAACTAGCATGAAGAGACATGAGGCTGAAGGAAAGTAGTGTGCTTGTGGTAGCTTCATAGTCTTATTTCTGGAGTTGTAACTGGGCTACTATATTGCAGACACTTTTTTATAATATAGTCTTGTCATTGATCAGTTTACGAAACGTCAGACACAGTTCAGAAAGTGTACTTCCTATTGTTATACTCCTGGGTACTTAGTACTCCTGGGTAAGAACCCTTGACAAGCCTTGTTGCCGTAGCTAATGCTTTGCTTTATTAAGTGCTTTAGATATTTTATGAACCCCCAAGTATCAAATAATAGTTTCTTTCCAACATCACAGGCCCAGTTCACCGTGCAGACCTGTTGTATATTCATGAACTATGAGTCAGGCTTTAGTTTGTCTGACAAAGGGTGTGAAGTTAGATGTGGGAGGAAAAATGAAGTCATAATCCTGGTTGGACACATTTCTGCCTTTTTAATATCTTTAATGGAGAAAAAGCAGTGGCAAGGTGAGACAGGTCAGTTTAGTAACCGCTGCCAAAGAGCAGTGTAAAGTGCAGCATGACTGATCTGGCCATGAGCAGTGCAGTAAAATGAAAGTCGGAGCACATTTTGCGTCATGTGAATGCCCCAAACATGATTTGGGTGTAACCTTTGACAGGCTAGTGGCGGCGGTAATGAAATGTGGAACACAATGGCGGCAGCAGCTCGCACTAGAGTCAGCCTGCTCTCTGAATGCAGCAATTTCATCATTCATTCAGCTTGTAGAAAGCCATTACTGTGCTGTGAATACCTCGCTGAATATTTCAGACGTCTCTATTGCAGATTCTTTCAAAGCTTTGAAGTATTAAAAAGATTTGCCTTGGGTTGCAAATAGTTAAGAGTGTGCTTTTTCTTGCTGTTTTTCAGTTGAGGTTTAGCAATTCTTCAAGGTTTGAGGTTTTTAGTCCCCTCTTTTTTGTGTGTTCTCCATCTCAACTTCTTTTTTTGCTCTCCCCTAATTTTTTGCCTCTCTCTTTCCTCAGGCAGAGAAGAGCTAAAGAGGATGGCTCACTCTAAAGCTCGAGTCACAGACGGGAAGGTGACCTACCCCCCGGGGGTCAAGGAGATCTCTGACAAAATCTCCAAAGAGGAAATGGTCCGCAGGCTCAAGGTCAGTGTCTCCCTGCTGCAGCCGCATCTCCTCTGTTTACTGTGTCGTCACACACATTTGGGGGAAATTGTCAGACTTGTCAGTATATTGTGACATTGCTGAAAGCATAATGTTATATTAGTTAAAACAGATGTTTTAAAGTATTGTAGTAATATTTATGTTTAAATATCTTAAAATGGACACCCTTTCTGTTCTGATTCACATTGCTCTGACCTCTGTGTGATTCACTGGAATCAATTATTAATTATTACTGATGCATTATTGAAAGATTCATTATTCAATTTGATTTTTGAGTTTGCATGGTGTAACTGAACAAATTGAATAGTGCAGAGGGACTTAAAATCGCATCGTCTTGGATTGATGGCACACTTTCACTAGCTATTTAGTCAACCCAGCTGCTAACCCACGGCACCTCCTCTTCCCACCAGATGGTTGTGAAGACGTTCATGGACATGGACCAGGACTCTGAGGAAGAGAAGGAGCTGTACCTGAACCTGGCCCTCCACCTGGCCTCAGACTTCTTCCTCAAACACCCAGACAAGGACGTGCGTCTGCTGGTGGCCTGCTGTTTGGCAGACATATTTAGGATTTACGCCCCCGAGGCACCCTACACCTCCCCAGATAAACTCAAGGTACGCTGATGAAGTTTGCTCGGGGTGCATAAAACCAAATACATACACAACGTAATGCTGTAAAGTTACACTCTGCGCCATTGGAATTACTCACTGTTTTAATTACATAACCCTGTTGCATCTTTTCTCACTTCACTTAACATGAACTGACAAATAGATTTGTATTTTCATTTGCCAAAATTTTGGATTTGGGCCTGAAATATGTGAAGCATTTCGCTGGAGGCTTGACACGACTCTGACCTCATAGACACACACTGTTTATTAGACACGAATCAGTATTCAGTAACAAGCCTTTTCTGCATCATTCCTTCTTTTAGTGTGTTCAGGTTTCAATGTTTGTATGTTAGGGAATCTCTTGTTAATCATTCTGAATATTTTGCCTAAAACACTTCTAGGTTTGTTGTGTTGTGGCTGTTAATTGTTGTATTTTTACGTCATTGTTCTGCTATAATCACACCTGAGTTTTACTAATGACTGCATCTGTGTGTGTTTCTTGTCTCAGGACATTTTCATGTTCATCACAAGACAGCTCAAAGGACTGGAGGACACTAAAAGTGCTCAGTTCAACAGATATTTCTACCTGCTTGAGGTATGTGATTGGTTGGGTTGGGGTTTGATTTTATTATATCAAATTTGAATCCAGTATTGAATCTCCTTATCGAGTCTTAATCCTTTCGAATCCCTCGTCGAATCTAATTGGGTTTGGCTTTCAACAAGTATCTGCAGCTATAAATATCTAAAACCCCAAAATCTCTAATCACCTTTTGTTAGCAGAGAAGGAAGAAACATTTTAGGGTGGCAGCCTAATTAATGCTCACAACGTGTAGCTACAGTTTGAGAATGAGATGAGCAGCAGAAGGTTTGAAGTGCTGATTAAATGTATTTGACACGTTTTGACACATACTTAATTTGTACACAGCCATAACAGAATTAGCTGTACTTAGCAACAGTGAATACAATCTGCCACTAGTAATATTTGTGTTGTACTCAGTGAAAGAGACAGTCAGCGCTGGCTAAAATGAGAAGCCCACTATCCAAATGTTTTCTACATTGCTCATTGTTTATAAAATAATAAAAAAGGTTCAATTTGAGATTTGTTAGTGTTGGACCATAACAAATCTAGGTAGTTTGCCAGGTGGGAACTGGCTATTGCATCCCATGATTAATCATTAGCTGCAGTTATAGGCACAGAGAGAGTTCATATCCATAACTTGAGTAGTGTTTCATTAAGAAGGTGAATAAAAGCAGAGATTATTGCCTCTCTGCAAATTTCATGTTCACAGTGTAGCAGGGAAGAGGAAAACACAGTCCGGCTGATTGAAAGTCCCCCCTAAACTCAAAAATGTGTTTTGCTCATTGTTATTTGACTTGGATGTTTGACCTTTACTGTGCAGAATGATGGATGTGCAGAGTTTGAAAGTAGAAGGCTGGTTTTATTCATCGGCTGAAGATCGAATGTTTCTCTGTTCCCTTCTCAAATCTGAGTTTAACTTGTTGTAGTGTGATCCATTGTTCAGAACAGGGGAGCTGTTCTTTTCGTGGCTCATCATATTGTGTGATGAATTTTTACAGCCACCTTTTGGACAGGGGAGCAGAACTAGTAACTGTGCATAGAATATAAAGAAAAAGAGAAAAATTTGGCTATAATAATTATCTTCTCTTAGCGATCGATCATTTAAAATGCTATTTGATTCTTGAAGAATATGAACCGTTTCAAATGGCTCTCATAAGACACAATATTTTTGCGTGCTTTTGACTGTTTTCAGAGTGTTTTCTTACTTTTAGACCAGTCGACTAGTCTAAATTTAAACTTCTGTTTAAACGTCAGGGAAACTGGTCGTTAGGAACATCCCTGGTGAATCCAAGATCTTATGTAACCGTATCTTATTAAATAAATGATGATGAAGGAAGAAGAGTGTAGAGACACAGAAGCTGCTGTGCAACAGAAGCTGATAGGAAATATATTTATCTGTATCTGGCAGTTTGGTTTTTCACCTCCTTCAGGCTGCAGCAGACTCTCCGCATGAACTCCTTTTTAAACACACAAGTCAGACTCCATAATACGAAATGGAATATGCCTTCAAAAATGACTAGCCTAGATCCCTCATTATTTTTAGGAAAGTATTACTCTGTGATGTTCTTCATTTATAGTTTGCTTTCCTTTTCAGTCTGTAGTCTTTCAAAGTGCTTTTGACTCATTAATGGCAGTTTGCACCCAGAATCTGTTTACTGATGAAATCAAGGGCAAGTTTATTCTACTTGGACTTGTTTGCAACGTGATTAAGAATTAACATTGTGTTAAAAAGTGTCTGACTTACATTTTTAATTATATTAATTGCTTTGCAATTCATGCAACAACAGTGAAATCCAAGTTATGAGATATAGTTACCATTAAGTGGTATAAAATGGAAACCTCAACTAATCTCAAACAAAACCAGACAAGCTGTCATTATGACTGCTAATAGAGCTTGTTTACTCTAGTTCATTTAAAGTGGCTATAATCAATATTTTTTCTAATAACAATGCATCAAATGACAGCGTGTAATGAGACAGATGTCAGTCATAGTAATGAGCCTACAGAGACTCATCATCTGAATCGGTAGTCCCCCTATGGAGCAGCACAATAATAATAATCATCATCATCATCATCATCCAAAAGAGCACTGGATACTGAGATGCAGATCATCAGGACCAACGATAAGAATGTCAGTTTTATCTGAGTTTATTTTAAGTGCATTTGATGGCAATCTTTTTTTGTGTTGAATGACTAGAGAGGTTTGAAGTCTTGGTAGGCTTTACTGGGAGATACAGCTGTGTGTCATCAGCGCAGCGGTGGAATAAAATTTTGCGTTTATGCATAATGTGCATATATAATGAGAATAAAATCGGTCCCAATATCAACCCCTGAGGCACTCCACAATTTACCAAAGAGTGAGGGGAGAAATGGTCACCAACAAAAATTAAAATAAATAAATAAATTTTAAATTCAGATTTTCCAAATACAAACAAAATCACTTCTCAGCCGTCCCAGATTTACCAACACGGTGCTGCAGCCCCTCAATCAGAATTTTGTTTGTATCAAAAGCTGCACTCAAGTCTGACAGTACAAGGATGGAACATTCTCTAGTATCAGCTGTTCTTAAAAGATCATTTGTCATTGTAATAAGCAAGTCTCAGTACTGTAATGCCATCTAAAACCTGACTGAAATTTCTCATAAATGTTGTTTTGTCTCAACACATCAAGGAGTTGCAGGGGGATGGTTGTCTCAGGGAGCTTTGCAGTAAAAGTTAATTTTGAAATTGGCCTGTAATTGCTTCATTCTGATGGATCAAGGCTTTTTAATGAGTGGTTGCACACAGGCAGTCTACAAATATTCTGGGACACAGCCAGAGGATAAAGAATTGTTAATTATTGAGAGCAACCGAGGGGCAGACACATCCATTACTTCACAGAGAAATTTCAGAGGCATTTTATCTACAGGGCTTGAGGGGCGTCGGAGGTGCGCCACCGTAATCACATGCCCATTTCAAGAAACTGGCATGAAACTTAGCATGGTTGGTACAGGGGGCGTCAAAAAAAGAATCAGGAGCCACAATTTTTGATTGTGTCTCACTGATTTTAATCATTAAAAAGACTGGGGTTGTACTTATTACTGTGATTTAAAACAGAAATAGTTGGCCCTTGTGTTCATTAAAAGAAATCAACTTTTTCTTTAGTTGATAGTGTAGCTGAAGCCTTGTCTTCCTCCACCACCGTTCCACCCTTCTACATTCTCTTGTAAGAGTGCGAATGTCATTATTCATTCTGGATGCCAAACCTATACTGTGTAATTCTTGTCTTAGAAGGTGCAACAGAGTCTAAAGGGGATGTGCAAAGTTGGTTGAAGTCATTCATCAGCTTGTCTGTGTGGGCTGAGGAGTAGGATATACTATTGTTGGCTGGAAAAATGGCTGAAAACGCTGATGCAGTTTTCTCATTTAAATTGTCTGAGCACATTGTTTGAGCCTTGTTTACCATGTCACTTTTGAAAATCCAAATGAATGTTGATGTTGCTTTGTAACTGATGGATGTGTAAATAAGCAACTGTTTGCTTACATGTTTTTCATATCAACTTAAAAGGCAAAGATATGCCAATGTTTTGTTGCCCCCAAGTGGCCAAAAAAGATCAGTCATTGCAGGTTTAAAGATTTTAGAAGATGATTATTGGAACCAATAAGCAAACATGACATTCTTCTTCTTCACTTACATCCTGCCTCCTTCTCTCTTTTTGTCCAGAACATAGCATGGGTGAAGTCCTACAATATTTGCTTTGAGCTTGAAGACAGCAATGAGATCTTCACCCAGCTTTACAGAACACTCTTCCAGGTCATCAAGTAAGTCAAATTATCAAAAAGTCAAATGTAAAATTTGTGTCTATATTTATCATGGTGTATTATGTATGTATGCATTTTCACATCTTCTTCCTTCCTTCCTTCCTTTCTTGCTTTTTTAAGATTATTAAGAGCATGTTTGCCTTTAATGGACAATTGGCTTAGAAGCAGACAGGAAATGTGGGGAAATAGAGGGGGGTACAACAAGCAACAATGGAATTGAACTGGCAACACTCGGGTTATGTGGCAGGTGCAGCAACCGCTCAGCCACCAAGGCGCTCCACATTCCCTCCTTTATTTTGCTGCCGTAGTGCTTAATGACAGAAATTAGCCCTTGTAGCCCTCCCTAACACCTCAATCTGTCTCTGCTGCTACATCATGAAACCGCACAGTAGCAGTCCAGTTGTTTCTCTTTGATTACCCTCCCTCCTCTCCTCTCCTTCCTCCTAACCCCGCTCTCAATTTCACTCTGCTGAACACAACCTTGAGGGCTGAATTCTGCAGTACAGAATTTGGCTCTTCGCCATTGGAACAAAATTGTGGTTGTGTGTGTCAAGGTTGAGCCAGCACAATGCTTTTTTTTTATTATATAGGAAGAATCTAAGGAGGGCTGCTTTCCATTTGAAATATGTGCAGTGAGCTAGAAGGTGTAGGAGAATGCAGCCCTCACGTTTGTGTATGTGTGTAAGTGACACTTCCAGTGAATGGGAGGTAATGAGACTAGTAATGCCTGGCAGCATTGAGGACAGCAGTCGCAGAGATACAAATCTAGGTAATAAGCTTTACCTCCCGCTGTCATGCAGATCATTATGAGCAAGCACACCCACCTTCTGTGTGATCAGTGCATTGCAGTCTGTTTGGGTGAGGCCAGTTTGTTTTCAAAATGAGCGATCCAGCAAGTGAAAACCATACAAAATGCCTGCTGCCTGCAAAGCAAATCTTAGCCATGGTGCACAAATATAAAAATACAGACTCTTGTGCTGGATGCTTGATGTATTGACATTTTGATTTAAACCCAGTCAATTTTAAGTTGCTCTCCAAATAGGAACCAGTGTTAAATATTATATTTTAAGTTGTGCAGTGATGCCATCCTTGACCTTTGACCCTTCTTGCCTCGTTTCCCTAGCAATGGCCACAACCAGAAGGTGCACATGCACATGGTGGACCTGATGAGCTCCATCATCTGCGAGGGAGACACTGTATCGCAGGAGCTGTTGGACACTGTGTTGGTCAACCTGGTTCCGGCACACAAGGTATGATCACACAAAAAGCAACACAGTCATATATACACACATAATCCCACTGTGAATGTTTATACAAGTAGAAACAGCTCAGGACCAGACAGTCTGAAGTGAGTTGATATTGTCAGTAGACTGAAGCCAATATCATTTTCCATGCCCTGTAATTCAATGAGACCCCTGCAGGTGAGAGGAGGTAAAGCAGCTTTACAGTTTGTGCACATCTGTGGACATCTGTGCCTGCTACAATCGTCCTAATGGGATTCTCCGAGTGAAAAACAAGAAATGATCAATTACACCCTTATTTTTCACATGTTCGTATTTTCTTGTTGTTGTGTGCTATATGTTTTCTGCTCTGCTGTTTTATTCACCAACTATTGTTTCTGTCTGTCTAGAATTTGAATAAACAAGCATATGACCTGGCCAAAGCTCTGCTGAAGAGGACTGCTCAGGCTATCGAACCATACATCACCAATGTAAGATTCAATCTTTGACACATTCCTGTTTATTTTTGTCTTACATTTTGTACATCCTGATAGTCATAAAATATAGAAATGACACTTATCAGAACAGTTATTGGTGAAACGGTGCATAATGTAGCTTCAAAGTTTGTCTCATGTAGCCTAATGGGGAGAGCATGATACTAACCATAACAGCCATTCTAGAAATGTCTTGCGTATTTGCATTAGACATTATAATAGCTGTTGAACAAAAGAAACATTTGATGCATCCAAGTACACACATCGTATACATGCTGCTTCTGTGTGGGAAATTCTGATTTGATGAGGCTCCTGGAAAAGGGTGGAATGCTAGGTTTTGAGTTGCCTCACAACTGGAGGTTGACCTGGGTTAATGCAGAGCAGACGTGTGCTCGAGTAAAACACTAAATCCATACCAGCCCCAGAGCTGCTGGTCTCTACCTGATCTTTGACCTCACCATAGAGCAGGAGCAAGAAATGAGAACCTTTTTGTTGTACATCCTTAGTTCCACCCGTCTCTTGACAGCTGGTGTAATCTGAGTGTCTGTTTCATGCAGAGACATATGCAGATCCTCAAGAATGCCATGAAAGAGGAGCCATTTGTCAAAAAAATCACAGTTTGACATGGAGGACCATGTTGCATCTCTCTTTAGATTAGCATTAACCTTTTTTCCTCCCTCTGTGTCGTCATCAGTTCTTCAACCAGGTGCTAATGCTGGGGAAGACCTCGGTCAGCGATCTGTCCGAACACGTGTTTGACCTCATCTTGGAGCTTTACAACATAGACAGCCACCTGCTGCTGTCAGTGCTGCCACAGCTCGAGTTTAAACTGAAGGTATAGAAAGCATCACACTGCTTTGTGGATTTTCAAACCTGTAATGTATTATCTAGCTGACTCTGCCTAAATGGAGCCTTTAGCGCCATATCTTTATCATATCATGTTGTTAGTACTGTGTCGTTTGTGTAATGCACCTTGCTGCATTTTATTAGGATGCTTGACAGATAAATAAATTAGATTTTGTTGTAATATTAAAAGCAGAGATGGAAGCAGCAGCAGTGCTTGTGTTTATATCGGTATTATGAGTTTATCCACACACAAGACTACAAACTGGAATTCTCAGACCTATTACCCACAGAATTGCACATTTTCACTTTCTCTGCAGGTTTGTTGATTCATATTAGAAAGATAAAGAAGTCAGCCAGTCAGCATAATGTTGCCTCTGCAGTGTCTCATAAAGGCATCCTGCTGATGGATAACGCTCATTAACTGTTCAGAGGGAGTGTAGATCACTGCTGTCTCCTCAAAATAATAGCTGCGATAAAATCTCTCCCCCACAGACTACACACTCGCGCTCTGTCTCTCTCATGCTCGCTCATTCTTTGTCTCACCTTCACTCTTTTCATCTTTATCTCTCCTCGCTTGTTTTCTCTCCCCAATACTTTCCTTCTTTCATCCTCACTCCTTCCCACCTCTTGTCCTCCTTTGTCTTCACTTCTCATTGTTTCTGCCATTTCCTCTTCTTCGGCGCTCATTCTAAAACAAGATTGATACCAACGAAAGTGCTGCCTTTGTGTGTTCTGAAAATGGTAATGTTTCCAATGTAGTGCATGTAAATGAGTTGGCTTGTCTGTCCATAGGACACAGCCAAAGTCTGTGCATCATTTCTCTCTCTGTCTCTCTCCCCTTCCCTCTGTGTCTGCAGAGTAATGATAATGATGAGAGGCTGCAGGTGGTGAAGCTGCTGGCTAAGATGTTTGGAGCCAAGGACTCCGAGTTGGCCGCGCAGAACAAACCACTCTGGCAGTGTTACCTGGGCAGGTGGGTTTCAGAGTTGTGGCTATGATATCCAAAAATCCTTGAAATACCCCGATTTGATACTTTCAAAGAGGTACAGATCTTATTTTCTTTTCAACATGCAATTATTGTTTGTTATTGTCATTGTTGTAACTTATACATTCAGTGTGAAATATACTTGTTTTTTTAGATTCGTCTCTTGATTTGTGTCTTTTTTTTTGCGTTACAAAGTCTTGAATTTGGATTCCTGAGACACACAGTATGTGCATGCAGCAAACACCTGCTGGATTATTTATGTTTTTGCCTTCATGATTGTGCATGTCTTACCTTGCTGAGTTGCCAACATTAACATTCCTTTCTTCTCCCAAAAGGTTTAATGACATCCATGTGCCTATCAGACTGGAGTGTGTTAAGTTTGCCAGTCATTGTCTCATGAACCACCCGGACCTGGCCAAAGACCTCACAGGTAAATCAGCTGAAATGCTCGAGGTTGAGAATGCTTCAGCATTAAACCCGCTGTGGTCAGTGTTGATTTATTTTACCTCAGTATGGAGCTGATACTGCTCACAAGCTCTTAATAATAAGTTACAAACTTATTGTTCCGTTTGAGTGTGTGATTTGGAAGAAATGAGAAGCATTTGCTGGGTATGTTGTCTGTGTTCAAGGTGGCATTTTCTCTCACATCCTACACACTTGTTCCTGTTTTCTATCCCAGAATACTTGAGGGTCAGATCACATGACCCAGAGGAGGCCATTCGCCATGATGTCATTGTCTCTATTGTAACTGCTGCGAAGAAAGACTTGTCTCTCGTCAATGATGCTCTGCTCAATTTTGTAAAGGAGAGGACCTTGGACAAGAGAGTAAGTGGGCAAATATTGTGTATGCTTGAAAGTGTCAGCATGTTCTCATACTGTTTTTCAGTGTGCTGTATGTAGGCTGGGGTGATATGGCAAAAAGAGTTATATCATCATATCTTATGTGAAGTGTTAACATTGCTCCTTTTCAATGGTACCTGTTAAAGAAAAGCATCTGCATATGTGATGTGTCTGTTTGCAAAGGGGAAAGCACATAGTTATGCAACTGTTTGTTGCTGAGGTGCCTCTGGGGTCGCTCCAGGGGATGGGTCTAATTGCTGATGAGAGTGTATTCTAAGCGCTTACACTCTGCATGCTTTACTAGATAGTGCTTCAAATGATACATTTAGTTTTTTTGTAGTTGTGGTTTTTGAGTAAAGGGGGAGGAGCTTGGAGGACGCTGCTCATGTGGCAGCCAGCAGCAGGTGTTTTATGTCTCAGCATTTTAAATTTTACCAAATTTCCCCTGGTGGGATAACAAAGTTGGAATTGACTAGTTTGTGGTATCCCCCATGTTTGTTTGCACATGTTTTCAGACACTATAGACTACACGTTATATAATGTTGTTTATTGACTGCATGTTAACATTTCTGATTTCTTACTGAGTTAATGCCTAGCCCTAATTGTATGACAATTTTATCTCATAACTTCTCAATTAACTAGTCATAATTGGGAATGTCCCTCCCTTTATCTTCTCCTATCCGTCTTCATCAGTGGCGTGTACGTAAGGAAGCCATGATGGGCCTGGCATCGATCTACAGGAAGTACTCGCTGCAGGGAGAGGGAGGGAGGGAGGCCTCTAAACAGATTTCCTGGATCAAAGACAAGCTGCTCCATATCTACTACCAGAACAGCATCGATGACAGGTTTGTGCTCCTGTTTGTTATATTAAAACTGTAGGAAAATCAACACCTTCATGAATTTCAATGGAGCATTTAATACCCGGGGGCAAGTGTTTAACAGGCAGAGCATTTAAATCTGTTTCCTAAAAGATGCTGATTAGCCTCTCTGTGAGTTCCTTGAATGGGTTGCTCCTCATTTGCTCAACCACAGCTTCCATGTGTGCCTTGGGCTATTGGCAATGTACCTTTGGATTTCTGCACTTAATTTTGTTTGAATTTGTCTTATTCCATGGATAACCTGTCAACTCAATATGATTAATATTAATGATGACATCACATTGAGATACTTTACAGCAGACTTTGCCAGTGTGCCGAACACTTTTCACCTGCCTCAGACACTAACAGTAAAATTTTTTTTTAAAAGTCAGTCCTTCAGAATCCAAAGAGCTCTTGCTGCACTCAAACTATTTGTCACTGCAGTTTGAACAATCTAGAAGGAGAGATACCAATTTGGCCACCAACAGGAGCCTCGAGGCACCATGATGTTTTTTTGTCAATCGAGCAGCCAGACAGCACTCTGCTGCATCGCTCACTTCACTTTGAACAGGAAACTTTGGTGTGTTATTGTTTTTCCACCTGCACACAGCACCACTCTGTGGGGGCTGTTGAAAGTCATTCTGCAAAATGTCACTAGCTGAAAGTAGAAAGTAGATGAACCATGTTGAGGCAAAGTGGCCACCTCCAGAAAAAAAATCTTAATGATAAAACACACAGAAAACCTCCATGAAACATTAGCATCTCAGATGGAGTTATCCTTTGAACCGCTCTGCTGCAGTGGAGCTGCTCGGCTGCCAACAGGAAAAGTCTGTATTGTAACAGGCAGTTCCTGTGTATGAGTGTGTGTAACTGTATGAAACTTAAGCAGGGCAGCATTGAAATACTCATGCACGCTCAGCAGATTCTCCCTTTAAAACCTCCTATTCAAAATTTAAGACCACAGAGTGTCTAAAAATGTCTTTTTATTATGAGAGGTCTTAAAATGTGAGCTTATGCCTGGACTGATGAGAAATCTATTTAATGAGACAGTCACTGATATATTTGGTGAGGGACTATAATCTCATTCACGCATAAATATTTGATAATGAGAAGAAAAATTCAACTGGGAACTTAGGGCTGTGCGATATGATGGAAAAATGGTTTCATTATTGTTGCGTCTTTACAACAATATTTTTCATCATTTGGACAGCACTTTGCATTCTTCCACACGGCACAGATGCAGGCAAGAAATTTGCATGAAGGCAACCCAAACAAACATTGAGGAGAGAGAGCGTGACACAGAACTTATTATTGTTCAGAACAGGAGAAGGACTCTGCCCTGCCAAGACATGACGAGGGGCTTGTAGCTAAAAGAGGGGCTACTCTGTTGCATGGATGTGGTTTGGTCCAGTCTGACACGGACCAGAAAACTGTACTTTGCAAATTATGCAGCAAACCAGTCTCCTACAGGCCCTCAACAGACCCAAACTCCACTAACCCAAGGTTCTAAACAAAAGGATAAAACTATCAAATATGAGTATTATGTAATAAGAAATGGGCCTTTTCATGTGGACTATTCATCCATTGAATTTCCAGAAATTGTGCTATATTGTGATGTGTTTTGTTATCTGGATATGAAATGACTTGTATCAGGATATGAGATTTTGAGAGAACTTATAAAATTGATTTGTTTTTGTTTATTTACTTACTTTACTTGCTTTTTTCCATCACTTTTTCCTAAGCCGCCTTAATTTCTGATCCTGGTGTAGATAATCCTATTTAACAAATCTAATGGTATTTTAATGAGTGAGTTCTCAGCTGAAGCCCTTAAAATAAGCAGGTATTCTTCATTATAATCTAAATTTCTCCTTCAATATTTCCCTCTGTGTGCACAGGTTGCTGGTGGAGCGGGTCTTTGCCCAGTACATGGTTCCTCACAACCTGGAGACGACTGAACGGATGAAGTGTCTTTATTACCTGTATGCCACCCTGGACACAAATGCTGTCAAGTAAGTCCTTCTCACAGACGTAAGATGAAAGACAGTAGCGAAATGTGAAGGTTTGGAAAAGGTTGTCTCAAGATAACATCAAGTTTGAACTGTGTGGACGAAATGTTCAGAAGGAAGGGCTTTATTTTCCTCCCCTGTGCCCCTCAGAGCTTTGAATGAGATGTGGAAGTGCCAGAACCTGCTGAGACACCATGTCAAGGACCTGCTGGACTTAATCAAAAAACCCAAGGTAAGTTGGACTGAAACACACTATAAAAAGCTAAAAGTTTAATACACCCTCATCTCATGTTTCTAAACTATTTTTCCTGTTTCCTGTTCCTTGTTTATGTATTTGTTGCAGTCCGAAGCATCGAGCAAGGCCGTCTTCGCCAAAGTCATGGTGATCACAAGTAAGCGATCTCACGCATTAAAACGAGTTGTTAGTGTAGCTTAAGAGGGGATAAAAGAACAACATTTCTAATGAAGTTGCTGAAGCAGGATGACATCAGCTTTTAATTCTGTGTGTCTTTAGGGAATCTGCCAGACCCAGGCAAGGCTCAGGACTTTGTGAAGAAGCTGGCTCAGGTCCTGGATGATGACGAGCGGATCAGAGATCAGTTGGAAACCTTGGTCAGCCCCTCCTGCTCCTGCAAGCAAGCCGAAGTCTGTGTGGTGAGTATTGACGTTTGTGTCCGAGATCACAGTGCAGTGCCCTCTAATTGAAATGCTGTCATCCCTCCACCGACTTTGTTTTTAGTCTAATTGATACCCTTAAAGTTTTGGTAACCTTAGATTTGTTGGACTCCAGAAACATTTTCTCGAATGTCTCAAACAGGGCATATTGTACTTTAAAGTACGAGAAAGGAAAACCTCTTAACTTTAGTAGTGTAGTATTGAGCCTTGAGTCAGTATTTGAAATTACAAAAGGTTGTTAAATTTGGTACAAATTATGAATTACTCTGCAGTAATATCTTAGCTCAAATGAATATACTCTATCCATAATATATCTTGAGTTGTGAGGATTTGAAAGGTGTCTGTAAATGAGTTTTGATAGTGAGGAAGAGTGTTTTCTGTTCTCTCTCCGACTACATGAATGATGGATTTCCAAATTTTTACGTCAGTTTCATCATTTAATGTTATTAGAAAGCAAATTCTGTTGCCTGTTATATATCTGACACAAACATTGAATGACAGAATGTTGCATGAATGAACACTGGAAATACACAGAGATACTGTTGGCCAGATGATTATTATGTGAAGGTTTCTGCCACAGTTGCACTGAGAGGAGAAAATAGCTTTTATAGACTTATCTGATATGAGAAGATTTTTCTCTCCAGTGCCTTCATTGTCTCTTTCACATTGTTTCCTAGTTATTAAACTGATTTTGTGCATTAAAGATGATGGAGATATTAAAATAATTACAGTGGTGTTAAAGTGAAACAAGACACGCGTCTCTCTCTCTCTCGATGACATTCAGTTCAGGCTTGTGTGTTCAAATGATACAGAAATATTACAAGATCTGACCTAGTAAGATTGTCACCTTTTTATGTTATCATGACCGGGGGTTTATTAAGACATAAAGTGAACATGGTAAATGACCTTCAGATTAAATGTATTGGAGTCCAACAGGTAAAGTATGACATTAAGTGCTTGTGGTTTTAGAGAACTAGTTGGGTCCATAGAATCTTGCAGTCTAAAAAATTACAAGTGTGATACAGTGGGATTGTCAGTAATGCCAGTATCATTATTTTGATTAATTTCTTTATTATTTGTCACCTTTTCAGCGAGACATCACTAAAAAGCTCGGCAGCCCCAAACAGCCCAGCAATCCCTTCCTGGAAATGGTCAAGTTCCTGCTGGAGAGAATCGCTCCTGTACACATCGACACAGAGTCCATCAGGTGTGTGTGTGTGTGTGTGTGTGTGTGTGTGTGTGTGTGTGTGTGTGTGTGTGTGTCCCATAATACAAACTTTCAGGTCACTTTAAGGCTTCACATGTCAGTGATATTTGATTCAGTTGTGCGGTATTTGATTATTTTTTTTTATCTCTCTCTTTCATCAATCAGTGCTTTGATAAAACAGGTTAACAAATCTATAGACGGAACAGCTGATGATGAGGAGGAAGGTGTCCCCACTGAAGAGGCCATCAGAGCAGGACTGGAGCTGCTGAAGGTAAAAGCCTAACATCAGCTGGGTTCCACTCTCAATATCTGCATCCATCTACAAAATGTCATGATGAATACAAGGGTTGTCATTGTATTATCTCATGTTGGTCCTCCAGTTAACAAAATGCAGTTCTACTATTACATATTTATTAGACATCATGCCCTTTGTTTTCATCCCACACAGGTGCTGTCGTTCACACACCCGGTGTCGTTCCACTCAGCAGAAACTTTTGAGTCCCTGTTGGGTTGTCTGAAGATGGATGATGAGAAGGTCGCCGAGGCTGCGCTGCAGATCTTCAAGAACACAGGCAGCAAGATGGAAGAGAGTTTTCCTCATATCAAATCGTACGTGTCATGGCCCGATTGATGCTGTTATTAGTTCTCTAGCTTACAGCAGGATGTATGCAGTCACACTCTATTTAATCATACATATAAACATTGTGGTTATTCATATTTTGGACTGAAACACTTGCCTTGAGCGTGCTGCACTCTTCATGACTTATGACAATGCTTCCTATGGTTTGTAATGGTGCCCTCCTTCTTGCTCCCCCAAGTGTTTTGCTGCCAGTACTACAGGCCAAAGCCAAGAGAGGCCCCCCTCGCCAGGCCAAATATGCCATCCACTGCATCAACGCCATGTTCACCAACAGAGATACACACTTCGCCCAGATCTTTGAGGTGAGTCAGCCCCATTGTTTTAGTTTTATACTTACTCATAAAAGACTTCACACCTTAAGGTGAACTCAGTATCTGTTTCAGCTACAATAAGTACATCATGGAAATGAAAAGATGCAACACTGATGCATCTGAATTTTGCTATGGCACTAAAACAAGAATGATGACCACACCTGTTCCTCCCAAACTTAAACTAATTTTTACACATTTTACAGCTACAACAGCTCTTGTTTACATTTACAGCCGTTTTTAATTATTTAAACAGTTATTAACTACTCTTAAACAGTTTTTATTTTGCACTGTCTTAGTCAACTATTAGTAACTCTTCATGGACCTGCGCTGCTTGTACATGCACTTTATGTAGTCTCCATGGTAGAGGAACATCCTGGAGAAACGTTGTTGTTTCTTTTTGACAATGACCATAAAGACAGTCCTTTTTGCCAACAGTAGTAGATCTGCATGTCTGACCAAGGATAAAACAGTCAATGAAACATCATGTGTTTGTGTCTCTCCAGCCTCTGCACAAAGGCCTGGACCCTGCTAACCTGGAGCAGCTCATCACTCCTTTGACCACCCTGGGTCACCTGGCTCAGCTGGCCCCAGAACAGTTTGCTGCACCACTCAAATCTCTAGTCGCTAACTTCATTGTGAAGGATCTGCTCATGAACGACAGGGTACGCACATCATCATATACCAGGCTCATGTTGAGAGTCAGGGCTCCTTTTAATATTAAGCAAATGTCAGTTATTTGTTCTTAAGAACTACAAATCCAGCTTCATTGTTTATTTGAAAACAGTACTGCTCCAGTGTCCCAAAAACTGTTCTAGGATCAGTATTTCTGCTGTCTGTCTGTTCATGTCACATGAAGGAAGTCTTACAGTATTATCTGTGTTGTCTGTAGATCCCAGGCAAAAAGACAACCAAACTTTGGGTTCCTGATGATGAGGTGTCCCCGGAGACTCTGGCCAAGGTCAGCAGTGCACCCTCGTGTATCTCTTAAAATCTGTACTTTCAGAGACACAGTTGTCATTTTAATTATCATATCATCACAATCTTGCCTTATTTATTTACCCTAACAAGTAAAAGGTGAGGCATCTCCCCTGATTTTGAACCGTGTAACTCCACTGATGCACTATTGTTGCCCCATGAATGATTTTTGACCTTTTACCCTCCTCCGTTTAGATCCAGGGCATAAAGCTGATGGTGAGGTGGTTACTAGGCGTGAAGAACAACCAGAGCAAATCGGGCAACTCCACCCTGAGGATGCTGACTGCTATTCTGCACAGTGACGGAGACCTAACCGAGCAGGGCAGGATGGGGTAAACAACAAAGGCCGTTCTTCTTTATTAGACAAACCTTAAGGTCCTGTGTGTGTCAGCCACAGAGAAAGCTTTGTCTTCAGATTATAATCATGTAATATTCAGTGAAGCGCTGGATTTTAATGTTGTTGTTATTGTCGAGCCTGAGGGGGATGTCAGTGTAAACACATTTGCAGACATATAAAAAAAAATAGAAATCCTTGTTTACTCTGTCTCCTCTGCCTCCTTCCCCTCATCCTCCAGTAAACCAGACATGTCGAGGCTGCGGCTGGCAGCAGCGTGTGCCCTGCTGAAACTGGCACAGGAGCCCTGCTATCATGAAATCATCACACTGGAGCAGTATCAGCTGTGTGCGCTCGTCATCAACGTAAGAACCACCACAAGCCTCCTATTTTCATGTAAAGCTCATGCTCCTTTTAGGCCTCTGCATCTGATTTTCTGGTGTTGTGGTTTTGATTTTATATTGTTTTGAAATGAGGCACTGCCATTGGGTATAATTTTCTCCCTCCCCATATTTCTCTAAACCATTTCATCATCTGTCTCCTCCTCCTAATTATCACTGTTTTTCTGTTCATCTTTCTCTTCGCTCTCTAGGATGAGTGCTACCAGGTGCGACAGTGTTTTTCCCAGAAGCTCCACCGGGGCCTGTGCCGCCTCCGTCTGCCTCTGGAATACATGGCAGTGTTCGCTTTGTGTGCCAAGGACCCCGTTAAAGAGAGGAGGGCTCACGCTCGCCAGTGCCTGGTGAAAAACGTCAACATACGCAGAGAGTACCTCAAACAGCATGCAGCCATCAGTGGTAAATAAACTGAACAAAATCTGACTCTGTGGCATGAGACACACCCTTCATTGTTTAATTTGCATCCTCTACATTGTATTTATCTATTAAGGCAGGTATAAAAATAAGTGATATGACTATAACAAAGAAATTGACCTGAGGAAAATCTTTTGCTTTGCTTCTAGTGCTATTCAGTGCACGTGGCAGTAATCATTAGCACCGTTGTGATGAGGGAGTACTGCTGTAATATTTGCCTTGTGTGTGTGCCAACAGACAAGCTGTTCTCTCTGCTGCCGGAGTATGTGGTGCCCTACACCATCCACCTGCTGGCACACGACCCAGACTACGTCAAAGTACAGGACATCGAGCAGCTCAAAGAAATTAAAGAGTAAGTGGTGGATGGGAAAGCTGTTGGTCGCTGATAACACTGATGATAAAAGGAAAATGAGAAATACACTTGTTATAAATTAAACATGCGGCTATGTTGGCTATAAAAACACTAAGCACTGAATAATCACTTTTGCCCCTACAGAGAATACTCGACGCTATTACCATTTTATTATTGCCATTACTCATAAATTGCTTTTGTCAAACTTCCCTTCCTTGTCAGGGCTCTGTGGTTTGTCCTTGAGATCATCATGGCCAAGAATGAGAACAACAGCCACGCCTTCATTAGGAAAATGGTGGAAAATATCAAACAGACGAAAGATGCCCAGGCCCCCAGCGATCCCAAAACCAACGAGGTACACATCAATATATAATATATAGAAAATCTGTATTCACTGCCTTAACAACCATCCTGAGTACCAGCCTTTTGTGTCTCCCCTGTACAGAAACTCTACACAGTGTGTGACGTCGCCATGCACATTATCATGTCAAAGAGCACCACCTACAGCCTGGAGTCCCCGAAAGACCCTGTGCTGCCCTCATGCTTCTTCACCAAACCCGACAAGGTTGGTGGTCTCCATTGGAAAGTGTTTCCCAGACAGTCTTAAATATTTTATTTCCAGCGAAGCAGTTTCTTTCGTGTTCTTTGTTTTGATGTATATTAATAGCAGCCACTGAGCTGCAAGTTAGATCTGCAAAACATTTTCTTTTCGTTGACTTTTCAAATGATGAGTCAAGTTGCACATACTGTTTTAAGGGTTATAGGTACTAATGCATGCACCTCTGTGAAAAGTATTAATTAAAAGATAAATACAGATAACTTGTATTTTCCTGGTTATGGCAGCTGGTAATAACCTAGTTTTTAGTGTCTGCACCACAGTTTTTTGTGTAAACACAGGCTTGTTTCAAGAGGAATTATCAACGTGCTGGCACACATTTTAACTAATTAGATTGTTCAGCAGAAGCAAACCTTCTTCTCATAATCCTTAGCTTGTGTTTCAGGGGTTTTTTAATTTGTTGTTCTCTTCACATTAACAAACACTATAATATAGCATTGTTCTCTGTTTCAGAATTTCAGCAACACAAAAAATTATCTCCCACCAGAGATGAAGTCATTCTTCACACCAGGAAAGGTAAGTTTAATCAAACCTCTTCATCATTACTTTGTTTTGCCCGGATGGAACACACATCAAACTGAAACTCACGTCATCTCTCCCTCCTCCAGCCCAAGTCGGCCAACGTTTTGGGTGCAGTAAACAAGCCGCTGTCTTCGGCAGGGAAACAGCTTCAGAGTAAAGCTTCTCGTATGGAGACTGCCAGCAACGACGACTCCTCGTCCAACCCAGGCTCCCCGCAACGCAGCAAGACCAGGTATAAGACATGTAATGCAAAGACACACTCCTCTAAAGACTTTGATGTTAACAAGACTTTACCCAGCTTAAGCGTTGTGAGATTAAGAGGCTAAACCATCCAGGTCCAGAACCTAGGTCTCTGAACCTACATATGAATGGAAAATAAAGACCTATGATCAGAGACACAGGACCACAGAAGGAGGTGGCTTTTGTATCCTGTTGCACCTTGAGTTGTATATAAAATAGTAACCATTAATAATTACTGTGTTTCAGGCATGACAGCACAGAAATGGATCATAGTGAAAACGAGGACATCACCCTAAAGAGAGCAGACAGCACTGACAAGGTATTAAAACCTCTTTATACACTGATATAATATCTACTGTGATGTGAGACTGGTTATTATAAGACAGCAACAGAGCTTCAGTGTTGTCTTTTCACGGTCTTCGGCTGGTTTTATAATTGAAAGTTATTTGTGTGTTTTATCAGAATGGAAATGAACATCTGCTTGGTCGTCATATCCACATTACTAATGAGAGTTTCTCGAACCATTTTGTGTCCAGTAATCATCCCCAAAAATATCACATTATTGACTTCCAAACTGATGGAATATCTTCTGTTATCAGAATCTCCCAGCCACAGTCTTCTTGAAATTGTTCATCTCTCCAGTTGAATAGATCTCTGGGATTGTTATATTTTTATTATATTTGCACAACCCTATTTCTAAGAACTGAAGCTTGATTTCCATCGTGTTACTGTAATTAAGTAGAGCACCCATGACACCAATAGAATAAACAGGCAAGAATGAAATGGCTTTTGTATACAATAATGGCAAATTTGGAGAAGCTGGAGTATTGTAAGTAATGAAAAACTAACATGTTTTATAGTATGACTGCACAAATAAACGAAAAGCGTCATCTGAAATGACACCACGGCGTAGGACAAGTAGAAATGGGCTGCGTTGCTGTGATCCAGTTAAGTGTTGCAGTCATAAACCCTTGTGTGTCTGTGTTTTGATTCTACTGTGCAAACACCAGCTGGATTGAAGTCAAGATAGGATTAGCAAGTACATGTTGTGTCAACTATCATTAACAGCCTCCCAACCTGTTACGTATTAGTTCTCAATCTATATAGTTTAGCAATTTTCTGTTCAAAAAGTCAAAAATAAAGGTTTCCGCTATCAAAAAATATCAATGTTCCATATTTTTCAAATGTTTTTTTTAAATGTACTTATGTACTTATTATACTTACATGTTTTTTTTTTAATCTTGTTTCTCATATTCATTTATGTAGATGGTGGGTTTTAAGTCCGCCATCAGCTCTTATCAACCATGTGTTCTTTCTTTCACAGGATATCGAAAAGCCCCGCGGTCGCAAACGTGCCGTGCCCTCCAGCGACGACCAGGACAGCAAGCCAAAGCGTGGACGCAAGAAGGCGCCGGCCAACACGACCACGGCGGCCGAGTCCGAGGACCAGTGGGACGAGGACAACCGGCCAGAGGATGAACAAAACAGCCCGCCGAAGAAAGGACGCAGGGGCCGGCCTCCAAAGTCTGCCACCGCCAGCCAGGACACACCTTCCAAGGGAAAGAGGGGAAGAAAGAAGGCAGCTCCCCCACCAGAGGATGATGAGGAAGAGGAGGAAGAGGAGAGGGGGGAGGAGGAAGCAGAGGATGAGGAGGACGAGGATGACAGGAGCAGTGAAAACATGGAGTTGAAGACCAGAGGAGGAAGACAAGCCAGAGCGCCACGGCGATCACAAGGGTAAGACACAGAAAAAACCCTCCCTGTGTGCAGTGAATACAGACAGAGAAGTTGGATGAGCCTCACTAACAACATCTGCTGTTTGCACTCAGATCTCTGGCAAGATTCATTTTTGACTCAAACTCTGGTTTGCATTTTGTCTTTGTTAACAGCTCGGAGTCAGCAGAGTCCACACCACAGAAGAGGAGAGGACGTCCACCCAAATCAGCTCAGCCGGCTGCCAAGAAACCAGTGTAAGATGCGCACAAGCTTTGTGATTGTCCAGGCTTTTTACATGAACTGCAGCACACAGTTTCTGCATTTTCCTTCTGGGATTGGGAATATTGGTTGTGTTTGGGTAATTTAACTGAAATGGACAAGCCTAGTAAAATCTTTCTTGAGAAAAAAATTCTTGGCACAATGTCAACCTATTAGAAAATTTCCAGTTTTCGCAAAATAACTTGTCTGAATAATATCTCAATATATTTAGGCTATGCTGCAATATACAATATATATCTCAATAAATGAATTTTTCTCTAAAGTAACATACTGTAAATTTACAAATGGTAGCTGAGGCCAGAGGATAGAGGGGACCAGGGACCAGTCGAATATCTATAGATCTAGTCTTTGACTTAAATATAACTTTAAGTAAGACTTGCTATAGACATTTAAATTTTACCTGTTGCATAAAACTTCACTGAGAGACAAATGTAAGACTGAATAATCCTGTCGTTAAAAGTATTGCGCATGAAATAAGACACTTCACAGAAGAGGAAAACTGGCAGATGCAACAGCGACACTTAGTGGCAGACGAGGAACCATTTTACACCTGCTGACAAAAATACTGCAAGAAGTGTTATTTAGTAGTTTTGATCAACTCCAATCTGAAACACCATCGCAAAACCTGCAATATTACACAGACCGTCGTGAGCGAGCAGAGCAAATGAGACGGGTGACGACAGCAGCACTGTGACTGAGTGAGAGGAGGTTATGTGGATACTGCAGTGGTGTGTGTGTCAACATAGAGCTCCAAGTCAGGCTAAAGTCTAATAGTGGTTCAGAGCAGCAGAAGTGAAAACTCAAATATGACGTTTATTTGCCGCATCACTCATCAATTGATACTCAGATATATGGACTATATTCAAGATATCACCCACCCCCAGATGGGACAGATTATTTTGGTTCATCATGAAGTGCATCAGAATCTATTTTACAAGTGACTTGTGTGGTGACAGTGTGGTGTGTAACTTACTGATTTACCTGCCAAAGATGCTTCCTACTAACATTTGGCACCTGGTCAGTTATATTTTGAGAGATTTTAAGTAAGAAAAATTCTCTTTGGTGGGTGGCAGAGGTGTGTTTTCATCATGTTTCTACATTTATGAATGTCTCTCTGCTCCATGTTGTGACACTCTGATTCACTGTGTATCCCCTCTGTGGTATCCAGGCGTGGTGGGCGATCGAAGGCAGCTGCTCCTAAAGACGACTCTGAGGAAGAAGACGAAGAAGAGGAGGAGGAGCAGGAGGACGAGCCAACACCAAAGGTAGTCAAAGTGTCACATGAATCATATCTGGGAATCCTGGGGTTTAGACTAATTTAAGAAGCATGGAAGAATTTAGAAAAGCAGTTTCCTGTCCAGAGTTTTCATCCTACTGTTTTTCCCCCCTTCTCCCTCAGGGTCGCAAGAAGGCAGCAGGGCGAAGAAGATGAGCTAAAAAATGATGGACAAACGAAGAGTGCGCGTCTACTCTAAAGTCATGGAGGAATGACGTAGGGAAGAAAATATGGACATTGAACTTTTTAAACTTTTCATACGCCGACGCTCCTACTGTTACACAAATTCACACACTTGCATATACCACATGCACACTACATCAGTACATCCGTATCATCAGCTGTGGGTTGTTGCATTGTGATGATGTTCGCCACATTAAGTAGAAATCATTTTAACAGAAAAACAAAAAAAGATCACTCTTGTAAATAGTCTCTTATGTCTGTTTCATGTTCTGTTGTTGTGTTTGATGCTGACTGGGGGGATGTTGTATAGCCTTTACCCGCCGATATTATTAAAGTGCTCCCATAAAGCAATATTGCTTATCAGTCATTCCCTCTGTGTCACACTTTTTAAAACTGAAAGAGATTAAACATTATCCTTTTTTTGTGACGTTAATTGTGTCATTTTACTTTTAAAGAAAACATGCATTTTTTGTTTACAGTTCTGTATATTGATACCTTTTTTTTTTTTTTTTACCATGTATTGAAAAAGTTAAAAAAATGTCAGAAACCTGTCCAAATGTAGAGTTGCCTCTGGAAATGATTGTAGTGTGCATCTCATTTTTAGGTTTGTACTTATTGTAGATGGAAGTCATGAGCAGCTGTGGTTGTAGTGTTTGTCACTGCTGGTTAACTTGGCCTCACATCCACCCAGTCAGATCCTCCGTTGTATCAATATAATTCTCTATAAAACCTGACGTGTTCGATTTCTCTTTATTTCACTGTGAAGTCTTGGATGAAGCAGTTTGCTTGATGACATATTCAGATGTGATGCCTTCAGTCAGAAGGTCAGAAGAGCTTTAAGTCAGATGATTGATCCTGTTTGGGCAAAAGTTCAGTAACAATATTTTTTCAAAATCTCTATAATTTAGCATTTTAAAAGCATTGTTGTCCTTCCCTGCATATGTTGCCTTTGAACATGTTCCAAGGTAAGTAAAGGATAATCCAGATACCTTCAATATACACTTTCATACACTGATTCCAAAAGACACTGCAATCCATAAATAAAACTGTGATAATTTCCTCATCCTTTTTGACATATACTCAATTGAAAACTGTACAAAGATGATATATTTAATGTTTGACCTCATCAGCTTCATTGATTTTGTAAATATGTGCTTATTCTGAATTTGATGGCAGCAACATGTTTCAAACAAGTTGGGACAGGAGCAACAAAAGACTGAAAGTTGTGGACTGATCCAAAAACACCTGTTTGGATCATTCCACAGGTAAACAGGTTCATTAGTAACAGGTGATAGTATCATGATTGGGTATGAAAGGTTCATCCTGGAAAGACTCAGTTGTTCACAAGCAAGGATGGAGAGAGGTTCACCACTTTGTCAAACACGACTGTGTAAAGGAGATTACTACATGGGCTCAAGAACACTTGGTAAAAGTGTGTAGTGGATTTGGATTCACGCAAGTATGATAAACATTTCTTATTAAGTTTGTGTGTCACTGTAGGAAAAGCACAGGTGTAAACAATTGAATGATGGATGAATTTGATTTGGTTGTTTCAGTTTCTTGTGAATGTTGACTGATTGTTGTCAGTAACACCTGTGCTTAAGAGAGGTCAAACGTCACGTCGGAGAGAAATTGGCCTCTGCAGTTAAAGGTGTTCTGTTTTATATCAACAGGAGCTGATACATTATTTGTGCTTTGTATGTAATTAACTTGAATTTCTTCTGGCTGTGAACAGCTCTTCCATCTCCTCTATGAACTGAGGGAAAATAGTGTACAACATCAACAGCATGGTCAGAAATCAAGTGCTTTTTAGGATGTCATTTGTCAAGTGTGACCACAGCACATATTCAAAACCTTTAGAATTAGAATATAATGTGGATCTGGGACACAGCTCATGTGTTAAAATAGACATAGTGAAATGTCTGTCAAGTGTAACTTTGGAGCTGATCATTTTTAAAAATACAGAAATTTGTAGTTCATTCAATGGTGTGTCCAAAAACTGTCCACCATGTAAGAACTGTTTTACATGACCCAGCACACTATATGTTTGATGTAGATGAAAACTAATCAACTGGCTGAATAATTAAACTTCTCAGTAGTGTTAAGATTTATTTTACACAATTAAACGTTTGTAAATCTAATGAACTGTGCAAATGCTTCCATTAAGCAACACTTTCTGCTATTCACTTAAACTTGATTAAACAGCACAGCTTCTTCTTGGTTTGAGATTTTGTGTAAATGTTAAGTATTTTTTCCATCCAAATACTGTTATCATGTCAGACCCTCTCTGCTTCCCCTCCATTTCATTATTTGCAGTGTGAGCACTGAGTTTGACCACACGTTGCAAACAGTTTGTCCTCTCAGGCTGCCAAGCGTCTCTCGATGGTCTTCTTCCTGTGTTTTTATATATGGAGACCATCAGGGCTCTACATTGCTTATGCATGTACACTTGAGATGGGAACTTTCCAGTGCTGCTCAGCCCGGTGGAAAAACACCCACACACCACGTTCTGCCCCTGGTTATGATCCATGACAGGCCATAATCACATGCTGCTCAGCTGCCAGGTGAGTGTGTTTTCCTGCATCAGACCAACCTGCCTTTCAAAGCAAAAGCAAAGAATGACTACATTTCCTCACGTCCGTCACAGGCTGAGCCGAACGTTACGGAGAAGCAGCGTTGGTGCTGTGTGCAATGTTCCTGTTTAACTTCACTGAATGTCAGTAAATGTCTGCACATTTGATTGTACTTGTGTAATTCTTTGAAGAGAGAGTTGATCAGGCCTCCCTGAATGCCATTAGTCTGAGTTTCAGCAAGAGAAGCTTAAGTCTGAGAAACTGAATCCTTTGTTTTTAGCAAGAACATTAACAAATATTGTCCATCTGACATTTAAGATTAAAAATGTTGATTTAGGAATCATCAGGATTATCCAGATTATTGGTTGAACCCTGATAGCAGATCACTTGGAGGATGCAGGGATCCTTCTTTTTTAACTTGTGCTGTCAAAAGGAGATTGGCAGCTAAATAGATAAATAACCAAACTATGGAGGCCAGGGGACACAAAACTTTCACAACCAAACCATCTGCCCTTAAAGTGACCGCTTCATTTTCATCCCATCATTGTGTATGGTTAAAAAAAAGATATGGCTGTGATATATTTTCACATTTATTTACGCATTTATGTTTAATGAATTTGCTGCCAGTATGTTCTATTATGGAGTAAAAAGGTTCTATGAAAGAAGTTTGATAATGACATTTTTATAAACATTTTCATCCTCATGAATAATGAAGCTGTTGATTTTTCTCAAATGTATTCACAATTCACAAATCTCAAACTGTGAAAGGTGTCGATCACAAATTTAAATCCCCAGGTGACACCTTCAAGATGTCAGTCTAAGCTTCAAATAGATTCTACAATGGTATAAAAGAAAGAGAGGCAGAAAATTAACACCATGCAGAAACTGGACGGAGGGAATATTTGGCTTTCTGTCGTGAAAATTCTTTTAACAATAAAGACAGATAGATACAGACTTAATATCTCAAAGCTTACCTGTCCACAAAATGTAAATATTGACCTGGGCTGTGTCTCCTCAAGCTGAGAGCTGATGGTTTATGACTTTATTCCAGCACACACACACACACGTCCTCAGATATTCACTCAGGTGCTGTAAGGACCAAGATGTTCAGCAGTAAGAGGTCAGAGTTTCCAAGCAACAGAGTTGAGAGCAGGTAGATGAGGAAGTGATGTGTCCATGTTTGAGTGTCTCCTCCTCCCCCCCTCATCATCTCCTGCCTGAACTTGATCCAGTGAGAGATGCAGATGAGTTTTATTTCTGCTGCTGACATGTGACATTGAAATGAGATTACCTGCCAGCAGAGGATGTACGATAATGGAGTTGGTACTGGGATCATATTAAGGCCTCGTGCACCTGGGTCACTCTCCTGCCTCTGAAAGCACAACTGAGGCTTTACTTAAACAAAAATAAATTCATTTAACACGAGCACTTCTTATTTATGCCCTGTGTGTCCCCACTTTGGTCTCTTGTTGTGCCTGGAGACCTTTGTGCGTCAGGTGCTTTGGCTAATAATTGATAGATTTGTATTGCAGCTGGTGGTGGGTTCACCGCTGGTTGTATTAACCATCATCCACATTATTATTATTATTATTATTATTATAATAGGTGTTGTTATTGTTTGTATTACTATATTATTATAATTATTAGAACACAATCTCCTCAAGGTGCAGGCTGCAAAAAGTGTTGACAAGATTATTATTATTATTATTATTTTTATCCTCTTCATCTTGTCATTATTATTATTATTATGAGTAGCAGTAGTAGTAGTAGTATTGGTATTAGTATTGTTGTTATTATTATTATTATTACTATTATTATTGCTATTGTTGTTACTATTATCTTCATCATCTTGTCATTGTTACTAGTCATTATTTGTGTTGTTGTTATTATTATTTCCATTAGTAGTAGTAGTAGTAGTATTATCTTCTTCATCTTGTCATTGTTAGTGTTATTAGTGTTGTTGTTGTTGTTGTTGTGTGTATGTCATGTCAGAAGTGTTTGCAGCTGCAGTGTAGTTTTCTCACTGTGTTTGGTCCCTGACTCTCCTCACCACGCTGTCCCCGCAGACCTTTGTGCGTCAGGTGCTCGGGCTAATAATTGACAGGCTCGTCTTGCAGCTGCTGGTGGCTTCACAGCTGGCTGCACTCCTCGGGCTGCCTTGCTCAAACGCAGCCTGGCCTGAGCACACCTGGACGGCAGAGTCCAGCTGTGACCCGCACCATGCGCCCCGCGTGCGCCCTCGTGGCCCAGCTGCTGCTCACCTGCGTGGCCGCGAAGCCCAACGCGGGTCTGAGGACGTGGGGTCGCTTCAGTAAACTGCCTTACCCCGGGGACAAAGCCTTCCTCTACGACACCTTCCCCCGGGGCTTCATGTGGGCGGTGGGCACGGCGGCCTACCAGGTGGAGGGCGCCTTCGAGAAGGACGGGAAGGGCCTCTCCATCTGGGACACCTTCACCCGCGGGGGGAACCGGATGGCCACCGGGGACGTGGGCAGCGACAGCTACCACAACCTCCACGCAGACATCCGGGCCATCCGGCAGCTGGGGGTCAGCCACTACCGCTTCTCCCTGTCCTGGGCCCGGATCTTCCCCAACGGCACCAGGGGGAGCTTGAACGAGGCGGGCACCGGGTACTACCGGAGCCTGATCCGGAGGCTGCGGGAGATCCGCGTGGAGCCGGTGGTCACGCTGTATCACTGGGACCTGCCCGAGCAGCTGCAGCTCAGCCTGGGCGGCTGGAGCAGCCCGCAGCTGGTGGACGTCTTCACGGACTACGCGGACTTCTGCTTCCAGACCTTCGGGGAGGACGTCAAGTACTGGATCACCATCGACAACCCGTTCGTGGTGGCCCGGCACGGGTACGGCACCGGGGTGGTCGCCCCCGGGATCAAGACCGACCCGGACCTGCCGTTCAGGGTGGGACACAACCTGCTCAAGGTGAGGGGACAGGTGTGGTGATGATGATGATGATGATAACACAAACTCCTCAAGGTGAAGGTCAGAGAAAGTTTTAACATGATGATAGTGATGATTGTTGTTGTTGTTGTTGTTGTTGTGGCCTATGTGTGTCATTGTTACAGAAATGTTTGCAATTTCATCATAGTTGTTGTGAGGTGACTTAAATAAGAATAAAGAATAAAAGAATAACATACAAGCATATAAACAGTTTGCAGTATTCACAATAACACAATATGGCTATTTCAACCAATTCATTTGATTTTCATCTTTAATTGTAATTTGTATGATATTCTGTGATTGGTGGAAGAAGTATTAAGATGTTAATGTGTGTATTTGAATGTAGTAATACCACACTGTTTGAAAAGTACTCACACAGAATGACCCTTTAGTGAGTGTCAGACTATTTGTATTATATATTTTGGGCTCTTATGTCTGATCCATTAATGGGTAAGCAGCATTTTAGTATTACAGCAAATGGAGACATGACAAACTACTTTATAAACAGTTAAAGTGTTTAATCTCAATCAAACAATATGTAAGATGATGATCATATGTTCTGGATGGAATTTTTTGAACAGTAATCCTGTCACTTTAGTTAAAAAGCACAATATTTCTCTTTGACTTGGTGTAAAAATAAAGAAGCATAACATGGAAATACTTAAGTAAAGTGCAAGCATCTACAAAAACTATAATTGAGAACAGTGAATTTACTTTCCACAACTGCTTAAATCTACTTTATTTTATTTCACTTTTATAATTTGTTGTAACCATTTTAAACTTCTGTTCTTTATCAATCTTTGCCTTCTGTAGTGCAGAAGTCTTCCTGTGTTTGACTTATAAGTTAAATAAAGTTGGACTGATGGATTTCTTCCTTCTCTCATATTGCCTTCTCCTTCTGTCATCGTTTTATACTCGTCCTCTTCTCCTTCCTCTCTGTCTGCCCATCATCTGTCTGTCTGTTCCTCCTCCAGGCTCACGCAGCCGTTTGGCATCTCTACGACCGCCACTACCGACCCCGTCAGCAGGGCAAGCTGTCCATGGCTCTGGCCTCTCACTGGATCAAGCCCAGTCGCACCCGGCTGGAAAGCCTGCGAGAGTGCCAGTGCTCCCTGGACCACGTCCTGGGCTGGTTCGCCCGGCCGCTCTTCATAGACGGAGACTACCCTCCCTGCATGAAGGCCAGGCTGGGCTCGCGGCTGCCCTCCTTCACCAGGGAGGAAAGAGAGCAGGTGAAGGGAACAGCAGACTTCTTCGCCCTCTCTCACGGAGCGGCCCTCAGCTTCCAGCTCATCAACGACAGCCTGAAGTTTGGGCAGCAGGAGGATCTGGACCTGAGGATGCTGCTCTACTGGGTCAATGCAGAGTACAACAAGCCGCCCATCTTTGTGGTGCAGAGTGGCTGGTGGGTTTGGATGCTGTGTTGATTTGTCTGTGATGTTCTTGTGTGTCGTGGTGTTTGCTGTGTTGTGGTACATCCTGTTTTCACTGCTGCTCAACACAGGTACGTTCTTGGAAATACCAAGACAGAAGACCCCAAACACATGTACTACCTCAAGAGGTTCATTGCAGAGGCACTAAAATGTGAGTAATGACACAGTGTGATGTCACAGATTCACCACAAGCAGCATGAAGATCCAGATTTTTACATATTTGAACTAACAACTCAACTTGGCTTGAAAAAAAAAACTGAAACGTTTCCCATTTTCAATACAAGTATGAACCATTTTACATGAAACTGAAATCTGAAGTTGCATCCTGGACTGTCCATCTGTCTGTGTTTGCCACACAGCAATCGTCATAGATGGAGTGAATGTGATCGGATACACAGCCTGGTCTCTGATCGACGGCTTCGAGTGGCACAGGGAATATGGGATACGACGGGGACTTTATTATGTTGACTTCAACACTCCTGACATGAAGAGAGAGCCAAAGACGTCTGCCACCTTTTACAGGTACAGGGGATTTTTTAACATAACAATAACAACTCTAATACTTTTCCTATGATTGCAATACAGATATATAGATGGAGTTTACACATATTGTAACAATAATGTTTTGGTACAGGTGCAGATGTCTTAACCAGCACTCTTTTCAAGTATCAGTAATCAGTGGAGAAGCTGAGCACAAACTGCTTCGACTCAAATACAGGAAATTTTGGATAAAACTTGCATCTTTTCTACCATTTTTTTCCTTCTTCCTTCTGGTATTTAAATACATTTTAGAGTGTAGATGTCAAGACAAACATCATATTTTGAATATTCCAGATTGTAATCTATTGATCAGCTGAGCTGACCAATAGATTGTGCAAACCGATATTATTATTATATTTGATCACATTTTCATTATTGATTACAATAAGACACAGTTATGGTTTCAGTTTAGTCTTTGAAAGAGCTTTTACTGATAAAACTGTGTCCATAATGGCACATGTAACGTTGCCTCACCACTACAGAGATAGTTTCACTCTCAGCTCCTCCTGAAGTGATGATCATTCATTATTCCTAAAGAAACGTCATCCAGAGGAACGGTTTTCCAGAACTTCCAGAGAACAGACCAGCACAAGGAATCTTCCCGTGCGATTTTGCCTGGGGGGTGTCTGCCAACTCCATCCAGGTATACAGTTTGTGTTTTGTGTACGTGTGTGTGTGTGTAACAATGTATTAACTTTGGTTATATATAAACATCACCAATTTTGTGAAGTGTGAAGTTTTGTTAACTCTATAACTATTAACTATTCTATAAATATTATTTAATTCTCTGATTTTGTAGAAAGGAAACTAAAAAAATAAATAGCAGTTGCACTTCCTCTCCTCCTTGTCTAACTTGCATCCTGTTCATCACATTGTTTTGAACTTGCAGTTTTCATGGTGAAAGTCCAGCTCAGAAACAGCCACGACGATGAATCCTCTCTTAATCATAAACCACGTAGCCTCACACTATCTGCCAGCTGAGCCAGAGAGCACAGGGCCGACTGTTATTATTGATTTGCCCCATTTGGCCTTTATTTGCATTTGTGTGTGTGTGTGAGGTAAACGCAGTGTGACAGAGTGAGTGCACGTTCACAGTTGTGTGTTTCTCTGCATGTCACAGGTGGAGACCACACCCAGCCAGCTCGCAGACCCCAGTGTTTACTTGTGGAACATCTCCAACAACGGCGAGCTGATGAGGCTGGAGGGCTTCAGTGTGCCTCCTTTACGCCGAACCACGCACTGTGCTGACTACGCCACCATCCGACAACAAGTAGGCCCTCCCGCCAGTCCAACATTTAGCTTCTGAATAGCTTTACACACTCAAAATGGAGGTAGAGAAGGGTTATATTTTTTTACTGAAAAGTGTTTTTATCACTCATATGGAGCCCAGATGTGCATGGTTGCTGCTCCAAAGTAACACAAAAAGCAAATCAACCAAAACTGCTCCAAATGATTGATTTTCTCAATATTCTGTAACAATTATAACTCAAGTTAAACAGGCCTTTTGTCCTTTTTGGTGCATATTTGTAAAATATCATTATTTTGCAAATCTCAGAGGATAGAGATGTCATAATTAAGTAAAAAAGTGAGTGAGTGTGATTAAGTGTGTGCAGGATTTTTTTTGGTTCTTTCAACAAGTTTTTGATCCAATACACTTGTCAATAAGATTTTGTGGTATGTTTGAAGGTGCATTGCATCAATTTTACATAGGTTTGCATGTGTGTGGTTTCACCAGGCTGTAGAAAAGATAAAGATAAAGTTGACGTGTTTCTCCTCCTCCCTCTCTTCAGGTGGATGAAATCCGGCAGGTGGGGGTAAACCACTTCCACTTCTCTCTCAACTGGTCGGCCCTGGTGCCCACAGGCGACGTGGCTCATCCCAACACCACTCTGCTGGGCTACTACCGCTGCTTCACCCGCCAGCTGCTGCAGGCCAACGTCACGCCCGTGGTCACTCTGTGGCACCACACACGGCAGCGCAGCAGCCTGCCGGCCCCGCTGGACACCGCCAACAAGTGGCTGAACAGGTCAGACGCAGTGATGAGTCTGGAGTTAAAACTCTTTAAACTCCTCTAACTGTAGCTGGGAAAGCTTCAGGGTTAGAACTTGAAAATCTGCTCCCAACACTGAACCATTAAACTTTTATATCAGGTTTATTACAATCATTTACAGGCTGGTGTGATGTTAAATAAACATGGAAAGGAACAGTCTGTTCTTGCTGCCATTAACATGAAGCCATCCTTTATGACTTGCATTGTATTCATCTTTTTGTCTTCCTGTAATAAAGAGATACTACTGTAAACCCAGCAATCACAGTGTTTGGTAAAGGAACAATCTGATGTATTGGCATTTTCAACAGTTGGTGTTGTAACAAAAGTAAATATATCTCCTGACATGTATCTTGGAAATTCATTCATTTATTTCCTCACGTGTGTGTGAATAAGTTTTGGTTTTGTGATGTATATTTTTGATATAGTGTGATGACTTTACATTTTAAAAAGTCATGATGCAATCAAAAGCACCATGAGCCTGATGTCAATGCAATCCTGACTTTTTATTTTCAGGGAAACTCCAGAGGCGTTCGCAGACTACGCCAGACTTTGTTACAGAGAACTAGGCGCCCACGTGAAGATGTGGATCACCCTGAACGAGCCCAACGATGACGAGGTCAGCTACCAGGAGGGTCATCAGATGCTGCGGGCGCACGCTCTGGCCTGGCACGCTTACGACCGCGAGTTCAGACATGCACAGGGTGGACAGGTCAGGAGAGCTGCAGTATATTTGAATGCTTTTATCATATGTAAGAAGTGGGGGTTTTTCATGCTTTGGGGTTTTATAGCAAATGTAAAATCTTTGATGAGGTATAGGTCACATCACTTCAGTCAAAAGGAGAATACCATGTTTTGTGTTGCACCTCAGGTGTCTCTGGCTCTGCACATGGACTGGGTGGAACCAGCCTTTTCATTCAGCCGTGAAGACGTGGAACCAGCTAAAAGAGTTTTAGACTTCCGCGTCGGCTGGTTTGCAGAGCCGATCTTTGGCAGCGGGGACTATCCTCTGGGAATGAGGAGCTGGCTGCGTCAGCTCAACTCACTTGAGTACGAATACTTCATTCATACTTCAATGCACAGTCAGTTTCTTATAAATAGAGTATTGCTGTTTACAGTGTCAATGAAGAATCATTAACAGATCATCCCTGTTATTTGATTACTCAGGATTTAAAGGTTGGATTTGTTGATCATATTGGTCCAGAATGAAATATCTGCAAATCGTCAAATTGTGTGGTCAGCACAGACATACATACAATTATACATACATAAAACTATACATACATGCATACAAGTACACAAGTATGCATAAAAGTACACACACAAGTACACAAATATGAATGCAATGGAAATCAATCGGGTCTGGGGTGGCTGGGACTCTGTGGACTCTAATGGTGCAAAGCCAAAAATACTAACTTCTTGTACTTCATAAATACTACTCTTATATAATTTACTATATAAAATGACTCTATATGTGTGTTTCCACAGCCTGCCAGTGTTCAACAAGGAGGACAGACAGCTGGTTAAAGGGACATACGACTTCTTCGCTATCAGCCACTTCAGCACCAAGTTGGTGACACACGCCAAGGAGGACTCGTAAGAGAAAATCTTTGTTTGTCTTTATTTTGATAGTGACACAAGACATATAAAGAAGAAAGTTTTTTTCAGGTTTTAACGATGCACAACTTCTGTATCGTCTCCATATCTGCAGGTACACCTACATAGCAATGCTAGAGGTCCAACACATGATAGACACCACGTGGATCATGTCTCCGAGGCCTGTTGTGCCTTGGGGCCTGAGGAAAGCCCTCAACTGGGTGAGACTAGAGGGTTCTGAGTCACTGTTTGTTTGGGATGCAGACTTGAGTCATCGTCGGGTCTTATACAGTTGGACTTAAAATGTTGGATGTTGACCTAGTTGACCTTTTTCTGTACTAAATCCAGCAGTAGACAAGCTGACAGGGACATAATAAAGGGGAGACTTAAGAGACAGACATTTTTAGTTTTAAAGTGTCCCTCCCCTCAAAATATGTTTTGCTTATTGATTCTTCACTTGATCCCTGTTTAATCTTCTTGTATCCAGCAGTTAAATTGTTTTAATGAATAGTTGCATATTGATAGATTCAGGATTTTTCAATGAGAGAGGAGGAGTAGATATCAGACATCTTATCATCTTCGTTTGATAGAAGAACCTCGACAGAGATAAAATCTGACATTGCTCCTCTGCTGTGTCAGGTGAGGGAGCACTACTGTGACGTACCTGTCTATGTGATGGCTAACGGGGTCCGGGAAGACCCAGCCCGCTTCAAAGACAGCCTGAGAGTGTACTACCTGTATAACTACATCAACGAGGCACTGAAAGGTCTGACTACAAACACACTTCTTGCTGTTGAGATTTCACAGGACCAATGCAATGCATACTGAATATTGTCATCACTGTGTGTGTGTCCTGAGCTACCAATCCTTCAGACTGGCCTCTGCAGAGCTTAATTATTAGACTGGTGTTTAGGACACTGACCCTTGAATAGTCAGCTGACTCAGAGCACACACACATATGCACACAAAAATATCAACAGAGGTACACACTCTACTTTGAAACTCTGCTGTGTCAAGCCGTGATGTGCACGTACTCTCATGTTTATTGAACGTTGTCGTGTGCTCTGTCACCACTATGTGGCAACAATCCACAGAAAACAGTTCGTACATATTTGTGTGAGTGGTGTTTACACTCACTCCAGGAAGCTGATTCAGGCCAGGAAAATAACAACATGACAAACAATGTTAAATTCTAATAAATGTCTCATTGCGACAAATCAAACTGTGAATGATAATTATTAGACATTTTCCATAACTAACCATGTCTGAACTTAAAAAGAAAAATATTTGAAAATAGTGGCATGAATTTGGTTTACAATTAAACACAAACTTATACGATGTGTTACTCAATTACATTATCACAGCTGCAATATTATTGCTAATTTTGGGGGACTTCAATCTACAAACACAGGCTTTATGTTTATATTTATTTAACACTTTATTAACTTCCCATATTTAACATTTATAAGCTGTAAATGAACATTTCATAAATGGCTTATGAGACACTAATGTAGTTGTAAGCACATAGAAGGTCATTTTAAATCTTAATTGTTGTCGCTATTAACACTTTAACACTAACTATAATTTATTATGCTTATATTCTCCTTATAGATGATAAAAAGTAGTGGCTAAAAGTAAAATGTTTTTTTCTACTCAGCCTCACTTTCACATGCTCATACAAGTAAATGAAACTGAATTTTGAACTTGTCACATGTCCTTCCTCCTCCCTCCTCAGCGTACACTCTGGATGGTGTAAACCTCAAGGGTTACTTTGCCTACGCCTTGAGTGACCAAAGGGACCCGGGGTTTGGTTTGTACGGCCACGTTCACGAGGAGGTCATTGTCAAGGCCTCTCTCTCCAACTATCGCAACATCATCCAGCACAACGGCTTCCCCGTTCAGGGAGATGCGCCCCAGCAGTGTCCCAGCATGCCTCAGCCCTGCCTGGGCTGCCATGTGCTGGTCAAAAGGCCTGTGGTGGGCTTCCTGACTCTGGTAGGTTCGGGGGTGCTGATCACCCTGGGCCTCATTATCTACTACACAGCCAAGAGACACAAGGAGTGTTACTGATGATTGTGACTCTGGGATTTGCTTATTATTCAGCTGTGTAGAGTTCAGTCACTATTTCACTTTGACCTTTACATTAAATGAAGTCTGAATAATGAAAGTGGTCCAACCATCTTCACAGTGATAAAACTGTTATTTAATGTTATGTTAAGTTGGTGTAAATTTGTCACAAAACCAAAAATATCACAATATTTATATTTTTAGATAATGATGGAATAGCAGTTTTACAATTTCCAGGATTAACCCTTCTTCCATGCTGGCTGTAAGAAAAAATGAGTACAAGAAAAGGGACTGTGAGGTACGTGAATCACAGAGGAAGCTCCACAGACAGCATACATTTTAAGTTTATTGTATGCGACTGGATCAAAGGGTCTGACAGTCACCAAATCTGTTTTGAAATCAGTGATACACAAGTAAATGTATCTATTTCCACTCCTAAATTGTCAAAGTTCAGGTACAACGCATCAGTCACGTAAAGTTTTAGCATCATCCTCACTTCTTTTATTTTTGAAATTCTTGACAAAAGCTGCACATTATGAGTTCCAGATGATGGTGGGTATCACAGACCTTTTAAAAACGACTTGTTTGTGAGTTTGTGCTGATCAGAAGGTGAATGGTCCCCCATTAGGGGTTTCTGTTTTTTGACATCGTAGGATGCAAAGGAGAAGTTATCCAGAGAAGGAAACCTCTGGACAGTATATGCTTTACAGCTGAAATCATGTTTGTACCTGCCTTTATGGGTTGACAGGACATGTCACTATTTTAAAAGCTTTTTGTGTTATTCACTCATTTGTGCAGGTTTGTGACTGTAATGAATATATGTTTATCTGCCCTTAGTGCTCAAATGACAATAAATTTGCTTAAATTATTAACCTGTTTGCTCATATCCATAGACTAACACCAGACTTTTAACATGTAAAGAAAACAGTTTATTGTAACATTCTGATGCAGATTTTTAGTAAAACATCTCTTGTCCTTGCAGTATATTTTTAAATGCAAATGTCACGTTGGGGCAAACAGCAAGAGCAAGTTGATATTGTGGTAACTCCATTTAGAGTCAAAACATCATGCCATCCAGACCGTCTTCCATGAACTTCTTGTAGATGGCCATGAACTTGGCAGTGAAGGCCTCAAGGTGGTAGATAGCTTTGCTGCCCAGCTGCAGTCTGTGTTCGTAGTAGGCTGCCATGTGGGCCACCTCTGTCTTCAGCTGGCCATCACAGTTATTCAACAACTCTGTAACCAGACCCTGTTAGAGGATTGGACGAGGAAAATGAATAGTCATTACCTTAAACATTATTGACAACAGTTTCAAAACTTTGATGGGAGATGAGGTGCAGTAAATGGTACCTTCATAATGATGTCAGGAGGGATGCAGTGAGTCAGTAGCTCGTACAGTCTGGCTCGAACCTCCAACAACCTGGAACAGAGACAGACGGGGATTCAGCATTAAAACATCCCCACAAGTCTGATTAACTTAAACCCTTTGCCTCTACCCACCTCTGAGGGCTCTGCTGGCTGACGATGGCATTAGCTGTTTCTCTGAGGTAGACCTCCCAGTCTGTCGCAGGGACGTCTTGGTCCACTGAGAATGGATACCTGAAAAGGATTAACATGGGCTAAATAAGCAGATACTTTTTGTTTATGTTCCAAACTAATCCACAGATAACACTGTGGAGGAATGATAATATGTTTTGTGAGAACTTACTGCTGCACTCTGCAGGCCTCACACATCAAAAGAGCTTTGCGGAGGTTGCGACCAGACTTCTCAGCGATTTGCTTGGCCAGCTCAGGTGGAAGGAGCAGACCCTCTTTTTTACAGACTGATGTCAGAACACCACAGACCTGGCAAACAGGAAAACACAGAGACAAAGGTGAATATGTTGTCTTATTCATAATTACCTAATTTTAAGCATTCTAGTATTTCAGATGATAAACCACATCATGTCCATCTTGCCTCTTCTGTGCTCGGCAGAGGAACTCTGATAGCCAGACAACGGCTCCGGATTGGCCCAATGACTTTGGAGGTGGAGGTAGAGCACAGGATGAGACGACAGGTGCCCATGTACTTTTCCATTGTCCGGCGCAAAGCATGCTGGGCATCCTTTGTGAGTCTGTCCACCTCTGTTAGCAACACCACTGCGAACCAAAGTGTGCCAATCAGTACAAGAATGACAGTCTGATATTATGGCTTCACAGAGCTCAAGGGTGGCACCAGGGAAAGGCAGTAATCCTTTGATTTTTAAGGCTGTTGTTCTAGAACATGAACCGGTGCACACAGGTTAAACTGGCACAAAGGGATCAGTGTCTTTCCTACCTTTGAACTCTCTCTGGGTGCTTGACTGGATCTGCTGAGACTGAGCCACAGTTTTAATCAGCTCTTGAATCACCACACGGTCTTGGTTTCCAGCATCACTGTACAACACAGAATAGAAATACACAACTGAAATTAAATTATTTTTTGTGTGCTACAGAGAAAATATGTAATATAAGTCCTACTGACAAAATCTTAATCTGCAATGTCCCCACTGTGGGACAAATAAAGGTTTATCTTATCTTAAATAACAACTACAGCTGTCAAGTAAATGTGATTGAGAAAAAAGTACAATTTTTTCTGAAAGAAGTGGAATACTGAGGTACCTCCAAACGGTATGTACTCAGCTAGTTACCTTGGGTTGACTTCCAAGTGGTAGTTGCTGGCTATTGTGTTAATCTCAATTTTCTTCTTTGAGGGAGCCTGGAGACAAAAAACATAAATCAGGGATGCAAGTAAGCCTCAATTTGATTTTGAATTCATGAAGACTCCAAACACGGAGAAACTGCATGTTGTCATGTAATGTGGGCAGGATAGGCAGGGTGGGCAGTGGGTCAAGTGTATTTCATTCTTTGCCCTCTCACCACGATGGTCTGGTGCTCTATGCGGAGCTTCTCCACCCCAGCTCCATACAGCTCCCTCAGCAGACACATGATCCGGGTCTTCTTCCCTGCGCCGGATGGACCGTACACCAACAAGTGTGGGAAGTCTCCACATTGAACCTGAAACAAACATTGACGAAGAGACATTTACTTGCCTTAATTGCCACTCGTGTCAATTTCATTGGAGTTAAGTCTTGCTTGCATTTACTAAAGTTCCTCGTGTTGTATCTCATGAACACGATTTTAATTGCATTTGTTTTTGTCTGAACATGTATGATCAATGTTTTCAATGTATGAATTTTATCAAAGTGTGTGTGTGTGTATCTTTGATCTCCAAATCATATTTACACTTAAATGACCGGGTGACACCAAAGCTTGATCATCACAGGGTAAAGTAAATTAATCTTGTTGATATCAGCCAAACCTATATGCAGCTGTGAAGTATTATGCTAATGCTAACATTGTCTTAATACAGTTATTGTTTACCAGGTTTTTCAGCTGAGTCGCTTGTTCTTTATGATAGTCGAGTTTCCCGAGGGAGGCCGGTCGATATTTGTCCACCCACAAACTCATGGTGTTATGAATTTAAACTGTGATCGTCCGTGTTGACAGCAAACAACCTGCCGCTGGTTTCTCTCTCCCGCGAAATACGATTCACAATCAACGCGCGCTGCTACTTCCTGGTCTTCTACGGATAGTCGAACGGGCCAAAACTGCTACACGCGAAAAATAAATCCATCCTTTACACGTGGAAAATCAAAAGTGTGAGTACGGTAGGTTGGAAAATGTGCTTTCTGTCTATGAATGGCACCAGACATAGCAGTCTTTGTCTGATAACGATTTATAAGTACATTCGGACACAATTGTGTATCGTAAAAGTTTTATATATCACTTGAGTAGCATTAATGTGCACCATGTTGGAGGCTTGACCCTGTGCATCCTCAGCTCATAGATGTCCATGATGTCCCCACAGTCACTATCAATCAAACAAGAGATGACCTCCACTCGTGCATGACTTCTGTTGTTATGTCCAGGTATAAGTAGAGATTTGTGTGTGAACAACTCAAGACATGTGTCCTGTTGGGAGACAGACCAGGAGACAACCAGGGCGTCCATGCAGCTCATGTTTCCCAGTTGCAGGTTAATCTAATCCTATATGGAATTTGAAGGATAGCATCTTTACCTTGTTGCAGCAGACAACAGGTGCTGTTGCAGGTGTTTAACCAATGATACCATCAAGGAATGTGAGGCAGTTAATCCCAGCAAAAACAAAAGCTCAATGTCATCATGCTGTCATGACATAATGAGAAGGTGTGAGTTTATTCCGGTTTAACTGGTCGCCGAATTAACTGGTGATATTCCTTGCATTAGGCTCACTTTGTTTGTCTGTTGCATTAATTTGTCGGTGTCTTTTGAGACATGATAGAATCAGTTTGCTGGGACACAGGTTTGCCCTTACAAACGTCGAACCACTGTTTGCTTTGTGCGCATGTCCACTGACAGTGGTCTGCAAATGGCAATGGGTCAATGAGGAGTGGTATGCAAACAGAAATGGGTCAATGGGGAGTGGTGGCCATTAAAGACAGCAATAGGGAAAGCAAAGAGTTGGGTGAATCAAGAACACCAGGGCTAACCCTTAAACTAGATCCAAAAGTCCAGGCTGCTCTAGTGCTACTGCAAAACTGCGGTGGTCTCTTACAGGCCACTGCTTAAAATTCAGTTTTGTACTTAAAAAGGAAGGAGGAACAGGGTGGATGAATATGTTATGAAAATGATAAACTGGTCTGTCTGGATACCTGATGTGACTGGATGCATTGGATGTTGCAGGTGAAGTCAAAGTAGAGATGGAACTTGTCAATGTCCCCTGAGCCCCTGTTTTTTTTTCTGGTCTTGGACAGACTTCTGTTCTTTTTCCTTGTTGTGCTGCACTCGGCCGCAGCCAACAGCGATCTCCACAGCGTGTTTGAACTGGACATACACGTTAACCCCAGTCTGCCTGTGAGCACAAGCGCATTAAAAACAACGAGGACACAAATGTAAAACTGACAACGTGAACATTTGGATGATTTATTGACGTGTGCAGTGTTTTGAACAGGAATCGCTGCAGTCACATACATTGTCATGAAGCAGAAACTAGATTCAAAAGAAGACAAAAATATACATTCACTGGTCACTTCCGGAGATCTTAATGATGGATTTTCTTGCTTGTCTTGTTAAACATTTTATGTGCTTTCCCTCAGTGGAATTGATTTGTGTTAAAATAGACAATCATAATAAACCTAAGCTCTTATATATCCTACTTATCTTCCTCTTTCTTCTCTAATTCTTTTATTATGTGTGTAACGTCTCCACCATTCAAATCTCGCCCTCTCTTCTTTTTCTTCAGCCTGACCCAGCTAACTATACCTCTCTGTGACAGGAATGTTATATATGTAGGAGCGTGTCTCGGCAGGCTGGCGTAGCTTCTATTGAAATACGCGTTTGCGTTAAATTAATATGCATCTATCATCACAGCGGCGTAGGACGGTGTAACATCTGGGACTGGTGGTGGTGGTGGGAGAAGTTTATCAAGTTCATTCATGCAAGATGAAGTTCATTCATAATTATCAATCTGACTCATGAATCAGTTGTTATTAATCACCTGATAGTTGAACTTGCTGATTTTGATTGGTCTTTTAACAGCAGTTTCTTTTTCATATACAGGGGAGGAAAGGAGTTTTAAAGGATCGGTTCGCTCAAAAAAATTGAAACTTTCAATGGCATTTGGTCTGTGGTCCTTTCATTTAACAAACTGAACATAAAAAATACCTTTCTGAAAAAAACTTTCTATATAATTACATAGCATGAACTATTTATATTTTATTGTGTTTGTTAGAGAAAAGCTACAGAAAGCAATTCAGATTAGATAACTTCTCTCTTAAATCTTAGCGCACCCTCCACCTTGACCAGATCTCTTCTCCCAAAAACCTGGAGGGTCAAACAGGCCTCAACAGGCAGAACCATCCTCAAGGTTAACATACAAATAGCAGGTCTTTACTCCTGACCAAAGACATTCCCTCCAAAACATGAAATTCAATGTTTGCTGGCAAACTTGAGGAATTCCGCAGTTCAGCGACAGCTTTTCAAAGACCATAAGTCCTTTCTTGTTGATCGAGGCTTGCAGCTTCGCCATCGTAACAAAAGGTATGAATTAGAGATTTAGAGGATAAGAACATGTTTAAAGCATTACCTCATGTGTTGTCGAGGAATGTGCTTCTAAGGTGAAAAACCCTTCGCCTCGAGCCGTATTATACAGCAATGAGTGAAAAGGAGGAATGAGGAGGGGGAAAGGTGCAGCACAGACCCCCAAGCCTTTTAATCATTTTTCATCATTTGTCAAAGTCTAATGTACACGTAGCTATTTAATGTGAGCATTTCCACAACTGAGCTTTGTGTTTCATTTTTCCGTTGAGTGCATAATTTATCTTTATCCTCTCTTGCACACGCTTACATTCACAAGAAAAGTAATCCTTGCACACACACACACACACACACACACTTGCACATATAGCACAAACACCTGCCTGTGGAAGTCTTGCTGAGGTAATGTAGGAGGGGAAAGCATTCCTCAACCCTTTCTTTTTCTCTCCTCCCCTCCCCATTTCATATCTTTTCAGAAGTAAACTCGCTTTTTCTGTACTTTCAGTGCCATGCAGCATAAAAGTGCTGAGTTGCCTTGGCTGGATACCTGTGTAACCTCCCGGTTCTTCAGACTGCTGTGTTGGATGTGTTCCTGGATGACACAACTTCTGTACAAAAACTTCTGGTATGTTGAAATATCAATTTGGTTTCTTTATAGAGCAGCCTATAGTTCCTGAAAAAAAAATAAGAAACAGGTCAGGGTTAAAAATTTGCTTATATGGCAGTTGTTAAGTATTTAACATTAAGATTATTAAGTTACTGAACAGTCAATATTTTTTTCACAGAGTTGACACCTGGTCTTCACACAATGGTACGAAATGACTCTTTGCAGGTTTATGAAAAACACAAACCTGCAAAGAGTTTTCAGAATTTTAAACTAATTTTAAAACCTTCCACAATGTGTTTGACAGGCAAAGAAAACATTGTCAAGGAAAGGGTGTGTTGGCTGCAGCCAAAAATAACCATCAGGAAAAAACAACGTGTTTGAGCAAAATGCATTTGTCAAAAAAAAAACACTCTGAGCTTCAGAGTGTTGCTCTGTGGGGTTTTTGTGAAAACTGACATGGCCCAAATAATTTTGTGATTGTTCTGGCCCAAAATATCCAATTTCACTCATATCAAGTATTAATAGCAGAGTGTTCACAATATCAATATAGTGGGAAAAAAGTTAACTAAAATAATTTAATCATGTTAAATTGTGGTACAGAGCCAGCTCTTTCTGCTCACAGGTCTATCTGTTCAGAGAGGAAGATGATTGATTGGTCATTATTACTGAATGGACAGATTAGCCTGTCTGAGCAGCACTTTTTTCCTTTGTGAACGTAACACTTAATTCTGCAAGCAAATCCAGACTTCAATCCAGACATATATACATACATTTACAGAAACAAATGAAACCGGATTATTCATGCATACTGTATATTCTTTAGTGTGCACATGTGTGAATATGAATCAGTTTGCCCAAATTCACATTTGTGTCTCTTTCTCCTTCTCCAGCTCTGCTATCAAAGGGGTATTCAAATGTGGACCAAAGTGTAACTATCATCCACTCATAGCATCATTTTAACATTAGCTGACAGTTCATCAGGCTCTGTTTGTTCTCACTGTAAAAGACTCAACAGATGAGGACGGGTTCCCTCGGCATGCATGAAGGTCCAGTAGCTGCACTGCCTGTTCAGCAGCAGCCTAACAGGCATATTTACCCTCAGGCTGTGGGTGTTTCTTTGGATGACCTGCAAGGTCAAGTTCCCCTCCTGACTCCGAGCTCCAGCAGCAAACTGACAACCATGTCTGAACCTGTTCCTGTGCTACGTTGTGCTCCGGATCCCGTGGCCAGTCGTGCTCAAAGATGGAAGGAGCTGAAGATGGACATCAGCTCCCCCTGTAATACAGACGAGCCCGACCTAAAGCAGAATGGACACTGTGAATGCAGCCAGAGTTCAGACTTGGCTCCTGGAACAGGTCTAGACATGGAGGTGTCAGACCTGGGTAGACCAGCTGTCGAGTCTTTAAAACACTGTGGAGCCGTGTCACCTCAGCAGGAAGAAGGCAGCCCCACCTTGAACGATGAGGCTCATTCTTCCTGTTCACCAGCCTTGGATGAAAGTAGTTGCAACCATCTGCCAACATCAGAGGACAGTTCACTGGATCTGCTAAGAATAGTAAAGCACAAACCAAGTACCATCGTGTTCTGTGATTATGACTGTAGCTCTGACAATCAGGCGACAATGGCCAATGAGAGCTCTGACAGCAGGGAGTCCTCTTCATCCACCGCTGAGGAGGCAGAGGGCGATGACGACGATGAGGAGGATGATTTTCCCGAGACGTCACAATATAAGGAATTCCTGGTCAGTCGACGCCGTAGAAAGTTGAGCAGGAACAGGAAGTGCTTGAGGAAGAGACAGGATGCCCAGCCTAGTAGCGCTGCATCTGGCTGGCAAAAGCCCACGGACGAGGGCAAACCTGAGTTCACAGGTAGCCAGGAGGAACAGGATGCACCGCCGAACAATGGAGAACAGGTAAGAAAAACAAGACAGGAGGAGAGTGGTAACAAACACAAAGATTATTCACTGTGCAGATTTGTCAGAGAAAGCATTTGAGTAGCTGCATGCTTGTACTGCAGACAGGCCTTTTTCACATTTTTCTTGTCATAGTAGAAAAAGCACGTGTCACTAACATCATTAACAATGGCTCCATTCTATTCATGTGCCTCAGTAAGACATGATGAAACCAGCACCTTAAAACTGAAGCAGCTAAATGGTATTCAGCCATCATTCATTATATGCTTTTCCTGCCTCGACAGTATGTACAATTTTGAGAATTAAAGTCAAGGATAAAATAATGACAAACTTTTCAAATACAAATTTCCTTTTCTTTCTGGCTGTGTCTACTTTTTGTCCCTTGAGGTTTTTTTAAATCTGGTATTTCACAAAACTTGAGAAAATGTCAGAAAAATGAATACAGATTTGTGTAGCAGAACTGTTTTTTCTTTTTTTCACTCCCATTAATCACATCTTCAGATTTATCTTTTGACTGTATGTAAACAAGCTCCACCTCAGTCAGCTACAACAAATAAATCAGTCAGAGTACTTTTGATACTTTAAATACATTTACTGATAATACTACATGGATTATGTTTGCATTAATGTGTTGGTACTTTTAATTAAGTACAAGCTCTGAATACTTCATCCACCACTGCAGACTGTCTTCAGTGAAAAAGTCCTATTTTGTGGTAGAACCCTCCTTCCGCCACTAGAGGGCAGCAATGTCAAATTGTTTCAAACTGTTCAGCATGAGCTTGTTTCATTTGCTGCTTGGAGTATTTTTTTCATTTGAGGGTCGAGTGTGTCTTCCACAGACTTTACAGATTTTAAATAGTGTAAATGTGGATGCTTGTGAATTTAAAATGCTTCAATACCATCAAGGAACATAATAATTGATTACATTAGTCACATTCTATGTACTGTATACTGCGCAGTGTGTTGTAGTAGGTTAGTTGGGACATCCTTGTGGATTAGTGGTCGAAGATGCATCGATGCAAAAAGCATGTATTTAGTCTGTAGTGTGTGGTAGAAATGTCTGTGGAAATGTCTGTGGTTTGCTTCAGGCGGGGATCTTTGTTGCATGTCATCCTCCCTTCTCTCTTTTGCATGTTTCCTATTTGTCTCTTTTGTTGAAGAGAAGTAAAGGTGAAAATGTCAAAAAATAATCTAAACAAAACATTGCCTAGTGAAATTCTGCTTTATATGTTATGCTATGAAAACATTAGGAGATAAAGAGTTCGTTGGCATATGAGTTTTTGAAGTGAAAGAGAAAACTGTTGAAAAAAAGGAGGGGTCTGAATAATAATGAATATTTTGGCAGGTATACCTTCAGTCATAAATTCCTTTCATTTTTCTCCTGGTCCTAGCCTGGCATTTCCACCTCCCAGCATGCACTGCACCAGCGGGCATCCATTAGTGTGAGCGTGCCCCTGACCGTGTTCTCACACCTGTCAGAGCAACCCTCAGCCGCTGGCACGTTCCCATAACAGTCCTCTGGCACACTGCACACTGTTCTCCCCTCTTGGACTGAAATGAAAGGATTTGTTCTCTCCGCGCTCCTTTTGTGATGCCGTTCTCAGAGTTTGACCAAGTAGCTTTTAAAGTCACTTATTGACAGGCTCAGGCCAGTGCTCATTTGAATACCTGTTAAGTCAAAGAGGCCCCATTGTGGTTCCACATTCTTGGAATATCTTGGTTCAGGCAGTTTCGTCACACTCCACGATGCGCGTAACAACTGTGCCAAATGAAATAATTGAAGGAGTTTAGAGTAAAAACAAGTTATCAAACTGCATTTAAAGGAAATGAGTGTTATATAAGTCTGATATCAACACAGTTTTTCTGCCATGTCCCAGTTCTGCAGGTGTTTTGAATTTTATCTCAGCCTTGATCACTGGACACATGTTGTCTCAAACAATTTTGCTTTTCAAAAAAAAATCACTTTTGCCTTACTTGACTGCCCATGATCTGCCTTTATGGATAAATAAAGATTTGATTTCAGCATCTTAAAATCTTTTATTCCCAGGAGACATAAAGTGCAACCAGTTAGTCACTTATGTTATGCTTTACTGTAATTTCCAGTGTTATATTTAGACTGATAGCAGGAAAGAGCCTTATCGTTCTCTGGAGGATCACCAGAATTAGTTTGCAAGTGAAGCTACTGCTGCTTACTACACATTTCAAAGTACAGTACATGTCCACGACTTTACAATAGATTTACTGTTTCTAATGCATGTTTAAATCCAGATAACTGCTGTGTTTGTGATTGTGGGGTCAGATAACATACCTCATTCTTAAATAACTGAATAAAAGATTGAATAGGGAGCCGGTTAAATTCTGCTTCAGGCTTGGTCTATGTTAATGATTTGATTTTTCTTCTTATTTAGTCTTGGCCCTCTTTGGACTCTGTCTTTAAAACAAATAACCAATATTTTACAGTGAGAAAGTATCAAATGACAATGTGAAAATATCAGCATGGTTGCTCGTATATAGGATGAACCTACAGAGAATTGTCGCCCAAATCTAATTCCTTCGGGTTTACTGAGCTCTGTTGCAAGTTTCAGTTTGTTGTTTAGCTTTCTGATCTGTAAATGCGTGATTATGGTTCACTCTCAGCGCTCTCATAATGTCATTTTAGCTTTTTTCTCAATGAAAAAGCTCTTAGGAACCCTCTTGCAAATTTCCCCGCTGTGGGACGAATAAAGGTTTGCCTTGTCTTATAAACTGTGTGCAACGCAGTGCAGCATTTAAATTCTAATAAGCCAGATATTGTTCTCAGGAGTTGGTAGAGACCAAAAACAGAGCTAAAAGTGAGTGAATACTAGTCTTACATTCATCAGGACAGAAACATGACTCCAAATGAATGATTCCCCATAACAGCTGAAAATGTACAGAAGGATCTTAAGGCGATGATACATCAGTTGTTTGTTCACAACTTGTTTCCGTTGCCCCTGATTGACCAAAGAAAATTGCGGGCTTGATTTGTCTTGGACTGGACTTGAATGACGTTGATGCTAGCCCTGCTTTCAAGATAGCATTACATAACATAACTGACATTATGTAGTAAGTGATTTAACCAAGATCTAGTTGGAGGAAAAAGTCTGCAGCACATTGGTCAGATTCTGTGATTCTTCATAGAACAGTAACAGCATAATATTGTCACTGATTCATGCACAAAAGCCTTTCACTTTCGATCAACAGAGCACACTCAGACCACAGGCGGCCCACACCTCTTTAGTTATTCATACTTAGACGTATGTATCATGATAATAGGTGTTTCAGCCTTTCCAAGACAGTTCAGACCAATAATGAAATGCTCTTGCAGCAGAGATGTATTGATGCATTAAGAGCTCTATCCTCTGTAAATACTTGGGACAGAAGCCTATTAACATTTCATGAACTTTGAGAGCACTCTGTGTGTGCAAATGTGTGTGTGTGTGCGCGCGTGATGGTGTGCACATTTACATGCCACTCTGCTTATGTTCATGTTTGCAGTCACTCATGCCAGTGAAAAACCTCCACTCCCTGTGTTCTCCCCTCGGCCCGGCTCTGTCCCCCATAGTGAGGGTAAAAATAGCACCCTGCTGCACATAGATAGTCCTCTGTGTTCCTGTGTGTAGGAATCTGGAGATGTGGGGGCTGTAACACACAGGAAATGGCTTTACTGCCAAAGCCGTTACTGCAGATATTTTTTAAACTGGTCAACGTGATGGGTTTGGGAATGGGAGTGGACAGAAGGGTGTGTTTGTATGCGTGAGTGGGTGGTTGGGTGGGTGGGTAGGTGTGGGCTTGCTTGTGTCCATGCATGCATGTGTGTGAGTGAGGGGGCTGTTTTTGGACTTCAAGCTCCTCAAAGGGGCCCTATGTGCTGCTATCAGCCTCTGGGACTCTGGGATTGGCAGCGGAGCCCAGAAACAAAGCAGTTTGTTCATTTCCTGGAAGGCCAGTGAACAAGTGTCTCAGTCAGAGTCCATGACCAATGGGTGGAGAGGGAAAGAGAGGGAAAGCGAGGGTTTAGGTATGTGCATAACAGAGCTGTGTGGAATGGACAAATACTACAACACATTTAAATAACGTGCATTACCCACTCTGCTGTTTTATATAGTTGAAATTATTCTCTCTTTGGTTTTAGTGTTTCCCTTCTGTCGTCTTTGCTCTGCAATAATCTCACTGAGAAGGTGTCACCTCCTCCACAGTGCAGGGTACACTGTGTACCCCTGCTCTGACTGAAGTACAATGTTCATCTGCACGGAGCCTGGAGGCAGTGAAGGGTGGAGTAGGTGGATGAGGACGAGGAGTGTGTTGGGTTAGGTTCAGCAGATTTGTGCAGCGTACATGAAAGGCCTCGGTACATTTACCTGTGTTTGTGTGTCTTCTGACCCGTGTGTTCAGGCTGCTGCGTGTGACTCCATGACCCTGCTGATGAAAAAGCTGGATCACCTCAATGAGGAGATCCAGGAAGTCCAAAGCGTTACTTCCTCCCACGCAGATGAGGCCAATGCTGACGAGGAGGAGCAGAGCGCCAGGGTGAGTCAAGTACATTTAGATCAAGTCAAGTCTGATTTATTTATATGGTGCTTTAAGCAGGTTTGATCCAAAGTGCTTTAGCAGGAAGAATAGTGAAAAAACCAATGAACAAAAGATGAAATGGAAAAAGCTGATTTGAGATTTTTTTTCATATACATGAAAATGTAGTAGGTATACTGTAAACCAATTAGACAAACTGGAACAGTGCATCTTGGTGAATGTAAAATTTCACAGATTTATGCAGGATGTCATTTTATGAAGACATCCATCCCACAGGGGAATGCATCAAATAATTTACCAACCTTAACTCAGCAATTCAAATATATGATAAGTACTAAAATGTGATTTATCAAACGGGAACTCATAATGTTATGAAATTTAGTTTTTAATGTGAACTCTTTTTATTTTAATCATCAGTAAAACTGGAAAAAACTGTTTTAAATCTCTCCCCTGACAGCACAATTGCTTCACGAGTCATTTTTGCACTGTGCAGCTTTTCACTAATTTTCCTGTTGTAACACTTCAAGACGAGAACTGAGACTGTGACAGAGTTGGCGTCTCATGTTCAGTTCACATTCAGTTCAAATAAAGACACAAGAGCACTACCATTTTTTTGAATGTGACTGCACAAGAGTTTTTAGTCAAAGTTCATAACTTAAGCAATACTTTACACCGTACCATTTGTGGCCACACACACTGGAGCAGATTTTACCATTAAGTCATCGCACAGTGTACCACACACATGTTGGACAGAGAGCCCACTCAGGGGAATGGGTTGCCAGGATTGCAGTCTCTCCCCCTATTTAATATGAGGCAGATTAATTAAGAATTATAGTTTGGATGCTGTCCAAGCCTGTTGTTTTTCCGCCATTAAAGCCTTTCATAAATCAGGAGGTTTCTGACTCGTCTGGCATCCATCTGGAAAATCCTCCAGAAACTGCAGATACTAAAAGCTGAGCTCATACCAGTTCAATGTTATTCTTTATTTAACATAATTTCTGGAAGAAGAACACAGTTGGTAAATAGCTCCTGTGCTGCGCTCTTCTCTCTGCTCGCCTCTCACGGGGCATTCCAGCTGCCTCATTACGCTCACCAAGTGTAAATCTGGTAACCTCAAAAAGCTCTTAAACCAACAGCACAGAACTTAAGGGATTCTTATAAAAAGGCTGTATTTAATCAAGTTAATCTTAATCAAACTGTCTGGAAAGCCAAGAAAACAGCAGTAAAACCGACACTTTTAGCTTTTGTGCATCACAGTCTCTCTAAAGTATTTTTATGTTGCACTAAAATCCATTTTATTTGCAGTGATTTTTTTTTTGCAGCATCCCATCAAGGTAAAACACACAATACAACAAAATATGATGATCAATAAAAAGAAAAATCTATAAAAATGTTCATTTCAGTTCAGAAGAGGTGCAGAGAGACCATTTATCCCCAAAATGTCAAATATTTATAGGGTAATAAAGATTAAATGGCCTCAGCCCACATGGATAATGTGTGACTTTTTCTTTTTCTGGGCAGTAAAAGTCATTCAGGTTTGGGTGTAAGGCCGAATGTTTTATTGTTTGAATAAAAAGAAGAATTCAGTAGTTAAATGTCAGAAATTCATCATAAAAGAAACTCTTTCTCCAAACATCTAGAAAGAACTTTTTAATCGAAATATTGATGAAATAACTTTCTTAACTCCGAACAGTATTTTCTGATTATCTTTTAATTAATTCCTCACTTACTGTCCTGTAATAAAAAAAATCCTTAACAACGAACTCCTCCTCATTCCGCTAATTATATTTTGAAAAACCCTGCAGTTCTTCCATTTTTATACATTTTTTGTTAATGTCTGTATTTTGCCAGCATCATAGCTCCAGGGATGTCAGTGTTGGTCGGTCGGTCCAAAACTTTGGTCCACACTGAAATATCTCAACTATTGAATGGATTCCCAGGAAATTTGGGAAACACATTCATGTCATATAGTGCAACCATCAGGTCAAGATGTCAAATTCTCCAACATTTTGGTGACTTAATACCAACAAAATTCCCATCAGCCCCAACTCTACTTTGCGACTGTAGACTCTTGTATTCTGGTAGATGAACTTTCCACTGAGGAAATCTTCTCCATTAAATGAATGGAACAGGGAAAAAAAATGCTAATCAAACAAGGCACTTTAATTAAGAGTAACAAATGTGGAAATACAGTCACACCAAAATTAGAAATTTGGATGTGAAATTGACTTTCAGTTTGAGCTGTATCCTTGATGTCATCAACTACCTGTGACTGTGTAGTGAGAAAATGATTAACAGTCATTTCTATGATGGAAATGCTTTACAGGGTCAGAAAGGGAATTTTCCACTCTGACACTTATTGTAGGCTGTGATGAAGGGAAACTTTGTCTCTGTGCATGCAACGGATTGGATTCTTGGTTGAAAAAAACGCAGAAATGTGTGCCGTTCATCTTTCACTCTCAGTTACACACACTCACATTGGCACATGCATCCATGTTATCAGCCCAGTGTGTGACGGGAGGGAGAGCGGGAAGCGCAGTGGCGGCGGCGGCTCTTCCCACTGAACTGAGTACAGTAGTTGAGTCATGAGGTCAAGCTGGGATGGACTTTCCAGTCTTGTCACTGAGTGAGCGGAGACACAGAGGAGACGATGATGGCCTGGAAAAGGGGGGGGGATTTTTTCAGAATGAGAGAAGGGCAGACACGTCATCAGCAGGGTATTATATCTTCAGACAGTCGGCCATCAAGATCAGCTCCACTAAATACTTCACAGAAACCATACTACAGATACAGAGAGGTGCTGAAGAGGCAGGTGACATGAAGACAGGGACTTGGGTAAGACACTGGAGGAGACACAGCTACACAGAGACTGATATTAAAGGTGTCACAGTATGTGTTGAATTTCAGCATTAATTTTGAGACGACTAAAAATAATATGAGCAAACAAGACAATACATGAGAAGAATGGGCTGATGTTTAAACTGTTTTATTTAAATGGTATATAGTGGAAAAAATCACGTGGAAAAAAAATTTCTATGGGAAAACAATAACTTTTTACAGTACAGAGTTTACAGAATATGTTGACAATATATTGGTGTAATGGTGATGACTTTACCAATGTATGATAACTGAATTCATCATTTTATACTGATGTTCAAAATGCTTGATGTGGAACCCTTGAAGAGCAAAATTGAAAGAAATTCAATTTGTTTTATTTTACTTTTTGCCTGACTTACCTAATTGATAATCTCTGTCAGACATTATCTTTATAGCTGACAAAACCATCCTCACCACTCAGTTCTGGAGCTTTTGATTGTGTCACATGATCATTTTTTCCAGTGTTAAAAGGATTGGCCTATTTGTGAAATGCTCTTTCCAAGGTCAGGAATGAACTCTCAGTCTCAGTTTTAAGCCAAAATGGACGAGAAGTTGCAGAAAGAAAGGAAATTTTAATATCTGTATTTTCCTGACTGCACTTCATTTGCTAAGGAAGATTATGTGATGTGATCGAAAGCTCCAGACAAGCTACTGAGTGGAACTTGTGGTTAGATTAATTTTGTCAACTGCAGCATGAACTTTCACCCTCAATTAGCTTTACAGTCTTGTGCTGGGCTGAAGAAGCACCTTCTCTGTGTTGACCTCTTCTTCTCTGTCCTCCCAGGGTGCGCTGGCTGTGGGCAGGATGGCGAGCCGAGCGCAGAGTCAGGACCGGGGAACCTCCAGAGCTCCGGACAAACACGAGCAACTGACGAGGCGGCCTTCGCGACCTTTGACCCGCAGCAGGCCGCTGACCCGCTCGTCCCTCTCGTCCCCTGCACACCTCCACGCTCGACGGGCCCGGGTGAGTGAGACTGTACCTCTGTGGGTGTGTCTGTGAGGGTTTGTGAACTGAGAGTGAGTCACTCTGCTAAATTCAGGGCTACAACTCTGAACTTTAAGGCAACAACATGTTTAGTTGCATGTTTGGAGTCACTTTGTGGTAAATCTTAACAGTAAATTTAGTGAGTGATTGTGGTCACGTTTGTGTATGCTACTCGCTACTTACTATTCACTACACATTATAGAAGAGATGAAGAAAAATAGTTGTGTCTGCTTTTGCCACAACCTGAATTCTGTCCTGGATACTTTGTTTAATCACAAGGCTCCAGTCTGCTGCAGCTTCTCCCATGAGAAACCCACTCCGGCCCAGTGTTTGTGTACTGACTCTTACATCAGGTTACCTCTCACAAGCTGATTTTCTTAGTTCAGTCTTCCCTTGCTGTTGACTCATGCCTCACTCACTCTTTAGAAACCACATGCACGCTGCTCTGGAGTTAATTTGCAGCTGATCCTGCAGCTTCAGAGACAAATCTTATTGATCCAAGTTGATCAGTTCACTATTTGAGGAAACGTTTTAATGTCTATTAAACTCAATTTGTAACATTTTTTGAGTGAAATCGTCTCAGACCTATTTTGTGCTGTATAATTGTAGACAGCGAACGGTGTCTTTGGGACTTGACATATTGTTTTATTTTTACATTATAGCTACTCTCTTTTTGCAAACACATTGACCTCTCAGGCCTTTTTGTTACATCTGGGAATTTCCACCCAAAGCTCTTTCCAGTAAATATTTCCCTCACTTTCCCTTTTGACTATTTCTTTCAAAACCTCCCTTTCTTCTATCATGTCTCTTCCCTCCCTCTCTGGGCCTCTGTCCAGTCTGCACGTCCCCTGCTGTTGTGTAAATAAGGTGAAAGTAAAAGGATGAGACAGCTCTGCTCCATCCAGCAGCATGCAAGGTCATCTTTTTATCTGTGTCAGCACTGCGGCAACAACAGAAACCACCACATATACACCACTGCTCAACAGGCACGACTGTCAGGCGACTGTGAAGAGCAAGAAAATGGGAAAATGTGTTTAATTTTTTCTACAACAATATTAGGCCCATTGAATGTGGAGTGGAGTCAGTTATCATAGGTATGGAACTGTTATCATGCAAACTTAGTAGACTTCTGGTCCATGTTGTCTCAAGAGTTAAGCATGAAAGTTCATTCTTGTGTGTGTGTGTGTGTGTGTGCGCGTGTGTGTGTGTGTGCACGCGTGTGTGTGTAGGTAGGTAGAGCAACAGGGGCCGTGGGATCAGGCCGATGCTAAGGAGTGGGTTTATTTTCCCCTAACTGTGACTGATAAAGTACAGCTGTCTAAACTGGCATGGACACGCACGCACATGCACACACACACACACACACACACACACACACACACACACACACACACACACACACACACACACACAGATACATACCGTTCCTCATAGCTCTAAATTTAGAACATATTTTGTATAATTGCAGTAATTCAGTCTTTGTCTAAATAAACTGTTCAAAGCAATAACTGAACATTTCATTGTTCAATATTCATCTGTTGCCACCTCAGTGCAGTAACATTGATATTGGTGAGATGTTTCATACCTGCTGTTTGTTGAGCCTCTGATTATACTGGACTACCCTTCAGAGAATCAGTTCTGCGGCAGCAGTTTCCATCGATCTGCTACTATTAGTTGAAACCACTGTTTTGTCTGGTTAAATATTGCTTGGCAAATATTGATAATACACCAAATTCTGAACTCTACATGGGTTATTTATTATTGTTTCATTAACACTACATATAAATGAGTGATGGCATTTTTTTCAGTGATAAATCAGAGAATGTGCTGCTAAATCACTTTTATATAAATTCAAACTTCAGTACTTCTCTGACTTTTTACAACAACAATTGACAGATGAGTTGAAACCTTGTTTGTTTGGTCATTTACAGTAAATGATCTCACCCGGGGAATCTTGCAGAATTTCCTATGTAATTGCAAAACTGCAGGTGCATCATTTGGTAAATCCCAGCTCCTGAGGACCTTTGGAGGGACGTGGGATTTTCCTATGACAGTGGCAGTATTCATGATACACTATCTGTGTTGAGATAAAGTTTCACACACTGATTATGAAATTAATCTGGGTCATTAGGTTCCCTGATCTTATGGTTTAACTTTTTTCCAACTCAGTTCATGTGGGTTCTGGGACTTTTTAATGAGAGTAATGTACTCCTCATGATTCTTCTTCTTCTTGAGTCTTTAATTTCCTGTGTAAATATTCTAACTATTATATATTTGAGTTATAGGTTGTTGTTGGTGGATTTTACTGCCACTTATTTTTTTCCCCCTGCCTTTTTTCTCCTACCTTTTTTTTTTTTTTCAGGTGCCATTATCTATTTTGGTTAGCTTTTCTGTCATGTCCTCTTTTTCTCCTTCTCTACTTTCCAAATCAGCTCCCACACACACACACACGCAACATCCTTTCCAATTTCCTCTAATTTAATTGCATCATTTATTATGATTTAAGTTGCTTTTCCTGTAAGAGGCTTCAGTCTCATTCATCAAGCGGATGTCATCAATTAAACATTAAAGACATTTCTTCACATGTGATTTTCTTTTTAATTCCAATAAGTCTCCGTTAAATATTCAAACAAATAAGCTGTCGGGGCCTGGTGGGTTTTCATATGATCGTATGGCATAAACACTTAGGAAATCTGTTTCTTTTGGTCGAACCAGATTTGGAATTTGGGTCATTTTCCCAGCGTGGCTACTGCTGCTGTACAGGGAAAATGTGTATCAGGAAAATTGAGTCATGGCCTTTGGCTGATATTGAGTTTACATTCTCCAAATCTTTAGAGTGTTCATGTGAATCCACAGAAGTGTTTGTATATTTTATTGCTTTTGTTTTGATACTCATTGTGGATTTCTTCTCTCTTTCTCTTCTTTCTCTCTTTTTTTCATGTCAGGCTGCCGCGAGGATGACGAGTGGATCAGCAGGTATGATAAGAGTGTGTGTGTGTGTGTGTGTGTGTGTGTGTGTTCAGTATCCATTCAGTTGGATTGTTTGCATTCCGCTTCGGGATAAAACCGGACTTCTGGGAATGTCTCCCACAGGATTCCCAGCCAGTGTGTCAAACCTCAACCACCCAGAAGTAATGATATAGTGTTTCTACTATAACACACACACTCATACATACAGCCTTGTCTGTACACATACACAACACATGCATATTCAGGTGCGTAAACACAGTTATGCGTGCAAGCTCATGCAAAACACACAAACACTTTGAAGCTTTGGTTTGGTGGAATTTATCATGTGAAAACACCCAGAAGCTTTTCACCCGTTCAGCGGAATGAAAACATGTTTTCTAATTGAAAATATCTCTCGTGTTACACCAATTTATATTTTTTACCTTCGGCTCTTGAATTTGCGTCGTCTTTCCTTTTTCTCTGCGACTCAAGTTCCCAGAGACGTTGATAGAAGAGTCTGAGCAGATGATTAATGAGTCCAACTCTGACCCCTGTCCGTATCTCTTATCCTCCGAGTGTGTCCCATTTGATTGACAAGCACAGGCGTCATGGCGACTGTAGTTAAGTACAACCCAGGGAGAAGTCTCACATTCGGATTGTTTATTTTTGTGTGTTTTGTCTGTATGTGTGTGTGTGAGCTCCACCATCCCTGTTCTCGTGTGTGTCGTAACAGTTGGGGTGTCTCCAATGTGGCACCAGCGTCAGGGTCACATTACTGCCAGTGATAGTTCATGTAGGAGAGGTGCAGTGTGGGTAATGAGGCCCCAGAGGCTGCAGGGAGGTCAGGGGTGATGCCATCGGTGGCGCAGGACGAGGGTGAGAGTGTGTGTTTGTGTGTGTGAGGGAGACAGAAACATTTCATACAAACACGACAGCGCTGAGCGTAGATTGGGGTTTCATTGTTTGGGGGTTTCGTGCTTCAGGTTTGTTTTCTCACTTGAGAGTGTTTATTTTCTCCTCTGATACGAGGAAACACTTTGGGTCTTTGACAGAAATCCTGTCTAATCAATCAGTGTTTGTCGGCCTGTGTGGCCTGAGTCTCAGCTGCAAAGGGACAGGATATGATATGCACATATCTCAGCTCGCATTGCTGACATTCATGCTGCCAGATAAACGGGGGGATTCCTCCCAGAACTACCTGTGTCCTCTGCTGGGGGAGGTCTCCTTATCAGGCTGTAGGTTTTCGTAATCATCCTCAACATGTATCTTTGAAGTACTCTTCAGTGACTTTTTTTTTCTTTCATGTCTGTGGGTGTGTGTACGGGAGGGAATGCATGCCATGATGTGTGGTTTAAATTGAATCCGCCTTCAAGCCACAGAGGAAAATGTTTTAATCTCTGCAAAGATGAAAGGATTTATTGTCAATACTTTATTTTCTGAAGAATTAATATGCAATAACAGAGGAGTATTTTTGTATAGACGCTAAAGCGCTTAACTTGATCTGAAGTTTGTGTGGATTTCAATGATCTCTTAATCTTTGAGGTCTCCTCCACTATTGTCCAACAGCGATAAAACAGAAAATGATTTTAATCAATTTAAGATTCAGCCATATATTTTTTTTCATGTTCTCAAGTTGTGACATCTTGACTAGTTTAGTTATAGGTTAGTTTTCTTGTATCTGTATGATATTTGTATATAACTGAAACCTAAACTCATAAAAAGATTGCATGATCTCTCAGGCCTCACCTTTCATTTATGTTAATAGTATGATTTGGAGATGCCGCTATGTAATGAAAGTGCAATTTTAAAAAATCACTTAGCAATAATGGATTAAGATGATTGGTGGTACTTGTTGTTTTATCGTTATATTGTTGAATCATTTTGCATCATTTCTGTTTGAACCAATGAGTCACCTGAAATAACCTTGAACCACACGCAGGAGAGCAGCGTAAGTGATGACTCAATGTTCTTATGCAGTATTTCATGACATTGGTTCTCATTTGTCAGCAGAGCCAGTGTTGCCTCAGCAGCACATATGGGACACTGTATAAAAATAGCAGCATCTTCAGGAAATGTTGCTTTTCACTGTGTTATGCACACACATTAGTAGGGACAGGGTGCGAGTACAAGCAGAACCAGTGACCACAGAACTGCAAACGGCTAAAAAAAGACGACACAGTTTCCAGTTCATTCAAATGAGAAGTGATAATCTTAATCTGAGGTGACTTGACTCACAAATCAGTCTAAAAGGACTTGCAACTCAACTTTGATTTTGACACCAATGACTCGTGACTTTAGCCTTTTGACTTGAAATGATTTGATATCCTCTACAAGCTCAAAGATGAAAGATGATGTTATAAAAGAAAAAGAACAAGCAAAGCAATTCTTCATTTTCATTTAGATAAAATTTGAATGCTTGAACATCACACAGGAAGGAAAGAAGCATTTGGCCATGCAGACCAGCAGACAGACTAAAAATACACATACATGTATAGGACTTGAATCACAAAGCTGTGGGCCTTATGACTTGCTAAACAATGACTTTAATCAATGAAAATAGCTCTCATGTGCCACTCCCTGTGCATTACTATATGTTAAAAAATAATGGTTTCATCACAGAATCCATTTTGGCAAAAGAAACAATAAAATCAAAAACTCATCTGGCAAAACAAATGAAAATGAATCTGTTGCCTGACTGTGTGAATAAAACCCTTTTGTACATTTCATTACTGGGAGTCCAGCATATGTTTCATTCCAGCTGTTCATTCCAGCTCCACATGTTCCCAGGCAAGCTGGATGAGTACACTACTACTGCTGGTAAAAATGAACTCTCGGAGATATTTTAGAAGAGTGCTGCTATTTCAGAGCAGCTGATAAGCTACAGTTGACCTCGGCCTGAACCAAACACACACTGACACACATTCTCTACACTTTCACTTCGGTTCGGGATTATAAAAAAAAACGTATAATCCATCAGAATTTTCACGTTATTGGAAAGCGCTCGGGGAGGCTGTGGGTAATCTCGACCTATGACCCGTGAATCCTTTTAGTGCGTCCCTTGCATGTCTGTAATATGTTTTTAATATATCTGACTGGAGGGATTCAGCTGATTTATGGCTCCTGCTGACTTCTTACACACATTTTCCTAGAGGCAGTGTCATGCTGATATTTAACCCAAATGTTTTCTCTCGTTTTGGTTGTTAATAAAATTGCACGCCTCTTTGATATTTTCTTTCAACTTGTGTAAAAGTGCTAAAACTGTCAGTCAGTCCATGTGTCTATGAATGTCATGGGTGTGTGTGTATATGTGTGAAAAGCCCTTCTACTGCCACTGTGTCGTATGCATAAGATGCCTCACACAGAAAAGCAGTTGGCTCAGCAATTATCTTGCAATAAATCTTTATAACTTAACGATGGTGGCTTGTTCTGGTGTTAATGCGTGTGTGTGTGTCAGACCTACCAGAGTGCATACATTAAAGGTTTGTGATGCTAGGAGGTCCCTTATTAACTCAGTGCTTAGTAAGGGAGTGTGTGTGTGTGTGTGTGTGTGTGTGTGTGTGTGTGTGTGTGTGTGTGTGTGTGTGTGTGTGTGTGTGTGTGTGTGTGTGTGTGTGTGTGTGTGTGTGTGTGTGTGTGTGTGTGTGTGTGTGTGTGTGTTGAATATTGCAGCAGTGTGCAGCAGAGCTTTAACAAGTCTGGAAGTGGATTTGGCTGGAGTCCCGGTCTCTCCCTCTGTTTCTTCCTTCACCTCTACCTTTTCATTTTTCCTCTGTCTTTCTGCCCTCTGCTGTCTTTCCCAACCGTTCAAACTGTAACTCAACCTCCACAGTGTGTTTTTTTTGTTTCCATGTCTATTTTCCATCTTGATTTGTTTTGCTGTAAGTGTTCGCTGTGTTCCCGTTAGCTCTTGTTCCTGTGCCGTTGCCATTTTTTCACATGCACACATGTAAACACACATTTACTGTACATCTATATACTATCCTGAATCCCTTATCTAACCTTTACTCTCTCCCTTATCTTAATTGTAACTTTGGCTTTACACCAAAGTCCCAAACCATCATCTTACTAAACCCACAAATAGCAGAAGTAAGGAGAGATTAACATGACAAAACACGAGGAACCTTAAAGTAATAATATCAAGATTTTCATGTGAATAAATGTCTGCTAGGTCACTATCTATCACCAAATGGGGTTGGCGACTGAGACTGTGGCCCACTGATGAAAGTATTGAAATATTTTCAACATTGCAAACTGTGTATCCTGGAAAAAAAATGTTATATGAAGTCACTGCTAATGCAAACTGAACATTTCCTTCTGCTGCAGCTTCACATTAAAAGCCTGGCCGTCCTGCACCGAGCCCAGACCTCAATCACTCTAAACACATTTTTAAGGAATTACTTTCCGACTGCAAGCCAGGCCTCGTCGTCCAACATCAGCTGGCTGAATGGGCACAAATTCCCACAGACACACTCCAAAATATTGTGGAATGCCTTCCCAGAAGAGTGACAGCTATTTTAGAAACAAAGGGGACTCCCAACTTCAACCCATGGTTTAAAATGGGATGTCCAGTGAGCTCATGTACTATAGGAATGATGGTCAGGTGTCCGCTGACTTTTGCCATATATTGTGTATAACTCTTCAGTCTTAATGTTTGAGACTCTACTACTTGTGTGTTTGTGTGTGTATGCGTTGGCATGTGTGTTTTGGCGTCGCATGTATGAGTGCATATTTGTGTGTTGCCTCGACACACTTGCGTGTTTGTGTGTGGTCTTGCAACCCTATACTAGAATGGAGTAACGGCTTGAGGAAGGAAGTTGGTCCTTGAGGATTTTCCTGCTAAAATGCTTATTTTAACAGCTAAAAACCTCACTATATGTATATCGCTCCTAAGTGCCTTTAAAATGAGACACTCAGCAACAAGGCCTCCTATCAGCATGTGATCTGCACTCCCATGACCTGTGGAGTTTCCTCCGTGTCCATTAGCTATTGTTTCCCCTCCCGGTCCTGCCCCAGGTCCTGCGACTTCCATACCACAGTCTGCACCCTGTAGCCCTCTGCGCTCGGCTTTCAAACCCCCACGTCTGTCTCCACATACTGACGTCTACCCCTCCCCATTCAGTTCCATACTTTATACCTCAGGCCGAGTCTGCTTCCCATATCCCAGCCTTGGTTTCCCCTTTTTCCCATCTGTATCATCTCTCCTGCTTGGTCCTTAGGCTGAGACCTTTGCTTTGTGTCCCCCCGACCTCAGGCCGCAGCGACAGCCAACTCCTGCTGTAGGTGATCCCGTCTCCAGAATGGGAAGTGGACTATGTCAACAGACTTATCTTCGCAGACTGGACAAGGGAAGTTGTTGTTGTTGTCGTCAGTGGAGAGTGTGGGGGATAGACACTCTGAATTAGCTCCTGACCCACTTTTCTCCTGGCCCATTTTTCTGAAGGAAGTGACCAGAGCAGCATTCCTCGACGGCTGGCGCAGGAATATTGACAGAGACACGCTGATACTGTTGATTCAAGCCCATGTGAGCGGATGGGTATAATGTTGGCTCTGTTGGGATGATGCATTAAAAGCATATGGATCCTAGAATAGCATAGCATTAGCAATACTTCTTCCACTGTGCTGTGTTTTAGTAACGCCTGCTGATCAAACTCAAATGTCAGGCAGGAAAATGTGAATCGTTTCCACTCAGACGTTCTCCTGCTCCCACTGGAAAATCAAATGTCTTCAAGCTTTGAAAACTTCACATCTTTATTGTGTTACTTTTTGTTTTAATTTGGGTCGTCTCTCTTATGATCTCTGGTGCCACCGTCTCCTCCCCCTTATCCCCTCTCTTTGCTGAGTCTTCACTGCCTTTTACTTTCTCAAGGAGCACCTGTCAATCACAGCGTCTCTCTGATGTATCAGAGTCAAGGGTCAAGTCAACAGTATCACCTCTGAATACTAAACATAGCAAACCTCCATTTTTAAAGCATTGTTATATGAGGAAGGAAAAACTGTCTTTGTGCAACCAAGATTGTTTGGTTTAAGATTTGTCTCTGTCTTGACTTCTTTTAGCTTTTGTACCTGTCTGTTTACCGTTATATACAGCAGCAACTTTATAATATAAATATACAGTTTTCAGTCCATGTGAGGTTTCTGAATTTAAAGAACATGATCATAAGTGAACACATAAACAGATGTTGTGATGTGAATCCTGCAGCAGCTCCTCTTAAAAGGCTTTTTGAGGAAGTGAGCAACATATGGAATTACTATGTGATTCATAGTAAGATGATTAGGTGTGTGTGTGTGTGTGTGTGTGTGTGTGTGTGTGTGTGTGTGCGTGTGCGCTCTTAAGGATCATTACAAACAGAATTTAGGTCAAGGTCACACGGTGCCATCTGTTCAATGGTTTCATTTAATCTGGAGGTTTTCCACTTTAAGCAGACTGGTGCTGCTCACTTTAGGTAACAAGCAGCTGACAATTTCTTTTAAAGAGAAATGCTTCTGGATTCTTCTATTGTACGAAGATGATTCTGCATCTGGGTTCCTCATTTGTTTAGATTTGATTACAGCGCACATCAAGATTTGAAATAAGCAGCTGTTGAGGTGGAGTACTGTATAAGTCTGGATGGGTTACATATGTGTGTGCGTTTCTATCTGAAACAGTGGAGTCAAGCGAGCTGAGCAGCTTGGCCTGAATGACCGAGTGTTGCTGAAAATAGAAGACAGGGACCGGGGAGAGAGTGGCAGGGATGGAGAGGAGGAAAAATGAGCAGGGAGAGGACGAGGAGGAGGAGGAGGGGGGGAAAGAGGCTGAGCAGACATGTAAATTTAAGGAAGCTGGGAGAGGGGAGCTGGTTGCACAAGATGCTTTCGTCAGACTCTTTGATCATGTGATCTGTTAAATTATTGATCAGCCTGAACTCCCTAACCCAGACTCTGTGTGCATATGCAGCTTTTGACTCTTTACAGCAATACTATCACAGTGCAGGAGAGTCTCAGTGACAGAAAAAAGCTTGAAGGAATAACATAATCGGAATTAATAAAAATTGATAAAAATGTGAGCGAAGGCTTTGAGTATCTTTGCAACCATCACATGCAGTTAACGCTTACTTGACAAAAAGTGCTGACCTCAGATAACCTGACAGGAAGACGAGGGAGAAGCTCGACCTCCTCCTCCTCCTCCCCCTCCTCCTCTTTCAGCCTCTAGAAGACAGTAGCCTTCTCCAAACCAGCCCTGTCCATTTTTGTAACCACTGTGAGATCTGATTGCTCTCCCGGTGGAGACGCCCATGCTCTGCTGTGTATTTGTTCTGAAAATCAGATCCCGGGTCTCGTCCAGAGCGTGTCCATTGTGCTGCTTTGATTGGCTGTTTGAGCCCTGGAATGTGTTAGGTTGGTGTTTTGATTGGCTGCCGCTGTGAGACAGTGTTCCTGTGGTGTTCTCCCTCCCCGGCCGGGCCAGAGGTTGACCTCAAGGACCAGCTTACCGATCCACATATCCTAGCCTTCAACATCACAGAGGAGAAATACAAAACTGAGCCTGGATCAAAGCTGCTGGAAGTTTAGTAGTTTTCCCACACGAGTGTTTAATTTCTAACCTGTGGCCTCTTTCTTTCTCACTCCTTCTGTCTCTCAACCTCAACCCACAATCCACTTCAGTTTCTTCAAGAATCTGTCACTACATTGGATGGTACAGTCCAGTTAGTTTTCTTTAAAAGGTAAATATGATTTTTAGCGTCCCACATTAGTACAATCAGGTGCTGAGGCCTCTCAAAAGCAGGAGTCAGATTTAAGAATAGTAGAGAATTGATAGCGATGGTGCTGCAAGTGAGTTATTGGTGTTGCAAAACATTTCATTCTGCAAATAAAAAAACCCAGCATGACTAGTCATGTGTGACCAAAATGTGCGTGTTAAAGGTCACTGTTGGCTGTGGAAATCTGCTGATGTTGTAATTTCTTGCTCACTTGGTAGAGGTTGTAAAATCACAGATTGTTCTTGAAGGGGAACTCCAATGATGGAGTATGTTCCACTTCTGGAAAGTTGAGGGACTCACAGGAGACAGATTAAGAAAAGTGGTCAAAATTACATCCCAGATATCCTGACTGTTTGTCTCCAGTTTGGGTCAAGCTTTAAGATTTAAGAAGTCTCCTGCCAGAGCCTCAGGAGACTCATAGACTGAGAAGTATAAACTGTAGATCGGGAGTAAAATCAGTGGAGTTGTCCTTTAAAAATTGATAATGAATGATCAATTCTGATTAACTTTGCACTAAATCATTTTTTGTGACATTGGAATTATGACCCTTGTCCCCAGATAATGTTTCAGGGCATATTTGAAGTCACTCCTCTGCTTGTCCAAATAAATTTACCATCAGACTATACATCAGTAGTAAATGTTGAAAAGGATTTAAGAAAACGTCCTCAGAGTTATGTCAGAATGTTCTGATTATAAGCCTGTTGTGCCTGTAGGTGGTGTGATAATGTGCTAAAATCCCTTAATCCTGCAGCCCACACACATTTGCACAGGGAGCACGGGTCACAAAGTAATGTGTGTCTGTGCAAACTGAGCACAGATGCATCTGCTTATACATTAGTTTATGCATGCTTTGTATTTGTGTGGGTTTAACTTTATTTACATGCATTTGCTACTCACATCTTAACAGAACATGGTGTGTTTGTGTCTCTTTGCGTGTCGAGAAAGCTCGCCGTCATGCCGTCACTCTGTCTGGTACCTTCAGGGTTTATGTTACACTTTGGTTTTACGCCGGGTTTCATGGTTGTAAAATAATGTTGGTGTGTGTGTGTGTCAGTTATGATGTAACTTCTACCACACGCATGCAGGTGTACAAACAACATGTCAGAAAAGTGCACATGAAATCTATTTGCAATTTCTATGACAGATATTGTTTCAATTTGCAGACTTGCTCATTCTTCCTTTGGGAAATGACTGCAAATGTACCATTACAAATCAAATACACAGTCATTCAAAGCAACATCTCATCATCATCATATCCATGTTTTGATTAATACAGTAGAAAGAGACAGAAAACTTTCCACCATTCAGCATCATGCCATGTAACAACATGTTTAACCCTTATAGTACCTTTACATTTAGAAGAGTCTTGCGGAAAGACACTCAGTTCTGGTGACAGAGTGACATAAAAGTTGCACTATGACTGAGGTCGCATTGCAAAAATCAGACAGGTTTTGATTTAGGACCACATATGAGCAACCCAAATCAGAATTTAAAAAAGCAGATACCGTATGATTTCTACTTTTCACTCTGTCAAATCTGAATCACATATGAGCCAAAAAAATCTGATTTGGATTCACTTGTGTCTGCAGTGTGAACGTGGCCTGATTGACAAATTAGTCTTGAGTTTGTGATTTTAAAACGTAAAACTACTTTGATCTGATTGAACTTGAGTGCTCCTTGGCATCAGTTCTCTTAAACTCTATTCGAGGAAGGGAACGTCATTCTTTCCTAAATATTCCTTGGTGTTTTGGGTGATGGTGGCAACATTGCTCCATCACCTCGCGTGGGTGTTTAATTGCTTTGAGATCTTGTGACCATCAAGGTTGTAGCATATGATTCACACCATTTTCATGACCCCTTGTGCCTCGAATGGAAACATCTTGTCCTGTTTTCTTCCTGAATATCTGAGCCACCAGGGAAACATTAGCAAATGACAAATAACAACCTGCAGGAGGCTCACAGATATGACTGGAAACTTTAGGTGTAGTCTGAAGAAAGGACCTTGTTTGTCTCTTTCATAACTCATAACAGTCCCACACAGTCTTACTGCCCTCGCCTGCTCTCATCATCATCTTTTCTCTGTGCCTCATATATTTTTTTTTTTTGCAATGACACACACAGGTTCAACCACCTCCTCTCCTGTCTGCTTCTTTATACCTGTCCTCATGATTAGTGCTCTCCCACTCAGAATATAAGCCTGCATGACAGCACCCACTGCCTACATCTTCTTTTCACAGAGCCTTGCCATCATTCCTCGCAGATCAATGCAATATGCCTGCGTATGTCGTGGTCTCTTGCCAGCTCGGGATCCAAACCCACGGATAGAGCTGATTCAACGGTTTCAGTTGCTTGCATTTGTTGTTATGCTCCAATCAATAGACAGGCTAAAATGAAGGAGATTTAACCTTGAGAAAATATTCAGAATGTCTAATATTTGACCGGAGCTGAAATCAATTAATTGATTAGTCAAAATTGGCAAAGTGCTCTTGCTCTCTCTTCTGTGATACCACACACAATATCTTTAGGTTTTGGATGGTTGGTCAGAAAAATCAAGACTTTTGAAGATGCCGCCTCGGACGTTCAGAAATTGAACATTTATCACAATTTTCTTACGTTTCAAATGGTTGATTGAGAAAATAATCGGCAGACTAATCTATGAAAATAGTCATTAGTTGCAGCTCTGTATTTGACATTTGTTTCTGTCAGGAGATGAAAAATTGTCACAATTTTCATGCTCATGTTTTAGCTTTGCACCTATGTGACGATTGTAACTACGCTCATTATGTTAAGGAAAAAAAAAATCAATAGAAAATCCAAATCTGTTTTGCTCTATAAACTGGGCCGATGACTGCGTTTGTATTTTGCATCAATAATTAGCCTAATTTCAAATATTAATATTATTAATATATAATTTTCCCCAACTTGTTTTGCAATGTGAGTCTGTCAAACACCAAATATGCTGTCCCATTATTCCCAGTCTCCTCCCCGTCATTTCTCCCTTTGACTTTCATCTTCTATTTGCAAATACAATGCTCGTGAATCTCACTGAGAAAATGAAATGTCATTCGATGTTTTATTCCTTGAAGTGCGTTGTTTAGTATGTTTTCTTGCTTCCTCTTGTCACACACCAGATCTTCTATAAGTTGGTGGTCTCGTCGATCGACTCCCTTCAACTCCTCGGTTCCTTCCCTTTTTCATCCTTCTCCACTCATTGTTCGTCATTCTTTCCCTCTAAACCACTTTCCCTCTCATCACTGCTGACGGCCAGTGCCAGCCATGAATCTCAGCAGTGTAACGCAGGAATATAAATCACCGGCTCTCTCCACAGCTGTACTGTAATTGGACACCACACCACAGCAGGGCAAGGCAGAGAAAACAGGGCCGCGAACTCCAGCCTTAATAACCTCCAACATGTGAGCTGTGTTTATGACAGGGAACCAACCAAACTGCAGAAGTCACATTTTGGGCGAAGACTAAATCGTTCATCCCAAAGCGATTATTCATGGCCCAATTTACGACAGTCTCCCAGTAAAGTATTTGGTGTCCAGATAAGTGCCGGATTCTGCTGACGACTCGGGATGTCGAACGTGTTTCGACAGGCCGAAAATGTCGAATCAGGTCTCTGCTCGTGGATCCCGCTGACCTGGAACTCAACACCATAAACAGGACATCCGATGGTGTCAGGCGGACGGCAGCTGAGGAGCGTCCTGGCCGGTCTGATCACTCCTGTCTGGCATTCCTGGGATAACACGGGAGGAACTTGGAGCTCAGAGAGAAATTCCCAAAACTCTCAACCTGTCAGGGGGGCGAAGGTTACTCGCAAAGAGAGGCAGCTCAGACGGTTGATGTTTGTGGACTTTCACTAGGTTGTCAGGCTGACTGGAGCATGTATGAGTGTTGAGTTCACTCCTCTTCAATCACTCGCATTGTGAAGCAATCGCCCACTTCTGCAATTAAAGGGAAAAGCCACTTACAAAACGTCCCCTGGAGTCCTGGATGTCCATGTGTTTTTCTTACTAAGACACACAAAGATATTGCTCATTGATGCTACACTTTTTAATTACAAATATTTACTGCAAATTTGAAGATTTTCTGCTGTTGTTTCCTGTCATTGTAAATTGCATGCATTTTGGTTTTTGACATTTGACGAGAACCAATCAGTGACTTGTCTTTATTTCTTTATCATTTGAAACATTAATCATTGGAAATGAATAGGAATAGGGAAAATAAGGAAGATTTTAAAGTCAGTCGCTAAAGATGCCCAGTATGTCTGTTGCGGCCCTGTAAGATCACATTTGTGTCTGAATGAATCCAGAGATGCTCTGAAAAGCTTTTCCTGGCAGCATAACTTTGTGTGCATGTATGTGTGTGTGTGTGTGTGAATGTGGCATGGCTGCATGTTATTAGTGTGTATCAGGGGGACTGAAAGAGATCCTTGTTTGGGTGAGTGGGTGTGTTTGGGTCATGGAGAACATGTAGGTTTGAGAGAGAGAGAGAGAGAGAGAGAGAGAGTCTTGCACACAGGGAGGGGGGAGACAGCCTCTCACATCTGGCTCACCATGTCAGGAGTCCAGACTCACATGTACAAGTTATGTTGAGGCAGTGCTGCAGCGGGGGGGCCGAGCAGAGCAGAGATGCTGGATGCATCGGTTCAGTGCATCTGTAGCGGCTCCAGATCCTGAGCAGGAGGACTCACCCGGCCCCGGCTGGTGCAGCAGGGTGACGCAGCGCCGGAGCAGCTCTCGCACCAGGTGAAGCGGTGACGACCACTGCGGCATCCAGGCGCAGGCGCAGCCGCAGCCGCAGCCGGGAGCGCGAGGGGACCGAGGAATAACGGGGCGTTTTTTTGATAATGGGAATATGAGTCCGGCTGCACAGCAATGACAAGCCAGCGACGGTCTGCCAAGCTCCAGCTGCGGCGGTCGATCAGCGAGCAGCTGCGGGACTCCACGTCCAAGGCTTGGGATCTGCTGTGGAGGAATGTCCGGGAGAGGCGGCTGGCAGGTCAGAGAGCCAAGAGCAGAGGGAGTGAAAGTTGTTTTAATGTACTGACACAAACAGGCTGCTTTCAGAGAGCCCAAATATTAAACAGTTGGATTTCTGGCTGCAGGGATGCATGTTTGTCTTATGCATTTAAAAGCAACTTTGCTGCAGGATATTAGACGCATATGCAAGACAAAAGTTCACCTCAGTCTATGTGCTGCTTGTATTTTCTGTGTTATGCCTGTAGAGTCATGCGCAGCTCGCTCCCAGATATTTTGGGAAGGTCATTGTCAAATATAGAGCCCCAAAGAGCGCAGGCATGTGCTGTGGACAGGAGAGCAGCCAGGGCTTCACATGCCTCATCTGTTGTCCAGATCTGCAGGATGGGTTGTTGTGCATGTTGTATTTTGGATTTAATCATTTGGATTTCATGCACATGTGGATGGAGTGAAATATTCTGCACCAATGCACCAAGTGGTTGGAGGGTCAGTCGGTTTGCTCTGTATTCACAGTGTTCACAGTGTTGGATGTTTCTCTCTCTCTCTCAAGTCCAAGAGAGAAGGAGAAAAGTGAGAGAGATGCATCTGTCTGTCTCCTCGGTTTAATGCAATTACTGAGATGTCTGCCTCTTAAGCAAATTAAACTATGAACATTCCCACATTCACAAACCACTGCAGGCCATGATCAGTCAAAGCCACTGTGCCTGTCAGGCTTAGATAAATCACATGTGTGACCAGCAAGAGCCTACTAAGGCATTGTTAAGGGTTTTCAGTTTTGCATGATGGGTAATTACTGTGAATGTTTGCTTTAGTGATGCTTTTGTGCACAATTAATAAGAGAGGAATATCAGTCAAATGGAGCATCACAGGACACCTGCTGCCTCAGTAATCCCCCCCCAATTTCTCACCCCTTCATCCTGAGCCTAAACCCCCTCCCCAAACCCCACAGCCCCTCCTCCTCCTCCACCCCGCTGCTTAACCCATCAACTCACAAGGCACACAGTTCACATCTGTCTGGATCAGATTTTAGAGATGGGGAATCCTTAAAATGTGCACATCTGGCCTCTCCGTTATGCTGGTATTCAGCAGTGCATTTTCCGCTCTATGAATTAGACAGAGAAATGGCATATTGTGCAAATAAGTCCATGACGGGAGCTGGTCAGATGTTTTGAATTTGAAACTGTGCAGCGTATTTGAGAGGGATAGACTTAGATAGACTAGAAGAACAGAAACACTGTAAAAGAACCAGGGTTTGCCTTCATTTTGATGGTTTTATTTTGACGTCCCTGCAGAACCATGAAATGAAATGCAATGAATTTTGCTACAAGAAGCTTAAAACTAACAAAAATGTACACAATGACTTTAAGAAACACAGTAACAGAGAGTGTATAAAGGACGAATGCACATATATAACATCACAGTCTGGATATCAAGACTGAATGTTAAAGCGAATGCAATTGTGTTTATGGTTCCATTCAATCTGTATGTTTGTGTGCGTGTGCGAAAACTGAGAGTACATAATAGCACCTGGATTTAGCTGTAATCCCACAGATTTTTAGGTTAGCGGTGGGGGTCTGAGCTCCCTTCGCGTGTGGGATTTGTGGGTCTTAGTTGCCTCTATGTCAGTGTTGGTGTGTGTGTGTGGGGGGGGTTTGTTCGAAAACATAGACACAGGTGAATGAGTTTAAACCTTTACCTTGAATCATCTCTTTCCAACTAGTCATCGTTCTCACTGCCACTTCACCTGTCTGTCGCTGCTATACTGAGTAAAACCCAATGATTGTGTAGTTTCTTATTAATGTCCCTGAATGCATTTGAGGACAAATTCAGAAGTCTGTTTGCTTTCATAGATAATCTCAAGGCTGCCTCAACAAATTCAGGTTTCATCTTTAGTTCAAGGTAAGCTCTCCACCAAGAAAATCTTATTTCCATGTGTTAAGTGGTAAATAGAGCTCCAGAATCTGGAACACACACATTTTACACATATTTAACCAGTCAGTTTAATTATTGATGTAGTTTTCTCCTAGTCGTATTTCAAATATTCCCTTTTATCTCCTTTGAGCCCCTGTGCAGCCTTAGATGCCCAGAAACAGGGTCTCGAAGCCTGGAAACGCCCCGACTGTGGAGCTCAGACTGTCGTTCTTTAGATCACTTAAACCTCCCAAAGGGCTTTTTTTTTTAATGAGACCTGCAGCTTTTTTTTTTTTTTTTTTTTTTTCAATTTATACACTTTTTGTCTATAGATATTGCCAGTTTCTTTTACTTCTGCTCATTTGTAATTGGCGTCGACAAACAATATTATTGCATGTTGGGGATTTGTATTCTGGGATATGGTTTATATTTGTATCCCGTACTAGAAGCAAATGTTTAGGTCATGACAATACGTATGAGATCGTGACAATAACATAACAAAATCACAACATTTTATCCTGTCAAAAAAAGGCTCTTGTATTTCATTTCTGATTCATTATGTCACACAACTCCAGCTGCTTGTTCACTCTCCTCTTTTCAGTGTGCCTGTATCTGTCCTGTGTTCTCCGTCTGTAACTGAGACAGAGTGATGGATATTGTATTACTGGTCACTTACTACAGCCCTGCCCCATGCCAATCCAGTTACACGCATCTATTTAGCTCACTATCACGTTACTGCGTTGGCCAGCGGTGCCCTGCATCAGCCGGAGGGTTTGCTCACTCTGTCTAGTGTTTGGGGCGTATTTTAGATGACTTTCTTCTATGACCTCCAGAGGGCACTGTAATCAAATGCAATCACAGGTTTTAGATTTCAGAACTTCACTGACTTTCTTTGGCTGAGCTTTAATATGGGATCTGTGGTTAATGCACCTCTCTTGGATTTCAGACTGTTCACTCTCATCTCTCTGAGCATATGAGCTGCAGACTCTACTCAGTAATGCCCCTCCACTGCGAGATCAGGTGCCTGTGTGTGACTGCTGACCTGAAATTGACTTTGCTATGACCTACTTTTCACATGCCCCCCCCAATCCCACTATTGCCCCCTGCCTATTACCTCCCTAAAACAAATTAAAACGACCCTCTATATCCTCCAGTCCTGGCGAATCCCTATTCTGCCAAACTAGGTCAAAGTATGAACGTCCCTCCTCCTTCACTGCATTCCATACATTTATCCACCAACTCGCTTGTATGGCACCGTTCAGTCACACATTAGCATTTCTTATTAGAACTGATAAACAAGGGATTATTGATGGATGTCTTGCGATCAAGAGGCCCAAAGCAGGGAATGAGGGTGTATATGTGCTGGAAAGTACATTTCCTCAAGCACTGTACTTAAACACAATTTTGAGGTATTTCCATTTTATGCTACTTTATACTTGCACTCCACATTTCAGAGGAAGATATTGTACTTTTTACACCACCACATTTATTTGACAGCTGTATTTTCCAGTTTGCAGATTCAGATTTCGCACGAAAAACATATTAGAAAACAAAGAATTAAAACAAAACAACTGACTTGTGCCTCTTACAAAAAGCTGTGTCTGGTTGGGTCCTTTATCATGTTCCAGATGTCTGTGAGTTGTTTCCTTTCCTCCAAGGAGACATTTCCCCTCTGAACTTCGCGGATGGTTTAATTTCAATAATTGCCCAAAGAGGTGACATTATCCAGGATAACAAAACAATTTTTAAAAAAATCCAGAAAATACATACAAATTTGTGTAGCAGAACTTCTTCTTCTTGTCTACCTCATTAATCATTTCATGACCCCACAGATTTATCAGAGGGGGCCCGACCCCCGTTGTGGTACTTTTACTGAAGTAGCCACTGGGATCACTTATGTGAAATGTCATGTGGTTTGAACTTGATGGTGAATTTAGACAACTTTTCTCAATGGGATTACAATCCCACTCAACTTTAGTCACAAGAGGTTTGCTCCTACATACATTCCTCACCACAGACTGACATACTCTCTATTGTTCTCCACTTTCCCATTTCACTTTGGCATATGGCCGCTTGGATAGTGTATTTTTTCCAAGCCTATCCCAACTCTCATCACATATCTCCCATCTCAGATATGTCCTTCTCTCACACGCACATGCACATTTGCCTGAGGCATGTACTGCGGCTTTGGCACAGCGTCAGGAAGCAAGGCAGTGTTCCCCAAGCTCTAATGCCATTGGCTGCTGGTCATGTGACCCAACCAAGGAAAAGACCTTGTGGAAGTTTGTGAGTCTTCCTCCCATCTCAGCTGAGCAGTCAGCGTGTGTGTGTGTGTGGGTGTGTGGGGAGAACAAGGTCTGTCATCTGAGTCAGGTGGTGTGATGAAGCTTGTGTGTGTTTGTTGGGCTGTGGTGAGCTGAAGGGAGGAGGCCGGCGGGTGGGGAGCTGGTCTGGCTTCCAGTGAGGGCATGTTTGAGGCAGGAATTCAGAAGGAGTGCTTGCACAGCGACTCATCAGGGCGAGAGGGAGGAAGACTCGTAGGTTAGCGAGGATCAGATTCTTGTGTGATGGAGGGTGTGGACAGCAGTATGACCGATCTGGACGGTACAGTGAGCGTGAACAGTGTGGACACCTCAGCACACAGAGCAGGGACTGAAGATACACTGAACAACAATGTGGACTGTGTGGACAATGCAAACAGAATAGAAACTGCCAAAGATGAGGACGTTACTGGTTGGAGAGACATCAGAAAGTATACACACCCTACGAGTGTAACCCTGGCTGACAGTGTGGACAACATGAGGGACGCTGTCAGGAGTGCTGACGCCGTTGGTACCGTGGACAGTGCTGACCTCGCACACATCAGGAGTGCGGAGGTTGATGACCTCGTGGACAGCGTGGACCAAAGCGCCAAGGTGGACAACAACGGCTGCGAGAGCGACGGAGACAGCGGCAATGAGGGAACGTGCCTGGAGGCCATGACACCTTACGGGCAGGACTACTACCTGAGGCTGGGCGACACCCCTCGACGGCGCTCTGCCCTGCGCCTCTCACGCATCATCGCCCGCCAGCAGCTGCTACGGAGGCTGGCACAAGGTAGAAATAGAGCGTTATGGCAAAGTGATGATGTCATTCAGGAATTTCAGTGTGATCAGATTTTACAATGGATCTGAATTTGACATGATTAGTTGGATGTTCTTGCAAGGAAAGAGGAAGAAATTATGTGACTTTAATCAAATTTCTTCATTTTTTTTCCTTCAGATTTGCTGTTTTTACACGAAGGAAATGGAACATGAATTTATTTATCACCGCATTTATAGTGTTTGAAGATTAGCTAGTGTGATTTTCTCTTTAGTTTTCTCCTCTGGATGAACTCAAGAAACCCCTTAATGTGTTTGTCCATTGAGAGGTAGAGAAGAGAGCTGTGTGGAGATTCAAACAATGTGTGCTTTGATTAAGAGAGTGTGTCAGTTTTGAAACATAGGAAGAGATTCTGATTGCAGCCTTTTCATCGTCGTGGAATTTTTCAGCATTTGACCTCATCCGCAGACTTTTACACAACACCAAAATGAATAGACTTGGAGAAGTAGCCCATCTACCTCCTGTTTTGTCATGCTTTTTAAGTTTGCTTTATTGGCAAGTGCTTCCACTCTACAGGTTGCCAACACTCCTACGTCTTTCTGGTTTTCATCAGACGTATGGAGCCGCTTCTCCTCCAAAGATGTTTTCCATAAATCTAAAAGAAGTCATAACAAACCGTTAAAGGACTCTAGTGTTATTGTTTTTGTCTATGTCCCTCGCTACCCAGCTTGTCAGCTTTGTATTCCATGGTTACTTCCTCAACTTCCTGTCACATGACTCATGTTTCCCGTGGAGTATAGAGAACCTCCCGGTGTTCAGTAACAAGCTTTGGGTTGCTCCACTGGCTGTTCTTGTGTGTTGAGTTGATTGTAGGAGATGAGTTCATCTCCTCTGTATCCTGAGGTTTTTCCAGGTGTGATGTTGTTGCACATAAACCAGATCAGATACATGACAAATGGCTCTGGTCTTTTGAAGGAGAAGAAACTTGTTGGGTCTTGTGTTTTTTTTTAATCTTCATCCCCTGGTGATAAATTTGCCTCTGCGAGCCAAATCTTGTATGAAGCATCTAACAAACTGATATGTGTGAAGGAGAGGGAGGTATGACAGCTGTGAGGAATGCGATGGAGAAGCAAGTTTATGCCTGCTTTCACTCCCTGCCTCTTACATTAATACACACTTTTCTCCTCTTCTACTGCATCAAACTCTCTCTGTGTGTTTTCCTCACACAGACACTCCCCAGTTGCTTCCACTTAAAGTGTCAGACAGACTTAAAACTTAAAGTATCCTTGCCAAACCTACATATGAAACTTCTCAAAAGCAATAGTTTGATTCACATCTCAAAGTACAGGCCTCCCTTTCTGCCATTTAGATTTATATATACACATGGACTATATACAGATTGGTGACTATAATTGTTATTTCTATAATAACAATGTATCAAATTTCTATGTTTAACACTAGGTGAGTTTCCATCACCTGTTTTTATGCACATTTTTCATTTGCGCATAAGAAAACCTGAGTGGAAAATTTGTTCCACCAGCTCTTTATTTCTATAAACCAACTCCTAAAAATTGCATAATGGTAGTGGATGAAAACGTTTGAAAACATTTTCTTTTGCCAATTTTCTTGAAATTCCATTAAAGCTTGCGCTAAAACCCTGATTCCAAAAATGTTGAGACTTTGAGTAAAACGTAAATAACGATGGAATGCAATCATTTGCAAACAAACTATGTTTACAGATAACAGTTTTACAAAGTATTCCTGAATCCATGTATTAATCTCCTTCATGCAATCATGTGTTTCACAAAGTGGTGAACCTCGCTTCACCCTTGCTTGTGAACGATTGAGTCTTTCCACGATGAACCTTTCATACCCAATCATGATACTATCACCTGTTACCAATGAACCTGTTTACCTGTGGAATGATCCAAACAGGTGTTTTTGGATCAGTCCAAAACTTTGTCAGCCTTTTGGATGTGTAAATATGCAACTGTTTGCCAACAAGTTCACCATATCAACTTAGAAGTTGATAATATGTCAGTCCTGTGTTGACAACATCCAAGCATGTTTTCAGTATGTAGTCTGTTCACACTGGATAAGAGTATACTCAAAACAGAATACATGAAAAAAACAAACAGATTTTTGAATGTGCTTTTGATAAACAATTTTCTCCCACAGTGCAATTCACAAAGGAAATGAAGGGGCTGGTCCCTGCTGGAAAAAATTCAAACAAATTGCAGACTCTGTGAACACGCCACAAAACAAAAACAACTATTACATCTGTGGAAACACAGTTTGATGACTGTTTGTGAAGTTGAATTTGATTGACGTTCATCTGTTTTGTTTCATATCCAGGCGGTATAAGTTTAAGTATGTTGATGTTGATGTAAACTAACTGCAAGTCTCTGAACTCTACTGGAAGAATTCTTGACAAAGATCTTCCCTCGTTTGGCAATTTGATGGTGGTAGAGAGTGTCTAACACCTGTGTCTCACATTAGTTGGAATCTGCTGACTGTGAAGGCCATAACATATGACTCACTTCATTTCACGCTCATCAAAGCATTCAGTGACCCTGCGTTCCTTAAATGGAAGCATCTGCATCCTTTTTTCCCCATTCTCATTCATTCGGCTTTGTCCTTGAAACTGTCACCTGTCTATCTGTCAGAGTCTAAATCCAAGCTGAGCACTGAACTGTTTCCTTCTAAATGGAAGAGTAGATAAGATGCAGCACATACATCAGCTTCATGTAACCACAGCCTGAAGTCATATAATAATATCACTGACGTTTCAATGTATTTTTGACACATTGCTTTAACGCCCTCTGCTGGAGGAAAAGCAGCATAACCAAGCACATCACTTGCTCTCCATCAGTCTTCTTCTTTCATCCAACCGTCACCATAATGGCAGCTCTGTTAGTAATCATGGTCAGCTGCTACCTTACAGCAGTCCTGCCATATCTGTCATATTTCCTACTGCTGTCTAATCTCTGCAGTCCTCAGTCAGTGATACACAGAAAACTCTGAACCTGCACAGATCTCCTGCCAGCATTGATTCTGTTTTGCAGTACACTCCTGATGGCTCAATATAACTGCAGATGAACCATACAGGAAGGGACAGACATATTCCTCTTAGACGCACCCCCCTTCCTTCTTCCTCTCTCCCATCACTCCTCCTCTGCCTTCTTCACTACTTTTTTTCTTTGTGACCTTTAAACATGAAGGACTAAGTGCTTTAGCGTATGTGGGAATATGGCTGCTTTCCAGGCATCCTGTGTGTGTGTGTGTGTGTGTGTGTGTGTGTGTGTGTGTGTGTGTGTGTGTGTTTTTTAGAGGGATGATGACTGCTCAATTCCTGCCTTTACAAACCATAAATCTCCTCTCTGTCCCTAATCAGTTTATCTCGTTATGAAATTAATGTAGACTAAAATGACTCTTTCAAATAAACAGCTTTTATATATACAGTAACTAAATTAGCCAACGATTCTTTAGCTCTTCTCTCTGTTGCCTGTCGGCCTGTCTAACAATTATCCCAGCTGAGTCCCACTGACATGGTCAGTCCAGGAACTTCCTGTTGCTGTTCTTAGCTCACATGCCGCTCTGGACGCCTGGGAAATTCAGAGCAGGAAATGATGTCATGCAAAGCACTTCAGGGTCCTTGAGACCCGGCACAAGGCCGACGTAACGCTGAGAAAAGGCTGTCAGAAAGTCAAGGTGACTGGCGGTGGACAAAAGGGAGGAAATGAAAGGTAGAGGAGAGAAAAGCAGAGGCACACTTTCAGAGAAAAAGCTGTGAGGACGTCAGGGTGCTTGTATTATGTCTATTATGTAACATAGCTGGCACTCTTGTTATGTAAGGATTTACCTTACAGCCCCTTTTGTCCCACACATGGACGCCCATATTCACACACCCACACACAGTCACACACATACCATCTGTCCACCTTCCCTGCTGTTGTTCTTGTGGCCTGCTGCCTGTTGTCATATATTGTCCGCAGCAGGAGGGCAACGACCGAGGGAAAAGCACAGTAGGCAGCTTGGATTAGCTCCGTCTGACTGTGTGCATTTGTGTGTTTTGTGGCCCACTAATAACATGTTTGTGCACTAATTAATCTCTTGATTAAATTCAGCACAGATGAATAGCAGTGCTTTGTTTTCACACTGACAAGAGCTTTGCCACTTGGCACCTTTGTGCGCAAACACAAAGACGCACAGCCAAAAACACATGCACAAACACTGTGATGAAGCGCTGCCTTTTTTCCCCCCCGACTATACATGGAGACTACAATGACTTCATAACAAATTATTGTTTTTTTAATGCAATACTAGAAAAGTCAGCATAAACACAATTTGAAGCTCTTGTAGCTTTCTGATGGAAGTCAGTTAATTAGTAATAGGATATGTTTGTAAGTATGCATCATGTATTCATCTATAGGAGCTAAATTGATTGTGGTGGAAGAAGGACGCAGCAGCAAAGTCAGAAGCAAACCTCAAAGTTTTTACGTGATTGTATTTTAGAAGAACTCAAACTTTAGCTGTAGTTTCACTGGAGGAGCTTATGTGTCGTTTAATTATTCTGCAAATAGTTTGGCGAAATGGACAGTGGTTTTGAAAACTTGTGAACAATTTGATATGAAAATTCTGTAATTGTGACTGAAATTTATGTGAGTGTTTTTGATGCCACAAGGTTGAATGTGGGATTGACTCGAAGTGAACTACAGCTTCATGTTAATTGTAATGACGTGTCGACATGTCAACCTGTGAAAAGTTGTGGCTCACTGATGTGTTTTTAATGGACAAGCATGTGTCACAGAGGGATAATCAGGAATTATCCGATTTTGGATCAGTGCATTGTTGGTTTTGGTCTTTTCATGGGATTTGTTGACAGTAAGAATATCATCAATCTTGCTCTTCATCTACATCTCCTGTTTTGCTTTTTTCAAAATCTGGTTTCTATAAAAAGAGTGGATACTCTCTCACATCTCACATTCAGTAAATAAACGGCTGGTGTGGTATGTCTTCCTGCCTGTGGTTTTCCCACAGGGTTTGTCCATCTCAGCTGCCCTCCCCACCCCAGCTGTCTGCCTGTCTCATCCTTTTTGCATTCCCTGACTCACTGGGGGCAACATCTGGACTGCACTAAACGCCTGCACCGTGTGTGTGATGCATGTGTGTGCGTACACACTGCGTTCCCTCCGTACAGCGTTCTGCAGTGTTGTACAGAGAAAGAAACGAGGCCGAGGTCAGAGTCTCCTTGCTGGCCTGCCGGTAGGTTCGGCTGACATGTGAGGTTAGTGTCCACCAGTCGTCAGTCTGGGACCTCGGGGGATGGCTGATGCAAACGCCAGCTGAAATTAGCCATTTCCTCCTTGGATGCGATGGGGCAACGGCAGCTCTGGTAGTGACAAAGAAGATGTGGAGGTGGTGGCGTCGACCAGCTTCTGGAAGGAGCAGAGAAGGAGAAAGGATGAGGAGGTTTCAGTGAAAGAAGCAGAGCGGACGGACGGATGAAGGAAAACACACGAGGGAGTGTTTGTGTTTAGAGAAAGAATGTGAGGGGATTAGACAAGGATAAGAAAGATATAGAGGAAGAAATGTAAAGAAAGGGAAAGAATGTTCACAAGAATGAACAAGAGGGAAGAGGTAAGAAACTGAAGCAAGAGTTAGGAGAAGAAAGGAGTCGAGTACAGAATAAGGCAGAGAGATATTGTATGTGGATCCTAACAAAGCAGAAAGTGCGAGAGAGGAGGTTGAGGAGAAAATTAGAGGGAAGAGAAAAGCTGCATGGGGCAGGCTGGAAGAGGGAGGCAGAGTTGTAAACACAAAGGTTGGAAAGGCAGCGAGGAAGAAAGTACAGACTCGTTGCCACTTGATGGAAAGCTGGATAGAGGCGAGTGGATGTGCCACGGGATGGAGAGCAAGCTTCGGTCTGAGCACAGGAGAAAGAAATAGAAGCATGTCATCGACCGCACCATGAGGGCTTCAAGTAAGTTTTCAGATTCCCTCACTCTACAGGCTCCCTGTGGTGAAATGCTTCTCACTGGAGTGTCTCCGTCTCTCCGGTCTATTTTCAGAGTGTTACAGAAAAATTTTTTTTTTTTTCATGATGTGCCCTTGCGTTGCTTCATATGTGATTTGGAGAGATGAGTTATGCGGAGAATGCTGGGAGAGGGACGTAATTGCTGGATTGCGGTGAAAGGATCATTTCCTCTGACCGTTCTCATCTCTGATGGTGCAGACGGAGGCTTTTTATTGCCCCGCTGAACTTTGTCCCCTGTGTTTCTGCGGTGTCTCTCCCATTCACTGCCAGCACCTCTGAATGACTGAATGAGACGAGTGAGAGTGAATGATTTGGGCTTTGAAAGAGGTAAAGGCTGTGAGTGCAGATTGATGCAGTGGTAATGTTGCTGTTGGTGGTTTTTCAGTGAGAGTGACATTATTGTATTATATTTAACAACTTGTGTGTGTGGATGTTTAGATTATGTTGAACTTAAAAACTTTTCATTTAGCCTTTTCCTCTGTTTGTATTTTGTCTTATGATATGACCCTGCAATCCTTCCTTTATTGCTGCTCTATTCCTGCTTTGACTTATCGATATCCTCCTACAAATCCTAATCTTCCCCCTCTCTTGCATGTTTTTAACATATATGCGTGAATGTATAGGTATGTCTATATATCTCTGTCTATATATCTACTTATCTTACATTGCTGTATTTTATCACGGGCACCAACATCATTCGAATGTGTTTGTCAGCACAAAGCTCTGCAGAGCAGTTTAATCAGTGTCTGCTCATAAAGAAAACGTACACACACACACACACATACATGCACATTTTAGAGCTGCCAGTTTAGCAGTGTGAGCAATACATATGCTAGCGGAAAAAAGTAGTAAAACAAATGCCTGTAAAAGGTCTCGCGGTGCTGGCAGCAGCACCTAATGGGGTGTGGTGCCATGTGGAAGGCCTGTTAAATTTATGCATTAACGGCTGAAATCTGACTGCTGGTTTATCTGAGTGGGCGTTTGAATGTAGAGGATGTATACCACATATCATTGCCATGATTGTTAACTCCCTTGTTCACTATTTGCCTTGAAGAACATCATCTGCTGCTACAACAGCTCAAAGAAAATTGGGGATGCAGCCTTTTATCAAATGCGCCTCAAAGTTATGGAACAGATGACCTATAGATAATAACAACATAAATAAATAACAGCATATTCTCCATCTTATTTTATATTAATTATGGCATTCTGTCCCTGTTTTATGCATCTTTATCTTATTTAATTATTATTATCTTATTAATTTTCAATCCATGTTTTATGTACTTTATCTTTATATGTAAAGCACTTGGTGTGTGTAATTTCATTGCAGTCATTGTAATTTTAACTTTAATATATATTTCTTGTATGAAAGGTGTCATACAAATACAGGTTATTATTGTCATTATTACATATGAGCTGTATAAACTGTTGCCTTTGTCCTCGCAAGATAACGTGTGTCCCGCTGGCTCACTTCCAGTGTTTCCAATCTCATCATTCCAGTGAATTCCCAGAGGAAAGTTTAATTCTCTGAGATGTTTCTCCACAGAATGCTAAAAATGCTGTGATAGAGATAACAGACAAATACAGTGTGATGCTCTTAATTCATCTTTGTTTAAAATGCATGTTAAGAGAGCAAATAATGAACACAATAATGCACATCAAGTTATGAAAGGCATCAGTCCACTGACTTCTCAGTGGTAAATTTAATAATGTGGGGACTTTCCTCCACAAAAAAGATGTGATATTGGCTCCCGTTTCAACACAATGTTTTTTATTATGCTGAATTGCTGCCAAAAAGTCCATAGTTTGTTGGTGGTGTACTCAACTACTGCTTTTCTTGCTTTACAGAGATTGAGGCTAAGGAGGCTTGTGATTGGCTTAGAGCAGCGGGATTTCCACAGTACGCCCAGCTCTATGAAGGTAACACACACACACACACACACACACACAGAGTAGTCAGCATTTAACCAGCTGCTTTGTTTCACACACAGATTTACCCCCTTCAGATTTCTCCTTTTGTTCATTCCTGCTCCTGGTTTTCTCTCTCTGCCTTATTTTTTTCCATCATCTCTGTTTCTCTTTCTTTTCCTGCCATCCCTCCATCTTCGTATCCTCGTCTTCTGGGCCGCTGCGTTCTATTTCCAGGCTTCAGTTCCTGTCCAGAGGGAGGGGTCATGGGAAAGGCCTTGTTATCACCACTGGGACTCTCACAGCTTCTCTCTCCCTCTTCTTTCTTCCACCTTTCTTCTTAGCTCGCCCACCACTCTCCCCGTCAAAGCCTGCATTTTATTACTATCTGTTTTTTTCTGTCTGTCTTTTCAACCATCTGTCATGTCCTCCTTCCACCTTTCTGGAAGACATACAGGCGTTCATTCATGTGATGATTCTCGGGTCTCATACAGTTGAGGCTCAAACAGGAAATGGTCCCAGTAATCTAAGAAGTAGCTCTTAAAATCCAGCAGTCCTGCTTTAGCAGCACACACAGCACACACACACACACACACACACCCACACCGCGCTTCTCTGAAGAACTGCTGTGAGCTCCACTAATGTCGGGTTATGGATGCCGACCTCTGGGACTCTGCGGCCGCTCCCGGGAGCACATGATGCCTGGAGTCTGCCACCGCGCACACAGAATCACCAAAATAAAAGGCTTGAGTCATTTTGGCGTTGGCATTGTGGGGAATTCAAGTTATTTTGGGGTTAGAAAATGTGTGTGTGTGTGTGTTCTGTAAACTTTAGATGACAGGTGTTAACAGTGGCGCAGCAGTTGTGCCACATGTCACAGACTTTATTAACGGTTAACTAGCAGAGAAAACTGCTGTCTCCTGTCAGTCACTAACTAACAAAACCCAATGTGTCTCACCCTCTCTTACAGACTCCCAGTTTCCCATTGACATTTCCTCAGTGAAAAGAGACCACGACTTCTTGGACCGAGATCTGGTGGAGCCTCTATGTCGGTAAGGACGCTCACTCATACACATGCAGACCTCGTTCACTGTCCAGTAAAACCACAAATTCTGTTTCTCGCCTTCCCTCAGGTCTGTAGTCTGACTGCTAACTGCTAATCATTAGATGTCTGACCCCGACCCTTAATGAAGTCCCCATCCCTGTCTCCCACTCAGACACCCAGGCTTTGATCTGGTCACCTCCCCTCCCCTCCACCACACTCTGATCTCCCATTCAAAGAGCAGAGACCCTCAGGGGGCAAAAAGGGGGGGGGGCTGGGGGTAACGGGGAAGGAGTGAGGGGATGCCAGTATATTCTACCAGATGGCTTTGAATGTGTGTTTTAAGTCCCTTTGTACACCTCTATGATCTTTCTGTTTCACATCTTCTCTTCTCATTGAAGTTTTCTCAGCTTGCACCAACGTACTCGCCCCAACCCCCTTATCTTTCTCTCTCTTCTCTGTTCACCCCCGCCTCTCTCAATTCTCCAGTGCCTACGGTGGAGGAGGGTGCGGTAATTATAGCATTAGTGAATCCTGACAGCTATATTGTGAAAGAATGCACATCAGACCCCCTGAGAACTGTCTCAGGAGCTGGAAAACACGCTCCTGATGAGCTCTCTCTTGTGTCGTGCATTGCTCTTAACATACTGTAATTTTTACATTATATACTCATGTGCAAGAATATATAGTGTATGGAGCATAAAATTCTAACTCTGTAGCCATATATGCGCCTTCAACCAGGAAAAAATGTTTGCACCATCCTGCAGCAGAAATACAGGGTGTGGAGACTACAAGAGCTCCCTCTGTATATTTCTCAACTTGGATGTTTACCTTCAGCAAAAAAGACAGTTGATATGACAGCTTGCTCCTTCCTGTTGGTATTTTTCTGGTTTATATGTAGCAACAAGTTATCCCTTGTCTGCCAGTTTGTACAGTATGAGAGGACAGAGAAAGTAAACAGCAAACAATGGAGGTTTTCCCACTGTGCTATTAGAGGCTGAAATCTTTCAAAAGACAGAGGTCACAAGCCCCAAAAGATGTTTTTTCTGACCCCATCTTAAAAGGCACCAACATAAGATGCTCTTAACCAGCCATTGTTCACATCCCCTGAGTTGCAGAAGGGGGGAGAGAGTGGGTGAGAAAGTCGGGCGCAGAGGAGGAGGTTGCCCTCAGAACATCCACAGAGTGTGGAAATGGAAGGGGGTGGAGGTGGGTGACAGACGTGGGGAGGGAAGTGGAAGGGAGGAGTCAGCTGTGTTTCGGAGGGGAGATGCACTCTTTGAGGGTGAGGATCAGTCCCAGTGGAGTGATGCCAGAGGAGAGGAGGAATAGAAAGGGATAGACAGTGTAATGAGAAGGATAGAGTCAGGAATGAAGATCAAAGAGGAGAATGAAGAGGCATGTCTGAGAGTGACTGATCAGACTCAGGAGGAAAGGGAGACAGTGGAGGTGAGAGATAAGAGAGAGAAAGTGAGAGTGTTACAGTGCAGAAGGAAACAAACACACAGCGAGAGACAGAACACATCCCACCCACCAGCTCCATGTTTCACTCACTGTGTGTAACGTGTGTGTTGCAGACGCCTAAATACTCTGAACAAGTGTGCCTCCATGAAACTGGATGTCAGCCACCCCAAGAAGAAAGTAAGACCTTTTTTTTCAACTATAAGGCATCATCTTAACGGACTGTTTGTTGTTGTTTTGTCTGGGTGATATACATCTGAAAATGTGATGCCATGTCCCTCGAAGGGGAATCGGTTGGTCCGGTTGATTTAAGGCTGGTGAGATTCAAACTGAGCCCAAACCACAAATTGATTTAAATTGACAACGTTTTCGATCCCAGGTGGATCTTCATCAGGTTCCCTTGTCCACATATATATGTATGCCACGAGGCCAATGGCACTCTGATGACAGGTGTGGTTAACCATCCAACCCATCCAGAGAGATAAATGGCTCAAAACAGTTCAAATTATAGAAGTACACAATGAAAACATCAATCCAATAGAGTTGGAGTACAGATACAATAATACATATTGTATACATATTGTACATGAAAATATATTTCACCAGAAAATCTCCGTACACACATTAATACGCTAACATACGTTTGTGTTATCATTAAGACTGTGGACAGCTATCATGACGAAGCTATACCCAAAATATATCTGAATTCACAAACATCAGATACATGTTCTAGTTCATTTTGAACACAAGACAGTTTGATGTGGATTCATTATGTGTGAATTCAAAACTGAAACGAAAGCAGGTCTACACCAAAGGAACTATTTGTGTGAACACGACCTAAAGGGAAGCTATCTACTGATACCTAATATTTCCTTTATCCTTCCACAGGGTGATGACTCTGATGAAGATGACCCGTTGGCCATCAGCAAACGATGGACATTCGAGTGGAGCAGCAGGCGTTGGTCTCGCCTACAAGACTTCCTGTTGGACAGCACCAATGAGAGCAGCCCGACAGGTCAGGGTGAAGGTCTGCACAGCACGGTGAGCAGCGAGAGCGTGCTGACAGACCTGAGCGAGCAGGAGATCGCAGAGATCTCCTCGCTGCACAGTGAGGACTCGGCAGCCGCCATGCCTGACTCTATATCTATGGCCTCTCTCTCTGCTTCCTACCAACCGCCCAGGGAACTTCCACACTACAACTCCCTGCCAATCAAGAGCAGCCGCCATGGGCAAGGAGGGCGGAGTAAAGCCAAAGAGTTTTTGCGTCGCATGGAAATAATGCGCACTTGGGGGCCATCGACGAGGAGGAAAAGCTCAAATCGCAGGCCGCCGCTGGTCATCAGCGGGCCGGTGTTACAGGGCGAGGAACCCCAGGCGCTGCAGGTGCTCCAGTGCACGCCCATCAGCCAATTAGAACAAAGCCCTAAACACAACCACCAGACTGATGGTGACACTTCCTCTGTCTCCCTCCCCAATGATTTTAAAGACCAGTCCATGGTGAGCGTGAGCCCCAGCAGTGAGACAGTGACGCCCCGTGTGAAGGAGCCTGTGTGTACAAAACCCCGCACTGCCAACAAGAGAAGCAGCATGTATTTGGAAGATATGGAGCTGCCTTCTCAGGGTAAGAGGACTGAAGGACAGAGCCAGTTTGGCAGAAACCAGTTTCACTCATATGAAAACCTCCTTGTTCACATCCCCAAAGACCATAAACCAGGCACCTTTCCGAAAGCTCTATCCATAGAGAGCCTGGCACCTTCCCCCAATGACAGGAACAATGGCCCCCAGACGCAGGCTCAAACGTCTCCACCCAACAATGGCCTGGGTGAACCCTGGTCTGGTAAACCTCTGTCCAAACCCCCTTGTCCAGGAGCTCCTCGGGGCAGCAGGGTGAGCGTTTATGACAACGTGCCGGGCTCCCACCTTTACGCCAGCACAGGAGACCTGCTGGACTTAGAGAAAGAGGACAATCTGTTCCCTCACCTGGACGACATCATCCAGCACGTCAGCGGTTTGCAGCAGATAGTGGACCACTGGAGCCGCAGCGTGCTGCCCGAGGGCGAGGCGGGGGAGGGGGAGGAGGAAGGGGAGGGCAGGACCACCCCCAGTGAGGGCGAGAGAGATGGGGTCTCCTTGAACGATACCGATTCAACTGGGACCAGTCGAGAGAGGCGGGACTCTGGAGTCGGGGCCTCACTGACGAGACCACGGTGAGCAGCTGTTTGGGCACTTAAAAGTTCATTTGAGTTTATTACATCTTGGATCTTGTAGTGTTGGCCCTCATTTGTATTGGTTAGAATAACATTGCACTCAACAAAGTAATTGCTAAGATCTTTGAGCATGCCGATATTCCTGCAAGTCCAACAATGCAAGAAACAAGCAGTCAGACAGTCAGGCAGGTTGTAAACAGCTTAGCCTGATTGTCGAAACCACTTTATTTGGAGGTATAACCAAAAGTGGGGGCACCCAAAATGTCAGTAATAATCCCTCATTGCACTGGAAAGTAGGTCAAAGGTGAAGTTGGTCTATAAACTATGATGGCTGTTAAGAATAAACAGCTTGAGTTTACTGTTCTCTTTGTTTTCTCCTCAACACTAGTTTAGCTGGAGGTTTGTTTCCACTCATCTCAGCAATTGTGTTTGAGCACGATGTTATTATTACACACCAACACAATTAGAATTAGACCCAAGTTGTAATAAAGTAGAATTATCCTTTAAATTAACCTGATAAGGCCTCGACATTGACTGAGTCACTCTCGTTCTTTACTGGTATTTTCTTCCCATTCCAGTCTGCGATGGCCCAGTTTCAGAACCTCTGATCAGCTCAACCAACCAGCATCTTCGCTGCAGATCGGCAGCCAATCAGCAGGCCAGCTCAGTCTGCTGCAGAAGTTCTCTTTGCTCCGCCTCACCGCCATCATGGAGAAATACTCCATGTCTAATAAACATGGTTGGACATGGTGGGTGTGCACACTGCCTAATACATACATTATAGATTGTCTTTGTCCATATGTTTCTGTTCTGTTCTCTACAATGCGGCTTATATTTCACTTATGCATTCATTTATAATCAGGGGATTTAGAAGATGTGATGTCAGATCGTTAGACATGGAAAGTGACACAAGTCTGTAAACATCTGGTTTAGATGTGTCTCACGATTTTTCTCAAATACGAAAAGTTAACAAACTTTCTGTCGTGTTCTTATTTGCTTATTATTTACAATTTACCACAACTAATATATGCTCTGTATGTGTGTAACCCTTAGCAGGACTACATTTATAGTTAACACCTTCACACATTTTTAAGATGCATAACTTCATCTCCTACACTGATACAGGCTGTTATAATGGTACGTGCATTATTAGGTCACCAAAGGTGTCAGTGTTGTTCAAAAACTGGCAAAAACAGCCGCCACAACCCACAAACACAAGCACATCCTTGTGTTGTTAACGATCTGTCCTGTTAATTTTTACTATCCCCAGGAGGGAGATTCTGTTGACCAGTGTCCACATAAAGAGAAAGATAATGAAAGCACAGGCCGCTCTTTCTCCCACACACTTCCCTAATTGTTTTCTGTCTATCGCTTCCAGGTCTGTGCCCAAGTTTATGAAGCGCATGAAGGTGCCAGACTACAAAGAGAAGAGTGTGTTTGGCGTTCCCCTCATCATTCATGTCCAGCGCTGTGGTTTTCCGCTCCCTCTGTGTTTACAGCAGGCCCTCAGCCACCTCAGAACACACTGTCTGGACCAGGTTAGGGACATTTAACAAGACTGTACATTTCCTCTCATTATAGAGCTAAATGTTGGTTACTTGCAGTTCAAATATGAGGCAGCAGGCACAAAGTAAATAAGTGCCTCGTTTCTTTTCCGTCTTCCCCACCGGCTTTGTCTGACTTTTCTTCTTGTTCTTGTCTCAGGTGGGATTGTTCCGCAAGTCCGGCGTGAAGTCTCGTATTCAGGCTCTGAGGCAGCAGTGCGAGCTGTCCCCTGACTCTGTGAGCTATGAGGACCAGTCGGCTTACGACGTGGCCGACATGGTCAAACAGTTCTTCAGAGACTTGCCAGAGCCTCTGCTAACAAGCAAGCTGGGGGAAACCTTCCTGCATATTTACCAGTGTAAGTGGCCTCGGACCTATGACTGCTGTAACATGTTGTAGCTGAAGTCAGTGCGCATACACAGAAATTACTGAACAGTCAAAATAAGGCTTTAATGTCTCGATTGACAGTGATTGCGTGATATTTTTTATTCTCATCTTGTTACATCATATTATTTAGTGATATTGTTCCAAAATGCTGCAAATGCATTTTTTATCAGTGGGAAATTTTGGACACCATGAGCCAAAATTGACAAAACCAGACATATAAAATGCTGCTAACTGCGACCTATTTTTTTTATCCATCGCTTCTCCTCACTTCCTCTTTTCTTTTCACTGTAGATGTCCCAAAGGAGCAGAGGTTACAGGCCGTCAGAGCGGCCATTTTGTTGATGCCAGACGAAAACAGAGAAGTTCTGCAGACGTTGCTCAACTTCCTGCGTGATGTCACTTCCTTGGTGGAGGAGAACCAGATGACGCCGATGAACCTGGCTGTTTGTCTGGGGCCTTCGCTCTTCCACCTCAGCATACTGAAGAACGAGACGCTGTCGCCAAGGTGCATATACAGACTGATGACCATGCTGATACTTACATAGAAAAAACTAATTTGGGGAAAAAATAGCTTTTGTTGTGCAAAATGTTTTTCTTCTTATTTTATTGACTTATACTTGTTTTAACTGTAGTTATTATTAAAGTGGTGACCAGTGGTAGTGCTAGTTGTCAGTGACTAATGTCAGTCAGTGAAGTGAAGGTTCTCCCACGTCATTTTGATATAATTCTGGTTACTACATATATCAGTCAGATATGTGTATGATATGTCAGATTGCATTAAAGCTTTACGTACATATGGAAATTCGTTATGATAGAAACTTCTTTTACCTCAACAAGTTTTTCTTCTGTCCTTCTATGTAAATACTCACATGATTTATGTTCTGCATATTCTGTTTAATCTTTTCCTCAAGGTCAATCCAGAGGAAGTACACCACAGGCCGCCCAGATCAGAAGGACCTGAATGAGAACCTGGCTGCCACCCAGGGCTTGGCACACATGATCACTGAGTGCCAGCGTCTCTTCCAGGTCAGGATTTACGATTTGCAGCAGCGTTCAATTGCTTGTATATTATGAATATGTGATGGGCTGACTGCTACTTTTATGGTTGTTTCCACAAGAGCACAAAATGATGAATGACTGACAGAAGTTGTGCAATTCAATGTGCTGACTAAGAAATGATGCATAACCACGTCTTTATATATGAAATTAACAGACAAAAATAGCTGAGTTTGAGAAATGGCGTGATCTTGAACTACTGAGTTTTTATTATCCGAGGATACAGTATAATTGTGTGTAATGAGCTAATTTCCAAAACTGTGGATCATCATTACCTTGAGACTGTTGGTGTGTACATATAGCTGCTGTCAGTGAAATCCTTCTCAAGAAAATTAAAAAAACAGGCTTGAAATGCCTGAAATGTTGAGTTTAATGTGATTTTTCATAAGAGCAAGAGTTTAGTTAACCCACAGAGGAGAGTAATTCTTCCAAAAGATGAATGTGAGCAGTGTTGGAGTTTAAAGGTTTTTGTAGGATGACAATCAAAAGGCAAAGGACACTTCATATTAAATGTTCCACTTTTGCGCACGTTATGGCTCCAGTAGCAAATGGACAGCGCAGTCAAATTGCACTTTGTTTTATTTGTCGAGATCTATTTTCTGCGTTAGACATGGAAGCATTGAGACCTGAGCTGACGTGGTCCAATGTGATGTGCAGCACGTCCTCCGTCTCTTCCCCAGATCCCAGAGGAGATGGTGACCCAGTCTCGCAACTCCTACATGGAGGCTGAGCTGATGGTGCCCCCGCTGGACGAGTTGTGCAAGGCTCACGAGGAGGAAGCGGATGAGGACGAAGAAGAAGAGGATGATGAAGGATCCTATCACGCGCACCTAGAGAGGCTGGTCCAGAACCTGCTGGAAGAGGCCAAAGATAAGAGCAAAGGCTGGGTGTCTCGCTCGACTACTGACCACACAGAACTGGCATTTAAAAAGGTATGTGAGCATTGAATTTGTGGAATATCAGCGTCTTTATCAATGTGTTACACAGGAACTAAATTATTATACAACTGTCCCTTTAGCTCTTGAGATTTAGTGAGCTAAGAAAAACAAGGAAATTAAAGGAAAATACAGGTTTTTTTATTTACATGGCTGCGCACGGAGACACACAGACACATTCAGATTATACATGATCAGATGAGATGAGGCTCATGTCATGATGTGTGTGTGTCTAAGGTGGGAGACGGTAATCCTCTAAGACGGTGGCGAGTCAGCGTCGAGGTGTCTGCAACTGCCAACGAAGTGCTGCATCGGCTGCTGAGAGAGCGCCCCCTGTGGCAGACTGAGCTACAGCAGGAGAAGGTTCTGGAGACGCTGGATAAGCAGACAGACGTGTATCAATACTCCTGCCACAACATGGCACCTCAACCCAGCTGTGACTATGTGGTACTAAGGTCAGGATTCGTGAATTCAAGCATTTGGATGCTGTGATTTCCAAAGAATTATTCATTATTGAACATTTCAGGTACACTTCACAATGTCAGTACCAACAGATGATAATGATAATCTATCATTTGTTTCATTTTGATTTTGGACTGTTTATCAGACAAAACAAGCCATTTGATGACATTCGTTGTTTTCTGATGTTTTATAGACCAACAATTTGTCAAGAAAATAATCTGCAGATTACCATAATAAAAATTATTATTTGCAGTCCTAAAAAACAATCTCTCACATTCCCACATAAACTGTCTGACTAAGCTCATCATTTTTCTCTTTTTGTTGTCTCTCCGCCCCCTCAGATCATGGCGCACAGACCTTTCTAAAGGCTCCTGCGCACTGGTGTGTGTGTCCGTCGAATATGATGACAGCCCACGCATGGGAGCGGTGAGGGGGGTGGTGCTGGAGTCACAGTACCTCCTCGAGCCCTGTGGGACTGGGAGAACCAGGCTCACATACATCTCCAGAGTGGACCTCAGGTGTGGGCGGACTTCAAGTGTTCTCATCGTCAAGGCTTGAATCAACATTGCAATTATTAATGTGCATTATGTGCTATTCTTGTTACAGGGGAAGGTCTCCAGAATGGTACAACAAGGCTTTCGGTCACCTGTGTGTTAGAGAAGCCCAGATGATCCGCTCCTCTTTTCAGCTGCTGGATCAGACGAGCACTGAAGCCAAGATCTGAAGCCCAGGAATCAAGCTTTATCTTGGGTCACACTTCCAGAGCAGCTGGGCCTGAGAACCAGTGACCCAGGAGGGGGATCATCCAGAGATTTGGTGTCTTTTCAGGCTGCTGAACCACACTGAGCTTTACTGTACCAATACTGTACTGAGTTACAGTCGTTCACACATAGAAGGGAAAAGTGTTTTTTGTCAGGTATTCCAGTAATTCCACACGGGCGTCTTTAAACAACATATCACTACTTATTTATCTCACAAAGATTTGATTTTCCAAGCACATTTTCCAAATATGAATCAACTAATTAGATTTTCTTTGAATAGACATTGATGTTTCATATAATTGGCTCAATGCATTAACGATGAGGAAAGTATTTTCAGTATTTTTCCTCATCTACTAATTGAATATCTTGCAACGAAAAAAGACTTATAAGACAGCCAGCACATGCAGGTGTGATCATGAATTGGTCGCCACAGTGTGAGGGTTAATGTTCTGCAACACCTTAATTAAAATCACTTTGATTCTTATTGTAATGGAGTATGTACTTATGGCTTACACATAACTACCTGATTTTGTCGTGTGTACAAAAAGTTATTCATACTTAAAATAATATCCCTGTATGTGTATTGGTTAATTTGGGATTTGGGAAATCTATCCAGTCTAACTCTTTTTAAAATGTCACATGGCCAGCTGAATATTTTTTCTTCTCAAATATATTATTAAATAGATCTAAAAAAAAAAAAACACTAAAAACAAGATGCATCCATAGTCAATCAAAAATAAGATAAATAACATCTTATTCCTGTAATAGCCATGATTTTTAATTCATTTGTCCACATGTAAACTAATGCAAACTGGATCATCTTTTTTACCCCTTCAACAAAGCTGGTAATCTATCACTTAAAATATGCACGTCTATAAAATGCACTTACTTATTATAGAACCTTTGGCAGGTGAAAATAAATAAATCCCAGTGCCCCCTGTCAATAGGAATGACCAGGACCAGTACAATATGGGTACATGTCAGCATTACATTGTGAAAAGTGTACTAGTTCAGGAGAAAACAAATACATGAGGGACCCGGGTCACAGAAAGGGGAAACACTCATCGGGTCCATAAATGTGTTGTTATAGATGCATTGTGTTGGATATCACTGTTGATTTAGTTCTCTGTCACTATTTTCAGTGTTAATCTAAATGTTATTTTAAAGTTATTATTATTGTCATTATATTGATGGGTATGGTATCACATTTGCTTTTTTTGCTGTCATGTTATACAATGTCTAAGACATGTGACCATTTCACTGCTTCTGGGAAGCATGTTTGAAATTGTGTGTGTGTGTGTGTGTGCATGGATGTGCCCGTGTATCTGCATTTTAGATATACGTACAGCCTGTATTGTAAATAGATATGACGCTTTCTGTGCCAGCAGATCAAACATCATAGCTTTTCAGGGTCTTCCTATCATATTGATATGCTGAAATGTGAACTCTCCACACACCATCCTACTAAAGCAATAGCAGACTAAAGCTTGCTCTGCCATGGCCCTGCCTTGGCTTGTTTCTTGTTTCGGCTGTAGGCGGCGCTGCTATGGTGTAACTATAATACAATGTCTTTACGGTGCCACTGAAACCCTGCGTGGATGCTGTTGCTGGGGAGTTGTGTGGCATGTGTGTGTGTAATTATGTGTGTGTGTGAGTGAGACAAAAAGTGTGTGTGAGTGACTCTTGACGTGAGCCCTCAGCCGTGTGGGGACAAGCTCCAAACCTAGCTGAGTAGCTGAGACCAGGTCTGCTTGGTTATTTCTGATAAAGTGACAGAAAACAGAACCATTGTTTCTAAACAAGAGAATAAAAAAAATCTCAACAAAAATTGTGTGGGAATGTTTTTCTGGCATGCCACATATATTTTCCTTGTTATGTGCCTTTGTGTCCAGTGAGTGGTGCTGTTGGCCTGCTGGAGTCTGAAGGTCATGAATGAATGTGGAAAGTGGTGCCATGGAAAATGTTTTTAGATAACTGAGTGAATGAAGAGTCATCAGAGCATCAGGGGCGGTCTCCCTAAGGACACTTTCACTGTGTCCTTTAAAGGAAACAGCTCGGATCAATACTCAATCACATTTACCTACTTAGCTGTGTTAGATGATGGCTCTCGCAGAGGACGATGAAGGTGTTTTGGATCCTGGTCCCCTCATCCTCCCTGTAAGCCAGGGGTGTCTGTTAGTTTAGCAACAATACGGAAATGAGTGAAACATTGCTTCATTAACTTCTACCTCATTTAACATTTCAGTGATTTTATCTGGAAAGTAGGGCACAGTGTTCCTGCTCCTGAATGTCAATGATCCTCTGCACTGTGGGTGTATTTCAGCTCCACTCCTGACAAATGAGGAACATCATGTTGCAAATTACACTATGAAAAAACAGGATTACTGACAAGGTGAATCAAGCAGTGATTCCCCCCCCAAACTGAATCCACTTTATTTTTTGTGGGTAGACTTGTTTAGAGCCACAGGGGCACAAAAACGATGTGGACTGTGCAGAAGAAAGTGTAATTTGATGTGACAGTGCTACCTCTCAATATTTATAACATGCAGAGGGATTTAAAAGACCATCAATATTCTTTCCCACAGGGTGACCCAGCTAAAGGATGTGAGGGCGACCTCCTCTGGATACAACATGAAGTGCATGTCCAACTACAAATCTTTATATCCCACGTGCAACTTTAAATGTTGATGATGATGATGATTTGTCCAAATGTTTCCAACACATGGCAAGTTTGTTAATGGACAGAGGAGGACTATAAGAACTGTGATAATGGGATTATTAGTAGAAATACAGATGCTGTGGTGCAGTGGTTGTCAAACTGTGGGGAGGGTCACAGATCCACTGCAGGGGGGTGAAACTAAGCTAAATAAACATAATTTATGTAGGGAAATAAACAAACAGGAGGAGCTGATGCTATGCTGCTGAACTTTATTTAATTTGAATTCAACTTGGATCATTTTCTATTTGTTGCTTCCCCAATTAAATTTAATGATTGGTAAAAATTGTGGGATGTGGGTGTGAACTTTTCTTACTTCTATTTGGGGGGTAATCATCCTCTAACCTTTTGGAACTGCATTTCCCATAATTTGGGATTTGGGTATTGTAAACAGAACCTATCATACTATATATATACATATATGATGTTTGTTTGTTTGTTTGTTTTGGCCTAAGTTCATAAGTAAAACTAAATCATAGTTTAAAAATAAAAGAAAGTTTCTAGTCTGTGTCAGACTAGATACATTGAATTAAAAGTAAAAATTTGATAGTAAATTTGAAAAGAAATACTTTGATCATCAAAAGAAATTCAAAATGCACAAGAGGTACTTAATCATATAGTAAATGTACTTTTAAATTTTAAAACGCTTCAAATGAATATAAGCTACTAGTTTCTGAATGCAGAAAAAGGTGCACAACCTATATAGCATTCTTTTAGAAAATATACTTGAGTATACTTTTTCAAAAACTTGATGATCGTCTATCTTTAAAATTGTTCATGGAATAACTCAAGATGTCACAAAGCTAATCAGTTTTTGCTTTCCTGTCATTTTCCCTGTCCTTGTCTGCTCCATCACTGATATAAAGAAAATTATATTATGTAGGAGTGCTGGCTAATCTTAACCCGGCCTCACTTATGTAACAGACCAAAAATAACAGGACTTGAAAAGATCTCTTATCTCCAGTCATTAAAGAGCCCAACATGCACTGTCTGAAAAACTGAGTTGTTGTTTGTGCTGATGGACTTTGGATGCTGTTTTAAAGTTGTTACTCCTTATCTGCGTCATGTTCACATTATGGAAGCTGGGCAGGGAAAGAGAGAGCGACAGGGGAGGGGAAGCAGATGTATCTCCTCTGAGACTGCTTAATCCAGTGTCTTCTTCCAGACAATCATGATAAGGTCATTAATGAATAAATTATCCAATGAATGAATTATTGATGAGACCATGTTGGCAGTTGTGTGTACAGTATTCTCAAGCGTGCGCCCTGGTGTTGGCATATTATAACCAAAACTATGCACAGTTAGTTAGAAAACTTAGTGAAGCTTAAAAAAAAGAAATCTGCCATTTCATCTCAGCACAGAAGGTCAAAAGTTGGAGCTTGCTCTGTTGGTTAAGTGGAGCAAATAAAAATTCAACAGTGCTGCACAGACTGCAGAGGGAAAACTCAACCAAAATTTGTGCCATAAAAGGCCCAAATACCCATGCAGATGTGGTATAGATTAAGTACTTTGTTTGCAATATTTCATATGGACTTAAGTTACCAAATTCCCTGATCAAATTTGTAAATTTCATGAAAATGGAAAATTCATTATAGAAGTGTCAAGTCATGGAGTTGTTGCTGTGTTGTTGTTATTCTGAAGCACAGCACATTCCAGTGACATTGTAGATATCCTGTATATATCTTTTTAATTTTAATCTTATTCTTCTTTTTTTTTGTACATTTCCATATTTCCAACTTAAAATTCATAGAGGAAAGCAAAGGAAGAATTTCATTGTGCAGGGAAACACATATGGCAATAAACGCTTTAATTTTGTGGTTTCAAGCTTTGCAGGTTTAGAAATGTTACCATTTTTAATATACATCAGTATTTAAACATTCAGAGCAAGTAAAGCTGAACATGTGTATCATGATTCAGGGTGAAGATAGCATAATATGAACATAAACAAAACCAGTAATATCATCTCTGAGTTGTTCATCATACAACACGTACATGTAAATTCTATTATGTTGGAAAGTTTAATGTTTATTTTTATACTTTCCTGTCATTTGGCCAGTTTGATTTAATTCTTCATTCTACAACCAGTGCATTAATGTTTTAGGGTGGAGTTTCACAGAAAGGACAAGGAAGACAAAGCTGTACTGAACAGGTGAGCATATATATACTACTGCAGATATACAGCATAACGTATGCCATGCAGTGCATACTTTTATCCAAACTGCCTGAGTGCATAGCAAATGTGGCCACACTGAGAATAAACTGATTTGTTCCAGCACCTGATAGAGCCCTATTTCACAGCAGAAAGGGCAGACATTGTGATTCATTATGGCAGTGCAACTAATAACATTAATGATGGCTCCACTCCTTTTTGGTGTGCCGGTGAACCCTCATGCACAATATGAGAACCCGGGAACAGGAACAGCTAATAGAAATCCAGCAATTATTCACATTACATCTGTTTCTGACAAGTCAAAAAAAAAAAGAAAAAGAAAAAGAGAAAGGTCTATTGGATGTTGTAACAAAATTGGATTTATTTCTCAGGCTCATTGGCCCGGGTGCCTCACCTGCAAACACTTAAACTCGTTGGTAGGAGCACTCAAGAACAGAGTTAGCCCCAGTTTGTGCCTCTCGTGTATTCCTATTAAATTTGAGTCACAGAGCAAAGCATTGTGAGTTCCTGAAAAATAATTACCCAGCGATCTTTAATAAAATAGAACAGAAGGTCGTTTTTACAACACATACTGCTTTTTGAAGGTCTTTTTTTTTTTCAGAATCATCTAACCACCAGGATGGGAAAAAAAATTCTTCCTGCTCCCAGAACGACACTATGAGAACGGTAAGAGGGAACCAAAACAGCACTCTAACCCCAAAAATGAGCAGAAAATTGCTATAAGATGATGCTATTACAAAAACATTAATTTTAGCTGGTTTAAGTTTGTCCAATTTTGATACCTTTATTTATAGAGCGAAGGCAGACATTTGCTGTCAGGTGACACCAGGTGCCTGATTGGATGTGGCTTTCACTACATGTTTTAAGTGACTTGTCCACACCCACAGTGTCCTGACAGGAGTGAAAACACCTGTGTGGGTGAGTCATGCATTCTTAAAAGCTTTAACTCTCTCCCTTTAATTTGCTGATTTCCTCTATACATAACTTTGAATGGAGAACATATTTCTCACACTGTTCAACTTTGTCAGTTAAGTATGATTTTATTGCAAGTTTTATCACACTTTCTGAGGATTTAGTAAAATGTCTGAGCTCAGTATACTTACATTTTAGGGCCGCACCTTCACATAGTAAATTCTGACTGTGTTGTGAATCTGGCCATGCACAGTAATTCAACATGACAGATTTGATATCTTTGGATATCTTGAGACCTTGAGTAGAATTTTTAATAAAGTTCCGCGGGTTTGAACTATGCTTGGCCGCATAATAATTGACTCATCAGGGGGTTGAGGGTCCATGGGGTGGGAGAGATTGAGCCGCGCTGGATCATTGTCATGTATACTGGTAACAAAAGTGCAGATGCTGCTAACAAGCAGATGGGTTTGGGCATTGTTCACTGTTCTCTGGTGTACAGACTTTCACAGCTGGCCTTGCTAACTCAGTAGCCTTGAGGGCCACATAGTGTACGTAAGCTTTTCCATCAAACTGAAGTGCCTGTTTCATCTCAGCTGGGTTACTCATGGTCACTGTCACAGTTCAGGAGCCCCGTGTTCCAGCCCAGTCAAAGAGATCCCGGGTTGTGACCCCTGTCAGAGAACTGGATCTTTTATCCCCGGTGACAGCTTTCCACACCAAAGGGAGTGTTAACACAAACCAATGCCTCTCACTGTCTGGGTAATGAAAATGAGGAACTCTGACGCAGCTTAAAGAATATGTTTCAAAAATATTTGCAATTGGATCTGCATTTTTGTTTTGAACTCATTCATCTCTATAATTTTTATTTCTCTAAGACAAAATAGGGTTGTTTAAACTTTCATCACTGCACACTTCTGAGTTCATCCGGAGGGTGTTTTGAAAGGGTTTCATAAGAGCAAAGATGGTCTAATCTTCTTAACCCATAGAGGAGTGTGTAATCCTTAAAACATGACAATGACCAATATTGAGGTTATGAGATTTTAGCAGGATGACATTTTTTTTCTTCAGACTGATACATAGGCACTCTTTTTATCTTTAAAACTTTAATAAGCTGCTTTGTGGTGTCCTCTGAGGATTGTTCTCAGCTATTCTACGAGTCATAAATGCGACAGGGAATATGACCTGCTTGTTGAAAGTATTTGGTCCCAAGATTGCAGAGGATCTAAGTGAAGGAGCCAATAAGAAAATCTTTCCTAATGCCCTCAGAGCGTGGACTTGAAGTGTTTTAGTCCATTACTAAGTCTGGTTTATAGCAAAGAAGTGAAAGAAAACACCAGCAGGGAGGGATTTTAACACCGCGTTTTTAATACAAATCATGTTTTAGTAGTTGTCTTGATTTCTGCACAGTGAATTCTGCCTTACTTTAATATACATTTACTGTTTTTCCCACTTTCACAGACATAGAAACCAATAAATGCTTTAGGACAGACCTTTTTATGTGTTTGGTGTAGTCTGAAGTTTGAAGCAACATTAGGCTATCTTGGCTTCTCGGCTGTCTATTGGATCGATTGAGGATTGAGCGAAACTTGGCAAGTAAACTGGGCGACTTTTTCCAAACTTTGTCTGAGGGGAGGCCCACAGACTTTGAAAACCCCTGCACTAAATAACTTTTTAAGATGGATGATTTTGTACTGCACAGCAAGGGAAATGATGCAAAAAGATGGCAGAACATATGACTGAAATCAAATGACTATAAATGATGACCATGTTGTGAACCACAACAATGGGATAACCACATGTATGTAGTCCTGTCTTTGTTTGGGAAAAACAATTGTAAACAGAAGAGAAATGATTTAGGAATTGACAACGTTAACGACAGAAAAGAAGCGCATTTGACTCAATTTAGCTCATTAGTTTCTTAATCAAACATTTCTTCTCAGTAAATGTTTGTGGAAAAACATTTGATCTGCTCACTGAAGACATACGAAATTAACTAATTGATGAATAGCATGTAGAGAGACAGCAAGCTGCTGTGTTGTCCCGGCTCTGCAATCAGTTTCTTTCCATCTCTATCTCGCTCTTCACAAACACACACACACACACACACACACACACACACACACACACACACACACACACAGAGGACTGCACACACACACACATCTTGATGACTCACATCCGTCTGTGAAAACAGGAAGTTATTACCTGTGTTTCCATCACTGTCTGAGGTCAGCCCTTTATACATCAACAAGTCTGCTTTTAAATTGTCCCTAATAACCAAAAGGGAAGCAGAACGGACACGGTAACATTTTAAATTCAAACCTTTATTCTACAATTTTATCACATAAAAACGGTGCCGTCATTTTTGTCAAGGCCTTAACTAAAGGAGGTCACTTAAATTATAGCAGCTGATATTAAATTCCTGTCAAACTAAATCTCACCACAACCACTGCACAGGAAAAAAAAAAAAAGCCAAGAAAACAAACAGCATTTTCTCCAATACGCTCTGATCAAACCCTTTCTGACAGATGTCAACTCTGCTGCTCTCTCGCTGCCTGATCCTCACTGAGTCCCGATTCCCCTCTGAAGCTCCAGGCACTCTGATCATCAGCCCACACAAGACACTGGCACTACCTCGGCACATCTCTACAAAGGTACGCCGGAACAGAGAGGTAAATGACTGCCTGCATGTAAGCACTGCACCTCTGCTGGAGGTGAGGGAGGGGAGAGAGAGATGAGGTGGAGGAGAGATGAGACAGATCGAGGGAGGGAAGGAAAGAGAAGGAGAACAATGTTAGTGCTTTCTTAGCCAATCACCAACCAGATCCCGGTTAAGACCTCTCGTTCTGGCAAAGAAGTCTTTTGTGGAATCATGACAAAGCTGCAGAAGCAAGCCTTTGTCTGAAAACAAAGAGGAGCGTGTTTGTGTGTGAGAGAGAGCCTGCCATTGTGATTGTGTGTGTGTGTGTGCGTGCGTGCATGTGAACTCAAGTGTGTGCACATCCCAGAGCAAGATAGCATGTGTTAGTTTGAGAAATTACTTCTCTGACTGTGAGGGAAGTGTGTTACAGATGCAGGCGTTGTGTGTGTTTGACAGTGTGTGTGTATGTGTGATTGTCTCTTTCATTTCCTTTGTGCTGAAGATTGGACTGAGGGGGAAAAAAAAACCGAGATGGCCTCTGCTCATCTGTAAAATTCTCTAATGATCTCACGTGCACACCAAACTCACACACACACAGGGCCGGAAAATGTCACTCCCATGTCACCCCCACCTCGTCCCCTCTGTCAACGGTCAGCATCTCAACAGAAACGAGGAGCGAGACATGGCTGCTATCGCTGCCTGTATATGAAAATACACTCAGACAGACACGCACACACGTGAACAGACATGCACAGACAGAGTGACGAATCAGCCTCTGTAGCCACCTCGCTAATGGAAATCCTACCCAGCAGATGTGGCCTGTTGGAAGAACACATGGAGTGTGAAACAGGCTTATGTATGCATACAGGTAGTGAACCAGTAGCCACGGTCTGAGCAGCCACAAGAGAATACTGTAGGTGTGTGTGAGTGTGTGTATGAACGACACTAGCTGGACCTGTGAGTCAGTGTTCAACGAGACTCAGATGAGAGCATGGCATGAGAAAAATTCTTTTCAGACACAGTGAAGCATGAAGGACATTGTAGCATCATCTGGACTGAATTCATGGAAGCTACTTGTAAATATAGATACTTAAATATAGCAACCATTTGCACACATACTGTATGTGCATGCACATGTGTGTGGATTGTTTCATAGGCAACTTGGGTGATGTCAGACAAACATACAACACTTATGGATCTGTCAATGACGATTATTTATAGTGTTTGATGGTCAAGCAAATTACTTGAATTTCCTGGGAAAAACAACAAAAACTAGGAGATGAAATCTGTGAAAAACCTGAGAATAAACCGGAGCATTGGCAGGTATGGACTGCCGCTGGCTTAGGGCCTGAAGGCTTGTTTGCTAAAAGCGTCCTCCTTTTTTTCTGCCATGCAAAGACATAGAGAATATTTTAAGGGTAATATATTCTACTTTAGAGCCTGTAGGAAATGGGAATGTGAAACAGAAGGCACGGGGAGAATGAAGAAGAGAGGCGATGAGGTAAGATGCTGCAAAAAGTGAAGAGGATTGTGGGACAGGAGAAGAGAGGTGAGGACATTAGAGGAGGAAGACGAGTGTCGAGAGAACAATCGTGTGATGCTTAATGAGGAAACAAAGGCACCTGAGCTAAACAAGGGACAGCGATAAGTGGGACAGATGGATGGTTCCTGAATATATAAACAGCCTCCGTCTGGAAGCCAGACTCTAAACTGCATGAACTCACTCTGAATTGCCCCCAAACTGCCCCCACGATATAACCATGACTATTTATTATATTCAGCTTTTCTTCAGTCATTAAATATTAAAAACACACCAAAACAAAAAACAAAAAAAACACCCAGTTGTTTAGGTGCTGCTGTGCTCTGTATGAACCCATGCATGGATGGATCCATGTTATTCTGCTCCAGCACCCTACTGGAGAGTCCCCAGGTGCGCATGCGTGGTTGGAGCGCGCTGCCGCAGACAGGGGGCGTCAACATGGCGTTTCTCCTCTCGACGACCGCACTGACTGCAACCTGCCAATGAGAGAGAGCGAGCGAGCGAGAGAGAGAGAGGAGCGTCAGACCTCCATCCCTTTTCTCCAGCCCTTATGAATCCCGACACATTTTCAGGAGGATAGGCTGATTTCAGAGGATTTTTTTTCCCACCCGCTCTTCTTTGTGTTTCCCTGCGCAGTGGATGGTTTTTGTGCAGCCGCAGACGCAGCTTGCAGAGCCGGTGTGAGAGTCAGCGGCGGCCGCTCCTCTCCTCCCTGTTTCCGAGGGGAAATGTCGAGCGAGAAGCCGGTTTCAGCACCACCGGGCTCCGCTTCTTCGCTCACGGACACGGACTCCCATCATCATCATCATCATCAGCCGCCGCCGCCGCCTCCGCCGCCGCAGCCGGGCTCCTCCACGCAGCAGCAGCAGCAGCAGCAGGTCGCCGCGGGCGCTGGCTCCGGCGGGGACAGGATGGTGTCTGCAGCCGGCTCTATGGTCCTCCCGGCCGGGGTGATCAACCCCGCCGTCCCGATCAGGAATATCCAGATGAAATTCGCCGTGCTGGTGGGCCTGATCCAGGTCGGGGAGGTGAGCAACAGGGACATCGTGGAGACGGTGCTGAACCTGGTGAGTGGACGCAGGATGGAGGCAGAGAAAACACCGCTATGTTTTATTTACGATGCTTCTCTCTCATGGTTGTGTGGCTTTCAGGAGGGGGGGGATGATGTCATTTGTTTGTTCGGAGCGTGGATGTGGGGTTTTTTTTTTCGGTTCTTGCAGATATATATAAAAAAAGGAGCATGCATGAGGTTGTGTGTTGCAGGATAAATAAGCTGAAGCCGCTATTATTGTAAAGCCGAGAGGAGCTGGATGGAGCATGTGACCCCACCAAAGCATGGAGGGTAGAAGCACCAGCCATTGTTGACTAAATGACCCGTTTGCGGTGCAGCAAGGAGAAGAGATTTGCTGCCAAACAGTGTTGATTAGAGAGGATGTGAAAGTGTGTGCATGCTATTCTCCTGACCCCGATATGTACCCTGAAGTGATGCAGGTTGTGGCTAACAAAAAAAAAATCACAATGTTGCGCACAAACGCCGAGACCCAAACGCAGCGGATCCGGTTTCCTAAAGAGCGAAATCACGCAGGTGTGCACGTCTGTCGAGCACCGACACCAAATCAATCCCACACGGACAAAGGCCCACTAGCATTGTGCTACCCGTCCACATATGTGTGTGCATGAGAATGGCTCAAAAATTATGCACAGGCCTATTGTTGGAGGCTGGGCCCTGCATCCAGTGCGCAGAGGATGATGTATAGGAGGCTGTGAGACAGTTGGTGGTTTGTGTTGCTGTGCTTCAGACACAGATTATTTCTATTATTTATGGATCAGATATGCATTGCCACCCCCTCACTCCCCCCCCTTCCTCCATCTTTACCCCTCCATCCGAGGTGGTGTCGGAGATGCTGGGCCTACCCTACACATCAGAGGATTTAATCCAGCTGGGGCTTTTGACATGACTGGTGTCTCCCGTTATGAAACAGATGAGCAAAAATGCACAGCAGAAGCAGGCCTGGAAGACTGATGCGTTAGCAGGGTATAGATGTGTGTGCAGGATGCTGCCAGGCTGTTTTCCCTCCTCCATGCATCAGGCGATGGCGTGTGCTGCATGATATTACAGATCTACCATGAAAAGGGGGGCTCTGATCATTATTCATTTTCTGTCTGAGGAAGAAGCAGAATAATGTAGACATAATTTATAACCTGATTTCAGTGGACTATTTCAGGGTTTCATGTAGCCAGTGGCCTATTTACTTACTGGATGCTTGGAGCAGGACAGCCTACAGCTGGGCTAAACCATTTTCCTCTCAGTCAGACTGGTGAGCCGTCCGGATTCAGGTCGCCTCTCATCTCCCAATCGATTATTGGTACTACACCGAAGAGCAGGGCCGCTTTGCTGGCTCACTCCGACCTTGCCTCCTTCCCTTACTGCCCCCCCCACCTCCACCTCCCTGCATAGACTGGCCTGGCAGGGCAACGCCATGCATTTAGAAGCAGGTGGAAAGGAGGAGGAGGAGGAGGAGAGGGGGTTGAGGGAGGGTGGGGGAGGAGAAGAGAGAGAGAGTGGAGGAGGAGGATGAGGTGGTAGGATGCTGCAGTGGCTATGTGCTCTGAAATCACCAGCTGATGCAGCGGAAGAGGAAAGGACTCTGGATTGGTCCACATCAGATCAGTGAAAGCTCATCAGAGCATTCAACTGAAATCTACTCTATTTTACATTAATACCTGCGTTTAGGCCCCACTCTTGATTTGCCAACGTTGGTCTGATGCATTAACACACAAAGGCCTGACACCCTGACAAATTACAGCAGTATGTGTTGGCCATACAAAGCTTTACTTGCTAAATCCTGAATTGAACAATCAGTCGTGGTTGCGAGGCTGCCAATAGCTAAGCCTGTTAGGGAATTCTGTTGCCCAGCTCCTTAATTAAAAGAGTTGAAACAAAGAGGTGTGGAGGCAGGAACCTCAGTGGTCATGCTGCTGGTACAATGAGTCCACTGTGACCCAAAAGCTGATCCATTATTCCAGTCAATGTGGGAGACCACAGCAGCCACATTCTCCGTCCACTGTGGCCGTATTGATCAGATCCCACTGCGGCTTGGGTGAACAGATGGCTTGTCTGCTGGATCAGATATGATCCCCGCGCTATACGGCACGATGCCGGCCCTTTGGCGAGTGATGAACTGTGGTGTCTCTAGAAAGAAAAGGGAAGAAAAGGAGAGAGAAGACAATAAAAATCAACTTGGGCCCGAATGCTGACTGCACCGCCGCTGATACACTGACAAACAACAGAGCGGGATCAGTTTATCAGTGCTGCTGCCTGCCTAGCCGAGAACATACTGGGCTTGTTTTTGTTTATAATAATGTAATAATAGTGAAGAGTGAACGTGCAGATACAGTACATGCAGTGCACACATATAGTACATTGTGTGTGTGTGTGTGTGTGTGTGTGTGTGTGGGCTGCTGGCGGCGAGGTGCTCAGCTATTATCATCAACAAGGCATCACAGTTGTCAAGGCAACACTGCTCTTTGACTGCCTGCCTCCAGACGCTCGACCACCTGGTGTTGCTTCCCACTTCCGGACTTCTGTCACAGGACTCTGCCACAAAATCTCTCTCTCTATTTGTCAGCCTCCTTTTCTTCGCCTGTCCGTCTCTCTGTCTCCCGTTACGTGCTAATATTTTTACACTAAACAGCTACAGCAAGCTAAGCTGGATCGCTGAGAGAGGTGCACTAGTACGGCTCGGTTTTAATGGGATCATAAGCAAGAGTTGTGCACAGTTGGGGCGACAACTTAAAGGAAAAAGCATCAGGTAGAGCTGCAACGATGAGTCGATCGAAAAGAAAATTAATCACCAGCTACTTTGCAAATCAATTAATTGCTTTAGTTGTTTTCCCTTTTTTTGACTTTTGCCTTTGTTGCATAGAGAAAGGCAAAGAGAAACAGGGAAGGGGTGAGAGAAAGAGTATGACCTGCAGCAAAGGGCCTGAGCTAGATTTGAACCTAGGCAGCTTTAGGTAAGAGCTCAGCCTTAGTACATGGTGTTCACTCTCTACAAGATGAGCTGCTGCGGTGCCTTTCAAGTCATTTTCAAGCAAAAATCTCATACGTGCTGGTTCCAGCTTCTTCCAGCTTCATATGTAACTATTTGCTGTTTTTTTTGTCATTTCTCAAAGTAAATGAATGTTTTGACTATTGGTTGGACAAATTAAGCTGTTTTAAGGGGCCACTTTGGGTCTGGGAAATAGACATTTATGGTCTAAAAGATTAATTGCGCAAACAATTGGCAGATTAATCGATGATGAGAATAATCCTTAGTCCCAATATCAGGTGCCTTAGGTTCTTAGGCCACCAGACCAGTTTGATCTGGACTGGAGGGATGAGCACCATTTTTCCAAAACATTCAATCCTTTAGTGTTTTGATGATGGTGGTGGAAAGCATGTCACTCCAAAATCTCCCATGGGTGCTCAACTGGTTTAGGATCCAGCAGCTGTGAAGGCCACAGCATATGACTCACATGTTCATCAAAGCATTCAGTGAGTCCGCCAGAGAAGCAGCTGCATTTGTTATGTTTCTCCTTCAAATGTTATTTTATTATTTATAAAGTTCTTTTTTCTTTCTTCATTTGTCTTCATGCACTTCAGCATCTTCACCCATGTTGATGTACATAGATGTGTGTGAAGCCTGGTGCCTCAGGGTTGTGAGATGAATCTGAGGGGTCATGAGACGATAAATGGGACAGGAGAGCAGAAAAAGACTTATTTGTTCAGATATTCCTGTAATGTTTGCTTTTTTTACTTGAAAATGACTGAATTATTTGGATAAAGCAGACAAATCTTCTTTTGGTCCTTTGTTTGTGGTCATAGGTCAAAAAGGTTGGGGACCACTATTATAGATGACGCTCTCCAGGATACTTTATGTTGTGATGATGGACCCATTTAGTGGTCGTGCCGTCCCTTTCTTTTCTGTCACTGCACTGGCGGTTCTGTGGATTGAAACCTCAATTTTTTTTCTAGTTAACGATCGCCCGCTTCCAGACTGTGGTTATTTGCTTTGACACATTGTGATGTCAGATATTGGAAGAAACCAGGTGAGGAGGAATGTTTGTTGAAAGTAGGAAGAGGCTTGACATGTGATCTATCTATCTGAACTGTACTGTCATATCTATTCTTTATTTGAAATACTGAGAGATATATTTCAAATGCATCTACAGGCGGCGGGACTGTCAGTCTTGCCTGAGTACAGCACCAGCTGTGCTTATTTATAGACAGCTTTATCTAGTTGTAATGCTTTTTTTGGGATCAAAACGCCATGTTTGTCTGGCATAGAAAAAAGATCGGTGACACTCGCTCTGGCTCGCTCTTGGTCTCCGTGCCCGTTCTTTGCTTCTCATTCTCTCTTTCACCTTCCTACTTGGTCGGATGCAATATCTTCTTGCTGTGCCAATCCCCACCTGAGCCCCTTTAGCGGTCCCACTGAGTCTCTGTTAGCAAACGTCTCATTATTCTTGTCCACACACTCTACAATCACCAAGGTCACTTGATACTGAGTCCACAGCCAGCAGTGCCAGAGTCAGCACAACACACACAAAAAAACTCCTAAAAAACACACATGCACTCGCTCAGACGTTCGACGTGCGATCATTTGCGCACACACAGAAGCAAATCTTTTCTGAAGGATAAACAAGCAAAAAAAAAGAAGTCAAATGGAGATGAAGAAAAGGAAGTAAAATGAGGACAGCATTAGAAAAGAGAGCGTTCCTACGTTTTGGCATGTGTTTAACACAGCCTGACCCTCTGTCTGGAGTGCAGTGACACTGGCGTGCTGATTTATACAGCCCAGATTTCTAAAAGGAATAGGTCACCCAATTTCAAAACATATTATGTGACATGCTATTTTGCCCTGAGGCGGTTTGAAACGCCAGAACAAAATTCAGTTTAGCTGTTTTCCAAGTTTGCCCTGTGGCTGCTCACTGAGGGCAGAGGCTAACTATTTCCCTGCAGCACTGTAATCTGCTTGCATGGCCATACTGGGGAATAACAATGCGTCATCATGCGCTCGCACAGTCATGCGGATGCCTTTCATAACAAACATGCATTTGCTAGAGAAGTTAGAGAATGAGCTTAGATGGACTTTTGCATAAAAACAATATGTGTTTACGTGAGCTTGGCAGTTTCATAACATATTCTTTTAGGTTTTCTAGTTTTGGTCAGTTAGAGTACAGTCTCTTGTGCTGAAGCTATAATACACTGTCAATGGTGCTATAGACAACATCACTATTTTATGATCAAATTAATTGTGCAGATGGTTTTATTTTTTTGCCTTCAACTAGTGAAACCGTGGTTAAGATGACAGTCTATGTCACGCTAGCATATCTGCCATTATGCATTATGCTGCTTGTTTCATCATCACGCTGCTTTTTTGTTGCCTTTTTGCATCATCGTGTTGCTTTTCATGCATTTTTGAATAAACCTATTTTTGTGTTATTATGCATTTTTGCCTTTATCTCTCTTTATGTTTGGGCTGCACTGGTCTTCTTCCTTGTTTTTGCCCATGCAGTGTTTCCTCTCTCTGCAAAGTGACTCTGTTTTCATGTCAGATCTGAGTGCTGGACAGTGTGAAATAGTGTAGAGGCCAGTCGAGGTTGCCCATGAGCTCAGCAGTGGTCTCATTTGTCCATACTACTATTATTGTAGTGGGCAACTGTGGCTCAGGAGGTAGAGCGGCTTGTCTCCTCGTCAGAAGGTCAGTGGATCCCTCGCCCCTGCAGTCTACACGTCCAAGTGTCCTTGGGCAAGATGCTGAACCCCAAATTGCTTTCTGAGTGTGTGTGTATGAATGTATGTGTGTATGGGTGAATTGTGGCCTGCATTGTAAAGCACTTTGAGTGGTTAGAAGACTAGAAAAGCACATACTATATAAATGCAATCTGTTTACCATTTGTAGTGATATTTTATGTTCAAATGCTACATGTATCCTCCTGTGTGCCCATGTTTGCATATAGATAGCCTATTAGCAGTTCTTGCATAATCTTCACTCAAAGATCAATCTCCAACAAATTAAACAGCCGAAACAAAGTCAGTGATTAGGCCTGCAACTATTGATTATTTTCTTTATTCATTAATCTGCCAACTATTATCTTGATTAATCATTTAGTTTATAAAATGGCAGAAACTAGTAAAACTCATCACAATTTCCTAAAGCCTAATGCAGTGCCTTCAGATGTCTTGTTTTGTCTAATCAACATGCTAAAACCCGAAGATGTTCACTTTACTGTCATATAGGACAAAGAAAAGCAGCAAATATCCCCAACTGAGCAAATTTTGGAATAACAATTAACCAAGTATCAAAATAGTTGCTCATTATTTTTCTCTCCATCAACTAATTGACTAATTGTTTCAGCTCAAAATAGATAGATGTACTTTATTTGTCCCAAACTGGGAAATTCTTTGAAGGATCATAATGGCAGCGGTGGGATTCGAACCCACGCCTCCAGAGAGACTGGAGCCTAAATCCAGCGCCTTAGACCGCTCGGCCACGCTACCGTTAATGTACTGTTTCTTGTATTTTACCTGAGTACTGAATTAATGCGTGTACAGCAGAACTGCCGTTGTATCCTGTCTTCATGAAGGCAATGGAACATTAGCCTCAGGCTAATGCTGCAGCAAAGAGAAGAAAAGTGGTGAAACCCTGAAATTCCAACACAAAAATGTCTCATAAAGAGGATGCACATTTTGTTATGTCTTTACCAAGTGTTTCTCGGGCCTCTGCGAGATGATTTTAGGGGTTATTTTTGGGAAAGATTAGCTGCCGTAATGCTGCAGAGAAGCTTAGTCAGTTTGTGCCTGGGGGCTACAGCCAGCGAGCAACGTTAGTGAACAGTGACAACAAGGAACAAAAAAGCAAGTCGAAATGTTTTCATATGGGATGACCTGCCATTTAACTGCATGAACATACACGCTCTGTGCCCGTTTCTCCTTCTCTCTCACACACACGTGCAAAACACACACACACACACACACACACACACACATGCATGCGTGCTGTCGAAGAGGTGGAGGACGGAGGGTGTGGCTTCCGCTGCAAGGTCATGAATGACTTTGCGATCTATCATACAGCTGGGTTGTCTTGACCCCTGCATGAGCTGGAGAGACACACAGAGAGCCTGAGAGAGAGGAGGAAAGAGATGGTGTGGGGAGGAAGAGTGACTGAGGCAGGGATGCTAAACTAAATGATGAGGAGGATTCGGAGAGTTTCAGAGGGGGAAATTGCAAAGTCTGTGATTGTCCTTCAGGTGATCTTTTCTTCTTGAGTGTAACGTAGGTCCAGCTGTATGGCGATCTGTGGGGGTCTGATGAGTTCCGGCCCCCCCGTGGAGCCTCATCACGCTGTGTGTATCACTGCTCTCCCCTCTCCTCCGCTCCTGGTGATAGAGGAGTGAAATATAGTCGGACATTTTTGTAAAAAGCACAGAGCCCGTTAGAGATACCTTGACATTTTGACTTTTAATTGGCCATTTTTCTTCATCAGTCACTTGTCACATTGTGGGATTAGCCTCTGCTGGCTTGTTAGCATGGTTAGTGTTCCTCTGTGGAAGCGAGGGCGGCATTTAGAGCTTCCACGCTCCGAGGCATGCTGGACAAATCTAGAAGCTGTTTCCAGATGGAAAAATAACCCAGCATGTTGTTTTTTGAACAACAAACCCTGTTGCTCCCAAATCCTCTTTACTAAAAAGCTCCTCCATAAAGATCTACTTCAGAGCCAAATGAATCTCTCCAAGGCGCAATGCTGATTCCTCCTGGTTTTATTATAATATATATAATTATGACACGATTTGTGTTTCATTCTAACCGGTCTGGTCTGTATGCGTGTGGAAGCACGAGCCTTTAAGCAGCCAGGCTAAACCGTTCACCTCTCCGTGTCTTATTCTGCTCCACTTCATCTAAATTCCTCCTCATCCTCCGTTGGCTGCTATTTCCAGTTGCTGGGATTTTGCGGAGGATAAGCTGTGTCAGATTTTGGGTGAGGACACCTTCTGGGAATGGGGAGAACACAGAAAAAAAAAAAGTCCCATCCTCGCTTAACGACACCTTTTGTTACTTCTCTGTCGCTTCCTCTGTCTCTCCATTCTTTATCTGCTCTAAGCACATCCATCTCCCTAACCCTCTGGTGTAATCTTGTCCCTGACTCTCTGCTTGGGTGAAGAGGCTGGTGGATGAATGTGGATGATCCCTATTGTGAGGAGGTAATGGAGCTGTCTGCAGTGCCATTCCTCTGCTTCCTTTTCCATTCTCACAGTCTCCTTCCACTCATCTTTACCACGTTTTGAGTTAGAAAAGCTAGAAGAGAAACTGTTTTCTGTTAACCATATGTCTGTCATCTCTTCTTACCTGCTGTAGCTTTTCTAAGTATGGATGTGGAGTTGAAGAGAAATACAGAGGGAGATGGCAGAAGGAACTTTGGCACATTAAGGAAAGAGAAGCAGTGATGATTAGGAGGGATCATTTCATTTTTAAGTGTTTTATCTCCTGGATTCTTGCTTATCCGTCATTTCTGAAGGCAGTGACAGAAATGAATCATAGAACTGAATAGTAATGACTTTTGGAAGCTGTACGTTGTCATATGAATATACTTTATTGTATTATTGACCAATGTGACATGCAGAGAGTATTACTGGGTCTTTTCTATTTGTAACAATTCAATTTGCACTGATGCAGACATTGTCATCAGAAATCTATTATAAATAAATTGCATTGATCTGCTACAAGACTATGTATTATAAATAAAACACATTTCACATACAAAGCATGAGCTCATTACCAACCACTGAAGTAAAAACCCAGATTCCAAAAAAGTTGGGGAGCTGTGTCAAAACATAAATAAAAACAAAATGCATTCATTTGCAAACAACAGTTTCCCTAAGGGTCGAGCCCAAGTAGTAGTATCCTTCATGCAATTCAGAATAAGCATATATTTATCAAAATCAATGAAGTTGATGGGGTCAAGCATTAAATATATGATCTTTGTACTGTTTTGTTTTGTGCATCTAAATTCATAAAGGATTAGCAGGTTATCACATTCTGTTTTATTTATGTTTTACACAGCGTCCTAATCAGGGTTGCTTCATTTTCAAGTGCATGGATTTCATTATCGATCTTAATTTTTTTTTTTATACCTTGCAATTTTAATTTTACAATATAAACATCAGTCAGACAACAGATGACATATGATATTAAGTCAAACAGACTCCCCATTCCTCTACCCAACACAGAAATGAGGGATCAGTCTGCACATAAAGGGCTTGCGTATAATGCTATAGCAAAGGAGATAATAATTCTGGGGGAAAAAATGAAGTATAATAAATGATAAAAAAATAAAATCAATAGACATGCGTATCTTACTTACGTAGCAATCAAAAACAGCGTGCTTTCACCTTGTCATACACTGACGCGTTTAAGAAGAAATATATATGCCCTACTTGAGGAGGTATTTTTCTGTCTTGTCCTACATCCTATATGACGTCCTTTCTTATGCAGCGACTTTTTCTAATTCAGCCACCCAGTCCTGAAAAGGAGGCTCTCTAGGCATCTTCCAGTTCCTGGGAATGATTTGCCATCCAATCATAACCGCAGTCTGGTTCCAGCACTTCAGTGATTGTGGAGAAGCAGATAAACCTTGTATATCTAGAGAGAGCTTTGAAGAGAATACAATCTGTATTTCTGTGATATTAGCAATGCAAAGTGAATCTTTAGTCAGAATTGATGGATTTTGGGGCATAGCACATGCACCAGTGTATCCTCATCATCACTACATTTCCAGCTGAATCGTTTAAACCACGTCTGTGTAACCTACTTGCAAATAGAATTGGTGTGAAATTTTATTAAATTCATTCATTCAGTTTAATTAAATAAACCTCACCATCAGATCTCTAGACATTATTCTGGAGTTCATCAATTCATTCATGTTCGTCAAATGACACACCCAAATCTCTTTCCAAGACATATTTAAGGGCCGTGACAGTTATTCTGTCCATATTTCAAAAGCACTCGTTAATATTTAGATGCTTCACAACCTTCACCAAAGACTTGGAGAACTTTTTGTAACTCGAGCTGACCCTGGAGATCGTAAACTTGACCCAAAGATCATTTGCGATCAGTCTTATTTTTTAATTAAACATTAGTTTTGGGTTTATTAATTCACACTAAAAAAAAAAATACATTCATCTTTTATTCTAGACAAGTTTGAAACTGCCTTCTGCAAGATGACACAGCAAAGGTCCTCTGGTTGTTGAGGGCTGATCAGAATATACTGCAGCTAATAGAAAGTGAAGAAACACATGGAGTTCAAAGGGTTTTCAGTCATGCTGCAGATGAACCAACATTCAAGTCATGAAAAAATAATATGAATGATGAAACAGGATCTTTCACCTGCGAGTCATTTTCACCTGGACCTTTTTAATATTCATGATTTTTGTCCTGTTTCCTCAGGGTTTATATATTCAAAATAAATGAGGATACATTTCTAGATGGTTCTTTGAATCCAAAAACCTAAAATATTGAGCCCCATTAATAATTGATTTTAGAAAATATATAAAGAAAAAAATAAATATGTGACTTGAGCCCAATTGTTTTGTCTTACAGTGAGCAAGTACTCACCTATAATGAAATGAGCCAAAGACTAATTAATATCTCTTTGCATTGTGGGACTGTAACCAGCTTGTCATAGTTATTGTTACTCAATAAATAACTAAAACGATAAATTGGTTACCAAAGTGCAGTCTGATTAATTTTGTGTTGTTCTACTAGCCCTGATAAATTATTAATTTCTGCTGTAATATAAAAGACTACATGATGCTTGTTTTCATAATTATTCTTGTTTTCTTCTGTGCCCCTTGTTTCCACACCATTGTGTCTGGCTGGTTCATGCTATTGTGTCTGGCTCTTTTGTGTTTTTTTTTCTTTCTAAAATGTGTGCAACGAGGGGGGGGTTGTGGGTGTCATTTCCATACAATCCTCACACGGCACATTTGGATCAAAAACACAGTTGAACACAGGTTTTGCTTGCTCTGTGTGCATCTGTTTGCATGTATGTGTGTGTGTGTGTGTGTGTGTTTCAGTCTGGCGCTCCTGCAACGCACTAATCTTCACATTAGAACAAGCTGCTTTGTTTGAATTACCTGGTGTTTGTGTGCCGGTGAGTGTGTGCATGCCCCCAACATCCCCGAGAGTTGATAAATGAGTGTTTCTACAAACCCTTAGCTTTAGTCTCCCACACCTTCATCTGCACCTTTTCTCTACTGCACACACAAAAACACACACACACACACACACACACACACACACACACACACACACACACACACACACACATACTGCTCCCTTCCTTCTTGTAGCCCACATCATTGCCTGGCAGGGGTGATTTTATATTCATGCTGGCCTACTTCGCCTTTCTCCCTTGGCTCCTCACATGCACACTCTCTCTCACACACACACACATCTGCTTTACTGTGAAGTATAGCTAACTGTGTAGCTATTCATCATGCTGCATACTGCAGTGGCCGAAGGTTTGTTGTGCGCGTGTGTGTGTTTGTGTAACTTCAATATTCAAGAACTACCCCTAATGTTATTTTATACCTCAGACATCTAGCATCTCCCTGCTGCATCCACACACACCCTGCAGCACGAGGAACACCGTCAGCCATTGCAGCGAGACATTTAACACCACATTAGACGAGTTAGTAGATCTACACTCGCTATCAAACCCAAACATTTTTGACTTTAGTTTCTTATTACTTCCATCTGCATTCTGCTGTGAACAGTGAATCAGGACTGAGTGTTCTCCCCATGAAACAGACTTTAACTAGTGAATGCAGATGAGAGCTATGATCCCTGAAGGATTTCATTTAATAAATCCAGTTCAGCAATGACAGAGAGCTGTAGATGAAGGGGAGGGTTAAACATGGATTTTGAAGCTTTCAGACGGGGATTTTTCATAAGACAGCACGACTTGACAAGAGAAAAAGGCATTGGTGATATTTTGTACACTCCAAAGAGAACTAGTTAAACAGACAGAGGCACGATATGCTCCTTCTTATTGTGTTCCCTTTCTGTGGATGTGATAGAGCCGGGCTAACACTGCAGCTGTATTGGTTTTAGCGCACACAATAAAGCCAGGCCTGTGTGCTCGGGTCCACGTCAGCAAGGGAAATAAGAACAGTGTCCTAATCTACCGAGACTTTATTCAACAATAACAATCTGTACGAGGGCTGATTGTCATTCAGGAGGGTCGACCGCTAAAATGAAAGGGTTTTTGTGCCTCCGCTTGGCGCCATATTAAATCTTACATCGTCTGCTGCTAGTGTTTGTATGTTGTAAGATCTTACATTGTCTTTCATCCAGCAACTGCACGTGTTACTAAAATCCAAAGTGACCACTGATTGGGACGTGAGATAATATGTTCACAAGTTGCTGTACCTTGTGTCTCTTGCTATTTATGGGATAGTGTCACCAAAACAATGTTGGAGAAACACTCCCAACTCCACCCAAAACTGATCCTGACAGCATGCAGAGCGATGCCAGTGGCAGCCAGGTAATTGTGTCATGCAAGGGAGGAAAGCTGCACTGTTAAAAAACTCAAGTCCACATCCATGCTGGCAGATCTTAGTTTAGTGTGTTAGCATGTTGAACACAAAGTATAGCTCAGGCTGAAAGTATTTGGTCAAGTGTTATTGTAGTAGTAGTAATGACATTTTGTCCTGGTGATGGGGTCAAAAGAAAAGTCAAGGAATAATTAAAGGTATTGCAAATCCTCCTGTGGGGGACATGAGTGTTAAAATTTATGACAATCCATCCATTATTTGTTGAGATATTACAATCAAAACCACAAATGGGATCATAAGTTTAGCTATTTCAGCCCTAACTAAATTTGTGAACCAACAGACCGACACACTGAGCCCCGCCATTATTTTGAAAAAGAAAGGAGAAGGCCAGTTTTATAATGCTTTAAAGTGATCAAAATTCAAACTTACAAGTTGATTTTTTTTTTTCCTGGAAGATTGATGCCAGAAAAATTGTATGAAAGCAATTAGGCTATTGCATTATGTCAGCTTTTTTTTTTTTGATGCAGACCTCGAAACAGTAACAGCTTTGTTCTGCTATTGAAGTTATGAGGAATGTGTTCACAGTTTAATGTATCGATCACGGGGGATGAATGAATAAGGAAATACCATTATTCACAAACACTGTAGGTGAGCAGTAAGCAGATATCGATTTGACCCATCCCTAGAAGTTATGGTATCATTCCACCACTGGGATTGATGCCCCGAAGCACCGTGCCAGGTTTTGCTCCACCCCTCCCGCGAGCACTTTCACACTTGGCGTAACGCTGGTAGGTGGAGGTGGAAGAAGAGGTTTTGCAGCCAACACCTGGCAGTGGTGACTCACTATATCACCCTCCTGCTCGCTCCATCACCCAGCTCCCCTCCCCTCCCTTCTTCGACCCTCACCCTGCCCCCTGCTACACTCAGGCTCTGGTTCCAGGAAAACTATTAGGCTGGAATATAGGATTGAATGCAGAGAAGCACATTCTTGTAATCAAGCTAATGTATGGATCCAAAAGGGTTTTGCTAAGAGTCTGTTTGTTCATGTTACCACAGGGGTCACATATGGAAATTTGAGTCTCAGTTACACAATGAACCGCATCAGTATTTGACTAATTTGCTCATGCACATTTATTATTTGTATTTTTTGAAACTGTAAACCAGTGACTTCAGACATTTTTGTGTCTCTTGTTTTAAACTGGATTTGCACAGTCATATTTTTTTTTGTCCTCAAACTTAATATTTATGATTTATGAACTGTCTGTATTTGTTTTTCAGAACTGACTCACTCGCCCTCCTACCTCATCCCTAGAGCTATTTCTCCTCCTGATATTATTTTAGACTTTTGCAGAAGCGCTTGAAGTTTTTTTTTTTTTTTTTTTTTTTTTTTTTTTTTTTTAATCTTAATCTTGCAGTCCTTTTTGAAACCAAATGTTTATTTTCTTTTCTAAGCATTTGGCCTTCTCGAGCAAGAGTGGGAGCTCTCAAGGCCGTGAGTGCACGCTGGCAATGGGCTGTGATATTTGAGAATGGATTTTGTGTTGATATGACCTTTTGATAGGAAATTGTTTTTTGTGAGCGAATTTGACATTTGACATCGTCATCTGAGCAGTCTGAAGTATCTTGATAATATTCTGCACTTAAACTTTGTGTGTATAAGTACGTTGTAATACTATTTCAGTAATTTGTGTTATTTGGTAGTTTAACATTATTTCAATGGACTTGAGTGGTTCTGCTAAATTGGCCCCTGATACTCAACTGACTATCAGTTGCATTGGGCCATTTAACTTTGATGACTTCACTATCTCTGCTGGCCAATGAAAATTAAACATCCTGTGATCAGTAATCCGCTTTTAAGTCACTCATTGATGTCATGAATAATAGATATTTCTTGCAGCATTTGAAACTTGAAATTCTCATCGTTCATACTTCATTGCAGTTGCAGCGAAGTTTGAAAGTCTTACTTAGCTTACTCACATCTATTAGTTATCCATTACTACCCATGAAAATATCCTCCAGGATGATGGCACTGTTTGTAAATTATTCCATCGTAATGGAAGCCGTGAGATAAAGTATTAATGCAGTAGATCCCCCCAGGGCATGCTAATAAGACAAACTTCCCACAGAAGGAGCTGATGTGAAAAATATGGTTTATGTAAAAATGTAGCATTGGTCAAAATATGCAAGAGATTCGGATCTGAGTTGATCACCGCAAACTTCAAATGGTTCCTTTTCAAGGTTTTTACTTCCAAAGCGCACGCTTCTGACGAGTGCTACACTGTTACTGCTGTGTCTGCCGCACTTCAAACAACGTGAGCTTCAAACGGCTCGTCTTCTCCACTGTCCAGCGCCGAGGACAAGTCTGAAGTGAAGCTGAAGCTCTGACAGACTCGTAGCACGGAAACACCTCGACGGAGAAGCAGGCTGAAGTTGGTGCTGATTCTTCGGACAAAACTTTCCTATTTAAACCGTCACACGTGTTTATAATGATAATATGTTGAGAGGCAAGTTCTGGGTTTCTGTGTGTTTTGGCTGCTCAGAGTTACATTATCTGGTTGTCTAACCTGACTTATGATTATCTTGTGTGTACAGTGTGTGCACTGTGTGTGGTCTTTTTGCACAACAACATACAGTACATCATGCTCCACTAACTCTTCCAACCCCACTGTGTGTGCGTGCGTGCGTGCGTGCGTGTGTGTGTGTGTGTGTGTCATTCCCGACCCTGTCTTATGATGATGGATTACTGAGACTCAATGGAGCTGTTTGCCGGCTCTCTTATCCTCCATCAGCTGTGGCTCAATGGAATAGTACTTTCCATTGTTTCAGCGGATGGTGAACGCGTGCACAATTTTGTGTGTGCGTGTGTGCGCGTTTTTGTGTGCGAGCGCTTACACACATCCTCGTCCTATCTGCTGCAGCACATACACTCAACCAAACCAAACAAACAGATTAGTGATCCTGAATTGCCACCAGCCTGGCCTGAGTCAGGTCTGCAGGGCTTATCTGCTAACCTTTGAACTTCGTCGACACCTGCCTCATCTCACACGCAGCAGTCGTCATTCATTGAACAAATATGAAGCATTCGTATTTTCACCCAGCAGACCACATCGTGATCCGTTAACACACACTTGACAGTTCATATATTACAATGTCGCAGCAGATCAGCCGTTCCCTGTAGGTGCACAGGAAGAAGAGGGGATTTATAGTGACTTGTATCTCTCGGTTACCCTCTCTTGTCTCTATTTTCATCTCTGATAAGCCCAGTGAGATGTAAGCAACGCACAGGATGCCCTGTAGGACTCCACTTCCTGTCAGCTTCTCTGCAACGAGCCCATTTGAGTCGAGTCAGGAGACGAGGCGCGAAGGCCTTGTTAAAGTACTGAATCTCAGCCTTGAGTCCTTCCTTTCGCTGGCTCCCGTGACATAGCGCACAAGGATGCCCTCGTTACTGCCTGTCTTGAGGAAAAAAAAAATGAAAAGAGAGGAAAATTGAGTTGCCTCTCATCCTCGACAGAATCTGCTTTTTCCAAGTAGAAGAAGGCCAAAAAAAAAAAACCCCTCCAGAAGACAACACTATAACACCCCCCTCCTACACCTCACCATTCAACTTTTCACTGCTCTCACGGTGTCTGGTAGAATTCAATGGCGTGTCTCATTTGTTTCATGCTGTCCTTTCAGTAGTGCCCTCTCAATCGCCACCTCTCCTTGATGCTATTTTTCTCTCTACCTCTTAGTTCTTCTCCTCTCCTTTTCTTATTTCTCTCTCTCTGTGCCTTGGCAATTTAGATGTTTTCTTTCTCTTGCTCTCCTCTCCTCTAGACCTCTTTGTCCCCTGGTGAGACTTCGCCTTCGGTCCTTTTCTATCTCAAGGTTTTAACACACACCTCATAACAGTTTCTGGCCCGGTGAGGGCCGAGGCATTTCTGTGACAGAGGGAAGGTGTTCACTTGCTACCGTGGATTTTAGCCTGTGCTTATTCAGTGACATGAAGTTATGGGTTTCAAATATTGATTTAACAAAGCTCATAGAGTAATTTCATTATTTACTTGACATCCTTCTTTATATAGTTGTGTAATTGTGAAAAGGCTTTGCTTTGAGTTTCAGTAGATGAAGTTTCTGCAGGTTTCTGTGTTTCCAGTGTTATAAACCCTAGTGGCTATCACTACTAATGCTGTGTGTCCCCTGCTTTGTATATTTATTCTATTTAGTCCTGTATATTTCTTCCTATTGTCTTCTTTTCCCGGTAAGAATCTGACTAACACTGCATGACACTCGTTGAACTACAAAAACTCAATTGAAACGACCATAGCTTGAATTGGTATTGTGTTCCATAAAGAAGGATGTAAATTTATTCATGAGAAAGCGTGGTGGATTATTATGTTAGCCCGGAGGCATGATTCTTAGCAATTCTCCAACACTGTTATTCTCAAGCACATACTTTCTGTCATTAAATTGAAATGGTAAATTGCTTCTTTTGCAGGGAATATACGTAGAATTATAAATTCAGATCTCCAACGCCCTCATGGTTAAAAAAATAGCAATAAATGGCTTTGAATAGCAGAAACCCCAAATCCAGCTCACCACCAAAAGTTAATAAATTGTTCATTGGCTCACAGTCTGTCTTTCAAAGTTAGATAGAAATCTGTTGAGATATTTTCTTAGAGGCTGCTGAGAGTCAGAAAGACAAAAACACAGTCTGGAAATTGTAACTTTGAACAAACAGGCTGTACATGGTCATATTTGTTTGTGTATTAGACTTTTTCCTTTTTGCTTTTACACTTGTCTGATATCTTCACTCATGACACTAATAAAGATTACTGTCCATTACTTTCTTCAATATGTCTGACGGCCTTGTAGCTGCAGTATGTCGTGTCAAACTGTCCAATATGATGCAAATTAAAATCAACCATGAAATATGGATTTTTATGCAGATATTCTGATGCTTCTGAAAACGTGCGTGAGAGTATCACATGTGGTGTTCTGCAAGACAAAAAGGAAAAAAAAAAATGTTTTATTTGTTGCCCAATAGCATGTGACAAGGCTTACTGCTAGATCCGTTACTAAGCCTCTTTGGCCAATCAGGTGGCAGACATTTTAAACTGCAGTTGGATGAAGTCAGAGTTGTGATCACTTGACTGCGATCCTCAATCCCTGTAGTGTGTACGCGCACGCATGTGTTTCTGACCTGGATTTTTCTTCCAGAGACTATCGGCTGTGAACAGTGTGGTTCTGTTGTGCCGCGGCGCCTACAAACAGCGGAGCTCTCGCAGCTTCGCATTTCATGTCAGAGCCACATCTTGCTGTCACGGGCTCTTAGTCCTTGAAAATAGTGACGGCATTAATGCAGCAATTAGTACAGTTGCAGCTTCAGCTGTTTGTCAATGAAATTTGCAGCCTTAGTGAAGGATTTCTTCTGTATCTGTCAGCAGAGAGAGCAGGAGCTGTCCGTTGTGCTGAAAAGACTCGGCTGTGTTTGTCTGTCGGCTCTCTTTATCTGTCATTTCGTTTCCCGGCAAACGTTCACACCGTTGCTGTTGCTGCGCATTTCCTCTCTGCCCTGCTTGTGACGTCTGACCTCGCTCTCTTGCTCCCGTCTCCCTTCCCTCTCTTGATCTCGTCCTCTTTGCCGTTCCTCCCTTCCCTTCTTCTGGGCTCTTTTTAAAGCTCCTTCACCTCCCACTCCAGTAAACAGGCTTCTGAAAGATGCTTGTATGCTAATGAAATGGCGCCTCATTATTATTGGATTATTTTGGGAAGACTCTCTGCGTCCCTGCAGTTCTCTCGCTCTTCCTCCAACTCTTTTCCCTTTCTGTGCGGACTGCTGTCATTCATGTGAATGGCTGCCGCAGCTGTTGTGAGCATGTATGAGTGTGTAAGTGACAAACCGAGTGAGGGCGTATGTGCGAGTGACTAAGACCTCCAAGACTTTTTTGCTATGAATTGTTTAAAAGGCTGTTGCCCTTTTGAATGCTGAGTATGTGTGTGTTTTGGCTGAGTTTGTCAAGTGTGCGCGAGTGTCGGTGTGCATTTGTCTGCATGTGTGCGTACAGTATGTTTTAAGCTTGCACTTGACAAGCTTTGAGTCAGATGTTGGAGGCGGGGAAAAAAGACACACTGAACTGGTCTGCAGTGAACTGGAGACTTTCTAGAGGCTTTCATAAAGACAGATCTCAGCAGGTATTACTGTCTTATCTCGCCCTCTCTCACTCCTCTTTTATGCAGCGCTCCCCCCTTTGCTTTCTGGCAGTGTTAATAGAAGCTGACAAGCCAATACATGGGAATGCTCAATAGCATTGCTTTTCTTTGATGTACGTACAGAGGCACATTCACGGTTATTTTTGTGGAAAATGTGCCCAGGGTACAGCTTTTGGCACTGAGAACACAAATGTCTGTGTTTTCATCTAACAGCACTGTAAAGCACACGCTTATTTGCTAAATTGGAGGCAGCAGTGATTGGAATTTGTCGCCTTCCCCTTGACAGGATCTAAATGATTGGAAACAAGCCTTCTTTGCCCCCTGGACCACGATGTTTATGCATACATGACTTTAACTATGTGCTTATTTAAAGGTCTAATACGGCAAATGTGTCCAACAATGTTCAAACGTTAGTTAACTGCGTGTTTCATTTGGTCGTTGATGATATGTCAGAGAGTGAGGAAAGAAGTCAGTAAATGTGAATGAATGTAACATGAAAGTCAGATAGATTTTCATTGGCAATGATGGTTGTTTAACAATGAAGACAACATCTCCCATGGCCCCACGCTACTTCACGACATCATCAAACTACGTCTAGCGGCAGAAATCGCATACTGTGTGTTTAAGCCATGACACGGTGCAGGCCCACACATTTTATTTTTCATTCAATGTATTATGGCTCATACGTAAATTGTATTTTTAGCATATCATCTGGCTCTATTCTACATCAAATGTTCAATTTAGAATTTCTCACAGATGCCCAACAATGTGCAAATCAGTTCCTATTTATTTTATTAACTTTCCCCCAAGAGCTGAAGAGTGTATGAAGAAATGATGATTTCTGATTATTTCATTTACTTGCAGATTCAATGTACTTTTTTTTCTTTGATCTTTTATTTTATGCATTACTGCTAATATTCATGCATTTGCACCATATTGCTTGCAGTTATTTTCAATCCAAAATTTGGTCTGTACCTATTAAGGGAACAAAACAAACAAAATCGTATGTGGAAAAAAAATGCAAATCCTGATCCAAGAGTACAGCGGATAAGCGCTCTAAACCGAACCTTTAGCCCAGCTTATTTTCTCCCATTTTCTCTGTATTGGCTCTGTGATTGGAAGGCTTGTGTGTGAGAGAGAAGTGAGAGGGATGAGAACAGTGTTGATGTCAAAGAGGGAAGTGTTGTTGCTGCATAGAGCTGCTGTATGTGCTTGACGTATCAGCTTGTAATGAACTGCCATCTGCACTCTCCTGGTGGGAAAAATGCAAAGTGTGTGTAAAAAAATGCATTGTGAATGTTGTGTAGCTTGTTCTGTTTTCTATTGGCTGGTTGATTCTCTCAAGGTGAGTTTTGGCCTCTGGTGGCGGTTTAATAAAAGTCTAGTATACTGCTACACAGACCCATCAGTCTCAGTCCAATCATTGAGAGTGGTTGGATGAAGATCTGTCAGTTTCCCCTCATCCATTAGCTTTTTCTTTCACATATAATGCAACCTATGGCCGGGGCAACACACATGACCTGAAAAGTGCTGTGATTATTTTCCAAACATTGGCATTGTTTTTTGTTTCTTATGAAATGAAAAACCCCAAAACATAATTCAAACATATGCAGGCACTTGATTGGAAAAGGTCCAAGAGACATAGCCCTGCTAGCGGCTCTGTCAGGCCATACTAAGGCACAGCATTATTTTGAGCTAAATACTAAGTCAACACGCTAACATATTGATGTTTAGCAAGTTTTTTCACCACCTTCTTAGTTTAGCATGTTAATATGCTAATTAGCACTAAACACAAAGTCGAGCTAAGGTTGATGGTCACATCAACTTTAATGTTGGCCCAATGGAAGTTTTGACCTGATGATGGTGCCAGATGATTAATCAAAGATCACGAAAGTTAGTACAGTTCATCCTGTGGGGAGCACGAACCACGGTGCCACATTTCAAAGCAACTATCCAGAACCATTCAAAACTTTAAACTCTCAATCTGAAATGTCAACCTGCTGGCATTGAATCGTCAAAGTCAGTAGGGTTCATCCTCCATGAATGGATGTGCTAAATGACATGACACGTCATCACATAGTTGTTATACATTTTTCATGTTTCATTACCGTTACCATCACATTCCCATTGCTAGAACCCCACAGCTACAGTGGCTAATAAATACTAAGCAGATTGATATATTCAGATTTTGTCAACTATCGCCAGATTTTGCTAAATTAAATCACACATGTCACCGAGGAGACTTTCCTGCCTTTAGCGATCTGTATCATTGCTGATGTTTTGCCCCTGGTAGACTTTGCCACTGTATGTTGTTGTTTGCTACCTAGTTCACAAAATAGAGATACTGTTTGAGAGTGTTGTGACATAATATCTAGATTCCATCATTCATGAAACATGTGAGCATTGTTCAGAAATACTGTAGCATTCAGAGTTTGCTCTGATTGACTCATCACCCATCTATAATGTAACTTAGCATGCAGTATGGATCCTCCCATGGAAATGCCGGAAATGTCCTTTTGAAATTTTTATGGCGGTGAGAAGCATTTGCGGTCCACATCAAACATTCCTTATGAAGTTCTGATGTTACATATTATCAGCCCTCACCACACACACACACACACACAAACCTGCCTTGTTTGTGCTGGCCTAAACCACCCTTATATCCCCAGTGTGGATTTACGTAATCATTGGTGTATTTTTGCAGTGTGTGTCGAAACCTTGTTTTTCCTCTGCATGCTTCCTAAAGCCGCTCTGCTGTGATTTCTGCAGTGTGCTTGACTTCTCTTTTCCTGTAAAGTCTAAAAGTGAAAGCCCTACACTTCATCCACAACCGCTCTCAGATATTCCACACACTCGCTGCTGATAAGCTTTATTTTGCTGACTTGTGTGTGTGTGTGTTCTTTGTGATTGTGATGCTGTTGCTCTGAATCAGGGTTTCATGAGTGGGGGCTCTGTCTTGCCCCAGCTGCCATCTGTGCAGATACTGGTGCAAAGGCCCATGGGAAATGCTGTCCAGGGGGCACACCCACCCCCCCTTCCTCTGACTGGAGGCTGCAGTCAGTCAACATGTCATAGTTGGTCACAATCACAGAGGGAGAGAGAGAAATGCACTGCCTTTTTTCATGACAACTCCTCATTGCCATCCTCTTTCTGCTTTCTGTTTTCCAGAGTTACTAACCCAGGGCTCTAATTAATCCTTTTTTGTTATTATCCATTTATCTAATCGTTGTTTTTTGGGATCATTCAATTAATCACTTTTTGAATTGTCAGAAAATAATAAAAAATATCCATCATGAAGTCCCAGAGACCAAGATGGTGTCTTCAGATTGCGTGTTTTGTCCGACCAAAGCCCAATCATATTTAATTCACAATATTACCAAACAAAGAAAAGTAAAAATCCTCACTCTGGGAAGCTGTAAAACCCACTATGACATATTTAGAGCACTTGTTTGTCTCAGTCCAAAACCCAAAGATATTCAGATTAGTATCATGTGATGCAACAATAAGCAGCAAATCCTCACTTTTAAGAAGTCGGACCCAGCAAATGTTCGACTGTTTTGAATAACAAATGACCTAAACCATTATTTGATTAAAATCTTCTTGATGATGACAAAATGATTAATCAGCTGCTCATATTTATTTTGCTCTGTCACCCTTGTTTTTAAAGCCAGTCAGGCCGCATAGATCCTCAACCTAAAGCTCTGGAAAATCAACATTATGAGAAGTTTAGGCCAAATCTGAGCCAGTGATAAAATTAACTGCTGCTCTTATCAATGCTGTTTACAAAAAATGAGGTCATGCAGAAAACAGAATGTGGATTATTGAGTGTTTAGTGGCCAGTTTAGTCCCAGTGAAATCCATATCTTTTCAGAGATTTGCTATGGTCATCATCGAAGCACTAAACCCTCCACTGCACATTGTGAGGCTGTGGGCAATAAAATCGCTCAGCCGTCCTGATAAGAAAGCACAATAGCATTCAGCCGCCCTCATTTTCTTTTTTGCTCCATCTCTCCTGTTCGCTCTCTCAAACACACACACACACACACACACACACACACACACACACACACACACACACACACACACTTCCCTCATTGCCGTTTTCTCCTCTGTCCAATCTGCTTCCTCCAGCCCCCTTTTTGCAGTTCACACCGTTCATTCTCTTGTTTGCTTTTCTCCCCCTCTCTCGTTCCCTGTTTTTTTTCCTCACTCTCCTTCAATTTTGCTCTCCTGCGCTCCGTTGAGCCCTCTCGGCGAAGCGTTAAGTGTATAATCTGTGATCTCATGTCTAGATGGGCCTCTCGTCTCCTCACTCGCTCGGCGCACAAAGGGACTGAATGGCCGCGGCTCACTCGGGGGACACAAATGAGTAATGAGCCACACACACGCAGACAAACACACACACACCAAACAAACACACACACACACACACAGGCCCGCTCCTCTCCAGCGCACTCCCAGGGGCTTTGAAGTTGCATATTGATGATGCCAGCTCCAAAGGCTCAATTGAATGTGCAGAGGCAGAGGAGGTGGCTATTGACCGTCCACTCGCCTCTCTGACCTGTCATCTCTGACAGCCGTAATTAGCAACAGGTGCCTCTTTTTGCCAGCTCTGGCCTTGAGAGTCATCCAATATTCAACAGTCAGTCATAGTAATCAGCCGGCGTAATGGCTCGTTTGATGTGCCATCGCAGCACTACATAATGGGCTGTGGTGGGTCTGCGAGAGATCGTTTTCAGTTAAATAATCATAATTTTAATGAATGTAGCACCTCTCAGGAAACCACTGGGAAAGTGGTGTTTAAAGGCTAAACCTAATGAGGTTAAAGAAAAGGCATTTCATCGAAATGAAAAAGATATAGAGAACCAATGATAAAATGCTGTGGTAAAATACCAATTTTGCATATGGCAAGATTATGATCATGTAACAGATAAACCATGTGTCAGTGTGAGAAACAGGCCTTTCATATGGAGGACATGGTAAAATGTGACAGTAGGAAAAGTGCAGTTATAAATAATGAAGTGAATGATGGCTGAATTTCATTTAGCTGCTTCACTTTCACGGTGCTGGTGTTGTGCATGCAGACTCACTGTCATGTGAACTGAACATGTGAATAGAACAGCGATTGTCAATGTTTTTAATAATGTGCTTTTCCATTTTTTTAAGGCTTAAAATGTTTATGTAACTTGACAAATTACTTGGTAAACACACTGGTACACAATAAGCATTTTGAGTGTTTGTAAGAATATAATTTCTGCACACTTTATTTTTAGCATGGAAAGACCAGAGGGCACTGAATGCTCATTTCTAACAGTCCCAGTGCATCGCTCTATTTTTTCAGTCGTGGATAACAGAGACTGTCCTCACCAGAAAAAGTTTTGACTTGAGCTTGGACTGAAAATGAGTCATGACTGAAATCCATGAGCCTCCCCAGTGGTGGAATGTTATTCAGTATTTACTCAAGTACTGCACTAACATACAAATTTGAGGTACTTTATTTGAGCCATTGAACCATCGTTGGCTAATGTTAGTATAATTGCAATGCAGACACAGTGAGCTGCACAGTGCAAACAGCGCTAACACCACTGCTCAAATGCCTTACTCATGCTCAGCCTCTTAGCTGCTCGACCGCAAAATCATTGGCTGCTCCACTGTTGTTGCATGGTTTTGGTTCAAGCAAATGATGAATGGTGCATTCAAGGACAATCTGTGAAAACCGCTGCCTTAACCTTGTCTCGCAAAGACATTAAAAAGTTAGTGTGAGAAAAAGCATGTGTGGCGTGAGGGCGTGAGTCTGTGTCAGTTGCATGAATCTGGCGTTCAGTGCTTGAGAGTTGGCAGCCATGAGAAAAATGTCAGCATTGGTTGTTCAAATGCTGACATTTTATTTTTTTTGAAAAGTGTGTATGTTCTTACAAATACAATCATAGTCCTCTAGCAGAAGCAAATGGATACGTTGTGTGACGTTGATTTACAGAGATTCACAGAGAGATTCAGCTCATTGTTAAGCCGTCCAGCCGCAACTTTACTGTTTTGATTCACTGTTGTCGCCCTCGTAGCATCATTTTTGGCCACAGCACAAAAAGCTCTAAAAAACTCACTCTGCATTATCTGCTCAACACAGAAAAAGTTAGCTGGTTACTTGGTAGAGACCCAAAACAGAGCTTAAAGAGAGTGAACGTGGGACTTGACTCCAGATGAATGATAATGTTGCTCCATGTCTGCTGGATGTGTAAATAATCAGATGTTTGCTTACAGGTTTTGCTGTATCGACTTAAAAGGTGAAGATATGTCAGTGTTATGTTCACAGCTTGTTTCTGCTGCTCCCAAGTGGCTAAAAGGCAGCTATATAGGTCATTTTTGAAGGCAATGACAAATGGCCTATTTTGTCGCTCGTGTATTAAGACGTGTCGAGATAACAAAATGTGGAATAGACCTATTTCCACAGCAGACATTTCGACTCAACGCAGGTGTTACAAATTAACGGTGGCTCTGTTCTATTCAAGTGTCCCAACAAGCTGTGATGGCGTGACGAACATGCACAATACCAGACCTGAACCTGAAGCAGCTCAGTGAAACGCAGCCATCATCAATTGTATTATTTACATCTCTACTTTTCCTATTGTGACATATGAAAATGTCTAAAGGCCTGTTGACCTCGGAGCAACTCGGGACTGTTTGTGAGCAGCGTGGCCTGGTGAGAAAGGGTGAGACGGACAGAGGGAGTGTTTGTTTTACCAACCTCTTATGCGAGCTGGTTTTGGCTGGTCGAGGTGCCTGCTCATATAAGCTCTTTGTGGTGTGAGGACAGTCCTGGCACTGACTCTCCACCCTCTTAAACACCCACCTCCCTGACACAGCCAGAGTGATGCCAAGCTGGGTGCCAGCTTCCTTCAGGGCCTGAATGAGCAAAGCTGGTCAGGGCAGAATTAGAAATGTGGGAAGAGGGAGGAAAGGTAACATAGAAGCGTGCAAAAATCAGAACTGATTTTTTTTGTACATGAAATTTTAAAAAACGAACAACAACTTGTATAATAACCACAATTGGAGAGTGAAAAAGTGAGAAAGAGTGGTGTCTGGCAGACAGACAGACTCTAAAACCCATAAATACTCCACAATATGAGGAGATTAGTCATCAGTGATAAGTCCACTGAGAGATATTCTTACATTTCAGACTGTTACTGAAAGCGTTTCAAGGTTAAACATAACATACTCAACGCTCTGAAGCAAGAAATAAGTTTTCCCTCTAGTCATAACACAAGGAGAATATTATATTTCAACGCTGTGCACTCTTGAATGCGTTTTGTTTATTTCTAGTGTGAGCACAACTGCTTTTTCTATATACAGCAGACATATGACATGCAGACGCAAAACACAATCCAGCCTCAAGTGTCGCCCTGTCAAATGTTCGTGAAACCACCTGGAACGTCGATGGCGGGGAAAGAGGTTGTCACTTCTTTAAGGACGCTTTACGACAGGTTGTTTGACTCACCTGCTGGTTTCCTTGCTCTTTTGTCGTTCGTGAATGGAACACGAGCAGCACACTTGGGAAGCAATGATTGTCATAATGCTGCCAAAACAAACATCCTGGACCAGTTGCCAAGAAGACAGCGAGGTCAGCGCCCACATTGCCTCAGAGGACGGAGGGGGTGGCACTGCCAAGCCCCCTTTATCCCGAGGCATGTGGCACAATGTGGGTCCCTGTTTATGTGTGTGCGTCCTTTAACCGCCAGGGTACGTGTCGGGGTAGTAAAGGCCTCTTGTGCCTGCTCACTGATGTGATTACTCGCCCCTTTGTGAGAACTTCGCCCAGTAGGTTTCTGACGCAGAGGCGAAGGGTGGGAACCGTGGACACACAGGGCGGGTGAAGGAAGAGATCGAAGGTTTACAAGTGTTTATGCAAAAGAAGCATGCTCCCTCATAAAACTAATTAGCACTCTTTTGTCCGTGTGCACGGTGGCGACGATGATGGTGCTTGAGTGCGCTCGAGTGTGCTCAAGCTGCTCGTGATCAACCTTATTGCCATCTAGGCAGCATGTTTATTTATACATCAATTAAAAGCCCTACTCAAGCAAATAACAGGAGCAGAAATGCTCGAGCATCTATCATTTTTATCGGCGCCACATGAATTTGAATGAACGTATATTTGATGTGAATGTTTTCATGTTGAAGATTATTTTCCCCTTTTGTTTTTTTTCCATGTGTCTATATCCGGCTGTTTCTTCACGTCACCTGATGTTCTTGGTCCAAGCGGCTCTTGCCAGCTTTTAGTCAGATGTCGCCTCTGGTAGAGGATAGATAATAATTATCTGAGCACTTCCTTGTTTTTCTCCCCCAGCATCTCCTGCTCCTTTTTTCTCCGTATTGTTGGTCACGAGACCCAATTTGTTGCCGTCGTTTGCATCACCCCTCTCATCTTGCTGAGATGTTCTACACGGGTGGGAAGTGCGAGCATAGAGAGATTATACTCGTGCTGTACATGTGTAGGTATGCCCTGGAGGTGCTTGTGTTTCCGTGCTCAAGTTGCTGTGTGTCTGCGAGCGAGTCTCTACAAAGACTCTCCGCGCTGTCTCCCCTAAAGCTTCTGTTGCGTGGTATATCGAGCATCTTCAGACTGGCAGGTTATATAGATGTTGTAGGACGCAGTGGTCCCCAGTGAGCTCTATAATTGGGAACCTCAGAGGAGAAGGGAAAATTCGATGTGGGATGAATTAATTCTTCCTTCTTTTATTCCATGCCTTGTTCAGGGGTCCTCTCTAATCTGTGCTAGTGCCTTCGCTGAGTGCAGTGGATCAATTCACTTCAATGAGAGTGGGAGGAGAGAGGAAGGGACAGAGTGAGAGTGAGAAATGAGAGGCAGTTAGTGCGTCCGGAAAGAGGGACGGGCTGAGGAACAGGTAGAAAAACGTGAATATCGTACGCTTGATTAGTAGTTGTTTTAATGACAGAGCCCCAAGTCGAAAACCTGATCAATCACAAGGTGACATTAGTGAACGCTTACAGGGCCTAACCCTTAATCTTAAAGGTCTCGCTGCGGCTGAGACCAAGTCTGTCGATGGGCAAACATGTGATGAATGCTGGCGTTGCTAATGATCGCTGCAGCTAATGTTCCATTTTATGTCAGCCATTATACATGGCCACATCCAAGAGATATCCCCTGCCCTTGATCTGTTTTGGTGCTCCAGCATGCATCAGGGCTGGGGTCAGTTTTATCTCAATTAGATCCAAACATGCGGAGTTTCTTTAAAACAAGACCACACGCCGCACAATCTTTCACAGAATGTTCATAAAATTGGGCTCCGTCATGCGAGGAGGAGCCAACTCACAGCCCTTCAACACTACAAATTTAATTTATCGTCTCAAGAGCCGTCATCTTGATCATTACTACAAATTTGTGAAAAACAAAGAAAAACGAGCACCAGCAGAAAAAAACAAACTGTCAGCAGCAGTTTTCTGATTTCGCCTAGTGAATGTGTACGTTTTGAAAAGCTTTGTATTTTACGTCTCCATCTGCCAGTACGCCATCACGATAAGAGTAGGCATAATAATATGTTATTTTCTACTGCAGGAGACTTGATGCTCTCTGCAATTAGGTAGGAAAAATTATGTGCATGCATCAACATGAGCAATCGGCCACAATGAGTTGGAAAATATCAGCATGGCGGGTATCTACAAAAATCCCACATTGTGCATCCCTAACGTACAGTATATATGACAGTGTTGCAAATGAGGCCAGTATCATATAGGAAATTCTATAATTGATTCGACATAATATTCTCTCACTTTTTCCAGAGCTTTCAACCACATCTCAGTTTGTTCGCTTGTCATTGGGATTATGCAGTGAATTAGAAAAAAAAAGAGGCTTGTCACACATGTAAAACTGCAACAACTCATTTTGTTTGGTGCATTTGTTTTTTAATTACAACTACAATTGTGAAAACATGGCATTACCATCTCATTAAGATACCAGAGGGCGCAGACAATAATATTCAATTATTTCCCAGCTAGAACAGTTTTTTCATTTAGAATTTATTTAAGCACACGCAGAATGAATAAACCAGCAAACCCTTTATTGAAAGCAGTGCGGATTCATGTTTGACTGGATGCAAATTGACCCTGAGCCTATCATTCACACGGCACCGACACCTCTCAGATAGATCTCTCCTTTTCATCTCATTGTCAAACATAGCGACTGTGCTTGAGTTAGCCAGCCTTTTCATTCTCCCTGAGTGTGCAAAGGCCACAGTTGCAGCCGCGCTGATCCTGTTCTGCACTTTCATTTGTGTCTTTAATCGTTCATCTGCTACCTTCTCATAACTTGCTGCCTGTTTCTCTTCCATCTGATTTAATAACCTCAATGGTGCTCTCTTAGCTTGTTGGTTCCCATAGCTACCATTTCCTGGATAGCGTAGTATGCCGAGGATGAACTGCGTGGGTATGCTCGTGTTCATGTGGTGCATGAGTGAGTGCGCTCAGTGCGTGCCTGTGTGTGTGTGTGTGTGTGTGTGTGAGTCACGGTGATATGAAGCCTGTACTATCACAAGTAATTACAGTGCACCAGCCATTAAGAGACAGAACATTTGCACTCGATTTTAAAAGTATGGTGTCGTCCGACTAATGCTATCTGAGAGGACAGGGACTGAAATGTGTGTTAATCAGTGTCTGCATGTGCATCTGTGCGTGCTTGCATGTGTGTACTCGAGGCAGTAGAGGGGGCCATTTTTATGCCTGCTGTATTTTGGGAGTGATTGTAGTTCACGGAGGAGAGTGCTGCGCTCCTCACATTAGAGAGAGAGCAGAGGAGGAGATGGCAACGTGTGTGTGTGTGTGTGTGTGTGTGTGTGTGTGTGTGTGCGCACAGATGAAGGACATTTATTTGTTGCAGTATGTGCGGCCCCTGGCAGAAGAAATGCTTTCCTAACCACAATCAGCATCCATCAGAAGCCAGGCTTACCTCTCCTACAGACAAAAGGTTAAATGCTTCACTAAATCATTCTCTCTTTTTCTTCTCTCTCTCTCCTCCCACTTGCTTCATCACCCCATTTCCTTGCCCCCATCCTAACACTTCCACTATCTTCCCTTCCTTAACATTTGCCCTCTGCCTTTCCCCGCCTCTCAAACCATGCCTCTCCTCCCCTTCCTATCATCCGCCTCCTCGGCCCTCTCCCTCCTCCAGCTGGTGGGCGGCGAGTTTGACCTGGAGATGAACTTCATCATCCAAGAGGCGGAGAGCATCGGCTGCATGGTGGAGTTGCTGTCCCACTGCGAGGTGACGTGCCAAGCCGAGATCTGGAGCATGTTCACCGCCATCCTCCGAAAGAGCGTCCGCAACCTGCAGACCAGCACCGAGGTCGGCCTCATCCAGCAGGTGCTGCTCAAGATGAGCACTGTGGACGACATGATCGCAGGTAACTGCACGTTAATGAGCGCGTAGCGATATATGTACTAAGGGGACAATGACAGAAAAACATAGTGAGGGATCATATGGTGAAATCAGCATCACAGGAGTTTTCCAGTGTTGATATATTATATGTTGAGGAAGCAGCCACCTATAAAGTTATTACATTTGCACTTTTCACAGAAAAACAAAAACTTCAACAAGAGCAACCAGATTCCAAAAAGTTTGGACACTGTCTAAAACATAAATAAAAACAGAACAAAATAATGTACAAGCAAACTGTTTAACAAAGTTAACAATATGATCATAACGCCACAACACAATTCCCCTGAAACTTGATAAATGTTAATTCCTCTTCTAATATTTTTGTTCAGTATAATTATTATATTATTGAATCAAAAATAGAACTTGGATGACAGTTTTACTGCTCTACAAATGTTGAAAAGATCAGATTGCACATATAGAAACACAGAAAGACTCACTTAAGCACTGTGACCAATCCTCACACTGTCTTGTATCATCCTTTTATGATGCTAAATGAGTGCAAAGGTGTTGTGATGGTGGTGTTGTGCTATTTAATTTAGCTTATCCCACTGATCTGCAACATGCTTGGCCTAGGCAGTGATTTTCCCACAAGTGCCTTTCAAAATCACACAAAGAGCTCATGCATTTGGCTGTGGGTTGCATGCGTAGGTGGAAAAACAATTGTAATACCAAGGAAAGGAAAGAGTGAAAGCCACATGCCATGTTGAAAACATAGCATGTCTTGGGACTGCCTTCTGCTGAAGTACTGCTGCACTGAAGCTGCTCCTGGTGGAGAAATAATAGTGTCTGTTTCTTCTATAGTGTATGATTGTAGAACTGACAAATGGTGGAGAGAGCTTTTTGCTTTTTGCTTGAGTTTGTGGTTGGTATTTTATATTCTACCCCATATCTGAAATTGAACTCTGTTAGAACTGACAATATATTGTTTACTTTGGACTATTTGTCCTTTATGTTGTATTTTCTCTTCAAGTTGAGAAGCAGTGTTTGAAGATTTCCTTCACTGACCTCTGAATTTTTCTTCACAGCAGAACTATTTCATGTGTGCATGTATATTTGCCCTGCGGGCAGACATCCATAACAACCCGCTGGTGCAGCAGAAGTAATAACCTCAGTATGTTTCTGTGTGTGCTGCGATTTGTACCGAGGGCTTGATTACAAAACAACACATACGCAGCCGTCTCTTTACATGATCGCACTGACCTTGACGTCCCCCTAATGATGCCTCGGAGTGTGTGTCCTGTCCTTCCCTCCCCCTGGTGTCCTCTCTGTCCTACCTACAGCCGCGGGATAATGCGCTTTATAACTTCTATGACTTATTACTGCTCACCGCAGCAGAGTATATGCAGCCTAAACCATTTTAACGCCAATTCTCATTCCCTTTCTCAACCACGATGCTAACATTTTTAACAAACTATTTAAAATGACCTACATGGATTGATCGTACCAAAAACAGAGCTTAGGGGTTTTGAATCTAGGACATTGTGTATTGCGTTTTCCTCTCGTACTAAGCACCTCGGTGAGCTAGCCTCCCGCTTTATTCCCTATCGCTGGGCTCTGGCTAATGAAATATTGTGGGAAGACTCTATTCATATCTAGCAGGCCTAATGGGAAAGAAGAGCCATTGTAAGCAGATTGTCTCACTCTGAGAGGGCTGTGCTGTAGCTCTGCCATATCCTGGCTGATCTGTCGTGGCTGTGTGAAGTGAAAGTCAATGAGGCAGGAAGGTCATTTTGACTAAACAAATGGCGCTTTTTAATTATCTGCTTATATATTCAGGGGGACATATTTTTGAAGCCTCGTAGGAGTTCTTTTGCAGAGTTCGTGAGGTTGTTGTTGCCTGTTAAAATGTGAACAAATTGAAAATGTAATTTTGCATGTTTTTTAAATTTGAGTATGAACGTATAAATTACGTTCATTAACAAGCCTGGCACAAAAATCAAGCATGTCACTGGTGTCAATATAAGCAAAAGCATCACATGGCTCTATTTTTCATAAGCTAGTAGATAAGAGTACTTAACACTTTCTAAGTGTGTTTTGCCTCATATTATCTGCTCTAATAAGATCAATATATACCAATGTGACAATGAATTACATCATGGCCACTGTATTAAATCGCGTTTTGCGCAGCAACTCTGCACACGTTTCAAGGTTGTATGCATTTTGTAAAGAGTGGAGGAGCACCGAGGACCAGGATGCAACACACTTGAGTTTCCTTCCAATGACCTCACTGTATCTTATCAGAGAAGTGTCAGCAGAGGACCTTTCAAATACCGGCTCACACACGCAAACACACACTTGCTCTCTTGCCCTCACTTTCTTCCTGTGTGTGTGTTTTCTCAGACCTCCTGGTGGACATGCTGGGAGTCATGGCCAGTTACAGCATCACAGTCAAGGAGCTGAAGCTGCTCTTCAGTATGCTGAGGGGAGACAACGGCATCTGGGTAAGGAAAAGCTCTGGTGGAAGTGAATAGAGTTTTATATTGTGTACGTGTGTTTGTCAGCATGGACATGAATCGCTGCTGGCTTTACATTGCAAAAAGCTGAAAAATCATCAATCAGAATCATCACTATTATATATTGTTTGATGTCATAAAGTCCTTTATTTTAATATTGACTGAATATTGACATGTCATTGAAAAGCCCTTATGCTGCTGTGACCTTGCTCTGCTGCTATCTTAGCTCACATCACAGGAGTCAGGTTGAATGGGACAGTTGAGCTGATTTATTCTGCAACACACGAGACAGCATACAACCACAGTCGAGCAGAATAAATCACAGATGAAGGACATCCACAACATGAAATCCTACGCTACTGAGATATACCCAAAATGCACCGCACATAGTATAACACTGTGGATTTTCAAAATAAAATACACACTGCTAAAACTATGGTTGCAGTCCTAAATTTAACAGGAATTTAACATTCACATAAGTTAACTATTTACACCGTTACACTGCAGTACATTGGACGTCTATCCCCTCCAATGGGAGAAGGAGCTTTCATCCAAACCCCCTTGGTGCCTCTGATGGCAGCAGAGTAGCCGATACATAAGAAAACTCCCAAACTGTTTTGAGCTGGTTTTCATGATTGGATCCAGTACCTATTCTGATTTGAATTTAGTTGAATTTAAGCAATATTTCATTTTAGATTAATTCTAGAAAAAAGGTCTATTGCGTCATTATAACTTTGTTTACACTCTTGTTTTTAAAATCACAAGAGAATCAGGATTCCATTCGACTGTTCGCTGCTAAAAATGAAATATTTCACTTTCCTGATATGTTAGTATTCTGCAATTAATAGCCCTGGAAGCTAAATTTATTTTGTACTAGATTAATTATACAGCATGAGTTTGTTTGTGTGTCATTAGTCTGGGTGTCACTTAATGGGATGGTTGTGCTAATAGACCAGAATAATAGAGGATGGGTGTGTATCTATGTGCGTGCATATGTTTGAATTGATTTGTGAGCGTATGTCAAGACAAGGGCAATTTGGCTTACATTAAAGGGTTTTTTTTCTCTTGTAATCAGCGTTATTAATGCAACAGAGGTTTGACGGTGTTATTTTTGTTGGAGTAATAGAACCATAATGAAAAAAAAAAACAGCGACAGCCTAATCAGCTGTGAAGGTGAAACACTCATTAAATAGGCTGTGAATTCAGTATCGTTTCTCTCCAGGTGAATCCTGCCATATACTCACCATCTATATACATATAACCACCATATTTTATTACTAAACACCCAGCAGCTCCTCTGCAGTAAATGCCTTGCTCAAGGGCTCATTTGTTTCTCATTCCCTTCTGTCAGGCTTCATCTCATCTCTAACTTTCTCTGTCCCTGCACAAGCAGCCCAACTTTTCTTATTGCACGCTGCCAACTATAATAAACTTCAGCTGTGGTTATTGTAAGTGCGTGTAGGCGGTTGATTGGGAAAGAGTTTGTTTAATACGTTTTCTTCTTCGCTTAAACATCAACATGAGCCTCTCTTGCACCTGACTGCTTCAGGCTTTCAGACTGAAAATAAGCAATTTTACACTGTTTATTGTAAAATTCTGCCTAAGTTATCCAATGAAATGGGTTTCTGAGAAAAAATCCTGCGCAGCTGCTGATTCCTGCTTACTTTTAGAGCCACAATGCCAAGTTTCCTTTAAGTACCTGTTAATGAGATTAATTGAGAGTCGTGAGTGCTTAGTACCAATTCCACTTACAGCACTACTTGTTGTCATCATCTTAACTGCTCCCTGTGCTTTGCTGATTGTCCCAGCTCCCAGTCACTTGGTTTAGTTGATGTTTTAAAGCCGAACTGTGGACATTAAACCTTCTCCTCTGCCATCCATGCTTGCTGCAGGTGTAGCCAGGTGATCCAGCTGCTGGCGGCCACTAGCTAAGTCAATACTCCCTCGTCCCTTCTCGTCAATCTCCCCTCTACTCAGGCTCCAGGACAAGTGCCATCAACAACCCCTTGTCACTGATCAGTGGTCCACAGCAATGCCATCATCCATCCCCTCAGCCCCCTCTCCATACCTCCTCTGTCCAATAACTATCACCACCTTATCCACCTCATCCACCTCGCCCCTATTTCCCTGTCTTTTCCAATTTCTCCTCCCCCAGCAGGCCTCTCCAGAGACAGATCGATAAAGGGTTGCCATGGTATTGATGAGGTGTTGTCGGGGGAGGGCGGAGGTGATTGAAGAGTTATTGATCCTCTGGGGTTGTGGTAGAGATGTGATGTCACACCGTCTTTTTAATTTTTTTTTTTTTTATTTTAGTCTCTCCCCTGTCCCTCTGATTGTCAGCATCTGTCACATAATGATGATCACTTTCTTTTCTCCTTCCTTCCTTGCTTGCTTCCTTCATTCCTTCCTTCCTTCCTCCTCCCCTCCTCTCTTCTCCTCTCCTCTCCTCTTCTCCAGCCAAGACATGCTATCAAGCTCTTGTCAGTGTTGAACCAGATGCCTCAGAGACATGGTCCTGATACCTTCTTCAACTTTCCAGGACGCAGTGCAGCGGTGACCAATATGCAAAAAAAACACACACACACACACACCTGAGCGTCGTTAGTCACACATTAGTCAAATTTATTCGCTGTGCACCCAAATTGCTAAAGAGACCTTCATTGCATTTTTCATTGCAGTCAGCACATCTTAACTAAGCAGTGAAAGGAGTTGAATGATGAAAAGGAAGTAGTGACTGACTGAGTGATGCATTGATTGCTATAAACACTGGCAAGAGATGATCTGACGTGTGTATCCTCCTCCAGGCCATAGCATTGCCGCCCATTGCCAAATGGCCTTACCAGAACGGATTCACTATCAACACTTGGTTCAGACAGGATCCACTCAACAACATCAATGTGGATAAAGACAAACCGTACCTCTATTGGTAAGTGGAGTGCCTTTCATCTGGTCTATTACATAATAAAAATATATTCCTTGAAATGGGATACTAGCACTGAAAACATCATAACATCATAAAAGATGAAAGCACTTTTTAAAAAAAATTCACTCTTCAACACTTCAGAACTATCAGAATATTTCTATCGACCATAAATCTTTCATTTCTTTGCCCGTTCTGTCGGCCTTAATGACATCACGTCGATATTTTTGCCAGCGCAGTTACTGAGGAGTTTAATAGAAGAAAAGGAATCGAAAACATCAGTGGTAAACATCAGGTTTTGGTGTCGGTCCTTCGGGATCACAGAGGAAGGGTTTCTTTGTTGGCTCTTCATTTTCAACAGAAAAGGAGATTGTAAAAGATGCAGAAATAACAGATTCTCTATTGACTGGAGTCCTCAACGCAGCACGACTTAAAGGAATTTAAACTTTTTTTTTGTAAGAAGTGAGATCTACTTCTTGTTGACTATACAAACTGTCTCTCTTCCTTCTGCTTTTACTATTGATCCAAGCAAAGAATAGCACACAGCTGAATAAAGCAGGTTCAGGCTTGTTCCTTGTGCGTGTCAAAAGGCTTTCTGTTTAAAGTAAGAAGACACTGACTGAAGTGAATGTGAAGTGCAGGTTGATGGAGAGTGCATTGTACTTAATGAGAAAATATGAAAAAGCGCTAAATAGGCTGCAGGCTTTTGCTCAGATCTAATAATTTCCCACATTAGCTGTCAACAATGTGCAGGTTCAGTGATTGAATACTTGCATACAGGTGACAAAGTTTTCCCTGCTGATGAATTCTAGGGTTGCCATAATTAAAATAGCGTGGATGTGCACAACAGATCTTAGGTGTTTCATGATATGTCAAAAAAAAATGAAAGCTCAGCCTGATAAAGCAAATGTCACATTTACAACGGCAGTATTGTTTCATCTGTCATTTTTTAATTAAACAATTAATATCAAATGTCAGAAAATAGTGAAACGAGCCCATCACGAGAGCCAGAGGTGATGTCTTCAAAATGAAAAACAAAAAACAGTAAAAAGATACTCAATTTACATTAATATAAAGTAAAGAAAACAAATCCTCACATTTAAGAAGCATTAACCGGAAAACGTGTAGCTTTTTTGTTTGATGAATGACTTCATTCATTTTTGTTAGCTGATCAATTGTTTCAGCAGCACCAGCTTTTCCTCCTCGGGAGTGTTAATGTGTTCAGCTTGTTTCAATCAACCAAAGATCTGCTGGCAACACTGAGACACATTAAGTATTTCAGAAACAATCTTCTCTCTTCTCTCTTCAACAACAAATTCAGCATTATGTTTATTTAAAATTTACAGGAGTCCCTTTACTGAGGCGAATCAAATGATGAACATTTCACTCATCAGACTGAATGACATGGACAGGAAGTTAATAGATAAACAGATAATGAATTAGAACATAACTTTAAATGTCAAGCCACTCCATTATGAGTGTGCTGCCTGCTGGTTTCTTCTGCTCACCGTGCAGCTCTGGACCTCGCCGGCCGTTAGTGTTGTAAGTGCAAGCCGTTAGCCGCTATGAAGCTTCATTAGCTTTGACCTTTTATTTAATTGAACTCCTTTACTTCGATGCTTGGCTTCTTCCCTCCACCTCTTCACTCAGATCGCAGAGATTTTGCTAAAGAATCCGGGAGCTAGTCGTCTGCAGGAAGGATGACAGGCATCCGTATATTCTCCAGATACCATCGCGGAGATGAGCTCTGATCCTGAAAATGGTTACTGAAGACACAATTTGTCAGGTTGTCATGGTAAGTGAGGAGAGGGAGGGAGCTCCTCCTCTCCTCTGGCCCTGGTCTTATCATCCTCCTCCAGATGCAGCTGCTACTCCAGCCGCCTGTCTGATACAGGCCTCCACAGCTGCAGGAAGGCCGCGATAACGCACCGTATGCACTCCCAACATGACGGATTTATACCTGCTTTCTGGCTCGGCTGTGTGTGAGATCCTCCTGGGCCTGTTTTAGAAATGAAATGTGTCTTGTTGTTTCGTGAAGAAGCTTAGCTGTGAGGCTGGGTTTTACTTGGAGGTTACGAGCGCGGGAAAGAGAAACATTATAGGAGAAAAATAGAGGGAAGGGGATTAATAGTGTTTTTCCACAAACCTGTGATCCGGGACCCCTGGTGCTGCTGCAAAGAAAATACTACTTCTGCTTCTGAAAATCCTGCTTTTTGTGACTGGCATCAGCTAAAGAATGCTCTGTGTGAGCGTGAAAGGTGCTCCTTGTATTTTGATTTCTTTTTGTATGATTCTGACTTTCTTTGATGTAGTTGACCTTTTGCTGTTGCAGAAACAAAATCATTGTCTTATTTAAAATAAAGCTGGTCTGACAAATCAAACCAGACAACATGGCTGAAATCTAATTTATCTGACAAATGTTTGCTTTTACTTTTGAGCAGATTCTTGTAATAAATATCCATTCAGAAATGTCAAGTCAATCAGTTTCACTATGAGCTATCGTTTTTTTAAACTGAAATACTTATTTAATCTTGAATTGTCACTCTTTCTGATTCGCCTGCAGTTTTCGCACCAGTAAAGGAATTGGTTACTCCGCTCACTTTGTGGGAAACTGTCTCATCGTGACATCGTTGAAGTCAAAAGGAAAAGGCTTTCAGCACTGTGTGAAATACGATTTCCAGCCCCGCAAGGTAAAAAAAAAACACCACGCGCACACACACACACACACATGCAGACAAAACCAAATAACTCAACAGAATCATCTTTAGTCTTCGTGCACAGTGTGTTAAAGCTGTGCCACTTGTTAGAAGAGACAGCATCAGGACTGTGTTGCTGCTCTCATCTTCTATCTATCCTTGCGCTCACTAGGAGTGTTGATGAGTGTAGATAAGGTCTGTCAATTAAGACCTCCACACTGACTCTCAACCGCACTGTCAGCATTCTGCTATTGTCCTGCACGCAACACACACACACACCCATGTAGGCGCACATAAACACACACATTCACTTGATGAGATGGCCTTCCACAGTTTTTGCTGACCCAGTAGAATCTCTACACTGCCTAACAAAGTTCCCAGTGGTTCCATTTGATCAATTTATAAGTCGCCATGTCTCACAGCATTTTGTCCAGCGTGCACATGTGTTAATGTGTGTGTATGTGTGTGTGTGTGCGCATGCATGAGTGCTATTGTCCACCACTATGCATACACCAGCACAAATTCAAGCTTTTTCCTCCCCCCGCAGCCTTACTCCCCTTCTTCCCTGGAGTCTCCCCTCCAGGGAACCTGTGTGCATTGTCACCAGGGAAGATGCTTTCTAATCAGCACAGACACACACTCTATTAACAGTATATTAAAGACTTCAGTTCAGTTGCCGGTCAAAAAGCTGTCTGGGGAAAGGTAAAGATGTAAAAATATTTTGAATATTAGAAATATAATGCCCCTGTCCACAGCTATACATTGCTTAGCTTCTGTGCCGGTTAACCTTTCTGCTTCTTGTAAAAAGTCTGAAGTAACCCTTAAAGGTGAGCGAAGAGAGTTCTGGCGAATGAATGAGGTTAACACGTAATCTTCTATGCTATTTAACTGTTAGAGGGAACATCTCAGTTGTACAAAGACATGAATTTTGACCACAATGAATCATTGCACAGCAGGAGGCTCCCATCAATAATCTCCAAAAGTTTGTGTTTATAGAAGAATAAGTGCAAAGGTGCAAACAACCCATTTCGCTCACCACAGGCTTCAACAGGTCCGCCATGCAGTAGTCTTGTCAATGTAATGAATTCGACCACCAACAGCGCAATGTGCAAAATGATACAGAAAAACATCATCAACGGTATAAATACCGTAAGGCAGGCAAGGCAAGGTAACACCTTTCAAACACAGAGGCAATTCAAAGTGCTTCACAAAAGATGAAGAAATGCACTAAAAAGGAAAATAAAATCAATTACAATAGAGCACTGTTTACCTCAGAACACATCAGAAACACTTCAATCAACAGCAAACACAATAGAAACTGCTGCTTTTTCTGTGAAGGCGAAACAGACAAAATTTACTCTCATCCTTTAATTTGGCGCATTGTTGTCGCGTATGAACTCGTTTTGATTTGACATCTCATCTTTTTTTCTGAGTGTGTTTTTGTTTTTTTCAGTGGTACATGATCAGCATCGTCCACATCTACAACCGCTGGAGGAACTCCGAGATCCGCTGTTACGTCAACGGTCAGCTGGTCTCATACGGCGATATGGCCTGGCACGTCAACACCAACGACGTAAGGGACGGAGGCATTGTGTTGTTACATGCACTGAAATTTATGAGTTTCATCAAAAATTCCAGAAAAACACACTTGATATAATTGAGAAACTGTCATAGACGTAGGAGACGATGCTGCAGAGTGAGTTCTGAATATTAAGTTTATTGTTCAGCTGTTTCTGGTTAAGAAAAGTTTTACTCTTGCTATAAAAATATTTTCTCTTACTTTACTATCAGAAGTTTTTCCTCCCAGCTTCAGAAATCAGTCTGGCACTACTTTCACTTCTCTCCTATTGTGATATTGGCAAACGTTTGAGGTTTGCCCTCTGCATTCGTCAGCTGAGGCCCTTGGGCCCCGTTCCAGCGCAGCTCACCCAAACTCCAACTTCAAACTTTTCCTTTTAGCAGGGGACAGGTAGCCTGACCTCTCAGTGGCAGCAGAGCCTTCATTACGCTTCCTTCCTGGATGGCTCTTGACCGTGCCGCAATTACTAGGGGCTGGTGGTATTCTGTGTAAGAAATACCATGGCCTTGGTGTAAAATGTCTTTTAGTTCGCCGAGACTCGTAAGAAAAGAAACATATAGTAAATGAGTGAAAGAACGAGTGAAAGAACAGGTCTCAAAACACGCCGATGCTATCAGGGTTTGTTTTGTCCCGAAGGCTGAAGATAAAACTTATTTCATCACTTAGAGGAAGCAGAAGAGTAAAGATCTCATTGTGATAAAGGGTTTCAGAGGAAGATGGATTAGATGAAAGGCGAGTGGACAGGAAGAATGCAGCAGCAGATGATGGTAAAGTTGCAGCAGAGCGATTAGAAACGACACAGCTATCGAAAGTTCATCTTTTTTTTTTTCATCATCCGCCGTGCAGTATGCCATGAACCTGCTGTCATGCCTCGAGATTGAAAATGAATGATTAATGAACTCCTGAGACGTCTTAAATTGTGAAGATCAACAAACTTTAAACATTTCTTTTCAAAGGTTTTAATGTGTCCTAAAAAACACACATCTATAAAAGCAAAATTTTCACTTAAAATAGAACAATTAATAAAAATATTCTAAAATGACCCTGAACAGAAAAGGACACTGTGAAAATGATTTTTTTTCTTGTGTTCTGCTCTTTTTTTCAGAGCTACGACAAGTGTTTCCTGGGTTCATCAGAGACAGCGGATGCTAACAGGGTGTTTTGCGGTCAGCTGGGAGCCATTTACGTGTTCAGCGAAGCTCTCAACCCAGCTCAGATCTTTGCCATTCACCAACTTGGCCCAGGATACAAGGTGAGGCAGCACCCACGTGCCTTGTCGACCACCGTACTGTGTATTCTCTGTACAGTGCATCAATGTCACGCGCTGTTTGGCAGACAACATCCTGGCAAACTGAGAATTGCATTTACAATGTTAGTTAATGCTGTCTTTGCCCGATCGCATTGTCAGCAAGAAGCAGTTGAGGACATCCATCATTCTTGGGCTGTCAATCACAAATATAGCCTGTGCATTGGTGCCAGGGTGCCTTTGTGGTTGGTCGGTTGAGGCGTTCGTCGTCAGCCGATGTAAAGACTGTAGGCTTTGCATCCTGTGGCTCCTCTGTCACTGTGCATTGATGCAGGAGCAGGTGTTCTCTGTTTTATGAAACATGAAAACATAAGTTTGCATTCATACTGCTACCACATCAGTGACAGAGGCTTGACATTTTTTTTTGTCATTTATCCATTATTTTTTTAGATAAATAAGACAGCTGTGTATCCATTATTTTCAGATAACTATGTGAACAGTTTAGTTTAACCTCCAATCATTTATCCATTGTTTTTTAGCTATTTCACCATTTAACCAATCTTTAATTTTACCTTTTAACCACTGTCAGCTAATATTTTAACCAACCAACTCTTAGCTAAACTTTATTTTAATCTATTTCAGCCATTAATCTATTACTTTAGTACTGTGTTACTCCAAAGTACTCCATTACTTTTTTCTGTTACTTTTAGTTCTATTTTCAAATTACTTTTCACTATTTCACCATTTATCCAGTACTTTCAACGGCTGACTTTTAACTACAGTTTCAGAATCACTATTAGAATCAGGTTTATTGCCAAGTAAGTTTTCACATGCAAGGAGTTTGCCTCGTTATATTGGCGCATGACAATAAACACAGTATGAGAAAATATGAGATGAAGATAAAAGCAAGTACTGCAAGTCAAAAGTATAAACAGAAAATTGACAATAACCTAATAATGAGAATGTAGGCAGAGGTATTGAAAGTGTAAAACATAGTTTCACACTCATAACCTTGATGCAACAAATTTTATTGTCCAAAACCAAGCTTTTGACAGGGGAGCTATCTTCATGGAGGTAATCTAATCGTTGCAGGAATGTTTTTCATCTTGATTAATTCTGCTCCTTTCAGCCAGAACATCCCTGCTATTGGTGTGCATTTCTAATTGTGTTTCAGAAAAGGCAGACATTCCAGAATAGATGATAATGTCGTGTAGCTGAAAGGCATGATGTGATTTGAGTGAGAGGCGTGGCTGCAATTACGACCAAATTTACAGAGGAATTGCAGGTTACCTACGTTGTCCGCAGTCAAACTTTTTTTAAAGTTGACACACAAATTCTCTGGAGGTTATTGAAATGCCTCCATGCAAATAAACACTATAAAAAGCTAAAAAAGAGATTTTAATTAAAGGGACAAAACAAAAAAAAAATTGCAACACTATCACTGATGTTTGGAATTTGCAGTTTGGGGGGATGCAAAGGCAGATTTTGCCTTCAAACCTAGAGTCTAGACACAGAACTATGCTTTCCTGTGGTAATAAAAAATTATTCAAACAAGGCCTCACAATGTCGGGTGTTGAGCGCTGATAGCTTCAGAAACCACCAACTCTGCCTTTTGGCCTGGCTATCGGTGACAGCTGAGATGTCACAACACCTTGCCAGCTGTCTGCTTCTTGTTTTGGCAGACTTGCACGCCTCAGGCCACTTACAGCTTGTTTATGAAGGTGTCCAAAGCTGTCAAGATATCCGCACCATGAGGCTGCACGGATATCTGCGCCTGCTGATGTGCGTGCGAACAGGTGCTGGTGTTTCAACAGCTCCTCAGAAAGGGTGTATACTGAAGCAGAAATCTGCTTTTCTTAACAAGACTTGCTGTTGACAACATGCAGAATACACATGGATTGCATGAGATAGAGATTTCTCACACACAGGAGCAGTGAATCATACATGTGACTTTCTCGCCTTTGTCTCTCTCTCACAATCTCAAACTCTTTTTATCACATCATGTACACATCATATAACATGCAGCAGCTTTTAGACCCGAGTTCTCACTACTATAATGGTCACATGCTTGGGGTTTGCGGTTTCTCGGCCATGAATACTGATTACGCTCTCTGTCACAGCCCGCAGTTTCCTGGGGCTGATCAGTCAGATGATTGCCTCTCTGCATGCCGCAGAATGGGCTTCTCAGATGCCCAGAAAAGACCATTAAATGGCTCAGTTGTTTCAAAGCCGCAGGCCCCGGTGCTGGTATTGTAATGATGAGTGTACCGGTTTTTCGGTTGTTGAAAGGAGATCACCAGTGGGACTTGTGTCACACAGCTTCCTGTCTTAATGTGAATATAGGCCAGTCCTTGTTCTTCTCTGACTTCACACGGATGCTGATGTGTAAAGATGACAAGCTGCTCCTGGGGTAGTGCCTAATCGGCGTTGAAGAGAACTGTATCTATGTATACTGTACAGCGCGCGTGCGCGCGTGTGTGTGTGTGTGTGTGTAGCTGTATGTAGCCTCTTGGTCTCAGCCACTGTTCAGTACTGTTCAGTAATGAGGAGCAAAAAACAGACAGACACTCTGCTCGCTCTGCTAAACAAGCCTTCAGCACAGTGAGGGTGTTCAAGGTCTTCTCGCTCGACGTGCCTCATGATGGCCGACACGCTGTGTGCACTGAATGTCTGTATGTGTGTGCAGTTCAGCGCTTCCATGCTCTCCTAATGACAAGAAGAAGAAGATGGAACATAACATCTTGTTTTTCCGTGTGGGCTGAAGAAAGCTCCAGTGGGGTTTTTTTTGTCTTTTTGCATGCATGTGTGTTCTGTGTATGTCCCGTCATTCATGGGAGAGTGTGTCGCTGGTTGCTCTATTCATCAGGAGTCCAGATGTCCTCACTGCAGAGCACTGCCAACAATCTGGCCACAGTGTAATTAATGGACCGTGTGAGTCTATCTGGACACCTGTATTGTCATGTCTGTTAGTGTGTGTTTTTGCTCACACGCATGTCTTGTGTGTATTTGTCAGGTTTCATAATAGTTTTAAAGTCTTTTTGTTTTGTGCATTTTAATATTGAACTTTTAGAGAATTATATTCCACTAAAAACAGATTTGTAAAGGGCTCAAAACTCGGCACCAAATTACGTATCCCAGAAGATCAATAACCATCCTAAAAGCTGAATTTTCATTATTGTTTACTTTATCTTTGATTGGTTTAAGATTTTATTTAGGCAATGTTCTTGCATGGCTGTTTGGTATCGGTACTGAAACTCAAAATTTGGAATTGAATTGAATTTTTTAAAAAGATACCCAACCTTCGATTTGTATTTATTAAGGTATTTGTTTATCTGATAGCCTAAATAATTTGCCCAAGTACATTTTAAAACATTTTAATCATATACTGGAGCAGTCAATTTGGAGGACTGCAAACTGTGTGGAAATGCAGGGGTGATGAGCTGAATGCATATGTGTGTAGACTAGTGTGTGTATGTGTGTGTGTGGTTGCTGTTATCATTGCAGACCAGTGTCGTATCTGCAGCTGTCAGGTGTGAGTTGTCGCTTTGATTCCTCTGTGTGTGCGTTTGTGTAACCAGGTGAGGGACACATCCTGTATGTGTTTAAGTGCAGCCGTGCAAAGCTTTACATATGTAAAACCGTGCGCTCACCGTCACTGTTGCATGTTTCTCCCGCTGCCTGTCGAATGCCTCCGTACATCCCTTAATACTTTAAAGAGTCAGCAAAGCCCTTTTACACTTTCAGCTACCTGCCTCCATCGTTAAGCACGGCAACATAAATACAAGCTCACATCTATACATATGCACAAGTACACACACACACACTTCCTAAATGCACCATAATAAATGGGCTTACACCGCAAAAAATGTGCATCTTAATAAGTGTATTAATTTCACATTCCGGCTATTCAGTATTTTTTTCCTGCAGAGGGCCCACTAACCTTCAAAATAAACCGAAGAGCAATTTATTTGTGTTTGTGATTGATTATCCCTGCACATGGCTGCAGTACTCCAGGTTGCCTTTAATGGATAAGCTTTTTAACACATCTCTTAAATACATAGAGTAAGCTTTGCACCGGGCCATCAGCTGTTGTGTTTCACTAAAGGAATATGTTCAGATAGAATATAAACATAGGCAGGCTGTCACACCATGTAATTACCATTAATTACTCTTGGTAATAATGTTCTGCTTGCAAGAATGTATGAGTAAGTGTGTGTGTGGAAAGTGTGCTCGCTTTCAGATTATAGGTTTTTACAAGCAAGCTTTTTGTGTCACAAGTGATTCTGATAATTGGAAGGAAGGAGGAAATTAAGACTAAGACAGTGATACAAAACCGCAGATTTGTATTCAGCCCCTGGATGGAGATAAGGATGTTTCACTGTGGAGGGGCCGTTTTCTTCAGACGCCTCCTTTTGTGCAGTGCGCTCTTACTTCAGTGTGAAATCTTTGTGCTGCATGGTTAAAACTGCTCAGGGCACATTTTCTACATCAGACGTCGGATGAAAGGTTCAGAACAAGACGGGCCTGCAGGTCCGCGAGCAGCCCGGGGCTTTCCTGTGCAGCCAGGCTGAGCGAGGCACTGGGGGAGCCAGCCGCTCAGAGGGGAGAGCGCCCCTCTGCCTTGAGCTGCTGCAAAGGGTGGCAGATCAACTCACTGGCCTTTCATGTGCGGGGCTTCATGTGTGTGTGAGCACCGCTGCAGGATATATGGACCTGCAGACCTGTGCAGACAGACAGATATAGATACAGATGCAGACAACAAACCAACAAAAGTGCAACCTCCTAAAATAACTACATGGGGAAGATTTTCATTTTTATCCATTTTTCTTTTGCCAAGAAGACAAGGTGTCTATGTCTGCTTAAACATAGCTTATGTTTCTTTACAGTTCCTCCATCTCAAATGTGTCAGTGTGTACAACCCCGACTCCATAAAGGTTGGGACATAAATAAAAGCAGAATTCAATCATTTGCAAATGAACAGTGTTGCTGAGCCCTTTTGGTAATCTCCTTTACACAGTCATGTGTTTGACAAAGTGTTGAACCTCTCTCCATCCTTGCTTGTGAACGACTGAGTCTTTCCAGGATGAACCTTTCATACCCAATCATGATACTATCACCTGTTACCAATGAACCTGTTTACCTGTGGAATGATCCAAACAGGTGTTTTTGGATCAGTCCACAACTTTCACTGTCTTTTGTTGCTACTGTACCAACTTGTTTGAAACATGTTGCTGCCAGCAAATTCAGAATAAGCAGATATTTACAGAAATCAACGAAGTCGATGAGGTCAAACATTAAATATATTGTCTTTGTACTGTTGTAAATTGAGTATATGTCAAAAAGGATTAGCAATTTATCACATTCTGTTTTATTTATCTTTTACACAACGTCCCAATTGGAATCAGGGTTTTGTTTCCATATTGCTGTAGGAATTACTAATATCCTCTCAAGGATGAAAATTACAAAGAAAATAGCTCATGATAGAGAGATTTTAGATTTCAAGATTAAGGCTTGGCGTGCATGCATGAAAATGGTTAAAGTTGGTGTTATGTGCATGAGAAATAGAATGTAACGCGCAGAAATTGAATGACACAATTGAATGTGTCCGACTGCGTCTGTTTTCTTTTGTGCGTTTAATGTTGGAGGACTACAAAGAGAGAAGATACATTTGGAACTCCGACTGCCTCTCTCCCACACACCCGCCCCCCTCTCCATCTCTTATTCTGGGCTAATTGAATTAGAGCCTGGGTTAGCACTGTGTTCATTAAGCTAATGCTGTGTTGTTTACACACGGCTCATGCTGCAATTAAGCAGACTCCATTTTGGGTGCTGAACTCGTACACGCAGACACACACACACTCACACGTCTCTCGTGTCTGGACAAGTCATTTCTCTGTCTGACTCAAAGTTTTTCTCACATCACCTTTGACATCTTCTTCTTCTCTCTCCACCCCTGCAGAGCACTTTCAAGTTTAAGTCAGAGAGCGATATCCACCTGGCTGAGCACCACAAGCAGGTGTTGTACGATGGAAAGCTGGCCAGCTCCATCTCCTTCACCTACAACGCCAAGGCGACGGATGCTCAGCTCTGCCTGGAGTCGTCGCCCAGGGAAAACCCCTCCATCTTCGTCCACTCACCACACGCACTCATGCTGCAGGTCAGTCCGGTCGGATCCTTCTGAGCGGCTGTTCATCACGAGCCTGTTTCCAGACCTCTGAATCACCGCCGCATCTCTCGATTTGTTCACCAACTCATATACGACTGATTTAAGTGAAATGAAATGGCAGTTCGGTCTGATTCTCGGGCGAGTTTGTCACCAGCTGACTCACAACTGCCTCAGTCGCATTTGTGAAAAATCTGTAGTATTTGCCCTGTTGGGAGTGCTGCATATGTGAGGTATACCACAGACGGACAAGTTAAAAACAGAAAATACAAAATGCACCTTGTTAAAGATGGCTGCCACTGTACCCTGCAGTAAATACCAATGTCTTGAAGCTCACAGTTTTTTAGCTTTGGTGAGTCTGTTGTATTAGAGGAAATCTCTTTGCAAGTGTCCTTCATTAAAGGTAGATGAGGCTCTGCTTTGTTAAAAGTGATTCTTCTTTGTATCTCTTTGTAAAAATTTCCTCTTTTGCTCATTGTGCAAACAATGCACCAGCAATTCAGGCAGCAATTACAAATTACAGAGGCAGCGAGGCAAATTGTATCATAGTCAAACTGTTATTTTAGTTAGTTATCATCTTTTTCACGAGTTCAGTTCAGTGAGTTTAGACAGCACAAAGCAGCTATGGACATTTAGGGTTTGGGCATAAATACCATTATTTCAGAATGAGACTATTTTTTGTTCTGTCTGAGATCCAAGGGAAATAGTCTTTATTACACTACAGCATTCTGAAAATTACTTGTTTTTAGCCATCTTTTCAACTTCACATCACATAAGGAAGCTTATCAACAATAAAAAAAAAAAAAAGCAAAGAACAACATGTGCATACACTGTGAAATAAGGGCTCAGTTGTAATTCTGACAAATATGTTTTTTTTAGCTTTAATTACCATTATAATTTGTAGTAAAGCTGTATTTGAGACCAGCAGTAGATGCTCTGCTGCAAGTCTCCATATGTCAGTTGTTTAATTTCAAATGGCAGTGAGTGAGTGTGTGATCTTATCTGAGCATCTGTGTGTACATACACTACAGTACATATCTCTGTCAGCGCTAACGGTCCATTTCCATCCCACAGGATGTGAAGGCCATCGTTACCCACTCCATCCACAGTGCCATCCACTCCATAGGAGGCATCCAGGTCCTGTTCCCTCTCTTTGCTCAGCTGGACTACAAACAGCTCAATGACAGCAGCGTGGACACCACAGTCTGGTGAGTGGTCGACAAAAATAAAACCAGAGAATTCCTGCAATGCAGTGACGTAAATGGTTTCAATGATTTCTAGCACAGGAAATGTGCTAAAACCTCCAGAAATGCATGTTTTGTTGTTTAATGTGCAACATCTACTGCAGCTGATCCTCAAATGTACCAAGAAAGAAAGGAGGGAAAGGGAAAAGAAGTTCAAAAAAGAGACATTAGATAAAGACGAATCTTATATGTGAGAAAATTATCTTCCATCTGAAAGACCAACCTGAGACAATTATGCTGCAGGCTAGAAATAACTGATTATAGAGAGCAGGGGGTGTGAAAGGAAGAAGAGTTATGTGGTTATCCCCGGAGCAATGAGCGACTTTTAGAAAGTCGGAGCGTCTATGTTCTTTTCGCCCCGAGATCGTCCTGATACCGCCTCCATCACACGAACCTTAATATAGTTGCATATCAGGCAGCATCTCCGCAACATGTTCGCTGCAGTCAGATTGTTTGTCAAATCTCATCAGGAAGACAACGATAAGAAACAAAAATAAATCTACTGATTAAAAATAAATGACAAGAAGGTGAATGTGGGCATCAAGGGAGGTGAAGCGAACATGGAGCGGATTTTCTTGCATCGTTACTTGCACAGTCCAATAGAGAACACATAGAAATCCATAAAAAACATTTCCTCGTAAAATGTGTGTGTTGCAGTGCCACTCTGCTGGCGTTCCTGGTGGAGCTGCTGAAGAGCTCGGTGGCCATGCAGGAGCAAATGCTAGGAGGGAAGGGCTTCCTGGTGATTGGATACCTACTTGAGAAGGTCAGTGAAAGGCCTCCACAATGAAGAGTTTGTGTTTACATGTCCATGTGCATGTTGTTGTTGGGCGAGAGCAGCCTTTTCTACCTTGACCTCCACTAAGGTTCTCAAAGCTTGTAAGACCTCCAGTTTTTTCATGCGTATGTAACAACATACTTTTTTTATGCTGGACAGTATGTTTTAATTACCTTTATACACATATTTGTTTGCTGTACACTCATTAATTAGATACCACCAATGTAGTTTGATACAACAGCTTTCATAAATCCTACCTTCATGACACTTATAATGTTCAGTCTTGATTGAAACCGGTGTTGATTCAACTTTGTGATCGTTCTGGAGGATGCAGGTTGAGTTTTTGTTGGATTGTGTTGCGTTACACTGGCAGGCGTTTCTTTTATTTTGTCCGCCCCTTTTTAATATGAGGGTTGGCAAAATAACAGAAATATCAGGCTCCAGAACGATCATCAACACCTCTGTGAAACAACAACGAAGAGATATTTATTAATTGAGTTTTCTTCTAACTGCAGCGGGAAGTAACAGATGTGCAAAAAGTTGATGTGAAAGAAGGAGGAAGAGACAGAGATCTTGTGAATTACATCACGGGCTCGGTTGCGGGTGTAAATTAATGACTTGACACCTTTTGGCAGCTGTTCAAGGCACCTGAGGTTATGCAATGCAAGACATAATGTAGCAGGTTATTTCTAGATCTCTTGCGAAACTGAACTCATTCCATTTGTGTGTCCTTTGTGCCACTAAGATGTCAAACAGTAACTGTGCATCTTTAAAGGAGCTCTATTCATGAGATATTGCCCAGTTGTAAAACATTTGAGGAAGATGGAAATTTGCTTTATCAACTTATATGTTTAGTTATAACCTATAGAACCTATATAATCTGTAGAAAGACACTTTTTTAGTTCAATGTCGTAAAAGGGCGTTGCATGCCCATTCAGCCTGGTTAAATCACAGCTTTTATTTCCTGTCCTTTATCCAGTCATCACGAGTGCACATCACCAGGGCGGTACTTGAGCAGTTCTTGTCCTTCGCCAAGTATCTGGATGGTTTACCTCACGGAGCGCCACTCCTCAAACAGCTCTGTGACCATGTCCTCTTCAACGCTGCCATCTGGATACACACCCCTGCCAAGGTCTGTTTATTTGTGTGTATCTACTAAATATGTGTGTGCCCGCGTGTGTTTTCATGACCTTGCTGCAAAAAAAAAAAAAAAAAACCAACCGATGATGGTCAGAGTAAGAGAATTTATGGGGAGATGGACTCTGAGCAGGTATGACAGACAGGAAAAAAAATTGAAAAATAAAGCAAGAGAGAATATATTTCTCTCCAGTTTTTTTTCTGAATTCAAGGAAAATTGAGACAAGAGAGTGACATAAAATGAAGAAGAAGGAGGGGCTGACATCTCTGTGGCCATTGCCCTTTACAATAATATAACAAAGGAGGTTGCAGGACACAGAGGGAGGAGCTGACACATCATGCAGGGAAAGGACAGAACACGCAAGCGAGGGAAACAAAGAAGAAAAGTGACATTTGAAAAGACCCCAGGACAGGAGAGGGATGTGTACTTCCTCTTTTCCCTCTCACTCTGAACGAGATGTGAGTGTTCCTGGCATTCCCGCGGGGGCCAGTCAGCTCTTGCCTCCCTTATTTTCAGAGCTTCCTGACTCCTTGTCTTCTCCCCTCTGACCCTGAGATGTGATTGGCTCCTGGGTGAAACGGCACCTCTCTCGGGGGCATGTTGGAGTTAAGGCCGAAGAAATGCGACTGAGCCATTGCTACTACTCTGGAGAATAAGGAGGGTGTGAAGTCCGACACAGCTTAAACATGCTGACCTTAGAAAAACAGTTCATAGTGGCTCGACTGTGTGTTCACCGATTGTGTTTTTACCTTTAACCGAGTGCCAATACAGCAAATTGCATTGAATTGTAAACATTTAGCAGGGCCATAATGAAATCAAGACAAGCATAATAAATGTTCTGAGCAGCAACACGCACAAAAAAATCTTTTAATCCTTTAATCTTTCTTCCACTGTACCATTCTGTCTCCCTTCTTTATTATTTTCCACTTGTAAGGGTAATTTTATCACCTTCATTATTGGCAAGAATAGCCTTGGTCATATTCAGGACTTAATGAAACACTTGAAGAAATCACATCTGAATCTCATCCCCCGTCTCTCATAACGTCTCCTTGGCTTCGCACTGAAAATAAAGAGGCTGTTTTCTTTACCAAGCACTTCTGCTAAGCACGATCCTTTCAGAGGCCTTCGATGCGAGCTATTGTTGCGGCGGTGCAGCCAAGACCTTTGTGCCACGATCAAGAAATTTCAGGCTTTTCTGCAGCCGAAACCTGTTGTAAACTGCACCAGATAAACACATCAGCTCGGTGTGCGAAATGTAATGTAATGAAGTCCATTTAAGTCAGCTGAGTGCTCTCTCTATTCTAGATGAGCTGCGATGCGGTGTGGTCAGGCCGCGGCACTCCGCTAATTTCATCCGCTTAAGCAGAGCTACCTCGTTACGGCTGGTCCTTAGCGTCGCGGTCACTGTAATGAGCTCAGAGATTTGTGAGTGTGCAGCAGACTCCAATCTGTGTACGGGCGACGGAGAGGATCGGTTAGAGGAATATTAAGAGAGAGGGGGGAAAAAAGGGGGGGGGGGGCAGCAGGAGGCAGGGAAGGACGGAAGAAGGAAATGAGCAAATGGAGAGCGCCCTCCTTAAATGTCAGTGCTGCGTAAGGGGCTCCTCAGATGCTTGACGGCTTCAGGCACGGAAAGATCAAAAATAACACAAAGCAGAAAACATCGGTGCTTTTGCTGGAGGGAAGTTTTCTCTCCTTCCCCTGTGGCTGACTTTTCACAATAAAACAGCCTTTTGTTTGAACAACAGAAACACGCACAGATGATTTGTTTCTCCCCACCAGGTGTCTGACAGTTTGTATTTGTCCATCCACCTTTGTGTGTCTGTATATCTACTGTATAAATGAATTTGTGTATATATACAGGTCCAGCTGTCCCTCTACACGTACCTGTCATCGGAGTTCATTGGCACCGCCACCATCTATACCACCATACGCCGGGTCGGCACCGTCCTGCAGCTGATGCACACTCTTAAGTACTACTACTGGGCCATCAACCCGCTGGAGTGCAGTGGAATCACCCCCAAAGGTCTTGGTACGTTCACACAATTTGCACACAAAGTCATGGTCGCTGTGAGAAGAAAGAAAAAAGATAAGTAAACAAGGAAGAATGACAGTCCCTATTACACTCCTAACGAACACCACAAGAGATTTAAACTCATATCTATTGTACATTACATATGCATCTCTGTCTTTATTCATCTTAAACATACTACTGTTGTGCTACTGTCTCTTCGTGACACAACCGTTTCCTGGATTTTTACAGCATCCTCTCATAGCCTCACAAAAAAAGTTGCAACATCACAGATCTTTTAACAAGGCATTTATCTATACATGTAGTGGTGAAGTCGATGTCTGACATTATCCATCTGTCCGTCAGTTTGTCCATCCATGTCCTATGATTGTATCAGGTCATTCCAGTTCTGCCACACAAAGACACGGTCACGCCTATGTGCAATTTAAGATGTCGTAAGCTAGAACCAAAGTGCTTGTCACATGGTAGAACAATGTCTGAAACCCTGCCCTCCCCAAAGCACCTTTCTGATCTCAGAATTGAGGGAGCTGTGTCGGACAATTACTGTAACTTTCCAAACCCAGCAATCCGACAAGCATGCAGCGATTTGCCAGGTGTGTAGACGTGAGAAAGGTGGCAGGATCTGAACCGCTCTCTCTCGAGTTTTTTCTTTTCATCTCAACTATTTTTGGCACCGTCTGTGCCAAAAATGCAACACTATGAATGTCTTCCAGGAGAAATTGTTCGAAAGGATGTGTCATTATTCCCAGTGTGGCTTTTTGAAACAGCTTTAAAAATGTTTGCCTTTTGGATGACACGTTTGCACAACTGCCCCCCTTTAGAGTTTGCGATTTACCTGACCTGCATGTCTTTACACTGTGGGAGGAAACTGGAGGAAAGCCACAGAAATGAGCCTGAAAAGCTCATTGAGACATTATGCTTGATATCAGACGTTACAAATAAACTCGAGCTGACTCAACTTGATGCAGGATTTCATTGAATCAGCGGCTTTCTCAAACATAGCCGGTGTCTCTCCATTAGTGCAATTTACAGACGCAGTTGACCTAGACATTAATAGGTAAGAGCTTTCATTGATTAATACATAGAACGTGGGAGTTTTTAAATATGAATTTTCTTGGCCACAGTCACACTGTGCCGTAGTATTAAAAAGGTCAAACACAAGAAGATTTTAACTCCACACAAGCCAAGTATCAGCAATATCTTTCTACTAAATCTACATTATTTCTGCGTCTACACAATAATCATCACTTTCCTTGATTGCTGTTAAAGCAGTCTGGAGCTGTGTCAGCTAACAAGTACATTTCACGCTTGTCATAAAAATGAATAGGAGGTAGTTTATAGCTACCTGAGAAACATGAGAGATTATAGTACAGTATAGCGTCTTTGCAGAGTAGAAGGGAATGTAAGTCATGGCACAGTGGACGACTTTGTGTTTTACAACTTTAAATGATTAAATGTGTTTTTTGTAGTGTGCTTTCAAAAGCTTTTTCTCTGTGTTGATGGACATTTTCTACTAAAGTAGATAATAGTAAATAATAATAGTTATTTGACTGCACCCCTAGTTACAATGAGCAAATAACAATAATTGTTGCCCGATGAGCAGTGATTGTTTTGTGAAAATATGAACTTTTTAAGATAAGCGTGAAGGTTAAAATTGTCAAATCAGTTTCAGTTTCCAGATGAAAACAACCCCACAGAGACCTAAAGTCAATAATCAGTGAGACTTGAACAGCTAACTGAATGTATAATGGCTTTCAAGAGTTATTCAAATTGGCACACACAGACACATATTTTTACACCGTTATTGGTGTGTGTGTGTATGCAAATCAAAAAACGTTGGTAAACCCACCAAAAACAGGCGATTGACTACTTTCTCGTGCCAGTGCATTGTTTGCCTTTCTGTTTTTTTTTTTTCTTTTTTTGTCACATTTGATGTCACGAACACAGCAGAAAACCTTGAACATTAGAAAGCAGCATGGAGGCCGGTGACAATGTTACATGTTGTTCCCAGACTGTAGAAAAACCCAGTAAATTATGTTCAGGATGCGTCATAGCACCGTGCTGGAAAAGTTGATAAATCCGTGACGACCGCAGAGTCATTTGACCTGAAATGAATACTGATTGTGTCCTTTCCCACTGAAGACAAAAGCCAGATGTTGGTGGTTGTTAGTGGGTTTTTTTGTCCAGTGTGAAAGGGGTATTGCATGCATTCAGTGGGTGTGAGTGGGTAACTTTCCCTTCCCTTAACAAGAACCACTGTTCATGAGCCAGGCTGAGCAGCTCTGTGGTGAAAATGCTTCCATGAGAGTGAATAAAAGAATAACAGTGTTTTCTGTGAAGCCTGAGTAAGAGAAATCTTTTTTTTTTTTTTAAATTTTGAACTGAAACATGTGCAAATCTTTTTGTGCTTCCTGTGAAATACAGTGTATTTGTAAACAAAATTATGAAAGATTTGTCCATGTTTGAAAAGGAATTTCTATCATAAGACACACAACACAGCGACGGATCAGGTCGTATGTTATGTCTTTGTAATTGAGCAGAGAGCAGTGTTCACGCAGCCACTGTTGCTGCACAGCAGAGCTTCAGAGAGGTCGGAGCGGGCCTTTCACTTTAATCAACCTCTTCCTCTGCCCGGGACCCTCTGCTCGACGACGAGTCCGCATCCCACGTTGTCATGGCAACAGACAGATTTGATTGGCAGATCCGAGGGAGCTTTCGGAATTTCTAATCAAGTGGCTGTCTGGCTTCCTTTTCTGTTTGGTGATATTGCTGTTTGACTGCTGGGATTTAGCCCCATAAAGAAGCACTGATAACGTTGGCAATTAGTCTCAGACATGTACTAATGGCTGTTCAAAGCTAAAGCTAGTTGTGGTTTGGAAGTCCGCATATCTGTGTGCTCGACTATACTGTAAGAACGTGATATGCATTGATGGAATTAATTTGCATAGTAATGAGCAGATATTTGGAACATACAATGGGCTTTGTGGATAGAAATGTATTTAACTGTACTTCAGTTTGAAGTAATGAGGTTGAATCCAAGCAGCAGACATGCAGTATTTTTTTATTAGTGTATTTTTACCCTGCACCTGCATTGAATCTGGTTAGAAATACATAGTTCCTCTCCAAATTTTCCTCGTATTCTACAAACAACACTGTCTGATGTAGGTTAAAAATTGCTTTCAGGACCACAAAAAAGGGAGAGTGTGACTATAGCTAATAAAAACACCTCGGGCCTTTTGCACTAGTCAGATACATTGCTTTTGAACTCTGCAGCTAAATTACAATACAATGGAAACAGCCATTAAATGGCTTCTATTGAGAGAAACAAGAATGCAGCTGAAACAAATTAATGACATAAAAGTTCTGACACAGTATTTATGTACCTGAGTTTCATTTTTCTAAAAAAAGATATTATATTGCTAACTCAGTGATGCTATTATTTTTATGTATTTTGTTGTCCTTTTTTAATGCTATACCCTCTAATGTATTTTAACGTAATGTGATTCAACAGTAAATATCTTACGTGTCTATAAATAATCTTCTGCACAAACAGACTGAATGCAGATCAACAAACAAATGAACAGACTGCAGAAATCATTCTATTTTTAAATCAAATCAACACAGAAGAAACCACACACGCATATGTACATGCACACAAGAACAGACATGGAAAAAACATAGATGATACATAGACAAGATGCATTCAGTGGAAAAAAACTTCTTTGCCTCCTCACAGGTCATTTTGTGACAGAACAAAACTGTTTTTCACAATGGCTGGATGAATGCATTGAGTCAGATCAGCATAAAAGGTGCACAAGAGGAAGAAAATATATTTCAGAAAGTAAAAGTAATTAAGGCTGCCCCTGAGAAGCTGTTTTAATGAATGTAAGCTTTATTCAAATCCTCTTAAAAGACCCTTAAAACGGAGCTCGCACCTGGTGCATACATGCTCTCGTTTGACACAGAGCCGCTGCGTAACCATGATGGATGGTGAGCGTGGCCACTCCACCAACATGTACCAGCTTGATGCATGAGGATGATGGATGACAAGGGATTGCTTCGGTGTCATGTTTTGGCATTATGAAGCACAGGTGAACTGACTGAAACACCTACACGCTCGTACGGTTCAAGGCCAGCAGAGCACGACGCAGATACGGATCTTCTTCCCATCACACCCTGAGGCTTTTATGTTTCTCTCAGCTGCTTAGCCAGCGTAAGTAAGCTGCCGGTCAGATATCGTTTAAATGCTCTGAGAGGTGCATCTCATTGAGCTCATAAACGCTGTTTGCAGTCGCAGTACTCTCCCTTTGTAGCTCGCATAAAATAAGGCCGATTGCAAACATCCTGACGCAGCAAAGAGCGCGCCGGCAAATGCACACAAGCCGGACATCATAAAGGTTTATTGTTGCCTTATAAAATTAACAAACCTCTGTTGGGAATGTAGAGTGCTGATGAAAACAGGTAGCTTGCAAGGATTATTGTGTACTGAGTGTTTGTTTGCGAATGACAAGGTAAGGAATGTGTAGGAAAGCGGGGAAAAGAAAGTTAACTGGCTGCGGGAGCATTAAAGGACAAATGCACTTATTTCTAAAGGGTGGGTCTTAGATCATTCTTGCTTTGATCTGAATCTATTCATCTTTTGGACTATTTGTACCATATTCCATTAGTCAGTTATTTGGCAGCTGTTTTGAGGCGATTCATCACAGCCCTGAGCTTCTAGTGTGTCTGGCATACACATTAAACACCTCAAAAATGGATGAAACACAATTACAAGAATGAAAATGCAATGCCAACGTCTGACTTGTCAGCTTCCTTCTTCACAAGTGCGACTGTGCCATAGTTTTAGATGCAGCCGTGTTTCAGAGTGATCGAACGCAGCAGTTGAAGACACGGAAATTTCATGAACTTGGTGGCTCTTTGTGGCACTTAAAGCACACGTTTAAAGGTAATGGAGGTCTGCGGTTGTTATGAATCACGGCAAAATGGAGCTAAATGCTTCGACACGTCATAGCGTTTAGAAAAAGGGGGATGATGTCAGACCCGGATGAGAAATTGCTTGTGTTATGCGTCAGATGCTTTTGTGTTTTTAGCTTGATTATTTCTTTGTAGCCCAGCACAGCAAACAGACCGAGCCAGTGCCAGAGCTTTAAAGTAGATACAGTGGATTACAGTGCCTGTTTGGTTTGGATCATTTGGACCATCAATCACATTTTTGTAAATTGCCATGTCTTTGCTGTAATCACTTATATTAGTACAACTATAAAATATCCAGATTGCCAAATTGCCTCTGGAGCTAATGACAGTGATTTACAGTTCACAGTCCTGTCATGGAGTGTGTGTGTGTGTTACATGTTTTTCTCTTCTCTCCAGGAACCTTATAAAACCTAACATCAGTGAGGAGTAGGGCTCACTCAGACTGAGCTGCAGACTTTTTTAGCTGATTGTTATCGTGCATAAAAATGGATTTTTAACAGGAAATTATTCTTTTGTTTAGACGGACCACGGCCATCCCAGAAGGAGATCATCTCGCTCAGAGCCTTCATGCTTCTCTTCCTCAAACAACTCATACTAAAGGTACGGCGAGAGAAATGGATTATCTTTATCACATAGTTTAAGTCGCAAGAAATCACTTCTTTCCATATGTCCTTTGTTGTTTTTCTCCCTCCTGGGAACGGCTGGCTTTAATCTAAAATGTGTGTGTGTGTGTGTGTGTGTGTGTGTGTGTGTGTGTGTGTGTGTGTGTGTGTGTGGAGAATCGCATTATAGATCAGCAGCCTGAATAAAGCACTGTCTCTTTTGTGTTTGTGTGTGCTTGTATTGATTCCCTGCGTTTACGTGTGCGTCTGTATGAGACTGTTGCTGCTTCACGGTTAACATGATTCAACCAAGAACAGAATTAATGAAGTCATCTGAGGTTAATAACATGTAAAAACAACCACTGAGTGTTTTTGGTGAAAGATGACATGTCTGTGTTTTTTTTTTTTGTTCCGCAGGACCGAGGCGTGAAGGAGGACGAGCTGCAGAGCATCCTCAACTACCTACTGACCATGCATGAGGTAAATGCTGACTCGTGTGTCAGAATAGACACTGTGAGAGTGGTTGAATGGAGCTGGAGGCAAAATGTGCATTATAATTTGTGGGCTGGAGTTATGGTCCACTTAAAGGAGTGAGAGTGTGAGTCAGCTTCGGCGCTGTGACAGCATGAAAAATGGCGCAACAATGAACTGAACAGAATGTACTCTTCTGTTACAATTATATCTATTCTTGCTCTGAAATACCACCTGCTCCTCCACCAGCCCCCTCTTCTTGTCCACCACGACAACTCCCACTTTGTCCTCTTAACCCTCTATTCTTCTGTCCCATTGGACCTCCTTTTCCTCCTTTAGTCACCTGTTCGACTTGGTTTCCTTTTCTCTACAGGATGAGAATATCCACGATGTGCTCCAGCTGTTGGTGGCTCTGATGTCTGAACACCCGGCGTCCATGATCCCTGCATTTGACCAGAGAAATGGAATAAGGTGAATGCTGCCCACATGTACACGTACACATGTAAAGATTTGATCTAAATCAGGTACTACTGAGATGAAAATTGTCTTTCTTTATTATGTATGACTCTAGTTATTGTCTAACTGAATAGATTTGGTTTATACTTTTGGTCAGTTTTTTTTTTTTTACAACAAGTAACTATAATAATATAACAATATATTAATATATTAGTAATATAATTGCATATTAAACATTAATTATTTAGTATAATAAAAAATAACTTGAGATACAAAAAACTTGAAATTTAGATTTATAGATGTAAAATGTACCAAACCAAATCGTATTCTCTAGTTTTTATTACACAAAATAACATTTTCTTCTGTCTTTATTATTTGATTTGTCTAATGAGCAAAAAAGAAAAAAGCTTTCTTTCTTCCAGAAAAGCCAATGTAACATAAAAGCTTTACTGCCTGGTTAAGCCTTTCTTTATATATTCAGAAACAATACTGATGTTACATGTACAAAGAGTAGCTTCAACCAAGCAGTTGATTTCTCAAAGACGAACCCCAACTGTGCTCCTACGCCCCAAAAGCACAATTACACATGCACGTCTTTTTTGTTGTTGTGGTAAATCTTCTGTTGCCGGAGAGCTCGTCAGCAAACTGTTGTGTTTCCCCCCTTTTTGGTTTTTTTAAAATTTACTTTTATGTCCCCTGAGTTCAGTCCTTTGAAGAAAATGCTTCAGTCAGCGCACGTGTTTCTAACTTTGAGGATGTTTGCTGAGTATCAGGCAGCAGGTGTTTACCCCACACAGAAGAACTGCCTTTAGCCTACATGTGAGGTTTTATACTCCCTTCATTGACATGTAATCAGCGTGGCTGTGTGTTTGACATGTTACAGGGTGATCTGCAAGCTCCTGGCCTCCAAGAGTGAAAGCATCCGGGTCCAAGCCCTCAAAGTCCTGGGCTACTTCCTCAAGCACCTTGGTCACAAGTCAGTCCCTCTTTGTCACTGTGCTTTTTGTCTGTTATTTTCCTTTGTTACTCATTTTCCACCAAATTAGCTCTGGTTCTTGAACTGGTTCCGTTCAGGATTCTTGGAAGGATGCTTCATCAGCGACCTGCAGAATAGGACATGCCCACTTTGACGCCAAGGAAAACCTGCATTTTTTGGTTTCAGCTGGGAACCAACTTTTCAGGGGTTTTATTTGGTCAAAATGCTCCAAACTGTTCAAAATTAGTTGCACAAACCAGAACCAGTTCTGTGTTGGTGGAAAAGGGGTTTGTGTGTGTGGTGTCAGGTGCTCGGTTAATGGTGAATCACTGAAACAATGGACGCACTTAAAGCACTTAATATTTTTTTCCCGTCACAACTAAAAGACAAACACTGCATCAGGGTAGTGAGACTGAACGGCCTCACATTTGCGTCTGAGTGTGACTAAACGCTCTGCAGTGAAAAACTAAAAAATTACAGCAGTGCAGCCTCCAGTGAGCCGTAGGACTGTTTGTTTGTGTGTGTACGCAAAGATAATGTCCTCATCATCAAGTCCAGGCGGAATAATCATTTCGACAGCGTGCACTGGCAGGGAGGCGGAACCTTGATGAGCAGCAATGAATGCTGGGGGATTTATTCGTCCCATGTGACACACACGCCTTTCGCTGCACAACATGGGAGCAGGCTGCCGAGCTGCACCTGAGCCCTGCACCTTCAGTCCCCCACCTACTTAACATCTGCTGGAACCAAACGTCCTGTGGGGCTGCCTCTTTAACTTTACACGCCACTTCAGCACTTGCAGAAATGTAATATTAATCCAGCTTTACATACAATACAGACAAACATTTGCACTTTTGAAAGATATTTCAACATATTTTCATAATGGTGTCAAATAATGCTGAAATCAATTTAACATAACCTATTTTCATGTGATTTACAGATAATCTGATGATTTATTGGCTTAAAAAACAGGATCAAAAACATAAGGTTGCTGCTATAATCATGTTTTCAGTGCGACTGATTCTGTTATTTGTTGATCTCATAGATTGGAATGAAACCAATGACAGTCAATTTCATGTCTGTTCCCACTTGGTGAGAGCTGTTTGCTTTCCCTGACAACTTAAACATTTCTGCCAAAATGATTGCTTCTTACCCATACAGTATATGCATGTATGAATTTAGCCACTTATTCTCACATCTGATTGAAAGCAGAGTGAAACTGCATCATCAGGGCATCACTTCACTTGACGTCTTTCATAACTTAAGGCCCTCTTCTGATGGTTAAAACATTTTTGAGTGCCACCTTTCCAAATAAAGGAGAAAACACATAAGATGACAGAACTGTTTGGCTGAACCTCTGGCTGAGAATGGATGAGATTTATACAGCTCTGTTTCTCAAATACTTACAACAGTCTACCAACGAACGGAGTGAGGCCATTGTGCCCTCAGTTATATATTTTCTGTTTGCGTTTTCATTAAATTACGTCAAAAACAATTTGTACTGCACTTCCTGTAAAATGTAATTATTCTGTTAGAATAGAGAGTAAAATTAGTAACTCATTAAACTGAGTGAAAAACTAATTAAAAACATGATAATGGGAGTTAAATGAGGAATATGTTAGGAACATGTATATATGATTAGATACTGTACAAACGCTACTTCATGTCTTGTTTCTAATGACCTGGTGAAAGTCAGGAATATGCCGAAGCTTTGAGAATTATTCGTTTAATTCAATTTAAAAAAAAAATATACTCAAAGTTAGTCAACCCTGATTTCTGAGCCTCTCAAGTTAAAAGCCTCTTAGAGACACAATTTTCACCCACTGGCAAGGTTAATAGCCAAACTTAATCATTTGCAGGCATATGAACGTTGCCCCAGTGACTCCTGCAGTGTTGTGTTAATGCCTCTCGTTAATTTCTCTTGTTGGTATTCATTTCTCGTCCTCTTTGCTCCCATCATAGCTGACAGGGCCACATGGTGCCACCTGCCAATATCAGATCATCATCAGGCCAGTGACAATCAATGTCAATTTCAAATGTCATAAATCGGCTCATGAATGTGTGTGTGTGTGTGTGTGTGTGTGTGTGTGTGTGTGTGTGTGTGTGTGTGTGTTTCCCTGCAGGAGGAAGGTGGAGATCATGCACACACACAGTCTGTTCACGCTGCTGGGGGAGAGGCTGATGATGCACACCAACACCGTCTCTATCACCACCTACAACACTCTGTATGAGGTAGGTGACTGTTTGGCTCATTGACACGCCACCTTTCTATGACAGTGCGCATAAAGCAGTGCCCTATTAGTCTGTTTTGAGTTGTCAGAAATCAAGTTACTGTCATTGCATTTACCTGTTAATCCTCTGTCTGTGCAGATTCTGACAGAGCAGGTCTGTACTCAGGTGGTTCACAAACCTCACCCTGAGCCTGATTCCACTGTCAAGATCCAGAATCCCAGTAAGTGCAGAAACACTGTATCTGTCTGTCTCTATGTTCTTTGGTCTGCCAATAATGCAGTGTTGTATTAATGCGAGCAAACAAACAACAAAGCCTGAATTCAGACGCCGACACTGCTGCCATCTCCAGCTCATTGATCTGCCTCGCACTCTCCCGTCCCTCACGTTTTCTCTCTCTTGTTCAGAAAACTTTTTATGTATTTGCTTCTCCTACTCTCTCCTTCCTCTTCCCCTTCCTGTCCCCATTACCTGTTTTTTTCCCCTCCCACTCAGTGATTTTAAAGGTAGTGGCCACCCTGCTGAAGAACTCCTCTCCCAGTGCTGAGCTAATGGAAGTCAGGAGACTCTTTCTTTCAGACATGATAAAACTCTTCAGTAACAGCCGTGAAAACCGGCGGTAAGAGCTCCCAAATGACTATACTTGCATTTACTCAACCACATGTCATTTGCTTCTTATAATGATTGTTATTTTTTGATATTAAGCTCATGCTGCAGCCCAACTCACGTACAGTGTCTGTGTTTTGTACCAGCTGCCTGCTGCAGTGCTCCGTGTGGCAGGACTGGATGTTCTCACTCGGATACATCAACCCCAAGAACCCAGAGGAGCAGAAAATTACCGAAATGGTGTACAACATCTTTCGGATCCTGCTCTACCACGCTATCAAATACGAGTGGGGAGGATGGAGGGTCTGGGTGGACACCCTGTCCATCGCACACTCCAAGGTGAGAGCACTTTTCAGGTGAACTGTCTTAATCACATTGGTAATAAACAGCTGGTCTGATCATTACTGGGTTCAACTATCTATTTTGTGGAATATTTATTTTGGACTCCACAGTCAGATTTTGGATGAACGTCACCATTTTGACAAATCATCAATATTTATTAATATAATGTTTTATATTTATATTTTATCTAATATTTTTTGTTAATTATATTTCTGTTTATTGTTTTATATTAATTTGTTCAAGATATATTCCTTCACATGTTTTTGCATTGGAACTAAACAGGTCACACAAACATTCTTGGGGAAGTCATTTCACACCACCACCACACTAGGATGTTTAATATATGTCACTTAGGGACTTAATGAGTTAAGGTTAAGCATAAAGCTGTATAAGGAAGAGTTAAGGGCATTCAAAGTGTTTGTCACACCCGTGTCACCGTGGGTTCTTTTGAGTTCAGGCCTGATTCTCCCACTGTTGCACTCACTGTCACTGTGATGTAAAACTTATAGCTTAATGCAAAATTACAGCCTGTTTTTTTGAAGGTTGTTGAAAGGAAATGGGATGTCAGTAAACCCTGTACAAGTAGACAAGGGAGGTTGACACAATAACAAGGTTAATCACTACTTAATTCCACTGATGACGACAGATTAATTGATCAATATACTGTAGAATAAGCTGGTAACGTTGGGTGTGGGGCTGCGGTTTACACTATGAGCTTTCTCTTTCATGGACATGCAGTCGTGTGTCATTATGCTCCTTTGTCTGATGTGGTTAAAAATATTGACTGATTTGTGAAATGTAGCTAAAGTTGGGGGAGATCACATTTAAAATCTATTGCACCAAAAATGAATACATATGACTGATGATATTGATTTGTAGGTATTGATATTTTGAGTGCTGTCTTTAAGGCTGAAGAAAACCCATATTGATTTGTACATATTGATTATTTATAGTCATTTTTCAGTGACCTGCACAGCCCTCAAAGAGCATCAAGCTGACATAGAACTCATATGATTCAATGGATATCATTTTGATTGCCTCTCTGTACACTCGTGGAAATTTGACTCACCCATTTTCTCATGGCAGCGCTAAAGTGAGGGAACATTATGGATGATGGTCTAATAGCCCTGGTAGACTAGTGTCCCAGTTTTATCCTTCTGATGATCTATGAGCCCCAAAAGAACGACCTGGTGGAGGGAAATTATTGATGTGAAGGTGAGCTATTGTCAGTGCTTGTGTTCTGATCCCATAAACAATTACATCTCCACCATCTGTCACAGGTGACCTACGAAGCCCATAAAGAGTACTTGGCTAAGATGTATGAAGAGTACCAGCGGCAGGAGGAGGAGAACATGAAGAAGGGGAAGAAAGGCTCCGTGTCCACCATCTCTGGGCTCTCTGCCACACCCGCCCCTGTCGTGAACGGCAACCTGGAGATCGACGACAACTCCCAGACGCAGACACCCGAGAGCGAGGCCGAGTACAGCGAGGGGGCTGGCGGAGACTCGCGCAACCTCCTCGCTGAAGGCGCCGTGAAGAGACCCAACGGAGAGGCCCTGACACCCGGGGAGCAGAGCGCCGGCCCAGGGGTGAGGGTGGAGGTCCATGACCTCCTGGTGGACATTAAAGCAGAGAAGGTAGAGGCCACAGAAGTGAAGCTGGATGACTTGGACTTGTCTCCAGAAGGCCTTAGTGGAAGTGTAGGTGGAGGAGGTGGGGGAGGAATAGAGAACGGACCTCTGGTGGAGGTGGATTCTCTCCTGGACAGTGCTTACTGCGCTGTGGTTCAAAACCTGAACGGGAATCTGGCACCTAAAGATGACACACCGGGCTCAGGGGTCGGGATGGGGTCGAGCCTAGGGCTTTCAGGAGTCAGCCTGGAGGATGATGGGAGCATGGGTCCACTTATCACGTTGGCTGACGAGAAGGACAGTGTCCCGAGCAACAACGGATTTCTCTTCAGCAAGGTAGGATGTTATATGAAGATTACTTTCACTGATTACGAAAATTTTTCCCTGCTTATCAGTCACTGTTGCATCTCTACTACTTTCTGTCCTTGTTAGTCTTTCTACTTGCTACTACTACTACTACAGTTTACTGCTCTACAAAAGAACAAAAAGTTGTTGCTGCAAACTTTTGCTAATGTCTTAAAGTTCTTTTATTCTTTATTACCTCATTCATCTCTTCCAGGTTGACGAGAAGCTGCTTCCAGCTCTGGCAGCCACAGACCCCCTTGTCCTGCCGAGTCCGGACCAGCCCACCTCGTCCGGCCCGGTCCCAGCTCACTCCACCACCAGCGCCAGCGATGACCTCAGCCTGCTGGCCCACATGACGAGCTGTGGCTCTGATTTAACACAGAGCCAGAGCCACACTTCTGGGGAACTTCCAGAGGACGGGCCCTTCAAGATCCAGAGTCCTCTTGCGGACATCAGCTCCATCGCTGAAGCCGAGAGCCAAACCCAGATCCAGGGAGCCTCAAGACCAGATTTCCCCGAGGGGGAGGGCACATCCGGGCCAGAGGGAGAGGTTGTGGGGCTGAAGACCGGAGGAGACACAGCCAGCACCACCTCTGATACAGAGAGGTCGGATGATGGAAAAGACAAGGACACAAAGAAGATCCAGACTACTGCAACCACTCAGGTGATTTTTTTTTTTTTTTGTTCACACAAGTCTGCAAGTAAGTTTCTGGGTCTCTCTCTTTGGACTTTATGAAGTTGTATCTACTTGTAATGGTCTCTTGCAGTTACAGTTGATGCTGTGTTTTAAAGAGTGAAATGATTTATTTTCTATAACTTATCAGAATTTGTTAAGATTGATGGTTTTGACTTAAACAAGTCATAAGTAAAAGATATTAAAAACAGAATATAACAAAAGTCCTCACTTTATCACCATGGTCATCATTTTTCTGTGATGGTAAGGATGGAGGGAGCAGCACTCTTTCACTTTCCTCACCTAGATTAATCCTGCTGGCTCAGGGATAGAATAGATGGATCTTTATCATACAGACACATTGGCTCTGTCAAGGACGTATCTGGACACGTCGGACAACTAAAAGCTCCGGCTGGTGGGCGACACGCCGCGAGTCGGGCGGTGCTTGGTTTTGGCTCGTCTGTTTTCATAGCAGCCTGGCTGCAAACTGTCTATCTTAACAGTACGCCAAAGTATGTTTCTGAAAACATTTGAGGTGAGAAACAAGTAACGGAAACTTGGGTCATATTTGATCAGCACTTCCTAGTTTGACAGCTGGGATGTTTGATGCTTTTTGTGAGCCTGGTGCATTGTGCTGCAAGGACTCATTTGCAAAACATAGGGGTTTTGATTCATGATTATGCAAATAAAGACACGGCTACTGGTCTGTCAACTCGGCATGCCCGTTCCGTCATACAGCGCGTGACTGGATCTCCTGCTCTCCATAGAAAGTGAATAGAATCTATCTACTTGACATCTGTCAATGTGTGTCTGTACCATTAGTCTGAAGCCTTCATCTCCAACCTTTAGGCCATTGCTGCCCCAGTGTGACTTTGTTGATTAGTGTAAAAAGCTCAGTTTGTATGGCCAGAAAAGCTGAGTGACTGCCCACACACAAACTAAGTTTCCCTAATAGCTCACTGAATGCAGAATCCCAGAGAGTCTTTTGTGGTTTCTCTTCCAAAATTGAATTTCATAACTGTATGAATGCCAAGTTTTATATGACACTAGTAAGAGATGGACTCTGCCGGTTGACCAAACCTTTGCCCCCCCATGTTGCAGGCCCTCCACGGTCGTACTGCAGCCCAGTTGGAGCGGGACCTTCGTGTTGATCTGGGTTTCAGGGGCATGCCCATGACGGAGGAGCAGCGCCGGCAGTTCAGCCCTGGCCCCCGCACGACCATGTTCCGCATCCCAGAATTCAAGTGGTCTCCGATGCACCAGAGGTTGCTCACTGACCTGCTGTTCGCCCTGGAGACTGACGTGCATGTGTGGAGGAGGTGAGCTGGGATGTTTGAGGTCTCAGGCAGAAAATTAAGTCAGCTGTTTTTTCTCTGTTAGTTTTATCATGTTTATATGTTTAATACTGATAATAAGATATAGAACAAACCTCTGATGTTACTGCAACAGCAAGATATTTAATGTCATAAGCTAATACTCACTTGAATTAAAAATGAGATATGAAGTGATGCCAATGATGTCACTATTTTCAAACTGTCTTTTTCTCTAATCCATCCAACTCTCGTTTCAGCCACTCCACCAAGTCAGTGATGGATTTTGTGAACAGCAATGAGAACATCATCTTCGTCCACAACACGATCCACCTCATTTCTCAGATGGTGGACAACATCATCATCGCCTGTGGAGGCATCCTGCCTCTCCTGTCTGCTGCCACCTCCCCTTCTGTAAGTGGCTCTACTCTGCCCCTCTGTGGTAGGAGGGAGAAATGCAGGTCAACTGCTGCTTCATAGGCTCAGGTGTTAAACAAGACTTTAAAGAACCTGTTAATGCTGAATTCCCCCTCGTGCTCAGGGCATTGATCTTGCATGATTGAATAGGTTAAAGAATTTTTCAAGCTTTCTTACACTATAAAATCATGACGGATCAAAAATAACGTAAAAGTTGAAAATTATACTTGCAATAAGTTCTGTTTAGCTTGGCCTTGCTTTTAAAAATGGGTATATTGATTAAAATTTCAAGAACATTTTCTGGATTCCTCTCATCTGTATCTCCACATATTTAACTGTCAACCTAACACTTCTTGCGCAGTACTTTAACCTTTATTTGGTCTTTGTTCTAGTCCTTTTAATTAACAATCTATTTACTTTGATAGTTTGATAATCTATTTATTTTAATCATTTTTCTTTTCCTCTCTGTGTTACATGTATTCTGTGTATTTTCTTGTCTTTTTTGTCTCTGTTTTTGTCTGTTTTTGCATGTGCAGAGTTCTAAGAGTAGTGCCAACACTGTAAGTTGCAGTTTCTTCCTCTCTTCTTATTCTACTAATACTTTGTTCTGGTTTATTTATCATTGTGACTGACACTAAACCTTACTTGTCTGACATCCATAGTGTTTCTATTTGTTGTGCTCCTTTGCTGCTAATCAATACTCCCCCTTATACTGTTTGTATCTACTGTGGGTATGCATTGATCTCTCGGCCTCGGTGTATCTAGTTCTGAAAGTTATAAGAACTAGATATATTGAACTAGATACACTTTGTATAATATTATGGCGGCGTTAGAATATTATACAAATAAGGGGGATAAAATAGACTAAAAGACCAGGAGGTAGATTTATAATAAGGAGAAAATAAAGTGAGAAGATGTATTTAAATGTGAAAATCGTATATATTATGAGAGAAAAAGCATGAGAGTTTTCCAAAAGTCCTTGGGGGTTGCATCTGCTAAGCCTGTCCCATTTGTATCAACACTAAAGAAGGCAGGAGGAGCCGAACCCAAGAGGGGTTCAAAGGCAGAGGAGGTGACCCCCGTTCCTGGGGGAGGAGGCGCAGGGGGAGAGGTGCGTAAAGAGCCTGAGACTCCCACCATCACCAGAAGAGCTAAGAGCACCAACCCAAGCCCTTCTGTCCTCACCTTGTGTGTCTGTTATTCCCCAAATGTCCGTGCTCACTTGCTCTGACGAGCCTCCAGATGCTTGCACTTTGTCGATTCTCCACAGCCCTGCACATCCTGCTTACTGAAGCAGAGACACAGCAAACCACACACTTGGTTTGATTGCAAGTTTAAACCCCTGCTATGCTGCCCACAGATTTATTTTCAATACAAATATACTGAAATTAAATACTTGGATTTTTGTGAACATAAGGGGATTTTGTTTAATTTTCTATGAAATATATCTCAGGCTAGGTTTAGCTGTCTCTACACTGCTACTGTCACGATCCCACTGTTACCATTACCTGTGTGTCATCAGGCTGTGCCTCCTCTGTGTTGTGTAGAACACCTCATGTTGCCAGATCTCATCATATAAGTATGTATTTCACTTAACCAGCATGATACTCAAAGGTTGCTTTTCCTGTCTGTTGGTACAACCAGCCATGACTGTTGCGGTCATGCTCATGTAAGACCCAGCTGCATACATTTTCTGAGGGTTACTTCTATTGTTTTTTTGTTTTTTTTTAAGAGGATGTTGCAGTATTTCAGCACCTTTCTAAAAAACAGTCAGAGTGCATCCAGTTCATTGTGTTTACATTCTAGTTTTTCACTGGATAACCGGCAAGCATGTGTGTATTTTTCCGCCCTGTCCTAGACGGAGTTGGAGAACATCGAGGCGACGCAGGGCATGTCCTCGGAGACGGCGGTCACCTTCCTCTCTCGTCTCATGGCCATGGTGGACGTACTGGTGTTTGCCAGCTCTCTCAACTTCAGCGAGATTGAAGCAGAGAAGAACATGTCGTCAGGAGGGCTGATGAGGCAGTGCCTCCGCCTGGGTGTGTGCCAGTTTGATGAATTCAGCCTTACCAAAAATTTTAAAACATTTTGACAATGGAGTTAGACTCTTTCAGAGTTTCATGGGCTTGTTGATTATCATTAGGTTTCAGCTGTCGATTATTTTTCAATTAATTGGTTAATCTGTGGAAAAATGGCAAATAACAGCCATCACAACTTCTCAGAGCCTAAGGTGACTTTTTTTTGCCCAAAACCAAAGATATTCAAATTATATTCAAAGTATATAAACCAGAGCAAGACCCACATTTACAAGCTGGAAACACAGTATCATTAGTCATTTTTGCTTAATAAATGACTTAGGAAATAGTTTTAGTATTTTCTGTCAGTCGGCTAATTGATTGAACTATTTGATTCATCACTTCTGTTGACAGGATTTTAAAAAAAATAGCTCCTCAACTGAAAAATGGCATTTAAGACCAGCATTGCAGTAAATGTGAATATATTATATATTGCATCATTTGATATCTCAGTTTGGAACTATTAAATTCCATCTTTTTATTTGTGCGCCTACTTATCCTGTTCAGGGCTGCCAGTTTGTAATGGGCCTTTGTGTAATTCATTTATATTGCGTTTTGATATTGTGGTTATTGGTCTTGGATCGAATGTACATACCTCAAAACCAATCTGTGCATCTGTAGTACATCAAGGGAGCCAATAAACAGAAGCCAATAAATAGTCTGCAGGATTTATACCCACTTTTTTTTTTTTTTTTTTTTTTTAAAGAAATGCTATGACTTGTATAAAAAAAACTCCTCCAGTACATAATACTTACAGGTTTCATCTCTGTGTCCATCAGTGTGCTGCGTGGCAGTGAGGAACTGTCTGGAGTGCAGGCAGAGACAGAGAGATCGGAGCTGCAAGTCCTCCTTAACCAGCAGCAAGTCACAGGACAGCCTCCACAGTGCCTCCACCACCAGCAAGGTACCACGCGCAAACGCACACACACACACACACACGAATCCTGCACACAACACTTAAAATGTGACACAGAAACATGCATATGTATGACACACCACATTTGGCATTCTGTCTTCCATATTTAGCAGGACCCAGACAGACTCCTGCAGGATGTAGACATCAATCGTCTTCGAGCTGTGGTTTTCAGAGATGTGGTAAGCATGTGTTTGTGTGTATTTTTAATATATACAGTAAGGATGTGTGTACAAATGCAAAGATTTTTACTGAATAAATTGTGTGTTGTTTTGCTGCAGGATGACAGTAAGCAGGCTCAGTTTCTGGCGCTGGCAGTCGTCTACTTTATCTCGGTTCTCATGGTGTCGAAGTACCGAGACATTTTGGAACCCCAGCGGGAGATTGGCAGGTCCACCAGCCTATCAGGGAGAAGCATTCGCCACGAGATCAACTCCCCAACCAGTACAGGTGATTCTTGTTTTTCTTTTGCAGCAATATCCTCAACATTAGAGCGTAATCTCGGATGAGCCGGTGGTGACTCATCATTGTAAAGCTGTCATAGAGAATACAGGCCTCAGGCAAACAACAATACCGTTGTCAAGAATGTGAGACAATTAGAGGAAGAAAGAAAGAAGAAAGAAGGGTATTACTAGACAGAGAAATAAAAGCTTACAAGCGTGAGAAAATAACTGATGATGAATTGTTACAAACAGACAATATGTTGTGAAATTTTTTGACAATGCTTTTTACAAAAGAAATTATATTTTTTGCGTAATTATATCACTGTTTATCCACATTAACTCGTATGTCATCCTTTATTTCTTCCCCATTCATCCAGAGCACCCATCCACAGCCTTCTCTGACCGTGACAAGCAGACCCCCACCCCTGTGGACGACTCTCCCCGGGCCGGCCTCCCCCACACAGACTCAGGCATCGGAGAGGAGGGCCACGTGGCAGGGTCCCTGAATGGCTCGGAAATGGGTCTGGGGCTCGGCCTCGGCCTGGTGGGGAGAGAGACGGACAGAGACAGAGACAGAGACATGGGAGGAGTAGGAGGAGGTGGGGGAGGAGGCACAGATCTGTTGTGCAGCCTGTCTGATGTTAGGAGGTCACAGGAGAGCCTTCTGGACTCTCCCCACAACCCCAGTTCCACCCCCAACTCCAGCCAAGCCCCGCCTTCGTCCATCTCCAGCATCAGCCAAACAAACAAAGGCATCAATGTTAAGGTGGGTCAGGCTGCTCGTATCCTGCTGTTTGCAATATGATTTAACCTGTGAATGTATATGTATTTCCAGTCATAGAGATGATAAATGTGGCCCGATGTCGTCAGGAAATACATTTGCATTTACTCTACACTATTGAGGTTCCATGCATCCTTGAGCACTTTCAAATATGGTTTGCATGATCGAGCCACATCTGTATTTTTAGCTGTGAATAGGGTCAAGATGCTCCTCTCAGTGAGGTTATATAAGGTTATACGTCATTAAAACATGCACATTTTTCTCACTCATAGATATTCATACTTTACTGCTGTGAAATGTGTTTTGCAAAGCCTGCATTGAAAAGAAAATTCACTCTGTCATGGTAGTCAAGCCATTCAACTCCTCACAGCCTTGAGTCCTGTAGTCAACAGATGGCTTGTTGTCTCTGAAATGCAGGAGATCTTGAAGAGCTTGGTGGCGGCTCCAGTCGATGGCGGGGAGTTGGGACAGGAGTCTGGGCCGACACCGTATCACCCGGACCCCGCCCTGAAGACGCACCCCATGCTGCCCATGCAGTTTCACTCCTTCGACAGGTCAGTCCCAGTTACTGTTTGACCTACAAGAAGACGAACCAAGTCAGCGCACCCTGACACATCCATCAATGAATAGATTTTTCTAGCCATTAGTGATCTTTTGTAGATGCATATTAGTAGACTGCTTTTTGTCAAATTGCTGTACGTCAGTTTTGGAAAAGCAGTGGGCAGAGAAATCTATCAATTGATTAGCATTTAGAAAATTATTCTCCTCTTTGAACAAAGCTCTTTGGATGGGAGCTTTTACAATCATACATAATGAGCTCGACTTGCCGTCAGTCAGCACGATGACTTGTTAGCAGTTTCTTACATTTACTGTGGACTATGTATTTGAAAAGAGACACATTTAGTTGGAGAATTCAATATGAAGAAAACATTGATTTGTTTTTAGTAGCAGTGATCCCATGATAATCCCATAAAACACAACTGAGTCACAGTTTATTCAATTTTTTCTTCCTATCGTTGACATTGATTTTAGACAAAAATCTCAAAGGGACAGAAATATTGTTGCTGAGTAATGGAGTCGTTGGACATGACAGGTCATAAAATCTGAACAGTGGCTCTCTTTTCCAAACTGTTAGCATATAGACTGTCCACTAAGTGGCGACCTGCTTGTATCTCTTGTGCATCACTTAGTCTCCTTGATCCTGCCCTGTGGCACTCCTTCAGAGCTAAGTTATTGATTGTAGACGATATGAATAATAGATCTCCCCAATGTATCAAGTCTGTCTGACCCATGCAGACAGAAAACTGATCTGATATCATGTGATCCATTGGCCCCAAATTAATGGCAAATGTTAACAGATTTTTTAGATTTATATGCTCATTAACGAGATTTTAGTGACACGCTTATAATGTAGGTAGCAAATGCGTTTGATGTTATTGTGCTACATATTAATAAATACATAAATGGGTTTTTTTATCAGCAGCACCTTATTATATATTTCTGGAAGCTTTTTATTTGTAACACATGGAAACTTGAGATGGTGATACCCTGTTGAAACCTCTACGCAATTAGAAACTGATCTACATTTTCTAATTATATTGCACATATACATTAATAGCGTTGCACAAAGCAACCTTTAACACTAGTTTTTTATTATTATATATATAGTTCCAACAATATATTTGTTTGACATTACAGCTAAGTTGTGCATTACAGTTGTTTTTTTTTAGGGTTTTAAAACATTAAAGATGATTTGGGAGGAAATTTGGGGACACACATGGACACTGTAACACTGTTTAAAATGATGACACTTAAAAGTAAATTGATTTTACAAAGTGGCTCCAGAAGGTTAAACAGCTGTGTAACACTTTTCATTGTGCTCAGTATTGTTATAGTGGCATAAACCAAACAAAGCATAAACAAAGCATACACTGTGGGCACTGACCAACACACAGTGCCAGGATATCTCTGAGGAGCATTTGACAAAGAATCTTGTGTGTGCAGGTTCATCTGATACCTTTGTGTCTCATCTCTTACAGGAGCGTTGTGGTTCCAGTCAAAAAGCCGCCACCGGGCAGCCTGTCAGTCAACACGGTGGGCACGCCTACCACCAGTGGAGCGGCCACCGCTGGCAGCACACCCAACATTTTTGCCGCTGCGACGGCCACACCCAAAAGCATGATCAACACTACAGGTGAGAGACAACGCACAGATATAGTGCACTTTTAAACACACATCTTCTTCACGCCCATATTTGTGATGCTATTAATTTAATTAACTCAATACCTTTGGCTATTTTTCACCGCATAAATTTTTGCACCACATCTGTTCAGTGTGCGTTTAAGAATAGGCAGTCGACAGACACCTGCAGCATGACAGAGGTGTTTGTATTAAAGGCCTCCAGCAATCAAAGGCTGCTCAATGATGCAGGACTGAATTTCTTCGGCTTTTACCAAACTCTTTGATTCTTTACTCTTTGACACCCACAACAAACTACAATAGACACAAACTGAACCAGTAGCTCCAGATCCACATAGCAGATCCTTTCATGATTACTTTTAGCCTGTTTCAAGGGCAGGATCCAGATCAATGCGACTGCAGAAAACACAGCGAGTTTAACATATCTCGGCCATTAGCGAGAAAGTGTATTTGATGAAACCTCCTGTGCCGGACCATGTACCTTCACACAGCTCACATTTGATGCAGGAAAACAAACAGATGAAGAGGGAGAGAAAAGCATGTATGAAAAAAGCATGTAACCAGAAAGGGTATTAAATAAGAATAAATATATAAGAACAAGATAAGAATCAAATACACATGCGATGACATCCAGATCAAAGCTGTTTCCATGCAGCATCATACTCAGCAGATCCACTGTAGCTGAGTGGATTTGTATTCCCAGGCTCAGGCATATTGTACTGTATCATACATGCGTAATGGACAAGAAAAGGATTTGTTCCCTGGAATGGATTCTGTATATTGATTGCAAAGCTATTTTCACAAACGGGGGCCATTACCAGAAGACAGGCAGCAGCATGTCCGGTGAAATACTATCCAAATTGAATTTGGCCGCGGCTGATCGGACATTAATACATTTCCTTTATTATTATCCTGCGCGCTAATCTCGGTCACGCTTGATTCATGTCAGCATAATGCGTGTCTTATTTTTCACCGCTCTCCCTCCTGCCCTCCCGTCTAGGTGCCACAGACTCTGCCTCCTCGTCCTCCTCCTCTTCCTCGTCGTTCGTCAACGGCGCGACCAGTAAGAATCTGCCGGCGGTGCAGACGGTGGCGCCCATGCCGGAAGACACTATGGAGAACATGAGGTGAGAGCTCTCGGCATCACAAAGCTCTTTATCGCTTCAACCATTCACCTTCCTCCCGCTTTTTCTTTTTTCCCCTCCTTTTGGCTTTTTGTTTTCACGTTGATTTGTCTGTTTTCTCGGGTGCCTGTTGTTTTTCCACTTCATTCCTGTCCCTCTTTCCACTTCACACTTAGGTTTTCATCCTTCCCAGAGAATTCTCACCAGCAGTTCACTCTCACAGTCATGATACTGATATTATACAGTAGGGTTAGATATGTTTTGTCTGGATTTTGGAACAACTGTGGTGCACCTACATGCTTTTTGAGGCCTGGGTGTTAGTCATTATCATTTTTTTTAAGAATGAGCGATACAGATGCAAAAAGTGTTCTGACATGTTAGACCACATTTTAAACAAATGACTAGAATCCAAAGTCACAAAAAGGCCAGTTCTCAGCCATAAAAAGGATGTTGGACTGATTTCGATATTGCTGATATCAACTTAATAATTCAGCTCATTAAACTATTAAATCTGTGGTAACACACTCACATATGTTAAGCACACATGCACGCGTACCGCCCACACATCTCACTCAGTCTACACTATGGTGCTCTTCATCCCTGACATGGCAAATGTGTTTTAATGTCACGAGTACAATATACTTTAGAGTATCAACAGTCCTAATGGATTTCAGTACTTTTTGAAAAACATGTAAATAAACTTGTCATAAACATAAATCTGTGTTTTAGTTTTGTTTCCATACTCTGTGTAGGCATCTGACATTCACGAATAAAATATAAGATGATCTGCGATATGAGACTGTTAATAATTAGGAAACAGCTTTAAAATAAGATCTAATATATATATAATACCTGTACTGTAACATTTCTGTTAATGTATTCTCTCATTAGACATGTTAGACAGTTTGTTATGACCTGTGCAGTTTACGTGTGCTTCTCAAAGTGCACACGCATGTGAGTGGGAGCGTGCGTGCGTGTGCATGTGCTCCTTAATCAGTGTGCATGTCTGTACATGTGTGTGTGTGGTTTGTATTGCAGTGCCTATTGTGAGGTGGCGCAGTGTGCGCTGCGCAGCGGTCAGACGCCCCCTGAGCTCAAGTCTTTTAGCTCTCTGGCAGGCTTCCAGGCAGCTCCCCGAGATGCAGGACAGTGTTTTAGGCAAGGAGATACTCGTCCTGTCCCCATGCCCCCACCCCCCACCCCCCTCTCCTCTTCTGCCCCACCTCCACCACACACCTTCTGCTACGCCCAGCCACTACTAAATGTTCCCAGAATGCCATGGGAGAAAGGACAGACATCTTTTGTTTCAGGCCAGCAGCTCACATTCTTATATTTACAGTCAACTCTGTCACTTCTGGCATGGCCTTCTTCTCACACTAACCCCAAACTCAAGATCAGACCTGAGTCAAACTGTCTTTGCAAATTACTTGTCGCAACAGTTTGCTTAAACTGACTCAAATGCTTGTTTTAACCTCCATTGTAAATTCAGCGAATGTCACACATCCAGTTCTCTGAGCGGGTTAAAACAAAATTGAGATTTGTAAACACCAGTGACCCAGGTCTGTGTCAGAAATCACATGCTTATAAGGCCAACAATCATGGCTCCATAGTTTAGTCTGCTTTGCTGTTTCCTGCCTTACATTCTCCATTTCTTAACTGAACATAGAATAGAAAAGTATTTTACTCTGCACGTGATCTACACCTGCACACACACACTGTTAATATAAATATGTGTAGTATTTACAAGTTATGATACAATATATACAGTATTTTTTAGTGCAGTTTAAAATAAGGGCAGGTTTAGTTTTTATTGCACTTCTAGCTTCACTCATCCCACAATGCCAAGTTGATTAGCTCAACAATTAGTCCTAAAACTATACTACCATCAACCTTTCCTTCAATACTAACCCAGGCATAGTGCTTCCATACCAAACCATCATTACATACTGTTTGATTCTGTAAACTTTTTGTGTCTTGTGTCCATTTTAGACATTTTTCTATTTCTTTCCCTTTAACGTCCCTCGGCTTGCTTTTTCTCTTCTCCTCCCCCGTGTGATTTGTGTAATCTGTGCTTTCCTCGTCCTCCTTCTCCTCACCGTTCTCTCCTCATTTCTTGCATGTTTTTCTTGCTCCCTTTCTCACCTACTGTAAATCCTCTCCCAAGTTTTGCCCCACATACTCTTCTACCGTCATCTGTACTGTATGTTGCTTAGTTTATCTTCCCTCTCATCCTCTTCATCTTTCTCTCCCTCCTCTCCCCGCCGCAGCATCACCACCAAGCTGGAGCGCGCTCTGGAGAAGGTGGCCCCCCTGCTGAGGGAGATCTTTGTGGACTTTGCCCCCTTCCTGTCCAGGACGCTGCTGGGTAGCCATGGGCAGGAACTGCTCATAGAAGGTACAGGTGCTGTACACGGCTCCTTTTTCTCTAACTGGCGTCTCTCTGTGGAGTCTCCCCATTCACTGTCCCTCACCGCGATGTCTGTGTGCGAGAACGACTGAGAGGAAAGGAAACGAGCGAGTGAACGAGTGGATGTGTGATTGCTGTGTGATTAGATGAGAGTGAGTGAGCGAGTGAGTGTCTTTGAGCTGGCTGCATCACTCATTCGTCAAACAGGTATGAAGTCAGTATTTTGCACCATTTTCAAATAGCTAGCTAGATAATGTGAACATTTTTTTAATGAGATTATTTCCAGTTTTAGAATTAAAACCACTGCTATTATAGATTGTACTAGATGTGATGCATTCCTCCCTCTGCCCACCTGCTTCCTGGCGTCCTGTTTTCGTGATCCACTGTCTCAATGTTGATTTCTCCCTCTCCTCACTTCCTGCTCCTTCCCCTCTCTCTCCCCCCTCCTCTTCTCCTTCGCTATCTTTCTCTCTGCTGTTTGTTGCTGTCTTCTCTGTGGCATGCTTTTTATAAACCTGACTGTGACGACTGTATACAATAGCAGAAACCACTGACACTACAGTGTCTTCTTTGATGATATTTTTGTGTCAGGCAGCGATGTGTGTGCGTGTGTGTCAGAGAGCCAAAGAGAGGCTCCTGACTGTGCTGTATGTCTCTGTGCTGCAGGTCTGGTGTGTATGAAGTCGAGCACGTCTGTGGTGGAGCTAGTAATGCTGCTCTGTTCTCAGGTTGGTAACTCCTCAGCTCTCCTCTCTGTCTCTGTTTTCTGTCCTCAAACATATGATACGACATACGATCATTTCTAACTCATTTTGAAAGTGTTTTTTTTTAGACCCGTAATAATCGTCTCGGACGGTTGCACACAGGAAGCTGTTGAGATATTGATCTGCCCTGTGAGACAGGGTTGACTGTCTAATGGGCGCATTGCAGATGTAATCCAATATCAACTTAGATGCATCATCACACCAGAGTTTTCCCTCATCAGCGTCAAGGCCACAAAAAAATTCCATATCAATCCCATGCAAACTTTTCCTGTACTTACTTGAACTTTCAGGAAACTAAATTAAATCACAAAGGCAGCACAGTTTAATTCATTTAGACTGTTATAATGGTCTTTCCTCTAACTTACATTCAAAGCCAGTGTCTGTATATTCCTGAATAACACTCAAAAAACAGAGTGACAACGGAGAAGCACTTACCATTATAGAGCGTTCCCCTGAGGCCAAAGGTGACCAGTGTTCCTTTTCTTTTATATTACCAAGCTTGTCTCCCAGTTATTCTCTCCTTTGTTGGATTCTCTCTGCCTGTAAGAGCTCTCGTCCTTGTAAGAGCCCCTCAATTCTTTCCTCTTGTTCATCTTTTTCTTCAACTCTGGTCCCTGCTTTCTTCTCGCCTTTTTTTTTCTGCTCCATCTTCAACCATCAGGTACCTCTGCTTTTCTGGTCCATTTTAACTCCAGTGATCCAGTGGCAACTGCTTTCATCTTCCACCGCTCTCCACACTGCCCTTCTCCTCTCACCACTCCCTCTACTTTCCTCTGGCTGGCTGCTCGTCAGCATGTATAGTATTACCCCCGGCTCCGGCCTTGTCTGCCATTAGAGGCCCGGGAGAGCGAACCCTAGCCCAGATATTGATCCTCTGGAGGGGGGTGTAACAGGAGATGTTCCCACATGTCCTTAACAGCCCTAAGAGCTAATGGAGCTCTGAGTTTGAGGCTTTCAGCAACACTCTTATCCTGCTCAGAAGTCTCCGCTCTTATATGCACAAACACATAAAACACTCACATACTCTTAGACAGATGCATTGTCATTAGAAAGCTCTTAAGATGTTTCTTCATCCTTACTTTGAGCAGTTTCGTGCTCATGTACCTTCACACTGGTGGTGATAAATGATGAAACTGTGTATTTCCTGTCTATTTTCCTCTTGAATAAACATATTTTCCCAGCTGATTTGACAATATATACTGTGAAACCATGGAAATTTATAAGGGATTTTGCATCATTTAAATTTCCAGAAAATATACTATATAAGTATGATAAGACATATATATAGTGATGAATCCATATCAAACACTCCCAACCATATTAATTTTGATGTATCCTCTTCTCTTAGGAGTGGCAGAACTCCATTCAGAAGAATGCCGGACTGGCCTTCATTGAGCTCATCAATGAGGGAAGGTAATCCATCACACGGACTGATTATCACCCCCACATAATTCCCTGTGATTCACACAGTAACGGCAACACTGTTATCAGTGCTTAACAACTAATGGATATGATAGAGCCCTAATGAGAACCTTGCCGGGATAAGTGCATGTTGCCATGTGTGTTCAGTAGGAAGTCGAATCATTAAAGTGCAATTATGTTTACGGTTAATTTGGGCCAGTCTATTTTCACTGCCTGTAATCTTGTTTTTTTCTAACTACAAACTGTTTACTGGAGTATTAGTTCCAAACTTAATTAAAGTGCAATATAAAAAAGAAGAGGATGTCATGCAGTGCTACTTTTTAAATATACTGTTAACCCATATCCATTTACCAAAAGTTGGGATATTGAGGAAAACTTACTCTCAGGAATTAGATCTTTTCTAAATGTTGCTAAAAGCTCTAGTGTTTGTCTTTCTCTTCCCTACGTTCCTCACTCCACCACCAGACTTCTGTGCCACGCCATGAAGGATCATATTGTACGTGTTGCCAACGAAGCAGAGTTCATCCTGAACAGACAAAGGGCGGAGGATGTGCACAAACACGCTGAATTTGAGGTAAACACACAAAGTGCTGTTTGTCGTGATATGTGACTATTAAAGACTTCAGCATTGTTACTCATTGTCACCAACAAATACCTGTTTTGTTTTTTTTGTAAATTATTACCTCCAATTAATACATTTAAACTCATATGTCAAACTGTGTTCTCATGCATCAATAAGTGTTTTATTAGGACACTGCTCAATACCTCACACTACACAACAAATAATGCTTCCAAATGTTTGTTCTATAAATTGTATTTTATTGTTTTGGCTAGCTTAATTTTTTATCACCAACAACTCGACAAACAAACATACAATACAGCAACTGTCTCCTCGTCACCTTGATCTCATCTCTTTGGTTTTCTCTGTTCCCTGTTTCATTCTTCTACCTCCCACTCTCCTGCAGTCTAACTGTGCCCAGTATGCTGCGGATCGGCGAGAGGAGGAGAAAATGTGCGATCACCTCATCAGTGCGGCTAAGCACCGAGATCATGTGACTGCTAACCAGCTGAAACAGAAGATCCTCAACATCCTGACCAATAAGCACGGAGCGTGGGGCACAATGTCACAGAGGTGAGCGGAAGACAGCGAGGAAGTGCATGTCATATTATACTCTGGGACCCTTTTAGATTACACAGGATGTCATTCGACAGGAGACACTGGTTGAGTGCTCACATAGAACGCTTCTTGCATATAATGAGAATCAGTATGCGTAGTGATTATTAAGTCAGCACCATCCTCTGTGTTTGGTCTGTATCTCTGTAACACATTACTGCTTTATATTATTGCTTTTATTTGTGTAATACAGTAAAAATCATCTTCACATCACAGTCTCAGAAAATCTGTTTCAGACTTTCAGAATGTGGACATAATCAGCACTGAAATATAGAACAATACAAACAAACATATGAAGACAATATGGTCCGTGTACAACATGATCTGTGAAACAATCACGTCTTAATTTAACATGAGTTATTGTCACCTACAGCACATGGACAGCATCTCCTTATTTAGCACACTCACATACAAATATGATTGCTTGTTATCCAGCTCTGCCTCCAGGCTGGCAGCTACTCTGAGGACATATGATTTAATCTGAGGACATGTGACACTCAGCATCTGAAGCCTGTCTTCCTCATGTCACTGTTGATGAAGTAAATTGTATACCACGGCGTGCATGCTGTTCATAAACACCTTTTGCACTCACATGAAAAACTAATTAAGGTTAAATTGCATCTGAGGGGCTCCGCTCCCCCTGATGATATATTTATCATTTGGACACATTAGCACAATGCTTATTGTCAATCACACTTGCTTGACTAGGCCTTACTCTCCCCTTTTACTTCTCCAGCCAATTACACGACTTCTGGCGTCTAGACTACTGGGAGGACGACCTGAGGAGGAGACGGAGATTCGTGCGAAATGCCTTTGGATCCACTCATGCCGACGTGCCACTCAAAGCTCTGGAAGACTACGGTCAGTGACGTGTACTAATGTAAACATGTACTTGGTCATTGCCTGCTTTTTTGCGTACACACAATGCTCGCATGCATACTTAAAAACACACTCACACAGGTACAGAAGAGGAGGAGGAGGGGCTTAAGTCGAAGAAGACTTTCCGCAGCCAATCGGTGGTCACCCAGAACCCTGAGGCCGAGTTAATGCTGGAGGGAGACGATGACGCTGTCAGTCTGCTGCAGGAAAAAGAGATTGATAACCTTGCAGGTTAGATGCAGGCACATAAAACACACACACACACACACACAGATGCTATGCTACAGTACGACCTTACAGTAAACTGTCTATGACTCTTGTTTTTAGTACGTTTTCGTCCAAGACTTTTTACCTCCAAAGGCAAGTCGGACAAGTTTTGCAGCTCCACTAACCATCCGGCTGAATTATCTGACTCAAGAAGCTTAAATCATAATCTACTAAAAACTGATGCAAATCTGATCTAATTTAATCCAATCGTGATTTATACACCTGATGTTGTAGTAGCCAAAGTAGAAAAAAAATAGAAGATCAATCTGAACTTACATGAAATGACTCTATTACAGTATGTGTCTGTTGTGTGCGATGATTGCTTATTACTGTCGTGCATCATGAGCCTCAGTCAGTGTCATGAACAGCTAAAGTAATAATACCTGAGTGAAACTTTTGCCCCCCCAGGCCCGGTGGTTCTGAGTACTCCAGCTCAGTTGGTAGCTCCAGTGGTGGTGGCTCGAGGGACTCTATCCATCACCACTACTGAGATCTACTTTGAGGTGGACGAAGAGGATCCTACATTCAAGAATACTGACGCTAAAGTAAGGCCAAGCTGATTTAGACCACATTCTCTATGATATATTTACTCACTGCTTCTGACTCATTCATCCAAATATATTGTGATTCATTTGTATATGTAGGTCTTTCTTTATGTTAAACTGTTTTTCTCAACAGGTACTGGCCTACTCCGAGGGCCTGCACGGCAAGTGGATGTTCAGTGAGATCCGAGCCGTGTTCTCCAGACGCTACCTGCTCCAGAATACCGGACTGGAGGTCTTTATGGCCAACAGAAGTAAGTCTGCAGATTTCTTAACGAGCAGCACTGTATGCATCCGATACCAAAAGCCCCTGATTGTATTTCTTGATTATTGACTTGATGTTGTCTACATGTTTACTGTATCTTGTCTCTTCCTCTCTCCAGCATCTGTGATGTTTAACTTCCCTGACCAGGCCACAGTTAAAAGGGTGGTGTACAGTCTCCCACGGGTGGGGGTCGGAACGAGTTATGGCCTCCCACAGGCCAGGTAGGTGCAGATTATAGTCAGCTGCTCCACCACAGTTGTGCATTTGAAAGGGATTTCTTACTGGTGTGATAGAAAGGAAATCTACTTCAGTGCTTCAGTGTGTGTCTGTGTGTGTCCCAGGCGGATTTCATTGGCCACCCCTCGTCAGCTTTTCAAGTCATCCAACATGACCCAGCGCTGGCAGAGGAGAGAGATCTCCAACTTTGAGTACCTCATGTTCCTCAACACTATTGCAGGTTAGTCCACTTTCAGTCATATCGTCTTGTTTGTTCTCAGACCAAACAACTGAATTAGATGAAAGAATAATTCCTGTTCCCTTCAGTTTCTCTTCTTTTTTGACATTTTCTAGCTTCTTTGCTATGAAGATTTTACTAATGTGACTGTATTTGGTTGCTCTGACAGTTCCCATTGTGCCGTCTTGTTCAAAAATAACTGCACAGAATGCCAGAAATTGCAAACTCACCTTTTTTTTTATTTCTCTCCATGTGTATAAATACGGAAGGCAAAGACTTTATTGAAGAGACTAGATAAAGAGCCTGGATGATTTGAATAAGATAAAGCATTGTCAGCAACAGTACCAGCTGCAGTTTGAATAACAGTCACCAGTGTGACCTGTAAATACATATACATACAAAAATACATGAATAAATTCAGCCACAAGGACAATGGAAGATAATATTTATATCATATTATATTTATATATAGATAATATTTTATTGCATTTATAAGTCTGTTATGTACTAGAAAATGTCCAGTTATTCATAGATATGAGGATGAGTTTCAAATACACGCAGCCAGTGAAAATGTGTTTGCATATGCTGGCCTGAAGCAGTTTGACAACAGCTTGTGCTTTTATGCCTCTCTCTGTTGGAATGTCTTTTATCACACTAACATACAACCTCAGTTGGTGTAATTGTAATCCCAGTCTGGCACTTAATCTTTGTACGCATCAGGAATTTAGTCTCATTAATTAAACGTTTGAGCGTGAGCCTGATTTATGAGGCACAGAGGGTTTTGAAGCCTGAACATTGGTTGCAACGGTGCTGTAAATCATGTTTTTTTTTTTTTTTTTTTTTTTTTACACAGTTTAAGACCCATATTATAGCCATATTAAGGAATAAATTAATCTGATGATGTAGATCACTGTTAATGTCAAGTAAACATTCTGTCACAGAGTGGGACCATTTTGTTTAAACTAATAATGTCATTTCTTATCTTTTTCCTTTTTTCTGTCCATCTTTTGTCTCTGCAGGGAGGACATATAATGATCTGAACCAGTACCCTATCTTCCCCTGGGTCTTGACCAACTATGACTCAGAGGAGCTTGATCTCACTCTACCTGGAAACTTCAGAGACCTCTCAAAGGTTAGACACAAACATGTACTTTTTCCAATCAGTTACATGCGTCCTACTAAGAATACGCTATAAAGCCATGTATAAATACAGGTCAAGTACTACATATGCTGCACTAAGGCTTAGCAGGAATCCCTCCTTGTTGCATTTTTAGCAGTGAGAACAAAAGGAAGCCACGTAAACTCACTGTGGATGTAATTCCCTGCATTTCTGCCTCTGAAGGATCTGAAGGGACATGAGCCTGTTGAATTGTCAGAATCAGAATCAGGTTTAAAGCCAAATAGGTTTTCACATGCAGGATTTTGCTTTGGTATATAGCTGAGTAACAATAAACATAGGACGTGAAAATATCAAGATGGAAGCAGGCGCTGCAAGTCAAGAAGTGTAAATAGAAAATATGCATATACATATGAAAAAATATAACAATAAACAATATATACAATATGACAGTACAGTTTTCTGCAGGAATGTGCAAATGCATTGACCATTTTAAAGAATAGCACATGATATGCTCTCTGAAAAGAAAAGGAGACAACTGAACACATGGTTTCTCTCTATAATTGTTGACTTAAGCAGCTCATTCCTCTCTGTTTTCTTCCAGCCAATCGGTGCGCTGAATCCCAAGCGAGCAGCGTTTTACGCAGAACGTTACGAGACGTGGGACGATGACGGCACGCCTTCTCACCACTACACAACCCTGTACTCTACCGCTCATTCAACACTCATGTGGATGCTCAGAATAGTAAGAACCTGCTTTGCACACATACAAACTTCAACCTTCAGCTGTTGTGAACGCACACCAGAGACCCAAGGCTTCTTCTCAAATGGATTTGTCTCTTCTTTTGCCTGTAGGAGCCCTTCACCACATTTTTCCTCAACGCTAACGACAGCAAGTTTGACCATCCAGAGAGAGCCTTCTCTGGCATCGGCTGCTCGTGGAGGAACTGTCAGAGGGACACGGCTGATGTCAAGGTACAGTGACTACTCCTGCTGAGCCGAGGGAGAACATCCTACTGCAGTGACAAGCACAAAAAGTAGTGTGATTTTCAGCGAAAAAATAGGTTTAAAAACCATATGTTGCTTGTCACACCATTTCAATTTGATGATCTATGAATGCCCAAAGAGCGTCAGTAATTGCAGTTCATCTGAAGTATCAGGTATAGCTGAAAGTAATGTAAGTTCTGGATGGTATGATTCAGATATTGGTGAAAACAACTGCAGTTGGCACCTTTTTATATCGTTGCAGATTTTGTAAAATCAATCCTTTGAGAGAGTTAATAATCGACATGTTTCTGTTGTGTCCATTAGGAGCTGATCCCAGAGTTCTACTATTTGCCTGAGATGTTCGTCAACAGTAACGAATACGAGCTCGGGGTGCGTGATGATGGAGTCCCTGTGTGTGATGTGGAGCTTCCTGCCTGGGCCAAGAAGCCTGAAGACTTTGTCCGCATTAACCGGATGGTGAGAGGCACAGTCAGTCTTTTCTGAAATAAAAAAATAAACGCTGAACATATCCTTGACTCTCGCTCTTTCCTCCTCTCTCTACACCTCTTCCTTTGACCAGGCTCTGGAAAGCGAGTTTGTGTCGTGCCAGCTTCACCAGTGGATTGACCTCATATTTGGCTACAAGCAGCGAGGGCCTGAAGCTGTCCGAGCTCTCAATGTGTTCAACTTCCTGTCCTATGAGGGAGCAGTCAACCTAGACAATCTAGATGCTGCGCAACGAGAGGTCTGGTTCTGTGACAACACACCGCTCCTGTTTGACTCACTCATTCACTATTACATTGCAAAAATCTCCCCCATTTCTTTTTATGGCTGAAATTCTTTTTTAATCCTAGGATTGATTCAAAGTACATAGAGTACATGCATGTAGTTCTGGAAGCACAAAGCCACATGTGAACATTTAGGTCAAGTAAACAAAGAAAAGGGGAAGGTATATGGGTATATGTCAAGACTTGTTTTTATGTTTCTCATAAATGCGTAACCGTCTCCTACGTCAACCTCATCTCTGTCTCTCTGAATGTAGGTGATTGAGACCCAGATTCAAGCTTGCGGTCAGGTCCCCTCCCAGCTGCTGATCGAGCCACACCCACCTCGCTCCTCCGCCATGCACCTGGTGAGAATACCTCGACAGCCTCAGCAAATCGTAGTATTCTCTCTGTATATGCTTGTAAAGACAACACGTCAACTGTGCTCTCACGTTAGAGCCTAAGCTGCAGACCCAGTGAACTACAAACAGAAATATACATGTTTATTTTTTGCATGTTTCAGTCAGTGTGGTTGAGAGGTTGTTACTGAAAAATGTTCACTTTGGGAATAGAGAGTTTTTCCAAAGGTTGAAAGGTGCTGAACTTTCATCCTATTTCACAGCACATTTCAGCCCTGTTTAATTTTAGTCCACTGATATGAATGGCTTCATTACCAAGGTGGATTTGTAGGATTTTATTACATACAAGTGTATGTAATGATGATTTTTCAAAGCAAGTTCTGCCCTGGTTTTAGCCTCTCTGTCCTCCCTGCTACCCTCAGCAGCACGAGGCTTCAGTGTCTCTACATCAGAGCCATCCATTTCAACCCAAACCTGTCAGTCCTGAACCCCGACCAGCCAGTGCCTCCACCTCCTCTCCTTGGCCTAGAGCCACCCTCAGTGTGTGTACCTGCTCTGACCCTGTGCTCCCACTAATATACCTTTTCCCTTCCCTCCCTCTGTCCCATCTGTTCTGTCTCTCCCTCTACCTCCGTCTCCATTCCCCCGCCCCTCCTCTCTCCCCCGACCTCCCCTCCTCGCTCTGCCCTTCTCTCTCTCTCTTCCTCTTCCTCTCGGTCCCTCTCTCTTTCTCTGTCTGTCTCACCAGTGTTTCCTTCCCCAGAGCCCTCTGATGTTTAAGGATCAGATGCAGCAGGACGTCATCATGGTGCTCAAGTTTCCCTCCAACTCCCCCGTCACTCACGTCGCGGCCAACACGCTCCCCCACCTCAGCATACCAGCAGCCGTCACCGTCACATGTAGCCGGCTGTTTGCCGTCAACCGCTGGCACAACACAGTCGGTGAGTGAGAGTGTCTCGAGGGGAACAATAACAAAATTCATCTAAACATGGAAATAAAAATCAAGAATAGTCACATATTATAGTTACACCACTATGAAGGATGGAGCATGACATTACATTATCTGAACAGTTCACAGTATTGTTATATTGGCTTTTATCTGTGTATTTGTAGACACATTCTTCTTAATATACTGTACCTACCAACAATATGTTGCAAACTTTACATCACTTGTTTCGCCTATTCAGGAGATCATGTGATTAGATTTTTCTGAAACTCTACTATTAAAATAATAATAATACAGTAACATACAGAGTTCATAATAGAGCTGAAATGATTAGTCAAGTAATTAATCAATATATTAATATATGTAATTAATAAAATAAAAAGTATTATCTGTAGCTACATATACACTTAAGACTAACTTCTGGAAGCCTGTGATGCTTATAAGCTCAGTGAGGTGTTAGTTCATTTCAGTGGTAGTTATTGAGCCCATAGTTTTTGGTTTTGTTGTTTTGGACCATATTATATTTGTGTTTACTCTTGTTTTGTCCACACACTGGATGTTGACATAGAAATATTTGTTCATTAAAGCCTCAATTAACCCCATTAATGACCTGATTAGCACAGCAGGCTAGGTGTCATTAATCCTGGTGATGTGATTATCGAGGGTCATGAGGCAGTTGAAGTGACGTTTGTTATCGATTGCTACATCAGGGGCTTATTTTTTTTTAACATGAGCCTGCATCAGAGCTTTCCTTAGAGCACTCGACTGGGGTGATTATATGAGAGGTCGGAGGTTAGCATTTATCCTTCACTGTTTTATGACGTGTGTATGTACATGTGTGTGTAATGTTTGACCTTTAAAACCCTTCAGGCCTCCGTGGAGCTCCAGGATATTCCCTAGAGCAGGCTCATCATCTACCCATCGAGATGGACCCTCTCATAGGTCAGTGCACGGAAACCTTCACTTAAGATAATGATGAACATGAATGTGTGAAATAATGAAGGCAGCCAGGTCACTGAAGTCAGTGTATCCCATGATTCACTGGGGATTTATGTACATGTATTGCTGAGACTGCAGGCTGCAAAATCTACAGTGTTGTCGACACTTTTAGCACTTTTTGACCTGAGTGACGAACGATCAGCAAAGCTTATAGTTTGTTAGATAGCTTGTTAACCATGTTGCCCTCATTAACCCGCGATCATTTCTCCCATGTAGCAAACAACTCAGGCGTGAACAAGCGTCAGATCACTGACCTGGTGGACCAGAGCATCCAGATCAACACACACTGTTTTGTTGTTACTGCCGACAACCGCTACATCCTGGTCTGCGGCTTCTGGGACAAGAGCTTCCGTGTTTACTCCACTGAAACAGGTAGGTTGTGTATTATTTGTTTAGCATAAAGTACAGTAGATATTTATTCATAAAGATGCAGTTTGTGATTCAGTCAGACTCATTGCATTTTTGTTTAGATTTTCTTTTAAATTTAGATTTGGAAAGCTCGTTTTTTACATATGTTCCTGGCCATACACTACATTGCTGTATTGCCTGATCCAGAGATTTAAATATTTGACCTGTAGTTACTAACCTGCTTCTTTAGCCTTTGTATTTTAACACTGAAAGTTATGCAACTGTGACCTGCAAAAGTATGAACAGAGGGCACACAGACTTATCCGTCTTCCTTCTTCCTCTCCACAGGAAAGCTGACCCAAATTGTTTTTGGCCACTGGGATGTCGTGACGTGTCTGGCCAGGTCAGAGTCATACATCGGAGGAGACTGCTATATCGTGTCAGGCTCCAGAGATGCCACTCTTCTGCTGTGGTACTGGAGTGGAAGACACCACATTATCGGGGACAACCCAAACAACAGTGAGTGGTGACGTGGTGGAAAAGTGTGAACATTTGCCTCTCTTTTTGTTCCTAGTTCAGAAAAATGCAAAGCTCCCACAGGAGTGGGACATTTCTAATTAGACATTTATGGAGCTATGTCTCTAACTTTGTCTTCTCTTCCAGGTGACTACCCTGCTCCCAGGGCAGTACTGACAGGGCACGACCACGAGGTGGTGTGTGTGTCTGTCTGTGCAGAGCTGGGATTGGTTATCAGTGGAGCTAAAGGTTTGTGGCTCTTCATATATCTGTCTGTGCCTAATTTTACATTCGGATTTATTAGATTTATTTGCACAGTGAATATTTGTAAATTAATACCAGAAAAAACTAAATGATAAAATATTAAAATGTCAAAACCCTCAAATGCATTTATCATGGAAATATAGCTTCATGAAGCCAGTGGACAAATTTAATGTCAGTCATTGTGGTCTGTCAAAACTGGAGAGACTGTACATGAGGTTAAAACTTACTTTTCTACTCATGATTGGATGAACTGTTTTGATTTCAAACTGCAAAATCATGGAGATGGTCCTGGAAATGTTAAATTTGTTTTAGAAGTTTGGCTGATTTTTTATTCCTGCCACACTAACTTCTAATGTCACCATCATCAAAGCTGTATATTAAAAAAAAATCACTATCTTGGTTTGGTATTGCTCCTCAGAGGGCCCATGCCTGGTCCACACTATCACAGGGGACTTGCTTAGGGCCCTGGAGGGGCCAGAGCTATGTCAGCGGCCCCGCCTCATCTCAGTGTCCAGCGAGGGCCACTGCATCATCTACTATGAGAGAGGCCGCTTCTGCAACTTCAGCATAAATGGAAAACTGCTGGCACAAATGGAGGTCAACGATTCCACACGGGTGAGGCTTCTGCGAAAGCACAGCAATAATCTTTTTGGTCTATATCTATGCATGAATACTGTCCTTGATTACTCAGAAACAATGCTCTCTTTCTCCTCTTTTTCTCTATCCAGGCAATCCTGTTGAGTAGCGATGGGCAGAACTTGGTGACAGGAGGCGATAACGGGGTGGTGGAGGTGTGGCAGGCGTGCGACTTCAAACAGCTTTACATCTACCCGGGCTGTGACGCAGGCATCCGTGCCATGGACCTCTCACATGACCAGAGGTAAAACAGAGCGACTCTGACAGACAGCGTCAGCCAAATTTAGAGCCATGTTTAAGGACTATCATTGTTGGGGGAAACTGGGTCACCTCAGAAGGGACAGCAGAGAGTACTGAGCCATCAGTAATGGGCCTGTTATTTCTCCCAAACCTCAAATGATGAAGAAATAGTTTTCCAATGTGTATGTGTACAGTTTGATTTACAGATGTGACTTTCTCTGTGTCTGCCCTCAGGACTCTGATCACTGGCATGGCGTCTGGCAGCATTGTGGCGTTCAACATAGACTTCAACCGCTGGCACTACGAGCACCAGAACAGGTACTGAGGTGGACAGCGTGAGGAAGAGGAGGATGGAGAGAGGAGAGACCAACAAGAGGGAGAGGAGGTGATGCGTTCTGCTGTTTATCTGCAACGCGGGGGAAACCACAGGTACCGAGGGGAAGGAAAAACAAGTACCGGACCTTAGGCTCTATTCCCTTGTGAAGTTTACTTGATTTGAGGATGCAGCAGCGCTGGTGGAAATAACTTCCTCTGTGCACACGTGTACGTACACACACACGTGTAACCACAGACACATAATACCCCGAAGATACACACCAAATCCTGCTAATAAAATAGACAGACTGCAGAATGGAGATAAAGAGCAAGTCAAGCAGACCTTGTAGAGGTCGATCATACCCGTACCACTCACAGGACTGGTTGCAGTTGCCATTCCTGGTACGCTTAATGCTTCACAGACAAAGAACCTAAGTTTTGTTTTCCCTTATATTTTTCTTCTTTATCGGTTTTGTTCCCTACTTTTCATTTGAGGGGAGTTCAGTCTGGGAATCATTTTGGGTGGACTATAAATTAAGACTCCTTCAATGTGTCTAAACTGATTAGAAATGGTCAGAAATGAACCAGCCCCACCCACTGTTCAAAAACCGGTGCTATTGGCTTGATCTTAAATTCTCCCTCAAAAAATTGCCTGGGGTTATAATTTTATTTAATTTTATCTGGTTTTATTTTATTTTATAATGTTCATTTTGTTTCCTTTTACCTGCAGCAGGGTTAGATCTGATTTTTATGTAAATAAGGCTCTGCTTCCGTCAGAGTCTACACGTGTTCTTTCACTACACAAACAGCGCTTATCACCTTTAATTTATTAATGACTTGCTGTATGTAAAATATTGTGTAATAATTATTATAATGTTGACAAGACTGATGGTAATAACGGCGGTGTCAAGGATGGTGATAATTTTGCCGGAGATGGTAACGATAAAGAGATCTTGCCAGTGCCACCAAGGATGACAACCACAAGACTGACATGATTTCCTTTGTATATTTGGTGATTGTTTTGTCAAATATGTACATATAGTCTTGGTTCAGGCTTGGTGGGAGACTTAATCAGCTGAATAAGACTGAAAGCGCAAAGGAAAACCTTCACTTACCCACATTTGTTGATTATTTAAAAAAAGAGAATCAAATCAATGTAAAAGTTTGTTTTGTATTTGCACTTTGCACCAATCACATATCATTATTTATTAGCTTGGTTCTTTCTGGTCGGCTGCCATTTTGTTTAGGTCCATTTTCCCGACGGGATTATTTGTGCATTGATGTTTGTATTTAAAAACGTTGAGCTCATGTGTGATTATTAGGTTTTACAACCTCACAGTTGTAAGCAATATCATGATTCTGTAGCTGATAGAGGCGGGAAGGAGGGAGGAGAGGGGATGAAATGTGAGATGTACTGTATGTGTGAAGCCATCTTGATCAAATGCGCACATGCACATACTCTATCGACAGGTTCAACTTACGTATCCAAAAAAAAGGTTAAATATTTTTGGATCTATGAAACCCTAAAAACTATTGTATTCATGTTTTATTGCAAAGATGTAAAATATGACATGTGTGAGTTGAAAAAAAAATCATGATAAGAAAAATAAAATATGCAAAGAATTTCATGACTTGACTTTTCATTGGTCACATATTCTACACTAAAGGTTTATTTTGCTTTTTCTTCATGACAGTCATGCTGCAGACAGAGTGAGACATCAAGGAAGTCTTGTTGTAGCATTCACGAGACACCAGCTGAAAAATACGTCGTCCTTCCTCAAATGAATTCAAGACTCTTAAGTTAAAATGTATTTTAAACACACTTGACTACATTGTGCAACTACTGTCTTTGCTGTGATTTTCTAATACGAAGGAATGCATGTTTTAGGGGCTGGTCATCCTCCTATCTTGTTTTCTATTTAAATCCATTAAAACAGGTGAAGTCATGCCAAAGCTTCTTCTGCGAAGCTCCTTAAATGAAAACAGTGTAAAAATGTGTTTAAACTGTCTTTTCCAGGTGTGAATTTGGTTAATTGCATGTCACAAGTTGCTGTAGACTTGCTCTCAGCTGCTCGGGGTTTCAGCTAACAGGATATTAAAACACCTCATGCAGCAGACCCAGTAATCAGTTTGAGCTAAAAATAGAAATACATCCCTCTAACAAGCAATAAAAAAGAGATAACACAAGTTCAATTTGTAAGAGAGGAAGAAATCATTAGTGGTATTCGTTTAACCCAAATGGGCTGTCACAAGGTATAAAGTAAATCATGCAAGGTAATGTATCCATGTAAGTATAAAGACACAGGTCATCCAAGTTGAAAAAGAAAATAATTTTAATCAGTTTCGTACATTTACTGAATGATTTCTCTGTGTTCAATCTGAACAGTATTGTGTTAACATCACCAGACTAAAACAATGATTTCACTTTTTGCTTAACTTAAAAAAAAAACTTAAAACTTGCATCTTGTGTGCTACATTGAACCAAAAGGTTCTGGACAAATAAACTCTTGACTGGTGTGCATACAGATTCATCCACAGCTGAAATAATGAATCCATTTTTAGTGGTTACACTCTAACTCTCTACTTTCTAAGTTTAGGGATGTAACTAGAAAAAGATGATGTTCTCTGCTTACATCTGGGAATACATTTTTTTGTGTGTGCTTTTACTTCCATCCAAAGTATGTATGTACATGTACAGTCTAGTAATTTACTGCTTTAATTCTCGGATTATACTGCATTACTACATCATCAATCCTCCAAAGCATTTGGCTGAAATTTACAACCATTAATGATCTCATCTATAATGGGAGCAGCTCAGGAGATGGAGCGGGTTGTCTACTGATCACAGGATTGGCAGTTCGAAGTGTCCTTGGGCAAGACATCGGGTTGATGCACAAGCCAGTGCATTCCTGATTGCTGGTCCCAAGCCTGGATAAATAGGGAGGGTTGCATCAGGAAGGGCATCCAACATAAAAAGCCTATGCCCAAATCAAATATGCAGATCATAAAAAATCAGATTTCCATGCATGGAGGGTTTGCCAGCGAGATGGAAACAGCAGTCAAAAAAGAAGAAAGAAAAGTGTTGTCCATATTCTTCCTCATAGAGACTGTAAGTAAATATGGAACAGAGAGAGTGTTTTTCCTATGTTTTGATTTTTTTTAGTAGTTTGTTATTCCATGTGCCAATTTTCATGTGTAAAGCTTTCCAGCAGATTTTGCTTGAGGGAGCCAAAGAGTTTGGCTGATACAGTACGATCACCTGGAATGCACAGATGAGTGTGAGAACAAAGAGGATTTGTCAAGAAGAACACAGACAGATCTGACTCCTTGTATTGGCCTTGTAGTCACCATCACTGCTCTCTGAGCCTTCATCTCTTCTTGAATTGAAAAAAGTGTGACAAAGATGAATGAACCTTTTTCAAATCATTTGCTCTGAATGTGTGGTGTATTTTTGTTGCCATGTCAAAGAAGCTCACAGTATTGAAATTAAAATGATGTATTTTGAGCAGAACCAACCATTACTGTAGCTTGATCCTGGAGTACCAGCATGGCTGACAGCTGCACACAGCCCTCATGCTTCAGTCACTATGGAGACTGTGATCAGACGCCACATGAGCTGACAGGCAAGAGAGGGTAATCCGTTACGCTGGTCTGCCTGTCTTTCAGGACCAGGATTTCATCTTGTTGTTCGGGTCACTTTTGACCTGCTCTGTCTGCAGCTGCAGTCAGAGGCTGGCTGCCTGTCAATAATCTAAGACACAACCCTCATTTCTTTCTCACCTTTACATCCACAGCAAGGTGTCTTGAACAATCTGCTTTTCTCCAGGAATCATGAAAAAAAAATTGTACAGTATGAGAAAAGTCTCCCAAAGCCTTATTGAACAACTGAGGCACAAGCATGCATTTCTGTACAAAGTAATTGTCTTTAATATTATTGTGATTCTGATTTTGCAATGTAGTCTACAGACATTATGAGACATGCTATACAAAGCATCACTTAAAAGCAATGTTATTTGTTCTACAGTAAATATGACAAGTACAGTGCATGAAGTGGATTCTGCAGAAACGAAGAGGAGAGATAATCGTTCTTCATTATGTTTTTTTCCTGCAGAGGGAAAGCAGTTTCTTCAGATTCATTTGTCTTAATTGATTAAATAAGCCACAGAAGGCTTCAGTCACTCTCACCCCTCAAGACCTCTTCATCACATTGTCAGCCATATTTCCCCTGTGCTTATGCACATTGCATGACAACACCACACTCTCTGGACCAATGGGATTAAAATATACATGCATGGAGTGTATGCAATGCTGGCTGAAGTGTTTTTGTGTTTGTATGTCACAGTGAGGAGTCGCTGGGTCTCTATGTGCTTTGTGCGTGTGCATGCTTGCTTATTGTTCCATGCACACATGAGTAAAAGCACTTGGACATTTTTGTCCATGTGTCCATGTGTTCTCCCTCCCATCTCCATCTCCCTCAGGTGGACAAGGAGGAGATGGTGGACCTCTGAGATGAGATGCTGCAGATCTCCATGTTGGTGAAGGAGCTCCCTCCCTCACTGCTGCAGTCGGGGACAGAGGAAGAGGAGGAGATGATGTTCTTCAGCCTGTGGAGGGAGATGATGAGCAGTGTCAGCAGGAACACCAGCAGGCCGAGGAAGAGCCACACGTAAACATAAATGTTGCCCGGACGTCCTGGTGACGAGGCAGCCGCCGACGTGGAAGCAGAGGTTGGGGAGAAACGCAGGAAGGTCCCATTGTCTGCTGAAGAGAGTCCGGTCTCATTATGGTCTACCAACAGGACGTCCATCCCTGACATCCTGGCTGATGTAGATATGAATGAGAGAAAAAGAAAGATGAGTGAAATTTATCATGAAACTGAAAAGCACTTAACTCCAACATTCATAATTTATTCTCTTTTTTTCCTGAAGCTGCCAGAGATTTGGTTTCTCCCTCCAGGACACTTCAATGTGTCAGATGCTTGCTGACACAAGAGCTTTCAGCTTTGGCTGAGATTAAGAGGAAGACAGAGAGCACTTCTGCAGTTCTGAGTCAGGGCCAACAATTAAGAGTCAGCCCCAGAACAGACTTCTATCAAACAATAGCTGCAAATAATAATAATTTCTTTTTGTCCTCTTGCTCCTGATTGAGAGTTTAGGAAAATAAAGAACCTACAAATTGACTGACAAAATACTCAACTATTATTGACAATAGAGAATCCTTCATTGCATTGCTCTAGATAGTCAACCTTACATCTGGCATTTAACTGCAAAATAAAACTTTTCAAGTCTAAGAAGATTATAACCTCCTGATAAGGAATTTGGGAAAAGATAATTGACATGTGTATGAAGTACCCATAATGATGTAATATACAAGTACTGTAAGTATAAAAAGGTATATTGCACTATAAACAGAAATCTCTCTGTCCTACAGAATTGTTGCATGATCACTTAAAGTTTGTACAAAGAGAAAAGTATCATTTTAAAGGATGAATTTCTAGTCACAAATAATACAAAAAATCCTATGGATGCTGGTGTGTCTTCAAATATGACTGATGTGTTCGTTCATTATTTGCATGGTAAAATCAGGGAGCTCCACAGATTGAGGGAGCTTCAGACTGACCAGAGAGGAGGAACAGCAGGGGGAGTGCTTGTCTCATTGAATACTCTTTGAGAAGGCTTGGAGCCTGGAGCTGCCTATGCTCATAAATGAAGGCATCCTTATCTGATGAAATTAAACTCCTCATAATCAGCTTTCACAAAGACAGCTGAGAGCCAACCCTCCTCCACTGCATATTAAAGCTGCTAATAATGTTCCACCGCAAATTACTGCACGGCACAAAACTGACTGGAAGACGTGTCTGAGCATTGTCAAGTAGAAAAGGTCTTGGTGAGAAACAGAGGGAGGCTGTTTTGTATTTGGGGTTAGGCCAGCCTTGTGTCTTGACTTGATCTATGACAGTGGAGAAAGACACTTCAAAGGGAGGAATAACAGACCATGACCTGAATGAAAGCGAGAGGTCAGCACAGTCTTCATCTCACAGCTGTGCCTGTTCATTTCCCTCTTATCTGCCAGCTCTCTCCTACTTCCTCTCCATTTTATGGTTATGCATTTCAGCATGGACTCTATGTGTGCCTGGTCACATTATAGTCAGGAGAGTGGGGGCAAATATATTCATCGTGCCTCCTCCATGAGCTGCAATGACTGCATGTGTGGCCCAGAGTTAATCGACCAGTTTCAGTGTGAAGACTGGTTTAGAAAACAATAAATGCATATTAGAAAATTTAAAAAAATGTAATTGTAGTTTTAATTTGTGTAGATTCTTTCTGCAATTGACACCAGGAGAGACAGTTCAAATAAAATCAACCACAGTTTAAAACTTTTGTAAACACTATAAACACAACAATAATACTGTGAAGAGTTTACATGCAGATTTGGGATGTGTGCTTGACATAGCACTGATTAACACAAACAATTCACAATAAAGTAAAAGTGTCATTAACCAGGGTTCCCTCACAACCTGGAAAACCTGGAAAACGATGACCAATTGTCCAGTCATTGAAAACACATTGAGAATGAGAGGAAAAGAAAAATGTTATGGAAAATTATTTCAACTTAAGCTGAGAATTAACTTTTTGTTATGTTCAGGATCAGGTTCTAACGGAAGTTTAAGGTCGAGTGTATTTTGAAAATGCTGCTTTTTTTTGTTATGTTGTTTCATGACCTTGAACGCACCTTCAAGTCACGTGACATGCCGGCTCAGGTAGGATGACGTTAAAACTTCAGTTTGACCAAAACTCCCAACAACGTGAGTTATTACCCTTCAAATATTAATATTGGTCATTGCTGACTGATACCTGGTAGTTTTTGATTAGGTTAATAGATTAATTAGTTTGCTTTCTATCCAATTCATTACAAACGTTTTAATTATGTTAATTTGGTTAGCATGTTAGCTTCAGTTGCTAAAGTGCTCGCAAGCTTGTGTCGCTGCAGATGTTTAAAGTTTGTGATTCAGATCTGGCCAGATGGTTTCAAATGTGTGTTTTCATTGTTGAGAGAGATGGATAATAGTGAATGAGAAGCCAATGAATCTCTGTGGGTCAAACACAGGCTAAATGCTGGATAACAGTAATTTTTAAAAAATTTTGTGATGGTAAAATAGACCATAACATGATATGAAATGTTTAACTTTTGCTCACAGTTGGCGTGATTAGCTTTGTTAAAGACTCCACTTAATATACAAAGTACGGTGTTGACTATAACTTTGAATCATATGTGTAAGTGTGTAAAGTTAAGTCTATGTTTGTCTGTAGGCAAAAGTGTAGGCTACTATTTGTGTTGTTGGTGCTCAGGCTATTTAGTTAGTTGTGTTCAGGTAGCAAAGGTTAAAGGTGCACTATGCTGGTTTTGTTGCTCACTGTTTGTGAACACACCTTTCACAGTTGGCCCTTTGTCCCCATCTCAACTAGCGAGAGAGAGAGGGACTGCACAACCCTGCATTACTGGATTTTGTGTGAATGCAGCCGAAACACACTTCATCCTGTCTGTGACTTCTCTGATCTCGTTGTATCTGTGTGTGTGTGTGTGTGTGATCCTACACTGGTCCTGACCTCTCACTCTGTATGTTGTTATCGACTGGGGGCCACACATCCACTGCCCAAAGGTTGATGACCAGAAATGTCCTGAACAGCAAAGTAACAAGAAAATGAGAACATACAGGCAGAGGTCAGGGTCTTTGTAGATACTTACACCCCCACACACATCTAGTGGGTCATGAGTGATGATTGGGAGGTTGGTTGTTTTTGTATGAGTCTGTACATTGTTTTTGAGAAAAAAAAGGCAAAGCCGTTGAGACAGAGCAGAGGGATATATTAGTGTATGGTGTGATCCCTGTCTGTCATAAAAGCTACATCATCACTCAAAACGTCCTGGAAAATGATCTCTAGAAAAGAGTAGGACCCCTGTTAATGGTCGTTTGAAGTCTATAAAGCCTGGTTTACTTAATATGTCCCAACTCCAGTGACCTATAAACAATGTTTTTTTTTGTATTTAGCGTGTTAAATTTAAGAACATTGATTTTTTTTGAGCTCATAATGTTATCAGTGACTTTGCTAGCATCATAAGAAATCTCTATGGTTGCTCTAACTTGCTACTTAGCTGAATTCTTTCTTTCTTTCTTTTATTATTTTCTGGAGCTTCTTACCACAAAGTTGTTATCAGAATAAACAGCTGGTTGGAGCTGACCGTTTGTGCCTGATTCATCACACAATGCTGCCGCGCAGGTGTAAAAATATGTTTCTAGTTGCATGTATATGTTTAATGTGTTTTTTGCACATTTGTAGAGAAAATCTAATTGAGTGTGGGCGCGGTGTGCACATGTCATTGTTTAGTGTTATTGTGTCCTGGGCATTTAGTATCATGAGAAATTTCTAGCAACACTGTTGAGGTTACAGTCCCATTTAAGAGCAATAGCAGAGCTGATGCACATGAGCGGAGTGTTGTCATTAATATGTTTTTGCACGGCTGACTCCTAGAATTGAATGTGTTGCACCAGTTTGGAACCAGCAGTTCATTCAGAGCATGCAACAAATGTCAATGTTGGCACAAAACTTTTCTTAATCGTCTGTTGAGTCATGTCGCTTTTGAAGTGTGACGCAAACCACTCTGTCCCCAGACTCTTTTCTTCCCAGTTTATTCGCTCCCTTTCATTCTCTTTCCCCCTTCTCTCCGTTTGTCTCTCTCTGGATGGTACAGTTGACAAGAACTCTGCTCTTTAATTTACAGCCCACTGTACCTTCGGGGAGATACGCAGCATAATGAGGAGGGACGAGTTTGGCTGCTCTCTCTTTCTATGATTGCTCTTTTGCCCCAACTCTGTTTTCTTTATCAAAGACTCCCAGCGGTCTTCCCAGCCGAATGAAAAACTGCCTCTTTTGTTGACTTACATTGTCTCTTTCTCTGCAGACGTGTTGAGTTGAAGTATTGAGATTCACTGCGCATACATTGCCCTTCCTCCTTCTGCTGTCTTCTAACAATTTTCCTTTTTTTCCCCCTCTTTTTGTCATCCTCACTTCATCAAATGAAACCCTCTGGTTTTCAGGTATATTAACATTTTCATTAGTGGAAAAAGGTCCACCTGTAATTTTATAACTCAAAATTCCACCTCAGTTTCACAATTTCAACTCAACATGTGTCCATCATCCATCATGTGCCTGTCAGAAATGCCCATGAACATGACACTCGCTCGCTGACTCTACACCTCGCTGCTCTTATTTCTTCTACCCCGACACCTTTTCTTCATCCTATCCCCTGTTCTTCTCCTGTCACTCCCTCCTACTCTTTCCTGCTCTGTATAGGTTTCTGTCGTTAATGATATGTTGTTTTGAAATCTATGATGAAGCTTGTTCATTGTGAGCTGAAGTGGCTGATAATTGGGCTTAATGATGCTTTTTGTATCCAGGCAACAAGGGACGTTCAGTTCTTTTTCAAGCTAATCTACTTTAAGAGGGCAGGCCATGCAGTCCCGCTGAGGCTGAAGAGGTCACATACGCACCCACCTACGTATAATAAATACCTGTAGTTATTTTACTTAGGAATAGCTACGAGCATAGTGCTGGGAACACCGAGGGCTAATTGGGAAAATTATGTGTCTTTATTGAGGAAAATTATATAATTTCTGAAAATGTCTTATGTCTTGTAGTGGGTAGTAAGTGGATCTGAGGTTATTTTCGCCTGTCGGCAGTCTTCTTCTCCTGGTGTTCACTTCTGCATTGTGGCAGCAAGGTGAGAAGTTAAACCACAGTAGGTCAGCACAAAAGTTTTTCAGGGGGTCATCATTTTTTCTGCAGTTATGTCTTGCTCGCAAGCTGCAGTCACCAGCTGATCCCCAGTTGTCCCAAAGACTGGTTTGACTTTGTCCAGTTCTTTGGTCAGCTGAGAGTGAGAGGGTAAACTGCTGGGCCTTAGAGATGAACTTGATTTTTTTGTGCATTTTGTGCCTCCCTTTTATCTCCCTCCCACTGAGCTGTAATCTCATGTGTTCTTGAGTCTCTGTCACAAGAGCCTGGCTTAATTTTAGCTGTTGCTTCACCCCAATGTTTTGTTTTGGGTTTTGGAGACCTTGGGTCCTCTTTAAAGACCCCAGAAGCATATTCAACATTGTTTTTAACAGCTTGTTACTACATGACTTTTCCTAATTTAACTGTGATTGCTAATAAACATGAACATACATCAAAGGTGCAAGTCCAGTTTGTGGCAAAAGGAAGGGTTACCAATTTCATACTTGAAAAGTGAAATTGAAAAACCTTACATATTGGGTTTTATTAAGGTTGGAAAAAAATTTGAAAAAAGCAATTTTCATCTTTTCCACTTCAGCAGTTGGGTCTGTGGGATCCCAAATAATGAGGGTCTGAGTAGGAGGTCCTGGTGGCTCAGAGACTCTGTGATTGTTCCTGTTTTAGACGTCAGCTGATGCTCTCGGTAGGTTCAAATCCACTCAGGTGAGATCTCAGCTGCAGATTTGGCTTTTTCAATGTCTGTCTATTTCAAATATAATCAAGTGTGATTGAAGAGTAAGTGGAAAAGTAGTGAGGATGATGGTGTTCATATTTCTTAATATTTCAGTTTCAGGTCTGGTTGAAGTAATTTAAAAAGGCTATTATATTTTGTAGAGCTGTCCTGTCCTTTTAATGAGAATTTTATTTTCTCTAAATCTAAATGTGCCATCCCTTCTCTCATCCAGTTTGCATGAGTAGGGGCTGTTGCCTGCTTCCAGTTGAGTATTAATCTATGTGCCAGCAGACTGATAAATGTTATGACATGGTACTCTGATCTAGTTTTCCCCACATTAGGATCTATAACACCAAAAACAGCCATTAGATGGGTCTAAATCAACATGTGTATTGAACACCTCAGACAAAGTCTAAAAAGTAGTTCCTCAGTAGTCGAACAACTTATGGCAGCTCCAGAACATTTGTGTCACAATATCTGCCTCAAAACTGAACATGTGTTAATATATTGTTTCATTTTCACTCCATTTAAGCCCTTAATTTCAGGAGGCACATTTTTACCCCTTTCCATCTTCTGTGTACCTCTGCAGTCAGAGAGAGATTATTGCACAGGTACATCACAAGGGTATTGCTATCCACAAACAGAGCCTGAGGTTCTTTGACTTTCATTTACTTGACTTACATCTCTGTCCTTCTTTGACAACTTCACATTGACAAGTCTCTTCCTCTCACTCCCATTCAGGGCCATGTGGAGTTCAGGCATTTTGAGATTCTCTGCCTTTCAGCATCCTTCTTCTCCTGTTTCCTCGTGGGCCAGGAGCTCATCAATGCGTTCTTGCAGAAGTGCTCTGCACTTTTCACTGAGCTCTGACGTTTCTCTTATTATGTACAGTATTTCAGCTTTTTCAAAGACAGCATTGCCCTCTCAGCTATGTCAAGAGCTTTTCATGTTAATGTCTAATGTTTTTCTTCTCTGTGTCCTTGGTTGGTCCTTGCTCTCTCCTGTTTACTTCAAACCGGGCTGCCTCTCTTCATGAGTTCCACAGCTTTCTTCTCCCTGTCTTCCGCCTTCGCTTGTTTGGTCTTGACTTGAGCATATGTTTGTCCACCACCAGTCTGTATCTATAGACGGTGAGCCTTGACTCCCAAAGCTCCCTTTTGTCAAACTCCTTCCTGAGCCACACAATCTCTGCAAGTCACTCCGCAAACAATCTCATCCTCTGCTGGTTGAGTGCGATCGGCAAAACTCCTCCTGAGACATTGTGCCGTGAAGCTTCCTCTGCTCCACTTACTTAGTATGTTTCTCACCCTCCACCCTCCTTCATTTTCTCTTCCTCTCCTTATAATCTTCCTCGCTGTCAGTGAAGCCAATGTATATTTGGCACAGTTTGTCTTGTCTAATGTGTCCACATAAACATCCTGTGCTCTTGTTGTCTACAGTGTATTTTGCAGTTTTATCATCTAATATGTACTTGTATAAAATATTTTGTACAGTGCATATTTTTATGTGCATACTTGGTTTTAATACTGCCTGACATTAGTTTTATTTAAATCGGGGATGGAGATTGTCAGTGGATTGTTGGAGTTTGGGGGCTAATAGCCAAGAAGCTGAAACCTCATTCAGAAGGAGAATTTGTGAAAGAGTGCTTTGTTGCCACTGCAGAGCTGCTTGCAACAGACAAAGCAAAATTGTCAGTTTTTCTCAAAGAAATCACGGAGATGAAGGGAAAACCTGTCGTAGACGTCATTGATAGCTTGTGGCTTTGTGATTTGGCCTTCATGGTGGACATTATCAGGTAACCCTCAGAGCTCCGAGGTCCCGACTAGCTTCTCAGCACTCTGCTTTCAAATGTAAAATCATTTAAAGCAAATTTAAAGCTGCAACTGCAAAGGGCTCCAAAATTCACCAACTGGTTTGGCTGAGATAACCCTTAATTCACAGAAATAGATGTAAAAATATTCTGTTATACTGAATATTCTGAATACGCTGTTTTCCCCACTGTACATTAGTAACATATTGTGCTTGGTAAAGAGCTATCTTGCTACCTACCCTAACAATCAACTAAACTATGCCAGGTTATTATTATTTTTATGCTCGATATCTAAAGTTGAATGTGAATGCTTTCACAATGCATTCAGCTGAATGCTTTAAACCGCACTCTGCCAATGTCACTTTTACAATTCTGTGTGGGAGGTCACTCTCTTGGTCTTTATAAATGCATGGACAGTTTGACAGGGACACATGGCCAGTCCGACTGCCAATTAAAGAACATAGAAACTTGGAGGGGGTCTGACTTGTTTGCTGCCATATTAATGTTCTAAATCTCATATATAGAACCTTTAACTTCCCAGAGACACATTCTGTTGTCTGTTCAGTTCTGGTGTTATGTAGCTCTTCACTTCATGAATAATGGACAAGATCCACATGTGGCAAAATGTCATGGCATTTGGACCGTATTCTTTTGTGAGTGTTTTGTGTGTGTGTGTGTGTGTGTGTGTGTGTGCATACTTTCTGACACTGTGTTCATACCACATGCCTGAACAAACTAAGACAAGCTGAGCCAGTGGCAGAAATATATTTCACATGTATGTACATAGCGAAAATACAAAAGATTTTCACACATCCTGTATGCAGACAGACTCATACAGTCTCAACTCAGACAACAGATTGCCAGGAGATAAAAGTGGCCTGAATTTCAAACACGCTAAATATCTCATACTCTGAGCCAGATCAGCTGAAAACAGACCTGGGGCTCAACCACATGAAATCCAAATCTCCTCTGCAGCCCCAAATACCACAGATAACCCAACGGAGGGGTCAGAGATATGCAGGAATGATGAAAGTATGAAGAAAGAGAAGTTTTGAAATGCGTCACAAGCTCTTAAGCATTTTCCCACTATTTTCTAGCGAGACACCAAACAGTCTATTTCTCTCCAGTTTGGATTGTTGTTGAATTAACCAAATCTCGTATCCTGTTATAGGTCATTTTATATCCAGATAACAGTACATATCATGATATAGCAAATTTTCTGTAAAAAAAGTAGTTTATATAAAATGGACACGGAAAGGCCCATTTCTTATTGCATTTTGAATTATATACTTGACAAATAATAGATACAAATAATAGCTTTGGAACCTTTGTGCAAATTTACATTACCCATGCAACAAAATATAATATATGAATGTTTAAAATATACAAAGGTAAGTAGACAACACTTTTAAACTGTAGTTGCAAGCAAAATGAATATAGGCTTAAGATGTGAATATGATCAAAAATATCAAAACCAAACATATAATACTCTTTAACAGTTGATGTAGAAGAAAAAAACATATATATAGGCCTAACATAAATATTATGTACAATGTTGTTTTGTCTCCTAAGTAAATAACAAATGCCAAGAAATGACAGGCAAGACTCCAAATTTAGAATGAGCAGTGGAAATTAAATATATCTGCAAAACAATAAACTAATGTTTTTATTCATTCTCTTTACATTTGAATGACAAAATCTCACCGTGCACCTGAGTGCACTCAAAGCTACACCAGGGGTCGGCCACCATTGTTTAACCGTCAACCGTCTGATTCTCTCAGATATTCAGTGCATGAAAGTAAGGATTTCAAAAAGCCAAATGGAAATGAGTTTTCAAAGGTGCAGCAAAGGGCTTATTATACCTGACAGAAAGGTGACATGAGTTTAAACCTTAGAAACTGTTATGATTATGAATAGGAAATATTGGAAGTTTTTTTTTTTTTTTTTTTGTCAGTGGCCAGTGTCGATAATGAGCTCTTTTGCTTTGATGTCTGAGTGTGTGTGTGTGTGTGTGTTTGTGCTTGTTACTCCATCCCTGTGGTGAAGTGTGTTTTTACACCTCGTTCTCATATCTCTTAATTACTCCTGATACTTCTGAAAGCACTTGCCAATAAATTCGATATCGTTTGTCTGCGTGCAACACTCTGTTCATCATCATCAACGGAGTGAGTCACGCATCTTTTTTAAACACAAACAAACTGTGTTCTTGTTCTCATTGCCCTGAAAACTTTTTGCACCCGCCTCCTTTTTCTCTCTATCTGGGGGTACAATTGCTTCACTCATCACTCACTCCTTCCCTCTTTTTCTCAACTGCCACACAGGAAGCCCGCGTACCCCCCCCCACGTTTATCCTATCCAGCAAGTCTCACTTCTCTTCCTTCATTTTACTGTTTCATCTTCCCTTTCTGTCTTCTCTGCAAGAGTGTTTGTTCTCTCACTTATGCTCTGCAGTGTACTGAATAAAGTTGCTGGCAACTAAAAGAGAGACAGATGCATTTGAGGTGAATAATGGCTCTTTGTATCCTCTCTTACAGATCAGATTAACACCATCCTCTGCTGTGTCTCCCTCTTAAAAACAATTTGAAAACATTTAAATTAAAAAAAGCAGCATGAAGCATCAGCAGCACATATATAATTGTTGTAAGAAAGGAATAGTTACAGACCTTTTTGTGTGTGAGGCAGCGGCTCCTCGCTTGCGTTCACATTGTGCAGAAATCCATCCCGTTGTGTTTGGTCTCTCAGCCGAGCAAACCAGATCTGTTGCCCCTGAGATCTTCCCTCTGAGCCTGTCCTCCTCTCTCTCTCTCTCTCTCTCTCTCTCTCTCTCTCTCTCTCTCTCTCTCTGTATCATTCAATGTGACACACACACAACACAAGCACTCCAGCTGGAGTAGACACTGTCAGACGTGCATCCTCTCTATGAATGGACTCGCATTCAAAAGGGAACGTGCACACACAAGGTCTGTAACTGAGAGGCTGCGACTAATGAATGATACTGATGTTTTTGCTTATTTGAGAAGTGGTGAAGAGCAAAGAAGAGAGAGTGTAGTGCTCACTCTAATCCCATCTCCTCCCTCTCTCTCTGCCCTCCCACTTTTCTCTCTTCTGCTCATCACCTTTCAATAATGATCGCATTAACGGTCAAATCTATTCTGTCTTTTGTACTCTCATTTTCACTGAGCACATATTCCTCATAGTTAACAAGCTGTTCAATAGTTAGTTGGGGCAGACAAATAGCTAGATCCATGCAGTCAGATAAATGATTTGATAATTGACCGGCAAATCAATATTTGTCACTACACGCGCACCCTCCCACACACAGTCAACCCTTTGTTTTGGTTCTCATCTCTCTAGTGTTTATGTGCGGCCTTGTTCTCTGCTCTCAGCAAACTGCGTCAGTAGGCTGCATCCAGTGGTGAGCAATAACCCGGCTGCCATTGTGCTGGCAGACCGAACTGCTCAGATGAGACCCCAGACTGGCAGATGAATGAGAAAAGGGCGGCCCGAGAAGAAAGAAGCTGCCTTTAACACCTTTCAATTTCTCAGTGCTGCTCTCCTCCGCGTCTCTTCAACTTGTATTATCACCTCCATCTCTTTCTCTCCCCCTCGTCCCCCCTTCAAACAGTGCATCCGTCTGTTAACAGAGCAGCACATCTGTTCTATAAAAGTGGACAAATCGAAAAATTGAACACATGCTGAGGCAAATTACATATGAAATGAGCGTTTCTCCCAAAAAGATAAAAGATGTCTGAATCACAAAATAGTAGATGTTTCTATTCTTGAAAACTAATCTGTTGGACTCCTTAAAGGGTCAGTTTACCCAAATGATTTAAAAATATATAATTTCTCACTAACCTCTACAAGTATCTAGAAATGCAGATCATTTGTGATTTTTTTAGACAGGTGTTGTCATTTGCCAATCTGCCATCTGCCAATACAATGGAGGTGGAATTTGTGGCACTGACAGCACTGATTATATCTAAATAAGACTGGTGGCTCTGTTAGGCTGTAATTAGGCACAGTGGTACTTTGAGCTGAACGCCGACATGCTCACAATGATGCTAGCATGTTGATGTTTATCAGGCATAATGTTTACCATCATAGTTTAGCATGTTAGCATGTGATAAACACAAAGTACAGCCGAGGCTGATGGGAATGTGTTTAGCTTTGCAGGCACTGGTATGTGGTATTACCAGAATTCAACCTCTTTGTACCTTGAATGTCTGCTGCATATTTCATGGCAGTCCATCTTGTAATTCTCAACATATTTTATTCTAAACCACAAATGCCAGCCAGCTGCTGACACTCGAGAAAAAGTGAGAGGATCAACAGTCAAAATCATTGGATTCATGCTTCGACCATTAAATCTATGTTCAGACTTCAGTTTGGATGAAAATGGTAGACCCAGATCAACTGACAGGCTGACAGAGCATCCTTAGAGCTGTGCTGCTAGCATGACTGAAAAATTCAACAGCCCGATCTCTTTCCAGAAACAGTGCTCATGTTCACAGAAAACACTGACAGTTTTCATAATGACTGTTTCTTTGGTAGAAAGTAGTGAATGTTGTGAAATTATGTTTTTGTAATTTGGGTGAACCAACCCTTTGGAGTGCTTCACTTTGATTGGAGAAATGATTGCAAGAGTATGTAGCTCATTTTTGGAATCAAACACTCCAAATAAGTTTCAGTTGCTTTTGATCTAAAATAAATTTTGCGCGTGACCCTGAATCTCAAATATGAGCTTGTTAGCACCTTACTGATATTCATGAAGATGTTAATTGTGAGGCAGATGACACCTGTCCCTGCTCTGTGGAGGGGAAAAGGCGCCTCCTCTTCCACAGATGCCTCTGTCTGCCACCATCTGCCCGCTGACACAGGCACCAGAGGGGAATAGCAGCAGTGGAGAACAGAGAGAGTGGAGATGAGAGGAAGATGACTTTATTTTCTCATCCAAATCCAGCTTTCCGTAACATCACATGGCTGGCGTGCGTGTGTACTTCAGACAGAAGTGTGACAGCTATGTGAAGAGGCCTGGGATTCATCTCATATATCCGAATATTTTCTTAATTTGAACTTGCCAAAAGGAAAAGAGTGTTAATATTTTTAATGAGAAGCTCCAGGCAGTTTCGCTGGTGTTGACCGTGTTGAGGACAAACCAAGGACAGAGGAAAGGAACATTGCAACGTCATTTAATTATTACAATAATCATTTCCCCTGTCCTCCACTCTGCTAATCACACTCTGCAAATCCTTTTCTAAACCTATCACAAGGAATCGTTACACTCGCACAATTCCTTGTATTCCTAAAGAGGGAGTACGTTTGGCAAAGCTAATTATGTCTGTGTGCGTAGATGTGCTTGTCTCTGTGCAAACTCAAGTATTCTTGTGTGCGTTTGTGTTGCCCGTGTGTGTTTGTGTGTGACAGAGAGAGGACTGAAGGATGGAGATAAGAGCTTTGGCCTCGGCTGGCTTTTGTCACTAATCCCAGAAGGCGTGGCCGCCAATTCCGTGTCATTCCCTGATATTCCAGCCCGTTCTGACTCCATGCCATCCCAGTGCTGCCCTTGTGAGGACACCAGGCTCTGCACTGCATGATAATGAGGGGGAGACATGCAGCATTGAAGGGGCTGCAACTGCATGTGGGCTAAAGAGTGTGTGTGCGGGGATTTGACGAGCTCATTCTGCTAAACTCGTGGGAACAACTTTAAACTCTTAGATAACAGATGGGAAAGTGTCAAGATATTAGTTGCAAATATGTCAGAAGTTCAGTGTATTTCAGCTGCACTGCCAGATATGCTTTAAATATCTCTGGTAATCTGAACCAATTTGCAGAGCTCCCTACTGAGAAAGAGGCTCACAAAGGCAAAGACTCAAGACTTGAGCGCAGGAAAGCTTCTCTTGTCTTCTCTTTATTGCAGGAGAAAGCGTCTTTGCATTGCTAAGCTTGGAGAAAGTGTTAAAACATATTATGTCCGTGTTTCCAAGATGCAACGTTCAGTTTGGTTTTCAAAGATTTTGAAGATCAGACATCAGCCAATAAATATGCGCTGACTTCACTCCAGCTTTTCGTCTCATGGCGGTGTCATGCCAATCAAAATGAGCTGCACAGATCTGAGGCCGTGGAGCAGAGAAGACATACTGAGGCATAACAGTGACACCCTCACACGCACACATGCACACACACACACACACACACACACACATGCAGGGGAGCAGCCTGACAGGCGAGGTCTTGTCCAGAATAACAATGAGAGGAGGTGGAAAGATGATATCGGGACTGTATCAAAAACATCCCTCTATGAGTGGGCAAACGGGCAACAACACCCATGTACAAGAACACATGTTTGAGCAAGAAGTGAACTGAAACCTTTTGCCGCTGCTCTGCTAAAACCTTTACCACTAATAGTCTTGGCAATTTTGCCCAAACCCTCTGAAGGGTGCACTCTAAATTCATGAAAGAGGAGAAGAAAGGAAAAAATGTCCTCAAAGTCAGATTCATTTGAATATATGAATAATTTAGTGCACCGAAAGATTTGGGGCCCCTTAAATTGCAAATAAAAAAAAAAATGCCCTTACTCTTCAGACATTCATAATTTATATGTACCACGACTCAGGCAGGGAGATATTTGACGAACAAGTTCGCCATAGAAGGTATAGAGGATACAAGGACAAAAGCTACAATGCAACACTTTGTCTGTCAGCATAATTACTGAGCCATTTTATGTCTTTCTACATTTCAGTCAGTCGGTGACTTTTGCTTTCGCCCCCCTCTCTCTCTCTCTCTAACTGTCTGACTAAACTCAATAGTTAATGAATTGGAAAAAAGACAGTGGCAGACCCCAAAAAGTAAACAATTAAACTTTCATCAAAGGTTTTGTTGCATTCATTATCATCATTATAGTTATAACCACATGCTATGATAATGTTACCCACTGGTTAGAAATTGAACAGTCTGTGTGTGTGTGTGTATTATGGTATCCCGGTTTAAGCAGAATAATTATTCCTCCATCATAAGAAACAGACAATAAAGAGCTCTCAGTCTTGACATAACACCCCCTTACTCTCTCAGAGCTCATTTTCTTTTCATGCCCCTGGCTCATTACAATGATGGGCCTTTTAATGGAGGAGATTGGCATCAAATTTCCACATCATATTCCTTAACAAAAGGTCCTTTGATCCACAGGAGGATCATTTAATAAAGCATAATTATAATACAAAGACTGGGTGATGAATTTGACCTTCAGACAATGAGAATTATAGACATTTTAAACTTTTGTAGGTGTTGTGTTGGTGGAGTTTTGAGACTCTTGCCCTCCGCATATTAAATAATTTTGCAGTCTTTCTTTGCTGATGCCCCCGCAGTCTTTGACACAGACTTGATTTGCCCTTTATGATTCTGTCTCGTGTTGCTTTGAAAAATTCTATATCAGATTACTGACTGCAAGCCCTCTTTTAGACCCAATAAATGCCGCTAATTGGCCCTCAACCTAACCAAAATAGCCCAAATATCTGAAGAGTTTAAGATCTGTTCCTTGGGGCGTTTGCATTATTTTGTTTAGAGATGTCAACCAATCAGCATGCAATAGACTCCTCATGGGAACAGACATATCATACATTTACGAGAGACGCTTACGAGACTCATTTGATTAAATTTAGACTGAATCAGCATCAGTTAATGAGCTTCTTTTCCGGCAAAAGGTGATGTGAAAATCCCTGTTCAACACGGATAAACCTCAGTAGATTAGTTTGCCTTTTCTTCCTTTTATCCGCCAAGTTAGAAGCTTGTTTTTGAACTAACACTGAGAACATTTTCTGTGCTCAGGGTGAGAGACGATCTCCGCTGTGATCCTTCCCAACAGGGGTAACACCGCTGGATGAGGGTGCAGCTGAGAGATGAGATGCCTCCATCCTCGGCTGAGAGGATCCTCACGGATGGCTCGGTATTTTAGAGGTGATGCTCAAACCCCCAGCCCATCTGGCCCAAGCCTGTCACCAGCAATACATCAAGCTAATGAAATGGCAGCAGCCCAATGCTATCTGTCATAAGCAATCTGCATCTGCTTAGGGACTGAACGGAAATGAGGAAGAGGGATAAAAAGACAGAGGAAGTCAGGGAGACTTTGTGTCCCTTGAGTAGGTGCAGTGTTTGTGTGCTAGTGTGTGTGCATTTGTATATCCTGTGTGTGTGTGTGTGTGTGTGTGCGTGCGCTCAGCCCCTCCTCTCTGCACAATGTGAACAGATATCGATTCTATTTTGAGAGGAGAAAATAGCCACAGCAGGCCACCTTATCTCCCATCTCTACTGGACCAAATAGGTGAGGATATTTCATTGGTTCTGTGGTAGAACAAAGTTCCAATGCATCTTATCTGTCAGACACACTATTACTCACTGTACCCTTCGTTTTTTATATTTGTTGCAACTGGTATTGAAATCTATTTCAGCTCCACAAACTGTGAGATTTTATAAATAACCACACACAGTTGTGAAAATGTGCTCTGAACACCCGAAGAAAAAGATTCAGTAGTACTGAGGCAAATTACTTATTTATTATTGATTTTATCATCTTGAGTCACAATGTTTGCTCTGTAAATGCCAAGACTGATTCCAGACAATGTTGTTTTGCTATTAAAAATACATTTTCCAAGTGTAGATTTGCTATCATTTTAAGCTATTATTATGCTATTATTTAAGTGACCTTTTGTATTCTTTAAAAAAAACAAACAATAATAATAATAATTATATACTGTATATATATGTATATATATATTTTACAGTGTGTCTTTCACACACTGTAGCCTTTATTGTAATTTCACATCATTTAAATAACATTAAGTCTTTATTGATATCAAATCATACTCTCAGAATTGCATTATAGTATTACATACGCTCTTGATGGAATTATCATTATCATTGCTACATTAATTGAATTGAATTTTGTTCAGTGGTAGCAAACTAATAGAACATGGCGTCTATGTTTCAATAATTGTGTGACATGATAGCAGAAAAAGATAAAGCTGTTCCCTCTGTTGTGGCCTAACAGTTGTACTTATATACATTTTGGATCTGGAAACCATCATCTAGTAAAACCTTCAAACATGAAATGTTTAATCTGGCAACAATGCTGGTAAATGTTAGCACCTGGCATATGAAAATTTTATTCCACATTAGTGCTTCATGATAAAAAATGTGTCTCCTAATGTAGACAGCTCTTGATATTTGTTTTCCTGTTTTCATAAGATATTCCTTTGGTGTTTGGCAGGGAGGTTTCCTCAATGATGGGTTGAAACAGCTTATCTGGGTTAGAGTTAAGATGCATCTAAAATCCAACTGAATGATACAAAAAAGAAACAAATGTTAACATTTGATTTGAGGTGAAACACATTCTGGTTAAATGAGAAAGGTAGAACAATGATAAATACACCAATAACACACATACACAAAAAGTGAGTCCGAATTAGATGAGTGTGACATCAAATGCAGACTCAGGAAAGTGTAGCAGTGATGGTTGGCTGAAGGTTCAAAAACCAGCCTTGTGACCAAAAGGTTTCAAATTGCAATCTTTAATCCTCTGTTGCTCCACTGGAGCCGCTCAGCATCAGCAGCAGCATGACGAACCTGTGGTTAAAGCTCCTGGTCCCTCCCAAGTTCCCATACCTGATTCTGTAGTTACTGCCTGTAGTTCACGCTGTGACTAAGATGTAGTAATGTTTACAATTGTAACACTAATTTCAGGCGACTCTACATCTAAACAGCCACTTGGTCAGGCAAAAAAACCCAAACACATACTACTTTAATCAGTGAATATTTCACTGCTTTGCACCATCTCCATCCCTGAGGAGTTTGAGTGAGCAAAGGCTCTGTGGTAATTTTTAAAACGAGATCTATCCAGGTCACAGTGTCACAGGGTGGGTTTTAAATTTATCCAATCTCATTCCTGCTATTTGACTTCTTGAGGTTGTAGCCTCATGATTTGACTCTGCCTGTAAAATGTTTATTTGACATAGCATGTCAAAGGTTTGCATGATTTACTGCAGATGAAAAACATCTGACCTTTATTACTGAAGAGAAAGTCTGCCATCTGATGGACAGTGTAGGTCTTGCAGGCGCTCAGCAGGTTGCTATTCAGTCAGAGAAAACATGAAGCTTTGTATACAGACTTTAATCTTTTCTTTTATTGTCCAACATCTTTTTTTTTATTGTCCTCAAATGTCTTGTCTATTTTGCTCTTTTTTTAATTGAACTGTGTAAATCTGTCTCATCACGATGGCCATATTGCAACAACTAACTTGTGACTGGCTATATATTTTCTTTTAAAAGGAGATTACAGACTCCATCCTGCACCATCCTGTAATTCCCCCATCGAAGATACGAACAGACAAATCAGAGGAGCGATCAGAACCACCATGTAATCTTTACTCACAATGTAACTGGTGTGTGAGCAGGTCCACAGGAAGATATATCTCTGTGTTATTGATTGTGGATGTCAGCGTGCTATCCACTGTTGATCTTTGTTTTCTGTTGCCTTCCTGTGTTATCTGTACCCATCTTTGGGATAAATCATTGCCACTGATGGGAGATGCAACCACACAGCTTCTGTTGCAGCAACAGCACAGTACAGCAAATAATGCAGTTTACAGTTTAAACCCAGCTGAGGACAAAACTGGCAGGAAGCAGCATGCCTTTCATCCTCACTCACACTCCACCAAATTTTATGTTTTCGTTGTGCATGTAGAAAACAGGAGGAGTAACTGCGGTCAAGTGCAAGTTACTTAAAAGAAAAAATCCACTTTTGTGAGCATGAACAAATCCTAGTGAAATCTATGATTAACTGATCAAGTACAAATCTCGGATACAGGAGCAGCTCCCAATGAGTGGGCTCAGGCTCTAGATTTATGAGACATCAAAAAATATTTAAATAACACTACTACTACTAAAACAAGCAGCTGTCGCTACTTGGTTTTATAACGTTTTGTAGTTCTGGAGATATGAGAATAGAAACATCTAGACGAGAACCAGAGGAGGTGTGTAGTGACATTTATCAAATGGGTAGCTGTATAAAAATAGTTCTGTCAAAAAGAAGAATGTTGGTTTTAGATTCAGAAGACATTATAGAGCCTCACAGGTCCCATAATGAGCAAAGGCTGCACATAAACCTTGTTCGGTTGCAGAAACAAGGTGAGGCCATGGAAAAGTGCTCCAGGGGAAAAAAGAACCTCAGCAGGCTGTACTGCATCGATTATCAAACCTGCATGTCTCCAATCCCTGAACTGCCATCATCAAAAGGTGAAACAACACCAAGGAAACAACCATAAGAGGAGGAGGTTAATTTATTTTAAAATTGCTAAAAGGTAAGAAAAAAAGAGTAATCATCTTTTTTGAATCAGTATATATGAATTAGTGTGATTTACTGCATGATTGCATTGTGGTAAGCTGGATGTGCTGGAGAATAATCAAGTAAATGGTGAACTGCATATGACTTGATGCATAATATATAGTTGATAGTCAAAGCTGAACCCTTACTAATTAAATTGTAAATGAATTAATTTCAGGTGAGTCCAGTGAAGGTCTCCTGACGCAGGACGTCGCTGACGTTCGGACACGTGATTTCACGGAGACCCGCTCCGAGGAAACAGCTGATGAGTTTACAGGTAACCTGAAGAAAATTTATTAGCACCCAGGAAGCTGTTTCAAACAGCGAGAGGTCGCTGTTTGTCTCCAAATAAGTAACACAAATAAGAAAGTTGCTAGTTGTTACGCCGCTGAAGTCGTAAATTGAATTCACATCTTCCTGATCCAACGTCCAACTGTGAACTGCGTTGATCCAGATTATGGTGAGTTTGCATTTAGGAAGAGATGATTTTAGATCTGAGACCGACAGGAAACCATTGATGGGCTCTGTAATGCACTCCAGTCATGCACTTATGTGTTTAAACCTGGTTTCTCTTTGCTTGTTTGTCTCTGATTGATGGACATTGATCAGTTATTGTAACTATGGTAATGGTGCCTCAGACACCTTCACTGCACATGCGCGCTGGAGAATTGGGATTTTACACTTTATTTCATTTATTAAATGTTGACTTAAAAACTTACAAAAATACTTAAAAATTTGGATTTCAACACAACTTTTGGTCATTTTTCTCTTATTGTGAACATTTTCCTGTAAAATTCAGTAGTTGACTGATTTTGTTTTGTTTTTCTACTTCCATATATGTTTTTGGACTTATCTGCTGAGCTGAGTATTAATTCATTAATCAAAAACATTAATTGGCAACTATTTTCATAATCAATTAATAATTTCAGTCATTTTTTGTCTAGCAGAATTGATAACATTCACTGGTCCAAACCTCTCAAATGTGATGATTTGATGCTGCACTTTGTTAAATGTCGTATTAAATTGAATAACTTTGTGTTTTGAAATGCAAACAATTTGAATGGTTAATACCTTGGGCTCTGGGTAATGTATGATGGGTGTTTTCAGTATTTCCTGACAGGTTATAGCCTAGACATGGTAAATAATTACAAATCATTTTTTGTCTTCTGATCCTATTGTTTAAAGCAATGTCTTTTTAATTGCTTATTACAGGCTGTATATACTGTGTCTATTTGATTTTTGTCAGATTGTTTCATTTGAATTGTTTTAAGAAGCCTGCAGAGCTACAACAATCAATTGCACAATAAGAAAGCAAATGTTTGTAAACATGAAAAATTATGTAATTTGTGTACCAGTGATTTCTTTTTCCCTGTTTGCTATCATTGAGAACAACTACTATGAATACAGGAAACTGATAAATGCAACATAATCTGGTCCACATTTCAGTTGTATATGAAATGATTTATGTATCTTAAACTCACTTACTCACTTAAACTTTTTTTCTGTGTTTCTCCCTCCCCTTGTTTAAAGATGAACTTCAGCACACATGCCCATTGTGGCAGTCACACCAGCAAAGAAAACATTCCACCTTCCAGCAAAGCAGACGCGCCGCAGGTCCAGCGGGCCAAGCAGCGCACAGTGCTCGGCGTGTTGTCAGAGAACGAGCAGCGTGGTCAATCCCTCAACCAGGCGAGAGAGAGAGGCTCAGTGGAGGGAATCAAATGTTGTGGTTTTCAATTCAGTTTCCCCTCACAGATCATTCACATTTCAACTTACTGTGGCAGTCATGCTGGCTCATTTTTCTCCACAGGGAAGCCAATTCTCCAAACACAGTTCGATCTCAGACAGCTCCCAGCTCACCTTCCTTGGCTGTCCCTCCAGTTCCAGCTATGATGTGTATGTGGAAGAGGCCTGTGAAGTTGTTCTCGCTGCTTCTGGTCAAGAAGTGGTCTCAGGTGGCTGTTACCTAGATGCTGAAACCGCTGCCCTGCAAAATGAAGATTTGAGATTCCTGCTGGAACTGAGTTCAAGTAAGGTTTAGCCAATTCAAAAACATCTACTGTGTAAGACTTGTTTCTTGTTCTTTACCCAACAGCTGTTTACTTTTTTAGGTTCATGCCAGGATGCTTCTATGCAGTCTGAACCAGATGAATCCCTCATGTCAGAGGAGGTGCTTTGTATTTCAGAGTATGCAGAGGACATTTATCGGCACTTAAGAGAGAGTGAAGTGCGAAATTTTCTGAACTATGAGCACTGAATCATAATATCATCATCACTTTTATATCACTGTGTATGGGCAGCAATAAATTTGTTGTAGTTAGGAGGTTTTGCTCCTCAATTTGCTGGAAGTGCTTCAAGATAACTAGCCCTGTTTCTAATGCCAGATGAGGTTTAGACCAAGGCAGGGCTACCTGGACAAACATCCAGAGATCACCGATGGCATGTGGGTCATCCTGGTGGACTGGCTGGTGGAAGTGGTCCAGGACTACAAGCTTCGTTCTGAAACTCTGCACCTTGCTGTCAACTATTTGAACCGCTTTCTCTCCTGCACAGCATATGTGAAGCGGAACAAGGTGCAGCTGGTTGGCACAGCTGCGTTACTGATTGCTGCGTAAGCACAAAGATTTGATACTTTTTCTATCTTGTCCAGTCATCGATTTGTCCAAAACATAAACCTGATGTTGCCTCATCTGTCACATTGTAGAAAATATGAGGAGATCTTCCCTCCTGACCTGAGTGAGTTTGTGTACACCACAGACAGCACCTACACTAAGAAGCAGCTGGTCCGCATGGAGCATGTTTTCCTTCGAGTGCTGGCTTTCAATATGGCAGCCCCCACCACAAACCAGTTCCTTCACCTTTTCATGTCCATTCACTCTGTCTGTGCCATCACAGAGAACCTTGCACTGGTGAGCAAAATCAATAATTCAAATGCCGGCCAGATTATGGGTTTACTGCTTTTGAACTTTTCCATGTCACTTGATCTTATTTTGATTTGATGATGTATTTTTTTCTGCTTCTAGTATTTAGCAGAGTTGAGCCTGCTGGAAATTGATCCATTCCTACAGTACACTCCATCTATAGTGGCAGCTGGAGCCTACTGCTTAGCCACCTACACTGTAAACAAGTCTCTCTGGGTAAGTTGGTTTGATTACTAAGAGTCTCAAGTAATTAACCAAAATATGACTCTATATGGCTCATTTTTTCATATTTTAGCCTGATTCCTTAAGTGATTTTGCCGGTTATACCATGGCTGACATTGTGCCCTGCCTCGCTGACCTCCACAAGCTACACATCAGTGCAGAGACTCGACCACAACAGGCCATCAGGGAAAGTATAAGAGCTCAAAGTAAGGCTTCATTTTTTTTCAATATATTGAATTATATTATTCAATATATTGACACAGGAATATTGAATTATATTATTCAATATATTGTCAATATTTCAAAATATGTATTGACACAAGTTTATAAATAGCTCATGTAAAGTGCAAACCTTTGGGATCTTTCATGTGTAATTTGAACTTTGCCTTTGTTGTTTATTTTAAATCTTTAAATAGATGTCTTTTATTTGCAGGTATTGTCGTGTTTCATTGATTACTCCACCTGCTGTTCTGCCTTTCCTATGAAGCTCCACCCTTTTCCTGAGGCCTCTGCCAGAACATAATTAGACTGAGAACAAAACAAACACAGCTGATTCTACAACCAAGCCCAAACACACCATACCCCTGTAGACACTTTATTATCTTGAGATATTTTCTTATAGTTTATGCAAATACAATAAATTATATATTTTAAAAAACATACTTCATGACTGGAGAATTTTAATACTTGCAGGTGTTCATGCAAAAGCTTTTTAAATCTGGTAAATTGTAATATATACTTATATTTTGTTTAGGATTATGTTGTATTTAAATTATGAATTACAACATCTTCAGTATCTTTTGGCGTTATTCTAAAATATGTTCAAGCTTTATTTTTCATATTTCATGTCTCCCTAAATTGCTACTTGTAAAATTATTGAATAGATTATAGTTCATTAGAAATCTTATTACTACACCTAAAGGAAGTTGTTTATCTCAGAGTCCTTCTAAATAAAGTTTCTATTTGAGTCATTACTATTATAATGTGTCGCCTGTGGCTTTTATTTTGAAAGTGTCAGCCGGAAGCCAATGTAGTCGCTCGCTTTGTTTTAACGCTCATGTTTAGCAACTGTGGTTGCGGCAGATTAAACCAGTGAACACAAGAGTGAGCACATTTTGGTGTGAGTATTTTTTTTTTAATCAATAAAAGTAGTGAAGAACTGTGGAAAACTGACTTAAGGACTCTCTGAAACTTATTTATTGTCAGGTTTTTCTTTCCCAGATATTAAAGTTTGACTGTCAAGGTAAGAGAGAATTAATATGGAAACTCTATCATTTATTGCTCAATGTTCAGGCTGTGATGTCTGAAGAGCAAATGTGTGTTTTCTGTGTGATACATTTAACACTGAGATGAAGAACTCCTGTGTCAACTTGTATTTTTAAATAAACTTAGTAAAGGTCTACAGAGGATTTCTGAAGGAGGCTCGGGCACAGGTTGCACTTCAGGTAAAACCTGATTTGTCGTGTTGGCTAGTTCACACAATTTACAACCTCTGTTTGCTGCCAATAGTCACAGTACAGAGATTGTTTTTTCCTCACACTTATTCATCTACTATGCCTGAAAAGAACGCCACGAGTTTTTCTTTCTTTTCCTTTTCACACCTGGTTTACCTTGATGGCAGGTACATACTCTGTCTCACTGTTCACTTTATCCTTTAATCATGTTGTTTTTTATCTTAAACCCTATAATCCCAACTGCCTCATCCAAATAATTAAAGAAAAACAAACTGTGCTCAACTAATAACTCAGTATTTATTATTTATGTGTTGTAGAAAAAGAAAACATCCAGTGACTATCATACATATTTTTTAGGATTGCTGTAAATACTGTATAACATTTGTCTCTTTTTGGAGATATCAGTTTGAGTTCCTCTCTGCCTCCATTCTTTCTAGTCTTTTCTATTCCTCAGTATGGCTGAGCCTGCTGAGCTGCTGCTCATCAAGGACCAGTATGAGTTGGCGTTTCATTCCCTGAGCCGTGGGCTGGCTGCCGAAGAGGCCAGTAAAAGAGAGGAGGCCCTGGAGTATTACAGGAAAGGTCGACAGCACCTCACCCAAGGAATGGAAGTCCCCACTGGGGGGGAGAGGCAGCAGGGAGCGGTCTGGGACACAGCCAGGCAGCTTCAGCAGAGGATGAGGGACACTCTGAAGACTGTTAACACCCACCTCTCTGACCTGGAGACCTCTCAGCTGACAACAGAAAGCCAGAGAGGCCGCCTGTTGATGGACCTTCCTCCTAATTTATATCCAGACCTGACACCAAGCAGTCAGCCCCCCCAAAGCTCCCTCCACCATCTGTACCCCACCATACCTGCTACCACCCAGAACAAAACCCCAACCCCCAAAACACCCCCTGCTAGGCCTCCTTCCCCTGCTGCTTTGCACACACACAAGCTCCCCGCAGCAGGAACTACAGCCATGGCTAATCCAGGGGACCAGCCTCCAGCGTACACACCAGAGCCAACGGTCGGCCACCGCAGCCTGGCTTACGGCCCCGCTGGAGGTGGCCTTGGGTCAGGGCAGCAGACCGGAGCAGCAGCGGGAGGAGATGCAAAGGAGCTGCTCTTCATCCCCTCTGGGGTGCAGATGTTTTTTGTGGCACCGAATGGGCAGGTCAGCTCCCTGTCTTCTCCAGGATACCTTCGTATCATTATATTTGACAGTCAGCAAAAGGATTCCACTGCTGAGAGACCCTCTGCATTCCTACATGTAAGTGTACTGTGTGCTATAGTAAATGTCTGTTTTGATAAGAATCTGTATGCATGTGGGTGTGGGTTTGTTAGAAAGCATTTTCCTTGGGCATATGCGTACGTAGGTGAATGGGTGTGAACAGCAAACTACGTCAGGTGAAAAAACCAGACCAGTTTTATAACTAACTATGAGTCATTGTGTTGGTCAAATACTAATCAGAAATGATGTATACATCACATACAACACACGCACATCTTATGATAAAACATGTCAATCTCAGCTTTAGAAGTTGACTTCAATGTGGAATTTCTTTCTGACCTGTGCTGAAAAACTCCTGTCACAGTCTCCTAGAGCCCAAGATGATGTCTTGCAGACCAACAGTCCAAATCTCAAAGAGGTGCAATTTACAATCATATATAAATCCACACATTTGAGGAACAGGAATCAACCCAATTTTTTTTCTACCAGAATGGAGATATTACAATGTATTTGCAGTTTGAATTGATAATATTGAGCAGTCCCCTTACAAATCTGTTTAAATTAATCTGTTTTAGCGTACTCATAGATGGAACTATTGGAGTGTTCTATTTTGTTGTTGCACAAGTTCCCATCCAAAAGTATGAATTTATCTGCTCTGACCCTGTGAGTGTCCTATTGATGTGGAACTTTCTGACAACCATCTGTGTGATGATTTTTGTATTGAGTCAATATAAATCTTATAAAACAACAATAATCTATTCTGGCACCTCTACAAAGCGTGTATTGTGCTGTATACAGCAGTGCAACCCATGACTTGCTGCTCTCCCGTGTTCTGGCCCTGCTTTGTTTCCCTGAAAGACAAAGGTCCTATTAACAGATGACTCTGCGCTTCTGTTGTGCTGCTGGTCAGTGTCCTGCGCCCTCACAGAGGTCACTCTGTCAGGCGGCATACCAGTGGCACGATGCAGCAGCAAGTCTGTATCTGTATTATGTCTGTGTGGATGACTGACATATGTCCTGATGGGGCTAAAATGCTCTAATGTGTCTTTTGAGAGGGGAAAACATTAGGTCAAAAGGAATACTGGGGACACTGTGCTGGCTGGGAAATGATAATGCATTTCCGTGCCTTAAAAGAGAAACAAGAAACTTCCTCTTACTTAATTGAGAAAATGGCATCGAATATGGGATGATTTTCAGTTGACATCTTATGAATTGCCCCTTAGAGAAACAAATGAGGACTCAGCATAAACCATCATCTCCTACCAACTACAACCTCTTTGGTAATGAGTATACATGAGTGATGACCTCTGACCTTTATCATCATTACCTCCTTGTTTTATGTGTCAAGGTCTGTGACTGGCTGTACCCACTGACAACAGACACTCCAGTGCTATTGGCAAACTCTGGGATCTTCATGTTCCCTGACTCCTTGGCAGAGACTCCGGGTTCCTTTGTGGGTATAGTGTTGTCCTCTGAACTGCCTGCTGCTGACAAAGAGACTTTTAAGGATCTCCTAACGCAGCTGGCCGAACTCAGAGTCCAGGTCAGTCTTTACTGTCTGTATGGAGAAAATGTGAGGTTGGATATGCATGTGGCTAGAGTCAATGGAACAATATGTTTAGGGCGTGCTTTTGTGTTTGGAGAGAAAAGGGGAATGTTTAAGCCATACTTTGTGCAATTGTACACCTTCTTGTAGAACCCAGTGTCTCATTCCTCACTGCTACACATTACCAAGCATTTGTTTTCTCACTGTGCTGTAAATGCACTGGTGCATTTTAGACAATATGTATCGCTTTTCTCTCTTGACACTTCAGTTGGAACAAATAGTTGTTATGTTGTTGGTAAAAACATTCTTAGCTTGCTTAGTCATGGCTTACAGGAATGTATGCTACCTGTTTGGGTGTATACACATTTTTAATTACTGTGTCTCCTTTCTTAATAATTGTTGTATGCATGACTTAATGGATTCCCTGACAGGGTCCAGAGGGGGAAGCGTCAGAGGTCATCAACCTGAGTGAGAAAATCCCTCTTGGTCCAGGATTGACAGCGCCGACAGGGGAGAAGGGAAAACCACCACTACCTGGATGGAGTGAGAAGATGGCACAAGGAATCTTGTCAGGTGTGTTTGTCAGTGTGAGTCCTCATAAAGGAAATATTTCAAGACATAGTGTTGTACGCAGGTTGTATGAACAGATGACATTCCTCTGTCTACAAAAAATGTCCAGTAGATGGCATTGTTTATCTTTACAAGTTTGTCCAACCTCCTCTTCATTTCCCTGCAGTTGATATTGTGACAACACAACAATGATATTGCCGGTGTGCATTTGTCACCCAACATATTTCTGTCTTTAGGAGCCACAAAGTTCAGTGCAGAGTTTGTAAAAGGTGCAGAGGCCACAGGTAGGGCCATTCATAAAGGAGCAGCCAAGATCCGGAATCACATGACGCCTGAGGAAACTCCCTCTGAGGTCAGCCCCCGCGTCACCAAAGGTCTCCAGGTAGCTAAACAGGCCACCGGGGGTGCTGTGAGAGTCAGCCAGTTCTTGGGTGAGGACTTAAACCAACACAGAAACAACAAAAAAATCATCCCATACATGATATAATAATTCATCAACAATACATGGTCCAGAATTCAGTTTCAGGGTACTTGGCCACAAAGATAAAAATACATCATTGTGGCCAAGTATGTTTTTTGATGGTAAACAAACTTAACACATGACTGAAGAAAACTAGGATAAACGATTGATTTTCTTTATTTTTTCTTTCAGTGAATGCCATTAGTCTCCTGTACAGTAAATTAATATGATTTTGTACCTATATGCTTCTACTGTATAACCTTGTATATTTACAGTTAATGGAGTGAGTACAGTGGCAGGACATGTGGCAGAGAAGGTGGCACCCCATGTGAAGAAACAGGGTGCAAAGCTGATCCCTGAGTCGATGAAGAAGAGCAAAGATGGCCGTGCTTCCAATTTGGATGGAGCCAAGTTTGTGGCAGCCAGCAGTGTCCAAGGTATGTATCAGTATAATGAAAATTTCGGGATCAAGCACTAAGTTATACTATCACGTATATTCTTGTACATTTTCTTGTATTGTTGTTGCATCATTAGCTCTATCTGACATAACCTGCCAAAATATTAAGTCATGTTTTGATATTTTAAATATTTGCTTAGAGACGTGTGATCCAAGTATTTTTAGAGTTCTCAAACATCTTTTTTCATTTACATCCAAACCAGGTTTCTCTACTGTTTGGTCCAGTCTGGAGACTGGAGCGAAGCTTGTTGGCAAAAGTGTTACATCAGAGACTGTCACGACTGTGCAGTACAAGTAAGTTCTAACATTTCCCATTTCTGCTTCTTTATTTTCTGATCATGAATTATTGTAGATTCTCTTTCCAGCCTGTTTCTATCTGTTTGATCACTTTAAATAACAGTAGAACTGTTCTTGATCAGAAATCAGCCTTACAGTTGCCTACTGTGTTGCTTTCTTCTTGGTACGTTGGGAAACTGATCTGCTTTCACACCTGTTTCTTTTCAGATTTAGGGGCTTAGCGAATCTAATAAACATGTCCAGAAACATATGACTGCACGTGGGAGTAAAGGCAAAGACTGAACTAACAACTGACCCCTCTCAACCCTTTCATGTAGTGTACTTTCATTAACCCAGATCAAGTCAGAAAATAATCCTCAATAAGACATATTCCAAATCTAACACAACAGCTAACACAGAATTGTCTTGAAAAATGATTTTCTTTGATTCACTTGTATTTGGACATATAAAGTATGTGTTTTGGGTTCTTTTTTGACTTGCTGTCTTTAAGCTTCTGTTGTGTGTCTGCTCTCAAAGCTAAATGTCTGCTTGTGTTGGGTGGTGCTGCTCTTGCTGTTCATATTATCAGTAGCCCCCTTTTTCCTGGTTTGTTACTAATAAAACTGCTACAAATATGAAATATGACTGTTTTTCTTCCTTTGGTGTGTTAGTGAATTGCAACAGTACCAGTATCACACATCACATTGCTCCAGCTTTTCAATTTCAATTTCAACTCTCATTATGTTTTGACACCAAATCACTCTTCACCATATTATTCGTGGTGAAGGTATGGTGACGATGCAGGCCAAGCCACAGACACTGCTCTCAAGTCAGTGGTCAATGTCGGGGTGATGGCGTACAACATTGACAATCTGGGCATCAAAGCCATCCTGAAGACTACGGGCAAGCAGACAGCCAAAGCCATGGTAAAGAGTCCGAGCGGGCAGGCCGCAAGAAGTGAGGGGAAGGAGGGGCAGAAACAAGAACCTCAAGTGGAGACGAATGGGAAGGAAGTGCAAAAGAAAAAGGAGGAAGAGAAGAAAGAATAGGATGTTAATGTTTTGCGTGAAGGTTTCTGTCAACTGATGGATAAACACCTCAAAATTTTGTCATTAATGCAAAGTGCAAAATTATTAAATGCTAAATTATTTATATCTCTAGGTCAAAGTTGGCTACATTGTTCTCTGTTACATGATTAACTTTCACAAAACTACTTATTTTTGGTGGAAGCATTTTTGACTTGTCATATTTATATGTGTATATATATATATATATATATATATATTATGTATGTTTTGTATATGTCATATTCTGTATCTAGTAAACAGTTATAGACTGACCACCTGTATGTTGAGATCTGTATGAAAGTGGCCATAATAATGTAAAGCAAAATATAAATTACACATTTTATGTATGATCATTAGAGATTTGTTTTCTATGGAATGTTTCTTGAATTGTGAAGAACAGAAATAAGCAAAATATATGCAACATCTGCTGTTTTGTTTACACACAAACACATGATTGTATGTTGTTTTTCAGCTATAATTGGATGCTCTGCAACATAAATCAGCTGGCATTTATAGCCCATTAATGTTGGCTTCTGAATTAAGAGGTCTGTATATGAAGGAAGCCAATTTTCAGGCCTCATTAAGCGCGAAATGAGCTTCATAAAATGCAAAAAATACTGTATGTGATGAATGTGTAATTCACGCATTATTTATTCATATGCCGTCATCAAACCGAGGAGAAGGTTTTATTTTGAAATCTCTAATTTGAGTACGTAATGAAAAACCCGGAAGTAGCGCTTCTCCATGGAAACCATAGTAAGAAACTTTGCGTCGGTTGATGTCGGTTTCTTCATCAACATGAGTGGAGAAAACGACTACAGCAAGTACGATCTGGCACGACTGCAGGCAGAGCTGGAGCAGGAGAGAGAAATGAAGTAAGTTTGTTTGAAGTTAATTTATTACCTCAGTTATCAAACAAGTTATTTTCCACTGTAAAATATCACCGTGTGGCTTCTGGGTTGTAGAGAAATGCTGGAAGAGTCGGTGTCTGACCTGCAGAGCACCATGTGTGAACTACAAGACAGACTGCACAGTGTGGATGGAGAAGGTGAGCAACAATTCAAGGCATTGTTTTATCATATACATGTCATCTTGGCCCACAATGGCAAAATGCTACCCATCAAAAGTTAAGCTAAAGCTAGCTGGGTTTCTCTTAGCTAATGGTTTCTCATAGCCCTGTGACCCTTCAGTGTTATCTGTAATGTGCCAGGAAATGAGTGGAAGACCAGGTATGAGACGCAGATAGAGCTAAATGGACAATTGGAAAGACAGATGTCACTCATTCATGAGAGGCTGGAGGACCTACGAGGAAACCCCATGGGTAAGTTCACAGAGCAGTATATTAGGTTTTACCATAATCTGTACATTTAAATCAAGCTTTACAATCAGGCAACGGGTCATTTTGAAGGCATTATATCATGTTTTCTCCACTAGAAAGGCACACTAGAGGACACTGCATCATGTTTTCTATTTCTATTTTCTATTGTCTATAACTATTTATAGTATGTGAGCCAATTAAAATGTGTTGGTGACATATCTCTGAAACCCGTCGCAATAATATAAAAATACTATATCCACAATTAAGTTTTGCTAAGCACATCAGGCCATTTAATATCTCCATTTGAAAGATATAGTAGAAATTATATGTTACTGCATTGGGACAACTGCTGTTTGGCAGATACTTCCCTTATGTATGTTTACCAACTTCCCACGAATGCACCTGAATACTCTCAGTCAAGCTTTGCTTTCAACTGTTAGTATATAACAACAACTTAAAAGTAAAAAAAATGAAGAATGTTCACTGATATATTCACCCATCTCAAGCAAGTTTCTATTTTAATGCTGTTGTTGTTGTTTTTCACAGATCGATTGGCCTCCATACGATCCTATGATGACATGCCAGTAGTGAGTGCAAGCATAGTTATTGTCTTCTTTTTCTCATGATTATTATTTTTTGTTTGTACTGGTGTTATTTAGTGAGTTTTTTAACCAGCAGAGAGAGCCAGAGACACAGAATGAGGCAGGCAGGACAGAGAGGATTGTAATGCCAGCTGCTCTTCATCCTCCAGTTGATGCAGACTGAACAAACCAGAGTTTAATCACAGCACTGTAATCACGGGATTACAATCCATGGGAGAGTAATGCACACTAATTACAATGCTTTAACACACATACACACACACACACACACATTAATGCACACCATACACTAAAATGTTGCACAATACAGTCTAAATGTGTGTGTGTCTGGGTGCCTTAAGGCAGAACTAACAGATGCTCATTAGTGTATCTAAGGAGTGACAGTGAGATTGTGGACTGAAGATCTGCAGACAAACGGCGAGTGTGAATGTAAGATAGACTGTGAGAAGAATGTAGATTATTTTTGATTAGTGCAGTGAGTAAATGTTTGGACCACAGTCTTCTGAGCATCTCAGAGTGTCTGCAGCTCTGAAGCAAGAAGCCTGACCTTTTCTCTGATACATTCTGGAGCATCAGTGCCAGTACAGCTCCTGAATACTTAAGTTTTAACTCTGAAAAATGATTTATGTCTGTCAGATTCCACAACTGATCATTTTAATGACATGCACTTTGGGTTGGTAATTATCCTCTGCTGTGAAGAAAAATGCCTGTGCTATGAAGATGCTTCACAGTCAATGAATAGGATGATGTGCACATGTTTATGTAACTGATTCCTAAAAACTGGTATGAGCCATACATGTATAATGCCGCATCTTTAAAAACACTGCTTTGTCATCAAAGCTGACTATAGTCGCTTATTTTGGGATGCAGGAAGAAGAAAGAAACTGTTTCAAACCCAGATATATTCACCAAGTCTCATTGCTCCGCTAGAAATCTCATGTAGCCTTAGCATGTAAGCTCAGGTCTAACGTGTTTATGTGATTATTGAATAATGTATGAGACTAATCCATTTTTGTGCTCATGTCTTCTGCACTAATTATTCTGTTATTCTTTGATCCTCGTAGACAGCACAGTGTAATTCCAGTACAAATTGATTTGTAATCAGACATCAGCAGTACAACACCTTTATACTTGGTGGCCTCCATTGTTATGAATGTTGCTAATTAATGGAAACGCTTTGCGGCAGGACACACTGAGACAGCGGCTGAAGCTCCTGACTGAGGAGAAGTCTGACCTCCAGAGTCAGCTGATGGACTGTCATCTCAGGATCGAGCAGGAGGGAAAGGTGTGGATCACAGCTGACGGAGCACAGTTAGAAGGATTTTGTGTTGGGGGGTCACAATGCCTGCCGGGCTAGTTTTATTATTTCTTAGACAAGCAGCTTTAAATTTTTCCAGGTGATAAATATTTTAGCTACAAATTACCTTCATTAGCAAAGGATTGAAAAAGATTTGGCTGATATTTTTGTTTTGCCTTCTTTATTTTTTAGCAACTCTTGATGCAAAATTCAACCCTAACCTTTGTCCCGAACTGCTGCGACGAGGCCAATATGCTCTTAGTTTAGTAACTTGGCTCTTTGTTTATTGTTCTGCTCAACAAACAGCGACATATTAGGAGAAAAAAGGTTTAATTCGCGGCATGTGCAGCCAGTAATCCACGTTCTAATCTGCTGCTCATTAACGGTGAAGACCTCCTGACATACACTCTAATACACACAGGCAGCAAACACAGCACAAACACTGCACCCATGAGCAGACAGATTGTTGCTGACAGTTACAAATGTGACAGCATGGCCCTCTGTTTTTTTTTTCAAATGTCAGGCATTTCATAAAACCAATGATGAGAGGCGGGCCTATCTTTCAGAAATTGCCAAGGTAAGCATTCCCTTTGAGAGCAAGTAGCTCTCAAACCAAACCTACTAACTACTAATCATTGAATATTAAATAGAGCTATGCCACAGTGAAGAATAGCTGTTGTGGTTAAGTGTTACAAAATGACAATACAGCGTAGAGAGCAGATGTACTCGCTTGCTCTTCCCTCTCAGGCCTAGTTATGATTTCTCATTCATCCTCTAGTGCTGTTCTCTTTTGTTATATAACAGGTGAGTCTCTGGTCAACCAAAAAGTGAGTCAAGGACTTTCTGCCTTATCCTGCAAAAAAACAGGTTCCTGCAGGGCTGAAACCAATGCAGCTGCAAAAGAAACTCAACTACATTTTACTCTCAACATTTTAGATACAAATCTTCAGTGGTGGAGGAAGTATTCAGATCCTTTATTGAAGTAAAAGTACTAATACCACATTATGCAAGTACTCCACTAGAATGAAGTGTCCTGCATTCAAACCCTTCCTTAACTAAAAGTATCAAAGTTTTAATCAGCAACATGTACTTAAAGTATTAAAACTACTCGTGCAAATAAAATTTTCCATAAGTTAGTAATTAAGTAAGTTTTCTCCACCCGTAAAGAAAGAATTAATCCTTTAGTTTATCAAATAAATTCAAATTCACCGTCACCAAATTTGCAGATACAGGGTTTGCACTGGTCAAGAAGAAGATGAAAAATTTTTATCTGAAAAGTAACTAAAGCTGTCAGACAAATGTAGTGAAGTGAAAAGCACAATATCTGCCTGTGAGATGGAATAAGTATAGAACTGCATAAAATGTAAATATTCAAGTAAAGTAAAAATACCTCAAAATTGTTCTTAAGTGCAGTACTTGACTAAATGTTGCAACTTTCAACTTGTTCATGCCTGCAGCGCACACAGAAGCACACATACAGGTGCGTACAGCTAAACACAATGTTGAAGTGTCTGGAGTTCACTTTCTGTTGTTACTCATGAATTATGTCCACTGCTACAGCTGTCCTCCACCATTGAAGGCCAGAGAAGACAGTACTCCACACAGCCACAGAGGGCGCCAGAGAGCAAACAGAGGAGGTGGGTGAAGCAAGACACCACAATAATATGAACAACTGTGTAATGAACAAACTATGATCTCAAAAATGACTGTAGAGTTGAAGTAATAACATTAAAAGATTCACATTGGTAACATTAGTTTGAGGGCATCTGAATGCCTTCGTTTGATACCAGCTTGTTTCACTTTTTGTTTAATTTATTTATAAGGGATCGTGCACAGTACTATATCGTAAATTAATCCTGCCGTTTGATGTATTTTAGCTGAGTCAGCAAGAAGCTAATGGTCATCTGCTTCCACTGAGAAATCACAATAACAAATACACACACTAATGGCATACAGGACTAAAACAAGATACATATATCACACAATATTGCATCACTGGTACAACATAAACAAGGAAATAAGAAATTAAAAACAGCAATGGTGCATAGTGCAGAGCGAAGCAAGGAATATAAGTCAGTAAGTACAGAAGAAAGTTATTGCTTTTAACCAAATTTTTAATTCAGCTTGAAAGTTAATGCTAAAACTGTGACACTTTAAAGAGGGCTGCACTGAGTGATGACTTTACTGCTGACTCACCAAGCGCAGTGCTACAAAAGAGAACATTTGTTATGGAAGATATTCTTGGGTGCCCTCAGAATGAAAGGAGACAAAGTCACAAATTTGCAAACAAGAAACAAGATCACTCTAACCACGTTTTTTATGTGACATTCTATGAGTAAATATCGTCCTTTGTGTCAATCAGTTTGTTTTGGGATTAGACATGTGATCATGCTCATCAATCATCAGTAACCATGCTGAACAAATTAACTCAGTTTTAATAAATGAATAAATTCCATGGTGTATCTTCTTAACATATTTTCGTTTGAATCAGAGAAACGTGGCGTTACTTCATCTCTCTGAAGCACTGTAATATGAATGCTGTGCATCTGCTATATGCGTCTGCTAAACTAACTAGATTTTCTGATTGCATAGAGGGAAGCAGGCCAGCAGGAAGGCAGAGGCTGACTCTAAGAAAATCAAAGAGAGAGAAGAAGATGGAGGAGGAGTGCGTGTGAAAGGAGGAGGAGGTGGTGGAGCAGAGAGAAGAGAAGAGTCGCAATCTCAGAGGGGAAGCAGGTTACCCACTCTAAAGTACTATCTGAAACACAATCCCTAACCCCAACCTGGTGTTAGAGCCCTTTTTAAAGTGTTGCTCTCTTCTGGGTATTCTGGAATAAGGGCAGCAGAAATTTCCCATATACTTTTTTTTAAATACAATTTTCAGTGCAAGAATGTACTTATATGTCCTTTCTGTGGTTTTGTTCACACTTTTCAAAAGCTAGAAACAATGAAGTTCATGTGTAGGTTATCTCCCCATGTGCCACAGTCATTTTTGTAATTCAGTGTTTATTTTATAGCAAATACAGTGCTACATTCATCTCATTGTGTACTAAAACGTCAAAGTTATAATGAAGTCTGGCGTTATTACTTCCTCACATCTTTCTTCGTTCAAACAAGAAGAGCAGCTAATATTTTAGAGGGAGGAATATTACAGGCTTTTGTGAGTGTTTTGAGGTCATCTCCTAATGTGCCAGAAGCCTGCTGAGTCTGACATTTCTGGTGTCACTGCGATTTTTTTTAAAGCACCTCCTACGACTTGCATTACGTAAGCAGCACCACATGCACCACTCTCTCCGTACGTGGTTCATCCACACAGCAACCAGTCACCCCCTTTCCACCCACTGACCGCCTTTTCAAATGTAGGTGTAAGAAATCTGTGTCCATATGAGATGCAGTAGTGGATGGGAACATTTCCAGGAGCTGTTTCATTCCTGTTTGTGAACAAGTGTGGAGGATGGGTTCAGTTGCTGTCAGCCTGAAAACATTCAACTGAATATCTTATAACACAGAACATGGTCTCATAGCATGAATTCATCATTTTGTCTTGTCCCTTTAGCTTCATCTTCCTCGTTCATCCATTGGTCTGCAAGTACAGTGACGTCATATTAATTAGCTTGTGGATTATGACCTAAAATTGGGTTTTGAGACAAAGAGGTCACAGGCAAAGAAGAGTTCTTAAAGGAGAATTATGCATTACCTATTCTGAGACCTTACTGCTGGCATGGCAGCGTGTTGTACTGACAAGGGAACTGGCCCTTTAGCGAGAAGGCCAAAGATCAAGCCCTGGTGTCAGCAAGCATCAGACCAGCTGCACACTCCTTTAGCATGACACTGAATGCTCAGCCTCCTTCAGCATACTGTGAAGAATCAAATTAATTCATTGATTAATAATTAATTAACAAAATGTCGTATTTAGTCACATGGTTGAAAGTACCTGATAGCAGGTGATTAAGAATGTGATATTGTGCTACTTACTTGAATGATAATGTGAGGATGTTACACCTTTAACCTCTGCATCTGGGTGTAATATCTTATATATTCTATGATACCATAGAGTGAGTCATTAATTTATCCTTTAAATAAACCATCTCTAAAAAGTATCACCTGACGACATCATCAAACCAAATCCTAATGCTCTGATTTCCAGCTCCAGGAGACATTTGTTTGTGTTTGCTGCTATTGACTTTACTGTCTAAACTCATTGCCAGAGCACAGTGTGAAGTCTGTTTTAGGGTGTATTTTCCCTTTACAGGCCCACTCATATTTCTGATATGGTTGGCTGACTTGGTGGGCAATCCTAACTGTGCTGCAGTGACAGGCTGTTTGTCTCAGATTAATGACTTAATTTAAAGATAGCCCGTCCATGTTGCCTTATGAGAGAGTGAGCACATTTACAGTGCACTACTCTCTCTCCCTCTTTCTCCGCCTTTTCTCTTTTTGTCTCTGTTTCATGCACAAGCTCATTTTAGTACAACTCGCTGCATCCTGCCCATGAATCACACGGCACACAGTCTAACCACCCAGGTGTCTTCTGCAGACAGGTGAAACATGGTGACAAATCACCACAGTATCTGTCAAAACACCCTGGATCACACTGCTGCTGCCTGCCCATGTTAACTCAGCTAGCTCTTCTCTCTGTGCTCAATGTGAATATGCAGACAATGTCGTGTACGTGCAAGTGCATATATGTGTGTATTAGGGACTCATTTGCAAGTTTGCATGCGTGTATTCATTTTCATAAACGTGAGCTAAATATGCATATTAATTAACTTGAGACAGACTATTTCCTTTAATGTGTGAGAATGACAGACTTCGCGGCCGTCCCTGTCTTCATACAACATGCTGTGTTGTGTGAAATTGTAATGATGTTATTGTGACATAAAGATGCAGCGATTACTGACAGAAAGGAAAGAGTATATTTGTACAGTAGCATCTGTCAACAGTCTGAGTGGGTGGGTTTTTAAATGGGCTGTGAAATTAAGACAGATTTAATTTTCAGGATTACTTCAGATGGGATTCGCCACAACGTGAATCATCGGTCCATCTATCCACATCTTAATGAGCTCCAACTTTGTGTTTATCATTCACTTCACAAAACCTGTGTTAAATTGTCTCTTTACTTGTGTTTTTAGTGTCTTTGAAACAACTGTTAGAGTCAGAAAGTTGGCACAGAGAGAAGGTCTGGAAAACTGTCTGATCCATGTTAAATGTCTGTCTCGTTTAGTTCACAAATAAAATTGAATGTGGCCGCAAAGATACTTCGATAGCCTGTGTCACAAATACCAAAATTAACCATCTCTTTATATATCAGCCAGTTGAATCCCAGGAAATTGCAGAGTCATGCTTCAGGAGCAAAGATGACCTCTATGAAGAACTGCCCCCATTTTATTACTTGTTTGGGTGCAATAGTCCCAAACCTGCATCATTATGATGATATTTTGGCAGTAATTAGTCAGATGATACACATGTAGATGCAAATAAACTTTAAGAAAGTTGCAGCACCTTCAAACCATATTTCACGCAGTACCATACACATCAACTTTATTTTTCATTTTATGTTTCCCTTGTTTATGTATTGACTGCATGTGGACAAATATCAGATGTGACTTGCTAATTCTTCGGCATTAAGAATGGAGTCGAGACCATAGTCCTGCGTTCACGTCCTTCACTGTGTCCTCCATTGCTCTGGCTCTGCTCTAAAGACACATTTCCCCCACATGTGCTCTGTTTTTAGATTAATATAGACAGGAACACCTTGTCAGGTCCTCAGTTTGTGACGCACACTGGATCCTTGTCTGTGTGTCTCCCCAAAATAGAAAAATCTGCATTGGGGAAACTTTTTGTTCTTCTTTCTGTCGCTGCCACACATCTGATTTATTCATGCGCATGTAGTCAAACAAACAGGTCTGTGCATAGAAGCAGTCATAAAATATGCAATCACACACTGTATTTGACCATGAAAATATCTGATACATTCTGGATTAGATGATCTGGGTGGTGTTATGATATGTGACCTTTTTAAAACAAGCATTAAATGTCAAACATACAGCAAATGCGATGTAAGTGAGAAATTTGACATAATAAAGCTGTGACATGTTCGACAGGTAAAACAACATCTTCAATCTGTAAATACAATAATGGAAGGACATTATTTTAAGAGTCTGACGCTGCAACCTTCATCATCACTGGCACAGATGGGTAACAAACACAAGCACACACACACACACACACACACACACACACATATATAGTTCATCAGGGAGTGGTGATGGAGTGGAATTGGGTGGTCTCTGGAGGCCAGGATGTAGGTCAGTGGTCTTTATCTCTTCCATTGCTCGGAGAGGCCATTTCCTGCCATGGCATGCCAACAAACTTCAGAGCTTATAGGAAGAAACAAGCTTCTGTTTATCAGACAGCAGCATCCTCCCCAGCTCTCAGCTCTCCTCATGTATGTTGAAATCACTCAGACATGTGATCCCAATTGAGTCGAAATAAATATGTGGAACTGAGTAAAAGTCATACTTGTCACACAGCATTTGGATCACAGTGAAAGCTGGTGTGTGTAGTTTGAATCTTATAGCTCAGGTTTCAGCTGCCTTGGGTGCCTCCGCTGGAGTAAGTGTGTTACTTAACATGTCACATGCAAATATTCTTGTGGGTTAAACATAATGCTGCCCTGTGCTTAAAGGTTTTAATGAGACGTGATCAGCCCTTAGACAACAAAATGGAGCCAATATTCACATTCACAACAAAGATGCACATTATAGCATGCATGTAAAATGGAAATAAAATTAATCTATATTGATCAATCATGAGATTCTGGGAACTAAAATGAGCAGATAAATATCCAGAAATGTGTTTTTTGTTATTGAAAGGGGAAAAAAAGAAATTTTTTTTTTTTTGCCTCTAATAATTAAGAATATCAGTGATTTGGGTTTAAAGGAAAATCTCCATAATAGAGGGATGATCGACCCCCCAGCTGACGCGTGTCTTGGGGGCCTGGGGGGTACTGGTGTGTGTGTGTGTAGATTGGGGGGGGCTTCACGCAGCCTCCCCCTGAACGGGTGGGAAGCGTGGTTCTGCATCTCAATGAGGGGTGGGGGCGCTGAATGAAAATCACGACAGAGTGACGTGGAGGAGGAGAGAGTGGGAGGGGAGGCAGCTGCTCCCATAAGTCCACATCCAGTCCGGTCCTCTGCTCCTTTTGCCTCAACACACACTCTCTCTCTCACACACACACAGACACCTCAGACTGGTGTTTGGTGTCGGAGCATCAGCCGGACAACAAAGGGACGCACAAGCCGGGGGGTGGGGGCTGTGTGCGGTCAGGACAGGACCACAACAGCAGCCAGACTCGGGATCACTCAACTCTTGTTTTTTTTCCCCACATCTTCTGGGGAATCAAACATCAGCCAGGGTGGAGGTGACCGTCACAGAGGCGTTAATCGCTCGCGTCGGTAAGCCAATAATCGATAATAGAAGTGATTGGTTATTTCATCACATGCACCATTTCTCTTCCATATGATGCTTGTTTATTATGATAGTTATTCTGGGAGGTGGAGGCTGCGCGTGCACGCTTAATACTAAAGAGGCAATAGAATCGATTGGTGACTTCATCCATCCACCTCTGACAGACTGTCTCCTCCTGGACATGAAGCTGTCCACCGCTCGGCTTAACAGCACTTAATCTGTCATTAGTGGGTTATTTTGAGCCCGAGCTGCAGAGACTTTACCAGCCAGTCCCAGACCTCCTCTCGTCCGGCTTCCCCTCGTCCTCTGCGCCCCTCGTGTTTGTTTACCAACTCCAAACTTTTCCCCCTCTCTCTCTGTCTCCCTCTCTCCTCCTCAGACAGTACAGCCGTACTCGTGAGCCTCCAGATGGAGATGGAGCACTTCGACGAGCGGGACAAAGGTCAGAGACACGGCCGCTCCAGCGCCAAGATGAACGGCGTGCCGAGCCCCACGCACAGCGCCCACTGCAGCCTGTACCGGACCCGGACCCTGAAGACCCTCACGGCGGAGAAGAGAGCCAAGAAGGTCCGCTTCTACCGCAACGGGGACCGCTACTTCAACGGGATCGTGTACGCCATCTCCACCGACAGGTTCCGGACCTTCGACGCCCTGCTGGCCGACCTGACCCGCTCCCTGTCCGACAACGTCAACCTGCCCCAGGGGGTCCGGACCATCTACAGCCTGGACGGATCCAAGAAGATCAGCAGCATCGAGCAGCTGGTGGAAGGTGGGTGAACAGCTTTAACGCACCTGGAGGATGCACTTGTGTCTGCAGGTTTCAGCATCTAATCTAAAATCTAGTTGGGCTCACATGTCTGTCTGTGCATCTCTGCCCATTATTCAACTTAAGACATTTACAGGCTTGTTTTAAAATCCAGCTCAATAAGATATTTTTTTATAGGTTATAGCACTCATTTGATGGCCATATGGTGATACAGACATGTTTCAGCCCGGCTTAGCCGAAGCTGTTTTACTCTCTAAGAAGTGACATGGGAAGAGCTATCTCATCTTTAGTTCATATAAAAAGTAGGAGCCTCAAACTGTCCCTTATCAGATTATTCTTAAATTTAAAATCTATTCATCAATCTAATATACTGCTGCTGCTGCTTGGTTAAAAGATGTTGCACAGAATAAAGTATTTGCTTGCTTCTTTTCCTTTCGTTACCTTTCTTCTCTGTATTCTTTCACCTTCTTCACCATTTTTGCTCAATAGATTCTCATCTCCTTTGTTATTTCTAAAACTCATCTTATTAGTCCCAATTCACACGACGGTTGAATCAACGGTAACTGGACTTGGTTGTAGATGATGTTTCACTTCTTGGATGAGAAGTGAAACAAGCACAAACAAACAAGTCTTGTTGCCGTCGATTCAACCCTTATTTGAATATCATGACCTGGATGACTGAGAACCTTCACAGACATATAAAAAGTAGGAGGCTCAGACTATCCCATATTAGTATATTCTTAAATTTAAAATGTATTTATACATGAATTATGCTGCCTGCTGCTGTTGCTTGGTTGAAAGATGTTGCACAGAATAAAGTAGGCAGCCTATGCTACTGTATTTGCTTCCCAATGCATATGATGGTTGAATCAACTGGACTTTGTTGTAGATGATGTTTCACTTCTTCACCACTTCAGAACTGAAGAAGCTTCTTGGAGGAGAAGTAAAACATGTTCAAGCATAAACAAACAAGTCCAGTTGTCATTGATTCAACCCTTATTTGAATTGGGAATTTTGCTCTGTCTCAATAGAGATTCCCATCTCTTTTGTTGCTCCAAAAACTCATTTTATTTCCAAGTGTTTATCATACTTATCTCTCCTTGCTTTCCCCTCCTACCCCTCTTTCACCCCAACAGGTGATAGCTATGTGTGCAGCTCCATTGAAGCTTACAAAAAGTTGGATTACACAAAAAATGTCAACCCCAACTGGTCGGTGAACGTCAAGGCCTCGGCGGCATCCTCCCGCGGACCCCCTTCCCTGGGCAGCGCCAAGGCCGGGGGCCCCGAGAGCCGCGAAATCAAGGACTTCATCCGTCCCAAGCTTGTGACGGTGGTGAGGAGCGGAGTGAAGCCCCGCAAGGCCGTGAGGATCCTGCTGAACAAGAAGACGGCCCATTCCTACGAACAGGTCCTGACCGACATCACTGATGCCATCAAGCTGGACTCCGGAGTGGTGAAGAAGATCTACACGCTGGAGGGCAAACTGGTGAGAAATATGAAACAACCATCATTGTGTCATGCAGCAAAAGCACAAGTTGAATGTTTTTTTTTTATGGTTGTAGGAGATAAGCAGTCCATTTTATAAACATTGTCACACTAGAGGACATCAGACATATCACTTGGTTTTATCATGACTGGCAATCCTGATTGTTAGCATTCAAGGTAGCAATATTTCTAAATGTTTCTAAAGCTTCCAATCTGAAATGCTGTATCTGGTAGGCCTAATGCAGTCGGTGGGAGGTGATGTTTTGTTGCAGGTGTCACAGATGATGAGTGGTTCCATTGAGAGAAACCAACCACGCACTGAGATGAGAGAGTTTTTCTGTTGCTGTTTTGGATCTGGTTTTATGTGGGAGATTCAGCCGCTCCGCTTTCACAAAGGTGGCTGTTTTGCTTTGGTGTTGTTTGAAGAGGAGAAGTAAAGATCAGCAGCCTGATAGAAAGAATCAAAATGGCTAAATATTTCATGACCCCGCTCTCATTTTTCATTCACGGGCCTTTTATGAATGAAGTGTCCCCGTTCGCAGCCGGAGCTGTGACGGGAGACGGCAGCGCAGAGAGCGAAAGAGGTTGAGAGAAGGTAAAGATGAAAGAAATCTATGAATGGAGCCTTGATTCTCACCCACGCTGTTGCGAAGCGTGCCAGAGCATTGCCTCTGAACACACAAATAAATCAGAGTCACAGCCCCCTTGATAGTCCACCCACCCATTCAGCTCTCTCTCTCAGCTGTGCAGGGAGACGCTATAAAAAGAGCACCCTTTGGTTAGTACGTATGCACATATTCTCCACTCCAGCACTAAAAATGAGGCGGTGTCATCCATGTGGAAATGGCATTGAACTTTCTCCTTCTCTGTGCTGGCACATGTTCATGTTTGTGTCAGAGAGAGAGAGAAAGACAGCATCTCTGCCAGCATGTCAGGGTTTCAGGTTATGTTTGTGACATGCATTAAGCTCTCTGGTCTCTTCCTGTTTGTCTCCATGTCATCCCACATCATCACTGTGTCGGTCTGTATGTCTCCTCGTGTCGTAGCTCCAAGTTGCCGAATGCAGCGGCACAGAAGCATGTTTTCCCCTGGCAGTAGCGTCAGAATGACACCATTATTTTTGAAACAGATTGCGTTTGACGTCAAGGGCGTCCTGCCATTTCGTGTCGTACAGCAGCAATCATCTCCTAAATGGCCAATTTGTGACTCATTGTCATGAATACGCTCTTTGCCCTGTGGGCTTTTCGTTCTTAATTGCCATTTTAGATCTCTGTGTTACCATTTATCCCAGTTCTAAAGATTAATCTTCATGTGTTGGCAACTGGCATGTCGTCCTGTCTCTGAAGCCCTGCAGTCTATTTAACGATTCACTGTTAACCTAGTAGGAAGTCGTTCCAGATTTCGTGATCTGACCTGCTGTTAGATCCAGGCACCAGCCAATAAAATCCCAGAATCAGGTTTTCCCTGAGAAACCTCCTGCTGGGGATTAATCTCTGCACAATGCTCACTCACTCTGCAGTTGCTTACGTTTATCTTGGAGATTACACAATACATGCTGCCCTCGCCCGGTTCACCCCTCTGAGATTGGAAGTAAGACTAGTATGGTTATGCTATTTTTAGACGCTGTATTGATTGGGCCTGTAGGCATGGTAACACACTCGCTGCCAAATTGGCTGGGCTGAGCGCACGATCAACTCCTTCTCATTTTTATGTGCGATTGTGTATGCGAGCGTGGGTTAATGCATGTGGGAGAGTTTGTGATTATTTTTTTTATTAAGAGAACATAACAAGGGGAGAATTAGGGTTTCTAAAGCAGGATGGGAATTAATCGAGATTTGAAAGGAAAGTAAGTAGACTGGATCACTTTTGTATTGAGATTGTTTCATGTGTGAGAGGAAACCCTGGACACGACCTGAACAGCCTCCTGTTCTGAATAGGTGAAAGGTCTCAGAAAACACTAGATAAGCTTGCATCACATTTAAACCCCCTGTGAAATGTGGTTAATCCATGTTAACTTCACCGTTACACACACAGATATACAGAGAAAATCAGGCTTAGTATAACAGAAAATAAACCTCATTACAATTATTTTGAGGCAACATGATGAAATCAAACCTGCTTTGTGAAATAATAATGAGCTAACAGTTATATAAACTATGTCCAGAGAATGAAAAAAACATAACATACGGATGAGAGAAGGGAGGAGAGATGGATCATGAACAAACTGTATGTTAATGACACATGAATATACATTATTGAATATCAGCGTTCTGAATGTAATTACCTGAGTGTGCTCCGGGATAAGGTTACTTTAAGGGTTAAGCAGAGTGCATGTGTGTCTGCATGCTTGCACATGTACACATTTTGTGTGTGTGGGCTGCTGCCGTCAGCTGAGCCATGCCAGTCATTGAGCCTACAGCAGAAGTAGGTTTCTGGGCCTGGCTGCCAGTAACGTTGAGTCCCAGCAGAGCCACAGAGCCTGGAGAGAGGAGCATCTGACAACTGGAGCTCAGGCTCCTTGCCTTCATTAACCCCTATAATGAGGCCAGAGACAGTGGGGCAGGATGTGTATGTACATCCCCACAGCCCTATTCTTCTTCTCTTTCTCTTTGTATGCACTCATTCTCAATGTTTGCAGCAACATGCAAGACTGTTTTCAAGGATTTCAAAAAACATAATTACCATTAATTCATGTCTTTTCTTTTCAAAAGTTTTTTGAGAAGTTTAGTTAAAAATGCTGCAGCTAAAGTTTGCTGAGATGAATAATGGATTATGTTTTTGGCATCTAAAGTTGAAACAGAGTTCAGCCGTTTACAGCACAGTCTACTGCCAGTCACCTCATTATGCATCTTCATTTATGTCTGTGTTGATGTGTCTGCTGTATAGCTGCATTTGTAAGTGAGGGCTTTTTGGTACTATTCCCAACACGATAACTGAGTTTTGCTTTTGATACCAAAACAGTACTGTTTGCAATACCTTGTTTTCTGCCAACCCTTTTTTTTAAATTTTGCAAAGGCACCCAAACTTGTCAAATATGAAATGTTGTCTAAACACAAGCAATCATACAAGAATTTTGCCCAAATAAAATATAGAATATAAGTGAGGTTCATTATCCATCCACTCTGTGTATAAGATAAGATAAGATAAACCTTTATCTGCATGTTTGCTGTAACACTATGGTTTGGATGTTCAATTTTATCACTGGAGAACAGATAATAATGAGATGGGAGATAGAGAGGAGACAACATATGACAGGCTGTGAACAAGTCTCTGTGAGCATCTGACATGTGCCACATACTCACTTTGCCCACTGGGAGCTTACTCTACTGTGATCGTTTTGGATATCGTATTTCTGTCTGTAATACGAGCAACTGAGTGAGAAAGAAAATATCAAGTTCCACCCCCACTACGATATTGATTCTCTCATCGTCTCGGGTCTCACTGTATCTGATAGGTGGTGTATTTAGCGCCATCCCCTCTCCTTTGGAGTTACCACAACCTCATATTTCTCGGCAAAGCTCTTCACCTTGGCCAGTTTCTATGATGATTCGATCTAGTTGCCTAGGAACTGGCCGACCTGCAGTGATGTCATACAGTAGCGCGGCGGGACGGCGTAGTTGGACTGGTCTGATCAAGAAGATAGACGAGCCCTAAGTGGCTTAGGACACGGACATGGCTGGCCTATTAATACATCTAAGCTCTATTTACACACACACAGACACAGGCACGCACACACACAGACACTTGGTCGGACCCCAGCTGCCAGCCTTGAGCCTTGCAAGACTCACGCATACTTAGGCACAAATAGTGCCACACAATCTTTTTTTAATGGACTCTTCTAGATTTCTGCTCATGCATCAGTAGCCATTAACTGCAGGCAATTATCATCCAGTGCATGAAGGGATGCCACTTAGTCATTTCTAAGGTTGGTTGCATTCTGTTTTTGAGGATCTCATTAATCAGTATGTATCTCAATGGGTTCAGCATGGGCAAGAGGGACGACTCCCACAGTGACCGCCCACTCTAAAAATACAGGGCCTACACAAAACAATGTTAATAGCTGTAATTAATCCAAATGCCATAAAGATTTCCCTCTCCCCCCACCACTGTCTATGCTGATAGTTTTGGTTTTATTTGCCAAGTTTTTTTAGAAATTACATTTAAAGAGGTACTCCTGTGATTTAGTATTGCACCTCCATAAAACTAGAGGACTCACAAGAGTTATATAAAAGAATAGAAATTGTAGCAGCAGAGACTAAGATACCCTGATCTTTTTGTCTCTAGTATGATTCCAGCTCCAAAACACTGGATCCTACACTTTCCATAATGTAACTCAATTCTTAAATGCCCATTTGTCAGGTTATTCTGAGTTTTTGGACATAGACATTTCTGGGGGTTTTTGTAATGTGGCTGAACCCTTAACATTAAAGTAACTAAATCACAACTGCCATCAATCTGATTTGTTCAATGATGATTTTGCACAGACATTCATGATGCCCAGAGGATGAATCCTATTAACTCTCATGATAACCTGACTTTTCCCTTAACACCACCAACACGTTGACATTTTTGGTTTTGAGTGAAATATCTCAACAACTATTGGATGACTTTTATTTGGATTCCCATCAGCCTCAGCTGCAATTTGTATTTGCAAATGTTAGCCTGCTAACACATCAAACCAAGATGTTGAAGATGGCAAATTGTACCTTCTTAACGTGAACATGTCAGCATTTTTCGTCCTCCCCTTTTATATGTATGACACTAATAACACTGTTTTGTACTGGTTAGCCTAAAGGATGCATGGTAAACAGAGGTTATATGTAGGAGAAGAGTGTGGATGAACCACTTGTTCACTCTCTGCAGTGTAGCTCTCACTTCTCAAACTGCATTGTTGGCCTGTTCTTCTCCTTGCTGGCAAGGCTGAAGAGCTTTTAATATCCTTTTATCTTCCTCTTCTGTTTTTTTCTGCAGCCTCCTTCCCTTTCTCCGAGTCTCCCATTTTTATTCTCAGTTTCTCTCCACCCTTTACTGTTTGTGCTTCTCTTTTCATCTGCGTCATTTTTTCTCATCCTACCTTACATAATGTTTAGTTTTCTTCCTATCAACAAATTTGCTCTCGTTACGTCCGTCAGCTGTGGGTCCTCTGATCGTCTTTCTCACGCCTTCCTTTGCTTCGTTTTTCCCAGCCTGTCTGTGTCTTGCTGTCAACATGCCGTTATTTTTTACGGCTATTTAGTCCTCATTTAATTAGCACGCTCGGCATGCACCCCCAAATCCAAGAGCTGCAACATATGGCATCGCTCTCTTTCTCTCCCCCACTGTCTGTCTCTCTCCTCCCTCTTTATGTCTCTGTCACACCATCCCACCTCTTGTCTTTTTCTCAGTATTAGTTCTCTCACTTTTTCCCACTTTTGTTCCTCCTCTCTCCTCGCTGGCCTGCGTCCAGCTCTGCAGCGACCGTAGAGGGGGTGTTACAGCGACGTCACTTAAAAATATTGCGTACTGTAAAGTGCAGGATTATGTTCGAAGCATTTAGCTGTTTTTTTCGTCTTTACTTGACGGGCTGTGTGTTGTTGATGTCACTTTTTGTTCTGCAAAGGAGGATTGTGGGAAGCAAAGTCCATCTGCTCCTGCTGATCTGCTGAGTCACAGTTACTCAGCACAGCATCGTGTGTGTGTGTGTGTGTGTGTGTGTGGAGGAGAGTGTGTGAAAGCATGACCTAGTATACAATCTATCTGCTGCTATACAGTGTATTTGCAGTGAATGACATTGATAAGAAACGGCATGTGGAGCATTCCTCAGCAGAGATTTTAAGATTAAACCACTGGTTTTGTGTGTAAGCAGTTATTTAGGATGTGTTGTTTCGGGTTGGTTTTCTGTCTCTCTGTTTCAGTCAGTTAGCTTGTGTGTCTGTTTACCAGCAGAGTGATTGTGGCAGATTGGAGGGCTGTCTGTAGTCAGAGGATCGGCTGCCAAATTAGGATCGATGGCAGACGTTTCCAGCAGTGGCAGACTGTTGAGAACCGAGTCACACCACTACTTCATCTCACACGCACATACACACACACACGTACACACACACACGTACACACACACACACACACACACAATCTGACTCATGCACTTCTCGACTCACTCACTCTCTCTAATCTCTCTCAACCAAATCTGCATTTGAAAGACTGTGTCCCGGCTCCATGCTTTTAGTTGCTTAAAGAGCGGGACCGACATGTCTCGACTGTCAGAGGTTTTGTCTAATCATGACTTGGTGTGGGAGGCGGAGAGAACCCAGGCTGTAAACATTAGAAGCAACAACATTATCCAAACCTATTGGAGGCAAAAGTGTTGCGCATTGCTAACAAATGTCTTCACTGTGGCACCATCTTAAAATTAGAACTTGCTCTGTAAACTCTGTCCCAATTTGATACTGAACATACAACCCTGATTCCAAAAAAGTTGGAGCAGTGTTAAACATAAATTAAATTAAATGTTAGAATTTGCACAATTGAATTGAAAACAGTACAAAGACCATATATTTAATGGTTGACCTCTTCAACTTTGATTTTTGTAAATATCTGATTATTCTGAATTTGATGGCAGCAACAGGTTTCAAACAAGTTGGGACAGGAGCAACAAAAGACTGTGAAAGTTGTCGATTGATCCAAACAGGTGCTTTTGGATCATTAAACAGGTTCATTGGTAACAGGTGATAATGTCATGATTGGGTATGAAAGGGGCATCTGTCCTAAACCTCAAAGGATTTAAGTCTTCATGTTGGCAAGTTTCATCTTTATTGGACAGTAATAGCGAAGAAGTAGACAGGAAACGGGGGAGAGAGAAGCCAGAATCAAACCAATGACATTGTGGTTATGTTGCATGTGCTGCTACCAGGCACTACTACATAATCAAATTACATTTATATTTAAATTTACTGCATGTTTGCCTTCCCTCTGTTGTTATTAGAGCTGAAATTATTAACCGATGTGTTGATCAGTCAATCGTCAGAAAATAATAATTCATAATTCACGTTCAGCACACTCATAATACATCTGTATTCACACACATACACGCTCGCGCATGTACACTCATCCTTGTGGATTAAAGCCAACAGACTGAAGGGGGAAGGAGATCAATGAGGAGGAGATGAAAGAAAGCGGTGAAGGAATGAGCAGTCAGAGGAAAGAGAGAGAGTCGGATTAAAGCAAGACAGTATGAGATAACTTGACAAATCAGATGTTGAGACAAGAGAGATGAGACCCTAAAAAAGCTTGAAGTTGAGGCTGATGTCATGTTTTCTCTTGTACGTCCTTTTGGGAACAGCTCTGCGTAATTCCTCATTTCTTATTCGTTTCATGATTGCAAAAAAAGTTTGTCTCCCTTTAGACACATGAATGACGGGAAGATGCTGCGAGAAACACAGCTCCAAAAAGAAAAGTTTGCTTTCCCCCAGTGGAGAGAAGCTGTTACATAAGTTGTTATGCAACAGAGCAGCCAGCCAGTCTGCTGCTGGTTTGAGGTGAACGCAGCAACACCAGTGCCAACTCAGCCCGCTGCACACTTAATTGGCCTCACGTCACCGCTGCTCTCTTCCTCTGTTTGTTTTTTACCTCTTCCTTTCCCAACCCTTTCCAGTCATTTCCCATCCGCTGTCAGCCGCCTGGTGAAACGGGGCTATGCTGATCGAGGCAGCGGGAGGTCATGTGTGAACCTTCCCTCAGGGTGCAGGTGGTTTTATCCTTCCCTCTCGCCTCTTTCAGGTCGATTTCTGTCTGCCTTTCCTCTTGTCAGCCTTCCTCTTGTGCCTCTGTCTCTCCCTTTTGGTCTGAGAGGAGATTATTTAAATTCCCCCAGAGAGTAAGAAAGTGCTTTTTGGCAGTTTCATTTTTGAGAGTGAGAATTTGTTTTTCTGCAGATATTTTAATAAGCTATATATTCCTGCCAATGTCAAGGGACTCGACCCCATAGCGCCTCCAGTAGCAGTTGACAGCATATTTTAGCTACTATACTGGGGTCAGATTGATCTGTGGGCTCTTCTGTGGCCATTATGGATGTGAGTGAATAGATTTTGTCAAGAGTGGGCATGTGCTATTAATTCTACTTAGGTTACCACCCCAATAATGCAAGACATGTATCATACAGTGAAGTCCAGATACTATATTGACCTTTTAAGATGAAATTACTCTCATTTTTAAAGAACAGGTTTCCACACTACATAAAATGCCCTCATCTTTGCAAATGACTGTCAAACCTATGTTATATTGATCGTGGTCCCAGCCCCAGGCCACATACTGCATGTGAAACGCTGATCGTGTGTGTTGCAGCTCCGACACTGCTGTGTAAATATTCAAGCTTTGACAGCCAGTTTTCATTCCTTTGCTCCTTTTCAGTCCTTCGTCTCAGAGGCTCTACACGTTGGCAACAAATGCCCTTTCTGTTTCTGTCTCCCTTTATCTTGTATCAATACATCCATCTGCCAGTCCGCCTGTCTTTCAGTATCCATCTGCCTGTCTGTCCATCCGTCCCTCTGCCCGTCTGTCTGTCTGTCTGTCTCTTCAGTCTCTCTGTGGTGGTTTCAGAGCAGTGTGCAGCTGCAGTTGATTCAGCACTGAGGACAGCTCCACTGGGATAATCTCCCCTGGCAGAGTGCAGAGACAGCTCGTCCCTCCAAAATGTGGTCTTTCTGTGGGCAGGATAATGTTGACCTCACCATGTCCTCTGTGTAACCACTGTGAGTCTATTGTGGTGCAGGAGATTAGTGGTTGAGTCTCCAATCTCTCTCTCTTTTTTTTTCTGGCTCTGTAGCTGTCATATCAGAGAAAGACAAATGTATGAAATTAGTTTTTCATTATATTGTAACTAGGGCTGCAACTAATTATTCTTTTTTTATTATTGAATAATATGTCAGATTTTTTGATTAATGAATTAGTTGTTAAGTCTATGAAATGTCAGAAAGTAGTGGAAAAAGTCACATTTTCAAATGTCTTGTTTTGTCCAAGCAACAGTTGAAAATCCAAATGTATTTAATCTAACATGATGTAAAACCGAGAAAAGCAGCAAATCATCACATTTGAGAAGCTGCAACCAGAAATTATTAAGAATTTTTCCTTGATAAATGATTTAAAGTCAACCCATCAATGTTTCAGCACGATTTGTTCCTAACTAAACTCTCTATTGTTTTTTTCTGGAGGTAAACACGCTTCCATGTGCGCTCACACATACACACTTCTGCTGTGTCTGAGCTGCTGTCAGAAACTCCCACTAAAAAAGCGAGGAGCTGACAGATGAGTCCTCAAGTAGACCTGAAATCTGACAGCGAGACAGAAATAGCTGAATTAAATGAGCAGAGTGAGCCGTGTTGTCAGTGATCATTTGTTCCCAGCAGCTGATTCACAGGAGCTGCTGGTGAGAAGCAGACAGACTGCTTGAATGTATAAAGATAAGATTTTGCACCACTGGGGTCCTCAGGAGGTTGTGCATGTGTGTGTGTGTGGCTGTGTAGTCATTTGTGCTTGTCCTTACAAAATAACAAATCAGATTGGACATATGAGCATGTGTTCTCATACAAAACGAGATCCATACAGTGAACGTTCACTGTGTCCCAGTAGTGTTTTTTAATTTACTCTTACAGCTGTTGGTCTCTTTCCACACATCTCCTCTTGTGTCCCCGAGCTCCCAGCCGAGGCTCTGCACAGCAGCTCCACAGTCATCCCTCATGACTAACACCAAACAGAGAATTAAATGTTTTTTAATCTATCTGATTCTGTGGACGGCTTACTCAAATAACACCACATGTGATTTTAAGCCCTTGTGTGTTTCACAGTGTTGATGTTTGAGTTTTTGCCATATGTTGTAGATAAAATGTTCAGACTATTTTCATGTGAGAAGTTGCCATTTCACCATTACCTTTCTGTCGACACTGGCTCCATCTAACATTAGAGAAACTGACATCTAGCTTGTCTGTCACACTTCTTTCCTGGTGGTTGAACTGTTGTTGTCCAGAATTTGTGAATTGTGAATTTCTCCATCTCATGTCTTTATTAAACAGCGCCATCATGTGGTGGCAGTAGTTGCCTGTGATTGTCTGACAGTTCATGATCCACCTTTGCAGCAATTTTGTGCAAACTTGCTGCAGCTGAGCAAAACCACCTTATTTCCAAAATGTGTTTTTTTTTTTTTTTTTTTTTTTTTTTGCTGATTTGCATTTAATCTCAAAGATGCAAAGACAGAGACAAAGAAAAAACAAGGAAGACAGAAATGGACGCCCTAGTAGGAGTTTGGTGATTCTACACTAGGTGGCGTAGTTAAAACATAAATGGATTCACTGAGAAATATCCAGAGTGAGCTATTATTTTTTGCATAAGACATTTTCAGGAGAAGATGATGGTCACATTTGTCACACCTCTTTTTGTATAAGCCTCTCTAACTAATTCTTTGGGTACAAGGATATATCAAACATATGTCCTTGTCTCCTTTTGCTATGTAGAGCACCATGATACAGTCACTCATGGTGGACAGTATGGGAAGAGGACTGGGGTTTGTCAGGCATGTGAGATGTGACACACAAGTCAAGCGTCCGTCCTGATTCTGTTTTCTAATCCAAAATAATAGTTGAATACCTTTTAACATGGGCAACTTTAATGGTCATGACCCAGTCTTAGGGCCCCATTCCTCACTTTAATAAAGACATGTGAGAGGTGATGGCAGGGTTATGAAATTGCCAATTTCCACCCTCCTCTGCCCTTTTCTCATCATCTTATTTCAGTCCCTCTTTCCCTCTGTTTGTTTCTTCCTGTCCTTGTTTTAGCAGCCGTGGATGTTGTGTAACCGCGCTGGTTTCTCGGCGAGAACCAAGCACCAGAGACATCAAAGCGGCTTGTTTTGTCATCGGGCCTCAGAGCAGCAGTCAGGAATAGATCTCCTCCTCTATTGCTCGTTTCCCTCTGTCTGTTTGCTTCCTCTCTAACTCGGGGGATTTGGCGATCCTCTGACTGTCTGCCTCATCTCTTCTCACCTGTGCCGGCTCCCTCTCCTCTCCATCACTCAGCGCTCCGCCTGTCTTTTCAGGAGAGCTCTTCTTCTCAACATCATCCGTTCTGAAGCAGGAGTATTTCAGTGTTAACCAGGCCGTGTGCCACTTGCATGTGTTTGTGTGTGGATTTGTGTGAATGACACAGTTCTGTGGAGTATCGTGCCCATAGTAGATTAAATATGAATGATGGAGCTCTCGATCACAGTGGCACGCAGCAGCCGTGCACGATGCCTAGAGGGCATTACCACCATGGCAGCCATACTTTTTCACACCCTTCTCACTGTACACTATGTGTTTGTATGTTGCTCCATATTAGTTCACCCTCAGCTTAAAGGTGCCCTCAGAGGCTGCCCTACATGAAGACTGCCCCTGTTTCCTCTCACATCCCCTTTCCTCTGTCCTCATCGCTCTCTTATATTCTGCTTCCTCCCTGTTTACCCGGCATTTCTGGTGTGCTTCAGTTTCTGTCTCGGGGTGAGCAGCTTTAAAGGGCCTCATTCCAGCAGCATCATCTTGGCTGAGTCCACTCGCAGCAGCGGTCCTGGCCCGAGGACGTGGTCAGACTGACTCAGAGCAGCAAACAACACATCCAGCTGCTCCCAGCCAAAAAAATCCTCTTTGACAGGAACAAGGCTTTCAAAACAACACAAGCTCGAAACTGATGAGTTATATCCTGAAATGTAAAAATGAATTAAAAATCATTATCATTCCATCAGGGCTGAAAAGCCTACTAGGTTAGTCAATTAGTCTGGTCAACTGAAAATTAATTGGCAACAACATTTCTCAAGCAAAAATACAAAAACATTTGACAGTTCTTTTCTCTGTTTTATGTGATTGTAAATTTGGAGGTTTTGGACTGTTGGTTACCTCTGGGAAATTCCATAGATTTAACAGTTAATCATTCAAATAATAATCATCATTTTTAATTGGAATTTTTTGTTAAACTGCGTCGAACGGTGTTTTTCCAGTAGAGCCTTATAGCTAAATAATATACAGAGTAACTCCCTTCTGTCAGCTGAAGAGGACAATCCCATCTCTTCACTCACGGCACAGTGGTGATAGAGGAATTTATTACCTGTGATAAAACTCAGTGCACTGTGATAAACAGAATCAAGAGGCTTTATGGTGCAGGGAGGGATCAGCATGTAGTGGCTGACATTATATTGTTTAATGCACCTTTTATTTTGTCCACTCTCTGTGATCATCCAACTTGTTTTGAGGTGTCGAGCCATTTTTTTTTTTTGTCATTTTACGCCATTATGTGTTGTTAAAAAGAAGATATAAAGACAGTAGAGCTCAAAACAATTGTTTAAATTATACATTAATGTGTATATAAAATAATGAGAAATGCTCATCATCATTCCCCAGAGAGTTTGTCTATGAATATGTGACAACCAATGGGCCGACAAGCTGAGCCTATAGAACAATATTAATCACATATCTTGCCACATACTCAGCTGACACAACAGATAAAACAGGTATGCAACAGCGAACCTTATAAAATTGATGTAAAGACGATGATGTGAAAATGCTGTGATATAACAGTAGGCAGAATTGGCCATGGCTACCTATCAGTGCTGACACACCGGGGACATGTTAACAGCACCAGCTTCTGTATCACAGCCATCTTGTTAGGAAGTCGAGCCGCTCGCCCCTGAAATAATCACCAACACGCTATCGGGGGATATCAGGGAACAAAGCAATATGCACTCTGTTATGAAACCAGAATATCACTCCCTCACACAACACAAGCACAAACACACACACACACACGTATCCATATGTGTGTGCGCAGGAACGTGTGTTTTTATGTGTTGTGTGTCCGAGAGCACGCAGACACACGCACGGATGCCGAGCCTTGATTTAAAAAGTTAAATGAAAACAATCCATACTCCACAGAGAGTCTGTGTCTGAGATTAAACTTGTTTTTTGTCTCCCCCTTGGCTCATTTAGAGTCTGTGGGGGGTAAAACAGGAGGACTCCCATTTCCACTCACTCACTCACACACACACACAACTCCTCTCTGTTTATTGGGTATTTTCTTGATAATGCTGTTATATCAGCTGTGACTTTCTTTTGGGGTGTTGATCGGTGGCTAATAGGAATCTAAATGGATTCTTGGATGTTAATTGCCATGAAAATGCAATAACGGTAGCTTTGTGTTTATGTTTTGACTCCGGGCGGTGCTAGACACACATGCAACCTAAATTGTAATAGCTCTTAATAGGTTTTCGGTGGGAGATTTGTCATAGCGGATGAATGAACTATTGTCTTCCTGTAAATCCCTTTCTGATTGTACCGTTGCCTATCGTGAAATATAATTTGGATTATTGATTGCTCGGGATTGAAATGTGACGGTTGGCCTGTGGGGTGTAATTAAAGTTGTTTGACTAAATCATGCAGAGTTTAGATCAGATATGGAATTAGCTGTCGACTAAATCAAATAGAAAATAATGAGCAGCAGCGTGTTTTTTAGCCTATTTGTCATAATAAACACCATATTGCTGATATTTCTTGCAAACAGACTAAGGGTAAGTTTATAGATTAAAAAAACGAAGAACATCTGTCTTGTGCCGACAGAATGAATGTGTGAATGGGTTAATTGGGTACGTCTAGACAAAATAATTAAGATTCTGTAGACCCTCTTATCAAAAAGGTTTTCTTCTTTTAATGAGCCAGATTCTGTTGTGTCGCATGACATGCTTTTTTCAAAATCTGTCCCTGTCACCATGTCACCGTAGGTTGGTATTAACTTCACAGTATGGAGTCTGTCAAAGAATGACAATGACTCATCAGAATTTTTTCCTTCTTCTCTCAGTCAGATAGAAACTTTAACATCAGCTCTGCACTTACTCAACAGTAATCTCTATTTTCAGCTTCTCCTGCCTCACACCCTCTCACACACACTTTTTTTTTTATCCCTCTGTAGCCTCATATAAGCACTTTCTCTCTTGTCTCAGTTTCTTACTTTAGTTAGTTTGGTAGTTACTTCATTACCATTCATAAGATGCTCGTCTTCAGGGAACAGACCCCCGGCTTGCTGCTCTGGATGTCCGGTGCACGTGCTGCAGCGCATCAGCAAATTAGTGAGTCAGCAGCGGTCTCTTTATAGTCACTGATGGACTGATTAAATGTAGAAACATCACAGTGCTGCAGCTCAGGGACATGTCAGGCATGCGCACAGATATTCACAGACACCGATGAGCATGCATGCAAACAAAAAATGAGCACACGCAAACAGGCAGTGCTGCTGTTCCTTATCCGTCTCCCGGGGCTCAGTGCATGTGCTTTTTCACCAAAGCACAGGAAGGGAAAGTTTGTGAGCATGTGCAGAGCCCTGTGTTAGTGTGCGTACAGTATGCAATGTATTATATTTACACGGGTGAGTACCCTAGAAGTAAGGATGCTAGATGTCTGTCTGAGACCGTTGGCCTCCCATTCCTCCTCATTCCTAATGATTATTTTATTTGATCTCATAGACACTCAACCACAGAGCCAAAATAACCTGATATTGTTGTTTGACACAACTTCAGACTACAACAAATACATGAACTAATAAATACATAACCAAATCACTATGCAATATCTAATTTCATCTTATCTTGCTTCAATGTCCTGCCTATAGTGTGTATACTGTTCATATCTTGCTAGTGTAAATTTGTTAATACTTTTTAACCTGTTTAAAGTGTTAATAATTTTATATGTCTTTTAGTACAACTGTTAATACTTTTTAGACCTCTCTTGCTTCTATTGCTCATTAGTATTTGTCTACTCTATCCTCTTTGCTGCTGTACACTGTGAAATTCCCCACTGTGGGACGATTAAAGTAATATCTTATCTCGTCTTATCTTATAAAAAAGGTCAGTCTGAAAGCATTTTTTAGTTTCTGACTCTGGGAGAGTGGGAAAATCAGTCAAATTCCCCCAGACTACTGCATCTCTGAACTATCTCTTTTACCAAATCACACACATTTAAGCTATTTTACGTGATCTCCTTTTGATAACTAGCATAATAACTAATGTAAATTTGTTTACCTCCATTGACCCGGCTTCCCTTTAAACTGTTTGGAGCCCCTTGGTCTAGAGAGTTGTCATTAAAAAAATCAGACCAGCTGGGAAATTGTTGTTGCGAACCTCTTCTTCCCCTCAACAAATCGCTGAGGTGCCCTTGAACAAGACATTCAGCCCCTAACGGTGGAAAGCTGTCATGGCTCTTGGCAGCTGCCATCTGTGTAGGTACTGAGCGTAGCTAAAAAAGAGTAAGCGTGCTCGATTGACTTGGGTAATAAAGGATAAGGGAAAATAATGGTGTCTTTGCTTCCAGGTGTCGTGTCTGCAAGACTTCTTTGGCGATGAGGACATTTTTGTGGCGTGTGGACCGGAGAAGTTCCGCTACCAAGATGACTTGATGCTGGATGAGAGTGGTGAGGCAACTCTGACATTTCCATACTGGCATTTCACATTTGACTGTTCAGTGTGCCCCCTCTTATTGTCTTACTCTGCTTCCTTCCTCTCCTCCCTGCTCCTAGCTGTATTTTCTGATTGTCCACAACTACGTTTTTTGTGTGCTATTTTCTAACGTTGAGCAATTTATCATTCAGTGCAGTCGCCTTGTGATAGAATAGTAGTTGTTGTGATACATTATTGTTTCAATGAATCTAAAAAATATAGAATAATTAGGTTCAAACTATTTGCCTATTTAAATGTCCAATCAGAGCAAAAACAAAGAAATACACTGCTAGACTTCTCCAATGATTAATCTAATCAACAGCACCACTTGTAATTGACATAATTATAAAATCAATAATTTCAGTATTAACTAAGAAATCAGATTATATCCCATTCCCTTTTTACAAGTTCTGACCGTAATGTATTCTTTAGGATACTCATGTTAAAGTACTGTATTTTAAACCCTCATCAATGGAGAAACTTTATTTCTCCACAACCCTTTTCTGGGAAGCTGCTACTTGGTCACATAGAAATTCCAAAATTGAGTGAAGGCAGCGACTCACATTTAAAAATATACATTCAAATGTGAGCAAAATGGCATCCCTGACTTTGTCTCACACTGGTGGATATATTAAACATTGCTACCCCTGCTGGTCAGCACCAGAAATTCTAGTTGGTTAAACTTTACACGTTTAACTTGCATATTGACATAATTTGCACTGAAATGTTACGTCTTCTAGTCAAATGTTGCTGTTAACAAAATTGTGTCTAAGATATTTTTCCGACAATTTTTAACCGTACAGATTGAAATTGACTCAATTTTGACTGTTGTTTGACTGTTTTCTTTGTTTTAGATGGGTTGACTATTCTAAGATTAAACATCTGTTTAAACATCAGAGAAATTAGTCGTTAAGAACATCCCTAGTGGATAATAAGAAAATTACAGTATGCTAGTAAATTGTTTAACTATATATCAAGGCCAAATCAATGTCCTACTTTTTGTTTATTATCGGGATATGATTCTCTGGTAGATTTTAAATGCCTACATAAGAGCAAATCAAATACAGAAAAGTGAAAAACAATTCATGTTATATGTATTTCCCTATTATTTACAGTGTGCATTTCATATATAATTAAATAAAAAAGCATTTGTTATTGTTATTTCACTTTCTGCCACTTTATTTCTTTGTTTGATTTGTTTTTATCTCAGCATTTTAAATCTTCCTTATTGTAGCTGACTTGTAAAAAATCAATTCTGTCTTTCTAGTTTTCTGTCTTTCTCTGTGTTTCCCCTCATTCATCATGTCTTTTCAGCTCCACACTACCCCTTGAATTCGCTCTATATGACACATCTCCGCGGTTCAGGGGGCAGGGGACCGTGTAGGCTGTCCACTTCATTTCATTACTGTCCATTCTCTCACCGCTCCTCCTCTCCTTTCCTCTCTCCTCTTGGAAGAACGGGTCTGCTGCACTTAAGCCATCGTCTAACCCGTTGTGCCATTGTTCCTCTTCTTCTTCTCTGCCTGTCTCTCCACCGCGGTCTGCTGAGGATACGCTCTGTCCTCAGTTCACCCTTCTGCGTTTCGCTGTCTGTCTCCTCCTTCTGCGTCGCTGTCTGAAGACTCCTGCCATTTAGTGCTCATCTGTATTCTCACCCTCTCATCTCTCGTCCTCTCTCCTACATGAATGAGTGTGCACTGGCTTTTGTTCAAAGGTTTATTCAATTCATTTATTTCCCCTGTATCCCTTCATCCATTAAATAATATCCATCCCACCTGGGTCGCCAACCTCCACCTCCTTCCCCCTCTTGCTCTTTTTTCCTCCCTCTTTTCCCCACTACTCTCCTTTCATTTGCAAAATATAATGACTAGCTGCTTCTATTATTCTTTGTGGCCACTTTCTCTTGCCTTGAAAAAGACCCTGAACCTCCTACATGCAGCAAGGCGTTTAAAGCTCGTGTTTCCAGGGTGTCTGCATTTTCACTTTCCCAATAACCCATCGTAATCCATTGCATGCTGGTCAGTTGTTACGGTGCATTCAGGGGCTCCTCACCATGATTTAGACTTAGATGTTAATGAAGACACTGAGATATCTGGAGTTGTATGGCAATGAAATACAAATCCTACTTAACTTATTTCATCACAAAGAACATGAAAGCCTTTAACAGTTTATTGTGAAGAAACCTGGTTTGATCAGCATTCGTACACCAGAATAATCTTTCTGTTGAATAACCTATATGTTGTTGTAACACACTAGTTTTGGGCATCATCATCGAAATTTAAACAAAATATACCAATCTCTACATACGTGTTAATTTTCTTTCTTAAAATGAATTCTTAGCTTTGTTTTTGTTACATTGTGGACATTGACCCCAAATGGAGTGGTGGAAGAAAATTCCCATAACATGAAACATAGCTCCCAGTGTGAGGGAAGAAGTTCATACCTTTACAAATAACAGTGCTAAAATTTAAATACCCGTTTGAATATCTTAGTTTAACGTGGACACAAATGAATACGTACCTTAATCGTTATGACGAGCATTTCAGAACGATCGCTATTCACAATGTCAATTTGTGTAAATGATGATTTATGAGTGACAGTAGATCTACAGTTTAATATAATTTAACCCACTTCCACTAATGCACTTGTGTAGTGTTGGGTGCTATTGTCAATAGATTAATGTGTCTTCTTCTGTCCAGCACATTTGGTCAGAGTTGTCATTGAATGGGTCTGTAATAGTTGATAATAGCAACAGGCTTTAATATAAAATCTTTAGTCCTTGCACTATAATGTTATAATCATGTGGAAAGATTCCTTGTGGAAACCTCTGTCTGGAATTGCAGTGCCTACAGCCCCGTTGCTGGTGTGTTATTTATGTGCCATCATCGGCTCCTGATGACTACCCAGTGGTATCTCATTTCCTGGAGAAAGATTTCAAGCCCACTCCAAAACAAGGGTTAGGGCCAAACCGGGGTGGGGATTGAGATTGGGTACAGGAGGCAAAGGGCAGGAGGCAGCAGGCAGAAATAGACAGACGGGGAAAGCAGAACGGCAAATGAAACAGACGCCACAGAGAGACAGTCAGAGTCAGAGCTGCAGACAACTTCGCCTCCTCTCAGCATCACTATAATTATCGCCTCTGCCTCAGCTCTGGCACACTGTCATCATGTTAACACTCTGCATTGTACATTAATCACTGGGCCACCACTGCCACGCAAGCAAATAACACACACGCGCACACACACACACACACACAGATAGATAGACACGCACCTATGCTCTCATGCAAACACACACACAAACACACACACGTGCAGATGAGGACGCACACGCGGCACACTGTGTATAATTTCCACTTCCCCCTGGTCCAAAGTGGTAATGAGCTATAATGGGGCTGGGTTAATGAACAGGAGAGGAGCAACGTTTTGGGGATGAAGCAGGCAGGGAGGGAGTGTGAGTACCATCACATGGCTCATTTGCCAAGACTGTGCGTCTGTAAAATATCAGACCTCAGTGAGTCATAGCTGTCACTCCTGAAACACCACAATAATTGCGTTTGGAAAGCGAGCCCAGTGAAGGTCAGAACTCATTTTTGCAGGGGACCTGAAGGTAAAACCAATTACAGCTGTGTTGATACATTAGCGGGTTGGTGTTTTCTTGCATGACTAAAGGTCAAAATCAGTCAAAATATTAACAATAGACATTCAAAAAAATTTGAATGTCAGAACAACAGAACTGGTATGTGCTTCAAAATGGTCAGTTGTTATTGTGTGTGTATCACTAAACACAATGTCATGTTACAGTGTCGCACTTAATATTCACTCCTTCCTTCTTTCTTTAGATGTAGAAGCTCAGTTTCTACCTTGGATGAATTTGGATTTAAACACTATAGACTGTAGATTTGTCCCACATGTAGACTCTTTTTCTAAAACCTACACATTTTGGAGACTATTAGGGGATGAATAACAAAATCTGAAGGGATTTTGTACGTAGTACTGAACACCTCTGTCTGTCTTGTCTTGCAGAGTGCCGCGTGGTGAAGTCTGTAAACTATGGGAAGATGCCTGGCTCTCTGACCCGAGGTGCCCCCAGGACCGTCATCCAATCACGACGCAGCAAGTCCCCTGCATCCGGTAAGACAGTTTCTTCTTATTTCTTCCTGTTCCTCTCAAGGGAACTATTTGTTAATGCATTTTGGCTTGGTCTCATTGTCCTATCTGGTTTGTAAGTTTGTGCATGGATGGCGTGTGCAGTGTCTCAGACCTGACGGACACAGCTGGGAGTTGTTTGTATCCTAATACGTCCTCATGTGATTGCTTGGTATTTTCTAGCTCATTACTTAATCAGCATCGCAGCAAATGAAAACAGTATGAATAAACACTGCAATGAAATCAGAGCTCTGCGGAGTGTCTGGCACTGTTTACTGTGTGTGTGTGTGTGTGCGCGCGCTGTGTCTCATTGCACGCAGAATATGAATTCAAATGAGAATGATTTCACAAGGGAGTGGGGAAAAAAAGGCAAACAGGGATGAGAGAGGTAAAAAAAGAAAAGGGGGAGCTGGAGTGAAGATGAGAGGGAAAGAAAAGGGTTGGTGACTCAATCCTGCAGCTCCCCACAAGCCGTTCTTCACCTGACATACTAATGAAATGTAATAAAATGGTGAGACCCTGCGCTGGTACCTGCTGCATTGTTTGTGCCTGATAATGATGCTTTTATGAATGTCTCAAAACACAACAAAACAAAAAAAAACCCTTTGAGGCAAACGCAAAGCACCAAAATGTTCTCAAATAAAACAGGGTATTAATTCTAACAACTGGATGCAGCCGCCGTTAAACATTCAGGCCGGCTCAGAGCTGCTGAGGACTTGGTGATTAGTTTGGAGCTTGAACAAATATCAGGTTGTTCTTTTCTCGACTGCACGGTGTAAAGCGCCTAGTTACGCAACAGCACACTTGACTTTTCATCCTTGCTGTTATTATTTTGTTTGTTATTTTCTATTATATTCGAGTGCACAGAGACCTCTCGGGTCGGGGGATGATTGGACGAATGATGCAACGTGCAGAAACTCCCCAGAAGGAAGTCGATCCACCTGCTGTGAAATCACACCAGCATGCACAGACACAGATTTTTCTTTTTTTTATATTTTTGATTTTAGCCTCAATGCATCCATGTAGCATTGCAGCATCCACACCAGCAGTTGTTAATATGTTTTGTGTTGAGGAGGAAAAGGTGAGGCAGAGAGAGAGAAAGTTCTGGGTGCTGATGGCTTGAAAACTTTGGGAAAAAGGTTACGAGAGTGAGTCATACCTTATCTGATCTCGTTGGCTGAAGCGAGTCTGGAATGAAGGTGTATACTAATGTGTGTGTGTGTGTGTGTGTGTGAGAGAGAGAGAGAGAGAGAGAGAGAAAACAAGAGACTGAGACAGAGGAGTAAGAAAAAAAGCCTGACTCGTCTTGGCTGCTATGGAAACATAGCACAGTAGGAGCGAGCAGCTACAGACACAATAGTCTGCGATGGCCATATATGGCAGCGGCTTCCTGTCAAATGGCCTGCAGTGGAGCGACGGAGCCGACTGACGCTCAGCCCTCGCTGGAACCCTGAGTCAGACCGTCCCCGACGTTTTTTACTTCGGAGAAATGTTCCCCTTCTGGCGCTGCTTCCGCTACTTAACATCATCAAATGTTCCCGGCTCACTGTTGACTGTTTTGTACCGTGCTGTATTCATTCTCCCAAAACATTATGAGGTTGTACCAGAAGAGTTCAGGCGGGAGGAAATGAAATATAATTGATTGATTTGCTGTCTGACCCTGACTGACCCTCTTTCTTTTACTTTTACTTTTTGTCAGTATTGTCTGAGGAGTTGTTTTGCTCCCTTTCCCTTGAGGACAATTTGTCCACAAATTATGCTAATAGCCAACAACAGCTGATACTGCGCTCTGTGCCACATGGCTTATAACGGGGCCCATTCTGTTGTTGTTCTACAGGAAGACCTGATGTGCTTTCTCACCATAATGATGACTGATAGAGTCACTGATAATGAATTAAAACATTGAAAGCACATCCAGCAGAATACCTCACATGAGTATGATGTGAGATGGATTCACTGTGTCACAGGAGAGCTTGACTACATCCACCCTCGTGATTTATTTGCAATTTATTATCACATACGAGTTTAATAATTAAGACTTAATATTTGAGAAACAATTTGCCAGAATGTTTTTTGAACAGTACCAAAAGCAAAGTGTTGCTGAAATGATTAGTCAGTTAGTCGATTAGCTGATTTACATAAAATTTATCAACATTTTGATAATTGATTAATAATTTATCAAGCAAAAATATCAAACATTGATGGTTTTGGTATCTTTTCTCTGTTTAATGTCATTATAAATTGAATATGTTCAGGTTTTGGTCTGTTTGATGGACAAAACAATCAATTTGAAGATGTCAGCTTGTGTGTGGTGAAATTTTGACGAGCATTTTTGCAATTGTTTGAACATTTATAGATGAAACATTCATTCATTTAATCAAAAACATTAATAGATTAATCAGTAATGCAAATGATTGTTAGTTGCAGCCCTAAACCAATTTAAAATCTTCAAAATATTCAGTTGTGACAAGTGAAGGGGATTCTGTCTGACGTCATCAACACATTTCCTGAAATGTGTCATTGTTTGAGTCAGGGTTGGTCGCCTGCTGCTCCTGAGTTTCCAGCCTCATGTGGAACTTGTGCGATTTGCTGATCTTTATCAAGCATTCTTGATATATGTGTTGATGTCCTCTAGTGTTGCAGGTTCCTCTTTGATTATGCACAGCTTTGTGACATCAAGGCTGAAATTGTGACATCAAGGCTGAAAAAAAACACTGACAACAAGTTAATCTTTAACAGAAAAGAAAGATATTGACCTTAATTGATGACATTATTAGTTGTGTGAAATAGGATGACAATGTAGCCCATTAACTCTGTCGAATAATACATTCAAATGAAAGTTGATTAATTATTCAAATGCTATCTTATCACAGCATTCGTCGGTTATTTAATTGCAGCTACACTCAAAACCTTTTAATCAGAGACGATAATAAAATTAAAAGAAGGGACACCAGACAGTCTAATTATTGACATTGAGACACCAGCGCTAGTAGGATTTTATTATTTCTCATCCACACTTGGAGAGAACACAATAAAGAAGGCCTTTAATTTCAAACCTTGCTTCAGCTCTTCAGGTGTTCAGAAAGCAGCCTTGAAGTCCCATATTCATTTTCCGTTCAGCCAACACAGGCATTAATATCACTCCTTATCACATCTAATAAGTTGGACTGAAAGAGCTGCTCACAGAAGATGTGTATTATGTCTGAGACGGTGAAAGAGAGAGAGACAGGGAGCACAACACATGTGCCATCAAACACCACCTGGTGTCCCTCTGTGTGTCTGGCTGCTCCTCGCTGTGTGTGTTCGCAGCTTAGACCTCGACACCACTGAGGAGCAGAAGTGTGTGCGAGGGATGGACCAACAAACTGGTGAGACAGACAGAGAGACGATCGCATGCAAACACACAAAGAAGACAAACAGAGGATCTTATACTGTAGGATTAAATGTGAAATTACATAACCCATACAGTGGCTATAAAAAGTATTCACCCCCATGCAAGTTTTAGTGTTTTATAACATTGAATGAAAGTAGATTTAGTGTGACTTTAATCAACAAAAGCAATGTCTGTCTTAGTGGAAACAGATCTCTTCATAACTGATCTAAATTATTTACAATTACAAAACACAAAATACATCTTTTCATAAGTATTCACTGCTCTAATAGGACACACTGGTGCAGCTAACTGGTTTTAGAAGTCCAATGATTTGTTAAATATGTGGTGGGGACAGGCAGGACAAGGGACTTTAATTACAAGCTAAAAGACAACCATGCGCCAGTTTACAGATCTTCAACAGTTTGCACATTTTTTCACACATTTAAACTTTATAGTTATTAAAAGCAATTGGTTTTGATAATGGTTGTGTTGTCTTTAATGCAAAATTCAAAACCACATTCACTATGCGATGTAATTTACGTAACTTACATAAATATTTAACCTAAACAACGCAAGAAATTTTACACAACTTGTGATATCTGACAGAAATGAAGGGTTATTAATAAAACTATGCAATCACAGTCATTTAATGTCTTCTTTTCTTCTTTTCCCCATTTACTGTGTAATACAGATACAAAACTGTCAGTGTAAAACGTTACTTATATTTCCAAATTTGAGAGGAAAAGGTCGGAGTAAAGCAGAATTAAAAAGACAGCAAAACTTTTTGGTGTGCTTTTTATCTCCAGTATTACTTTATCAGACTAGATGAACGCGTTGTCTCATCGAGTCAAGAACATGAGCCTTCTGAGAAATATGATGAATTAATTTAGAGCTGTAGGAGTAACACACAACTTATTAGACTGTTTCCCAGCACAGAATATAACTCTCCTCGTTCCTATTGAAAAACACAAGAGACGTACTGTGTTGTTCATATGTTGGTAGGTGAATCATACTGCAGACCTCGGTCTAATGTCGTTGATGAATCACGGGTCTTTATCCAGTAGTTGCTTTTCATCATTACGCAGTGATCAAATAATAATCTTGTTAGAAACGAGCAGCGTACTCAACTGATTAAACCTTAAGATACAAATCACTTTTGACTTTTTCCGACCGATCTTAAGTGATTACAACTCATTCAATTTCAACAATTAAGTACAATTTTAGTCACATCCGCAATTTCAAGGTAATCTCACCTTGTTGAGATGCCAGGTATCTACACTCATATTATGGAGAGTCTGATGTGGTGTTACACTCTCTCAGTTGTGTGTGTGTGTGTGTGTGTGTGGGCAGGTTGTTGCGTGTCATCCTGACATTGTCATCACTCGAGCTTCGTTCTGCGGTGATCTCACAACCCCAGCTGAGTGCCTATACACACGCAGACCCGAAATAATGTGAGAAAACAATTTGCACTCAGATATAGTTTCTCTCCCTGTCTCGCCATCTGTCTCCCTGCTCTCCTCCGATGCCTCATGTCAACTAAAATTAACAGAGAGCTGCAGATGGTGTCAGCAAGCATCACTTCAGATACTTCAGGGTCTCACCTTTCTCTTTGTGTCATGAGCGACGCCGCATGACGGGAGAGGCTTCGCGGTGAAGTGTGCGGGGCGGCCGACCCACAGATGAATCCAGTACATCTCCAGAGGATCGGCTGTGACACTCTGAACTGTGATGACATGATGTCTGCAGCCTTCAACACTTCTCTTGCTTTATAAAAGCTACTCATGAAGGGTACAAATGCGCTATCTGAAAACAGAGAAGCACAGGGAGCGTAACAAATAACTGAGGCTCCAAACAAATTAATAACCAAGGCAATATTGATATTTGCACTAAAGGCAGAATAATGGCCTTCTTCCAGGCAGCGTTGTGTTTATGAAGCAGCATTGTATCGACACTCTTATGTACTTTCAGCAATCATAAATTTGAGGTGTTTGACTGTGTTTTGACTATTTTATTGGAGCAGCAAAACATAAAACATAACGTCATGAAGCATAGCTCTGATTTTATGTGCCAAATTTCCCAGAATACCTTTTGACAGCTCTCAAAGAACATGATTTTCTTTGTGTTAAGAACCACATGTGTTTGACATATTTTAAGTTACATTATTTGTATGGCAAAATATGTTTTTGTTAAAATAAACTTGTGATGATATACACATGTGATACAGAACATGTGATAAGAGGGAAGCATGTGATTGGCTGGACATTAAAACCCATTAATCCATTAAGGCTATAATAGATTAAGTCTTTCCCAAGATGGAGAAGGAAAAGAGATACCAGCACACTGAGTTTTGCATTTGTCATTCTGACAATATTAAATACAAGCTCCTGGGTATACGTATTGACCCATATAGCTTGCCATAGACAGTTTTTTTTATTTTTGTTCACAGCTTATGTGTCGAATGTGCTGCTTGCCAACAGCGTTTTGTTTTGTTGCCTCATTGCTGCCACATAACAGAATTGTGTCAGTGCTGTTTTATCATGCTAGTTTTGCCTGATAATGTCGGTCTTTCAGTCTGTTCAGACTGAAATATCTCAGCACCTTTTGGATGGATTGCCATGACATTTTGTACAGACATTCATGGTTCCCAGAGGATGAATTGCTTAGGTGAACCCTTAACTTTTCAACTATTGCCATCATCAAGACAAAGTTTGAATTCATCCAAGAGGCTGTTTTATACCTAATACCTGCAAAACTAATGACCTTCCCATCAGCCTCAGATGTACTTTGTGTTTAGTGCTAATTAGCAAATGAGAACCACTGTGTCGAGTGCAGCCTCAGAGAGCTGCTGCCACGGCTGCAGACTTGTTTTCTCGTTCTCTTCTCTAAAATGCTTGAATTGAGGTGTTACTTCAACTACAAATAAAGCCTAAATTAAAATACAAATATCAGAACTACTATTCGGCTTCTAGAGGTTTCATTTTAGTTGCATATGTACACAGTATACTCCGCCATCACAGTGAAGCTTTGTTTTTGTTGTTGTTTTTTATTTCACAATATGAGATCTATGTATCATCCAGCACATCACACAGCTGGAGACGGGCAGACACATGAGCTGCTTTTCCATGTTCATCGCTAGCACAGCTTCCTCGTGGACTTTTATGCAATCATAGTTTTTAACACAGGAGGTGTGAAGGAGGCTGGAACACATCATGTTTTGTTGCTGCACTGCATTCTGGGAGCTGGCTCCTCAAAGGATCTCCACATGTGTTGACCGTCAATGCAACGTGAATGTAGGAAGAAAACGTTACGTTACATCGATCCGGCAGCAAGTCGGGGTTCGATGTTTTGCTTGAGGGTATTTCTACATGTGGACAGGAGGAGCCGCCTGTCTCCACCACTGTACAGCTGCTTCAGACTCTTGTTGATTGACCTTTTCTGAAACGTGTACCTCTGATGTTTCTGATCCTTGCACATAATTCTGCATTCAGTCAACAGCAGGAATAAGAGAAACCCTGAAACACAGAGCACGCTTGGTACTGTTGCTCTCAGTGAAATTTATGTTCAAAAATAGCACTATTGGTTTTCTTGAGGATGTTTGGACAAAGAACAATGGAGCCTTCAGAAGCCATGTCGGACAGGCTGCCTTCAATGGCTCCATATATAATGTATAACCCTCAGTCTCTCTGTTGGCACTGATCTCTCCAGTTCAAGTTTTAGATCTCAGTGTCTTTTTCTTTAAAAAGCCACTCCATAATATCAAAACTGTAGATATACTCTCCCCCTCTCTCTCTCTCTTTCTCTAGCTGCTCTCTCTCTCTCCCTTTCGCTCTCTCTGTCTCTCTCTTTCCACTCCTCTTCCCTCTACCTCCATTCCCTCTCTCTCTCTCTCTCTCTCTCTCTCTCTCTCTCTCTCTCTCACTCTCTCTCTCTCTCTCTCTCTCTCTCCACACTCTCTCTCTCTCCCTCTCTCCCTCTCTCACACACACACACTCTCTCTCTCTCCCTCTCTCTCTCCCTCCCTCCCCGGTGGACGTCACAGTTTGCGCACGCAGCCTCTCCTCCTCTCTGTGTAGTACAGCTCTGCTCCATCCATCCATTCACCTCACTTTACTATCACCGCCGGTCGGAGCTCGTTCAGAGGTGCTCTTCTCCTTCTTCTCTTTACCCTGCTTTGGATTATCACTGTGTTTTTCCATCATGCTGGAAGTGGAAGGTAGGAACCTCAAACCTCATTTTTATTCTGCTGCTTAAACTCCATCCATCCCTGCTTGGATCATACGTGGATGGATGTGTTTTTTCTCTCTATCCACAGATGACAGTCTCCTCTGATGTGACTGTCATTTATTTTGTGGATTGTCATGTTGTGATTTTCTCATATGAAATCAGTGAGAGATGCCTTTAAATGTGTGGTTGTGTAACTGGGAGGAGGGTCTGTCTGTGTGCGTAACGCTGATGCTGAATTTCATCAATGAAGATGTCCAAGAATTGCTTATAGCTCCTTTCTTTGTTTCATTTTTCATGTCAGGTTTGAGACATTAAAAGGACTGTTGTAATGCATCGGCAGCGGTGCTATTTTAGTCTGTTGGGGTTTTTATCTCCTTTGTCTTGAATTATTCAGAAAGTTCTTTGATCTTGGCTCAGGAATAAACATGATACAGTGAAGCTGGACCACTTCAGTCCCACAGGCTTCACTTCTGGAGGGACTGTTTCTGAAAATGTAATCAGGTGGAGACAAATGAAATATTGTTTAACTGCAGCAATACTTTGAAAAAGGCTGGGAAATGGCAGCAATTGATAATATTATGATAAATCAAAGGCTGGAAAATAACAGAAAATAATGAATCTGCTCATGTTTTCTTTTTAATTCTCTAATGGATCTTTTTATATTTTATCTTTTTTCTCTTAAAACTGTGGACAATTTGCATCATAGCTCATATCTCAGTCACTTTCACCACAATATAAGTCACAATTCATTTAACAAATTGAAGTTCAACCATTTCGACCATCCAAGCTGATTTTCAGAGCCAAAAAATACCCATATACCTCCAGTTGGACTCACTGTGGTTGAATTCTGTTGAGAGATACGTCATTGTTTTGGTTGCCATTTTTATATTCTCCAGTTCGTCAGGTTTCATGGATCATAGGTCACTTAGGAGTTTTCAGTAAAATGGTGGCCAGGCTCATGTTTCGCGTGCAGGTTAATTATGCCGTCAGGCTGTTTTCCGAGTCTGGCTTTTGCTTGACCACACACAGGATTCGGGCGCAGCGTTGATTAATCCAGTGTTCTTGTTTAATGAGGTGATGCCGCCGGGTTTCTGTGCTGTGCTGCAGCTGGAAAAAGTAGACTGAGCCGAGGTCACAAGTGCATTGAGGAGAGGCTGTGGTTGAAAATGAGGACAGCCTGGTGTTGTATGTTGCCTTCCAGCCACACGCTCGAAGCCTGGAACATGCTGTAATCATTTGGTGCATGTTATGTTTCGAGGCTCGGGTATGACAGGCTTGTTTCAGGGAGATTTGGAGCAACAGGATTTGTATTTTGGCTGATGTAAAAAAAGAGCAGTGTGGACTTTGCTGCTCTTTTCCTTTCTCTCTTACTCCCCCTCTTGTCCTCCTCCTCCTCTGCCTCATTCATGTCAATGGATAGATGCTGAGGGCGGAAGTGTAGGCTGCTGCTAGACACTCAGAAATATAACCGTGCTAGAAAACATGCTTTCACATTTATAGGATCATCTATTTCAATATTTCTCTCCGTCTCAGTCTCAGCCTTCTCATCCGCCCTGCTTCATTTTCTCTCTCGTTTTCTCCCTCCAGTGAACGGGACGCCGGCCAGTCAGCTGTCCACTCCTCATTCGGGAAAATCTCCCAGCCCCTCCCCGACCAGCCCGGGCAGCCTCAACCGACGCCGGGTAAGACAAGACTACACAGGCAAAAACACACATACACACACACAGACAGTCAGCTGTAGCATTTAGTGACACTGAATCTATAACACATTCCTTCTATGTTCTCAGGAAAAGGACAAAGCTGCGACTGAGCATAGGCCCACCACATCTTAGAGTCGCTAGAATACGAAGAAACCACAACATCCCAACATCTTTAGTGAAAAGGGGTGGGCGTTGACCTTTGACCTCATGCAGTGCTGCTCTGCGATTCCAAGAATGGCAGGCTCGTGTTAGGATCCTCTCATGTTATCCAGCGTTGATAGTTTTCTAGAGCACTTCCTCCTTTCATGCTGATTTTCTGTCACGTCCCTACATATGCTGACCCATAACATTGCTCCTTATGAAGAACTGTATCTGCCTTGGGTAGCGAAACAATGAATGATGCTATCGCTGACTTTTAAAGATCTGTGAGTCAGTTATTTGTGCAATATCTGAACTAAAGATGAGACTGATGATTGGATCTGTGATTGACCGGCTCCGATCTTCAATTCTGGTTTTATTTTGCAAAAATTGGTCCTCTGTTAGCTGCCAAGCAGTGGAAGCATAAAAAAAAGACCCAATCAGGATTAAGAGCTGATCTAGGATTACCTTTTTTTTTTTTTTTTTTTTTTATCAAGTTATGTCATTTTGTACATGTCCTTTTGTGAACAGATTTTAGAAACAAGTTTTATAGTTGTAAATCAGATTATTTCAGCCATTGCTTCTTTTTATCACGTATTCTCTTATTGGCCTGGGTTTTCAAAAAATCCCCTTTACAACATCTCAACTAAGAATCCTAATCTCTTTCTGTAGCTAACAGGGGAGAAGGAGGATCTGACATGCAAACACACTATGTACACTGTAAAGCTGGTAGCTTCTATAGATAAAATACTACTGTGCAGAGAGGGAGCATGCAACTCAAAAGAAAAACCTGAACTCCACATTAGGGAGTTCATACGCAGGGTGTGTTTGTGTGTGTGTGTTCAAGATCAAAGTATTTGCTAATCCAGCCCTTGACAGTGATGATGGTGAGCTTTTAATATCAGCCTCAATCCTAATCAGACCCCGTTTTCTCACAGCAGCTCTTTAATTTGCAGGAGCTCTAAGCCTGCTGCCGATTTAGTTCCTTCTCCCTCGTAAACAAACACTCGCACGCGCTCACTTTCACCTCACCCTCTCACATTCAAGCGGCAGTATACGCGGTCATGCATTTGTGCCAGCTTCCAACCTGCATGTGCCGTCTACCTGACAGCAGGGGTGTGGCTGTGATTTATTTTGTAATTATTTTGCTATTTATTGGTGCAGGCGCAAACCTTTTTTTTAAGGGATGAAAAGGCAAGAATGTCGACTGGAGTCAATACTTTTTAATAGGACACAAAGAAAATGGATTGTGCATTGTTTCTGTACATACAGGAGTGTGTGCGGCTGCGTGTGAGTGACTCTATAGGCTAAAATTAGTGTAGCATAAAGAATTCATTTCTTGGGCTCAGCAGCTTCAATCTCGTGCTGCATTTGTTGTGCCAGGAAGAATTAGTGGCTGGTGGAGAGTCTGGCCCTAAGGCTTGTGAATCCATCAACCATGAGGTTATATTGATGCGATATGAAGGTCAGCCAGGGCAAGAGGAACACATCAGATTTGGGTTGTGGCTGCTGAGAACAGAACAAGGTGTACTGGAGCTTCCACAATCATCTGTATAATGGAAGTGGGTCACCATAGATTTCAGCATTGAAAGGGAAAGAGGTTGGCGCGTACACACATTTCTAAACTCTCTCTTTCTCTCTGCCTACTTCTCTCTGAATGAACACATGCGGGGCGGTTAATGCGGACAATTACAGTTATCAGTTTTGTGCTGCTCTGTTCTTTTCCTCCAAGATAATTTCCACAGCGTCAGAGAGAGATCTTGAAAGAGTCAGGGGTTAGAGAGGTGAAGGAAGGTTAACCAGATGCAATGAGGAAAAGGGAGGAAAGAATTCAAACACACCGCCTGCATTTTTGCCTCCGTCCACTTTTCTCGTCAAACATTAGCCTTCGCAAATTTGCTTTGTAGTGCACTTCTGACCCCAGTGATACCGTGGTTAAATTCTAGTTTTACAGAGTTTCACAAGTTGACTCTATATTTCTATTTTCAACGCGAGATTATTCCGCCCTTTGTACTGGCTGACACTCTATACTAAGCCTGCGATGGCTTGGCTGGAAGGAAGGGAGGAAGCCTCACAGCCCCATTATCTCCCCTCACCACTCTGCAGTCTCACATTCTTCAGCTATATGACGATGTAATTCTCTCCTCCACTTCTTGCTTCTCTCTCTCTATCCACCCCGTTAGTGATTCTCCCTCTGTCCCTTCCCTCCCTGACAGTTTCTAATTCTCTTTCACTCCGTCTCCCTCGCCCACCTCCTCCCAGCCGGCTCCCCCATCCCCCTCTCACTTCCCCATATGAAAGGGTATTAACTTCACAGGGAGTAAATTATATTCCATCATTTCCCTCGTAGATGAATTCTAAGCTTCTTTGAGAAGTAGGCGCCAAGTTCTGAACCTATTTTCGCACATTTTCTCTGCTTCTGTGTCACCTCTGTGTATACATGCATGAATAATCATAAATACATGCACACAATCCTTTCATTGTTATCCTTACAATGGCAAGAGAGTGTGTGTCTCACCCTCAAATGCACCTCATAAATCAAACCATGACTCCGAAATGACACTTTTTTTTAAAATTGAACCTTGAATTTTAACGTCTGTGTCCTCAAAAGAACACCTGCAGCTAAAAAAACGACTAGAATCGCTTTGAAATTCCAGCCAGTAAAGCATTGAAAGCCACCATAAGTCCATTTCCTAAGCAGCCACGGAGCCTCAGTGACCTACTACGAGTATTGCATTTAAATAGTTCACCTCACTGGACCCCGCATTTAAACACTTAGAGGCACTTTGCTGCCTGATGTAGGTTGCTCGCCCAGCTCAGACCATTGCAACCCATTTCCCCGAGCAGAATACACAGACATAGCGTTGCACTGTGGCTTTTTCCCATCCCTTTCACACATATAGCCCCAAGCACACATCTTCATAGAAACTGCACACAGAATCACTTACACGGCCATGTATGCTTCACACTTTGATACATGAAATGGCCATTTGTGCACAAGCAGTCGACGATTAGATTGATTGATGCACATGTTTTCTATACATTTGATGCATGCTGGTGTGACCCATTTTTATTAGTCAGCAACAGAAGCATGAAAGAAAGGTCTACATTTGTGCATCCATCCCCCTCTTTGCATTCAAATAGTCCTTTCGGGGGTCTCACTAAGAGCCCCCCTAGCTGTCCATATTCATATTGCTTTAATATTTTATATTAAACTTTGAGAGACACACCCTGAATATTGTGTTTTCTGTCAATATTCACTCAAAAGCACGCACAGATGCATCAAATGAGACGACGAGGTCACAGCTTTCGTCTGTGTGTGTTTGTGAAAAACACAGACGGGGGAATAAATCGTAAAAAAAAAAAAAAAGACAATACGCAGAGAGTAGTAACTGACAGATTGAAGGCAAGACAAACAGAAGGTCTATGATGCCACTACAGCAGCTGTGATACAGTCAGGTAGCTTGTTTGTGTGAGCGTACGAGAGAAAGAAAGAAAGTGCTGATTGTCAGCCGTAGCATGTCACCTACATCCTCCTCTCACCATTGAGTCATTCGTGTCCGTAATCCATTGAATTGCATGCTCCATCTCTTATTATTGCCGTCCATATTTTTGTGCTGGGTGATTCATAATTAAATTATGTGTGTGAGTGTGTGTGTGAGAGAGAGAGCTGACTGAAGGAGAACGCGTGTATTATGAACTTGTTAATTGTTGTCTCATCTCATCCATGTGAGTGTGTCGTTACTAAAGATTGTATTTGCTATTTGGTTGTATTATATTTCTTATTTCATGTTGTGTTGATGTCATTAGATGTTTTTTTTTGTTCCTCTACCTGCTGAAAAAGACTGGCTGCAGCACATGACGAAACTGTGGGAGATTTGATAGATAGATAGATGTACTTTATTTGTCCCAAACTGGGAAATTTTTAAAATTATTTAAATTATTTAAATTTAAAGCTCAAACATTATTTCCTGAACATATTATCCCTTCAAATTGTTCACAAATTCAAACCCGGCTCATATTTACATATCTTTAATACATCTGAAATCAGTAGCATTGTGTTATGTGGACAGCAAGCAAGACATGTAAATATGAAAAATAATCTGTGTGCTCGACTCACAGGCAAATTATGTTTCATAACCTGGTCCATCTACTTATTATGAGTTTGTCATGTAAGGCTGCCAGCTCTTTTTGGCTCATTTGTTTCTGTTTGTATTTTCTTTGCTTAATGTATTAATTTCCATTTGTTGATGTCTTCATTAAATTCATTGTCATTTCATTTTCATTTTTGTGTGCTTTATTTTCTCCTCATTTGTGTTGATTAACATCATGTTCGTCACATACAAAAACAAATGGGGGGTGTTTACAATGATTGTCTTCATTTGCACATTTATCAGCGGTTCTCCTTTGTTAAACTTGTGTCTGTATTCAGCAGAGCGCAGCAGAGATTACAACACAAGCGCAGTCCCACAGAGAGGTGCATTCATCTCCACTGTCCCACTGCTGCTGTTCTGGATGGGATTTTTTTTTTTCTCAGCTGAGGCAGCCCAAGTCGCCCTCCCATTTTTAATTTTCCCTGAAGCATTTAATCACGTTCCTGTGACTCCTTGGGATTTTCAGTCCTTAAGGATTGTGATTAGAAAACTTCCTTGTGTCCAAGTGGCAGAGCAGGGAGAGGCCGAATCCCCAAACAGTGTTGATCTCTTCAGATGAGAGTCAAAATAGATTATGTTTCCTGTCCGTCTAGACACCAAAATAAGAGCCAAGAAATATTATCTCCTGTACCTCGTGTTGTTATGAGAGGCAGGATAGGATCTTGGGACAAAACAAAGTACCCTGTTTCTATCGAATCTTATTAGATTTTTTTTCCGCTGAAGCAAACACCAATAAATCCTGCCTTTGCTGGATATTGCGTGACAGTGAAAGTGACAAGAAAAGCTGCTCGGAGAAGAAGGTTTGGCTCTCTCAGCCGGAGGGACGGAGAGAGAGACGGCTTTAGGATGTGTGTTGCATCGAGCACAAGTCCAGCATCACACTTAAGTTGGCTTTGCGAATGTGTGGCGGCTGAATTCCACAGCTGACAGACGTCCACTTCCACCAGAGAATAAATCATTTCTCCTGCTGCACATCTGCCTCGGAGATGATGCTCCACGTTTAAGGTCAATCATGGACATCCTGTTTAATTCACATTTATGCACTGATCAGTATTCAGCCGCTGAGTGTTGCCCTTGCGGGTTTGAAGAGCAGTGGCTGCAGCCATGATGTAAAAGGTTTGTCAGTGTGTTTTTTAGTGCCGTGACTCATAGCCAGAGCGAAAGAGTGGAGCTGCAGAGCTAGGAATAGTTGTATGTTGTATTGTGCAACAGGGACAAAGCTGGATGAGACAGCTCCTGCCAAATCTAATGATCAATATGAAGCAGACCAGACTACATACATCTTTTTCTCACCGTCTCTTCATTTCCCTTTCTCCATCCTCAGCCTCCTTCTCGCTCTGTCTGTCTGCCGCTCCATCTGTCTCGTAGCTTCTTTTTTTTTTCGCGCAGGAAAGAGAGACACAATGTTCATAGAAGGTTGAGCCCACCTCCCAGCCCGCAGACAGGAAGTGGCCATATATAGGCCTCCGTCTCCACACTGGAAAGTCTCATAAGCTGCCTCTCTGTGAGCAGTTTCCATAGCAACAGTGTTTTGTTTCCCTCGGTGGCAGGAAGAGAGAGATAGGAGTTCAAAATGAGAACAAGACGAGAGGGCTGGATGTGAGATAAGGGCACAAGAGAGGTAAACATACGAGCCGGGATGAGAAAATAAAAGAGCGGAAGAAGGGTGTTTTGCAGATAAAGCACAGGAGGGTCACCGGCTTTACGGGCATTAAGTGGGTTTTCTTGTTCCGGGATGAGTGCCCGAACAGAAAACAACATTACATAAACCGAATTCAGCTTGACTCACAGCTACATTCACCTGGGTGGCTTTCAGGTCACGGCAGTAGAGATGAGCAAAAGAGCTGACAGCTACTTGGGCAGAGATATAGGACAGCTCCGCTCTCTAAATAGTCCTCTAAGTCATTACGATGGGTCGCCTTTTCCTCTCACTGCTATGACAGCCAGCTCTCCAGGCTGCGTCTCAGTCTGACTGGACACCGGAGAAATAAGAGGTTCACATGAGGCTGGGGGTGACAGAACCGAAAGCAAATGAAGAATACTTTCATTTTGTGGAATAGGGTCTGCACCCCCCCTTTCTGTGCATACATCCTGGATTACTTGCACACACCTTTCCTTCATATTGTGGTCGAGATCAGTTCCAAGCAAAGATAGAGGTTGCACTTTGTAAAGTTTCAAAAGTTTGAAGAAGTTTTGCAAACTTTCACCACGCCACAATAATGCATTGTTCAAATTCTCCGATGGCAAATTTGCACGTCACCCTGTTACAAATGCTTTCCAGGCTGTTATCATAACAATGGCCAGCATCCATTGACTCAGTAACACGTTTTAGATCTCATCTCCTCTTAAGGAGCCAGGACTGATTGATGTGTGAATTATACTATGCGGTGTGAATTCGTCATGAGAGAGCATCAGGAAATACTACACCTGCACCGAAATGAGAGATGAAAGAAAGAAAAAAAAAACCATATCATCGGCTTAGTCAGAGGTGGTCACCGACAGACTGTTGATGCACCGCTCTCTTTGGGTTCTAGTCGCACATGAAGATTGGCTCATGCATCACAGGCACGGTGCAGACCATTTGCAGCTCAAACTGCACTTGTAAATAATTCACATCAGCCAAAAGGCTTTGCTTATGTATTTTAGAGAAAGTGTCAGGTCGTCCACTCCCATCACTAACCAGGCTGCAGGTGGCAGTAAATTCTTTCCCCCTTATCTTAACCTGAGCCCAACCTTAACCCCATTACCATCACCCCAACTGTGGAGGTGGCACTTCAGGAAACACATTATTCGATGGGGAACAGACTTTGACACAACACCGCCTGCACCTGTGACACATGGAACCCACCCCCAAACCATGACTTGTCCTCAGTACTGTCCATGATTAGGAGAGAGGATTTGAGCAGAGAGGAGACTAATGAGATGGAGAAAAGATAGATACTGAACACTTGAAAAATGTTCATCTTACAAATGAAGAGACTAACCGTCCTGACAGGCGCCTGCTAAGACAAATGAAGTGTAATCAAATTGTCCAAATGTGGTAGAAGAATTTGAAGGTGAGGAGGAGGAGGAGGAGGAGAGGAGAACGGAAAGATGGACAGGAGTGGAGAAGAAGACAGAAATCCGAGAGGGGTAGATTCTCATTTACAGTCCCAGCTACATCCTCGCTCCCCACCCTTGTTGCTTCCATGACAACCAGACAGAAGGTTAGGAGGTGGAGGGCGTAATGAGTTTTTGTCTTTAGATAGATGCAGACGCCGCATCTCAGCCGCTCTCTTTCGCCTTAATGACCTCCTACTTACCAAACAGATGAAAGGCAGTATTCATCCGCCTTTATTAGTGTCACCGAAACCTGCGTTTTTATGCCATATTGAAGGTAGTAATGAGGAGTGAAAAGAAGGTGCAATTAGAAAGGAATTACTTAAAGTTGCGCAAATGGAGAGGAGCTTATTGGGATGCAGTCGTACGTCCCAGTGTGGACACACACAGGTGCTTTGCTGTATAAGTAACCGGTTTATATTCAGCTCAGTAGCTTAAGTAAATCTGTTCTGGCTCTGTTTGTGAGCACTGTGTCCACATAACACAAGGCAGCACAATACAACACAGACATGCAAACACAAAGACAGAATTAAGGATGCTTTGAGGATGAGACGAGTTGCACAATGTCCTTTTGTCTATTTTTGGTCATGTTTGTTTCGGCTGGGATTGTCGCAGAAGGGACCGTTTCATCGTGTTTTGTTGACTGTGGAGAGGATTACAAACTATTTCGGGTAATAACGCAGATTTAAATAATTGTCTCCCTCTTTTTCTCTCGCCGTCCTGCTTTCTCTGTCCCTCTCTGCAGGGGTCCCAGGGTTCTTCCACCTCTCTGTCTTCCACTAAAGTTTCCAGCTCAGTGGAAGAGGGGGATGGACTTGTTAGCGAAGGTGAGGAAAAGTAATGTTACAAGACTGTCCCATCTGTCCGTCAGTGGGCAAAGGCGATGTTTCTGCAAATATCATGCATGTGTGACTCACTTCATGACCTTTGATGCATGTCTCTCCCCCATCTCTCCCGTCTCTGTGCTCTTCGTCTGGTTTGTACATCCTGTTCTCATCGCCGCCTTCTCTCACGCCTTTCCCCTCCTCTGGTGTCTGTCTTCACCTCTCTCGCTCCATCAACTGTGTAACACCACAAACAATGATACAATAAGGTTGAGTCATGGAACTTTTTATTTACTTACAGAGGACACAGAGAACCTTTTCTTCAAGTTATGAATCTCTTGATTAATTAATATTTAACATTGATTGCATATGTGTTCATTTTGGTTTACTAGTTTGTTCCATATTTATCATTTACAGAATATTATTTATAACTGATAGGTTCTAAATGTCTAGTCTACTTTTAATAATTTATATATTTGTAAGTATTTTTTTTGTTTATATCAGTCCCTTTACATTCTTCTTACAGTTTGATCCATTTATGAATGTATTGTTTATTTGTCAATCATTTCATTAATCCCACCTTTCTGTCCTGTTAAAATGAATGAATCGTCATCAGAACTGCTGTGATACTATGTTGGTGAACTGGTTTACATCCTCGAGTCCTTCAGCTGCTCTGAACCTCGTGCTTCCTCCCTGCAGCTGAAGTTCTAGTCGACGAGGTTCCAGCTGTGCCGTCCTACATATCAGACCGCTACAAGGTGGGACGCATGTTAGGCGATGGGAATTTTGCAGTCGTCCGGGAATGTGTGGAGCACTCCACAGGACGAGAGTACGCTCTGAAGATCATCAACAAGGGCAAATGCAGAGGCAAGGTAAACTACAAACTATGACTCCGAAGGCAAAAGAGTCTCGTCCATGCAACTCCGCTTAAGTAGAAACACTGATACAAAAGTACTTATGAAGACAACTTTGAAAACCTTTACCTTTTTAGTAAAAACAACCTTGTTTTAATCTCTGTTGTAAATTAATTAGTAGTAAAGTGATTAAATCCAGTCTTCTTTACCTAATACATAGAAATACATGAACACATGAATGAGCATTCAATCCTTACATTTTATCCCAAAAAGGCAAATCTACACAAGTATCAAGTGTTGCTGTAATTAGTTTTTCCACCTCTATCTCACACAAGCAAACAACTGTCTTGAAGAGAACAACTTGTCCTTAAAGAGCAACTTAACACCATCTCAAATTCTTGTTTTTGCTGACCTCCAGTGGTTTGACTTCTCACCTTGCAGCAGTGATCTACTCCTTGACTGTAACACATTGCATTGACAGAGGTTTAATCTTTCAACCAGAGTGGGCAGAGAAACACTGCTTTTCAGCCTGGTGTTAAGTTACTCTTTATTCTTCTCATGAATTTGTCACTCGGCTATAAAATCCATTTCAATTCTTGTTCCAGGAGCACATGATCCAGAACGAGGTGGCCATCCTCCGCCGGGTCAAACATCCAAATATCGTCCTGCTCATAGAGGAGGTGGACACTTACAACGAACTCTATCTGGTCATGGAGCTGGTCAAGGTGTGTGCACGTTGAACGCCGGCCTTACATGTTTATTTTTGTGTGTCAGTGCATCATTTACTCTGGTTATGGACAGACAGATATGTGTCCTCTATATATGATGTGTTGGTGATTGTTATCTCCAATTTGAGAGTGACAGAGAGGATCAGGGAGTCGGAAACGGTGACAGAAACAGAGCAGCATTGAAGAACATTCAACCGGTGAAGCAAATGATGAATTCCAACCAGTCACACAGTGCAGGACTGAGAGAATCGGTCTGTGGCCCGGAGCGCTCGTGTGTTCACATTCTTTATTCCCCCCCCACTCTCTGAGCCAAGAAATGTTTGTGCATAATTCAGGAGCCAGGAATGTGATCCATCTGTTCGTGTTGTGGTGTAGAGTACTACAGAATATAGATGAGAGGCAATCTGTGGAAGAAACGTGTGTACGCGTGAGCGTGTCCAAAGGAGGAGGATCGAGTGGAGGCTGTGGATGAATGAGGTGGAAAGAGTCACTTCCAGAATGACAGGGACTGAGAGAGGGGGAGAGACAGATGGATGCACCGAAAGGGGAGGGCAAAGGGTTAGAAAGAGAGGGATGATACAAAATATAGTCAAAAGTATGGTGTACACATAGGTATTCTTTTGCCTTGTTAGGTCGCTTAGCTTCAGCTCTATCCATCAATTTTGGGATGCACTAATGAAGAAAACTCCAGGTACCAAAATCTTGTGGAAAACATCCAAAGATTCAAAGATGTCATAGCAACATATTAATGTCCACGCTTTCAGAATGAGGTGTTTAACAATCACATCTGAGTGTCCACATACTTCTGGCCACACACTGGAGGTAGAGAAGTGCATATGCATCGGTTGGAGGCTGAGCTGTGGCATTTGACAGTTCTCATGTTTAAATAACTGTCGCCGTGCAGGTCGGATGCTGACAGTGTGTCTGAGTCTGGGAAAGAGAGAGAGAAAGAGATTCAGACCTATTTTAAGCTTCTGTTCCACTTAGTCTACTTGGGGAGAGAGACCCAGAGAGGATGAGGAAGACGGGGAGAGGGGTGAGAGGAGGGTGGGATTCAAGAGAAAAAGTCTGCGAGAAAAGACTCTTGCACCGAAAAGTCTTCTCAGCACACGAGATGAGCAACTGTGAAAGCTTGCAAGCGAATCTGTCAGGTTCTGTGTGTGAAAACGCCAAACAAGCTCCCATGACATTGTTCCTAATAGTGACAACCCACCCGTCCATTGTGATTTGTCCACAGGGGGGAGATCTGTTCGATGCCATCACCTCTGCCAACAGATACACGGAGAGAGACGCCAGCGGCATGCTCTACAATCTGGCCAACGCCATCAAATACCTCCACAGCCTCAACATTGTGCACAGAGACATCAAACCGGAAAACCTGCTGGTGAGTTCATGACGGTCCGCATGGGTCCATACCGTCTACATGGTCATATAACTTGCCGCAGTCTATCCTCCCTCCTTTCTCAATGAACAGTGAAGTAAAATCACTCACTCTGGACTCTCACCAAGGAGAGAGATGACTCATCCCTGCTGCCCTCACACCTCCTGCACACTCCTTCTCCTGCCTTCCCTCCCTCCTTCTCCCTTCTGTCCACCTCCTCGTCATCTTCTCCTCCTCTTCCCTCAACTGCTGTCCTTTAACCCCTCCTTTACCCCTTTCGGCCACCCTAGAGTCGCTCATTACGAGTAATGGTCGGGCCAGATCGAGACTTTAGACAAACCACAGCTAGTTGATTTGGCCCTTCTTTCCTCTCCAACTGTTTCAATTAAATAAGAAGTGCTGTTAGTTGGTTAAGTTAGTTAGTTAGCTTCACAAAGTTGTCCTTTTGTGTATGTGTGTTATGTAACAGGTGGACATCGGACATGTGTAATGTGGAATTTATTCAACTTTATGATACACCTGAAATCCCCCCATGCATTCGACTGGGGATGCTGAGAATGAAACAAAAAATGAATAATTTGAAAGATGTTATAATCACATAAATCTCCACACATAGTAGTTTCAGATGAATCACACACACATTACCTCTGGGAGAGTTAGAATTTAACACAGACAGGAGACACAAACATAGACTGGAAAGTCGTTAGGCCTCATTGCAGCCACTTAAGATATCATTACTTTTAACAGCATTTGTTCTATGTGCTCAGGTGTATGAGCATGCAGATGGTAGCAAAAGCCTGAAACTGGGAGACTTCGGTTTGGCGACTGTGGTGGACGGACCTCTCTACACAGTGTGCGGGACCCCGACATATGTAGCACCTGAAATCATCGCAGAAACAGGGTAAGAGTTACAGAGGAATGACCCACGATGTATAAATCTTTTGTATTAAAAGGGATGATTTGGTTTGCATTGAAGTCATTATATATATATATATATATATATGCCTTTGTGCAGGTATGGCCTTAAGGTGGACATCTGGGCAGCTGGAGTCATCACCTACATCCTGCTGTGTGGTTTCCCACCCTTTCGAGGGTAAGCTGACAGCAAGGTCTACTCCACCCATCACATCACATCCATCACTTTGACTACTTTTAAAGTAACTCTTGAAAGAATAAGAGTTGTCTCTGAGTCTCTCTAATGCTCGTTAATAATAATGCATCTTTACTCCTGTGAACAATGTTAATCAGAGCTGTATTTCATTTTGTTTGCAGGAGCAGCGACGATCAAGAAGTCCTTTTTGATCAGATCCTAATGGGACAGCTAGAATTTCCTCTTCCGTACTGGGACAACGTGTCAGAAACAGCAAAGGTGATTATCTGTTTGTGTGTACTGTGAATGGGTCCACATGCTTGAGGAAAGTCACTTCATATAGAGGGAATAAAAACTTACCGATGTTTGTTTGCCGCCGAAGGAGCTGATTCGATCCATGCTGGAGGTGGAGGTGGATCAGAGATACACCGCCCTCCAGGTGCTCGAGCACCCTTGGGTCACTGTGAGTACAGCGTTAATTGAGCTCTCGCATCTCAAGAGTCACAATATTTTGCCAGAAGCGCTGAATTTTTTCCCCTCTCCTCCTTCGCTCGACACAGGATGAGGGTCTATGTGAGAATGATCATCAGCTGTCAGTAGCAGGGAAGATAAAGAAGCACTTCAACACCAGTCCGAAGGTCAACGACACCACTGCAGGAGTGTCAGTCATTTCTGTAAGTAACCACCACTAGAAACTGGTCTGATGGATTGTTAGCTTCTAAGTGGAATTGTTTTATGCAGAGGTTGATTTGTTCTGCATCTGAAGACAGATATGACTTTCTGAGTAAAGTTTGTGTCTTGTGGCATTGCTGTTTTCAAATGAACTGGTGTCTCTGGTTCTCTTTGTGTTCAGCTGGATGACAGCTTTTCTATGCAGAGATCTGGGTCGTTGGATTTCTACCAGCACCCGGCCATGTACTGGATAAGGTACGCCAGGTTTCCATAGAGACACAAGCGGGTAGATGGTCAAAAAACCAGCGAGAAATCATAACAAACCAAAATAGTGTCTCTGAAATTGATGTTCCCCTCCTCCCTGCGTGCCGCCCCGCTGACTGGCTGCTGCTGCGCTGCTTTGACAGCTTGGTGTTGTCCTGATCTGTGCTCTTTGTGCTTGGCTTTTTGCTTCTTTCCTTTCATTTCTCACTCGCTTGTAAACACATATCCCACACAGAATGTGCATCGTTGTCGTCCGTGTTTTGCCAAAGCCTCGTCCTCTCCTCCTGTATATCAGTGGACTTCTGAGCGTGTTGCATCAAGAAGTGCAAGTTACCCCTAAAATAACCCACGTGAATGTCTCCTAAATGTCGAACATGTGCTATAAATCCAATTTCTTTCATAACAGAGTAAACAAACTGATGTTGCTGAGTTCTTAACTGGCACTTTTTGTTTACACCATTTCTCTGTGAATGCTGCCTTCCAAAAAAATATCCCTGTTCCCTTGCTTGTCGCAGTCAGTTTCAGTGCTTTTTTTGATTGATGTCATGCTCCCCACCCGGCTGCCTCCCACTAACACCAGGCCTATTCAGCTCCCAATGCCCGACTCCTGCTGTGTGACTTTATCCAGCATCGATTTATGGAGGACCAAGAGGTGCACGGTTATAAAGGTTTATAGTTATAAATTCACAGGTTGATATTTACAGCATGAGAGGAATTGATGAGAAATAACAATCGCTTGAATAAATTAATGATAAATAATAAACACAAAACTTGAATGCATTAATCCAGCATCAGACAGAGATCATAACAAAATGAAGCAATTACTATAATTAAAGATACTAAAGTAAAATTGTTACTCATTCACAGACAAATGTAAATAACATGAAAATGAAATTTATATGGAATATGTTGTTTTGAAAGCTACATAGTCACACTTTTAGGTCTGCAACTAATGATTATTTTTGTTATTGATTAATCTACTGATAATTTTCACAACTAATTGTTTAGTAAATAAAATGTAAAAAAAAAAAAAAGTGAAAAATGCTCATGACACTTTCCCAGAGCCCAAAGTGATGTCTTTAAATTTTTCTTTTTCCACCAACAGTACAACACCCAAAGACTCCGCATTTACTCTCATAAATGACAAAGAAAAGCAGCAAATCCTTTCCTTCCTTTTTGCTTGAAAAATGACTGAATCAATTAATCGAATATCAAAATAGTTCTCAATTCATCTTCTTCCAAGTTGATTAATGGACCAATGGTTCCATATTACCATGAAAATGATAGCAAAGTAAGTTAATGGAAAAATGAATGCGGAAACATTGGAATAGAATTAGAAATAAAAATGCTATTTAAAAAATTGGAATTTATTTATTATACTTTTCATTTATGTTTTGATCAATACATTTTAATTGATCTTTCCATTTAGTCATTTATTATTAATCATTAATGTACTCTTGATGCTTTTGTTAATCCCTCTTCTGGCTGTCCAATTCAATTTCATTTAATAACTCAATGAACATGTGCAAGGCCCTCCTGGTCCTCCATACTGGACTCTCTACTGTGCTACTGGATCCCTGCATCAGATGATCTAATCATGTTCTCCTGTTCCTCCCACATTCAGGCCACCCCTCTTGATAAGGAGGGGCAGGTTTTCAGACGAGGACGCCACCCGGATGTGAAGCCGCTGCCTTTGCAGATGATGCCGACGGTGACAACAGTAACAACATCAACAACAAAAACACTACGGGCGGAGCCTCCCAGTTGCCTCCCTGGCCTGCCCACGGCCCCTCCCTCTCTGACCCCTGACACTTGCTCTGACCCTTCCCCGAACCCCAGCCTCCCATCTGACTCTGATGACATCTCCATCAGCTCAGCCAGTATCACCTGCTCCCCCAACTCGCCCTTCTAGAGACGACGGGGAGGAGGAGGAAGCGAGGAAGGAAAATCCTCATCCAGCTCCTCCCTCTATATGGAGGAGGAGGAAGAGGAGACACCAGCTTCCCCACAGCCTCTCATCTAAGGCTGGGGGTGAACAGGGGAAAAACAGTGACAGGAAAAACAAAACAAAACAAAAAACAAAACAAAGAACTTTTAGCTTTCCTGAATCCATCTTTCCAAACCCAGCAGGAGAGATCGATCAAAGGGTGGATAGAGGAAAAATAGGGTAGAGAGGTTGGGAGAGAGACTAAAGAGGCAACAAGAAACAGAGATCACGAGGAAAAGAGACAAGGAGGAATGAGGTGAAAGACTTTTCATTTATTTCTTTTTAACGTTCTCTCATCTGAGCACATGTTACTGAGCTCAAGGAGCGAGAACGGGCGACAGCGTTATTCACCCTTCAGTGATGATCTGGGCTCAACATGGAAACTTCCTTATGGTGGAGCAGCTCTACAAGGCAATATGAGAATATGGACCTGTGTTCATGTTTTATTGAACCTTATTTATTCATTCTTTATTCACTGCATTTTTTTGATAAGTATTTCCCTTTTTCATAAAGGAAACCTTTTAAGTGACTTGTGCTAAGAGCTTTTGCGACGAAGAGTGAAAAAGTGTGTAGAAGTAGAGCTCAGAAATTTTGATGTAGGCCACCGTAGATTTGATGAACAGTGTTATTGTGGGGAAATGGGAGCGACAGTATAGTAGAGAAAGGAGTTTTTCTTACAAATGTGTTTAAAAAGCGTGTTCATCGAAAAAAAAAATTGACAGCACTTGTGCTATAATTCTGTGCTCCACACAGTATTGGCGTTGCCTTCTTGTAATGTTGGATTGCAGTATTACAGTTTACATTTTACACAGACTGCTATTAAGACAATAATGGTGCATTTGATTCCTCCTTGTAATTTTATTAATTGCTTCAGTCATGACATCTTGATACACAAAATTCAGCAGCATTTGGGTGCTTGTGTAGCAAAAATCAACATTTGAACATTTTTTTCTCTCGATGCACACATCTCCACAGTCATTCTCTATTGATACCATGTTATTCTTGATATTTTGTGATGCTCATGTACACATAGGAAGCCTTGTTTACATTTTTTTCCCAACACTAAAGGCATATTTCATCCACATATTCCAGCAGTAAAGAAAGGTATGATTGTTGCAGCCCAGATGCACCACTTATGTGGATTTGGAGAAATATTTTAGATGCAGTTTATGAGGGCTGTCTATTTGCACAAAGTACTGCAGTCTAGGTGCAGTCAAACAGGTCTGAGAGAGACAGTATAGATGCCGGAGAACCAGCAGCACTCTTGGAAGTGAACAGTTATAAGGTTGGAGGAGGATTTATTTCAGCTCTGTACAACCTCATTCATGACTTCATTTATTCAGATGAAAGCATGACAGACTTACAGTAGCCTATTCTTATAATAAAACAGTTTCGTGATGAAGTATTGTTATGTAAATAACATAATTTTATTTATTTTGATAGTTCACAATACAGTATATTTCTTTACTAGAAGTCAGTCTCTGAGAAGTGTAAAAAAAACAACAATCATACATGTGTATGAATCAGTCAGTCAGCAAAGAAAAAAATAACCAAGAGGAGATCATCAGGTTGAAATGGAACAATACAGCTCAGTTAACGATGACTAATTTGACCTGACGTACCAGCTGGATGAATCTACACAGACAAATCTGGAAGCAGAAGAAGAGACCACCGTCTTTGCTTCTTGTCAGACACTGGGAATGATGTCACTTCCTTTGCAAAAGCAGCTGGTAAAGGGATTTCCAGTAACTGATGAGGGATAAAAGAGAGGAGAAGCCAGAGGAGTGAGAGAAATGCAGAGTGATTTCAGTTTATTTTTTAAAGATGATCTCCCTGCAATCGTCACACTTGTCTGTAAGTTTCTGTATTTATTCTCATCGTCCTACATAGACAGTAATGTGCCGCCATATTGACCAGATCAGTATGAATTTGTTGTGCTGTTGAAATCCACACTCTCCAGCACATGGGCACATGTGGTTTACCAAAGTGCTCTCACAGCTGCACCACACTATTACAATCTGTTGCAATACCAATACCTGTACCTCTGTTCAACAATGGTCTATCAATAATAATAGTTACAATTAAAATATGTTTCAAAAACCAATTGTCTGTGTCTTTTGTAGAGCGTTAATGTGATTCAATGTGTTAGTGATTTTAAAACTTCACTCTGTAGAATTCAGTGGATTTGCAGTCCTCTTACTGACTTGATGCGGGATAGTTTTATTTCATTATAAATGTGTCCTATCTAATAAGTGCACATCATCCCACTAAGGCTTTTTTTGCTCTTGTTAACTGTTATCTGCTGGGGTGGCACTTGACTAGAGTGGACTAGAGCTGTTATGAATCCCACAACAGTTGCGGCCAGAGACGTGGGATCTAAAATTTTCTGTTCTGCCAGGTGCTCAGTGTGCAGGTGGTATGATAGATTAAAGTGGACTTTCTCAGGCCCATTTATGCATGGAAATGTGTTTTGGCTTCTCCACTGTTACATAAAAAAACCCTCTTAGATATCTCATTAGATATTCAGTAAGGATGGACTTCATGCATGCATGAAAAACAGATACCTCCTATATCCCTTGCAGGTGGAGAGTTTGAAGTTTAATGAAAAAAGAATATAAGTTCATGGTTGTGTGGTTCATGGTTTTCTTGCTGTTACAGAGCAAACACTGGCTCTCAGGCAGCTGTCTCTGTGCTCTCCCTATGATCTTACCAGCCATATTCCCAGACTGTGACAGTTTGTTTCTATTCTTACCTATACCGAGCGGACACAATGCATGTCTGTACACTTTCTGTGACACTTTGGTAGCTGCAAAGTATCCCTGCCTCCAGAAAAGCTGTCCAACTTCCAGCTTTCTCAAATGTTCTGTCCTCTTCTGTCTGATGAGCCTAAAAAAATATACCGTCCCTGTGTCCACTGTATTGGTTATTTGGGTTATAACAGGAGTAATTAAAACTGTAATATGTTGCATTATTAATTTTCAAATGTATTATATAATTTCTCCTGTCAGATTCTAAAATATTTTATTATCGCCAAAAGGAGCATTAGTGTAAGGAGCATGCATTTTTTATTTAGGCCACTAGGGGTCAATCTAACACATGGAACAAATGCAGCGAAGAAGAAAATCCTGCAGCAAGAGTGGTGGCAAGCTAAGCATTTAGCCGTCTAAAAAATAAAGATTTATTTACTAAATCGTGGTGTATTTATGACATACTGCCCTCACAAAGCAGTTTAACGCATACTAATACAAGAGGCTAGCTAATGTCAACGAATAGCTGTATTAGTTAACTAAGCTAGCTAACGGGATGAAAGCTAATGTTAGCTAGCTAGCTTGCCGCTGGTCCACTGTATTTGTTCAATCATGAGCGAAGATGACAACACAGCATCAGCAAACAAAGACAAAGACTCGACTCTCCTGCTCACTAAAGACGGACAGCGATACTACGTGAGTAAAAGCGGAGTGGTCGACAGCAGAAATGTGACAACGCCGCACGAACCGGAGAACAACGTCTCCTACGACATGGACGATCCGGACGAGGAGAGCGACGTGCTGGACACTTCGGATCCCAGAGACAGCGCCGCCAGCCCGGAGGAGCTCAACGACGAGGAGGCCTCCGAGGGCGACAACGCTCCCAAACAGTGCACCTATGAAGGATGCACGGAGACCACGACCCAGGTGGCCAAGCAGAGGAAACCGTGGATGTGCAAGAAGCACCGCAACAAGATGTACAAAGACAAGTACAAGAAGAAGAAGAGCGACAAGGCCATGTCCAGTGGCAAACTTGATGTAAGAGACATTAGAATCTGTCATGATGTGGTGGAGACATTCTGATTAAGACCCAACCTACATGTTGATGACTGGGCATGACAGGAATGTGAGATGTGTGGTTCCCTTCCTTTTTTTTTTTTTTTTTTTTTTTTTTTTTAAAACAGCCTTTACTCAACCACAACACAAACAACACTGCCCCACTTAATTGCTTGTTTTTGTCTTTGTGCTAATCAGGAGAACTCAGAGGAGAGGCCTGTGTCTGTGAACAAACAGCGTCTGGGGGCCATGGGGGACCGGCCAGCCAGACCCTCCCTGATAGAGCAGGTCCTAAATCAGAAAAGACTGGTAAGTCTGATCAGATGGGCTGATTGTGCCATGATGCAACTACAGATGGGTGATAAATTAAAGGGGAAAAAAGCAGCATCAATGATCTTTTTAAGAGCTTAAGAGAAGTTTGTTTCTTGCCACATGATCTGCATAGTTTTCATACTCCAAAGTATTCAGTGACCCTCCCTTTAAGGCGGGTGGTGGGCCCTACACTATGCCAGAGAAATGCCCCTTCTTGTGCAGCCCTGATTGAAAAAAAGTTTGGATGCTGTGCAAAACATAAATATAACAGAATGTGATCATTTGTTAGTCCTTTTTGAATCCTTTCTCATTTGAACACACTACAAAGACAATATATTTAATGTTTTGACCCTATCAAGTTCATTGTTTTTTAGCAAGTAAAAGACTGTGAAAGTTGTGGACTGATCCAAAAACACCCGTTTGGATCATTCCACAGGTAAACAGGTTCATTGGTAACAGGTGATAGTATCATGATTGGGTATGAAAGGCTTCGTTGTTCACAAGCAAGGATGGGACGAGGTTCAACACTTTGTCAAACACATGATTGTATAAAGGAGATTACTACATGGACTCTGGAACACTTTGTAAAACTGTTGTCTGTAAACACAGTTCGTTTACAAATGATTGCATTCTGTTTTTATTTACATTTTACATAGCGTCCCTTTTTTTTTGGAATTGGAGTATTAAGAAAGCATCCATCTGCATTTGTTGCTTGTTCCCTCTTATTTGTTCAGTTTTTTCCATAGTCATCCATCTGTACATGGCTGTCCTTATTCTCACAGTTATATCAGTCTTTTTCTTGTTTTGTTGTTGTTTTGAACCCTTAATGTTGCCCATGTTGTAGAACATAGCTGAACATTTTATCCAAATTACTTGCATGCATCTGCTAAGCATCTCAGTGAGTAGGTTTGACAGCCAGTTATGTTTCTATTGTTTTTCCACCCAGACTGGGAGGCATCCGTTTTTAATTTATAGAGAATTTATCTCGACAAAGGCAGAAAAAGACAAGTAGGAGTTGAATATTTGTTGTTGTATTGTGATCTGATATTTGTATGTGTGTCTCCTTCAGTCGCTGCTCAGGAGTCCAGAGGTGATCAGCTTCCTGCAGCAGCAGCAGCAGCTCCTGGCCTCACAGGGCCACAGCCAATCACAGCAGCAGTTCCAGGGCTGCTGACGCCAGCCGGTCAGTGTGTGCGAATAGAGAAGACTGAAGAAACGCTGGCGCTTCCTGCATAAATGGGTAGTAACTGTACACTGTAAACATGAATTTCCCCAGCCAGACAGCTATGCCACAAAAAGAATAACATGGTAATCAAGGGATGTTTTAAAAGTGCAGTGAGACTGGAGGACTAAACAAGGTTGGACTGATCTAAATCCCTCAGAAGGTGTGAATACCAGAAGTAGCAGACTGGCCATGAAATCAAACCATGCCTGGTGCTGTTTAGGAAATGTCATTTCCTAACTACAAGCCAATATTTCTTCTCATGTTTACTTATTCTAAATTTAGTTTTTAGTTACTCTGTCAAATCCCATTCTGTCAGTTAGTTATCTTCCTTCATGTGGCAATAATAATGAAGGAATTGGATTATAATTGTCCTGTCAATGTTGTTCAGATGTTTAAGCCTCACTTCTCGCCAAAATAATCCTGTGAGCTCACTTTGATCCTCGTGTCTTTTTCATGGCTGAAGAAAAGAACATAAGTTTCTTTGTGTGTCTGAGTATTGCTTACATGATACTCTTCAGGCTGTTTTCTCTTGAATTATTGATCTTCTCTTGTTTTTTTGTGTTAATTTTAATTGTTCCATGTGACAATCAGCTGTGTAATACATGTTTGTAGCCTCTTCTCAGTGAAGTGGGGCCTTAAGGAACCTCAGTTTGGTGGGATGAATATTGGTCATGCTGGCTCCGTCAGCTTTGTGTTGAAAAGTAGCAGGAAGAAGTCTTGTACTGTATTTTGTTCCTGTGTTTTTAAGTTGACATTTATATCCTCTGCTGTGAATGAGAGTAAAATTATAACGCTAACATTAGGAAGTTTCTTATGCTGTGTGTTTATATTGCATGGTGATGCTTTGTTCTTTAACGTGAGAAAAAAAATGTTCATACTTAGAGAAAAACAACTTTAATAGAACAAGTAAAAAGCAACCATGAAGTACACAAAGTCAAACACATGGAAATACAGTACATACTACCATAATAACATTTACAACACATAATAAGGCTTTGAGTACCTATAAATATATCCCATTTTTTCTTATCTTGGAGTGTAGTGCAGTTACTGTCCCAATGAAAACACAGAGAAGATACATGTATCATAGTCATACTGAAATTAAGGAGCACTTCATTTAACTATTTAGTAGTTAAATCATTTAACGACATGAGCTGCACATTTTCCACATAAAATTCAGTCTGTTATGTGGCAGGATGTGACACAGCTGCAGGCAACATATTTTTGTCATTATGTTTGAGATGTCAAGAGAAGAGATGGAAAACCTGGACGTAGCAGAACATACAGAATCTACGACTACCTGTGTGAAGGAACAAGAGCACACACTGAAAAGTGTGTGTGTTCATGTTACGACACTGAAGAAATCGGGTTGTGCGGAGAGCCCATCTGCGTGAGAACCTTGTCCAGCCACTGCAGGGGCCCATGCAGATGTACCTCAATCCAGCAGGGGGTGCTGGTCACATCTTGACGGTGATATTCAGCACCCCAGCCCTGAGGAGAGGACACATAAATCACAGCAGTTCACTATTCAAATTAATGGGAGCTAAGTGAACAAGTGTAATCCCAGCTTGTGTATAGTTGGATCTGACATGCTCAATGGTACGTCAAGGTCAAAATAACAGCATATTAAGTTATGGTGAGAAACTTTTAGTGGATATCAAAGCTGTTTATAAGAGAGTTCAGTACCTTAACGAAGCTCATGCGGATGGTACACATCTTAGTGAGTTCATAGACGACCTCAAAGCCATGGTTAACAGATTGGGCAAGGAGCTGGGCAAACAGCTGGTTGTTAAAGATCTTGAGGCTGCAGCCGCTTGGGATCTTACACACGGTGGTGGCGTGGAAGCCGTGCTGGAAGTTACAGTTGCGGCTCTGGACAAAGATGCTGCTGTCGCTCAGACACTCTGCGTACACCTCGCCGCCCACGTAGTACAGGTGTAAGCCTGAGAAGAATGGAGGAGAATGTCAAAGAGTCTTAAATGATAAAGTCAAATCAAGGTTTCTGTTAAAAACTAGTTTCCCTGTACAATGAAATTCTTCCTTTGCACTTTCACTCTGAATGCCGTCTAACAATAAAACACAAGGTATAAAAGTGAAAAATATAAAATGCATTAAAAAACAAAGATATAAAGAAAAGAAAAATGAGAACGATAAAGTATCAAAAGAACACTATGTACAAAACACAAATACAAAGTGAATTAGCAACGTGACTGTTTAGAGAAGAAAAAAACAACCCCTGTCTTTTCACTGTGGTGCAAATGGTTGAAATGTCACAACATGTCAAAAGAGCATAAAAACAGAGAACAAGAAAGCTTGTAATCAAAGATATACATATTTAGTCACTTCATATGTGAACTGAAAACCCTGTGTTTTTCTCATTCTGCCAGAGGAAAACCACAGGGGCATTTACGCTTGTAAATGAAGAATATCTGAGTCTGAGTGTCAGTTGAGTCTGAACTGGGGACCGACCATCCTCTACCCTTTGTGTCACCCCCCATTCATTCAAAACCACACACATCCTCACAGTGCAGGGATTACTATAACCCACAGGCGCTTGATGTTTGTCCAACAAAGGCAGGCTTGTCAAACTCTTGTACCATGAGAAAAAATATTTGGCCGGAAGGACTTGGTGCAAGGAGACAAGCTGAGCGTAAAGCCTGAACTGATTACTTAGAAAGACACACACACACATTGGACGTCTAAAAAACTGTGTGTGTGTGTGCGTGTGCAAACAACTTTCTCCTCACGTATGTTGAGCACAGTCCAGATAAAATCCATTAAGACATGATACAAAATAGTGTGTTCTGGTAATGAATTACCTGCAAGAGTCGTCCAGCCTACCTTTGCCTATGTGCCTGCGGGTGTGTTCGATGGTGGAGTTGCGGTTGACGTTGGAGAGCAGGCCGAGGCAGAAGCGGTTCTTGTTGTTGGACGGGTCTGTGAAGCCGTCCACCAAGACGCTGCGGGATGACGCGTGGAAAGTCTCCCCGACCCGGTTGTTGAGCTCGTAGTAAGCTACTGAACACCAGTACTCTGGTTCCTCGTAACACACGGGCCGTAAATCTAAACAGGAGGGCATCGCAGATGAAGTATTTGATCCTACTGTATATTTCATTCTAGATATTAATATTGAAGAATAGATACCTCAGTATAAACCAACATCTCTATAATTGACACATATGTTGCTTAATATGCATAAACTTATCTGCATTTCTTATTTCACCCTACCTCTGTGAGGAGTGGAAAATGTGAGTTTGATGGTCTCTGTGGAGTTGCTGGGCTTCACATCCTCTGGAGGGCTGCTCTCCATCATGCTGTACGGAGGTGGGGGAGTCTCAGCTGGAAACGCATGTCGCATTTGACAGAGAGAGGATAAAAGTGACTGATGAGCGCTCGGAGACTTATCAGAGTTTGAGACTCTGAGGTCGACCTGCGTGTGCGACAGGTGTAACACTTAAAGTATCAGTATTGTTTTGATCCCTACCTGTGATGTGATAGGGGCTGCCGGGCTCTGCAGAGCTGTTAGGGGAGTTGGGGTAACTCTGTGAGGTGGGAGACTGGGCGAGGGAGGAGGAAGGGGAGGAGGAGAAGGAGGAGCAGGGCAGGGGGGGGAAGGAGTCCGGGTAGGTGGCGTTCTGGGGCATCAGGGGCTCGTTGTGCAGGGAGGCGTTCCTGAACTTTGCCAGTAAACTGTGCTGAGGGTTGAACTCGCTGTGCCGTGGGACCAGAACTGGTGGCAGCACTGAGGGGAGAGAGAGGAAAGAAAAAGGTAGAGAGGGAGCGAGAGCCAGATGCTGCTATAAAAGATCATATTACTGCACATGCTGCTGGCTTGGAAACACTGGATTAGATCACTGTTGCGGAAGCCACGAAAGCTAATATTAAAATTCAATAGTGAGCTTATTTTTACAACAAATTTAGAAGATGTTCTCTGATAGTGTGTGTACCTGGCGTCTCCACCCGCCTGTAGTGGTAAGGGTTGACACAGATGTCCTTCTGCTTGGAGCCGAAGGGGAACTCGCAGCACTCCAGGGCTTTCAGCTCGTGGTGGGACTGCAGGTCAGGCCAGCGCCACACCCTGCAGTAGATGACATGAGGCAGACCCTTCCTGTGGGACACCTGCAACCTCCCATCCAGCGAGCGAGGAATCGTCACGCACTTGCCTGAAGGATTAAAAAGAAACAGCGCAGACCTGAATACAGCTGGATGAAACAGGCAGTTTGTAGTGTGTGTTTAAACGAGTGCTGTTTGAAACCTTAATCATAATTTGTGACACATTACTTACCATGATGATTAGACAGTATGAAAAGTATTTCTAATACAGTCAAAGCCTCTCATGCATTTTTAAAAAGGAGGTCTTTAATCATCTGAAGCTTCTAAGTCAAACATAAAATTGCTTTACTTTTGTATTTTCTACTGTATCTACATTGAATATGAATATAAACAATAAATACTGGGAAGCAGTGTCAGTAGTAGTAGTGGCTTCTAGTCAATACATTTCCAGACCAGCTCAAAACAGTGGTAATGCAGATTTCTGGTTCTTGTGTAAGCGCACATTGACAAATGGCATCTGCTGCAATTGACACAGGTATAAAACACTTAACTGATTAGACCTGTGGTCCCCAACCTTTTCCTTATGGCCCCCAGAATAAAGCAGTACTTGTACTAACATGGTGTGTAATATGTCGACTTATGAGTCCAGCAAAGAGTAATTTTTCCCTCTCAAATTGTTTTATTTGCATATTTTTTTAGATGCCCAAGGAGGCAAAAGTGTCAAGTTTTTCCACAAGAAAGACTAAAGGCAGAAAAATTACATTATCTAGTAAAAGCATGTTTTGTCTTCTTTCCTCTCCTGTAAATCATCTTATGGCCCTCAGGTTTATCTTGTGGCCCCCTGGCCCTCAGATTGGGAGCCGCTGGACTAGACTTCCACTGAATGTTTGACGCTGTGATACTCACTGGGCTGCCCAGGACAGCTGAGGGCTCGCTCCAGCTCCTCCATCGCCCCCTTCTTCTTCTTTAGTTTCTTCACCAGCGAGTCCACAGCCTTTTCCGCCCACTTCTCCTCCTCGTCCCCTTGCTTCCAGCCGAGCAGGCGCTTCACTGACGGGCTGGTGAAGGAGAACAGGGACGTAATGGAGGCAGAGGAGTTCATTATGAGATGGGTAAATGGGAGGCGAGATGAGCTGATTGGTGCTGTTAGAGGGATCTAAAGGTCCCTTGAGGACAGGAGCGAGGAGGCAAATAATGAGAAGCCAGGACAGGGGTAAGGATAAAAGAGGTAGTGAGATGAGTCTGTGTAAACAGAGGCTGGTTTTTGTAGTCCGCTGTTGCTTCCGAGCAGCCCTGGTGGAGGAGTTGAACTCCCGCCAGTGCAGCGCAAACACCTAAATCCCCTCTCTGTGCTGGCACAGAAGGGATCCGGCAGCTCTGGATTCGCAGCCTCCTGCAGGGAAGGTTATTCCTCACACAGTCAGAAATCCAGGTCAGGTTTCAATCATCTGGCAAGAGAAGTGAGAGACAGTATTAACTGCTAATTTAGTTGAAACAGATGCAGGGTTGGAGAAAAAGTTAAGAGGTGAGGTAGGGAAAAAAAACCCCAGGATTAAACTGTGAGGGGACTTTAGCCACAGTCACTATGGTGCTATGGTGATAAGCTGGTCTGGAGTGAAATCAAAGACTCAACACCACATAACCAAAATCTACTCATATTTAACACTCTGTGCATTAGAGGTGGATTTCCATGATAATGAGTCAGTATCAGCAGGACACTGATACAGACACCATGGCTGCATCAAACTGATCTCCCACAAGCTGAACAACAATGCTAGTATTCTCTGTGGAGAAAGTGAAACATGTACCAAAAAAAAAAAAAAAAAACTGTTTTGAGAAAGAGCAGGAGCAAGATGGCCAAGCTCATTTCTAGATTCACCAACAATGAGGAATGTCCTCTCTGGCCTCTGTTTCTATGATCATGCCACTGACGCCCAGGAGCCATACTGTCTGGCCAGAACACATCACAGGACAGGAGGGGGAGAGGGAGAGAGGGAGGGAGGCAGACACACACACAGGCAGAGAGAGAGAGAGAGAGAGAGACAGAGAGAGAGAGAGAGAGCTCTCCCTGCTTTTGTGTTTGTCTCTTTCTGTCCATCTAAAAACTAGGTTGTATAGAAGAAATAAACTTTAGGAGTATTTAGTCTATTCCACTATATTTAGGTACTTGTGTCCTAAATCATAATCAAGGAACCCTTTACTTCAACAGCCTCTTACTGATAAATCCCTCAAACTTTTCTCCAATATTAGAGCAGTATATTTTCTAAGGCTCAATAGTTTATTATGATGATCTGCTATACTTATAAAAGTCAAATCAGGTTTGACACATGTGGTTTACAAGATGAGTCCAAGCCTCTAAAATACACACAACAGAAGCACACTACACTTTCTTCTTAAATTTAAGTAGATGCATCTAAAAAAAAAACACACACAGGTTAATAAGTAGCAGTGTATAGACTCAGCATGGCCGCATTATGTCCCATGCCTGCACTGGAGCAGACAAACAGACAGCTGGGGGTTTACAATGACAGCAAAAAAGCGCACAGGCTCAATGCGGCATCAGTCCGCCTGTGCTGCTTTATGGAGGCTGGCGTCAGTCAGTCTGCAGGCTCAGATAGACTAATTACCTAATGCTTTATCACCAGGACACCCCTTCCAAAAAAAAAAAAAAAAAAAAAAAAAGTAAACACAGCAGCTTCCTTTTACTACTACTACAACCATTCATGTTGCTCCTGCACAGTCCATAGCTCTGCTCTGAAGTGCAAACACACACCTTTATCAATACATGTCACTATAACCAGTCAAGTGCAGCAAATAGAAGTTTTCAATATTCTTACTATCAAAATTAAAAACTGATTACTGATCTACACTCAACTATTTTTGTTCAGTCATGCCAATATGTGATGATAATGATAATAATAAAAGTGTTTATACCACAAAAAGTTGCCTGACAGCTCCTGTGAGCGCATTATTACAAGTATCAAACAGATAGCTTATATGTTGATTAGGAAACAAATACACAACAATGTACTACATTAAAAAAAAACAAATGACAGTTTCTGGAAATATAAAATGTGTGTTTGTTTTCTCACCTCTGCTGTGATAACAAGTGCACCGCAGACAGCGTGGAGGCTTCCCTGTCTGGAGCTGCTCAGGCGAAGGTGTGTGTCTGCTTCTGTGTGTGTGTGTGTGTTGACGTTGACGTGCCAAGTGAGCATCAATACAAATTGCATCCAGTTGTGCCTTTCAAAATAAAAGCGTTGTTGATTAATCGTAGGTTTTGTCTTAGCAGGTGTCAACTCGAAGGAAGGACTTCATTAGAAATATTAGTGTAATGAATTATGTCATGTACAAAAAGGAAAACAGGTTTGGTATGATACCAAATATAAACCCCTAAAAGAAAATAAGAAAGGTTTGTGGGCTATAAACTTAATTATTGTTATATTTGTCTATGATTCTAGATTAATATGGCTACATCCCAGTAGATGCTAATGGCTAAATTTAGCTTTATAAAAAAGGGTTATATACTATATTATTGCTTATTATTATTATTATTATTGTAGAGATATTCTTTATTTGTTTTTAGATCTGCTGCAGTTAATATGGAGTATAGAGAACAATTTATGACTTATCATAAATATCAAAGTAATTTTAAAATTTGTATTTGTATATTATGCAATTATTTATTACTATTTTTTTTTGCCTGGCTATATAATTTAAAATGTAATCACAATGTTTTACCTCAAATAAAAGTTTTAGTTTTACTTTCTTCTGTGTTAAAGACACACCGGAACACACCTTAAAGTATGTTAAAGATATAAAATGAATGTTAAATAAGAAATCAATATTTTTTTGTATCTGAATTTTCAAAAGGTGAACATAATGAATAAATCTCACATTTGAGAATCTTAATAACACGAAATAAATTACTTAATAAATGATCACTATTTTATTCCGATGGATTAAGTTTCCGCTTTTACTATGAAGGCGGAGTCGCACCGTCTTCCGGTGTGCTCCTGCAGTCTGCGGCCGGTTTGACGCAGGTTTGCGGGGCCGGGAGCCGCCGCTCCTCCTGCAGCTCCTCCCGCAGCTCCTCCTGCTCCTCCAGCCGAGCGCCACACAGCCTCGGCGGCGTCAGCCTGGCTGGAACCGCAGCGCCGGCATGGAAGATCCCTCCGCCTTCCCCTGCCTGGAACTTTCCCAGGATTTCAAGGATCCAGACCGAGGCCCCGCCGCGGCGCGTGTGCGCGTGCGTCCCACCTGAGCCGAGTTCAGGGGGAAAAACGATCACACCTGTTCTCCACTGCGTCCACATCCTTACAGGACAAATACTGTAAAGTCCTATAATGTTCAATATTTTACTGTCTGAGACACGTTTCAGTCATAAAGTTAAACATGTTGTTGAATCTTTATTATTATTCTTTTATTAATGTTCGGTCACTTGTTTGCTCATATAGGATAATGTATAATATTAATACGGGTTAATACATGCATCATTTAATCAGTTACTTTTTTGCCTTTACAGCCGGTTGCATCCGTTTGTCAGTGGTGTTTATCATGGTGTATTACAGGTGCTGCGAGACTTTGTTTAAATTAGTTTATAATTAATTACTGCTTATCTTTTATACTCGCGTGTGACGTTATATTGCAATTCCGATTGGGACACAGTGAAACCTACCTACCTACCCACCTACCTTTAATTAATCATTTCGGCTAGTTTCACTTTCACGTGCACGCGCGCACGTGCACCCACGTCGCACCTGTAGCCTACAAATATTTAACATTAAAATGGATCTGCAGGGTTCTTATCTGGCGGAGCCACTCAGAGGTCTTTCTCATTGCGGATGGACACGATCCTTCATTGGGAGTGACTGGTCCAGTTAATGACGCAAGCCCGGCTGGCGACAGTCAGTCTACAAGTTTGACATTTTCACTTTACAGCAACTGCTGCGGATCATAACAATACTCCAAACACGAGTCAAACCACTCGAGGGATTCCTGTTAAAAACCTTATAACTCCCCCCAAGCCACCAGGTGGATGATCAGAATGCAGCAGCTGGATAAGCCACAAATAGGTGGTGGTCTTATCAAAGCCAGTGAGCTCCGAGATCTGGTCCAGGGACCCCCAGAGAGAAAACACACGGAGTTACCAGAATAAAACTAAAAAGACAGTATAACAAGCTTTAGAAATGAGCATAATAACCACATAATGACTAACAACAATACATTATTCATGCTGTTATTATCCCCCATATGTCAGGAGTCATATCTAGTATTAAACTAAATACCTTCCTCATGTTAATCTTATACTTGTCACCTTTTCACTGAAGAGCTGACTGTTGAGGCAGGAAGCTAGAAAAAAGAGCCACATTATGATTCGTAGACTCTCTGTCTTGTCTGGTTGCAGACAGAAAGACAGACAGACAGGACAGACAGGCACAAACAGGATGCGCTCCCCGGGGGCTCCGGGAGGGCCCCAGAGACATCCGCATCACTGCAAACCCCGAGACCTCAGGCTTGCATAAGAAAACAGCACTATGAAGAACTTCTTTTACCCAGACTGCTGTACTCTTTCCAACATGAGGCTGCAAAGGGATGATTTTGGAGATAAAAAACATAATGCAGGGTTTCTCACTCGCTTTCATGCAAAGGACAGGCTGAACTCATGATAATGCAGCCCCCCTACTCTCCATAAGATTTCATATAGCTGATCCTAACTAACTTAATCTGAGGAGATTAGTTGTATATAACTTTATACCAAATTAAATAAACTGTAAGTGGAGTCAGATAATATTTGAGTCCAGTTCGCTCTATAGAATGCCTGACAGAGACCCTGGCCCCCAAAGCTGGACACCTAAGATGAAAGCAGTCATAATCACACTGTGCAAAGTGGTAAAGTGTTGCAGTAAGATATCAGTAAGCACTTCAGGCAAATTCCATGAGCTTCATTAGAAATCACAGGTTCAGTAGTTTTGTTTTTTTTTTTAAATGAAAAAGATTACAATCATCTCCTTCAGCTTAAAAATTTAGAAAAAGATGTCAGATCTCCTCTAGCTCAGCTCTAACTGGTCCATATCTCTGCAGCAGATACAAAATGTGGATCAAAGAGTACATCTGTTTAAGCTCTGTACTGGTTCACAGTACACACATTATGACTGATTTCAAAATGAACATACCTCTGACAGCTGGTAGGAGCCTCAGGTCTTCAAGATCATGGTGGAAAACTGAGCTTGCTATTGTTGCTCCTCGATTCTCAAACAGTCTCCCACAAAGTCTCAGGGAAAATGTACGTACTTTTTAAACACCATAAAAAACTCATTTATTTTCTTTGGCTTTTTCTTAATTTTAAGTTTATATTTTTTGCATATTAGCTCATTGTTCATCATCATGTTTTCTCTATCTTTATTAATTATTTCTCCTGTTAAACACTTTGTAACTTCTGTATTTAAAAAGTGCTGTGTAAAGATTGCTGTTGTTTTTGCACTTTTGGTCTCCAAATGTGATTATTTTATAAACAATAAATTATCTCACCATATGTTTCTTGATTAATGAATTGACTGTTTGGTCTATCAAACATCAGAAAACAGTAAAAAAATGTCCATGACAATGGTCTTGTTTTGTCCAACTAACTCCAAAATATTATTAATATTATTAAATATTATTTTTACAGCAAGACAAAAAAAAAGCTTAAAATTAAGAAGCTGGTATCATCAAATGTTTTTCCTATTTTAGCTTCAAAATTAACTTAAACCAGCTTAACAATTAGTAATAATTATCAAATCATAAAACATTGACATATATTTTTTTTATTTTGGTTCAAGTCACCCAGCCCGTCAAGCCACTACCATTTTCCTTCAAAAATACAATCCCTCCCTTTTTGAAAATCTCAAATAATAAACATTCATTCTACCTGTCAGAATCGGGACACACAGATTCTCAGATCCACCACATTTCACTACAAGTCCTTCTCACTTACAACTGATTGGCCACATAATAAACATTAAGTAACTTAGTACACAGATCAGCCATACAGACGTTCCGGAAGCCGTGGCAACAGAAATGTGCATGTAACGGTGGCCATCACAAGCCAAAATCCGAATTAAAAAAAGAAGGCAGGACCACGTAGAACTCGCAACTGAGTCATCGCTTCACATCCAATGACGTCTGCAGAGGAAGAGGATGTGATATACCGTACTTTGTTGTTGATTACAGTGAATGATGGACGCAGTTGTTAATCCCACCTTGTCCAAAGGTTCGACGGCCCTGTCATAGGCTGTCTCTATCATACCAGGGCTCGTCTGATTGGCTAGTCAGTCTTATGTGGAGACTGCAGCTTCCAGGCTCCGGTGATGTAACGCAGGCGAATGAAAATCAGGTCTATTCCCATCTGCAGCCAGCTCCAAAAGGGGATCAGCTTGGACCCTGGCAGAGCAAACACACAAGCATTTAATTCTCAAGTGATGCTTTTATGGGAGTAATAATGGAAATATAAAAGTTTGCTGACATTTACTGCTGATGCCTGCAATAACTCCATCAGACTTCATCACAGCAGTACTATCTAGGCTTAGGTAAGTAGCTGAAAAGATGTTTTATAAACTGAGTGAAGCATTGGCAGGAAAGCAACACTTACACAGTCAAAATTTCGGACAAAAGAAACAATCAAGCAAGCAAAAAGGAAGAAGAAAATTGGAACAGAAAAAAACCCACAAAGATGAACGGCTGTCAACGCCTACAACATTCAATTGTTAACAAAATGTTAGAAAGAAAATTAGAAAAGTAAACAACTAGGAGAAATTTAAAAAATAGATAAAATCAGCCAATCACAGAATCACAAACGCATCCAACAGAGATATTTATAGAATAACACATAAGTGGCACAGTGGGAGGACACATGTCGACATATTCCATGAAAAACCTACCTTCTATTTCAGTCCAGTTGACCGCCACCTCTGCTATGGGGATTTTAAAACACTGGGCAATATACAGGAGCTCCACATCAAAAGCCCTGTGACAGGAAAGATGAAAGTGCACAACAGATGTTCAACAGCTGCATTAAAATTCATGATTTATTTGCAGCTTAAAAAAAAACCCCAGTGGTCTAGTTACCATGGCATGGAACATCAGTACTGACCTAAATGTGTCCATTTCCCACTGAGCACTTAAAACTGTCAAGTACTGAACATTTGAATTAAATATCTGGTCAGATTTGTAATTTTATTTGCTCATTTTTGACTAGCTGGTTCTTTATTTAAATAAAAAAGTTGCCCAATGTTTTGGCAAGGCAAGTTTATCCATGTTTATTTATTTGTTCAAATGTAAAATGTAATATAAGTAACTAGAAGAGTGCAGATCACTGCCAGGCTTACAGTCAAGATGGCGGCAAAGATAAGAAAACCAGTGTTTTATTCATCTAGTTTTGTGCCTAACTTCAGTTGATGACAACATATTGGGGCAGTATCAGTTTTTCAGCCACGATAAAGACCAAAATGTGGGCTGCAACAGACAAGGTAAGCTTTGTTTTTAGTCAAGTCAATTGTTGCAAATGCCTTTTGCTACATTGTCCAGACGGAAAAGCAGTTGTTGATCACTTGTGGCCCCTGCCAGCTGGTTGAGAGGAGTGAAGAGTCATCAGTCAATGGTACACACACACAGTACAACAGAGCAGTCAATAAAAATAGGCGACCAAACACATGATAGTAAACAGAGATACATGGTCCATGGTGGAGTGCAAGTTCTTACCATCGCTCTACATGAAGAGAAGAGAAAGTCTTGAGCGCAGCCTCACGCGTAAAAAGCTTAAAGCCACACTGCGTGTCCTTGATCCCTCTCACACAAAAGAACCACACCAGGAAGTGAAAGCCATACATCAGGAATGTACGAAACACAGACCGCTGTGGCAGAGGCACAACAGTGGTTAATAGTCAGACAGACATAGTCTACAATAATCTGGTCTCCAAGCAGACAAAAGTGATAATTACCTGAGCTACTGACTCTTGCTCCAGGTGAGCTCTGGAACCACAGGAAATTGCCATGTTCTCCTAAATGTACAGACAGGCATTTTTAGGATTGAGGATTGGCCACACACTAACCACCTTCTATTAGTACACGTATGTAAGACAGAACAACAAAAACTGAACACCACCACACCGGTTTAGGGTTGAGGTCATTAAGCCCAGCCTCCACTTTGTCAATGTCAGAAAACTTTGTGGCTCCGTCAGCATCTGCCATCAGAATGACTCTCCCTCTGGAGCTCATAGTTCCCTTTAGGTGTAACAGAAAAAAATGTGAAATCAACACAAAATCAATCTCATACTGTTGCTTTGGTGCTGCATTCAGACACACTGTAGTTTGTCATCTATGACCTCACCATCCGCACAGCTCCTCCTTTCCCCCTGTTCTTCACGAGTGTCAGGACCCGCACTTTATCTGCACCGTACTTCCTAGTGTACCGCAAAGCAACCTGGCAGGACATCACAACAAGTCTATTGGCATCGCTTTGAAATGTTTATCTAAGTAAAAGTGAGCTGAGGAAAAATAGAAATCTTGCTAATATAGTCCCCAAAAAGGTTTAAAATAATCACCTCTGTGGTTTTGTCTTTGCTGCCATCATCAACCACAATTACCTCATAGGTAAAAGAGGGGTGCTGTTTCTGCAGGAAGGAAACATGAGGAATTTGGTTCACAACAGGCACTTTTGAAGTTGAATGACGCCACCTACTGGCCCATTTGAGAATAACTGATTCAGTCATAAGAAAAAAGATAGATGAGACTCTTAATCGAAATACATTTCAATAATTTCCTTTAATCAAACTACAACAAAGTTATGATTAAGATTTAATTTGAAGCTGCCCATATGAGGCCAGGCATTTACCTGTCTGTTTTCCAAGTACTCCATAGCTTCATCCAACATTGCAGGCACTGTAATGACACACAGTCATACACACACACATATCAGCAGCGCATAGAACCTACTGCACATGCATAGTGACATGAAGTCTGAGAACAGGATTATAGGATTTAAACTGCATCAACCAGGATGGTAACTGAATAATTTGCTAGTCAATTAATGACGCACCACTTGTCTTTCAACACTGAGTAAACTTTGCAATTTTTGGCTTTAAGCTGGAGTAATCAAAGCAGCAAACAAATATTAGATCGTTAAAACACATGGCTTGTAATGCACAGACATTCGATATGCATGCATGCTGTGTCTGCATTCAGCCAAAATTGAACACTGGTAAAGTCACTCAATGCACAAGTTATTTTGCAGAAGTTCCTGACAGAAACCTGTGTGTATCCCCCATCACTCACTTCGGAGCTCCTCGTTGTAGGCTGGGATCACCACAGAGAGCTCCCTGGAATGGGAATCATGCAGGCTAGGGAAAAGCTCCTTCTCTCCTGTGGCTGTGAGGAAGTATTTCTCCTTCTCGTGGCGTGTCAGGTTCACCATCTTGGCCGTGACGTGTGCGATTATGAGCACCTGAAAAGGGAGAAAAATGAGAATGGCACTGCTGTTACTCTTGCTGTCAGATAATTTTTCAGAGTTTCTATCTAATGTTTTAGAACATACTGTTTATACAAAGTGTTAAACCTACACTAACCAAATATGCATGGCAGAACTTCCATTAAAGCTGAGTCTTTGCTGTTACCATGATTTGAGGCAGGCCAGAATTTTAAGTATTTAAATAATGTGTCACACTTTAATTTCATGCCTTACACTTTTTGTTACAAGCCATTTGTTGCTTTACTTTGATTTTTATTTGTTTTCTTCACATGTCCATGTCATAGGTTTGATTGGATCTGTGTTTTTCTTTTCTTCTTTGGACAAGTATGTTATGTGTATGTTGTGGTAGTACAGAATCAAATCAAATGTCTGTCCTTTTGCAATATGAATGTTGTGCTAGGTTTCACTTCTTTAGAGTATTTTGTCACGACTTCCTAAGAATTAACAACACCATTTTAGTGTTTATAATCAAACGCAGAAAGAACAGGAAGTATCCTAAAAATCAGGGGAATGTCAAGGATGTGTAAGAATCTAAAAAGTTTACAACTGGCCTAAACATAATGCACTGCTCAATGGCTTCTTACATGTAAAAAGAAAGAAATCCACAGTTATTGATATAATAATACTCAACCAGTGGGTGCAAAAATCCGGGAATGCACTTGTACAGCTTTTCCTTCACATTACAGGCATCAAACACTTGCTACAAAAAGCTACAACAGATCTCTACCAACACAATATTACGTCAATATTATAACTACCCACCACAATCAAACCCAGAGCTGCCAATGCGACCAAGGCTTGAACTATTTCACAGAGGAAATCCATCTTCCATAAGTTTCCCCACAGACAGACCACCAGTCACAGCAGCTAGCTACAGAGCTAGCTTGAGTCCTCCTCGCTGTGCTTCGCGTCTTGCCGCCGGGACCCAGACTTCACAGGATAAACAAGAAAATACAAGCTTATTAGATTGTTTAAACGGTGGAAACACTAAACAAAAGCTCCTTCCATTAACTTCCAATCACACCTGAACACAACACCGACGCGGAAGTGACAGCTTGTTCTCGACACATCATCAGTATGAGGCAAGAGAACACCAACCAACTCTGACAGCCGGCAGCACACACACCGCCATCTAGTGGACTGGAGGAGGAAGACATGCAAGAACTCAACGATCGATTGATAATAAAATTTAAAAAAAGAGTTGTGCTAAGTCTCCTTCATGTTGTGCAATATAAATATGAAGTAATAAAAACGCACAGCTGCAATTAATAACATTAATTAAGGTATATTCATAAATCAGGTCCTGAACATCTCTGTCATACACCTGCTCCATAACTGCTATATGTTATAAGAACATTATTTTTGTTTAGTTAAGATAACAAAGTGTGTAAAATTTCCTCGTAAAAATGACAAATATATATCACTTCAATTTCATGATGAATGTTTAAATTTTCCTGTGTTTTCTAATGTACTGGACAGAGAAGGACAATGAGGGGCAACTTTAAAAAAAAAGGGGACATTCAGGCATGTATTAGATTTCTTTAAAAAATAACTTTAAACCACAAGGGATAAACAAGTAGAAGCCATCAAGACATTGTAGTCTTGATGTCTTTCTGATTATTATTTTTTTTCCATGTACTGTTTCATAGTAATGTCTCTGGTATATGCTGGATTTTCTTTAAGATTGTTTACATTTATTTTCTTTCATGAAAATGATAGCATTTATATTCATTAACAGATACACTGTAAATGTTATTGAATCTTAGTTCCACTCACAGACTGTATGTTCACAACAAATGTGTCAAATTCTGTCTTTGTAGAAAACACACAAAACCTCTGCAGAATTCAGTTTATGTAAACTATTGGAGAAAAGAAAACATCAATTTTAAAAAATCAAATCATACTAAACTGATTTATTCTCAAACTTGATATTTGTACTATCCCATATTATCTGTTTTGAATAAAGGGAAAACTTTTTTGCAAATCGGAAACGAGCATAAAAAACCTGCCTGAGGAAACAAACTTAAGAAAAAAAATCGCGTTTCCTCCTACCGGCTCCCGTATTGCATCCACCAAACCCACGTGGTTAATCAAAACATCATGGCGGCTGGTTTCAAGTAAGACTTTAACTATTAACGTTACACTGAAAATATCACTTTTTATATGTCTTATTCTCAGCTATGAAATGAATTTATCCGCAGCACAAGATAATTTATTGATTTTAGAAAAGTAAAGATCCGCATGACAAACCTTTGACAGCGGACTTCATCCAGACCTGTGACAGAGTTGTAGTTAACGTATTCAAGGTTAACATACATCTGCCTGCCGGATAGTTTGCTCATACACGACAGAAGCATCAAATACCCAGTTTAATGAGGAATTTCTTATTATCCTGTTGTTATTATCTCATGATCTGAATTCTGAATTATAGGCTAATTAGTAGATCTGTCATTAGAGATAAATGTGTGGAAGCCAACAATTACTCACCTCTTCTTTCCTTGCTTGTAAAACTGTTCACTTCCAGGACTGCAGAGCCTCTGGAGTACCACAGGAGCTTTCTGGTCAGTGATGAAAACAACTGTCCACATCCAGCACATAGTTTACTTAAGTTTGTTCTGCTGAGTGACTGATAATGATTTCCTATTTATCACTCATGTCATGTTTTCCTCTTTTCAGAAAGAAAACTGTCGACCTGATGGACGAGAGCTGTCAGAATTCAGAACCACCACACTGAACATAGGTGAGACACAGCATTGACTCTCATTCACAGTGTACATTATGTATATATCTGTGTTTTTCTGTGTTCGACATGGGATCATTTCCTCTGTTCAGGGTCCATATCCACAGCAGATGGTTCAGCCCTGGTGAAACTTGGAAACACCACGGTCATCTGTGGGATCAAAGCGGTAAATGATCATGAACACAGCAGTTCAAAACCTTATTTAGATCATCTGGATCAGGTAAACAAATGTCCACTGATTGCTTGTGTTTCTTTATCCATAGGAGCTGGCAAACCCCACAGTGGAGGCACCTGGGAAAGGTTACATTGGTAAGTACAGGACAAAAGTGACAGGTGTTGATTGACCCCCCTCTTCTTCCTACTATTACGTAACTTTACGGGATTAAAATATAGTAACTTTTTCTCAGTTTTGGTATATAACTCTGGAAAAAACATTTTGATTATTGTATGTAAAGTTTTATGAATTAACTGTATAGTGGATGCGAAAATCTCAAAATTGACATTTCCTTGCATGCCTCAACTTGACTAGATATTGAAACTTGTAATATTACTTTAGTATCATGTCAGTTAACTAAATGTATGTTGTAAAACTAGAACACATTTCATCCAATTACTCAAGAAAAAAGTGCTAGTAGTAGTATTACTTCTTTTATTGGATCATGTCTGTTTTTATTGTTCTGTATCTAATTTGAGTCTGAGTGTATCTAATGGATATCATGTAATTCTAATTTGTTAAGCTAATATCTCTACAAGTGTAGGTGTTGCGTGCTGTGAGTTAGTAATGTTAGTTCTGTTTAAGTGGTGTTGCTTTTATATTGTATAATAAACAAACACTGACTGCAGTGCTCTTTCCATCCTTGTCTAGTGCCCAATGTGGACCTGCCACCTCTGTGTTCCTCTCGGTTTCGGCCAGGCCCCCCGGGAGAACAGGCTCAGGCTGCCAGCCAGTTCATCGCAGATGTAATAGAAAGGTGTGACAGACTTTCATATACAATTCTTAGTTTTCATTTCACAGCACCATCAGGTTAACACTCTTGATACCTGCCACTGCTTTAACTTCGCTATTTTTTTACATGTATGTTGCAGCTCTGAAATGATACAAACAGAGGACTTGTGCATTGACAGAGGAAAGGTAAATCCAGAATCATGCACATACACTGTTCCTGTTGAATTTTGTGATTTTTGTAAATGTTGTGGGTCCTGATTCTGCTCATTCTGGTTGTAGCTCTGCTGGGTGCTCTACTGTGACTTGATGTGTCTCGACTACGACGGGAACTTGTTGGATGCTTGTATCATTGCCCTGCTGGCTGCTCTGAAGAACAGTATGTGCTGTAGAAAACATTGGTAGCAACAGAGTTCACTGTTACTGAAATGAAAAAACACAATTGTTTTGAGGTGTCATAGTATTTTTCCATGATCACCAATATGTGCCTGCTGTATAGTTTTGGTATTTTTGTGTACTGCAAGTATATTAACTTCAGTTTCTTTGCTCCCCAAAGCACAACTCCCAGAAGTCACCATTAACACAGAAACAAGTTCGCCACAGGTGAATTTAGAAAAGAGACGTGGGCTGCATATTCACAAACATCCAGTTGGTGCCTCTTTTTCTGTCTTTGATGAGTAAGTGAATGATCTTCAGTTCATCTAGTCAGGATTTAAAAAAAAAAAACATATTCTGTGAGGGTGATGTTGCTCTTTTGTAATCCTGTCACGCTCTATGTGCAGCTCCATACTGACCGTAGACCCCACCGCTGAGGAGGAGAGTCTGTCGACCGCTCAGCTCACTGTGGTGACAGATGAGGAAGATAGACTCTGCACTGTACACAAACCAGGTCAGAACCACAGTCTGTAATGATTCACCTCTTCCTGTGTAGCTTATACTCTGTGTGAATCCAATTTTTCTATCGATTACACAAAGGAAAACTCATTAGTAACTCCCCATTGAGGCTGATCTGCCCTCAAGTTTTTTTGGTCAATTCAATTTCTACAATTAGTCTATTTTATCTTGGGATTATTATGCAGTTCAGTAGTGTACTGAATACTATTGCTATTGCAGACTGCTATTTTATTTTAATGAATAGTCAATAATTAGTATCAAGTATAAAAGTATTGAAAAACTGTATCAACTTCATTCCCACTACTGTCCCTTTAGAGATTCATATGAAGCAAATGCCACATAAAAATCAGACACCACATAATCAATCTTTTTGTTTGTGCTTTAAACACAGTGTTAATTTGTAATCAAATTTAGTTTTAAGGGTTTTTTGTTGTTGTTGTTTCACGGCAGAATATAAGTAATGTTTTACCTCAGCTTAAACTGCATCATACATTTTTCATGAACCTTACTTGCATAAAGTGAGACAGCCTACCTATGTCAAATCCACTCACTAGAAGAATGAGGTCCCAGTTACAGCTGTAAACGTGACAAACAGTGCATGAATGGAGCTCCTGCAGTATGTCGCCATCGATACAAATCATATAACCTGTTCTATGAGGTTGAATGGAAAGAAAACAACCAAACTAACAATCGTTCCCTCTGGCTCAGGTGGGACGTCACTGTCGGGAGAGAAGCTGCAGGAGTGTATCAGCAGAGCAACAGTGCGACAGAGAGAGATCCAGAAACTCATTAACAAAGTCATTCAGAGTGTGAAGACAGCAAAATAAAGAGCCTCAGACACTGCTTTTTTTTATCTAAAAGCTGTATTTTCCACTGTCAATATATATTCTTTTTTTTAATAACAATAAAACTGCTGACAAAGACTGCTTAAAAAATTATTTCTCAGTGTCCAGAAATGTCTCACACACACACTCAGTTGATGTCTCGTAAGAATACGCTCAAGGCTCCTGAACTCATTAAAAGGAAACGCCTTTTCAAAATGTGCTGTACAAAAGCAGGTACACCGTCTTGCATGTTGATCTTGAGTCCCTCGGTCGAGCCCTGTGCCGAGATGGCTGACAGAAGACAGACTTCCGACAGACTGAGAGGTAGAGAGCTGCCCCCAGGCACTACTCCAAGATCAGATTTGCATTTTCACATGTCATGGTTATGTGGAGGATTTGGTGTCAATAAGCTCAGCTGGGATCCGTGCTTAAAGGGCAGTTTCCACCGGGGTCAACCAAGCAGAGGCAGGCTCATGAGGAATCCTCTGAGAATGTGCATTCATGATCCTCTCGGTCCACAGGGGCCCCTATAGAGAAAAGTCTTCCTGAAGGGGGCAATGTGTCACTGCGAAAGCCCGCTACCTACAAGAACCATCTTATTCTTGTTTCATCTCAAAAAATATCATTAAGGTTCTTTACGTGTAGGGCTCCCTGTTCTAAAAAAAACACCCCCATCCTCTATGGCAGACACAGTTTTGGTTCTCCAAAACCTCTGACAACCATCACATACAAATTTGTCAGCTAGAAAAAGACACACAGAAAGGACAAAAAAAAGTTTTTTTTGTCTGCAGTCTCCACAGTGAGGCAGACAAAGAGCACAGTATGGATCATTCACGTCCTTGTGTAGCTGGGGGAAGGGGTTTTTAGTGTAATTTTAGTCTGTCATGACTTGGGGAGGGGCTGTGGCATGCTCCTCTTCCTCTTACTTCTTGGTTGGCTGGCGGTATGCTGTCGTGGCGCTCCCCCCTGAGGAGCTGCTGCTCCCATAGCCATTTGCTGCTGCTGCATTTGGTGCTGCAAGAATTGCAACTGTCCAGTGCAGAAGAAAGATGAGAAACAAAATATATCAGAGGGGGTTTCAGTGTGTTACTACAAGCAACATAATGCATGGTTGTGTCAGTGGTTCTATGGTATGTGTAAGCGTCTGCAGCATGGCTAAAAAACTGGCACAAGTATTGAGCAGACTCTCGCTGAAACTGGAATTAGTTGACCAGCAGAATGCTTTGTGTCATAGAAGTGGCTCGAGTTAGTGAAGCTGAGCTAAAGCCTGGTCCGACATACAAGAGGAGTGTGCGGAGAAACACAGAAGAGTGGTTAATGGGTTGCGGAGGGGAGGGAGAAGAAGGAAGAGATACAGATTGGGGAGCAGGTTGGGGTGTGTTTGGGGGGTGGGGGCAGAGGCAGGATACAGTCAAGCAGCACCAGTGGAGTTCTGGAGACACAACTTCATTGGCTGTGATCCTGGCAAAAACAGACATGCAGCTCAGCAACCGTGCTTTCTGCTGGAGTAAGTCAGCAACTTCAACTGGGCAACAACAAAAAAAACTTGAACACCTTACGAGTCATGCTTACAGTGTAACAGCCTGTCATCTCTAATCTATCATGATGCAGTCAGCAACATTTCAACAGTATGTACCCCATGATGATATTTCAGATCCTGCCGCTAAGTGCTAAGAAACATGCCTCCCAGTTGGACACGCTGTTAGTTGCTGCCAAAAGCTCTGGTGTGTGGGTTTGCTGGGAGTACTGGGACTGCTGTGATCTTTGTCAAACAACATATTAACCAAACATACAAACACAAGATGGAGTGAATGGTGTGGATCTACAACAGAGGAAAAAAGAAAAAAGAATTCCAGAAGGCTTTTGATGAAAATCAGACCTGGGGGTGATGAAGTAGAACTATTCATCAGAAGTACAAAAAAAAAAAATCAAGAATATAGTCTATTTTTTACTGTATTTAAAAAGCCAAATGTAGCAACAGCAGGATTTAGGATTTAGACTAAATTTGTTTTCATTAGTCTTACATAGTTTTGTGATGCAAAATATTTTCAAATGTTGAAGCCCTTAAAATTCAGCTTCCTAGCTGCAGTAAGATGTATTTTTTATTCTATGACATACAATATACAATAGTTTGCAAAGTGCTTTTAAAAAAAATAATTAAATAATTCTACCCAGGTCTGATGAAAACACTAAACTTAAATGTAAAGACAGATTAAGAAATTCTTGTCTTTTTTAGATTTTATCATAGAGCATAATTGACCTAATTCCCTTATAGTAGAGCACAACATACACCTGCCTGCTAAATAAAGGCATGGAGAGTTGGCTGATGAATCTGGTCTCTGTGTCCTACAAACATGTATATGTGTATATAGATGTTAAAGTTGCTGTATTACTTGGATCTGTGGCTGGTGCTGCTGCTGAAGCCTTGGAGAAGGCAGCGGGGGCCCAGACCCGTCCAGCCCACAGCCCAACTGGGACAGCACTAAGGGGGTAGGAGGGAGAGAGGGAGCCCCAGAGGGAAGGGTGTGACGGCAAGAGGGAGAGAAGCAGAAGAAGGGATGGAGTAAAGTGTGAAGAGAGGAAATGGACAGACAAAAGGGGGATATTGACGAGTTTGAAGGGAAGGGTGAGGGAGGGTTGTGGTTGATGCGTAAGCATACACAAGGAAAGACATGAAATGAAAGAGAAGACCAAAGAGGGAATATTGCAGGAAGCACAGGTAAATGACCGTGTGCATGGACATTTTTGAGTGGATTATGTGCAAGGAGCATGAAAAGGGTGGGAAGGTGTGAGTGGGCAGAACAGGTGGAGAAGGAGGACAGCAAGATAGTGCAGGAGGGAAAGAAATAAGGGTGGGGGCAAAAAAACAACAAGGGGAAACAGAGGAAAAATAAAAAAGAGAATGGTGCAGAGAAGAAGGGGAAGTTGAGTCTCTCCTGTCAGTTGTTACATGCTCCACTGAGAGGAACAATGGCTAACTACAGTAAAATGATCAGGTTCAGTTACAGACTATGAGTCCTAATGTACAGTAATTACAGTAATGAATACATTAGTCAATCTGATCTTATTAGTACTAGTTAGTGGCATGGTGTCAATTTGTTTTGAAACAGGTTAATGGACTGAACAAAGAGAAATGTTTTAGAGAAATCTGCATGGGTCTCATGTGGATTTGCGCGTCTGTGTGTATGTAGGTCATACCTGCCTGTGGAGACATGAAGCCTCCGACTCCCAGGTTGATGACCGCTGTTTGCTGGTTTCCTAAACTCTGATCTGACCCCTGGTCGCCCTGCAAGAAAAGTGACAGGTAACACAGGACAGTGAGGCATCCCTTTATCAAGCATCCCTTTATCTACTCTTTGAGCACATCACTATCTTTTTATCTCAAAGTCGCAAAGTACTTAGAGATTAGAGATTAGCACAAAATCAGAGGTGCAAATCAGAGATGCAAAAGACAAAAAACACTTACAAAACTACATTTTTAAAAAGCGGTTTTAAAAGTTGAATCTGATTTTGCTGGTTCCAATCTGTGGGTCCACTCATTATTTGGTTATGAGGTGTTTTGGCAGCGGTTACAGCATTTTCTTGAACACGTCACTATCACCTCAGCACTGCTGGATTCTGGGCTGTTCTCCCGTTATTCCTCGCAGATTTGTTCAAACTTGCTTTTGTACGACGAACAGTGTCTTGACAGCTGTCAGGAAGTCATTCCATAGATTTTCCATTGTGACTAAAGTCTGGCCTTCAGCTGGGTCAACAGAGCAATTTCAAATTCTTGTTCTAAAGTCATATTTATCAACACACTTTGGTCATTGTCCTGTGGGACCATACATCCATGACCCACTATTCTTTTTAGGTTAGTAGCTTCCTTATGGACTTCTAGGCACTCCGCCAGAAAGCCCAGTTTTGTTAAGTCTGACCTTAGCTCATTTATTACTCCCTGACCAAACTAGGTTACTCAGTATTGATTTATAATGTTAATATGGTTCTTTTGACTGTGTGTGTGTGTGTATGTGTGTGTGTCTCACCGTCTCCCCCTGTTGTTGAGGGCTGGAGGTGGCTGACTGACTCTGCTGTGGGGAGAACTGAGACAGCTGCTGCTGCTGCAGAGAGTTAAAGATGAGAGGACCAGTGGGGATCTGGAGATGTAAAACACACACATGCACACACGCATACACAAACACGCACGCACACACACCAACAAACAAAAAGCATGGGAATAACAGACAGGGGGATGAGGATGAAGGAAAGGTTGGAGATGGAGAGAGGACAGGCAGAGGGAAAAGAATGATGCACAAAGGGACAAGAGCAGGAGGAAAGAGGGGAGAATTAACACAGTAATCAAACAACACAAGGTAACTTGACCACTATCAGAATATCAGACCTAGAACAACTTGGTAAAGGGTATTCACAACATGGCATATGCAGTGAGGTGCAGGAAAAGGAAGTGTGAGGAAATTGAGCTGTGAGGTTGATGCACACGCAGCTCTTCATTATTCCAGGTGTGGTAACACAGGTGCATGATCAGGACAAGTCGCTATGTCAAACAAATACCAGGTGCATGCTACTAACAGTGTCACAGATTAACTGGTGCAGAGTCCTACCTGCAGTAGGTTCAGTGGTCTCAACCCAGCACTGCTGTTCAGGCCAAAAGGACTCCCTGCAACACAAATGACAGTGACATTCACCAGATCAGAACAGTCAACACATACAGAGAACTTTCACTATATGAACTGGACTTTTTCATTAGACCCACTGAATCTGTACATTAGCATTGGATCTGATTAAAATCACAGTGATACTGTCCATTGAAAACCTCCTGTGTTTTCATTTACTATTACAACTTTCTGTTGATTTTTGTTAAATGACTTCTTTTTTTAACACCTATGTCTCCTGCTGTACAGCCAGCCAGGCAAAGAAAGCAGATCTCTCTTCGAATAGCTTCTTCCAGGGTTTCTGCCAATGTTTTCCTTTACAAACAGATTTTTTGGAAGAGTTTATCCTTAGAGAGGTTGAGCCTGGTCGGAAAATTCTGTTGTTGAGGAACTGTAAAGCCTTCTAATACACTGTGTGTCTGAAATAATAAAGACATAATGATCAATTTGGCTCCTGGAGCAGCCAATGTGTGTTCAACCCTCTCAAAATGTTCTTGAAGTGAATCCTCATTTCTTTCTGGTCAGCTGCAAATTGCTAACTGTGCTGGAGGATCCTGTTTGGTAAAATGGGCTCCTTGTGTTTCCCTCTCTTCAGAGAGATCCCAGAGCTGGAATTCACCATTATCCTCAAGGACATGCCAGTTGGTTGGATGCAAAAGAACAGGAGTTCATTTGGAGGATAGTCTCCACACTGTTCATGACCAGTTATAGTAATACACAAAGGGACGTGGCACTGAAATCTTACCAGTCTGTGCTGCTGACTGCATGGTGGGCATCAGCCCTCCAGGTGGCAGGATTCCACTCAGGTTAAGGCCTGGACCCAGCATGGGGTTGGAGCCACTCATCAAGGTCTGAGGGCTGCTACACAAGCAGTACAGAAACGTCATGAAAAACGACTGAGACTAGCAAGTGACAGCGTGGCATCAGAGACAGTTTATCCTCTTACCAGACGGAGCTGACCACATTGATGAAGTTGAGCCCTGCCGGGTTGGCCATGACCTGCGAAGAGGTGGTTCCTGTGGTGATGGACGTACCCATGGTGGGCAGGGGAATGGTCATGACGGGCAGCGGCTGGCTCAGGGCCAGCTGCTGCTGGGCGAAGGGCGTGAGGAGGGCAGGCTGCGACTGGCTCTGAACCATGGGAGGGTCCGATGGTGTTGGGGTCACCGAGAGAGGAGCGGAGAGGGAGTCGGTGGGGTGCGGGGTCGAGCACGGCGTGTTGGTGGGAGTGGGGGTGGATGGCTTGGGGGTCCCCGATCCTAAAGCGGGAAAGTGGGTGAAACAGACAAAACAATGAAGACAGAGAGGGGTACTTTTCAGCAGGTGGTAGTTTTGTAAAGAAGAGCTTAACATGACAAAATTATACTCTCATGATGTAATTTTGGTGCTTGATTAGATTATTAAACAGCTAAATGGAATCTAATCTTCCTGAATAACATCTTAAAAGTTAATAAAAGTTTAACTGAAATTATAAGGCTCCTGTCGCCTCAAAACTTCGCCTCCTTTTCTGACCATCTGCAATGCAGCTGTTTTAGTTCAAACACATAACACTAAAGAGAAATGTACTTTATTGATGCAATATTCCATGAGCTTTACAAGTTTTGGATAAGTCCCTGTTGTTTTATACTTTTTGGTGCTCTTCTCTATTTCTTAAGACCTGGAACCACGTCCAGTTAATTTTTCATCATTTGTCACAAAAAATAAATACCTAAAAAATACAAAGATCTGGAAAACCTGAGGTTGAGGAGAGCTGATGTAAGACGTTCCAGTACAAATCATTCTCACAACTGTGACTGATGAAAGCAAACAGTCCAACAATTAGTCAGACCAGGCTGTACTCACTCTGTGTGGAGCCCATAGGGGAGAGGGAGGCAGGCGACAACAGGCCCACCTGGCCCAGCTCCATGGAGTGCTTCCTGTTCAGAGACTGGCTTTTGGCTGGAGGGGGCGTAGGACACTTGAGTAGACCACTGGTGGTTTGTGAACTATATGGATTACCTGGTTTGAAAAAGAGTGGAAAAGTTTACTGCACCCTTTTCATAATCACAAACAGGGAGAAAGAAGGGAGAACTGAATTTAAGAACTTAATAGTCTTAATTTGATATTTGTGCATTTTGTGCTCCACACCCAACTGAAATAACAAAGGTCAGACAGTTTGTCCCTGAGTTTGACCCTTACCTTGACCCGAGGTTTTGTGGGTCAGTCATTCCCCTATAACACCCGATCTCAGTATCACCCAGACACTCACAGTCTAAATGCGAACCATGAAAGGAAAAACCCACCTCTAACACTTTTGTGCGTCTACAGCAAATCAAACTTTGATGTTTGATGCAGTCCAGAAATTTTTTGCTGCCATTTAAGGTTTGGTTGCACCCTTTTTCAGCCAACCTGTCTTGTCTACTTTGGTTCATGATTTTCTACAATTTCCAGAATTCCTTTCAACTAATCCCAGAAAGGAGAAAGGGTGTGAAGTTGGTTCTTTCAGTGTAAAAATATTTGTTAGGGTGAAATGTTAAACCACAGATAGCAACAGGAGGAGATTAGGCTGTTTACCCCCTTGTGCAGTATTTGTTTTCTACCACACTGTTCTCAGGAATCAGGAATCTCAGGAATCATGTAGGGCAACCACATGTTTGTGTTTTATCTTGTCAGAAGTACCTGAGGAGCTGCTGCCTGATCCTGAAGGCAGTTTGATGGGAGGGGGTCGGTGCTTCACCCCTTTTCCCAAAACAGACGTCTGGACCAGTGGAGAAATACCATCACCCTGCAGATGACATTAAAAACCACTTTGTAGAGCCACAGTGCAGTGCAAATAAAGGGATATATCAGTAGCTGAGGTGCCAATTCCTTTCCACCTCTGTTCAAAGATTTGAGTAAATTTCAACTCACAGCAACCTTGAACTTTTGCTACATCCAAGCAAGACAGTACTTACCTCATCTTTGCTGGGGGAGGGAGGCCCCTGTCCCACGCTGCCTGAGTTATGGGACATCTTGACCTGACACTTCACATCTCTCTCATACACTCCTTTGTACTGAGTAAGAAACCTATGAAACAGACACAAAACAAGCAGCATAAAAATCTAAAAACTGTGTATTTGACAGGATTAGCTTAGCAAAAGCAAACATGGTGACTCACCGATCTGCATCTATCTTTGAGCCTATGAGGAAGCTGTGAATGAGACAAAAGAGACGAACACATGAATTCAGGGTTGCATTTAAAATTCAGATGTGGATACTGAATTTATCTCACAGACTGGTCTTACGGGGGATGTATGAGCTTCAGGTCTGTGCTGTCCTCCTCTGCTTTTGGTTCTTTAGCACAGTAGATCTTCCCATACACCAGTGGGTCTCCCATCGACTGGAAGATAGACACTTTGGTCCTCTGGGCTTGGCCCCCCACCTCACATTCAAATGTGTAGTCATCTACAACTTCCTGTGTAAACAAAGAGGGCAAAGTCAACTGAATGAAAGAGGTTTATATGACAGAATAAAGCAGCAGACAGAACTGACCCACTCTGAAAGATAATAACGGGAAGAAATGTACAAAGAAATTATTATTGCATATGTTTGGATTTTCCCTCAAGAAATTAGTAAGTAGCTTTATTTATCAAGATGTATTTGTGGTCATTGTCTAATGCAGGAATCCTGAACATGCAATGCCAAGAGAACACTTTTGCAAAATAAAAAGAGGCCAGGGACGGGTTAACATACAAACATTAATAATATTTATCAGATAAAATGAACAAACATAAAAGGGCCCATAACTCATCTTTGAAAATCTTTATTTTCAAATCAACTAACTTATTAACCTATTAACTAAATCAATTTTGTATGATGACTGACATCATATGACAGATCAGACCATCACATATTTTACTGCATTTAATAGCTGCAACCGCATTTTTAATTGTAAATGCTTTGGTTAGATTTGAGAGTGCAAAAAAGATTAAGCATAGCTTGAAACTCTTCCATCATGCAATCACTCAAATACTGGAATGATTCACAAACCTAACACATAAACATAAACAGCTCTGGGACAGAATTAATAGCATATTGAAGATCTTTTAGTGTGAAATACACATTTATGAAGCCCTGAGCTCACTATACTGCACTTCACACGGCCTGAAAGGCCATCACACAAAAATCAGCCTTTTCTCTGTTGCTAACAACCTCATGTATCCTATCATACAAAACAGACATATCTGTCTTAAACAAACAAAAACAAACAAAAACTTCCCAGCGTGAATCAGTTTATTTTCATTGTGAATTAGGAAATGACCGTCGGGCCACCTGGCACTCAACGCCCGACCTTATGTGGCACGCAGGCTGTAAGGTGAGGAACACTGGTCTAATGACATTAGTGTTTTTGGTTTCTGTTGTGAGAGAAATGTCATAGAGCTGTGGCGTAAAGTCCAAACAGACTGTAGTGATTGAGCATATTAAAGATATTGGAAACAGTATTGCTGACTTGGTTGCCATGAATATTTCTGGCTTTATCTAACATGAAATAAGACATTTTAAGGCAGGGTTAGAAAAGGCTGAGAAAAGAGAGGCAGGGGTAAACTGTAACCATACAGAGAAAGGTGAACTGTTGTGAAATGTGTAGTCACAAACACTAATGTTCCTTTTAGCAACTGGCCTCGCATGTGCCTGGCACCACCTGTTTTAGGGCCCAGCACACAGAAAATATTAGGCTTCATCGCACTGGCTTTCATCAGGGACGAAGTAAGTTGGAAATATGGAAAAGAGTCCAGCACTATTTATGGACAGAAACAATGTCCCTGACACGGCCTATCTGCAGCCCAGTATGGTCTTTTTTCCCCAGAATAGCAGAAGAATGTGTGAAATTGAGAAATGTTCCACATTTACTGCAGTTTGATGGTTCATCAAAAAGGAATCTGTTTAAGGTTAGTCATGTGGGAGATATCTTTTCTGAGAGGCTGTGCAGGGTTTCACAAAAGCCCCATTTTATTTTGCTTTTTTATACAATTACACGCAACTACCCCCTGTTTAATATTATCAGCCGCAAACAGCCATCATTGATCTGCACCATCAGAGAGTGTTAATGCTCCCGTCACACTTACCTCAGCAGGCCAGATCACAGTAGTGGGCTGAGAGTCCTCCAACTGCAGAGATTTCTCAACCACAGCATACTTCTCCACCTAGAGCAACGCACAAACAAATCCATTTGGTGTGTTATGCCCTACATTATAACTGCCAGACTATGAGTTGAGTGGGTTTTAAGTGGTGTTGGCTCAAGTGTTTTAGTGACAGTGTTACAGAGGAGCATTGAGCAACTTACATCAATTTCCTTCGGTACAGTTAGTTGGCAGTTACTCTGCTTCCACATGTCAACACACTGAAAATGATGACAGCCGAGAAGCCAGAACGACAACAGCAGAGAAAAACAAAAAAGAGGTATGAGCATAAACAATTGATTGAGCACAATGACAGTATCCACTGACCTATGCTGGAGTAGGTTAAGATATTTTTCTCAACAGTAATAAAACAATAAAGGGAAAAGACAGAACTGAAACATCCGTTTGTTTTCACCATTACTTTAAAGACTCCCTGAGGGAAATTACAAATACAGAATTACATTACAGAACACATTTTAACATGGCTAAACACAATTTTGGGATAAACACATTCAAGTTTCATTTCAATGTGATTAGTGTCATGATAGACAGACCAGTGGGTGGATGAACAGGTTAACAACTTTTCTCATGTTCCTCATTCACAGTTTCTGTAAGATGAAGCTAATTGATGAACTGACATTATTTGTGAGGCACAACTACTTACGTTTCCGATCTTTGAGATCTTTAGGTCTATGACAGGAGCAGGTTTCCTCTCCTTCCTCCTCTGTAGGTAGTCGTAGAGTCTTAGCTGTGGTGGCATGGGCAGATGGGACAGCTCCTGCTGCCTGTTCAGTGCAGCTCGAGAGTGCCTCTTGAAACACCTATGATGCACAAAGCATGTTTCTTAAAATCATCAAGGCTTTTGCTTCATTCACTCACTTTTTCTTTTCACAATCACACAGCTTTAAATTCAATTAAAAAAGAAAAACATTCATAAATGAGCATTTTTTTCCCCTGCCATGACTGAATTCAAAGCGAACTGATTGGAGAGTGCGTTGAGTGTATTCACTACCGTTTCATGGAGCGAGTGTTCATTTTCTGTTTGTTGTAGAGCAGGCGGTTGGCTGTGCAGGTGACAGAAATGGAGGGGTCCAGGCACAAAGGTTCAGCTGTGGCCAAAATCAATTGACTCTCCAACTGTAATTTGTCATCCTAAAACAGAGAAACATAGACAATAGATAAAACACCTGTGCAATATGCTGCTGCTAAAAGGACTCAAGAAACACAGGGGATGATTGTCTATTACAGTCAATGCAATGTAGATGCATTTCATTTAAGAATTAATACTTACTAAAAACATTCGTTACGAATATTGAATTTGCTAAAACAAAAGTATCTAAGCATATTGTATATGAGTAGATGAAACACAATGTTTCAGGCTGTGCCGAATTGTGCGTGAACCAATGGGACAAAGAAAGGACAAATCAAGGCAGTGAGGTGTCAGATGAGACATGATTTATTCTTTTGTGTCTCACTGAGGTATTAAACAGGACATTTTACCTGTGTCCACTTGTGGTGGTCACTGGTCATGGCATGGACATCACAGATCAGAGTCTGCAGGGCAAAAAGACATTCCAGGTCAATCATACTTGCTCAAATAGTATTATGAGTATCTGTTTCACAGTTTGTTTTAGCCTGTGTGAGAGAGGCTCTCCATATATTCTAATAGTTTACCTGCATGGTCGGCCGCAGCAGGATGTGTCTACTCTGATAGGTTGGCATCTTGGTGTTACCAGACTGCCTGTAGTCTCTCACTTCTACTATTACACAGCCACAGTGGAAGATGTTGACCTGAGACACATTGCACATGGTCGAAGTTAATCAACAGATTATACATAAAGGGAAATTACTAAGCAAGAAGCAATAAGATAATATTTTATGATATAAAGAATTAGAAACTTTGCATAGCACTGGTGTCTTTATACCTTTAAGACATATACATCTAACAGGTCTGAAGCCTTTGAGCATGCTTCACAACACCTGCATTACTGTAACCTCACACTTAAATCATTTTTAACTGAAAAACAACTGTTGATACAGAGGACAACATTTCAAAATTGACAAAATGATCTATGCACATGCGTATGTAAATTCATATTTGTGCATATATGCACACACACCTGCGATTTCTCCAACAGATCCACCAGAATAGGAGGCAACTCCTCTGCATCTAGGTACTCCAGTAGTTCTCCTTCTTCATATGGCAGACGGATGGTTTCAGAATCTAGAAAGCAACACAGATGAGACCACTGCGGTGCACAGATCAGAAAAAACAAACTGAATGGACTGGAAATTGCTTAATTGTCTTCTCTTACCAGATCCATTTTTGCCCCTGAGCATTAAAGAGTAGCCTTCATTCCCAGGGTACAGGTTGACCACCAGACATGACACGGACTCCTGAGACACCAGCTTCTCCAGTAGATTCACATTCCTCCTCAAATTCTACAGAGAGACAACAAACAAAAAGCACACATGAGCCAAATTAGCAACAAAAAAATCTCACACAGTTGCTGCCATGCCAACTCCATGTGAGAAAAATATGCTTTTTAGTGATTTCCACCCACATTTAACTTGAATTAAAGCTGATAAGCAATGGTATAAAAAAACTTAACAGACAGGGACTGCCAATGATTTACAAAATTAAATACATGACATGTATTGGGTAATGTTCAAATATGTTTGTTTGATATCTGTAGCAAACTATTAAATAGCAGAAATGGTTACTTCTAAGACTTTAGTGGATGTGTACTTATAAATTCAATATTCTTGTTGATTTATGATTTGGGCAAAGTATGGGTTGATTAACACCAATTTTACCAGCATAACTTAACACATCAAGACCATTTTAGTCACCTATTGCAGTTAGTAAACAGTAAACAAAACAGGAGCTAACTTTGACTCTCCATTCTGAATCCATGAGTCACAGAAAGACATGCTGTAAAAAATGCAGAGTTGCAGAATTCTAACTTGTTCTGCATGCATGTTTAGAAATCATTATCAACACATTTTAATGCCCCCCAAAATCACATTTTTCCTCGACTCATCCCTTACAGATTGGAATGAACAAGGTTTCAATGCATGCTCATAATTAGTAACTTGTCATAACAGAGACTCGGGATGCACGATACAAACCTTTAACTCTGGCTCTTTCTCACATTCCTCCATGTACAGCTCATAGAGCTTCTGATACAAACCCTTCCTCCCGCTGGATGAAATTCTTCTTTTGGCTGGTCGCTGTCGAGCACTTTCAACAATGTACTGCATAACAGATAATACACTGTATTAATGAATGATAGGACTGATGGTGCAGAGTGCATGTACAGGGATACATGTGAGTGTTCTACAATCACACTAGATTTAAATAACAGCTTTTACCTCGGCTCGATCCAATGCATATTCCAAAACTTGTTGCTTTGGGGAATGAGTGAAATGAAACACATTAATCACAATGGGAACTCGCAAACTGGTGGAGAAAAGAACAAGCAGATCCTCAACAGATCCTGGTGAGGGCTTCTAGTAGGATGCTTCACCTGGTATAAAACTTGACTATGATGCACAGATATATGAGCTATTAGAGATGATAGTTACCATTGTGGTCCACCGCCAGCTGCAAGGCGAGGTGACGGTAGACGATGCTGTCCTTTCTGCCCCACTGTCACCTTCCTAGAGGGACCATTCACACCCTGCAGCAACACAGCACATGGATCATATTCAGCACGATCAAACTAATGCAAACGATAGATAGGTTAACACACACACACATGGCAGACTATGAGACAGTACAGATGCCAGATAGCTTCAATCAGATGCCACACAGCTAAGAAGACTGACGAGCCAAACAGTTTCATTTAAGTTGTTTCACCGTTTGCTTGCATCTTCAGAGCTCCAGCAAAAGTAAATAAATGCACAATATGTCTCAGGCTAAACTGGGTAGCTGAGGTTAGCAAACTCCGGTGGCTGTGGGTCCAGTCCAGAGAGCGGCTGGACAGCAACAAGCTCGTTGATGCCCGACCGTTGAGGCTAACACGGCTAGCGTTAGCATGCTAGCCCTGTTCCCAGTGGGCAAAGCTGTAAGTTGCCAGCTAGGCTAATGATGTTACGTCGCCCTCAGACACAAGGCGACAAAGCGACGTGGATCTGAACCAAGAGGATGGACTCGCCTTCTGGATTGCATAGCGGTCGACTGTGGCTCCAACGCGAGAAAACGAAATGAAATTGAAATATCGGTGTCTTCATTGAAAAAAAGTCGGAGCAGCAGCCATTTTCTTCCAGTGTGACAACAACAGCTAAACTTCCGGTTTGTGCAGCGGTGGGCGGAGCCACACTTAGTGTCTCTTTTACTACTGATGCTCGGTAAATATCTTCAAACTTTCTGCAAACTTGCACTGTGAGATGCATGTTGGCCTCTCATTTAGGGAGAATGCACAAGTTTCTGCAGTATTTTTTTTTTTCAACAAATGCTTCTGAATTGAAACAAAACAACATAATTTACTGTTGCATGAATTATTAATGTTCACTTTGCTAAATAAAAAACAAACAACAAAGCAAGTAAACAAAACCAAACGCATGATAGTGCTTAGTAATGGAGACTCAGTTACAGATATGGGCTGGATTGCCAAGCTTTAAATTTACTGTGTGTCAACTAGTTTATGTGTATATAATTAAAAGTTTGTTTATGAATATGCACCTTTAAAGCACAATATCATCTGTATGCTTATATGCACATAAACAAATGTACATGCTTTATTACCTGATCTTGAGGCCCTGTCTTGTGTCGAAATAGTTTCATGGCCTTTATCAGGAGGCTTTGCACTCATATGTTGCATATTCCAAATGATGTCTTTAATCATATTGTCACACAGCAAATCTGCCAAGGTGATATTGCAACATGGATAAAAACTAACTGTAGACATGGCACAGAGGGAGGAAGGGAGAAGTGCTGCAGCTCATCATTTACCCACGGCTGTAGTAAAGTAATCTGACATGCTTGACCTTAATGATAAAGGCTGGAATTCCTTTAAAAAACGTAAAAATTCTGAGATGTACATTTTCTTAAATCACACAGAACATCAGGGAGCATGCCTGCACATGAATACCCACCTATCTGAGCGTGGCTTTATAATGTAATGCATGTTTTGGTACAACCACTGCGATGATCTTTTGCTCTGTGCTGTGTTTGGAAGTTGTTTTGTTTAGTGCTTTTGACACATTACCTGGATTTACTGTTGATCATAAATAGACTGCAAAAAGCCTGAGATTATAGTCTGGCTGTCAGAGTATGAATAACAATTAATGTACAAATAATTAGAGGCTCGACCGCTGACCCTGAATTAAAGTAACCAAATCAACAGCCTGGATTGGATATTATAGTCTAGTAAGAAAAGACCAGCTGGATTGTAAGTGCTGAGTAAACAGTTCAGATATTACACTTTACCAATCAGTACAGCATAAAATATGTAATAGAACTGATATTCATATTCTACATTGTAATTAGACCTAATATGCAAAAATAAAAACATTGGACAACTTCTACAAGTTTTGGTTATCCAATACTGTTGATATACAGGCTGTCAGTTACTGCAGGATCCTCTTGCAACACAATGTCATAGTAATACTGTTGCCTTTTTTAGTTTTGACTTAACTATCTGATGGGGGCAATGAATGAAATAAATTATGTAAGAACAAATTTTAGGAAGGCGGTAGAGGAGGACAGAAAAGAAGCAACTTAAGCCCAGAACATATACAATGTGTACATATTGGTGGGTTGAAGTCCCATAATTGTACAGTAGGGGGAAGAACAGGATAGCAGATTCATTAGGCTGAATGCCACAGTCCAGAAGTCCAACAGCTGGGACATTTCAATAGATTCACTAGATTTGTGAAATTTCCATTTGCAAATATAGAGACGAGAACAATTTATACAATGGACATTTACAACATTTTTGAAATTTTACCATAAAGGTGTTAATAATAAGATATGTTAAATATAAAATATCCAGAGAGAAGAGAGTGAATAAGGTTTGCAGGTTTAGATAACATGAAAGTCAAGGTATGTTTTTAACCACTTTTCCCATACACATTTACTGCCCACTTTAATTTTTTCCCCCTTAGGCCAAGTGCTTCAACTTCCCTTTTCATCTGTCCCAAGGCAGGCTTGATAGAAAATTTCTAGCTTTTTGAAAGTGAAAAATAAAAACAATGGCCTATTGATAAGATTGACAAACGCTAAGAAACGTGCAAATGAATATAAACAGTCATCTGAAAAAAATGAAACTATTTTTTAAGCACCTGGGTTTTATAGAAAAGTTACATAAGTGCATTGTAGCCATTATTGATTTAAGCATCCGTGAGCAGTTTTATTTTTTCTTCTGGCTGTCCTTCTTGAAAAGTGTTCTTTCAACATCAATGTCTCAACAGTATAAGTAGTTCCTTTATGAGGTTCTGGGTGGGGCTCATTTAGGACCAGTCCTCACCTGTTGCACACACACACACACACACACACACACACACACACACACACACACACATTTACAGACATCCTTTCTTTGAAGAGCTGAAAGTCCACATACATGACAGGGCTTGCTTGGGGTCAGTCACATTTCAAATTGTAAGCTTGGAAGAGTCTTTCTTCTAGACACAAAGGACAGGATTTCACATTTACTTTGAATGCATGTGCTGCTAATTAAAATTGTCTCAATATTGCAACTTTCTCTGTTGATTTAATCCCAGAACTTGCTTTATTAAATGATTGATTGACCAGAAATGAGACATTGCTGGATTTAATCAGAGTTGATCACAGCAACACCGCTTGTTGGACCGTGTCTGACTACTTACATGTATAATTGAGGAGATAAAGAAAAAGATTGGCCAGTGAGCACCGCCCCTGCAGCTTTTACTCTGACTGGTCTCCATCCAGGACATTACTAAAGACCCCGACTGTGTGTTGATCTGACATACATCCTCACCATAATCCATTCTTTATCTCCCCGTCATTGAAGACTCTGCTTGGTTGGAACTTGGAATGAATGAGCAGCTTTTTGTTAACTGAACAGCTGGAGAGCTGGAAATAGCATTAAAAAGCATAATGGGGAAAAGACAAAAGGATATATGAGACTAAAGTGCATGGCAGTATTCCTGAGGAACATTGTGTCTGCATTCAGGAATGGAGACAAGGACCATGTGATATTTTAGCTTCATAGTTTGTACAATGAGCTGACTCTAATAAATCATCCAAAGTCACCGCGGGCATGTTTATTATTAAGACACTATTACAAGTGAGGTAGAGTCTATTTTGATAATGATGACAATGAGGATTATAGCTCGAGGCTGCTCTGTGGAACTCGATTTCCTTTGGAGGGAAACATTTGGCAGGCTGTCAGGTGTGCAGCAAGAAGTTGCAATGCATCGTATGTCTTCGTATGGCTTCTTGGGGCTCAGAGGGTTGAGCGTTGAGATCTGTCCACATGTCAAGGCGTCCTTTGGCGTTTGCTCCTGATTGCTATGTGAAGGCAGGCACTTATATATTTTCTCTTTGATTTATACAAGTAACATCCTCATCAACAAGAGAAAATGATACCACTTAAAACTACACTTGTTGGCAAAGGGAAAAATCTGTCTGCACCACTTTTTCACTACATCTTCTTAATGATGCTGAAGGTGCCTTGATAACATACTGATGAAAGCATCAAAATGCATTAAGGAGCCACCGTCAGGACAAGGCAATGTGTGAGAACTTTTTTCGTACTAATGCCGCTGTCCTGACAAATTAAAGCTGATAGCTGAAAAGTTACAAACCCTTAATCTAGTTTCTGCATTGCAGCCATGTGGAGAAAAGGATTTGAGGATTTTAAAGTAAGCTCTACAAATTAGGACCTGTGATTTGTTGAACCTGCAGTCAATTATTCAACTCATCCGAGGTGCATTGGGGCAAGGTGCAGGCGGCACGGGGCCAGTGCTGATGACTTGCTGTCTGAGACGTCTATGTAAACAGCATTTTGATTGCAATGTAAACGGCTCTTGGTTTTCATAAGTGCATCCAGAGTCAAGACCTTCAGGGAAAAACATTTGTCTAGTTTGTATGGCCATGTGTAGATGGAGAGTACAATAAGCATGTGCAGTGTTTACTCAAATCAAGTGTTTATTGCTTTTAGATGCATACTGTACCAAATACTGTTTCCAACAAATTCTCTTGTGTTAACATATTGAATGTTGTTTGTTGCAGTCTGCTCAATCTGCTGTGGATGTTTCTCTCTTTCTTGCCTCAAAATAATCTTCCTCATCTTTTTATGAACCATATGCACAAACCAATGTTGCTCTTGATTTGGACATTGACTCTTTCAGACACTTTTACTTTCCTCTTCCTCTGCATTTGTTTTTATAGTACAGGCATATAAATTCCAATACTGAACTACTCTCAGTATTTGCACATTTAACTGCTGCTCCTATAGTTATTTTACTGGACTGGAAACTGGAGAGGTTGAGACTTTCATACGTCTGCACCTGCCAACATTTGCTTCTGATGAGTCACCCATGAACAAAAACCTTATCAAGGAAAAAAACCTAGTATTATAAATTACTTATTAGAAGCAAAGAATCCAATGACTTTCAAAATTCCTGTCATGTGGCTTTTTAGCCTAAGCTGTTGGAGACGTGATAGATCAACCTCTACTCACTCAACATGTGAAATGCGGCAGCTTGGTCAGTGGGCCTACACGTCAAACTATGACGCTGTAGGTCTTCCTCTAGTGTCATTTCTTGAGGCTCCCCTCTAGCATACAGATTTGATGAGCTGTTGAAGTCAGGTGACGAAGTACAAAGAGTGAGAAAAGCCTGTGCATGGAGAGATTGGGGTGGTTGAATGGGTCATACCCAGGAGACTAGAGTTTGTGTCCCTTATGATACAAAAGTGAACATTAACTTCTTTTTAACTCAAGTGAAGTTACGTAACTTAATGTGCCTCACTAATGTGCTTGTTTTAACACAAACCATTTTTTTCCCAAACCTAACCAAACTACACCCGCTTAACATTAACCACGTGTTTATTATTGTTCTCAGCAAGCTTTATTTTGAAAGTCTAACCCAAGTCTTACCCTTAAACTTAATGATTTACATTATGGAGTGTTTTGTCCCCAAAAGGAAGGAGAGTCCCCACAATGTTTACAGACATTTATGTCCCCACAACATGAGTCATACACGTCTACACACCAGAGAAAGGGAGATTGGAGATGACATAAATGAGGCTTTAAGATGTGCCAGTGGATCATGAACTATGACAGGGGGTGTATTGGTGTGGCACAGACAGACTTGTGTGTCCAGTGGGAATGGCAGAAACACACTCTTCACACAGCGTTGACAAGCAGTTGGCACAATCCTAAATATATAGCAAATACAGCTAGTCTTACTCTCCTTCCTTCCACGCTTTGGTCTCTCCTTCATGCCTGTCTCACCTTGATGGACGTGGGACCTGGAAACTGTGGGAGAGAAGACTTTTCCATCCCAGGCCTGTTTCTTTCTCTTGAGGGAAGAGATGAGGACCGCAGCTGTGTGAGAGTTCACTACATCAACCTCGGCCCAAGTGAAGACATGTCATGATTTTCCTGATCCAAAACTCTCAAAAGCAGATTTATAGATAAAATGATTTTCTGGAGGACATCACATTTCAAAGCATATGGTGCAAAAGTATAGGAACTAAAAATTTACGATGGGTTATTTTAAAATGTCAAACATCTGCAGTTATATTAAATATTTACAGATGGAAAGGCCTAAATGAAACAAATTTAAATGTTAAACTCAGATAATACAAATGAATATTAATCTGCTTCTTTGTATTAATTTGGTGCATTAAAACTATTTCAACCAGGAGAGACAAGTAAATGAAGAAAGATCATTTATGACAACAAGTGACACGATATTTGATGGAGAGTCTTTGGCATTTTGGACTTTTTGTCATCTTCTTTGTCCAAAAGAAAATCTGCTCAGAACAAAACATGACAGGAGGGATAAAATTAGAAGGACAGAAAACACAGAACGAGCAAACAGGAATTAATTATCATTATTATTATTATTTTTTTGTAGCCAATGCTATTGCTTTGCTTTTTTTTGGTTGAATTCGTAGCCAATGCTGTGCCTTTGGGTTTTTTAAAAGATTCGTAACCAATGCTATGGCTTACTTTTGCAAGATGATGGACCATTAAATGGGCATTAACACAACCAGTGAGTACAAGACTTTGAGATCTGGAATTAAATTGAATGATGAGTAACACAGTCAGTGAGGCAAGTGAAGCACCAACCACCAGTAAAATGCAATTGCTTACCATGTGCTGTCACGTTTTTTAAGATCTTTAAGAGCTAAAATGATGGCAGTGATATCCTGTGTTTCAAGAATAGGCTAAAGGAATCGGGTGAAAAGTCGATCTGAAAAGGATAATGTCTTTAACTGGATCAAATGAGTTTGAAGGAGCAGTAAAGTGCTCCTTGTGAATTTCCCCATTGTGGGACAAATAAAGGAATACGTTATCTTAAAGACCCATAAAATGCTAACAAAATGAACAATCCAAAAGAGAGTTGACATAGAAAGGGAAAAAAAGCCAACAACCTTGTCTTGATACTGAGAGCACATCAACACATCTTCACAATGAGTTATTTGATATTACTCAAGCAAACGTTCACATCAGTCTGAGAAACTTACGTCTCAATTGCTCACTTCTCGCCGTCTCACATTGTGGTTTAAACTTCACAGAGGAAGATTTAAACATGTGCATACATACACATAAGATGTATAGTGTTACTTTATGAATGTGGGAGAAAATAACTGAGTGGTGATATTGAAGGCCACTGTTCGCTACTTTGCAGGGTCAAGCTGTGGTCCTGAGGGGATTATATCTGCCGATCTGGACTCTGCACTCTATGAGCTTGTGACTCAGCTATTGTTCCAAACAATGAGCTACTCTGTCCTTTTGTATAGGGTTACAGTGCTGAAGAAAAATCTCATGATTTCACATGGGAGAGGAGCAAAGGACCCACAGAGAGTTGGCCGGTAGCTGCAGTGAGACAAATGGCTTTCTCTTTTCAAGCTGTTGAGCCTATGTATTTTATTTGTGGTTAGAAAGCAGAAGCAGTTTTGTTTTAGTTCAGCGTCTAACTTGATTTTACATTCAATTTGTACTGTGTAAGCCACTTTTTTTTGGTTTTAAATTATGTATTCAAGTAGAGTTGTGTGGCAGCTCAGCTTGAATAAAAGCGCGTTGGTAAGTTGTAATTATGGACCATATGGTGAAAATGAGGAGAAAAGAGTAGTTTTACTAAAGGCTGTCTCCAATTATGCAACTGATGTTCAGTTCAAAGGCCTCGGTTTCTGTGACGTACTCTAAACAAATAGAGAAATTAATTCAGTTTCTCATGTTTTTCTTCAGCAACAGCAGCCGTCTTTATTTCTGTGAGGTCTCAGCTGACCTCATCCATCACAAACAGGAGGCAGTGACAGGAGGGAGAGAGAGGAAACACAAGGCCAGAAGGCAAGTTTCTCTGGCAATTTGCTCAAGTTCAGTCTTACACTTCCCCAAAGGTTCACAAGAATTCCAAAGTTCTCGACATTACGTCTTTCGCTCGGGGTAAAATCTGGAGATTTGGAGGAGGAACCATGTCACAGTCAGGTTTTAGTCCAGCTGAGATCACAGCTGGATGGATCCCGTGACCCGTATGTACTCAATCTTCCACGTTACTGGCCCGAGTGTCAGGGTAATGAGAGACACTGAACGTGAACATATGCTGTTTTGGAGCGTTTGCTGCAGCGACTGATGCTGCTGTTTTTCAGCCTCATTATTTCTGAGGTTTTGGCCTTCATCTCTATTAATGATGGTGAGATCGTGCTCACTAATTGCTGAGATCTGGGAAAACTGTGACATCACTTAAGCATGAGCAGTCTGACAGTCATACAGGTTTAAAAACAACAAAAATAGGTTGGCAAAATTTATTTTGAAGAGCAAACTAAGGCGAATTATATAACTATTGGCTTAACTGTGTGCTGTCCACATACATCACATTTAAAGACCAAGTTCCTGTCTCAACTTTGACTTACCACACACAGCTGTCCAGCACAATCAGGGACTTTAGCAGACATATCAGATGAGCTAACTTTGTTTGTACCCCAAAATAATTTGGCTGAACTGTTTTTGACCGTCTTGCCGCTCATGTTTCTTGCCCCACCTGACTCTGTGTTGATGACATTTTGTTTCCAGATCTCACAAACTGGTGAGCACTATGTTGTCAATGAAGATAAGAAGGATGGCCAAGGCTGTATTAACACACTGATGTTAAGAAGAGGCTTCGGGCCCTGTGCTGGTGCCGGAGGATGAACAGGAGCTGAGGGCTTCCTCTCTGAATGTTTGGGAATGATAAGACCGACCATATGGAGTTCCTCTTGTAATAGCCTGGTAGCAGACTGTGCGTCTACATTTCAATAACGTGACCTTTAGTGACACTTTGGCACTGCCTGTGGTTAATGGCAGCTTCGTAGTCCAGCGGCTTGTTTGCCAAAAACGGGCTGATTCACTCCCAGAGAAGCGGCACAAGAGCCACTGGATGAGTGAGAGCGAACGTCAATGTTGGACATAATCCCGAAAACAGCAGGAGGGACTGAGGGATGTGTGGGGAAGGGAGACGCTGGTGCGAGGGGCTGAGGGGAGAACAGAGCGAGCATTGGATTGTGCTGTTCAATTTCAGCGGGTTAGCGTGATGTGGTTATTAGTTTTGAATTTATTTCCCTTGTGAAGCCTTAATAAACAACAGCCTTGATTGATTTAATGTGTAATGAGATCTACACTGGCTGAAAGAGCAGGCGTTTACTTATTCTTGTTTATTTCGCTTTATGTGCTTTTTTGGCCTTTTAAAAGAAGTACACAGTTGTCTTACTGCACCACTAATCGTGACTACGGTTTTAATTTTTAAGGGCTCCCTAATCTGTGATGAGAGAGAAACAGCAGGGAGTTAAGAACACCCATAAAACATCCTATAAATATTCAAATAAACATATGCTATTATATAAAGGAAGAGAGAGAAGGAACAGGAAACATATGGCTGAAAACTTCTAACCTGGCACACACGACAAGGCTTATGTCTTTGTGCCAATTATCAAATCAACAAGCTGAAGTGTGTTAAGAAGGCAGTTCCTCGCCCCTCATCTGAAAACGAGCCCGATGGAAATTAGTAAACTTCCAGCGAAATGAACTGCTCACAAAGTGATTTTCAGGAAATGATCAGATATATTTTTCCTCCGCTCTCGTTACTGTTGCAAACGCAGAACTGATGTGTTAGTGTTATTAGTAAGGAGTGGACACATGGGAGTTCTCAGCCACATGGTCCAGCTCAGCTTTAAACGACAACATGTTGTCTGACCCATGGACGTGTGAATGCACAACTGGTCATCTTTCTCTGTAACTGCATGACTCATTTCTCTTTCTCTCAGATTTTTTGGCTGCACATGAAAACTCAAAAGGACTAACAGGTCAACACACACGCACACACACACACACACACATACATACAGTGCTCCTGTTTTTTTTCTCTTGGATAGCAGCTGGATGGATGTTTGGGTTGGACCAGGGATTAACTGGCCTCTGACCTCACCAGCAGCCTTCTGGAAACCTACCACTGGGCTAAGGGTCACGTGCATGCATAAAACATCCAACCATGGTGGGAACACACACGCACACTCTTGTACCCAAACATGAAAGCAAAGATAGACACAATGTAAGCCAACGACTGTAAAAAAAAAGATGGATGTTGCTGCAAAGTGACTGACACGTTACTGACAGACCACTTTGGCTACGGATAAGTTGAAAAATGTCACAAACAAAAACACAGACGAAAAGGAGGAGGAAATAGTCAATGAGGGGTGAAGCTGGTTATAGCAGTGCAGATAGTGGACAATAAATTAGCTTCTGCAGATGTATTTATTGAACTCACAAACATGGGATGCAACAAAGTGACACTGAAATTTATGATGTGCACTTGCAGAATAAGACATAGGTTCCATTCACACTGCAAGTCTGAGTGCTCGATTCAGATTTATTGCTCATGTTTGACTTTTTTGTTTGGCTGTTATTTTTTAAATGTGGCCAATATCAGATTCCATGGTGAACTGGTCACTGACCCACATAAGCTGACGAGAAGTGGAAGCCAGTAAATTCGTCAGCAGATGATAATGAGGACGAGGAAGTGGAGAAAGAGAGGCACAATTTTAATTCTGCCTTTTTGTGGAAGAATGGCTGACACACAGAAACAGATTTGATCCAAAAATTCAGACTGTACAAGGCTACTTCTAACTACATCTGGGCCATTTGTGCCTGCAGAATCTCTTATATGACTGATATACTTATGCATTTAACCCATTTTGTTTTGTTTTCTTCTAGCATGTATCATGGAAATTCATATGTTTTTTATATAGATACATCACTTTACTCAGACATGGTCATAAAAAAGTTTTCCAACTGGAACTGGAAGAGAGACTGAGAAAGTGAAAAGAAACATAAAGGTTACATAAGGGTTCACTCCATTTCAATTACACTGGTGTAGGTGCTTGATAATTGCAATTCAGTTACTGCTCCATTGTTATACACATATATATATATATATATATACATATTTTTGAGTTAATGAAAACATCTAAAAATGATGATCCTTCCTCGTACAACACGCACATACGAGCAAAAACACATGTGGACACAAACAGCAACAGCTGCTTTGAAGTGTTGCTCCCTTCTGGTGACCATAAAGTTTTAAGGAACTATAGAGAAAAGCTGATGTTTGTTTCTAATAACTTCCATCTATTGAACCGCCTCTATTTGCTTCAGTGTCATGGACACAAAAATAACAACGCCAGCAAGAGATTAAGTGAATGAAAGTGGTGAGTGTGCAGAGAAGAGCAACAATAATCACTCATCATCAGCGTTTTTGTGGGGGGCTTAAAAGATGTTTCTGATTTTTTATAACCTCATCGTAATAATTGGCTAAATGGGAAGAAGAGTTCTTCCAAGCATCAGTCTGACGAATCATTTACGATACACACTCTTGAAGGCTGCGAGGAAATGAGGAGTGACAGAAGTCAAAGAGATCAGAGGAGACGAGAGGGGAATTCCTCTGGGTTTAGCAAAGTAGATGGAGGACGGCAAACAATTTCAACGTATTAAACCTTCCACGCTTATCAGGTCTCAAGAACCAAAGCTCATGTGGAGAGGATTACAGCATAAAGAAATGATAAACCACATTGCCGAAGACGCAACGGTGGGCTGAAACACAAAGCATCTGTGAGCCCTGATAACATTCCCTCCAAATAAATGTATCCTGGAGTGATTTATGAAACAAATGACATTCGGTTTACAAAGACAGACGCTATAAAAGCTGGAAACACAAGTCTAGGCAAACTAGGTAGTCATTCACCTTAGGGGAGGAAAATTAATCAAGTAGTCTGTTTTGGCAACAGGGATATTTCAGCTCGGAAGACTGATCCTTCAAATCCTATTACAGAAAAAGTGTTTGGAACAGGTCTTTAAGATTTCAGGAACAGATAACTTGAATTGTGATGAACTGTAGCTAAACAGGTGTGCAAGCCATTGCCTTTCAAGGTAACGCATCTGGGAACGGCAGACTCAGCAAGTTTATCAGTGAGTCACTCTGAAAGCGCTGACTCTCATTATAAAGTGGACATGACTCAGGCTTGTTCTTTGTTTCCCTGAGGTCAACGTTTGGCAGATCCCTCTGCATGTCCCCTGCTCTTCCTGAGACTTAGTATGCTTTCACATGAGATTCAAATTATACTTTCATCTATTACTCTCAAAGCTTGTGAGGTTACGGTTTTAATTAGGAATTTCCCCAAGACTGATATATCTCAAACTTTGTGTTGACACATTTCTCACACGTGAAGCTGGAAACAGAGTCGTGTTGTGTGCGATATTGCAGACTTGTGTGTGTGTGTTTGTGTGTGTTTGAGAGAGGAGGATAGGAAGCCAGGAATCGTTTCAGACAGGAATGGCCTGATGGGACAACACAGCATGAGGTCTTGGCCAAGGGAAACACACAGCGAGCCAGTGAGTGAACACATGTCCTCTATTTTCCAATGCAGTGACAAGTTTACTCCATTACCACTCTGCCCACTTTCCTAGTACAATTGTCTGAGCGGATTAACTGGACATTCGGGACTCGTGCTTGTAGAACAACTGCCTCGAGGTCAACAAATGGAAAGTCATGTAACTAAAATGGCAACGAGTGCAGGAGGTCTTGTAATAAGGCCTAGAAAACATTATTAGTACATTAGAGGTGGGTGGAAATCATCAGGTTCATAGCTGTGTGTGAAAGCTATGTATATTCATATGAACTAAAGAAGGTCATGATTATACAAAGTGATTTACCTCAGCAGGCTGGCAGACACCGTAGATCCCCATACAGAATATGGGCCTTACATTTCTGCATGACTATATCATGGCACAAACTGTTGGGTTGTGTTTTTCAAAATGTCTGTCAGTTCAGTTCCTACTGGCAAAAATGTTGCGAGGTTGGCCAAAACACACACAGACTAAATGGCTCCATAGAGTTAAAGCACTCGACACTGGTTGACTGACTTCAGACTTATTTTCGTTTATGTTTTAACATTTGGCAGGAGAGAATTATTTAGATTGCTTTGATTTGGTTGCTACAGGTTGAAGAGTTGAACAGTTTATTCAAATGCCCGCTGAATTTATAGCAGATGAAGCTGCTTGAATTTGACATATTTCCAGTTTCGGATGGTTCTACAATTAACACTGTTTTGGAGGAACTGGAGCAAAAAAATGCTGTGGGGAAGTGTTTGATTAGGAAGGATTTGAGAATAAAAAAATGTGTTAAACTTTCAACAAAAGCAAAATTCATGACTCTTTAGTCATCACTGACCAATTTATCTTCTAAACATCTTTGCATGTGCAAGTGATTCACAACCTTCAGGCACAACCAAAAATCTGTGTTTCCTTCTGTTTTTTGTCAATTGTCAAATAACTGTTTGTTCCCTTTCAGGACTTCAGGACCTCTTTGTACTCGATCCTTTCTCATCTGTCCTTTTCATACACTGAATGCACTAGTTTGGTTGACACAGTCTTACAGTAACTGACTCACAGCAACATCAACTTTTAATGTCCTGTTTCAGCGTGTTGAAAACCAAATCGCAACTCACTTTGTCGTGTTGCCTCCATCTTTTCTGCTCCGCAAACTCACACATGGCGCAGGGAAAATATAATCAGGCAGACAAAACATCTGCTGAAGTCAATGTGGTGCCTGTACAGCATTAAATTCTTTATTGTTCACAGATTTTCAAAACCCAAATAAGGTGACCAGAGAGTGGGAAGTGTTGTTTTTACAGAACTTTCATTAACACTCTCCTTATTAAAACATAATTCCCAGAAAAAATAAAGTGTCAATAACAACAACAAAAATCTGCATATTAATCAACATGTGCGTGTACATGTAAGGACACATAATGGCTATGTACATAATTATACGAAGTTTATTTCAATTCAACATGCAATCTAAAAGCTTTTTGGCTTAGTGATCATGTACCAGCTCAAGTCCGAAGGTTATATAAGGCGAACTCTGCCATGATGAACCTGGTAGGAACGTCTGTGCCTGTCAAAAATCCAGGTAGCTGGCCGTCTTTAATGCTTCCTCAGTCTGTCTGCCAGAGACATGTAGGTCATATCTTGTTGTGAGACTGATCTACAGCTGCCTGCGGCTGCTTGAAGTCGAGCCCTTCCTCCCACCCAAACTTCATAACTCTGCGCTCCGTGAACTCGCTGCTTTGACCCTGCTGTCGTAAGATTGTTGCTTTCATGTCTCGTCCAAGAATACTGCCGACCTGCTGATTTACTGCTCTGGTGATGGGGATCAGATTGAGAATGTATAGATGGTTTAGGCATTGAATTACAGTCACTGTGGTATATGCATATATCATTATGGTATCTGGTGACCAAATGTGACAATATTATTTAGAGGGATAATTAGAAGCAGGCAAAATGTTATCTGAGTCTGTATTTGAGGCTAGAATTTCTTTTACAAATACATTGCATTTAATCCTTCCAAATCCCTTTGGCTTTGGCTGTCTTATGTAAACACTAACTGGAATACACCTAATCAATGCAAAAATCACACCATAAATACCCTGAGAGTTAATGTGGGTAACAGCGCAGCCAATGATGGAACCACAATGTCAAAACCAAACTAAGCCAAGTCTTACATGAACATAAATCAATGACACTCTTATTTTGTTTTATGGTTTAATATTATTTTAAATTCATGCTACCTACATTCCTCTGATAGCCTTTGATGCATGTCCCTGGGTGATGATAATGTGGAGCCATATTGCCAGTGTGCGTTTGGCATTTGTGTTAATTTACTCTCTAACTCCTTTCATCACAATAATAAGTTCCTCCTTAGAGAAAAGTGTTAAAATGATGGAACTACTCTCATGCATGAATGCATCCCCACGGCCTGTCCACACACGCATATTCAGTCGCACTCGCATATTAAACACACCGTCACTGATCGCCTGCCACCCCGTGTGGAAAAAGTCCTCCGCTGTTTGGAAATTGAATGATTTTACTGGAGTAAACAACGAATTACCTTTAATCGCTTGTGGGAAAGAAACACAGAAACTGGAGAATGGAAAGAGCTTAAAGTGAAATCTCCTGGATTATGTTTGAGTTTCAGATGTAAATGAGCCGGTTACAGCTCAACCTCCGACCACAGTGTAACATGTAAGGGCCACATACAGTATGAATGACCTTAAGATGACAGTCTTGTTAACATGTGTTTGTTAAAGCTTTGGCATCCTCCTGAAATGATTAGAGTAAAGACATGTTGGCTCAAAAATTGGCCCTGCATGGTACACTACATTTCTATTCAGAGCTGTAACCCCAGTCCGATCCTTAGTTATCAAAAGCCTATTCAGAGTTGGAAGGTAACGATTCACATTTACCCAATTTTGTTGATGTTTTGTTTAACTTAATCATGTTTCAGAGGGAAATGCTGCACGTCTGCTACAGTGAATTTGCTGAATAAGGATTTCAAGTCAAAACATAAAATAAACACACAGGAAATTAGGCCAAAATATCTCTTAGCGATGAATGCACCAATTCTCATTAATCTAGTACTTATGATTCTTTATTGCACTGCATTTTACGAATACTTTTACTTCTACTTAATTTTGCTTCATGTTAAGAATAAGGCCTCATTAACAATGTGAGGTCAAATTAGCTGACCTGTCTGAAATTTTGTCAAAAACAGAGATTCTTTTAGACAATCTTGCTCCGTTGCTGATGGAATAAAGGTCAATATCAATCTAATCTAGTAATCTCTAATCTCTCATTTTCAATATCTCATCAGATACCTCAGCTCTGTGCATTGATCCGATGCTCTCTTCTTCCCATCTTTTGTTTCAGTGAGATTCGGATCATTTTCATGTGAGCTACACGAATCAATCTGTGGTATTCAAATGAGTTGTTGGAGTTACTATAATTGTGGAATCAATGAGTTTCATAATGACACTGACAAGTAAGCTAAATAGGTCACATCGTAGAACATACCCCATCCACATAAAAATTGTTAATGATTCAAACCAGGCGTATTAGATCACTGCATCCTTCATGAAGACCAGATAGATACAGAGAATTAAAGCAGTAAACATGTGAAATTAATTGAGGCAATGTGAACGAAATGACAGAGGAAGGACCCATGGTTCCCTTCCCTCTGTTTCATCTTTAAAAGCCTGTAAGTAACAGTATCAAGAGGGCTCAGCAGACTCTCAGTTGGCCTATTCTGCCTGTTTCTCAGGGCCTGACATGTTTATATTGCTCCCTCGTCTTGCATAACCTTGTACAGCAGGATCCAGTGGGACAAGCCGACTCATCAAGCCGACTGGAAGATACTTGTGATGGGAATTACAGCTCTTTGAAGGAGCTGGATCTTATGTCTCAGTTCCTCCGTTGACCTTTTTTCTTTTTCTTGGGCTGGGGTAGATTTATCTCTGACATAATCGCTAGGAAAATGATAGGATAAGATTTGGATCAGGTTCAAACTTAGACATCCCACCAATATAATTTCATTTGACATGTGAATTTCCCTGAAGTGGGATGAGTAAAGTTTATTTCATTTGATTATGTATGATTTATGTGTGGACAATAGTGCCCTTGAGGCCTACGGCACAGCATGCAAAAGTCTCACCGTGCTGGGGTTGGCAAACTGGATTATCAGACCAGTATTAAAAATGCTAAATGAAATAGGTAAATCAAATAGAAAACAACAGCTACAGTCCCTCAGAGCTGTAGAGCAGAGCCTCCTCTGATCTCTGTCTGTCTTCGCATACGCATCGAATGCGCATGGCAAAAAGATCATCCTGCTATTCCGTCTTGTATAAATCTACAAAAACACAGAAAGAGGAAATTAGCTCTCAGTCGGGAGCCGGCTCCCATCGTTCACTTAAAGGAAATGAACTCGTTTTGTGAGTGACACATCACGAGGAGCCAGTGACAGCGGGGATGCATAAGCCCAAACGCGCCCTGGGGAAGAAGATGAAAAGTTACACAAAGTTTGTACTAATTGAAACTGAAAAGCAGGATGCTTTGGTACTGTTTATTGCATAAGCTTTTTTTGTTTTTGCGGCCTGCCACTAATCCCCCCAAAGGAAAGATCAATTTTTTTGGTTACTCCCTTGAGATGACGGTCAGATACAGAACAGTTAAACCGCGATCTTGTTTAAGAACGGTTTGGCAGCGTGGATGTAGTTCTATAGGTTTCACAAAACCACACTGCTGGTCTGGATAAAATCCGTGTTGTAGAAAGTGGAATGGCTAATTCATGCTGAGCCAAAGGCAGCACTGACTGATTGCCTCGAAATTTCAATTGGAAGCAAAATTCACAGTTGATGTGAATTATCATTATACGAGCCATAAGGAAGTAATTATAATTTGGCAAGAAAATCATCATCGGCTCAAATACAGTCTGTACTGATGTACTGTGTTTAATTTTCTGCAGATCTCTGGTGTTTGCAGCTTCACGAGATTACAATGAGCTGAAGTCAGGGCTTTTCGAGCCGCTGTGCTCAGCACCCCTGCCTGCTTCTTTCCAGTTTGACGCTTAATTGTTTCTCATCTGGTTTATATCGGTTTACAATTTACAAACAGTTTGGCACAAGACGCCACATGTAGGGCTTGATGTTGCTCTTGCGGGATGTAAAAATGAATTATAAGGAGCAATGAAGATACTGCTGATAGTGCCATTGTTTGCCATTCAAGTAATAAGACGCAGCTTTGATTTGAGAAGCACACGCTACTGCGCGCCCCACACACACACACACACACACACACACACACACACACACACTTGGATGAGGGAAGTCCCCAGTGTTTCGGAGATGATAGAAACCTTTTCCATCGCTGTCTTTCACTTCTTGCACTTTGTCATTTGAACCCGGTGACACTCCATTAGCATTCCAACTCTGTCTCTCACTTATTGTTGCCAAACATAAATCTTCCCAGGTTTGTGTTTGAGAGGGGGCTGGCTCAGACATGAACCTAACCTCCAGGCGTCTGTGTGTGTGTGTTCAGGTTTATGACAGCGAGCCGATCCCTCTGCTGTAAAGTCACACATGGACAGCTTTGGTTGGCCCGTGTTAGGACATCAGCTAACTTTGCGCCGGGTGCCTATACAATTACACATTAGTTTTGTAACAAGTTTCATAAGAGCAATGGCTTTTGAGGAAGAAAAGAAACTTTCATGGGCACAGAAGTGAAAAGATTGTAGCTCTAAGCGATAAACAACAAAATGAAATCAAAATAAAGGAAAAAAATGAAGCAATACACTGATCAATAAAGCAAAAACAGAAGAGTTACTATGCTGTGTGTGTGTGTGTGTGTGTGTGTGTGTGTGTGTGTGTGTGCGTCTCACATCTGTTTACTCTCTCACTACACCAAACAGTGGAAACATGCTGTAAAAATGCAAAAGCTCTGTTTGCTCAGTAAATAAACCTTAAACCCCTCACATACACTTTACCTCTGCTGTCACATGGCCTCACTGGCCAAATACGTCATGTCCCCAACCACCACCTGCAACAAAACTCGGTGGGACATGGATGGAGTGTGACGCATATTTGCTTGTAGAGCTCATAAATGGGCTGTCATGTTTGGTCAGAGGTGGTGTGATGTTGGAGCTCAAACGCAGATGATATGACTTTGTATTGTGCCGGTTCAAGGTTATATGATGTTAAAGGGGATAAAGATACTGAACGAACTGTGGTTTACTGATATGAAATTTTGAAATGGGACATTGTGTTTCAACATGGATTAATAAAAAATTTTTTTTTTTTTAAAAATGTGTCCTTATTCTAACTTTACACTATACATCACAGTGCAATGAAATACAAGGAGTGAAACTTAATTGCAGCTTTTAAATTTACATGCAAACAATTGAACACCTCAAAATGACATGATATTAGCTGTGTGCATTGCAATTCTCCGCCTGCACTTGGGTTTTGTTCTTGTTTTCAACATATGTTAATATTTAGTCATAAAAAAAAGTAAGTCACATTTTCCTACTTACAGCTAATGGTGCTTTACAATGACTATAGCTTTCTATAGTTTCTTTCCATAAACAATATCCTTGATTTTTCGGATAGTCCCACAGACCTCAGCATCGACAGTGGTAGAAAGCAGTTCCAATGAAAACGGTCTACAGCGAGGTCCAGACCCTTGTCCCAACCAGGACATTGTTTCTGGACAGAGAATACAAGGAAAAGGACAAGGACACTGTTTCAAAGCTGTGAGAAAAATCCTTTAACCTCTGTATTTGTACGGAGGCAGAAACCTCATAGCAGATAAACTGAAATTATCTACAGTGCCAGACACCAGCTGGAGTAAGCGAGAAAATATTGCATGATTTTCTTTGTGATTACAGCGAAATTATCCTTTTAATCGCTATTTAATGCCCTGCTTAGTTTTATGTGTTTGGAAGAATATTACTTTACTTAATCACCTACAGTCTGTAAAATTGTTCTTTATGGCTCATTTTGTCAGAACAGTTAAATCAGAGCTGGTGTTCAGCTGCATATTGTAGATTTAAGTGTTTACACTGGGAAAACATTACCTTTCACTAAATCACCCAAGTTGTATAAAACTTATAGAGATGTTGATCATTTCAAAGTCGTTTATCACTTTACCCATAGAGAAAAGGGATGGTGGAAATTTTTTTACCAGTGTAAGTGTTTTGTCTAGCAACTAATATAACTGAATACTTGAATCAGTACGGTGAAAGCTGAGAACATAACATCAGACCTGGCCACATGCTTTGGTTGTTCTCCAGACTCACCGTTCCCATTTCTGCCTCATCATTCAGAGCGACTGAGTAATGATGCTAAGCTGGCCCAGCAGTTGAAATCTGGTCCGGGCCAGTCTGTTCTGGCCTAGTGTGCTATGGCCCCCTTGTCTTACATAACCATCCATAATAGCATCCAATGGGAGCCGATCTTCAAACGAACAACAGGCTATAGACTCCTCGCCGCAGACAACAAGAAAAGGCATGTGGAAGGAATTGGAAGTGAGCGATTGCCCAACAGATCCTCAAGAAAGTAAGGAAAAAAATCCAGGAAGGTCAAAAGAGTGTATTGTGGGATATAAGCAGGGAGCCACCACAATGGAGCCTTTTTTTAAAATCAAATTTGATGCTTGGACGCTGCTGGATTTGAGTTATTATTCAGTAGAGAGCAGTGGTCCCCCCCCCCACGAGCCACAATTGAAGCCACAAGTTTTGTGAAATGTGTTTTGCTTATGGTTACTTCACTTGGATGTTTGTCCTTCATTGTGTAGAATAATGTATTGCAGAGTTTGAAACTAGAAGGCTGTTTTCACATTCATCTGCTGAAAGGGGAACATTTTTCTCTTCTCACCCCAAATCTGAGTTTAACGTGTTTGTGCGAGCAGGATTTTGTGACTGGAAGCCAATCATTGTCTGATGTATGTGTGGGATATGGAAACTTGAACACTGAGAAAGGACTTTTCAATGAAGTGGGAGACATTTGTATCCAGTAGTTTTGAAATAACTGTGTTTAGTGAAACTAACAAGTAAAAGAAAGGGACTTCCTCACTTTAATGTACATTTGCTGAATTTGCAAGCGGGGACAAATTTCACAATATTCAGAGAATCTGAGGACAATAGATCACATTGCAAATTCAAATTTTTAAATTTTTTTCACTTTCACTTTCAGAAAATAGTGTAAATGGCAAAATTACTTGAAACAGTCTGTTCATAAATATCTGCTGCTTGACACGTAAAACACACTTTAGACACAGAGGAGCCCACAAAGCAGGGACAAATAAGAGACAATATTTTTTACACAAACGAAGGAATAACTCACAGTAATGCATTACTTAGCTGATTTCACAAGAGGGGACACATGATTTTAGAATTTGATGTAGACAGCCTTTCACAAAGTCAGCAATTTTTACAGGGAGTCTGGTGCTTTCTCGCCTTGTGACAAAGGAGTATATTGCGATCACTGTACTCTTCAGATCGTGCCCAAACACATCAAATCAACCGCACATCTGTCACAACCTTCAGCAATTTTATTTGCTAATGTTTCAACTTACCAGACTTGTGTTTATCTGCGCCATGAAGTCCTAAATTCACTACCTAGCTACATCTTGTGAGCTCACTTTGAAATTATTGGTGAGATGACTAATGTTGACATAAATGCATTTAACTTTTTTGTCTGGCAGCACGGCATAAACTGTATCTGAAAAATGTGTCTGTGTGGGAGTGAAAGAAAATGTAGTATTCCAATAAATTAATGTTAACATTTATACATAAATAATTAACATAAATACATAAATACATTAAACTGTTTTTACAGCTCAATAAATATTTAATGACATTCGCTGTGAAGTATTGTGTTTCTTCTCAATACTAATACTGACTCCTCAGATCTGAGAAAAGCCCCTGGCAACAAACATACATATTTACATTGACGTTCATATTTTTCTAATTTGACTGTCAATTTATGTCTCTGTGAACTTGCAGCTCTGAGTTAAAGCTGCAATAACACTTTAAGATTTATGAGCAAAAATCTGTGCATCAACAATTAAAAAAAAAAAACAGCTGATCTAATTCAAATTTCTGAAGCACATCACCATATTATACAAGCTGCACATGGGATTTGTCAGCCTGCATGAAAAACACATATGTGGCTCACATGCGTGTCTTCACTGTGACACTATTAGTGGAGCATGGTCAGAGCAGGGGATTGCATCAGGGTTCAGTGTTGTAATGTACCTTGGATGCAAGGAATGAAACAGTTAAAATCACACTTTTCTGGTCAGTAAAAATAAAAATCCTGAGCAGTGGGGAAAGTATGAATGACGAGAAAAATACTAAAAACACAGTAGTCACCTGTTATGCGCTCCATGTCTGCAACAACTGTTTTAATTCATGCTCCATCACTGCCGTCCACCCTCCACAGGAAAAATATACGTGCACATTCTGTCACTGCTTCTCTAAACACAGTCCTGGCGATATGAATACATCTGTCATCACAGCAGCGGTGGGGTGTGCAGTGTATTGGCCAGCAGCCAGTTGGCACCTCACCAGAGTTAGATTGACAGTTGCATGGTGCAGCGATGACAAAGGTGATGTGTTAAAGAGCACTGGTGTGTACATTATGCTGCTGGAAAAGGGGACCACTGAATTTGGATTAGGCCACAAGGCAAACTGGTGAAGGTGAACAAACTGGATTGCGGTTAAATGTGTCTAGTTGGACACTTTGTGACTGTGGAAAAGTTGTGGCTATAAAAAAAGAAAACACTGCAAAAGTGCCCTCTGGGAGTAGCAGTTGGTGCTAGCAGGGTAACAGGGGTGGGCCCAAGTGCAAACAGCAGAGGCAGGACTGGAGTAGCTCAGTGGTATTTCTTCATAAGACCAACAGGGTGGTCACGCAGGCAAGGGTCAAAAAGAAAATTGTCCAGATAAGATAAGATAAATCCAAATAGGAGTAGGTGACATTTCAAAGTCCAAACAGGTGAAGGTATTCACACTAGGAAGGGCTGGAACGCTTGACACTGGGTGTAAGGATCAAATGGAAAAGAGACAAGTAAAAACAACTATATTCTATTGAAATAGTAGGAAATAACTAACTCAACAAGCCAAAACCATAACACTTGGAGGCCCCTGTGGATAGATAAAACATGATAAAGTGCCATCTAAGGTAGAGAAAACATGATGCCGTGCACTAATGGCTGCCCTTAAAATGGAGAAAGTGTGATGAAAACAGCCTCTGGGGTAGATGCAGTACCATATAGGCTCTGCCCTCTGTGCCAGAGAGGGGTCTCTAAATCTTACACCATAAATGCATCGTGACTTTCTGCACGCTGGCACTCCCCTGCTGGCACCTTTTTTATTTTATACACCCCTGTCCTCCCTGATATTATGTGCAATCATGATCACACTGTGTTGGCAATTAATGGAAATGAAGCGCTCTCAAGGCTGGAAAACACCACTGAGACACGTGCCCTTGTTGCTCTCAGTATTATCACATGGCCCTGAGTGTGGGTGTGGGTAGAAGTTGCCGCCCGCTCTCCACGCTGCCAGGTTTGGATGTTCAGCGCGTGTCAGACATTTCATACCAGCCCTCTGGAGAAAATCTCAAAAGCTGTCATCCCTGTATACCTCGCTTTTATCGCAACCCCTGGGATTAATTGTGAACTCCTTACCTTTAAACCACTCAACAAACATGTCAAGTAGATGGGATGCTGGAAAAACTGAGAGAGAGGATAAGTCACAAAAGACAGAGGAAGGGGAGGGTGCATCTGTTGAATGACATCACCGGCGATGCCTGTTCGGATGGAACGACCACGTCCGTCTGCAGACAGAATAATATTGCAGGCAAAAGGCGGTTCAGAGTGATTTCATGATATTTTTTTTTTAGTCTCTTGGCTGCAAGTTCAGACTGATTGACCACATAAACTGGCCTTGGTAATTTGATAAATGAGCAGAAATTTCATGCACTGATGGAGGACAGTGTATTAAAACAACAGGTCTGTCTGATGTCTGGCTCTGATTCTGAAGTGAGTGGGTGAATATATGTGTTGGTGTTTTTAAAGACACGATAAATAGTTGGTGATGGGAAAGAGGTTAAAGCAATCTCTAAAATATTGTGCATATGAAAATGTTCCACTCAGGACACGTATTGACAACAAAAAGAGAACAGTGCTACGAGGATGGGAAAAACCCTGCTCCCTTATTAGTGATGTTGTTTCAAGTTGTTTCAAGTTGAGTAAGAGTGGCTGAACTTACTGTGGATAAGATAAGGTGGCAGTTCCTCAGTCTGGTCTGTGTCGAGGAAAAGGTCTGATGTGTCATTCAACTCACTTTGTCTGTAACACTCAGCTACAAACTTTAAATAATTGTTATATGTGATGCTCTCAGTACTATGTTACAGTATGTGTACATGCATATATACATGTGTGATTGAACTTCTATTAGTTGTGGGAGACTTATGAAAGCAGCTTTTGTTCTGTTTCGAGAACTGTGTGTTGAGCTCCTAAAAACAAACTCTGAGCCAACAAAGACAACAAAAAAAGAAATGAGAGGCGACTGTATGGGACACAACATGGATTTCATTGACTATGAATGGAAGCAGACATGACTGTGGGATGGATCTGTCTTTGCTTTTCCTTGGCACATCTCTGTGCCACAGGCCCACAGCAAAATAATGGTCACATATTGAACCATGTGTGGCTGAGATAAACACTGGCATGAGTGAACGCACCAGCGCGAGCAACACATACAGAGGAAGGCACGGAGGCGTGTAATCATCTTTACGAGCTCGTCTAACTGTTCTTTTCCATTAAAAGATCTTCTGATAACTGAAACTTGCTGTGGAAATAAAGATGAAGACGAGGCAGAGGATTTTCTCATTGTGTAAGTAAAGGGCTGAATCTGTTTGATGTGCATTTCCGAGGCAGACCGGCATCAATCGAAGCCTTGATATTGCAAATTGTTTTTAAAATTTACTTTATTACTTGAAGTCTGAAATGAGAGGACATGCTGCACAGAATAGTCAAATTCAAAGGAATTACAATCATGATGAACTTCCTTGACTTGTCTTGCTGTTTTTAAACCCAACACTTTTGCGGATAAGTTTTCAATTAATTAGAAATAATAAATAGAGAAGAGTCCAGGTTTAATATCAAGGTTCTGTAAATTCAGACTAAATAAATGTCCTGAATACAGAAAAAACTAAACAAAACAAAAAAAAAACTGCACTGGTTTCTGTTTTGTGTGCATGTGCAGTGTGGGAGGTTGTGTGGACTGTCTGGAAAATAATTTGGGAATGAATACATTGATATCTTTTTGCACATTCTGTGACGTACCAGGTCTGCGATTTCAGGGGCGCTGTAATACTTTGAGGAAGAAGTTGAGACTCATTTTGAGTGGGAGACAGATATTTGGCTCAAGCTTGAGGCTGGAAAGTTAAAAAGGTGCTGGACTGGTGTTCGGGCCGTGATACAGTGTGGGCGACACTGGGATGGGAGGAACAGGTCTGATTCTGGGGCCTGGGGACGTGATTAGAGCTTAAAATGATCCTGAGTGGGATTTTAAGGTGGGTGAGTAAGAGCATTTACAGTGGTTTATGTTTCTTACACTGGCTCAATGTTAAACTACTCAGTAGTTCATCTATCCAGTATTTGGAGAAAGTCTCTGCTGACCGGGGGTTACACATAAACTGCATTTAGAAAAATCATAAAGTGCCTGGGTTCTTTTTATGCAATAAGGAAAAGACATTTATTCAGAGGGTGCAAAATGTTTAGCAGGTATAATGTTTAAATCATGTTCACCATCTTAGGTAGCATGTTAACACTTTTTAATTAGCACTAAACACAAAGTACAGCTGATGAAGTGAGAAATGTCATTAGCCCTGCAAGTATCTGGTCAGAAACCAAGTTTTGGAAAATTTTAATTTTGACCTGATGTGGTGCTTGAAGAAAAGTCAGGAGCTCAACATTGTGTTTACAATTTATGTTGAAGGGGACTTGAATGTTAGTAGCACATTTCACAACAATCCATCTAATAGACATAGTTGTTGAGATGTCCCACTCAAAATGTCAACCCCATGGTGGTGCAAGAGGAAAAATTAGATGATCATCAAATTCTTTAGGAATCATGATCTGGGAACCCCACTCTAATGCATACAGTACATTTTTACATGCTTGGAATGACATAATAAATAAATAAATAAATAATATGTAAATAAACTGTACCGTTTGCAATGGAGTATTTTCGCCCATGGCAGCACGGCAGGATGTTAGGATACTAGGATGCAGAGTGGCTCAATTCATGATACCCCAGAGTAAGTTGTTGGATAATGTGTGTGCTGTTGTTAATAGACTGTATTGTGTCATTTTTAGCTGCACTGTGTCATTCTCCATGATACACAAGTTGACAGCTCTCTGAGGATGTAAACAAAAATCCTGCCCCTTCCACTTGCAAGCATGTGTGAGACAGAAATTTAAGCAATAACTCACTTGGTGGAAATTAATCTTCTCAAGGTGAGGCTACCACATCCTGTTGGCCTGAAGGTTAAAAGTTAGATTTATTTTATAGAGCCGATAAATACTCTTTATTTCCTTCATATTCATGTTTAGACTAGAAGAGAACTTTGAAATTGATGCATTTGAAGCACAAATTGGTGGATAAAAGTTACCAGAATGCAGGAAATAAAGTGTCTGACAGACCCCCAATTTGATTTGGGTCCTCCATGCATGGGGATGCTGGCAAGACGTTGCTTATTTTTCTGCACTGAAGGTCACAAGCCTAAAATGAAGGAGGATCAAATTCATTAGGAGTCATCGTCTGGCCGCTGGCGATGTCTGAACCAAAGTCCAGAGCAATTGATCTAATATTTGTCTGCACCAAGAGAATGACATTATAGATCCATCCCACCAACACGGCTAAAAATATTTTTGCTTGTCCAGAACACAAACCAATGCAATAACAGAAGAGAGAAAACTGTTTCTAATAAAGTTCTCCAAGTTCATGCTGAATAACAGTAGCAGCGATGACAAACTGACATCTTAATGACATCACTACAAATTTGAAAAAATCATTTGTATATTTTTCTTTTTCAAACACTGCAATCAAAGATTCGCTTTGGCTGCATAGTGTCGGGTGGTGCTGGTGGTGTGTGTGTGTGTGGTGGTGGTGGTGGAGTCATGAGTTGATTTCTCCACTGCTTACATCACACTGTGGCCTTAACCTTTTCACTGTTTATGGATACTTACAAAGGGCTCTCCAGAGTAAACGTTAAGCTGTAGGAAGTAAAAAAGATCTTTGAACTAGGTATGACTGAACTACTCTGTGTTCTGCAGCAGGTCCTCACGCTCAAACACGGGCCCCTTTCATGCAAAACACTTGTAAACAGACTTGAGTCTCCGCTGCATAAACACACACTCATACACAACATACATGATTTTAGCCTGCGCTCAGTTAATGTGTTATACAGATTCCCATGATACAACATCTTACGGGGTGTTGGTATTGTTTGGATTGTGTCCTATATGGATGTTTATGGGGCTATAAATCTCTCTCTTTGTGTATATTACATACTGTAGTGAGGACAGGAAGTGGCTATCAGGTATCCCTCTTTGATAAGAGTGCATGACCTCTCACATACCGTGGGTCAAACTCTGAACAGTCCAAAGCCTGTCCTGTAAACACATTCAAAGAACATATGCAGCACATGAAACGCCTATAAATAGATGTGTGTGATGTATTAGAGATGTGAGAACAACAAGGATCCTCATGCACAGCAATCAGTGCAGGTATAACGACCCACACAGCTACTGTTATGTGCAATAAACAATGCAAAGTTTATGTTTCAATCAGGTTTGACAGCTGGAGCGCTGCAGAGTTTCAAATCTGGCATTCACTATTTTCTAAAAGGTTAAGTTAAGTGATTAAAGTGTTAGTAAGAGCAGCAGTTATTCCCATGTGGAATGACGCACGGCAGACATGCCCTTTCCTCTTCCCGTGTATGCTCTTTGTTAGCCAGCAAGTGTTGGTCACAGAGTTCAATGTTGTCTGTAGATATTATGGTAGAAAATAACAACCTGCACGGATTGCTTTCTTTGAACGGCCTTGTGAGGGCCGCTTGTCTGACTTTCAAGTTGTCGTTACTTTACAATAAGCTGGTTGTTTTCTAAAAGTGAACCCTTGATTCCTACCACACCCAGAGACATTTTGTATATGAATGAGGAAACACAGCTTTAACAAAGGTGTTCAGGTCCATTATTACAGGTTTATTAAGCCCCATTAATGTGGTGCTATTTTGGGCCCTTATTTTGTCATTAACATATTTTAATTTGTGATGTATTTCTGTCTGCTAATCAGCTCAAACACCAAAAAATGTGAAAAAACAAAATTCAGTGATTACATATTTTGCAACATGAGGTCCATCCATCCATCCATCCATCCATCCATCCTCAGCCAATTATCCTGGTCTGGCTCACACTGACAGCAGGCCGGCACATCCTTCTCCCCAGCCATGTCCTCCAGGCTGTCCCAGCCTTCCAGCAGGTGAGGTTTAAACACAAATTACTGTCTTATAGCCTCTGGTAACTTGCATGAACACAAGTAAGAGATCAGGATGTCCGAGTTCAATGCAAATGACCTGAGTCTGCTAGAAGAACTACTGAAAAATAAAGAACCTGTCTCATTACAAGAATCAGAAATAAGAATGCATTAGACATCACTCATTAATCATCTCAATCATCAAACCCATCATCATTACTACATGTACTACGCGTATGTGAGTGTGCATTTTAATGCGCACGTGTGAATTTGAACGCCCTCTCCAGAGAACTGTCAGAGCTACAGTGACGTTCTCCATGTCCACAAGGGAAGACAGCTCGAGCGTTATGGATGGAAAAATAACCACCGTGTTCACATGTGTGTGCAACCTCGTGTTTGTGTGCACACGTGCAGGGGTCAGCGAAGGGTCCAGTGATGAAGATGGCGAAATAGCATGAAATCGTAAAGAGTTTTTGATCCCTCCCAGATGATTGGCCTGACTGCTTGTTCATTTAGATGTTTTTTTTCTTTTCTGTGGATGTCTGCAACTGAAATACACTTTAGACTAATCGGTTAAATATGCTGTTTGTCCAAGACAGTCAATCAGCAAGCCAAGAGAAACACAGATATTACTCTGTAACAGCAACGTTTACACTTTATAGACTGTACATGATGCAACTGGCTCCTTTACTGTGTGGGGTCTTTATGCAAACAGTCCAAAAAGCCATGTTAGTGTTTATGTAAATGAGTTTATGGTGGATTGCACCATAGGTTGTTGAATGGATGAGACAAGTTCACGCTTCAGTCACTGTGCAGCTGTTGAACACGACAGGAAATCTGAGATGCTGGTAGCAATTTGCGTTTGTTAAAGTTAATAGACGGACTTTGGTCACATCTGTCTGTTGCATTAGTGGCAAAGGTGAAGATGTCAGGCTCTTTCATGCAGTTTCCTTTGTTCTCTTAAATGGATCCATATCCTCTAATCAGTTAAATGTTTGAGATAAATCGTAAATGATGAATCAGAAATGAAGCATCATAAGAAGGTTCTCTGGCGAGACATGCTGGAAATATAAGGAAGATGATTATTCATTTTGTGCCATATTACTGTTGTGTGTTTTAGTCCATAATAAATCACACAGACGTTTGCAGAAAATTTTCCAAATTGTACACAGGCTTTTTAGATTTCTATTCCTTTCAGTACTGTCAATCAAATTACAGAGGCTTTAAACTGAGCTTTATTTAGTTTCTTTTATTTGGGTTCTCAAAGTGAAGATATCATTATGTTGTAATACAGTTGTGAGAATGAACTCTTGTTGGCAGGAAAAACCTTCAAATACAAGAGATGACTGAAGTCACTTAATCATTTTTGTGAAGTCTGTGTTTCTGGGTTTGATTTCTGACAAAAAATAAATATGCACTTAAATAAATGTGCACTTATGTCTCTCAGGTTTTGCATGTTTCACTGTAAAATAAAACAATAATAAAAAACTGTATATTAGCATTTGGCAAATGGTTGGTGAACTAAATGACCTGTTTATGTACACAAGAACAGATGTCATTATAATCTTGTGGTGAGATGGGATGATCCCATACGACTCCATAATCAAACAGGCTCTTTGGTCGTATCTGTGAAGTTAACTTGCAAGATGTAATTGAACTAAGCACCTAAAACAAAGAGGAGACAAATCAAAGGCATTTGGCTGAGACGAAGCCTTTAATCAGCTTTATATTTTGTCTCAGAGAACACATCTGTCCTCTAATTCAGGATGTGTATAGGAAGCTGGCAAGATTAAAGGTCAATTTGCTTGCGTATGTATAACAAACTAAGGCCTCCTGTATGAGAAACCAAACCAAAGTCCACCTCCTGAAGGGAGTTTTGTTCACAAAGGACAAAGAGTTTGACATTTCTCCAGAAACTATCCATCACTGAAACACTGCAACTGCTTCTTCCTCGAGCAGGTTGGCACATGAGAGAGAAGCTTCATCGGGGTGTATCTTGCACTCGTGTTTGTTTTTTAAGGTTTTCATCTGTCAGCTGCAGGAACCTGCTGCAACACACTGAGATCATCATCTCCACCCCGAAGAAACTTGAACGGCTCTATTTCAAACACACACACACACACAACACACACACACACACACACAGAATGTCACTATAATGGGAGAGTCATTTGGCAAGTGTATACCTGCTCTCTCTGCATCAGAAAATGGAAAAAAAAAGTAAACAGAGGAATGTGTGGGAGCTTGTTCAACAGAAGTGACATTGACTGAGGTTTTCCTTGTCTGACCAGATTGATGCGTTTGTATTGGGCTCTTTAAAGGGCCACAAAGTGATTTTCCAATGAACTTCCCCCAAAGTTTTTTCCTCACTCATAAAAACAACTGAGAAGAGTTCATCCAGTGATGATTAATTCCATTTTTTATTCAGTGTGTGATCTTTCCAACCAAAAAATGAACGAACAATATAGATGTCAATCCAAAGACCTTTGACCATTTCCTTTCATTTTCTTCTCTTGCTCTTCAAGTTTTGTCTTCTTCACTCACAAGTAGCCCTGCAGCCAATGTGGAAAAATGACATTTTTGCCCTCTTAGACTCCGAGTACTAATGTGACCCAGTCATACTAAAAAGTCAACTGCGGCTATTACCCCATATTTAACCTTTAAGAAGGAAGGCTCTTTTAATTCTATTTGCTTTATTCAATTTTGTTATTTATTCTGCATTTAAAATGTTTTTCTTACAGGTCTTACAAAACCAGACATATTGTTTTCCAAGTTGCCATATGTAATATTAGTCATAGATTAGGCTGACATTTTTGGCAAGCTCCATGTGTGGGTATTAGCTTGGCCTTTAGCCACAGGATTGGACAAATGGACATCTGTTGAAGCGTCTTTTCTAAAAGAGAAGTTGTTCTCCATTCTTTAAGTTCACCATTCTCCGCATTGGAGATGCATCATCATCCTTTTTTCAAATGTTATCTCCTACATTCTTACTTCACTCACTCCCACTAATATCCAGTCTTGATTGTGCGGCTGATAAACGATCTGAAAATCTCAAAATCCTTATCAAGGGTCCGTTGATTTAGATTGAGAAAGTAGTTTTGAAGATTTGTTATTTTAATCAATGCGTCTTTAATTAAATACAACATCTATAAATCACTAATCACTATCACTAATCTAATCACTTTACCTTCTGTAAGGTGATGTGAAGACCTTACGTCACTGTTTCTATTCATTACAACAGTATGTATTGGTTGATCGATTAGTTTGATTAGACACAGTGAGATTAGATTATTGGAAGGTGGTATTATTGAATGTAATGGATGTTTTCAAAGGACAAAAATGTTTACTTTAATAACCAATTATAAATAAATACAAATTTGTTCTATATGTGTATTTCCCAGCCTTACAATACATTTGAAATTCAGGTAGCTGTGATTTACTTTTTTTCCATTTATTTATCAAGGACAGCTCAGATTCATTTATGTGAAGTAAATGTGGCAGATTGAACCAAAAGGTCAGTTTTCCTCTGTGGTCCCTGGTCAGAAAGATGTTACACAGATGTCGGGGACCATTCATCACTTGCCTGCCCGTGTAACACAAACCAATAAACTGTACATAAACACACGGACACGTCATTTTCACCTCCACATATTTCAGCTGTGGAGTCGACAGCCCTGCCAGGATCCCCATACAACAGCAGCCAACATTTCAAAATATCTTATTATAACTTATTATATCTTATTTATTATTATTATCTATTTGTTATTTTTTTCCCTTCTCTCTCATACACATATTTCCCCTAAAACACTTGGTTATTACGCTAATTTTTTAAGACTATTGTTTTATTGCGCTTTGTTTTGCTTTATATTTGTACCATGTCAAGTTCTGTATGTCTTCCTGTTTTTATCCCTTTTTATTTGATCCCTCTTTCTGTTATTGTTGCATCTGTAAAGTCACTACTGTTTTGTTTTCCACCAATTAAAAAATGAAGATTTTATACATTAAATGATTCATCAATAAAGAAACTTAAAGAAAACAAAACATTAGATGACCAGTGTCATCTCAACAAAACCTAAACAGAAGCTCTGACCTGTAACTCACAGATTGAATGAATGGAGGCGATCGAGTCAGCGAATAAACAAACTGCTGGTGAGAAACTTCTCCTCATTCATTTGTGCATCTGCTCTTGAAACGCGAGCGCTCCGTGGTTTGGACCTGTTTCTCATTCGTCCTGTGTGGGGCTGCAGAGACCTCTCCCAGATGCATGAGTCAGACATCCCAGGGTTTCCACGTGGTCATTATCCTGTCCAGAGCCCTGCTGACAAATGAAAATGGCTTGTGCAGACTGTAACAAAAAAAATAACCCTTCTGATACTGTAATGGCAAATTTTATTTGTGCAGACTTTAGCTGTTACATAAGATGTATGACATGGCAAACTTCTACAGGCATGGCTGAGTGGGATTGTGCTTTAATGCTATTTTGATTGTTTGCATTTCGCTGTTAATCATTTTGCGAATGATCGGACGGCTAACGATGAAAAAAGTGTGTCAGACCTACTGTGTAACAGATTACAGTCTGGCATGCAGGGAGTGTTTGCCTTCCCTGATATATCTGGGGAAAGAGTCAACTACCAAAATAAAGGAAACACCTGGAAAAATAAGGAACACAAGCTATAAAAGCTGACGCAGTAGTTTCCTGTAATGTCTGCTCATTGCCCCAGGAGGTAAGTTAAACACCAGTGTACACAAAGAAATTGTGACCTATCATTTTATTCTCATAAAGCATGTAATTCGTGCACAATAAATGAATCCTTCAATCAGCACAATTAAAAGTAATAAATGTTATCATGAGCGTGAAAGCTATTTCTTTGCCGTCTTAGTCATAACATCTTTAGCCACTTTAGTTCTCGCTCTATGGGAGATCTTGGAAGAATCCCATATGCAGTGTTTCCTCCATCAACAAACCGCTGGATGATGGAATTTGTCATGGAAGAATCCGTCACGGAGTTTCATCCTCCTCCAGCTGACATGCAAGCACTTCTTTAAATCATACACGGAGGAGGCTTTATTTTTAGTAAGCTGTATCCTGAAATTGATTTTCAACAGGAACTTTAAAAAAAAATAAGCCTGATGGGACTGGAATGAAGTGATTGCATTTGCCAATTATTGTATGTGGGGCCAAGGGTAGGAAATGAGTAATTCCATATCTCACATGTGTACCCTCTCTCTTTCTGTCAGTGGGTATTAGAAACTAAATGCTGTCTAGATGGATAATGTCTAGAAAAAAGATCTTCACCTCCAAATCAATGCAAAAAATCAATCAAAAGAATGTTCATTGCTGAAGCACTGCACACACCAGACTGTCATATGGACACTTACTCCACCTCATGTGGAGATTTGAAAATTTGATTTGCACCAACTAAATTGCCACAGACTAAACAGTCATCCCCTGTTCCAACTGTTCCAGGTAGAAACGGATTTTTAACCAGACTGTGACGCTTCTTGATAACCGTTAAATGTTATTGAGATGACCGTCCTGTCCAAATATCTTGATCCGTAAACTATGAAACTACTTGGTGGTGAGCGTCACAGTGGTTGGAGAACTTTTTCCTCTTTTGTACTAATAGTGTATCAGTACAATACATAGGAAAGAGCTGTTATAGAAGTAACACTGTTCAGAAAATGTCACTGTTGCAGATAAAATAAATAGTTTCACCTCAAACAACTGCAACTGTAAAATGCTGCTCACACATTAATGCATCAGTATTAAGAGTAATGATATATTGTATTATACTGCAGTATAAATATTATTTTTTCTGCATTAGGTACTTTTAATTTTGATATTTCAACTATATCTCCTGATGATACTGACACACTTTTACTTACAGTAAAGTAGTATATATATTTAAACGGGGTATTTTTACAGTGAGGTATTTGGCACAAATTGTTGTAAACAAACTTCTGGGTCAAAAACTTGTAGAAAAAACTACATGATGTGCTAAAAGCATGATAAGTTGCACATTTACTGTATCTGGGAAACTCATTTATCTTTCCTCCAGATATTTATCTTGCACTGCAGGAAACCAGTGTTGGGTTAATATTATACAACCCACCCTAATGATCTTATGAAAGAGGTCACAGGTTCTTCTGATGCAAGCATTGTTCTAGAAAGAAAGAAATAAGGAAAAGAAAGAAAGCAGAAATAACTGCTGTTTATATTGTATCATGTTTATTTGCATGTTTGTTTATTTTATTTACGTTGATGGCAGTGTCATAGCTTCATTTTGCACATGTCACATGTAACTCATTGACTCATGACTGATCATCTCTGAGGCTGGAGTTTGAACTCAAATACGTAAGGAATGCTTTAGCTGGATTGTCGGTGTGCGGACAACTGGGATTACTGTTGCCACGCTTGAGTAAAGGTAAGTGAATTTCAGGAATATTATCATAGCTGTATTTTCTTATCACAGCGTGACATTTCCCTCATACATAGAAACATATTTGTTTTTACCAGCAGAAACTGTGTCTTTACATTGTTTTCACCTGATACAAATCCATAAACTTGTTTTTCCTCTACATGATACGTTGAAGCTGAAGATGTCTCACATGTTTGAATTTCTCTCTCTTACATTTTAGCAACCATGCCACTGCATCGTGTGTGTGGGATATTTGTGTTCCTCTGTCTTGTTTCCTTCATCCCACCTTGCAATGGTGGAAGAATTCTGGTGTTCCCGGTAGATGGCAGCCACTGGATCAATATGAAGATCCTGCTGAAAGAACTTCACGCCAAGGGACACAGCATCACTGTTATGAGGGCCTCAGACAGCTGGTACATTGAAGAAAAGTCTCCTCTCTACACAACCTTTGCCTATAAAGTGGAGAAAGGTATAGAGGACTTTTTTGACGTGTTCCTGCAGAAGCACATGAGGGTATGTCATTTTGGATTATGCATTGGCCTCTATGTGGGTCATTCAGTCAGTTACGTATCAAGATGATCACTTTTTTACTTCTTTGTTTTTAATAATTTTTTTCAGGCACAGCTTGAGAGAGCTTCAGCACTTACTTTCTTCAAGCTCACCACAAATTTCCTTTTGATGATTTCTGAGGCCCATGCATTGTCTGCTGATTTCCTCGATGAAATCTTAAGTGATGAAAAGATGACCCAAAGCTTAAGGGGTTCCCAGTATGATCTTGTTCTCACTGACCCAGCCATGCCTCCAGGGATTTTACTAGCTAAGTATCTCAAACTGCCTATAGTGCTCAATGTTCGCTGGATCCCGAGCGGTGAAGGCCATTTTGCGATAGCCCCCTCACCACTCTCTTATATCCCAGTGCCAGGATCTGGCTTAACGGACAAAATGAATTTCATCCAGAGGGTCAAGAACATGCTTTTCTATAGCATTGTAATGATTCAGCATAGATTCTTTGTGGAGCCACACTATGATCGAATATGTGCTAAATATTTTGAGGATGGGTGTAGCACCGTCTCGCTTCTTCAGGAAGCAGACATTTGGCTGTTCAGGTCAGATTTTGGGTTTGAATTCCCTCGGCCCACAATGCCAAATGTCGTCTACATCGGAGGGTTCCAGTGCAAACCAGCTCAGCCTCTGCCAGCGGACCTGGAGGAGTTTGTTCAGAGTGCCGGGGAGCACGGAGTGATCATCATGACTCTGGGAACTTTGGTTAATGCTTTGCCCAAAGAGGTTGCGACTGAAATTGCCAGCGTCTTTGCCAAGATGCCTCAGAAGGTAACACATGCTCAGTGATTCGTTGATGGGGCAGGGGTGGTGGAGTATCTTCAGGCTGGTTGTGGTGGGCTTGTCTGGGTAAAAACAGTCATTCATGCAGCAATGAATCCATCACAAAATCCATCAACCTAAAAGCAATATGAAATTTTAAACAGACAGAGAAATTGATAAAGAACTACCAATGAATAAATCAGTCCTCCAAGGCATACATGAATAAAAAAGGAATTTGTAACCCTCTGATTGACTGACAGCTTGCCCAGGGAGTCTAATGAGTCATAATGAGTGGGTGGGTGAAAAATGGATGAGTGGGTAAAAATGGATGGATTGACTTATAGAGGAACTAAAGATTAATGTTACCTAACAAATGGTAAACTGCCCTTGTATTGCTTCGAGGTTCTTTTGTTTAATTTGTCATGTAAAGTAAAAAGTATCGTGGAAAGTGCTATATAGTCTATATAAAATGTATTATTACATAATTTACTCTTGTGTGGTCGGTGAAGAAAGGACTCGGCAAGCATTACTTTATATATCTGCTGGTGTAGAGATACACAGCAAATTCATACCAATTCTTTTCATTTTCTTATCAGGTGATATGGAGGAACAAAGGGGAGCGACCCTCTACTTTGGGCAACAACACCCTGATAGTGGACTGGATGCCACAGAAGGACCTCCTGGGTCACCCACAGATCAAACTCTTTGTAGCTCACGGTGGAACCAATGGAGTCCAGGAGGCGATTTACTACGGGGTCCCTGTGCTCGGCATACCCTTGTTCTTTGACCAGTATGACAACCTTGTCCGTCTGCAGGAGAGAGGAGCCGGAAAGATCATCCAGCTAGGTGACGTTAACGGACGCACTTTTGAGCAAGGTATCAACGAAGTGCTCCATCAAGACAGCTACAGACAGAACATGCAAAGAATGTCGCGTCTGCACAGAGATCAGCCGATGGCGCCCATGGATCAGGCCGTCTTCTGGGTGGAATATGTGATGCGCCATAAAGGGGCTCCTCACCTGCGTACAGAGGCCTATAAAATGCCCTGGTACTCATACTACTGTTTAGATGTACTGCTACTATTAGTGACTGCAGTGATTGTTCTGCTGCTCTCCATTTTGGCCATTTTCAGGTTTCTGTGCTGCAGAAGTAGAAGAAAGACCAAAACCAAACAGCACTGATTAAGGCCAACTTTGTTTAGAAATATGTTGATATATGAGTTCTCTAATGCAGACAAACAGGTATTTCATTTGTATCTTCTTATTATTTATGAAATAAGATGGCAGTCAGTTAATTGATTTAGCCTCGTTAAATATAGATAAATATATATAGCTGTAGAATTTAGCCCATTTTCTCTTAAAATGAATGGTCAAGTGTATTTGGAGACTTTAAGATTTCAGTTCTGGTCACCATGAATCTCTAATAAATGGAGGCACTGACTGCACAGCCACTGACTAATTTCTAATGTAACATGAGCATTTGAGATTTTCTTTGACTAAAACAATTTCAGATGTGACAAAATTAAGAAAGTCCAGATAATCAACACATGAATTCTGTAACTTATTTGCCACTATTTCATTTAGTTTTGATTAAAGCAAACATCAATAAATTTTCATTTATAAAGGAATTGCTTTTGTTTGTTATCACTCCTGCAATAGAGGATGTTCTGCACTAAAATCGTTCAGACTACAATAACTCAATTGAGGAACACAACACTGTAACTTGGGTTTTGCCATCTGTAATTTCACAGTTGTCTTGGCCTCCCATGCTCACATTCCAGCAGAAGCCTGTGTCCAAATCCAAACTTGTAAAACAAATACTCACACTATATTCTGGACATCACAGCTGACATTTGTTGGTGAGTCTATGAAGCCAAATTTCCACTGGACCAGAGGACCAATCATACTGTAGTTCATTATCTCCCCAGGAAGATTTGATAAACAGATCTTTCTATCTATCTATCTGGAAAGACCATGCAGTGTTATGACTATGTGAGAAAGGCAAAGTTAATTTTAATATCAAGAACACATGAACATATCACAACCAGGACGCACCAGCCAATGGAAAAGTTGGAGATCGATTATCTCCTGCTTGTTATTCTTTGTCTGTATATCATTCCATATAAATTTCATTATCTTCCAAACTATTATCAATGCCAGTGAGAAGACAAACCTCAACGACTATGGAAAATCCTATAAATTCAGAAAATAAACTGCGGAGACATTAAAACCATTTGCTCTCCCTAAATGGTCCAGAAACAGATCCCTTGAAACAGTCAGCGGCTGGAAAGAAAAGCTCTCTTCGATAAAGCATCACCTCGTATGGTTTTTATTATAAGATGAGTGAGATTGTCTCGGTAAATCCAACTACATGTCAAATTACATTTCACTTATAATTTGGCAATTCTTTGCTTAAGACTCGTCTGATTACTGATGAGGAAAGCAAATCATTGAAAATATTCCAAGGTAGCGGCTGTGAGGTGATTTATGAGGCCTGGAACCACATTAAGTACAACATTTGAAAGAAACACAGGCGAAGACAGAAAAGGGAGAGAGAGGAATTCCATGTGTGGGTTTGCATCGTCCTAATGTGTGTGTCGTGGCATTTGTGTACAGTCACCTGTGATTTTAATATCTTGCAATAGGAGAAAGATTAGTGATCATACACTACACTGTAGGAGTGCCTACCCATTTTTGTTAGATGATAAATTACTTTTTCATAGTTCATGATTTCAGTGATACAAATATGTATAAATTTGTAACAACCCAGAAAATTGTCATTCAAAGTTGATTCAGTACAATTTGACTTAGCTCATATTGAATGTTTTTGATTGAATATTTCACTATATTGGCACTTTTTTTTTTTACAAATAAAAATATTTTTGCTTTAAGGTAGGGATGTGTTTGGGGAACCTACCTAACAAAAACATGCACTCTCACATTTTTATAGTAAGCAGCATTTTGACAAAATGACAACTATTTGGAATAGACACATATAGATAGGTATAGATGATACAGGTGTGAGCAGACAGTGGAGAGATTAAGAACCTTTTGATCCATTTCTTTCCAATGTAACTTGTCACCATTGTACTCCATTGTAACCAACATGAATTGAAGTGGACCACAGCTGCTATTCTTTGCCAGTGAGGAAATTAAAAACTTTCAACAGCCACGTTTTGACCCTATACAGTGTTTACAATTCAATCGATTTTGCCAGGCATATTTCTGTCATGGCAAATTTGAAGTGGCCATAGAACTGACACTAAAAAAAGAGTGAATGAGTTACAATTAAAACTGAATGGAGAAATAAAATGGAAGAATTGATGCAATTCTTTCTTCAGTGGAAATCACAATTTAATGACATGGTGAAACAAGCCAAACCATGTAAATCAGTCGGTTCTGTTCAAACAAACATCTAATTTGAATTGGTCTAACAGCATGTTCAAGTAGACATTAATGAGCTTTGTCTCTGTTGAATTGCCCAGTGCCTTTAGTGCAGACAGAAAAAAACATTTTCACAGTTTTCCCTGTTAGTCAGGTCCTGCACTTCCAAACTTGAAATCATGTTTTCCTTTTATTGCATAAATTTGTCCTGGCAATTTAACTGCTTTGCCTTTTTCATCTCAGAATAAAGGTTGAGGACTAATCTTGAAGTCAACATTTACTGCAACACTACTTCCTGTGTGAAAATCCATGTAATTCTGAGTTACTGCTCGCTGCACAACTTTCACTCGCAGCTCTCCACCTTTAGCCCTGAGGGATGCCTCGACCAGTCCAGACACGGGGTCAGACGCCTGAACATCTGCTGGAGGAATAGCCAACATGAACATAAAACAGGTGCTGTGCATGTCTCTGTCTCGTCGCTGGTATCGGCAGCAGTGAGTGCACAGCCTTCCTCCCTTTGTGTCCGCACATCCTTCCCTGGATCTGTTCTTTAACTCTGGCTCTTTTTCTGTCCTCCCTGCTGCTCTCTCTTATTAAACACCCTCTGTTTCCTTGGAAAATCCTTCCTGTGATCATTGTTGGTACAGTGTGAGATGATGTCACCGTGCATGTTCTATGTTAGAGACTAGTCAAGGCTGTGTCAGGGGAAGCAAATCCAGTCATATGATTGAATGCAAATCTTTGGGGGTCCCTTCACCAACAACTTCAATGTACACAGAAAAGGCAAAAAACAAAATAATGAAAGGTAAAGAAAGGTCTGATTGCATCATTCAAATTTACTGCTACACACATGGATATTATGAATGTGGAAACACAGAATTACAGTGGATATTTAATCGAGCTAGACCACCATTTGCCTGGACTCTGTGCTGCATCAGACTTCCAATTTTTCACTGTAAAAACACACTAAACTGACACACGTATTTATTGACCTCACTCTAATGAGCTGCACTGAAAATCATTTTTGACGCAGATGTTAAGAGGCCTCATTATTTGACTTGGCAGATGCAATTACAACAAATCTAGAGATTGCTTAGACGGAAAAGAGGAAAACTAAACCGTTCATATATTAGCTGATACTATGCAAACACAAGGCTTAAGTACTGAAGTGCAGCGAAATCAAGTTGGTGTTTTTGTCTCGGGGCTTAAGTTTGTGTGTGTGTACAGTAAATGTTAAGTCTACAAAGCCATATGCTCCATACCTCTTTTCTTCAAACAACAAGCATGCACTTGCAGTTTCATGTATCCCTTTCTCATCTCTCAACACACACACACTTGCACTTCTATACTTGCAGGAACCCTCATTGACATAATGCATTCCCTGGCCCCTTACACTCACCTTAACCGTCACAACTAAACCTAATCCTGATCTCTCTCTCTCTGTCTCAACCCAACCGGTCAAGGCAGATGGCCATCCGTCCGAGGTCTCTGCCAGTTAAAAGGAAGCTTTTCCTCGCTGCTCTCACCTAGTGCTTGCTCACAATGGTAATTGTTGGGTCTAGACCTGCTCAATATAAAGGTGCCTTGAGATGACTTCTGTTATGATTTGTCGCTATACAAACAAAATTGAATTGAATTGATCCTTAAAACGAAGTCTTAACCTTCAAATAACCGTTGTGAGGACCGGCCACTTCCCAAAAATGTCCCCTCTCTGTTGGTGAAAAACATTAGAGGATATTACATTGACTTATAGAGACTTACCCTAACCATAACCACTACTTGCCTAACCATAACTTGAGCCCAAGTCTTCATGCTAAAATTGACCAATTTACATTTTGGGGACGTGAATCCCCACAATGTGACTGTGTAAACAGATTTACGTCCCCACAACATGAGTAGTACACGTCCACACACACACACACAGATTCAGCCTCTGGCTTGTGCTCCCAAAGGGCATCTGCAAGGCGTGACATCATTCTCTCCACAGACACACAAACCACATTACTTGCTCTCTCTACGGAGGAACCACTGGCCAGAAGCACAAATGGATCCACTGAATCTGCACAACAAATCCTGCTCCGCTTTCATTTGCACGTGTTGCTGACTATTGAGTCGTGGAATTCGCAGTCATACTTCAGCGATGTGAAATTCTTCCAGACAGACCGCATTACCCGTTCGCCAAAATCAGATGGATCATGTGACTAAAAACAAGGTGGCATCTGCAGTGTTTGTGGCATTTTTCTGACTCTATACATGTCTTCATCTTTCTTCTTACCACTGTTTCTGTCATAAATGACTACAGTTGTATTTTTGTTTTCAGCGACACATTTGCATCAATTACATTTTGTGGAAAATATATAGAATAGGCCTATATTAATATTAAGACAATGATTGCAGAGTCTGTTGGCTGAGAGCATACAATAATAACAATAATGATAACAATAATGTTGCACCCCTGACAAAATTGAATTGATTGTGCAACATGAAAAAAAGTCAATGGGTTTTGTTCTCCCATTATAATAAATGTTAAAAGATAAACCTCTAAAGCTTAAAAGTTTGCATTTCTCAGTGGATTCTCTGACACGATGCCCTGATTTTTTTTGCCCATATTTGTTTACATTTCAGCAAATTGGAACCATTAAAAATATGCCAAATTATCTATTTGGGGTTCCTGTTTGCTATGTGATAACCAATGTTAATGTGGAGCTATTGTGGATAAGCAGGGGATGAATGAAGAGCTGACTGAAGGCAGGCTGAAGAGTTGAGAACATTCAGGCAGGATGTAGTTATGATCCTGACACTCAGGAGGTTAGTAAAACCAACAAAACACAAAAAGCAAAGCATTAGAAATAATTAAGTGGCCACAGCATCTGCACCCCACAAACAGTCTGAGCAATCTGGCGATGAGTGACTGGAGAACCAGGGTTTAAATACTGCAGGTAAATGGCTTGATGAGGTGCAGGTGAGCTGGTTGATGCAATCAGGGAGGTGTTGAGTGGATCAGGTGAGACCCAGGGTGGAAGCCCAGTAAATGAAAAAACTGTCACCGGATTCATTTGATGCAGAAGAAAATAAAAACATTATGATAGTCAGGCAAGTGAGGAGAGGTTTTGTTAATATGTGAATGCACCTTAATGCACCTTGTTAAAACAGTTTGTGTTTTTGCCTTTCATGGTCACTTACACCGGTCTGTTAAATAAATTTTTAATTTTGCCTGTATTTTTAAGGCATCAGCATCACTAAAGCCACAGAATTTGACACGGATGTGAATGTTAATATATGTTAGGTGAGTATGATGATAAGTGTGTAGTATAATATCATATATTTTTTAGTATTAATATTTTTTAATCCTGCTGTATCTGGTTTGTTATTAAAGAATTAATTGTGAATTTTCCAATAAAAACTCATTAGCTACTTGACATGATCATGAAGTAATAAAGGACTTAGTAACTGTTCAGTATGATGTATCGCTTTACTTGAGGATGCACAAAAATGATTATGAATTATTATCCATTTTACAATTAAAACATTCTCATTCTGTTACCTCCTCCGGACTCTTGTTCCTCTTACTTGTCTTGCATTTTCATTTAAGTACTTATCTGCTATGCTATATTAAAAACCTTCAAAAAGAAAGCACATAACATGTGCAAACGCTATAGCTTACTAATCCACTATAATACACAAAATCCAGACATGTCTAAGTGGCACATTTGGAGCAACTTGGAAGTGTTTCTCCATCGCAGTACATCGATCATGAAGTGAATCCTGGATGGCACTTAGCTGTTGTCTCTGCAGAGAGTATCCTTATAAATTGCAGAGCCATAGCTGCGGTCAGCTGGTTTTAATTTAGAGTTGGAGGACAGACAACAGAACTGTCTGGCACTGAGCTTGGAGGGGAAGAGCGTAAGCCTTTGGGACAAACCCTGGGGGAAAATACGCTGCCGTTCCAGTTTGTCCAAAATGTTTGCTCATCGGGGGGAAAAGTAGAAGTAGTACAGGAACTACATGTCCATAAATACAATACACGTGCACTATGACACAAGGTTACACTAAGTCACTAAGTACAATGATATCTGTATATTTATCAAGCATTGTTCAAAAACTGCATTTTTTAGACACATTTACTTTATATGATTAATAAAGCAAAGCACAGAAACAAGGCTATAAACAGCAGCTTTATTCATGCGAAGGCTCAATTAATGCCATCATATGACTCAGATTTATAATTTCTGTTAAAAACATGGTAATGTAGAAAAAGAGTTACATAAATGTGACATAGACAGACACGAGCACACATAACAACATAGACATAAGAAAAATGTTGACAACTGGGTGGAAAGCAGCAAAATCTGGGGGGGAGGATCTATAATTCTTGAATTTTACCATCGCCTTTGGAAAGGAAAAAAAAAAATCAGAACTGAAATCATTGTCTTGAATTCTTGCTCATGTGTTGTAGTTTTTATTGGGTGGTAAACTGTTAAAATTATGTTAAACTACACAAACATAACAGAAGAAAACAATCCGCGCCACAGGGATCAGCCAATGTTGGTTTAATTGTTTTCAACAAACATGGGATGAATTATGCTGAAAAGCTAATGCTCGATTACGTTGACGTATTCCCACAAGCTGACAGGTATATGATTATTATAACCAATTTACTTGCTGACATTCACAGATCATTTCAGTGCTGATTTCTCTTCTTTGTGTTTAGTTCTCGTGCTCATTATTGCATAAATCTGTGAGTGAGGACTGTGAGTTCATATTTGGCCAAGTGCAGTTTCTGGATCGAGATGACAAGATCTAAATTATATCCATGACTCTGGATCGAATGGGTCTCTGAGATTCATCCAGCAGTTTTATTTTTCAGTTGCTCATGACAGAGAGAAACAATAGGGCCATTATGTCAACCCTGCGGTATATTCACAAGGGGAGCATTAATCTCAACACTCAGGCTCCTGAAGTGAGTATTGGCACACTGTTGGCATGTGAGGGTGGTATTACTCAAAACACGTTGTCTGTAAAAATTTATGGGCGGAGCACCACATAGTGACTAACCTAATGTTCAGCTGTTATTTATCCAATTATAATATTTAAATATTTCTTTTCACCAGAAGATGTAACGTTAGACATGGCTGCAGCCAGGTGGTTTTTTTATTGTTATCGCCATTAATACATGAACTCTCCACAGCATCATTAAAGAGTCGTAGTGAGACAAGAGGGATGAACAAGCCAGAGTTGTTATGTGCAGGATTATTTCTTGTCTTATCTCTACATTTCTTGGTTGTGAGCAGACCACCCACGGAGACTCCAGGAAGTTACTGAACCTGCTGTCATTTTTATGTTTGAGCTTTCGTTTGGTTTAAATAAATTAGATAAGAAATTAATTAATGAGCGTTAGGCAGATTTCATTAGACAGAGCCAGCTGTTTCCCCTGCTCCCAGTCTTTGTGCTAAGCTTAGCTGCTGGCTGTGACCTTATAGTTAACAGACAGATATAAGAGGGTATCAATCTTCTCATCCGACTCTCTGCCAGAGAGCATGCTTCTCAAACTTTCTCAAACTGAACGCCTGTAAGGGCTCAGATAACGCTGCAGGAATGTGATGATGGCCTTGAATCCTGGCTAGAGTGAGTCCTGCAACATGGCTGGCTGTTTCTGGTTAAAATGATCAACACTGCAGATGAATAACGTCTTAAAACACCCTTTGTGCACTGTTGTGTGAATTTTGGAGACACAGAAATGGTGAAAATACCTTGTCCAATTATTTTCACATTATCCTTTTATGTTGGACAAATGTGATATTGACATAATTTGTGTCTGCAGCACATTATGTGTTTCATGTTTGTCCCTGTCCTCCATGATTTAAAAAGACATGCATTTTATTTTCCTGACCCAGTTTTCCTGCAGCTGTACCAATTTATCACCTGCATGCAGTTTAACACGACAAAGTGAAATGGTAGAAAATGGATCACGTAACATGCATGATGAAATTAACATCTGCCATTATCCAATGCAAGACTTGTATTTTATAGTTACTCTTCTACAGATATGATACATGTCATTATATATCATATCTATCTACCTCAGTGCTGCAGAAATCAAGCTTGCATGGCCACTTGCAGCTCATGCCAAGAGATCTGGAGAAGTTCTGAATCTAATGTTTGAAAAAATAAAAAAGAGGTCATCCTGTGTGTTAATGATTGATTCAAACTCCAGTTTTACTCCAGTTGGTTTTCATTTGTTTAATGTCACAATAATAAGTCAGGCTGGCTGACAAAATGAAAGAGTCGGCAAGTTCAAAATGTTGCCAACAAAATATGATAAATGCAAAAATTCTGCATGAGCTCAGTTTGAACAGTTATTGATAGTCGCTTAAACCCAGATGACCAAAAACTGCAATGTTAGACAGCTTGTTTTTATCCTATTTTTCCCTTTTATTCCCTTTTTTATTATGAACCTATTATGTTGTTGACATGTTGCACGCTTACATACTGTGTGTTTAAAACCAAAAGGCAGCAAGTTAGTACAGTTTTTTCAGCAGTATGTATGTTAGCACGATTGTATGCTGCACACACACACACACACACACACACACACAGTATTACACAGCTACTTTGTAGTAGTACATTGTAGTTGTAGTTTGTAGTTTTTTGGATGAATTAAGACTGAATTTAGTATGCATTTCATCCTGGCTATTAGTTCAAATAATAAACCCGCCAAGATAAGAATCTACAAATTTTAGGTACTTAATCATCTTTGTGTTGACTGTGATGCTATTTTCTTTCTATAAGGAAGAGAAAAAAAACTCCTGACATTTGTTGGTAGATTCTGTGGTGGGTGTGATTAATGGCTTAACGATGTGTGACTATCTGATCATGTCGGGTCATGAACATGATCTCATGATATTATGATCTAACGTTACGTCCAAAACAAATTAGGCAGTTTTATCTCTTCACAACTTCTAAATTGTTGGGTGTGTGCTCCCGGGACCACATGCAGTTATGTCATTGCCAAAGTCAATTATCTATATAATTTCAATCCAGTGGTGCAGCTTCATCACACGTCTGCGTGAATTTCTATACGCCTATGCGAACACATCTAGAAAGCTACCACACTATCATGACCTCTTTTTATCACCTTGTTATCAGCGCTCCGTGACGTTAAGCCTGCAGTCCTTGTGCAAACTTCAGCTCCCCTCCACCGCTGTCAACTCCCCTGCGCTCATGCTCCCCGGACGAGCTGCCATGGATCATCTTAACGATGTTGCAACAGAGCTACACTACACATAGAGAACTATTTCATCATTTCTAGCTCATGGCCTCATGTTAGTTCTCCTCAAGGAAGGAAAATATGATATACTGCAGGAAAATATGACTCCAGTAGATGCACACTTGTGTGATATTACTGGCACATGTGGTACAGTGAAAATAGTGCATTGTGTAACTGTTATGTAATTCCTCAAATCTGGCTTGTTTTTGTGTTTATTATTTATATTCTCAACATGCACATAACCTTTGATGAGGAGACGCTAATGACGAATGTTCAGCCTTTCAGGAAATCGTTTGAATGCTTCTGTCAGATGAAGTTCATGAGCTTCACGCGGCAGATGAGCCAGGTACAGGTGGCCCAAAGCCAATGAGAGATCTGCAAGTGTAAACACTCAAGAGACAGAACTTGATCTCCTCTGCTTGCCACATCCTCATGCTGTAAATGTGTGGTAGTGATCTTGAAGGTGCGTGTGTATAACGGAGAGAATCTGACCAGAATGACCATAAACAGTGGTGAAGATATGCTTGAGTAAAGTGTATGATGACAACTTAGATCATGTAAGAGGTAAAGAATGTTATATAAAATGTGAAACTTATTTTGAAAAGCTGTGAAATCTGTGAAAACCTCTTACTTAGGGTTTATTAATGAGTCTGAAAAAAAAAAATCCATCTTTAAACAGCATCTAAAGATATTGTGGACTCTTATGTTCTGTATTAAGCTTTGGTTTTGATTCATATGGAAATAAAACTTTCAAACATGTGGCTCATGGTGGGACTTTGAAGCTTCATCCTCATCTGCTTTTGCTTTTATAAATTATAGGACATAACGCAAAATTTAGATTACTTTTTTTCTCAAAGTGCGTTTTCACAGACTTTGTTTGGTTCCACTGTCATGAAAATAAATCTTTACTGTCAGCACTTTCAAATCCTGCCAGAATTTCTATTAATGCATTTTTTTTGGGCCTCAACAAGTTTGATATTATTAAGGCATCATCATCCTCGAGGTATTCATATACAGTCATGACATTATGGCAATAAAGATGATCTGGGTTTGAATGTTGGAAAACAAATGAGAGAAAATTACTATTCTGAAGTCGCTATGCACATTTTATTTACATTTTTATTTTGTTTTCGAGGTAAAAACAAATATATGATTGTGAAGCCTGATTGTACAAGGACACACACGAGTCAAGCTCACATTCAACAGCATGAAACATTTTTGGTCTAGTGGCATTAAAGCAGTCATGGAAGCTGTAAAGAATGACTGAGAACTGTATAAAAATTCACTGTATTTTTTTTTAATTACCATGTGATAATTTACAGAGGTACAGTACAGCATCTAATAGTAGCAAAACACTGCGACACTGTTTCATTTGTCGTATTCATGAAAACGCATCCATTGGACAGAATGCGAGCACCATAAAAAGCATACAAAAATCTTCCCAAGCCATCTGTTTACAAAGTGACATGATTAAAAAAACAAGCAAATCTTTAAAAAAAAATCTCTCAGTGGTAGAATATATGTCACCGTACACACCATCTACCTCACGGCAAAAGTTCATATTTCCCTTTCACACATAGATTACGTACATGAAGGGTATTTCAATTTCACTGCATTGCTATTACACATCATGCCTATCACACAGAGTATGGTCCAGATGGTGTAGGAAACAATCTTATTGAGGGTTTTGAACAAAAGAAATAGCCAGACTGATTCGATTTCTCCCTATTTGTCCACAGTTTTTCACTCCTCCAGGGCTCGACCAGGAGCACCGGAGATGCGTTCAGTCTTTGCGGTGAGCCCGAAGGTGTTTTCTCCCTTTTGGATTCACTCCCTTGGCTTGTGGTGACGCCTGACCAGCCTTGCTCTCCTCCTCGTTCCAGCTGTGGAAGTGGAGACAGAGTTAATGGAGGGAATCGTGTGATTGCATATGAAGAAAAAAGAAAACATGTCATGGAGGAAAGATATGTGAAGAATAAGTGGAAGCATTCAAAAGAAAGGTAATGGAGAGAGAGTGACAGAAAAATGCAACACTGAAAAGATAGATGAGTTTTGCTATGCATATTTTCCAGCAGTGATTATGTGGTTTTTGGCAAACTCTCTTTAGCCCGATCCAACATCGGTGTTGATGAACGCGTCATAGAGTAACTATGCTCTTACCTGGAGCTTTCCTGGCAGCAGCGAATTTACCTCCCCCTGCGAAAATGAAGAGACGAGACAGTCAGTCACATGCAAGAAGAAATCTGTGCACATCTGCATTTACAAGCATTCACCTTTAATGAGTCTGGTGATTCTCTCTGATTCCTCTTCGATCAGATTCGGGTTACCGTGGATGGTGGTGATCTGAGAGAAGTCTGGGCCTGATCGTTCAAAACAAAAGCATTAGATCCAGGAACAAGTTGCGCCTCACATGCAAAATCCACATCAGTAAATTACATCAGTTGTAAAAATGCATCACGTTCTCGTTTCCACCTTGCAGTAACCACTTATCTTGCATATGAATGAATGCAGATTTGTAAACATGATTATTTCAAGGCAGAAAGGACACAATCATATGAAAGAAACCTGTTTGATATAAAGAGTTTGTGTATGGATACCCTACCCTCAATGATATAAGGTTCGTTCGCCGTGGGGTATCTGGCTCCACCTTCAGACGGGCAGCGGAGAAGGGTGTTGAAAGTCATTTAATGACTTAGCAACTGTACAGACTGACAGATGAACAGACTGACAGGTACATACACCCGTAAAACACCTCCTCCGCCACCGCCAACACAAAGCACAGATGTGCAGTATTTGTGAACACACTCACACACACACACTTGCACACAGATGCACAGCGTGCGAAGTACAGGTGTGCAGGGGGCGCTAAGCTCAGAAAAAGAGAGCAAATTCTTTTTCTTAGCCCACAGACTAAGCTGCAAGACACCAGTGAAGCAGTTGTAGCACCCCAAAGAGGCACCACTATAATTTGCACACTGCTCACACATACATGTTACAGCTGTATTAGACAGAGAATGGGTAATATGAGATTCCTGCCTGAGAGACAAGAACACTGACAGACAAATGACATCAGATGGATAAGTGGTGAGATGGACAAACATCCAAATCATGGTGCACCATGTGTAATAGAAGAACATGTACAAAAACTTGGCTTTATCTTTATGTAGCTATGTGTGTGTAATCAGTGGATGGACTGCCTCCTTCCTCCTCATTACTGAGCCTTTACAAGCATCATAAACCAAAATTCATGATGTTTTGAATAGTGGCTGACCAAAGTTTGTTATAGTTTAGAGTAAAAGGAAGTGGCTTTTGCAGCATGTTATTACAGATGATTTCTTTCAGTGGTCTGAGTTTCAGTGGTCTGAGTGATGAAAATATTGGTAAATTGGACTGTTTTTCTTCAGGATGATGTAAAATATCCGGGGGAATTGTGTGATTGGTTGACCTGTGAACCTTTACATATACCCGCATATATGTATAGATGGGTCCAGTCACCAATAAGTTCTGCTTGGGTAAATCTGACTGTGCTCATCTTTATCTTTATTAGCAGCCAATGTGGAAGTAAAATATAAGTGAATATATACATAGATAGATTCTCTGTGTTGTTTTAGTCAAGTCAAATGTAGATGCTTAGTTTGTCAAGCCAGTACTGAATGTTGATCCTTATACCTAGACTGGACTGAATAGGTTGACTGCCAGTGACTCCCAAAGAGACATATATGACCTTGGACAGTACCAGCGACAGGTGACACAGACCTTCATCTTCCCGGACCTTTGTTCTGCTGACCTTCGTCGCCATATGGCTAATATTGTGGAACGGGCCCAGTTTGGTCAGGTTTCGGCAACAGAACTACTTGGTTAGATTTAGGAAAAGATCACGGTTTGGGTTGAAATGGTCTGGGTGCGTTTGTCCCATCCATCCACCCTGTCCTCCTTCTCCATATGCAGACTTCCTTGCTGTTTATACTAGATCACCTGACTTCCTCCTTTGCTAATGTCATAATTACTACGACCACTAGAGGTTCCTGCCCCCCACCCGGCCGTAATGAGCTACTTGCACAGATGACCTACACAGCTGCTTTTCTGGTGACAAAGGGCTGGAAAGGACAAGGCTAAAGCAGCAACAGAAAGTTTGGCTGGCACTTAGCCAAACACAGCAGCGCAAGATGTAGACCGTCCAGGTTTCTGGTTTGCCTTTGAAGCACCAGTGCTAAGCCTGCTAGCCCTGAAGATAAATCTGGAAACCAACAGTGGAAGCCAAAACAACCAAGTTGCTTTGCTAGCGACTTGGATGATTGATGCTATATGATTGTTAAACATGGCTAGGTATTTGAAAAACAGTTTTGATTTCCAAATACATTTAACAATTGACAGATCATCCAAAAATGACACAAATAGTTGCCTGTAAGGCCAAAATGGTGCACACCATGAAAATGATGTGTCTCATGACTAGTTGATGATCATCAAGGAAATGTAATGCGAAATGAAATTCACACACATGATGCTCAGTTAACCGAGGTCAACAGGACCATGGGTGCATTTGTTAAAAGCGCTTTTAGAAAATGCATGAAAGTTCTAAGATCTAGACTATCATGCACTTAAGCAACACTGACCTGCGTTTGCCTGTCCGTTTGCATCAAGAGCTCCACCTGCATTAAATAAAATATGTTGTATCATCACATCTACATTCACTTTTGTGAAGTTTAGATTTTATCTTGTAACTTATCATTTGCACTCAAAATATCAATGATTAATCTTTCTAAAATGTTCAGGAACTTACCTTCAATAATTCTTGTAACCTTAGTGATGGATGGATCTCCCTCGATGACCCTGGTTACTTTTGTGACGGAAGGATCACTCGAGATGACCCTGGTTACTGTTGTGATCGAAGGCTCCCCCTCGATCACCACCTTAGTGATTGGCTCTGTCTCGATGAATCTTGTTACCTTGGTTATGGTTGGCTGACTGTCGATGACTCTGGTAACCTTGGTTAGAGTAGGTTCGGTATCAATGACCCTGGTCACCTTTGTTACGTCAGGGACTGTAGAGAGGGAGAGGTAACATGAGCATCCCTTCAAGTTCCCTTGAAACAGCTCCCTCCCTGCCATGCAGCTAGTGGTCCTGACTCTGCTGAAACTGGGAGCTCCCAGTGAACATGGCCAGACTGGAACTGAACACCAGTTGTGGAAGAAGTACTCAGATCCTTTACTTAAGTAAAAGTATGAGTAAATCTCTTGCATTTAAAACTTTACTTAAGTAGAAATGTACTTAAAGTATCAAAAGTAAAGTGTGCAATAAAATGGTCCCTGTGTTTTACTATTATATTTGATGTTTTTAGATTAATATTATCGTTGCATTAATGTGTATGTTGCATTTTACTGCTGTAATTGTTTAAGGTGGAGCTAATTTTGACTACTTTAAATACTGTTGAGTAGTTTAATCCATCAACAGCAATGCATCACATTCTATAAGATCATCATATGTTTGTACCGTCACTGTCCTGTGAGAACCACGTATCTCTACAATGCATTTTCCAGCTAATCCAAGAGGGGGTTGAAATAGTTTATTTATAACTCATTATTTAGTTTAACTTTAATTCTCAACCAATAAAGAAGCACTTAATCCTTCAGTTTATCAGAGAAAACTTACAAACTACAACATCTGTTTTGATTTCATGGGAACCTTCAGAACGATAGACAGAAGATCTTTAAAATACTCCCACGCTCGTTCTGTGAAGAGTGAAGGAGGCCAGAGGTAGGCCTTCTGTCTGTGAAGTTATCAAAGCATGCAGAACAGATTGAGGCTGATGTGTGTAGGATATTAGGTTACATCAGTGAAAAAGAAAGGCTTTAATAACTGCTTCTGTTACACTCCATCGTCCAGTGAGCCGCTCCCTATGGGCTGATTTTAATTTTCTCCTCTATGCCAGCGTCACATGTTTATATTCTAGCATATACACATTTTGGCATCTAAAGAATCTTGTCTCCTTTTTTTTAAAATGACACAAAAGGACAAATTGTGACATGTTACATAATCCTTTAACATGTTTTTCTCCTGTCAGTGAATTCCCATCTGGAGCCAGATACCTCTGTAAAAACCTACAGCTCCTCTTTTGAATCGGCTTCAACAGAAACGTCAGCCAGGGGCATTCTTTCGCTTCTTTTATATTTTCCGCTACTGGGCGATGATTTTCTTTTTAATGTGACAGTCTTTACATGAGCTATAAAGAGATGAAAGCTGACAGACGAGTGTTTGTGTCAGGGGCTTTCTAATCTTTGGCCAGAGGTCCCTTGATACGTGGCTTAGTGTGGTTATCAGAGCCAAACTCATGTCTGTCTTTCAAACAAAGTCATTAAGAGATTTTGGTTATTTATGTTTAAAACTGGCTGCTCTGCTTTCTGAGTATATACTAATAGAGAGATATACATGACATGGATGACAGATTATTCTGCCTCTTATCAAAGCAGTAAAAATAATATACTGATCTGATTTATAATTGTGTGTGTGTGCAAAAGTAAGAGTGTGTATTCTAGACGGTTTTACAACCATGTGTGTCATTTATTGTTCACGTAAAGGTTTTATATCTTCCTGCAGATCAAAACTACAACTTCTTTGAATTTAAGCCAGTGCCATTTTAATGCAAGATTCTTATAATATACAGTAAATCAATATAAGGAATCATCTGTTTGCTTTACCAAGATGAGCCACTCTTCCTATTCAGGAAGGTTAACTCATGAATCACATCCGAGGGAGTCATTGCAATTGGATAATATATATCAGATGCACACAGCACTATACTTTTAAAGCTTTTAGAACTGTAGCTACTAAATCTCACAAAAAAAGTACATAATAAATGGTGCGTTAACAATCAGCAGCTACAGTCTGTATCTTTTTCAATCACCCTTTTCTTCCTCTTTCTGCCACTCTTTAAAAAAGAACCTCTCCAGCAGCATTAAACTTTTTGGCTTTTGAACCCATAAAACAAAGTGATTTCTACTTGTTAGCAAACAGTGATTTTTCTTTTTCACATTTTTTTGATAAAAGACAGAGGACCTTGAGGTATGAAAACTATAAACACAACGCTAAAAATAGTAGAAAATAGAAATCTTAATATAATCAAGTATAACATATTTCCATAAATTTATACCAACCCCTAAAAATTAAATCTCCCAGGGGGAGATGTTCAGCTCTGTAGTCCATGTAATAAGCCTAATTACCTTTGAAGAATCAGACCTCATCTCTCCTATGTTACCCAATACATCAAGGCGTGCTCCCATCTGCGTGGAAGTGCACTGGACTCGGCCCAACTGGATGAAAAACATCCAAGAGTCCTCTCTGGTCTCTGACCCTGTTATGCTTTGTCAGCCTAATTATCTTATCCCTCAAGGAGCTGATTAAATATGCCGAGAGGTCCAAGTGGACTTAAGAAATAGTGAGAGTAGATGATCAGAGGAACAAAGAAGAGAACCATGAAAGAGGCCTGAATGGAGCAATGATATGCTTGTGATGTGAATGTGGCTGCAGGTTGAATTTCACTGTAAGAACAGATGCTCGTTTTTTTTTAACTAAAACAACATGAATTGGTCTCAGAGGCAGTCATTACTTTTAAAATCACCACTAATGATTAATATATACTTTTAATCACGTGGTTTGAAATAGTGGTCTCACCTGTTTCAACGTAGCGTGTAGTTGTGATGGTCCTCTCTGTGAAGCAACACAAGACGTTTTAAGTTGTCGCAGATGCAAGAATATTCAAACACCATATGATGGAAGTGGCACTAAGGAAACTTACTGAGGAAGGTGAGTGGGATCTCAGCATAAGAAAATCCAGAAACAAACTAAAGAACAGAAAACAGCATAAAAGGTAAGAAACAAAATAATAAAAACTTCTCTATGGTCTGTGCATATTCAGATGTATGTGTATTTTCTCTTTCTCTACCTTTATCTGGATGTACCTAATCAGCTTCTTCAGGAGGACCAGGAAGTCCTGGCGGCCCACGGGAAGCTCTGTAAGTTAAATGCACCATCAGAAGAACATAACATGATGCATCCCAGCACAGACTGCACATTGCATGAATTTATAATAATGTAGGCTGTTCTCACCTGCAGGATAGAGGACGTTCTTCACCACGTGGATAACACCATTTGTTGCCATCAGGTCGCTGTCTGGCACATCCACAGAGTTGACATGGATAGAGTTGTTTACCTGGAAAAAAGAGGAAAAAATATATGCATCTATTTTTCAAGGGTTTCAATTGTCTAACACACTAAATCGTCACACTTTTTTCATTTGACATGAGAGGTTCTGAAGTGAGGTGAGACTTAATAGGGATCCCAGGTGGTGTGCTCCATTGCTGGAAGTGAGATCTGGGAATTCCATTTACGAATTAATTTCCTGTAATGTAATTGTCTCCATGGAAGAGACTGAAGGTGGACATGTTGAGTAAGTAAGGGATAGGTTTCCCTTCTCCTCGGTTTCCTGTCACCCACTCACCCACTGAACTGAGCCACATCATACACATTTCAGCCTCAGTCCAGTTTTCAAAGACTAACCACACATTTCCATGAATCACTGCCCCATGCCCCCTCTTCTTTTTCTTTTTAAATAATTGAGGCCTGAATCACCCACTCTCCTGTTGTGAATCATGTCAAACAAGCTTTGCCGTGCCCATTAAGGAAGTCCTGTAGGTCTGATAACCTGATAGCACAATAGGAGAGAGTGAGGACAAAATTGAGGTAATGGGTGAAATGATGTTAAAGCCGACGTGAAGACTGACGAGCAAGAGCGAAGCAGACAGAACAAAATCTGAAAGGGAGGTGTGGAGTGGGAGAGTGGGTGTTGATGGAAATGACAGGAAGCCAGGTTTTATTAATTCTGGCCTTTCTCCAGAGATACACAGCTTTGAAGTTATAGATTAGCACTGGCTCTTTGATGCTATTGTTTAAATGAGAATGTGGAGAAAGATCAGGTTCAAGTCTCACAATGGAGGCTCTGAGATAAAAAAAACTTGATTACATAACACAAATTTGTCCTTAAAAACGCTCTTGATTTGTTGGATTTCATATGTTGATGCATCTGTTTGTGCAGAAATAGCAGAAAAATTCAGGAAAACACACACACAAATACACACTCAAATGATGACTGACTGCACATACAGACATAACTTGCAGGTTGTTGCCCTGGAGGGTTTTGAGCAGATTGGTGACTCCTCCCTCCAATCCTCCGTTGATGAAGATGCCATTGCTGAAGTGGTACAGCAGAATGATCCTCAAAGCATTCAGATCACCTGTCAATGACGACACAAGTAAACATTTTCATACTGTACAGGAGCATCCCTGCATTATATAACTCAGTACAAACCAGATTGACAGCAATCTCCAATATTCAAAAGAGAGATATGTGAAAGAATTTATGTTCATTTCAGCAGAGTACACACTTTTGAGCAGAGCAAAGTCCTCTTCACTGAGGCCTCTAAAGGCATCGTCAGTAGGTGCAAAGATGGTGTAAGAGCCTTCCTGCTTCAGCAGATCAGTCAGGCCGGCTGTCTCCATCAGAGACAGGAAAATCCTGCATTTATTCAAACACAGCAAAAGAAAGGAAACCAGAAAGTCGTCAGTTCACACAATCAACATACAGTTCTGTCAGAGTGAAATGAAGCCTTAACATTAGAGCTTCATGGAAAGGATAATATTGATGTAGACATTTTGAGCCACACCCCTGCTTTTTCTTTATTACCAATTCTGTTTCATATTTCAGTTTTCCTACTAATGAACTACTACTACTACTCCTGACTGTGTTTCAGACTGCACGGACCAGGAAACCAGGAATAGAACAGCTCAGGCTGAGATTATATGTCGCATTTGGACCAAAAACCGGTCGTGTGTTGCTCATTTCAGACAGGAGGATTATGGTTTTGGCAACGTGATATGATGGACTTCAGGTTGGGATTTGTGTGAGACTTGTGTGTTTGTGTGGTCCCGGCGATTCACACATCTGCTTCCTCACTTATTCATCATCAGCCTCGATTGGCGGCAAAATGACAGCACAGAGCCAGAAAATGTGAAATGTGTATGGTCAGGCGTTGCCTTACGTTTAAATTTATGGTGAAGACCGTAATGTTCTCCTTACACAGTTTCTCACTTTTCCTATGTTATGTCTTCTCGCCCATTTGTTGTACTTGCTTAAGCCTTATGTGATGTAATGTTTCTCCATGGAAAACTGCCTTACAAAAATGAGTCACTGTAAGTGTGTATGGGGATGTTTATATGTATGTATATGTTTTTAAATCCTGCATCTACCTAATTTTCCACACATCAGATACATAAAAATACATAAATAACTCCCACAATAATCTGAATGTATCATAATAAAAAGACTATGAAACTTTTACTGCACAGGAAACAAGCATGAAAACACCAAACATGCATCCTGCTGTTTTGCATGTCCACTTCTCGTTTAAGGTTTCTGATAAAATCACTGAAATGTTTATGTTGTCTCTGACATACTGGAACACGTAAGGCTGTAGCTGCTAAACTCCTGAGTGTATTCAATTGAGCAATGATATCTTCTGTTACTTATGAGTTCAACCTTTCAGTTGAAAGAGCAAGATGTTGTTATTTCTTCTTTAAAAAGTTACATATTCTCTATTTTAACCTTACAAATGTCACAACATGTTTCAAAGTTAGCTCGTTATATGTAAAAACAACAAATAAACAATATTCACATTTAATCTGATTGATAATTATTGCTAAAACAAGTACAGGAAAAAATAACATAAAATCAGATGGAGTTCTTACTTGAAGCGCCCGTCAGCAATCAGGAGCTCGTAGATTGTTTTGTCGGCAGGTTTGATGAGCGACCTCATGACGTGGAGGGCAGCATTGCTTCCTTCTTTACTGCCACGCACCATACATGCATTTTCTATGCACACGGCCTAAGAAAGGAAAAGTATTCAGAGAGCAGGGTTACACTTCTAAAAAGTCACTGTTACAGATCTGGAAACTATTTAGCTCAGGGGAGGGGGACTGCCACACTGTCCTGTTTGATTGTAATCAATCAAAAAGAAGAATTTCTGCGAGGAAGTTAAAGCAGCTGTTTCTAATATCTGAGCTGCTAGAGCTGAAAGACACTTCTTCTGCCAAGAGCTGGACCAATTAGCAGTTTTATTGCATTTGTTTACAGCTGAAAGACAGAAAAATCTTGTTAACACTTGGTAAAGGGGACTGGTAATGGATTTCAGATTTGAACTATGGAAGCAGCTCTCCATTGTATTTCAATCACTTCTTATTTATCTTTTTTCCCCCGTTCTTTCCTGATGCTGTTTGACTCTTTGATGCATCAAAACACACACATGCACACATATAGTTCTCACCGTGCGGTAAATGAAGACTCGGAGCAGTTTGCCAGCCAGTGTTTCCAGCATTTGTCCATTGTAGAGCTCACTCAGTGTAATTTTCAGCTTCAAGATGTGGTTTTCCAAAATGTATCTCAGAAGGCTCTGGTCTGTTGACATCACTTCGGCTGACAAACAAAGAGTTACAGATTTAAAATTAGATGCCAGTCCTGATAAAACATTTCTTCCTGTGTGTGTCTAATAAAAACCTTGCAGTGAACAAATGAGTTTGCATATTTGTTGAATTCACTAATCAGCCAATCTGAAGCCAACAAGGACATGTGTAGAGATCTACTCACTGGTGAAGGCGGTGTTGACAGGAGCAAGGAGTGTGTACTCTGTCTTCGGACCCATGGCAGCGGCTAAGCCCAGTTCAGACACCATGTCGCTGAAGGTGCTCTGGGACTCTCCCAACAGCTGTAGTCCATCCTTGGCTGATATGAATCGCATAAACATGACATGGTGACGATCACAGAAAAACAACACAGCCACATCATCCAAACAAATGTGAGTATTTGCTGAGGGAGAAGTTAGATTAAAATCCAAGATGTGTTTTACCTGAGTCAGGGATGAGCACCTGGTCGATGAGGTGGATGACGCCATTGGTGGTGACTATGTCTTTCTTCAGCACCATCTTGATGCCGTTGACGGTCAGACTGTCGCCATCGCAGCCGATCTCTATGGTGCTGCCCTCTGCCGTCTCATACACTGACCCGGCCATGATTGCTTCTGAACACTGGACACTGTTCAACAGGTGGTAGTTCACCAGGGCTGAGTAGGTGGGTCAAATTGTAGGAAAGATAAAGGGAGATAAATAGAAGAAGTCAATGATCAGATTGGATGCTTTTATAAATGTGGGTTGTCTGTAGTTATTTTTGTAACGCACCAAGGTTTACGGTTGCGATCATTACTCAATGTACATGCACATGGACACACGTGCATTTTCCTTCAGCTCTTCTAGAAATAATTACCCCCCTCTGTCAACATTAACATATGGGATTACACCTCCGACTGAGTCCAACTGTCAAACTAAGCAAGTCTGCAAAAGCAATGACAACAAGTAAAACCCTTCCAAACCCACAAAAATTCAAATACAATCAGTGCTGCGCTGCGGGCCAAATTACTCTGTGGCCCAAACCTTCTTTAGTACAAACAAGGCTCCATATCATCTTTACTTTGGAGGCTGTTCTAACACGGTTGGTCAGCAGAGCCTGTTTGCCAAACGTCTGAGAATTTATCTGAGGTTATATTGTGTTCCCCCGAGGGACCAACTCACTGAGGACACCGCAAACTGCTTCATGCTAATACAGGCCCCGGGCAGGACGGTGACTCAGCAAATAAGCAGATAAGCTGCCACTGTGGAGAATTGAGTTTCCCACTTTCGCCGTGTGGTTTGTGGACATGCTTCTGTTTATCTACAACTTCATGTGACTGGTATCTAAGTTTAGACATGCTGGTATGAATTGCAGAATGAGTTTGGATGGTGGTTTCAGTGGTTTTTGCATTAACCTGTCAGTATGATTTAAGCTCCCTTCGGGTCAAATGAATGCTAGATGTTAAATGATCAAAACAGACTAAGGGTTTACATCTATGTTAGAGGCTCTGTCATACTGTACTTTGGCACAGTGGTGCTCTGAGCTAAATATTAATGTCGGCATGCTATCATGTTCACATTGGTAATGCTAACTCGTGGTGATAGCCAGGTGTAATGTTTACCATGATTGCCGTCATAGTTAGCGTGCTGCCGAATGTTAATGTACTAAATGCAAAGTGCAGCTGAGTCAAAATTCTATTTGGTCAATTTGAAATGCTTGAAATACCTATTGAGATATTTACCTAAAAAAAACCAACAATTTGAATGATGAAAGGATGGTATGTTAGTAAGTATGCTTATGTCATCATAGTAAGTCACCTGCAATAACATCCTTGTCTCCCAAGATTCGCTCCATGTAGCCTGGGCTCAATTTGTCAAAGGCTTCATTAGTTGGAGCAAACAGAGTGTAGTGGCCAGGCTGGTCCAGCTTGTCCATCAAATCGGAAGCCAACGCCGCAGCCTGGGTAACAAACCAATTGATACTAATTTTAATATTTTTTTAAACACACATCCCACTTCAAGTACGTAAGTCAAATGTAACGTTCACTTTGGAACCCATTTTCAGAGATTAGCTTAGAGCGTCTACATACACTGAAGGAGGAGAGATCATCGTTGGCATCCAGCACTTCCTTGATGGTGGTGCCCACAGCGCTGATGACCCGATCGATGACGTGCACCACGCCGTTTGTGGCCACCTGGTTACCGTGGATGATCCTGGCACAGTTCACTGTCACAACCTTCACCAAGAAGGAGAAAATTTTATATTAAGCCAAGGCCATCATTTCGCTCAGAAGTCTTTTATAGGCACAATTTAATCATGGATTCATGCAGTCTTGTGCCTTTCTACACTGTGTGTAAACCAACCCCATTTGAGTAGTGGTTGATGTAGAGCCCCAGGTCATTGTACATGGAAGAGACACTCATGTCGTTCTTCATGTCTTTGGTCAGAAGACGGCGGTTCACCATGTGGAAGTGAAGAGCGTTGTACAGCTCGATGTTCACGTTGCTCACCAGTGCAGCGCGTACAGCCTGTAGAAATGATAACATTAGTTGAAGTCGAAACAGAAAACTTTTTAACTTTGCCCACAAGTGTTTCCAATTGGTATTATTCTTGAAAACCAGTTCGCTTTCCATTTTCCTCAGAGTGTAGCAGTAATAAGAGAAAAGACAAAAGCATGATGAAAGAAGAGGTAAAGAGAAATAATCATAATTTTATATGGCGCAATTACATAGTTTGAATATTGCTGCATCTGGGGGGAGTAGAAGAAACATTAGGAGAAAAAGCTTGAGTTTATTCATATATTTAGGCTGTAATGAAGACATGAAAGCAGGTAGAAACTCTTCAGTATATATTAAGAGAGCGAACTGGGTTGGTGTCATGTTATTTTATGCTATTACCGAATGAAAGAAACTGTGCAAAGGAGACGGTAACATATTTCTGTCTGTTGATTTTCATATGAACAATCGATCCAATCAGGCTGAATGGATCGATGCTAATTATGGCTCCTTTGTGCAGTAAATCGAGCCGTCATGTTCCCAGGAGCTTGTACCCAGTGGCAGACAGAGCTGCGAGGTTCAGAGGGAAGAAATTGAAATGCAGATGGTGGTTTTTCTATAGCCATTACATTGTGCAATCATTTACTTCATAATGACAAGTTACAACATAAAACGTGTGTATTGTCAGTTTAAAGGGCAGTAAGTGTGTGAGTAATTACCGTAATCATTTATTTTCCCCCAGAAAAGCTCCAAGCCTCCCATCTACTTACAGGGTCCAGCTGTTCCCAGGCGTCGTTGCTTGGTGCGAAAATGGTGAAGGATCCTTTGCCTTCAATTTCCTCTCTCAGCTTTGACATGTCAGCGTATTGCTGTGTGGTCGTGGCCTTGATGAGCCCCAGTGTACCATACACATGGTCAATGGGAGCCACTGGAGGGGAGAACAGAGGAATGATTCATCAAAGGATGAGTGTAATAGTATCAATTAATTGAAACTTTGAATTGACTTGGAACCAACCCCAACTGCGTAAGGGATAGTAATAATAATTTTAGGTCAGATTGAGTGTGTGGCGAAAGCAACCTACCTGCAGGGCATCCTCTCATGCCCTCCAGCTTCATGTACCCAGGGCAGCACTCATAAAGGACCACACTTTGAAAAAAAAAAGCACAAATATGTTAGACCTCTGAGGGATAGAGGAGCATGAAAAACATGAATTATTGATATTCAGGTACAGAATGTAAAAAATAATGATCTGTGTGTGTGTTGGAGGACCTACAGTCAGATGGGTGTACATTAGGAGCAAGATGCAATGTGAATGTAGCGCAAGTTGAGAAAAATAAAAGAAGCTTGCCAGACCAACAAAGCAGATTTGACATCTGAGAGGAAGAAAAAAAATACCCCTCTGGATTTCTGGGAGAGAATGACGAGCGCTTGGACTGAGAACGGTGATGACATTTGAGACACGAGAGCAAAGACGGGATCTTACTCACCAAATAACAAATCCATAATTGGGCAAAGCGCATTTGAAATCAGAGCAGAAGCAGTGATGGTTAAACATCTAAAAACGCAAATTAAGGAGGGCAAAAAAAAAAAGGCAGGAAAAACCTCATCAACATGAAAGTAGCACATTAAACGCTTCCACAAGAAAACTGGCAGAAAGCGCACAACTCCCAGCAGATCAATCACAGAGAGAAGCTGGACTGGACTCAGAAAGAAAGACTAGAACATACGAGACACTTTCCTCAAGTCAGCCAGCATCATTTCACATATCGCATGCAACAGCAATAAACCCAGCAAATAAAAAACAGAGTCAGTTAGCAAGCCTCCAGCTCGAGGTTCTCAAACTATTCATCCTTAAAATAATCGTTGAATAAAACATATAAAGAATTTTTCTGTAGGCTAAAATCCAGAAACTTTATGGAAACTCACGACACAGTCATCAGAGCTTTATAGTATACACTATATATTCATCTAAATACTGTAAGTATGTGAACATGAAAACCAGACAGGGGTGTCTGCTGCCCCTCCTGCACTTTCTCTTGCTCTAATTCCAGAGGAAGTCTCCAAGAAAAACAAACTCTTGATATACAGTCGGCTTCTTGTGTCGATGTAATAGACGTAAATTTTGGGGTGGAAGGAACAGCTTAAGAGCATTTGAGAAAACAGAGCTCAAAGAAGCAGAAACATCCTGGCAGGAAACTGAGAGGACCTGCGAACACTAAACGCACCAAAGGAGCTTGTCCGTCCATCAGTCGTACAGTATGTTTCACAGGAGATCGAGTGGCACTTTATTGCAGCGTCATGAATGACAGAACGAGGTGCGAGAAGACATGAGCCACAAGTTGGTATTCTGCAAAATTTAGGTTTAACGGAGGAATAAATTAAGTTTCTCCAGCAGAGTTTCACTGAAAACCACAGGCGGCAATCAAGGCAGAACTTCGATTGGGACTCATCCCAAGTTAACACGAGTCTTCCAAGATGCAAACAAACTAGCAGTGAGTCAACATTGGCCACTCAACAATCATCCAACACAGAAACAGAGTTCCTGAGCGCTGGAATAAGTTTAATTGGGGTTTAACCCAAAGCACTTCATGGGTTCCAGTTGGAGCTCTCAGCGTGTTTGCTGAAGAGGTTTGCTCGGACCTTATTACACATCCACTGCATTCGGGGCCAAGTTTTAGGGTTTCCTGCTTTCTGTTTTCCCATGGAAATACTATGTTTCCATATGAACTCGGTGCTTTCTCTGCAGGACTCCCACCCAAAACAAATAAGTGTTTGCTTTCCTTTCACAAATGAACAGTGATACATTATGCAAGATCACTCCCTTCATAGCCCACTTCAAACACACACACAAAGCAACATCGCTCACTTTCTCCCTTCAACTCCCTGAATGACTCAAATGTTTTGGCATCGCTCTCTAATCCACTTTAATCAGTATTTGTGTGTTTATAGAAATGCATGCGTTGAAACTGAATTTGCTATTTTTGTGCAATGTCGCTTATAGTGCAATCATTCTCTGTCTTGACACTAACTATGTATATAATGTAAAATACACAAATGTCCACGCACAGCTGGTTGTCAGGAAGGTATGAAGTCATCGCTCCCCGGCTGCGCTCTGACAGGATAATGGATGAAGCATAGACCAGAGACAGAACCAGGCAGCGCACTGCAACCAGGCCTCTGGCAGTGTCACTGTATGAACCAGCTCAATGTGGCTCCCAGATGAGCAGATGTGCAAACACGGGGCACAAGTTCACACACACACAGCCACACATACTGTACTCCCACAGAAACACTAGGTGGGGCTGTCTGGCATCAGCTGAAAACATTACAGGTTTTTCCTCTTGTGTAATCAATAATCATCAATCTCTCCTGTGTCCTCATCAAGTGTTTGATTTTTAATTCAGTGCCAGTTACCTCCTGAATACTGTGCCAACAATTTCCACCACAAGAATGGACTTAAAACATTACCAATTCTCTCACATTATTATTGTTTATTATGGTACAAATAAACTTGATTTGAAGCACTTGTCTTGCATCTGCATGTTGTGTCAGTCACCTCCAGCACATCGCTTTGAAGAAAATTGCTTCCACCTGAAACTCAAGCAACGTCACCTCAAGAGATCATTGTGGAAATGAAGGCATTAAGTAATCCCCATGGTATCATTTAACTCCAGAGTAGATAATTAGAAGAACACGGCACAGGTTCAACTCACGTTAACATAATTTGTTCTTTGTAACGGCGGTTTCAAACACATTCAGTCCAGGTATTTTAGACCCCCCAAAAGCTTGTCTAAACACCCGCTTGTTCGTACACCAACCGTGCTGTCGACTCAAACACCCTTTTCTAATCTCTCATCAACACCCAATCCACCTCAGACATAACCACAGCTGGCTGGATTTCCTTCACTGCTGCTGAACAATGTCCTCACTGTGACCAAAGACAGAGAGGGAGACAAAGGCAAGACTTTTCTGGCTTTGTCTCAATTTTCTTTTTGTCTGTTTTTCTTGTATGTTCTTCATGTTTATTCATAATTTATTAAATTAATATCATAAACATGTGACAGCTAATGGCTTGAACTAACAACTACTAGTCGACTAAAAAAGAGGTTCTACTATTTTCTTATTTAAATCAACATTACATAGCTTCAGCTGTCAGCAAATAAAGAGGTGTGTGTGAAACATTATAAGTTTAGATTATTTCTATCGATCTGTCTTCTATTATTTTATTGGCTATAATCAAACGGGCCAACAGTTGCCGAGAGTCTGTCGATTACGAACCAGAACTTTATACTGTAAAATGTAAATAAATATATTTATTCAGTGCCTTTTTACTGGGCATCAACCTCACGTTTACATGCATATGCACCAAAAAAATAAACTTGAAGTGTAAATAAAGACTTCAGGTCACAGTTATGCCTGTGAGATGCAGCAAAGACACATATATGCACGTCATCGGTGCTTTAATCGCTGGTGTTTTGGAGTTGTTCCTGTCTGAATTTGCGCGCCTGGCAGAGATCTGCTCTCCACTGAGTGCACTCTTCTGGTCTTGTCTTTTTTGTAATTGCTGGCTGTCTCCATGTAATGTTATCTCACTGTAATCCATCACTGTACTGTAAAAATGACTCACTTCTGGACTCAATCACTCTTTCATCCCTTCTCTCTCCCTCATCTCTTTGTTTTCAGGCTTCTCCTGACACAGCAGCAGGTGTTACAGCTGAATGCACGACTAAGAGAAGGTGTTTGTGCATGTGTGCGTGTGTGTCATTGTATGTGCATGCTTCTGCTTTAGTCACCTAACAAGGCAGCAAACAGCTCCAGCTGAGCCTTACACTCCATCAGAGCATCAGTGGCTATATTTCATATTTTTACTCTCCTCCTTCTGCACATGATGTCAGAGGAAAATATTATACTGCCTTAAATCATCAACAACATGCCCTCTGATATGTCCTGCAGGAGTCTACAACTATTCATGCTTCCTCTCTTAACCTCACATTTTGGCTTAAGAATATCTTCAAATTTGGCATTTATCAACCAGAAAAAAATACTTTTTGTTTATCATTGAATATCATTGAAACAGCTATCACTCAGTGGGACACAAAACTCCCCACTTAAACCAGCACTATTAAAATCGTCTTAGCAGCACAAATACATCACACATGACAAGAACACAATTCTGGTGAAACTAGAGCTACATATCCTCCGTTTCACACAACTGCACACAAACACTAAAAGCATATAGACTGAATTTTTCCTGAGCACCTAAAATGTGTCAGAGGGGAAGTGGGGCATCAATCAGTGTTGAGAAGATTTTACAACAATAACAGAAGCCCCGGCCCACAGACTACCCAGCATGCCCAGACCTGAGAGGAGAGGAAGCACGGATGAGGACGAGGAGAGATAGTTATACTGTATATATAAGATGTGTAGGAATCTGAGAGTGTGAAATCCAGCCAGAAAGGGAAAACATATGTTTGTATGTCGAGCCAAAGCTCAGTGGAAAACAAGAATAACATGTTGCAGCTCGTGTCTTCTCTTTGTCCATGTTTAAAAACAGTTAAACAGTTATGTATTCAGGTGAGTCCAGACAAAAAGCCTGAGGGTAAAAAAAAAATGGGGTCATATACGTCTGACCTCGACTGTTTGAACCATCATAAAGAGGGGACCAGGTGAGGATGTGATTGCAGGGGTGAACTCCATCCACATCTACAGAAACAGGCACTTCAAGTATTTGATGTTAATCTGACTTGTTAGAAAATTCTGAAATGTCAGGATGCGTGGAAGCTGGGAGTGGTTTGCATTTTGGGCAATTTGGGTTCTGTGCAAACAAACTAAAAGAATAACATAAAAACATGTAGCAATTCAGTCCATTCAATCTGAGAAGACTTACGCCTTCTTGCCGCAGATGGATCCTTTGTACCAGTTCCTACATGTGCTGAAGTACTTCTTCTTAGTCCCCGTGACCTGCTGCAGAGCGCACACATTGGGTCTGCAAGAGGAGGGAGGAGGGGTGGGTGATGAGGGAGTGACAAAGAAAGTGAGAAGGAAGGGTGGAAGAGTGGGCAGGTGAGGCAAAAGTGTATGAGGGTGGAAGAGGGCAGACAGACAGGTAAAGAAGGAAGAAAGATTAGATGACAAGACAAACATTTATACATTTATGCTTATGGACACTGCTACTTTACAATGAAAACTTTTATTTTGAAGGGAAAAAAAGGTTCTATTTTAAAACCTTATTTGTCTGATCACCATTTCTTAATAAAAAAAAAAATTCAGAGAGCAATGTACCTTCTTAAACTTAAATGAAAATTTTCAATTCAGAATCAATTTCAAACATCAAACTGGGGACATTATTCACAGTAGAGGAGTGAATGAATGTGAGAGACACTATTGAATTTTCCATTATGGCTTGAATCAATGTTTTCATCAATGTGCCTGACCTGTTTCTCAAATCATGACTGAGTGCTCTGTGTGATTTAAAATCACCTTAAATCATAGCACAAATATAAAATCTGACACGCATAGCACTTCACATAGATACACACCTGTCCACTTATCTGTCTTAATAATCATGCAATTTATGTTCTCACACCTGCAGACAAATGCAAACTTGTTCATCAAAATTGAAAGTTATTTTGTTATATATATTTTGTTCTTCAAATTTTGCATCCCTTCACACATCCTCTCATCTTCCTATACCCCCCTCCCACGTCCCATCTCCTTACCCTTCCTTCCTGGCCCGAATGCGACTGTGGCTGACTATCTTGTCATAAGCTGAAGAATCCACGCTCCCTAGAGAGCAGAGTGCCACCAGCACTAAGGTCACCACCAGCAGCTGATGCATCCTGGGGAGTTATCAGTCCTCTGAAGTGCAAGGGCACAAACACACACTCCTCTTGTCCTTTAAACGCACACACACACACACACCCTCACCCCCCAAAAAAATACACAAGAGATATGGGAGTGTGAGTGAGAGAGGGAGCTTTTATACCAACAAGTCTCTCTCTCCAGCACACGCCTGTACCCACCCACTCTCTTTTCACTCCCTCACTGTCTTTTCCATACCATTACGTCCCTCTCTCACCCGCACACACCCATCTCTTTAGTCCTCCCCCAGCTCTGACTCCAGCATGAGCTTATTGTCTCACCCTCCCTCCAGTTGTTTCACATGAATTTCTCACGGATTTGTTTTATGAATTTGTTTAGCACCATCACATCCCAGAGCACCGAGGACACCCTGTAACTCAAATCTTACATTGCTCCACGTTTTTATAATCACAGCTTGTCCTGTCCTCTGCGTTTAAGACACTTGCTGTTCCCATCATTGAACCACAAAAGCAAACAAGTAAATTCATGTCAAGAAATAAAGAGTTTTAGTTGCTAATTAAAAGTTATGTTATTTCACAGTCACACCTAAGCACACACACACTCAAGGCTGTAAACACACCTCTAATATGTGTCTTGAGGACATTTGGCAACAAACTGTGTGAGTTAAATTGACAGAAATGTTTTTAAAAGGCTTGAAAAAAAAAGGCTCTACATCAAACTCATAGAGCCAGAGTGATGAATCTTTGTAGATCATAGGTTTACACTTTGCTTGACAGAAGCCTGACTGTATTTCTATCATCCATCCCCTGGGATACCACTCTCCTCCTCATTACTTTTACGACGTGGATTCATCATTTCCACCAGCCTTTCCTCCCCTCGACTGTGCTCCAGCTCCACTTTTCCCCTCATCCTCCCTTCTGCCATGTTCATCGTTCATCAGCTCAACTCTTCCCGGCTCCCGACTTCTCCCTCCGGCTGTCTCTGTCTCCTGTGTTGAAGCCAGATCAGATACAGCTTCAAAGGGGGAATCCATGATGAAATGTCATCATGTACAGTCTTGACTTGTGAACAGGCATGCTTCGAACCTGGAGACGTGCAGGTCAGAAGTCCCCTGGCGATGTTGATTTATCAAATTAAGAGACAAATATTATGGTTTAGTTCACAAATGTGATGATCACAGAGAGGACACAGGTATAGGTAAATGTTTTGTTTCTTATACAATAAATGCAATAAATGCATATGATCCAGTGAAGCACAGATTTTTCTTGTTCAAAAATAAAAAAATACGTGATCAACAGAATAATGAAAGCAGGCAAACTACATTTCTTAATGTACAGCACATCACAGATTCACTCACTCTTAATGAACTTCCATGACCTCTCTGACCCCAGGGAGGACAGCAGCATGCAGAAGGCTGTGCCGTCTCCAACAGGGCCTCCTCCCTTTGGAGACAACTTCCTGTCCATGATGCATTCTTGGCATCCAAAAACACATATTCCGCCCCACCTGCAATTTACAGTCATTTAAACTGTACTGGCTATTGATTACTGATACATTCCCTCCCCTGCTTGAGGCTCCTCTGAGATCCCCCCCCCACACGCAACACACACACACAGGCTCATAAACACCCACAGTGCATGATGGGATTAACACATTTTAGTGAACAGGAAAATGCCCCTCTTGAATATGTCAAAGACAAACCTTTGAGAGGAGTTGAAATCCTGTTGCTACCTGCAGGACTGCACCACAGTCCTCTCCAGGCTGCAGGTGGTTGTTTCTCAGATCATGCACAAACATTGGCAGAGAGGAAGCACAGAACTCCAGCCTATTATGACACCTCCCCCTAGTGGAAAGGACTTGTCAGTGCAATCATGTGTGAAGCCCCTGCACTCTAAGGTGGATAGTTTTTAAAATCTTATTAAGAGATGTAACAAAAGGAAATACAAAAGTTTAGAGTGGTCAATTTTTGTTTCTGACAAGGACTAATGAATATTTATCTGTTGAGCAGGTGGCACTCACTTTTCTGTCCCGACCTGTTGGACGAACCTTTTCCTCACCTGACCTATTTCGAGTCTGCATAATTGATTTAATTAATTAAACATTTGAGTCAATTTTTTTAAAATTAAATAATACATTTTCACACACACTCTAAATGTATATGTATTCTTATGGACAGTATAGATTTTGTTTTAGAGTTTCAGATTTTCAGATAATACTGATATCATTTAAGATAAGTGTGAGTGTGAGCATTTACATAAGCTGGTTTGAGTGCTTTCTACTGATGTGACTGCATCTGTGAGAGCAAGATGCAGACTTGAAACGTGGCTCTCTGACTACCTGGGAATGAGAACGCTCAGTGACAGTCTGGTTTGGTGCAGTTGGAAGATCCATCACAAACCCAGGAGCATTTCAGGACAGCCTTTTGATCACACATGGAGCTCAGTTTCATCATCTGTTGAATATTTCATCTCTTTTTCACTTGCTTGATCACTTGTTCACCGATAGAAATTACAGGCCACCGAGAAGTACAAACAGGAAAGTGAGAGAAAGCATTTCAGAGAAAACAAAAAATGTTCAATCTGTGGAAAAACACACAGCGCGGTTGACACAATTTTGCTTTCATCCATCAGTTTTTGAAAGGTGTTCTGTTTTAACCACTGGGGGAAAAAAGTTGTTGGAACCCAAGATTTCTTCTGGGCTTTACTTCTTCTTCTTCTTCTTCTTCTTCTTCTTCTTCTGTGTTTTTCTCTACATCTTTATCCAGTTACAGAAAGTCTTAAAAAATGTTTTTGCTGGATTGAACAGCACATTCACATGCAAGGAAACTCATCTCCAAAGAAGCAATCAAAAGTAAATCGGGCAAGTTTAGAGAGTTTGAAAGTTAATGTAATAACTCTAGTCAACATTTGATAAACAAACTCATGCTGCCCAAAGGACCAAAAGAGTTTTCAGGTACAGCACAAAACCAGTTGTTGAAGTGTTAGAAATGTGCAGATAAATGATGCAGTTTCCTCTCACTGTGTGGTTTTGCTGTACTGAACCAATGGAAGGACATTTCAGCTGTTAATGGACAGACTGATGATGAAGGAGAAAGCTTTCTGAAAGGATCCAGTAATTCTGTGCTTTGTCTAACTCCATTAACGCTTCTGGGATTCACGCTCTTTAACAGCGCTTGCATTCAAAACAAGACGACTGTTGAAGCTCAATCAAACAGTCACATAAAGTTTACTCATCTGTCTTTTGAACTTTTTAAAGCCTTAAATACACAATGTTAAATGTAACTGAATGGAAGATTATCTAAAACAAGGGAGGAATATTTTAATTGAAAAATGACTAAACAACTTAATTAATGCATTTCATATACATTTCTGGTCTGACAGACGGTTCACTAAGCTGATAACCTCATAAGCTCATTCTTCTCCACAGACCACACACTTATCTACCCCTCATTACATATGTATGTGTTTTTAAATTGGAGCCTCAGGAGTGGAGTGAACCTTGTTGACATCAGTTTTTTAAATGGGAGCATAGTTAATGAAAGATTTAGAATGACTTCATTTTCAGATAGTTTTTGGTAGATCGTCAACTCAACAAACATTAAAAATTTATGAGCCACATGACGGGCTGCACGGTGGTGCAGTGGTTTTCACCAGGTACTCTGGCTTCCTCCCACAGTCCAAAAACATGCTGAGGTTAATTGAATATTCCAAATTCTCCGTAGGTGTGTATGTTTTGTGTGTGTGTGTGTGTGTGTGTGTGGCCCTGTGATGGACTGGCGACCTGTCCAGGGTGTCCCCTGCCTTCGCCCTAAGTTGGCTGGGATAGGCTGGGATAGGCTCCAGCCCCCCCGTGACCCTGCAGAGGATTAAGCGGCGTACATCGTACAGATGTACAGATAATGGATGGATGGAGCCACATGACAACAATTAACCAGTTAATAGCCCTGCATGCGTCATCATCTTCAGTAGTGGTTTATTTGAGTGGCGTGACCTGATGAACAAGTATTGATGTCATGTTGTTTACGCTTTCATGACTTTGAAGCATGTTTTTAGAACATAAACATTTTCACCAACAGATGAAAATTGGGCTGAATTTTTTTATGTTCTTTGGAGTTATTACTTTTGAATACCTCACAGGTTTCTTCAGAATCCATAAGCCGTTAAGAATGAGTGATGACAAAGGACTCAGAAAACATTATTGTTAAACAAAGTATAAACCCGTCTAGCAGCTATTAAAAGTAAAGCATTGCCAGCAAAAAAGTAAAATCCTCAAAAGCGACATACTGTGTTGGCCCATCGTGACAGCATGACTGTATTTCACTGCTCTGTTTGTGTCTTTGAACAAAAGAAAAAAAGCAAATAAAGAGTGTATGTTTCAGTTTATTTTTCATCTACATTTTAATTTCTATAACATCATTCATTCAAACTAACATGACATCTAAAGGTACCAGTTAAAAACAGCAAATCTGTTCAAAATAACTAGTTTATTTTCTGCAGGAGTGATAAAACGTGAATAATATGTTGCTTTAAGAGGCTGTGTCCATATTGTCCCATCATTCTTTGATTGACAGTCTGCCAGCTCTTCCTTACACAGTCCTGAACTGAATAAATGTAAATGTACCATTATCCTCTTCGGAATGATGAGAATCACAATCCCAGGTTTTTGCATAGAAAAACATTGACAGAACTGTTGTTGCACGATCAGAGCTCGACACATCTTTGAGATACTGTACGCCAGTATAAAGTGTGTAAAGTGCAGAGACAGACAGAGTAAGGCAGAAAGTCGGGTCTAAAACACAACATATCTATTGCTCTAGTGAGACAGGGTTAAGCCGTGTAGAGATATAAAGGAAGGAAAAGAGGTAGAGAGAGATTGATGAAGGCGAGAACGATGGGTAATTGGTAAAGAAGGGCACATGTCAGGTAAGGGGCAAAAAGAGGAGGTGAAAAAAGAGAAAATGATCTGTTGCAGGAAATAATTATTTTCCAATTATGCGTGTAGGGATGAGACAAGATGAAATGACTTAATCCTAAAAACCTTGCGATGCTCACACAGAGCTCCGTTTACCTTCGCTGCATCTCCACTGCTAACATAACAGCATTTAAAACACTTAAACTCCTCCCTGAGTCTCCAAAGATCAAATTTGATCGTCAGTTTAATAATAACTGGAAACGTTAGACTCTGCAAAACAAACGTCCTCACACTGATTGTCAGTCTCTCCGTCTTCAGTCCAGCATTACTTGGCCTGGAGTTGTATTCATATTGTCACATCCTATGCTTCTTCTCCGGATGACCTTGACAAACATCCATCAGCCACTGAGTCACTACAGGGTGAACTCTCTTTGTCCTCTGTTTCTTTTATCCCAGCTTCATCCGAGCTGTTGTTGCTGTTCGACACCTCGTTATTTTCATTCAGGGCCTCGTTTACTGCAGCTTCTTCCTCCTTTTCTGTCTCCACGAGTCCTTTCTCATCCTTACTTTTTGCCCTGCGCTCTTTGTCCTGCCCCTCTGTGTCTGACTCTCCTGCTTCCTCGGACAAAGAGTACATCTTTCTGGGAATTTCACCTGCACCCGATGTGTCTTCATTGCCGCTCCAGTGCCGTTTCTGGAACAGGCCAAACTCAGTGATATCTTTAGGGAAATTTCTCCTCTGGCTTGACTTTTCGCTGGAGCTCTCATCAGGGACTGGAGACAAGAGTCCGTTAGGTAGTCCGTTGGAGGATTCGGGCGGTCTGGGTGAAGCTGTGGAACTGCCCTGCTTCAGGATGGATGCGATGATCTTGAATCGGTTGAGTTTGCTTTTCACCTGGCCGCTCTGAGGGCAGGATGAAGCTTCGAGCGAGGAGCCGGAGTCCACTGAGCTGCCGCTGGCCTTTGCTCCCTGTAGAGCAGGCTTCCCTGTCTTCATCATGCCCATCACTTCATAACGGAAACTGGAGATATCTTGTTTCAGCTCCTGGGAGAGTAAAGCAAAATGTGAGCCCCCCGGTAAACAAACAAATGCATTTCATTTAATTATTAGTCCCAGTTGTTGGTATCTGCTGAGCACTGCACAGTATTGATTCAAACTCTACTATGTGGATAAAGCATTTTTCATAAGATATTGATCATTTCCTTTTCTCACAAAGCATACAAGAACATTTTAATATGGGTTTTGATTTTTTAAGGAATTCCACATCTCGGAAGATCCAGTCATAACTGACACATCATTGACAATATGCCCTAACAAACCAAGACTCTGTGCTGCTAAATGATGGCTGATTTCTTTTTGTGTTTATGGAAAATATAATTTGATGATGCTGACTAAACACTAAATATCACAATTCAATCACTTCTAAATCTGCAGTAACTGATTTGTTTGGCCACTTGAGGGAAGCTGTGAACACAAGACAATAACATACGATCACTGAACTCCGACTGGGGAGGCTATAATTCTATGTATGTCATGGGATCTATTAGTACATAGACTAATTATTAGTGATTTATTCTTTGCTCTGTCGTAACTGTGCCTACCTTGAAGTTCTCTTCAGTCAGGCCTTCCTCTGTCTTGGCGTCTCTGATCATGGCAGCCACATAACGTTTCACCAAGTTTCTCAGCACCTCCTAAATTTGTGAAAAAAAGCTTTTGAACACAATAAAATCTTCTGATATTGAGTGAAAGTGTCACTTTACAATACATTGGAAAACTCAGTCAATCAGTCAGGAAAAAGATGGCAAATAAATGTGCACACAAGAAAAATACTTTTAAAGCTACATCTCTGGTGAAACATGCCACAATAAAAGCCTGCAGACATGGACAAATATGAAATCGTCTACAGAGAAGGGTGATGAACATCCCACTGAGTGTAATTGTTAGGCCTATTATATGAGACATCATAAAAGCATTCGATTGACGGGGGTGAAAAGGAAAATGTAAAAGCCAAAGAGCAGAATGTGTGAACTGTCGCACACACACACACACACACACACACACACACACACACACACACACAGAGGACAATAATCGATTTCAGCTTGCTTTTAGAGAGACGACATTTACCTGATACTGATGGTTTATCCTCAGGTTCTCGGCCGCTCGCCTCTGCACAGACATCAGACGTCAGAGAGGTTGAGTTACAGAAAGAGTGGGAGATGAGAGAAAGAGCACATGTAGCTTTCCTTCACAGTATCACAGATTTCTATTAAACTTCGCTGTCTGTGGCTCTCACTGCATGTGGCCTCTGAGTGTTGCATAACAAAACAGTTAAGACTCTAAAAGGCTCTAAAATGAGATTTGTATCATCTGAAAAAATGGATTTTACTCTTTAGGGGTGCAGCTAATCATTATTTTAAGCAGTTATATTTCCAGTTAATTGATTAATAATTGAGTTTAGAAAATGTCAGAAAATAGTGAAAAATGCTCATGGTGATGTCTTGAAATCCCTGTTTAATAGAAATGCTGTGTAAGACTTCTTCCCACCCAGCTGTTTCTGAGCTTCACTCCTCAAACAAACCAGACCCTCTTCTTTCTATCTCTTTGAAACTCACACTATAAACGTGTGTTTAAGTGATTGACACCCGACTCACTCCGATTGTTCCAAACGTTTCAGGCCGCTTGGACCTCGTCCTCTTGCACACTTGCTTCTTGATCCAGCACATGAGGTACCAGAACGATTTGGGGCTGGGGATGATGTTGAACGGGGCCGGCAGAGTGGCCCCTTCTTCAAAGTAACTCATCCACAGCTTTGTCCTGGCAAACTTCCACTCAATGTCTGCGTGATCCTGAAACCAAGATGAGGGCACATGATTTATCTGTTCCACATGCTCATATGGCTTTTTTGTCTGCAGTGTGTTTGATCAGCGCTCACAGCGATGTGCTGGTAGGAGTTGTTCATCATGGCTATGAGCATGTTGAGCAGCACCACCAGTGAGATGATGTTGTAGGTGCCGAACATGGTGGCGCCGACAAACTCAGTGAACTGATGGTCTGCATCCACGTTGGTCACATACAAGCTGATCAGACCAAAGATTGACCAGAAGAGAGACTGCAGGGTCTCGAATAACCTGCAATGGAAATAGATGTGTTACTCAGATAAATAGTATGTATTGATTTCCCATGAAATTCAGCATCAGTTTTTCTTAGCAACTAAAAACCTTTTGAGAGTTTTCACACATTTTGCAACCAGTAACAGACACTCAACTCTGTCTTTTTTTGTTCTTCAATTTCACAACATCACATCTCTACACTGCACATGCAAGCAAGTTTAGATTCACGAGAACTCACGTGGAGAATGCGTTATTCTGCTCCACACAGCGGATGCCTTTGCATTTGCCCTTCTCATCTGAAGCCTTGGTTTCATAGTAAAAGTACAGTTGGTTCAGCCCGTTAGCAAAGGCCAGTAGGACCTGGAGAAAGAGAGAAGAGAGTGTGCAAAGTGGATGCAATTACTACTAATTATTACAAGCCAACCTATGTTTCTTTCTCATATTTACTGTACCTTACTTTATGCTACTATATGCATGCTTATATTCCCACCAAACATTTGTGCATTTACCAGACAGTAGATGAAGAGGAACTTCAGGATGTCCAGCAGCATTCTCCCCAGAGAGATCTGCAGGGGCCCCAGATGAGAGTTGGCCGTGAACAGCGAGATGAGGCGCAGGGAACTGAAAATGTTCGCGATGGCAAACACTGCCTCAGCTACTAGTGTTGGGTGCCACATCTCCCACTGGTTCCTGGGTTTACTACCGCTGTACTGAACAGGACAAAGGATGACGGATGGATAAAGTGAGAACAGGAAAGTTGCACCACAGCAGTTAATTCTACTGTAATTCATAGATAGTTGGTTACCTTAGTGTAGGCTACAATCTTGAGGGAGATGGTGGCCAGATATAGAGAGTTCATGACAAAGTCCATCAGGTTCCACCAGTCGTGAACATAGTCTTGGAAACCACCATCCCACATTTGTTTGATCTCTGCCCAAATGAATCCTAGAAATAGAGAAATTGTCCCATCATCTATTCAATAAATATCCTTATGTGTACACATAAAATACTTGTTTCTGATTGGCTGGCAGGTGTTTGTTAAAATAGCGCAGTTATTTCAGGCATCCAGGTCAAATAAACGTCCTGTTCATTTTCTGCATAGACAATTTTAGGTGAGTGGGAGTTTGAACACTTCATGCTTGGATGGGTATGAAACTCCCCTGACTGAATCACCAGTACAAAAGATCAGAAATTGCATTAGAAAATATCTGGTTGTTATTTATTAACAATAAGAGAGTCTGCAGCAGGATAACATGCTCATAGAGACAACGCTAACAAACAAGCTGATATTCAGCAGGTTCAATGTTTAACATTGTCACCATCTCAGTTTAGCATGTTTGCAGACTCAAAATGCAAAGTACAGCTGAGGCTGATGGGAATGTCATTAGTTTTGCAGGTATTTGGTCATAAGCCAAATTAAGATTTTGACTTAATGGTTGCACTAAATGAGCAGTCTGTGGGATCAGACTGGATTCTCAAATTTCATCAGAATCCATTCAATAGTTGTAGAGAAATTTCACTCATAACCACAAATGTCTCATGGTGGCACTCGAGTAATCACTCAACAAAGTCATTAGGCAACATCACATGGGAAACATAAATGTCTGTACAACATTTTATGGCAATCTGTCCAGTTGTTGTTGATATATTTCAGTCTGGAGCAAAATGCAGGAGCTGTAGCCACATTGCTCGTGTTTACAGCACAGACTGTATAAAAGAAGTGGAAGTAGCCTCTAGGTTTGAAAAGTGAAGCCAGTGTGGAAGTGAATTAAACCTGGACTCTTTCTAATGATCAGCAGGGGGAGACTCCACTGGTTGCAAAAAGATTCCTGATTGTATGGAAGTCTATGAGAAAACGACCCTAATTCGCACTAGATTTATTACCTCAGTAATAATTTTCCTAATGAGTTCATGGTCTCAATCAGGAGTGCGTCAATGCAGAATGATGTTCATTTAATAAATCATGGTCCCATTTAGAGTAAAACAGACCTATGCTTAAGGGTTTGGCTACCTTGTAATTGAGTATACACCCCTCGTCCAAATATGCTCACTTCTGGCACCAAAAAAACCAAGATAGTGCTGGCCAAAATGTCAAAATCAAGGCTTCACACCAGTAATTCAAAAACCAAAGGCACAGTGGCTACGTCTGCTTCTTTTATACAGTCTATGGTTTATATCATAAGGAGAGAAGTCGACTATGACCCCCAAGCTGCAGATACATAAGAAACATCCAATCACTGAGCATGAAATTCTGCTGAATGCGTTGCCTTGCATTAGGGAATCTAAGCAATTGTAAACACTAGAATACATTCAGCACCTTAAATGAAATCAATAAAAACATTAACTGGTCGTAATTGGAGCCACCTACACGAACAAACTGATGAAAAAAACATGATGTTTCAGGAAGAAAGTTTGGTCAACTGATTCACACACAAACTTTAAAACACGAGTGTTGAGTCAAACATCTTCTCTTCTCTCTGTCTATGTTAAGTAGCCATAGTTTTATTTCCGTACATCAGGACACCCACTTACAACCATCCTCATCAGTCCTCTTCGCTTTTTACTCACCCACTACCCAGGGCAGGATCATCCACTCCACAGTGGTCGGCGCGGGCCCCTGCCTGTCCTGCTCGGTGGTGACGATGTGCTGGGAGGCGAGCAGCAGCAGGAACAGAAAGGTCAGGTAGGAGGCTGTGTGGCAGATGAACTTGATGAAGGGCTTGCGGATGAAGAGGCCGTAGCGACTCTTAGGAGCGATGAGGTAGCAGAGAGCAAACACGGGGTAGAGGAGGCCGATGAAGACGCAGGTGAAGAACTTCCCTGCCCACTGGCGGCGTCTCCAGCCGGGGAACTCGTCATACCACCGGGACGCCAAGAGCTGCTGGCAGTTTGGTTGAGCTACAAACTTAAAGAAATAAGAGAAGGAAGGGGAGAGTTATACTTTTCATCTGTTTGAACTACACTGATAAAAATGACTCAAGATCCTTCACTAATCCACGATAAAATTGCAGCGTGTAAGCCTGGTGGGAATCTTCATCCTGAGGCTATTTAGTGATTTTACGCAGAATATAATGCCTGAGTGACCACATGCCTGAATTAGCACCTGCAGCAAGTTCCAGTTTGGAGCATACAAACGTAGGAGTAGGATGTGCTGGTGGTGTCAGAAATTGAAGGGTAATCATGTGCACACATGGATATTTTAGAAGGAAATCAGGTAACCTTGACACAGCAAACAATAGAGATACAAAAAGGAGCCTTGTTGTCAGGTCAGTGAAAAGGAATATGTGTGTTGTTAGGAAACAAGACGGTCATGTTTTTAGACGACTGCATTGCATGTCTTGTTGATGTTCCGAAGATAATAACACAGCACTCCTTCCTGAGATGTCTGAAAATGATTGCAAGTTTGTCTGAAGAAGATAAGATTTGATGTCTCTCAGCTATGACGTAAAAACATTTGGAGCATAAATCAGCTTGTGGGGAACACGTCGTCCTCTTTTCTGTTCTTTGGCTTGTATTGCTGTGGGATCAATACCTTATGATCAATACCTTGAGGGCAAAAGAATAACAAAGGAATTTTTGACTAGGCTCCTATTGGTAACTGAGCACAGGTTTACCATCAGCAAGGCCAAAATATTGATGCATCAAGCTGCAGCTGTGCCGTGGGACTGCCTCAGCCAAATGGACTGAAGCATCAGGAGCATCTGGTGATAATCCAGAGGAGTCTGGGAAACATAAAATAAAAACCCTACAACTCATACTGTATTGTAAAAATCCATTGAACGGCACGGGCAGGCGTGCATGTGCAAACACACTCACACAGGCACAATGTGAAATATCACATTGAGCCTGTGTCAAAGTGTCGACCGGCACCGTTTGGTGCCAATTCACCAAGTCTGCAGCCTTGTTACCATGGGAACCAGAGATCCCTATCTGCATCGGGGGTCTCGAGGAGACTGGCTCATATTTCCATACTTCAACTACAGCATTGTCACAAACTTGAGAGGAAACGCAGAGAGGGAATATGGAAGGGGGTGAATATCACAGATGAGTGGAGAAGAAAAGAGAGAGAGAGCATTAAGATAATAGGGATGATCAATGACACAGCTTCGAATCTTTGTACAACCAACATATCAACATATTCTGACAATAGAAGAAAGAAGATGAGAGGAAAAGTGAAAAAGCCCCTCTCTTCTCATATGACTCCTTTGAGCATGAACCTTATTATAGATAAAATGGCTAACCTCATTAAGTTGCAAATTAAAAAGTCTGAAGCAGACCCATGGGTGCAGGCTAACTCTTGTAATGAAGTACTTTAGCCCAGAAAATAATAAAAAAGAGCAATTGTTTTAAATTCTGCAGCAGTAGAACGGCTCTATCTATTTAAAGAAAGCTTCGATCAGCTGCTTGGTCACAGGTATTTGGACGCGTGGAATAAATGGTCCATTCAGAAACTAAAGAGTTCATCTGCATCTTTCGCTGCTTGTCAGAACGTTATTCCTAATTAATGGCGGTAAACAAGAGGTACTTGAGCTGCCTGATTTCTCAGCATGATATATTAAACACCGACGGTGACGCTAATGAGGTCAGAAATTAAGCTAATTAACGTTATAATTAGGAAATGCATTCATGCCATTATTTGTCTTAGCACATGAGCTGTAATACAAATGTACTAATTTTCCAACACCTAATCAGATTATCTATTTTGTATGGGAATTCTTAATAATAATAAGATTAAGTGATCCTAATTAATTCATTTTTATTTAACTATTTTACTTAACAGAAGGACAGAGATTAGTTTAGAGGATAAAACATTTTCATCAAGCTGCATCTTTTAGATACAGTAGGTAAGAAAGAAAAAACGCTTTAAGGCAAAGCAATTATAAGACCTTCTCACACACTGGTCCCAATGGCAATAGATAATAATTTGCCTTTGTCATCTCCTTAATTTCTGCTGCTGTGGTATTTCAAATCCTCACCCTGACTCTCTATGACTTTCACTTCCATCCACACCTCTCTTCCCAGTCCTTTTTTCCTGGGGGACAAAGTCCAAACATGTCACACACCTCTGTTATTTCGCCTTCCCTTTGTCTGTCACAGTCCAACTAAGCTGCAGCCAAGTGTCGTATTTACCTTCGGTGGCTTGTTCACACAACTCAAACAGGATCCCTCCTGGTCTCATGTCCAGCTGGGAAAGTGTCTCTCTGCAACCTTCCCTGCCTCTCTCCGCTGTCAACTGTCCAAAAGTGCCAGGAAAGTGCTTCTCAGTGTGTGAGGGGACAAGTGAGACTTTCTAGTTCTGTGAAGACAAGTTCCCCTGCAGCTTCACCAACATAAAAGGTCTGCTGAGACTCTTCTCCTCCACTTTCACAGACTCACACCGACAAGCATGCAACTCACAGATGATTATGTTTTAGCTTCTTTTTGCTTTGGTAAGAGTTGAAATACAGGTGGATATGAAGTTGATAGCTTTTTAAAGACCACAAACTGAGGATTTAAAATATTTTTTCAAAGAAGAATAAGGCTCTCTCCTTAGAGATGACACTTTCTTCTTTTTCTTTTTTTTTCAAATATGCCAAGATCATCTACACAATCTGGACACTACGACATAGAAAGAGTTTTCATTTTTGAGTGAGTTTGCAAAGTGTAAATTCATTGAATTTTCCTCATCATATGTTACAAGTTAATCAACCTGTAAAGCTTACAAGCATGTTTAAACATCTTCATGATGTGAACATCCAGTCGACAAACAGGATTTTGTCCACTTTCAAAATGTATCCCAGACGATGTGTACAGTCACAGTACTATAAACTACAGTAACAATCAGATTACATAAAGCACTGCACAAGATCTAACCGGTCCTTTGAGTGTTTTCCAAACTGCATTGTTGGATAAATAAATATCCTTTTTCTGTCTCCTACTTACAGAAAACTATCATTTGAAGGCTGGACATCGCTCATCACATGAGAGTGAATTGTGAAGACCGCTGTCAGTTACAGTGAATTGCTGAAACAATTAATGCTGACGGTCCTTCATTACATAGCAAATATTCCTTTTAGTGCAATTTTATCTCCATTCAACGCCTGAAACACTAAATTGCAGTTTTTATGAGATATCACAAGGGGGCAACATCAAACTACAGCATGTAACATTTATAGGTTTCCCTTGGCGCCGGGGAATTTGAAATATTAAAGAGACAGTTGATTCCGCTCACACTGCGAATCTTCAGTGTGCTCACCTGTATTTTCGCAAGTGTATCAGTACAAATGAGAGTCATCCACAGTTGAAACCCTCGGGGAGGCAGAGGGGATAATCGCCACTTTAATGCATGTGTCTTACTGATCATATTTATCTGATTTGGCCTCCCGCTGCATCAAAGCGCAGACTGTTCTGTTAGCTCAGCTCTTTAGACGAGAAGCCTGTGGAGATTTCTCTTCAGACCGTTATAAATTGCCTCTCTAAACCTTGGGTGCACAGCGGCAGCAAAGCCGAAAAACACACACGGATGCAAGGAAAAACACCAAAACCCGTAAAAAGAGCAATTGTGAACACACACTACACACATAAGAGGGTTAAAAGGAGATCCGTCCTTCAGTTTGTTCAGTTAAGGGTCAAAAACATGATCCTCATGACTCACTGCAACACTCATCAACAGCCACTACTATAAAAAAATCACACATTCAGGCTGAATGCCATGGCAATTATAAGAGCTAGAGTGTTTGTCTACAAAATCGCTGAGATAGATTAGCGGTGATCGCAACACAGATAAAATGCCCTGAACATAGTAACCACTCTCTGCAGAAACAGTCAAATGAGCGTTTGCAGTCCGACTGAGTGTCCACTTAACCCCTGACGCCTCACAGGGGGCAAAACCCTGTCTGGTTTAAAGATCATCTGTCACAGGCTCAAAGCAATTACTATAAATACCTCTGTAGGTGTGTGTGTGTTTGTACAGTTGCTGAATATGTAATTGCTTAGGGCCACGTGAATGCTTTTTTTCGCTGGGAGACATAAAGCCAATCACCCAGTACAAAGGGCCCCTGCCTCGATGCATAGATCACGTCAAGCCTCAAGCATCTCTCTGACCCAGGAGGCCCTCGTGTCAATGGATAGATCGTGTCAGTGGATGGATTTGATTGGCACAGGTGCAAACGTCCAATCCATCATAATACTGCTAAAACAGGGTATGATGGGGGAAAAAAGTACGACATTATGGCGCCTCCAAAATCCGAGTATTACTTGCTCATGTTCTTCACTGCAGTTTTATCTCAGGGAACAAAAACAAGACTTTAATCTTTAATCGGTTGGTTTTTCAGTGCATGCATTCTCCTTTATGTATTCAATGTTTTATTCTCAGAACTGCTGCCTCCAATCTTTCTTAGGTGGAAATCTTGTTTGTCCTGCTGGAAATGAGGCTTCAGTGATGGACTGTCAGACTGCGCCGAACCAAGTCGAGCTAACCCGGTTAAAGAGAATGACGGTTTTTAGATCTGCAGATAAAATGAGAAGAAGAAGATTTTGTTGTAAGTCACTAAGGGACCTCTAGAAATGATGCTTGCAAACTGATTCATTACAGTGAACAAAGCTTGGACTCGAAGATAAATCAGTGGTTTGCTGTTCATAGTTTGGTTCCTTTAATCAAAGCCAAAATTGAATTGGTTGGATGTGTGAAAGTAGCTTCTTTTTTGTTTTATATCAATTGAACTTTCAAAGGTTGAACTCCACTTGAAATATTTGAAATTTGTAACATTCATTCATAACATCTGATAAAACTCATCTAAAAACCTTAAATAAATCTTAGGAAGCCTTTTGTCTCCTCAGCATACACCCAACATACCGGTCAGCTATTTATCTAAAAGTAACATGTAACTTTGTATGGCTTCACCTGTTGCCTTTGCCCTTCGCTGTTTACAAGCAGCCTGAATCAGTAAAAACCTAAAAATCCCATGTTGCTTATTGGTTCGTTGTACGTATGCCAAATTACCCAGGAGACGAGTGAAATTAAAAAAGCCTATAGATATCTGACACTGAGCCAACAGCATTGGAGCAAATCAAACTGTTTTTATTGTTTGTCACATTTGGCCAAATGTTTTTCATATATTACATTTGGGTATTGGGTATATTAGAGAGCCCAGGAAGTATAATTAAATGCCTCCAGTCATTGTGGTAGTTCCACTTAAAGGACACTGGAAAACTCATTTCTATGCTCTGGAAAATATTCTGTGTGCCATCAAGGCAACAGGTAAATCATCATATTGGAGCATTAACATGTTCATGTTGTTGGTGCATATATTTATTCACACCTCAAATCAACAGAATTAATTTTTCTATGCGTCGAATGAGCTCTTTAGATTTTGAATTATATGACTGCTGTTGAGTGTCAGCTGGGTTGTTTTGTTTTTCTGCCAACATGTCGTCAAGAGTTGTATCAGCCACATTTTTGGCTGGCGTGCCTTGAGGATGTTGCTGAGACCTCTGATTTAAGGTCTGAGGGTTTTGTATGTTGATGTCATGCAAGGATTATGGTCACTTTATGGATTGCAGAAATGTTCTTGCCACATTACAGTAGTACAATATCAAAGGGTTTTCATGTTGTCCTAAAAGAAATCATAGTTTTATATAGTTATATATACAGTTTTTCATTTTATTTCATAATTCTGTTGCAAAGTAAGAAGGGTTCCCAAAGGAAATCCTGCCCTGTTTGTCCAGAGCCAGGCCTGGATGTCGTCTTCCCTTCTCAGGAGACGGCAGCAGAAATCATTGTCATATTGGCAGTTCAGCAGTGAGTGAACCATTTCCTTTGCGAATTGTCAGTTGAGCCTATGGTCAATATCTTTAATGCTGTGTACTTCACACATTTTATATTTCCTTTCTCTGAATCAATGAACAGTTTACTAAAGCGTGTCTGAAAAATCCCACAAAATGCTGCACCTTATGGCTCAGCGCTGGCACAGTATCTGCTGTTACTGTTAATGGAATATTTACTTGTGTGGCTGAGTTTATAGAAAATCCTGTTTCACACAGCCACTTTTGGAAGACTACTATATTCCCTCTCCACGTGCTGTAAAGGTAAAACCAGCAGCTATATAACTACATCAATACATATTCTGCAAAAAATAAGTACATCAAATCATCTCTGTCTACAATTGAGACCAAAACAAGTGGAGGTAAGATCAATGTTTCCAATAGGAATCAACTTTTTCAAGTTTTTTTTTTTTTTACGAGGGTTTTGAAACTGCTTCAACAGAATAAAAAAAATGTAACTCGATTTTAGAAAATGCTTGAAACTAATTTAGAAACAGAAATACAGCAGGTTAAAGTGCTTTTGCTGCAAAAGAAAGATTTACATTTGTTATAGGAAAACAATACTCTACAGATGCAATTACAGAAAGAAATTACTTTATAAGAAGGAGACTTTTGCATGCAATATATGCACAACAGCACTCTGTAACACACACACACACACACACACACACACACACACACACACACACACACACACCGCCACAGAATGAGCATTTGCAGCAGAATAACGTTACCTCTAAATGACTGCTAACAACTCTATGTAGCTGGGACATTCATCATCTGAAAAGGGCAGCTGGGTGGATTGTTACCCCCATCATGAGACATGTTATTGATAGGATGCAGGAGAAGGGCACGTTGGGACATCTCCTGGATAATTAAAACACTCCTGGGGAGGGGGGATGCGTGGAGGAACAGTTGTGACAGAAGCAACAGGAGGGGGTGTTTGTTGGCTGTGTGTGTGTGTGTGATGACAGATTTACTGCCAACAACAGAGAGGTATAGGGGAAGCTGACAGGGGACTGTCCATCATCATGTCTACCTGTGCACCTGCACTAGTCCCAATTGTCCTTTTGTGACTCAACATGCCCATCTGCTAACCTGCGTCTCCATGCGCAACAACTGGATGGATGATTTATGAAACGGCGGCTTCATAAATCGAGACGCCTCCAAAAGTGCATCTGCCGTGACAGCCCAGGCAGAGCTCCCAGCAAAAGACAGCTGAATAAATTTTAAGTTGCTCCCGGGAGTAATGCGTCTGCTTCCTCATCATTTTGCTTCACCTTTATATTCAGCGGAACAATTCTGCAGTGCAATATCTATTTAACCCCTTTCTTGTCGCCTGGGGAAGCCTTCAGCCATCCCATAACTTAGAAACGCTATCAAATCCAGGCCTCCCAGTAAAACATAACTCATGCATCAATTATATGATTTTCTAGCATTTTCTATTCACCCACAGCACTCGGATTTTAACATGGGTACATATCCGGTAAAAGCACATATGCAGAGTGGGTATGGAGGTGAATTATCCAATCTTCATTATCCTTTGGGGCGAAAAAATGCAACACATATTGAGACTAGCTCTCTATTAGCCATACTAAGAAATGAAGGCTCATATAGCAGCAGAAAACATTTGTACTCTATAGGAATTAAAATGATTATAATGCACCTTTTAATTAGCTTTTCCACATTAATTGTTCCTGGGTCTACCCACTGAGGAAAGTTCATCACAGACTAGAAACAAAAGCATGAAATCAGTGGACTGTAAAGGGAACATTGCTGTGGTGTTATCAGGTTTGGACCATTTCCCTCATACTTATTCATATAAAATGCAATTTAGGTCGTAGAAATTGCTGAATAACATGACCCAGTTTACTCACAAGTTCCAGGATAATGAAACAGGACTGGGAAAGTAATCAGCACTTCATAACCACCTGCTTTCCAGAGCATTAAAAACAGATTTACTGCACATGTTCTGCATTAAATATATGCTTCACAGGATGCACTGCATGTAGAAATTCCTGCAACTGGTTGAAATAGCAAATCTCCTAAACCTACATCTACAGTTGATATCAAGTATTACTTGGAGCTGCAACGCTTTGGTAATGGAATTCAAGCTTTGCCTATCTATCATCTGTGTGAGCTGCCAAAGTGAAAACAGATAAAATCCTATCCAAACCAGTGTCTGGCACCATCAAAAAAGAACCTGATGCTAATCTAACATCATTACACCAGCTCACATTGCCTGGCAGTGACACCTGTGGGAAGACATTGGCTTGGTGCAGCAAAAAACCTCCAGGCTTGGCAGTCGTCCCCAGGCAACATACAGTGAATGTTGCCTGGGGCCATGTGGCACTGAAATCTAAGAACAGTACAGCAGATAAAGGAGCGAACAATACTGGACAGAAAGAAAAAAAAAATACCTTGAAGAGAATGAAGGAAATGCCCAAAAAAACAAGCTGTGATTTCTTCTATATGACAGAATTCAAAAAGCTGAAAGTGTGATATTGCAGTCGTATTTGACTTGCACAGCTCCACTTAAGTGCAAGAGGGGACAAGTGCACTTGAGATAGTGTGCGTGTGTGTGTTTGTGTGTGTGAGATCATTTTGTTGATAGTCAACAGGATGATATTTCCTTCCTTCCCATCACTGCAGCCTCCAAAATACAAAACCAAGAAGCAGAGGTTTCTGTGTCCTTGCTTTGTCCTTCAAAGACTACTGCATTCTCAATTTTTAAATCCAGGTGGAGCGGAGTCGCTTCAGTGGATGGAGGCTGGGTGGTAGGTGCTGAGGCTAAAGGGCAGGAGGCACGCTGGTGGAGCAGGTTGTGAGGCACACAGGAGACACCGGAAATGGAGGCAATGGAAATGGAAACACTGAAAACACTAGGAGACGGAGCAATCAGGCAGCTTACCGGGGAACACTAGAGACAAGTAGAAACAAGGGGAAGCAGGAAAACACTGGAAAACATGAAGCACTAGAGAGTAAGTAAGGAAAGGACGCGTGGAAAGGGACGATCTGGCAGCTTGCAGGAGAAATGACAAGTCTTTTAAAGCTGCCAGTGACGAGGTGACATGAGATATAGCTGTGAGATACAGAGGCCCCCAGCCAATGAAGCGAAGCCTGAACCAAAAGTGCCAGAAGAGACAGAAAAACACAAAACCACTAACACTGTAGGAAAAAGGCTGAACCAAAAAAACTGGAGAACGAACACAAATAAACCAAGACATCCAAACCACGACAATTATGCACCAATATTACGTCTCATGCTTACCTCTTTTTGGTGGTACTTGATAGCTAGTTTGAGTCTTGCCAGGTCGTTGTTGCCCTCCTCCTCCAATAAGTTGATGTCGTCTCTGTAGTTGAGGATCATCTCCAGCTCTCTGGAGCTTCTCGTCTGGTCCAGGAGGTCCTTGGCAAACTGTTTGCACTGCTGAGACAGCTCCTCGTACTCCGATTTGAATTCGTTCTCCACCTTCAAAAAAGCGCGGGCAGAATACAGACATGGCTGCACATCAAGAGTCCTGCAAACCTGGCAGCTGAGATGTAAGTCAATATATTAGGGAAAATCTCAGGTATGTCTACAAAGTGGTGTTTCTAGATTGAACACTGCCCGCTGGGTGTTTTCTGGCATGAAGCTGTTTCAAATCTGTTTACAGACATTTATCGTACATTCAGAGGTTGTTTCATCTAACCATATGTTTAAAATATACGTAGACTGCATTAAAATAGTCTCAGGTGACACCTAAAGCACAGAAACTCATGCAGCAAGATCTAGTGAGCATCTATCATCAAATATGACTCAATGAAAGCATCAGCACCTGTCTTTTTTATTTGCTATTTAGCTCTACTAAACAATTTAAATAATGAACTTTGGAAATGTTATAGCAGCCAGGGATCCAATTTTTGTCATTATGTCTGTGAATTTTCATAACTGACCGATGTTTATTTTTCATTCTTTATCAAATGACATTTACCGAGACAAATTGATATTTGGCTAATAAATGGACAGGTCATTGAATGTCACATGATGCTATCATAAAAAAAAGGGCACACAGAGGTTAATTAATGCAGTTCAGTTAATAATTCAGTTAAAAAATCAGATCCAGTGTCTCAGCTCCAGTATCAGCTCCTCACCTTGCTGAGCTCCTGCAGCTCCCAGCTGAGCCTGAACGCGGTGAGGAAAGGGTCCTCGCTGGAGAGAGCAATTAGAGAGGGACTCGACAGCGCTTTGTAGATGTTGAGGCGCGAGCGCGAGTGCCGCAGACTGTCCACGTCAGAACTAGACACACACTCCACACAGTTACAGCGCACCTGCAACATCAAACAGCCCGTGGACGCATTTTAATGAGGCTCCTCTGCGTTTAGTGACAGATCGTGTTTTCAGTCTACTGTAGCAATGCAAGCACTGTATCCATCAGGTCAACTAAATGCTATAATGCCTACGTTTGTCATTATATGTTATGTTATATGGAGTTTGTCACCTTATAAATGATGTGCATATTTACACATTATACTGAGGATTGGTTTGTTTCTCAACTGATCATAATCTAAAACACACATATGTAAACATTACTGCAAACCTTCAGCAGCATCAGAAAACATTTCTAACTTAGATTTAGGTGTTTTCTATTATTTGATTATATCTTAAAAATAAGATCTGTGTGTCTTCTGGATCAACTGAATTGATACTTGACACTTTCATTAACCCACTGGATAATGTCACTTTAGTCAGGCTGTACATAAGACTTGTGTTTGTTCCCTGCACAGGTGTTATAGGATAGGATAAATGGGGTTTCACGCTGATAATGAAAATAATGCAAATAGCATTGATACCACACACACGTATAATTGACCCACCTCATGTGGCTGTGGCATGGACACGCCTTTCTGCACCAGGAGCTTGATAATTTCATAGTTGTTGGTGTGTGCAGCGAGGATGATGGGAGTGATGTCAGGGGTGAAGTCAGAGAACTGCTTGTCCAATAAGATAGGAGGAACCTTTCAAGGGAGAGGAGAGAAGAAAGGCTTTAATCATACATATATTGAATGAAGCTCACTAAGCAGCACACTTGGCCTTGGTCTTATCTGTCAGTGTCAGTTTTGAGACCTCGGGGTCTTTTTTTTCCACCTGTCAGGTTTAACTGACACACTCAGTGCACAGTGGAAGTAACTGGTTCGGTTAAACACAGAGAAAGATCTGCTGTTCAATACAGTTCAAAGGTCTTTACAGGGACGTTCAATGGAATAAGCAGGATCGGAAAAAAAAATCATCAGAGCTTTTGGCAAATGATGCCTTCGGTCAAAGTCGCAGACAAAATGCCGACCGTATTAAGACTGCTGTAAAGGGTATAGGCCAGAGTGTAGTCAAAAACATCAGTATTTCATACATTTCAGAGGGAATCATTATGCTCAGAAAGAAACTCATTCCACCTATCCCTCTTATCACCCACTCCAGCTAAGCCCCTTAGCTATTCCCATGTCATTCAGCAGGAATACACGGCTGCGGGCTGCAGAGGAGTAAGCTGGCCCTTTTCACTCCTTTTAATTCAAGGCTTTTTATCTGATTCTGTGGTGAGGGAGAAAGGAAGGGAGAGAGAGAAGCTAGTCAGGGAACGGTTGGAGGATAAACATGCGATAGGTGAGGACCTATTCAGTAACTTGATGCAGACAGAAGACAGATGGGAATAAGGGGGTGTAGTTCTGGCGGGAGAGTTTTACGAAGAATAATGTTACACACATGAGAGATGAGTTGCTTTAAATAGCAGCCGCTCTATATTGTAACTACACAACCAGGGAGGATGAGAAAAAAGCATTTGAAGTTTGAAGATACTTAACTGACTTAATTTACACCCCAAGTGTCTTCAAACCAGATCTTCCAGTCATCTTGTCCATTTGAACAAGCAAACTAGTGTAATAAACCAGATGTTTTTTTTCTCCTGGTATATCAAATCACACACTACACTAACTCACATCCATATTAAAATCATCATACTTCCTAATGAACACCTACTAAGACTTGGTTTGGTTGGCACATTTGACTTAATCATTGTATGTGGAGGGACAGACAGACAAGGCTACTGACAAAACTGACAATATGCTGATATTGATCTCTCGACGAGACGAGGCGACCACATGTTCTCATCTGATAGTACAAATAATCCCTTATCTTCTTAATGGCAGCTTTTTACATGAGAAGACATAAGCGACAGCAAAACAAAGTGACACGCCGACAAATGAGTTGATAAGAGACACATGAGAAATATTCAACTTATGAGCTTTTATGCGAGTTTTTGAACTGTTTTCAACTCAACTTTAATACAAAAGAAAGTGGTTGTGACTTCTTTTTAATGTTTTTATAGGGAAATATTCCACACAAAAGTGATATAAAAACTGATCACTTTGCTTTAGATGTGACTGCAGAGGTCACGCTTAAGACAAGAACTGAGACAGCAGGTTGTTTTATAAATCTTTCACTTTAGAGTAGTCTATTATGAGTAGAAACAGAAATAGTATCCGTGAATATCAGTGTGTGTCAGCCTCTGAGGAAAAAAATATGAAGAATTGTTATTCAGGGGATTGGTTCATTTTTTTTCTTAAACGTTTCATCATCCCTATTTTATCATGTGGACACTAATTACTCATGAAGTTTACTTATGGTGCGGACACAATGCAGCAGCAACTCCAAAGAGCGGCACAGTGCCATGTCTGAGAGTTGTCATGTTTCGCAGAGGAGGGTGATCTAATAAGCTATATACTCTGTTCTCCATGTGGGAGGAGGAGGGACATCAAATAATCTACATCAAACAGCCTGGCCTGTGCCCAAGCATGGAGCGGGAGGAGTGCAGGCTGGTAGATGTGAAGCTATGATAATAGTGGAGAAAAGAAATGAGATTATAGCCCACTTTGTCCGTGCATATGTGTTACAAATATTAGGCTTCCTCCATCAGCATATTGATTAAAAATACAACATTTGTTTTCACCTCCTATTTGAGCCTCCTCACTGTTTGTCACCTGTCGTCCTACATCACCACAAACACTGTTATGCTAAAGCTGATTTACAATGGGACACTGAGCAGTTTTGATTTTGAATGACACTGCAAAAATGCGTTCAAGTCTTTGTGGATTCAGTCAAGCACGATTATATTTAATTTACATTGTGCTGTATGTAAAAAGAAGAGGGATTTCCTTACGTAACTATCTTCATGTTGCAGGTTGCACAAAAACCCAGAAAACAATGAGCACAACGTCCTTTTTATTCAGAAAAGCTTGATGTTCCAGCATTTGTGCCTCGGACAGATGCATATCTGTACTAAGAGGATAACACATGAAGCTTTTTAAAACGCTGATATCCAATGCGCTCCTCGGCAGAAAACAAATAAGCCGCAACACTCGTGAGATTATTGCAAACACATCACTCAGACAGGTGAAACAGAAAGACAAATACACACAATTCCAGCAAAGCATAAAATGAATCTCCTCATTAATAAATCTCAGAGAAGACACTGGCAACAAATAGGATGCTCTTTTCCCGGACAGCCTTTTAATGTAATCAATGAGCCTTTCTCGGGTGAATTCAGTAGCATTAGAGTGATCTATTTTCACAACCTACTCATGCAATGGGCGGAGGCACTATCTTATGAATGCATTAAGATAAAGAGGAAGTGTGGAAGCTGATGGATGTCACAGCAGAGGGGTTCGCACTGGAAATTTTTGCCCTTCGTATATCAGTCCCCGCCTCATCCCATTAACAAACAACCCTGAGCTATCTCTTGTGCTTGTGCTCTCTTTTGTTCCCGAATATATTCTTCCTTTTCCTTTCATTTTTTCCCACAATTTCACTTTATTTTATCAAAGCCAAACAAAGAGCATCAAACAGGACGCAACAGGAAGAGCAATAACATCTCCCTCTGGTTGATCGATGGAGCCAAAAACATCTGCTCCTTTGTGGTTTATGTTGCATTACTGCTGATAGTGAGAAGAGAGGAAGACGGCACGTGAAGCATGTATGAGTGTGTGTGCGCGTGTGTGCAGTGCATGTGTGGCAGGAACAAGTAAAAGAAAACCCTCCTTGAGTGGAGAGCAATCAGTGCAAAGGGGGCACCCATCTAAAATTAATTTGTCTGTATTTGTTGTTGATTACAGTCATTACATCTCCGAACAGGCAGTTCTCATCTAGAAGACGAGATTTGTTTAAGAACAGCAGTTCGCAAACTAATCTGAATCCTTACAAAATTAAAAAAACCCCACTCATATCATAGTTTCTCTCAGTGAGTGTACTCATTAAATCTCTTTCTATGAGACCTGTTCCTTTTCCAGAAGACAGAAAAAGGCTCATGAAGACAGCTTTTTGAAGTGTCAGCTTTTGTTGTTGCCAACAATACTGGGTCAATTATTTTTGATGGTATAAAAAGCTCCAGGCAACAGCATAGAATTAATAAGCTACACAGTGAGTACTGGTATTTTATGAGTTGACTCTCTCCTCTTGTAGTTTAGCACGAAGGCCACTGTGCCAATGGCCTCATTGATCAGATCTCCGAGATTTAAACCAAAGCTGGAAGTTTTTGTTGTTCATTTGCATTTTAGAAACAGTTTGTGTTGTGTGCATTAATGCATTTGCACAAGGTCACATTCGGCTGGATAAAAGATGGTTAAAAAATGGAATGCATTTCATTTGGAGAGGAAGTAAATGTCAACAGTCCCAGTTTCTCTCCTGGTGTTTTCCCCCCCAAGTCTTGTCAGCAGCTCACTGTCAGTGCTGTGCCACACTCCGACCTCATGAATAAAGCCGTCTTAATTTGAACCCCCTTCCATTCCCATCAGTCCCCTCCTCACCTGCATGCCGCCACTAGGCTTCTTGTGATTTAGCAGCAGCTCCACGGCTCCCACCACTTCCTTGCGGATCGCGTGCAGGAGGGCATCGCCGACGTAGACGTTGAAGCTCAGCAAGAGTTCGATGATTTCCAGGTTCTCGTTCTCGATGCCGATGAGCAGAGCCGTGCGGCCGAGAGGGTCGATGCAGTTGATGTTGATCTTGAAGTAGATCTCTGCCTCCTGACAAAATAAGGTTGTGATTGAAAGTCAGGGTTTGTTTCGGGATCTGGGACTTAAATGGCTTAAAAGAATGATTGATGGAAGGGAAAATACTCATTGAAATGGAAAACAAGCAGATTTTTGAAAGGATATGTGAACTCCTCACTCCTTTCAGATCTGACAACTCAAGGGCTGCAGAGTTTTGTTGTGAGGCTTTGTTTGCAGCACTGATGACCACGCTCTGCTAACCTGGGGGGACTCCAACAATTTTGCACATCAAAGTCTGTTTGCAGGTCTAAAGAAGTACTACTGCACATGCAAAGAAAAAAGTAGTTTAAAGCCTTTTGTGCGAAGTCTGATAAATTGTCTCAAATGATGTCACTTGAGTCAGTGTCAAGTTGAAGACTGCAACTTTGAAAGCTACTTGTGTAACCAGACGTCTGTAGGCTGCTCCTCATCTCTGCTTGAGTCTAGTAGCTCGAGGCTACGTTAGTGACTACAAGAATAACACACCCGAATCTCTGACCAAACTGTCAGTGCTTGAGTTGCATTGTGGGTAATTTAAGCACTAGGCTTTGACAAAGAAGATTGTGTGAAATAAAAAAAAATGATATCTCTGGTCTTGCTGCATCAATGTGAATCATTTTTTGTAAACTGTCAACTGGCATGATGAGTTAAATTGAGTAAATTGTTAGTACTAGTACAAGACTAAAGGTCAAAAAGGGAGTCGTGAAAATTTGAGCAGCATAATGAGCCTTTTAATTTGAAATTTGCTCTCCAGAAAATTGTCTTCATCGCTGTTTTTTTTCCCCCCTTACCTCATTACTTGCATTGTGTTGCACTGCAATGTGACAAGCCCTGTTTTTGTTTTGTTTTGTTCACATTATTTTGGACATCCCCGCTACTGTGAGACTACAGCTGTTCTCTAGCAATGTTGTGTGTCTACTAAAGGTCTGACACTTGTCGAGGTACATAAAGGCCCCAGATGTTCCTGGAAATGAGTGGAGGATAATCACAGCTGCACATGTTACCCATAAATCTTCTCATCTTTTCTAAATCAATCCAATTAGATTAAGGCTTCAAAAAGCCATCCATTCATCCATAATTTAGACTTCCAATCATGTATGCGTTCATCCATGTACCAATCACATTAACAATCCTGCCATGCATTTATACACACACACACCTCCAGAGCCTGTTTGACGCTGGCGTAGTCCCCCTTCTCCACAGCTCCGAGGTAGGCTTTCTCCAAAGGCGACAGCTCCGACTCGGCCCGCACAATCCTCAGCGGGATGCGGTCCCTGTACGAGGAGCTGTCAGTCCGCCGGTAGTATAGTTGTGACATCTCCCCGGGCTTCAACTCACCAGCACTCTGCTAACACTGCTACAGCTGCTGCCAGGCCGGGGGTGTTCACACTGGAAGGGACGGAAACAAAGGTGTTATAGGAAGGAGACACTTGTTGTTCACGAGTAAGAAAAGATGAGAAAAAGATGACGGGGAGACGGGGACAGAGGTGAGAGGATTATTCAGAAACAGAGATGAGGCGGGTAGTTAATCCCTGACTGGTCATAACATGACCTACCCGAGCGTCACCTGATGTTAAGTCTTTAGGTTTCGAAGAATGCCTGCAACTGGAGTGAAAAAGTCTGGAGTTTAAAGGACTTAAACAGATTTTCAAACTTTATAAATTGAAGTCTGAAACTTTCTGCGGATAACGGCAATTGACACATTTATGTCAATGGATTTTTTGGAGCAAGAGGTGTCTTTTGCTTTGAGTGCAGTGCTTTTGATCTCCAAGTGCTTCACATTTTGCAGATTTGCTTAAGCACAAAAAGATAAAAAAAAAAATTGTTCAACTCTGAGCACAGAAGCGTCTCATGCCACTGGGATGTTTTCTTTGTCCTATCAGGTAAATCTGAACTAAAAAGAAAAACAGAGGAAATCAGGGGGTTGCTTCTGCTCGACCTGCTTCACCCAGAGACATCAGGCATCAGGCTTGAAGTGTAGCAGCCGAAATGGATTGTAAGATGTTTAATTCCTGAGTTACCAATTAGTTAATGTCTTTAGCCACGCTTGCTAAATGATGGACAGCAGCTGATGTAGCGGCTGCCTGGTGACAGCAAAATGTCGCTCCCAGCACTTTTGCCCGTGTGCAGCTTCACAGAAACGAGCCTTCACACTGACACAGGGTGAGTGTCGAGATCTCTAGTTCCTCTCTAATCTGGCAGGTGAGAGCTACATATACAATGTAATAATAAAAATACTGAACATGAATAAAAGATGAGGAAATGCTGCACAATAACATAAAACTAACTGTTTCTGTTCATCCTAAAAATGAGGTAACCCTTTTTTTGGTCTCCTCAGACTTATGCAACCATTATAATGTCCTCATTCTAAAATCAGCATCGGCGTTACCAGTAAGTCGACTCTCACCATAATACAGACGCACAAAAAGTGAATATAAACACAAGGGCTGTTTTTCTTCAAAGGATTTAAAATCACAGGGGACTGAGAGGACGAGAAAACAGGGGGTGCAGGAGGTGAAGAATAAAACAGGTGAGTGAAAAGCCTAAACAAGATAAAGAGGTTATATGTTACTAAATATAAAAAAAGAAAGTTTAAGCAGCTCGTGCTTAATCACCCGCACCCCCACCCCGGCACAACTCATTACTGCTCTATGTGTCTCTGTTCAATGAATAATGAGTGGATTAACAGACTCACAGAAGACCAATTAGTTTATAGGAACAAGGACAGGAACAGCAATTTCTTTATAAATATGTGTAAAACTAGAACCTGAACCCCCTGTAAAACCACAACATCTTCAGTTTTTGTGCAGACAAAACAAGCAGGTTATAATGTGCTCATTAGTGAGATTTCCAGGTTCTGGTAGGTGGGTTTTGTCGCCTTTGTAGGGAACCAGGCTGGATGTTTGCCCCTGTTTCTAATCTTTGTGCTAACATCACTGTACCAGCTGCTTCAACTTGTGCAGACATGAGAGATATCCCTGAGTCGTCTCCTCTAACTCTCAGCAAGGAAGCCAAAAATGCTCCTCTAATTGAGTTAAGATGCCACTTTTCAAGTTGGTACTCTTTCATCTTCATCTGCAGGTGACAAGCAATAATGTAATCGCTCAGGTTTTGAACCAGCAACCCCAGTGTTCCCACAGTGTGATGTGCTGCAGGGGCAGGAATTTAAGATCTGTAAATTGCGAGTTAATAACACCAAAGTGGAGGATATTAAAAGAACAGCATGTAATTGACTGTCGGCTGGTGTTTCTAAGCAACATTTTTTGCACATTATGTCACCTGTCATCTTCTCTTAGAGCCAAGGTGCCACTTTACTGAAAATATGCTCTCAGTGCCCTGCAATTTCCCTGCACGAAAGAAAGGAATTTGAAAAAAATCATCATAAAAAGAGAGATTTGCTCCAACGAGAAATGTTCCTCCTGAAGAGATCTTTTAGTAGCATGGCTTTCACACCTCATTTGAAATCCCGGGCATTAGTTTGATATTGCTATGGTCCTTTGTGGAACAATTTCATTTTGGAGCAAAAATACCTCTGGACTGGCCACATGGGAAACCTGCAGTCACCACCGCTGAATGACTTCAATCTGGAGACGGTGGAGTAAAAATCATGCACTATGCAGAGAAAGTGCACACACTGCAGCAGGGAAGAGTCAGGAAAAGTAGATCCTGGTGTCGATAAAGAAGTTGATTTTTGAACTTATAAATATAAATTATTAATATAAAATGCAGCTCAATTAAAAAAGACACATTTGTATGTTTTTCCATAATTATTTATGGTCTCAGTAGTGACTTTAATGTGTAAAGTATGTATGAAGCATGTGCTATATCAGCTCACCTCAGCCAGGTATATGTTTGTCTCCACACTCTAAGCCTATAATGCTGTTATGTCACTCTACAGTAATTAGGCTGTTTCCAATTAAAAGAAGCACAGAGGGTTGATTGTTGATTGTGAAAGTGAAGGAGGAATTGGAAATACAACATCTATAAGGTGAGGCTACCCACCCAGCACAAGCACCAGCACAAGAGGATTTGTGGATGGGTCTGCTGATATCTGTGTGTGCTATTACTGAAACGCACTCAGGCTTCTGTGCAGAGGGCTCTTTCTTCTAGTAATCACACTTTTCCTGCGATCAATAGTTAGAAATATACAATCTGAGCTGTTTTTATCACACATAGGCTGCAGCACCATTAAAGTGCATTGGCATGGAACATGTCTTTTATTGTGAAAGTTGCATCGATCAGACAGCACTGCACAGATGAGCTCTCCAGCCCATTCACAGAGGCCTGTCCTGTCACAACAGTCATAAAATCTGTCAGCATTCACTCATTAACAACAACAACTGCATGTGCCAGAGCAGAATGGCGCCTGCACAGACTCACAGGTGAGGTTTGGACATTTTTATTTCTGTTTGTGTGCCAGAAAAGGTTGCAGGGATTACAGGGAACAGCGTGCATATAAATAAAAAATGGTTGTGACAATGAACAGGGGACTCTCACATCTGTTATCTTTGCAGTCAAAAATGTGCATTTTAAAGTCCATTGGAGCAGATAACTCACCTGTGGGATGTTGTGCATTGGAAGTTGGCTCATGGAGATCAATGTTCCTCCTGTGGAAAATATCCAGAGAGCGCATGAGGGCCGATAAAAACCGATGCGTAAAAGCTTGAATTCAGCTTCAACTTCTTGAATTCAGCATCCCTGCAAATGTGGAGCCTGCAGTGTGGATGTGCGTGGAAACCCTGCCGGTGGATGTGTTGCTTCCTTGTGATACCAGTTCGTCTTTGCACATCCAGATTGAGTCCGTTTTGATCACGACTTCCATTTGGTCTTATTTTTTGGGGGGGGGAGAAACGCAGACAGGCGCGCACCGCAGTCACCAAATCCTGGAGAGCAAAACAAGTTCCCTCGGTGGATCACACCTGCGTCCAGCTTCCCTCAAACTCTATTTTCACCCTCGCTCATTCCCACTCGACTTGTCCACCTGTTGGGGCTGACTGAGCCGAAGGAAGCGGCTCCAGGGCTGAAGGCGGAGCGGCCAGATGCCTGCGGAGCGCCGCTGCAGACTGACTGGTCGTGCGCACTTGGAGACGCATTGAACACTGTGGCACTGCAAGAGAGGAGGAAGAAAAAAAAAAAAAAAAAACAACCATCATCTAAACAAGCAACTCAGCCAGACATGCAGCCTCTGCTCACACACACACATGAAGATCACACTCAACAACATTTCACATTCAGATCTACTTGAGCTTCCAAGATTGAGAAACATGTGGTGCAGATTATTTCTGATTTGCATTGAAATTATTTCAACATGATCATGTGCCTTGATTAAATTGAAGGTGTTCAAAACCAATAGTAACACACATGTCTGCATGCAACTCATACTGTATGTTAAAGCAACATATTTTACTTTTATTTAAGGATCATCCAATTAAAAAAAAAAACAACACAAGACAGGAATACAGTAAAGAAATATATACTATGGAATATTCATAAGGCTTCTAATATCTGCACTGTCACCTATTTTTGTAATAGAAATAAATGTAATCTGTAATACTGTAGTTGAAAACACAGTAATTGTAGTACTGGTTATGGAAATACAGAAATGAAAATACAGTAAAAACACTGTGATTGAAGTTCAGTAATTGTAGGACTGGAAATGAAAATACAGTAATGATACCACTGAGATGAAAATACATTAATAACAGTAATAATAGTGTAACCACTTTGACAGTAACTTACTGTCATCTAGCTGCCTGTGTTAAATTACTGCGAAATTTACAGCAACTGTTTTTCAGAGATTTGAAACATGTAAGATTCTTTTCTATTTGGACAAAGGAGGCTGTATGCATTTATCACCCTGCACATTAATATGGATGGCACCTCCCCTTCAGTCTGACTTATGCATCAGTGGGCTGGACACACTGCTCTTGGTGTTGGAGTCAAGTTAAATCACTAATTTCTACCAACAGTTTGTCAGCTCAGTGATCAGAGTTCAAACACAGATGCCAGCTCTCTCTCTCTCTCTCTCTCTCTCTCTCTCTCTCTCTGCTTGATTTATCGGCCTGTTTATGTTGTAAATTCTTCCTAATAGTGTGTAATGCTGTTGATTGTCCTCTGACATGTTCATAGGCTCCAGGCCAAACTCATTTTTTGTGTCTGTCTGCCTGTGTATGTTTATGTGTGAGCTGATGTTGGCAGGGCTTCAGCTGCAGGTCCAGTCTCAGTGAAATGTCGCCGGGGACATGTTTGTGTATATGGAGAGCCTTTGATTAGTCAGTGCTTGTTTCTCTCAGGATGGAGATACTGGGACTTTTGTTTGTGTAGATTAGACAGAATATGGATTTGTGGGTTTGTAGTACGCATCATCCATCATGTTCACTTTCAAAAGCACATAATCGAAAGAATCATTCACTTCAGCTTTGTTGCCTTCTTATGTACTGTAAGTAATGCATATGGTCATTTTTTGGATGATACATGCAAAAACTTTAAACACATACCTTTTTAGTCATTATAGAAAAAGACATGAAAGAACCTCTCCTTCAGTCCTTGTACTTTTGGCTGCCTCTTAAGTAATTTCTTAATTAAAAATAATTTACAGCTTCGTGTCCCTGGTGCTGCTAATTTCTTTGATGTACTCTACAGAGTCAAATTAAACGGCTGCACCCGTGGGATAACAGGGTTCCCTGAAACTGGGCCTGAATCCCACATGGAGACTTCTCTTGGGTACTCTCTGAATCAGCCGGTTATGTTTACACATAGGAAGGAATTTGACTCCAGTCTTACTATCAACTATTAAATATATTATTTGAAGGTACTGTGAATGTGTTGGTGTTACAGGGATTGTTTTCTGACATGACAACATATCATTATATCAAACTAGTTAATCTTATCAAATTCAAATCATGTAGGAACACACACAATCACAAACGTGTAACTCAGCGATGAAATGATCATGACAGGAAGGTGGGGAATTGAATTTGATTGAAATGAACGTGACATATTAGTCTGTAATCAAAGTCGTAATAATCAATAGTCAATTAATGTAAGCTGCTTTATCAATAACTCACTGCTGGTTCTTTTCTCCGCCTTTGAGTAAGTTTTCAAACAAATGCCAAAGTAGATTGAGGAGCACATTTAAATAATCTCCTTTACACTGCAGAACAGAGTCTGTGTGGCTGACGGGTCACAAATCAGATAATATTATTGATTCTAAAAATAGTCCCGAAGCTAATTCTTCTCCCATAAAAGGGCCTTTAAATGGGATTGATTGCAGCGGATATTTAAACAATATCTGATGCAACGAGGAGGATTGGGGGGAGGGGGGCAAAACAGCAGATTTCACTTGCCTCACTTACACTGATTTATCCACTTTTTTAAACGCTGCCTCACGACAGCATAGTTGTAATGAAGGAAGTCTTTCTTGTGCTGCTTGATAAAACTTTGCATCGAGGGGAAGCACAGCACGACTTCTGCAGCAGAGGGAGGGATGAGGAAGCAGGGGGCTCCTTTTCGACTTTTACTTAACAGTTGCCCGATGGTGAGTTCCTTTTTATCGGAAATGCAGTGTTGTTTCACTTGTTAATAAAAATGTTACGGCGTATTGCAGAGTGAGCATAAAGGCAGTATTGTTGCTGTGCTGGTTGATAAGACTTTATTTCACAGACTATTCTGCTGCTGCAGCACATTTTGTGCTTTTGGGGTGTTGCTGCAGGCCTCACAGGGCTGCACGGTAGCGCACTAACTTTTCACACATAATGTACTTGCAGGTGTCCGTTTATGAACAACCGGAGAGCGGCCTTCCAGCTGAGGGTTGCATGAGTTTTAACAGATGGTGCACTTCTCATCAAGGTAAGAGGAGACTCGGGAGAATGTGCAGCTGTTTCTGCAGCTGCAAAGCAAACAGGCATCCTCTCCGTCTGTGAAATTTAACATGCCCACTAGTCCAATAGGAGCATCCAGTTGGCAGTGACATCTCCCTCTGTTCGTCTGTCTGGCCCCTTTTTCTCATTCCTATCTCTCCCACACACTCTCTCACCCAGCCACAGGTTAAACCCACTTTTGCTCAAAGCTTTGGACTAAAAGACTTGGACCGCTCTCTGTTACAGAGGTGTTGTGTGCGTTTGTGTGCGTGTTCCCTGAAATCTAAACTTGCGCTCTAACCCAGAGTTTCTCTTTTATCTCCATGGAAACGCAGCGCCGTCCTCATCCTGTCCCACGCTTCTGAGAATAATCAGTCACCCTTTCACGAAGTTCCACCGTGCCATGTATAGAATGGGCTGTTGAAAAGGCAGTGCCCCTGTCAACACCATGATTATATAAGTCGCAGGTTTTTCATAACCCTGCTTTTCTTCTGGGTGCATCCGTGGGAGTCGGGCAATATTGTGTATGTGTGGCTCTCGGGGTTCCCTGAGGTTAGTGTGGCCATCTCAGCTGTTTAAATCCCCATTACTCTCATGCGCTCTGAAATGCTACTGGGTAATTAAAATTGATCTGTCTCTGTGCTCCCTGGAGATGCACTGCGGCTGAGACTGCCACCCTGGCTCCCCGACACACGGTTTATATTTGTTACGGTAAGCAAAAATGAGCAAAAAGAGGAAGAGCATTAGCTCGGTAATGCACAGTGAAGGGCAATTATTTACTTAATTCACTTCCTATCAATCCCTTTTTGCAAAAGACAGGAGTGACAAAAACTTGTTGCTCATTGAGTCACCTAAAATTCCTTTGATATAAAACTCATATGCTTTGTCAAATGTGTTTGGTGGGAACATAATTTCTGCTTGGATTTTTTTCTAATCCAGAAAGTATGACTACCTTATATTGCAGGAAGTCAAGGTCGATGGTTGGGCTTTTAAACCCTCTTTGAGACACCAGATATAGATTATGTCTCAGCTACAAAAACACTGTTTGAGGTCAGGCAAAGATGGTCGCTTCATTAAAATAATATTGTACTTGGAGTAAGTGTGTGGCTTAATATATTTTACCAAAACATTCTTTCCCTCATCTTCACCAAGTTGCCTTAACACAAACATAAAAGCATTAATAATACTTTAGCTGCCAGAGGTGAATAATGTAGGTGAAACAGATGTTGTAGGTAAGCTGAATATAAACGTTTTGAACATATTGCTATGTTGATAACAACCATAATCCTGGCAGCATTACATGAATATGCTGATTGGAGAGCAGCCACTTTTTTATGCACTGGCGGTGAAACCTTAAATTTGTATTTGTCATATTTTGTTTAATGTGAAAACACACCTCAAGTCTAGAGCCTCCACAGACATATCCTATAATGGTCACTTATTCTTGCATCCAAATACAGGACGGTGAGTTTAAATTCCAGTAACTTTCCCTGTGTATTGCTGAAACACTGCCTTTCACTGGAGTTCTACCACATGAGCGATGCCAAGGACGAGTAAACAGCTCTTCCTAAGAAACCACTGTTTGCAGCAGCAGAAATGACTCGTGCTGCTCGACTATCATTCTCCAGACCCGGGAGAGAATAAACAGATTGTCTCCCAGTGCACACGTGTCCTTTCTAAGTACATCCTGAAGCTCTGCGCCGCCGTGCAGGATGTTCACTAACGCTGACCTTTCACTGCAGTCATCTGTCAAGGACAAGGCAGTTATCTGCAGTTATCTCGCTCTTATGTAACAATAAATGCGATGCTACGTTTTTTTTTTCCTCCTACTGGATCTAAATGTTTCCACAGCGCTGCATGATATCTTTTTCATTTGTTTTTCAATAACACTTTTCAAAGGCCACCACTGACGAGTTTTGTTCGGGTGATTAAACTTTCATAGACGAGGGTCTGATTGTTAATGTTTCTAGTTCAAAAAAAAAAATGCTTTATGTCTGAATCCTTCAAAGGCAATGACTGATCTTTTCATCCCACATGGGTGCTCTTTTTTTTGTTTTGCAGGAACCATACTATTATCATCAGGACTGAAATGAAAGTGGTTGCCCTTGAAATCTCAGTAGTTTTCAAAACAGCATAATGCATCCATATGCCGACTCCCCCCTTTATCTGTCACCGTCAGCTGTACATTTGACTGAGTAGAATGGCCTCTTGATAAATTGAATGTCTACAGTCTGCTTTAAAAGCTTCTTTGCAAGAGAAAAAAAGGCTGCATTTTAGCAATGATTGAACTTGTATTTGCAAAAGCGAAACAGTTTTTAAGCCTTTCCTGGTTGACGGTGAAATAACTGGCAGGCTGGTGGATAATAAAAGAGCAGTATATACTCTGAGAATGCGTTTTGGCATACCTTTACACACTGAAGTGCATCACTTCACATCTACAAGACCGTGCTGCAAAGTCAGGATGGATTTTTAATCGAGTATGATAGTGTCATAAGATAGACTGAATGTTTATTTCTTCATCCTTACCAGTCATTTCCTAAAGGCTCTAGCACCTGTCAAAGTCCAGGAAACTTTTTGATCATAATAAACAGGTTCCATCAGTCATTTTTTAAATTCCTAAATGAATGACATTAATTCAGAAAGTGAGGAAAGCTGGCCAAACAGGACTTGCATGTGAAACTTGCTTGGTAGGTTGAGCTGAACAAATAGGTTTCTTAAGATGCAGTCAATTGAATAGCAAGCCACATGATTTCTGCGTTCTAGTTTTTAAACTTGGTTAGTTTGCATTCTTCTATTTTTCATTGTCTCTACTTCTAATAACTAAGAAAGCCAGTAGCCACTCAAATCAGTTGATTCAGCAAGTGCCCCAAAACAACATATGTTTCCCCTCAAGTGACAAAGCCCTATAGGGGCAATAGTAATTATAATGGTAGCAAATGAGGAAACACTGGAAACACTGCGTAGTCTGCTGCAGACCTTAATGCAATTAGAGTCATAGCACTACACTTAGAAAGCTGGCTTGCTCCATCAGTTGCTCAGTGTTTGTCGTCTAAACGATGGACTGAGCGGATAATTCAGGCAGCATCCAAGAGCCAGTACTTTTATATTGTGACTCTGTATCCTTCAGTTCAGCATCCAACACACCACAAAGGGTTACTCCAGGAATTTATTACATGTGCCCAGTGTTGGGGGACTTATGAGTGACAGAGTTTTAAAAATGGTTGCAACAGCAGATCATCTTAACTTTTAGTCACCAGGATGGGTCAAGATCAAAAATGGTGACATCTATATATGCAACCTGATAGTGTTGTATCAGTAAAAACCCACAGCACAAGTTTTTAAGAAAAACTCAAATTTTGTAAAAAAAAAAAAAAAGGTGCTGTGTTGACATCACTGAAGTTATTCTGTCAGAACCTCATCATACATTCGCAGGGTCAGTTGCACTCCTCATGACAAATTCATTTACAGCAACACTGTGCCAGAATTAACAGCATCATTGGCACAACCCACCGCTGGAGAAGCTTTCAGACTGTGCCAATGTTTGGGTAATTGTGAAAAACAGGATTCGACACACACATCTCTGCTCACGTCCCAAGCTTTGGAGTGGGTTGCTTTCATATCAGCGCTGCAGCATCAGCATTAAACTGATTGAGCATGGCAGCCTGTGTGGCCACAAGGGCAAACTTATCATCCCAACTATATGATAAACATCAGTCAAGCTTTCCACTTTGCAGATCACTTTTTCAGTATTTGTTGTTGCAATTCAAACTCCCCCAATAACTGACAGCTTTGATAGTGACAACACCTGGTGCACATTAGTACCAGTATTAAGAAGTTTGTGTTTACTGTCGTTGTAAGAAACTTAAAGCTATTTCCTGCCTCACTTTTAATTTGAAGTTTAAGACATTTGCACTAAGTGAACGGTCTGTGCATGGTCTTGCCAGATACTTTGAACAGACACAAACACATTAGCCTCTGCCGGTATCAAATCCCCATTGGGCCTAATTTACTGGGCCTCTTTACTCCTTCTTTTAAGTCACGAGTTTCTAGTGGTGGTTCTATCATGTATTGCACACACAAGGGAACGGCCAGGAACCACTGCACAATGTACCACAAAGAAAACCACAAAGGAGTAGTTAATGAGGCTACTTGCATAAGGAACCAATACCGTACGTCTTCAAACACACTTGAATCAAGCCTGTTCAATGAACTTTCAAGAAAACCATTGAGACACTTTGAAATCATGTTTTTCAGGAGATCACATCACGTTTTTGATGTTATTTTAGTTCAATTACACCAGCGCTGAAGGTGTGCTTTCTAATTTCGTCTGCTCTTGATTTCCTCCCAAATCTCAAGCACATGCAAATCAATGGCTTTAAAAGCACCCATCTCCAATTATCTGTCAGTGTCATGCTTTTAATTGCCGGGCAAGCGGTCCAAAATCTTTTCCTGCAGTGCAACAAAGACTGGAAAAGAAAAGAAAAAAAGCTAATAAAGCAGACTTTTTAAAAGGCAGGGAACCATTTAGACATTTGAATGGGCCTTCAAGTGGCCATCACTCAGAAAAACATCTTGTACGAATGCGCCAAAGCATCTCAGGAGAACTTTCAGAAATTGCAAGTGGACTATTATGAGATAAGATGAGAGATGTATAATCAGAAAACTATGAAAGTTTCAAAATTCAAGCTGCACAAGCATGATGAAGACATCACTACCAAAGTGCAAATGTGAACCATGTAGGGAGCTGTGCACAAATAATGTATATCTCATTAGAAAACATTTCAAATAATTGTTTCCAGTGTGATTTGTCAGCATGTGTTGAGAGTGAATGCAAAAATGAGGGGAGAAAAAACTGGCACAACTCCTGTTGCTAAGGCTACTGTTGTCCCTCGTGATGCAGCTTACCGTGTGTGTGTGTGTGTGTGTGTGTGTGTGTGTGTGTGTGTGTGTAGCTGCGAGGTGTGCACAGTTGTATGCATCAGTGTGCGCATTTGATTTCATGACGGATCCTCTCACTTCGATGAATTAATGTGTGTCCCAAGGGAGCTGCTGGAGAGCCAGGTGTTGCCCCCTGTCTGAACCTCTCTATCAAGGGGGATGACCAGATGAGGAGTCCACGCCGGGGACACACGAGGGACGGAAGTGCCCGCTTCCTGTCGGTGACCATGTTAACCAATTGGGCTGTTCAGGCAGAGCGTCTGTTCTATTTTCTCAGTTTGCCGCCAGTGAATCTGGCAAGAACACATACTGATATCTATTACAAATGATGTATGATGATCTGATCCTGCTAAATGATGAAATATGTATCCCATGCTTGCCAACCTTCTGTCTTCTTTTCCTGTCCCTCTCCCTGCTGTTCTCCTGGAATTCCCTCATGTGATGAAATATCAAAATCTGCCCATCCACCATATTTATTATCAATGGCATCACTGCTGTTTGTGATTGTGTTTTTTTAAAAATTATTCCACATATTTCTCAGTTGTGTTTAAAGAGAGCGTGAGAGAGGAGAAGACACACAAACACAGGGACAGACGCCGCTTGCTGGTCCTTTTAACATGATTGTAGTAGAGGTAGCGACACCCTGCTTATCCAGGAACACGGAAAATCTTTACTTTAAAAATTCATGAGGTTTTCATAAAGATTAGCTCGACGTGTGATTAGAAAAGAGGAGCAGAATCGCCTGTTGACTGGTGTGAAGAGACGGCTTCTGGTGTTAACAGCTCATGCAAGAATGGACCTATCCTGTGTGAAAAGGCCTGTTTTCGAAAGCAATGCCACTGGATGAAATCCTGGAGCCACTCAGACACCTCAACAGAGATGACAGCGTATTGACTTCTTAACTTAAATTGAGAAAGAAGACAGATTTGAGTGAAAAACTGTGTGTGAGTACAGTGAGTACAGTCCCGGTTCGTCTTGGGATTGTTCTGGTTTCAAGGTGGCTCCTGACTAATATCTGTAAAACACTAAAATGTCCCGTTTTTTCAACATTCACTACCAAATTGTCCCATGTTTCACCATGATTAAAATAAGAATTATAATATTATACTTATAATGTGGTTAGTCGTCATGCCAAAGAGAAAGTCTTTCTAAAGAGCTCCAGGAGCATAAGTCCTTTATTTCAAGTACCAGTCAACAAAAAATGTCATCCATAGTGTTGAAAGGTGGCCCTGAAATAATTGTCCCCCATTCTGAAGAACAGGCCTGTGGTGTGTGCATACATGTCTATGAATGTGTAGTACACCCCCCAAACTCTTGTCCTGCTTTGGGAACATGGTCACTCTACGTGTGAGTCTCTCTTTTCCTCTCTTCGGCTTTATTGTCCAGCTCCTTTTTACAAGCAGATTAGGAGATTTTGGCTTTTGTGGCGTCTGACACAAATGCTTTGTGCAAGTTGTCACCTTCCTCCAACACTATTGATTTTTGTGATTGCCCCCTTCCCACCTTCCATTCAGCTTGTCGACTCAGATTTTCAGACGAGATATCATTCTGTTTTTTAACGTCCTTCATTTTCCAGTAACTGGACTGGCTGATTTACTTCAATCTCACCAAAGGAGACCAAACAAATTACCCCACAAAGCAGGTGATTTAATGAGCTGTATTGTCTAAGTGCATTCTTTTCATTTGGCTTGATTGGCTGTTTGCCATGCTGTTGATGACAAGGTTCATTGTATTACACTGGAAATAGAGTCTAGTTGTGACACATTCCTCCAACACATGGTGCACAACCCCATTAACGGACATTTTAAGATGATTATTCTTACAATAATGGTTCAGTAATAGTTCAGGAATGGCAACTAAAATAAAATGTTTAAGGTTCAGGAATTATCGCTAGAAACTGCAGAAACAAAGGTGATGGCAATACATTGCAAGCACATTGTACGCCCCTCTTTGAAAAACCATGTAACAGTTGTTGAGATATTTCAGTCTGGACCAAAGATCCAAAAAGGACAGACAGCTTATCAGAATCAAGTTGAGATAGAGACTTTGACGAAACAGCATTTCTTCCCCCTTTCGGTCTGGATTTTGCAGATATGCAGAATATTTAATTCCTACACAACATTTTCCAAAACAGGTGTAATATAATTTGGGAGGAGGCTCTTAAGCAGCTCATATTTTGTTTTTTGCTCACATCAGATTTTTCACAGCGCTGAGATTTGCAGCTGCTTTATTTGCTCACTTTAAAGTGAAGTCAGCAGTCACTACTAAATTGGAGGGAAGAAACTATGCAAGGAGGAAATTAGAATATACATCAATTGTGCAAATTACTAAGTTCTTTAGCTGCTCTTAAATACATCTTACAACAAAAATGTAATTAATGGTGTTTACGCTGGTGTTTTCACAGATCTCCATCTGTCTGACTGGCTCACACACACATTCAGGCTCTAGATTACTGGTGAGATAATCTTACATTACATTACAAAGGCTTGGGACTATCCATTTGAGTTGGGGGCGTTAAAAACAGGCTGCAAACTAACTAATCTTAGGTTACTGTGATGCTTCACTTTTTTTCTGAGATGCAATTTCTTTTGTTTTTGCAAACATGACGTTTGTGCTGTCGCTGCCAAAATGTTCCCATAATTGATGCTGCAGAGAGCTCCTGCTGCACATGGTTAGGAAGGAGCTTATGAAAGCTCTTTTCAAGAAGCAAAAACAGCGCCCTAGTTGCAGAGACATAGCTTTGAATTCTGGTCCCTCTGATATTAGGTTTTCAACTTTTCCAAACTTTTCAGACAGGGAGGTAATTGGACAATAGTGAAATATTCATGTGTGATATGTTCAAGGTTGAATTGGTTGCTTGAATTGATTATATAAGATATTTTCATGAATCTTGAATACTTTTCGTAGATACCTAACTAATACACAAATAGCTTTTGAATCATTAAGGTTTTGGATATATGAAACAATATTCATAGATGCAAACTTCTGTGTTCAACATAGTGGCCCCAACTTCCATGAGATGAAATGTAAACCCTGTGACGATTTCAGTTCATTCTTAATTGGACCCAGGAGCGAGACACAGTCGAAGGTGAAGGGGTAAAAGGGATTTATTAAATAAGGAAACGTCAGGATACAAGAAAAACAAAAGGTGACTAAACACACGAAGTCCAGGAGGAGTGGAGTTGCGTCAGTGGCTGGAGGTTGGTAGGTGCTGAGGCTGCTGGCCGGAGATACACTGGTGGAGCTGGTAGGGATGAACACAGGAGAAACGGGGAACACTGGAAAAGCAGGAAAAAAACACTGGAAACACAAGACACTAGAAGTCAAAGAAACACTGGAGAACAGGTGCAAAGACAGGGACACAAAAGAACCACAAAGCACTAGAAAACAGGGGAAAACACAGGGACAATCTGGCAGCTTGCAGGAGAAATGAGAAGTCTTTTAAAGCTGCCAGTGATGAGGTGAAATTGTGGACAGCTGAGTGAATAGAGAGCCCCAGCACCTGAAGACCACGCCTCCAGCCACTGAAGCAAAGCCTGAACAAAAGACTGAACAACCCTAAATCAAAAACACTGGAGTATAAAAGTTAAAATACACTGAAAATAAACTAGTAAAAACACAACAGTCCGAAACCATGACACCCCTCCCCCCCCAAAAAATCTATAATTCAATCATTTTTTTGTTGTATTTTACTTCCCCTGCACATGTGGTCCTTTGTCACAAATGCATTTGTCCACCTCGTGTTTTCTTCGATAATATATGACTCAACATTGTGCTTCCTCCTCAGGCGATCCACTCCACCAGAAAGTTATGTAATTACCCATATTTTGGGAGGATTATTGGAGTTTCAAACATTTTAAGAAAACCAAAGGACAGTGGAGAAGCGGCTCTCGTCTTGCTTTGTGGAATTGCATCTTTACTCGACACACTGAGATAAAATTTTTGCTAATCGTTGCATTTGAGTCTGGGCAAGATTCCTTTAAATCTCATTTATATATGTGGGAATGTAGCACATTTGTCCCCTGTTAGTGGCATCTCTGCAGGCATGGCTTATAAATATGATAGACTGACTGGAATAAGATTTTTTTTTTTCCTGGTGCAGATTCAACAAGGACACATTTTGCTGTTGTGTGGATGCTGCTGACAACTGAGTTTCTCTCTAATGGATAATAGATTGAAGAACTGACTTGAAAAGATTTAATGTGTTGAAGGTCAGAGAACAAGTGCTTCCAGTTTATACTGACTCTACCCCCACTCACTGGTACACTACTGCTGCCACAGGGTTAATAAATCCACTCGTAGTCATCATATACTGCAAGATATTTAATCATTTTAGACAACAGTCTAGGTATAGGAAAGATTGAACTGGTCTTGTTTTTTTCCCCTTCACGTGTTCACCCATATTTCTTCTTGCATTGATTTAGGAGGAGAATCAATAATCTGATCTGTTTTGCACAAAAATCTAATTTCTTCTTCTTCGTCCCATTAGCTTGAAAATTGAAACCATTCTCAAGTGTTATCGTCGCCCTCTGTCAAAGAATGGAAACGTCACTAGCTGTGTGGGAGGGCTGTCAGCTGATGCAGTGATACCACAAATGTGTGTAAACATATCAGTGTTAATCAATCAATCAAAAGGGCATAAGAAGAAGAAGCCTCAATAAGAGTCCATGTCAGAAACTATTATTTATATTCCTTCATTTTATTAAACTGTACCTGCACTATCAGACTGAAAAAAAAAACATTTTGTGTTATTGTCCATCACTTGTCAGTTTGTTCCCTCGGCTTTATTAGCTTCAGCTTTAAACAAAGGGGGCAGAGCTCATTACAGCTTCGGCACAAACATAGAAAAAGTGAGCATGAGGCACAGATCTCACACAGAGACTGCTGTGTAAGCATTGTTTGCAGCGCGCGTTATACCAACGTCAGTCAATGATGGTTCAATATTCACCTTCATTGCTGAACAATTTATCTCTATGGGGTGAGAGTGTGTGGGTATGCAGTGGAGGTGGAGTGGTGGAGGATATATTCACACCCTTTACTTAAGTTTACATTTTAAAAAAGTGACATGAGTAAGTAAAGTATACTATTTTTTAAAGTATACTATTTTATATTATATCATTAGATGATCATTACTCATGCATTAATGTAGAAGCAGGATTTTACTGATGTAGTTGGTTGTGATGAAGCACATTTTAAGCTATTTTGTGCAGGATTGCAACTAATGGTTATTTTCATTATGGATTCATCTGCTGATTGTTTTCTACATTGATCGATTGATTGTTTGGTTTGTAAAAATAGTGACACCTTCACAACGCTTGCCTTAAAATGATCAAAAATAAATTAGAATTTGAAAAACAACAGATTTTCACATTTATGAAACTGGAACCATGAAATTTTAAAAATGTGCATTGAAATAGTTGCCAATTCATTTTCTGTCAATTGACAAATCAACTGTTTCAGATGTTCTTGTATAAACTGCTGGGTTGGTTAATTTATAACATCATATCTTATAAGCTTTCATATGTTCTGTGTGTAAAAAAAAAAATCTTCATTTGTAAAGGAACTTGTGACTCATGCTGTCAAATAATTGTACTGAAATAAAAAATACAAAATGTCCCTCTGAGATTGAGTGGAGTAGAATTACAAAGTAGCATGAAAAGAAAAAACTCAAATAAAGTCCAGGTACCCCCCTCGTCCTCTCCGACCCCCCAGGATCTGTGCCAATGGCTTTAACAATACACAAATCTGCTCTGGTGCTCCGGAGTAATTTGATTGTGGATGCGATTGTAATCTGTCCATCACGCATACACCCACAACCACACCTACACCCACCGACATGCATTATCTTTAAGCCGTCTTCAGTCATGCTCGTACTAATGCCTTGAGGCTCGCTGTAATTAGCCTTATCGACCTCCCCAGAGGTATCGGAGTCAGGGGTTATCAGGCGAGGGATCCAATCACAATGCAAATAAAGGTAAGTTGAGCAGACTGATGGAAGTCATGTTCCATGTTTTATTCTTTCTCCCTCTTGCCTTTGGTGAAAAGAAAAAAAACACAGAGAAATCCAATTATTAGCTCAAACTGCATTGATTGTGTCCTCCCTTAATAGGGTATTAGGTAAAGCCACAGGGAAAGGGCAGGCGGTGTCGACGTCAAAAATAATAGCCTGTTCTGAGGAAGTGAGGAAGACTTTGGTGGAACAACACATTTGCCGGTGAGGGCTTTGTCATCTAATCAAACAGACATTCTGCGTTGTCCAATGCTTCACTGAACCCGCACCTTTGATTATCAGTCAACATTTGAACCAGCTGTGCAATTATATCTGTCACATATGCACAACACATTAAATCAAACGCTTACTGTCAACCATCAGCAACAAAATGTAAAAATTAGCCTTAAACGCGGTTCTGTGACTCAGCTCTGTGGTACACAAAGATAACAAGCCCTGTGTTGACCACCCACATCAAACACACAACCCACATAGAAATCAAATGCACATGAATGACAAACTCCAGCTCTACGTGTGCTGGGTGTCAATCAGTTCATCAGTTCAGTTCATCATGACCACCTGCATGCGTGCTGTGTGTATGGGCAGAGGGCGAGAGACAGAAGATACAGTAAAGGAATGAAGGCGAGATTCAATAAAGAGGAGGAGAAATGCGTGACCACATATCCAGGTGGAAGGAGTACTAGACCAGCTATACTGTATGTGAATACTAATGTCATATGACAACTATTAAATGAACATCTTGAGGCTGTGAAATAAAGTGCATGGACATGTCACTATATATTCTAACAGAACATCAACCACAACCAAGACCTAACGTCCAAACCAATAATAAATTCCTTTTCTTTCAGTCCGACATTTACAATCTGTGCATACGACTGATCATCAATTATAAATATATAATGGCCTTGCTCACACACACACACACACCATCGCAACATCTTGGGTGTGTTTGATCCGGATCACTTAACATGCTCCCTACGTGTTGCATTGTACTAGTGATTAATTAAGGTATTTGTGATCTTTTTTGCTCATGCTGATGTGTTGATATGACCCATGACCCGTATTGACATCATTTTCATTATATCGCACTGCTGTGTATTTTTTGTACTATTCACAAACTGTTTAATGCAGGTGCGTTTACCTCTCACACTGGCTGACACTCGGGCATTGACCACCATATACATAAATGTAGAGCACGTATCTTCAGCTGAGTGTCACCTCTCTGGACGTGAAGATCTCTGGAGCTCTTTTCTCCAGACACATCTGCAGCTCCTTCTTCTCTGCTGCAGCTGCTGATTTGGCTCCATTCATTTGTTTTATTCTCTCACAGTTTATCGTGACTTTACTTACTTTCACTTTTATTTTTACTCATGTATAGATTGTACAATATTGAGATACTTGTCCTTTGCTTGAGTATTTTCATTGGGAGGCAAATATTGTACTTTTTACTCCACTACATTTATTTCACTGCTTTAGTCACTAATTACTTTGCAGGTTTAGATTATAATTACAAAATATAAAACAACAAATAAAGTACAATGTATTATAATACATTAAACTACCTATCAGTATTTAAAGTCATTCAAATTAATTGTTCTGCATAATAAGTATTTTCATTGTTGGTATATTTCAATGCCCTGCTACACACAGGACATACATATGGTTATTTGTGTTTCATGAGAGTTCCCTCTAAATGCTCTGGCTTCATCCCACACCAGAAGAATTCCATGTTAAGAATTAGGACGACATAGACACTGGCATCTCATCCGGCCCACTGGTGTTGTACAACGGCTGCTTACTTCTCTTGAATAGGTCTCATGGGGCAAATCCGAATGATAAAGTTAACCTCCGGGATCAATAAAGTAAAACTGCATTTAGAATACAGGGGTTGACACTGTCACATTATGGCACTGACAGACTTGTATTTACAGTTACATCTAGCGTTACGAGTTCACCCTAATGAATTATGCAGCGAAGACCGCTAAGTGAGTGCATAAAGGTCTCTGCAGGTCTGTACTAAAGGTGTGTGGGTCTGACAGCTTATGACCAACTAATCATGAAAAAACAATCGCTGCCCATTTCCCTCTGTGTGTCTGAGAACGTGTCTTTCACAATTTGTCATTTTTCACTTTGATATTGTATTTAATGCACCATAAAGGTTTATATGCTTTGCTTTATTAGGGGAACATTTCTCATTTCTGTTTGTCACATTCACTCCCGTCCTCTAGAAATAGCTTATAGTACTTTAGTGATCTCTTGAAATGTTATGAACAGAATACAGTGTCCTTGAATACAAATACTTAACGTTTTTCCACGCTGAGTAAACAAAAATGGAGAAAGCAAATCAAGCTGACATAGAAGAAACTCGATTCTTGTTTTTAATGGAGAACAAGTGAAAACACTGCAGCAAAAACCCTTTTTCAGGTGCACAAATGTAATCTTTAAACTCAGAGTCCACATTTCACAGACTTTTATGAGTCGGGGTGAAGTGCCTTGCTTGAAAGCACTTGAGCAATAATTGGTGACAGAGGGGAGAGAATTATTACAATACACAATAGCGGTATGCATAAGACCAGATGGGAAGAAAATTATCACAAAATAATTAATCAAGGTAGAAGCGGAGTATGAACACAGCAGAAAAACATTTACCACATCTGTAGTCCTGCATTATATTTAACATTTCAAATAAGAAATGCATCATTGTAATCATCATTGTCTTTCCCTCATCACTCTTATGAAGACTTTAAGTTATGCAGCACAGAGTATCAGCTGCTTTTACTCCTTTCTCTCACACCTCTTCCATTAAAGCTGCGTGTTACACTGCTGATTCGGTGTGAGTTTAGGCCACCGGGTCCCTTACTTTTCATCTCGTCTGGTTCTACTGTGTAATTACTGCAGATGGGTACAAAACGGCAGCAAAATGTTCAAGAAGTGTAATCTAGCACCTTGGGAGGAGAGTTGCTTTGTAAAGCCTCTCAAAGGACACCATCACCATGGAAATGACCAGGCTCTGAAAATAACAGAAATTATCAGCACACTGTAATTATAGGTGTAGAAGCATGTGCACCATTGTTTATATGTCACTGTGTTTTCTCTTTAGAAGGGTCAAAGAAAATTGCATGAATATGAGGTGTGCCTAAGCTTTTTTTAAAGGGTAAATAACAAAGTGCATTACAAGAATGATGCTGCCAACAGCCATTAAGCTCCAAACTGCTAGAAGAGAAAATATTGATATTTTTAAATGTAAAAAAAAATCCATCTATTTAGTCTGGCTTTTATGTAGTGTTTTATAATTGTAATGTTTTATTGTTTATACTTATTTATTAGAATCATTATTATTCTTATTATTTTATTCTATTTCATTTTATTAACATGTTACAGTTTTTAAAACAATCTATTTTGTGTAGTTTTTCATAACTTTGTTTTTGCTGACATTTTTATTGCTTGTTTTATCTTGACTATGTACATTTTATTGTTGTCTTATTCAGTTAATTTTTTTTTTCCGCTTTGTGTTGTTCGAGTGTGCATAAGTTTCTGAATCCATTTTTAACATCCTACGTATTGTCAGTTGCTTGTAAAGCACTTGATATGTTTGAAAGGTGCTGTATAAAGTTTGATTGATCGACTGATTGATTGAAGAATAGATACAACATGAAAACAAAACACACATAATGTCCTATTATTTGATTCTTGAATAGCTTGTTGTACAACTTTAATTATGCACGTATCCCCTCATTTTTCATGAAGCATTGTATAAGTGTGGCCATCTCTGTGGCTGTTCGGGCCTTCGGGGCCCCTCTATTCTTGAACACTGTAATTCGGATCCTTAAGTCATTTGCCCCTGACCATTATATAAGTTGCCCTAATACCTTCTGGAAATCATCTCATCAGTGATGTCAGTGATGGTATTTTTTTGAAGGAATCAATAGTTATTATCTGACAGACATATACAGAAGGGTGTCGTCTGCATAATAATGACAAGTAATGTTACTGTGTGACTGCAGACGATGGCTTTATTGACACACTGTAAATTGGTTTAAGGGCAGACAACAGAGGAAACTGTGGACTGAGAACATCATGCCTTTTTAAGGATGATGCTATAATTAGATAACGCAGATAAAACTTTTCATTCATCGAGTTTCATCACATAACTTTTTGTGGTTTCCTAATAGCACATTGTGGCAGTTTCAATGTACAAATGTTCTGGTGTACTGTAGCCTTGGGACATTGTACTGTGGGTAAAAATGTTTCTGACAATCTGTGAAGTTGTGTTAAAAAATATAAAGTCTGCTCACATATTTCATTTAAGAGTCATGGTGTTCACGTTTTCTTCAATGTGCATTTCTGTATCTAATGCTCTGAGTTTGTTGAGCTCCTGTGGCTTATTCTACTCTTTCTTCTGCTGCTCATTCCAAGTCACCACAGCTGCTTCAACAGAGAAAAATATGTAATTCTCTCAGCAGCAGAGGATTTTCCCTGCAGAGGTTACTGCTCACAGGTTGTGGATATACAGATTTTCATATCGCTGTGAGGCATTAGAAAGAAATTTTGACCGACAGAGATGAGTTTTTAAGGGTTTAATCGATGCCAAGAGATGAACATTGACCTAAAGGTGTTGCCTCTTATCACCATGTGTATGTCTGTGTTTAAAAGCAAACTGACCAACAGGGGTTTGACTCATATTACCAGAGACATGATCTGCACCTCAGGCAATGTCAAAAGGTCAATCTTTTACACTGGTTATCCTTTATACCTCCAGATACAAACTGACTGAAGGCGCTTACGGGGACATATCATGTTTAAATTCTAACCATAATGGAGATATATGGTCAGGACATTATAATGACCGTTAGAAGATTATATATTATTTTTTTCTTTTCATGATGGTAATTTTTCACCTACCCTGACATCAACAGTTTATCATAATGGCCACCAAAGTGAAGAAAATGATGGTGATGGAAAAAAAAAAAAAAAAAGGGTGATTAAGATGTGACAGCGTTCTGATTATTGTTCACAGAAGCTGAAGTGGAACTTGCGGAGGCGACGTTCCGGTACTATTAACAGCAGGTTAATGGACTTGCCTGCAGGAAACGAGGGACTGGGTGAAGAGGGGACAAATAAAAGTAAGTCTGAAAAGACAGCAGCTGAGTGAGGTCAGGCTAAATGTCTACAAGGCTTTTAATTCCTCAGCTTTAAGAGGGAAAGAGTACTCCTAAGCCCCCGGGAGCTTAGCCTGTGAATGTCATAGCATTTAGTTACACGTCCATACTGTTCAGTCTGCATCATACACTGCCTGTGAACAGTGTGCTCTCTAAAGGCCAAGGTACAAATATCAGTCACAAGAAAACAAAATGGAGAGAGGAGATACAGTAAAGTGAATGTGAGCAAGTTGCTGATAAAAGATATGCTGCTCATTGTAATATTATTAATCAACCATTTTTCTTCATCTGCATTATTTCACTTCATCCATCACATTAGTGCTGTTCTTGTTATCTCTGCAGACTGAAGGCGTCGGAGTGCTTGCCGAGCTCACTCAACCATATGAGACCTGGTCAAGTTAAATGGAATAAGACTGATTAAGTGAGTAACGTAATGGACTTCGGCAGATATACAGCGATATGTTTCAGCATATCAGGGAAATTGCCCTGTGTTCACAAGCGGTTGAGATTATTACTGGGAGATAGAGTATGTATCTTGTAGATATTGTAGTCAGCTGTAAGATGGAGATCCAGAGGGACTCAATTAGCTGAAGGAAAAGAGAAATTAAGTTGTTTGTTATCTCCTAGTTTAATGAAAATGAGCTTGTAAATTTAAAAAAAAATCACTTGTTTCAAAAGTCGAACATTAAATATCTCAGTAAAACACACAGAAACACAAGGGGAGATGTATTATGTCTTCCATCAGATTTCAGTACAGAGATAGAGAAAGACAGCGAGAGAAAGCTCACAGCTTTGTTAGATCCATTTAGGCTGAAAGCATTTCAATCAACCCACTGAATAAAACACCACAGGGAATCTGTGCCAAAGACAACAAACAACCGCAGCAAAGGCCACAGAAAAGCAGCATTAGGGCACTTTAAACGTGTACAATAATACAAATAGTCTTTTTTTTTTTTTTTTATTCTCTCATGAGGCATTTACTCCACCATAAAAATGAACAGTGTGGGGCTGTTTGACACTACCTTCCTGTTTTGAATGAGCACAAGCAGTCAATTTAGAAGTAGAGGGAAACAGATGTTAAATGATCCAGTTTTATTGTTTCCGGGAGTCAGAACTGCCAGTTTATGCCTCCAGTCACTAAGTAGACGCGTTTAAATCACACTGGAGTTTGACAGGATTTGAGAGCAGCTTAAACCGAATGTGGCTCAGCTAAAGAACTTAAAATAAAACAAACATCTGTAAAGTATTTGTCATAAAATTAGATCCTCATTATGATGTTTTTGCTTGTTGCTGCTTCTGCTGTAGAATCTGTCTACATTTCTTGTTTAGCTGTGATGAATGCTTCTCTACAAAATGTAATCCAAAATGTTATGCATTACTCAAACGTGTGTGTGTGTGTGTGTAAATACCGATTTCCAGTGAGCCGTGAAAACAGAATGCTTTAATTTCAGATTAAGATCTTTGATACGCTGGAGAATCTCGTGGCATATGGTATCAGACACTCTGCAGCGTTTTACATGACAGCTTCAAGTCTTCATTTTCAGCTTGTCTCACTCTGCATATTCAAACACTGAAAACGAACAATGGGCAACACTCCAGCACTGTAACTTGGCATCAGCTGTATGAAAAGACTGTTTTGACTCAACCATTGTCTGTAGCTGTTTGTCAAGAATTCAGGCTGATACAGTAAAGGTGACAGTGTTTCTTCATCATTCTAAAAGTTTGAAAAATGAATGTGATTTTCAAGGTCTATGAATAAACAGCTCCTTTGAAGCTCCCCTATTAATTTATTAATTCACCTTTACCACTATTGTGCACTTCTCCTTGACCACATCTGTTTCCTTTATTATAAATGCATATTTCATTTAAAGGTCATCAGTTTACTTCGGAGGCATCAGGGAGGATGAGGTTATTAATGCCTTTTTATTGACGTTTCATTTAGTGAGCCTGGTTGCTGATTTCTCTCAGGCACTTAAGTCTCTCTGTGGGGCTAATAGCACAGCAACATGGCCCTCGTACAGCATCTAATTGTCGAGGCCATGTTTCAAACTAGCTTTTAAATTCAGTTTGTGTGTGTGAGCGCAGACACACTGTGAACCTGTGGCGCGCCCATCTGCTGCATCGCACCGACGGGGCGATGAATCAAAGTCATTGTGGCGCAATACAATGATCTCTGGGTTTAATGCCGGTTGGATATTAAATCTTGAATAATAAGTGTGAGAACATCCATCTTCATGTAAAGTGGGATGTTAATTTTTTCCCCCATTTAAGTAATAATATATTTACAGGTAAAAGCCCCGATGATTCAAATTAAGATTCACCATTTACCAGGTTGCTTATACAATACAGTCCTGTCTCAGAACACATAATCAATCAAGGTTAGCTGATGGAGAAAATAGTGGAGGAAAGAGGATATAGTGGCACCACAGGACTCTGACCTCTCTCTCTCTGTGCTTCAACCAGGGCTTCATATTGATGATTTAATAGGTTTGTCTTGCCGTCTTCCTAACCTCTCCCGTCTTAAACGGCCATGAATTCACAGTCATTTATCCAGAGATTCTGGCCAAAGTGTCATCCATCATATTGTCTGCATTTACTTCTTATTTTTTTCCTTCTACTAACATTTAATCAATACTGGAACTGTCTCGTTTATCATCCTCTGGGACTCGTGCAACTGCCCTTTGATAAAGCTGTCACTGTTTCCTTCCAGTGGCTTAATATGTTTTCTATTTTGTATTATAATGACAAATGTAAGCCACAACATGAAGCAAAAATATTATATTATATTATTATTGATTTTGTAAAGCATACAGTACATACAAATATATATATTGTTTGCCATATACTTTGATATATTCATGAATTAGTAACTTATTTTCAATTCCAAATATGAAAAATACAGCTGAAATTAGATTATGGTCTTAGATACTGATATTGATTGGATATTGTTTCTTCAAGACCTGGGTAAAAAGTGCATTACAGGATATGGGTGCATTTAAAAAACAAAGTCAATATATTAATAAATGCTGGCGAGACCATAATCACTGCACCTGGTGGTATTTCAGACATGTGCATTATTTAAAATGAACTGAGATAACATGGCACACAGTGGTAGAAATACACTGTAGTGCAGCTCTATAGGAGACATGGTGAAAACAGGATTAAGTGGAGGGTCAAAGGTATTCAAAGGTCTTTGTTTCCATGCACCAAAGACCAGCTGGTGTTTGAGTACATGGTTGAAGTGTAAAAGAAAAGATAGGGAATGTAGAAGATGAAGAGATAAAACTGCAGTGGAGGAAGATTTTAGAGCTGGTGTGCTCCTGGATGTGGTTTTTTGAAAATGGCTAAATGAGGGTATGAGCTACTTGCTGGACACACTTGATCTCCCCTCCTGTGTTTTCTAACATCATTATGGCATTACAGACGACTGGCTGCGTGTAACTTGAGCCCAACCGCTTGGAAAACATCCCCTCTTGGTCTGAAGAATAAAAACCTCCTGAGGATGTAATGCCTTGAATTTGATTTGCTCCTCATCCGGCCGCAGCATCTTTTAACTCAACCCCACTAAGGCCTATTTGAGACAGCAGGAAATCAATGTCACCATTAAATTTTACAGGATATCATTAAAGTTTTGTGTGTCTCTATATAAGTGTGTGTGTGTGTGGCAGTGCATTAGCTGTGAAATATCATCGAAAACATCTCTCCGCTTGCACTAATCACGTCGCGCTGCTTGATTTTCTCGTGAAAAGATATGGTGCAGCAGAAACCTTTGACATGGCAAAGAACTGTCTGACCAGAATATACGTTTCATGAGATACTACAGCGTTCTCTGAGCCGTAACACTTTAACATCATCCCCTATGGTTATAATTGCTTAGAAAATACCGATAATTTTGGATCCACACTCGGGAGAAAAACCCTGTCAGGAGGATGCACTCAGCTGAGCCAGTCTGACAGTACATGTTGTATGATGTCAGGAGAAGTGCCACTGGATTTAATTGGTTTATTCCCTGTAGGAGTGAAAATGACCCTTTGCTTTGTATGAGGATAAATTCACTCCAGCATAAGAGTTTTGGGGATAAACTCTCACAACCCTGTAAGGAAAAAAAAATCTTAATGAATTACATAGATGCCGTTTTGATTTTATTTTGAGCTTTTGAGCTTTGAGCTTAAGATTTACTTTTTAGTGAGCATTGATTGATTTTGACATGTTTAGCATTTTATTTAGTCTGTTAGTGCTAATATTTGCTAATTAGAGCACAAAATACAGCTGAAGTGGATGTTTACATTAAATAAGAAAGTAATGGACAAAAAATGGACAATTTCAACCTGATGGTAGTGAAAAGTCAAGGATCACTAAAGTTATCATAATTGATACTCTGGGGATCATGAAAGTCTTTCATTGCGATCCATCCCATAGTTGTTGATGGCTGAGATCAATTAATTTTTCATATTCACTTTTGTTTTTATCACTCCTCTACAAATGACTTAAGAAGCGTATGGAGGACCTGTTTGAAAATGCTGGAAATCTGTTAAATGTAAAGAGATGATTTTGGAGGTCAGGGTTATTTTTCAAATTTTTTTTTCAACATTCTCAAACATGTTGAAAGATTCTGTTTCATTCACAATTGTATCCCAAGCTTGAATAAAGGACAGTAAAAAAAGGGTTTAGCCCAGATATAGGCAGATGAGATATCTCCTTGTCATCCAAGTTATTTGAAAATAACTACTGTGTCACGAGCGTGCTGTTATAGATGTCAATTTTCAAGGTGTAGCAGCTAAATGGAGCATCGCGTTTATCCAACAGCAATCATATATTTGTAATGTCATGCAAATATATGACTGGAACTGATGCATTTCATTGTGAGCGTGAACATTTGTTAAAATGACTGCAGCTTAAGATGGTATCAGCTCCAATTGTGGCATCGCTCTGACCTTTCATAAAGTCTTTTTTATTAAACGTCAACTGAGCTCAATGGAAGACTGATGTTATTTGGTGTTTTACTCGAGAGGGAATGGGGTTTTTGAAATGCCCTGTGCTAATAAATATTCAGCCGGTGACATTTCAGCGGTGATGCCAGGCACCCAAAAAATCCATCATATTACGTGGCTGACTCCAAATGGCCAAACAAATTATTGCTCAGTCTAAAGGTGAGTTAATGTAGATTACCCAATATGGAGAATTCTGCAAACAGGTGCATATTATAAAGGGGAAATAACATCAATCTTAAAGGAGAAAAGGTTGTGGTTTGTTTTACAAACAGGCAAAAATTCCTTTCCCTCTGAAATGAGCAGGTGCATTATTCTGAAGAAGCCAATTCAGCATGTGCGAGCTGTATTAATCACATTTATCTGTGGAGTCCCCGAGGTGAAGAGTGAAACTAAGCACCCTATAATGTTCCTTCTGTTGTCTGCCACCGCTTGACCCCATCAAGGATAATTCACCTCACCGGGCTGCTTAAATCTTTCAAAGCTTTTTTTTCTTTTCTGCATAAATTTCACACTGCTTTGCTGTCACTGCTGCTCACGACAGACTGGTTATGACGTCCTTATTATCATTATTAATGTCAATGGGCAATAGTCAGCGGAATGAATAGGTCTGATCACGGTCAGAAGCACACATGCTCTAAATCTCTCCTGTCATAGGAGTGAGTGTGCAAAGTACATTCAAACGAAGCCACCAAAACACTCTGAACAAATGTCAGTGTCATCAAGCACTGCAGTCTTTTCAGTTCACGTGTTTGGTACCAGCATAAGGGCAGATGATGGCTGAGTGATTTCTAGTGTATAAAAATCGCTGCAATCACTGGGGGATATTGTTTTTTTTAACATCCTCTCAGACAGCAGGCTGAAAAAGAGTGGGAGAGGGGCAATAGGCTTGCTGTGCATAAGCATCTGTGTGTGTGATTTTTTCCATTTTCCACGCTGTATTTATAGCTTTAAAGATATTACACAAACGGATGAGTTGGTTCCAGATATGTTTATTGAGCGTCCTTTTTGTGACATGAGGGGAAAAGATCGAAGAACCCTGGATCTTTGTAGACGGCCCAGTCTATGCATCATCCTATACACACCTTTCCATAGTCAAAACACATTACTTAATCACCCTGACTAAACTACTGACTCACTGGACACGTAACACATTCCAGTGGGTGAGAAGATGCGGTTTGATATGGTTTTACCGCACAGAACCTCTGCACTGCCTCAACCTACACTCTGTTGTTGTAAAGCTTCAGTAGAGCATGAGTTATAATGATTGTTGACTCTGTGAAGACGTGACTTTTAATTTCACATTTGAGATATTAATTAAAATTAAAATGTCACAGACTCTAAGTTAATCTTCAGATCAATCCAGGCTTGATTTGCAGACACTTTCCCATTGTTACCTTTTGCGTCCATATAGTTTTTTAAAATGCACCCTTGTTATTTTTATTATAAACACCTTCAAACAGCAGTCAGCAGTTTCATACATATGGTGATAAATCTTCTTGATCAGCAACATGCATCGTCCCTACCAAACTAGACCACCATGACTTCAAACCCATCTTGTCTCCTTATAAAGCATCATAACTGGGCTTCCAAATTACTGTTTAGTGCAGCAAAAATAATGTATATTTGCACTTTATTTTCTGAATAATAGTTCTAAGAAAGAGTTGTCACTGCAGTACCAGTATTGCCCTTCCCTTGTTGATGTGATATACATAGTCATGATATACATATGTCAGTGCATCCAGCTGTGCAAGAGTGCTAACATGGATCTAAGATGAAAACTAACAGACCTTTTTCCATAATTCAGAGAGTACATTTCAGTTTGAAAATTATTTATTTTTCCGTAATAAAAACTCCTGATGCTACACAAATGACTGGGATGTAGATACTGTGTGTGATTAACATAAAGTAGTTCTTTTTTTTTTTTTACATGACACTTATTGATGTCTAACTAAAAAAATATTTGATGTTACCCACTCATCAAAATATATAATTAGTCTGCATGACCTCTATTCTTCCTGAGTGCACCTCAGTATAAGTAGTACAGTATCTCTTTATGTGGTCAAATTCTCAAATGGTATCAGACATTTTCAACTTATCCTCCCTGACTTATTGTGACGACTTTGCAAAATCATCTTTCGCTTCTCTCACTTCCTATCCTATTCTCTTTCATCTGCTGGGGTGGCCGCTATGTAGAGAAAAAAATTATTAATCCGCAGACGAGACAAAACTTACCTCCGTGCTTAACAGTTGTGCTACAGATAATGTCAAAAGCTGACTGGTGTTTCGTCTCTAAGCTGTCTTATTTGTGTGATCCCTCCTTTTCTGTCAGTCCCTCTCTGCCTCCAACCACCTACACTTTACAGGGTGCACTGTCATATTGACCACCTCTGATCTCTCTATAGCGTACTCATGCGTATCAGTTGTATGATGGCTTACTACTTCGTGGAGATGGAGTCTTGTGAAGGGACTCTGTCCATAAAAAGGATTAAGGATAGTAAATGAGCTTTGTTCACAATCTATGCTGCCCTCTGCCTCACTGTATCAACATTATCTTCTGCAATATCCATTAACGTCTAATCCAATCCTTCGGCACACACACACACACAGACACACACACACTCCATGATCTGTGGTTTCTCTCGAGTGCTTGTTAGTCTTCCCATAGGGCACACAACATATAGAAGCACCTTATATCAGAGTGCTCATTATGTTTGCACCATCAGAGCTTTTTGCGTATTGGAAAAAGGGACAAAGAATGAATTCAGGCACTGTGACGACGTGAACAAAACACAGTTGACAAAAGCAAGGAGGCCTGAGGGCATTGGGGATCTCTTAAGCTTTTGTAAGCTGTCACAGAAACTGCACGTGGCTCCCCGAAGAATCCAACATGTTTAGGTGGAAATAGAGGAGAGGCAATGCACAAACACGCAGAATCGTGGATTAAAATAAACAGTTAAAAGCCTGAAATGTAACAAAGACAAAGATTAGTTGCCAGCAAAATGAAAACTATTAGCATAACTGAATATCAACCAAGAAAGTTGGTTCAGAAAGCAAGTAGTGTCCTCAAGCATCCTACACCATGTCAGCTGACAGCAAATTCATCATCAACAGGTCGACGGACAGGTAGCTCGACAGACAGGTATGTTCTGTAAGACAGCAGCCACTTAACCTAACAATCAGAAACTTGCAAATGACATGACTGTATAGCTGTAACAGAAGCACACGGATGGCTTTTTTTTTTATCTCCACAAACACAGTGTTGTGACTCATCGCTCCAGACCTGACAGCTAAAATTAGATCACTACAAATTCCCATTGAGAATAAAACACCTCTTGTCTTTACTGCGTGATAAAGTTAATAACCTCATCCGAAATGGATTTAACAAGTTTAGCAGAGCCTGCCTGCATATCACTAGTAAGGCAAAATGGGAAGAATTTGTCATCATTAAGGCCACATTATTGTAATAATTGACTATGGCTTTCAGTTCTTGAGTTTATTACTGTAATAAGGCAGCTGGAGGAACCTGAGGGCTGAGGTTTGGAGAATCGTGCAGTAATAAAAAAAAATGCAGTTAGTGTGCAGAAGTTGTGGAGGAAGATGCTGTTTTTGTTTCAGATAATTGACAAATTGGACACTGATTTCTCATGTAAAATTGGGTAGCTCGCTGCTGATGAAGAAAATGCCACAGGCTTGTATAATTCATAACACCTCATCATTATAACACAAATTGGTTAAACTGCATTTTCATAGATTCTGGGCTCTGTTTTCATGCATCACTAAGAGAAACACAGGATTTGGGACTTTAGTTGCAGCAGTGGGATCAGGAGGAATATATTTTTTTTAGGTGTGTGAAGGATTTGCATCATGACCAGCAAATTGCCTATTTTCCTTCACTGAGGTGCATTTAGAGGAAAAGATCCTGCCACAAAAGCTTCTCCCAAGAGGAAACTGATATCCTTGAGCTGGATGAGGAGAAAAACCACAAGCTAATATATGGCATATAAAATTAAATTAGTATAGGGAGAAATATGGTAATTCATTTGTTTACTGAGTTACTCGGCTCCCAGGAGAACAGTTGCCCAGAGTAAGAAATGGTTCGTTTATATTAGAGCCAAACAGATGCAGTGGTGAACTGCAGTGACAGCTTTGCTACAGAAATAGTACGTCTGCCAAAGTCTCATGACGGCAGAGCGCTGGCACCTTCGCTGTCGTCGCTTCATGCAATATATTGTGTGCACACTGACACTGATTGCTTCAACCACATCCAGTCAGAATGATGTAGATAATCTTTACTGTATGTTGCAATCCAGTTTTAATTGCTCAACTTACAATATCATCAACACCAAGAGCTAGTAAGCTTTTTCACTAGGATCTGCTTCGACGTGTGCTACGATGTTAAAGCCATGAAAAACATGAGAGCATCCAAGCAAAATGCCACTTTGTCAGTGCAAAACACTGCCAACCACCATGTGCTGTGCAAAGCTAATGCCCGACCGTCTCTGAGAGATCACATTTTCCTCTGGGGACCAAAAGCGTTTGAAATACAACCCCTCTGTGTGTACGTCTGCATAAATGAGTGCCAGTGTGTGTGAGACAGGCACATCCTGAGTCAGACCTCCATCACTTCAGTATAGCCCCTGCAGTTACCCAGGCCAGTCATCCATTAAGCCTCTGATTGCTGAAGAAGGCCCTGGGTACACAGTGTGCTGAGACCCTGGTGCCAAAAACAGCAGGCTGATCTTCACCACGTTCACAGCCTGAGAACTGTTTTTCACTCACTCGCCATCTCTCTCTCTCTCTCTCTCTCTCTCTTACAAATATGGTTACGGTTTAGTATCTTATCATTCTTTCCTTGCATCAGATCACGCCTTGGTTTACACCCAGGGGACACAAGAAACAAGGGAAAAGCATGAAAACTGATTGATGTTAAAGCTGAACGAGATGCATGACTGTTTAATTAAGAAGGAACTATTGTAGTGCGGAACAGATTGCATCTCAAGTTGAACTCTTCAAGTAAGTTTATATGTGGTTTGTGAATATAAATAACAAGGATTTGCTGTCATTTGCATATTGCTATCTATGGAAATGCACTTCAAATAGAGCAAGTAGCTCTTTGCTTTGCTCCTGCCATGTTACTGTATATATTACATATATACGTATTACTGTCAGGACGGTGCTGCTGACCTTTATCATCGTTCTTCACACATTCAGGCGGATACAATGGTCTCTAGTGATGGTTGGGGGAAATCAAATCCTCCTCCGCCACGGAAATCAGTTAGAGCGGGTGCAACGTCAGACTGAAGATGGGAGTGCAATGAATTGACAGCTCTGTCTGATATCAGGCAAGATCTGAACACTTGTTCCATCACTGACTGTAAATGTAAAATGTTTTCAATTTTGTCCAACAATTGCCCAATAAGGCACTTTGTTTTATGAGTACAGTCATGGAACAATGTATAGTTTGGTTGCTTTGTGCTATTTTGAGTGTTGAGTGTTTTGATGTGCACTTTGTAATACTGTGCTGCATGGCTTGACCCGGCCTTTCATCTCTGTTTCATCCTCTATATCAGCTGGAACAAAAGGAGCTCTGCTTTCATATGTTTCTAATTTTGTCTGGTAAACCAAAACTCGCCGGAGCAACATTTGAACTGTCATTCACGATGCTGAATTTACAATAAAGCAAATAAGCTGTTGGAAGAAAGGGCATGAAGATGAGTTTCCACCTCCCTGGGTTACATCTGTCTCTCCCATCACTCTGACAGAGCTTCAGTTCAAGCTTTCCTCACCTGAAAAATCTGCATCTCTGCCACATGTTCGAGTAACGACTGTCAAGTATTAACGTTCACTTGAACAATTTGGTGCGTGGATTAGAGGACAATAGCAATCATAATATATAATGGGCTGCACACATTAAATATACAGTACATCCGGAATTCAATATCTATGTGCATTCAAGCGCCGTGGCCGTGTAATAAAGCTGCAGCAGTTGAACAGCCAAGAGTAACAGGCGGTCGACCGAACAGAACGACATCCATGAAATTAATTATGAGCATGACAACAACATGGAAATGATTTCTCAAGCTAATGAGTGATAGAAAGGCACGTTCCTATATGGTTATGAGTGTGTGTGAATGTGAGATATTTAGAGTGTGTGAGACAGGACATTGGCCATCTGCAATGACTGGCTGGTGTTTACATGGCAGAGGATGGAGAGATATTAATACCAGATGGATCGGAGCTAAACACAGCTACTTAGCCATAAGATGAAGTCAAATCACCACAAAAACCGGGCTGAGAATCCATCTGACAGTGAGCACATGGCCCGCACATAAATTCTCTGTTAATACCCATTTTATTCCCACCTATAAATCTAACTAGATAATTTGGAGAACCGACAATACACATTTTATCACCATGAGACAGTTCTGCATGTCTATTGCATCCATGTGAACAACAATGCAGTTAATGCACATTTGTATGCTTGAACACAACTCTTTATGTATTTTCCTCAAAGCAAACAAGGCGAGAACAAACAATCTTGCATGTTCTGCTTGCAAATCTAAAGGAGACAGTAACGCACATGTCCACATGCATTGTTTTAAGGTGTTTTCACAAAGCCCATTTGTTTTTCTGCATGAACTGTTCCCAGCCCTGATTGGAGCTTGCATAACATCATGAATTAAATGTAGCAGCTTAAATAGCCACACCGTTTTAGGCACGTAAACACTATTTCTTTCATACCACAGAACAATATTCCATCCTGATATTTACTGGGTTTGTATTTGTGTGATTTGTTGTGTTGCTGGACTCAAAGGCCACAGATGCTTTCACAGATGTTCAGTAATGCTTCATTCGTCAAAGTTCGTCGGATGATTGAAATGTCTTGGATAGTTGAAAGAGGAATGTTTATTATGAAAGGTAAGCTGTTAATCAATCTGTTTTCATATTTCAATGCCACTGACATTCTGCAGAGGAGCCATTTGCTTTTACTTCTAAAGGTAGTTGTGTAATTAAAAGTTATATTTTGCAGAGCATGCTTGGCAGGTTCGCTTCATTTATTACTGTGTCCACTAAACCATGCAGAACTTAGTGTGATTAGACGGAGCTGGTTTAAACACTCCAGCTCCTTGCAGCATAACAAATGATACCCACGAAGCAGGTTAGTATTGATTCTCAAAGGCTAGCCGCTCTCAAATTAATCTGGTCCAATGAGTCAGGTGGAGACCAAAACATTGGTGGTGCAAGCGTTGTAAGTCCTATTGATTTTCTTCATTAAACATAATTTGAATGATCGTCTGCGCAGTAATTCTGCAGTCCTTTCGCGTATGGAAGAATTTTGAGAATGGGTACGGGAAATTTTACTTTGGTTTCAAACCTTCCTACCTTGTTAGAGATGCCAATCATGCACATCATAGACTGATTGTGGTACAGTGTTTTGTGGCAGAAACACTGATTTTCCTTCTCTAAATATAGTTGGCTATGTCTGGAAGTGTGATGTGATGGTAGAAGAAAGGGATTGAGTGGTAATCATAGACTCTCTAATTAGTGCTTTAGGCCTCATCTTCTGTAGTGTAGGCAGCTGAGGCACAAATAGATGCACTGCTCGTGGTTACACACACACAGACACACACACGCATGTTATTCTTGCACATATTTTTTGAGGAATAATCATCAGGGATAGGCAGCTGCACAAAGAACTAGTACTGGAGGGGTTTATGGTTTAAAAGGTTAGTAATGATATGATCAATTTGCGAGTTTCCTCTGCTCCTCGAAACCTCTGAGAGCGAGCCACCACATATAATGGTCTTATTTGTATTGATTCTGCGATTGTCGGTGCATTCGTTGCCCTTTAGAGAATTCGAGGAGGAAGCCACCAGTAAAGCCGCCTTAATGCCATTATGCTCGACTGCGACGGGAGGCGGCAGCACATTGGATTCCAATCTTTGAAGGAAGGACAAGGGCGACAGAAAAAGATGGCAAATGACAAATTGGATGCAGAATGGTGAAGATGAACAGAAACAGGAGAGGAGAGCGGTGCTAAATCTGGAAAGCCGCAGCAGCGCATCAGTGAGGAAACTTTTGAAAAAGACACACGGCAAAAGGGGGAGAGAAGGAAGAGAGGAGCTTGAAAAGGAAGACGTGTGGGATAAAGTAGCAAAGAAGCAAACATTCCCATATAAGAGTCATATTTTCTACATACAAAATGTCCAACGATGAAGCTGAAGTAGAGGCTGCTGCTAATTATCTTTCTGATGTGTCATCACACAACCTTTCCACATTTTCACCACCCTTCATGAAGCCTGACTGCTGCCTTCTGTTTTCGTTTCTTTTCTGTCTTCTCCTCTAACACTTCAATTTATGCTGCGTGAGCTTCGTGCTGTTCTCCATCAATCTTCTTGTTACTTGTCTGTGTCCACGCGGTCCTTCCACGCTGGTCGGGAGCTCTTCCCAGCAACATCCAATCCATTCTGAATGAAACATGTAATTAAAATGGATGCTCGTCAGCTCTTGCCCTTTAATGTGCTTCTATCTTGACATCGCATTGACAAACCCTTTATTCGCCTGCTACCTGAGTACCAGTCTGTCGGCAGAAATGATGTGCCGTTGACTTGCAGATTATAAATATGCGCTGTGCATGAGAAGTAGGGGTCATGCTGAGAGATAAGATGTACATTTTATGCAGTGAAGAATTGTCAGCCATCAAGGGGAATGTGTTGGGTAAAATGATGTTTGAGTGGAAACATTAAAGAAATAAAAACATGTTTTTTCCCCCCAGTTGCTGTTCATTTCCTAAACCCACAGTGCATGCACCTAACTAAATCATTCTGTCACAGCTCATTAGATTTTGGTGACTGTGTGTGTGTGTCTGTGAGAGAGAGTGTGTGTTTTAATCATACACTGTATATATTTATGGCCTCTCACTTGTATCTGTGATTTATTTTGTTTGGCTCAGTATACCACCAGGATAATGACTTGTCTCCTGAAGAGCATCTTGGGAATGCAATAACAACACGAAGGTTAAATAGATCTATCAATAATATTAATCTCGGTAAGGGACTGTGGAGCAATGTGGTGTATCTGGGAGTTATTCACTGTATACAAACAACAAGCCATGTATCTGCGTCACTGCACAATATTCCCCTGAGTAATATTTGAACATATTTGGGGAAAAGCTGCTTTGGTACTTTGTTTATCGTGCTCTCTTCGTGTTAACACAACCCAGGCAACTTATTCTTCAGCTGAAATTTAATTACGCTCACTATGCTGGGGATTATGCAAAGTAAGTAAACATTAGAGGAGTGACACGGAGGGGTCGTCTCCTGAGGTCTCTTTGCAATAGTTTTCACAAACGATAGTAATCATAGTGTTTTGTAATAACCAAACCAAGCATGGTTACCTGATTCTGAAAATGTTCTTTGCCTGATTATCAAGTCAGTATGAGGAACACAGAGGAGAATGAGATTCAGTGCCAAATTACTTAACTGCATGTATAAAGTATTGTACTGGCTCTGTATGTACCGGAGCCATGTTTTCTGTAACAGTGAGCAAAGTTTTTAATCACATTGTTTGCTATGCATTCATTTCCTTGCAACAACACAACACTGTGAGTATAAGGTCCCCTCAAAGGTTAATTACCAGAGACCCTACTATTATTCAGGTTATCATATATTTTTAAGGGGATACACTGAGCAATTGAGCAATATGTTGCTTTGAAGAAAACAACTGATAGGATATTTCTGTCCACCTGTAGTATCCTGCCCACTGCTAGAATAAATACTGCTGCCAGCCGCTCACACACACATTCAGACACATATACAGAGAGAAAGACAGAGAGTGTAATTGCAGATTGTCTAATAAAAGGCAAAGAAATAATGAGCAATAGTAACCAAATATTCCAGTAACACAGAGGGGGGTTGAGTGTGCGCAGATATCATTTTGATCTACATGTAATACAGTATGTCATGTAAATGCCAAGCAGGGGAGAGAAGCAATGAGAAAAAAATCAAAATTATCTGCAGCTTCATACCTTTTAATTCTATTTATACTATTTCTAGATATTTGATTAGGTCTATGAACTATACTATCTCCATATGGTTTACCCTCCTGATGACCCTTTGCTCCAGTGTTGAAGGGACTGTTTGATAAGCTAAGCCCGGGCTTTAAATCCAGCCTTAACTCCAGCACCCTGCTATCAAAAATAGGAAAGCACTTAGAGGTTAGGGGCTCCTTATTAAGGCAGTAATTATAAACCACCTGTCTGTCTGGAGCAGCAGACTTTGCTGGGTCTATATTTTAACTGAAAAATCAAGTAACCAAATGTCTTGACAATATGCAGCTTATCAAGAAGCAGGCCTATTGTTATTTTCTGGCAATATTAGCAGTCACTGTAAAGAGGTGAGGTCATGAAATGAATGGAGAGGAAAGTTTAGGCTTTTCAGATACCTACATTGTAACTACTTTTAAAACTATCTACATACCATGCTGGCTGATATTATTTGGCTGGTAGAAACAAAAAACAGACAAGAATACAAAACCCCTGAATCAAAAGCGGCACACACAAATCAAACAACTTGGAACTCAGAAGGATTACTGAGGGGGTGTTGCAGAGTATTTGTAGCAACAGAATGTCCTACATAAAAATAGAGAATGATATGTGTTTGTAAGTCACAGAGTTTTCAACCGCGTTATATGCTTTAGTCACTGAATTTCATTTACACACTGTGCACTACTTACCAATGATGCTCAAGTTGCCTTGTCTTTTTGTTGGGTCAGCATTGTGTCTATGCCCTTTTCCTGAGATAACAGTATGTGTTTATGTCAAGATTTTAAAAAAAATTATATAAGTGGTTCACCAGTGACCTTTTCCATCAGTAAATAGCCGGCTGTTGTATTCATGCAGGCGCATGTATTATGCATGTGCTGTACACCTATATGTGCAGGTCTGTTTGTTTGTGCGTGTGTGCAAATGCACGCATGCATAAGAGGCAGTATTAGCATTGATTACTGTTCTTCTGTAGGTAATTGGCATTTTCCTCTATCCGCATAGGACCTGCTTTTGTAATGTTAATAACCTCTTCCAGTGGAGGCTGCTCAATGCACCGAATGCAGTCATTGTATTTTGCATTTTGAATACACTCCCGGGTCCCATGCAAGAGGATGATGGGCAATTGTCATATTTTCATCATATTCTTTCTGCTTCAAAGCAAATATTTCTTCTTTACCACAACGATGGCTTCAGACAGTGCATGAAAAATCAGTTTCTGTATAGAACCTCTTTCTTGTTATATAATTCCCTTTATGATCAGGGAGAATAAGATGAGGCAAGAAACTTCAGTCAGATTACTTCATTAAAATGCACTGCTGTGTGCTGAATATGCTGAATGAAGTCAATCTTTTCATGCCAATTCGACATAAAATAAAAGAAAACTGTTTAAGGGATTTTACCTGCTTTTGATATTTTCAATGTCTAGACCTGATATATTATCGACGAAAACAGTTTACTTGCAAACAAGATATGTCGCAGCCCTCCATATTCTTTTCTTTTCTTTGTCATATGCTTCTGTAAAAGTTGTCATCCTTTGGTCTTTTTTCAGCCTTACCCCACCTTCCTCTGTATATTTACTTCGTTCTGGGGAAGACCCGCCACTGAAATCCCAGAGGTGTGTGCCTGAGTGTCTGCGCTGTAACCCTGAGTCATCATAATAAGTCTGCTCCCATTCTCTTTGCTGGTTGTCATTCCACTGCCTACAGTGCATCACTTTCTGTCTCTCTCCCTCCCTCTCTCCTGCTCTCCATTGATAGTACAGCACCAAGAGTTGAACTTACATGGGCAGTATTTTTGAAACTGGACTATAAATTTAAATATGCATGTGTGGTTTTGTAAATGTAGTTTGCAGATTTCATGTATGTAAAAAAATAATCCAAGCTGGAATGTTCACTTGGCAAATGGTCCCGTTGCCATCACGTCATCTACGTGTGGAAACTTCACTCGCAATGATCCTTCTCATGCCATCCGATGGCCTTTGACCGCCTCCCAGACCCTCTTGCTAGATGTTTTTACAGCCCACACAGGGGAGTCCCACTGAGATGTTCCCAGTGGTCCTGTTGATGTAGCTGTGTCTGTTCTGTTCTAAAGTTGGGGCAGGATTCTCATCATCCACTCTTTAAAACAAATAGCTCAATAATAAATGTATCATATATGTGTTTCTTAAATACTCAGTTCTCTACAGTCTGTGTTACTGCTGGGATACATCCACTCACACTTCCATATTTATCCATCACCAACTATTCAGATATGCAATCATTCAAAGCCAGAATAAAACTGAACAAGTCTGTGGTTAATGCTTTCACTTTGGATTGATGAGAACAGTGAACAGCTTGATGTGGCTGACCTTGATATTCAGGATTTTCACACTTTGATGAAATGGTGCTTCTGAAGGACACCATCGGCAGAATACTGAAATGCTGCCACTGTGGCCAGACAATCCAGCCATAATTATATCATTTGACACACTCACTGCTTTTAGTTCAACATTAACCAGGCTCACTTACTTGATTCATGTTTGCCTTGTTGCACACATAGTATTTAACATGAGAAGTTTTTCAGTTGCAATGTAATTTTGCATTCTGCTGCATCAATTTCTGTTTGAATAATCATTGAGGACCATGTTTTGTGTATTAACTTTTTGTCAATGTTACATCATTGTTATGCAGCTGAAATCACAGACTGCATTCATGCTGCCTGCAGGTTCCAACAGACAGGACTGACATCTGTCTGCCAGACAGCAGTGCACACACAAACTACTGTATATTGTCAGAAAACCAAACCTGTAAGACAAACAATACCTAAATATTTACGCTATGAACAAAATGTAAAGTTCATAATTTATTTAATTAAAAAGGCTGATGTGAAAAAAGATTTAAGTAGATAAGTTTTCCAGTCTATACCACAGCACATGCATGGACAAATTTGGCAAACTCTTTGAATAAATATGCAGATTTAGTTAAATTACCAGCAGCAAATACACAGATCTAAAATAAAACATGCATGACACATTCACATTGACTTCATCTCCAGCAAATATATGCATGCAGATTTTTTTATTCTGACAATGGTAGAATGCACACTGTAGAAAAAAAAACTTTTCTAAAAACTTTTCTGAGACAAAAAACTACAAAAAAAAATACTTTAGGTTTGAGATTTAGGATGTAATTTATTCTTCTTCATTAGAATATTCGCCTAAGAAAATGTCAGTGCGCCTCATTGATATGTGCGCTTTCTTCTGTCATGCACGGTAAAGGTTAGTCGTTTGGCATGAACGCCTGTCAATTATTAGCACAAATTATACCTTTAATTTTTACCATAATACACCATTATTAGCGCACAAAATCTAAATTATAAAAAAATACTGAAAATCTCATGTAAACATCACACATACATAGGAACATATGAAAAATAGAGACGGATGGATGACGTGTACGTTTGGGTCCTTCGGACTTCCGGGTGAGCATAAACAGATAGCAGGCGGAGTTTTCTCGCTCTAAAAATGTGAGTTTCTAGACTTGTTTTGTGTCATTTGTCCCTGAATATATTCCATATCAATTACCCAGCATCAAAGTGTTAATGTCGCTCATTTTGTTCGCTTCATTAGGTCTAAAGTAACGTTTAAAATCACCCTGACGTCGGATCCCCGGCTGCCATATAAAGTGTGAGTAGACTGACAGCTCATCACAGATTTAACGTTACATTCAAACATATTTCAGGTTTTTAAACATTTATTTAACACTCTTCTTAGCGGTGCCGCAGATTTCGGTGTTTGATACTGTTGTGGAAATCAGTGGTGATGCATTTAACTTTAGCCACATTAAGTCAGTGAACATCTGTTGGTGAAGCTGTGATTCACATGCTGACACCGAAAAGCTAACAGGAGCTAACTGCTCACAATTAACTTCCGTTTTAGACAGTTTATATATAATATTTCTAGCATTGCAGTGTTTTGTGATTCTGTTATGAATTAGATGGACCTGACAATCCATCTGATCAGTGAAACTAATGTCACTTTGTTATTGAGGCTCATTTATCTGTTTGACAACAAAGTCTTGTGACAAAACCACAGCCATAAAAATAGCTACAAATTAGCATCACAGTAGGAGGAGGACAGGAGGAGCAACAACAAAGGCACTGACAGGCATGGCTATATAAAGTGTTTCTCCTCCCAGACAGACTGTAAGGAGTAAACTATTCTTGTGAAAGTAACTGCTGTGACATTCATTTGGTGCTGTCAGACTGGTGGTAAAAACACAAACAGCAATAAAAATTAGTGGAAGGTTATATTCTGTGTACAGGGTCTGTGATTTATAGGTGTGCCACTGTATACATACTGTAATCCCTGTCTGCTGTGTTTTGTCACACTCAAGCACAGGCATGTTTCAAGACTTTTATAATTTACACATAATTTGTGTTTGATGTGTTTTCCATGTAAAAGAAAAGAATAAAAACTTATAATTACATCTACAGTCAAAAGTTTAAATTCTGTACAAAATATGCTTCCTACTTCACTAAGTCCATTCTCAGTGTATGTACACTGGAGGCTCCACATCACTACATCTATGATCTACCTATCACTACAGTCAGCTTCCACACTTGTTCTGACGTCACAAAATCACATCTGTGCATACACGTCTTAAACTCTGAACTTTAGGCGAACACAGAAATGTTTTTCCTGTTAAACAGATGAATTTGAAAGCTGCATTTTAGTGTCAGACTCTGTACATACTGAACATTATGGTCAAACAACACAGTTTTGAATGAATTCCAGTTCCTCTAAAATGAAATAACAGTTTTCATTGCTTTCATCCTATTCCTGTGATGTTTACTTGGACGTGCACAGAAAAAAGGTGCTTAAGTTTAATAGTAACAATTTGCAACTTACTAGTTATGGTAGTGTGTATATGAGTCCTATTAAATGCTAACCTTTCACGTTGCATAACGATACTGTCATACCAACCTTTCTTAAAACATCTGGCAGTTTAAGTATGAACTGGCAACTTCCTAATTGGCAGACGTTCTTCTTTATCTCAATCTTTAGGAGCCACTGTACAATTCCCCATACATACTGTTATTGGAGCTGCTGTGACTTCAATAAAACATCTCTCCATTTCTGTCTTTGCGCTGAAAACCAGCCTCAAAGTGTAAACTGATCTTTTGAACATCTTTTTTTCCTCAGTTATTTTTTACCTCATTATACGTGGTCAAATATCCCAAAAGAGCATCACATTGAATTTTAATTTGAGCAGTTGCAAATAAATTGCTGCGAAATGTGTTGACATGGGAGTCAATGGTCTAATGAGGTCAGACAAGGTCTCTCTGCAGCTGTTCATGTCTTAACATGAATAGAGAGATTATAACGATAGCAAATGAGACATCGTATTAATTCTGGCAGAGGACTGAACTTGAGCACACCCTCAGTCTATGCAGCTTATTTTTATAATCACCGGTCACAGTCAAACAAGTTAACGTTCACTGTCAGTTAAGATAAAAGGGTGGTCTATAATCGGACAAGCTTTCACTCTCACTTATAATTCTGAAGGCGCTTCCATCTGACTCACTCCTGTGCTATGTCGATTGATTTTGCCCTCCACCACCTCAGTTCCTGCTGTATTACCTTACTCGGTGATTGCATCTCCGACCTTGCAACATTGCGTCTTGGTGATTGCATCTCCAGCAAAATATGTCTGTTGGTTGGGGGGCGTCATTGGAGAAGCATCCAACTGGAAGTGTATGACTGTATAGGCCATAAATGGTCTCATATCCTCTGCGAAAAAAAGACTCTGACAGAAGTAATGTTACACTCAATTGAGCCCTGTAAGGAAATGTTCCCTTTGTTCTCTTCTTCATGGAAGTCAAAATTAATGGTCACATACAGAATTGCACCTCTGGAGCTGTTAAGCTGTCAGGGACTTGCGTTACAACACTAATGCAGCCCATATACTTGCCAATCAAAGCTCAGGTCAATAGGTTGAAAGATATTATTTAATCGTGTGGCATTCATGCTTTGAAAAGTAAATAGTAAAACATGAGGAATAAAGTAAAAGACCAGATTTTATTGTGTTTTTAACATCCTGCGTTGTTTTGTTACAGACTAAGTGTCCCGGAGAGCACACCATTCACAGCAGTTTTGAAGTTTGCAGCTGAGGAAGTAAGTGTTCTGTCTGTGCTTTAGTAAAAATATGGGCTTACCAACAGAGATTGAGATTTAGGCAAACAAATTATAGTTGAAGTCTTTGATTTCGTCTGCATGTGGGACCTCTGTTCACCTGTTGCATTTAGTCCTGTCAATGCATATGGATATATGGTACATGTGTAAATATGTTTGAGACGATTGCAAACAGTGTCACCATTGCACAGTTTGTCCACCAGAGAGCACTGACAAGTTTATTTTCATCTGCTCAGTACATATCTTGGAAACAATTTTTTATTTAATATTTTTGGTTTTTTTTATTAACATTGAAATTCTTTCACAACACGACTCAACTCAAACATTTGTCACAGAAGACATCTTAGGGAGAAAAGGCAGGAAAAATAGAATTTCAAATACGGTAAATGAATAAATAAAAGTTTCTAAGTTATTTAACAAATAAATAACTTAACAAAGGAAAATGCATAGGTATTGAAATCCCTAAAGATGGTAGCCTGTACCCTTGCACTGACACATAATGTTAAGTACATTATGCATATATATATATATATATATATATATATATGTGTACATGCACATATATTCAATAAGAAAAAATATAATTCATATCGATATTGGCTTTAAGAAAAAATAGTATTAATCAAACTCTAATATCACTAATATGGCCTGCATAGTTTACTAATTAGGCAAATCTGGTATCAGCAATTATACATGACCTTTAGCCTTATATTTAATCAATGCAACTGTCTACACAGGACCTGTATTGCCTCACGTGCCTGTTCAGAATGGGCCGATTGCTTGGCCTCTGAAATTGCCTGATGGCGATGTAACCGTTAATAGGAGTCCCCTCTCAATACACTTCATAGTGGGTACTTCTGGCAATAGTAACGCACTGCTAATAAGTATGTCCTGTGGATGTCAAGAGCTCACACTCGACTCTGCACTTCCATGGGTCCTCAGCAGTACACCCACCCAAGTGTGAAGTCAGTCAGATGAACTGACAGATAGATATAGAGACAGACAGACAGAGACTCTTTCCATTTTAGTTAGATGTTCTTCCATTTTATGTCCATAAACACAAAGCAGTAATATGTGATGTGCTGATGTGTTTGATGAGGGTGTTAATTTGCTTCTATTACAAATCACCATACTGATAGAACATCATTTTCACATCTGACTTTACACCATACAGGTTTGGCTGCTCCATCAAGCCAACAGAGACAACCTGCTGAATTGTATAATATTTATCATTTATTAAAAATGAAAGTTTTGAAGGGAGGGTGTTTTACACAGAATCATTCAGGGAATAATTTTGTCTAAGACTCATATGCCAAAGTGGTTTGTAGAATAAAGTGTGATTAGCCAGTGCCAATTTTTACCTGTGATTAGTATGAGTGTATTTTAAAGCTTGCTTTCAGTCATGTTTACAGCAGTGACTGAAATCACAAGATAGATTACAACTAACAGATTTATACTCAGTGATGTGGTGGAATTGGGGTTTTTACCATAATCCTTTATACGCTACGTTTTATCCACCAATTTCATGCTACATGAAACAGAGATCATTCATTCCTGATCTAAACGGTATGACATGCACGCTTGCTCGTGCTACCCGGCAGTAGTTCGGCGAGGAGCACTTTTCTAACCTTATCTCCCTTGTGACAGACTGCTCCCTGCACCCTTTCACTGCAAATCTCAGGAAGCCCACATCCTCTTCAGTCCAACCCTGAAGTAGGACACATATTGTGACCATGCTGAGTGATTTTCTTCCAGAAATTCAAGCGTGGCTATCTTTCCCTCAGGCTCTCTACTAACTGTTTGTATGATTGTGTATGTGCGGGTGTGCGAGTCTGAATTTGTGTGAAAACACAAACCCGTGTGTGTCTGTCAAGCGTGGAAGTTGGGAGACAAAAGACTGGAAACAAAACACACTACACAGCATTTTCTTTTTGCTCGTTTCGCCAAGTTTGTTTCTGAAGACATCGTAACTCCAGCTCCTGTTTTGAAGTTGTCACCCGACGAAGTCAGTGAGTCTCAGTGCGCTGACTCAGTGGATGAAGCTTTCTGTCTTGATGATTTATTCACACACTGTGTCTTCAGGCCAAGTGGAATTGGGTTGCAACACGTCCCTGATTATTTAACCAAAATACAGTCGAGCTGCTGAAATGTCAAATGGTAGCTTTGGTTATGAATTTCACTTATGGGGATTTAAGTGTGATTATTTTTCTCTGCTTTATTTTCTTTCGCAGTTCAAAGTGCCATCAGCAACCAGTGCAATAATAACAAATGGTGAGTTTGGGAGAAACATCTTTCAGGAGTGATTTTTTTTTTTTTTCTTTTCAGCAAACTGCATTCAAATATGACATGTTTACCAACGTGACAGCTATTAAGAACTAACTTCAGAGAGTCTCATTCTTCTAGAAACTGTGTTTTGACAGTGATGTTGGGGAAACTCAGCCTGAGTTTCAAAACCTCAACAATGAGCTGTGAGGATTTGAGGAAGCAAAAATGATGCAGGAAATAATCTGACGAATGAAATGCTGACAAGTTAGATAATGACACACCGTAACGATCAGTGAAAACTCTACCAGCAAACCTGTAAATTGTCACTTTAAGATATTGTCATGCTCCCTTTGCACACTTGTGCTATAAAGTCAAAATGATTTACTGAACGTTTACAGTATGTCTGATGCACATGGTGACTGGCAAATCAGAGTAGAGAGTTTAGTGAATTTGTGACATATACTCAGCCAAGAGAAAAATCATTGTTGCCTCACTATTTTGCCCTGTTTTTTATTTTAAAGTTGGAGACATAAGCCTAAAATATTGCCCTAAAGTTTAGCTTTTGGTTTTAGTTGTCAAAGGTTTTTCATTGCAAAGTCTTGTCTTTCCTACTAGTGTACATTATGAGACATAACATTCCTTTAATACAATCTCAAAGAGCGGATTACAAGAGCACTGTGTGGAAAACAGTGGAAATGTATTGATGTGTTTTTGTGCAGTTCCTGAGGTTTTAAAGGAGAAAATTGCTGTATTTTACTTTTAACTTCCAGAGGGTGCAGCAATTTTGACCATCAGCTCACAGAGTATAAGTAGCACTGTTTCTGCGCCTAGTTCTGCTTAAGAGGCGTCAAGTAATCTATGGCCTTTATTGATCTGTATTGGCGACCAGCAGGAATTGCACATACACCGATGCCACTTATCTCGGCCCCCAAACTCCGCCAACATATATTGACCTTTCACAAGTTTTCACATTAGAGATGAGAAAGCTGGGTAATTAAAGCCTACATGCAGCAGCAATAGTTATTATTACCTCATAATTCAGCCGAAAGATAAGTATTTCACTTGCACCGTGAAGTATCAAGACTGAAATTAAACTAAATTAAAGCAGTTTGAACTCAAAACAACAGCCTATCAGGAAAGAGTTGCTATGTACTGCCCAGGGGACGCATGTCTGAAATAACCTGAGCCAGTAAAATGTAAAAATTATTCAGCTGGATTCATCCTCATGCAGAACACTTGTAACCACAGTTACAGTAATCACCAGAACAAATTACTGTAAATGGTCTTCGTGGCTGTTAGAGGGAAAATTGTCATTGCTTCCCGACAATTAAACTGTGCAGCGCCACATAAAAACTGATGATGTGTTTGTTTACCTCTGTTCTGCGCTGACAGTGTTAGGAAATTGAGAAAGAGACATTTATAGGACGTTCACAAACAGTGTGCCTGGTGTGTTTTCTCCCGTGCTGTAGCTTACTCATAAAAAGATGACATTTTTAGGGTGCTGTGGCAAAGTATCGGACATACGAGCGTTGCCAAATAACACTGAGATGAGATTTATATTAAAATGGCTGAGATAGGATAGCCAGTCAAATATGAGTTTTAGTTTTATCAGTGCACAATTAGCTGCAGATCTTTTATTATTGCAGATGGAATTGCCTGCTGCTGAGGCACACTTTAATTTTTTTTGCCGAGTGCGACATCATTATGGATAAACTGGTGATATTGCAAATTGTCTTTTTTTTCATTTCTGTGCTACTTATTTGCATGACAATCCTTTGGGTTTACATTGTGTGTGTGTTTTTTTTTTCTTTCATGCTCGCCTTGCAGATGGAATAGGAATCAACCCTGCCCAGACAGCAGGTGAGTTATTATGTCTTTTCGGAGCCTTTTTCTTATATAATCTTGCAAATCACATGCAAAAACCATTTTATTTATTGTTATGCCTCCACAAAAGCCACTCTAGATGGTGTAAGTTGTTTTTCTGCCATTTAAATGTTTTAAGGGGCTTGGAAGCATAATCAACCTCAAGGCTGTCTTTTAAGCACTTCACCACTTGTCAATGTGCTTTCATCAAAGCATTAATAACTTGAGGCATTAATACAAAACTTGAATAAATCATGTTTCATAATGCACTTTGGTAATGCTGGTGGCATTGTGTTAATGGTCTAAAAGATTAATTTGACAAAGCCCCCAGAGGCTGCGATTTCTGTGGGTGGCTTCACAAAGAAGGCAACAAAATGTAAAGCTGTGTGAAAGAGTGAAAAGCCTTCAGGTAAAAGCTTCAGGTAATGTGACAAATCGATCTGGGATCAAGCAGTTTCGAGCTAATGTAATCAGTGTTATTTAAGTCATGTTTGAGCAGTCATGTTAAATTGGTATTGTGATGTGAAGCATGGAACTTTGATTGAAACTGTAAAGGAGAAAAATGTGTCTTAAATACAGAAGAAACATTCAAAAACAGCTACCACCAACCTCACCAGCTTCAAAAGATCCTCCTGACTCTGACATAGTGAAAATCATCTAAAGGATTCTGACTCATCTCCTAAGGCCTCATGTCACCCAACCTCAGCTTTTCTATCTCTACCAAAATATTTAGTTTAGAATGGAAAGAAGTTTTGAAAATCTTTATTTGTAGAGTAACTGCATGCAATCTGTCTCAAACCCAAATGTGATGTAATACTGTATTGTAATGCAAGACTGGGTATGCTCAAATGTCTAGCCACATTAATACTGATGTTAAATATGGTCAGAACTGTTCAACCTACAGAGGTCACTGCATCAGTGGTAAAAAACATAATTTTTGGAGGAGAATTAGAGCGAATTAAGTTGTTTGGTGCACGGTGTTGGAGAAATCTGGTCAAAGTGAAGTTGAGGCTTGAGTTACTGAACTAACCTAGACTGATAGCTCTTAGTTGCAGCAGACCTCATACTTCAACATACGTTTGCATAGAAATGGTGTTTACTCATTCATGAATATAGATGCACCGCCCCAAAAGGCACAACTTTAATGTTAAATTAAATTAAACAGTGACCTCTGACTGGAGGCTAAGTACATGCGCCAAGCTGTTTAGTCAGAATACAGTTGACTTTAGATTCCCACATTACTGCTGAGCCCTGGTGAATCACTTTTTCTCTGTGTCAGCCTCCGCGGTGTTTCCCCGAGGTTCAGACTTAAGATGTAGCCCTCCTCCTTATGTAAGTCGTCATCCTCAACAAAAGGCAACAGATGACTGGGTTTTCTGCATACAGCAGTATAAGGTGACGGCTGCTTTGACCGATGGCAAGATTAAGTCTTCTTTGCTAAGAAAGGAAAGCTTGGTGGGCATTCACAACAGCTTTATATCTGCCTAACATTTCATGCTTTGTGCTGCCAAGAATAGCCTCGGTTCAGACACCTCTGTCAGACTGCCTTTTCTCACCCACTGCAGCCACTCTACCTCATGTTCACAGCAGTGAGTACACAGTGGAAATTGAGCCGATGTAATTTTACAATCTCTTTGTCTTCACACACCTTTATCATACGTTTCCTGCAGCATATCAACAGTGCGCTTACACTGATGGGTCTGGGAATGAGTGGGATGAGTTGTGCATACATGATCTCAGCATGATCGCTGGTTGAAAGGACAAATTAATGAATGGAATCGCTATCTGTGGTTTCATAATGCGGTATTATAAATTATTCAAATGAACTCGCTGTGTGTGCTCGCTCAAAACCACCTGATTTCTGAATAAGAGGCTACTGCAAAAGGACAAATAGGCTGGAAATTAGGTGCCAGGAAATAATTTTTATCTCTCAGTGTGGACATCTGTCTGGCTTTGGTTTTGAAATCTTTACAATTAATTCAAATGTCTGTGTAACTACTCAAATTGTGTTCAGCTTTGTAACTCAATCTGCGATTTTTAATTAGACTTTATCTTTATATACAGATTTAAGCTAATCAGACAACACAATTAAATAGCTTCCAGTATTTTCCATCACTATTTTACACACACCATCTCAAGAGTAGAAATTTTATCTATTGATAAGAAAGTCCAAATTTCTCTCCCATCTGTTGAGTTGATAAGTTGTTTGCCATGTACCAGCTTTATTGACAGTAAACTCATTATTAAACCGCCCAGATTATAAACTGTGATCTTTCCTGTGTTGCAGGGAATGTGTTTCTAAAGCATGGCTCAGAGCTTCGCATCATTCCCAGAGACAGAGTGGGAGGACAAGGAGACTGATGCCGCTTTTCCTCGTTGACGGCATAATGACTCACCCGGCAGAAGCATATAACTCTTGAGACCCAGGAAACACTTCAGCGTGTGTCATATTTATTTTCTGGCCCACAACTGACAGTGACTCACATGAGAATATATATATATTTAAACCTGATGATGACATGCACACACACTTGCATGCTCCCTGCTTCTTCATTCTCAGTCAAGTTTTTTTTTTTTCTTGTGTAGTTGCATCAAAAGTTTGGAACGACATCAAGAGCACCCAGAGGTACTGAGTAATTAATATACACAAACACAGCAGCTGAATCCTGGGAAAGATCTCAGCTAAGTTTAACAAACAACTGAGTCAACAGTTATAGCTTTTGTATCTTTGTAAATGACAATAAACTATCAGTATGACTAACAACAACACATGCCTATTTTGCAATGGTTACTTTTGTCTTAGCATTGTGAATATGGTAATGTGAAAGATTTTTTAAAATATATGTTCAAACTGCTTTTAAGGACCATTGTTGTTAAATGAAGTGGCTGTTATAATGCAGGTAAACTTTTTTTAATGTCAGGCTGTTGTCAAGTATTCTTCCAGCACAAGATAAATAAACTTACATCATGGATCTGTACCGAACTCCTGTTGTGGACCAGCTCCTTCCATACATATAAAAACATACTTTCAGATACGAATGGTTCAGGTAATGTAAGGAAATGTTTGTTCATCTGTCAAACTGTGCAGGGACGTGGATCTTTGCTGCCCTCTGTCAGGTTACATTTTAACATCAGTTTGTCCTCAACCAAATGCCTTGCCTCTGTATTGCAAGCCATGTATTGTGCCACACAATAAATATTAAAAGATCACACTGAGTAAAATTAAACTTTTTAATATGCACCACAAGCTTAATTAGGAGGAGCAGGTGGTGAGAAAACAAGGCAGGCATAAAAGTGAGATTATAATGCAGAGGCCCCTGAATGTGTCACAACAGGTATTATTTAGGGAACCAAAAACACTGGTTTTCATCTGGAAAATAAATTAAGTGTTTGATTGCAGTCTTTTGTTGCAAGTCTTTTCTTTTTGCTGACAATTTGGAAAATCTGCAGATAGAAAAGATTATTTTAAGTCTCCAGATTATTCTCCTCCAAAACAAAGTCATGACAAATGGACAAACCAGTAGTTTCTTCTTAAATGTGCTTTATTGTTTCTCTGACTGATTAATGAGGGAAAGCAGTTTATAATCCCCTCCATATTAATCATTATCATCTGAGAAGGTCTGAATCATTTGTTTCTGAATTGGTTCTCTTTCTCCACCCTTGACAAACAAAAAATGCATTCTTGGTGAAGAAAAATAGGCTGGAGAGAATAATGGAGTGTGCATGCTGCAATACACAAGAGAAAGCGCACCGTTGTGTCTCACCATCCATTAGGATGCAGACTCAGATGGAGGGGAGGGGGCACAGGAGTGCCATCACAAATGGATTTTCTCATTTATTTTAATCAAAGTCACTGCTGGGCACATTCACCGGAAATTTACCTCTGAAATGGGAAAAGATCACAGTGCAGTGCAAGCACATGGTGTTGCAGTCTGGGCTTAAAAATGCTTAATTACTGCAGCTTTTTGCAAAATAATACGGGTACCTGGTTACAATGAAAGCTTTTAATCTTTTTTTTTTCCTTTTATTTGTTGAAATTTAGGAGTAGGATGGTTGTGTTTCAGGCATAAATATTTGCCATTTTACATGCTGACTAAGTACGAGCAAATAGCACGGATCCATTAAAAAGTAGGAAATCAGCTCACTTCATCACATCCTCTGATTTTGCGCTCTTTTAGGCGTGAAATTAAAATTTTACACTTAGACAAAACCGGTGCTGCAGTTTAATCTCTATGAGCAATGGGGTAGAAAGATGCTTCATAATCACATTTCAGGTTGAGCTCTCAGTCCTGAGCTGGGTCGAGGATGAGCCTGCAAAGTCAGACCTGTGGCTCACGGTGCCACCTGGATGAAGTTCTGACTGGGAGGAATTTCTTCTGATTCACAACCGTGTCGGCAGCAGAACCGTTCCAGGCTTCAGCGAGTCCATCATGGCTCCCGGGAAACATCATCAGACAGCCTCCAGGAAGACAAATGATAAAAGCACAGTCTGTTGGCTCTGCTGTGGCGCAGATCCTGCAGGCGGATGTCACAGCATTACGGTCTGGCTGAGAGTCTCTGCATCAACTGTGGGACTCCTTTAGTTGAGATGAGACAAAGCAAAGAGAAAGTAAAGAGGGAGTGTGAGTGCAGCTGTGGGGTGACTCAACATTTGTGATGATAAATGGAGGGAAAAGGATGTTTTAGCAGATGGTCAGTTGGGTTGCATTTAACTGAGAGTGGGCAGGTCTGTCCATTACTCTCAACCCTTCTGTATTTGTCTGAATAATGAGGCGCCAGTTTGTCCTAAAAGTGCAGCAGCATTGGTGGAAGGATGCTCGGCCTCTTGTCCCTGCACCTGTGTGAGTTCAGATTCACACACATATAAGCATGAACTATAGAAACAACATAGTACAACTGTTAGGTTATTGCACTGTGAACCATTAGGCCACCTGTTGAAACATTTTCTGGCTATATTTAAATTGATTGATTAACATTTCAGTATTATTTTCAATCTGATTTACGATGGCATTTAAAAATAAACAAAACTGTAAAAGTGGTTTATTACTGACAAAAGGAAAGTTACAATTCAATTTGCTCATCCACTGTTACTGAAGGACTTTTTAATTAAGGCCATACAGAATTCACAAAGAGCAAACTTGTCACATTGATTGATTTATCTCGCGATGCCACACACAGCTCATGATCTGATTTAGAGAATGTGTTTCCAGCAGCGCCTTTAGTCTCTCAGCTTGAAGATGGCAGACATGCAGAGAAACAGGAAACAGGATGCTGACACGAGAACGGCAGAGTGGTGGTGTTGACTGATCGCAGCGGCTGTGCGTGAAGATGTGTGTGCGTGTGAGGGAAAAATGGGTTTTCCCACCGACTCCTCCGTCTTCTTTGTGCCCCCACTGCTTTATAAATGACACGTTGAGCACGCTCCTTGGCCTCCCATTAAAGGTAGGCAATCTAAAATGAGATCTGGTGGTCCTCCACAGACGCAGCGGAGATAAGGCCAGCGCCACAGGTCAGCGAGACATATAAAGAAATGGGGAACCAGGGAATGGAATCAGCCCCCCTCTGACAATCCATCGAGATCATTCTCACTTCATTCTCACACAGCTGTCACTCAAACACGTGAAGCACACGTATGTATACGCAGGTGTGCATGTGTGTCCCAAACGAGCCGGGACCTCAATCACCACATGCACAGGTGGTGTCTCACCTCAGGGAAATTGATAAGTGTGCAAAAGCCATAAGAGACTCCACATTATTATTTTTTAATTATATGAATGACCTAATTCTGCCCCCTTCTGTCTTAAAATTAGAATGGCAGCTGGAGGAAAAACCCCAACAGAGGAGCACATACAATGTTGGACTGCTCTGATTCATGTTCTCGTATCTCTTCCTCTACAGTCAACTAATTAATCTTGATGGAGGATAGATATTTAGGCCACAGCGTATTTAGACACGCTGCATTTTTCTCTAATTCAGCAGTGAGGGGGGGAAACTCTGCCAAGAGGAGGAATCTTCTTTATCGTAGATCTGAGCGACTGATATCCTTCAGGCTGAAGTGACATAGATGATGTGGCTTTAAAGCAGAGCTGCTCTTTCAAATATTAACCAATTACAAATTAATTCTAATCATATATTAATACAAATGCTGTTTGTTGTTTCTGTGTCTTTTAAAATGAAAGATGCTTAATAATTCTTAATACTGTGATGTCTTCTCTTCTGAAAGGCAATGGATTCTGTGACTGATGAGTTTTGAGATCTGATATGTTTTAAAGAATATTCAACCTTTATAACATTTATAACACATCTGGTAGAAAAAAAAGGCTCTTTAGAGGCAAAGTGATCTAGTTGCTTCACATCCAAAAAGTGACTCATCAACCTCTTTGATGACTTCATCTCCTGCCTCTTAACACTTTCCTTCTTTGTGATTGCTGTTTGTTTGATCGTCTATTTAAGTCTCTAGAATTACATGTGAAATGAATGTCGCCTTTTAGATTTGTGATGAATCAATCCTTTAAACATCTGGGGAGCCTCTTCCAGGTTTTTTGTAAGTGTGCTGACCTTTCTGTGATGGGACTGTTCACCTTGGTGTACACCTGAAGCTCTTCCTGGTGAGTCTGGAGAGGTGCAAACCTTTCCGCATTCAATCAAATTATCACATTTCTGTAGCCTTCTTTTCCAGCTGTGTATGATGATAGAGACCTCTTTAACTCAACCTATGAACTCATTCAGAAATGAGCAGCACTGACATGTCATATGACAATCACTTTAACTAACGTTAACCAAGTTTCATATTAGAGATGGAGGCATATGATCCACTACAATAACTGTGTTTACATTCAAATAAAGTGCTGATTTATTAGATGTACTGTAGGTTACATCCAGTGACAAGAGTTGCGTTGTGAATTTACAGTATCTATATGTTCTTCAACTGCAAAAGAGAAACTGTACAAGTTTTAAAAGCATTTGAAAGTCGCCTCACTAAACAGTTTTTCTCCTTTGAGTTAAGTGCTCTCCTAAATCTGTCGAGGCAGCCCTTGAGCTAATCTTTTATAATCCTCTCTTTCTTTGTATCTCTTCTCTCTCTGCACCAACTTTCTGTACCAATGTGTTTAAAGGGCTTGTGGGAGTATTAATAAACCGCTTGGAGAGTGTATTTTAAGGACAGCCACGGGCTCAGTTTAGCTTGTTTGTGCTATATCCACGAAGCTTGGTCAAAACAGAAAGAGCAAAGTCTCAGCCAGTCTACTTTTCCAGCAGCAGAAGCTCATTTTTTGTCTCAGTGGTAGCAAGCTGTGTGTGTGCGTGTGTGAAGCCAGACTGCAGGGATATACCGCCGAGCTTCACAACTACTTTTATCTCTGCTTTGTTGTGCTGCTTTTTGCTGAAACAACTTCTGGAGTGATTGAACATTCATGGTTCCCAGATGATGAATCCTACTGACTTGGTGATCCACTGGTTTTTCATCTACCACAACCATAATGTTGACAACTTGTTTTATAGAAATTTCTTGATGAGAATTGAATTGATGGCCATGAAATTTTGTACAGATATGCATGATTCCCATGATTTCAGCGAACACATGACTTTTCCTCTTGCGCCACTAGCAGGTTGACATTTATGGTTGTGCAACACAGCAGCTTGTGAAGTAGCCACGAAATTGAATCTATAGGATATAGAATTTCACACTTTTTTTCATGATGCTCGGCACAAATTTCAAGGTTTTTTTTAGGTTAGAGAAATATCTTTTTTTCAGTTAATTAAAGATCAGTTTGGGAATAGTCAGAAAATTTAATCAATACGATTTGTGTACATAGACCTGAATTTCCCATTTGAAAGTTGAACAAATCGTGCCTTTTTGCAGGAATCTTTTAGATTCAATTTCATGACTATGTCACAAACAGCTACTGGATCAGGCTATATTCAAACATCTCAACAATTATCAACTAGATATATTTCCATAAAATTTTGTAGAAAACTATTATTATTTAATATAGTAATATATTATATTCCAATCAGCTCCTGCTGTACTTTGTGTTTGGTGGCTGGAGCTGACACATCTTTAATCTCCCAAGAGTCTAGGAAATCAGATCCGAATTTAAATGCTATCTTCTGTAACTGTATGTATTTTGGGTCTGGCATTAACATCAAAATCAACTGGTGGGAACGTATTCCAAGGACTCAGTGTGTTCCTCCGGTGGGAGTCAAGGTGTCTTTTTCAAAGGACTACTCAAAAATGAACTTTAGCAAATGTATTCTGCTTAAACTTTGTTCATTGCTGGCATTTATCAATAAACTTGACGTCCTCACTTAAAGTTGCACATGAACTTAAGTTTACTTATGAAGAGTATTATTCAGCCTGTGAAAAATGGGAGAGCTCTAATTATGGGAACTGCAGAATTGAGCTTGACCCATACTAGAGACTATAAAAGTCAGGATTTCTTGGCCTGCTTTGATTCTGGCCATTATCCTTTTTTTATCTGTCTCTTGTGAGTCCCCCAACTTTATGGAAGTGCAGTAATAAATGACTGGAGTAATCCTATAAAGTCTCATCTCTCTTCACTGTTAAAAGCCAAATCCTGCTTCCCTTTTCTGTCATTAAGTGTGTGAGGACAGAGGTAGGATGTAGGATAGTGGTAGCTTTTTGCAGGTCAGGAAGGGCTAGCCATCTTATGTATTGTGCTTCTTGTGTTGTAAGCTTAGACTAATTCGATATAGACAGATCTGAGTCGTCAACATCAAATTAAAATGTATTTTTGCAGCACCTTTTTAGCAGTATTCCACAATGCACACGTCTCAGTTTATTGATTATATCTTTTTGACATTTTTCTTGTTTTAGAGGCCCTTCCTCATCTTTCACTTCTTGACAAGTCCCAGTGTGTGTATATCCCAAGTGGTCTGACCTTCACACCGGTGAGTCCATTTGTCACGCAGTGCACTCTAACGTGACTGCTCCTCCTTCACCACCGGAGACCTCGCTGGGCAATGATATTGAATGTGTGTGTTTGGTCCTGTTTATTTCTTATGTTGTGGGGACGTAAATCTGTTTATGCAGTCACATTGTGGGGATTTGCCTTCCTTGTTGGGACAAATGGCCCGGATAATATAGAGCATTAAATTTTAGGGCGAAGACTTTGGGCTGGGCAAGAAGTGGTAGTAGTACTCCAGGAAATAAAAGTCAATGTAATGTCCTCTGTGTGTGTGTGCTTGTGTGTGTGTGTGTGTGTGTGTGTGTGTGTGTGTGTGTGTGTGTGAGCAGCAGGTGTTAGTGGTGAAGGAACAGCTCATTGGAACAGAGCAAAGAACAGAGCAGGGGTAAAAGGAAAGGGTGTCATACAGAAAGTTGTTAACCTTCAAACCAGCTGCGCGCTTTGTTCTGAGTTAAGCTGTGACGGCTGAAACTTAATTCATCGTTGAGTCTCTCTCTCTCTCTTTTCTTTTACGCCTGCCTTTAATAGTGCAGCTTTCACACGTTGTGTTTTTAGGTTTTATCTCTGCAGGGTGGACGAGAAACAGAGAGCAAATAGATGATTGTAATGTCGAACGCCAGTGTGGAAAGCCTCACTGGAGTTGGATTGAACGTGGATTTTTTTGTGTTTCATCTGAGGCCCTTCTTTAGTAAATCTTTCTTAATACTTTACTGTACATGAAGAAAAAGCGGTCACCCCTCTGATTCTGTTTGCCACTCTCAGCCTTGAGCCTGCAAAATCTTGCTGTGTCATGATCACTGGAACTAAATCACTGTAACACAACGCCAGCGTGTCCAAATATTAGCAAAGACAATTTTCAGTTCTGATGCCGAATCCATTCCTGCATGATTCTCATTTAGCTCAGTGCAACTTGATGTATGTCAGCACCCGATAACCTTTAGCTGACTCGTGAGCTGAGTCCTGACATGCTGCTGCTGCTCTTCACCACCAGAGAGCAGTAGCCTATTAAAAAATAATAAAACCATTTATTTTTGCCTGACCATTTAGATGAAAACCATGGCTTCATTTATTTGAAAATGATTGATTTGCCTTATTCAAATTCAGAGGAATGGAGGTGTTTTCTTTTTCTCATACTACAGATATCCTTTGGTTATTCTGTAAAATAGATAATAATCTGCAAGATATTCAGGGTTTATAGTTGCATGTGCAAGTAACTTTGTAGTAAGGAAGTTTGTTTTTCCCCCAGGAATATTTGGTCTCAGGAACATGAACGACTTAATTTGTTTTTCTCTACGGGCTTTCTATTCTTATCTCTATTACGCTCCAAAAGGTTTATGTAAAAATAGAAAACAATTAAAGCAGAAGTCTTGAAAAAAATACTAGGTAGAACAGAATGTTTCAGTGGTTTTAAAAAAAGTCTTCTCTTCTCTTCTCTTCTCTTCTTATCTTGTCTTATTACAACGCACAGTAACAAGAAAATGCTGTAAAAGTGCTGTAACAATTGTTCACCTCCAGCAAGCGGCAAGAGCTGACAACAACCAGTGCAAATTGACACTGCCTGCAGGGCTGAGGACTTTGTCTGATGTGTGATGGAGTGTGGCAGGCTTGTCCCTTATTAGACTCATCACCTCTGTGAAATCACATGAAATAGAGAGAATACGCTCTGTGAGGGGGCATGTCACGAAGCCAACCAGCCGGAAAAGGTTTTCACACACATGCTGTAAACGAATCATTAATCCCTTCAGTTCAGGGGCTCTTCTGAATTTCAAAAGTCCCACCGGGGAAAATTAACCTGGGAAACAAGGGATTTTGCAAAAGTACAGTAGCTGCTGGTCTTGAAAGAAATGGATGCAAACTAGAGAGGTTTTCAAAAGCCACACAGGAGAAAATTGATTCAATGAAAGTATTTTCTCACAGTTTCCAGGGAAATGCAGAAACAGAATCACAGATACAACCGATATTTACCCAATTCCCCTCTAATTCATAATAATAACCTTGTTCTTCTAACTGAAAGGCAAAGGCCCACAGCAGCATTGTCATCTGTAATGCAAATGAAAGCGTGAGACCCAGGAACAAACTGGCAGTTTCACCAGACAGTAAACGTTTACCAGAATGGCACTTTGCGTAAACTCACACGGTCATTGTATTGATGATTACAGAGCAGCGGCAGCACTGACATGCCTGTTTGGAGAAAAGTGTTCCCGGTGTGTCCTCTGAATGCCTACTTTTTCACGACTGTAATATGGGAACAAAGACGGACCAGATGTGAATCTGGATGGTTTGTATGTCCTTGTGTGAATGTGTCTGTGTGCAGTGGGGGGGGGTTTCCCATTACACTGTTAGCTGACCCAGACAAAAAGTAATTGCGGGTTGGTTCAGCAGTGAGTTAAAATCAGTGGTTTTGCATGTCAAGCCATTGCTTTTATGCGTGGGCTTCCTCAAGAAGCAACAGGTTCTGCACAGTTAAGGAGGCAGTGAGGACAGAGAGGAGAGTGACAGCAGGAAGCCTCCTTTCATTGATGCTGAGTGTTGAAAGCTTGAGAGTAACAGCTGTGTGATGGATATGCATCAGATGGTGGTGGAAGACGTTTTCAGATCCTTTACTTAAGTAAAAGTACCGTTAGCACAATGTTCAAAAAAAAAAAAAAAAAAAAGTCATGTATTCAAAATTTAAACTTCAGTGGAAGCACAGATTAATCAGCAAAATGGAGTCTATTATCAAAAGTACAGGTATACTCACTTTGCAGAGTGGCCCATTTCTGAGAGTCACATTACTTCACTAGATTATTATGCATGATGCATTAACATGTAAGCTGCATTTTAATGTTGTAGCTGATCAAGTAGAAACTAATTAAAACTACTTTTTTAAAAACCAAAGCAATGCATCTTATTTTAGACTGATCAAATGTTTTGTATGTAAAATATGTGCAAAGAAACTATAGCTGGTTTTTTAAAAAAGGGATTAAAAATGTCTCATTTCCATGTGAAATGTGATGAAGTAGAATTATACAGTAGCAAAAAATGACAATTCTCAAGTTCCAGAAACCCCAAAATGTGCTTGATTTATTTCCACCACAGTGTGTATGCATAGGAAATTCTTTTCTGTGCCTCAAGTATATTCATTGTATGAATAAATTCACAAAATGTACATTATTCATTGGGGTTACGGGTCATTAATTCAAAAATAAATGTGACCAGGAGTGGTGTTCTCCCTCAGCAATACACCTAACCCATTGCAAAGAAGATGCAAAACATGGAGCTTCTCCTTGGACGGTGAACTGTGCATGGACTCTGGTGGACATCTGCAAATGCATAAGAGACAAATCAGAAGCAGAAAATGTCCCCAGAAAAAAAAGCACACTTCCACTGTCACACTCTTTGTCACAGCATCACAGATTAAAACTCCTACCTCTTGATTCTGGTGGGACAAAGGTGTGTGGGTGGTGAGTGTCTACAAACAAATTTTCTCAGTGCGGTGCAGTCACATTTTCAGGGGGCTCAGCCTTGCACTGACAATCGGCATTGTTTTGTTAACCATTATTTTGGAGCTATTTGATAACCAGACAAAACCATTTGACCAAGCCTTAGACAACCTGCTTCATACATTCACAAGGCAAACAACAGCAATCTTAAACCACTTTCACATTGACTATAGACACAAATATGTAAAATTGATTCAGAGAAATTTGCTCCTGTGTGCTGAATAACAATGCGGACCAGATTGGTGGATACTCATTTGGCTTTTAATGGTAAATGTGGGTCCAGCTCATCACAAAATGTCTATTCAAATAAATTAGCTTTTATGATAAGCAGGGAACATGCGCCAAGATGTTATGCAAATGCAACAATCTGATGGGTGCCTAACCCTCACGCTGCCTCATTACCTGACAGTTTTGAATCTTTCACCATCCCATATAGGCTCAAACCCCAGAATCTCCATGTGTGGCCTTATCAGAGCAGAGCAGCTGCTGAGCAGAAGGAGCCCCATATCCCACATTGTATGAATATGTCATAAATCTAAGGCTGGACTTTCCAAAAGTTTTAGTGTGCTTGGTAGGTGATAGAAATGGGCTGCGGGGATGAGCCAGAGTTTCAGCACTAATTAGTCAGATGGGAACAGAACAAATGTTTCCAAAATCGACATCCAGGGAGTGAAAATAATGGGAATCACTCGTAAACAGGTGCTCATCACGCCGTCATTATTTATATGCTTTCCTGGGGAAAATAATTTTGTGGGAAACAAACACTGCAGCTTAACGTTCCAGGTGAAAACTAGTCTCTAATTTTGTTGACTTAATAATGATCTTTACATCCCTCCTTTGTTCCTCATCGCTGCCTCCAGTCAGACTTTAGTATTCGGTATGATCCATCAAAACGTGCTCTCTTCTCACAGTGCAGATCTTACATGCATGTTTCCCCTCATGTAAAGTCACAAGAAGAATGTCTCAGCACATATAAAGAGTATGACAGCTGGAAAAGCCGGGGGTGCCATGTACTTTGAAATAACAAGGCACTGGAAGCCCTCTAATCACCTGGCATTTTAAACGTGGGCGGTGGTGGTGAGTCAAGAACAAAAAAGTAGTCACTAGCGGTACTTCTAAGGTTCAGGCTTATGTATGAGGATTTTAAAGACTCCAGGCTGTCAGGTTTGTACGGACAGAACTTTTTAAATATTCATGCTTGTAAAACTTGTAGCCGTTTTCATGGTGATAGAAAGATCCTTCGACATGATGATGGCGATGGTGTTGTGATGAATTGTTACACGTCCACAGTGCTGATGCTTTGACCCTCTTTGTTGAACTTAAATGAGTTCCTGAGAATCACTCCATGTTTCTTAGTAATTGGACAAAAATGTTTGCACAATCTTCAGACTGACTTGTATTTGATTAATGCTTTTTATTTGACCGCAACATTTGCCGAAGACGCCACAAATCTCTCTCCACAAATGCTAAATGTCAAATAAAAAATATTCAGCAAAAACATTTCAGTGGCAGAGAACCGATCACATCAAAAAGCCTGTTTGCAGAGCAAGGAGAGCAAAGAGGGTTTATTCTCTCATGACTTAGCCTTGACAGATGTTCCAACTTGCTGCACAGATTTCCCCCTAGGACCAGCAAGGTCTAACAGGATAGATCTTTAGTCTTAAGAAACAATTTGCAGCATTTTTTGGTCCCTGACAGCCAAATGTGTGTTTCAAACCCCACTGCTGCTGCTTATAGCAATATTTTGGATTGGATTTTTGTTTTTGCATTATTTTAGTTCACTGATCTCGACTGACAAGGACAGAGTTATTCTTCTTCCAGCCTACTGGACAACAGCCTCTTCTTTTGGCTTGAGGGAAGGTTAGTGTGTTTCAGAGGCCTACATTCAACTTGCTTATTCACCATAAAATAAACAGCAACATGAATAAATGGATGAATGCAAACATGAATAGGAGCTAAACAAACTAGTCTTTCTCTTGTACCAACTTATTCGAAATTAAGCCGTCTGCATTAAGTTAGAGAAAATTAGAAGGAAGATTAGAGAGGATTAATAAACTGGCAAGTAGACTAATGACAGTGTCCTTTTCTTTAGGGAATAAAGCCCAAAGTTTACTTCATCAATATCACATCTCATTTATATTTTAACCACACATTAAATAAAATTGATCCTCATTTTACTTTTTAAAATAATCATAAAAGTAAAACCAAAGTTTTTGTCTAAAGTTTTCTGTAAAATGAAGTTTGAGGCTTGATGGGTTTTTGTGTCAAGATTGTCAAGAATTCAAGGAATACTGACATGTGCAAAATCACCTGTGGTCACTGAATATGTAGCGTGTACATGAGTCTGTTAGGAGTTTTGGGGAATTTATTGGACAGTCTGAGAGTAGAGGCAGGAAATATTTGGAGAGAGGGAGAGAGACAGATGTTGTGCGATAATGATCCATAATCACAGTGAAATCAACAGGATGCCCATGAGCTTTATTTTCTGAGGGCGTAAATAATTATCAATAATAATCATGTATTATTTTTGGGACAGGCTGACCTGCTAGTACATAAAGTCTGTATTATTGCACAAGAAACAAATGGTTTCATTTGCAAAAAAAAAAAAAAGATTATTATAAATGTATTTTTATGTTTGCATTGTTAAAGATATTCATGCATTTTTTAGCAGGTTGAATCTGCCTTTATCATCAAAGCAGTAACATGACACAGTCGGTGGAGTTGTTGAACTTTCTCTTTTCAGACATTGCGTGGATATTGACAATCTCTGCAGCCCTCTGGGTTACAATGTTGACATTTCTCACAGTTTCATCAGTGTCTGCATGCATGATTGTTTGATCTGTGTAACATAGAGGAACAATATTTAAAAAGCCCACTTTTTCAGGGAGATATTATTTTTTAAATTACTTCTCATATATTACAAAGGACACGAGAAACTGTGCACTGAAGGTAATGAATCTCATCAGTGTAATTCAGCTCATGCTGCAGCCCCCGCCTCCCTGTGACTGTCAGCCGCACCGCCCAATGGCGACAAAGCTGAGGCAACAAACCCTAAAAATCGTCCAATGAGCGCGCGGATGGGCGGCGGCACCTTTACGCAGGCTCTCAAGTGTCTGAAGTTAAAACTCCTGCGCGCAATTCTGGCAGAGCGTGTGGAGGCTCCGGACGCATAGATGCGTGGGAGACATCCACCGTGCACACATCCACAGGAGTCCCATCACCCCCTGCAGCCGCGCACACACAGGAGCGTTTTGCAGCATCACCCGGGCGCAGGGACTGTTTTGGATCGTATCCTTTGCCAAGATGCTCCACAGACTTCTCCTGTGCTTTGCAGCCGCCGGGTTCGTCTGCGCGCAGCCGGACAGCGCCGGACTATTTTACGCGCTGAGATCCGAGCTGTCAGAGGATGCGATCCTCGTGGCCAACAACGGGATCCGCGTGCCTTTCGGGAGGTCGGTCTTCATCGATCCCATCAATGATCTGGTGATCCAGACGCAGCCTGGAGACCGGTGCGCCATCACCGTCCTGGATAACGATCCGCTCTCACAGAGACCGGGACACCTCTCTCCCAAAAAGTTTCCCTGCGATTTCGGTCCCAATGATGTCACGTATTCCCACTATGGGTCCAGAAGTCCTGCGAGAGACAGAGTGAGGCTGCAGCTCAGGTATGATGCACAAACCGAGACTGTCATCATCCCGTTCATGATGGAGGTGGAGGTGGTTTTCACGCAGCTGGAGCTCCTCACCAAAAACATGCCTCTCACTGTTGACTCTCTAAAAGGCACCAGCAACCCTATTGATAAGAAGATTTTAGAGTTCACTTATGATAGAGACTCTCAGAAATGTGAGGTGGCATCCCTGTCCAGTGGGAGCACGCTGCCCAGGTATGGAAGACTCATAGATGGGGGGAAACTCTCCACAATGATGGACTGTGATGAGTTCACTCAGGCTGACATCCGCTATGAGCACACCTTCGAGCGCAAGTCTCCCAACAGAGACTACGCTCCCATGGTGGTGGAGCTGCACGATAAGGAGGGCAATCTGGTGAAGCAGGAGTATTTCCATCTCATGATTCGCATCAAAGAGGGGGAAGAAAACACTGCCCCCAAACCCAGCTTTGTGTCCATGATGATGATGGAGATCAGCCAGTTTGTCATGACCGCCCTCACCCCTGATATGCTCGCCGCCGAGGATGCAGAGTCAGACCCAGATGAGCTTATTTTCAACATCACCTCTCCTCTGTCTTATGAGGAGGGCTACATCGTCAGCACGGACGACAGGAACCTCCCCATCACTTCCTTCTACCAGAGAGACTTGCGTGATTTGAAAATAGCCTACAAGCCCCCCTCCCTGGATTCAGACACTGAGAGGATTTTCCAGCTGGAGTTTGAGGTGGTCGACACAGACGGGGCCATCTCGGACCCATTTGCTTTCATGATAGTCGTTAAGCCGATGAACTCTCTGGCGCCCGTCGTGACGCGTAACACAGGTCAGCTGCTGTACGAGGGCCAGTCTCGGCCCCTCTTCAGTGCCCACAACCTGGAGATCAGCGATGAGGACAACCTGGACGAGGTCACTGTCACAGTGGTGGACGGGCTGCGCCATGGGGACCTCATGGTGCTGGGCTCTCGCAGGAAATTCTTCACGCCGGCTGACCTTACAACAGGGGTTGTTGTGTACCAGCACGATGGCAGCGACACATACAGCGACAACATTGTCTTTAAGATGTCAGATGGAAAAAACGAAGTAGAATTCCTTTTTCCAATTACAATTGTTCCCACTGATGACGAGCCACCGATCATAAATGCCAACACTGGCCTGGTGCTGTTCAAAAACCAGATGATGCCTATATCACCCCTCATGCTCAGCGCTGCTGACATCGACTCTGAGGACTCAACTATTAAATTCACCATTGTCCCTCCATTTTCTACTATTGGCACAGTGTTCCTCAGGCAGTCAGATGCCCCAGAGGACCCCTCCTCTTGGAAGTTCAACGCTGAGGACGAAGTGTATGAGAAGGAGGTGACGGAGTGGCTTCAGAAAGACATCACTGAGGGGAAGCTGTTTTACAAGCACACAGGCCCTCACAACACAGACACCATCACGGATCAGTTTGTGTTCAAAGTTCAGGATGACAATGACCCCCCTAATGAGTCAGGAGAGAGTGTGTTCATAATTCGGGTTTTGCCCATAGATGACGTGCCCCCTGAGCTCTTCCCCGGCACCACCCTGCAGATGACTGTTCAGGAGTACAAGCTCACTCAGTTTAGTAAAGAAGTTCTGCGCTACACTGATTTGGACTCTGAGGACCGTGACCTCAAATACACAGTTATCCAGCCCCCGGTAGATACAGATGAGAATAACCCAGTTGCGTTTGGTTCTTTGATTCTGACAGAAAGCCCCGACACAGAAGTCACTGAGTTCACACAAGCTCAAATTAACCATCATAAGATCTCCTACAGCCCCCCGGATGTTGAACTTGGAATCACAGCCCATGTCGTGCAGTTTCGTTACACAGTTGAAGACACAGCTGGGAACAGCGTAGAAGGGGCTTTCACGATCTACCTCCAGCCCGTCAACAACAAACCCCCTCAGATTACAAACACTGGCTTTACTGTGTTTGAGCGTGGCATGCACATCATCAGTATTGCTGAGCTGGACGCCACAGACCTTGACACAGTCAGCGAACAGATTACCTTTACTTTAAGCCAACCCCCTAAACACGGCCGGGTCCAAGTTGCATTCACAGACTTAGAGAAAAAAGGGATTTTCAGTCGTGAGGATGTCTCAGAGGGGAAGATATCGTACATCCATAGTGGGGAGGAGACAGTGAGTGATGACTTTCAGCTGGATGTCAGTGATGGAATTCATGTTGTAACCGTGACGGTCAAAGTTAATGTAAGGCCCGTCGATGATGAAACTCCAACCCTCAGCCTCCCTGCGGGAACAATCGGCTCTCATATGGATGTGCTGGAAAACGGAGCCACAGAAATCACAACTAATGTTATTCAAGGCCACGACGATGACACAGATGACCTCCAGCTGACCTTTATTGTGGAAGATCCTCCACTTATGGGTGAAATATTGGTTAAAGGAGTGCCTGCCACTAGGTTCACACAGGCTGATATTATTAATGGTGTGGTTGTGTATGCACACACTGGTGGTGAGATAGGTCTCACCTCTCTGCAGGATGGCTTTAATTTGACTCTCACAGACATGTCAGATGATTGGACAGTAGGTGGCAATAAGGTCAATGGAGTGCACGTTAAAGTCACTATACTTCCTGTTGACAGCCAGGCCCCTGAGGTTGGAGTTGGGATTCAATTCAGTGTCATTGAAGGGGAGAAATACTGCATCGGCCCTCAGCACTTGAACGCTGATGATAATGACACTCCAGTGGATGATATCCTTTGCACTATCATCGTCCAGCCCACCACCGGCTATGTGGAAAATATATCACCCGCCCCAGGATCAGAAAAGTCCAGATCAGGAACAGCTATCAGTGCTTTTACAATCAGAGATATCAGGGAGGGGAATGTCTACTATGTGCAGAGCATTCACAAAGGGGTAGAGCCAGTGGAGGACAGGTTCACATTTAGGTGCTCTGATGGCATCAATTTCTCAGAGAACCAATTCTTCCCTATTGTTATCATCCCAGCAAATGATGAAAAGCCGGAGATTTATTTGAGGGAGATAGTCGTGATGGAGGGGATGAACATTGTCATCGACACTCCGATTCTAAATGGGGCCGATGCTGATATTCCACCTGAGGAGCTGATGTTCATCATTTCTAAACCTCCCAAACACGGTGCCATTTTGAACCAGCTATCCACAGGCTCAGTTTTGGTGACTAATTTCACTTTAGAGCAGATTAGGGAGGCATCAAGTATTATTTATGAGCATGATGACTCAGAGACAACAGAGGACAGCTTTGATGTCACTCTGACTGATGGGAAGTACTCTGTGCAGAAAACAGCCATGGTTTTGATCATTGCTGTTGATGACGAGACCCCCAGAATGTTAATCAATGACGGTCTGGAGGTGGAAATTGGGGAGACCAAAGAGATCAACAACAAAGTGCTCAAAGCCACAGATTTAGATTCAGACGACAGCACGCTCACATATATCATCCGCTTCGGGCCTGGTCAGGGTCTCCTGCAGAGGAAACTCCCATCCGGCTCTCTTGAGAACATCACACTGGGCATGAACTTCACACAAGCTGAAATGATGCAGGGCTCATACTTTACACACACAATGGTCAGGAGGGCATCCGAGACTTGATCAAATTTGACATCACAGATGGAATGAACCCACTGATTGATCGTTACTTCTACATCACTGTGGGCAGTATTGATATGGTGTTTCCTGATGTGGTCAGTAAAGGTGTGTCTCTGAGAGAAGGCGGCCGAGTGACTTTGACCACAGATCTTCTCAGCACCACTGACCTTAACAGTCCGGATGAGAACTTAGCCTTCACCATCACAAGGGCCCCTGTCAGAGGCCACTTGGAGTGTACAGATACTCCCGGGATGCCCATTGTGTCTTTCACTCAGCTTCAACTGGCTGGCAGTAAGATTTACTACATCCACACCTCAGACGATGAGGTGAAAATGGACAGTTTTGAGTTTGAAGTCACTGACGGCTACAATCCTATTTTCAGAACATTCAGAGTCTCTATTGTGGATGTCGATAATAAGAAACCTGTTGTCACTGTGAATAGTTTAGTTGTCACAGAAGGGCAGATTAAGCTGATTACACCATTTGAGCTCACTGCTGAGGACCAGGACACAGCTGAGGCGCTGCTGAAATTCACCGTCACCCAGCTGCCCATTCATGGTAAACTTCTCTACAACCAGTCCACGCCTGTCACCAGCTTCACCAAACAAGACCTCAATGAAAACCTCATCAGCTACAAACACGACGGCACCGAATCCTCAGAGGACTCCTTCTCCTTTACTATCACCGATGGCACACACACTGACTTTTATGTTTTCCCCGACACTGTGTTCGAGACTCGCCGCCCTCAAACGATGAAGATCGCCATTGTGGCGATAGACAACGGCGTCCCCCAGATCGTGGTGAATAAAGGCGCCCCCACTTTGAAGATTTTGGCCACGGGTCACCTGGGCTTCCCCATCAGCTCCAAAGTGCTGAGGGCAGAGGACAGAGACAGCAGCCCAGCCTCCCTGGTGTTTCACATCACCACACAGCCCAAACATGGTTACATCATTAACCTGGGACAAGGAAACAACTCCATCAACACATTCAGTCAAGGTAAGCCCTGAAAAAAAACACAACAACACTTTTATCATAACATATGACCTTTACATGAATATTCCATTAAATGACAGTGATTTTGTTTAGTTCTGTTCAGTGGTTGAGTGATGGTGGACTCCAGAAAAAGGGATTTTAAAATGTAATCTGTCATATCTGGTAAACAAAATTACCTGAAAGGTTATTCCACTCTGTAATATAATAACAATTATTACATATTTTTATTAGTAAGGAGAATTGCATTAGTGTCAGTCACATAAAAAATGCCTTCCCTCGCTCAAACATCTTTTTAAGAAAGTGCTTATTTAGCAAATGGAAGTGGTTTTAATCATCATTTAATGAAATAATTAAAGTCTCCTAATGAGCGATGTGAAACTCTTTAACCTCAGAGAAAAATGTTAAAGTTAAAAATCCTTGCAAAACTGTGAGTTTTTATTAATTTTTCACACTGCCTACCAAAGATTTTAATTTATGGAGTAATAATTATTCATATGTGTGACAAGTGCAGGCTTGGGAATTTCAATAGTTAATTTGTGGGCCTGATTTAGATGTGCCTCGCTCATCAAATCATAATTAGCAGACCAAAGTTAGAGGCTGATGTTTTGCGCAAATGTCTTGTAGACGGTTAGAGATGAATAATTTATTATTTCTGCATCTCCGGGGAAATGTTCACATCTGATGTTCTCTACAGTGGTTTGTTAAATGAAGCAGGACAGAAGTAGAGGATCGTGTGAAAAGGTCAGAGTAGACCTCTAAGTGACAGGATGGCATTTGACTTGGGCATTTTGATGGTTTGACCAGGTCTGTTCAAGTCAAAACAATTTATTGCAATATCTCAGAAATTCCTACAAACTGAAACTTCATCAACAAAAGACATTTGCATGCACCAGAGTGAGTTATGCCGCCTGAACTATGAATTTGTAAACATTTTTGCATGTGTGTTTATTGATAATGCGGAATCAAGAGAACAAAGCCACTGACTGAGGTTTAAAGCGACGCAATCAATGCAGTCTTTCATATCACGCTGGGGCAATTATGCGAACAAGTAAGGAAATTCACCTGCTCGTGCCACAGCTTGGCTCGAGCACAAACAGGGGCTGAGAACGCAGAGTGAAAAGGAGCCCTTCAGTCTGCAGGAGACGGACACTTCTGCCGACCGCTGTGAGGCTGCAGTCTCTGGAAAAAAAAGGCCGCAGATGAGTGTAGAGAGAAAGGGAGGCAAAGGGGCAGAAGAGGGGGCAGAGGGAGCAGGTAAAGTGGAAGAGAGTGCAAATGAGACAGGGGGGAGGAGGGGGGGTAGGTGGCATGAGAGAAATAAAGAATGAGGGAAGGGGGCGTGAGAGAGTGACTGAGAGAGAGAGCAAACAGCCTCGTCAGAAGAATCAGTCAGGTGAAAGAGACAATCCCTCGCTCTTTATTTACTCATCCTATTTCCAGGGCACATCCCATGAGGCATTCTCTTTAAATATTTGATGAACATTGTGGCCCTGGTTCACAGTGTTGACTTTATATTTGCAAGGTCCTTGGGTTCAAGGCTGCGTCACAATACTCCAGAGAACGTCCTTTTCTTGCTGCCTCTCCTATATGATCAGATGGACGCCCACTCGTGTGAAAAGACGAACGCGAATCTGAAAGAAGAACGACGCTCTGACAAAAATCATCATATAATGTATAAATGTGAAATTTTCTACTGGCACATTTTTTTTGTCCTCATGTCAGAAGGGAGGAAGGAGAGGCAGCAATGACAAGAAGCCACCTAAGAGGTTTAAGATGTGTCCCAGCCAAGAGTCAGGGGTTTATACTTTTATGAACCTCCTTCCTCTGCCATCTATTATTGAAGGAGGTGGTTCGCAGGGGCCAAGCCCTTTCACAGTCTCGATGATTTTTCTGCACTGCAATAGACGTTTCTGGAGAATGGTGGAAAAAAAAAAATGCAGGTAGAACCCTGTAATTCAGAGAGGTTAGGAAAACAGCTGTGGAAGTGTAGGTGCCCGCCGCCATCCTGTTTTTAACATTCTTTCCCTCGTCTGTCATTAAAAGATCCACTGTCACCTGGTTTTCGGGGCTGTTGACACAGGAAGCTGGCAGGTCCGGGATTTAAACGTTTTCTGTTGGTTTAGCTTGAGCCGTCTTGGATTTGAAGTGGTGGCCTTTATCGTCCTGGATTACGGATGCATGACTTTCAGAATGCTCTCTCTGGTAGAAAATTGTTCATGCTGAGTGCTGATAAGGAACTGAATCAGTGTGATACTAGAGACCTGCTGTTACTGCAGCTGATATGGTGCTGAAGCGGGACAGCTTCCATCTTTGAACAATTATTCGACAGAGAGGGTGTTTGAACAAGGCATAAAGCCATAATAAAACTTCAAAGTGTGTTTGAGGCTATTTCTGTGGCCAACATGAATGTTTCCTTTTTTTGAATCTTAAAATGCAAATTGTTTGATAAGTATATATTTTTAATCTTGACAAGGGCAAATCTCTTCGATAAACAATGTATAATTTAGCCGTCTCCTTGCTTTAAGTTGGAGCAAGGAGATTGTTAAAATTTTCATCGTGCATCATCTCACATTGACATGACGGCGTAACCCTTCAGTTTAAAATGCAGAGTGGCCCCCGTTTGCTTTCTGTCCTTAATTACATCAAAGCATTTGCCGTTGTTTACTTGTCATTTTGATTTTTTGTTTGTTTTCCTTTTGTTGGTTTTGAGGTGACAGAGTTTTGCCATATTGTGCGTTTTCCAGCTCTGATTTTAATTCCTGCGTCATCACTGCAAACTACTGAACTGAAAAACTAAAGTTACTTTCCTGTTCCAGCTGATATCGATGACCTGAACATCTGCTATGTGCTACGGAGTGACGAAAATACAACCTCTGACCTCTTCCACTTCTCCGTTGAGGATAATGGTAAGATTTCACCGTTTCACTTTTATTTTTGCATAGAGACATTTTTTTTACACACATGAGCAGAAAGGTCCTCAATCAGTTGCCAAATGACATTTCAACAAAATGTTGATAGATTCAAATCGGCTTAGGTGAAGATCAAACCTGTCATTTTTGAGTATGATGTATGGTCTCTCTAACCTTAAGACTCATCTCCTGAGGTGAATCTGTAGCTCTTCTCTTTGAGTTTCTGCAGCAGATGTCAGGGTTCAGAGAGAATCATTACTCATACAGTAACTCATGACTGTGATGGACCTACAAGTAAGCTATGTATTTCAGCTCCTAGCGAGCCTGATTTTGTCGATTGTCCCCGGCAGATTTTACAAACGGCTCAGTAAAGAATAGGTTTGATTATTTCTGTTTTCATTCATAATCACTGGGCTAAAAGGAATTCATCCGTCTGTCAGTTTCAGATTACTGATATTTGTGCTGACTTTATCTAATACACCATTTCCCTATAAAGTGATCTGCCATTCAGAGCAGCAGTGCACTCGTGGGTCAGAATATCAATTTCTAACAAAAATGTGCCTCGGCTGACTCTTTTTTTAAATCTGTACGCTACAAATGATGGTACATCACATTAGCTCACTGGTGAAGCGATAAGGCTTCCAGGTTCATCAAAGATAGAAAACTTATTTTTGTGGTGCAGAGATTAACGCACATCATTTTCACAGTTCAATGATTTAATGAGACTGCCTGTATAATTTGTGAATATGACTGCAGGATGTGTCAAGTAGTATTACTGTATATTCTGTCTTGATGCAAAGCTGATTTCTCAGTTTTTTCCCCTCAGTTTTAGGCAGAGAAGAACAAACTTTGAACATTTATTTAAAAGCTACTTGAGACATATTATAGCTCAAAATAACTAAACGCCAGGTTGTTCAATCTAAACTGTGCTTATGTCAGTATTTTAAGTGTTCGCCTCTGGGAGGTGAGGGCAACTCTGGTTCAGAGCCATGAGCACTTTCAGTCTGATGAAAACAACAACAAGCTTTCATTTTTATCCGTGAAATCCTCCGTTTTATGACCAACTTCAGGTGCATTATAGCTGTCATTCACTTCCTGATTTATGCACACGAAATGGCCACTTTAAATTCTGTGCATCTCGGTCTGTATGTCTGCAGTGTGCGTGAAATCAGCATCCATTTACCGAGGCAGCAGCCAATTAAGCAATCAGCGACCGGGAGCCTCGTATGGGAAATTTCTGCGAGTGAAGGAGAGCTTAAGAGGCGGTTGCATTTGCCCACGATCAGCAAGCTCTGGAAAGAAAATCTAAATGTTGTAACACTGGAACAGAAAAGATCATTAATGAAGTAGCAACATTTTAAAAAATGTACTAAGGCTGACAAAATTTCTTTTATATCAACGAGCCCCAAGAAAAGCACTGCGGTATAAGTTATTAAACAAACAGACACATAGATGTCTGGATTTCACTTTGAAAAATTAAGCACCCACAATGAATGCTTTCATAAGACCTTCACATGGTGGTTTAAGTGTCATGACCACAACTCCCAGTTTACACTCAAACCAGTGAGATAAGGGTTTAGTTCTTCCTGGCTTCTGCTCTCTTTCTCTTCCTTATTCTTGAACTAATTGAGTGGTGCTCCCCCTTTGTCTGCTGCCACAGAGATACTAAATACAGGTTAATTAAATTTTCTCAACTCCACCACAATCTTGCGCAAGATGTGCAAAAGTGCACCTACGTGGTATGAAAATTACCAAATCAAGCAGGTTGTAAAAAAAGAAGAGGTGCACTTGTTTTATAATAGCACACATGTTTAGCTACAGAATACATTTGGAACAAGTTGCAAAGCACTCCCGGTCTGTTCAGTTTCCTCCTGTATGATCAGATATGATGGCGCTGCATTAAACACTAAGCACTCACAGAACTATTGATGTAGAGTCTCATAAGCCTCCCATCATTGGGGTATTTAAATTTAATGGACTTTGCAGAGAAATTCTGAGACTCACATTCAGAAACACGGCTAAATAAATTGCCTCTCAATGAATCACAGGACTACCAGGCTATGTGCAGTATCATAAAGTGTTGAGATCATGGGTCACTTTTCAAGGTGATTTTGTACGTTGTCAGGGATTATTTTTAAATTACACTAAAATATAGCAGTTCGGTTTAAACAGTGATTCTCTCCTCCAGTTTAAAATGACTCTATGCCTTAACTGCTCGACAGCCGACAATTAAATGTGCCCTCCACATTACACAGGAAGAAAGCCATGTATTGCACACTTTCTGTCTGAAAACATGAACTAATGGTTTTGTGAATTAGCCCTAGACTCATTTTTCAGAAGTGTTTTTCATTCTGTGATGCTAAGGCACTTAGAAGAAAGTGCTAATGCATAGAAGAATAGCAGTTCCTTTATGCACATGAAAGGAGAAACATTGACTAATTGATTGTCCATGCTCCTGTCAAGTTTTTTTTCTCTTTCTCTGCTCTTGGCAACAGTCTGGCTGGAGGCTTTGAAAAGAAGATCCCCAAATCAACTCCTCCTGCCTATAAGCTTCTGTTTTACACGAAGGGAGCAGTTTGTTCTTGTGACACATTAAAGTACAGCAGCTACACCTATATATACACTACATTATAAAGATGTGTTAACGCTTATCCACATGTGCGCTGGTACACACTCATGCAGACAATCCCACATATGCATGCACAGCAGAGCACAGAGGGGTAGCTTTAGGCTAAGGAGCGGTCGGCCCTCCAGCACAAAGAGGTGTTTGATATTTAAGAGCCCAGGCAGCATTGTGGGTAATGAGAGCCCTGGGCGTTTGAGCCGGGCAGTGCTCTGAGGCAGCCACTGGTAATTACGTGGCCCTATTACAAGCTCATCTATGGGGGAAGAGTGGCAGGAAGCACCCACTGTCTCAGGTTAAGACCAGCTGGGATCACTGTAGTTAACTGTAATGGGCTGGAACACAGTTTGTTTCCCAGGCTTCTCTTTGGCTGTGGGATGCTCAGACACTTACAACCCTGATTCCAAAAAAGTTAGGACACTGTGTAAAACATAAATAAGAGAGAATGTGACAATTTGCTCATTCTATTTGATATATACTCAATTGAAAACAGTACAATATATTTAATGTTTGACCTCATCAACTTCATTGATTTCTATAAATATCTGCTTATTCTGAATTTGATGGCAGCAACATGTTTCAAACAAGTTGGGACAGGAGCAACAAAAGACTGTGAAAGTTGTGGACTGATCCACAAACACCTGTTTGGATCAGTCCACAGGTAAACAGGTTCATTGGTAACAGGTGATAGTATCATGATTGGGTCTGAAAGGTTCATCCTGGAAAGACTCAGTCGTTCACAAGCAAGGATGGAGAGAGGTTCAACACTTTGTCAAACATATGATTGTATAAAGGAGATTACGTGGACTCAGGAACACTTTGTAAAACTGTTGTCGATAAGCACATTTTGTTTGCAAATGATTGCATTCAGTTTTTGCTTCTATTTTACACAGCGTCTCAACTTTTTTGGAATAATGGAGCAGCAGAAAACAGCACAAATTACAGTGAGGCAAATTTGAAGATCATGAAAACAAAAACAAACAAAGAAAAGCATTAAATCTTCAAATTGGAGAAGCCGGAGATAGATAATGCTTTGTACTTTTGCTTGAAAAACTACGTGAACAATTGACTGATTATCACAGTAGTTGCCGATTGTTTTCAGTCGATCGCTTTATCAGTTAATTAATTCCTTCAGTTTAACTTAAAAGGTCAGTTCACTGAAATTAGAAAATCGCGCATTTTCCCTCGTGGTGCAGATAATTTGGTTTACTTTGTCCATGTTTTGAGAGATCTGTCTCTCTAAACCTCTGCCACTGACATAATACAGCACTAAAAACACGCATTTAAAAAATCAGGAAGAAAATGAGACAGCATGAATTTGTAAATTGTATAGGAACTGACGAAACCCCCACTTCTTACAAATATAGTACAGAAATGATTTGTAACTTCTGTGTAGTTATAATGCGAGAGATGTTTGATAGACGTACACACAGAAAGATCTTCTCTGAGCCCAGCATTTTTCCTCTTGACCTCTCTTCTCATCTCATCTTTTCTTTCTATATGTTTCTCCTCCCACTGCAAACGATATTGATTGTTACAACAGAATCATTTCATCTCATCTTCACTTGTCCTTGCCCATGAGAAACCCCTGTCATACCAATGCTTTATCTGGAGTTATAATGACAGTATAGTATCCTCCAAACACCCAATGCAGCTTCTATATTCCTATTTTTCAGTGCACACAATACACATTACATGCAGTTTTGGGATGTTGAAATACAGGACATTGTGTGTAACTTCTGCCTTGTTTGTCCCCTGAAGATTTTTGCGAGTGCACCAGTTCTTCAACATCAATCTTCTTTGCGTATGATTGTGTGAATGGGCGTCGATCTGTGTTGCCAATGTGGCTTTTTTTTCTTCCCTTCTCTCTTCAAAATGCCAACACTTGAGATGAAATGACCTCCTTGTGTTGCCCTCTCCTCTGCTAAATGATAAGTGTAGCAAATTATTTATGTACATGCAGACTTTCTCTCTAATGGCTCAAAGAAATCGGTCCCCGAAAAAGAAATAAATGAGTCAATTTTAAACTGCTTCTATAATAACTTTTAAACTCTTTAACTCGACAGTAGAATGACTCAGGGAGGCTGAGAAATTTGAAGTCAGCCATGAACACAGTGAATGTAAATGGGATAATCCAGTTTTAGACGTCTGGATTCTGTCCAATTTCTGGAATTGAAAAAGCACTCTTTAATTTGTTTCCAAAGTTGAAACACATTTGTTGTATGATGACTTTTCCCAATCCTCTTTTTAAAAAATCTCACCTGCTTTGGAAGAGTTTAGATGTGAAAGCACCTAAAAAAAAAAGCAAACAATTACAGGCTTAGAATGGCTTTTAACGTGGCCCTAAATGGAGCAGGTTAATCCCTTGACCTTTTCATTTTATTGTTGTTGCAAAGTTTTACTGATCAGTGCCAAATTGCGTGGTGATACATCAGCATGCAGCGCAGACTGACACACACACTAACACGTCCCCTGGCTTTAGGAGAGGATCCTCTTTATCTGTTGGCATTCAGGAATTTACTGTCACTCACTTCTCCCAGGGCCCAACTCTCCTATCTTTATCCTCTTCATCTCTCCCTTCTCACACTGTCAGTCTCAGATCTTGCTGGATGTGTTTTATTCATTTTCCATTCTCTTACTCCGCTCAGCACCCACGTTTCATTGTATATTTCGCTCTTTAGTGTTATTTTTGTCTGTCTCGTCGCCTATCAACGTCCCCTTTCCCTCTTGAGGTACAGTCTTAATATTTTGCCCTCCCGTCTCGCCGAGTTTAATCTCAAAGTGCGCCGTGGTTTATTGTGCCGACTGTCGAGTCTGTCTTAGGCATCAGGATTCGGTTTTATTGTCACACCCTCGCTGTCTTTTTCCCGCTGTCTGTCCCCGCCTGCCGTGTTTGTCTGTCAGCGTCGGCGCTGATGGATCTCTCTGTTGTAGGATTACAGCACATTCTTGCAGTCGCGAATGTCACTCGCGATGATCTGCATCTCATTAGAGCTTCGAGATGAGAGCGTGAGACTTGTTGGGAGATGTGAAGGGATTCTTCATCATGTTAATCATCGCTGATTCTGTATTTCTCGCTCTGCCTGACAGCCGACGCTCGACGTGTAAACACACGAGCATGACCAAACACGCTCTAATCTCAAGAGTAAACAAAAAAGCCGGATCTTTTCAACATTTATTTTGCCACTCAAATGTTCTGATTTACATCTTTGACTATATGAACACATCGCTTCCAATTATCGGCATCGAATTTTCTCTTTTCTCATCCTTATTTTTTCTGTTACCTTTTTTTCACACAGATGCTTTTACTCTTTTTTTTAGCAGTTTTTTTCTCATCAAAATTTCACCCAGTCCTTTCTCCTTTTTACTTGGTGTACGATTTTGTCTAATCAAAAAGAAACCGCAGGAAAGTGACACTTCAGCTCACACGAAATCTCACTCTTTTCATGTCGTCTCCTGCTATTTTTTATTTTTAACGAATCCTAATGGGCCTTTAATTTATATTTAAATCGTATAAACGTCACAATGTAAAGTCAGACTTTATTTGCGTTCCCCTGTTCACATCGCAGTATAAAAGCACACGGCACCGGGGGAGCTGTTGTGAGCTCTGCTTTATTATGTGTATTTTAAAACCCTCTAATAAAAACCATACATCTAAAAGTAGACATTAGGAAAGCCGCCGAGGTAAAAATGAACATTTTCTGGGAAAATACAATTTTGTTTTAAGGAGTCGGAGGACATAATGGAAGGAAATGAGAGCAGGGGGAGAAAAAAAGTGGGAAGGAGGAACAAGAGTTTTCAGTAGCTAGTTTATCATCTCCATCCTCAGACACAGTTTGCTCTCTGGAGCGCCAGTAACGTCCTGAGATACATTAAACTCATCCCTCTGTTAAATTTTATATTGGTGGCATGGGGAGACTTGTGCTGAAGCTGTAGTGATCGACGTGCTGGAGTTCTGCCTCTGTGATGAACATGCAGGGGAACAAATGTTTTTTAGGTGTTAGGCTCAAATCGCACGCAGACTCGCACATGGATACAGATGTATGTGCGCACGCATGCACAACTGTACGGCTGCATACACGCACATACACCTCGAGGAAGCCACCGTTTCTTTGTCCTCAAGCCTTCTCCCTTTAAGCTATGCCCAGGGTCGTGTATGGCTGTCTTTGTAGACATCAGTGAAAAAGCTCACAGTTATTAAGTGTATCACAAGAACTTCAAAGGAGCGAGGATTCTCTGCCCCAGATGTCAGTTTGTGATGGTTTCATGTGCAAGGTCGCTTAAGGTGTTTCTGCAGCACAGTTGTGCCTGATGGCTGTTGAATGTTGGGAGGAAACAATGCATTATTCTGTCGCGCGCAACTTTTATCTCCTTAGGGCGGGTGGGTGGTGTAATGTATGTGGACTTCACTTCCTCTCTTGCCCACAGGCGCACGCACCGTCACATTTACAGTGTATAACACTCCCTGATATAAACAGCAGCACCAGATTCATCCTGGCGTTTGGTTTGATTTGACTTCCTGTGAAGCGACTGATCAAACGCAGTGACTTAATAAATAACCCCCCCCACACATGTAAGGCTGCAGTCCAGACAGTCAAATTGTACCAGATCCTGGTGAATTAACAACGAAAAAACCTCCACCCGCATTGGCTTCAACTTATTCTTGAGTTGAGCAGCATTTTAAATGCTTGAGTTTGCCTTGGGCCATGAATTCCTGGTCAGCCTACTGATATCTCCCCATACCTCAGGAGATATCGTGCTGTTTGCCTTGGGCCAAGTGTTAATGTAGTGACACACACACTCACATACAGATACACAGAGAGATTCTGGTGCACACACACACATGCACACTAGAAGAAAGAAACAGCTGAGTTTTGAACCCATAGTAATCTCTGTGATCCTCTTTGCCACCGGTTGCACACATGCAAACCTTCCAGTGTTGGTACAGTGACTGCCACACATCTGTCAGAATGAACTGAAAGGTATTGAAACATCTTGACATCGGGGGAGTGAGATATTTGTAGTTTGTCAACTATCAGCATTTATGTAGAGAGACACTCCTGTCAGGAGGATGGTGCGTGGGCTCCTATTACTACTGATGGTCTATTTTAGCAGGGTGTCGCGGCGCTTCACATGCCGCATGTTTGTAAAACTGAACACGTTGCCAACTGAATAAATAGCAGTTTTAGCGATTACCTCCAAGTTCACTGTTTCTCGACAGTTTTCCGTGGCGAGACAGATCATTGGGTTTGTTGGTTGCATATAGCTTTTTTGGTTGCCAGTTGCACAGGGAGTTGGGGACTCGTATACAAAGGAGTACAGAAGGCAGATGGAGACGTAACAGTGAGGGAAAGGGCCACGCCGCCAGCAGCAGAATAAATGTACTGAGCAGCAGACGGCATCGTCTTGCTGTGAAAAATTTCCTTTGATTTTGGGTGTGAGCTCTCAGATGTGCACACAGATACTCACACACACTGTTGAAAGACAAGGCAGGCCTGATTTTTTAAGACTGAGGCTCGAGCTTAAAATCTCACATTCGTTTTGAATGAGAAAATAAAGTCAGTAAAAAAGTATGTTTTTTTTCTGGTAGTGACGTCTCTCATCTAAATTTTGGCTGTTACACTACGTGCTCCAGCTGTCTCTGTAATCAAAAGCACACCAGTCCAGCACAAAGAGGAGTGAGTTCATACAGGATCCTTCTCTCTTCCAATGGTCGCACCTTAATGTGTGTGTGCTACCTGTGAGTTATGTTTATGGGACAAGCAGGAGTCTGAGCTGGAAAAGTAGGGAATCTGATCTGAAGATTTAATGTGGCAGTTTAAAAATCACGGTCACTGTCACGTTGCAGGATGAGTGCTCTCTCCATATTTACTATGTCTAGTCATGGCCGTTGACAGACTGTGTTATGTATTTATCGCCAGACTGTTTCAGTCTGATTTCTTTATGGTCCCAAGAAGGAAATTAATCGCGTGGCTCTGCGACATGTAGCATACAGCATGAAATCAGCAGTGGTGGAAGAAGTATTCAGATCCCATTACAAGTAAAAGTCCTGCATTCAAAACCTGACTCAAGTAAAAGTAAGTACGTATTATAAAAGTATCAAAATGTACTTAGTATCAAAAGTAAAAGTAATCATCAAATATATTAATATACATATACAATATACAACATATTACATGCAGTGTTTTTGAATTAATATTACTGCTGCATTAATGCTGATATTACATTTTACTGTAAGCATTAAGTAATTTTTAATATATTTTTTAAAACTTCATATACTATTGGATAGTGTAATCTACAGTGATGTTTCAAATTCTATAAGATCGTCATTCATCATCATTCACTGAATTTGGACATACTTGGTTTTCACTGGACAGGAAGGGTATAAAAAATTGTAATCTGAAAAGTACCTGGTACCTAAAGCTAAAGAGAAATGTAGCAGAATAAAAAGTAAAATATTTAAGATAAGATAAACCTTTATTCGTCCCACAGTGAGGAAATTTGCAAAGTTGCAATCATAGCAGAGGATGGTTTTGATCCATCGACCTCTGGGTTATAGGCCCAGCACACTTCCGTAGTAATCTACAATCATCCCAGTAAAGTGATTGTAATGGTGATGTTGCTGATTAGTGTAACAACGATGGTCATTGCAATATGCTAAGTAAAACCTGAAGTGGTGCTTACTGGTATGAGTATCACTGTATATGAAATAGAACAAAATGATGCCGACGTTTGTGATAATGGAAGTTTATTTTGATTTCAATCAAAGAAACGTTATTTGTATCACCAATGTTCAGATTTATTTCTTGCTGTTCCTTTACCCCCTTATTCAACAGTTCTTTATTTCTAACCTCTAAACTTTTCAGTTTGGTCTGAGGCTGACTCAAACATGACAGGTCTGTGGACTCAAACTATATAACTCAAGTCAGTCTCAGTTTTCATCCCGCTTTTCAAAATCAAAAATTACTTTGATGTAACACTAACATCTTTTGAATCTTGAAAGTCTAGATCCTGTCCCTCAGCGTGAAGTGTGAGCATGTTGGCTGATGCCGAGCAGCATATTCAGAAACAGAACAGATATTCAGGCCTGTGTGAAGGTCAGCAGCTCTTGTTTCGATATGCTTTGAATGAATGATTGTACCTTCACAGAAGGTTTCTTTTACGGCGAAAGACTCTACCGTACATATCTTTATAAAGAGGAGGTGAGAGAGAAGAAAAGGAAGAGGTGCTGGTTAGTGTGGGATGAGAACTTTCACTGATGCACTTTCTATGAAAAGACATTTTATGTAGTAGGAAATAGAAATGGCACTGTGTTTTTAACCAGCCTGCATCTCATCGCATCTGTAGCTGCTGCATTTCATTTTGGATGCATCTCTGTTGAGGCTGCTCATACTCAGGGATACTTTTTTTTGTCCAAATTAAACTGAAAGAGATTATTCCCTTAAAAAATATTATGGATAATATCTCAGCAAACAGCCAATCTTAAGACAGCAGACAAGCAGCAATAATAGTTTGAGTTGTTTCTGGTCACCTGAGGAATAATCAAATATTCACTTTCCTCATAGCTCTGGTTAGGTCTCCACTAACTTCTCACGCTCGTTGTTCATTTGTTCGCCATCTAGTTCATACGCCACCTGCCGAACACAGTTTGATATTGGTGATAGTAAGGTTAATAACAGCATAGGACAGAGGGCCATTAAACCAAAACAATGAGCTAAAAAAGCAAAAAAGATAAACATGTTTTAATCCACATTGCACACTTTCGTCTTATTAACAATTTTCAAAACCATGTGACTCATCAACATTATCAGAGTCAGGAGTCTATATCATCTCAGACCATCAAGACCCAAACAAGACATGATGACGCACGGCAAACTGTTCGCTTCCAGCACATATGTTGAACATCAGAAGGTAGAAAACCAACAGTGGTAACAAACTTTGGGCCTGAGGCTTAGTAAGAGCATCGTGCAGACTAACTAAAAAAAAAAAAAAATCCTGTATGTTAAGGTTATATGCCTTTTGATTTTAACCCTTTGTGATTGTAAAGCAATCTCTTCTGACTGGACAGCTGTCAGCGATTACTCCGTAAAGTAGATCCTACATCACAAGCCAGCATCAAAACTGTAGCATCAAAGTTGCTCTCTGCAGATTCCTGCAGTGTCCTGATCCTTGAAATTTTCTGTACCGAAACTATGATCCTTAATTGGTTAAAAAAAAAACCCTTGTGGTGAGTTTTTGTTAGGAAAACCTTTGAAAGAGGGTGTAAAGTGAATTTAGCTCTATTGAGGATGATTTCAAAGCTGCTTTTTTTGTATGGTCAGCACATGTGAGGGGCCTTTTATCCTTTTAAAAGACTGGAGGAATGAGACAGTCTGAAGCCCACGGACTCAGATCCCTATTGTCTGTGCACAGCTCCTCACCTTCACTGAGGGGTCGCACAGAAGCACTGGCACACATACACATACACACACTAAGATTTCAGGCAGCTTATGCTGTATTTACTATCAGAGAGCTGGGATGAAAGTCAAGGTTGCAGTGAAGTTGGAATTGAAGAGTGTGTGTGTGTGTGTGTGTGTGTGTGTGTGTGTGTGTGTTTGTGGGTGTATGTGTGCGATTTTGTATTTGTGCCCACTAAGTGAAGCCTGAACTTGGCCTACAGGCTTTTTGGAGGATACATGAGCTCTGATTATATTAGCCGTCTCCGCACCTCGGCATGTTGTAGCTACGTCTGCCAAGCTGGAACGTGCTGAACTTTTCACCTCTGCTGCGTTTTAACACCGATGTTGGAGCTTTATTCTAACTGAGAGCTATAGCTGCATGTATTTAGTGAGAAGATGGAGGGTATCATCTCCTCTCTTTATCATAATATTTATAATATTTTATCGATCTGGATAGAAACATGCTCTTATTTGGTGAGAGTATGAGAGTGCAGGATTAGTCACAGAGTAGCACCACCTTTTTTTTTTTTTTGCTCAAGGAGGCAACGCTGCCATTAATGACCTCTATGATGTTAGAGGTGAAGTGCTGTGCTTTTAACAGCCTTACTTCTCCAGCTTTTAAGAGGCATAAATGACTTGAAAGAACAAACAGCTTTGAAATCGTCCTCAATAGAGCTAAATGAGATTTCCTTTCCGACAGCCTACACATAACGTCTGCGCAAATAGTCCTCCACCTCTGCATTTCCCTCAGCCAGCAAAAAACACACACACACACGCTCAGATGTTTGGTTTTGCATTCACAGGAATGCCGTGCACAGTTATGCATTGTTCGTCCCCGCACAAAAGCTGCAAAGACGAACAACTTTCCCCCACCACCTCTTTTATTTTTTTACAATGTTGTCCTTTCGCAGTTGCAGGACTCCATCTTTTCCCCCTGCAGGTGGGTAAATTAACCACACAAAGCAGCATCCTTCCTGTCCGCTTCTTTAAGTGGCAGCTATTGAATAGTTCTATTAGCACTAACAAGACCATTTACACCGCAAATCCTCCCTTAATAACACTGATTGGCTGGCATTCTCAGGATGATGTGCTATTTTAGAAGGAACAAAAATGCCGTTTGATAAAGAAAAATTTGAATTTAATTATAGAGCACATGAAAAGATTGGCTGTTAGATCTAGTAACGTCTTGTGCGGCTTATCTTTTTATGAATCTGTAAATATTCTGCGACAGATGTGTTGTGAACATTTGGACTGCACATAGAAAATAATTAAAACACTTTTGCTTCATTACAATTTTACACTAATTGGCCCCTTTGGTCACAGAATTTCCCCTCATTTCCTTTCCACTTTTTATAGAACGTTGAACTCAGTGTTTGTTAGTTAAATTAGAGAAATAAACAGGCACAGACCCACCACAGTACATACAGTATTTCCACAGAGACCTTAGATAATAAACATTATGTTCACACTTGCATAGAGAAACAACGCGTTCAGTCAGTTCAGGTAGATCAATACAAATCTGCTCATGAAAGACTTTTTTGAGGAAACATAAAAACAGGATGAAAAACAATCTGTTGTGACAAAATGCATGTATGTTTTTTTTCGTCCAGGTGGGAACAAGCTCAAGGGACAGCAGTTCCGTCTGGACTGGGCCTGGATCTCTCTGGAGAAAGAGTACTACGTGGTGGACGAGGAGGACAAGTTCCTGGAGGTGGTGCTCAGACGGAGAGGCTACCTGGGAGAGACGTCTTTCATCGGTTAGTCTCTTTGTCTTTCTGTCTCTTTTTCTTTCTGGTCTAAGAGGACATGCTTTGTGTCTGAAGTATCACAACAAGGGCTGGATGGATTGCCACAACATTTGGTGCAGGCATTCACGGTCCCCAGACGATAAATCTGAAATTATTTGATCATGTCCTGAGGTGGACATGTTTAGTTTTGAGTGAGATGTGACAAGAACTATTGGACGGATTACCATGAAACTTGGTAAGCACAATTCACCTCCAGATGAATTGTAATAAATTTGGTGACTTTTTTCATCGAACGACAACATTTGAATCTATCTGATGTTTCCTTTTTGACCAGGCCGTAGCCTCTTAGTCTCGTTTCTGTTTCTATCTCTTACTGTCCCCTTTTCTCTAGTATTCATTTAAACTTTCTTTACCTTACTGTTAATATCAGGTTTTGGTTTTTGTGTATCAGGTGTTTGTCTGCATTCCTGTTTCAGTGTGTAAAAAGCATAAGAGTGCACAGAAAATAATGTCAAAATTCTATGGAATTCAGGTAATAACACACAACCTGAACCTTGTTTTTCTACTTTTTTTCTTTGTATGGTGGTTGATAGTGCGCAAGGTTTTGTCATTTGCTTCACTGCAGAGCTTTATATGTCTCCCTCTCACTTGAAGTGCTGCTCTTCAATACGCACATACAGACCGAGCGTAATCTTTGAACCTTGAAGCCAAAAAGAAACAGAAGCACTTCCTTTCAACACAAACTATAAGCAGATTTACCCACTGAGCAAAGTAATTTTGTTTGGCCTTGAGCCATTTTAGTGTTTGCAAAAAGAAAATGTTTTGGTCCGAGCTTGAGGAGGCTACATGAGACGTCTAAGTAAGGTCAGTGTGATGCCCTGTGCAGGGTAACTCAAGCACAGGCAGGAAAACAGTGTCACAAAATGTATTTTAGGCTTCAAAACTGCTTGTGAAGCAGCACCTCATTTTCCTTGATGTTCAAAGTTCAGCTTTATTTGTCCCAGATGGGGAAGTGGTTTGTCACATTGAGGACAAACATCAAAACAAGTACGTGTCAGAAATAAATAAAAATGCATTGACCAGGTGGATTCAACAAAATACAGCATGAATACTGGTGAGAATACTGAGGTATTGATTAAACAACATCACTGACATCACTAGTGTCAATTAACAGAAATCATCTCCTTGTCTCTAAGCAAAGCAAAGCTGTAGATAAGAATGAATGTGGTGTACAGTCACCTTACAGTTTGACTGCCGCTGTTGGCTCTTGTAAGTGCCAGTTTGAGGTTAGTTAGTTTGTCTTTTCCCAGTGTGATATGGAATAGAAATATAAATAACTCACATGTTATTTTCTCTCATGCACGCTGATTAGTTGTCGGCTGTACTCTTTGCGGCTGTGTTTTGCAGTACGGAGCACAATTTATAGGAGGGGAGGCAAAGCGGGCCGATGCGTCATTCGATCTTTGTCAAGTGGTTTTATGTAGGTGGGTTTGATGCGTCAGGGCCCTAAACTGCCGTGTAAAAAACAAAGAGTGCGGAAAAGATTGAGATAACATGAAGATCAGACCAAATATAAAGCAAGATTCACAATTAGACTTGAAAAGCAACTTAGTGCTGACATTGCAAAACATGCTGATCAGAATTTGTCAATGTCCTGAAAACGAAAAAAAACTGCGGTTGAGTTGTGTTCAAAATGAGTTTTGCTCTTAAAATTCAACTCATCATTGATCTAATGTAGTTGTTCACCTGCCTTAAGTAGCATATGAATATCTACTCTTAACCTTTTAGCCATATTAAGCTGTAAATTGTCTCATCACAGCAGTTGACAGTTGACAACAGGAACATGTCAAGTGCTGTGAATCTTCAGCAAACTTGAAAATGAAGTGAGCATCACGCCGGCTGCAGCGCTTATCGGTGTACACAACAAAGAGTGCGGAGAACACACCGCTGTGTCGGCGCTGCTCAAATCTCAAACCCAGCCTGCACGGACATCATTGCCAGAATTTTTAACAAGCTTTTTGACCAGCAGATGGAGGTGATTTTGTGCTGGAACCAACAGCCCAGCATGTTTTTTCTGCTTGCGTCTGAGTGTTCGTGCAGGTTCGAAGGTTAAAAGGATGGTGATGATGTTGTCCCCGAACGCTCCTCTTAGCCCTGACTTTGTCATGCTTCAGCTCGTTCGCACCAGGAGAAGGAGCAGCTGTAAGCAGCTTTTACTCTCTCCCACCTCTCATCATCATTCTGATCCCTGTTAATCTGTGGGTCAGGTGTTAGCACCACAGTGAGTGAAGCAGTTTATGTAAGCTTTAAGACTTATCTACCTGTGTGTGTGTGTGTGTGTGTGCTGGTGTGTGTGTGTGGATGTGATTCCTCTCAGAAAGGTTTTGAGAGTATCACACATGAAAGCTCGCGTTTTGACTCTCATCTCTTTGCACAGTTGGCGTGTGAGCACCTGATTATCTCTGACCACACACTCAACACATACACACACACACACACACACACACACACACACACACACACACACACACACTCACTTTCAAGCCCTCTTTCTCAATGAACGTCTAACATGTTATGTCGACGTGGTGCTTAAATGCATCAGAGTGAAAGTGCTTTCTATGTAGGCCGACGTGGCTGCAACATGTTGAGCTGAGGCATCTTTATGCATAAGTGCACGGTTTGAAGTAAGATTAAAGAGAAGGAATATTTACTTGTAACCTTAAGGGAAAAAAATGCATCTTTCTTCACGACAACCACACCTCACTCTGACAACAGTATTTTGTCTCATAACCCCCCAAAAAAATTAGTATGTATGCTGGCATGTACGCATTTTCATGTATTTGTGCATCTATATGCCCAGTGTGTATCTGGTCAGGCATTGATGATGAAATATGGTCTAGTTTAGGGCAACACAGAATGAAAAATTGAAACTGATAAAAGCCATCTAATAAGTTTCATAGATTTCAATTTGCTGGGCTGGTGAACAGAAGAATGGAGCCAATGAACCAATAAGAGAGTGGCGACATACTCCAGGTGGACAAAATAGCAGGAACAGCTCACAATATAATACAATACCATCACAGTTATGGTACCTTTGATTGATGTTTGGCATGGAGTCATTTTAAGGCCGTAGTTTGTGTCAAAGAAAATATAATAATATTTTTATAATTTAGAGTCAGTGTTGTCGAGGCTTCTCTTCTGTTTCTCTTTGCTCATTCAGCTTTTATGTGTTTGGCTCAAGCCTGAATGATTTTTCAGAGTTTTCCTCTTACCACAGTGCTGACTTCTGCTTCCATTTTGCCTTGATATCAGTGATTGCCGGTTAGCTATTAAAGCTGACACACACTACTCAAGTTGTAATATGACTCACTTGTGCCATCGCCTTTGTGATTTTTATTTACAGGGCAAGGACGAAACGGTTGAGACACATGCTGAGACAGGATGTTAACTTTTAAAAACAAAATCAAAGCTGCAAAGGCAACTTCAAAACTCTCAAAACAAAGTCTCAAAAATCATATACCAAACAGGTTAAGTTGTAGCTTATCTCAGGCTTTTTATGTACTCACATCAGATAAACAGAGTAAGAGCCTCAACCCTGTTTACACATATTACTACCAGCAATTTGTGGGGACAGAAAATACCTGAACAATCTGCCAGGCCTATACTGCAGCCATTTTCACTTCTTGCTTCTGTGGAGGTTTTCTGTCTTCAGTCTGGTCTTCAGTTTTGAAACACATCAGCTGATTTGTCCAGTTAAAATCTTTCCACCCTTTTACCATAAAACCTCCTCGGTTGCTTTGTCTGTATGTTTAGGATTCTTCAGCATTGTCGTAAAATACATGAAAAGTCAATAAAATCCCATGACATCACAATTATCTAGAGCCAAAGATGACATGATTAAGTCACTTGTTTTGTCCAACAACAGTCTAAAATGCAAAGATAATCAATTTACAATGATATAAAACAGAGAAAATTAGCAAACATTTGAGAAACCAAAAACCTGCAAATGTTTGTTGCCAATTAATTTTACGTGGATTGACTAATTGTTAATTCAACCAATTGTTTCAACTTCAAAATGGGCTACAAATCTGTTCAGCCAATGTGGATATGAACCCCCTCAAACACCCTTAAAGCTCAAAGTCAGCACTTCAGAGTCGGAATCCCAATTTTTAGGTCACAGTTAAGGTTATGGTTAGGTTAAGGTCAGGTAGTTCAGGGCCAGGAAATGAAAAACAATTTAAAACATCGGGCTAGTGTGTGTGTGAGATCTACTAATGGAAGATATGTGAGGGTTGTAACAAAGATCACAGCAAAGCCAGAGCTGTAAATGTAAAGGTAATTGATGGTAGAAAACAAGCCAGCAAATGTGAAAAAGAACATAAAATGAGGAAAAGGAAAAAACAGAAACTCCTGGCAGAAGCGGACCCTGCAGACGGATAGATGGATGGATTACATTAGATTAGACGGGGCTGGAGAAGCAGGGAGAAAGACACCCAGCGATGTTGTCAGAAGCTCGCTGCCGTTGCGAGGGCCAGCTGATGAAAGCCGCTGTGGTGCCTGGCAACAGCGGAGGAGAGCTGTTACACACGCTCCGTCACAACAGGACGTACAGGTAGAGAGGATCAGTGATGGAGGAACGCGGAGATAAGATCAAGGTTCAAAGATGCCCCCGCAAAGCAGAGCTCAGGCAGAACGGGGCTGGAGAGCACGGGGATCAGATTGGATTCGTCTACCACTGTTTTTAAGATCATACCTCACTTTCTCACTTCTTATGAGAGGAGAGAGGGAAAAAAAAAGACAGAGATATCAACCTTGGCTTAATTCTTCCTGGGTGTGTACCCTCTTCCTCACCTGCGACGTCTTCCTCTAATTGACTTCTGTCACGTTTTCCCCGTCTGCCGTGACGCTGTCCCACTGACTTGTCAGCCCACTTAACCTGTCTCACCTCCTTTTTCTTTTCATCCATAATCTCTCCTCACCTCATCTCGCAGCGCAGAGCATTTGCTCCTTTTGTTCCTAACCTGCTTTTCTTCATCAAAGACATCACCTCTCTTCTTCCTGCTCCCTTACTGCCTTACAGCTCAGGGTCTGCGCCATAGGCTGTGTCTTATATCCTTCCTCCACCCACTCTCCATTTGTCATTTGTCTTATATCTGCCTTCTTCTCTCCTCTCTGTCTCACTCCGGCGCGGCGCTCGTTCGCTGTTTGTTCTCGCTCTGTCTTCTATTTTCTCACTTCCTTGCGTGCGTCCTCTGTTTGGTTGTCACCCATTGTGGTTTGTCTCCATCTTTGTCTCGTCTTGCTCTGCTCCCTTCGTGAAACCCTCCACTTTCAAATCCTCATCCTCGACACATCTTTCTTCTCTCTTCCTTTCCTTTCCTCTCTTCTTTGCTGTGTGAGGAATACGAGGAACCCATGGGGGGGAAAAAGATGGAATTGAATTCTCATTCTTCTTTTTAACTCCTTGCATGAGTCAAAGCTCACTCCTTGAAGACTCTTTTTTTTCTTCCTCTCCACACTGTCCTTTCTTGGTCTGTCCTTGCTCTGAGAGAGACAAGATGTACATTTGGCAGGTTAATCATCTCCTGTGGGACGTATTCCAGCCTCATTATTGTTGCTGTGTAAGGTGGATGGAGATCACTTAATTTCACCAGGAGAGAAGAGAAACTTTTACCCCCCTGAACCTCTTTCCTACAGCTCTCCACCTCAGCCGCCTTGATGTGAAATGACCTTTATGGTATAATGAGCGTGGAGGTACCTGCAATCATTAATTTTATGATAAATTGTGTATTTTACATTCAGCCAAACTCAGTTCATGTGAGATAAACTACAGTACAGAACAAAAGAAAGGAAAGTTTGCAGGTATAAACAGAATTGGTGTGTGTTTGTGAGCAGCCCCCTTGTATCTGTGAGTTTATGTGTGTGTGTGTTTTATGGAGACACAAACACAAGGGACTGGAGCTCTGAGGCACAGCACCATAGAGATCAAAAGCCCTCGGGTGGGTATATCTCTACCTGCTGTGAAGGAACCCCAGTGCGACCCCAGGCGAGGCTTGTCTCTTCCCTCCAGGGAGTCCGGCGAGGGTGGCGCAATGAGGCTCCACCCTTTTAAGATCAACACTTCCTCTCGCTGGAAGGCAGGTTTTTTTGTGCGTGCGTCTTTTATTTGATGTGGATCAACTGATCATCAGGAAAGAGAGATGAGAAAGACAGGATCGATAGAAACCGTCCCCTATGGAGACACTTTTCTAGACTTCTTTAAAAGGTAGAATCCTTCATTCTGTCACTTCTGTCACTCCTTTTTTAAGTTGAAATTCTGGGATGTGTGTATGTGTAACTGGAGTCACTACATGTGTCACCACATGAACCAGGACTGACATTGTAGGAATAATATCTAACTTTTAAGAAGTTAAAGTTCCTCTTCTGGTTAAATACTCATCTCTATTTATCAAAATTACATATTTAGAATTTTTCCATGAAAAAATCATCCCTTACATTTGTTTAAATGTAACTCTCCACCTTTGCCTTTATACATTATGTGCAGCTCTAAGAAAATGTCCCCGCCTCCGTCTCCACTCACCTGCAGCTTCGACTCCGCTCATCAAACACACAAACCTAACATAATTCAGCAGCTTAACTATCTGACAAACAGTTTTAATTAACATTTTCCGTAACTTTCTTCGTCAACACCTCCGAGCCATATGAAATGTCCTGTCAGCATTTGTCCTGAATCATCATGCGAGTTGGCAGGTTAACGTTGGCTAACATTATCTAGCACACTGCAGATTGGTTTGGACACAGTCAACAGATAAAACAAAAGAAAAATAAAACTTACCGGTTGATCAGCACATTGGCTCGTACTCACTGTGTCTCCAGGATAAATGGATGGAACAGCGTCGATATAAGTTTTATGGCAAAACGGAGCTCTGGAAAATGGCAAAAAAGTTTGGCTCTCAGATCCTTTGGTGATACATGAAGGCTCATTATTTCTCCTTTTGCAACTTTCCAACCGAAAACAGAGCACGTCTCTACCATCATTTTGGAAATAGTGAAACTTCATTACTCATTCCCCACCGAGGGACAATTAAAAATATCTTATCTTATGTCTTGTAGCATATAAAAAACACCATATAAACGTGTTAACAGCATCATTTTCATTGGATGGGGTCTTTAAGACTTACACTTTATAGGTTGAAAGTGAAAAATTGAAGTTATTAATCATTGGACTATAAGCCTCAGCACACCAGTATTTCTATATGAGTCCAGACCACTCTCGTCTTTTTGAACATTTCTGATGCTGGTGGCACAGCCTTGAAGACGACAGTGTTTCTTGGTTAGTATTTCTATCCAACCAAAAGTCGTGTCCACAGCAAGATGTCTGACAATTTCTGCACAAATTGCCATGAAATATGCTGTCGATAGTCATGGTCTTGATCTATTTTTTTTAGGTGACTGTACTGACCTTTTTTTCTAGCACCACAGTGAAGATGAAATTCAAATCTCTTCAAGGGAAATATAAAAGCCCAATGGCAGTTTGCCATAGAATTTAGTAAGCATAGCCAGAGGATGAATTCCTGAATCAGAAGTGAATGTATGACAAAAAATTTTTATTTCACTTTAAGGTCAAATGAGAAAAAGGACTTTAAGCTCACTCGTGTATAGTACTGCTGGAATTTTCACTGTACCCCTCTGATGCTCTGTATCATGAAATATTATCAGTTTTGATTTTATAATTAAGTATTGTTAATTCACTTTTTGGATGTATCCGCTTGTGCCAACCAGCTTTGTACAATCTTTATCTGAGAAAACGTGACCCAGGTTAAGCTGGTCACTCACCAAGTGAACAGGTGAATCCAGCTCACCAGTCTTCATTCATCATTAGTCATGTCTTAGATTTCCCTGAAACACACACAGCATCATTAGCTTTTTCCTCAGAAAACCAAGAGAGCTGAGTTAACAGTGACTTGGTCTGCCGTGTGGGGTTGTTGCCAAATGTGCCTGAGAGTGTTATGTTTAATTTACTGCAGGTCAAATGTGAGATTGAGAAATGTGCAGCATTGCATTATGGTTGGCTGTGGTGACCATCAGTGAAACAAATGTTTTCTCTGGACTTGAAATCGGTCCAAAACAGCGAGCCTGGAGAGAAATATTTTTGCTGGACTATTGATGTTTTGGTGTATGGCTGAAAAATTCTGCCGCAGTCAAGCCCCATACCAATACACTCAATTTCCTCTGCACCCCATTTGGACATTTGGCAAAAACAGAACATAGCACAAAAATGAACCCAGAAATCTGGCACAGCCGAATAACATTCATAACAATAACATTTTTCTCATGCAGTGGTTTGTGAATGAGTATAATCACTGAAGGTCCTCACAGGTACAGTAACGAGAATGAGTGTGGAAGTTTGCATCCCTGCGTGCACGATTGTTTTCAGCTTAAATTTTGCATACAATACTCATCTCTCATATCTTACTGCGTGTATGATCTAATGCATCCGCTCTCATCTGCATGTGTTTGCCACCTTCTTTATTCTCTCCGCTTGTGCAGGCTTTTGAATGTCTGTAAAAAAAAAAGAAAACAAATCCTTTTTTATTTACAGGCACATGCATCGGCCTGACGTGGCTCCGCTCAGCTTGTTCTCACGGGGCGCCGTGAATGTAGACAAAGGGATATGAACAGCATATTTCCAAATGTAGTACATTATTGTATGGCTTATGCCACCTGGGTTTCCTTGATGTGTGTTTGATGTGAAACCCATTGGCACCATTAAGCTCTCCTACTTTGAAGAAGGTGCATCGATGAGCATGAATGTTAGATGGATCGTTGTAAAGTGGATTCACATGAAAGACCTATTATTAATGAAAGAGACAGCTGAAGAGAAAAGGAGGTGACACACACACACACACACTCACATGCATACCTCGCCCTTGGGAAATAATCATAGTAACTAATCCATCTCAGTGAGGTGGAATGCGCTTATTTAAACGCTTCAGTCACAAATTCATTTCCTCAGGCTCTGTAAGTGATCAGTGAGGAAAAATAGACGCAACACTCTTTTTCTCACCACTCTCTGAACAGCATTAAAGGGTGTGAATATCTAATCTGTTTTTCATCTTTTTCTCTCTCCTGCCTGTCACCCTTTCATGGTCGCTTTCTTTGTTTTGTCTCCTCTTCTTTGCCTCTGTCTTATTTTTTTAATCATCGTCCCTTTTCTCTCGTTACGTCTGTCTCTCTCAGGCATTGGCACCGAGGATGGCAGCGCAAAGAAGGAGGAGGATTTCAAGGGCAAGTCCCAGAAGCAGGTCCAGTTCAACCCGGGACAGACCAGAGCCACGTGGCGGGTCCGGATACTGACTGATGGGAAGTACGAGCAGGCGGAGACCTTCCAGATTTTGCTGTCAGAGCCAGTGATGGGAGTGATGGAGTTTCCTGCCGCAGCAACGGTTGAGATCCTGGATCCTAACGACGGTCAGTCCTGTTCCTGCACACGTTATATCCACACACGTGGTTAAACCATTGTCTCAGAAAGTAACTCAATACATTTACTCAAGTACTGCACTTTGGAGTAATTAGTGCTACTTGTACTTTACTGGATTATTTCCACTTTATGCCACTTAATAGTTCACTTCCACTGTATTTTAGAGGTCAATATTTTCCTTTTTTATTTTCCTTATTTTTATTTGACAGCTTTAGTTTCTAGTTACTTTGCAGATTTACATTATTAATACAAAATATAATCACTTTTACCAGCTGCAACATTAAAGTGACTTTTACACAATAATGCATCCATAGTTAGAATCCAATAATATATATTATTCTGAAATGGGCCATTTCGTATAATGAGTACTTCTACTTTGAATATATTGCGATGCTGATACTTATGTACTTTTACTTAAAGGCAGGATGAGTAGGTCACAGTTTGTAAACGCAACATTTAAAGTTGGCCCCTCCTCCTCCTCGGCTCAGACACCATCACAAACTTCTAGTGGGTAATAAGTGATGATTGAGAGGGATTATATTTCGATGAGTCTAGGCATTGTTTTTTAGGAAGATCCTGCTCATTCTGCTTTTAAGTAAAATTAAAAAATATGACTTTTATTTGTCTTTTATACGGTGCTACTTTTACTTAAAGTCACAACCTTGAAGATTTCAGTCAATACCTATAGTTATTGGTGGTAACAGCAAATGCGGTTTAATACTACAGGTGACAGAATTCTGGGGGCAGCAAAACAGTTTTTGTATGAATAATGAAGCAATAATTGGCCTTTTTCCATCATCCTGTGAGCAACGATGATCTGATTTTATGCTGCACCCGGCATGAGTCTGAGAACAGCAGGGCACAGTGAAAGGACTTGGTTACCTCCCTGGGAAGTTGGAGGGCTGCAGCAGGTCGCCTGCAGCTCTTCATCCAACAGCTCACTGTGGCTGCTCCTTCTTGTCCCATTACTTACTGCAATATTTCAAACTGATCCTCTGTCAAAAAAAACAAAAACAAAAATGACCGTTGTCTTGTTTTGAAGATGCATTTTTGATCAACGATAGCAGTAAGTGCAAAGTTCACCGACAAACACATTTCCTCTGATTAATTCATAATAGAAGTCAACTTGTGTTTTGCCACTTTTAATGTGAAGCTGCAGCAGTAGGAAATGTTCGGTTTGCATTAGTAGTGACTTATGGAACGTCACCACACACACACCCAGTTTATAATACTGCAAATATACATGTATAGATAATGCAATAATTTCATTAGCAGGCCAAAGCTTCAAACACTATTGTGTTACCTCATTCAGTGATAGATAGATTTAACAGATATTTATTTAAATAAAAATCTTTGCAATTATCACTTTAACCAAAAGATCTGTGAACTTGTGGTGGTGACAATATGATGGAGGTATTTTTGTCACAGCAGGCTATAAAAGACGAAGTTTATTTATTCATTTTTGCACATTTGGTCAAAACACTCTTAGAGGATTTTCTATCCTGGAAGAAACAATTTCTAGATATTGAATACAGATGCAGAATATTAGACGTCAGCAGCATCTGTCTGTAACATTGATGCCCAAACTTTTCTGTATGGGTTCATATTTGAAATTTGATTGGCAACTGTGCGCCAACTTTATGAACAGAATTGTATTGCATAAGGAAAGAATTCATTCTGTTTTTTCCCTCATAAATATGTTTTTATTTATCTTAGTGTCTCTGTTTGATTTGATATCCAGTATTAAAAATGAAATTCAAATGCAGCCTCCCTGGACAGACAGTATGGAGGATTGAAAATACAAGTTAATAGAATATATCCAAAGCAGAGGTGTTTGCTTTGCCCACCTGACAGGCAAACATGACTGCAGCTGCAGGGGACTATCTGACATTTACAATGCACATCACACACAATCCCAACTGTCACTCAAGCATTCCTGTTACAAAGCAATGAAAAGTACACAACCCTTTTACCGCATGTCACATTTGCCGTGTGAAGCATCAGTCAACATGGCACATACAGAATGAAGAATTGTCAATATAAACACTGTAGATATAGAGTCATGTCAAATCTGCCCTCAGGGAAAGAGGACACATTTTTTGACGTGACAGCCACTATGGATTTATTGTAGGGATGATGACTGTGTTGTGTTTTTACGCTGACCGGACGTACTGAGCTGAATGCTTACATCCCAAAAACCCAATAATAGAAAAAAAGCAGTATGATTAGAGTTACTTGTTTTTTTATTTGCCCATTATCATCAGGCCAAATCAAAGGTTCTCAGTGGACTGATTGAGGCCTGATTTTGCTGTTTAGTGATGGTGAGCATTTGTCAAACTCTAATGCTTAAGTATGCAGAGTGCCTCAAGCATACACACACACACACACACAAACTCGAGTCTTTTGCTTTCTCTCCTAAATAGTGTGTAATCTGCCACTCTTTCACTCTCCTACTTCTTTGTGTCTTTGCCTGTAAATTGAAATGTTAATGGAATATTGAGTAGTGCGACAAACTGGCTGCTCTGCTCCATCAAGGCTCAGATTTACTCTTCCACAGCTTTTACATTCAGTTTTTTTTTTTTGTATGCATTACTCCTCTCCTCAGTGCAACTTTTCTGTAATTATAGATGTGCAACAAAGATGGAAACACTGAAGCCTCCATTACAGTGACACACAACAGCTGCTCTCATCACCCCCCCACCCTTATTTGTCTTCTCTCGCTCTTCCACTAGGTCTTGATCTCTCTCTATCCCCCCCTCTCACATTCTCACTCCTCAATCTATCCTCCCCTGTGGGTTAATTATGGTGTGTGTGGAGGGCAGGGGCTGTTTTGTTTTCTGTCATCTCCCGGGATTGTCTAATGTGACAGAGATGTGCCACTCTGTACTCTAATGGGCTCTAGCTATGATTGTGGCGTTAGCTGTACTCCGGCTTCTTTCTCTAATGATGAAAACTGGCTTTGTCTGGTCTTCTGGTTTGCCTGGAGATTCCCTCCCCAGAGGACACGTCAGTGAGGCTAATAGCCTTAGAGGAGAGAGGATCGCTAAGCTTTAACCAAAAGTGTTCCAAAATTAAGGAGAGCATAATAAGCGGAGTTTGTTCTAATGGCATGGACACTCTCTTGTTTGTAAGTTTCTCCATGCCTGGAGCTCTTCTTTATTGTTTTCTTTTTGTTTTAGTTGTGAGAGTGTGCACCCGATGCCATCATTCTGTATTAGCCTCTTGCAACTTTGATTAATAACGAGGTTTCTTCTGTGGCGCTTTTGCCCATGGAGCCACTTTCAGTGCTGCAGCAGGCACAAACTGTTTAATTACAGGGTGTGATCGCCCGGCTTTCCTCCTGCAAAAACTTTGACATTCTTTCATATATAATCCATGCACAGTGCTGACTAAAGATGAAGGTGGCAGCCTGCTGTTTGCTGCAAGCAGTACCAGCGTCTTGCTTCAGTCAGTGATGTCTTTCTCGCTTCCTCTACAGCGAGGACGCACTATATCAATGGAGCTGTTACTTTACTGCATTTTGCACCAAGGTCATTCCACTAAATGATGAAGAACTGTTTTTATGTGGTGTGATTTTTTTTTATTTTTGTCTGACACCGCAAGGCCAGCTGCACTCAAGCACATCCTCGTGTAATTATTGGAGCTTTGTCTCAGTTAGGATGTAAAAAATCTCTCGACTAATGCAGAACGCATCAAACGAGGGCCTGCATCCTGCGAGGCTGCGGTGGCATTGAGCTGTGACATGTTGCTGTGCTGTGTTTGGTTAGATAGTGCCGTCAACTGTAGGTTTCAAGGGGCTGTTTTGTTATACATTAACAGTTACATTTGAGGCATTTAGCTGATGGTTGTAACAAGTTTTACAAGTTGTCAGAACAACACCCAGAGAGGAGAAGCCGCATCCATAGAATATTCATGAAATGATCAATAATGGAGAAGTTCAAGTCATAAACATAAAAGCCAAACTGTTTTTTTTTATTGTTTTTGGCAAGACAGTAGCAAGATCAGGTGCAAGTATTCACTACTTTAACACTCTCTGTAAAAGCATGTGTTTTTTTCCCCTGCCCATGAATGTTTTAAAGTTCCTTAAAAGCTCAATAACATTACATTTTTTATATATTTTTTAATTAAAAATACCATTATACCTTACAATGACTTAGATATAACTCTACACCTTGTGTATGTAATGGATCTAAACAGTCCCCACCTTAACTCCACCCACCCCTCCGCCGTTTACCTACAGCTTCAACCGCTCACCAAACGCACAAATCTCATCTAATTCAGCAGCTTAACTATCTGACAAACAGTTTTAATTAACGTTTGCCGTAACTTTCTTTGTCAACACCCCCAAGCCATATAAAACGTCCTGTCAGCCTTTATCATGAATCACCATATAAGTTGGCAGGATAACGCTGGCTAACACTATCTGGCACACTACAGATTTGTTGGGACGCAGTCCACAGATAAAACACACAAGTCCACAAGTACAACTGCAAACCCATGTTTTCTCTGGCTCTTGTATTTTCACATCCTTTGGCGATACACGAAAACTCATTATTTCAACTTTTGCGACTTTGCGGCAACAAAACACATCTCTCACATTGTTCTGAAAAAAGTGAAACTTGCTGAATACCGATTCATAGCTACATCTTCTCTGATACCTGCTCGTTTCACTGGAGCTTCACCTTGCAAGTTGACATAGGTGACATATGAAACCCTGGATGTCTGAATCCATGTTTCATTAGCCCACTGCAGTTCCAAGGTACAAATGCTCAGCCATGGCGTTGACAGCTTATTTCATGATATCGCATGATAGGTCTTATAGCACGTAAAAAACATGCATGCACGTGTTAGAAAGGTTAAAAGCTTGTTTTTCAGTGGAGCGGGTCTTTAAGATGAGTGTTTTCTTCCGTGAAGGTGAACTTGACCCACTTGGCTGAAAATTTGCTTTTCTAAATCTTGGGTGGATTTCGAGGCACTAGAAGAGCGAAGTGTGAGGTGAAATGTGAAAGTACTGTGAGGAGAGTGCAGCGTACTGTGTGTGTGGAGAGAGAAGAAAATCAGGGTATAGCCGTGTGTGTGTGTGTGTGCGTGTGTGTGTGTAATAGGTAAGCAGTGGACCCTAATCCCCTGCTATGAGTCCCTGTACCCCCCTGGGGAGTGACAGATTGTGGGCAGTGACAGAAAGGAGAAATGGAGGAGAGGGGAGAAGATTGAGAGGAGAGAGAACGATTTAGGGAGAGTTACCGTGAGAGAAGAGAAATGTTTGACCCCCTGCGGTGCGTAAGATTGTCTTATGTTGATGACTTCATCCCAAAGAGTCATCTCAGGTGTTGATATATATTTTTTTTTTTACGCCGTGTGTTGAATCAAACATCCAAATGTGTTTGTTCGTTGATTTTTCACACTCCGCTGCTTACCATTTTAATGCGAGGGGTTTTTTTGTCGCGCAAGCAAAGCCACAAGTGTGTTGAAGTTCCCATCATTCATTCGCTCAAAAAGAGAGAGGGGGTCACGGGAATATCTGGGATGAGCCGGAGCTGAGTCCGTTCTGTTAGTATTTTTATTGGTCCCCCTGCGTCTGTGGAAAATAGCTCCAACATTTATTGTTTCTATAATGCCAGTAAGTTCCTCGCTTTGATAGATGGTGCTTTCACTGGCTCTCAGTCTCTCTCTCAATCACAAACTCGCTATCAGAGTCGGAGAGAGGAGAGGGGAAAGAGAGAAAGAAAATAAGAGAGATGGTCTGGCTGACCCCTCTGTGGATAGAGGAGTCGATCTGTGAAACTCCCAGCTGATTCACTCCGAGAGGCTTGCATGTGTAATTGTCTGCGACACACCAGGCAGTAAGAAAAACTTCCGGAGGGGTCTCTTTGAAGAGCACCTCTGGTTGCATCAAACCGAAAACTGTGATGGAGAGTTATTTTTGAATTTGAATAAGCACACCGCAGGACCACCACTTCAATAGATCTGAATAAAAAAAAAAATGTCAGCTGCGGCTCGCTAATGCAGAGCTAGAACAAAAGCCTGTATCAGTCCTTGATGGCCTAATGTACTGTGGATTTTTTGCAGATTGTTATACATGTCATTACCCTTTCTTTTTTTTTTTCCTCTGACTCCCTCCGTTCGCTCTCTTTTCTCCTCCAAACAGAGTCGACCGTGTTCTTCCCTGAACAGATCCACTCAGTGGAGGAAGATGTGGGAGAGCTTTTCATCCCGGTGCACCGCAGTGGAGACATCAGCCAGGAGCTCATGGTGGTCTGCTACACACAGCAGGGTACGGACTAGCCTTTTTTCACCTCATACAACCTGTTTACCCTCAGCGGACCCTGCCTGCCTGCCACCTTGCTGGTCTGACTGATCATGTCAGATGGCCTATGTCATTATTTAAGGCACAATCATAGATGAAAAAGCATTTAAATTATTTCTCACGTTATGCAAACAAAGCATAAAAAATAAGTCAAATTTACACTTGGATCATATAATGCTCATAAGTCTGGTATCCATATTGTTCTAATGTAATGTTAATGGATATGTGTACGGAGTGTCAGGTGCACCAGCAGCACCTTTCCTGTTGTGACAGTGAGAAAATCAAGTCTAAGACGCAGCCAATGCGCTGGAAGAGATGCAGTTCACACCACATTTGCATTTTCGCATGTAAGATGTAGCAGCATAAGCTCAGAAGTATCACAATTAGCCGTTAGCTGGTGCCTTTTCCAAGTTTTACACTCGTTCATCCAAGTCATTAACATGCTTTCATACAACCTCCACAACGGCTCTGATCTCTTTGTGATCGTTCCAATTACTTTCAGTCATGTGCAGCAGCTGAGGGCGACAGTGTGTATGTTGTCCTGTTGAATGTCATGAAATAGATTTGGACAAAACAGATAATGGGATAATGCAAACACTGATTAGTCTAATGAAGCCGCTAAATGTCAAAATGTCAGAAGGCTGTCATGGCTGCACCACAGGTTTGATTTTAAGAAGGCCTGTGGGGGGACGTCTGTTCCCATTGTGTTCTGGCATTAAAACCACTCCACTGACTCATGTGATGGTTTTGCTGTAATTAAAGGTCAAACTTTCAAAAGCCATAATTTCTATGTTAACAGTCTGAATTTCATTAAACTAAAAAGGAGACCATCTATTATAGGACAAAATATACCTGAGGCTGATCACCTCGTATTCCTAAAATAAGAGCTGCTGTGAGATGTTTTAAATGTGGGGTATCTTCTATCTTTCACCGTCCTCGCCTCTTCCCTCTGAAGGTTCGGCCTCAGGGACGATTCCCACCACCGTCCTGTCTTACTCGGACTACATCTCCCGTCCGGAGGAGCACGGCAGCATCCTTCGCTTCGACAAGGGCGAGAGGGAGAAGCAGTGCCGCGTGATGATCATCGACGACTCTCTGTACGAGGGAGAGGAGAGCTTCAATGTCACCCTGTCGCTGCCTGTCGGGGGGCGTCTGGGAATGCATTACCCCACCACCAAAGTCAACATCTTGGAAGATATGGATGATGGTAAGGCATGCAGTGATAGTTCTGTGCAAGCTGTAATAAGTTTTATAGGAAAAACTATAAAATCAAGCTCTGGTTAAACACGTTGAATGCGACACACATAAATCACATGGATGAGAGGTTGTAGTGAATTTTTCAGAAAGTGTTTTCTCTACTAAGATGAAGAAGAAATTGATTTAATTTATTTCCACTTGGTGTGTGTGTTTTTCATGGTAAACAACACATGCATATGGACACATGTAAATACAGTGTGCGGGTGTGAATTCACAGTTCTGAATTGTCATTTTATATCAGAGATCTCCTCATTAAGCTTGTTTACATACTCGCTAGGTGTCGAGGCATGTAGGATAAGAGCGCTGGAAACACCCTCACACAGACCCTGCAGCCGCAGCAGGCAGATGGAATCAAACTCTCCGTCTCGCTGCCATTCGAACAGGTTTTAATTACAGTGGAAACTCACGGGGGAGTCCAGTGGGACTACATTGTCACACATGTCCCCGGTCTGCTTTCATCCTGTTAGAGCATCGCATGGACAAAGCAGATTACATCTTCTGAGAGGCATCTGGGGAGAGACAAGCCTGCTGGGAAATGCATATCCAATCTACATGCTCGTTCTAACATCTCGCTATTCTGCATTGATTTAATTTATAGTCTTAGACAGATTGAATGTCTCCACTCAAGGTTTTTTGTTAAATGCCACGTTGGATTGTTGCAGTAAAAGTCAAACTTTTTTTTTTCCTGGAGAAGAGAAAGCACAAGTGTAATAAATATGAGTCAAATACCAGCAATGTAGCTTTACATCATCAAGGCTACATAGACAGTGTCAAGGACATCTTTTCTGTCCTTACATACACTGGAGCTCTAGTTGTACAGACTTATAAGCTCGCCCACTCATCTGGCGTCTAAGTAGAGAAATGCAAACTGTAAAATATGCCCTGGTTTCCTGTTAGTAAAGTCAGAGTAAGACTTGAAGCACCACAATTTTTGGCAATATTTTAGGATGAGTTCTGAGGAAGATATATCAGCAAATATACCTAATTGACCTGTACATGTTGTCCAACTGAGTGGAAATGACTCCTTTTAACTTGCTCCAGATGGATGTTTCATTCTTTCTATATCTACTTATCTTGTTAGGTAGAAATTTCCCTCATTATCCGTCATGTTCTGTAGCAGGAAATGAGCATCTACATTTGGCTGCCATCCAAAATAACTACACAGGAAAGAAGAGGAAAAGTTTTTCAGACACTCTTAGACAGAGCAATGAAAGGAGTTACATTACAAGTCTTTATTTAGTCAGGCATGTTGGTTTTTGATGGAAGGTAACTAAGTACATTTACTTGTACTTCACTTGAGTGTTTCCATTTTCTGTTACTTTATATGTTTACACTGCCACATTTCAGAGGGAGATGTACTTTTTACTCAACTTCTTTTATTTGACAAGTTCAGTTACTAGTGAGGCTACTTTGCAGATTCAGATTAATCAAAGTAAATTATTATCTATTTTTATAGGCTAAGGTAAAACCTTATTGATCTCTGAGGGGAAATTAACAAGCTGCCCAGCAGTATATAAAAGTAATTAAAATTAGCCCCACCTTTCATAGCTGTAACATTAAAGTGATGAACACAGCAATGCATCAATATTTAATGCAATAATATAATATTATTCTGAAATGGGCCATTTGCATGATGATTAATTTAACTTTTGGCACTTTAAGTATGTTTGACGCTACTTTTTGTGCTTCAGTAAAATTTTGAGTATTTTTGCAGTGATATATTGTTACTTTTACTTAAGTAAAAGATCTGAGTATTTCTTTGTCTAGTGGTTTTACCCCACAGTGTTTTCGTCTGGGAAAAAATAGTAAATACAGGTTGATTACACCTGATAAACCAGGAATAAACAATATTGCATTATAACATAAGATTTATTTATTTAGATTTATCGTAGTTTGCAGGCCAAGTTAAGATTAAACCTTAGTATAATTAAGAATTCTTTCGCAGACATTTGACTATTTTCCTCCCAGTCTTCATTTTTAATAGCTTTCATTTAGTGAGAAATTGTTTGTAGCAGAAACAATAGTGTCAGAGAGAACTTGTCATGCTATTGCCAAACTGCCGACTGGAATAAATAAAACAATGACGACTCACAACTGAGAACTCATTTAGGGACACAAACAATTGTGCCAAATTGAATGTGTGTGTGTATGTTTGTTTGTTTGTTGTGTGTGTGTGTGTGTGTGTGTGTGCAGGCATCTGGGGGCTAGTTAACAAGAAAAGTGACACACTGTTTGATTGTTAGTAAATTGTCAGAAGCCTTCAGACGTGGTGCCAAGTTCAAAGGAATGGAAATGTGTTTGTGAAAGCCCAACTCCAGTGAGAGATGATGTGTCATTTTTAGCCTCCCGGAGGATAATACGGCGTCTGACAGTGCTCTAATACCTGCACCCAGGCAGTCAGACTGCAGCCTCCTTCACTTTACTACAAACTCAACTCGCCGAGGAAAATAGCGAAACAAAAATTACGACCTCCCCTTGTGTGCCTGCGTGCACGAGTGTTTATGTGCGTGCACGCCAATTTGAGGTCCGACCTCAAATTCTGCATCGAAAGTAAGTGGTGAGAAAAAAGCGCTTGTGTGACTTCTTGTGCTCTCTCTAGCCCCATTTTTCCTCCCCCCAGGTCAAAGTCAAGTTCAGTCTGCTGTTCTCTCTCCATCTATTTCTCCACTACTACCACTCTCTCTCTCTCTCTCACGCATACACCACACACTTTCTCTCACTTTGGCTGAAAAAAAAAAAGGCCCAGGGGTGTCTGCTAGATTTAGTGCTTTATCAGATTAAACTCTACAGTACCTGTCTCCCAGAGTGTTGCGCTCCGCATGGCTGCACACTCTGACTCAAAGTGAGTGTTGTCATCTCCTTGTGCCCTGCCAAGAAGAGAGGACGCTCACGCCCTCTCAGCCGGGTGCATGTTGGCTACAGCTGAGTTTGTAGAATTGTAGATTAGTTGAGAGTATTTCTTGGAAACTCAGTCCTTCATTTAAATATTAGGGCAGCCTTACTGTTGGTCACACTCTCCAAGCAGTGGAATTGCTCGCTCATAGCTTGTTCGTACATTATGTCCTCACTGTAGAAATAAGCTAGGGGTTTCAGGAGTGGACGAAGAACTTTGTTTCACCTGCTCTCATTATATGGCAACACATCCCATGCTTAAGCCAAATTATTGTCATTATTAAGTTTCTAATATACTGTAGATGCATATTTCCCACCACATATTCTCAGTTTGCATCCAAGCAGCAAATTGTAGCACTTCTCTCCCAATTCCTTTATTTTCTCCCTTAATTTTTTTCCTCCTCTTATTAAAAGAAGAAATGGAAATTGTCACCAGTTTACACATTAGCATGTCACATCATTTTATTAACCCAATAAATATTAACACCAAAATATGCATACATTTTATTCATGCATGAAAAGATTGCCAGTATCACAACATCTTAGATTTGTCCTGCGACTCTTGAAAGTAGAGCCGTGTCCACTTAAATACCGAATGTGTAAATCAGTCAAGCCAATTAATGATGTTTCATTTGCATCATTTTTAAAGGTCAAAAGAGGTAAAACTGTCCAGTATTTCACACTAAAAAGTCCAAAAAAATAAACACGATGCATTTTTATATTTCCCACCTTCTTAATCAATGCGTATTCCATTATTTGAATACATTTTAACCCTGAGCACCAATGGGAAGTTTATAACATAAAGAAAAACAACTTAGCTTCCAGGGTAATATTTAAAGACAATTTTGAAAGCTCTATTAGTGACCTGCTTCCAAAAACAGGGGCCCTTCTTCAGAGGACAGCTGAGAATGCTCCGTAAACTGTATTTAAAGGCAAAGTGACACACAAATGGCTGCAGACACCCACATATAGTAATTATCACAATTTGGCTTTACACCTTCCCCTGGACCTCACACATGCTTCAGAGCGCTAAACCGCAGGCATGGCCCCAGAGGGGAGTGAGGATGCAGTTCTCACTCATCACTCCTCACTCGACTGCCTCTCGTGGTGTCAGGAATCCGTTGTCCCCGGGTGCAGTCCGGACATGTGTGAATGCAAACATGTATATTAGCGCTCGAGCAGAAGTTTCCTCTCTGAACATAAAAGGAACATGTGCCAGATTGTTTGCAGAGAGGCGTGCATTATTGCAATAATAATCATCCCAATGAAACAATACATTTACCAGCTCCTGCACTATTTGGAATATTTGGTTAAATGTTTTTTATCCATGTGTTTTTCCCACCTACATGACATTTAATTTCCCTTTTACTCTGCCATTGTGCAAATACACACTCTCTATTTGCATTACAAACCAGCGCTACATCTGTTAGGTGAAGCCGAGTGTGTAGGAGGAAAACATATGCGAGAAAGACAGATAGATGCATTGAGAAAACAAGTCTTTGGATGGAGCGAGAGGGCGCAGGCTGCACTTGATCTGTGATACTCACTGGATATTGTTGCCCTCGGCTGTCACTTATTAAGTTAAGTCGAGAGTCAACGTATAACTGCAGTAAATTCTCTTGTTCTTTTAGTTATGTACACTATTCTTAGCCTTTGTTATCTGGCCCAGTTAAAGTATATAAATAAAATATGAAAGTATATATATATCAGCAAAGTAATATTGAGGAAAAAATATCTCTGGACTGCTGAAGTGTTTGATCATGACACCAAAAAAATTACAATACGTGTGCTATTTTTGGATTATATGCTCGAATATGAGAAAGGAGCAGAGAGAGAGAGAGAGAGAGAGAGAGAGAGAGTGACAGCTTAAAACAGAGACAGAAGAACTTTTATTCTGTCAGTTTTTTGGACTTGATGGGGGGGTTTGTGAGAGATGAAGCTGTCAAATACACATTGGACTGCCTCCACTTTGCTGCCTCAGGAAACAATGCCAGTTCAAACAAGCCTTTGAGCTGTCTAGGGGGCCTCTTTCTCTCTGTCTCACCATCTCACTATGCCACATTCAGAGAAAGAGACACTCACACACACACACAGATGCAGACCTTGTTTTTCACTGCTAACTGCATCCTTTTTTTTGTTGAAAGTACTTAGTGGTTTCTGTCAGAAGAATGGTCACAATGAGGTGGGATGAAAGGCCAGGAAAGGTTGAAAGGTCACGCCTCCCTGCAGTTTAACTTCAGACTAATGGGATGTCGCTGTTTGACCTCTGTGTCCGGCCGCCGGCTTTACAAATCAATCATGTCAGACCGCTGGTGGCTGCTGACAGGTCTAATGTTACCACAGGTGCACACATGAGAAGAGTAGACAAGTAATTTTAACACTAAACAAAAAGAAAAGTCACATATTGCAAACATGTACCCTCCGACAAAGGTGGGTCATAGGAGGTTGAAGGAGAAACAGAATTTGTCGGGTACAAAAAGCAACATGAGATGACTAACGGAGAACCAAAAAGGCCACTTGTGCCAAAATGTTCACTGATCCGTAAAAGCTCCAAAAGTATTTAATATGTTAAACAGTGTGGAAATTTATGGCAGGATGTCAAACACAGTAAAACTGCATAAACAGTGAAAAAAGGACAGGGATCACGAGTTGGAACAACAGGGAGCTTATGTAGAACAAACAAGATAATAAAAGAATAAACGACAACTGCTAATGTAATTGTTTCCTTTTTGCTTTCTTCACTCTCCAGCACCTGTGTTTTACTTTGGAGAGGTAGAGTATCACGTGGATGAGAGTGACGGATATGTGGAGGTCAAAGTGTGGAGGACAGGAAGCGATCTGTCCAAGACTGGCACCATCACCGTCCGCTCTCGCAAGGCTGAGCCCGTCTCTGCAGAAGGTACGCTCCCGGTCATACAGTCCATTTGCTTGGGCTTGATGTCTTGATGTCTGACCCATTCTCCTGTTTTCTGTCCCTAATCCAGCCGGTGTTGACTATGTGGGCATCAGTCGTAACCTGGACTTCGCCCCGGGCGTCAGCGTGCAGACCTTCAGGGTCACTATCCTGGATGACCTGGGACAGCCGGAGCTGGAGGGGACTGAAACCTTTGAGCTTGTCCTGCGTATGCCAGTGAACGGCATCCTGGGAGAACCTGGGAAGGCTACAGTGTTCATCAATGACTCAGTGTCTGACTGTAAGTGATTTGATTTTACTTAAGCTATATCTTTTCTCACTTTCAGTATTTATTGTGCTGAGCCATGCTATTGAATATATGTATGATCCAGATATCCATGGTGCCGAGGAGATGAATCCTAGTACAGATATTCATGTCTCCCTCAGAATGAATTGTAATAACTTTGGTGATCTTTGACTTCTCGTCTGGAACCATCATAATATTTCAGTAGTTTATTTTTTATATCCATCAGTCTCATTTGTATTGTCCTGTTTAGTGCTAATTAGCAAGTGTTTGAGTTTTTTGTATCAAATGTGCTATATAAATAAAGTTTATTTTTATTAGTGAATATAATTGCTCCAAGTGTTGGAAAACTGTATGGCCTTAAAAATGACTAATGTCCTTTTCTAGATTGTCACAACAACTGTTTTTACACATCAATTTAACTGCTTTCCTAAACATAACTTAACAATTAATTTGTCACTTTTCTTTTACTCTGTATTTATAGTTTCACAACGTTCATTACAGATGTTCAGCCAGAAAAAAGAAACTTGTTCTGACAGCTATGTTATTTGCCTTGCTTTTTAGAATCAGCCCAGACAGCATGGGAGACATTATTATGTGTCATCCAAAGACTTTTGTCTGATGTATGTGATGATTGAACTCTCTGTTGACCGGCAGTGCCAAAGGTCCAGTTCCGCGAGCCGGTCTACACTGGAGAGGAGAGTGACGGCCAGATCACAGCGACAGTGTACCGCAGCGGCGACATCAGACACAAATCCACTGTTCGCTGTTACACTCGCCAGGGCTCTGCAGAGGTCGCCTCTGACTTTGATGAGCGACCCAACACAGAAACATCTATCATCACCTTCTTACCAGGTAACCACACAAGTGCATCACACATGTTTTCTCCCTCGATTCTTTAGATTTATCTCGTCTCTTGAAATATGGCACCCTTTTAATTAAGCAGCCCTAAACAGTAAACTTTTTTTTTTGTCACACAATTTTTGCAAAATCAGCAGTACCTTGCAGGCGTTGCAGGGGCTTGCAAGTTTAACTATGCTCCACACATTACCTACTGCGCTGTCATTTTTACTGTTTTTTTTTTTGCAAGTGTGTGCAAGCAGCTTTCAAAAACTCTGGAAAATCTGAACTAAGGGAGAAATAGTTATATAAATAAGATGTTAGATGCTGTAATATATATATATATATTGTAGAATTTATTCTATCCTTTCTTCCACCTCAAATTTTTGACATCTCCCGTCATCACCATCTCGCTGTGCACTCTAGGCGAGGCGGAGAAGCCATGTATTCTGTCACTGGTTGATGACACGCTGTACGAGGAAGGAGAAGAGCTGCGGTTGGTCTTAGGGAACCCGAAGAGCGACTCACAGTTTGGCGCATCAGTGGGAGCTCTGAATGAGACCCTGGTGAAAATCAAGGACACGGCTGACAGTAAGTGAGATGAGGAGGGGGAGACGGAGGTGGAGGAGGAATTAAATATGTGGTGTTTTATTCATTGAACAGTTGGCTGACGCATGTGAAACATACATGAAATGGTTTTAATTTATAATTATCATCAACAGTGATAATTAAGGGAGTAATATTTAAAGGTTTATTTTCCATAAACCAACAATGTGTCAGCAGTGTATTGTATTTTTCCTCTTCTCTGTGCACCTTAGAACCAATCATCCGCTTTTTGGAAACCAAGTTCAGTGTTAGTGAACCGAAAGAAGCCGGCGCTGTGGCGTCTGTGAGGATCCCTGTGGTACGAGTGGGTGACACATCAAAAGTGTCAGTGGTCCGCGTTCACACCAAAGACGGGTCAGCTATCTCAGGGGAGGACTACTACCCCGTGTCTCAAGGTAAACAATACACATGGCCTCTCATGGCTCTCACACTGTGGGATTTTAATGTTAAAGAAATGGAGTAATGCAGTGCAGACTTCTTAAATCCAGCTGCAGTGGAACAGCTTTGCCACGTGACAGTAATGATCAGGGCTGCAACTAATGATTATTTCCATCGATTTATCTGCCGATTATTTTCACAATTGCAATTCATTCAGCATCCATCAGTCTATAAAATGTCAGAATATTGTGAAAAATGCTCATCACAATTTCCCGGAGCTCAGAGTGACATTTTCAAATTGCTTCTTTTGTCCAACCAACAGTCAATTTACTGTCGTTTACTATCATAAATGACAAAGAAAAGCAGGAAAAGCTTCCATTTAAAAGGCTGAAACCAGCAAATGTTTGACATTTTTGCTTGAAAAATGACTGAAACTATTAATCGCTTGACAAAGTAGTTGGTGAATTATTCTCTTTCAATCGACTAATCGATTAATCGGCTAATTGTTGCAGCTGTATCAGTGATGCACACTTGATTTTTTGTCTACCTGTTAGAGAAATAATGGAAACCAGTGGATGCATCAGAAAATCTTACCAGCATGGTTTGCAAAAAGTAAATGTGATTTTAATCATGTTTAATGCATGTCCTTTGACATAAAACAACCTTTACAGCACCACTAGTGGTCAAACCCTCCACATGATACATTACCTTTATTCTCACTGGCCTGCAGATATCCCTCTGATAGATTTCTGTTACACATTTGTAGCAGCTAATAAGAGAGGTCTTTTGAAACAAGGCTCCCCATAGGAATGTTAGATTAATGAAACAGGCACAGGGATTTATTTGGGCAAGGGTCATTGATTTCTAATTTCATCACAAATGGAGAAAGGTAATTTCTGCAATAGTCCAGTGGAGGGTCATGTAATTTTTAATTGAATTTGAGTATTTTTCATGCTTTGTCAGCAGGGTGAAATCTTCCTCTCTCTGCTCAGCTTTTAACGCAGTGAACCTTTCTTAGCTTAATCAAGGCTTGAAATATTTATACGAATACTTTCAGTCTATTCAAATCATACCTGCCCACCCACCGTTCAAATAGTGCCAATTTCCCAGCAGTTTTGAATCATACAGCGTTGAATTTCTCATTTTGTCCAATATTTTCTCACTGCGGCACATTTCCAATGCAAAGCCCTGTTACTTATCTCACAAGGAGATTGGCCACCTTTAACACTATGCAAATAGAAACCTGCTATGCTTCTCAGCTAAGTGATATCCTCTGAAGCAATAAAACACGATTTGAGTTAACCTGCGAGGCATTTCATTTTTTTGTGGAAAACTAGATTCAGCAAAAAAAGAGAGAAACTTGGACTTGATGTCACCTTACTTCACCTGAAATTACTCAAGTTACCAGAATGATTGATGCATTACGCTTGTTCTAATGATGATCTGTTTGAGCTGTATTGTGTGTCATATGTGCAGTTAGTCAGCTCTTTCCCTGTGTGTGTCCAGACATTGAATTCAAACAGGGGGATAAGGAACATGTGGTGGAGGTGGAGGTGCTATTTGATGGAGTCAGAGAGATGAGGGAAGCCTTTACTCTCCACCTGAAGCCTGATGAAAACATGGTGGCTGAAACTCAGGTCAGGAATGTGTTCATGCCTACACAACAATCGCACACATGCAGCCAGGGAATTTCAGCTTGATGAAAAAGTAAAGAGATGAAACACTTAGTTTTTTGCTTTTTTTTTCCTGATTTGACCCATATTTATCCAGGTCAGCTCCACTGAGATCAGGGATCTCTTTTACAAGGATGTCCTGGCCCAGACAACGGCAGCACTTTACTGTAGTCGCAGCCAAAAGAGCGATGAAAATGTTTCATGATAAATAATAGATTATCTATGAAAACACAACAGCGTGCAGAAGAAAAGAGGCAGCATGAGAGAAATGAGAAAGAAGCGCAGAATCAGCAGCGACTGAGATTGTAAACACACCCAGCTATGTGATGAGTTTAATCATTTCACTGATTGTAACTCATGGTGTCTTGGTTTAACAGCACTGTGTCGCTACTTCTCATTAATCTTAAGCCTCTTTTTTCTGGAACAGGTAACTAAAGTGATAGTTTACATTGAGGAGACCAACAGCATGGCTGACGTCACCTTCCCCTCCCTGCCTCATGTGGTGTCGCTGCTCCATTACGACGACGTCGCTAGGACACCAGACAACTTCCACCCACCAGCCGGCTACCCCGTCATCTGTGTCACGGTGAGTCAAACTTAAAATGACATTCAGGCACACACAAGTGGAGATATCTTTGGAATTGAACTGCTCGCTGTGCAAAAACAGTGCACTCGATGGACTATGGTTAAATTTACAGGATTTTTCTGTAATGAGGTTGCAGGACCTAATCAGGACCCACCTCCTCTGGGAGTGGAGTGCGCACTGTTATCCCTCAGGACCCATACTTTTCTTCAGCCAAAGTTAAGCTGTCCTTCCAGAGTTAGCTGGTCTGTCCTTAAAAGACACATTATGCAGTTTAGTAGGCCACAGTCCTTGTGCTTTCATACACAGGAGAATCACTTCCACTCCTGAATACAGGCTCAGCGAGACACTTAAATGGATTTTCGTGAGTGGGTTAAGACATTTGCCTCTCAGGTGACCACTGTGTGTGTGTGTGTGTGTGTGTGTGTGTGTGTGTGTGTGTGTGTGTGACTGTGACTTTGTGTGTGTGTGTGTTTGTGGTCAGGGAGACAAAATGAAGTAGTCTTGTCAAAACTGAAATGTTTAGTGCTGCATCAGGAGGCACAGTGTTGACACATTTAAAAGGATACCCAGAGAAACACTTCAAAAGCTTACACCTCCTTCCCATATCCCTATTTTTTCTAATTATAAAAAAGCAATTCTGCACACTTAATTGTGAAAACATTACACAGTGAAACATCTGGATTTCCTTGGAAACAGTTGTGTACTACTGTTTGTATTCTGTACCTCTCTCCCCTTTTGTCCTCTGGCATCTGCTGCATCTTTCCCATCTCTCTGCTGTCCCTGCCCACCCGCCCACTCCTGCTATATTCCTTATCCGTCCTCCAGGCTTGCAACACAAAATACCCAGACTATGACAAGACGGGCTCTATCTGTGTCAGCGAGCACATCAACAATACCTTGACCCGCTACCGCTGGCTCATCAGCGCCCCAGCTGGCCCCGATGGCGTCACCAGTCCCATGAGGGAGGTGGACTTTGACACCTTCTTTACATCCTCCAAGATGATCACATTGGACTCAGTCTACTTCCAGGCAGGCTCCAGGGTCCAATGTGCTGCTAGGGCCGTTAATTCTAACGGGGATGAGGGTTTGGAACTCAGCAGCCCCATTGTCACTATCAGCCAGGAGGAAGGTGAGGACAGAACAATGAGCAGCCATTTGTATGTCTTACGTTGCCAGTTTTCCAGAGGAGGAATTAAAAAGAGCTTTGGCCCCTTGTTGCAAAAACAAACAAAAGGGATTTGTTCTCCAAGCATCATGAATGTTCAGGAACAGCGCTTTTGAATGAACAGAAGCTACTGTAACGTACATCTGCACAAAAGACATATTAAAAGAAAAACGAAAAAAATATCTATCAACAATGCAGCTTTTTATTCACATTTTTTATCACTCCATTTCTCAGCTATATAAGACTTCTGAATTAAATGATAAAAGTGGAGAAGTATTCAGATCCTTTAACAATGCCATATTGTCAAGCAAAAGGCCTGCATTCAAGATGTTACTTAATGAAAGTACATAAGTACTAAGCAAAATATTGAGTATCAGAAGTAAAAGAACTAAATGCAGAAAATTGCCCACCAGTGATATAGTATTAAATATCAGTTTATTTGATGATTATTATTATTACAGATGCATTCATGTGACCTTTACTGTGATAGTTGGTCAGGATTAAGTTGGGACGCTGTGTAAAATGTAAATTAAAAGAGAATGCAATCATTTGCAAACAACCTGTTTACAGACAACAGTTTTATGTTGTGTTCCTGAGCCCATGTAATCTCCTTTATACAATCATGTATTTGACAAAGTGTTGAACCTCTCTCCATCCTCGCTTGTGAACGACTGAGCCTTTCCAGGATGAACCTTTCATACCCAATCATGATACTATCACCTGTCACCAATGAACCTGTTTACCTGTGGACTGATCCAAACAGGTGTTTTTGGATCAGTCCACAACTTTCACAGTCTTTTGTTGCTCCTGTCCCAACTAGTTTGAAACATGTTGCTGCCATCAAATTCAGAATAAGCAGATATTTACAGAAATCAATGAAGTCGATGAGGTCAAACATGAAATATATTGTCTTTGTACTGTTTTTAATTGAGCATATGTCAAAAAGGATTAGCTAATTATCACATTCTGTTTGATTTATGTTTTATATAGCATTCCTACATTTTTTTGAATCAGGGTTGTATTTCCTTCTGAAATGTAGTGGAGTCGTGGTAATAGAAGTATTGAACAGCTATTTCACATTTGTACTTAAGTACAGTAATTGATACATGTAATGTCAGGCCAATGAAAGACCATTGAAACCTTTGTAGACCATTCAGCAAATTATGAGGTTCTAAATACACTGTTGCTATGTTATCACCTATGGTGCATTCAGAGCACACTCTCTCATGGGGGTCACAAGGTATTCTTAGAAAGGTGCGCCTCACTACCTGACCTGTTCTGGCACGTTATGAGAAATATATTATTATATTGTATTGCCTTATGAAATTGTACAATGGTAGATTGACAGCAATAGTAATCAGCTGTGGGCACAATCATAGTCTTTTTTTTCCTCCCAAGTGTTGCAGTCTGTCCCTATATTCTCAATCTCTCTGTCAAATAAAGGTATGTGTCAACCACGTAAGATGGGGACTGTTGGAGCTGAGCCTTTCTCTGCCAAGCTACGCTACACTGGAGCAGAAGACCCGAAACACCCCAACCTCATCAAAGTGACTGTCACCATGCCTCACATAGATGGTAGGTAGGAGCTGGAGGCAGGACTCGTACCACAGATGAAGTGAAGTGTAATATAGTGTGTGTAATATTCACGTCTGGGGATCCTCAGGAGCATGACAGCCAGAATATAGATCTTGCCGGGTTGTATCGAACCCTGCTGTAGAAACCCTCCAGCACGCCCGCTACTTAACATTCCCTTCTTGATTTTTAATCAGTTTCCTTCTGCCTCGTCTCCTCCAGGTTTCCTTCTTCCTTTTTTCTGTTGCTCCCCTGCTTTCCTTTTCATCACTTTTCCCCTCTTCGCTCAACTATTTCTTTCCTCTAAGTTTTTGAAATAATAATTTCTCTCAGTTTCAAAGATAGTTGGACACGGTCAGAGTCACATCGCCTTCTCTTTGCCTCGCAGGCATGCTCCCGGTAATCTCCACTCGCCCCCTCATGAACTTTGAACTGACTCTCAGTCCCGACGGAACCCGGGTTGGAAATCACCGCTGCTCCAACCTGCTGGACTACAAGGAGGTCACCACAGGTCACGGCTTCATCACCGCTTCCACGCGCAGCCCTGAAAGCATGGGAGACACGGCGCCCTATCAGTTCAGCAGCTCCCTGCGGGGGAACAGCACATTGCGCTTCTACAGGAACCTGAACCTGGAGGCTTGTCTCTGGGAGTTCACCAGCTACTACCACATGTCTGAGCTGCTCACTGACTGCGGAGGCACCATAGGGACTGATGGACAGGTGTGTGTGTGTGTTCATGTGTGTTTCTGTGTACATATGTCCACAACGTATAAATTCCAATCTCGGGTTTGTGTGTACATCTGTTTGACTGTTAGCCTTCCTGTGTGTGTGTGTCCACCTGTGTGTGTTTCAGTCTGTGTGTTCAGTCTATTTACAGCCTTCTGAATGAGAGGTCGCGCAGACAGAATGGCACCGTATCTGTTTGCCTGCATTTTACGTCTCATTCACCGCATGTGTGTGTGTGTGTGTGTGTGTGTTTGCCAGCTCTGTGCCCCGGCATGTGATTGACAGCTTTTAGCGTGCGTGCACACATATGCACACAGACACATACGCACTCAAACAAAGTATTGCCAACCTGTCAGTCGTTCCTCTAATGCTCACCACTGCTATCATCATGGTGCATTAAAGCTTAGATTAACAGGAAATCTGTGAAATCCTGAAAGGAAAAGTCACTTTATTCTTTGACATCTACACCTACATGTTGTCAAGGTTTAGAGCTTGACTCTTAGTTCCCTATCAGGCAGCTGTGCTCAGTTTTTCTTTTACTGGCTTGGTGGTATGACAGCCGAGATCACCGGAGAAGTCAGGCATTGCTGTAAAATTTTGGCATTAAGGCCGGCTGTCAGTGAGATGCTAACAAACTTCCAGTAGCTGTTTGCTGTCGTTGCATCATTGCAGCTGATGTTGGAAATGTTGTTTGTGTTGTGTACTGTCGAGGGCTGCAGTATTCTCTGGGTTCTTGTTGTTATTGTGGATTAGGAGACAGACCCTTGCTCCTTTGCTCATGTCCTGCTGCTCTTTTGTGTTCCTCCAGCCTTTGATCTGTGAGCTTTTCGCTGCTGATCAGACTGACTGAGTGTGTGTGTGGTGGGTTTGTGTGTTCGTGTGTGTGTGTGTGAGAGAGAGAGAGAGAGAGAGAGGGAGACGGAAAAGAAGTAAGAAATTAATCTACTTGTCCCCACTCACAGCAAGAACTGCTTGCACACATAGTTACACATGATGCCCGTCATCCACAAGACCTCAAGTCCACTTCGTTAAGAGAGATCACTGTCACACTGCCACTGGGGTTATGTTTTTTTTGTTTGTTTTCCAAGGAGTGCCAAAAGAAAAAAGAACCCTGCAGCCACACCAGGGTGCACGAATCAAAGAGCACAGAAAGAATTAAATAATTCAGCTACCTCTGGAGAACAAAAGACCAAATTAATGTGAAGAAAACATTTGATTTCGGCTGTATTGTCAAGATGATCAGTGTTTTATTCTTTGGTTTTTGGTTGGCATAACTGCTCTTTTTTGCCTGAGGACTACATGCACTCACCAAAAGGTTGAATGAGAAAAGAAAAGGCCATGATATTTGAAAACAGTTGAAAATACAAATTATCATTTTGAATCTCTGAATATTTGCTATCTTTATTCTGTTCCAGCCCGGATACATTTATTTTACAAGGTTGTTGTAATAAAATTATAGCTTTGTAAAGCCCCAGGGCTGAGTGTGTCTCTCAGCTAACAGTCATTTAATTTCTTATTTGGATCCTGATTCAGCAATTTCACAGCTTAGTCTACTGAGACCTCATAGACACTGAGGTGGATTGGGTCGATTTCAACTCTGTGTGCAGTGAATAACCGATCTTTGGTCTCCCTATATGCAAAGATATTATACCAGACTCTTGATGTAGTCGTGCTTTGTGACCAAGTGTTATTTTAGAAATAAGATTAGATGCTACAAGTTATATATTCAAGTGATGAGGAATGCTCGATCAGAGAAATACCAAAAACATCTTCTGCCAAATTGCTTTTCTTGCCAGTTAATCTCCCGCCCAGTATTAAGTTTGGTAATTGACTATGCAAATTGACACATGTGACATGACTTTAAGTCACACAAAGAAAGTGTGGTGCATTTTCAATCAGTTTTTAAGACAAACTCTGACTTTGTCATATTTGTGTAGTCACATAGTTCAGATCTTTCAAGTCTAAAATTTCAAGAAGCCAAGTTGTTAACATAATGTTGGTGAGCAGAGACACCTAGTGGCTGCCTTCAGGGAACTACATCTAAGCGTACATGATACAGTTTTTTGCAATTGCTTATTCACATTTCTCTAGTTCACTTTTTCCACACATTTATCTTTACAGACATCCAGCTCAACAGTTAATCTCACATCCAAAATGTACTCATACAACCAACAAGTACACATCTCAGGATCAACTCTTGCACCAGAAAACTGACAACATTTCTCACTCATTATATAATTACCATAAAAAATCACTAACAGGTGGCATTACAATATGTGTCACTATTGTCGTTGAAGTATATTTTATTCATTTTTCATGAACAACAAAAAGAAGGGCACTTCTTTTTTTGCCATTTTCACATAGAGTAATCCCGAGTGCACAAAATGAAACTAGTAGTGCAATACAAAACTACAACTATTCTCTATAAATACTTATATAGGAAAGCTGCAGATAGAAATACAACAGCGCTACTCAGTTCTCGTCCACATCCCACCTTATGTCCTCCTCTCTCTGCAATACACCTGGGAAATAACCTTTTTCCGTGCCTGATCCATTCCTTGCCAACCATCTGTAGGTATGTCCAGACATCCAACATTCATTGTGTCCGAGAGGCACATCTGATCACGTGGATAGTGTTCATAAAGTTTCCACCTACATGAGGTAAAGCATTCCTCTATAGAGATGAAGAATGGAGATTAAAGTTAAAGATGGAAAAGGTGGATGGGCTGAAAACACCTTCTGGATTCTGGCTCACTTTCCTCACCTGGCGCGCGTTTTTCATAGAGGTCATCAAGATATGAAAATAAGTGTCAGTGTAGGAGTTTATGCTTTCTTAGTTTTTAGATGTAGATATAGCAGAATGCAGCAGGTTGCAGTTCAATTCACAGTAGGTTTATGTTATGTTTGGTTCTGAGGTGACTGAGTTTTGAAAGATGAGGTCACTGAAGATGAGGTCCACATTGTCTTCTGCTGAAGAAAAAGTGTAGTATAGAGAGTCGGTGCAGAGAAATGAGTTAGCAATTCTGTGAAACTAACACAGGTTTCAAGTCAAGAATATTATTTATTAGAATTTTTTTTCTTTTCACTTTACAAATTTAAATTGTGTAATTACAATTATATCTCATAGATTACACATGCTTCATTAATGGTCCACACAAATAATTACATTTTTAAATGCTTGAAAGATAAAAAAAAAGAAAAGAAAAAAAAGAAAACCAAGATAGAAAAGAACAATACAAACCCACTCACTACCCACTGTGCCCACACTCCTTGTGTACAACACAACAAGACTTTTCAGTATCTTTGACAACACTGAGTAGGAGTGAAAGAGTTCAAGCTCCTTGTGGAGGAGAACAATGTGTTCATCTGTTACATCTCCTCAGTACTTATTATAGCTTATCGACCTACAATCACCCCTTAATCTAAAAGGATAATACAGTTGTTGCATTATATACTGAGGATTTCTTGCTTACAGCTTCAAACATTATATCTAGTAAATAAACAGTGTGTCTTGTCAATGATGAATTTTACTTTCTGAGAACATTACAAGCCTAAAATTGTGACCTTCCTTACAGGTGCTTAATCTGGTCCAGTCCTACGTGACCCTTCGTGTGCCCCTTTACGTGTCATACGTGTTCCACTCCCCCGTGGGAACCGGCGGCTGGCAGCACTTTGACCTGCAGTCGGAGCTGCGCCTCACCTTCGTGTACGACACAGCCATTCTCTGGAAGGATGGCATCGGCAGCCCCCCGCAGGCCGAGCTACAGGGTGAGATAGCATGAGCAGTGCAGTTTGTGTTCGTGACTCAATATGATCACGTTACAAAAAGAATAGTTGTTGTAGACTCTGGTGTGTTTGTCCGTCTTTTTGCCAGGTGCGTTGTATCCTACCAGCATGCGTATCAATGACCAGGGACGTCTGGTGGTGAACTTCCGCACCAAGGCTCGTTTCAGGGGCCTGTTTGTGGAGTCTCATTCTGGAGGCAGAATAAAAAGAGCTGGTGAGATTATTGACCATATCAGGTTTACTCCTCCTCAGTAGTATCACCTTTACTGACAACATAGACATATTGCTTAAGGTATTACTTTAATTGGCATCACATTTGTTTTTCTTAACTTCTCCCCCTCAAAGCAACCTCCATGTCATCCATGGTGATGAGCGTGGACCACCCCGGGCTGACCTTCAACCTCACCTTAGTGAGGAGCGAGCCCACCTACAACCAGCCCGTCCAGCAGTGGACCTTCACCTCTGATTTTGCTGTAAGAATGACTACATGGAGTTTATTTGTGCATGACCTGAAACATCCCCTGTGTTAGTCCTTGTGCTTGAGCAGCTGGAAAAACAGATATAGGCTGACGTTTGAGTCCCCTCTGCTCCACACAGGTGAGAGACTATTCTGGGACTTACACAGTGAAGCTGATCCCCTGTACAACAGCCCAGAATATGGAGTACACTGTTCCACCTGTCTGCAGTCCCAGAGAACCAGTCACCTTTGATCTAGACATCAGATTCCAGCAAGTAAGGCAGTCTCCAAGATCCAAAAATGGCATGTTTCTTTGAAAGACTTTTATTTTTCTCTGCCACCCTTCCTTTGTTGTGCCATCCTTCATCATGCATCCTTGTGTAGGTGAGCGACCCAGTTGCAGTGGAGTTCAGTCTGAACACTCAGATGTTCTTGCTGTCTAAGAGGAGCTTATGGCTCTCTGATGGCTCCATGGGTTTCGGTCAGGAGAGTGATGTAGCCTTTTCTGATGGTAAGTGTCTTCTTGCTAGACTTCAAAACTTTTCTCATCTGTGCAGTGAAGATTTAAAAGCCTCTACTGGTTGCTGTGGATGTTTTTATCCCATTAGCTACAGGTGGAATATTTTTACTCTACTTCCATCAATTTTGCAAAGTGTGCCAAGTGTTTAAATTGATTTTCTGCTTTTCAAGGAGACCTTGATATGAGTTTATGGCAGCACAATTTGAAAATCAATTTGCAGAAATTTAGGCTTTGCTGACCTGCTGAAGCTAATCCATCACAGTGAGCATTACATTAGCTTTTTACTTTGTTAAAACTTATATTGTTGCATGATAAATGAAGGAAATGACATTTGAGATTTGAGCCTGAAACCATACAATTCACAGCACTCACAGTCTGAATCAGTATGCAAGCACTGATGTGAATCTGGGACTTTTTGTTTCTACTTTGAAGGTAGAAAATAGGTTGAAAAGCAATGTTATGCTGTGGACATTGGTTGAGAGTAAAGTATATGGATTTGTAGTAAAATATACAAAACCCCCAGTACGGCCGTTTTAACTCAATTCCATTTTCTAATTATTATTTATTCTGTCATCCTTGGATTTATAAGTAAGATTCATAATAATAAGCTGGTCAGTACTTTTTGATTCATGTTTTCCTCCTTTATTCCAGGTGATACGATCTATGGCCGTGTGATGGTGGACCCTGTGCAGAACCTGGGAGACTCTTTCTTCTGTAGCATAGAGAAGGTTTTCCTCTGCACTGGTGCTGATGGATATGTACCAAAGTACAACCCGACCAAGTTTGAATTTGGCTGCCTGGCTGACTCCCCGTCTTTGCTCTATAGATTCAAGATTCTTGTGAGTATTTTCAGGTTTTTCATGATGTAATTTTCATTATGCGGAGATGAACATACAAACATTAATTTTCTTAATAACTTTTTTTTCGCAATCTGACTTATCTCACTAGGACAAAGCTCAGCCAGAGACTCAGGCACGTGTGTTCGGTGATGTCAGTTTTAATGCTGTGCTGGCAGTGGATGATCCATCGGCCATGTCCCTCGTCAGACAGCCGGGGTCTGATGGCTTCAGGTTGGACTCTACAGCCATGTTCCAGGTATTTGACATTTCACTGTTTCACTGTGAACCAGCAGTTACAGTCATAAATAATTGTCATTCAACGTATAAAGCTGCAAAACTGTCTGGCTTCGTGGCTTTATGGAGAGAGCTTGGAACATGTAGGCTTTGCCACTTCACTATTGTATGTACACTGCTGTATGTTTCGCTTTGTTGTTACGGTTTTATTGTGATTTAATCCTCGATGACTGTTACCACTACCTATTGTATTTTTAATCATCCAATAATATAGTGTGCTTTTGCCAGAAAGTCCAAAAATGAGTCAGTTTAACACCCACAGGTCCCATTTTATCAAAAATTAATGTAGGTAATTATTTTGCAAGATGTACTCATTTTGGAGTCTTAACCATTTCTGTTTGCTTTAGTCACTTTGTAAATTGAACATAATTTTAAGATATGCATGATTTTGTGTTTTCCTCAGGTTGCTGCAGGACGTGAGTGGTACATTCACACCATTTACACCGTCCGCTCCAAAGAGAATGCCAACAGAGGCATTGGAAAGCGCAGCCTCGAGTACCACTCATTTGTTTCCACAAGCAAAGATCTGGCCTTGACCCCATCGACCGGCAAAGGTCATCGCTCCAGGAGGTCGGCCGGCGATGACGTCCCACAGGTGGCTGAGGATATCGGAGCAGACAACAACCGTGGTACCAATATCATGCACATCGCTTTGGACCGCACCAAACGTCGGGCGGGGGCGTCGAATGAGTTGTTTACCGACGGGCTGGAACCGAGCGAGCTGAACACAGAGGAGGAAGAGGAGGGTCTGGTGACCGTTGTGGGGGTACTGGTGGGGCTGCTGCTGACTGTCCTCATCATTGTCACCATCATACTGGTGCTGAGATCCAGACAGAAGGATGGGAAGGAGGGTTGGAGGGAGGGGGTGCAGGAGGTGGTGAAAGGGTCCATGAGTACAGAGCCCATGTTGGTGGTGAGGATGCAAGACTGCCACAACAGCTCAGAGGTCTGAGCGATGGATGCGTGGATGGACAGATGGACAAAGGGATGAAGATGTGGGGGCTTTTGTAAAATTTTCTTTTTTTTTTTTTAAACTGGTAGTAAATTACTCTCATAACACCAAAAATCTGAGATTGACCTTATGCGTTACTGGGTGTGTGTGCGATTTATTAGTAGGGGGATTTCTACAGTATGCGATCCATTACGTCCATTGATCACCGCAACAGAAAACAGCACAACAGTCCTACACGCTGTCCTCACTTAACATTCCAACTTGTGCTGCTAGTAGCATGGTATTTTCTTTCACTCTTACAGGCTTTATGGTGTTAAAGTGCCTGAAGCAGCTCTATCCCTTCAGGACAGTCCCAGTCACGGAGAAAACTTTTCTCATAAAGCTAGTGTCACGCAGGCCAAGTGAGAGATTTAGCGCTGCAGGTGCATCTCGGGTAAAGGGGACTTGATGAAGCCAACGTTCATTTTGAAAGGAATAGTTCACCTCAAAAAGGACGCCCGGATGTTATCGACCTGCCCCTGTGTCAGTCAAAACTTCACTGAAGTTCGTGAGGTACTTTTGTGTATCTCCTGAAATATTAAACGCTAACAAGACCATCTTTTCGGCAGCATGCGATGGACGAAATAGATTCTTCTGCACACATATTGTGGAGTATATTCAAAGTATTTAGTATCTTAATCATGGCAAAATGGATGCAGAAGTCCAGTATTTCCACTATAATCACCTAAAACACCTACTGTCCATCCATTGCTAGGATAATATCATTTAGGAAGATATTGGAGAATGAAAGGTAAACTTTGGATTTATATTCATTTTGAACCCACATCTAAGTGTTAAGCCACAAAACATTTAAAACTGTGCTGCTTTAGGTAGATTAATGTTCACTCTGAGAGGAAGTGTGCCTTCAGGCTGACAATTTTGTCCTGAAACATTTGCTGGGACAGTCGCTCTGGATTACACAATGTGTAACAAAAAAAACACAAGACGCCACCACGTGTTACTCGTCTGTGAACTAAACTCTCTTATCAGACTACAGGAGACAAATACCACTGCTGTCAGAATTTACGTTTATTAACCAGCTAATCTTTTTATTCAGTCTGCTTTTTATTTTTACTTTGTTACCATATGATGAGGAATGTTTTCCTAAATGTATTGAGCATGTCTGATGCTGCTGAGTTGGGATGTCCCACGTTTTCTTTTTTCTAGTATTATTTGAATTTTTCTAAACTCAGATATTTACTTTGTCATGTATTACCACAATGTTTACTTCTATCCATCCTGTGATATTGTCAATTTTATACATTTTATTACTTCTTTTTTTAAAATAACACTGGTTAAGGTGTGTATGTATAAAGACACTCATCTCAGGAGTTATTTCTTTTACAGAGAATGAACCGTGTGTTGTAACACAATTTACTACTGTTGACTGAAGAGAATCTCTCCGGAGCCACTTTTCACTTCTGTGTTACACTGCTAATAAGTGTGGTGCTGTGAACATGCAAATACTGTATCCATATCCAATGATTTGACCCCTCTTCTTCTCACATTATGTTCCTGTAAGCTTTATTTGTCACTAGTGCTGTGTGGGATTTCAGTGTTCTGAGTCACGTTTTCTAACAAAGGATGCAAACAAAATAGCTGCTTACAAATCAGCACGTCACCATGAGAAATGTTGCGTTTGAGATATAATCTGCTGTCTTCTTATTTTGTCGATATCACTGGTGAAATTTCTTGTTTACATGTGTTGTTAAACCTGTGTCTTACTCTGCTATGGATGTACAACATGCTGAGATCAGTGTTCCTAAATATTTGTCTTATTATGGTGTTGTCAGTCATCATTGTATAATTATTTCCAATATTTTTCAGGGCTGGCTGATGTGACGAACATGAGCTGGAAATCAGCTGAGGTGTGAAGCAGCGAGGGATGTGATGGTTTTACAGCCTGCTGAAATCCAGGCTGGGATTTTTTTTTTTTTTTTTTGGCCCTGATGAATTTGGAAATAGCACCATATCTGACATCAAATGCACTTTTTGAGTCACATCCCTCACATGCCAATCCAAGCTATGCAATGTAATGTATACCCCACAGTCAGTTATCCCCATGTATATGACAATTTTAGCACAACCAATCAAACTTGATATTCAGTTTGTGTCTTTTTATGAATGGGTTTTTATGTATATGTATTTAAGAATAAATATTGTTGCTTACTGGTTGTTGTTGATTTACTTACTCAGTATTTATGCAGAGCTGTAGATGTTTTGAGACGTGGTTTTGACTCTTGAACTACTTGAAACTTTACTCCTGATAAACTTGACTTGAGACTTGAAAGCAATGATACTCATGTTTTGACCTGGTAGATTCTTGGACAAATGAAAAATAAATAAGGTACAGACAGGAACTGGGGAACAAACTCCTTAAATATTTGATTATTTTGCCTACTGACATCAATGTGCTTTAAAAACAGTATTTTAATGTTCAGCATTCACAGACCTGAGAAACTCAACTGATTTGAAACCTGTCCTCAATAATGTAAGACCTGACTTGTCCTATACACAGCTCTGTTTTATATGTCTACCTCACATGAGCACACACATTTTTCACAAGAGGGGAGTGAAATAAAGACGCACTAATGTGTAAATGAAACACATTATATATCCTCAACCATGACAGCAGCATCTGTAAATATCACAGCATAAAGTGTGATTGTCATGACATATTATTTCACTGCATTTAACAGATGTTGTTGTTACTGAAACTTGACAGAGAGAGAGAGAGTGAGACAGGGAGAGAGAGACACACAGAGAGAGACAGAAAGAGAGAGAGAGATAAGAGAGAGAGAGTGAGACAGGGAGAGAGAGACACAGAGAGAGACAGATAAGAGAGAGAGAGAGAGAGAGAGATAGACAGTGAGACAGGGAGAGAGAGAGAGACAGGGACAGAGAGAGGGTGAGACGGAGAGAGAAACAGAGAGAGAGAGAGAGAGAGAGGCAGGGAGAGAGAGACACAGAGAGAGAGAGAAAGAGAGAGATATATAAGAGAGAGAGAGAGAGAGAGACGGACAGTGAGACAGGGAGAGAGAGAGAGACAGGGACAGAGAGAGGGTGAGACAGGGAGAGAGAGACAGAGAGAGAGAGAGAAACAGATAAGAGAGAGAAAGAGAGAGGTGGCAAGTATCTGATTGGTTAAGACGGAATGTGACGCAGCTCAAATGGCCCTCGTCCCTCCTCTTCCTCCTGCGCTTCCTCCTCGTCGTGCAGCGGCAGTGTTGTGCTGCTCTCGGCCTGTAAACATGGCGACTGCTGGAGCAGCTGGAGACGACCTGAGGAAAGAGCTCACATGTGCCATTTGTCTGGACTTCTTCAAAGACCCCGTCATCCTGAAATGTGGCCATAACTTCTGTCGCTTCTGCATCTGCATGCACTGGGACGAAAATGGCGGAGACTACGGGTACCAGTGTCCTCAATGCCGAACGGTAAGTTTACACAGCTCATCCCTCATTTTCAACTCATTTATGTGCCTTTAATCACTCATGACAGCACTAATTTCATGTGTTTATCAGCTAATTCAGAGCAGCTGGTCGACATTTGGTTTTTAAAATTCCAATCTACGCAGTGAATTTTGTAGCTACCGTTGCTATAGCAGCTTTTAGCTAGCTGCCGTTAAAACATCACTTTGTCAGCTAATGACAATCAGCTAACTGTAGTTGCTAATGAGATACTATAATGCAGAATAATTAAAACACACACACAACGCTGACTTTGGCTTCAACTAGATTTCTGCATCAGTTGCTCTCTTTGTTCTCTCAGGTGTTCAACAAGAGGAGCTTCACTCAGAACTACCTGGTGCAGAACCTGGTGGCTAAACTGGACGACCTGGAGTGTCTGGGCTCCTGTCCTGCTCAAGCCAAGCCTGTTAAAGTGGATGGGAAGTGTGAGCAACACGGCGAAGAGCTCAAATTGTACTGCCAGACTGATAAGAGGCCCATCTGTGTAGTCTGCAGGGAATCTAGAGCACACAGGTTAGTCCTGTACTCACATTTTATATAGAGAAAGCACACATATCATCTTTTAGTTTAGCTGTTTGTTTGCTCTGAAAAAGATCATCTTTTGCAAATTCATCACTGTCACTTTCTTGTTGAGAAGCAGGATGGTAATTATTAGTCACTGAGATTGCTCAGGTCAAGTTGCCAGCGCAGACTTTGCCAGTTAAATGAATCTGCACAAATGCATATATGAGATTTAATGCCCACGCACAAGAGCCCAAACCCTAAACATGCCACATTTTTGCTGCATATACATGCATTAAGGACTGCAGATATTCCCAGCATTTGACAATAACCAGACTCTTGAAACCTGAAGCAGTTTCTTTATCAGGTTGATCTGATGAAGACCAGGACTCTACCAGTGCCAGGTTTCTGAATGTGCACCACAGTTGCCATTTTAATGCATTATGAGAAGCCACATAAAAACACTAATGCTGAACTCCAGAATAGTCACTGCTCTCTTGAAAGAAAAGTGTCCACATGGGTATATAAGAGGGTATGAGTCAGAGGTGAGATATGGTCTGAGAAGAAATGCACAAATGACAAGCGACATGGAGGTTGCAGGATAAATGGAAATTTCCACTACAGTAAAATTACTAATAGACAGAATATTTTGAGCCTCCCCTTATCAGACCATAGCTTTAACATGTGCATACACATAAACATTACTGTATACAAAGTTGTACGATTCATATTTTGATAGTGTAATCTTTGCTCTTGATCTGTTAAGATCCATTTTGCAGCACAAACAACTGTCATTTTTACTCTTGTGGGTTATGTTGATGTTGGTGCAGATCTGGGACTGATACGATCCAATATCTGTATCGGGTGCAGACACTGACATAATTCACTCATTAGACATCACCGATCCAGATTCTATAGTCGTATGTTTTTAGCCAAAATGTTGTACAAATTTATTGGTTGATTAAACAGTTGTACAAATATATCAAAGTCCCCATATTGTTTGTCCCAGGCATACAGGTGGAGTTTGCATTTGACCATGAAACCACAAGCATTCTGAGGAGTGGAAGTTGTGCTGCATTGTACATTACTATCAGTTTAGTTAAGCATCTGCAGAAATACCACATGAAAGAACACCACGAGTTTATGCTAGCCAGCAACCAAAAAGACAGCTCCAGGCAGCAGACACTCCCTGACGCCTTCCAGAGGCACAGTGAACTTCCATTAGACAACACAAAAGTTAAAGCGGTCACACAGATCAGCAGCTAGCCAAATTCAGGTATCAGAATCAGATCAGATCTGAAAAAAGCAGATTGGTGCATCTGTTGTTGGTTGGAAAATTAATCAACACTATGTTCAATGCATGAATATACATACTTGGTACAAATTTATGACAGCCACTCTTTTGAATTATGAGTTGATGATAAATATTATAGTTTCCTTAGCTTGTTTAAAAATCAGTCTGTGTCATGTATCTTGCCTGGCACAACATATTGCTTCCTAACTCATATTTTTGCCCTTGATGCAACAGCCTTCAGTTTTTGCAGTGTACCAACTCTAATTTCTGGCCTCTAAACTTCAACAGTACATTACCACATTGTGCCTTTAATTTGTTGTGCTGTTAAACTGTTGCATTGACCTTCAGTCTAATGACTTTGATTGTATTAAGTGGTCATGTGAAGTTGATTTAAAATCCCAATTGAAATTAACTGCATTCATTTTAAATGGCATTTTTTGGTCTGCTACAGCACATAAATCTGTATCTGCTCTGTAGCCAGACTGCTACACAACACGGGAGGCAGAATCATCCTCATCTCAAACTAACTTTGTGTAGGTCTAGAAGGTATATAAATCTTGCCATTTACTGCCATTCATATTGAAAAGGGGAAAATGCTCTTACTTAAGGTATATTCCTTTGTGAAAAGTATGCAGAGTTGACTTGTTGAAATTACTGTAATCTAATAATAATACCATATGACTTCAACCCCTTTGAATTTGAAATGCTCACCCTTACTGTCTTCCTTTTTATCATTCTGTGTAAGAAATGTGTCCTTGACTGCATTCCATTACAATCCCAGCCGGCAACAGTGCCTGTCTGTGATTGGGTGAAGAAAATGGGAAAGATACACAGATCAAGGCAGTGACCATATTTCCAGAGTGAAGGACATTTAATATCACTGCACAAATTCACATGGGCATTACAGGAGTTTTAGCAAATGTCAGGGCTGTTGAAATTTTGTCAAGTGTGAATTAATTGCTAAGCAACAGGGCACATGGAGTGTTTTTTTTTTTTTTTATTCACACCTTATCAGCATGAATGGAAGTAAAAGACATTATGTAAGGTGAGAATTTTCTAAAGCATGCACCTACCCCCTAAAATGCATCTTGGGAAAATGGCTCCTATGGTCATTTTACCCCTGAGTTATTGACCACTAATAGTAGCAATGTTTTCTCCACATGGGTCCCCATTTTGTTCATATGTGACTCCAATTCACATCCTGTTGCTGGTTTCAAGCAATTGTTTAGATTGACATTTGGTGGTTGTAAGATGCCTACAAACATAGCAATGCACAAACAAAGACCACAATGAAGCTTGACTGCTAGCAAATGGATGCATTTGCTTTTTGGTTGCTTTTTTTGTTTTATGTGGAAGGAAATGCACTCAACACTGATTGTTAGGCCTCAAGGAGACACACAGTGTCGTTTGGTAAGAAGCACTGAATGTTGTGTTGGTTTACAAGAAAACCCCATAGGGCACCTTAAATCTTCTGGGGTGGTGTGACAAATTGCTCTGTAAACCACTAATTGCCTCATCATTTGTTTTATTGTCCTTTCAGACACCATGATGTCGCACCAGTGCCAGAAGTTGTCAATGATATGAAGGCAAGTCTTGATGCACAACTTTGCTCGGATGAATTCTCTTCTGTGCATCCTGCTGTACATTTGATGAAGAGATTAGAGATTGTATGACCTTTTCCACACGTCTTGGACACTATATCTAGAATATTTGCACTGTTTTTTTTTTTTTTTTCAGTTTGTTTTGTCTGTGATATTATGATTCACTGTGTCCTGTTTTACTGTGTGCATGTGTCTTGTTGTTCATGTTTGTTACAGATGGAGTTAAAACTGAGGCTAATGGAGCTCAACTGGCAGAAGTCTCAATGTGTAAAAGTTATAACAGCTGATGAGCGCACCAAAAGTGAAGTCAGGGTATGGAATGGACTTTTTTTTGTGTTGCTGGTGATATTTACATATTTGCAGTCCAAGCCTAAAGTGTATATTTGGTTTAAGTCTTTTTTTTAAAGCTTACAATCTCTCTGTCTTCCAGTTGAAGAAACAGAGACTCAAGGAGAAGATTGAGGCGGATGTCGGTGCCTTGGTCCAGTTCTTGTTAGATGAGAGAGACTCCCTGCTTGAGAGCCTGGATGCTGAGGAAGTGGCCACCATGGCCGTTATAGATGACAACTTGAAGACTGTGGAGACTGAGGCAGCAGCTGTTGACAAAGCTATAGCTAATATCCACAGCCACATTAGTGGGAAAACTAGCTTTGAGGTCAGTCTGACACATCAGTCATGTGATTGACAAAAGCGATTCGGCTGTTAATTCTCTGTGCCTCTGCTCAAACTGCACAGACGGGAACATGTATATTAGGAGGTGGATTTAATTCAGACTCTCTATTGGCATGAACCAATATTTTTGACATTTTATAAATCTTGTTAGTGTTTGAATTGAACATTTAAACCACCACTGACTGTACATCAACAAAATTCTCTTGAGACTGTGAGAAAGATGAAGTGTGTTCAATAGTAATCAAATTACGTTTTTGTTTTTCTAACAGAGCCTTGCTGAGACGTTCAATGAGTAAGTAACTTACAGCTGTTCATTTAATATGGACTTGTAAAAATCCAATTAAAATGGCTTTTTAAGGCTTATTACAGTTTTCTTCCACAGAGTCATCCACTGCAAGCCTTTCACATCCTTCGAGACGGTTAATTGTCAGACTGAATTTACAGACTTCTCAGGGCCCTTCCAGCTTATCATGTGGAAGAAGATGATGCATGTGCTGCATACCAGTGAGTCTACTCTACTCACAGAAGCATGAACTGAACAATCACAAGTGTTTTGGCTTTTATTAAAGAACCTTAAATAGGCAGAATTTACAGCATATACAGTTTCATGTACATATCAGAACATTCTGGGTTCAGACCTGCCAGCCAGTTCCAACTTACAGTGTAGAGTTTACATGTTCCAGGTTTTTTTGCACTTTCCTCCTACAGTCCAAAGACATGTAGGTTAATTCACTTGGAGTGGTGTGAATGGTTGTCTATATGTGTTAGCCATAGAGAAATATCTCTGTATCAGTCATTTAGAGCATGTGAGAGCAGGACTATGCGATCTCATCTGACAAGTTGCGTCCCACAGAGTAGGGAGCAGAGAGTTGACTTCAGTGTTTGACATATTAGTATGTACTTTGAATAGTTTGGATACAGCCCTTTGCTATCCCAGAATTAATTCAGCTGTAGAAGTAAAACTGAAACACTACCCAAAGGACGTGCATTCACACTAACCACATAACACTAGTTGGAAGTATGATTGTTCTTGGAGATGTTGTTAAATTTTGACGAAAGTTGGCCGGTCAGCCTGTTTTCAATGTAGCAATGAATGCCAAGTGCAGTTCTCTCTGGTTTACAAGTCTGCTAGTTTTCTTGGACGAAAACATCAAATTGCAGTCTTTTTTCCAAATGTTCTGCCAGCTTCAGCCCACTGTAAGAACAAGGTGAACTAATCTCACCCCATCTTTCTGTGTAGTGCCTCAGAACCTCACCTTAGACCCTGACACGGCTCACCCGAACCTGGTCATCTCAGATTTTGACACAAAAGTGGAGGAGGGCCGTGTTCGTAACCAGGAGCCAGACCTGCCAGCCCGCTTCACCCGCTTCTGTGGTGTCCTCGCCACAGCCCAGTATGCCGGTGGCCAGCACTACTGGGAGGTGGATGTGAAGGACAAAGGTGTGTGGTACCTGGGAGTCACCACTGAGTGCAGCAACAGGAAGGGCTTCGTCAGCCTCACTCCCTCCGCGGGGTACTGGAGCCTGTGTCTGCAGGACCGGCTGTACGCCAACGGAGAGGACGGGCGCATCCCCGTCGCAGACTACTGGAACTCTCCTCGGGTCGGCGTGTACCTGGACTACGACAACGGCCGTCTTAGTTTCTATGACGCCGTCACAATGAAAAGACTGTACATGTTTGACACCTGCTTTGAAGAGCCTGTGTACCCTTTCTTCAGCCCAGGGAAGAATGATCCAGGCAGCAGGCTGCAGATATGCCACTATTACTGAGAGAGCTGTGATGAGTGTTTACATTTAGTTATCTTAACTCATGTATGCCAGTGTTGTCAGATTTGCTGTTTGCAAGGTTTTATCTCACAGACCAGGCTGAGTGATGGGGTGATGTTAACCCTCGGAGCCATGTACTGTATGCTTTTGAGCTGTTACTTGTTGGTCTCACTGGTGTTAAAAAATAAGGGTTACACTGAATAAGAATTACCAGGTGTCTCATCACACTTTGGTTGCCGTGAAGAGCTTCATTATTCTCATATTGTGAGGTTGAACATTTGAAATTTGGAATCATTCAACCTAGACACACACTGTAGGCTTACACCCCTGACTACTGTGGCTGGGGGTTTGGAGAGGTGCTTTGCTGTCTATATCACTGTGTCTGCTGGGATGCAGATGCTTCAGATGCTCCTGTTGATCAGAGCATGTACAGCTCTAATCCTATTAGCAGTCGCTATGCCATAGTACTGTACGTTAACTCCGTTTTTGCCAGGCAGGGTCCATGCTGTTGCCTTGTTGGGTAGAACTTTAAGGATATATGTCATAGTTATCACATTGATAGCTGTTGATTGTTAAGCTTCCCTCATTAATTCTAGACTGAAGACCTGCTGGTGGTTAGAATAATTCCTCTCAAATTGGCCAGCTTGTACTGGGATTTCAGCGCTCAGGCAATGGTTGGACTTCCAGGAACAAGTGGCTTGGGGTTTTTGAGTCAACATCAGCACAGATAATTTTATCATCAGTCTTTTTAAAATCATCTACATGTATTGTTTTTTAAATCTGTACATTGTTGACAGTTTTGGACTCTTCCGTATATTCCTGAGTCAGATTTTGCAGCTTATTTGTGATGCTGAAGTTATGAAGTTGTGCTATTTTTGCTTTGTTGGAGGTATCTTAATTGCCTGAAAATGAGGAGGTGTAAGGCAGTTAAAGTTTTTAAATATTCTAACAGCAGAAGAGTTTACAGCCATGTCTGCAGATACTTTGTCATTTATTGGGTGACGCTGTAGACGTGTTTTACTTAAAAAGACATTCCATCACAACTGTCAGGAAGACTGGTCTGGAGGACTGAAATGAACATGGAATACTGAATGAAAGTTGTATTACATCTTCATGTTTTTTTTGTTTGCTATTTACAAATTATCTGCTGCATTTCCTTAATGATATTCTTTTAAAATTTAAATTCTGCTTTAGATTATTAATTGCTAGATGTTGAGCTGGTCCTGTTACTGCAAATTGGTCCTGACATTTTTGAGTCTGTTGTCCAGTGAGATTTTTATTTTTTATATTAATGCTGCTTTATTTGCAAAATTATTATTTATCTATATTTTTCCTTACTTCATAAAGTTATGATTTAAACTTTCTTATTTGAGATTATAATCTCTGGGTTTTTATTTTTGTTAGCAGTTTCCCACAGCACAGGTATTAACCTTCAAGTGGGAAGTTGTTTTTGTTTTTTTTTCCTTTTCTTTTTTCAAATCGTCTTATGGAGGAGCAGATTAGAAACATTTAACAGCATGAGTGTTATTTGAGAACAGCCGTCTCTACAGCCAATCTCAAATAGTTTCTTTTTCAGTTTTTTAGACCTCTAAGGTGTTAACGTGTTGGGACTGGAAAAAAAAAATCTGTGCTCTTTAACTTTTAAGTATTTGCTGATAAATGTTTTGTCTATGATTGTATACCTCCATTTAATATCGATACATTTCGTACATGTATTCAGCTTAGCAGTTTTTGGGCTGTGTCATTAAGTGTGACATAAAAAAATATCTTGGTAGTCCCCGTTTGTGGCCCTGTCACCTGCTATGAATGTGCTTAGTGTTTCTCAGACTTTACAATAAGATTAAAAGAGGAAAAAGACTTGGTGTGTTGTATTTCCCTTGAAGCCTCTGCTGTGCACTTGCTGCACCCACTTTGCATAGTGTTATTAGCCCTTGTTTCATGAGATAGCAAGTCTGTATGTGTGATATAAACTCTTAACAGAATCACAAATATATATTGGTCATGATGCATTAATTTGTTTTTAGAAATCTAATTTGTCTAGAATCTAATTTGTGGCATTTTTGATATCAGGACACTGTTATATGTGTATAACAGAATTCTCAGTGCTGTGTTTTCTGCTACTTTGCAGCATCAAAATAGTGAACTTGTTCCACCATTTAGTTGTACTGGCTGCTGGCCACTTTCTTGACCTTTTTTAATGTGTGAGAGGGCTCCTTTTTGTTACTCGTGTCAGAAACCCCAGAGGAACTGACTCTTTGCAGTGACCAGGTTGCTGTAGAGTAAGCGGTTTCTCAAGAGGGCTGTTGCTCCCTGCTATTCTGGTCCAACATCCTCATTTAACCATCTGAGACAGTTTGGTGTTGATTCAGTTTTCGTACAGCCAGAACATTTAAGGAGGAGGTGAGAAAACCGCTCTCTCCATCTCTCCTCCTGCTTTGGTAATGACTCAGAAGTGACTTTTTTCAGTGTCTCTGCAGAGATGTGGTTTTAATGAAGGGCCATATTAATAGCTGACCATATAATGTAACACAAATACATGAATGTGACTATGTCTACTCATTAGACTGATTAAAATCTGGCACTTTACAGAGGACATTGTAAAACAGTTCAGCATCATCACGAGCACAAACTGTAATGGCTGCTGATGTGACCTTATGCAACAGATTCTGAACTCCATCTGTTATGACTCATTTGGTTCATAATCTTTAAAGACAGATACTGATTTGGATATTTTTCAAATTAGGATATATCTCATTTTCGCAGTAATATCTTTAAAATAAGTGTTCATTCTGCAAAATAGTGAACAAATTGTTAAGGGAAGAAATTCAAAATGATCAAATGAAAATGATGCAAAAAGTACCTTTTATGAAATGGCCATTTATCTTTGACTTTTTAGGAGGAACTCATGTTTTAAATGACGCCGCCTAACAAGCTGAACAAGCTACTTTTCCAGTTTCTACATGTAATTTGACAGTTTTTCCAATAGCCACTAGAGAGCAGGGGAATTAAACAAAAAAGGCTTGTCAGGATGTGATTCGGAATAAGATAAACCTAAGATAAACCTTTAATCGTCCCACAGTGGGGAAATTTACAGCTAATAATAAATAGCTAATGTCCTTTATGCAGCTAAAGACATGGAAATGCTAATCTCTTAATGCATCTAAATGTTCATCTCATTGCAAACAACAAAATGTAATTCTTACCCTTGTACAAAAAAAAGAATTCATTAATTAACTGAAGGCTTGTTATACAAAACAGACCATTTGCACAGCAGTTCATAGTGTCATTCTTTAATATTTACAATTTACCTTTGCCATGATTACATAAATGTAGTGATTACTTCTTGTCATACTGGCCTCTTGAAGTATACAGCAGGCTTCACAGGATGGTGGCTGTAGTGTTTCATCTATATGTGCTTCCTTTATTTCACACAGACATGAGTGGGTCAGTTACAGGTGAGTGATAGACATAAAAAAAACATAACACAGGAGTCGAGTGCATGGAGGAGGAAAGTCAACATAATCTTTCATGTCAGAGTTTTCCATTAAAAGGGAAATGCAGATGGAAAGACAGGATGAATTATTATCGGGGATAGTTCATAAAACACAGGTGAAAAACTTTCCGTGTCGCTGCATGTTAGCTGGTGTTGTGTTCCTCGAGGAGCCGCGCTGAAAACCTTCAAAACACTGAGCTACCAAGCATATGAATACAAAAAAACCCCATGATCAAGGTGCTTGTCAGCTACAACAAGAATATGATTGTAATATACAGTACACTTTCTGATTATGTTAAATGATAACTATACACAGAGGCAATATATTACTCTTGCAAACTATATAACTCTTATAATATTTGTATTTTGTGCAATGTTCAACAACAACTTACAACAATACATTTTGGCAGAAGGAAAAAGTTACCGTTTAACTGGATGTGAGCTCCGGGCAGAGGCGAACGAGAGAGTCAGTGCTACGAGTTACAAGGCCTATGTACAACGACGTTTGGCAAAGAGGAGACAGTTCAAAATGCACCAATTAGAAAAATAATTTGTAGAAGAAATTATGTAGAAAAGAAACTAAAAAATAAATTAAGTCCTTTTGCAAAAATAAAACACAGCAAATAATGTGTATACACCTTTGTTCCATTGATGTTCGCAACTCATTCGGTTGGCTACTACTTGGCATGACCTTCTACTGTATTGGTATATGTTCCAGTGTTGAAATTCATTAAGTGCTGGAGTAAGTAGGCTATAGAGTGAAATAACATGGACACCAAATCCATATATACACCTAAATATGCATATGTACAACTACATCAGGTTGTAGATATGACTACACAAAAGTGCAAGAACTAGTGGGGTTCGATATAACAAGTTTGTTTTGGTTAATAGAAGAGAAAGACTTGCTGGAAAGGAGTGAAATTAATGTCAGAGAGCTGGTTCAACAACCTTATCATCCATTAACTGTTGTGCTTCTTGATGCTTGTCTTTGGGTACCAAAACAAAAAAACCTGCATATGATTCATCTTATGATTCAAAAGAAAAAAACATCTATATCCATGTGCAGGGATTTTGTCAGACTGATAAGGTGCAGAATGAGAGTAACAACACATTCCTGTCTGCATGTGATCTGTTGCATTTTACTTATGAGATATTGAAGGCAGTGATGACAGGGTCATTTTTTTTTTTTTTTTTTGGAGCACACTGACATGCGACAGTGTTCAAGGAAAGGCCTGAGCATTGTTCAATCACAAAGCATCATCATCTCACCAGGAAAAGGATTGTAGACTTCTTCTGTGTCCCGCGTTGTTTGCTGGTTGCAGGGATGTCGCTCAACTGCGTTGCCCAAAAAATAAATAGCAGTGGATCACCAACTTCAGACTGGCAGGCTATCTACTGGTGAGGTCCCACTTGTGAGAAATGGAGCTGAAACGCCTTGTTGCAGAAGTTAATTTCAAGTTCAGGTTTCCCTCGGGGGATTTGGTTAAAAGCACTGAAGTTTGGAGAGTTTACAATGGAAAGACCATGAGTGATCAAATGGGGAAATATCTAATTACAGGATGTTTTATTCCTTAGTTGCTCTTTTTTAAACCTCATCAGAATATTCTCTTGAGAGTTTTTCTCTCTGAGATGAGAAATTAATGTGACTTTTGCAATAATTTGGGGAATAACAAACTTATTTTGTCTTTGGGTGTTTGATGACGTTTGGGCTATTTTTCGTGTGAACATGCTCAGAGTTCTTTGTCTTAAGCTCTGAATATTTGATCTTGTAAAGTATGTACAGACAAAATTAAAGGAAATGAATATGTGGAACCCGGGGCCACTGTAAAGTGTGCAGGCACGTTGCAGCTCTATGTCCACAAGCACTATGTGAAGTTAATTTGTCTAAGCAGGAGTTGTGTCTGCGATGTCTTCCCTCTGCCTACTGCAGATATCTGTAAACCTTAAAGCAGTGATTGCCAGAGTCAGCGACAGCCACGTGTCCGTCTGAGGTGAGGGCGAGGCCCTGGGGGCCGTACAGCGGGTCTGCTGAGGTGTTAATGTAAGATAAGAAGGAGCCTGTGCTGTCAAACACCTGAAATAAAAAAAAACACAAAACAGTCAGACACATGTTGCAACAGACTAGAGTGTTAACATTAACAACTTACTATGACTTGAATGGGCAGTTTATTGTGCTGTTATATAAATAAAAGAAGATCTTATTGTGCTTTCTATTATATAAGGTATTATTTTCCATCGTATTTTATGACTTAATGTGACATGACCTCACTGTAAAACTCAGCATTAAAGAAAATGAATTGCAAGTCTTAAAGTTGTGACGTAAATAGCAGATTGAATACAACCTGTCTCACCTGTATTCTGCTGTTACCCCAGTCAGCTACAATGATGTTTCCGTTGGCGTCCACGGCCACACCAGTGGGAGCATTGAACTGGCCGTTGCCTTCACCGTGAGAGCCAAATTTGAACAAGAACTCTCCGTCTGCACTGTACACCTGCGACCGGAAGTCAGTAAGAATACACATTTTGTCTATATGTGCACTTTGATACACATGATGAACTATATAGAAAATGTACATGTATCTAAATACAGGAATATTAGTGCATTATGCTTGTGGCAACATCAGAGATGATTCATCTTTTGAGCGCAGGACAAATCATGTCTTACCTTCACAGAGTGATTGTGGAAATCAGTCACAATAATTTCATTCTTGTTGTTCACGGCGACAAAGTGCGGACCTGGATGAGGAGAGAGAGGCAGGTTATTGAGGAACAGTAACAGGATTCCTGTAGTTTCCCTTTACTGTTAGTAAGCTCTTTAAACACAAATTCCAACTAGTTGTGCTGTCAATTACAAAACCTAGTTTAATCAGATGGTTAGCTGTTCTGGTTTGTTGGACTAGTTTGATTACAGCATCCTTTTCATGCATTAGATGCTTACACAAATGTTTTCCTGTTTGTTTTTTCTCTCCAAGTTAGATTATATGGAAAGGCTCAAGGCTCTGAGATTCACTCCCTCTATTTTGTTGTCTCAGATATAAGCGGCTACAAAAAACCTTATTGACTGAGTTACCAATTAATGAGCTCTGATTTTCTTTGTTAGTTTCATGGCACCGGAGTTGGAGCAGTGAAAATCATTCACACTGATCTTTTCATAGCCATTGACACAAAAACACAATGTTCATTCTTGTAAGAGTAAGTGATTATTACAATGTGTGTGTACTTGTATATTTCTGATTATTATCGTACAGGCACAGCTTGATCCAACAATCTGAGTTCTCAGGAGGTCAGACACATAATCAGGGAGTCGGGTTAGACAGAGGGCACCGCACTGTGGGATTAAGGTTGCAGCAAGGCCACACTTAGTACTTACTGAAAACTGAGCCAGATTTATTTAAGTTTGGGCCAAGTTTTTCTGGATTGAAAAACAAGAGGAAGAACAGAAAGAAAGAAAAAATAGGTAGTCAGAGATGAAGGATAAGCAAAGAAGAAAATAGAGAAGGGTGGTCAGCACAGGCACAGTTTGTGGAGGGGGAGCAGGGGGTCACTGCTTCGCCTGAAGCTTTGCCTACAAGGCTTATATTTTTGAACAGAATGTAACATGTGATGTAATGCATTGATCTATATTCAGAATAGAATGAGAGCACAAGCATATGTTATTGTTTTTTCCTCAAAGTGGCAGTAAAGTGGAGAAACACACTGCAGTGGGCTTAATGTTGTGGCCGCTGGCTTATTGCCTGCTTTCTGTACCACATATTAGTTATTTTTTATTACATGTTGTTAGTTTTATTTACTGTATGTATGTGGACAATTTTGGAGAGGGAGATAGCTTTTGGAGAAGATTGCTCTGTTATTATGCAGTGCACTATTGAGATACAAGCCTCAATTGCAGCTGTTCTTCATGCTGTTTGCTGCCCTGATATTTTAAACTGCGCCTACATTAGTCATAATGAGTGCTTTTTCTTACATCAATCAAATGGAGAAATGAAAGCTGCAAAACATGTTGCAGAACTCTTTCAAAATGCAAAATAATAGATAGGATCCATATGGTATTTTGTGTTCTCATTTATTGTGTTAAATAGGGGAAATATGAGAGGTTTGCTTTAAAAGCTGGTGGACACTGCTGTCAGTTGAAAGAGAAGACATTGTTTGTGAGCTCCTCATCAGTTTAACAAGAGCTTTGTTGTTACATATTAAAGCCTCCTTCTCACCTGCGAACTGTCTGTCAGACGTCCCCCTGCCTCCAAACTTAGTCACCAACTTCCCATTGGACTGAAAAATGAAGACACAGCAGGCCTTGTTGTCCACAGTGATGATGTGTCCATTCTTATCCACGGCCACACCCTTAGGACCCATGAGCCGACCTGCGCCGATCTTATTCTGTGACGGAGGAAGACACAGAGGATTTTAATATTTTTTACCTAAGAAACTTAGAGGCTAACATTGGAGCAGAAAGATAAATTGTTCATGAAGCATTTTCTCTTCCTTCAGAAAACGTATTTTTCAGTAGGGAAAGATAAATGAGATGCTGTGAGATCTCACCTTAAACTTGCCATCAGAGGAGAAGATGCTGACCCATCGATTGTCATAGTCGGCCACCACGATGTCACCGTTCATGTCCACAGTGACGCCTGTCGGTCTCTGCAGCTGCCCCGGAGAACGACCTCTGACCCCAAAGCGCATCTTGAACTGGCCATCATTGGAGAATACCTGTAATCAGTTCCATCAAAGAGGCGCTTTTGAGTGAAATGTGTCAGGAGCAACAACAAGATTTTCCTTTTCTATGTGAGCAGACATGGTTGCACTTACATGCATTTTCCTCTCTGTGTCTTTCTCACCTGTATGCATTGATTGTTGCTGTCGGCCACCACCACTCTGCCGTTACTGGAGGCTGAGATTCCCTGCAGATTTGTGAACTCCCCTTTTTCTCTGCCCCGGGTACCTTACAAATAAATAATAACACATTCAGTAAATGTGCCATTTGATATTTTCACCTTTGTCTCAGTGTGTAATATTTTTCATTAAAGGCTCATACCTGTAGTTTTGGAGGAAAAATAGCTTATACTGTGAAATGATGTTGATCATTTTTCAATGCCTAACTTAAATTTTTGGATTGATTTTCTACACCCCAGGTAAATACACATTTGGTTCAAAAATGAATTTGCAAAGACCTTAAAATACCTGCTTGAGAAAGGTAATCCTCCACAGTGAGAATGTTGCATGTTCAGTTATTTGTGGAAGCTGCATTATCTTTGCATGACTCTGAAATCCAAAACCTGCGATCCAACATTTTAATGCGAGTAAGCAGTCCAGTTCTCTATCTAAGCAGTTCTCAGTTACCCTTTTCACAACATTCATATTTGTGCTGTAGGTTGTGAATGCAGTGTTTTTGTCTGGATGTCACCTCTTCTATCAGGTCACAGCAAGTTGATTTTCATTCTGTATTAAACTGGCAAATGAAAATAGTGGCTAGAGGATGTTAATCTAAAACCTTGTTGTATGTGAAGTACTCCTGATTCTTCCCCTTTATGATGCAGGCCTACAGCTTTGACAGGTACACTATATATGGACTTCCTCTCCTGGATGGGCCATCTGTCTTACCCACTCTATAGATGAGCTCATCCTCAATGGGGTTCTCCTTCTTCTTGGTGGTGCTGTACATGCTGGAGGGCCGTCGCACTGCCTTCTGCCGTATGTGTCCCCCCGTCCCACTGGGAGACTTCACCCTCCTCTTCACGTCATCTGGAGACTGCGGCACATCTGAGGGCTTGACCACCCGCAGGCGGAACGGGCTGCCGCGTATGGGCTGGCCGTACAGCAACAGAGCGAAGGAGTACTCTCCCTCGGAGCGGACCGTGTAGCCCACCTCATAAGTCCCGTTCTTATTGTCCGCAATCTCCGTCTCTGCGGCACGGCTCCCGTCAGCAGACGTTATCTCTGCTTTTAAAATGGCGTTTCCTGTCCGCACCAACTCCCCATCCTGCAGGGAGAGAGGTCACTGATTCAATTTCAGACCAAAATAACTCTCGTTGTTCAAGCAACATGCACATTGTTGCAGCCTCTAAGACACAGCACAAGCTCCTAACAGATTTGTTTTTGATTATAATAATCCCTCGTAATTGCCTTGCTGATCACCACAAAATAATTGACTTCTTGCAAGAGAACAAGAAGATAAAATCAGCATGAAATGTGAATTTGAATGATAAATGAAATATGTGGCTAAAGCAAATTAACTTGTTAGTCTAACCAATTAATGCAAAAGTCAAAATGTTTACACATGTAGCAGAAATTAGGGTAAATGATTTAAAGGCAGTACTTTGTCTTTTGTTGTCACAGTAATTGTGTGGTGCTGCCCAGTAGCTGCATGGCGGAGGCCTTCTCCTGTGGCGACAGAGGTGTGAGCCACAGCGGCTGTGGTGAGGAGAACGCCCAGGTTCTGGATGGAGCGTCGCAGACCCTCAGTCTCCACCTGGAGCAGAGGGCACACAAGCTATATGATAGTGTCTACTGTAGAATCGCTTATTGTTTTCTGAAGTTTCATTTCTGTGGTTGGTTCAATGGGTCCTTGATTAAGGCGATAACCACACTACAATCCCAAAAAGTTTTAATAAGTGGAGTGAACGGTATTTTAGCTGGTGAAGAAAATCAAGTATCTATCAAGCTTAAGACTTTTCTCAGGAATAGAAGTTGTCAAAATAGTTCTCAAAAATTGCTCAACACCGCTTTAATGTTTATGTTCTACAAAGTATTTTTTTCTTGTAGCAATCCACCACAACCAATGTGAGACAGTTTAAAACACCCACATTTTTACAAAAAACAATTTTGATTTGTGAGTATTAGTGATAAGCAAAAACTCTCAAAACCTCACAAAGGGGAAAAAGTAATAATAACAAAGTTGAAATCAAGAACAGAGAAATAGTAACAGCAGTCGATACCTGACAATCCAGGTGTGCGTTCTGATGTGGTCTCTCTGGGAAGTCATGTCTGGCCAGCGCTGTTACCCTCTCACTCATCTGCTTCTGAACTAGCAGTACCTAGAGACACATATTGTATGCTAAGTTGTTTTTGTTAATGAAAAAAATGTAATTATTTTGCAAGAGCTCACATCCTGCTACACCACTGTAACACATTTGATAGCTGATTCCCACATGTGTTGTAACCTGTTTGTTAGCTTGCTTGTACAAATTGCAGTGTGCCAGCCCACCTCAGTAGCACTCCCATGGCTGAGAGCCTGCTCCGTAAAGCTGCAACTGCTCTGGATGTGTTCCTTCCCCTGGAGGAGCGATGAAAGTTGAGCCTGCAGGACCTGCACTCAGGTAAGTGGTAGATAAGGAAAAGAAGGACACAAAAGAGCAAGAGGAGGAGGAGAGAGGAAGGGTGGAAAAGTCAAAATCATTAAGTCAGCAGGCTGAAGCGTGGTGACAGGAATGTGAGATATGTGGCAGGTCATGTTCATCTACCTATCTGACAATGCTTTATTTTAACTCAGAAATACATTGAGATCAAGATTCGAGACACCAAGAAATACAAATAGGAAGCTTAGTTAAAAATGGCGGTGAACATAGTAAAAAGTGAAATCGGTAAAGTAAAACATTGGGAATAAATGACAGATGAATCAACTAAAACAACACACCTGGAAGTGAAATCAGAAGAGATTAAAAGTTTAAATTTAGCTTTAGATTGTTCTGCATGTTATTCCAGGTTGCAGGTGCACAATGTGAAAAACTGGATTTTCTAAGCTCAGTAAAATCAGCCAGCACCTGCAACCTAATCCAATCATTTGAGCGTGTTTGATAAAAGCCCACATTAAAACACAGCAAAGAAGTCATGTAAGGGGCCTATGAATAAATAAAATCCAGTGTCTATCAGGTTTTTGTGACTAACCTTCTGCTTGGTGCTGCAGATGTTCTCCAGGTCTGTGATGAGGGCCGTCTTGCGCTGATGCAGTGCCCGTTCCAGCTCTTCAAACGTACTGGTGATCTCCGCTACCGCCTCAGTCTTCCTCTCATTCAGCTGGCGAGAGATCTCACTCACCAGCTCGATGGCTGCTGTCAGCTGAGGGAGCCTGCGAGAAGACGTAATGTGAATTTTTCCAACAAAAATTGTAGAGCTGAAACTAAAAGGAAGCAAACTAAAAAAAAAAAAAAACTGTGGTCATCTAATAAATCCTGAATAAAATTGAATATTCTGATGAAGGTGTCATGACTCCTGTTTGGCTGTTGTGATTGTGTTTTTTCATATTTTCAGTCATTTTGGATGAGTGTGTGTTTGGTGTGTCTGTTAATACTTTCTGGCCTTGTTTAAATTGTTAATACTTTTATATTTCTTCTACTTAAATTATTACTACTTTTTATACTTCTCTTGTTTATATTGCTTAGTTACTATTCATCTTTGCTGCTGTACACTGTAAGTTTCCCCATCGTGGGACTAATAAAGGAATATCTTCTTTTATACCTTACCTGCTGGTGTGTTGTCTGTATTTGGGTTCATGACAGAAGAACCAGCTATAAAGCTACAAAAACTATATTATTATTATCATTATATTTTCTGAAAATGGGCCTGTGCTATACCCAGTGTCACGGTTGGTAACATAGGTAAAATTTGATGGCAGATGCCAAATGTGGGTCAAACGCTTAAGCCTTTAAACACCTGATGTGAAGGAAATATTCTGAAAGCTTTATCAAAGTCCCCACCTGCTGTGAATGGCATCCAGCTGTGTCTTCAGCACAGCCTTGTGCTGTTCCACAACGTCCCGCAGAGGAACAGTCACATGCTCCCGGTGCTCGCCCTCTGTACAGTCCAGACACATGGCTGTCTCACACGACTCGCAGTAGAACTCCATCACCTGCAGAGGGAGACAAACTGAGTGAAAAAAAAAGCTCATTCACTTATGCTGAGGTTGTGTTTCTTTTACATTAATTACTGTTAAAAACAAAAGAGGTTGGGCGACATTGATGACTGTGCTGAGCTATCATAAAGGGCCTTCCCACCTTTCCCTCGTGGTTTGGGCAGCAGAGGGGCTTCCCTGCAGCTGCAGCGCTGACTGACTCCAGGACACTGCAGGCCTCGGGTCGCGAGCACTCTGGGTCTCGTTGAAGGACCTTGGTCAAAGACAATGCAAACTTCATTATGCTGTTTTTCAAAAAGCAAGTTTCAACATTTTTAGGGACATTTTTGCTTGTATTTGACAGTGGACATTTGAGAAGGTCCCAAGTCAGAACCAACTCAAACTGGGGACATTGCAATAACAGTATATGGCATGTGTCCTAAACTATAGGCCTCGAATTCTTCTTTCATTGTCTGGATTTCCTTGCACTTTGTTCTTGACTTGACCCTCCATTCAATATATACATTCCCTATACCCCAGTGCTAACCTTAATCATCGCCCCTACATATGGAAACCACATAACCTTACATTTAAAACAAACCCTAAAAAGAGCCTCTTGAAGAAGAAAAGACTGTCCAGAATGACCTCACTCTACAAAAATGTCCTCCCTCTGTTCAACACCACAAAAACAGCAGTACAGGAACACACACTGCCCGTCAGTCCCATTTTGTTGAGCACCGTCTGTAATTGTTTTAAACAATCTTTGCTTTGTTCTTAACCTTATAATTGGCGTCATCTGTCTTTTGTTCCATGCAATTTGTGTCTGACTTGAAGTAAATAAAAGGGATTAAGAGGCAAACCTCCATGAGATTAGTGATGAAGAAGTTGTTTTGCAGAGCGCAGACTCCTTTCTCTGGCAGGATGGACGTCTGCCGACACACTGGGCACGAGAGCGTCAGAGACTCCGGGGGGATGTAGTTCTGGAGACAACTGGAGGGGGTGAACGAATGAAGAAAGCAAGAATTAGAGTATAAAATCTACCCAAGCATTTGCATTGTTCCGTGTATAATTATTAGCCACATTCAATTTGCTAATGCAGCAGAGATAGAAGAAGACACTAGAGAGAGACAGCTGTCAGCTTATCACAGTAATTGAGAGATAGAGTCTAAATAGTGCTCCTGTCACAACAAATAGGGGATAAGTGTGAATCTGGCAGAGCCTCATCCTGGCAGCAGTCACACATCCCACTGGCCCCTAAAGGCTGAGGAAGTTGTGCAGGTTCAATTGCCCTTAGGAGGAAATCTATTTAACATTAGACACGTTCAAGCCAAAACCAAACCCTCAGTCAGCAAAGTTCAGCTGCAATATGCAGATTACACCGCACTCCTGGCCCACAGCCCGGCTGCCATCCAGCACGTGATGTACGACTCTGTTTCTTCTGTTATCACCAAATTGGTTGTTAATGCTGCAAGAAACCCGAGGTCAGCGTCGAGGAATAGTCTCTGTTGTTGTTGTACACAAGGATGTCTGGCAGCTGCTTGGGCCGCACGCTAACACCGTTCTGTTTAATTTATGACACCGCACAGGCTCGTATCAAGCAAGCCTCGGTAAACTGCAGCCGTGAGCTTTTGAGAACAACGGAGGGCTTTAACAAAAGTCTCTGTCTACCTACCGCTGTGTCAACACCGCTGAAATGCTCTGAGGCCTGGATAAATTACTGTTGCTTTGTCAGACACACAACCAGCTGGGGACCGCAGGCTCAAACAGTTCTGCGGTGAACAGGGCTGTGACAGGGACACAGCCAATGATTATTTTCATTGTCGTGTGAGTTATCTGTCAGTTTGCGACCACTAGAATACTTGTTGGTTTATAAAATGTCAGAAAATAGTGAAAAACGGTCATTGTATTTTTTTTTTCCCTTTTGCTTTTTTGGCCCAACAACAGTAAAAGACAATGTATTTTTATTTACCATGATATAAAACAGAAAAGCAAAATTGAATAACGATTAATCAATAACCAAAACTGTTGCTGATTCATCAATTACCTAATCGATGAATTGACTAATTGTAACAGTGTCATATTCATTCTTAAGTCAAATCCAACGATTGGGCCTCTATTGTAGGAAGATATCATTTGTTTTGACATCATTTCAAACAGTAGCTTGACCCACAACCCATGATCCTGATCTCAGTCGGATAATAAGAAGCAGTTGTTCTGATTATCACAGGAAGAGGAAAAGGGGAGCAAAATTAAAAGGAACACAATGCCACAAAACAGACTAGGCTCAGTGTGGGTTTGCCAGCTCAGCCCTAAAACCCCTAAAACTGCATCAACTCCCCCTCCCCAGTATTAAAACATCTGTCTGGCAACATCACGTACAGCTCCAGACAAAAATCTGTTCACCTCAGCAGGGCTCCAGATCACATGCCATCCAGTTAAACCAGGGATTAAACTTGCCCTCCGGTGGGCAAACGCCCCTCACACCGCATGGAAAAAGGATTTATTGCATCCTCTGTGTGGCTATTCAAAACTATTCCATAAATATTTGTTTGTTTGATCACAGATTTAGAAACAAACCAGCCTGAAACATAATCCCGGTCATCCTCTGCACCTCCCGACATACCTCCCTCGTCACTCTCCGTCCTCCCATCCTGACCAAACAACAAGCTCGGCTATCGCCCGAGGGGGTGTCATCTTTCCGAGGAACTGGAGATTGAGGCGTTGTGATTGTGTCTCCCAACAATGAGCCCTTTCTCAGACTGCAGTCCCTGATGCGAAGGAATGCACTTATCCCAGAGGAGTCAGTGAGGAGAAGTGCTCCGAGCTGTTTAATTGTGGGGAGGGATTTGCAATAGATGAGGTTCTTCTATTAGGGGATGTGCAAATATGACAAGAATTCTTCAGTAATAGGATGGGAGGATAAGTACCGGCCGGGAAGGAGCTACCACAAAAAGTGTGCTGTCCCTCCTTTGTTGCGTGGCCAGAAAAAAAAACTACATGTAGCAGATGGTGTGCAGGGAGTTGGGTTTAGCTTGAGGGAAGTGTAGGTAATTAGGACTTCAGCCAGTTGTCATTGAAGAAGAGAGCACAAATGTTAGTTACCTCTCGCAGAAGGTGTGCAGACAGGGCAGGACCTTCGGGTTGCGGTAGTGATCCAGACAGATGCTGCAGACCAGAAACTGCTTGTCTATCTGACGCACCACAGGGCTGGTGCTCCCGGCCTCGCGCTTTGCCATGGCAGAGGACATTTAAAGCCTCGGACGATGACAGCAGTTAACCTGCAGAGAGAGAGAGAGATATTCATGAATATTTTGTCTATAAAAGCTTTTATAGAGAAGTGTCACTTTCAAGGCCTCTAATGCTCTGCAAACCTACCGCAGGAGGTACCAGGAACTGAAGCTAACAAAGCCGTTTAATTCCTTGATCAGTACAAAAATGTGTCCATTGTTGTGCTGTTATTTCTGGGTTAATACCAGACAAAAGAGAGCTGTGTGAATTACAAGTATGCAACAGTCCTGTGTGTACAGACAGCAGCACATGTAGACAAACCAGTAGGGCCATGTGTCTGGCTCTTGATTGATTTCAACTAACGCCAAAGCAAGAAAATAAAAGAAACTACAGGAGGCCTTTATTACAAATACACAATAATAAAACAAGCTTATCTGGTCTCACAGGTAGACACGTTCTAAAAATACACACTCCTGATGCACAGGACCGGTTGTGATACTGCACATATGAACTTTACATACACACACATGCAAAAACTCATGTGAGACTGAAAACAAAATGTGTTGAGAAGTGTCTGTGTTTCCTTCTACTTCTTCCTTCTGTCAATATTTTACGTGTCACCGGTGACGTCTCCCTACTGCTGAACTGTGTTTTGGTTCATACTGTAGTCTACCACTGCAAATCTTTCCAGGTCACAGCATCTACAGATATTAAATATGAACAAATTTACAAAGCTGGAAGTCTAAGGGCTCAGTCATTTTGATCATGTACACACACACAGCTTTATGGTAAATAGTATGATGTATATGATGAAATATAAACTTGTGCTTCACACATATTGGCCTGTTTACAAATGACTGATGAAGCAATTTATATTTAATTGTTGTGTATTAAAAGTGACTAAATTTGCAGGGACCCTACTGCTTCAATCCTGAAAACAGATCATGCTGGCTTCAAACACAGCCTGGTCTGTTTGTGTATGAAATTATGTAAACATTAAACATGTTAAACATGTAGAGAAAATATTTCATGCTGGCACTGATTTAAACCACATCTAGAATACATTTTAAATAACACACAACATAAATAGCAATGCATACATGTCAGTGACAATTTGAACTCCAAACTCTTGGAGGTGCCCACAACAGAGGAGCTATGCATTACATAATCTCATCCATTACAGAAATACAGCTGCAAGGTATGGATATTCTGCCTAGCAACACAAACCAGTGGTGTTTCCAGTGTGGCCCACTTTCACATTCATCAGTGCAAGCCCCAACACATATGGCTCAACAATCACAGTGGTATGTTAGAGATGCAAGCGTGTTGTCCTTGCTTTGCACCTAGTGTGTAAATGAAGTTGGAAGATCAGGTGTTAAACATTCAAAACGTGCACATTTCCATCAATGACATTTTTGTAATGAAAAGCAATAACAGACCATGACATCATGTATTTGTTGGTGTCATCTGACTTGACCTTAAAATTGGCACCTTTGATAAATACCCTGCTTGCCATTTTTATCCCTGTGTTGCTAACTGTCTCCAGCCGTGTAGTCCAGCCACACTTCCTCAGTAGGTCAACACGTACATTATTCATGTATCAGACACAGACGTGCACTCATATCCTCATGCAAATTGCAGGGATGAGCGAAGAGCAGCATGTCTCAAACAAACACGCCTGGCCTTAAGATATAAGTAGTTATGAACATTACACAGTCAATGACAAGGACAGACACACTCGTGCACAAAAAAACACACCGATAATCATCATCCCCCACCAGACTCTCCCCCCTGTCTGCACATCTGTCACTGCTGGATCTAATACAGCACTCAATCCCCTATGTCCCATCCCTGCTCATGTCCTATTGTTAGTTGTTGCCCGCTGTGCGCACACACACACACACACACACACACACACACACACACACACACACACACACACACACAGGATCCAATGACACACAGTGACTGGGAGGGTGCAGGTCACTTCTTAAGCTGTCAACCATGAGAACAACATGTCACATTCCCACTGGTTAGGGACATGCAGGGTGTCTGACGGAAATGATTACTGGTAAGTAGCTTACGTTTTGTCTAAATCTAAATATGCATTGTTCTCTAAAAATCCTGCATTTAAACTGGCTTTACGAGAGTATCCAGTTGTCTCCATTGAATCCTGATGAAAAGAAGATTGAATGTCTCTGGACAGAACGTAGAACTAAAGAAGGATCAACCACAGGATGTGCTGTATACTTCAGTACAGTTCTCACACTTCTCTGTCATTCTCCCTCTGTACCAGAACACACTGATACTAATATCATCTGTGATGACGTCTGTCTAAATTTAGACACATGTATTAGTGGGTAGGCGAGGAAGCAATGACAGTGAGACTAAAATAAGACGGGGGGGGGTCTTAGGACTGCCTGGTGTCCATTTGTTTACTGTTGGTTATAATTTAAAACACATTTTTTACTGGGTGGATCACAGTCAAAGAAGAATCTGGAGCCCAATAAATCCCAAATAAGAATTCTTTCTCAAAACACAGGGATGAAAAAAAGTCTAAACCCATCTATTCAGAGACAGTCTCAGGATTATTAAGAGGATTATTAAATTTATTTAACATTTCCTTTGAACTTAAAATTTAGCTGACGCATAAAAGGTCTTTAACAAAGTTCTCGTCTGTTTCAGTTTTACTATCAAGTTGGAAATGAAATGCATACATGGTGCAACAACAGACACACGTGACACTCATGCATGCATGCGCATGAGTGGGAGGGCATTCGTGTGCAGGTTTATAGTTACATTCAACAGACTGTGTGTTGACACAGTCCCAGCTTCATTCATGCCCACTTAAACTTCTAAGTAGGCCATGATGCTTAGTTTTGATATTCTAAAGTAACCATGACCAGTTAACTTGACAGGCATGGAAAGTTAGAAAAAAAAAAAAAAGAAGTGAAGACGTGCAGATTCAGAACTTGGGCTCTGCAGTTGAAGGCAGCAGGGTGGGATAAAGCCAAGCCCAGGCAGGACTGCAGGAAGCTTCCAAAACTGATTTACGAGAGGACACATCCTGCAGAGAGCTGTCAACTAATGCCATCAAAATGAAATGTGTTATAATTCTCCTGGCCATTATAGGTGCAGTAATAACAGCTGTAACGTTGCCGGTGACCTTAGTCCGACTAATTCCCCAAACTCTCAGGATTACAGGGTTTGCATGTGTAACTAATTGTTTGTGTGTGTGTTTACGTGCACGTGTGCAGAATGTTTGTGTGTGACAACAAGCTAACACCCATGGAGTTAACACACAGTGAGTCTATTCATTTCAGGCTTTGCTGAATACAAAAGTAACAGTTTTCTTTGTCTCATTCAGCACTGAAACCTCTGCTGGTGCTTTACTGTACAACAGGATCCTCACAGCTCATGTTTGTAGTGGAAGACGTGGAAATGTGTGGGGGGAAAAGGCAGGAAATTAAACATCTTCTTCGCAGTTCAACAGGAGGGCAGGCAAAAAGGGACAGTTTAACAAGAAAAGGAGTGAACACAGTGAAAGTATCAGCCTCTCTGATCTCTACTCAAAGTCATGCACCTGCACAGCACCAATGAATACGTGCTGACAGCTTGGACAAACACACAGACTCACACACTCCTCTCTGGTAACAGCTGAGCCGATACCGTGAAGTGTCACACGCATGTTCGTGAGGACAAACACACAGAGAGTTGACAGAAAGACTACCTACTGTCAGAAGTGTGGAGTAGACGGGTCTGGAAGGCTCCATGGCAGATCTGTGTTAAGTCAGTGCAACAGTGAAGAATCAGCACACACTCACGCCCACTTCCCCCCCTCGTCTGACCACTCTGCCTTTTCCCCCCTTTTCCTGCTCTCACTTTTCCCTTTTCCGTGCAGCACTCGCACACTGAAAAAGGCTGAACGGGGATGACAACAGAGGGCGGGACCGTGAATTTAAAGTCCCTCCTTCTGTCAGTGCTGTTTACAAGCATGAGCTGACCTCTGTGCTCGGATTGGCTGGGAAACTTAAACTAGCAGGGACGAAGGGTTGCGTCACAGGCCAACAATTCGTGCTGGCCAGAGGGAGCGAGAGGTAACGATTGAAACAGGCAAGAAGAAGAAGAAAAGTCCAACTGTAAAGGCTGCAAACAACAATGTTGAATCCAGGAACATGTTGCACATAAGGCCTGAATCTGCTGCTTGATTATTTCACTTGTGTGATGTTGTGCACATTCAAAACTATGATGATTAGCTCCTGATAACGATGAGGAACAGCAGCTGACGAGTGACAGTCATCTAAACATTTGGATCATCTGGCCTCCAGTTACAGTTATGAAGAAATACGTCATTACTTAGCCAGCCAAGTACACACACACACACACACACACACACACACACACACACACACACACACATATGCAGGGCAGCCAAACAAAACACAGAGTTATATAATTTATGATGTCACCTTTCAAAAAAATTAAAACGAGAATCTGGAACATATGCCTCTCCGTCTAGCATTATAGTATCAAATTACACATATGCAGGGATTAAGGAAGGCCCTTAATACCGAAAAGGGGATTATGGTTTTGAGTTTCAAGTAAAATATCTTGTCACGGGACGATTTCGCACTCAATCCCTTGAACACCCTGTCTGTATGAAGCGGTCAGAGTTTAATCAGGAGCCACAGGTGAGCGCTCTCTGATGAAAAACATCAATCTACGGTTAATCTGTCCAATTGAGTCCATCTCTCTCTCTCTCTCCCCCTCGCTTCCGGCTCCTCTTCCTCCACGCCCACGCACACCTTTCCGAAAATCCCATCATCCTAAACTCGCGGGCCAGACTGCTGTGGTGGGTGTAACAGGAAGTGGAGGATAAGAGGATGAAAACACCACTCAGAGAATGACATATCAGTGTCTGCAGCGAATTTATTCTCCACTCCCCCGCACAGACTATTGTGGCTCTGCTTTGCATGTCCTGCTGCAGCCTCCCAGGCAAGTCCATCGATTTTAGTGGGAACAATTGTGGCTACAAAACTTTTTTATACCTTTAAAGCAAGCAAATCACACTTGGTAAACTACAAGAATTACAAGATCTGATGCTTGTTTCCAAAATCCCACAAACATACAGGACAAACTAACAGAATGCCTTGTTCTCGGGCTCCACACTAAGTTGAACGAAGGTATCTGACATGACCAATACGCCAAATGCAGCGTGCCAGCATGGGCAGCCCTTTGAAGAAGACTGTTGTCATCCCTGCAGTGAGCACTCCACAGCATTATTGGTTTCCCGCTGCACTTTCTGCTGAAACGACACTTTTATCAGAATATACGACTCCTGCAGTTATTAAACAAGAGGAAGATGAACCACCGGTGGCACCGGCGATGAGTCTCCCGAAACTAGAACACATAACATAATGGCAGTACTGTAGGCACTAAAATACAAATAATAATCAGAGAATAAAAAGTGACTGTAAGTGTGCGGAGGTTATATAACATATTTTCAGATGTTAAAAGGTTTATGCTACTATTATATAATTTTAATTACACATTATAAAAAGCCCGCAGCCACATATGATTCAAAGTCCATATAATGTTTAAAGAGGAACTTTAGGGTGCGTTCAACAACAGCAGTTAACTCTGCCCCTTGTGCAACATCAACAACCAGAAGAAACTGTTCTGCCCCAGGGTCAATGAGAGGCAGAACAATTATAGTAACGACAGCAACGTTCTCCAGGAAACCCAACAAGAAAATCCACATGCACCTCAGGCTGGAAATCATACGACAAATAATGTGACAAGAAATGTTCTGTAAGAGCGAGAGTGAGTAACGAGGGTTAAGGGTGCTGCTGTGCTCGCTTCTAGCCAATAACGCGCCCACACTCGGCTCTGCACACCTGAGGCCTCGTTTTTTTTTTTTCTCCGTTTGCTCGATCTTGTGTTTTATACGTGATCTCGTGTCCTCCTGCCTCTGTTGTGCCCTGAAACCTCACGATTAGTATGCATAGATTAAGTAAGCTCTGAAAGATGTGGAGGAGGAGGAGGAGGAGAGAGGTGAAGGGGAAGAGGACTCGAGAGCAAGATGAGAAAAGTGATGATGAGGACGAAGGAGAGGGAACTTAGAGATACTGTATGTACAGTACATTCACTCACACACACACACACACACACACACACACAAACACTGAATAATGAGAAGTTTCTTGCATAACAGAGCATGATCCTGATATCTTAGGGCTACCATGATGGCGTTAGACCCTGACAGCTCCGAGCCTGAGACCATCCCTCACACACACACACACACACACACACACTCAGCTGTTTCAATCTGAGGCATACTATAGCCCACCTCCCCCTTTCCTCCTTAGTGGCTCTTTGCACAACAATCATATACAAAAACACACACACACACAACTCACTCTGAGGGTTTCAACCTTAATTTAGTCCTTAGAAACATACAAACAGAAGAAAACACATCCAGAGCTAATAGATGTCATGCATGGAGCAGCCTGTGCATCCCTTGTTAGTATGCTCAGCAAGCCTCCGTTCTCCTGCATGGTCCGGTCTTAAGCCTCCACATACATATACTTCTATATATAGAGCTATCAGTTCTCATCCCCTTCACACCACTGGCAGGCACGTGCTCCGAGCTGCACACACACTGCGAAAAAGCACAGGGAACCTCAGATGACCAGCATAGTAATGACTCAGAAACACTTGAGAGGGATGCACATGCTAAACATTTTCACGAGCCTGGTCTTTGTTCCTCTCTCAGATACATGTAATGCGCATATTACACACGTGAGGTTTATTTGCTATTTATATGCTTTCTATAGCATCAGCATCCCAAAGCATTGCCGTCATATCCTCGGAGTTACTGTGGCTTTTAATGGATGCCACCATGTGTGATTATATGGAAAGAAACCTGCCTGAAGTTGGCGTAAATACTAATGAGGTTTGTGTTTTATAAGGGATTTAACAGTATGTGTCTCTCTCTATATAAATATGCCAATACATCATAAGCACATTATACAGACACATTACAGGGCTATGTAGACATTTGAGACACACACTCTTGTAAGCAAGAGGCTTGTTAGTGGCAGCTCATAGTAAACAGGCAGGACTACTGTGCATGCAAATCGCAGACTGATTGATGGTTTGAAAAGAAAATACTGACGCTTCCTTTCGAACGCGGCGCCTGCTACCCAGCTGTCTTTACACCACAGCTGGCCTCGGGGAAAGCAGGTGTGTGAGCGTAAACTTTGCACTCCACTTCACACAAATATCCTTCGCTTTACAGAACACTCACATTCTTAAGTATCAAGATCACAGCAAATATATCAGTAGCACAAAGATCAGTAAAACTAAGGAGTGAAAGTGAAGTAAATAACTGAGTCAAGTGCTAATATTTCAAGTTCTTCCTAAATAACACAAACAGAATGTGTTTCTGCGACCACTGCAGTCATGAAACAATTTCGTCTCCCCTCATTTTCTATTGCAAGCAGAACTTCATCAAGAGACTCCTGACATGAATAACATCAAGGCAGGCATCAGAACAGCAGCTCCACTCCACTGAGCCTTGAGAAAGAGATACAGCTCAGATAGAGCGACACAGGCTCCTTCACATCTCTTCGAGTGTGTGACGCAGAGTGTGCACGCTCACACACTGTCACAACCTCTTGATATCGGACCAAATTTGGGAGGAAAAAAAAAAAGGGCAATCTCTTTTTTTCTTTCTGCTCTCATTTTGTACTGAATTATGAATATCAAACACTTGACATTGGCATTCATTATTCTTGCATGTGTTTCAACAGAATTTGCATGCGCGCTCATAAGCCTGTAAACAACAGTATAAGCAAAAGATACAAACATATTATATAATCCGCGTTTTAAGGTGTGTATTCAAATGTTTTGAAGTTAAATACATTCAAAGGGGATATTATGTTATGCACAGATTCTTCACCCTCTTTCTTATCCTGCCCGACCCTCTCCCAGCAGAGAGAATTATTTCAGTCAAAGAGGAGCATGTGCCACAGGGTAGAGGAGCTGATCCTGAAATAATTTGTTTCCTTAAATAACTGAGGGAATAGACGCTTTGAGCTAAACATATATTAACATAAACAGCTCTGTGTCACATGCCGTAATAAAACCTCGACCACAATGACGATCCAGGTAGGTTGAAGTTTAACAGACCTTTGTGTCTTTGTGTGAGTGTTTACCTATCCAAGTGTGTGGGAAGTTGAGATGTTTGTCATCATCTGGGTGCTTTTAGAAAAGAAAAGGTCAAAAATGTGGTTTATGTAAGAGCCAAATATCCAGAAAACGAGCACACCAATCACAACAGAAGAATAAAAGCACTTAGCCATGGGCGCTTTGCTCACATGACCCTCACATCACAGAAAACACACACACACACACACACACCAAAGTCAAACACAGCGAAGGATGTCAGAGATAAAATACATTCTTTTTATGTAACATGACCTGGACTTTTGGTTCTTCTTGCTCTCTGCTTGTAAGGAGCAGAATAGCCTGCCTCAGTGTGAAAGTCTGCCAGATTTCTTTTTTTTTTTATCTCATGCTGCTCACTTTAATCAGACATCATGAAAAACACACGACATCGAATCATAAATGTGCATCATGGCGTGGATTCCTAACAGGGCGGAAATTCATTTACTTAAGGGGATTAGAAATTCAATCATTTGTTCGTCATGCTGATAGGTCAGCAGATTTATGATTTGCACGTCTGTTAACTTCTGTGCATGAACCAGCAGAAAATAGGAGGCCGAAACCAAGCTGCTGGTGGACAAAATGACCCATGACGCCTCTCTGATGTCATCTCAGAGGGTTCACAATTGCAGTGTTTTTTGCAGGATTGTATTGCATTGGATTGCACAAATGCTCCTTCTATCTAACAAGAATCATATGATGTGTGATGCCATATTCAGTGAAACACCAGATTTTTGCTACGATGGCAAAGCTGCTGCTGACTAACACATTACAACACACACATTCGTCATGTATAGTCCCCTAGCAAGGATGATGCACTGGATGACAAACGTCGAGGAGCGGCGCCGTCTCTTTACCATTCACACACAGCGGGACTGACTGACATAAGCACGGCTAAAATTATCAGCTTGCCTGATCTGAGCCAAGCTGGGCAGGAATGTGTCACAGGAACCGCCTGTATCAACATATTAACGCACAGCTCGCACTCCAGCACGCAAGCACACATGAACACACACACACGGACACACAGGTGCACACGACTCATTGTCACAGAAGCATGTCAGTGGGGAAAAAAATGAGCACACAGACGACAAATCAGGATTTCCCCATACACAGATAGTGACAGAGTTCAGTTTGAAGGCTTCAGATATCAAATCTCTTGCTTTTCTCTTTTGCCTAACTGCACTTACAGCACGGTGACAGGGTTTATTTTTATTTACAGAGGTTTGATTAAAGCTGATTACAAGCGCTTTTACTGTTCTAATTTGATCCCAGAATAGCGTTCAGACGCTGTGTGCTCCAACACATCGTCATTAATTCACAGTAAATGGCTAAAATACAAGCTTAATCTAATTTAACCTTCTTTGGTTTTGTATATCCACTGCTTGTTGTACAATAATCTTACATTAAGTTTGCTGATTCAGCCAAATTTGGCAAAAACTATGAAACACTTTTTTTTCCCCCACATTGTGAAAAGCTGTCGCCATAGTTTTGATTCTCAAATTTCTAGTTTGAGGAAAGAGCAGTATACAGTGAGGAGAATTCAGTTTTATGGTATTTTTCATACTAACAGAAACACAAATTTTCAGCGCACACATTCAGCAATTTGAGGGGGGATGCCATCTCGATTGTTATCAAATGACCTATCCCCCCTCCATCCCCTTGTAGCAGGGGCAGAGGGGTTTAGTTGAATATTTTAGTCTAGTCTACCTGACACATTAATCCTTTATCTGATTGAGGTTTGTGCAGGTTCTGAAATGTCAGTGTCTGTCATCATCTTGGATCTATTTCTTTCTCTAAACTGTACACTATGAATACTCAATTCTATACTATACATTAGCCTATATACTCTATAGAGTAGCGTCACTTTCATGATCAAAGTGACAAGTGTAGTCATGGAAGAGCGAGGGGATCATAGAGACACACTACTGCCTACTGCCTGTATTCCTATAATATTTCTATGAGCATTCAGTACACATGTGTGAAAAATGCTCCTCAGACATTAAACCACCTCGCTAACAAAACATTTTAGGTGAAACATGACTAAAGATATAGTTGTTAATATTGATGTTTGGTGTAAGGTGTCCTGCAACAATGTCCTCTGAGAAGTGTACATGGGTGTGTGCGTTGGCAGTGGGGGGGGGCCTCTCCCATCAGACCATCACCTCCTGTTAAAAATTAACAAATCACCTACTGAGAGCAAATGCTGTTACAGTGTCCATATGAGGGAGAGTGCGTGTCCTTCAAGAAGTAATGAACCAACACATGACTGGTTCGAGGATTACTATCAAGACAGTGAACACAGGAGCATCAACAGTGCTTTGTTTTAACAGATCAGTGAGTGTAACTAATCTATCCTTCAGCTGTGTTTAGAACAATAACCCTGCTCTTCCACTGTCACCCACAGGGCGATGCCAGCGCTATGTAATGCCAATTGGTATGCTGAACATCTTCTTCGTGGGAGCTTTAGATCATAGCTGATAATGAACTGCAGCATCAACACACAAATCTCTATTATCATAAAGGTCAGAATTGTAAGCGGACGGATGGAAAACAGGCCCTTGATTGAGGAATATGCAGTGTCCACATGATTTCTGTGCAACTCAATTTATGAGTGCTTTATTGCTGATGTTATATGAAATGCCCAAGAAATGGCACAATATGGCCAGTGCTATTACTGAGCCCCCCTGAGGGATCTGTCTAAATATATCCAACATGACATGACTGCATCTCTGAGCTCAGTCTCTAAGCTTTCACCACATGGCTCTCCCCCTACAATACAAACTAAATATGGTTGAATGTGCTTTGGAAAACCTGAATGCCCACAACCAAAGCACAAACATGCAATCACACATTTTACTCCACACCATACACACGTGCACATTTCAGCATATGCAGGTTTGTGTTTCCAAGTGAAGCATAAAATGCACATCAGTACATAAAACAAACTGTATGATATAAAATACAATGCACGTAGAAATTGGCATCCTAACACAGAACAAATAAGTCAGTAGTCACTGCAACCATTTTCACAGGAGGACAGTTTAACACATTAATCTTGAAAAGTTGGAAATGGCTGTTTGGAAAAAATCGATAAAAAACTAAACAAAAATAAATCTAAAAAGTCATTAAAACTATAGATCCATCACAGCTTCTGCAGCAGAGGGTAATAACAATTAACCTGACCAGTCTCTCATGAAACTCCCAGTCGAAGCTGATACATCTCTCAGAGGAACTCCTCCAGCTTTAAAACTCAGGCTTTCTCTTCTTCAGACTTCAAAAAACTTAATGAGTTCAAGCTGCACTTGTTTGATGCTCTGCCAAAGTACAAGTTTGTCATGAAGACTTTTCCCCTCTGGGCTAATGTCAAAGCGGCATAAAAAAAGCATTTACATGAAGTTATGCTCGCACAAATATTTGCTTGACCGTGCAGTGTGGAGGAGGAATTCAGTCGCTGATACCCATGTCAATACAATCACCTAAGAACTGATCAAGACTGCAAGGAGGGGACACACACACACACACACACAGCTTACAACTGTCACAGATAACAGGGTTATTGTTGCTGGTGTTATGTAATTTGTCATGGTGCTAGATGCCACAATTACTCTATCTCTAATTCATTTAATGGAAGATTTAACATATAGTATTGTGTGAATAACAGGAAAAGCTATTTAGATGCAACGTTTTGATGACATTCATAGAACACGCAGCTGGCAACGCGCATCAAGTGAGCTGACCATACGAGCATGGTGACAGCTCTCTGACGATGACAACACCTTAACAGAAATGAGAGAGAGAGACGAGTGCATGACAGTTATGATCCAAATGGGTCAGAGAATCCAGTAGTTACTGTAGCGGCTCAGTTAATCATTCAGTGTGTGGTTAAGTTGACATCCCTCCTCGCCTGACTCTCACCCCTCCCATGCAGCTCCGGTGACATTCCTCCCATGCCAGCTGGACATTCCAGTCTCCACTTCCCCCCACGGTGACCAGAGGTGCCCCTGGATCACTATTTCAACCTTATTAAAAAAAAATGTCCTTGTTCAACATCCCAGCCTTTCTGCACATACATGCACAAGAGAGTGGATCTCTGCTGTAGTCATCTATCCTGCTTGTCTTGTTGGAGTTCTATTCAAAATATATGCTTGAGGACAAATTGCTCACATCATCTACTTTAAGTTGGTAGATAAAGACCAAAGTGTGGAACTGGTGAAACCTCCTGAAGCCCATTTTACTGACCGAGTAAAGGTCAACAGTCTTGCTTTAAGCTTGATGTCAATGCATTACTGATACTATCCAGGGAGTCCAGGTTGAAAAAATTGCTCAATCCATGTAATGGGTGTAATCTGAAATGACAAAAATCACCAAACCTATGCGGCAAAGAAGGTTTTCACCTGTCTGACCTGACATATTTTATCATGCAAAGTGTAGTGAAACATATCAAATCACGCCACAAGAACAGTTTTTCCCAACTGTAGCTGGGCTCATCAACAAGGCCAGAGTCCGCTACTGACACCGACTCCCACCCCCCTATTGACACTATGCATTACATTAAGGTAAAGTCTGTGCCATCTAACTCTATGCGTCACATTAACGCACATCTTTATTTGAATAAATCTTTTTCTGGGATACTATTTTACACGTTTCGAATATTCCTCATACTGCATAGTGTGAACTTTTGTATCTCCTGGTAAATACTTTGCACATTGTTCTGCTCCTTCATTTAAATGACATCTTGTGTATATTTCTATAACAGTTTTCATATTCTATTGTCAGCTCTCTATTTTCTATTTATGCTTCTGGCTACTTGTTTTTTGTAGTCAAGTCAAATTCCTTGTATGTGAAAATCTACTTAGCAATAAATCTGATTCTGACAAAAATTGTGCTTGTGTTTCATGTTTAAATTTCTTGAATAAAACAGGCCGTCATTCCTGTTATGACATGCTCAATGCAAAGAATATTTTGAAAAAAAAAACAAATCATGCTGCATCAAGCCACAAATCATTATTTCAAGTGTCCCCAGTCTCCCCATCACCACACCACCTATCCAGCTCAGATAACTGCATCTCTCCACTCATCTATAATCACAGTCGGGTCAGCCACACAGAGGGTGTCTCACGTACACAAGCAGGAAACATTTTCAGGTTATGCTGCACAGTGCAAACCCATCATAGGCCAGCAAATAGCCTGCAGCACTACTTTGCATACAGACAACATAGGGTGTACCAGCGGGAGGGAGGGGGGAAACAGGCGAGAGGGATGGAGTGGAAGAGCGGGAGACGTGAGAGGAGGAAAGGCTTGCACCTTCTTGTCAAGGAGAGAAGGGTGTGAGATGGGAATAGTGGAGGATGAAGGAATGAGCGCTGGCACACAGTGGGGATGGCACGAGAAGGAGAGAGAGACATTTACTTACAGCAGGTTCCTGACAGATGAGAGAAAGGTACAAGGAAGTTTCAGCGCGCTCTCCTCCACAGGGAGCAATATCCATCCACAGAAGTCGACATCGCCAAAGCAAAAAGCACCTCACACAGAGGGTCTGGGGAGGGAGGCAGGAACAGGGCGTATATGTGTGTGTATGAGTGCGATCAGGATCTGGCTTTAATGCATGAATGTGTGTGCTAGAGGGAGGAGAGAGAGAGAGAGAGAGAGAGAGAGAGAGAGAGAGAGGCTTTTAAGAGGCAAGAGATACAGAGAGATTGTACAAGCTGACTGGCTGGTGTGAAAATGGGAGGGGGCTGGATAGACCAATGGTGTAAGAGATGAGCAGAGTGAAGGCGAGATGGCAACAAAGAGACAGAGATTTTTTTTAATTCCTGTCCTCACTCTCGCTTACCTCTCCTGACTCTCTCTCTCTCTCTCTCTTTGATTGCATGTGTAAGGAGAGCTCAAACTATCAAACAGAAAATTGGTGACGCTTCATATGAGAGAAGCAGTGAGTCGGTGTGATAAACAGAACAGGCACACCTAGTCTATCACTCTCTCTCCTCCTCACACACACACAGAAAGAGAGTAGGTGCAGGGTAACTGATAGGACGAACAAGAGAGATAGATGAGCAAAGCCTGCTGAGAATTGATGGCTGGAGAGAGTGCACAGCTTAAAAAGAGAGATGTAATAGCTGATGGAGTGGTGCAAAAAAACAGGGAGACAGGGAGGAAGTGAGTGACAGAAAGTAAATGGGTGTTTAGGGACGCTGGGTTCAAGTTCCTCGCAGGGATAAATATAAATGTTATTGCTTTTTGAAAGTTTCTCATAAAGAGCTGGGTGGTAAAGTCGGGGTGCAACAGTGACACGTATGTGATAGTGCTGTCTGTAAGATCTGTGCATGTGTATGGACAGCGGAGGCATGAGCACCGTCCTCCTTGCGAGTGTGTGTGATGCGCTTGTGTGCATGTGCATGGGGGGGAGGGAGGGGGACCAAACCATCTTCCCAGGATTTTGCTGCGGGAGCACCATGTTGCCATGGAGACTGCATCCAGTGCAGCAGAACACACAGATGGCTGCTCTCTCTCTCTCTCTCTCTCTCTCTTTAACAGTCCAGTTTGCCTCTCATCCCTGACCAGCAAATCATAAAAGCTGGTCTCTGTGCAGGCTTAGAAAAACCCTCCAGGTACAGACAAGCTTTTGACTCAGCATGCAGACAACTATTTTTTGACAGAGAACAACATTCATCTCCTGTGTTTTCAAGAAACTGCAGGATTATTCACCCAAACAGAAATATTCAAACATACTGCATGAATATAACACATCAATTGTGCTGTTACATTTGCCTTAGGTGACATTTTCTGCCACTGGTGCACAGACCAATCATCATGTGCTTCTTCACTGCAGCCCATGTAAAGTGTACATGGTCTGCATTTGAATGCAGGCTGTGTGGACAATATTATAATGTGACAGTCAGAGCAGAAAAGGTGACGTAAACACACTGTGGCTTAATCAATACCACTATGCTGGTGGTCCTGTTGACCATTCTCAGCATGCCATTCCCAGATTAAATGTCTAACATGACAGCACGACTTCCAGTTCATATCAGGATATTATGAGAATCAATACTTGAAATGAACCCAGGCTCATTTTGGCTAATTTCTGCCGACTTTCTATGGATTCATTTTTGTCTTTGTTTGGCATATTTTAAACTGTGCTTAACCCACATGCATGATATCCTTTATTTCAACACAACCTCAGTCTGACTTATCATTTTGTCAATTTCACAACGCATAAAGCTGCCAGGAACCCAAAACACAAGAAAAAGGACACAGGTGGTGTAAAATGCATAAATCCTTAGTGCTAATTACTGAGAATATTAAAAACTGATTATGGTTGTTAAAAAATACATGTAGTTTCACTATTTATACAGACAAACACGGGAAAAAAATGTCTTTCTCTCCTGAGCCTAGTGTTCCCACCTCTGAGCTGAGCCTATGAGCTCGAGTGCATCTCCAGGTTAAGTACCAGGTGCAGTCCAGGAGCTGACTGTGCAATGAGCCTCTGTCTTAATAAAACAGACAATGAATTTACACAGATTATAATTTGCAAACTCGCAGTTCCAATCCCATTTTCTTAGTAAATTCTGGCCCTGACGATTTCTTTTGTTGTCCAGTGAGAAAACAAATGCACACTGACAAGCACACGCATCTTCCTGCTTAGTTAGACTGTTACTGTGCTGTGACCTTAAACAATTGACTCAGTCAAACCAACCACAGATGATAAACCACAAACATTACAGTCTGACCCCTGTAAAGCCAAATGGGTGGCTTCCTGCAGAAGAGAGAAACTCAGCCTGAACCCCATGTTTCCATCTCTCTGTCCAGACTACCTGCTGAATAATTTTGATGGACAGAAAGAGAATCTGGCTTTGGTGTCATAAAAGCCGTGAAATAAAACAACTGGAAGGAAGAGACATACATATTGACAGTATCTGTTCACCTTGCTGGCAAGAATGTGACATTTACCCATCTAATCAATGTGGCCTGCGCTGCTCTGACTCCCTGATGTTAGTGTAGACAGAAAACAGCATGCATCCTAATCAGAGCTGGAGCAGGAGGGACATTAATATCAGCACCGAGCAATGCTATTTCAATGTGACTGATGAATATGAAGAGTTTTATCACTGCACAACAAACCATGCAATGCTGACAGAACTGCAGAGCACTGACACAGTTATGGACAGCACTCAGCTTCAGCCTGGTGGTATGAACCTTTTTATATGATCAGGGTAAAAAAAAAAAAAGCAAAATATGTGCGAACAAAAATAGAGATTTTTACATCTGTTGTGTGCACTTACCCATCCATCTTACTATGAACAGGCTGGTCACCAAAGAAGATCAGCAGGTAAGTGTCCAGTTCTGCAGATGCTCCTATGCAGGGAACAGCTGTGATTTACAGACAGACCTGCAAACATGAGAGCACCTGAATTAGAAAATATAGCACATATTTATAACAGTGCAAGAAACACACAAGGATTTTGTAAATTGTTTTACTTCACTTTACATTTAGTTCTTACTGGACTGTGTAGAGGGACCATAAACATGAACATTATATGCACATTCTTCTACAAGTTGCATTACTTTAATCCAAATTGAATCACTTATTACTTCACTTACATCTCTTAGAGGATCAATTATTATCTTCTGAAGGGCCTTCGTGGCTCTGAGCTGGATGCAAATGCAAGAAGTTTTAAAAAAAATGGATTGACAGATGCTGGAAATCAGACCCCAACCAACCTCTGTTGAACAGCACCATCTAGTGGCTGACTGGGGACAAAGTCGCCAGCGTGCCAACATTTTACTAGACGGTGTTACAGGGACACGCATGTATATAAAATATAATGATCTCACCTTTTACTTGTGTTTTATCTGCAAATGAAGAGACGCACACTCACAGTAAAGTTGTGCGTAAAATCCAAATCAGACCACATCCAATAAATGAAACCTTTAAAATATCTTTCCATAATGTCTAAAAAAACACGCTGAGAAGCATCTTGTGTTGTATGTTTTGGCAAAGAAAGGTTTGGTCTGCGTAAAAGTTTAAGATGGAGAGGACAAACATTAAGCACAAAAATCCAAAATGACGCACATGTGGATACGCACATGTCCAAATGTCCCTGTAGTTCTGCAGAAGACCTCGTGGCGCAACGGTAGCGCGTCTGACTCCAGATCAGAAGGTTGCGTGTTCAAATCACGTCGGGGTCAATTATTTAACTACATGAATTTATGAAATAGATGATCATCAAATTATCAGGAAAGCATAAAATTCACAAATCAGTCTTGAAAGGATCTGTGGCATCTCAAATAAACTTAATTATTAATTTAATTATCAAAAAATATATATTAACAGTTGATTACTTTTTTTTTTCTTGAACTCCAAACCACTTAGCTTCTTGAAATCTGGTTCTCTTAATGCAGGTTTCATTTTTTCATCCTCAATCAATCCCTGTTCCAATCAATCGTGCTGGTTTGGACATGAGGTTTGAAAAGCAGAGCGGTCACAAGTACAACACCTAGATTTCCTTTACAGAAGTGTATCACATAGATTGCACAATTTAATGGAGTTAAGAGTGTCAGTTTAAAAACCTGAGATGTGATTTAAAAGACAACCTTGTAAAAACACAGCTCAGTGCATCACAAGCGGATTCTTTTTTTTTTTTTTTTTTTTTTTTACTGTTCTCTTTTTCATCTTCAAACCTGATTACAACACTTGGAAACAGGCGAACGCCCGCAGCTGCCATGGTGGATTAAGTTTACAGCACAAGCAACCACACAGTGTGATCTTCTGTCGTGATACCAAAGAGCAGGGAATTGAATTTCAACAGGCCTTTTTTGAACAAGGACCTTTTTTCTGCGAGACAGTTTGCTTCAGTGTTAAATGCTTTAGGCTTATAATTTAGCACACAGAATAAAAGCATGGAGTTAGTTTACTTGACAACAAGAGCACAAGTCATCAGAAACCTGCAACACTGAGCTGAATACCAACAAGTGCCTCAAGAGAAGGAACCATCTGAGGGACACGCTTGAAGCTTGTGGATACGCTAACTGGACTCTTGTGAAAACAGCCACAAAATCCGTGAAGAACATCAACGCTGTGGGTGGTGAAGAAAATAAAATAAATGCAACAACACTGTCATTTCAAATGTGTCTGAGAAACTCATCAGAAACAGCATCCCGGTGATTTTCACACCCAGCACCACACTAAGATAGAAACTGGTCCACCTGAAAGATGCACACCCAAACATAAGAAGAGTAATCTAGTGTCTTAGGAGTACACAGACTTGTATATCAGGGAAACCAAAGGACCATTAAAGTAAAACATGGTTTAACACAGGAGGGCCAACTCCTCAGGTCAAGACTCTGCCGTTTACCTACACCTGAAAGAGAAGAGACACTCATTCAACACCCGCAATGTACATATTTTGGATAAGGGAGGACAGATGGTTTGAAAGAGGAGTGAAGGAGGCTATCTACATCAAAGTAGAGAAACCATCACTCAACAGAGGAAGAAAATCTACCACACCACTTATCCCCCACCTTCAATGCTGTCCTTTCATCCCTTCCCAGGAGATTTAACCACCATTCATACTTGGCCTCAGGTGACTGTAATGACTGTCATTACAACAGCCAGGAGCACTGACAAACCAAGAATCAATGACCTTGATACTGATCCCAAAGAGGTTAAAAACCTGGGACCAGTCAGTTAGAACTGAAGAAGCCTTTTGGATGACAGGTGAAAAATTTTCAAGTATCTACAACTAAGTCCAGTTGCCCTAGATTCAACCCTCCTTGAATAATGGATGACGGAGAAAGAACATCTTTACTTGACAATATATTTTCCAGCTGATCAGCTATTATGAATTCTTGAAAAAATATGAATCTACCTTTTCGGTCCAGCTGCCAGTTTCCACATTAAAAAAATATCCAGGCTTGTCACAGGACAGGCTTTTCCTTTTTCGTCTGTCAGTCCTATTGACCTTAGTTCTTGCTTCTGTGCATTTCCCTTCTGTGTTTTCTCTCTTTAAAACACTGGCTTCCTCTGTACTCTTACATGATCTTCTCTGCTTAAATGCTTCCTCACAATACAACTTGCAAGTCTCCTTCTCTCTCTCTCTCTCGGTCCAAATTTCCCCCACCTCCCGTCTCTTCTCTATTCAAGCCTGCTTCTCATCTTTCCCTGGGACACAGACGCACATACTCTGAACCCACAGTTGATTAGCATAGCTCCCGGTGAGGCACAGCAGGTCACCTCAAGTCCTCAGGAGTTGACTCACATGAGACAGTCCTCGCAGCACTCGACTTTCTATCACAATGGCCCGATTGTACTCGGAGGCTCTCATTTTACATCAAACAGGTCAGTCGCTGCTGACGTAGCGCTCTGCTCAGAGTTACCAGACCGTTATCTCTGCTTTGTGCACAAGGCCACGCTTTTGAGCAACATTAAGGAGAGCTTGCATGCTTATAGCTATACCAAGTTTGCACTGAGAATAGTCAAATTCTTTATAAAAAAAACAGCCTGTATTTTCTCTAAATTCTGCTTTATTCTGTTCACTGTGTCCCTTGATTTGAAATGCCAGGCGACTGTAAATGTCCCCATTGAGCCCTCGCCAGTGGGAGGGATGGATGTGGGAGGACAACAGAACAGTCAGAAAGGAGCCTGTATTGAGCAGTTTGTTCAAGAGAGTATTATTACACTGGGAGAGCTCAAATGAAATGGCTGTAAACAAACCATGTTGCCCAAGTAACACAGCTCTCTTTCTTCTCTTTCTGTCCAAAATCTCAGCCACTGCTGAGCAGAGACCTCAGGGTATCACAGTGGTGGTAGGACAGATCATCTGGATGCCAAAGGGGGGCTGGCAACACCCATAGTAATGTGTCAGTAGATTGAAATTTAAAGGAAAATACCTCATTTAACAATCTGGTTGCTTTTGTCTTTGTGGCTGTCTCACTGTACAACCTCGAAAAGTGTAAAAAGCCTTAAAGTTAAAAGGCCAAATCCTTTGCTACCTTAACAACTGCCTTCCAACCAGACTGACAGAGAAAAGAAATAATAGATGAAGTGAAAGGCAAGTACTGGAAACTGAGCAGGCGTCACTAAAGAGACTTTAGAGTCAGACTCTCAAGGATCTCATGAAAAAGAAGACATTTCAACCCGAAGAGCAGTAAATAATTAATGTTGAGAGCATAATCCATATTATATATATTAAGTAAAAGTAATAAGTAAAATTGGAAAGGTTGAATGTCACGTTTATTGCGCACAAAAAGACAAAAAAGAAAGAATGATGCTATGATTTTTGAACGTGGTTTGACTTCTGTAAAATCCAAACCTTTACAGTTCAAAGCAAGTCCTCATTTGCCTTGGTTCCAGTGAAGGGTAAAACAACAACAGTTAAAAAAAAAAAAAAAAAAAAAAAAAAAAAAAAAAAAAAAGACAAACACACGTTAATAATCTAAAACACAAAAAATGACAAAGCTTGGTCTCTGTCTCTAAATAAAAAACTTTAGTCAAATATGAGATCCTCTGAAGCTTTGTTCTTCCATGTGATCAGGCTTACTTCTGCCTCCAATGCGTTTGAAGAAGGATTTGAACCCAGAGGTGCTCACTTGCCCCTCTAGATGATTCTCCACCTTACTGCCAAGCATTGAACAGACTCCTGCTGCTTTTTCTCTAATATTATCTATCCTTGATCCGGAGGAGTATGAACTTTGAGATATGCTTCTCTGAAACAAGTCTCCCAGCCGGAAGAGGGATGCTGGCGATCGCCTGGTTTCATCCATGGAAGCCGACCTGAGGATGGGACTGTGCGACACTGCCCTCTGACTGGGGCATTCGGGAAGAGAGGCAGAACCCCGAGATGGAGATGTTAGACTGTCCCGAGTGGAGGATTTGGGGAGATGATTGCCGTCATCGCTCTCCCAGACTCCATCATCGAGGTCATCTCCACCGGACACTGAGGATAGTCTGCGTTGTGCACGTCTGTTTTGCTGGAGGGGGTTCCTTTGGGAGCAAGTAAAAGGGCTCACAATAGTCCACGGGGAGCCCATGTTCCCGTTGACGGCAAAGAAGAAGTCTCTTGTTCTCGGCCCAGGGGTTCTTGGAGTAGCTGGTGTGTCTTGCGCTCTCTCCGAGCGACGAGGAGTGCCTGAAACTCTGTCTCCATCAAGGCTGCTTTTGCTGTTTTGGTAGCGAAGCACCTTCCGAGTTATCTCACGCATCTTCTCAACTTCTTCCTTGTTTTCCAGTTGGTCGTCCTCTTTCTGCAGTTTGGGTTGTTTCTTCTCAGGCCTCTGTTGTCTAGTTCGGGGCGAAGCCTCAGTTTTCTCTACTGGTGGAACAGTAGAACTACGCTCAGAGGGGGATCCTTTGATGAGGGGCAGCATGCTCTTCCTGCATCGGGCTAATCCCTCCGGAACAGTGGATAGAAAGCTGTGTAAGGCCGACTCCAAGCTGGACGAGTCTACATCACGTTCACGTCCCGGGCAAGACACTGTGGAGCGGCGTTTAGACGCAATGCGCACACTCTCCTTCCGCTTGCGCCTCTGCTCTGCTGCCTCTCGCTCTTTGTTCTCCTACAGCCGTGAAAAGAGAGGATATATTGAAATAAGATGTATCTAAGTTCAAACTAATGAACGCAAAGCAACAGTATAATGCTTCTTATTCTTACCCGGACAGCTGTTTCAAACCGACTGCAAAATGAATGGAAGATGGAGCAGCACTCCTCCAGTTTGAAGGTAGCTGGGTCTTCACAGAAGTACTCAGCGACATCGTTGCTCACAGCATTTAGCTCCTGGAGGGAGGACTCCACATCTGCCAGCTTGGCCTCAGCCCTCTGAGAAATGACATTGTAAAAAAAAAAAAAAAGTATTCACAAGCTAAGTTTGTGCTTTTGCTATAAATCTTGATTTTGCAGAAGAAACTTTACCATGAGAAATGTCTCCATTTGCTGTAAGAGGCCAGGCTGTCTGCTGTTGTACAATTTCACCTCCTTGATCTTCTTGACTTCTCTCTCAAAGTCTAAGATTACCTCCTCTTTACAAATTCTGTTAGTGAGTAACATTACAATATACAATACAAAATTATTCATCTTACCAACCAGATTCAATATCAAACAGACATTACAACACTTGAAGCTACCGTTGAACAAACCGAACCATGTTCAGCTCAACAACCAACTAGATTGTTAGTGTAGTAATGAAGGCAACCTTGATGCCATCCCAATGTGTTCAAGCTGGTTGGGAAAAGTCAGCAACTCTGCATCAATATCCTCTGCTTGCTGTGGGTGGAAAATAAAGGAGAAAGAGCAATAGTGAGTAAAGAGATAAAGTAGGACAATAAATTACTTACAGAACCATTTAGAGACATATTATGATAGCAGGGGTTTTCATTATGTCAAACATTTTTCATATCTGTCCATCCTCCTCCTCACCTGGGCAACATAGTGCATGAGGTTCATGCCAGGCTTGTTGGCTTTGGTGTCTGCCAGTTTGAGCAGAGAGGTCATCCTGAAGCCAATGGCATTGGCACTGTAACCACCCTGAATAATAAATTAGATGAATGGTCACTTCCTCAGTATAATAAATGCTGAGTATAAAGCTTCTGAAAGCACAAAGGACAGCCGAAATGCATCAGACAGAATATATTATGTAGGCAATAAAAACAGAGTTCTTAAAGAAAAATACTAACAGCGTTCATGTAATTTCCGGCTTTTAATACCAGCCGGATGACTGAGTGGAGGTCATCACAGTCCAACAGCTCTAAGGGGAGAGAATGGAGAAAAGGAGTGGAGACAAAGAACCTTAATATAAACATCACATGAGATCTTGGTGGTGTAAAAGTTGGGGTCTTTGGCAGCTTTGAGAGGATGAAATTATATTACCATTAGCTCCTTTGGTCATGATAGCAACAGAGTTTTTCATCTCCTCCATCAGAGGAAAGAATTCCTCCCTCAGTACCATCGTTTTCAGGCGTTCCTCATAGCTGAAGGCAAAACACACCAACAAAACCGTTGTTAGTGCATCAGCATACAAAAAAAACTATACTGTATATTTTTCCACCCTTAGTATTTCAGCAAATAATGTTTTATTTTTGTTGCAAACAATGGTCATTGATTATGAAAAGAAGTGTCAATATGTGTAAAATATTCAATAAAATATTCACACATTTATAAGTTACTTGATGGAGCTTGCAAAGAATATTTCTTTAACTACAGGCAATCAAATATTTCAGACATATTTCTTATATTTAGAGGAAACACAAAGTGCAGATCCACATGTGCAATACACAATACACATTGCATAACTCTTCTCCAGCATGCCATATTTTATTTGCAAAACATTTTCAGCAATCTTGCCTTCATCAGGGTGGTTCACAGTGTGGTGTACTGCAGTTACAGAGTAAAGAGACATTTGGAAAGCTCCAGACTCACCCTGGCACTTTGACCAGCTGCACCATGAACTGGTCGGCCTCAGGTAACACAGAGAGGTTCCCACTGAATGACAGCAGCTGCTTCACCTGTGTATTGACAATAGTTTGATTCAACAAACAGTGATGGTAAATCATTCCCTCTTCGAGGTATTACAAGTTTTAATTGGAGAATGTGGATTTGGTGTGCTGGACACAGCATACTCTTTAAAATTTAACAGCTACAGATTGATATTTTTGCTTTCAAATAGAGAAAACTCGGTATGACACCTGGTCTTATGGTAGTTCTCATTCCAAGACACTTGTGAGTTCATTAGGCTTATTTTGTGCATATTGGACCAAAGCAAAAAGATGAGAAGAGAAAAGTGGAGCCGTTACCTCGCTTTCTTCTGGCAGCAGTTTACAAAGCTCTTTTAGTTTGCCCGTTCCAAATCTGAGCCAGTTCCCTTGACAGATGTCCTGCACCATCTCCTTCACTGGCCTGCAGAGGGAGACAAAAGACAACAGCAGTGAAAAGGTACTTGTGTCCAACCATCATCATCATGAGTTGTTCTGCTAGTTGTTTTTCTATCTTCCTAACTTTCTACCTTTCTAACTGATTGTATTGATTGATGAAAAACTAGCCATTTGCAGTAATATAGAAAATTGTGGATGCAATATAAAATAATTGAATCATTGACAGGTGAACATTGTGAAGACAGTGAAGATTCACACTTCTAGTGTTGAGATTTTCAGTCAGCATGTCACACTAGAAACAACTTGACAGAATAAATGTCAAAATGCCTTTAAACAGCATCATCAAGTCCACTTTCGTCACCACCACGCAGACGATGGCGCAGTTGTAATTTGACTAGCATGCTAAAGCAGACATCATTACAGGACTTAGGTCCCACACATGTCCTTACATGCATTTGGTATTCAAAGTGAGAGCTGGGTGAACCGTGGACTGACAGTGACGTCATCCTGATAAAGTTCAGACACTGGGACTCCAGTACAGAGGACAGTAGGTTCAACCTTCTACTAAACTTGGAACTAGATCAAAAAATAAAAAATATATATCACATCTACCTAAACTATTCACACATTTAGTCAATTTTTGTCCCCCCTCCTCATGAGTTTACAGTTTTAGTTTGATTTAATCGTCAGGGTCTTGTTACCGTCCAGCTGCCAAAATCCAGTTGATCACAATGTTGATGCACTATCTGAGATGCTTCAGTCATTAAGCTAAGGTTTAGGCTGCAATAAATCATTTGTGGAATAATTTGCTCTAAAATTTTGCTTTTTTCACATAGAGGCTACCCTGAAAGATGTTGGAACTATAGACTGCAGACATGTAATTCAAGTTTTGATTTACAGCTATTATTCTCCTAAAACAATGCTATATGTGAGCACAATGTTTTTAGGTAAAAATGGAAATTCAACATTACAATTAGGTCTCTGTCAAGGCAACTAAATATGATACAGATATGATACAGGAAACAGAAATACCTTTTTCTAAATTTAAGAACCTCTGACTTAATTGTGTTTCTCAAACCAGTTACACACACTTGCATATCGTATAGTGCAAGCAATGATCATTTGTAAATCCACCTTTTTCTGTTAGGTCACAACATCTCTTTGGATGTGCTTTCCACATCCAAAATCATTAGCAAATACTGTCAGTGACTGGGTATCTGAGCCTTAAATTTTAAATGATCGTGTCATAATTTAAGAGACATAACTACAGAGGCTGGATGTATCCTCCCTTTCCCTCCTCTGTGCCCATTATCATCTGTTAGGTCATGTTATCATGTAAGCATTAAAAAAGTGAGTCATAATTGTTAAGACAAATGTGGTTGTTCTCTATGTTGCTAACTCTTAATTGATGTTTAAAAAGGCATTTCCATGTATTTGAATATGGTCCGCTGAGATAAAGAGTCTGCTGGTTGGTTAATGGTTAGCAGAGTGGAAGTGTGTCAAGATCTGTATTTCTGACCCATCTGTGACTCTGATGTGTCCTTTCACTGAATCACACATCATTTTCCTTTTTTAGACGCTCATTCTCACCGATGTCACTCTCTTTTAGACTTAAGTTCAGCTACTCTTACCTCTTGAAATGTCTCAGGAAGATCCCAATATTCATACTCTTTTTAGAGTCAAGGATTGTGACCTAAAGAGAAAAGGAACAAAAATCATTAATAGTAATAAAAAAAGGCTTCACCTCTATAAAGCCATATTCAGATAAGAGCACAAGCCTATATTTAACATTTTATTCCACATAATCTATGAGGAAGCAAAAACACACCAAGTTCCTCACTGTTAAAAAGCAGTTCCTATTTGCGTGGTCAGTACTTCCCCAGCTTGTGCATTCTGTTTACACACCAGTGAAAATGCGACTGGTCTGCATCAGTCACTGGAAATCAAACCTTGTTATAGATAAGTTTCAAATATGGCAACATGGAGTGTAAGCCCTACCTGAGGCTCCGGTGGAAAGAGCTCCATGCCGTCACAGTTCTTCAGACCCAAGACCCTTGAGTTGCGCAGGGAGGCCCGTTTGTCTACGTGGCTGAACAGCTCCTCCATGCTCCGAATGTCCAGCACCAGGTCCCTCTGAGGCCGCTTAGATGTCCACACATTCAGTTTCCCCAGGACACGCTGGCTCGGGATGGTGTCCCAGTTCAGCTTCTTCATGGAACGTCGGTGGTCATTACGAGAGCCAAAAGGAGGGGGAGGGGGAGGGAGAAGAGGAGGTGGAGGTGGAGGTGGTGGTGGTGGAGGTGGAGGTGGTGGAGGAGGAGGAGGAGGAGGTGGCGGTTGTTCAGTGGAAACACACATAATGGGAGACACAGGATGAGATGACTGGAGATCTGAATTTTCCTGAGTATCCGGTGAAAAAGGAGGAGAGTTCTGAGAGGAAGCGTTGGGAGGAGAAGCAGATTTTAAAATCAGCACTCCCTCCATCTGTATCTCTCAAATCCCAAAGGTGATTGGAGGAAGTTTCCCACTGTTGGCCACTCAGATCTGTGGAGATACAGAAATGTTAATCCATGAACAGATGCAGTGATTTACACAATAAGGGGAGTTGAGATGAAAGCTACGAGTGCACTGATGTGAACAAGTCTCTTATGTTTAAAAAGTCATCGGGGACATCATCTGTTTCACATAATCATTATTTCTTTGTCATATTTTCTCATTGTTTCACAGCTACAGATTAATGTTTATCCAAGTAAGCGCAAGCCACCAGCAAAACCACGGAGGCAATTCAATTTCTAAATATCAACCACATTACAGCCAAGTAAAGTATCATTCAAAAATTCAACAATTCAAATATTTATTCCAAACATGATCAGCTTTATTATGTTGGTTTCAGTTAAACAGACATTGCAGTTTGTCAACATTGTACCATCACTACTTCACTGTCAGAACGACATTTTGATTATTGTTTTATCTTCTACTTCTCTTCCTTAAACTACACAAAATGCAAATGTTCTCCCCTTTAATCATGCTTCTTCCATATAGAGATACAACGCGAAACATCATTAACAAAATCTTGTTTTTTAATGCTTCCTTCTTCACAGCATAGAATCATGTCTCAAATTGTTCAACCGATACCTTATTTTACTAATTAGAGCCCGGTGATGTATTCGGCATAGGTGCCATCTATCAAGCAATAAATCCATAGATAAACTTCACTTTAAAATTTGGTTTGCTGCTGATATCCGCCGCTTATGTTCGAGGAAGGGAGCTGCGGAAAATAACAAGCGAAGTAAGTGGAATTCAATGTGATGATTTTGAAACTGCGTTTAAAAAATAGTGATGTTTTGTTTGTAGAAAATGGCTCAGACATGTTTTAACAACACTTTTGAAATCGCTTGTATCAACATTTAAATTACGAATACCCCACTAAATAGGATCTGTCAATTCTTTTAATGACTCACATCCGTACAAAACATGTTTCTAACTTAGAAAATCATCCGATAATGACCATTTTACTCACCGTGCTTTTCTCACTTGAAGCTGTCAGATCAGTCCTGCCTCTGCTCCGGCCTCGTGCTCCTGCTCACTGCTGCCAGTCTGTCGCACAGGTGCAGGACGCGCCTCCACCAATCAGATTCAAGGCAGCCTCCAGGTACGAAGACGCCCGATAGGTGGACAGGTGACACTGCAAGGTCTGTACCGGAAACCCGGTTTGTTCTAAATGAGGAAAAGATGGGCAACCTCTTCCATCTGGTAATTAAACTGCTTCTAATACTAACAAAATGAAGATATTTGTATTATGTAATATATAGTGAAATAATATATTACTATAATGTCCTCTATTTGTTAATGTGAGTAACAGCCCCACAATTTTATTTTGGTTGTCAAAATCTAATTCAAAACTTTTCAAAAGTATTATATGTGGACTGTATATGAAAATACAAATATTTATTTCGATAGATACAAAAAGGCAGAAGCAGCTGCACTCTGAATAAAACCCTAAAAAAAATTGTGCAAAAAAATTGATGCCAATATGCACAAAAACAGAAAAGAGCTGATTCAGGAATATATTCATGACATTGGATGGAGAAACTTTGTTATGGTTCCAGTTGTCTTAATAATTAAACAAAATTTAATTACATGAGAGAAATTTGATAAATGATATTGGATCAGTATTACTTAAATATCTGTGTGCAATTGTGACCCCAAGTTTTATTCGACTGAATCCAGATCACTTCTCTGTCTACACACAACAGAAAGGACACCGGGCTGCAATACAGATGAGGTGAAAGAGCAAACAGCAAATACAGCCAGAGCATTTGAAAATGTGTACTTTTAATTTTGTTCCCTTGTGGTGGGGTGGGACTTTTCAGGTCTGCGTGAGGAATGAAGGCAGAGTATCACATCAGTCCATGACACGACTTCATTTATCATCTTTAAATACCATTATGTGCAATCATTCATACAGTACAACACACCAGCTCAGCCTAGAAAACATTGATTGTACACAAATAAAATATCTCATTTTATAAATCTTGGTTCTCTCTCGGCAACAATGTAAAGACTGCTAGAAAGAGTGACTTTAAATGTTTGTCACGCTTTTTTCAATTTACTGGAGGTTTCACAACTACGGAAGAAAAAAAAAATCCTATTGCCATTCATCTTGGTGGTGGGGTTAGGAATTTCAAAGGATCAGGTTTGGAAAGGAGGAGTCACATTAAGTTAATATTGCTGTGTGGTGGTCAGACAGACCAGGAGCTGGCCAGCGAAACTGCGATTTTAGCCACAAGTGAGGCCAAGGTATTACAGCCAGAATGAAAATACAGCCACTTGACACACTGACACATACTTATTCAGAAAACACAAGCCAAACAAGTCATAGAATCCAATTCTGATATTTGCTTTCATCAAATCCGCTTCCTTTCATAATTGTCCTTAAGAGTGCAGCATTAAAGAGTAGCTCCAAAACTTTTGGATTCTGCTTCAGCCAGTTTTAAAACTGAATTCATAAGCATGGCATCAGGCCAGTCCATGCGAGCTGGCACGCAGAAGGCCAAGAGTAGAGCATCAGTGCATTCACACATATCTGCACGTATACTTTGGATCGCTGCCTGCCATGCAAATACAAGAAGCAGGAGGACTATTAACGGACAGAGCTCTCCGTTCTGTTACTAGCGGCTCCCATGAGTTAAATTCAGCATGGTAAAACATTCATGATACTGGATTATCTTCGTTTGACTAAACAGAGGGTGACTAAAACACTTTCATTTTGTTGGAGTGTATCAATTAGAGATTTGGTTATCCTGAGGCATGATTTTGTGTTAGTGTGTCAATGCTAAATGTCATACTCGTAAATTGAGTAATTTGCTCGAACCAGAAGTTTCGGTGTACAATATGTTGATTCCAACTGATTAACACACAAAATGAACATAATAAATACAGTGATGAATAACAATTTAACATTACATAAGTAGTACCATGCTGATATTCTGTGGTAACACCTTCTCTTAATTGTCAACAATGGATGATTGTTTACTACCATTACACTAAGACGACGTTTCAGTTAAAGGAGATAAAACAAAGGATGAATCATTAGTGTTATCCCTTTACCAAATGACTAGTGTACAAGATTTTATGTTAAAATGTTAAGATTAGTAATATTAGACAGCTACAGTAGTCTTCAGTGTGAAGAAAGGTAACCATAGACAAATATATTTTGTTTTAGGAGGGTTGAAAGATATGATCCTTGATGTCAATGATAGAGTATGTCCTCCTTAAACTTAAGACAAAAACACATTTCAATGTATCAATGCAAAAACAAACTAAATGTAATGAATTCCTTTCAAATACAGTCCATTAAACAATTAAATAATTGAGTGAATCCATTCAAGTTTGTTGGATCTTAACTGTCCCTCTAAGAGTCCCCAGTCCACAGTAAGACTGAACCATGTGTTGCTTAAACAACCCAGGAAAAACCTAGCGAGGGTTATCATCCAATAAACATCTCTCTCAATTCTCTTTGGGTAATTAAAACACAATTAGAAAAGACCCAAACCAGTATTACTTTGGGAAGCTGTGGCAGTGTTCCATAAAATGATCGTTGCATATACGAGATAAAGTCAAAGAACTGTACGACTGAAATCTGTAGCATTTCTGATAATTACAGACTACATTGCTTCCTAAAACAACAGCACACATCGCCCAAACAATATACTGTTCTTGACTCTGAAGCGTAACACATACAGCTGACTAGAACTGAAATAATTACAAAATTAAAGAGATGACAGTCAAATTAAGCAAAAACTAAACTAAACACAACATTGTGCTTTTAGAAGCTACAAACAATCATATAATATTTATTTCAAAAGTGAAACAGTACTTAATTTGAAATGTACATTGATTTGAATGTCTGGACATTCCTTTCCAGTGTACCATACAAATCTCCTTCATGTGTAGTTAGAAATCTTTTTCTGAACTTATCTGTCTTCCCTTGAGGCCACGTGTTCATTTAGTACATTAGCTCATATATAAGGAGGCACACTAGGAGAGCGATAAGGTCTGGAAGAGTTTTCATGTTGTGTTTGGTCACATTTGAGTGTGTTTTAATGTTTTTTTTACCATTTTTGCCTTTTCTCGTCCGTCTGTGTTAATAAGATGGCGTGGGGGTTGAAGTTTAACTCAGCACTGGGAGCACTTGAGGAGTACAATAATGGCCATGGACATGACTAGTACGAGCTCACACAGCAAAATAGTGTCGAGATAGAAGGTTAAGTCAAATAGGAGAGAGGGAAGGGAGAGATGAACAGTTTCTCTGGGAACAAAGCACAAAGAGAAGGTTAAAGTGTAAAAAGGAAGTTGGGAAGAGGCACTAAAAGCCCCCAGACTGTTCATGAAACTGGCCACTTGGTTGACTGCTGCATTTAGCCCATTCTTTAATAATACCCTGCAATCCATCTGTCCAATCCAGCCACATGCTCATCTCATATCTTCATCCACCCAATTATCTGCATGTGTTTCCCTCTGTAGTGGTCCTCTGTAAGTAGGGGGTTTCAACAGGTAACAGGTGGAGGTGGTTGAGAAGGAGGCTGCAGGAGGTCCAGCAGACTCTCTCACTGCTCCTCTAACCAGGAGGGCTTGTCGGCCCCTGGGGGCCTCAACTTTATGTTGAACTGCTTCAGCGTCTGCTCCAGCTGCTGCTGGTTGCCAGCAAAGTAGGCCGAGATGGCGTTATGGAAAAGGAGGAGCTGCTTATGCATCACCTTCACCTGAGAGAGAGACACAGGGAGCTTAGAAACCACAAACCTGGATGCAGACTTTTATCACCTTGCAGGCTGATAATGATGCGGGCCTACCCTCCCCACTGACCTTATTCTCCTCCAGGAACTTGAGTTTAATGGTAACGTCTGAGCGAAGGCGTTCATACTTGTCCTTCTGGACTTGGTACTGTTGCTGAGCAGCATCTATGCGGGCCATGGCTACAGCATCCCTCGGACCCATACTCAGTTCCTCCAGGTCTGACCGATAGGCATCAAACTCCAGTCTGCTCACAAAAAGGGGAGAGAAAATAAGAGTTATAAACCTTGCTTTTAGATAGATTAGCTGAGGTTTCATGTTAAATTATACCTAAGGATGTTATTTTCCAAACTCTAAATTTAATTGTCACCTTATTTAGTCATAAATATTTGTTCTAGAAAAAAGCTGAATTTTAAAAACAATTTCTGGCACGTTAGGAAAAAGGTGGGTATAAGCTCAAGAGTGGATGATGATTCTAAATGTCATAAAAGCTACTAGGAGAATTTAGTGTAGGCATTTGTTGCAATATTGCTTTTTGTTATAATACAGACATTTCATTTTTTGGGATCATAGTGTGCATCATGACGATATCAGTATTTCTGTATGTGAGGGTTTTAAGGGTTTCCATCTCTTAGATGAGAAGAATAATGAAGGTAATGCATGTCCATACCTGGCATTTTCATACATCTTGATCGTCATCAGGGTGTCCTCCATGGTCTTGTTGACCAGTGTGTTAATGCTGGACACAAAGAAGTTAATGGCACCAAGTAGAGTCTCCCCGTTCTTACACAGCAACTTCTGAGTCTCTGCATTGTAGCCAAACTCATCCTGTAACGGCAACAGAACATAAATGCTATTAATGCTTTCAAAAAGTTGATGTTCTTCAACTTTAAAGCTGCAGATCAATATCTACGAGTAAAGGCAAGGCTACATAAAAGCTATATGAATAGATTTTGAGGTCTCACCCGGAGCTCTGGAGATTTCTGACTGAGGTCAGCAAAGGTGTCACCCAGTGCATGCTGCGTCTGCACCATGTTGTAGAAGTGGTTGGTCAGCGCTCTGGCCAATCGCAGCACATTCTCATATTTCCTTTTAGTGTCTCTCAGCACCTCAATCTGGGCCTCCAGCTCCAGGTCCACAGTCCGGGAACCCCGACCGAAACGCTCTGAGATCATTTGCTTTGTACACTAAAACAAAGAAGGAAGACATACAGAAATGTTAGAAAACAAACTCCTTTCCAGGATTGCATCACACTGCATAAAGCCATGGCGAGGATTACATGTTAGATACCTTGTAAGTGTTGAGACCCCACTTTTTCATTGTTTCTAGTTTTTCCACAGCTACGCCGCGGGTTGACTCCTCAGCTGTCATTGACGAGCTGCTGTTGCTGTGGTGCATGTTGGAACCTGAGAGACATGACCCAAATGTAGAAACACAAGAACATGGTAAAAAACAAACAAACAAGCATTTCGGGACTATCAGATGAGACAAGATGAACCCCAGCAAAGAACAGACCAAACACGGAATCCTATCTAGAGTGCATTAAAACTGTGCTTCATTCTGAAATCTGTCTGCTGTCTTCCAAACAATGTCCATCACCACTAGCCCTTAAACCAGTTTGAAACATGCAAAGGAGTGAGACAGAGTTAATGCGTGAGTAAACAGCAGGAAAACAGAGAATCAACCTGGGAAGAAATACTGAAAAAGACAGCAAATTCTTTTAAATGAGCTGTGATAAAAGGTAAAAACACTGTCAAAAGCAGGGACATTTTGGGTCACTGCTAAAATGGTAATTTGATCAATCTATATAGAGCCTGTTCGAGCAATCAACTTCACCCTCTTTCCCTCCCCAGTACCTTTGTTTTCATTTGATTGGCTTGCTATGTGGCAGAAGAAAGAACTGCTTGGGGGAACACTACTTCGCCTGGCCTTCATATGCAGGTCTGTGGCAGTGGATGGATGATCGGGTGGGAGGGTATGGATGAAAGAATGGTTCAGGGTGAGTATGAATCAGGGTAGGGAGTGAGTGGGATTTACATTTTTTTTTCAAATTATGGGAATGGTTTTTTGAGGATCAAGATTTAAAATGATAGTTGGATATTTAGGGTTTAAACATGAAGTAATTATTGAGATTGAACGAGCGTGCCAAAAATGGAATGATAACGTAGGAGGAAGATTGTGGGGAGGAGCAGGGAGATGCGGATAAAAGACAAAAAAGTATTACGACAAAAGGGAGAAGAGGAGGATGAGGAGGATGTAGGAGGGAATGGTGAAAAGGAGGCGGAGGACAAAGACAGACAAGATGAAAAGACAACATTTAGTGCATGACACTCAGTGAGCAATGCAGACAAATAAGTGACGATGAAGACGGGGGCAGTCTGAATTGCAGCAGTATTAAATGATGTGACATTAAATAAAGTAGCTCAGCCTTTCATGAGATAATAAATGGAAACAATTTACATTAGCCTTTTAAAATGTTGACTAAGGCTTTCCCAATGATATCTTACTCTTGCCATCAATTATTAAAGGTCTAAATATGAACACACACTGTGATAGACATGAAGATGGCTTCCATTTTGCTAGTTCAGAGATCAGGTTAGTGAGTTAGTCAGGGAAAAACAAGCATAGACCCCTTAATGAATCAGCTTGAAACTGAGCAGAAAGTAGAGGAACAGTGCGTAAAAGAAATGCTGTGATAGAAAAAAGCCACAGTATGACCAAGAAGAAGAGCAGCAGGCTCTCTCCACTAATAAAGAGAAAATTTGATGAAGATATAAGGGACAGAGAAGCTGATTCCCACCAAAAAAAAAAAAAAAAAGACACACTCAGTAAAAAAGCGTCTTTCCAAAATGAGACATTCATCAAAAAATCAAAATCACATTATGTGTATTGCTGTATAGCTAACAGAAAAAAGCTCTTGCTTATCAATGCTGTTGTATTTACAGATAAGCATCCAGAAAAATGATCTATCACATTTTGGAAATAAGCTTTCCATTATTACTAATAATTAGGTCTAATGAGCCACCTAATCCTGTAACTGGGATCCTTTTGTTAAACTCTGCGTTGTAGCGCACAGCAGGGCCTGAGAGAGAGAGAGAGTGGGACAAAGATGCAGAAATGTCAGTTCTCAAATAACTAGTAAAGAGACTGTTAAGTTGTTATTTCCCTTTGACTCTGTGCATACAGCTGCACTGAGGTCAATGCCTTGTACTAGAAAAGTAAGTTAATCCCTTAGTGAACACATTATGTACTGGATCCATTCATTATTTAGTATGAAGTTATTTTTGTAAGATTAACAGCTAAATCTTGGCTGCTTCTGAGCGAGAAGAAACATTAAAATGATTAATGGGAAAGTAAAGTGTTTGAAATATTTGATAATAAGCTTTACTGTTCATGACTTTGAGGGCTCATCAGACATCTAAACACTACCCAGCAGTTCATAATACTATGAGACTGGATTTTTCAGCTCTGAAAAGTTATCATCATCGAATCATTTTATCTTTGGTTAAGACAACTGCTCAGTGAACAGTTCAAATACTGCATTCACAAAAGAAATCTACGAGCAATGTGCGCGGACACATATTTGTGCACATCACACTGAGCTACAGAAAAAGTAAGCCAGTTTGAAGCTTTTTGCTGTATGAGTCTGGTTTTTTTTTTTTGCTGGAGCTGTAAACTAAACATCCCATAGCCCGACTGACTGTGAGTTTGGGCCTTTAGGGAGGGGTGAAAGTGTACTGCTGTAAAGGAAAAGGGTGAGCTGGATTTATAACACAAAACAAATTGTACATGTTGAAATGAAATGCTGCACCATAATTGTTCAATCTTGATTAACTTTTTTTTTTTAAATCGTTGGAAGCCAAAATTGTAAAATACAATGAAATTCGATTAATCGCCAAACCCTATGAGTACATTCATTCTGCCGCCCTGCTTTCTGTGAATACAGACCACTAAGGCACCTTTTCAGATACAGTGAAAGCCTGAGCTAGGGATGAATCAGCGCAATTAGAGAGAATTAATTGCAACACGATCTCATGAGGAAAAGGATCAGCGGCCCCACAAATCAAACACTTGTCATCTGAATAAACTCAGTGAATAAACTCCCAAGTCAAAGGTGCAGCACAGAGTCAACAGAAGAAGTCAAAATAGGACAGTGACAGTAGAGCTGAGAAGAGAGGGAAATATGTCACAAAAGAGTGAGCGAGACAAAGAGTGAAGTAGGACTTTACCTTTGATCGAGCTGGTGGGGATGATACCCTCTGCTGTTCCTCCATAACCCCCAGATACAATGCTAGTCTCGTTGAGATTGGGACCTGACACCATCACCTGCTGTAGGTCCTGCAAAGTGGGGAAAATAAAAAAAAAAAAAAAAAAAAAGAACAAGAACGAAGGGAAGGATAGAGGGATTTGGGAAGGGATATGTACAGTGGACAGAGGATTATGACTTGAGTGTTAAATTCAGACAATGTAGGTTAAAGGCTTATTCACTAGAGGGGGACAAACACTGCTATGTTAGGAAGGTTAGTCAGTACACACAAGGCAGTCTACAACTTCAACTTCTTATCTGGAAGCCAACAGGGAAAACTACAGTGCGTGAAAGACAGAAAACACACCACTAAAGCGCCCAGCCAATAATCAATCTCACCAATAACTTGAAATGAATCACCTGCCGTGATTGGAGCAAGCAAGAGGACTACAGCACCACAGCTGTGATAGACTTTCAGCCCAAGCACTGACTCCAATGATCTATGTGACAGGAAATGCTCAAGCAAACTACTTTCTCCTTCCAAAAAAAAAAATCAGACTTTGGTGAAGCTCTGGATCACGGCGGGGTACTGTGTTACGAGCCACACGATCCATCTTTTGTGTGTTTTCCTCAATCTGACTCGCTGTTTTCTTTTGTTTGCCTTCCTACTCAAGTATCTGCTAGTAAGAGAAAAAACAACTGTGAGGGATTCATGGAAAAGTCAAATTTGGCATGAAAAGGTTTCTCACTTTGGCAAACCATGTGTGAACTTTGGTTTTGACAACAAACAGGTTTAAATTTAACTCCTGCCTGTGCCGTGAGTGAGCCTCTTATTTCATTTGCTACCAGACTTAACTATGAGCAAAGACCCAGATTGTCCATTGTGAAATGTGAACAGGAGCATAATATATAGGACACTTCCTGAGACCTTGAGCTTTCACTCTCCGGTAAGATTGTGATAAGAAAACTTGAAGCTCTGGAAGGGATGTGGCTGCTTCCTTTTTGTAAGCAAATGCAAAGAGTATGTTTGATGCTACCAAAAGGAAGTAAAAAAAAAAAAAAAGCTGTAATTTGTGCTGCTACAGGAAAAAACTCAGCATGACGTAAACTGTTGTCTGCTTGTAGTCATGGTCAGCTCTCTCTTGACTTTCTGGCCAAAACACAGCTACATTTCTCATTATGTCTGATACATCAAAACAGAATGAGCACAGCCAATTTACATCAATATTGCAGCAGTAGTATGACATGATGATTATTAGTATGACACCATGTTTGTTTTGTCAGCCAGCACCCATTAAAATTAAGGAATCACACTCACACCTCACCCAAGTGCACACAGAAACAAGGCTACATTAGCTCAACACATGCCAGATGATTTTGAATCTAACATCAAATTGTAACTTGAGAAGTGTTAGCTGTAATCTATTTTGTTAACACTACACAATTTGAGGGACATCTCTTAAAACAGACTGAGAGATTCCTTCTATCTAGAGTTAGTGGGAGCCAAGTTAACAGGCAGCACAAATCAAGCTGCACAGTGGTTTGCCATAAAAATGAAATACATATCTTGACATTTAGTGCGATAAACCAACGTAGTGATGCGAGGCAATTTAATGCCCCACAAAGTCAAACCACTGAGCAGTACTACACACCAACATAAACACACACATACACACACAAATGCACAAATGGCCTGCTCACCCTGGTGCCTCTGGAGCTCCCTACCATCTCATCTAAGCTCCACTGCAGTTTTGCAGCCTGCACAAAGATGGAGGAGGAGGAATCGACAAACACAACAACAACAAAGAAACAAATAGAAAAGGAGACAAAAAGAAAAATCCATGACTGAAATCATGCAACAACATAGAATGATGTAAAAGAAACCCCAGTAAATCGTTGTAATGCCGACAGATAGGAGGGATGTAGGATGGAGAGCAGTGATGACGGATATCACAGCAGGTCAGACTTCATTATTTAGATGGTTTATGTTAAAGTTTCAAATGGATCACCCAGTTTACTGGGTGAACATGTTTTGCTTGGTGGGTTATAGCTCATCACTTTGCTTCTACATTACAATGTGTCACCACATCTTTGCCATGATAATATTCCATCACTGTCTGGACAAAGAAAATACAGATTCGAATACAACACTTAAAAAAATGAAGATAATCATTTTCATTTACAGACATTAAAAGAAACATTAAGGGAAATAACAAACAACAAACTGTGAACACAAACACAAACAAGTTTGAGAGCCCAAAAGACAATTGTCTAATTCAGCAATTCATTTCAGGCCTTCATCATACCAACAATGTATCCTATAATAACTGTTTAACACCTATTGCCAGGATGATTATTTTTCACTACACATACAACAACCAAAAACATGTTAAAATGAAGGACAAAGCCTATTTAACTACATGTTCGCCTTCATTCACACTATGTGTAACTCTTCATTTAGAGATCTGCCTCTTGTTGTGGCATCTGTTCAGTGTGGGAGAAAACTGACGCAGACCCTGATGCCTCCCTGGACACTGTTCACACTGTTGACACGATGCCCGTTCCCTCAGATGAAGGAAAGCATCTTTGAGTCATCATGAAACAGAACGCTACGGTATGATAGATGTTACCTGGATAGCAGAGGCTCTCTTTTAAAAAGCCACACACCATTATATTCCAAAATAACTGAGTGGTTTTGCAGTTCTGAAAATACAACTGGGATATCACCAAATTAATAGCACAAGTAATCACCCATAAGACAGCATTTCATTCTGTCAACAAACCTCAGGCATTCATTTTTAAAACACAGTTCAAGGTATGCTTTGTTGTCATTTGAATTTTTACTTCCAGGAGAAATAACCTTCAGCAAAATCCATTACAGTGTCATGAAACTGTAGACAGACAAAAATTAAACTAAAATTAAAACTGAGTTCCACTAAATCTTGACTAAAACAAAACAAAAAAGACTAAAATGTAACTTCAATCCGACTAAAATTATCAGTGCGCAACTATGAGAGAGCTATGAGCACTTGTATTTTGAAATGCTGTTGAATGTCAGAGCAGACACCAGTGAGCCACTGTGATGCATCTGATGCTTCTTCCAGGATGCTGCTGGCAGTCAGTCCTATCACTGTCACTGTCAAGCTGCCACTCACCATCCCTGCTCTGACACAATCACAATGCCACAACAGCTGAAACCAGACTCCTGCTCTTCCTTAACCTGCCAGTCATCATCTATCTGCGTGAGCGATACACACTGCTGCAGCTTTGACTAAAAGTGCTGCACAGTAGACATCAATGTGATTTCAGAGGGCTTTCACCCGAAGACAAAGCACAGCCAGTTTCAGATTAATCGCAGAGTTGTCATGACAACTGGTTAATATCCAATACTAAACAGTGCAGCTAAACATGAACATATTAAACTGAGACAGCCTCACCTAATACTTGCTTCACTGTGCAAGCTTGGTGAGAGGGTAGGATTTTCTTTTACTACTCGAGTGGAGCCACACAAAGTTTGGAGAGCAAATAGTAAATTAACTGCCAGCGCCTCCTCCAGGATCTTCAGTCTGTTTGTCCAACGAGGTGTGCCTCGGGACAAAGGAAAATGAACAACCTGTGCCACGTAACTTACTCTGCAACGTCACTGTTATTTCATTCTAACTGACTCTCACAAAGGCCTTTTTCAGACTGCCAGCCTACAATCGTTTTTGGCTTATCCTGATAGATTTTAGAAAGTCTGCACAACAAAAAAATGTTTGCAAATCGGATCCAAGGAGGTGGTTTGAAATGCATTCCATTCGCATTCCCTCCTGACGCTCTGGGCACTCACATTGGATTTCATATTGTCTTTTGCGCTGGTGATGTCTGGGAACACAAATCTTATCTGATCACTTACAAATAACATTACAGTTGGTCTTAAAGATCTAATTCGAGAAACAAATCTGGTTTTCCTGCAGTCTGAACAAAAAGCCTAAGACATTGGAGACACTGCACTGGAGCAAAACGTCTTTAAACGAGGCCTACAACTGCTCCTGTAAATGAACAATCCCCACCTGGACAACTACATTGGTGAGTTTAGCATTTCAGTGTTGAGGTTAACCAAATACACCAGAGACCTGTCTTGCAACCCCGAACATGAGGCCACACGAGCTGTTAATGGGAACAACTGGTTCCCAAGGAGACAGCTGGTCTCCAACACCTGATTTCCCAGTAGGATCTCTTTCTGCAGTTGTCACTAAGCTGACCCAAGGACTTCTTGTAGTGTATGACAGGCAATACATAAAACAGTAATAGCTAAGCCCAGACAATAAGCAAGCAAGTGATCTGCCATATTCATGCAATCAATGTTCAGAACTGACAACTGTATTCACTAAGAAGCACGAGTCTTAAATTGTACTGTACATATTACCGCAGAGTGGTGCTATGGTGTGCATGGTATTAAGAGTCAGCACTTAGCTAATCTCCTGATGGCTGAGAAAAAAAAATCCCATAAGCACAATGTCAACTTAACAACTGAAGGCAAACATTTATCCGTTGACAGTCTCACCACGTAACATCGGCAGTCTTAAGTATGTCTGTTTGATTTTTTTCATGTGCTCTCATGTGAATTATACAACCTGCATGGATACTGTCTCATTGAATACATCATCAAGTTATGGCTAGTGTTAGAATTTCCTTAGGAGAAGAGCTAAGGTACAAAATATATCTATATATCTGGATGCCTGTTGAAAGAAAGAAATAAAAAAAATAGTCTGACTGAAACAAAATACATGCATTCACTAAAACTGAGCATAAACAAATATTTTTCAGACTGGAAAATCACATTATTACTATATAGGAACACTTTGATGCAACAGTCTCCAAGTCTTGAAACAACTGTAAATGGCCAACTATGGTCTCTTAGTATGAGAGCTTTTCTTTTAAATAGTAATAAAATAAATCATTGGCAAATAAATTAATAAGAAAATAAACAATTCTCTATTCTCCGTACTCTCTTCTCTTTGCTGCAGTTTGCTAATGAGAATGTAAATTCATTTCTGTCGGCCTTGGATCACACGTGGGTAAACGCAAACAGTTTGAACATTTGTTTCCATGTGTAATAGTTTTAAAGGGTAAATAACAACACAAGGTGGTCAAGTGATACAGTAGCTGTGACCCACCTGTTCAAGGCTGTCGTCCTCTGGTAGTGTCCCTGTGTCACCATTACTGTTGATAGGAATCTCCATTGTGGCTGCTTTACTCATAATGCTGTCTGTCATAATGCACTATGTGAGAAAAAGGAGAAAGAGAAAGAGATAAAGTGTGGATACAACAGACTACTGCATGTAAATAAACTCAAAAAGGCAGAGATGGAAAAACAGCCAGGCCTAAACGCTGCTTTGAAGAGGAGAGACCAAAGAGCGTAGTCAAAACAGCCAAATCATTAAGCAGATGGGAATATAATTGCCACAAACAAGCGAGGAGGTGGTTTTCAAAGAGCAAGGCTACCGCTCGGCAGAAAAACAACACACCTATGAAAGCCCCACGCACAGGAGCCGGCACTACAATGAGCTGAAGTGGCCACTCCACTCTACAGCTCAATTACAGGACCATATTTTAGCAGTGCCCGCTCCCGAAAAACCCAGACTAAGAGGTAAGACAGCAAAATGTTTACCCGAACACTGTCCAGTCTTTCTAACAGATCAACTTGTTTTAGCCTGCTCCACAGAGCCATACATTCAAGTTGTACAATCACATATGCAGAACAAGATTTGCGTGAAATGCCGGACAAGCAGTAATATAGCACCTATTTTTGACTTGGACATGAATAATGGATTCATAGTTTAATGAATTCACTCCCACAAACACTCACAAGGGGTCTGTGTGTACTGTATGTGCATTTGAGAGAGAGAAGGCCACAAATGATGGTGAAAAAATTATGGTAAATTTGAAGACCTAAGATGTGGCACTTATCATAGTTTTCACATTGCAGAGCAGGGTGTCGGCCAAACAGGTAAACATCACACCTTGATAAAGTCCAGCATGTGTGGCAGTGCTGCAAAGAGAGATCTACAAAAGATAATAATACAGTAGCTGATTCATTATGCGCTTGTGGGTGTTTCGTGGCTTTTTGTTCTTAAGGCCAATTGAAAAGGCCTGGAAACAGTAGTTGTGAGTAATCTATGTTGATTTTATTCACGTGGAAAACTATCACAGCTGCTATTAAGTGAAATCAGGCTAAAATGCAATATGCTTGCACACTTATGTAAGTGGCTGCTAAAAGATGAATCAAAGAGGTTATAAAACAGTTTATATTTAGAATTTGTGTACCTAAATTAAGACAATAAGTAATTAGATTGAAAAAAAAAAAAAACGTTTGGTGTCCTTGTGAGACTTGCTACCACTTGGCTGGCTGACATAATTATATGGCAGGTTTATGGCACTTTGATCACTTGCTGGCACCAATACCACAGATGTTGTTTGTTTGTACCAGTGCCTTTTGTTTACATTTGCTATGACCTTGCCTAAGTGGGCTTTCCTATTAAATGGCAAATGCCCAGTCCATTTCCTGAGGAATGACACATGTCTGTTGACTTTAGACGCTGGAACCTGTGCTTCTCTTGCCCAATAATACTCCACACAGAAACTCTCAGCTTACTGCACCTGTGTCAGAAGGTGGAATGAGATGAAATGGCTTACCATCTCCATATGCATTATCTATTTTAACCCAAACTGATTTGACATGCCGTGTTATATGCTGGAAATCCAAAGAAAAATCTTCTTATTAAAGTGAAATTCAAGACACTCAAGTAAGCTTTTTATCAGAGACTAAAGAATTCATGGTGTGAGCAAACAAGTTAGCCACTTCGCATAACATGGACATCTGAAATGGGCCCTTTCTAGCTACAGTATATGGTGTTCAATAATAGCCTAAATCCACTGTGTTTTGTCCCTCAGTCAAGTCACTTAAAGTCAGGCCGAATCAATGTGTGACAGCAGGGTGAGCTCGAACAACTTCAATATTAGTTATCAACAGTCTAATAATAGAAATGACCAGCTTCTAAAAATAACCTGAAACATCCATTCAGCAGCATTAAATGTGCTACAGAAGAGACAGACAATCTACTTTAATATTCAACATCGCCTTTAAAGAAAGACAACATGAGTAATAGTTTACTTTTATGGTGAGATTGACTTCAAATCAAATGCACATTTTAAACACTGGGAGCCAGAACAGGTGCAGCAGCACAGGTGTTCAGTCTCCAGCAGGTAACGCTAGATGCAGGCCCCCGGTGGGTCCAATCTGTCCAACATTCAGGCCGAAAAAAAAACATGTCACAATGGTTATTTGTTGAAAACGAAATGAAACGGTTTTGAAGCTAGAGATGAATTTCCTTTCTAGAAAAGGCCTGTTTCAGGTTCACACATGCAGCTGTTAAAGGAGGCTGGTGAATATTGGTAAACAGCCCAGTGAGTGTGCAAAGATGGCTGGTTAACAATAGCAGAAATATAAAATCCAGAACCCAGATAAAGTAATATTAATACAAACAGTTTGACTTACAGTTGACTTGGTCCCGTCGTTAAAACAGAGCTGTTAGCAAGCGAGCTAATAACAAGCTAGCGGCGGTGCATCCCAGTTCACGCGCGGCTCAGAGGAGACTGATGTGCCTTTTGTCAGTCCGAGGAAAAAACCGGCCGTGAAAAACAACTCACTGCTCTTGTTTAACAATATTTTGAAGACACGAGCAGGCAAAGTCTTGTTCTAGCTGCGTTTGTCCTCCAACTCTTCGCAAATATTCATCTATCTTGTTTTTTTAATGAAGGCAGAGGAACGTTTTACGGAACTGACGTCACCGTGGATTCACGCTGCAGACACAAAGAACGTCTATTTACAAAAGATGATCACTCAGTACAAAAAAAAAAGCAAAAACCGCCACAGTACGACCTGATGTTAAGATTACCAAGCAGCTTGTAACTTTCAAGTCATAACATTTTATAGCAATTCATTTTTTGTCAATTTTAAATATTTTCATAAATGTATTCATATTACATATATTTATAACTAAGCTACTTAACTATGATAGTAAACATTCTTGCACAACTCCTAACAACACATTTTTCAGTTTCCTGCCTTTACATTTGTTTATATATGCGTTTAGGGATAGTTAATAAGGGCAGCTAAATAAAAAAAAAAAACGTTTAATCTGAAAGTGTAAATTATTATTATTATCACTGAACTTCAAACACATAATTCAATGAGACAATCAATTTCCTCTAATCTTTAGTCTAATTATATATGTGTGTCTACCACCTTCAATAGATTCAAACTGAGTGCAATGTGCTTATATCAACGTCAGTCTGAAGCTTTTGACAAAATATAAGGACATTTGAGAGCATGCGTTCGTAAATGTTCCTGGAAATTTAGAACGAAGTGAGAGTTCTTAATTTGTCCTGCAATCGCTCCAGCCCATCTTTGGGAGCATCCAGCAGATGATGTGTGCAGGTTTCAGCCTCCTTCTGATGGTTTGATATGAACTCAGGTACGTGTATGTGTTCTTTGAATTGTGCCCCAAGAAACGTTAGTACTAATAACCACTGTTTATCCAATAGTTGAATACAAACTCCAGTATTCAAAGAAGCTCTGCCCCCTGTGGCTGCAGCTGTAAATTCACTTTGATCATATAATGGGGCACAATGACCTGTTCTGTGCCAGCTGTTCTGCGACAAATAAGCAATATCTGAACATCAGCCTTCATGGTTTTTTTGCAAGTTCGTAAATGCATGCTGCAACAGCAAAGAACTACACTGTCTCCTCCTCACAGATAAAGGATGATTAGTTGTGTGAAGAAGAGAAATCCTCTATTGTAAGGGAACAAACATGGAAGCACCCCATCCCACCCAAACAGGCAGCTTATCATTAACATACAGTAGCTTGATACAATGGAACAGCCACACCCTCCCATAAGATTGTACTATTTTCTAAAATCTGTTTTTCTTCTTAGTCCTTCATTTTACACGTCTCATCACCTGTGTTGCTCTTCCTTATCCTGATTCTAACTTCCAAACCTCAGGCTGTGGCAAAAGCACAACATAGCTACAATACTGCCCTCTGAGGGTAGGTTTTGGTATGTGATCTCCTGAAGAGAAAAGAAAGTGCTGGGCTACTGCTGTCTTGAGGCTTTTCATTCAGTGTACTGAGCATTTTCATAAAAATCCTGTGTGATCTTAACTAATCAAAATAGTAGTAACAGTCTGTCAGTGAAGTGTGCTGGCATCCAGATATAAGTTTGAATCAGAGGTCAAGAACAACAAAATAAATACATGAAAGAACAATAAATAAGTCCTTTGTTACAGGGAATTAAATCAAATTTGGCACATTGAAATTAAAGAACTGTAACAGCCAAAACATAAAAACACTTTAGGCTGACACATACCTTTAAACCAGTCACAATATTAGATCTCAAGCCAGAGAACAACACATTAAAATGGTTTCACAGAAGTTGAGGGATAAAACTAATAATCACAGACTAAGTGCTGCAGTTATGTTTGCCCATTAATACATTTCTTTATAAAACAGTTCATGCCCAAGTGAGCATCACCACAGTTTGATTCAGCCTCTAGGTGACTATTTGAAGAGCAAACACAATGAATGCTGGAGCATAACACAGGCACATAGAGCTTATACTTCTTGCACTCGAGTAGAACCACTATGAACGATGTTAACGGCGCTGGACGAGATCCTACAAACACTGACGGGCCGAGGGGGTTCAAACAGCTTCTGCAGTCAGTCAGAGTCTGAGGAAGGAGGTGAATGCGAGGGAAAGAGTGAACGTTTTATTAATGAATAGATTGGACGCTGAAAGAAGTGTGGAGCCAAAAGAAACTCTCATGGTATTTTTTGGAGGTGGCGTGAAAAGCCATATGGGAATGTTTTTCTAATGGAAGTGTGCTTGAATGCTATGCTAGTAATAATATTATGAATTTTCCATCTGTTGGTGTGTTTTTCGGTGCCAGTCTGCGTCACTACCTGTGAACATGATGTGGTGTTTCGTGCAATTTCCTCTTCCATTTTATCCCAAATAAACGAAAAAACAACAAAAATGTTTTACAGCTTGTGAACATGTTAAAAACATAATTACATGAAACATAATTAACCACAGCTGCTGCCACTACAGATGTGTGTACAACACTGTCCACCCAGATTATAGCCTACAGCACTCACACTCCCGCCCAAGATTGGCCACTTACCATCAATTTCTTGTAATTAGGATTGTGATTCACTTTTATTACGTAGTGAATCTTGAGTTATTGGATTGAGTGGATTTACTGACTCCGTTAGACATGCTACAGTTACATTAGTTCCATGTGTTTTTTGCATGAGAACAGAGATGACAATACTTGAGAGGATAACAAATATAATATTCATACATTCCTGTCCTCTTTTGGCTTTGGGCTCTAAGTGACACCCATTGTAATTACAATAAATCACAGCATTTATTTAATGTATGATGAAAAATTGTAGATTTACCTCATAAACTGCAAAATGCACAATTGCAGGCTGGTGTGTTAAATAAGATAACTTCAAATTCATCCATCCAACAGGATGAAGACATGCTATAAAACAGCTGCATTTTTAATCAAGGCATTAAAGCATGTGCTGTAGAGGTGAGTTGCTTCCACCGAGACTTGCATTTAAAATGATTCTTCTTAACAACCACTCCACCACCTTAACTTCAAATCAAGGAACCATAATTCATAGCTGCTTTGTACTGTGTGTGCTTTCGCTTCTTCATACATGTGAAGAAATTTCATTGCATATTCACATCAGTTAAATTCTCACGTGCTGTAGAATCACATAAAACTGTGGCCATTTGTGACAAACATAATTCAAATTAGCACTTGAGGAAAAACATTAGGGATAGCATGAACATAGAGTATTGGTAGGGAACCACACACACACACAGTTGTATGTGATCACTCATTGCTGCCATGGAAAATGCAGAGTTAGCAGTGTGAAGCACAGAGGAGGTAAGTGTTTTATTTTGCTCTTAAATGCCATGGTTGTAGAAAGTGACGGAGAAAGTTTTTGATCTTGAGTTAGTCAGGGACCACAGGAAGGGTGAGTTTGGCTGAAGAACGACTAGTTACTGGAATCAGAGGATGTTATTCCTTAGTCAGTCATTAGTGTGCAGACTCACCTCTTGAATCATATGAAGACTCACGCACATTTAGGGAAAGTCTCTTGCAGACACAAAACATACGCAGACACTTTCTCCACCAACTCTGAGCATAAATCAGAAATCATTGCAAGTTCTGAACAAAAAGCATTTTTTTGGTCAAAATATACCTGATATGCCCTCATGATGGCGCCAAATCCCAAACATAAATACAGCCAATTGAGAATGAAGTCAATGGGATATAAAAAACACAAAGAGTAGATCATAAAGGCCAACGCAGACAAACAAGACGCTTTAGTTCTCATCATCAAAGAGACAACTCGTTTGAAAAGCTGATGAAGCAGAACGGCTTGGATATCATCTCTGTGAAGAAAAATGATGTGGCCCCATGATGATGACAATGACGGTTCATGATCTACTGGATGACTTAAAGCCTCTCAGAGCCACTTGGAAACATGTGCTGACTTCACATGTGGGCTTCTCAGTTTATTATAAACAGGACACTTGATGAACACGCCAATCACTGCCAGGCCCTGAGCAAACGACATTGATATATGTTCTCCCAGAGACCGCAGCAGCCTTGATTGCTTTTGTTCATCAGCTCATCAGAAAAGCTGCTAATACACTGATGTTCTCCTATGAAGTGTTTACACTGTGGACAGACACCCCACCCTCTCTTCAAACACAGTGTTTGACCACACACTGAAGCTGCGTGCGCCCCGCAAAGATACTGTATTCACGTAGACAAAACCCTGTGAAACAACCACACATGCACAGAAACGCACTTTTCTCATTTGTATTTTAAAGTCACATCACTGTTTCAGTGTTCTGACTGACCACGAAGCTACTGAACACAATGTGTTCCAGTCTTCAATAGCAACCAAAAAATGTCCAAAAAGCCCTTCTCATCTGTTCTGCATCAGGAGCAACCAAAACATCGGCCTCTGCCCTGAGGTTTGCGGGGCCCTCTATAGCTGTGAGTGAGCCATTCAGGAGTCACTCTGGATAAATATTACAGGTCATTGCTGTTGAAGGTTTTTCTTTTTCCTTGCAGGATGTCGTGCTGCTGTTTTTGTAGAGCGTGTGTGTTGTTGAGCTATAATATCAGCACAGGAGCTTTTGGAGCCCAGTAGTGTAAATCCTTTCCTTCCGCTTCCACTGACAAGTGACTGGATCTTTATCCAAACAGCAACAGTTAGAAACACATTTCCAGCAGATTGATTTTGCATATTTTGCAGATTTCGGTATTTTTATTCCTGGTTATGTACAATTAAATATGGTTTATGGCTCATGAATTTTTCTAATCCAAACTTTAGCCTTGTATGTATAAGCTTATACCATATCGTGTGAAACAACAGTTGTCTCACATGACATTACTATAACAACTATCTCAATGACAACCTGAGCAAACTTCATTCACTGAGGAACACCATGAAATGTAACTAAAAGCTCTGGTAAAGGTAGTAAGTGAACCTTGTGTCAGCATTTACTGTGAAAATACTCAAAGGTAAAGAATGAACTTTCACACTATGCATATTTATATGGTTAAAGTTTAGATTACATTTTGAAATTATTACCATTCGTCGACCTTAAGAAACTATTAATAGACTCAACATAGTACACAAGTTGCGTTTTACTTTTGAACATTGGCTGAAAGTCTGATAATAATGTTTCTCACCAAAACTGATGAATTAAACACATGATTAGTATTAATATTGATGCATGTTGAACATGATATTGCTGTAGTTGTTCTCTCCCACTGAAGAATTAATCATTCATATGGAGGCTTTTGCAATTTTGGAACCATTCGGTGTTCCCATGTGTGCCAGAGATGTTATTAATGCTTCCTGAGTTTATTTTGTTTTTGAAATCAGCTACCTGTATTTGGCAGCACGCACCATAGTAAAAACCCACACATGCACGATGTACACTCGCATATTGGAACACACACACGAGGCCAAATGAGCAAGCTGTGATCAGAAGTGTTTGCGTTAGTTGCCAAGATTGGTGTTTTACAGCTGTATTTGTTCCTGAATCTGCTGGTTTATGGTGCGCTCCAGGTCACGCACTACATCTAAACACTGCCAGAGTAAAAAGGGGGTTTGCACGTACCCCTTCACCTCAGCCCTGCCACACACACATGAGTAAGAGGCCTGCCCACACACACTAAGCAGGGCACAAGCCACATCAAAGCAAACACACTAATCCCAGCAGGAAACAGGGGATCCATAGGCCCAATCATGAAAGGAGACAGAAAATGCATATGAAACAAAAATAAATAAGAGCTATCTTCTGAACGTTTAGGCCAGCTGTGCTTAATCAGCACTTAATGAGAGTCGAGATTCTTCTCCTAAACTTTGTTTTTCCTGAGGTGACGTCTTAAGAGACTGTTAAGGTAATTTGTCTTCAAAAAGATTTGTCCACTGTCATACTTATGGGATTAGTGAGTTCATGTTGGCATCATCTCAAATGACACTGAGAGAAAAACAGGATGTAGTCTAGTGAAATAGATTTTAGATTCCAAGATAGTTTTCCTACATCTCACGATAAGCACAAACAGCCAAGCCTCAAAAACGATGAAAAACCAGATTCATTTTTACAAGAACAAGGCACAAACACAAAATGTGACTTGCATACATTTTTGTGACATTCAAGTGGAATTTATGCGCGTGAGATGAGAAAAATGATAATCAACAAAGGCAGTTGACGATCATTCAAAAAGACCTCTGGTGGTTCCGTTCAAACTAATATTTCAATGCTATGTTTGGGAGCTCGGAGGACCTCCAACATATTGTGTATTCTGAGAAATCCTTTGTCAAATCAAGGAGTTTAAAGGCACTTCTTTGATCTTTTTGTACGTCACAGCATCCTTTGAAATGGTTCTAACGAACCCATAATTTTTGCAACGAGTCCGAAAGCCCCTAAACTAACCTCAGTGCCTTCAGGAGGTTTGAGCACTGCAGGGATCATGGTGGGTTTGGCTCGCAGAGGGGCGCTGGGCAGCCACCTGGTGGGGCTATGGGAGAGGGGAAATGGAGTGTAATCAAACAAGCCGCCGCAGAAACACCAAGCGTTCACTGGGTTTATGAGGCCGTCACATCCAGTCAACCACTAACAATGAAAGAGGAAACACCTCTTTTCACAGACATTCCAAGCTGTTCTTTGTCTTAAAACATGTTTTACTCACAGTCCCCTGTTATTAAATTACTGTGATATTAAGAGAATATGATAAACCCACCAATAAAAATTCCAGGGATTAAATGAGTGCATTTTTGTGGAAGAGGCATGATAAATTGTTGTTTTATACCTCAATATCAATATGAATTACACACTTCTGAGCACAGTACCGACCAGCTCTGCTCTATTATAATCCTTTCACACATACACACACTCAGACACTGGGACTCTTGGTTTTGTCTGTGGTCTCCGTCTGAGCTTCTCGGTGACATTTACATTATTCAGTCTTATGAGAGCCATTAGGCTGACTGCACTGTGTGTCGGGTCCGGTCTGGTTTGGTGTGGAGCTTTCCATTACACTGGTACTGGAACTGTTGGGAAATGCTTGTGGGAGGAAAAAAAAGAAAAGTTAGAAAAGTAGGACAGATTAACAATGGTTTAGATAGAGACTTTGCTACTTGAGATATTAGAGCTTAAAGTTATGTGTGAATCTTTCTCAATGTCTTTCAGTCTTGGATGTATCCCAACACCAAAGAAAACACATGACCTCAACAACAGTAGGAGTAGCTCTGATGCTATATCACGAAGATTAATAATTAAAACCTCAGGAAATTATTTGGCAAGGACAAAGAGTGGCAACTAAACATAAAGTCAACACTGACTCCCTTACAAGCAGTCAAATGATATACTCCTTTTGTGCACTGCAGCCACATTTAATGTCAAACCCAAAGCTGCATTAAGTAATGTGCCCGAGATGCCAAGAATGTGTCTTTTTACCAGGCAACGGCACAATACGAGCCTCACTGGAGCATTTGTATTAAAGGATAATGTCCAAATTTATGTCAGACAGACCACTGACAGGCCCAATGTGATTACAGGCACTACAACTATTAACAAGCAAGGATACAACTGCATAAATAATGACAAAGAATCCTACTTTTCTTCGGGCAGACACATGAACCACTTATTATACGCTTACTTAATCTTCACATATTTATTAAGTTTCGAGAAAATCGCCACAGAAAAACGCAAGAAACCACAGGAAACAGCTGCATGGCTCTGTATCGTGTACGACCTCATCTCTCGCCCCACCATTTTAACTCTCCCCTCACCTCTATCAGCCTCTCTGCACATCCAGCAGTGCAGCAGGCCAGATGTGTGGGACACGGAGGTGAAGAAAGATCCTATCCAGCCCCCCAGAGATTCCCAGGTCCATTTGGTCCTCATGTTTCAGACCGGGCTGTCAACCCCAGTGCCAGGCTCCATGTGATGGAGGCCTGGCAGACAGACTGCTGTCACTGGTCACGCTCAGTGGCGGCTTGTGTAAATGATTTAGAGTGTGATTTGTGTGTGCGTGCATGTGTATGTGTGTGGATGCGTGCACAGTCTCCTGACATCTATTTTTGTGATCTTATTCTTACCTACAGTATTTTTTTTGCTTATTCTTTCTTTCTCTATCCAGCGTTTCTTTCATTCTTTCTTTCTCACATAACATGCACACTGACATTCCTTTGGAGTTTATGTTGCTCCAGAGACATATTGGTCTTTTTCGGCAATGAAATGATCCTGCAAATGTGTACTTTATATCCACATGCACATACACACAAAATCACAAGAGATGGATGTAAAGTTTCAAGCTATGCAGTTAATACACTGACAGTCTGCTTACATGCAGTATTGTTCTGCAGTGCACTGAGAAGAATATACTGTTTATGTGAAGTATCTGAGGTACTGAATTGTGTTTTGTTAAGCTCTATAAAAACACAAAATCCCACACTCCTGAACTTTTGATGAGTGCATTAAAATATAAACTGGTTTCATGGGATTTTATTAATATGGGGTTTATCCTCCCTTAATGTCAGTGTAATGGAAATTCCATTGTGATATTTACTTTAATAATGGTATTTTTCCATGTGTGCTGGGGCATATCTGTTGGCGTTTGTGCAATCAGTCACAGGGCAGAATTGGTCCATTCCTCTTGGGCTTTCCCTCCTGAAATGCGCGGAGAGAAAGATAGATGCTTCCAGTCCTTTTAAGCCATTAAGAGGGTGAGCAAACATCCCCTCGAAACCCTTTAAAATGACAGGACTATCTCCCCCCTGATGCAAAAAAAGCAAATAACCTCTCCTGCTCTACCTCACTTTCCTCATCTTCTGTCCTCTGCTCTTCCTCCTTCTACATTCAGCTGCATCCTGGGGATGGTAACACATAAAGTAAAATCCAGTTATTGACCTCGGCCTTCTGGCTGCCAGCTCTAGACACTGACATCCATCTGCAGACACAGGGTGCTGCGTTTGAAAATCATTCATTCACAACAAACCTAAGAGAAGAACAAAACAATCACTTTACCTGCCAAAATCTGCAAATTTCTAGGAAGAGGATGAGGGACAGCAGGTCCTCAAATACAAGGAAGTGAATTCCTCAAGAGGGTTAATTTATAGAGAGCTTTTAAGGATTTAGGTATGCAGGGGGCACAGCCACTTCCTAAGCCTCTCCACTGTGGATAAGACGTCTAATCAAAATGAACTTACCTGCCTAATCTATTAAAATAGGAGGCCAACAATGGGGGTGGACTCATTCCAGAGATCTTCCACTTCCAAATTGTTGGCCTCTGCATCTACGTCCTCGTGTCTGCCTCTGTCTGTCTCTCCGGCATGAATTCCCAGGTGAGCACATTTGCAACCCTCCCCGCCCTCAGCATGAAATGAAAGCGAGACAGATTTGGCCCAGTAGTTATCCTGAAGTGAGTTTTACAGGTCAGACGTGAGCCCTCAGCCCACCTGCTTTCTTTCCCCCTCTCGCAGATTTTACACTTTCTCGATTTTCCCCCTCCTCTCATTCTTGTATTGCCTCCAAAACCCATTCCATGTTTTATCCCCGGACTCCTTTAAGAAACAGCGTGCGCAGAGGATCCAGAAAAGCTTCTAGCGGATGAGAAATCGTTGCATTTTTGGACCATTACAGCATGATTCTGACACATTCGGATTGAGAGCACCACATGTGACATTGTAAAATGGAGGAATTGAGGAACTATATCACAACGAGAGTTTTCATTGATTTCTTTTGCACATTCAGGCAGAGACTGAGGATTTACCCAAATGTTTTATTTGGAAAAGCAACACAATATTTCAATATCATGTCAGGAAAAATAAAAAATAAGGTCGATATTTTATTGTACACGGTAACATCTTTTGCTGAGATGGAGCAAATTAGAGAAAAACTGCCAGCTCCATGAATACCTTATGTTACAACCTCAATTCCAAAAAAGTTGTGATACTGTGTAAAAAATATAAACAAAACAGAATGTGATTATTTTCTAATCATTTTTCTTTGGACAGAACTCAACAGAAAACAGTACAACGACAATATATTTAATGTTTGACCTCATCAACTTCATTGATTTTTGTAAATATCTGCTTATTCTGAATTTGATGGCAGCAACATGTTTCAAACAAGTTGGGACAGGAGCAACAAAAGACAGTGAAAGTTGTGGACTGATCCAAAAACACCTGTTTGGATCATTCCACAGGTAAACAGGTTCATTGGTAACAGGTGATAGTATCATGATTGGGCATGAAAGGTTCATCCTGGAAAGGCTCAGTCGTTCACAAGCAAGGATGGAGAGAGGTTCAACCCTTTGTGAACACATGATTGTATGAAGGAGATTACTACATTTGTAATACTTTGTAAAACTGTTGTTGATTAATACAATTTATTTGCAAATGTTTCTGTTTTTATTGACGTTTTACGGAGCTTCCCAACTCTTCTGTAATCAGGGTTGTACTTACTATATGCAATCTCACAAAAACATTATAAAATACCTTCTTACCTTTCCTTACAAACCCTTGTAAGGAAACTCACTGACATATTGCATTCCCAAGCCCCAAACCCTAACCTAACCTGAACCTTTACTTAACCTGACCCAAACAAAAATCCTGTTTCTAACCTTAACCCTCAGGCTGTGTCTTAACCCCAAAACTGCCTTTTGAAGGAGTGAAAACATCCTCACTTTCCAAAGATATCCTCACTCTCAAGGTCTACAGCTCAAATTGGTGCTTACAAAGTATGAGATCTCTCACACACACACACACACACACACAGCTGCATTTGAGATTGAAGATCAGGAGACATTATGTCCTTCTATGGTCATGGTCTAATTTCTCTCTCAGAGTTGCTGGCTGCACTAAATCTCAGCGTGTTTAGAAAGTTTATGAAAACTTGTGAACTTGGGTTAGTGGAGGACTTAGAGGAGAAAAAGACACCAGAGAAGCTCTTCCAAGTGGATTTTTTTGTAACCACTGTGTTGATTGCACAACTGCTGTGTGTCATTTGAGTGCAGGATTATAGTCATTCGCAGCTAATCAAAACATGTGTTGAACTCATGGTGAGCTCTTCTCTTCTCTCTTATGAAAAGACAGCTGCCGACATTACTCAACAAACAAACTCGGAGTCGACTTGTATCATTTATGTTAGAGTCTGTTTGTGCAGATACCCATAATTAGCAAACCTCTCATGCGATTTTGTGACTTTGAGGTGTTGGAGACCTCCAGTCTGAGTCAGGGCTGCGGTGTCTAAATCCATTTCACCATCCTCTTCCACCTGCCACAAAGGTTTCACTGCACACTGAATTATGGCTGTTTATCTTTCATGTCTCTGATGAGGTCTTGCGATTAACTGAATGTGTTTCTTCTCTGCAGATTTCTAGGAGCTCAGAATTCCTCCCTCTCCATCCTCCGGAGCTACAAACCACAAAGACGGCATGTTCATGAATCAACTGGAGAGATTAAACCAATCAAAACTAGACTAAAACCAGAGTGATCCCCACATTCTCTTACAAATCCTTATCCTACTAAAAAAAAAAAAAAAAAAAAAAAAAAAAAGTTCAAGAAACCAACAGCGTCAACTTTATTCTGGGCGAGCGCAGCTTATAACACCACTCATCGTGGAGCCTTTCATTGTGGCTTACTGTGAAAGCTGCTCATCTCAGCTCTGCAATTGCTGCTGATGTTACTGAGACATCTGTCCTTCACAGTTAAGAGCTCAGTGTTCATTGTGCCCCCCAGTCACATCCACTTCATATATGTACAGTATATCTGGGGTAAAGCAGAAAAGGGTCTTACCATTGTATATCCGTCTGTGGAAGCTTAAGAACGAGTTTAATACCTTTGACTGCTTGAAGCTCTGCGAGGTTTAAACTTCAGTGTTGAGATACAGCAAAGAGGTTTTTTTTTTTTTTTTATCCTGAATTATAACCAGGATGCACCGAGGAAAACTTCAATGTCCTCTTTTCAAACCTCCTCTAGGAACTCTCTCTCCTTCTTAATGTCATTCCCAGAAAAATGGTCAAAAGCGAAAAATTTGAAGATACATGATCATCAGCTACAGAACAGTCAGTCAGCAAGCTTGTTTACTGTGTCTCTTGGTTAAGCAAAGGATCCATGTTTCTTGGTTTTTTCACTTATTCTTGCACATATTCATCATCCATCAGTGAATATTTTTGAGTTGAAAACTTTGTTCATTTTCTTTTCTCTGTGTTTTTGGAGTTTAATAAATGCATCATGGGAGACACAAGTGCTAACACAAAGTGATGTATTTGTCAGTGACAGACTCCACATTTGTGATGCATAAGTAAAAGCCAATGCAAGTTTTCCTTTCCCAATTGGCTGAACATCATAAATATGATTCGAATGAAAATATGGTTGTGTTGTGTTGAGGCTTTTGAGTCACACTTGGCAAACATATTTGCGCCCAAATAGATGCACATGTTGTCTGATGAGCCTCCTTTTTGCTATGAATGCATGTTAGGATGGGCAGATTTTTGACCAGATTACATTTGTGTTCACACACGGGCACACACACACACACACACACACCCCCATACCAAGCACCAGAAGCAAAGTCCGCATGCTTTACTATACCCCTGATTTACTACCTCCTGTCAGCAGGATTGTATATCACATTCTTGTCTCTTCCTGCCAAGCTCTTTTTTTTTTGCTTGTTCAAAAAATCTTTTTTTAATGAAATTTTGTTTTGTTGCTTGTTGTTATAAACAGAATTTGAGCTGTTGGATGACGAAAAACCAGTACATGTTTATACAAATATAATCAAATAGCAATAAAGCATAATGACACAAAAAGCTGGCAAAATAAAATGCAATTCTGACTTTTTTCTCTCTTCTGGATAAGCTTTTTACATTGTCTCATTCTCACATATGAACTGAAGAGGATGCAGATGGTTACAAACTCAACAGTGAATTGTTGATTTCTTGTATGTGGAAACTGTTCAGTGCAGGATCTGATTCAGATTGTAATCTGAATGTGCATCTGTTGTATGTTAGACAAAATGACAAATGGCTTCGAGGATGTCACAGACATATCCAGGCCAACTATAGGCTAAAAAACTCTCCATAGTCACTCATTATATCCTTATTTCCTCCTCCTTTTTTTGCAGACATTACCCTGCAGAGTGGCATATGTGATCGGCAAAGTCAGGTGTGCGGGCCTTTCCTGGTATGTGACGTTAAAAAAAAGGAACATAATGGAGCAGAAAATCTTCTTTTCAGTCATGTTCTACTTTAAGGTATTTACCGTTTTTTTTCTGACTTTCTGCAAACATAAATTAGTTCCAAGGGGCATCAGGTTACCATGCTAGTTTGTTTTCTTTTCTCTCATAGTCAATCATCCTTGAAGCCTTTCTCACCCCTCTTAAGCACTTTGTATTTTGACCTTTGACCTCTATACTCACATCATGCAGGCCTTGTTCCCTGGGGGATGGCCAAGACGCAGACTGAAATATAAAACACAGAACGGCAAACAGACTTAAACTCAGTGAAGCAGCAGCTTAATCAACAAATGGAGCAAAAAGTGAAAAAACAAGGCTTGAATATATCTCACTCATCATTTGCCACTTCTACATGTGTCTGTGTTTTTCAGAGGGGACTGACTTGATGTGACTCGGTTGGCCAGATTTGGGCTCACTGTGGCCCACAGAGAAATCCCCCTCCCTCACACAGGGCTAACACACAATCAAGTAAATCAATAGATGCATAAATTGCTCTCTTCACCACAAGAGGACCCAAAGGAGAAATAGAGGAGAGGGAAAGAGAAGTGGCAAAGCAAACTGCTCCTCCACCAAAGATGCACGGGTCAGTTTAACTATAATGAAGAGAGGCTCTCTATCAGCCTTTAAATAAGCAAGCAAGGAAGAAAATGAGAATAATCAGAAAGAGGAGCATCACCTCAGACAAAAAGATTACCTCATGTCTTATTCATAAACCCTGTGTGGCTGCTTAAAGTCCCAGGGGGAGAATTAGATGGGAGGCGGTGAACTCTGTGTCGATGTCTCCAGCACCGTGAGGTCACATGTGACCCAGCTAGTCGGCAGAAGCTCTCCGAGTGCAGGTCTGCCCCCCACTGACCTGTGACACCAAGCCAGAGACAGCCAGTCAGACTGCACATCAGCAAACAGAATTACCTCCACATAAATATATACAGTAAATGTCTCTCTGGGATCATCGTCATCTGTTTGTTCAGCAGATGCCTCTCCAGATCCTCGTGGACTTCAGGAGCCTTTCATTCATTTTATGAATTATTTGTATGGATGAAGGAGTCTTTGTTCGGTGCCCAGCAACTCCGCTCACTCGCTTTGCTGTCTGCCATTTGAAACTCAAACAAAGCAAACATCAAAAATGGACTGTGTTTGTTTAGACAAACAAAAACATGGCCTCCGTTGGCTCCGCGCTGCAGCGCATGCCTGGGAGTTAGCCCGGTGATTGCATTGGCTGCAGAGTGTGACAATCCAAACCGTAGCATGCAGGGAGAGGCGGGGGGAAGGCTGCACGCTGGAACGACATTAGCAGATGGATATAATTCACTGTGTAGGAGCTCCCTTGGTTAACGTTGAACACTCAGACTCCTAAACGTGGATCCAAGCAGCTCTTGGTCGACTTCCAGCAGCACTGGAGCTGCAGTGCTTTTTTATCCCTGCGAGAATTTAATGGGACTCAAAATTGTGGTGTTGACTCAGTCGGATTGTCTTGGTTTAGTGTGGGAACTATTCATTATGGTAGGGCCCTGCGAGTGCAGACTGCACTCAGCAATTCTGTTTGTCGAATTGATTGGAATATTTAATGCTGCTGTGCTACTCTGTGGTTGTTTGCGCCGCTGGGAAGCGCACAAAGTCAAAAAACAAACATGTCTTTGATAAATATTGTTTTGGCCTCAGAGACAAGAATTTATATGATGCAACCTCAGAAAAATACTTCAATAATAATACTTAATCATATTATGATCTTCAAGGCACTTAAATGAAGGGATGCTAAATCATGCCTTTGTCCCAGAAAACACGCTTCCTTTGTTCCTTATGTCTCAGGCATCACAAACAATAATAAAAAAAAAAAAAGCATTCAGATGTTTTTTTTGGCATCTGTCTTTTAGCGCATCCCTTTATTGGCCCCTCTCTCTTCCCAAATCACATTTATCAATGACTGTTTAGTAGGAAGAAAGAGCAAGTGGCCATGACTACTGATGTAAAACACACATGCAGAAATACTGGCTGTATAAACACATGAAGATAAGCAATAATTAATATTGCCTGTCACTATTTTTTTAATGATCAGGGTGACCCATCTTTCAGACAGATGAAATGCAGCAAAATGAGAAGATAAAAAAAAAAAGAAATGTGCTGCAACGTGACAGAATCTTGGAATCACTTTTACAAAGGGCATCTTTTATAGTTTTTCCCCTCTGGCTTTAACTATTTGTACCTCGTAATGAGTTTCCTCAAAAGTCAAACATTCAGTTCACACTGGACAGAAAACAATCACGTTACATTCAATTCCAAACAGGAACTTCAGCAGGAGGGGCAGACATCGGTCATCAGACACGCACCAGTAACAACCAGAAGGCAGAGACGATATTTTAGACAATAGGGAGGTAGAAATTATTTCTGTGTACATCAATAAAAAATAAACCCAAGTGTTGCATATGAGAGGGATCATTTCTGCTCTTTACTGGGGACATTTTAACTCATAACGCCACGGGACAGTTTTATTTGCAACCAGAGAGAGAGGGGGGGTATAAATACACTATAGCCTGCTCACATACGAGTCAAGTCTCAGAAGCTCCCACAAAGTAATCTGCGCAAGGGATGGGAGATAAAGAGAAAAGACTCGGACGAGAGGCGAGGATGGATAGAAAGAGAAGGGCAATAAAAGTGTTCAGGAGGGATCTTTATTTAGTTTAGGACTCAGACTCTAAAGTGAAAGCAGATGGGACTCTAGTCTGGAATAGTTTCCACTTGAAGTCTTGGACTTGTGTTTGCTCTGCTCGCTGTTTTCTGAGCCCGTTCCAGTTTTCTTCAACCTGTGTTTCTGGGTCTTCAACACGAGGTTTTTGAACCACAGATAGGAACATACGCACGAATCGCGCTTACAGGAACGTAGGTACGCGCGCTTGTACACAGACGTTTGAGCATCGGCTGCGACGTGAACAAAGATGTGCGCAATGCATCAAAACAAAGCCGGAGTTCGCCGTGTGAGGTCAACCGAGTGGTATTGGAAAAGACCCTCCACAGTGACAGGGTGAGCGTGAGAAAAACCCCAAAAGTGAAAACAATACGATGTCTGGCTCAACACTGCAGCTAAACAATGCTGGGAGAAGTTCATGAGAGGTCAGTTGACAGTGTTGCTGGACTGGCAGCACAATTACTTACAGCAACAGCTTACAATGCTGAGGCCGTTTATGTTTTTCCTCTCGAGATGACAAGAATGATGTTTGCAACATGCACATCTGTAATGTGACCCAGAGAAGCAGAGTCAGGGAAATAACCGACCCTTGTATTTATCTTCGTGTAAATGCACGACGCACTTTGGCATCGAGCTGCAGAAAGCATGCGAGCCAATTGCATGATCTCAGCTCTCAGAGTTCCCGAAAACAAGCATCTACGATATGTCCTCCGTCTGCATCCCCCGTCCATACTCCCATTCATTTATCCAGCGTAAGAGTGTGTGGGTGTCTCAGAGTCCGCCTTTCAGTTTTTGAGTCGACTGTAAAAAGATCCATATATATATATTTATAGCCAGCTGTAAATAAAGTACAATCAGCACCTGTTCGGTTCTCCAAACACACACAGGCTGGGCCATGAGTGATTGTCTCGCTCTCCAGTTTGGCCCTTTGAAACACATTTACTGTATGTGCATTGTAGAGCACACACATGCAGACACACACACACATTGTAGGGAATGATTAAGCTGTTTTCAACATCTCTAGCTGTACTCTCCTGAGAGTCTGTTTTGGTCACCTTCTCCATCACTTTGCGTTGCGCTTGTGTAAGTTTTATTTTTAGCCGGTGATTAATGGCACGAGCTATTCTTTTGCGAGCAGCCTCCCATTTTCCCATTATTCAGTGGAAAAAAAGAACGACTCTTTTCACACGCGATGCTGTTCGCGAGGTCGGTCGACTTGGATCTAGTTCAAGCATCAACTTCATGGTTTGGATTTTTCACAAATCCCAGACTCTGCTGCCCCGAGGATTAGATCGTCCTCCACCCTCAATCTTTTTTTTCCATGTCAAGGGCCAGAGTTTGTGTGATGCCTGGATTGGTTTTGCTTCTCTGCACTTGTAGCATTTTAAAAGATGCTGTTTTTAAGTAGTGTAGTAGAAGAGATGAAGAGATGGAGCAATAATGCAAGTATCAAAACAAAAACTAAGAATTTTAAGGTTGCACTTTAAATATTTGGGTTAAATATGACTTTTAGCTTGAGTTGGCTTATGTTACTGTGTTTTTACTGTAAAGTACTGTGGGTTTACTTACTATGGGGTACAAAACATTGATGGTGGATGTTTGTTTATGACATTTACGTGTGTGGCTCTCAAGGATGGTCACGCTGGTGCAGATTGTAATATTAGAACAGGTACCCAGTAGTTCAAAAGTTCCCTTTAAATTCCTCCCAAACACCAGCTTTGTTGCCCAGTAATTGTCATGTATTGTAGCTGTATCCCATAACAATCGAATAGGAAGCCGGTAATTGAAAAATACCTGCAGTTTAGATTTCTTTTATAATCCTAGATTGTTATCTCCTTATTCCCCAACTTCACATCTTGTTCCATTGTACTTACAAGTAGTAAGTACAAAAACATACTGTACAGTTATGCTGCATGTTGTAGGCTGTTACTTTCTTGAGTTTCTTGAGCTTGTGTCATCGTCACTGTGAGGCTGTCAGACAACCATTGGATCATTCCACCATTTTTTTTTTTTACATATTTGTTGTTTGGATTACACAAACAAGATATAGCTTTAAGAAATGCTGGTAGATGGACTTTGTTACCTTTGGGCCTTTGTTTCTCCTTGTTTCTAGTCTCTGTGCCATGTTAGAATTGCTATTGCTTTAAACTGTGGTCATCACAAATCTCAGCCAGTGGACGCCTTGAGGAAAACATCTCAGTGGCAGCTGATTAAAAATGCCGGAATTGGCTGATGTTGAAACGCAGCTGCTGATTTAGACGTTCACTATCTGCAGATGTGGAAAAGAATTCACAGTAAGCAGAAAATTCTTTATGTCAAAAGAAGAGAAAAACACACTAAACTGTTTCACTCTGAGCGGCTTCTGTAATGAAAAGGAATTCTCACCTCATCCATCTTATTCCAACACACAGTCTCTTGGGCGAGTTTCTTTCCCTCTCTCTCTCCTTCCTTCATTCATGGCTTGCTGGCCTTGACATCTCACTGTTCCTCCGGGTGACATGCCACGCCACCAGGAATTCGGCTCATCTGAGCTATGTACGACCACAAACCGTATCCTTTACAACCTGGACGACTCACACAGCGGGGGCCGGGAGAGGTGAGAGAAAGAGGCGGACTGAGGTTCAGCTCCAAGAAGGCGGGGGGCGGCAGGCTGACAGAGCCAAAGCAAAACTCGCCTCCTGTCAAAAATCCCCCCTGCTGTTCCTCTGAAATGTGAGGGGAGATGGTGTTTTGTGTTTACTTGTATGTCTACAAATAGCAACCGCATGTGCTGAGTGTTGGTGTTCTGACCGCTGAGCAGAGCGAGCTGGAAAGAATACCACAAGGCTGACAGAGGAACTTGGATGTCGCTCAAAAGCTGGGAGCGCTGCACGATACAAAAGACAAATGGTGCCCCGACTTGGCTGTGACAATGGATTTTCAAGATCGTGCTGTTTTTGCTGTGGGCAGGTCACCATAGAGGGACAGTAAATGTTGTCCAGTGGTTCGCAAGAGTCTTTCAAATCTCTGACTTCTCAGCTCAGCAGCATCACCATCCATCCAAGTTTTAAATACTATAGTTAATAAAGAAATTCTGACGATTTAAATTTTTTTCAATGTCAGGATTTCACCATTTTCATCTGTCTAACCATAAATTGATATAAACTTTTAAATAAATATTTGCTGAGGTCTTATAAGGAAAAAGGGGGTTGATGATGTGAAAGAGTAATGTTTCCCTTCTGAGAAAGAATTTGGAGTGAATTAATATCTTTCCAATTTTCTCCATGTCAGCATAACCTACAAAAGGGTTTAATCAAGTATAAAACAGATACATGGACTTCTGTGTGTGTCCACTCCCCTGGCACCAAGTCATGTTTATGCTTTACTATTAACGATTGAGCCAACGACGCCCGCATCCAAATCTCCCCCTGTCTTTCCAGGGCAAAGAGTTACTGTGCAGCCATCTTTCACACTGACACTGCTGGAAAACAAACCTTGAAGCGCTGAGCGGTACCATGTTTCATCGCGTAAAGGACTGAAAAATAAACTGTGGACGAGAAGAAACCAACCAGTGTCGAGCAACCGCACTGAATCAGAAGGAGATTAGAAGTGATCAAAACATCGCCGGCAGCACTGTGACTTGCAAAAAAATACATTCATTTTTCTTGTTACATTTTTTTTCCCCTTCCCTTCCTGCCACCAGACTCAGCCAGCGTTTGTTTTTTCCCCCGATCAGCAAGTGTTTCAGCCTGTGTTTTTCCACGCTGGGTATAATTCAAAATGACAGTGTAAGTATGATAGAAAGGGGCTTTGGAAAGGTGCAATACCCTGATGCATCTCTCTAAATCTCTATCAGAGTTTGAGGAGAGGGGAGGTGAAGGGAGTTAGCGGCAGAGGACACAGCAGGGGAGGTGGCAGTGATGAGAGTGAACTCTCACGCTAAGGTTACGGAGGGAGTCGACTTTCTGGACATGACAGGAAATGTGGGAGCCACGGGGGACACCTTGAAGATATCCACAGTGCCCCGGTAAATCTTCATCATTCACAGCTCACTACGTCTGATATCTCTATTATGTGGCCTGTGGCTGTCATCGGTAAAGAAGCCAAACCTATTCTTCCAGAGTTCAACCATTCATTATAAGGCTGAAGCAAAAAAAAAAAACAACCCCGTTCAAATGTGACTCATTTTATCTGCAGCCACCCACAATACATTCGGATCTTTTGACCCCTTCAAGCACGTAAGTGGCCGCAGAATAAGTCCCATGCGAAGTTTAACACCGTTATAAATCAGTGAAAGCAATCCAGGTTTTTAATCAGCCAGAAAACAACATTTTTGGAAGTCGCAAACCCTAAGCCTTGTTAATTTATATGATTTCTCTCTTTCTCCGCTCCCTCCCTCGCTCCTTTCCGTGCAAGAGAGAAGAAATGTGGTTTCATTACTCATGCAGGCCAAAACAGATTGTCATTCTTTTTTTTTCGTATTTTATTCACAGAATCAGCCTGCGAGAGACGCCCTGGGAGACATGGAGCCCCGAGACGCTGAGTTATAATCAAACACAGGAGCCACAGTATCCTGACTCAGCTACTACTACTACTGACAGCTGCAGTGACTCAGTCCTTTCAAAGAAACACTTAGCTGCCATTTACAGTAATGATTTATGATATAACGAGCACCTTGGATCGCTCTGTTTCCCTGCTGATTCCCTTAAAGACGGTGCCACATTTCAGTGTATCATCAGTCTTGCCTTCATCAATACAATAATGACAGACAAAAACATGTTCAAAGAGATGTGTGCTCACCAGACTCAGCCTGGATTCGGTGTCTATGAATCATGACCGCACCTACTTACTGGATGCGGACCAGTCGTCCAACTGGCTCCCAAATGCCTGACTGAATTGTCAAAACTTCTGCTGATGCCACAAACCAGAATAAGACAAAGGGGCAAGAAAATGGCAGCAATGGTTAAATGTTGTAATAGAAAGCCAACTCTGGCATTGCCAATCACATTTACAAAAGAGTTATTTGCCAGTGAGCATGCTCATTAATGATAAGGATGTTTACACACGTCACATTTCCAATAGTTGTTTTCTGCCTTGCTGTAATTAGCTGACCAATACACTGACCAATTCATTGTGAAAAGCAATGATTGTGAGAAATCCTAAATGTCACTCAAAGGAAAAACAAAGGTTTTCCTTTTTGTTTATTTCCATGCTTTCTATTTTATTGCGTTGCACGCTGTGTGTTTGGAAATAAGCCATCACTGCCATTATAACCTATGTATATTGGAATCACATTACCAATATAATACTTGACCAGAAAAGAAAGTAAAGTTTTTCACAGTAGATCAAAATTAAAATGCATTGCTCATATATTGTAGCGCCAGCCATCCATCCTTGTCTCCTCAGCTGTCAACTCGGTCGTTCTACAAAGGAGCCCGATGCTGCTGGTTGTAAGTGTGTCTGTCAAAAAAAAAAAACCCCACTAGACTCAGAGTCAATTTATTTAAGTGCAAATAATGTGGATTTAAGCCACGCTGCTTAGCAACACTTTTCCCCTCCAACTTAATCTAAACAAAGTGTTGAGCAAATTTTTCATGCCGTGAGTACTTAAGCAGTCCAACGCTTTAAGCTGAAACGACAAGCAGTTGGCTTGTCTCAATGATAAGCCTGATCCACGTCTCCTCTCGGCCCAAAACCTCCATACAACTGATCTCCCTCTCGCTGTAAATACTCCCTAATACCCTGTTTCACTTCTCCGCTTTGGGCAGACTCATCTGAAACTATACAACTTGTCCCTATCGAAGACAGCGAGATGGAGCAGTTCCTCTCCAATCAGCCTCAGGAGGTTCGCTGAGAGAGTTTTCTTTGGTCTGAAGACTTGCAGAGTGAGCGAGAAAACATTTGGAAACACATTTTGACCCGTGTCATAACAACAATAATTCATTTTGTTACATGGGAAACAAGTTGCATTACTACATTATACATTATATAAATGTTTCCCTTATTAACACAGAAAGGAGGAATTCGTGAGTGCTTTATAGCCTGTCGTTGAAAATAAAACTTACAGTATGTGTTTCTAATCAATTTCTTGCAATGTTTCATCTTCATACACAGGACTTTAATTATATGTTGAAAAATTTGTTAGGGTTAAAGACAAAATGATTGAAAAGAATGACAAAAAAATCTGAATCTGTGCATGGCACCTGACCTATGCCAACATAAACCACCCTGACTCTGTTGCTGACTTCTCACCCTTGCTCTTGGTTGTATGCATCACACTATTTCCTGCTCTGGCAATGACCGCTGCCATCGAATGTAAATCACTGCTGCAGAATAGTTGCAAACGAATGTAACTCACATGAGAGATGGGGTTGGAGAAGGAGGGAGAAGTCATGAATAAAGTATAAAAAATGAAGCAGGGGAGAAAAAAAACATCTGCTTCAACAGACACCTGACAGAATTAGTTGTAATTTTAAAGCAAATCTGAATACAAATCATCACAAGATGATGATTTTAAAGTTAAGCTTTGTGTGGTTTGATGTAAAGCAGCATTTATGTGTTTTATACTGACTGGTTTGATTTGGAAGGAAAGGAAATTCAAAGTTAATGAAAGCAGAGTATAGATTTTCCTCTGTTATCAAGGAATATATATTACACTTGTGAAATATGATGATGACAGGGTGAACTTTGTCTCTCGTAATCTAACTTTTCTGTATCTGAATACATGCACTTTAATCCAAGTCATAAAACAGCTGTACTTCTCACAGTCTCATGGAGAGACTCTTGCATCGGGCCGACGGGCACATGCCGGAAAATTTACATCTTCGGGAAGACAGAAGCCGTTTGCAAATGCCAGAGAATAAATCAAATAATTAGACAAGAATCACAATGGAAGTGGGTGAACAAAAGTTGCCACAAAACAACACTGTAAGCTGCTTCACTACTGGAAAACTAATTATGCATGGCTTGAGTTTCTCTGAATACATCCTTGTCAGATAACAGTCATGGGAGATTAGGATAAAATGGGAAATTAATTAAAAACGAACTCGCAGAGAACAGGGTGACTTTGGAGAGCAGCTACTTTCTGTTGTTTTCACTGTGTATGGCAAAAATGCAAAACAATAAGATGTCTCCACTGATTTACTTAGGAAACTTTACATGCGTGAGATTTTGCTCGGGAGCGAGTACCAGACGAATAATCTGGCTGGAATGCCGGTTGTAACCCCACAAGTAATGCTTGCCGTTATTGTTTTCATTTGAAAAATCTGCAGGGGATAATGCCTGACGTTTCCTTGACAGTGAGGGGTCAGCGACCTGCACCTCCTTACAGAGCTTTGGGATACGCTCCACGCACAGTGGAAAAACATCAGGTGTACACATGATATGCAGAGCCACGGGGAAATAAATGGGCAACGGTGGTGTTTTAAAATGCAGAGAACGCTCGGTGCAGAATATAGAAATTTTCCTTCTAAGAAAAAGCTTGACTCGCAGTCTATCAATCTATCAATCATAAATCAGCATAATGGCTTTAATGTGAAACATATTTTGCCTCCACCACAATCAGTTTTTCCTTTTTAAAGGCTTGGTGCACCCTGGCTTGGTGTTTAAAAAAGTGGTTTTGTTGTCCTCTTACTTTCCCTCACTGCCTATGGTGTTGCTTTAACCTTCCTGATTGAGGGCCAAGAGTGTTTTCTTAAGTTTGGTATCTCCGTCAGACCTTTGGCTCACATCTTGAACACAAATAAAGAAGGGCAGAGAAGAAGTGAGGCAGGGAGAGGACGAGAGAGGGGGTGGTGTTTGTGACGGCGGGATGGAGAAATAGTGAGGTTTCATAACTGACGCATGGACACAGAAAGATAAATTAAACAAAAAAAAAAAAGGCAAGTGAGGACTCCAAACCTTGCTGTGAACTCAGAGTAAGCTGCTGCTGACATTCTGACAATCCTCACTGACTAACAGGCTGACAGGCAGTCGGACCAGGACCAGCTCTCCCGCTGCAGAGGCCTACTGTTCAAACACGCATCGAGAGAGAAAGCAGAAGAGAGAGAGGATGAGGGAGAGAGAGGTATGGACTCCATTAGGAAGGAATAATCCTGGCTCACTCGGCGTCCCTCCCTTTCCTCTGTACCTTCCAACTGGGTGCCATCCACAAGACCTTTGAACTCCGTCTTAGTAACCATGGCCCGTAATTCATGCAAATAAAGAATTACTAACTAGAAAAGGACCCCACCCTATAATGTTTTGGCTGGAGACGCCACAACCTGTGCAGGGCTGAATGGCCCATTCAAGCTCAGAGCATGAGATCATGAATAAATGGGTTAGTGCTCCTCATCCCTCACAATCAGTAAAGGCTGTGGACGGCTGCGACACAGGGTTGTAATCTGTGCGCTCTGGCAATGTCACTGACATTATTCCAGTCAATTTACATAACACATAAGGTGTGAAACCTCCACTGAAATGAATAAACCTTGTTCAAGAAACAGCATGGTTTTTTTAGAAGATTATTCAATATGCCGCCAATCAAGAAAAGCAATAAAAGTCCGATTATCAGCAGAGCATGGAAGCTGAGAGCAGCTGTGATAGATAATAGTGTATCTAGCTTAATTGTCTCAAGATAATTATCTTGTCATCTTGAATAAGAAATCGGACTCAAGTTTAGTTCAGTTAACTCGCAGCCTTGCTTGGCTCGTATATCCATTAGTCAATGATGGCTAATGTTGGCAAACAGGAAATGGATGTTCACTGAGTCAGTCCACTGATTTCATGACTCTTCTCTACTTGTGTGGTAAACACTCATAAGAATATTGGGAAGTGAAGTGAATTCAATGTGCCTAATCCTTTAATTGCCACATGTGGCTCCAGTGACGGCTGTTCAGCAAAAGTTTGATTACGTTGTCCAGATTGTTGAGATCCATTAGTTGCTGATATGTTGTTATGTGAAAGTGTAAATGTGTCTCTCTCATTAAGATACTGTAGCCTGGTTGTGTAGGATTTCTCAACCTGAGGATGAACTAAAATGTGAGATGATGATAGATGTAACACTTGGACATGTGTTCTTACCCGCTGTGTCCCATGTTGGTCTCTCTCTGTTTGTGTGTGTGTCTGCTCATCATACACACCTGTCTGCTGTCAGCTTGTTGTCTCTCACCTGTTGTTCAGCAGCTCATCAGCCTGCATTTCAACCCCGCCTCCTCTCCCACTTCACCAGATCACTGGTGTGACCACAGTGGGTGCTAGTCTCAGGCCAAAGGTTGTTTACTATAGATAGTGATTTTGTATTTCGTGTTCCTTCCTGTTTTTCTACATTTGCCTGAGGACTGCCTCACATCTGCGTGCTTGTTATCCCTTCACCTTCTCCAGTGTTTTATAATAAATGCCATTATTTCACCTCACCTCTGTGTCTGTGTCCTGCGTTCGGGTCCACCCTGCAACCGCTTCATAACATTTGTTAAGAGTTCCTGGAACAATTTGATTGTAGTTCATATTTCATGTCTTGCCTGAGGTACGTCCAGCCCTCTACAAGCCAAAAGTGATTGACTGACCATAAACTGAAATATTTGGCCTCTCACCAGAGTATTTGACACCTGCACACTTTCGCACGGAAACATTCAGGAGTCGTGGGTAAATTAGCATTTTTTAGAAAGCATGTAGTATTTTTCATACTTTAATACTTTGTTTAGCTGACTGATTGCTCCGCGCTGCGATCCAGAGAACACTTTATTTTTTTAAGATTCAAAAACTTGATTAATGGCGCTATTTTTAAACTATGTACAAACAAGGTGCATTAAACATTCTGTCAAAACGGCAATTAGAAAGGCAAAAGAAAATGGAATTATTCCCTTAAGTTCTCACTAATTAACAACACAGCAGAGTTCAAACACTGGGTTGTTATTTTGGCTTTATACCACAAAGTCTGATTGCGTTTCTAAATCCAAACAAGCACTGTGGTAAACTAAGTGGTTTTTGCCATCTCTACACTGTCTCTCTCTCCTCCCTCCTGCAGTGTGAAGCGTGAGTGACACTAGTGAGCGAGTCCTGTAAGGCAAGGTCAGCACAAATGAGAATCAGGCTCACACTGACTCAGCTGGCTCCTTTCTCCTGTCATTTTTTTTTTCTCCGCTTGACGCCACAGAAAAAAGTGAAAAATCACTAAAAATAGCAACACAGAGACCACGAGCCAAAGAGTCCTAGCGACTGTTTTTCCTCCATGAATCCTGCTGGTCGTGCACCTTTGGCTGGACTGCGGTTCGAGAGATTTAGAGAAGTCTCATGGTTCACAGAACTCTTTGAATTGCAGTTGGATCACAGCGATCAATTGTAAATCAAGTCTGTTTTTCAAAAGTCGATATGTGGAAGTTTACCACATGACAGCGTACAAACAGACCACAAACAGGAAGGCTTGTGCGCAAACATCACACCCTCTAAACACACACACAGAACACACATCTCGCTCACAACACAGCAATGAGATGCTTTTCCTTCGCCAGCAGAGATAACAACTGACAAACAGCATGAAACTGGATCTTGGCACCAGAGGTACTACTGCTGAGAGGCTTTGAATGTCAGTGCGTATGGATGTATGTGTTCATGGTAATTTCCTGGGGAGGGGGGATACCAGAGAGGGGGAACAGATTCACTGGGGCCCATCTGACCTTGGAGGAGAAGTCGTCTTATCCAACTTCCACGAGTCTTCTTTGTAGTTCTGGGAATCTCTTCAAAGAGATTTTGGAGTGAATCAATAGATTTTTGAATTGAGATATTCTTATCTAACCTTACATGGAAATTTGGCATTGTTGACTCAGAGTGAAATGCAAAATGATGGATAATTTCCTGATTGTGAATGCAGCCAATGCAGTTCAAATTTCATGAAATGTATTAACTTTTTGAACATTTCTTGTGGGAAAGACTTTTCAAGGGGTACTCTGTTTATTTAATATTGCATTTCCATAAAGTTAGTTGGCTCACAAGAGACAAATTAAAAAGAAGAGCGGTCAAAATGTGTGCAGCACAGGCTGAGATATCCTGACTCTAAGTATGGGTCAAGCAGTCATAATAGTAATCCTACATTTTCCCATAATGCAATTAGAGCCTCCCTACTTCTGAATTGCCCACTTCTTTCAATCCACGTTTTCAATGCAGGCTTTCTGTGAAAACGCCTCATGTCCAACCCTGATGACTTCATCAAGGTTATTCTTTCAAACTCCCTCCAGATTCAGAGAAGACATTATAGAAAATTCATTTTTCATCTGTCTTTCATCAGAATTAATTAAATTCAAGTATTAAAAAGGAGAACCTCCAGGCAAGATTATTCATATCTTTCAGATGCTTACAGTCACACATAACATAACACGCACATTATTGCTACACTTGTGAAACAGACGCCACATTTAGGTCTTATTTTAACAACAGTTTTTCATTACTACGAATTGGAAACTCTTTCTGACAAATAGCAATTGCAGGTCCTCAAATTCAGTTAAACATTAAAATGAAGACTGTTACTTTCAGAGCTGTCCCTATTTTGTTCTGTTTTTTGAATCGTTTTTCTCTTTAGGTCTCTCTCTGTGTGCGCTGACCTACATTCATGAACACTGTATCTGGTGCAGTGCATCAATATTTCTCTCTAATATCCAGTGCACAATACTTATACTTAAATACTTAAAACTTAGTAGCTGTTCATTAAAGGTGTAATATGTAGGAATTCGGCCACCTGTTAAAGGTCAAAACAATAGGGGGGCAACATATCGGCGAAATAAATGTTTATTTGGGCTTTTTTAAAATTTGGCTGTATATTAATTTCTTCATATTATGTTGATATTTTTAGTTACGTTTTAAAATTCCTACGTACATATTACACATTGCACCTTTAATGTGCATGTACTTATTCATCAATGAATGAAGTTGAACAGCTCAAAGTCAGGATGACAAAGCACTTGAATAATAACTACAGCATGGACCAAGTCTAATATGATGTTTACAGGCCTGATTCCCAGACAGTGCAGCTGCATGTTACCCAAACCCAAGGGGAAAAAACATGGTCTTTAACAGAGTGCACTTTTTTTTAAATGTTTTTTTCAAAACTGACATTTGTGGAGCACAAGATTCACCAAAGTACACAACTGTATTTCTCTCCTTCCCTTCTGCTTAAAATGGATGACTTTTCTGGCAAAACCAATTAAACAAATTCCAATAGCTGTTAGTGAAAGTGATGCTTGAAGTTCTGTGTTTGTGTGAGAGTACAAATGGAGATAAATATAAATGTTTGTCATTTAAAGTTCAAGTTCAATTAGGGGAAATTGTATTTATCAACCATTTAAAATATTTGTATATATTCCTGTTATATCTATCTGATTCTAGACTTCTAGACCAAATTTCTCAGCCCACACAGAAGGAAGACTGTGAGCATATTAAACCTGTCCAAACTGGGTTTCAAATCTTATTTTTTTCTATTTATAACATTGTATATTCATGACCAAATAAGAAATCTGAATCAGAAACCTCCTTTTTATTGTTAATTATGTTAATTATTGATATTAATTTTTAACAGCTTAGCACTCGCAAAATCAGCTAATTTGCTTGATCAGAACTGTGTGGATGTGGTTTGATCAGATTTGATTGACACTGCCTTAATAACATGAACCAACAACTGTCTTCAGAAGTCTGACTGGTGCACTTAAGTATATGACATCCCATTTTTCCACACCCACTTCAAACCAGTGGAAGAAGCACAGACAAAAACACAAATATAGAAATCTCTTATATGATAACATAACCAACTGTTCCAACTTTGGTAGAACAGTGTGTGTTGGACTTAGGAAATGAAAGGTTGTAAGGTTGAAAGTATAAAGTATAAAGGAGAAAGTGGGTGTTAAAGTGAGTGTCGCCTTTTCATTGATAGCACATTCATTTCAAGAGATTCCCAGTATCATGGTGATTATGGATACCTGATGAATGGGTATGGAAAGTTGGAATGGAAAAAGGAAAGTTTCACACACACATGCACACAGTCCTGTTTTGATCCCTTCAGAGGAGAATACATTGACTTACATTCATTTCTTAGAGACTTACTTGCCTATCCCTGACCCTAACCTAATCCTAACCTGGCCCTAACCTGAACACAAGCCTTCACCTTAAAACTGAATGGTTTACATTATGAGGACTTGTTTTGCCACAACATGAGCAATGCATGAATCACACACACACATGCACACAAATATCATAGTGTACCAACAAGGATTTCATATTTGCCTTACAACGTCTCCAGGGGACAGACTTCTGCTCGAGACAGATTTCTCCCAGATTTTGCAACTCAAGAACCTGCCAAGAATGTGCCTGTAGGAGCTGGATCCGGGCCAATATCAGCTGGGGAGATTGTTGTGGGCCATGTGTGTCACTGTGTAGTAGCCTCTGTGTGTGTGCGCTTGTGATTATTTGGAGTTGTGTGGGGTTAGCGAAGGAGTAGGCTGCAAAAGCAGTCTCGGGACAGCAGGCTGTAAACACAGCTGTGTGTTGAGGTGAACGTCTAAGTGAGGGCAGCAAGCTTTGTTCTGTTTTCACATGACTATAGTTAATATGCTCTTAAATTAGCAGCATGAGCTACAACTGTCTGTATAGTACAGGATGAATTATTCTGTCTCTTTCCCTTGTTCCTTGTCAAAATCCATGTCCAGCTCTTTCTGTACATAACAGTAACAGGGAAACTGCACGGCTGTGTGCGATGACCAAATGAGGCAGAAATCCACAGCAGCTATGCAAACATGTCTGTGCTCCACGTGAAATAAACATTTTGCAATTATTCAGCTACATCAACACCATATGCCCTTATGAAAGCTGGAGGATCTGAATCCACTGTGGACTGGATCTTGGCGAGATCTCAGGTTTCTTTGATACCACTGAAAGCAAACCTTTACTGTATCTTGTGATATAAAAATGCTTTTTCCATGGCTTCATCTAAGACACTTGTTAGTAAAAAAACAAATATAGGAGAGGGTTGGATGTGAGCATTTTTCAGGATGGGAAATTTAGGTAACAACTTATGGAATATAAACGTAAAATGACATATGTGTTGTATCTTGGTTTGTTGGTTTGCCTGTAATAACAAGCTACTCACATTTTGTCAAGTCAAGGGTTCAATGTACAGATAATCTCAGTCATTGTTGTATTTTAGTTATATTTCAGATATATCTACTCATTTCAATGTTAGTTTGCAAATACAAAATTTTCGTTTTTAACGTTTTTCTTATTTATCTTTTCAGCTTAGTTTCGTATCTTTTTAGTTTCCTTTCAGTTATTTTTTAATCTGTATCTAATATCATGCAATCATGTTGGAAGTTGAGTTACTTTAAAATGTTATCTCTTGGATTCAACCAAAGCAAACATCACAAAGCCAATATACTGTATGACCTATACTGTATGAAGGGCTGCTGTTAAGTTTTACCTTCAGGTGAATGTGTGCTGTTCTTCAAAGCCAGATGGTGACCATAATGGATGTAGGTCTGTGTCCTGGCTCACTGCCTTCATAAGGTCTGCTGTGATTCCGCCCGAAGCCAAGTCTGCCCCTCCCTTTAGTAATAGCCTTCTCATAAATGACTGAAGTTAACTCCAGCTCTTCAAAGTCACCATTCACCGCCCAGATGACTGGAACACTGTTAAACTTTAATTGCTTTTCAGTTCTTCCATCAAAATCTTGGTTTGAATTCTGACAAAGATGAAGTCCGACTCCAGTTTGTCAAAAGAGATCAGTAGGAATTTATTTTTTGCTTTAAATACATGTACAGCTCTTTTTTTCTGCCATCGCTCCACTGATCAGTCACTGGCAGCCATCTCAAACTGAACTCCAAATGGAGGTCCTCCAACACAGAAATGTTTCTGAAACAGCATAATTATGAGTCGAGAGCATGTTGTGCTGAAGTTAGGCTCACGGCATGTGTAGCTTTTAGCTGCAGTGCCAGCTTTGCATCGGGCTATTTGTAGGGTTATGTTAAACAAAGAACAGAGGTAGAAGTCATCTTTAGAAAACAAGAGGACATCCGATCACTGTAATTACCCCAAAAGATTCAAATTGGGCCAGATGGATAAATACATGTGTAAGAATGACAGTCTTAAAGCCTTTTGCTACACAAGCAGATTTGCAAAAAACTGGATCTCAATGATGAGAGAAAAGAAAGAAGGTGCAGATGATGAGTTTAACACATGGAACCTGAAAACACCTCATCATGTTGGTGACAATCACAAGTGAATCATAGAAATAAAATGCACAGAGTTAACATGGAAAATAAATACTGCACCGGTTGCTAAATCCTTGTACATTCATCAGGGCTCATGCATTCCTTCTTTTGCTTCCCACTCGTCTCGGCTCATGTGCTACATTGCAACTTATGCCACTTTCCTATGAGGAATCCCAGCCTTTTCTTTGCATGCTATTTTTGTTGTGCTGAGATGAACAACTTCACAGTAAAAATGCATTTAAGTTAACGACTGATGTAACTGACTTTAGGAAGCACTTTTTTTTTTCAAAGACACAGAGGTGATAAGCAAATCGAGTCGTCCCTGAAAAACAAAGGGAATGTGCTGTCGTGCATAACTGCACACCACAACAAGAGTGCTGAACTGCTGGAGAAGCTTAGATTGATCACAGGTGTTCATCCAATTTCTGTTTTGGAATTGGGATGATCTACAATTTGACAAAAAAAAGAAAAAAATCTTAAGGTAACAACACAGCATAGTGTGAGCTGTGTTCGGTTTCCTACTGTCATAACGTGGCAGCAAGTCCTCTTTTCATATAAATAATGCTAAAAACACAAAGGTCTCCCTCTCACTCACATCAGAACTGTCACAAGAGTCTCTAAAAACCTAGGAGACACATACAGTACATAGCGTAGCCTGCATACATACAAATATACATATATGCAAATACACAAAAACAATAACCTCTCCATGTGGAATAATGGCATTTCTGGATCTGAAATCATAATTTCATATAAAAATATATAAAAATAAAAGTAAAAATCAAAAGAAGTGTCATCTGAATTGGTGAGAACAACAACAATCTCCATTGCTCGTCCACTGTGTGATGCATTGGCAAGTCAATGAATCAGTGTCTTTTTGAACACACGCCATCCATGGGATTCACACACATGTCCAGAGGCCATTTTAAAAGCAGCCACAACATGAGTTTAATACTGGAGTGTAAAAATGTCCACAGACACAAAGAGAGGAACAAGGTCCTTAGCTCTCTGGCCAGCCAGCGAGGTAACACGAAAACTACACATCAATCTATCTATCTACACACTAAGGGATCTCTGACTGCAGGGCATGGTAAGTGCACGTTCCCATGAAGAGGTCAGTTCACCTCTTAACCCTGTTCAGTTCACGGAGACCTGCGTCACTGTTGACATGGAAGGGTGGGCTGGTCCTGTCAACCCAGGCACATGTTCCACTTCTGTGTGTTCCTGTAACACTGTCAACCAATGGAAATACTTCAAAGAATGCAAATATTCTACCAGGAGAAGGTTAAGTATGTTTTTGTGGGTGTGTTTATTGTCCAGAATGCCTGTGGTCGGACACTAGAAACAAATGTCTGTCTGGACATTTGTGAGACCTTCATTCTTATGATGAAAACAACGATTCTGAGAACAACAGTACAACACTTGCTTTCCTTCTTTCCATGAAAAAGAACGTATGCTCTATCATGGTTTGTTCAGGTTGTCTGTCTTCAAGTTCATCTTTAAATAGTTTCCTAATTTTTCCATCATATTCTCATCTCGTGATCTGGACTCTGGTCCAGTGAGGGCTCCCTGGTGCTGATCATGGATGCTGAGGGCCCTTGGTTGACTCCAAAGGGAGAAACAGCCGGAGATCGAGCTGCCAGAGGGGACAGAGAAGGGGAGAAGCTGGGGGACATTGCCGCTGATGAAATGGATCCCTCATGACTGATAGGGGACCTGCGGAGCGAGGCCAAGTGGGGGAATGTCCGTCCAATCACAGGCACCTTGGGGGGAACTGACATGGCCCCTGGGTGGGCCACTGATGTGATGAGTGGTGGAGGGTCAATTCTAGGTTTGGGATCCATTTTGTGCTTGGGCTGGAAGGGTTGGCGAGGATTCTGGCTCTGCTGGGCAGTTTCATCCTTCAGCCTGGCGATCTCTGTGAAGACATTAGCCAGAGGCTGGAACTGAGGGCACCAGTTGAGCAGGTAATCCCAGTTGTAGCTTCCGCGGAGCTCCTCATCACTGGCAACAATAGCTGTGAGGGAACCATCCACTGAAGGTTTACCATCCTCAGGGAAGGCGTAATCCTTGGGGAGGGAAATGTTGAGGCCACGGCCTACTCCTAGGTACCCACCTCCCTCGTCCCTATAGACTGGGAGCTGGCCAGAGAGCAAGGTTCCACTGAGACTGCCTCCCAGCTTCTTTCCTTTGAACCAGGTGCTGCCTTCCAAAGCTGCAGGCTCACAGGAGATATCCGAGAGCTGGTCAGCATCCTGCTGAATTCCAGAGTCTGGTCCTCTGGCTGAGATGTGTTCCTGCATGGATGAGGTGATAGAGGCGACGCGGGGGTACTCATTTATCATCCTGATCTCATCATCCTCCGCTGCCTCAGCCGATCCTCTTCCACTGGAGTGGGAAGGATCCAGAGAGCCCCCTCTAGTGTAGGGACCACCACCGGCCCCACCCTGATCTCCAGCATAGCCTGGCAAGGCCTGGTGGTAGATCCTCTCCCCTCCTGGCCCTGAATTGCAATCATCCAGTTTCTGCAGAGCAGTTCCTGAGGCAACAGTTCTGTTTCCTGCATCCTGACCTTTCTTTCTCCTGCGTGACTTGACAAGGAACACCACCACAGCCATGACCACAAGTAATACAATAAAACCAAGAGACACGGCGATGATGCTAATCAACAGGATGTTGACATCGGTGGCCAGGCCAAAGTTGGTGTTTGTGACATCAATGGAGACTTGGGCTGTAGTGGTGCGAGATGCATCTAGAGGACTGTGAGCTTTCACATCCAGAGTCATCAACCTGGTTTCCCGTTTGTTTCGGCCTGAGCCGCTGCTACTACTGCTGCCTGAACCGTCCAGCTTCAGGAAAATCACCCCAGTGGTTTTGTTTACATCAAAGAATGGAGAGCTGGTGGGAAGTGAATAGAGGACAATACCATCCACCCCTCCATCCTCATCATTTGCCTGGACCTGGCCAATGCTCTGGCCTTTCTTAGCTCCCTCTGGGACTTCAAAGGAGAAATCAGGTGATGTAAACAGTGGGTCATACTCGTCCTCACCTGTGACAAACACCTGTACAGTTACAGTGGCTGAGTGGTTCCCTGAATCTACTGCCACTGCTACAAAGTTAAAGGAGTTGATCTTCTCAAAGTCAAAGGGGATTCTGCTTTTGATTTCTCCCGTGTTCTGGTCCACAGTGAAGCTGTCTTTTCCTGCACCGGACCGCTCCACCATGTAGTACTTCAGTTGGCCAAAAACCCCAGTGTCATGGTCTATGGCATGTAGAACAGTCACAGCTGAGTTTGCTGGTTGGTTTTCTTTGATACTGGCTGTCAGGACTTCCACAGGGAAGAAGGGATGATTGTCATTTACGTCTTTGACATCAACAACAACTGGAGCTAGTGCGAAGTGACCCTGTCCATCTGTGGCCTGGATGATGACAATGTGTGTGGACTGGTGCTCACGGTCGAGCGCTCGCTGAAGCCGCAACGCTCCGGTCCACTGGTCCATGGTAAATAAGTTCACCTCATCACCAGAGCTGATAGTATACTGGACCTCAGCATTTGGAGTTGAGTCTGGGTCTGGCAACAACAAAAAAACAACAGAGCACAATGAACTACCAGAGAGACAAAGTAAGAAAAGAATAATGAAAAAAAAAAGAGAAAATGAGAGATAACTGGACAATAAGAGAAGACTTTTGCCCACCTGTAGCAGTCAGTCGTATTATCTCAGTCCCAGCGGCAGCTCCCTCACTCAGTGACACAGTATATTCTGCTCTGCTGAACACTGGAGGGTTATCATTCACATCACCAATGGTTATCACCGCCGCAACACTAGAGCTCCTCTGGGGCACGCCACGGTCTGACACCACCACAGTGAGGTTGTAAAGTGGCTTGGTTTCAAAGTCAAGCCCCTCAGCCAACAGCAGAGTCCCAACTGTCTGAAAGCCCCGCCCCTCCAGGAACCGCACACTGCTTTCAATCTGGAAAGCATTTCCTTCATTCCCATTGGCAATAGCGAAGTCAAAGCCACAGTTTTCTCGAGAGAGGTCGCTGTCAAAGGCCTCAAAAGTCAGAACTGTTGAACCTGGGATTGTATCCTCAGAAACTGTAGCCCTGCAGACACAAGAGCATTACATATGTAAGGACAGCTGCTGAGGTTACACAATAACACATCCAGAATCTAATGCGCGTAGACTGACCTGTACTCTGATTGGTGAAACACGGGAGCATTGTCATTGACGTCAGAGATTTGGACCTGGACAGTAGTGAGGGAGGAGAGTGCAGGAGAGCCTCCATCACGAGCTTCAATAACAATGCTGACTGACGGACGTTCAGGGTCAAACTCAGCTCTGTGATTGATGAACAGGGTTCCTGGAAACAGAGGGCAATGAGAGGAAGTCAGACACTATTGTGGGAAAGTTACCTTCAAAATGTAATGAATTACATATTACTTTCTTTTGAAAATGGAGCTGAATTATATCAGAGAGGAAGCCAAGGTTGTTTACCATTGTTGGGGTCAACGTAGAAACCTTCCTGGGTTGATGACATCACTCTGTAGGTGATCTTTCCATTGTCTCCAGAGTCCCTGTCAGTTGCTGTTACTGTTAGAACGACACTTCCTGGCTGCGTGTGCTCAGGCAGAGTTACCTTGGGTGCAGAGATATTAATAACGCCATTTGAACATAAGGGCAAAGGAAACAAATAAGCCAACAATAGATCCCAAAAATACTGAAATAATATTCCAAATTTCATGGTGAAGAACACAGGCACTAAACTTAGAGGGGAAAGCATTTAATATTGTGGTTCCTGTTTTTCCTGAGCTCGTGCTAATGTTGAGGTCATTTCCTGAGACGGAGAAGTTAATATTATACAGGCTCATCTCTGCAACCATTCCCCAGTCGATATTAGGCAGTTAACTTTTATCACCCCCACTGCGTGCATGCTGGGAATGCACATGTGTGCTTTTTACAGTGTGTGTACATGTCATGTGTGTACAAGAGTGCAATTTTCTCCACTGCGATGAAGTAGTCTGCTAGAGAGAATCTCAATTCCCTCAATTCCCCAAACTTTATAAGGTGTGAAGAATTCGAAAAGCTAAACACATATTCTGTGCATTTCCTCAGGTAGCAGGCAGTATGCAATTGACACAGATTTTTGTAGTTGTAGTTTTGGTGTACGAAACAAAGTACACAAACAAAACAATTCCTTTGGGATAGGAATGAATGTCAAACTGTCTTTTAACATGCATGTATGATTTTGTGAGAAACAGATTTGCAGCGATTTGTACCCCAAAAACAAAACATCAGCTTGATTCATGAGCCATCCTACCTGATAGAGATCATGGGTGAACGCAGGCGCATTGTCATTAATATCCTCCACCAGTATTGTAATGTTAGCCTCAGTCTGGTGCTGGCTGTCTGTGGCTCTGACAGTCAGGGTGTACCACGTCTTCTCCTCAAAGTCCAGAGGGGCAGTGAGAGATACGCCTCCACTGTAGCGGTGAATCCCAAACTTGCCTAAGGCTGTCGCATCCAGTTGTAAGGAGTAGGAGAGGGCGGGACTGGAGTCGACATCGTTACCCGTGACGAGAGTGATTTCTGTGCCAATCAACATATCTGATAGAAGGAGAAGGAGAAATTGAACAAAATAATGTTGTTGTTATGTAAATTGATCACCATCAGATAAAGGTACAAAATTTCTGAAAATGAAAGTACTTACTCTCTGGGATGCGGACTTCCTGGGGCAAGGGAATAGTGGGACTGTTGTCGTTCTGGTCAACAATGATCACTGTCAATGTGGCCGAACCTGCCAGTCGTGGACTTCCTCTATCAGTGGCTGTGACTACAAGCCTGTGGATGGGCAGAATAAAGAGGTTGTCCAAAAAAGTCACATTCTCATATTGTTACGAAAGCAAAATATGAAAAAGTTAAAGTGAACAGTTGTTCCTTTACGGAGTTTGGCACACAGATATAATTTTGCACAGGAGCTTATATCTGCAGCAGGCTATGTAAAGCTCCTCACCAGCTATCTAAACACAAACTAGCTGAGTAAATATGATTCATGATGTGCTAAGTCTAATTTCTTCCTTCTATACATGTTTATCCGTGTGTATGCATAATGCACTTTTTCTGTATAGCACCATGCAGCGGCTTAAACATTTGTTACAGGTAAAATATATATATCCATCCTCAAAATGGTCACATAGAATGGTTTTTAGTGAGGTTTGTTCAACCGCAGATCTGTTCTCACTTGGTCTGGGTAAAGATCTCACGGTCCATGATGGCTGCTGTGGTGATGCTTCCTGTCATCGGGTCGATCTTGAACAGGCCGCTCATGCCTGATGATTGAATGGAGTAGGTCACCTGACCGTTTTGGCCCTGATCCACATCCTCAGCCACAACCTGGGAAAAAGCGGGGGAAAAGGAAGAAAATGGAAAATGATGATTACCCCAGTAAAACTCCAGTAGGACAAATGACAACTTATTATTTATTGTGCAGTTTTCATTTATTGTGTAGTTTTTATATTTGAGAGTACCTGTATGATCGGCATTTCATATCCCTGTGCTTCTCTCATGTAGGCAACATAATTCTGCAGCTGGAAGCGAGGGAGGTTGTCATTGACATCCTGCAGGATCAAGTTGATAGCCATGAAAGATGTGGAGGACACAGTTTCAGCCTTCACGACCAGACGGAGTCTCGGAGTGTCTTCAAAGTCCAGCCCCTTGGGACTCTGCACCCTGATTTCACCTGGAGGACACACAGATTTGAGTGGAAAATGGGGATCAGGAGATCATCAAATAACAGATTAAACTAATAATAATTAACTAATATATTAACTAATATTAAAGATTGTGTTTCATTGTGAGTTTCACCTGTTGAGGAGCTGATGGTGAAGACCTGCTTTCTGTTCCCACTGAAGAGGCTGTAGCTAATACCATTACGTGTGCCATCTGGGTGCTGAGCCTGAGCCTGAGCCACAGCTGTGCCTGAATTTTTGAAGTAGAACAGAGAAAATATTCCTTAACTCCGACAGCAGAAAGATCTTCAAAGTGCGTAAAGAGACAAATTGACTGAGATGATTATTCCAATCCCTAAAAATACTGTTTTAGTGTGAGACCTTTTGCGGCGTTCTCCTGAATGCTGACGTCTCTGGCATTCCTCGAGAAGCGAATGCCACTGTACTCCACCTCCTTCACGTAAATCACCACCACTCCCTGTGCAGACTGAGCTGGGCTGCCCTGGTCCATGGCCTCCACTATCAGGGTCCTCTGAGCCTGGGTCAGATCCCCCAGCGGCTCGGTGGCCTGGATTTCTCCAGTCAGGGAGTTGATGCTGAAGCCTTTCACTGGTGTGGCAAAACGGTAAAACACAGAACCGTTGGCTCCAAAGTCTTTGTCCTCAGCCTTCATGGTGGCTAGAACCCGCTGGGAACGCCTGCTGGACACTTCGATGACCAGCGGATCCTGGATGAAGAAGGGAGTGTTGTCGTTGACGTCTAAAACAGTGACTGTTACCTGGAAGGAAGAGGTCACATGTGTGTTAAGTTCAACATTTATTAATAAGTAATGGACATTTTTAATACTTTAAAAATCTTCCGAGTCATCTGAACACCCTCAAACTCTAACCCTTCATTTACCTGAGAAGAGGTGTTCCTGGGTGCAGCAGGTGAAAGGTCAACAGCAAACACCTGGAAGCTGTATGATGCCCATTTTTCTCGATCCAGAGGTGCAGATGTGGTGATAACACCAGTGTTTTCATCCACGGTGAACGCTCCGTGTGCCTCTCGGCTGAGGAAATACAGAACCTTCCCATTCAGTTCATCATCAGCATCTATGGCTGACACCTGGGAATAAATGAATACGTTTTTATGATTGACATATGAGAGACATACAGTATGTCAGTAAAATGTAAAAAGCATGTACTCTGGTTCTCTAATCATTTCCATTTCTACTTACCTCCAGAACATGGGATCCCTCTGCTGCATCCTCTGACACTTCAACAGAGTAGCTACTTTTGCTGAAAACAGGGCTGTTGTCATTGACATCCAGCACTTTGACCTCCACTGTGACAGTCGCGCTGAGAGCAGGGCTGCCTCGGTCCGTGGCCACCACCTCTAAAGTGTACTCAGCCCTCGTCTCCCTGTCTAGGCCGCGTGAGGTGGAAAGGGCTCCTGTGCTGGCGTGGAGTTGAAAATCTCCATCGGGGTCCCCAGCTGAGTGGGGAGAAGAAAAGAAAATAATCTTTAAAAAATTCAAGTGTTTTCTGTGGGTTGAGTGTTAAAAGAAGACAAGAAAGGGGAAACTTTCTGTGCCAAATCTGCACTTAAGTTTGAATGTGCTCCAGACAGGTACTGTATTTGGAAGGTACTATAATTGATATAAGACAGAAGAATGTCAGGAGGGAGCCTGTCTGCTGATCTGACCTTCCATATAGAGCAGTACATTGGTCCAAATGCTGCATGTATCCCCTCCATAGAAGGTAAGACCAAATCTACTCCTGCACATTATCATTCCAGCTTCACATATTATATCAGTGTAATTTAGTTACAATCATCACATCCATACACGCTGAGTGCCAACTGTAATAATCTGTCAACAATCTGTAAAATGAAACTTGACCATTTTAAGACTTGAAAATACCAAAAATGAGAAAAATTCACTGCCTCTCCCAAGATATTGTTATTTTCTCATTCTACACACCCTAAAACAGCAATTACAGCAATTGTGGTGAACTCATTTGCTCTTTAAATCCGTTCTAATAAAATACTTGGGTTATACACACAACACTGTTTCTCACCAGTGATCCTGTACTCCAGCTCTCCACCAGGACCTGAGTCAGGGTCTGTGGCCTTGAGAAAGCAAAGCTCTACAGGCTCCTGGTTCTCCGGCACCTCCAGCCCGTACCACAGCTTAGCAAAGACCGGAGCGTTGTCGTTCACATCCTGCACCTCCACACGGACCACAGCCTTGGCAAAGTTAGGAGGCAGCCCTCCATCCCTGGCATACACTGATGAGAGATGGAAATTGTTAAATTGATCTCATAAAAACTTGTGATAATCTTTGGAAATACATGATCTTGAGCTCAGTTGGTATATGACCAGTACCAGTGAGTGTGTAGTGGTTCTGTAGCTCTGCGTCCAGTTCCCTCGTGGTGGTGATGACTCCTGTCACAGGGTTGATGATGAAGCCTTCCTCCGTCACGCCTCCATATGTCACTTGGCCATTCGAACCTGCGTTGAAACACAAAACAGACACAAATAAAAACAAATGGCTGAGCAAGCTACAAAACAGGCATTAAAGAAAATAGTTCAGTGTAATAAGGCAGCGATATTAATGAACCCAAAGCTGCATAGAGCCGCTGGCAAATCGTAATGAAAGCTCCAGAAATATTAGGCTCTGGACGATTGACTGTAACCACACATTTTTCATTAGCATGAGCTTGTGGTTTGGTTTAAAGTAATTTGGTTTCTCAAAACCATTTATGTGTCTCTGTTGTTTAGTTCTCTGGCTTTCTTACTGGAGGCATGTTGCTGTGTATTGGCTGCACCTTTCTACTCATTCCTCCTGCAGTGAATTTTAGAAACTTTCTTCTTTTTCATATCTTCACGCTGTCCTACATTTATCCTTCTTGACATTATACATAATTCTCACTAGCCAAAAGAAGGCCTCATATGAAATCTACAGACATTACTTTAATATTTTGTGGAATTATAAATATGTTGCAAAATATGTGTAAAATTTGAAACCACTGAAACCAACCTTGGTCCCGGTCGGAGGCAGCAACTGTCAACACAGTTGTTCCCGGTCCTTTGTTTTCCAACACCTGCGCCTCAAACTCTGCTCGCTGGAACACCGGAGCTTCATCGTTCACATCAATCACGTGCACAGACAGCACCTGAGAAGTGGAAAGCTGAGGCATCCCATGATCCTCCGCCACAATAGTCAGATTGAAGACTTCCTGCTCCTCCCGGTCTAAAGCTTTGAGGATGGACAGAGAACCTACAAAAGGGGAAAAGATTCAGTGAGCAGTGAACTTTCTAAAACTTTCCAGATGACCTCACTTAAAACCTCTATTCTCATTTTGATTTTTCTTGTTTGTGTTTGTTGTGCAATTGGATTATTTTTGTAAACGTGTGTGTACCTGAGAGAAGCATTATTTGTCTTCCCACAGGACCAGTAAAAACAAACTCTTACTTTAGGTTTGCTTTATAAGACTTTCCACAGTAGGCGAGAGACCACAGTTAATTCACACCAGCTATTTTACTCTGGCACTCAAATGTGAATCAGCGTAATGTGGTACTTTATCAGGAAACATGTGTAATTATTGCAAAGCATAAGCACAGGAAAAACAGAATCCAGACTACGACCTGAAACTACATAGCTGCCAACTTAAATCACGCTATGACCTCCCTTAAAATGAGATTATTGTTTGTTTCTGTTTTTCTTTACACACACAACTAATGCTGTTTGCATTAGTTGTGTGTTTTATGCAGATCAAGCTGGTTCAGAGAGAGTCTGTGAATCTGACCACTGCTTCTCAGAGTCTGGCTTCAGTTACTCTCCTACCCAGGATTACAAGGAGGGTCAGCCAAAGTGAGAGGAAAAATGAGTGTGTGCTGTTCACAGCAGTGCACAAGTTTAGCTGGCAGACATGTGTAATTCATAAATGCCACAGCGTGCCAAACATATACATCGTGTGTTGAATGTTGGCGTTACGAGGCTGAGACTCAGATGTTCCTGTAACGTTCTGCTAGCTCCCATGTTTCAGACAAATGCAAACACATGCAAAACATTTACTGTACTATTTTATCCTCCACTGTAGCCAATTCAGTGTTACTGACACAGCATCAACCATAAGATAAAGGTGCTCTTACTCTCTCTGGATCAACTTTGCTCAAACTCATATGAAACTTTATTTAGATGCTGCAGAAGATCTCAAGATTTTAAAGATAGAAAATGTACTGAATTACAGGGAAATGAGCGTAATATTCTGCACAAGACAGATTTTTTTTTTCATTTAACGCAATGCTGCAGCCATAAAAAAATATTTTTTACTTATATACTGTCAGTAGGACATGGCTTAAATGACAAACAAGCACATATAGAACATAATATCAATACACTCAAACAGTATGAATGAAATGTTGAATAAAAAATGAGAAAGTTCTTGTGAATAAATGAAAGGACACACAAGAAACATTAGCTTTAAAGTGGTTAATGAAACTCATAGTTAAGCAGCCGCAATGGGAAATAACAGAAAGTTCATGTTGGCAGCGCAGACATACAGTATAATTTATAAGCAGTAATCAGGCTAATGATACCCCCCACATTAGCCAGTCAGTTTGGCAAATGTCTTCTCAATGCAATGCTAATCTGCTATTACAGTTATTATTAACCATAAGCTTAACACCACACAGTCTGAGAAACAAACCAGAAGTGAAATCAACCCCTGCTAATACACCAGACACTTGACAGTAATGAAGTAAAGACTTGCTTCCATCTGGAAGCTGCATTAAGTGTCTGTCTTATGGCGCCTAATCCCATCTCAGCCAGATCTGAGCGCGCCCACAACACCCTGCTCCCATGATGAAGAGACTGCATGTACGCATACTGTATATAAGATATCAAAGGCTGCTCACGTCCCGAGCCCAAATCGGTTCCCATGAAAAAAACCCGTCAAGAAAAGAACACCAAAGCATTATTCAAGTGAAATATTGCTCTGAGGCATTGAAAGATCATCTAGTAAAAGAGGGTTATGAGTGTTTTAGCAGTTGGGACCCTGTAGACGCAGCACTTCAGTGGGTAATTACAATCTTCTGGAAAGTTTTCTTCATCCAGGGGGCTGCTATGGGTGGGATGCTGATTATCTATCAATCATGGAGCCCCATAGAAAATGGCCACATACGTCTCCGGCTGTGTTAAATCATTCAAAGCAGGATTATAAACGAATGAAATGATGTGAATTTTACCCTAATCATCCCTTGATGGAGTGTAAATTGGGTATTTATGGGAAATCCCCAGTCTCCACAGGCCTTGTTACACTATTGTAACATTACTATATTTTTAGATGTCATGCCTCAATCTAAAAATAAGCTTACCAGTGTTGGAGTTCAGACTGAAGCGACCGGCGCTGTTGCCTGCCTGGATTCTGTACGACACTCTGCCGTTTTCTCCTTCGTCTTCATCTCGAGCCATCACATACAGAATCACAAACCTGTCGATAAAGATACAAACAAAATGTCAGATTATGACTTTGCTTGAAGCCATGAAAGTTAATGCACTCGATTATTTTGTTTTAACTTTGATGTTGTGATGGATGAAATCTCTCAAAGCAAAGACTGAAATGCTGGTAAAACAGACTCACCCTACAGGCTGATCCTCCATGACGCTGACCGCAGACGGCGAGCTGAAGACTGGAGCGTTGTCATTTTCGTCCGTCACAAACACTCGTGCAGTGACCGAACCCCAGCGCCTCTGAGAGGGATCCACCGCCTGGTCTGTGGCCCGCACCACAAGGTACAGGGAGGGCGTTGACTCGCGATCTAACTTCTGCCCCAGGGTCAGCACTCCGCTGGAGGGGTCGAGGGTCAGGAGGTCAGGCGTGTCAGGCCAGTAGTGTTCGATGGAGTAACGTAGCTCACTGTTGGGTCCACTGCCATCCTGTGAGGAGGAACACAGATGAATTACACAGTAAGAGGAAATTTTGATCCAGCAAGGAAAAACACTTAAAATCACAAGCGTGACAGTTCATTCTTGACCTTGGAAATGGACTTTAAAACAATCTTAACTCAAGATCCTTTAGTTTTTTTCCCAGGGCTTCAACTACATCTCACAGTTCACACTTCATTACTGGATGAAGTTTCCTTTCTATATTTAGGTAACATGATGACAATTAGGCAAATTCCATCCTCTGACAAGGACTGTGGCAAACATTTGAAAGCTCCAGGGAAAAAAACTTTGAGAGTTGAAAACCTCGAGTTAAGATGATGTTGTCAAACTTGCTTTCAAGCTGTAAAATTTTGTGTTAAAATGATTAGTGAATTCATCTCTTACTCAATACACAGAAACAAGAATTTAAAAGATTAAGTTATTTATAAGTCATAAATGCCAAATTTATAGAAGTTCCAGCCTTGGAAATGTGACAATTTTCTTCTTTTCTCTGTCATAATATCATTGTAAATTGAATATCTGTCAAACCGTCAGACAAAACAATCAATTAAAATTCATCATCTTCAGCTCCATTGTAATGGGCTCTTTCCTCTGTTTTCTGTCATTTTATGACAACAATCACTGGTTAACATTATAATCCTTCTTTCATAGATGATTTCATACCTGATCCAAAGCCTGGAAGGTATATATGGAAGCCCCTGGCTCTATGTTCTCTGGGATCACAATGGTGACGGGATCTTCTGTGAACTGGGGAGCGTGGTCATTGCTATCCTGCACGTTGATATCCAGCTGCACCAGGTGGCTGCTGGGAAACAACTGGGAGAAATCAGACACCTCGATGTGCAGCGTGTACCTCGACCCCTTCTCGTAGTCCAGCTCGCGCACCAGGTACACGTCGCCCTTTAAACAGTCCACCATGAAAGTCCCGTCTCGGTCAGTCCCCCCTACTACCAGGTAGGTCACCTGGCCTTCCAGTAAAGAAGATTCCTGTTGGTCATGTGGGCGGACGGAGCCAATGATGGAGCCCGGAGCTGCACCTTCGACTGTGTTCAGGGTCATGGAGAGCATGTTGGGCTTGGGGCTGGATCTGGAGGAGCTGAGAACCTGAAGGAAAGGAAAGGGCTCATTTTAATGTCAGCGTTCGTTGCAACTTTCTTCATGTAATCGTGACAATTCAATTTGTATCATGCATTCAGTCACCACTGTTAAAACTTTTTAATACATAGTGTTATTTCAACCAAGCATAGAAAAGTGTCAAGATGATTGCTGTGCTGTGTATCTCACTGGATCTGATTTCCTTCTGATTTCCTGTATTCCACAGGCAATGAAGATATATGGCTCTCACCCCAGCCTATCCCTAAACATGGCCTTGGGCTGTAGTCTGTTTCTGTTTTGTTGCTATTACTATAATAACCCTCATAGGCATTCTCATTGTGCATGAACACACTACACAGAATCTTTCCAGTAAATATCTTAACACTGCAGTATTCTGGCTTCAAGATGAGAGCCAGAGTTTGTGACCTGTGACAAAGTAATGAAGGGTGTAATGGGAGGGAAAACTGTAAATATTCCAGTTCAAATAATCCAGAGCAATAAGTGCAGTCTCCATATGCCGCAGGCCGGTCACATGGGAACGGAAGGAGTGCCAGGGGGCTTTCGCCACTCTGAGCAACGGCCTCAGGGTTCGATTTTGTTCTTGGACAGATCAAAGAGCTCTGAAGACAGCAAACAAAAGCAGATTTTAACAAGCTGTGGTTTCATCATCAAAAAAAAATCCATACGCACACCATCCCTCGCGTTCGTTACCAAGATCTGTTGCAATGAATTGCATCTTTGCTGTATCGAATACGTGAAGAGCAAGAATAAACCTGGAAGAAGAGGAACGTGGGAAATGTGCATAATGTAGCTTCATGTGTTCAAAGACTAACCCTATGTAAAGACATTTGCAACTATAATGCACTGCAAAAATGTGTCAATGGGCAACCTGTTACTGACTCCTAAAGCTAGAAAATATAACCACTTGTTTTTTTAATCATGTTTGACTGTAGTGATGCAGCAAGCGAGTGAAATTCTGTGATTTAATGCATTTAATTGAGCTATGTGCCTCAAATGAGAACATAGGGCGACAGGACTACAGCTTGAAAGAGTCTTTATATTTTTAAAGGCATTTGCTGTATTGCACCATACTATTTGTACTTTTCCTTAGTTTTTCCTCATGCATTTTTTCCTATACATGCTAGATAGTGTGTGTACTGTAGTACTTGTGGTGTACAGCAGTATCCATGTGTCTGATTTTACCCACAGCTATGTGAAATGTTATCTCAAAATCATTATCTGGAAATGTTACCTCATGAGAGTGTTTGAACGTGTCGTTACAGCGAGCGTGTCCGTGTGTGTGTGTGTGTGTGTGTGTGTGTGTGTGTGTATATCCCTGCCTGCTACCGTACAGTGGTGCATATTCCCTTTCTCTCTGTGTGATTTGATGCAGCTGGCTCTCATCAATTCTCATCTGGGAGCATTTGATTCCAAGGTGCCTGTTTCCCCTCTGTCTAATCTCAGTGTTGCACAAGCAGAGCGCAGGCGAAACCTAAGGCAAGCACTCCCGCTGTAATTAGCATCCTTTTCCTTTTTGAAATCACATCACATAAAAACACTGAGCTCAAAGCTGCACAGTCAAAGCAAAACCACCACCCTTCTCTGGCTAAATGCCTCTGTGGCAGACCTTTTTTTCCTGCTTTTGAATTCCTGATATTGTATGTAGATATGCGGGATTGACCCTCGGACAGAAAGTTCAGAACAATAACTCAGTCCAGACCGGCTCCCTCCTGCAGCTCAGGGTTTCTCACCTTGGGTTTTGGTTACCCCACTAACTTTTGGAGCAGGAAACACACACTAGATTGGATAGATGCTTTTGTTTGTACAGGCACAGGTTCAGTTTCTCCCCTGCTCATATTTACCTCCTTTTCCAATTCCTTTGACAGTTATACTGTTCACTTTGTGCACAGTTTGAGGAAATTACTCGCAGCGAGGAATGCAAAAGGATTGAGGGAACGCGGAGATGTGACAGTTTTAGGTTCGGTCACCAGATTGGCCTTTGTTTTTTGCCTGACGCCGTAGAAATGATTTGGAGACCCAACAAATGTGCAGGCGCTTGTGGATGCAGCTGGAGGATGGATGAGGGTATGAAAAAGTAGAGATAATGTTAACCTGTATCTGGAGCTGGCAGGTGGAGCTGAGGCCTGGTGTGCCGTGGTCAGCAGCGGTCACAGTGAAGACGTACTCCGCTCGCTCCGCCCATCTCAGGGGGGAAGCGGTTCTCAGCTCGCCACTGGTCGGGTTGAGTGAGAAACGCTCTGCTCTCGGGCCTTTAAAGGATGAAACAGATGTGGATATAAGTTAAACACTAAATAAACATACTTTAACAATTGCATGAGGTTGAGGGAAGTGCTTCCTGTGTAGAAATGGACTCGCCTGATAAAGAGTAGTACACAGTCCCATTCTCTCCCTCGTCTGGGTCTTTCGCTGTCAGCGTCCCGAGGACTGTCCCAGATGGAAGCCCCTCCATCACCTATAATGGAGACAGATTCATATTAATGTCTTTCTGCAACATACTTTTCTATTTACAGAATCGTCCTATTATGTCATATTCCTTACCTTGTCTCTTTCTAACACTATTATTGTTAAGATATGAAAGAGAGAATAGTTGCTCATACGTCATAGGATTAGACTTTACGGCCTTCAAAAATGAAAAGCAACTTTAAAAAATGTATTTTCAAATATTCATTGGAGAAATCATAGAGTATGATGTAATTCTAATCCTTCATGTTCACCTGAAGGAGCAGCTCCCTGTCCGGCCTGGCATGAGTGAAACTTGGGGCATGGTCATTTTCGTCCAACACAGTGATATGAGCAGTGCCCGTGGCGCTGCGAGGAGGCGTACCCCCATCCTGTACCACCACAACAAGCTGGTAGCTGGACTGCTGCTCTCTGTCCAGGGCGAGGCGTGTGCTAATCTCACCTAAAGAAGAATGAGAGAGAAAGGCCTCAGCTTGCTTTGCTTGCAATACTTAGGGAATAATTACCATGTTCATTTAATTGACAAACAGCAAATCAGTAAATCCTCGAGGGAAATCACGCTGGTATTAGTGCTGCTTATGAAGTAACTACATTTCATCTAGTGTAACACAATTACAACAAACTGCTTTAAGTGTTCTATTACTGTTCTTAAATTCAAACAGAAGTCATGGTGTTTATCTTCACCTGTTTGGGAGTTAATCTGAAAGTGCCTGTCGGTGTGCAGCAGCCTGTAGGTGAGGCGAGCGTTCAGTCCTGCATCTCTGTCCGTCGCAGACACCCTGCCAAAGCCTGTCCCTGCAAGCAGGTTCTCTCTGACAGCCAGGAAAACCCTCTCCTGGCTCAGTCTCGGGGAATTATCGTTCTCGTCTGTTACCGTCACCCTGACTGTGGCACTGCCTGTTCTCCCCGTCCCTCCGGGGCCCGACGTGGCCAGGACAGTCAACAGGTACATGTCTTTGACCTCACGGTCCAGAGAGCTACGAACAAACAGCCAGCCACTATCTGGCATGATGCCAAAACCGGCAGCGTCACCGTCAGGCCTAAGACGGTACGAAATAGGGGAGGAGGATGAGGAGGAGCTTCCACCATTCCCAGAAGCCTCTATGTTGAGTGCTCGAACCTGGAGGAAGCGTGTGTTGAGAGGTGTGTTTTCCCGTAGCTCCACACGGTAGGTCAGGGTATCAAAGTTGGGGCCTTGTGCATCTTGTGCTTGGATGTGGACCACGAGGGTGAAGGTGGAGCTAAGCTGAGGCGCTCCGCCATCCTTTGCAACGACCTGAAGGTCATAGCGTGGGACAGTTTCGTATGACAGACTTCCAATCAAACGCACCTCCCCGCTGCCCCGGTCAACACCAAAGGTCCTCTGGCCGCTGCTGCCTGCAGCTCCAGCAGAGACCAGATCGAAGCTGAGCTGACCGTTATGACCTGAGTCCTTGTCGGTGGCCTGGATAGTGTAGATAACAGTCCCCATTTTGGTGATCTCAGGTAAAAGGAGCGACTCTGATGAGGAGGGGAGGAAGGTGGGAGCGTTGTCATTGACGTCTGAAATTGTTATTCGTACCCGGCTGGTTCCATACGCTGGAGGAGAGCCAGAGCGAGCCTGGATCTCCAGATCGAGACTAGAGCAGGTTTCATGGTCCAGAGGGAGGGCGGTGCGGATGGTACCAGAGGCACTGTCCACCGTGAAGTAACCATCAGGGTCTCCGGAGGAGATGGAGTAGAGGATATCCTTAGAAACACCTGCATGGAGGACACAGCAAAAGAAAAGGAGAGTGAGAAAAAAGAAAATTTTATACATTAGTTAAAAGGCATGTGGTAATTTCAGAAAAGCATAAAATAATCACATTTGAGAAATCTGAAATCTTTGACATTTATGCTTGATAAATGACTAAAAAAAGGTTTTAATATACTGCATACAGCTGCTGATTATCCACACTTCTTTAGCTGAATGAGTACATACCCAACACATAAAAAAAAATCCCTGACAGATCCATATCCATTTTGAGTAGACAGGGACGTGCTGTGTTTATTTCTCATCTAAGTGTTAATGAAGGGCTGGATTCACTCAAAGTGGGTGAAGAGCTTGAACCAGTGAAAGTCTTGTACAGTAACACAGACAGAGATAAGTGCTCCTCTGTCCACTACACCACTGAGAACACTTCATTCTGACTCCCACTCAGAATTACAGACCCATCCAAATCCATTTCTCCATCATTAATACTGAGAGAAAATAAAAGCCTGGCCACAGTGAAAACAAGCGCCAGTAAAAACCCACACTCTATGATGGATGTTATTTCTTAATGGAGTGTATGCTCTTGCGTATTTGCTCTTGCGTATTTAACTACTGGGGTGAGCAGCAAGACATCATACGCTCTCCTGCCCATTAGTGCATTTTTGTCCTAGGACTTTTGTCCTTGAAATAGGGCTGCTACATTTATTTTCACTATCAATTAATCTGGCAATTATTTTCACAATTAACCGTTTAGTCTGTAAAATGTCCAAAAAAAAAAAAAATACTCATCACAATTTTCCCAAAGAGTCCAAAGTGACATCTTGCTTCTTTTGTCCAACCAACAGTCCAAAACCTTCAGCTATTATCATACATTACAAAGGAAGTAGCAAATCTATACATTTATGAAGCTGGAATCAGTAAATCTTATCTTATTATTATTATTATCGATTATCAAAATAGTTGGTGTTTAATTGACTACTCGTCGCAGTAAAGTAAACTGATAAAAGCAGGCGTGAAATGACCAAAGGCATAACAGACATCAACATAAAGAAGAGCAAAGACAAAATAATCAATGGAGACCTTGAGAGTACAGACTCCTCACCTGTCTTGGCAGCGGCACGGACCACTCCCACCGACGTCCCCCTGAGAACGTCCTCGGACACAGTGAAGAAATACTGCGCCTGTTCAAACACGGGAGATGCCACTGAGCCTCCCACCACGCTCACATTTACCCTGGCGTTGACCGGCGCCATCAGACCGCCGCCATCCTCGGCTGATATGACCATGGAGATGACCGTATTGGCTTTGCCGTGGAGCGAGCGAGAGAGAGAAATCACACCTGCAGAGGAAGACAGACAATTACTCTATATCCTTTGGTTTTTAAATAGCATTCTGATATCTGTTCAGCATGTGTGTTAGTATAGACACCTGTGTCCTTGTTGAGAGTGAAGAAAGAAGAGCCTCCTTCAGGCACAGTGCGATACGTCACCCTGCCATTTTCTCCTGCGTCAGGGTCATTCGCCGTGAGCTTGACGACAGAGGTTCCAGGTGCACTATGGGTACTCAGACTGACGGTGTAGAGGACCGGGTAGAAGGCGGGTCGGTTGTCATTGATGTCAACCACCGAGACCCGCACACGGGCTACTGAGCTCAAACCACCCTGAAGGAAAAAGATTCTTCCGATTAGATTTGCTTCAAGATATTTGCATTCAAATATATTAGCAGAGTACGCAAGGTACAAATGCTGTAATGATATAATGGACCTTAACTGACTAGTCTATGAGACAAAGGAAGGCTAAATCATAAGAATAGCTATTTCACTTTAACCACATCCTCCCTCCCTTCCTGCACTGTATATCTCCAAAGACAACATTCAATTTGTTTTCTAGCCCTCGAAGAGAAAGGACAGGACTTTCATGTTGTGAAACTGTGACAACAGATTTATGTCACAGTGTTAAGACGAAGCAGCTGGAGAGTAGAAAGGATGAGTTGTCTGTTGAAGATCCCCGAAATATGGAGCCAATCAAGCGTTGTGTGCTTTTGTCAGCCAGCAGAAGAGTTTGCGCTCATTACACTGTATCTGCGGGCTTAGTTTTACGAGCCCATTAAAAACAAGGATAGCAGAGATGGAGGGAACAGACACTGGCTGAACCGAGCTGGGAATGTGATGGGGGGTGGGTGGTAAGTTATAGACCTGAGTTTAATCTTTACCTGAACTGGGACAAACAAAGAGAATAAAAAGTACGAACACTACCTGCTATGACTAATAAGAACAATGGTTATGGTTTATTGCACCTTATGCAAAATTTTATGTGCCTCCAATGTGATTAGTTGATACTTTAAATGTGCATGCATCTACTGGGAAGTGTGTAAATGTGGTCAAGTTCAGCATCATAACTTAAATGGTATTCTACTTTAAGAGCTTATTCAAACCGACTGTTTAAATGAATCTGTTTTCCTACTTCTTTACCTATTTCCTCCCCACACTCCCTCTCTCTCTCTTTCTTTGCTCTGATTGCTTTGCCATGCTGCCGCAGTTCCCCTTGATTTTTTTGAAGACGCGCAGCAAGAGACAGGACGCTGTCTTCTTCAAACACGTCTCTGTGATCAGATTTATTCGAGCGCAGCTGTACACATCTTTAATTTGCCTTTCAGCTCGACGCTTTGATCAGGAGGAGCGTTACACACTCGGCAAGCAATCTGTTTGGTCTTGGAGAAACACAAGAAATAGTGCTCGACTTTAGCCGAGTTTGAGGCTCTCATTCAAAGTCGATTTCTAATTTCAATTGCACAAAAGATGCAAAGGTAAAACACAAAAACACATTGTGATTTTATGGGATTTTTGTTAGCCTGCAAGACAAAATGTCAAACTATTCCTTTAAGGGCTAATTTGTCTGACAAAAACTGAAATTTATTGCTATTCAAGTTCAAGGTAAGAGTTGTTCTTACTCCATCTGTTGCAGTGACGGTCAAATCAAACTTGTCCAACCCCTCATCCCGGTCCAGAGTTGTGCGGGTGCAGAGCTGGCCGGACTCCTTGTCTATGCTGAAGTGGGCTGGTACTGTGTTTCCGGAGCCAGAACCCAGGGTGTAGGATATAGCGCCAAAGGAACCACGATCCTCATCTGTAGCTGACACCTGTGGGAAAAGAAGACATTAGGTAAGATGTGGATGGTCCACCGCTGCCAAACAGCCTGTGAGACATAAGGATTTCAAAAAGCGTCACACGAACACACCCAGCAGGTCCAGAAATCTGCGTGAAAGAAAACCTAACATGTGTCATAATTATTATATATGACCTGAGGGCCTTTCTGTTATCTCAAGAATGTCCCATAATACAGTCATCTCACAGGCCCATACATCTGCACTTGTCCAAATATCACACACCATAGCACTACTTGTTATGATTTCCAGGGTACTATAAAAACCGAGCATCTGTGAGAGCAATTCGCTTTTATAGATCACAGATACAGGGTATAAAAAAAAAAAAAAAAAAAAAAAGAAAAAGGAAAAAATGGATGGATCTCCCCTGTGGTGCATTTGGAAAACTGGCAAAGGGAACTGACAGGTAACCTTTAGTAAAAGAGAGGGGAGGTTGTGAGTTTGGTTCAGGGGTCACACAGAGGCACTTTAAAGAACGCTGAAAGGTCAAGTGACACGAACTGGTTTTCAAGTGGTATTTAAATAAGATACAGACTGACTGATTTACTGGGAGAGCCACTTAAAAACGCACCTCAGACATGAATCCTTCCTCCATATTTCTCCTACAAAGGATTTCTGTTTACACAAAGACTCAAACAGACAGAGGTCTTGGCCCAACCCTCCTTGACCTCATTTGTCTCATCTGCCTAACATCCTTCTTTCTACCACACGCACAAACAAAACACACACAAACATAAGTTGTATGCTCTGACCAAATCTATTAAAACATTCAAAAATTCCATAATACAACAAAGATCTCCTTGCAAAACACAAAAGGGAAATGTCCTGTGTGCTCTCGGGTCCTGCCTCTGACTGAAGTTTTAAACTGGTCCATAACATTGTTTGGTGGCGTTTATGGTGCTTGTTAAAAGCAGCATTCGGCCTCAGATCTCGAATCCCTGCAGGCGAGCCAAGATCCAGGAGGTCTCCTGACATCACTCCCCCTCTGTTATACAGCAAGGCAACAGCAACATATCTCAAGTGTTAGATGTCCAAGAAATTTCCCCACTGTGCTGCAAATTTCCCCACTGTGGGACGAATAAAGGTTTATCTTATCTTAAACTTTAACGGTAGTTTCAATTTTGTTTTTGTGTAAATATTGACGAAGATGTTCTACTGTGTCCACGTGAAACAGTAGGCAATTAAATGCTATATGGGATAATACACAAGGCAATATATAAAGAATATTACGATTAGAAAAACAGAACAATAGAGATGACAGACAAGTTGGCAGTCATATGTTTGAGTATTATGGTCACGAATGTATGTTCTCAGATTTCATGAATGAAGTCAAAATGATATGAGCATCAAGTTGTAAGTTGTTTAAAAAAAAAAAAATAAAAAAAATATTTCAGGAAAAAAGTTAATATGTGGAGAATAAACTGTTTTGAGGAAAAGGTAAAAGGTGCAAGAATTTATGACCAAGCCTCATATAATGAAATTTTTCTTGAAATATTTTAGCAAGATTTCACCTCATTCTTTTAGTAAGATGATTATCCAACATGACTACAAGATGAAAATTGTTACACTATTCTCAAAATCGAATTTTGTTGTTTTGTAGTGACTCCAATAATCTCTTGTAAAATTCTCATATAGGTCTGTTTCCCATATATCGTTTCACCCTAATCGACTTCTCAAAAAAGTAGAAATGAATATAATAAAACGAATGACATAAAATGGAAAAAGACAGGAGTAGCAGACACAGTTCTTATGTCTGTGCTTGTTATTTAATGATTCCATCATACGTCTGAATCCTACATGTGAACTTTCCCTGCCCCTGAACCCCACAGAGTACAGGACCACCGAGGCAGACATCCGGCATCGACCTTCCCTCCGTCCCACCAACACATGTCTTCACCATTACACTTATCTCCCGGCTATAGACAGACAGAAACACTACCACCTTGACTCATACTGTTGCTCCTACAGGATATTAATACACGGGAATATCAGAGCGGCTCCTTCAGGGTTTTTAGTCGTAGTCTTCCAGTGGCTGGACGGTTGTGGTTTTCTAGGGTCGTACCTCCTCCTTTAGTCGGTGTTTACAGCTGGGGATTTTAGATCATTGCCGGGACTTCCTATAAAGTACAGTGTTGAGACTATCACTATCTTTGGGATCTAGGCTCTATGTCTGGCTGATCCTCATATCGTTCTGACTGTCTGTGATGGATTAGCCACCTGTGGTGATGAGAACTGGACGAACGTGTACACTCTCACACACAGACGCTCGCATGTATGATGACCCCATCTTTTTCACTAAATCTAATTAAAGAGGCTTAAACACCCGTGACCGCCCACCTGGTCGTAGGGTGACTTCATCCTCACCTCTGTCTTTACCCCAAAAAGTCTGTAGATCATAAGCAAAGACAAGGGAAACTGTGTTCTAACCTGTACAAGGCAGCAAAGGACTGTGTTTTTTAGCTTTATATCAAATACATGGGTCGGTCACAGAATACATAAATATGCTTGGAAGCAGTTTTTCAAAGGAGGATTGGGCTGGAAAGAGGTTTGCTTAGAGGCTGGGAACAAGAAGAGCAGGACATTGATTCTCCACACCCTCTAAATTTTTAAAAACCCTCTGCAGTATGGTATGGATTCTTCATGCTGGAAGAAAAATGCAAGACAAACACAAGGTTGCACTAAGACAATGCCTATGCAAGCGCACTTTGATGGAAACCTTGGGAGCTATACAATAAAAGATGTAATGATTTGAGTTTTTCTGCTGCAACATGCTACAACCCCAATTCCAAAAAAGTTGGGTTTTGATGGTTTGCAAATGTTGAAACTGAAGAATGTTCTTGCTTTATGAAAAATATACACTCATTTTAAGTTTGATGCCTGAAACATGTTTCAAAAAAGTTGGGACGGGGGCATGTTTACCATTGTGTTGCATCATCTCTTCTTTTAACAACACTCTGTAAACATTTGGGAACCAACTTTTTTTGGAACATGTACACATACAGCACAGAGTGGATCCCAAAATAGAACAGAAAAAAATGCAGAGGGACAAAACAGAGACGGAGACAAACCTCCAAGGCTTGAATGCATGACAGCGTTGTCAAAGCAGAACAGTTTGAAATGTGTAGCAGAAGAAACTCATATCAACCCTCCTGAAAACACAGAAGCTTGTACGGATCGACTCTGTCATCAGTACATTTTCCTCCTGTCAATCCATCTGACAGCACAGCACCAATGTTCAGTTTACACTATCAGGGCCAGAGGGTTGGATCAAACTAACATGCAGGTTCATGACCAGAAACAATTTGTTGCCATAGTCTGTATTTATATCACAGATCTCGCCTAAAAAAAGCAAAGCGCAGTTTTAAAGCCAATAAGATAATCTAGTAAACACACATTTGACATGTCTTCTTAAATCAAGAGATCTGGTAGGCCAGACGGTGGTGTTTGCCAGGGAGGAATTACTCCCACGCTGGAGTCTGTCCTCTGATCCAGGACCAGCCTCGACTCTGCACACCTATTCCTCATCGTGGTCTCCGGAGGTATCTCGCCATGATAAACATACAACCACATAGCAACACATAAACACAGCAGCTCATACCTTTCAACATCTAAATCTCTCTCGCTCTTAAGTATATGTTTGGTCGTGCTTGTCTCTGTGGTGTTTGTGGTTAAAAAGCTGTATGGATCCACACAGATTTTTGGATGAGGGTGTATTATTGATGGCACTGGTCTAGTCCAGTGGTTCGGCACCATTTATCCATTAATCTCAACTAATTATTAACTGTTTGTTTAGCAAAATGTTTCTACTTCTCTGCTCAAACCTGGTCCTGAGCATCTTGCTCTCGATCACTGAACCTTTTCAGGGCATCAAGTTTTTTTTGGATGATGCAGCATTTACAGATATAAGCTTCAGTTGAGGAAAAAACATTCACATCCTATGTTGGTCATTATTATATTAAAGGACCGTAATGGCGGTTTTGCAGGCATGAACTGAAACTAATGGCTGGCTGGAAGGTGGTGAATGCCTGGAGTGTGGTTCGCGTTGGAAAATGGTCTGCCGTAAAGCTAAGTACACACAATTTGTAGTTAATGGGCTTAAACGTGCAAAACCACCAATGTGGTTCTTTTCTGTGGGAGCTCCGATATCCCACCTGATGGGATGGCGAAATGCAGCAGCATGAGAGGAAAAGATTTGGTGAATGTGCACAGCGGGGAAGATATCGATGACAGCGGGATAAGGTAACAAAAATCAAAGGGGTCAAAATGTTATATTCACTTCAGTGCGATCAACTCTGACTGGAGAAAATGAGGTGTTATCCATCTTAGTTTGTTGGGATCCATTTTAAAGTCCTAAATGAAAAAAGAAATGTAACCCGAGCCCTTTTCAACCAAGGGAATGTCAACCGGTTTTTCAGTTTTTTATATGACAAGAACCATGCTCATATGACAGGAACATGGCTCAAACATGTCTTGCATGTAAATGATGACCTGCAGAAGAATCTCAGATTGATCATTTCTAATTATCCGACGTACCTGCTGTGTAGTTTCCTTTTTGACTGCGAGGATAAGTACTGGCTTTTCAAAGCATTTATAGGTGGAAAAATCATCAAATGCACTGCTTCAGCTAAGCATCTGCCAACCATCTGAACTTGTAATACATGAAACATAAATTCATCCAGCATGCTTTCAGCTTAAGGAGCAGCACTTTGATTTACCTATCGTGTAGTGCATCGACCGACTACTATATATCTGTTAAAAGGCGCAGTCTAAGTCTCGCACAGCACACGTCAGCCTGGTAAAGGACTATGTGAAAAACAGTCAGGAAGAGCGTGCCGAGTATCGGATTCAGCCAGGACCCAGGCCCGGAGCTTTGTGTCCACGGAGAGCCATTCATCCCTGGCTGGGACAGTAGAGGAGCAATCCCTCACTGGAGCATTAGTGAAGATCCAGATCTCATTACTCATTTGCCTAACTCTTCTTCACAACCGCTCTCTCTTCCTGTCCAGTTAGCCTTTCTCTATCGGACGCTCCCCACCGTCACTCTCGTCCTCCTTCTGCTGAGTGGATCGCTCTCCAAGGGTCTACTTAGATATCAGACACACGCCTAACCCTTTTCCTATCTGCAACTCAAGGCTCACATCACCCAGAGTCATCAGTCAGTGGTATTTAATCCTGCAGAGGAGGTCTGGTCTCCTGTCTGTAATGAGGTGCAGATTAACAGGTAGTGTCTAATGATAGCAGTGGGACATCATCAACCCCAAAACCGAGGTAGAGTGACAGGTATGATATCAGCTGACTTCCAGGTTTTTATTTACTTTATGCTGGATAATGTTGTTTTTGTCTTTTGTCCTTTCTCACACCTTTCTCTCCTTCTCTTGTTCATTACACTCATGCCTCCCTCCCTTTTGCTGTATCTCCTCTCTCCTTCCCTCTCCTCTGTGCTCATCTTCTCCAGATGTGGGCGCTGGTCCAGGCGGATCCTGCTGTTCTCTGCAGTTTGTCTCTGTAAAACATCAGTTAGTGTCAGAGGGACTCTGCGCACGGCTTCTCGGACGCAGCTGCACTTCTGCTGCGCCTCTGGACTTTTATAGCTTCTCATGAAAGAGAGGGAGGGAGAGAGATTCTATAGGCTTTCGCATTAAAACCTGTAAAAGGCAGAGAGTTTATCCCAATCTAATCTGCTCTTCCTCTGATGTTTGTGAAGCTAACAGCATCTGCGAGGCCAAGAAGAAACCTAATATGAATGCAAATGTTATCCCACCATATGCAGCATTAAATGATAATTCCAGTTTATTACAACTTGGATCTTACTTTAATAGTTTTGGCCATCATTTCTATCAGTTATGTGGTTATGATGACACTGTAGTCTTGAACATTCTTAGCCTTGTTTACTTTTTACTTAATTTTTTTCCTTAATTTTCTGTTTCAACTTTGGCAAATCTGTGAGTTTGCCTAAAACCCTGGTTGATGGTTTACCCTGCCTGCTCGTGTTTCTTTCCCCATCTGACTTGTTTTCAGAGATGTCACTGCATTCCCAGATCTCAGAAATTAACTCGAGGAGCACAATCTTGTTATTACTGATCTAACTAATGCCAGAAACTATGAAAATTAGACCCAAGCTGTAACAAACCTGAATTATCCTCTAAAGGAGCAGCAATGACCATAAAAGAGATGGACCTGGAGCTTGTGAACTGAATGCATCATTGTTGGATAATTGCACACAAGCTGAAGTTATTTACAACAAACTGAAATAGGAGTGGATTTAAAGGCATTAGCTTTGTTGGAGTGACGGATATAGCTAGAACATTCATTTAACTTTTTCCACCGACACATTCCTTTGCTCTCCAGTGAGCCGCAATCCTCACACTCGACATTCTCACGTCTCCAAATCAATTTCTGCCGTTCTGTTGCCAATGAGTTGAGGCACTATGGGTACAAATATGATATATTGCAAGGAAGGGGAAGGAGAGAAGGGGGGTGGGAGAGGAGGGGGAAATAGTTTGGCAAAGGAACAAAAGGCAGGGCTAATGATAACATGAGACCTTGAAATGGGAACGAGGAGGAACCGGGGCTTCATCTCGCTTCTCGTTCAATCTCCGTTCCTCCCTTGACCTCCCCTTTTCTTTTTCAGCATCCCCCCTCTTTTTCTGTCCTCTCCCTCGCTCGCTCTTTCAGCACCCTATTACGGCAAGTGCTTGTTGTCTTTCATGTGGAGTTCACGGCTGGAAATGATTAGGAACATCAAACCACTGAAGGGAAGAGAAGGGGAGGGAGGTGAAAGAGACAGAGCGCGAGAGATTGACTTCTATATTTGGAAGAAAGAATGCTAATATTATTAATGAACATAATAAGAGATGATGGCCACTAAAAGAGCCTCTTTCTCTCTCTTTCTCCCTTCCACAAATGTGCATACTTGTGCATGCATACACACACACACACACACACACACAGCAGGACACAAATGTAGATGTTACACACTCAAAGCTAAACAGTAAACTATACCACAGAGTTGCAGCTAACACGTGGTATGTGTTAGGAAGTTTATCTTTAGGCTGCATCTCATGTTAAAAGACACTGGGGCTGTTGTTCAGGCGAGTCTCTTCCAAAGTCAAATCATCTCACATTTATGTTTGATGTTTGTTTTTTTCCAGTTTTTTTTTAGTTATATATGAGTCTGACTTTGTTTAAACCTCCAGGCATACTCAGAAAACTTTAGATTTAAATGTGTAACCTGAACAGCAAAATAGTGGTGCAATCTGCTCTATGCAAGAAATCTACAACCCAATTATACCAGGTCTGTCACAATTAGCTGTATAGGTCAAGAACAAGCGGTCGCCTCTTTTGTGAAAACAGGTAGAGGGAGAAAGGAGAGGGAGCCGACTGTGAATGCAGGTTACAATTGAGGTCAGGGGGAGATAAAAAGCTAGTTACAGGGATGGACAGAGGGATCGAGGCACACAATGAGGGATGACATCACCTTACTGGACTCTGAAGAGCGATAAGAGACGCAGGGGATTTAGATGGCAGTGATCCTATCTCGCGCAAAGCCCTGCAATGTGGCAACTCTTAACCCGGGGGTGCAATCGTGTGTGTGTGTCCATCTACTGTGTGTGTGTTGGTGCCTCCCTGTCCCCCTCCTTTTTAAAGAGTCTTTTCAAAGTGAGTCCTGTGGGTCCTGACTGACAGCTGGTCTAATCAGCACAGAAATCAGCCCTTTTTTTTTTTTTTTTTTAACTTACTGTTAAATATTTATAGCCGTTTAAACCCCGTCTCTCTGTCTGCATCCGAGGCCTCGGCGAGACTCACGCTGGCCGGTGCAGCAGCTGCGAGCAACAGATCTGCATATCTGTGAAATGCCAGGGGTTTTACTGAAGCTATCTGCTAACAGGGAAGCTAATGAGGTGCCCGAGGTCGGGTGTCAGAGTTGAAGGGTGAACGTGCACGCTCACCACCCACCGAGACGAATAAAAATTGTCACTATATATTCACAGTCGTGGTCATTAAATGGTCTTGAGTCTGGAAAGATGAAGGCCCACAATTATCTAGACTCTTTGACATCAGCTGGGAAGCAGGGTTTTTTTTTTTAAAGCGTGCAGTAATTAAGGAAATCAACATTGCTCCCTTCTAAGTGATCCTTGGTCAACAATCAAATTCAGACATTTCTGAGCTTAATGAGGCTCAACGCTGCTACATTGTTGATGAGCAGTGCAGCAGCTCTGTTTTACGTATTTGGAAAATGCCAAAATGCTGCAAAAGTGAAGCAAAAGCTGCTAAAACAAGAGAACAAAATGCATAAAAGAAAAGTTTTCTCTAGGCCGTCATCTTTGATTTACAGAGTGAGGACTGTCACACAAAGTGAGCGATGATTGTCGCTTATTGTCTCCCACTTGTAATTTCGCTCCAGGGATGAAGAGAAAACAGTAATTAAGGAGCGAGAGAGCACAAAGACGGACCGGAGTTGGACCTCAGTCAGGGGAACACCGTCTGAGACAGTCTGAGCTGCTGGGTTTCTGGATGAATCAGACGATGGATGACTGCGAGCGAGCGGCTCACGGTTTGCCTCGGGGACACCGCTCTGGGTAATTTCAAATCCTCTAACCAGCGAAAACAGCAGTATGTGTTTAGGAGGATGCATCTGTGTTCCTGCTGCAGCGTTTCTCCCAGGATCGGAGCAGACATGTGTGTGTGTATATATATAAATTTTGGGCATTTCAGTGGTTTATCCAATGCAAACATGACAAAGAGACCAAGGGAGTGTGGAATCTGTTTTGTTTTTTTCCCCTCCGCTGGGACACCACAGGATTTTATTTTCTCTTTGACAAGTGTGTGACTCTGTTAAGAATATATCATTGGAAACGGGCACTTGGAATTTGAGGGTTAGCATCTTGTTGACGGTTATTGTTTCTAATTTGTATTTTATGTTCAAAGCATGTCTGCATGGAGAGAGATGGAGGGAGGGAGGGAGGGAAAGGGGAGAGTCTGGGGGGAGGAATACAGATATTGAAGTACAAGAATAAACTCATCTACTCTGTCAGACATTTTTCAGTTTATGGGCTTTGCAAATTGGCAAATGTTGTGTTATGACACCCAATCTATATGTGTGTGTGTGTGTGTGTGTTTTGTGGGCAGACACGGTGAGTGGTTCTGATTATGAGTATTGATTAGTCCATCTGTGAGAGCAAAAAGCACACAAAAGAGGAGATCGATAGGTGTGATTTGAACAATCTATCACGTAAGACAGCCGCTGAAGGAGTGGAGAAAGTCAATGTCAACTTCCTTCAGAGATCAAAAATATTCGAAATAAGATTCTGTCATCAGCGAGACTTCAAAGTCTCAAAGTGGAGACAAAATGTTTGACGAAAGTTAGTTTAGAGCTTTGAACTGATGCTGCTGAGAAAACCATCTGTTTCTGAGTATCTGAGTTTTTTCTGATAAAATTTGTGTCTTTTTACTATATTAGTCTAAGATATAGGGCCAAATTCATCTCAACAACACAGTTGAAGCTGATACACAAATAGAGATACGCACAATACCTCATGCAACACAAAGGTTCAGGCTTATCCCTGTTGATTGCACGGCTTCGCCCCACTCAACCAAAATAGTGTCTCTAAGCCTCTGTAGCCCTCCACCCATTTAGTCATGCTTCCTGGATGTGATCCCCGAGGCCATGGGAGAGTTTCATCATGTCATCAGTCAGCATGTCAGCAGTGAGCTCTGACACTAAGGACAATGGGGGTAAATTAATTAACACCAGATTTTAGTGAAATAATGCAGAATTTTGGCTGTGCATTTGTCTAACCATGACCACCAATATTATTGCTTTCTTACTTCTAGTGATATAATATTGTGATGGTGTGATCATAATTGTTACAGCTACTGTTCACAATCAATGGAAATTATAAGTAAAAACTAAAAAATTAGTTACTTAGTTCAGGTTTTGGTTGAGAAATCTAAAGAGTGTTGTCTCATGTGAACCATAAAATATTTTTTTAATATGCTATTATGAAAGTGTAGCTGGCTGCTAAGACATCAATGCAACTTGGGAATTTTTTCTTGTATTGATTCGCTGTGGCCACTACACAGAAAAACAGTCTTGTCATTTTCTTGTGAGGTGCACACTTGTTTGAGCGGAGAGGCCAAACATGAATCACTGAAAAGCCGCAGAGGTTTTCTCTACCACTCCCCACTCAGACCAAAAGCTCAAAACATGGCAGATAAAAATGGCTGACCTCATACAAACACAGAGGTAAACTCCAAAAATAATTTGTCATTGCCACAATGATTCCTTGTATCTTACGCCTACGGCACTGCCGCGGTTAGGGCATTGTCGTAAGTTGCCAGATGGAAGCCTTTAACTCAAAGACTTATTACATTATTTATCTATTACTGTTTCTGCCTGGGGGCTAAAAATACAATAAATCCAGCCAAACTTGAGTAAAAGGATTCTACACTGACATGTTTCCAATTCAAACTAAATCACGGGTTTATAAAGTAAATCTGATTGAAACCGAGTCCTCGCCCTGTGGAGCAGCCGACTCTTTCAGATGCATACTGACTTCCAGGCTAGTCGAAGCCTGATTTTCTCCATATAAACATTTATGTTTCAGTGTCATTTTATTTCCCAATCTGTAAACTGACACGCAAGCTATGTGGGAGGTTCACACTAATAAGGCAGAGTGTGTTTATCATAATAAGTAAGCTTGGTTTTATTGGGGAGAGACTAAACCCTCTTTTTCTGCCCTCTAGAAAAAGTCATACAAAGAGCTCATCTGACAACATTAGTGTCAGGGATGAGGGTCATTGCAAGCTGTGCATCTGTGCGCATGTGTGAGTCTGCGAGTGTGTGATCAAATCAATGTGAGTCTTAAGGGTCAAAGGTGAACCAAGCTTCCAGCTGCGCCTCTCTTTCCTTCACCCCTAAAGAGAGTTTGTGTGTGCAACAGGTCACCCGTGACGCTACATGACAGAATAGGAGGGAGAGACACCTGTTATCTTTGTGCAAAAGGAAGAAGTGTGGCCTTGATTAGAGGGAATCAATGAGGTATGGGTGATGTGACAACCCAGGGTTCAGCCTGGTTACTCTCACTGGCTTTTTGATTTTTTGAAGAATGGCAGATCAGCACACAGAAATAATTTAACCAACTGTGTGCATCTGCACTTTCTTTCCTCTTTGTCTCTGCCTTTTACACCGAATCCCTCGTCTGGGTCTGTGTTCTCTCCCTGTTCCCCTTGTTTTGCTTGAGGTCACGCAGTTAGCAACCTCCACCTCAGGGAAGTGACAAAAGATAGCAGGAGTGCCCCTTGAGCTTTGAGCTTACATCTGGTGTTGGGTTACTCTGATAGTTGTCGGCTGCAGAGAGGAACAGCAGCTCCAGGGTCCGTGTGTGTTTGCGCACAGTTTTATACCGAGTCTGCTCACTTCAAACAGTAGAAGAAGAAAATATAGCAGACCTGTAATCGTATAGTGTCTGCGCATCGAGGCAGTCATATCTCCAGTAAGCATATACATTATACTTTATATAGCATCATAAATGTGACTGTCTTAAAGGGTGAAAGCCAGGTCAGAATAAATAAGTAAACCACTACCAGGCCTGCATATGACAGCCGTTGTAATAACATACTCCCTATCTGTCACACACACATACATATATATATAGGGGTGCACATGCAACCACAGACATATTTGAACCCAAAAATAATGACTTTCAGACAAATGGACAAGTCTCATAAATGAATAAAGGCAGATTTACACCAAAACAGATGTTAATTAAATGTGAGATATTTAAATGAACTTATTCAATTAGTTGGCAACTTGCAACTACAAATTTGGTGTTCACATTTAAAAAAAAAGGCCTGCATATGCCATTTGATGTGAGAAACCTTAGCAAGCATTTATAAAAGCCATTTAAAACATGTGACTTGATAAAATAAAACAGAGCAAGTTGTCACACAGAATAAAAGCAGAGCGACAGTTCTCAGCTCTCATGGAGACAATCTTGGAAAACATTCAGCTAATCAAGTAGAATTGCACACAGTCTTCTTTTGGGCATTGCTGTGGGATATAACCTTATGTTTTGTGACATTATTCATCAAACGATCCTCTGCACGATATAAATATTTACATTTCTTAAGGTGTTCTTGCCTGCTGCTGCTGATGCCTCACTGACGCTGCTGCCCTACAGATGTTTGTATTCTGAATGAATGCAGACATCTGTTAACGGTAGATGAGATCTTCACCAGCTAACAGTCCGGTGCATTCATGTGCATCTGATCCTTTTTGGCTCCGGTCCTGTACGTTACTGTACGTGGCCCCGACCTTGCGCATTTTCTGGAGTCATGTGCACGATAAGGGTCATACAACAAGCCCCAAAGCTTAACGGCTGCTAATACTGGACGTCAGACTGACAATGGAGCTAAGTTGATTGTGCAGTTAGGAGTAACGGGCAGCTCTGATAACTGGATTAGCCTCTCGTTGACCTGGGCCTGAACCACAGTCGGAGTCAGAGATGGGTCACCCGCTCAGTGACTGTTAAGAGAAATATATAGAGGTTCGTCTGTCTGCGTTAATGCTCATTAGCATCGGGGTCGACAGCAAGAAGAAACTAAACACAGTTAGCAAATTTAATGTTGAGGAGGTTAAACTACTTGGGTCCCATGCAAGACCCCGAAGGTCACAAACTCTAGCTGCTACACATGGTGTGTGTTGTCAATTTAAAGAGCGATAGGTACCTTTAAAACACATAACTCTCATTAACCCACATACACGTAAAGACACAAACACACACTCACGCACACTATCCTCTCACTCTGACACACAAACTGCTGAATGGTCAGTCTAAGCAGTCTCATCTTAATGAATTCTATTGATTAACTTTATTCTGCTGAAGGTTCAGGAGCCAAATCCTTGTCTGCTCTACACACACATACTGTCTCACACACACACACACACACACACACACAGACACTCCCACACGTGTCTACAGTATAAGTGAGTTGTGCTTAATTGAGCCACAGAGACACAAGAAGCCTCCATGTGTACGTGTGGGGGGAGGATATTAGACAGTGCGATTACATATTCATACACAGCCTGAGGGGGTGAAAAACTAGCTTATCCTTGTTAAATTAATTTCCTGACTCTGCACATGTGAGGTGAATATGAGGAAGTGGCGGAAACGCAGTCCTGATTCCTAAAGCACCTGTTAAATCACAGTTGGTGCGGGACCAGCGCCTGATACCCAGATTTTTGACCGTGCTTAGAAGAGGCAGCCAAGTTATTCCCGGGATAAACCGTTCTGTCTGAAGCCACTTTAGCTTCGGAAATCATCTTTGTCTTTCTTTGTTGTTTGTCCTGCATTCACTCCTCGCGCTTTTCATCCGCTCTCGTCACTTTCTTGCGAGAAGATTACAGTTAATTGTTCCGCTGGGTCGGCAGCCTTCTCTCTCATTTGTCTCTCTGATTTCAGCACAAACAAAAGACAGTCGGTGTGGACAGCGACGGCTCAGCCCAGCAGCAGGGAGCCTATCGGATTAAAGAGAGCAACCGGCGGCCTCATAAAACCCAAAACACACTTGGTAAACCAGGTTGTCAGTGATGTAGAGCATCCATTAAAGACACATTCATGCGCGCAGGGCTAGCGCACATGTGCACAGCCTTCCTCCCCATTATCGTCCCATCCTCCATGGCCAGCTCAGCCAACTGGAATTTCCAAGAAAAACAGGTTGGCTAGGCATGATGCAGCCCCGGGGTCAGAGACAGAGCCAACTCCTGCAGGGAGCGAATCAGGCAGGGATGAGGAAAAGGGGAAAGAGAGAGAATGTGAGAGGGAAAAAAAAAAAAAAGAAGAGGGAGAAAGGGGGTTTAGCGTTGCACACCTACAGACGTGTGGAAAGAAGTCTTAAATCAGCCGCACGTCCGCACTTCATCAGTCAGCTCGCTGGGAAATGGCTTCTCAACACAAAGGCCCGCTGCAAGCACTGTGCAGCACAGTAGTAGCCTCAAACACAAACACTGCAGACATGAACTGGGCAGACGGGGCCAGCGCTGCAGATTACTCCGCTGTCTCCAATAAAAAAACTTTAAAAAGCACACCACAGGTATTCAAAGGAATGTTGAATGCTTAGACAGTTGTTTTATCTGAATTGTGGGAAAGTGAAAATCTTAATTGCTCGAACAGAAGCGAAGAAGCAGAGTTAAGCCGGGATGAAGATTAATTTAAAAGATGAATAGTCTGCACAGGGAGACTTTCGCTTCAAAGAAAGAAATAATGAGACTCCAGTGACTCTGATTAATTGAGGGACCTTCACTATCTTCATCACTCCATCTTTGCCGTTATCTGTATCTCTGCTGCTTTCATTCACTGTGCTGAGTCATTAACACAGCGCCCCTTACGTCATTACAGCATAGGGGAAAAAAACTGCGCTGATTACCTCATGCAGAAAGTTTTAGCTCATTTACTCACTGTCACACGCAACAAAAGATGTTGAAGGTATTAAAATTTGGTTAGATTCAACAATGTCTCTGGCTCAATCAAGGAAAAGGGGGAGACCAACAGATGCTATTTCCAACATTTAGGCAGACATGATGAGCTGCACTCTGCCGTGTGAATCACGATGCACCTGTCATTGCCTTCCACCAGAGAGGAAGAAAGAAGGGGGTGTAACAGAAGTCAGGACTGAAAGGGATGAAAGAGAGATTCCACTAATGGGTATGATACCGAGAGACGAGGTGATGATGTGCTAGTGAAAGTGATGTGTCGGGAGGAGTGGAAACTGTTAGGATAAGGAGTGTGCGTGAAGGAAGGTGGAAAGCGAGGGAGGGAGAGAGGGAGCTGAACTAATGTGGTGTTTTGGAGATGTGAGACAGAGGGAAGACAAAGCAGAGGGGATAGAGAGAATTAACACTCCACCCAATAAAGATGATGACAGAATATTATGGTATTTATGGTTTCATTTGAAGTGCATGTGATTGAAATAGGAACTGTATTCCTGTGACTCTTCTTTAGATGCCGGATGTCTATTTTGGCATCATTTTCACCCATGAAGGAGGAGGAGGACAGGCGATGAAGGTTGAGAGGTTTAGCTGGGAGTTAGAGGGGAGATTAGCGTAAAGTCACGGGGTAAACAGACCTCCAACACGGTAAGCCAAGGGGTTCAAGGTAGGAGGCGCTGACTAAGATGCACTAAGCCACACAGTAATGGGAAATGATGGGGTCTCAGCTATCACATGGCTGGTCACACCAAGGCTGCCTGGGAGAGGGGGGAGGCGGTGGACCAGGGGTGGCGTAGATTATTACCCAGATCAAAGCCAGGTTTGAGTGGATTTGGGTTTCACAAATGGGAGGAGAACAGGGGCAGAGTGGAAGATGAAGGGAGGGCGGAGAGCTAAAGATACAGTACACAGTATTTCAGAGAGGTGACAGTCTCCTTAAATCATGACCCAAATCTTATTTTGCACCTCAACCCACTATTAAGTAAAAATCATCTTACATATGCTACTGAACAAAACTAAACCCCTAACACGGCGTTCACCCACCATTCCTTTCAGCGTGCACCTGCTATGACAGATTTGCATCCCGCTGCCCCCCCTTTCCCAACCCCCACTTTGATGCGCGGCTGCCAAAAACAGCTTCTGCCCACACTTCCTCTCTGTTTGCTTACCCTTTAATGTATTTACTTGACCTCCAAGAGGCATCCACATGATGATGTTTTCCTCGCCCCTAAGCCCCCCCCCACACACACACACCACCCCACAGCTCGGATAGCAGCGTCGTACCTTAGCCAGCAGAGCTCACCCTCGCCGGGGGTCAGATTCAGCCCAGCTCAGCACTTACAGAGAATGATAAAGGGACAACTGATACAGCCGCAAGAAAAAAGCGGGATAAGATACAATAGCAGAAAGAGAAAGATAGAGATGGAGGGATGAAAATGACAGACGGTGGGAGGTATGCAAAGCTTGGGTGAGGGAGAGAAAAAAAGGGGGGTCCTTGTTGTCTTTAAAGTCTTATTGGTTTTCTCTTTCATTACAGACACTGTGTTGACTCTGCACCCTGTCGGCCCCCTGTGGATTAACTATACCGCCTTGACACGCACATACACACACAATCAAACACATATGCATACTGAAACATGCATGTGTGCAAACGTACGCACTGTTCTGACATCATAGTAAATCTATCAGTGATTTAACTTCTTTTTCATTTAGGATGGCAGCTGTAAAGACGTAACATCAACGTGGGTCGGGTGGTACAAACCAATCCATGTGACTAAAAGGTAAATATCCCTCCTGTGTCTTTTATGAATGAGGCATGAAAGGAGAGTTGCACTGGAGGAACAGACAGCAGCTTCTTGGACGACATAGAAACAAAATGCCCCCGTAAATGTCCATCTCGAACACATTGCTCCCCCAGGGCCGAGTCAAAACAGGCCTGTCAAACCCAGTTAGCAGGCCGCTGTGGACGCACAATGGTGCCTTGTGTGTGGGGGCCAACCAAAACGTTCCCCAGGTTGTTGGCCCACCTCTGCACTGACAGGGAATTTCCCCTTAAACCTGCTTCCTTTACTTAAAAACCTCCATTTCCATCTTATCACTTCCTCCTCTCCTTTCCTCTTTTTCAATCCTCGTCACCTCGATCTCATCTTCGCGGCCTCTCGCTGTCTCCCCTCCCATCTCCTGACTCTCCTGTTTTATTGACAATTTGTCTTAAGTCTTAAGGCAACGTGTGCAATATTCTTTGCTGAGAGTTAAAACCTGGAAAGCTGGGGTAATTGCCTGTTTAACTGCAATGATTTTGTTTTCCCTTTTTTCCCATTTTTCTCTTTAATTTAATTTGGTTGCAATCCATTTCTACTTTGGAATTTCAATGCTTCGGTCCAACTCTATCTTCGTACATGCGTCTGCATTTCAGGTATGTGCATTTTTGATTTGCATTTTTCTTCCTCTTTTCTGTTTTGGTAACAGTGTACTGTCCATTACTTCACAGACAGGGTGTGCCACATTCATTTCTGGATGTTTTTTGTTACAGTTCACTCTCATTTTGGTTTTGACCGAGGAAGAGGACCCAAAAATATTTCCGGTTGATTTTTTATTTTATTCCACTTACTTTAGGATGCAATGTGCTTCCTGTGCTGTATATTCATTTGGCAGCGGAGGCAACGCATGGCTGCAAGTTTTGAGAAAATCCGATAATCTTCAGTGTCATTGTCCTCCCAGAAATGCATGCAGAACTCGTATGTGTACTTTTAATCTTAATAAACATTTAAGCTTGTTATGTCTCTGAACTGCAGCCAGCTCTGAAAGTGGAAATGGGATGGTGATGTGGTTTGTAAATGGACCACAAGCCAAAATTGACTTCAACTTCTGCTGTTCCAAAAAGAGAAAACACACATACACATACAGCACACACACACACACACACACACACACACACATACAGCACACACACAAACACTATAAACAATGGATTTCAGTGATGAACAGATGGAAATGTTCAGTTTTGTTTTTCCACAAATTTCAGCTTTATTTTGATGTCTTCTTTACAAAATTCTAGTTAGACAAAGCAGTAGCATCAATATTGCAGTTAATATAGCTGAAAAGTTGCTGAGGGCTAAAGACTGAAAGCCTTCAATCACTCAAGCCTTTTATTTCATTCTAATGGTGACATTGGTCTTTTACTTCAATTTTAACAAGGTTGTGAAATGTGTCGGATTTACTTTATGAAGCCCACAACCCGACACTGGTGCAACTGATGCCATCGCTAATATGAAAATGTGTGATATCATCTGGTCCTAATGGACAAAAGAACGGCCAAAAAAACCCCTTTAAAGCAGGAAAAACCCTGCTAAGCCTTCATTCCTTTCTCACTCTATCCCCGCCAGGTCTTTTTATCCCCAGTGTTTTTAATCTTTGTTTTTCCTCTTTTGTCTTCTGCTTCCCACTCTCCTCCTCCTCCCTCATTTTCTCCATACTCCAGTCAGTGCCAGCCTCCGCTCCCTTTGTTCTCCACTAGGTGTGGCCGATGACAGAAGGCTAGGGGGCAGTAAACTCAGACATCGCTCTAACACCGCTTCACTGATTTCGCCGCTTTGATGCTCCCACTAATCTCCAGCACTCACTGTGGCACATACTGGCACAGGGCTACGCAAGCTGTGACTACACACATGCACGCAGGCCTGTGCACACACGACGGCTGTGAACAAAGGATAAGGATACAAACAGATTCAGGCTGTACAGTATGTACAGTGAGAGTAAGCGCGATCACAAAGACATGCACGGAGTTCCGAGAAGGACACCAGCAAACTTACACGAGTCAGAGCAATTTCTGTACAAAACAATAAAGCAAAACCTGATCTTTCCATCAGCACAATGCATATGGACACCTCATATTTAGGCTTACAACAGCAGATCGCCGGCCGCAATGCGCCTTCCTTTAAAGAACTGGCTCCATCAGTAGATACTGTGTTTCCCCTCGCTCAGTGTTTCGTCCAGAACAGCGAACTGGGCAGTGTCAGGTTCAGAAAACAAAGAATAGAAGAAAGGCTGAGTGGGCACACACCCAGACGCAGTTGATTACTTACTGCCGATGATTACTCACTTTCATTGTCTGTGATTGGGCCATCGCAAAAGATGGCACATTTATACAGACTGAAACATACTAAGGGAGAAAACTTGACTCCTCTCCTCCTGTAGTATAGTTAAGTAAACGTGAACCATCAGGCATCTGAAAACACTTTCAAACCCTTTCTAACAAATGTATGACTAATATGATTGTGAATAATGGAACAAATGTTAGGACACCATGACAGCCACTGGTTCTAGGAAAATTTGTCTCAGCTGGAAACCTAATGCATTTTTGAAACAGAAGCCATGAGCACACTATGAGCTGCTCTTTCAGTGCTAATGGACACAAACATTGTCCACTGATGACATCCTCAGTTCAAGTCATGATTGCTCTAATTTTCACTTTGGATTTTAACTTTAAATTCAAGTCCAACATGAGTAATTACTAAAGTCAATAGATCCTTAAGCCCTTCACTTAATTCAATTTACTTTAATTCAAATCATATTTACGTTTTTGTCAAACTGTATGAGTCGTTGTGATATCAGGCCCTTCACTTGATCCTGATGAGGCCAAACACAGTTGAGCCAGATGTTCTGCATACAATGAAGTAATTCCACATTTACATTATGCCAAAATTTATGATTACATACTGTATGATGAAAACTGAAATCAGCCAGCAAGATTACACACAATCAGAGTATCATTGCTACATGGCACTATAAGCAATGTTTTCATTAGATGGGGTCCCCAGGCAAGATGAAATGTATGACAAAAAGAAAGTTCCAGGCAGAAAAGCACAACAATAAGTCACTTCTGCTCAACTTTAAGTCCTTGTCATTTCCAATGAGTTCAGTTTGCTCCATATCCCTGGCATGAGAGTGAGTGCTGGATGAGGAGCAAGACTAGATTTACTTGTCAGCGGTGTGTTAGTTAAGCCTGTCCTCTTCTGACCTGCAGCACACAGCTCCTCTTTAGAGCCTTCACCACACTCGGCAGATGCTGTAAACAAGGATCTGGGCCAGGTGTATCAGGTGACTCCTCAGTCAAAACCTACAGACGGATTCAGCCTTACTGGCATGAGTAAATTCAACAATGACGCAACACAGCCAAGTGGAGCACGATGGCTTTGTCATTGTTGAGTATTTGTGAACGTTGACCTTACATGGCCTTTGAAATAAAACAATAGACGCGAGAGAGAGAGTGAAAAAGAGAAAGACAGAGAGAGAGAGAAAAGCAAGCTGTAAGAGTTGGAAGATTCATGCATTCTTCTGGTTACACCAGACCACCCGGCCTCTGGCCTTTGATCCAGGAAAAGATGAAGATGGCTCCCTGTGAAGGCCTTTCTAGAGATCTGTCCTCTGCACACATAGACAAATGTAAGCAAGCACAACATATGCCACGGAAGAGCAACCACATCACGGATAACGGATGTACACTTTGGGGTCGCAACTAACAATGATTTTCATCAAATCAAATAATACACAGATTATTTTCACAATTAATCGTTAAGTCTATAAAATGTCAAAAAATGTGGAAAATGCGCATCACAGTTTCCCAGAGCCCAAAGTGACGTCTTCAAATTGCTTCTTTTGTCCAACCAAACCATCATAATTGATAAAGAAAAGCAGCAAATCCTCAAATTTAAGAAGCTGGAACCAGCAAACGTTTTCACTTTAAAAATACCTGAAATGATCAACTATCAAAATAGTTGGCGATTTATTTTCATTTGATTGACTAAATGATTAATTGAATAATCACTGCAGGTCTAGTACACTTTCAGGTATTCAGGCATATATAAGCTGTGATTTTACAGCTTGAAGGAACGAGTATTCTTGATAAGCAATTTTAATACTGACATTTTATTCTTTTAGTTTAAATCATAAAACTCTGTTAAGTCAGATGTGCAATAGTAAATTTGGCTTTAAAAAAAGAAAAGAGTTGTCTCACTATTTGTCTGGTCTCCATAAATAGCTGACCTTAATCACTGAATTTCAACGCAATTCGACATTGCTACGCGCCATTTAGTTGCAGAATAAGTGAAACATTTGAATTTCATGCTGAGCTAACGCCATGAAGATGACCAGATATGTTCCAAGGGCTGAATGTAATATGAACAAGGGTGAGAGTTCATGTTTTCCTACAGTTTACTGAGAAATCAAACAAATGATTTATGGCATATAAAGTCGCTCAATTTAATTTATAAAATCAAATTAGCTTTGCATGATCCTTCAACTTTTACCCTGCCCTTGATTACTTGGTGGGTTAGGAGTGGATTTCCAGTCTCCTGGACCGGACACTGTGGTGTGAGACCGTATTAGAACCACGACAGGAAATGATGCGATAAACCAGGAAGTTGCCACTATTGTTAGGACGGTAAACGGAAGTTCTGCTTGAAACGATATGCTTAGGAACTGGACTTCTGTGCAGAAATCACACAAGAAATCACATGGAGACACCAAACACACACACATACCTTCACACACTTTCTCAACATAACTCTGAGATATAATTGATATATCCTCCAAGAAACTTCCTTTAAGGAGCTCAGCCTCATATTTCGCATCTTAATTCATGTCCACAAAGTCGGTAATTGTATTGAAATGCATTTGACTGACAGAACCATTCACTGAATTGTGCTTTGTAATGTAACAAGGTGGAAACACTGAGGTCATAACCTCACATACTAATAAATAAAGTTTATCACCAGAGTTAAGTTTAAAGCACGATGAAGCTCTGACAAAGAATCACATAAAAAGTACAATAAACTATTACATTTGTACAAAAAATGCCTTCATAGAGGAGAAAGGTCTGTGATGAATGAATAACATGTGCATCTTATACTACTGAGCTATCATAAATGATTTGTTGATTTTTTTTAAATGACCTGTGTCTGTGTAATAAAGACTGAATTGTGATAGTGAAGCAAACTGTTGCTGTTGTTTATAAGGAAGGAAACCTGGTGACGAGCAGGTCACAAATTAGATTTCTCATTTCTTCATTTTCTCGCACCATACGGTAATTCTTAGAAAGGTCACACGCTGGCAAACAATTACGTCTTTGTTTATTTCCAGATTCAGGATGACAACCGGTGGTTATTCCGGTCTGACTCGACAGCTCGTTGAAACATATTTCACACCTCTCCTCCACAGGTTCAATTAAACCTTTTTACAGTAACACCCCTACGTCACCCCAGAGTGCTTTTCAATACAGCCCTCCTCCTCTCATCCCTCCTGCTACACACATAAAACGATTGGTGACACAAGTGTTTTCCCTCTTACATTCTAGTCTCCATGTTGCATAGCATTGATTTGCACATCTGAGCTGAATTCTTTATCAACATCCCAAATTCTCTCAGACAGACACGTGGAAAATATACCTGGCATACGCAGCATGGAGCTTCAAGCAAGCCAATGTTTAGGTGCTTTGAGCATTTTCCCTTTGTGTATTTTTCTCTTTGGCTCTTTTCCCTAACAGATCATCATTATCATTTCTATTCACCAGACAAACCTCATTATGAGCAAGGACAAAAAGGATGCTTGTCAATCCGAACATGATCAAATGGGATTTTTGCATGCTATACCCGCAGCGACAGACAAAGTGTGTGTGTGAGTGTGTGTGCAAATGTGTAAATGTATTTGTGTAAGCGAGCGCCCGACGATGACAGCCAGACTGTAAAAGGCGTCTGGGAATAGGTATGAAAACCAATCTCCACCAGCCGTGACCAAAGCTCTGTAAAATAATAAAGAAGAAAAGCTTTGCAGACAGAGGCTGAGATGAAATAGGTCTTTCATTGGTTCATTATGGCAGCCGACTCACAGGAGAACACATCTGGATTACTCATACAGCCTTAATCAAACAGCTGGCTGCGAATGAGACTAGTCCAGAAGGAGGCTACAAGGTGCATCTCGTTTACAGTTAGTTTCATCCTGTAACGTGGCTAATTGTGTAAAAATTGATCTCTCAGTCGTTGTGAAAGTCACCTTAGAGGTGGATGAAGACCCCCTGATGTGGTCGTCTCATTGCTTGTTACTATGGCAACGTGACAGCCTAACAGAGAGACCATCCTGCTCTCAAGAGTCACGAGAGAGAAATGGGTCAGATACAGTTAAGAAACACATTTCATTTCCTTTGGTTGTTTGCTTTACCTCGCTTAGGCGCCACATGGGTTAAAACACTAATAGAAAATTAGGGCATTTAAGGAATTGAAAACACATCTGACACAATTTAAATTCCTGTGATGAGATCAACTCTGAATCTTGTATTAATAGGTATTTCACTATGATCAGCAACAAAAATATGCAGGTTCCCAGTGTGTGAATGAATCTTTCCCTCCTGATGAATGCAGCTGTTTTTCTATCCCTCGCTCCTTCTTGCTCTTGTAGGAAACAGTGGAAGGAGCAGATAATATGAACCTGGTGTTTGCTTGCATGCCTTCCTCTCCATGAGCTCCATACCCCCCGGGGAAATGTTTTTACTGCTCTGTTGACAATGCATAGCACGATATACAACAGGTTCTCGCTGCATGTGATATTCTTGGACTCCACAGTCATTTATTCAAAGGAACTACAAGGTTGTTTGAGGACTGATCCTTGCTGTTTTGAAGCGTTCGAATCAAAGGGCCTCCCTCAGCATGGGGCTCACAAGTGAAGGAATGAGATACGCAAACGGAAATGTAAAACAACTTTTGGTTTCATCAGATGATTTTGAACTTTTGGAACACAGCACAACTTTCTTGACAGAAAACTCTCTCCTCAGACACCAAAAGTCTATCTGAACGGGCTGATTGTCGTCAGAGCTCGTGAGCGAGAGAAGCCTTTGAAGCAAGGGCAATTCTCGGTAACGATTTCCAGAGTGGTTAAGTTCAGAGAGACGGGGAATAATCCTGGCACTTGACTTGCCAAGGTTAGACCTACACACTGCAAAGAACATGCAGTCTGAATAACGCGGACAGATGCTGCAGCAAGTGGAGATGTAGTATAAACATCCAGGGTCTGCGCTTTGATGCGTTACGTCTGCTTTTGGGAGGGTGGTCTCCTAAACTGCTCCCTTCATGCCGGCACATGATCAATAGGCCTGTAAATGTTTTAGCACTGGCGCTACAAGGGGCATAAAATATTGAAGCGACAGAGTGAAACACAACCTCGTGGGATGAGGGAGGGATTGTGTGTATGTGTGTGTGTGTGTGTGTGTGTGTGGAGGGGGTTGGGGTAACATTAGAGAGCCAGTCAGCATTATAAACTACCCTATCAGTCACTCTACACCATGTTTGTATGAAGAGAGACAGGGAGGAGAGACTGTAAATGTCAGAGCAATTTAGTCTAAAATTGTTTCTCATCTGGTTTATGTTGATCTTGAAGATGGCGAAAGATTGTTTTTTCTGTTAAGAGGATAAACCGTATTTCATCTCATCAATAATACTTGTCTCTGACTCGACGCAGAAATACACACAAGCATGGGAGATTCAAGAATTATGTATCATCTGTTTATCAACCATGACGTGGGTCAAACTCTGGCTTCCCATTCAACAACTGATGACATGAGAGATTACCTCTAACCACTCCTGTTCCACCCTCCGGCACACTCACAAACACTCAGCTCGACTCGGGCTCCACATGATTTACTTGAATGTATATACACCGAATGAGCTCAAACCCAAACATGCCTGCTCATACACTTACTGTATGCACTGCACATACATAATGTATACACGGCAGGTAACTTCAAATGCAACCAATCGCGCGGAAGCGGAGCTGACCTCAGGTTACGATGGGTGTTGAATGACAACTGAGCATGAGTGACTGGAAGCTGGGTCTGAATGTGAGTCCAACTTTATGACAGGAGTAACATGATAGACTGCGTTTATGACAAAGGAAACTGATCCTCTCAGTAGGAAGTCGGGCAGAGGGAGATGAGGAGATTAGAAATTGACTATATTTCAAGGGAAATTCTGCTTTATTAAAACTTGGATCTTGTTTTATGTAGTTTCAGCCTTCATTTCTATTGGTCGTGATAACATTTGACATGGCTACAACAAAGTCTGACAGAGCAAGAAACAGAAGCAGTCAGACGAACTTACTTTCCAAAAGAAAATCAAAGGTGAACAACACAACTATGAAAAAAACACCCAAGTTGTAATAAACCAGAATTTTCCTTTAACCTGAGACAGAGCAAAGAATGTGTACAACCCCTTTCGCTACTCCTGTCCAAGTATTTCCCAAACTCTGGACTATGCTGCAACCCTCTTAACCTGCCCGACCCTGTGACGCCCCCCAGCAGGCACTCAGAAACACAAGCACATGTTCATCTTCTCAAAGACAACGTGTCAAAAGCCCACTTCAACTTGTGAATTTTCTTGACATTCTTGCTTATTATTTACACTCGCTGTTGTTATTCCTCTGTTAACAACGTCCCAGAGCTGCCTTCATTGTGCTGCACGTTCATCTTAGATGTAAGTCAAGTACTTGAGAGGCTAAAAATTCCACTGCAATGCATGACATCCTCTACAAAATGAGTTTACACAGGCATTATGGCCATGAAACCCAATCAGCACATAAATTACCGTGCAATGTCTCAATCCAAGAAAAAGACCGATCCGGAGTTTTTTTTTTCTTCTAGTAAACGGCAGCATTATGCAACAGCAGGTTTGTCTAAAACGTTTTCGGTCTCCCTCGCTTTCCTTCTGTGTGTGTACATTATGTGAGAGAGACAGGGCTGACAGATGGCTTAGGGTCCAAACTCACCACCTCGCGTGAGTAGCGGGCCCCAGACCCGGCACTCACCCCAGTCTCTGCCCCGGGCCCAGGCCTTAACCCAATCAGAGGGATGGATAAACCAGACACACATATGTGTATATTTACATACATCTGCTAAATCTATCCCTTAGGGGAGCAAGGATTGAGAGGATGAGACGGATGGACAAATAGATTGACATGAGGGGCGGGAACAAACCAAGACTAAAGAAGCTGGGAAAATATTAATTCATAATCGCCGTCTCACTCAAGTTTTCTACCATCCCTGAACAAGATCAAAAAACCTCTCCTCCCCATGTCCTCTCCTTTATCCTCCTTGTCCCTGGAGCAGTTAGTTGCTGCAAACTCAGAGCCGTAATTAGACTAATTTCCTCACAGCTGACTCACCCTAGAGGTGGTCAGTATTAAACTGTACGCCAGATGGAGAATATAGCGCTGCAGTGCTGAGATCATTGTTGATAATTCACTTTTTCCCACCATTCAATACACGAACAGTAACACTGAGTGAGGGAACATGTGGCAGTGTTCGTGTGGCTTTGTGTGATTGCTTCCAAGTGTGCGAGCGCAAAAAAGCAAAAGAGAAAATGGGGCAAAGACGTTCAGCTACTTATCACAATGAATTTTTTTTTTTTCACTTAAAAGGAATTTTTTTCTCGTTAAAAACAACTAAACCGATGCACAGAAAATGTCTCATTCAAATGGTGACGAGTGGAAAAATGGATGCCGTGTATGGAAATAATTAGCAGAACAGCAACATACCAGTATTACAAAACCAGCGCCACTGCAGATACGCAGCACCCTCAGTTGATGTGCAGCCAACGTTCAGCTACGCTCCCGTCCACATTCTTCATCGCAGAGAAATTAGACAAGCAACTGCTACACTGCCAACTTTACCGTGACCAAAACGGTCTGAGGAGATGGAGTGAGAAGGGAGGGGTGGAGGGGGGGAGTTGAGGAAGGAGGGGAGGTGTCTCGTGTGATTATCGTAGCTGTAATTGATCAGGACACTGGAGTGAGGTCGAGGGGGGCACCGATGTTAAAAACAGGGAGGGGTGGGTTACATGAGATTCTGGCCTTAACCTCAGAGACCCTGCAGGGAAATACTACACAGACCCATGTGTGTACACAGAGACCCTGAGGTTTACTGCATGTATAAACACACCACATACTGTACTGTATATGGCAGAACTCAAGCATGTGTAGGTATGGCTCAGCACGCAGGTACGATGAGACAGACAAAGTGACGGAGAGGAGCGAAAAGAGGAAAAAGAACAGACCCAGAGAAGCAGACAGAGAGTGTGGACTATTTGAGACCTGTCCACAGTAAATCACAGTAATAGTTCTCTTTGAAAATTCCCATAAGAGAGGAGCAGCAGAGCGACGCCGCTGGCCAGCTTAATAGCACAGATTAAATCTCTATAGCTGGACTATAAACGGACGTCTCTCTGTTTCCATAGGTCTGCTACAGCCTGGATCTCACATTACTTCTGTCCTGACTCTGTGGTCTGCCGGCTAACCAACCCTGACTCCTAACTCCTATGTCTCTCCTAGGAGGTGTTCGGATTAGAGCAGCGGCTCCCAAACTGGGGTCCAGACGCCACAAAGGCAGCTTGAGGGGCCACTGAGAGGAGGGGTCCATAATCAGAGGAGGAAAAGTTTGTCACATATATTTTAGTCTTAGAACAATGACATCTTATAGAAAGATGTCTGTTTAAATGGTTAATGTAGACATATCTGTATTTTATTTTTGTGCAGAGATTCCAGCAGCTCAGTTATAAAGGACTGTAATGTGCATGTGCATGACTAAAACAGCTTCTTCTGTATATGCACCCATGAGCCACTTCCATTAGAATGAATGAGGAGCCATCTTGGAACACTGTATCTCCATCTCTGAAACTCCGGCCAAGACAAAACTGGGAACCAAATACAAAATCAGCAGTTAACTACCTACAATAGTTTGGCTAAATAGTAAAATCCATTTCACATGTAATTCCTGGTCCCATAGTCACTATCAAGTGAAGCTAATGCTCAAGCTCCCATAAGTCCCATATGCAAACACTGAGTTCGGGGAAAAATGTGTTTGGTTTCTGTGGTGCAAACACACATTAAAAAACAATTGTACCTGTAGGTCAGTTTAAATCCATGTCTGTTGTTGTTTGATTGTTTTCTTGTTAACTATTTTTTAGTGTAATTGTTCAGTTTTTGCTATACTCTCGGCTTTGAAAATGATTCTTCGAGATTTGAATGAACAAACATGGAATGAATAGTAAATGACTGTAGACCATTTATCTCTCCATCTGTCTCTGTCTGTTTTCTGTACTCACTCCCTTGCGAGCCACATTTTGCACATTGCATGTCCCGAACTTATACAAATTTGGAGCCACAAACAAATAGCCTTCCAGACATGCTAACTGCAATGTCTGGTAAAATTTCAAACTCCACAGCTATCTGATATCAGCATGATATCTTATATCCTACATCCCATGTCATAACCAATACAGGATTTACTTTAAAAACACTAAACCTGGCAACTCCTGCATGTCGGCCCAAACTTTGCTCTGCATTCTTTCGCATATTTCTTTTCACATACACTGGAGTTTGCCTCTGTCTGTCCAACATGAATATGAATTTGGGTGGAAGTTGCGGCTCAGCCTCGAGGATGGAGCTGTCAGCTGTAATTCTGTCACAGGTGTTGGGACGTAAATGTACCTTTGTCTCTTACACCTGAGAAACCCCAGTACATCTGACACAGTCATCCTGTTTTGCCCAGCTGAGCCCAAACCCTGGCTTAGTGCAGGACACAAGGAGAACCCCACCCTTCTTCTACTGTAGGTTTCCAAAAGTGGGAGAGACTGATGGCTAAACCAGGCAGTATGTTTACGGCCCTGATCCAGGTCTCAGATACGCGGTCCTCCTTCGCTCCACCCAACAGTGGAATCCGAAAGAGTCTGTCTCGGCTTGGGGACAACCCAGACAGACAGAGGAGTCCCATCTGTGGCATTTTTGGTGGCGCAGTTAAGTCACTTCGGAAGCCAGCTGTCGACCATGAAATAAATGTATGTGTTTTTTTTTATTATGTGTGCACACTCAAGCCAAGGCGACCTCTGAATGAACGTGATTATGGAAGCCTCTATATTTGTGCGCCTGCATGCATGTGTGTGTCTGTGTGTATGAATGTGTGTGTAAAGGTCAGCGGTGTCAGGGGACGCGGGAGGGTGCACGGTGAGCGCACGCATACAAAAATGAGTGAATGACTGATTTATTAGGTGTATAATTGCCACAGCTCTCCTCTATCTTGGCGGTAAATCTCTGTTGGATGTTCAGTTTTTGTGTGTGTGTGTGTATGCTTGTGTGTGTGTGTGTGCGTGTTGGAGTGGGCAGCGTGCAACATAGCAGGATTAATGGAACACTCAGCACGCTAACTCCATGCAGACCACCAGCATTGCATTAACCCTGTATACCAAGACATTAAAAGAGAAAAAGCATGAAATCGCGTATATAACTGAGTATAAGCTTGTTTGCCAGCCCACCTGCACGCCTGTCCATCTCATTCTCCTCTCTCACCCCTCTTTTCTTTCTCTCTTTTCTGTGTAAGCGTCTGCTTTTTTGTCTTGCTTGAATAAATTAAGACCTCAAAGTTAGATTTTCTACTTGAAGATGATCAGGATTTTGGTTTTTATCCAGCTTTTTCTTTTCACACTCCCCTTGAAGAGGCTCTGGCATAATTTTATCTGCAACCCTGGTGACTTAATGTATCTCATTTAGGATCTCAGCCAAATGGTCTCTGGTGTGTATAATGCATCGCTGATGTAAGTCGAAAGAGAGAGAGGCGAAGCTCACACACAGACACACACATATACACTCCCAGACGCTCAGAGTTGTGCCAGAAGAAGTCTTATTCATCAAGCCTAACCTTGTGAAAATGTGGACCTGACTATAGTCCTCTAAATCACGGGGATGAAATGGCAGGGGGAAGAAGAAGCCAAATCACTTTATTACACACTGCACAGGCTGAGTGGTATTGGAGCCGTGACTGAAACCAAAATGAGATGATATGAAAACGGGCGGTTAGGAAAATACAAAGCTTTCCTCCAAAAATAGGAGAACGTGTTTTGTTTTTAGAATAAATGTAAATCTGACTGAAGGATACGGCTTCCACTCGGTTGCTCATTGACAAATTGTCTTTGCCCAGATTCCATGATTTATTTCTCTTATTCTTTCTCAAGATTCTCTCCCAGCAAAATTCGTCCCATAATGCACCTACACCTGCTCCAGAAACACCAGATGAGCCACTGATTGGACGTCAAGCCGAGGTTCGAGTCCTCGCTCCTTTGAATCTTAAACCAATAAAGAGGGCTCTGAATTCGGAGCCTTAATTATGTGTCTTCAGGGCCGTGCAGCGGGAGGGCGTTAATTAAGCTAAACGATCCTTCCTCTACAAAACGGCTTGCAGCATTCATCAAGGAACAAGCTGGAAGAATTGCTCCCGCTGCGTGAAATATAGGTGTGTATTGTGTGGAGCTGTGGGCAGCCTGGACCACGCTACAGGGTTCACATCCACGCCGCCATGAGAGAGCGACAGCTGGAAGAGAGGTCGGACTAATGTGGAGAACGGAGGATGTGTGATTGGACTGAGAACAGGACGTCTGCCGGGCAAATAAATATAAAAGAATAATCACCTGCAGGGAAAAAAAAAAAGAATGAAAGAAAGCGCCCACTCTATTCCATGTTTTCCATTTTGGAGGCAGGACCCTCCCACCTCCTTCATATTTCACAGACAGGGCTGGGATGGATGGGGCTTTCTAGTGGCACTGGGGGATTAGAAACACACACATAAACACACACATACGTACACATGTTGGTCCTTACACCTACACATGCTTAAACACACACACACAAGCAAGAGAGCGAGGCAGCCTGTGAGGTGATTGTTACCAGATGAGGGGGTCGTCCATCCAGTCTCACTCTGTGACAGACAAAAGATTGCACCGACTTTTCCTCATCCTCTGCTCATTGTGTGTGTGCGTGTGTGTGAGGGAGATTTTTCAAGCGTGTTTAAGTAGTTTTTTGGGGGGGGGAAGGGACTCGTGTCTTAAATGAATAAGGGTTGAACCCCCCATTTCTCCATTGGGTTAGCTGGCAGCTGGCATATGTGTGTCCCATTCAAATAGAGTGACATGTTTAATTTGACAATTAAGAAAACAAAGGACTCCATTTAGAGCCACAGTTGGAGGCTGTGTATACTGTGTGTGTAAGAGTGTGTGTGCTTGTCAAGAATCTCTGCTGAATTGAAAAAAGCAGAAGGGAAAGTACTGTGGATGTAGCAGCCCCAAAAAAGCTGGAGCAAACCTGGACCGTCGGCTTAGATAAGCAAGAAAAGAAAAGAAGCCGTGAGTAAACGCAAGCTGGAGCAGAATGAATTTACTATTCTGCTAATTCAAACCACTAGGCCTAACCTACCGCTGTGCCAGTCAATCCGACTCACGCATGGAGTATTTACAGTTGTGGAAAGCGGGGTATGCATTACCTCAGTTTACCTCGAAGCAGCGGCAGACCACAGGGATTTAAAGGTGATGCAAATAAAAGCCGCACATGTTGTTTTCTTTTCAGCCAGATGAGGACTGTTAACCTCACATCAAGTTACAAGTCTGGTGTTGGAAAAGCGAGCTGAGCGTTTACGCACGTGATCTGTCCTGCAAAGGTGCATGAAATTATGCAAACAAATTGCACACACATGCACACAAAATGTTATAGCACATTATGGCTGTGCAATATGAGGGCCTCCTAAGAGGTAGATTAAGAAGTTTTTGGCCAAAAGAATTCACCTCTGCACCCACTTATAAGGACTATGGGAGCTGTTAAAAAGAGCACAATTGCATGTAGCTCAGTTTTTCAGCACACTTTGTTTATATAAGATGATGGTTATGAAGAAATGCAGCCCAGTCTGGAATGATTCACACATATATGCAAGCTTTTTAAAAGGCATAACTTTTGCTATGTTTACACCTGACACACTACGCTGACGATTAAGAACCTCTAAACATGAGACTGAAATGCTGCTGACCCTGTTTAGTAGTTAGTACTTTAATAGTTTTGTAGCCTGGATGGGTGTAAAATGGAGGCTTTTGGAAAGGATGACGCAGACACACACATTGCTTCCTGATTGGGTCATGACGTGTCCTTCGCTGGTTTGTCACGCCCTTATCATGTGACCCTTTTCCAGCAAGAAATCAAATGACATCAGCCTGTATATATCTATGAGCCTTGACTACCAGCAGTTAATTCAACATGGATAATGAATTGCAGCCATTGCTGGCCTTGTTGTCTTTGATAACAGATGCTGTGCAGTTCAATTCTGCATTTCATCATGAGGCTACTGCCTACATGCACAGGAGGCAACCACCATGCTGACACCTATTCTCTCTTTCTGCTACAAGTTTTCAGTCATTCCTTTTGAAACCTCCTTTCATTTCCATTTTAATCAGCTTTAAAATTGACTTTAATTTGTCATGTGGCCAAGAACAGAAAGCTGCATTCCACTTTGGCTCCATGATCGCTTGTCATCAGATGCAGATGCCAACCCCTCTCCCCGTAATTCCCTCCATCTATCCCCCTCTTTCCCCCGTCCTCCTCCCCCTCCTCCTCCTGTCTCTCTTCCCTCCCTGTGGTCCTGAGAGTCCTGTTACCATGGTTACGGCTGAACGATGGCTCCAACCCCTTTGAAAACCATCACGCTTCCCCCACCACACACACGCACATGCTATCTGTATGAAGTAATGGTGGTCATCCTTCACATGGCCGAGTGCTCATACGAAGAAGTCTGCCTGTTCCTCTCTGTGCCCAGTTACAATAACATGACCCCACTCTCCCCTCTGACAGCAATGAAAGATACCTTTTGGATGGAAGATTCCTCCCCTGCACACACACACACACAGAGAGAGAGAGAGAGAGAGAGGAGAGAGAGAGAGAGTCCAATCTGCACTCATTCTCATCTGGTTGCTGTAATTTGCAAAGACAGATAGCATCCCCTCATTGCAGCCATTATCATCTAATCAATAGTATTTCTAGCGAAGCCTTGTGGAATTTTTTGCGATACCATTCTCAGTCTGCACATCGTAGAAGATAACGCCTCATAAACAACGGCGAGAATGACAGGCTGCTTAAGGCTAAAGAAGCATTTGTCTCCTTTTACTCTCTCTCTCTCTCTAAGGAAAACGCTGTGTTCATCGACCTGCACAGCTGGTCTGCCCACTCCCAGTCTGCTCCAAATCCAATTCTCCACTGCACTGCTCTACTTCTTTCATAAATAGGTGTGTAAATGTGTGTGCAAGCAAGGTAAGGGAGGGAGAGGGAGAGAGAAAAATAGCCCGTTTCAAGGGCGTACTCAGACAGATAGAGGTGAAGTCACACAAAAACACACACGAACAAGACTAAGCGGAGACGAATTGGCTCGGCCCCGCCTCCCCTGACCTGCATCTACAGCCCTCATTGTCATGGTAGCCATCGGCTCCCCCGTTGCATCCTGCATCCATGTTTTCACACCACATGCAGCCTTTTATCACTCCTTCTTTTTTCATACCCTCGCTTGCTGTCTAAAATGTGCTGAGTCTGGAGCTCTTCACTTATTTACTATCAATCATCCTTAAATTCAGCATGAAGCTCTTCATTATGAAATATTGAGATGTTGATGCAAGACACATTCCTTGCAAATTTCACAGACATGCTGTATATTGCTCCATAAAATCCTTGGTGAATTTTGTCTATGCTTATACTAGTAAGTATGAGAGAGTGAGGAGAGGCACAAACTTTTTCAACTTAATCTAATGGTTAAGTTAAAGGTTGCATATATCTGATGAAAATGTCTTAGCTACTGAAATTTACTTATAATACTATTCAGCATTCAGTATTGGTTTTGTTTCTTCAGGGATCACCTTGTAATTTCATGCAGGTAAATACAATTGCATTATAAGGTATACCTTAACACACAATGCAATAATCCAAACAGTCAAGATTTTGATCAGACAAGATTTAGTCCTGCCATTGCATGCTTCAGAGCAGAGTGTACACTGCGTTATTCACAAAGTAAGCAGTATCATCTGTTCTGCACTTCCTGTGATCTCAGTTTCTCCATCTGCATGACTTGAAAGAACCATTCTTTAGATAAGAAACAAAGGCTCGAGAGAAGAAAATGCCCTTCGATGGATTCACATTAGCCCTTGTATCCGGTATTAGAGCGGCAGATCCGGCACTCCAAGATTCGTGCAATCAAGCAGCCCCTCTCTAATTGTCCCCTGGAGCAGGGCACAAAACGCTCTCAAAAGCCCGCCAGTGGTGTGGGTGTTTACTGATGTGCACGCGTCTGTGTGTTTGCGGGGAAGCATGTATGCATGGGCATGCATTCATGTGTGAGTATGTCTGTATCCGAATGTGTTCGTGAACACCGCTTGACATCAGAAAGCACTTCCAGCTTTCTAAATTGACATTCCCCTCCAGAGAGCAGGACGCTGGCCAAGACAGCCAAGGTCGTACTCAAACCCGAGCTACAGAGACTGTGACTGTGCTTTACCAACAGAACAGGGTTCCTCCATTAACAATCCAGGCCGACACAGTCTTGAGAGGAATGGTTTGTATGGTTTTCCAGCAGACGCAGACACAACTATAGACTCCCTCTGTTTACACCGCCTCCTCCACACACCATGCAAAAGACACAACAGAACTGCCATTCAAAACACTAACTAACCTTTTCAGATGTTCCACATAAAGTTTGAGGGTCTTTTGTGTCTGGCTCTAATTTTAGCTTCCTCTTTCCTGTTTTGTTGGTCTTGTTTTAGATGCATCACATGTGACTGGCCTTTGATTTGCACATAAATTTGTACTGATGTCTATATCTATGTTGACATGAGGTTTAGTCGGTGTAGGGATGGATACTTTGGATGAATCACTACAGCAAATCCCCTCCTTGCAAAACCTCCTTTATTAAGACATGGCTTGGAACCAAAACCATTTTCTTCCTCCCACCGCTGTGTGAAAATGAATGAGCAGGATATCAGATTCAATGAAATGCATATCCCTTTTCATCTTCCAGCCAACCAACTGCTGCCACTTGCCACAACAGTCCCGCTCTGCTGAGCCATGATGTGAAAACATTCAGCCGTGGTGAGTGACAGCAGCGAGGACACCAGATGCTGACATTTAAAGGCTGGTGCAACTCCCTCCTATTGTCAATTTCTTTGATCCCTTTAGGCGGAGCAGAGCAGCATCTTCAAGCGAAAAGGAGCTGAGTGTCGGATTGCTCCAAAATTCAGACTCAGAGTTGTGACAGAGCTCCATCGCTGTTTACAGTAATGTTCACCTCGTCTGCCTTTCTTTCTCATGCCTGTGCACTTTGACTTGAGAACATCATCTTGTAGCACTTTTACTGCTAAACTCGGCAAGATGAACATGTTATTTCAAAACCGAGAGATTTATTCCAAGTAGTATAAAGAACTTCCTAAACTGCTCTCTGAACACCAGGGTGTGTTAGGCCGCAGTAAATCTGATCCAAAACCACAGAGCTGAATTTGGGCCACATGCACCAGAAATGTTGGTTCTCCTAAATTGACATTAAATCTGACACATCCTTACTCTAAAAGTTAAATCACTTACAACAGCCAGACAGAACACAGGCCAAATCAGATGATTTACCTAACCTCAACCAACACCTATCGGCCAGGCCAAATGCCTGTAAATGTACTCAGTGTGAGGTTAAAACAACACATAGCGACTACTGTTTCATGTCAGAAAGATTCATCTAGGAGTCCTTACACGACTCCAACACAAACACCTTATGTATGATCTGACTGCGAGACATGTTCCTATATATGTAAAAAAAAAAAACTCTCTGTCATAGTCCGTACAAGAGCGTCATTCAAATTGCAGGGTTTGAATACTATACGGCATAGTGACAGGCAAGATGAAGGATCCTTTTTCCTTAATAAGGAGTTACAGTATGGTTGGTCAGAAAAAGATAGACCACCCTGAAGCAGATGAAAGTGGCCTGAAGGAAAATTTTGAATTGACCAGAGTATGAAACCTGCACGCCTTGTCAAGAATGTTTAAACCCAAGAGCTTAGAGAAATAATCAAAAGCCATTATTGATGAACGGCATATTTCTGAGTCATGTATTTATAGGTATATTATTAGTGTTAATGTCAGTGGAGCTTTACAAATATTACGGCGAGTGTTCATTCAATATCAAAGCTATTTATGCTGAAATGATTGATAAATTAGACCTTGTAGAAAGGAGAGACGAGACTGCAATAAGCACAGTGGTAGCCTCTAAAAAGTCCAACCCACACTGAGCTGGTTGTCAATTTAAAAGGGAGAAAAAAACACTGAGGTTTATTCCTCATTTCAAGGCTGCTTATTAAATTAATATTCTGCTTGTCCTGCATGGACGGGTTCACTGAGTCCAGAAGGCCACAGTACAGAGGAACCCCCAGAGATTGGACTGTTTTTGTTGAAGGAAAAAAGGCAGGAGTTTAGGATGGAGAATAAGTTAAACAATCAACCTCAATTAATATATTTTTCTTGTGTCCATTGATTTTGTGTTCCAGCGTTTTTATTCCCTTTCTGATCACCTCTCCATTTCTTGTCATCACTGTTTCATTCATTCCCGTTCCGTCGCCCTCGCGGCTCAAGATTTGTGCAGTTCATCGAAACAAATCACAGCAGCTGCCCATGCAAACAGTAAAGTTATTTCCACTCCTGTAGTCCTTCCAATCCTGTCTGACAGGCCACAGCCAGCAACCACAAACACACATGTACGCTCACATGCACAGAGGCCCACAGTGGAAATAAGTGTCCGACTTTTCTGTGGTTTTCATCCCTGAAGCCAATGCACCAGGGTTTCATGCTGTGCTTCTTTTCTTTTCTGTACATGCAGTTCATACATCTACATATAATGTTTGTTTAATCACATAATATGTTATAATATGAATGAAGATGTGTGTATATGTATATATATATATATATATACACGCTCACACACAGTGGGGTCTAAAAGCTTGAAACCACATTTACAATTTTTTAAAATTTACTCATCAGAGGCTCATTCAAGACATCTCCTTTGATTTGCCTGATTGTGCTTTGGATAAAACAGATCCAGTTTCTGCACAGCGTTTTAGAGTTTCATGCACTGTCGCCTTAGAAACCTTTAGTCTAACCATGATTTGACACTGAGAAAGCCCCTCTTTGCTTAGAATGACAATCTGAAACTTTCATTTAGTTCTCATCTGTTGTTTCCCATAGAAAGCAATGATCCGCTGGAAACTTGCAACCAGGCTGCAAGTTCAGTTACTTGAACGAGCCTCTGATGAGTCGATCAAATTCACCTGAGTGTCATCTGAACTCATGCTTCAAGGGAAGAGATACAAGTCAATGAACTCTGACTTTTTGTACAAAGGAGTTAAGTTGGTCAAAGCCACAAATGTGCTCAAATTTGATTGCTGATATAGAAATAGTGCAGAATCTTCTTCTTGTGTTTTTAAATGTTTATGAATCCTCAAACCTTCTGATTATATCCAGGTTTATGTGAAAGTATGAGATTGTTAGTCTCAGACTTTTGGGCCCCACTGTGCATGTACAGTGAAATGCCCCACTCCAGCCAATATACAGCTTGGTGAAACCAGACAGCATTTAAAAAAGAAGGAGAAAAAGGGAGTAGCTGAGGGTCGACTGGGCAGGTGGGAAGTAGTAAGAGATCCTCTTGAAAGATTCCACTCTGGGGGAGTGGAAACTTTCTTTCAATCTTTCTGGTGTTGTTCTAACCTTTAATAGACATCTCATGGTGAGAACTATCCTTATAAAAGCTGGAGTCCAAAGAAAAGACAATATGAGGTGCACGCATGACAGAAATGCATCTGGGAGATGTAAAGAAAGCGAGAGGACTGATGTGGACCATATTGAATATAAAATGCCTTTTGTTAGCCGGTGCCATTTCTGTGATCTCATATAGACCAGGCAGGATCGGCCGTATTGTTTAATACTGTGTCTTTTGGCAGCGTTAATGCAACACTAGATGTGGAATACTGATGTCTCCCTCTCTGCCTCTCTCAGCATCTCTCCACGTTTGAGTTCCTGAGGTGAGAAGGAAGAAGAAGAGGACAAGTGAGATGATTAAATGGATGATTCATTTGAGAAAACAAATATCTGTAGCTGCACAGTCTTTGACCCCTGAGAGGAAAATAAATAGAGTGAAGAGAGCTGGGACAGACACAACACCAGAGGAGCGGAGTCAGCCAGATAACGGCTCCGAGGCTGCTGCTACAATACTTGCACACAACCACCACACACACACACACACACCTACACACATAAACAACAACTGGAAGTCATGCTCTGGAGACAACATAGATAAACGAATTAAATCAGTTAAATCATTCGTACCTTTTAGCGCATGATGACACACACTCAGTGAGAAACGTCTTGGTCACACCCAACTGTGACTTCAAATCGATCTCTCTTTAAAGCCAAAATGACAGAATCTGATACACTGGGAAAGAAGCGCTTTCACCGCCCTTCACCCCTAACTTATCGACCACCTGCTGTTCCGAACCCCTCCCAAAGAAAATACAACGTGGGGAAACACAGGAAGCATACTAATTTACACCAACTTAACTCAATGTGTCATGAAATTAGATTAGCGTGACCAAATGAACTGCGGAGAGCCCCGAGATCACCTGCCGCGTGTGTGTGGTGTGTGTGTGTGTGTGTGTGTATGAAAGTAAAATGTGTGTATATGTGAGTGTGGTCCTTTCACTTACTAACTCCAGGAGTGAGAAGGAAGATTTAAGCACAAAGAGATGAGACAGTGACAAAATGGCGGCCCACGTCTGGACGGCAGATAAGTTTGAAAGGGAACACAATGCAAAAGCCGACCAGGAGAGCTGGAATAGAGCGATAAGCTGAAGGGAAGAGGTAGAAAAAAGTGTGCATGTGTGGCTTTAGTTGTGCCTGTGTTGTGTATGGAGGATCCTGTGCATGCAGCTGTTTGATATGTGTGTGTACCACAGTCTGGCGGAGCTATCTCGACTGTGTTCCTGCTAAAGCTGAATGTGTTCACCTTCAGACTGTGGAAAGAAAGTCGCTGAACTAAAGATTTGCAATTCAAAAATTTCTTATCTACGCACCTTTATTGTGTAGTTTAATATGCTGACGTTTAGGAACTAAGGTTTAATATTGTGCATTTGAGCCTAGAACAGCCAATAGTCTACAATAAGTCCAGTAATTGATGAGTTGAAATCGAATCGAAACAATTTTGACATAATAAACAATCGTTAACAATTTTTTGTGTAAGTCATTCATCAACCAAAAATGGTTCCAACTTTCTGTTTCTCTTAAATATGAGACTTGGTTGCATTCTCTGATTTGTAAATTGAATATCTTCGCGTTGGGTTTGGACTGTAAAACAATTTAAATATATCACCTTGGGGCTATGGGAAATTGTGAGGAGACTATTTATTGAAATATTGATGATTAAAGATAAAGTAAAAGTCTCATGAAGTAAAACTGATAGGTAGAGTGGTGCGTTAACACATTTAGTTGTGTAATCTTGGCATGAATTCAGGTTTCATTTATTTTATTTCTGGGAATATAAACACCAGGACAGAGAAGACATTGATGCCTGTTTTGGCGTTCAGAGCAAGCGAGTAACAACAACACTCAGCACAGCACAAAGAAAAATATACTTTCACTGATGGGGGTTGATTCCTTTAAAATAGCAGAGTGAAAGATAAAGTTGAGACCGGTGCAGGAGCCAAAAGGGCAAAAGCCCATGAGACATGTGGTAAAACCTTGAGAGAAAAAAAGGCGAATGGAAAGCAAGATACTCACTAACAGATGAGATGAAGAAATGGAATAGAAAGCAGTCGGACTGGAGAGAGGCAGAAAGAAAAACCCCTCGCTGCCATATGGTACAAAGTATTGGGCTTAATGAGGCGTGAGGCCATCCTCTCCACAGAGGCACCGGCCAGTCAGATCACACATGAATGAATACTCTGATATGTTTAAAACACAGCATATGCCAACAGCTAGTGATATGGAACCAAACCGCTGCTTCTGAGGGGAAAAGAAAGACAAAAGAATGATTTACCAAACCCGGGCCAGAATCCAACACCGAGCAAAGAGCTGAAAAATGCTCCTGCAAAAAGAAGAACTGACTAGTACTGAAAATATTCTAGCAGAAGAAGAGATTTTTTAAAAAAGGGTTTGCACTAATCTGATATACAGACTATTTAGTTTCAGTCTGGCTAGATTTGGCAACACCTGCGGTTACTGGAGGTAATAGCAATCAACCACTGGGGTCAGAAATCAGCCAGAAATGCAACAGAAGAAGAGCAACTCGTTTGTCCAAAAAAAACATGCTCCACTAGAGAATGGAAACTACTACATAAGTAGACAGTTACAGAATAACAAGGGGGTGAATAGTTGCTGGAACAAGTCTACAACAATGCTGGCGGCTCGGTGGGCCTGTAGTGCTGCAGATGATAAGCAAGTGTAAATCTATAAAGTACTACGTTCATCATCTTAATTTAGCATGTTAGGACTTGAGGAAGGGGAATGTCATTAGTTTTGCGGGAATTTTGTCATAAACCAAAGTATTGGATGCATTAAAATATTGACCACATGACGCAAATATATGAAAAGTCATGCACGTGTAGTATCAAATTTCCTGGCAATCCATTTGATAGTTGTTGAGTTGTTGTTGCTAAAGGAAAAGTCAGGGGATCTCCAAAGTCAGTAGGGTTCATCCTCACGGGACAATAAATGTCTGGAGAGAATTTCATGGAAATCCAAAAGCCAACCACGCATCTCTACAGCCATGCATGACTAAACATGGAAGTTCATATAATGAAATTCTCAAGGATTGGAGATCTTTTAATAAAGACATTACCACCATAAAGTTAACAAATAAAACCCACCACATTATGTAGAAGGTTTAGGGCATGAGCATAAAACCAAGCTGAATTCATAGCATGTAGGCCTCCAGTAGCAAACAGGTGATGACTTCACAGTAAGCATTGATAGATGTTATGAGAATAGTTCACATAGCAGACGCACCATCCTGATCCCTCGTCACACACATCCTGTCAACATTGCTGGCAGCTGAGAGATGCATGAGTCGGCGAGAGAGAGTGGAAATACAGAACCCGGAGAAAGAGAGTGGAAGCGTGTCAGAACAGGGGCCAGCTGTTATCAGCATGAAACGATTCACCAAATTGTCGATTTCCCTCGGTGTCTGTTTGTGTGCGTGAACCCGACCATTTGTCATCGCTGATCACCTGTTAGATGGAGCCGAGGCGAGCGGTGACAGGGATCGCTCCGACCTGCAGCCTTTCTTCACGCGGCTATTGATCGCAAGCGAATTAAACACACTGACAGATTAATTAAAACTCACGAGATGAAGTTGCAACAGAGTGGGGACGCACTAAAGCACAGCTGCCACAGCGCGTGAACAAGCAGGAGGGAGGACGTCAAGCGGACGATAAATTTCATCTTACCCTCACATTTTCAAGCTTAATAAAAACTGGAGTGTGCTGTGAGTCCAGGCTGGAGGAGAGCGTGCGAGCTCCAAGTGGAAGCTGTGGTTTGGTCTGGCTCTGGTTTCCACGGGGGCCTGATTCAGCGCGACACCAGCGGGAGACAGGTCCAGTGTTACAGGAAGCTGAACACCTTCCTGTTTTCAGTGCGTTACCTTGTGTCTCCGGTTCTATTGGTTTATCAAATGTGATTAGTCTCAATGTGTGTGTGTGTGTGTGTGTGTGTGTGTGTTTTTAATATAATTAGTCTTTCCTTATAGAGTCATATAGACTCTTCACACAATGTCCAAGACCTTGGACTTCACACCAAAAGGGCTGATTACTCTGACAGACAGACGTTCTATGTTTATTTAAGCGGTTTTGCGGGAAGTTCAGGAGGACTAACTCCACCTGTCAAAAGAAACCTGTCTCCTTTCTCACATGTTTTTAGCTCTATTTCCTTCACCTTCACACCACACTCACATGTTCTTATTGACTTTCTCTCCTTTTTTACCTGACTACCTTCAAGTCCTGCTCAGTAGGTGAGAGAGTCTGGCAAAATATTGGAAAGCATTTGACTGGAAATCACCACCATTGGGTCAAAATTTCCCCTTGACCAGCGGTTTCATGCATGACAGTATCTCAAAAAAGAATACAAAGCTTTCCACGAAATTTGGTATGGAGAATCATGATCCCTAAATGAGCAGCTCTCTTTATTTGCATATTGAACACATCTGCACTATGTTCTCCAGAGGATGAACCATTTCTATTTTGGATACTCCTGAACCACTCTTGCACAAGTCTCAGGTCAGAATGGCAACTTTATTTGACAGCTACATCATAATCTGGCACACATTCATGTTCCTTTGAGGATACACAGGCTCCTTTCTGCAGGTGCCACCTGCACGAAAAACCGTTTAATCCCCAGTGATAGGAAGGATGTAACAAAATGATCAGTATGTTTCTCATCCTGTCCAGCATTTTGTTGTAAAATGGTGTAAATCCATTTGCTGGCTCTATGGGTCCCTAGTGTGGTTCTTCCCAGTTTTATTCATGTTTCCAATTTATTTCCCCCCCTTTCTTCTTTTTGATTCACAAAATTATTTATTTTTAAAGCACGGTGCCAAAACTGATCTCTAACAACAGACATTTCACTACCATTATACTGCTGTACTCCAATGCCAGCAAGTCATTCTCCATGTCTTTGTACATCTCCCAACTGAGCACATCTGCGCGTCTGTTGAGATGATTGAGTGTCGTTTAACAGGCATGACCAGGAAACCACATGCTGAACATCACAGGGGAGACGCATCACCTGCTGAAAGTGAGTTCTTGGCTTCAGTGGTGTACACAAGTACACATACACAGATGTATGACACACAGGAATGCACATGTGCACACAGCATAGCACACATCCAAACTTTGGCTTCTGTTGCTGTTTTGCTGTCTTGTCGTTTCCCCTTTTGCTGAGGTCATTTTCTTTTATTTGAATTTCATTTGAACTGATTTTTCTTCATTCTTTAATCAATGTTTCTTCCAGCTTGCAGCTCATCTGTTGATGTCTGTTGGTGCCGCATTTGAGTCTTGGCAAGATCCTGCATGTCACTGCTTGTGAGATCAGCAGTGGCTTCCCAGCGGTCAGGTCATGCTGGAAGTGAGCATGTCATTGGATTTGACAGACACTCTGCGAGGCACAACCCACACAGGATGGAAAATACGCTTAGACTCTGAAAAACACAGATTATACCAAAGGAAAAGAGCAACAAATCCTGAAAGTAATCAAATCAACTCAGTGGCATCGGCACTTACTGAAGCAGACCCCACACAGATCAGATGATTTCAGCAACTTTTAAGTTTTTGAACAATGAAAATGCTCCACTCTTAAAAAATAACAAAAAAAAAAGCTTGTCACTTTTCATCATCAGCCACAGTTCACACTGTTCTCATGATCTCTACCTTCTCAGGATATGAACCTGAATCAGATGGACGCACAGACACACACACACAAACACACACACTGAGGCACCATAACCTCCTGCCTGGGAAATACTTTAAGGAAGCGGGGGAAGAGGAAAGCAGGGAAACCAAGAAATAAATAACTCCTTTGTGCCACGGCTACATAAACAGTGCAGCACATTACAGATTACTATAGTAGCCGGACTGATAAGAAAAACTTCCTACACACTGCTGCTGCATGTACGTATATGTCTGCGTATGTGTGAGTGGAGAGAGAGAGAGAAAGCAAAAGAGACATCATGAGAAAGACATAAAGAAAGAGAAACAGAAACGGAGCAAATAAGGAGAATGAGATCACACATGAATGAACAATGAGAGAATGAGTGAGAAAGAAAAGAGACAGATGTGGAAAAAACGGAAACTTGGAACTCAGGAAAGACTAGTTTTGACAGAAAAGAGAGAGAAACTACTCCTTACCTTATGTGTGCATTTGGCTCATTCTTCCAAACACTTCTTCTGATAACAATTTCCTTCTTTAGATATTAAACATTTGATGATTTTCCATCATTTTTACACAATGTGTCCAAAATTCAAACAGGCCAGTCGGGACAGCACAATACTTCCAAAGCCAAATAGTGATTGTTATCTATTGTAAATATTGGTACAATTATGAGAACCCTGTGCCTTCGTCTCCACTCTGTTAGGGACGTGACAAAATCTCACAACCTGATTGTAGTGCCAAATAACATCACACAAAAATGTAAACTGAGCTTAGTGGACCACCTGACCCGATTCTTCACTCTGTCACTATCTTGACAGAGTGAAACACCGAATGCTTCACAATCTCGACAGTTGGTTGGCAGGCAAATGGAGAAAATACAGAACAAATCTGGAACGGCATCCATTAGGTTCTGATGTCAGGGTTAACATCATCTGTGTGTGTGTGTGTGTGTGTGTGTGTGTGTGTGTGTCCTATCTTAGCAGCCACATATTCCACTGGCCCTGAAAAGACGTTTACTCCAACTACCATTATCCTGCAAAATAGCAGCCCCTGTGGGGAGACTCTCGCCCGGAGAATCTTGGCTCGGTCCGAGCGAGCCTTGAGGAACGTGCCGGAATGAGCAAATCAAGCCTTATTCACTCACTCTGGCAAACTGGAAAACCACCCGTGATGTCTGGCATGGGATTACGCCTGCACCTAGTGCCAGAATAACTGCCGGCTAGGATTAGAAAAACGACTAACAGTTGATTACAATTGTTGCAACCACTGGAATCGAGGTCCAGGGGGTTCATTTAGTTGGTTGAGGGATGTAATAATTCAACAGAGCAGTCTATTTAGGAACAAATTACAGGGTTCAATAATTCAGCGACCGACAGCCTGTATCTGCGATTGCAAAGACACCTCAGAAATAAATCACGCTGGCTGTATTTATCCACGTTTCTTTTTTCTTTTCTCGATCCTTCCACACGTCAATCCACCTCTCTTCCTCCTTTTTTGCTTCATTTGCATCTCGTATCGCTCTTCTTCATCACGTTCCCTGACTTCCCTCGGCTGCTGCCTTCCCTAAGGAGCAGGCCCATATGCCAGTTTCCACAAAATACCAACCAGCCATCCTTTCCAAATACATGTTAAATGAACCTGCAAGAATGTGAAATTCAACTATTTCCTGTTCAGTTGGTATGATTAAGGGTCATTTTAGTAGAACCGCTGTGCTTTTAAGTTCTAGCAGCAAGTCTTTCTTAAAAATGCTGAGAAACAGAAATGCTTTTCTCATCCACTTGACGGCAGAGGAGTAAAACCAACCTGTAAAAACAGTTGGTTTAAACAATGCACGATGCCAAGTTAAGACCTCGCTGGAAGACAAACAGCCACTCATCTTTTCTCATTTCTCAGGAGAGGTCCTCCTTATACATAAGAGCTGCTGGAATCGAGATAAAAGCAAGTGAGCCAAGCGGCCGCAAGATATCGAGGGTTCAACCTACGCTGATGGCTTGGTTACGATGGGAGAGGACATACCAACACAGAGTAAATCTCCTCACAGTAGCTTCAGGAATGCAGGTGAAGCCTCCCTCCCTGCCTTTCTCTCTCTGTTTCTTTTTTCTCCTTCCTTTATAAATCATTTCCCCTCTAAATGAACACATTGAGTTGCTTCGCTTCCCCTCTCGTAGCCCAGTTTTTATGAATCATGCAACAATACAGGAGTGCTTCCAAATGCACCGTCCTTTTCTGAAATGGGACTTTGAGACGGCTTTTTGCTTCAGACATGACTTTGATTTCCAGGCTCATTTATATTGATGTATAAATCAGGCTTTTGCCATGGGAGTAATCAGAGAGGACTTAAGGGGGAGGGTGTGAGTGAAAAGAGAGAGCGAAGAAAGAGATGAGAGGACAGGGAGAGACAGAGAATACTCGGTTTTGGCTGCTTAAGTAGGACAGTAGTGTTGTGGCCAACACGTTGAAAGATTGAGCACCATGAGAATTAAAAACGGCAGTTCCCCGACAAAATAAAGAGGAAGAGTGAAAGAGAGCGGGATAAAAAAAAGCCCGAGAGAGAAAAGAAGCTGAAAGCTGGAGAGAAAACTTCTTCTTACCTCTAAGAAGCAGGTCCCAGCTGGGGTGTTCTCCTTGATGGAGGCATTGTAGAAGCTGCTGGAGAACACAGGTGTGTTATCGTTAACATCCTGCAGCACAATGTCCACCTTCGCCGTGGATGACAGTGGCGGTCGGCCGCTATCCGTCGCAACAACGGTCACACTCGGAGCCGGCTCTGATTCGAAATCCAGAGCCGTCGCTGTAGTAATGATCCCCGTGACTGGGTCGATGGAAAACCAATCAGAGTGAGAGTTTTTGCCCTTGAGGAGGCTATATCGCACGTCCCCATTGGGGCCCTGGTCCTTGTCCCTAGCAGTAACCTGGAGAACAAAGGAGCCCGGATACACAACCTCTGGAATAGTCTGTCTGTAGGCCTGCTGGTCGAACAGAGGGGGGTTGTCATTGACATCAGTCACCTGAATGGTGAAAGATGACTCTGCTCTGAGGGGCGGTGTGCCGGAGTCCGTGGCCATAACCCTGAGGTCATACGAATCCCGTTCCTCTCTGTCCAAGACCTGATCAACATATATCAGGTAGATGATGCTGTCCTTGGTTGTAAGAGCAAACTTCCCATCACCCCCCTCAAGGGACACGTTCACATTGGCGTACTCTCCATAGTCTGGGTCGGTGACAGATATCCGAGCCACGTACTGGCCTGGCTGGGCCCCTTCGGAGATCCTCGGGGAGCCGTCCTCACTGAGGAAGATGATGGTCATGGTGGGCTGGTTGTCATTGTAGTCACGTACATGAATGGTCACAAACGCATTGGTCACCTGGGAAAATGGTGCATGTTGCTTAGTGCCTAAATCATATTGTGTCACATTATAGTAGTGGACTATTTTCAGTTTCATTTTTTTAAAGAAAAGTGGCAGTCAAAACTATACCACACCAGAACTATACCAATACCTGTCATCAATCAAAGCACTGTATGTTTAATGCACTATATGAATAATCATAATGCAATTACCTCAGGGTGACTAGCATTATCTCTGGCCTGGACCACCAGCTCATGGACCCTCTTCAGTTCGTAATCCAGGGGCCTATTCAGAGTGATGACTCCAGACTTGATATCAATGACGAAGTAGCGGTCAGGGTCACTCTGACGCCGGTTGATTTCATAAAGGACCAGACCATTATCGCCCTCATCCTCATCTGTTGCAAACACCTGCAAAGATGAGAAAGTCAAACACTGAAATTAAAAGTGTCCTGGAACATCTGGATTTACAGAAGCAAGAACATTTATTGACATAGCGAGTCACTATCTGAACACTGAAAAGACCCAGGCTAACCTGTAGGATGCTGCTGCCTTGTGGGAGACTTTCAGAGATAATAGCATGGTATCTACTCTGATTGAAAACTGGTGCGTGATCGTTGATGTCGGTCACCGTCACTTCCAGAGTCATGGATCCTATCCTTCTGGGTGAGCCCCCATCAAACGCCTCCAGGAACAGGGTGTAAGCCGAGCGTTTCTCCCTGTCCAGCAGTCCGTTGACCACCAGGTCGAGATACAGCACCTTGTTAGCAGCTCTCTTGGTCTCCAGTTTGAACGCCTGGCCTACATTGCCCTCTCGAATGGTGTAGCCTTGGGTGGTCAGCTGGTCCTTGTCTGCATCTGTTGCTGGCTCCAGGGAAAACCTCGTCCCCACTGCCGTGTGCTCTGGGATCTTAAGAACAGCTTTCTTTTTGGGGAAAGCAGGTGCATGGTCATTTATGTCGTTGACAGTGATTGACACCTCAATAGTGACTCCCGTCACTGTCACAGCGATAAAGCTGTAGTGGTCCCTCTCCTCGCGGTCCAGACTTCGTGCAGTGGTAATGATTCCCGTGGTTTCGTCGATGTTGAGATCGCTGCCAACGCCTGTGCCCTCATGGTCTGAGATGAAGTAAAGACTTGTAGTTTCGCCAGGCGGCAACCCGGCGCTGATGTCACCGACGATGGTCCCTGCCGGCTGCCCTTCATCAAGCTGGAGCTCCAGTGCTCCGCGGACAGTTGCAGGCTGAGCAAGAACAAGGACGATAAAGAAATAAAAGAGTGGCTTCCGTCGCCAGAGACTTGAACACACGCAGGGTTCGCTGACCCAAGCCCTCCGTCTTGACCCTTTACTTGTTAACGGCATGGCTGGGTACTGCTACACCTGTGAGAAAGAAAAAGAGAGACAGAGAAAAAGATCAGCCAAGGGAAGATGTGTTTCTACAAGGACAGATGTATTTTATGATGTGTGAATTGAGCAATCGAACTGCTGTTCTTCTTCTCTATTTGAAAACATCTTGAAAATCCACTTGCTCTCTTAGCACAAAATGAAAACAAATTGTTCTTTTTTTTTTTCAAAGTAGAGTACGTATCTTAAATCCTTGCGTGACAACGTGCTAACACTTTTACAATCCAGAACCTATATTAAAGACGCTGTCTGATGAATTTCAACTTTTTTCCCCATAAAATGGATATATATAACATTTTGGAAAGAACTCCTCAGCTGGATCAGCAACATTTAAAAGAGCATGAAAGTGGAATTCTAAGTCCGTCCAGGATCCACATTGGCTTGAACCACACTGAGGACAGAATCATAAACTACATTTATCTCAAGGATAACAAATTTTATTCACTGGGTGAGAACATTTTAAAGTGTCCAGAGTGGTCACACATGGAAATCACAAGGGAAAACACATTAAAGACACTAAAACAGGCATCAAGATCCTTTGTACGATTTTTATTTCATGATAGCTTACACACGAATACATGGAATGCATGGGAAAGTAAGTCTATAGCTGCTTCAGCAGGGTCTTTATGGGGAAAATCAGTCATGTCGGTCAAGACTGTAAGCTTAGCCTCTATGTTCCCCAAACTCTAAATCATACACAAATCCATAAAGATAATATCCTCCTCATGCTAATGCTAAATCAGTCTTATCAGACATAGGCTGGATCTAATCATGAACAGATACACATACTCAAAATGTCCACAAAGACATGCATCAGTCCAGGGTCAAACACTTTTTGCCAAAAATTGTTACTGTGTGCTTTAACCTGCTTGTGGATATGCCTCATCAGATGGCACATCGGCTCCAAGAAAGGTAATCACAAGAGTTTAAAAGGCCATCTAAAATTCACCTGACACTGTCCCAGTTTCCCTACAGCAAACCCACCATCTGGTACTTGCAGCAAGTAAAAACAAACACCAATAATTATTTGCAAATGGTATTTGACCCAGGTTTGACACACATATTTTCGCACACTACCACAAAATCCTGGAAATAAACTTATAACTGTTCTGGCAAATTTAACCTGTACGGCTGCTCTAAACTCTCATGAGATAGATGTTAATTTTACCCCTTGATGAGGTCTACAAATATTTAGATTATGTGCAAAATGAGACCGATTGTTTATGCAGGTTCCTCTAGTATTTATAAGGGAAGATTTACTGAGCATATAACTCTTCAAAACATCCTGCTACGAGGAGGACTGACAAAACTTATTCATCACATTTGGAGAACAGCAGGTCACTGCTTTAACAATCTTCTACATTGATCACGATAATAATACCTGAACACAATAAATATGAATGAGTCCTGCCTCTATTAGCTCATGTTCAGTACAGATTATCAAAACAGTAAGTCTGTGATTCAGGCAAAGGGCCAGTAGCAGACAGGAGGTTAGTTGTCAATGGAGGGTGTTGGCCTTTGCTGGCCAGCCATATTCACCCAGACAATCACTCCCCATGTGCATGTATAACCTGGACAGTTAACTTTAGGAATGTCTTCCACCTCTGGAGAGAAAGCCAGCCTGCTGCCGGCTGCACGTACGTTGAATTGAAGCATTCATACACACACATGCAAAAAGACCATGGACGAACCTTCTCGCAGGCTATTCCATATAAAATAAGAGGATGAGAAAGCTTCTTTCAACTAGATGATCATTATGGTGACATATACAGAAATGTTAAAACATCTGCTTGTCTTTGATTTGAATATAATTCAGATTTACTAATTTTCCTGTTTATTTTCACTTTCTCAAGGCTGTAGTCTGCAAAGTGCTTTTAGGGACTTTCTCTCTGTATGAATCATCACACATGCATCGATTCTACTGAAGAAATGCTACTGTTATTAATTTAGAAGGCTCCTGAAAGACCATTTAGAGTCTACTTGACATACAAAGTAAATAAAAAACATTGTTTTATATCTAACAATTCCTCCTGCATCTGCATCATGTACCCCGCCCACCTTCCTACTGACCCTGACCTCCTGCGGTAGTTTATGGGACCTCTGAGGTGGAGAGATTAATAAAGTCTATAGCTCCACTGGGACAAAGAGAGGGATACTGATACTGGCCCCTCTGGTAGGGTCGCTGACCTCTACATGTGGTCCAGACGGCTGCTCTGGACAGTTGTTGCAGACCCACACAAAGAAGGAAGCAGACTAAGACTGAACACAGTCTGCATACAACCCCCTTTCTTTTGTTGTTCTTGTTTGTGCGTCCAAGTAGTCGTGGGTGTTTAGCGTCTATGGGACTGTCTGTCTCGAACAAGAGCAGAAAGAAAGGAGAAAAACAGAGAGAAGTTGAAAGAAGAGGTTTGAGAAGCAATTAGGGGTGTGATGATGAAAAGAAACCTTCCACTGCTGAGTCAGAGCCTTGGGAGACCCCGCTCTGACGAAATGAACCCACAGTACAGTACCATAATGCAGCCACTGAGAACACCGGGGAGAACAAAAAAAGAACAAAGAGAGAGGGATGGAAAAAGTGGATTTAGGACACAATAGAAAAAGTTACATTCTCAGGAGTGATTACAGTTTACTTTGGCTTGACGTCCTTATTGTCTTTAGGGACCGCTGAGCTGTGTAGGCGAAAGTTATGATTGAAAAATGAAGTCAGAAGAGGGTGTACTCCAAAGTGTGTGTATGTGTGTCTTTTCACGTCCTCTCTCCCTCATTGCCTCAGTCTAGTGTCAGTGAAAGGTTATATTGATGAAGAGATCGCACGGCTGCAATCTGTCACTGTCGATGAGCGGTCGGTCCATGACATCATCTCCATTTTGACGTGCGCTGTAATACTCTTGTGTTTACCCTGGAAAACACGAGCTGATGAGGAATGGAGTGAGCAAGGGCTAAATTATAGCTCATGCTGAAAGGATGCTGGCTTGAACAGATGGTCAGTGGAGAAATAGACAGCCACCTGATTCACTCCCTCTAGTGGCACTCCTTATAACATTCTGCTAATTATGATAAATGACGAATTAGATCAATTGCTTTTAAATGCAAAGAAAGAATGTGCACAAAATGGAAAACAAACAACACGCTTCCACCTGTCTGTCTGGTTGCATGGGTTTTTATACGTCTGTGTCTTCGTACGCCTGCACAACACATGTGCACGCACGCAGTGACATCATCTCTGTGCGACCACATTGACAGGCAGGGCAGACCCGGAGGGCTCCATGCAGTCTCAGCCACATTATTATCTGGCATTGCACCCCCATAATCTGCCTCTGCTGTGCACAAGCCTCAAAGCCTCAAATACATGGGCCTCCACTCGTAAGGGCTGTTACCATATAATAGAAAACCATAGTGTTTTCTATAGGATGGGACCATTTAAAGCAGCACAGTATGTGCATGAGGATGTCTGTGAGTGTGTTTACACTGTCACATCTGGGAGGAACGGTTAATTTCCCTGCAGTGCTAATTCTAAACAGGCCTCTCTCCCTCCCATGTCCGTCCCTCCTCCTTCCCTCCGTCCGTCCCTTCTAATGGATTTAGCAGATCTGGTTGGGCACGCCATGGCTGCCCGTGGCCAAACTAAACAAGGACCCAAAGTCACGAAGTTCCAAGTAAAAAACGGCCACTCCGTACCGCCTCTATCTCAACCACGTTTCTTATGCTTTGATGGAACAGCACACGGTTGCATTCAGCTCAGTTCCTCAGCGGTTGAGAGGTCTGGCATTGGCTCATTCAGCCCTGCAACTGCTTCTGTGCACCCAAAACAAACACTGGCCAGATCCTGTGATTGACAGTCAAGTCGCACAGGGCAAAGAAAAAAGAGGGAAAGGCTGTCAAAATGAAATACAGAAGTACAACATGAGAAATACGCCTGCCATAAAGACAGACACTGGACACCACCTTGTTTTTGCATATTCAAAACCCTAATCCATGTCGTGCATGTGCTCTATATGGTGTTAAGACAGTGTTGAGAGTGTTGTAGTTTTGGTGCCACTAAAAATGTGCAAAAAAAACCTTAACTTTTATGGCAGCTCTCAGCAAGTGTACAATTACAGGGTGGCTAGAACAACACCAAATCTTGAAATGACTGAGAATGAAAGGTTAGGCCAGGTTGTGGTGAAACAGGCTGCAGCGGTCTGCAGTGGTAAAAGGCTTTGTGAGAAGAGGGAGGGAGAGCTGAGAGTCTGGTGGGGGGTAAAGGATGGAGGAGTGCTTTGCATCTCAGTTTTCATGTCGTTTGGGGTTGTGTGTGTTTTGGGGGACGACTGTCTCTCCTCTTGAGTTGCCTTTTCCCGGATCTCTGGATATAGACGTCCACAGCTGTCACCAGCACTGTGAGCGTGTGTGTGTGTGTGTGTGTGTGTGTGTATTTTAGTCCTCTTCTATGTACACTTGTTTCCTGAATTCCTCTTTTACTTTTTCCTCCATTTAAGAGTCTGCACTAAAGGTGGACATCAGTCTCAATTTATTTCCATAACTGGCTCAATCAAAAATCCAATCTATCACAACACCAGCCTCTCAGACAGCCAGACGACCACTGTCTGGACAGTTACACACACACTGAAATATACATGCACGTGCTGCACCAAAGCACAATCAATATTAATACTACCATGCGCTAAGAGAGTTCATGACTGTGTCATACAATTGGGTTACCTCACCCGGGGGGAAGCAGCCGTAAAAGCTCTCACAACCTGTGAAACCCAAACCTGCCTGGTTTGTGGAGGCCGGTAGCGTCTAAGTAAGTAAGTTTGAATTAATTATGATGAGATGAGAACCAGCTCCTTGGCTCTTTGAGCTGTAGCTGAATTGGCTGATCTGAAACAGAGTGACAACTAATCCAGCCATATATACAATAAACACTGAAACTGGAAACCACTAAATCTGCAGATTCAAATCTCATCCAGTTGATCTATCATCAGATGTCTTATAATACACTGTTGTCATATCTGATCATTACTTGTATCTTTCTTCATTTTTCTTATTTAATTACAAACTGTATTATTGAAAATCCAGTACAGAGGAACCAAGCTCTTTTTTCCCCAGTTTGACTCAGCTCTGTGAAAGCCTTTGTTTTTAATTCTGTCCATGAAATGTTGCTCTGGAGTTTTATTTTATGACTTATTTCCTACATAAATGTCCATGTCAGTGACATCAGTGAGGCTGCAGAAGGTGAGGGGTTGGGGGAGGGGGGGACCACGTCATCGCAGAGACCAGTCAGTTCACAGTGAGAGCGAGCCTCTGTGCCAGGAGCCCACTGAGAATTAAAAGTTTGAGGCTCAAGTCCACACTTTGTTTCCATATTGCTTTTTTGTTCTTCTCTGAAGACCAGACTAAAAAGGAATAAGGGCACAAACCTTATTCTGTGATCAAGGAAGTGACTGTGTGAACGAAAATTTCTTGTTCTAGTCCAAAGACGTTTGGGGAGTGAGATATTTTTTCATGGTTTGGCTCCATACTCTCATTTGGATGTGAAACGATGCGATGAAAATGAGGTTAAAGTGCTGACTTGTTGTTTAAGTTTTGTTTTATATTCAGCAATAAAAGATCATGGCCCTGGTTGTACATCATGTGTCCTCATTTTGGGGTCAGCGCTGTTTAAAATATTATTCAATAAAAATCACTCGTGTTGCATCCCATTGGATTGCATGTAAGAAGCCATCAACAGGTTCAAAGCTCTGTTCATAGCAGTTCATAGCATCTTAATTCATCTGAGTATTAAACTATGGATGGTGTTTGACTAATTTATTCTGTAGTGTAGCACTTTTACAAGTCATGAGTGGTTGAAGTTATCAAACTTTACGGTATGTTACACCTAAATTTCTGCATTTCTGCACTAACATTCTTACTCAACTCCATGGGGACATAAACTGGGGAAAAACAACTGCACAAGACTCCAAAACTCTGCAGCAGCAGCATAACAATTCAAAGCTGGTGTGATGACTCAGATTTGTTTATTTACCCACACAGAGGCTGTCAAGCTGGAATACAGTCACACACACTTACAAACTGCACCAAGTCCCCTGTGACAAAACGTCCTAGATTTCACTGCCCGACAGGCCAGAAAGAGAATGAGAGCGTTCGGAGATGGAAGGAGCAGAAGAAGAAGTGGAACTAGAGATATGGAAGAAAAGTTTGATTCTGGATGAGGTTTCCTTAAAAAAAACACTGTGACAGAGACAGAAACGTGAAGTTCAACTTAGTCTGAGTGAGTGCTGAAACACGTACATGCAGGCAGACTCTCACTCACTCACACACACACACACACACACACACACACACATAAATAATGTACCATGAGTGAAGCCATGGAGCAAGTGAAAACACAGCCGGAGGTGATTCACTAACCTTCAAGGCCACGCTGCCAAGTGAATGTGGGGCCATTTTAGTTCTCTGATAACTATATATGTTTGAGTATGTGTGTTTGGTTTTTAGAGAAAAATGGAGAAAGTGGGCAAATTCAAAGATTATGAGGACAAGAGAGAGTGTGATAATAAAACAAAGAGCACAAGGCCAGTAGAGTCAAAAAACAAAAAAAAAGGCATGGTCTCTGAAGGTGGAGCAGCAGCTGCCATCTACCATCACTCACCACCCCTCCCCATCAGAGCATGTTTAATATCCCACAAGGGCAAGTTGTCGAGCCGAACCAAGTCCATGAGTCTCTGTCAAGCATCATTACCTCACCTCACTGGTGAAGCTGAGATAAATGCACTTATAGAGGCTCAAACTAACTGTTGCTCTTTTTTGAGTTCGAGCTGAGAGGTGAACACTTCAGATCTCTGGAGTGTAAAGCAGAACATTGACTGGAAGTTATTAAACATCAGGAACACACACACACACACACACAATTATGGTTATTGATTGGTTGTATACTTTGTTTCTGGTTAAGTATTAGTAGAGAGTTATTAGACAGTGTGTTTGTTGGTGGTGTAAAGCTGCGTGCCTTACGTGACTGCGCTTGACAATCATTACATTCAGATGTTAATGTGACGTAAATGCAATGCAAATAATCACTAACCTATCTCAAGTTGATTATACTGCAATTAAAATTCCCATTGCAGTGTTTACCAAATTACTTGTTTGGTTTGTGTGCATGATTGTTTAAGTGCTCAAACTCACACACACACTTTGAAGGAGGGTGTATTGGCTTACATTAATTCCCTGTAGGGTTATCCTAACCTGAAATGCCTAACCCCAACCTTTAACCCAGCCTTAACCCCAAAAGGCATAATTCTAAACCTAAAACTCAAAGATGAATGTTTAACTTTGTGGAGACTGGAGTTTTGTTCCTATATGGTAGGTGAGTCCCCAAACTGTGGCAGAATGAACAGACTTTTCATTTCCAGATTGTGATGAACACATGAACACACACACACACACACACACACAGTATTACATTAGGCGAACAACAGCATTAGTTAATGAACGAACAGAGCACAAGTTCAAAGACAAAACACTCAGCTGATAGTCAAAACAGGGAAACCGAAGATCCATCTTGCAACACACAGACACACACACACTTTAATCTCCTTCTACATTCCACCCAATGAAATAATCAGTGATATGACCTAAGAGCAAATCAGGCTCAAGGTTGTATCAGGCCATGTTATTGTTTCAGAAAATACATAAACATTAATCAAAGTGATAAAATATTTTGTTGAAAAGTTTGCCAGCTAACAGAGCAGATTTTTTTTTTTAGGCTGAAAAGAGGTCAGTATCTTCCTAAGAGAAATGCTGCAGGCTTAACTTCACTGGGAGAAGACTGGGAAGAAGAGTTTGGCTGACAGATCTGGGAAACTATTAAAAACCGTAATTACTCATCTCCAGCTCAAAAAATGGGACAGTGACTTGGCTTATTAGTTATTAAATTCTCCATCAACTCTCGGGTTAGTGGCGCGCCGACAGCTGCTCTCCACCAGAATGCCTTTGTATCATGTTACTCCATTATATTTCTTGTGGTAAGCCTGGGAATTAAGTCTGCCTGCCTTTGTTTTAATTTGCTCTAGAGAGCTAAACAGACATCAATACTCATCAGTTAATAATGAACTCAGGATAAATAGATGTGAGATGTAATAGACGGATTTGAAGCTCCAAATGAAAAATGTACGTCTGAGCTGATCAATAGCGCTTTGATTCTCTGACAGAAATATCAATGGCAAACATCACAGAATAACATTTTTGATGTTCTGAAAGGTCAACGCTTTCATTCTCAAGAGTTATCAAGAAGCGAAAAACTTTTTTTCCAGCCAACTTTTTTTTTCCCCTTCCTTTTGTCTCACACCACCCACACACATACAGTCTTTCAATCCTTTAACTTGCGTAACACGTTGCACTACCTGAGCCGCGATGCCCTACATGCGGCTCTCAGCTCCGTGCGGGTGTTTGAAGTTACCAGGAGCTCAGATCATCTCACTTACTTCATTAAAAACACATGAGACGCTACACTGACAGGCTCTCTCTCTCTTCCTCCCTCCGCTCGGCCTGCTTGCCTCAGAGCTCAGACACTTCTCATTTATCAATCTCCCAGATGGGCAGCAGCTACCACATTCATTCATCTCCGCTCAGAGCCATTCCCACATGTATCTCTTCATGTGACTAATGAAATTAATACATCACTTCATTCAGAAATGTGTGCACACATGCCCACGCCGGTCGTCCCCTCAGTGGGAAAGAATCAATAAGAAGATCAGAGCAGAAATGTCTCTGCTGGCATCTGAAAGAAGGAACTAGGATACAGTGCTGAAACAACTAGTCATTTAGTTTACAGTAGGGAAATTTAAGATAAGATAAGATAAACCTTTAAAGTAAAAATACCAAACACCTGCTGGTTCTAGCTTTGCAATGTGGACACTTAATATGTTTTATATAAGAATAAGTTTGAGTTTTGGGCAGTTTGTCAGGCAAAACAAGGGATTTTTTAAAACCTTTTTTATATTCTACAGAATAAAATAAAGAAGAAAATAATTGAGAGATCAGTCGCTGATCATTATTTAGAAGGTACAGTATGTCCTTAGGCCCGACACTTGCTCAAATGCATACATGCATGCATCGAAACAATCTCACTTATTCCATTCATCTACTGCGACAACGAGAAACCCAGACTTCCAACGATCTAGCCATACTTTGGCACTCGGGAGCCAGTGTCACAGGTCCAACCCACGGCGGAGAAGCACAGGATGGGGAAACTTGAGACAACACTAGGCTTTAGAGGACTTCCATCTGCAGCTTCCTCCAGGAATATAACGACCCATTTCCAGCAGTTATTATCCAAGATCCCAATCATGAGCCAGCTAAAGCAACTCATTCCCAGCTCGTCAAATACGGACGTTCCTGTCACACCCCTTAGTGTCTCACACAGAAGTGTCTGTATGAGAGGCCTGCCAGGAAGCCTTCTTAACACGTGGTTAATGTTGTGAAACAGCCACACTTTGGTTCAGGCACCAAAAGTATTTAGTTAGGCTTTGGAAAAGATTATGGTTTAGGTTAAAATAAGCATGTTTACATATGCAACATGAGCTGAGTACATTACAATAAGTCAACACTGACTTTTGGTTTTTAAATGGGACACAAACCTCGGTCATCTGGGTGAAAGTACTTTTACCAATCCACCCTCTGTCCTCTGGGTTGACAATATTTTCAAAGCCCTAAACCCACATCCTGAAATGTACCATACATTCACAGTGCTGACAAAATGTATAATGCTATAATAATTATTTCAATTGTGGTGAAAACCGGGACAATCAATGGACTCGGGACACCCAGCTTGAAAACGGGATGAACTGGGACACCAGGTCACCATATCCTCCTCCCAACATTTCGGTCTTTATACTACGTCACCTTACTCTGAGTGTGTCATATCGCCACAGATGGGTTTACATTGAAAGCCACAGGTACCTTGTGCATCTGTATGAGATGCAGAGGGGACAAAACATCCTATTTGACGACCTGGGAATGATGAGGGTCTGGCTACGGTGGCCAATTTGGACCAACATCTGATGTCAAATTTGAAGATGACACTGTAGCAATTGAGTGATATGAAACTATATTTTCTGGAAGGGCAGCAGAAACAGTCCAAAAGAAGTCTCCCCTGCACTTTAAGATGTCTCTATTCTTTCAATTTAATTTAATCTCGTCTTTCCCATTCAGCTGACCTGATCACTTCACTAACAGGATCCCTACTGTCTGGATAAAGACCATGAATAAACGATGGAGGCAGTTCATTCAGAACTGGGCTCCAGAACAAACAAAAATTGAATTACACCATCTCAAAACTCCAGCTAGTCAATCACTCTGCGTCTGACAGGAGAGTCCAGTCATTTCCTTTGATTGGTTAAGTCAGACATACAGTAATATCTTCTCCAGAGCAGCAAATAGATGGGTCTTCTTACTGTAAGTTGGAAGGTAAGATCTATATTTCCCTCCTGGGAAATACTACAGTACACTGTCAGAATATGAGCCTCAGTCTGAGCAAAAAGATGAAGCATGACTTAGGATGATTATGTACCAGGGTTTGATTCATTTTGCCAGAATTTATTTTATATGAAAACATGACTACAACCACAAATTGCAAAGTATGAACCTCATAACTCAAACATTATCTCCCAACATTGTGGACACAAGGATGAAGAATGAAGCAAGCAAGGATGGTAACTACTTCATTTTTTGAGGGTGGCCAGCTATAAATAAAAACAGGAAATCACAACCTGACGTTTTTATCTTGATACAATGTTTAGTGAGGAAATCCCACCAACGCATTGATGTACTTAAAGCTCTGAGATTTTGGGTACCACTTTCTCCACATGTAAAGCTCACACACCACAACTCAAATTTTACAATGCTGTAATTAAATTTCACGATTATAATCACAGCAAGATGGCAGACTTGGTGATTGTAGCTGCCATGGCAGCCAAGAGGCCCTGAGGGGTAAAGTTAATGAAATGTGGAGCAATCAGCAAAGGGAATTCCTTATCAATGGGAATCATATTTTCTGACTCCACAGCCGAAGCTATTAATAACCGCCCAGCCTTCCTGTGGATGGATGATGCAAACAGAAGTGGCTTTCCAGGAAACTCCCTTGCACAAAATGCTGCAGCTTAACGCTGGTTATAGTTCACATGCTCCCTTATAAACTAAAATTACATGAAATCCCCTCGATATTGAGAGTTTGGTTTACGTTAGGTCTAAGACGTGGTCTGGGAGATAAATAAAAACACCAACACTAACCCCAGGCATCATCAGCAGCATGCAGTGAATGAATGATGGAGGGTAAATATTTCCACTAGCTACTTGTGGTGCCAAAGAAGAGGGAAAAAAAATTGTGTTACTTTAGTTTTTTTGTTGGTTGTCATCTGCTACCAATTTGACACTATGATGAGTGTGGGAGATGTATTTCTATATGTGTGAGAGGTCTTTTGCCTCTCTTCATTTTTAAAGTGCTAATTTTATCACTTGGTGTTGAGAGTTAGGATTTAGTTTGGGTTAGGGCACAGGTCACAATTAGGATAAGATTAGGCTTGTGGAGGAGCTCATGCTGTGTGTATGCTTGAATGTGTGTGTGTGTGAGTGTGTGTGTGTGTTAGAGAGAGAGAGAGGGAGGAAGAAAGAGGGAGAGGGAGTCTCTGAGTCACCTTCCGATATTTGTACTCAGACGCTGATTTCCCATGCTTGAAAAACAAAACCCAGGAAAAAAACAGTTCTGAGATACAATTAGACAGATTTTTGTTTGAGCTGCAACATTTGGGTGGGAAGATGCTTTCTGTTTTTTCCCCTCACTCTCTTTCTCTGTTGGCAGAACTCCACAATTTGAGTTGATAAGCCGAAGCAGATATGACACCAAAGCCTTCACGCTCTGTAGTTTTCTCCGCAATAGTTTACGCGCAGTGTCTTTGTATTCCCAATTAACAATTCAAACATTTGAATTTGTGATAAAGGGGTTATAGGAAAATCAGGCACGTAATGAAATTTGACTAAAAAAGACAAATGTTTCTTCTTATGTGGGTTTTGTAGGAGCCATGGAACGGTGTATACACTACAAGCAGGACTTCAGTGTCAATGTGGGTGGCGAATGCGCAATTTGATTACTCTGTATATCTCCAGACTTTAAAGTAAACTCTCCAGATTGTTTGAGATTTGCAGAAGAATAAAGCCTCCACTTGGACATTCCCTAAAGTAATACCATTAGAATAAACACAAAAGATCCTTAAAGACTGGGGATAGTTGTATTATATTTCCTCTTGAAGAAAAAGCAAAATTGATTAAAGTTTAAAGCAGAGATTTCACAATATTACCCTGAATGCCAGCATGATTCAAATGTAAAATAGATCCAAGTAGATGCAGAAACTGAGCCAAGCTTGATGCCACACTGCTGCCAACATGCACCCCAAATAATCCGATTTACAATGGGGTTGGGGGGTTGAGGGGTAGTGGGTCCAATTCAGTCACCTCCCCCAAAAACTGTAATATCAAGTCTTTTAGCAGACTCTCTTCTCTAAGAAGTGCATGTATTTTGAACATATCCCTGATGGGAATCAAGCCCTTGCCCCAGTCAAAGTCAATGTCATGTTCATCCATTCAACTGCACAGAACCACATGAAGTGCAAAGTAAACAGCACACTGTTTACTTTGCTGATAAGCTCGACAAAAAGACTTGACACTGAACTGAATGAATGGTCCTCTCTGCCTTGACACACTTGGTGCAGACAGCCTTAAAAACACAGGAAGTAAAGGGAGAACCATCACTGATCACAGCAACGGGTAGGATCTATTGGTAGAACTGAAATGTGATGCTCATAATTATGTTTTCATTAGTGTATAATGCCCTGAAACTAAGAATTATTGTGTTTTTGTTACCTTAAAAAGAGCCTTTATATCTATATAGGAAGTGGGTCCACTTCCATGGAGTCGGCCATGTTGTACCGCCATGTTTCTACGGTAGCCCACAACGGACAAATCAAACAATGGCTCTAGAGGTCTTTCAAGTTGTTTGCAAGTTTCACAACCACTGTTGGTTCTCCTGTTCAGTTCAAATCCTACACACTGAAAAACTAAAGATAACTAAAAACATCGCTCACAAGGAGGTCAGGGGTCAACGTGGACACCTAAGATCCCCAAGATCACATTAAATGGTCGTCTAGGGTCAAACTCTTTCCATAATTGCATCCAATAAAAATCCACATTACGAGCTCAAGAATCAAACCAAGATTCAAGTCTTAATTGCCCAGATTGTGAAAAGAATCCCGAGTTTGTTGCAGCCCTGCTCCTGTAAAGCAGCTGATGTTACTAATCATACGTTGTTTGTGCAAACACAAGCTCTGCTCGGTTGCAGCCGCACCAACAGATATCCATATGGTTCCTGTTAGAAAACGTCTTGCTGCACGCCTCATCACTCTGCAAGAAACCGAACTCTTGTTGGTCGTATGCAGACCAGAGGCTGAGGCCAGAACGCTGTCGAGCTGGAGCACACAGGACCATGTAAGTGGATAGTGTAATAATGCAAAGATCCGTATCCGTCCTTACAGTAGAAAAGCTGGAGCTGTGGATGCCAGTGGACACCAGATATGACTGGAATAACTATTGTGGTTAGGTGCTTAAATACGCCCCTGGGTTCCCATTTTTAGCTTTGAGCCATGTAAACATATACCAACAGAACTGCCTGCTATAAATACACTTCATGTTAAAAAATATATAATTGTGTCAGAATCTATTTGCCAAACTACCTAAAATCCTCTTGGACTTCTTATTTTTGTGTGTTTAATATATCACACAGTCTTTATTGTCTCCTCGGACAGTCCCTCTGCGATCTTTCAGTTCTGTTTTCATAATCACACAGAAAGGATGAAAACCAACACACGCCATGAGCAGAGCACCTTGCTCAAAGGCACACAACAGTACTTCAAATTCTCTCCGCTAGCAATGCCTCGCTCTTCCTAAAATCCCTGCACTGTCACATCGGTTGATCTCCTCAGGAAAGAGTCCAAAGTATGCTTGGCCCACTTTGTGCGCTTCATGGTGTTTCCCATTAAGTGGTTCGGTCCTCCCTCCAAAACAAAGTGTCTTCGCTCTAAGTTGGCAACCCTGGGAGGAAACCACTGACTCACTCTTATTAAATAGTTCCATTAGATATAATAAGCCTATATAATGGCCTAGTATCCCTTTCATGTTTAGCACATATTTTTAAAAGGCTCTTTTTTTCTTATTCCAATCTGGCTGTTGAGCTGACTTGGCTGGTGAACGGTGATCAATAATCAATATGCTGCCTCACCATGATGCATTGATCTTGTGACTGCTCTATGCTATGGTCTCCCCTCATCTCAGCAGCACAGCCACCAGCTCATGCATGCAAGGTGCAGATGCAGGGTGATGCACCCATCTGCATGGAGAGCCACCCACCCACCCTGCCAGAGCTCATTTCCTCCACCTTCATCAGGCACTGATCAGATGCATCAATGAATGGTAAGACAGAGAGGAATAAAGGAGCTGCACTTACATTCATCTGAGCCTCTCTGCAGCTCTTGGATGTGCGCTCTGGATCTCCCCTCCAAGGCTGATTAGTATGCACACGGCTTTCCAGCGACACACAATCCACCAGGGCTAAAATCTTGAATGGAGCCGTGCTGGCCAGCTGGACTGAGCTCTTCCTTCTTTTACATAATATCCAGAAAAAAAAAGGCAGATTCCCTCAGATCTTCTAATCCGGTGCACCTCCTCCGGCTCCTTTTTTTTTTTTTTCTTTTTTGCGCCTCCGTCCCTGCGTCAGGTGAGCGCGTCTGGATCAGCTGGAGAAGCTCCCCGGCTGCAGGACTGGATCCGTCTGTGGCCGTGCAGAGATCCACCCGGTGTCTCCCTGCTCTCAGATCCCCTTTCTCAGCATCCACTCATCCACGGTGTGTGTGTGCGCGCGTGTGTGTGTGTGTGTGTGTGTGTGTGAGCTGAGACAGAGCTGCTCCAGGGCACCGTGCGCCTTCACCGACTGAAAGCCGACTTCTCCGCCACAAGGCCCGGCCTCCCTCCCCCCCCTCTCTACTCTCCTCCCCCTCCTCCTCCTCCTCCTCCCTTCACCGACATGGGTTGCTAATTTATTCGGGTACAGCCACACAAAAGGGGGGACAGGAGCAGAGGGAGGCTGTGGAGAGAAGAGGCTGGAGAGCAGACTTTGGTGCCCCCCAGCTCCCTTCAGTGGAAGTAGTGTTTGAGACAAAGGAGAGCAGCATCCAGAGAGAAGCATTATGCACATTAAGCATGGAAATGAGTCATGATCAGCATTGTTTCTATTCCCTTTATTTATGTCATGATATCATCTGGAAATTTCACAAAGCAATGTGAAAATCATGAATCAACATGAAAATAAGTTTTAAAGTGTATTTTATCTCAAAATGTTACACTGTGAAAAAATCCTTAGAATCATGTATTTTTGATGTGAGCATCAAATGTGTGTGTTTTTAAGCATTATAGATTTTTATTTGTGCCTACATAACATACAGATTTCAAGTTTAAGCACGGGGCTCTGAAAACAAAATATGTGATATAGGGTTTCACAAAAATAGGAATAATCTTATAAGATGAATAATAATGCAAAAAAGTTTGTCAGCTGCACATTTTTACCACACACATCTATATAATTCTTCCTCTTCATATGTGATTTAATACTGCACAGGCGTATTAGAGTGATTTAAAGTAGCCTTATTATAGAAGTTGTGTTCAATTTCAAGGTTTTCAGATCTTGATTTAAACACTTAAAACTATAACCTGAGAGAGGAAGCAGCAGAGTTGGCTCAGACGCTCTCACACACACACACACACACACACACACACACACACACACACACACACACCCTTTGGATTGCTAGCATCAGCAAGATGGGAGTCATTCATCACCCCGGATTTTAGGTCAAGCCTCCACCTGCATCACTGAGGCAGAAGCAAGGGAGGAGATGAGGAGGAGGTGTGGAGGTGGGAGGTGTTAACATGGGGAGGGGGCTGTGGGTGGGTGTAGGAGGTGGTGGACAAGGACAGTAATCAATCCATACCCTCTCTTGCTTTAGGAGACCACACGCCTGACGGGTGTGTATGTTGCAGTCAATGGAGGGAAATGGTACATTTACACTTTCAGCTGTAAGTGTCTACATTTACGTACATTGACCGTGACAGGATGAGATGACACTGTGGATTCAGCCTCATTTAACTCTGCAGGGGACCCACTTTACTTCAAGAACTCATTGGTTAGTGGTGACTGCATAAAGCAATAATCTACGAAAAACAAACAAACATCCCCATTTTCCCATATTGTCACAGAGACCACTCGGGGGTTGGACCATCACTCATGGCAGTATTATTGTCATGTGCTTCCTCTTAAAATTAGCAAAGTATAAAATCAACTCCCAGAGGAGCAACAAGCATGAGGGAGTGGTTTGAAGAGTGTTTTCTTAAAATTAAATGGGTCAACATACAGTAACTCATAATATGTAATGCTCTTCCTGTAATTAAGTAGATTTTTTTTTCTGTAGGCTGTAAAATACTTCACTACAGTTGAACCCCCTTTTATTACCAAGTCAAAATAAGCTCGACTTTGTCATAAATTTGGCAACTGCGGAGTCATTAGAGTGAAGAAAAACCAGATTGTTTGTGCGCTTTATTTTGACATCTCCACTTTCTCCACATAATTTAAACTAAAAATACGCTATTATCAATGTTTTGCTTTCAATTTTCTGAGTTGCAAACTATCATTAAAGTATTTTCCCTCCTCCTCAACAACATAATTCCCAACAATATTTAACATCTGCTTGATTATATTCCTGGTCTTCGCTGTTATCATAGCGAGTTTAACTTTATTTTTATAGGACGATGGCACGGATAGATAAGATTACCAGTGGATACTAATGTGTAAACCCACTCCTGTTCTCACCCTTTGGTTCTCACCTCCTGACTGAACCCCAGGCCCCAGATACGCTTGCATTTCTAAGAAAACATACCAAAGGGTTAACATGAAAGATGCAATTTACAGTCGAGATAGAAAATGATCCACCGGTTGATTGTGCCTTGCCCCTCTTGGCTGTGAGTTATGAAGACTTTACTATACATGTCTTTGCTGCATTTGAGAAGGCCTGGTTGGAAGGAAAGGCTTGAGAGGTTAAAATGCATAAAATCCTGATCCTCAGCACTTGTCACCAGAATAAATACATCAATAAATACATCCTGTCCTGGTGAAACAAGCTCCCAGAATCTCTCCAGAGCTGAATTCTCACATCTTACATCTGTCCTCGTCTTTGTAAAGTCTGCATTTGTCCATGTGTGCAACAGTGCTGTTTCTGTGTGTGTGTGTGTGTGTGTGAGTGAATTTATTCGGCATCAATCTTGTTGTGTGAACACTTGCCACAGAGTTGCAATTACACAGCTTTAACCAATAGCAGATGGCCGAGGAGTGACACTTTTGGTGGGGCTCCCCAAGACGGAGGAGACCGGCGCAAGATTTATATCGCGCCGCACACGTTCGCAAATGTAAAATCTCTCTCTGACTCTCTGGCAAATACAAACACACGCGCATACACATAAACTCACATGTCCACAGGCAGACGTATATCATGAAATGTACTGTCGAAGGATTTATTTGGCTCCTGTGTCTATCCTGTTTGTCACTTCCTCCCTCTAACCTCAAAACCCACAGCCTGACCGCGATAACCCCCGGCCCACATTTCAAACCTCGTGGACACCTCCGAGATTTAAAGTCTGTCGAGTCTCAGATAAGCCTTGTATTTATTCCAACTCGACGCATTTAGCATAACGGATCTGATTAAACCAGAGCTGTAAATTCCAGGAAACTATTTAGAAGTGACTCAATCTGGCCTTTCCAGCCTCATCTGCTCTTCCATACTGATTTTAACTATCTTGGGTCCGTGGTCATCGTGAACACAACACAGAAATGAGTGTGACACAGTGGTTTGTTAACAGCTGGCAGGTCATTTGGAAATGCATCGTTAGGAGCTAATGGAGGGGCCTGTCTATATTGGCTGTACCATTGGACTTGTTGGCTGAGCCTCTCTCTCGCTCCTATGCAAACACACACAGTTGACCGCAGCACTGTGATGCCTCTGATGTGAATCAAAGCAGCAAATTAGCCAAATTGGCATGTTTGCATGTGCAGTGGACTGAAGCTAATTTTTAGATTTCATCGTGTGAAAAAAAGCTGGTGAATACTGTAACATAACAAGTATTCTTCCTCTGAGCAAAAATCCTCTGGAAAATATGTCTGAAATAATTCCTTGACTGGCGAGCAACACAATGTCCCAGTTCTGTAGATCCTGGCAGCTCCATCCCTAAAAGGCCTTAATGTGTCTTTTTCCACTGTGTCTGATTTCATTTAACTGTTATCACTTCATCTCTCTGGAGTCCTTTTCCTGACACAAGTTCATATCTACAGCACCGCACATGCATTAACCTTCTTATTTTCGTCTCTTAACTCCGTCTCTCTCTCCCTCGACCGTGCATACGACCCCGTGTCCACGCAGGTGTCTGTCCCAGCTATCTGATCCACCTTTCCTGTGCGGCAGGACGGGATGAGGTCACAGCTCCACTCGGCGTCTCTGTGCCAAAAGAGGAAAGAGTGGTGGCTTAATCAGACCTTCCATTCCCGTGGCCAAAACATCACTTGTCATAAGGGTTTCATTCAAAAACAGCTCTGTAACCCTTGTGAGCAAAGACAACCTGATATTCACAGCTCAGTGTTTTAAAGGATACATGTAACAGTATTCTATATATGTTTTCTTAGTGTCAGCAAATCCCATGAAAAGACCAAAATGAGCAATGATCCTACTAACAAGTGTTGACTGTGCAGCCAAAGCCAGATGCAGCTTAATCCTCTGTGCAATAGACCTCCATTGTTGTCCAAGAACTATTACAGACACATAAATGAGGAACTGAGAAACAAGCTCCTTCAGTAGAATAAATGCTGAAAATACTCTGTGGCACAAATGTGTATCAATGTGTGGGCAAAGATTTACATCCTCAGTTAAAACAAATGGGCAAAAGTCAGAAAGTATGGAAAGAAATGGATTTGTTGACAGTAAGAAAAATATAGAATGACGACCTCCTTATCCCTTAAAAATGTTTTAAACTATTTTAGTTAGCTATTAAAGCTCAACCACAAGTTTTAGATTCATGCTAGAAAGGCAAAATTTTACAATCCTGGACTTTGCAAAATGACATTGAAATATTGCACGTTTCACTCCTAGCTCACTTATAACACTTTGGGCACTTTCACAAGCTTATTCCTTTTTTTTTTTCTCATGTGCCTTCCTTTGCCGCTGGCAACAAATAGAGTTGTATATGTCTTCATCTGTCCCTGCAGGGTATTCTTAGGGAGATTATTATAGCTTACTTTACTCTGAGGTCAGAGTGCTTCTGCAACCACACACCGGCCCAATGACTTTGGCTCTTCTTTCAAAGCTACTACGTTGTGCATTTCTGCAGATGTCACTAAAAGGGGACCGAGAGTTAAGTGGAGTAAGATGCTCTGAATGTAAATATATGGGAGAATCGATTTTGTTCTGCCAGCAGAAGAAGGAAAAAAAAATCTGTGTTCCCATTTTGTTGGGTGTTGGCACCACATTTCCTGTTGGTTATGTGTGGTTTCCTCCAGCTCTTTTTAGCCGTTTCACTGATTTTTACGTGTGCATTGTTTGTGTCACTTGTCTGTATGGATGTGTGCAGCTTTTGGACTATTTTAGGGAGAGACTGAGGATGAATAGGCCGAGGGATGACGGAGCAGGAAAAGGGCATTGTTATTAGGGGCTCAGAGCGATAGTGCTTCCTCAGAGCTTCGCCGAATTAAATCACACAAAATGTTCCACGTCCAAACGGAAATTATGTCTGAAATAACGTGTTTAAAATTGTGATATCATCATGGCAGCCACTCACCCTGAAAATACCTGCTATACACAGTACAGTACCTTCCAAAATCCATCATTAAATCCTCTTTTCACTCAGCAAAGATTTCTTCTAATTCTGAGCTTCATATTTCAGCCTTATCTTGAACTACGTCATCTCTATAATGTGCTTAGAGTTGAAAGAAATGTTAAAACCTGTCTCCCTCTGCCTGAACTGTTATAACTTCAGAGGCTGGCCTGCTTCCACTTGGCAAGCGTCAACTGAACAAGGCCTCCCAGCATTAGCTGAACATTTGCTGAGAAACTTATCTTATACGTTCAAGCATGAAGGTCATAAGTTTTTTCTTATCGAGCAGTAATCTTGAGGTAAAGAGTGAAAACAGGAAAGCAGCAGTTCAGGTTTTATACTGGAGTTGTAATGCCCCTTACTCTGTCTGTATCTTTACGTGCAGGCTCATATCAGAGAAGGAGATTAAACAGTTCCTCTGACGAGCTTCCAGGTTTTGTGTGATGGAGAAATTTATGGGACACGATCCATCTGACGTTTTCTCACTTTGTTGGGAAGATCATAGCACTTCTTTCTTTTATATCTCTCATATGAATGTACAACCTCGATTCCAAAAAAGTTGGGACGCTGTGTAAAACAGAATACAGTCACTTACAAAGGAGCTGTGTTTACAAGTGTTCGCGTTCATGTAGTAATCTCCTTTATACAATCATGTGTTTGACAAAGTGTTGAACCTCTCTCCATCTGGAGTCTTTCCAGGATGAACCTTTCATACCCAATCATGATACTATCACCTGTTACCAATGAACCTGTTTACCTGTGGAATGATCCAAACAGGTGTTTTTGGATCACAGGTGTTTTTTTTCACAGTCTTTTGTTGCTCCTGTCCCAACTTGTTTAAAACATGTTGCTGCCATCAAATTCAGAAGAAGCAGATTTTTACAAAAATCAATGAAGGTGATGAGGTCAAACATTAAATATATTGTCTTTGTACTGTTTTCAATTCAATTTCAAAGCAAATATGTTTTTAAAAATTTTTCTTTCCTGTTGAAAACAAGGCATCATCACATCATTCCCTTTGGTTCTTGTGGAAGAATCCACAGGATGCAGACGTTAATTTCACCTCAGGGATTTGCTCCAAAGAAATCATTTGGAAAGCCACAGAGGCTGGATTAAATATCAATGTCCATCTATTCAGGTAGCACGCTCTTTGTGATGACACCTTTCATAACGCTCCTCTTCCTTCCTTTTGCTCTCTTTTCATCACTATCCCTCTCTCTTGGACATCACATCAACACAATACCTGCAGACTGCACCCTCCTCTTCTACGCTCCTGTCATACACTTCCCCTCCTCTCTAATTTATCTCTCCATGCTACCTTCCTCCCTACCTCTATCTGAGTGTTTTATTGTTACAAAGCAAATACACTAAGCAGGCAGAACCACTAAATCAGGACGGCCTCGATTTTAGAACTGAGATTGTTTAGGTTGTGAGGAAACTATTTAGCTGCTGGCTGACTGACTATAAAACTTTGGCGAACATGCAACATGAGCTTCATGGAAATAAAACAACCTTTTTTCCAGAAATATATCCTATTTTGATTTTATTAGGAATAAAATGAGGGAAAGCTGAAATGTCCCTATTACTAAAAATTCTTACATGTGCAGAAAGAGGACAATAAGCTACAGCAGCTATAGAATACTTGCATCAGTACCTTCATACTGGTTCATTAAACTTGGTGAATAGCTGCAGAAATACTTCACTACTCCACAATGTGCCTCTAATACGAGCGTCTAGCAAACAGGAAGTAGCCAAAGCTGAGAACTTCCTGTATGAGCCCATCTACTGGCCAGCTTCTGCACTATGGGCACAGGAGGTTCCTGAATGTGTGTGTGTGTGTGTGTGTGCATGTGTGTGTGTGTGTGTGCGTGTGTGCATGTGTGTTTGCCATTCAGCATTCCATCCCCTCTGCTTCCTTCCCTGCTCCTGGCCTGCTGATGCACGGCATCGTGGGAAAGAGTGCGTGTCACCTCTACGCACCATGCTCGCTCACTCACCACACACATAAAGCAGCAGAGACGGGGACAGATTTAGAGGGTGTTGTGAAGCAGATGTGCTGGTGTGTGGAACTGCTGTGCCACCCTGATTCCATATTTGGAGTGATTGACAGACTGATAACAAATCTGTGTGTGTGTGTGTGTGTGTGTGTGTGTGCTACATTGCACGTTTTTAACTTATCTGATCTTTCTTTGCATGCCGAAGGTTAATGTTCTTTCACTGGATTCAAACACCCACAATAAAAATCACACACACACACACACATATAAACACTCCCTTCCATTGTTCTATAATCCATAGTTCCCCAAAATAAAATTTGCAGCTTTATGTGACAATTGCTCTTCGTGTTTATGTCCATACGTGTGTGGTGCATGTGTTATGGGACGCCTGAACCTTGGCTCAGCCTGTAAAGTGTGTGTCAGACACTTAAGAGGAAGAGGAAGATGAGAGGGTCAAGTGCGTCGGGGGAGATAAGTTGTCCCTCACGTTGCCCTTCTGGATCAGCTGCTTCCTGTTTATTGTTGCGCTGTGTGTTGTCCCATGAAGATAACAAGGCTTGGACCTTTGACTCTGGCGGAACAGAAGCACATCCTGCAGCGGATGCCATATTGTTTCAGCGCCTCGTCACACCTCATCACATGACCGAATGACCCGCCATCGACTCACATTTGGACAGTTTGTACGTCATACGTCGTGATTGAACAGCTTCCATGACATTTTTATTCATGTATCTATTAATCAGCATCATGATTGAAATGTAATTAATGTGGTCCAACATTGCTGTCAGTGCAGGCAGGATAATAATTAGCTGGAAGAAGAAAAAAGTTTAAGCTTATTACTGACCCCTCTTTTATTTCTCAGAAGCAGCAATCCAACCCAACCACGGAAACAACCTCCACATGTTAAATCCCCCAATGTCTGGTAATAGATCAGTTCAGATTATTTGAATGTGAGCAATTTGTTTGTCTTATCCAAAACAAACTCTCATACACTGAATGAAACTCAACATAATTTGGCTTCCATAAGGCAAAATGTGTTTTTTTCCACTAAGGTTATAAGTTTAAGACCGAAGAGGTGGGTAGATCATACTCAAGGTTTTATGATACAGTGTTCTCAAAACGTTGCCTATCTTCTTGGAATCAGAGAGCAGGAACTTAAGGCCACTTTGAGTCTGGAAAATGGTCAAGAAAAACTCCAAAATCGGCTCTGTAACTCTCACAGCTGTCTGTGGCTGGAGCCAGGGCAGAAGCTGGAGAATTTTCTGCATCCGTCCTGGAGTGTGATTTATGTCCCGACCGGTCTTCTCCCACTGCTACAAGTGTGTTTGATTGTTTGTGTTTTTGGAATAGTTTGGGATTTCTTTTGTAATAAATAGTCACCACAGATGGACAATAATCACTATATAGTAATGCCGGTCTCCCAACCAGTGCCACACACAGCACAGGTCACATCGTGTTTACATAATGGAGGGCTGCCTAGCTTTTAGAGGGATTAGGGCCAGGAGATGGAAAGGTTCCAACAAAGCTCGTATTTGTTCATAAGGATGTTTGAGCTAGTTTGGCAAAGTGACAAAAGTATACAGAGACTTGGAGAAAGATGGAGAGAAGTTAAGTCGAGTCCACAGTTTAAAAAAAAATCAGGACAAATCAGAGCAGCTCAGGTTTGGTAAAGGAGTCTGATCACTGGAGTTCAAAAGTGTATTTTATCTGTTTTGGACCGATGTTGCAGAAAGGACTCTGCAGCCGTTAGCACAGCTTGCGTGAGCAGAATATGACAAAATAAAAAACCCACAAAAGGCCGTTCCAACAGTCTAAGTAACAAGCTGAGATTGATTTACTTTTGGTTCTGAAACCCCCTCAGCGCTGCAGAGTGTCTCTATTAGATCTGCTTTGGAGCGTTCGAGGCGTGTCAACCACTAAACAGGGGTCTTATTCATCTCTACCTCCTGAAGTGCATCGCCGCCGATGTAGAGATGTGACCTGCAGATCGTGCCCCTCGACATGTGACCTGCACCGTGCAGTCCGCATCATCCGAGATCTCCTCTTTACTGAAGGGCTTATGAAAGGCACAGACAGTGAGAGACAATGCAAACATAGTAAACACGGTAAACAAGGTTAAGTCTAGACTCCACATTGATAAGAGCTGGAGACGGACAGGAGCCACTGATGATGTGTGTGTGTGTGTGTGTTTGTTTTCTAATGTCAGTCGTGCATCTTCCCTAAACTAACACACTAAACTTCATTTGAAGGTCAGTTTTCTTGCTTCCTTAGTTTATGATTTTTGTCTGTTACTGTGCATGTTGATTATTGCTCAGGAGGAAATAAAAGAAAGCAAAGCATAGACAGCAACACACACACCAATAACGATCAGCATAGTTTAACATCAATTCTCATTTAATGCAGTTGCAGCGTACTGTTGCATATATCATAGCGCAAGAAATCATAGAGGTTTCAGCTCATGCTGTGTTTTGACCGGTGAGTCCATCCTCAGAGGTTTTAACTCTCTCCTCCCCTGGCAGCTTGGAAGTCAGCGAGACCCAAATATTTATTGCGCCTTGTCTGCCATCTAAACACCCTCTCTACATGACATATTTATTCAATTATGCTTCATTTCACAAAGACAAAAAGAGCACTGCAGGTCCCGGCCAAGTTGCGAGCATTTTCCACCAACAACTGCACGGCCCCGATGGCTTTGATTCAAAACAGACGGAGAGAAACTTTGGATGCACGTATGACATTTGTTAAATACTCTGTGTAAACCATTTTGACTGGTGAGGAAATCATAAACACTACTCTTGCACGATTCAAGGTCCAGGTAGGCCGCTTAGAGCCGACAGCACGGTGAGGTGTTTTTTGGAATGAGGCCTTTGGCTTTACAAAGAGCACTGTATGAGCTACCAGCGATTACCTACCACAAGGGAGGTATCCTCCAATTTACAGCCTTATTTCTCTTTTATTGAACGTTTGTGTTTTTTACCTCCACACATTCATGAATAGTGGGGCCACAAATGAGTGAGTTTTCCAACTTGCAGTGTAGATATTTGCTAATGCGCCAAAATATTTCTTTATAGCCATAGACTGAAAAAAAATGTGTGCACTGCTGTAATATAAATATTTGCAACAGCTATTATTTTTGCAATATTTCATTTAAATAATGGCAAATGAGTGAGATGATTATGAACGTCCAAAGGAGCCAACACTGGCAGCTAATTTTTTATTTTTACCCAGCATGCCTACTTCCATATGAGGTTGGGATATAATACATGTGGGTACACAGATCAGAAAAAGCCCTTTGATCAAATTTGAGTTGAAGGACAACAAAAGTGGTTTTAGTTCCACCTCTGTGTCCATTATCTGTTTATATCACTACACTGAATTCTGCATTAATGCTGTGTATGATCATCAGAGGGCTCATCACAACATCACACTGAGCACAAGGAAGGAATTTGCCAGCTCTGATGTTGGCTCGCAGCACTAAGTTGATAAAAAAAAAAAAAAAGTGTTAATTTGGTAAAATGCACTTCTCTCAGGCTCTGTAGAACTGCTCTAGTTTCAAGCTTTTTCTGTGTGTGTGATCCACTACCACATTTTGCTTACTTTGAGTCCCCTCCAAGAGACTTAGCGAGGCAGTCTTCATTTCCCCGTTTCCTATATTGCAGTAATTGTGCCTATGAGGCAGACAGTGAGCTGCCAGTCACCTTGCAGTATGAGGCTGACATCATCATGACTTCATTCTGCTCTCTGGTTTTCAAAGTTGCTCAAAGTCAGAGAGATCTGTAAACCTGGATGCTCCAGGGTGCTGCTGACATTTGTTATACAACCCACGTGGCCCAGCTGGCACTCTTATCCTTTTATATTTTGTTTTGCTCTCTATGTCTTTTCCCCTCTCTGACGTTTCCCTCCTTTCTTAACCTAATTGTTGCTTTTCTTTCAGAGTTTGCCTCAGAGGCACGACTTATTGCTTTCTTCTGAAATATCGCTGTGCTTTGCAGAGGCCGTCTGTTTCATGTTGGTCAAGTGTGTCGGGTGCAGGGCTTCGGGGGGATATTGGGTTTGTGGCAAAGGGGGGTTCGCTCATCTCTCTTCCAGGCGACCGCTGTTTTATTCCCAAATTTTCCATGCATTAGGCAGTTATCATTTAACTACTGCAGCCAAGCACACCGTACACGTGCACGCCATCACACCCGTGCCACAGCAGCGCTCGAGGACAGGGCTTACATGGGGACAGAGTGGTCACTGTGTTTCCCATCATTCTCTGCACACACAGATAGCCCTAAATGGAAAAGCAAGGTGGTGTGTGCGCAACCGCAACCCGAAAATCTGCTGCACCGCTTAGGATACCCACCGGCTGTCCACATCACAGTGACCACTGATTTCTGAGCTCTGTAATCATCGTACGCAGGACTATTTTAGTGCAATCTGACTATGGATTAGACAGCAAATTGCCAGGGATAGTGCGTGTTTCCATGGAGAGGGTGGAAGTTGCTTGTAAGGAATAATAAACAGAGTTAGATTAAGATTAGACGTGATGGCCTGAGAGCGGTGGCAGCTGGAGGAGCTTGTGTTTGTGCGTGTCTGTGATGTCCAAGTGTTTATTTAAAAGCACAAGAAAGAGAAAAGAGAGGCTTTTATATGGGACAGAACATTACAAACCTGAGAGACAAACAAGAAAAAGATTTTATTTCATTCTCACACTTAATCACCTCCATTTGTGCATTTCTAACTGATGACCTCTTCCGCATCCACTATTAATCAGCTGGGTGTAATGACAAGCTAACACGTAAATGTTTACACACCGTCGAGCTCGCACATATGTGTTGGAGACCCGAGTCTTGACAGAGCTGAATTCAGAACAGAATTTGTGGTGACAACTGTCATGAAAGTCAGCTGAACCCAGCAATTAGCTCCTTTAATGAATAAAAATATGTCAGAATCCTTCCACTCTGAAACAACCCATCATGCATTCATTAAAAGTGACTCCCATCAGCTGGCAGTCTGCTGAGAGATTGGCGCACACTTACAGCATGTGTCAGCCACATATGCATACATACACGCAGCAGAGAAAAATATAGTTTGCACGTGGGCCATTTTTCATAGAATCGGGAAAACAACGAAAACACGCTTGCACGCGCAAACAAAGGAAGTCGGCGATGATTTGAACTGGAAACCTCAACATCCATCCTCTGACATCGCCACATCCTCCGTCAGTTGCTACTCATCCACCGCTGCAACCAAACATAAGCCCTCGGACGACTTTAGCACAATATTTCAACAATAGCAACTGAAGAAGGCGCACATCTTTTTCTGCTTCGGCCTGGAATGTTTTCTTAAGTTGTGATGAAATTCTACGACATGAGGGATATATTAGGTATGCTATTTTTCTCTCAGCTTCACATAAAGGCATGTCAGAGCTCATTTATAAGACAATGCATCCAGGGTGCTGGTAAACGCAGAAAGCCTGTATGCAGATGGTATGTAAATCATGTCAAAGAGAAAGAATCTGATCTGGCTCTATCGGTGATAGTGGTGTAAATTATAAAAGGAATAACATTACAGTGCAATGAATCATCTCAGCAGCAAATGGGTCGTTGTTGAAAGAGTCGATACATTGAGTCGCTCTCATGAGGTTGAGAGTTGGGTTTTTGTTGCTGATCAGCTTCCAGAAAAAAAATCGAATCCCAAGACTGACAAAAGAAACTGTCTTTCTTTATCAAATCAAATCCAAAGTTCAGCTCTCTTTTACTAACTTTTGGATTCAAAAGTGGGGCTCTTGACTCTTGAAAGCAACACCCGCTGAAAACTAAACCCAGCATCGCCCTTTTCTCCTCACAGCTCCACCAGACTGGTCATCAAAGTTATGCATTCATGATTTTGACCACATGCTATTGCCTTCGGTGATGGCTGAGTGTTGCTGTTAGCTTTATCACATTTCGTAGCCACCAGCTTGGCTTCTAATCATCTCTGAAGCTGAGCACACACACACACACACACACACACACACACACACACACACACACTCACACTCTCACCTGCGCCCCAACTGCTTAATTTCCTGAACATCAGAGAGAGCTGGGTTGGGTCCGACAACAAAGCCAGGAAAGAGTTTGAGAAACGGACGGCTTTGATAGTTATGAGCTTATTGTGCTATGCTAAGCAGTCTTTCTATGTGTGCATGAGTGTGTGTGAAGGGAAATATGGGCGCCATGTGGGGTTGAAGGTGTGAGAGGAAGCCTAACAGGCCTTCGCATTTGTACACCATTAAAGCCACCACAACAGACTCACACCGAAACCGCTTTGATGACTGCTCGGGCACCTCGCAGCGTGCTCCAGGTGCGACCATAAAAGAAACTCTTGATGCTGAACACAGGAGCTCTTGTTCATGCTAATAGAATAATGCAATAATATTTCACTGCGCATTATGTCCGTGCATTTTAAAAAATATGAAACACTTCCCCGAAAGCTACAGATTCCCTGTGAAGATTTACCAGGCGTACGTTACGGTACGACTTTTTTATTCAGCCTCTGTGATGATAGCAGCCCATTAAAGATGGCAGGGTGATTTTAACGAGACCCTTCATATGGCTTGTGGCTCGTCTTGTTCTTTCTTTCATTCTGTCCATCTGTCACACTGCTGAACACGCCAGCATTGTTCGGTTCTGGCTAATGCTAAATGTCTGCCGTCCTCTGATGTGGCGGCTCTCTGAGGGAGATTTTAACCATGGTGCAACGGGAGATTGGGAGGGGGGGGGACAAGCAAGAAGACTTCAGATTGCACTTGTGAACAACAGAAAACCTTAAGGGATGTTATCAGAAATGTACCAAAAATAACAAAGTGTACTTTGTGGTTCCTGTGCATGCAGGTCTGCCTGTGTGCCTGCGTTTTGTGTGCGTGTGAATGTTAATATATGTCAGTTTTATTTGGATACAGTATGTGGGAGTCTAATTTGGAGCTGGTTCTTTAGAGCACATATAAGCTCCCTGAGGACACTGTGATCAGTCCCAGGCTACAGGGAAGATTCAAGTTGCCTCTGTGATTTTAATTTGCAGGTGGTTTTCATTTTAGTGACAGTATCATCTTCGGATTCTTGCCTTCTTTCGCTGTCTGGTCCCTGCACTCAGACCCACCCTCTTTTTCTATGTTACCAAACTCTTGTGTCCCCACATACCCTCTCCAAACTCCTGTTTTTTTTCTCTCTGGCCGTCCCTCTGAAGCTGCACTAAAAGAAGAAGCAGGCAGTCATGCATCATTTAAAATAAAAGCATTCAAGAGATTTGTCCCCCAATTGATGCCAAATGCAGTGCTTTAACTTCGACAACTCATAATAAAGTTAATATTCAAATGCGTTTCTAATTACTGTAGACAGTCCGTCTGGTGGGACGTTTGCAGCCGATAATAGTTTCCAGAATTTATTAATTTTGTGCCATCAGGTCAGAATTCACCAAACTGCCTGGATCGATTTAAGATTCAAATCAAGAGAATTGCTCATCTCTCCCAATGCAAAACTGAGTAATAGTTTCTTCCAATGGCAGATGAGGAAGATTTTAAAAACCCTCTGCAAGATTTCTGTTTATCTTCTTCAGCAAAGCAAAAACTCTGAACCAGAAGAAATAAAGATGCTGTGAAAGGAAGCAGTTTATGGAAAATGTGGCCATAATTTTAAGAAACACAGTAAATGGCCTGTGCTGTGGGATGGAAGCTGCAAATCATCAGGACTATGGCCCCATTTTGTTCACAATAATTGCACAAAAATAAAGAGAGAGAATTATGTTGACAGTGATATATCAGTGTTTAAAAGTTACATTTAAGGTTGTGAGATGATTTGGTCTTACATAGTGGAAACCTGTCATATAATAGGATGTGATACAAAAAGCATTGCTCCAAATTTTGGTTTATTGATTCATAGAGAAGTTGCACATTCACAGACTCTTTTCTTCTTTCTCCTTCGCATTATTGTATCAGCTCTTTATTTTGTACAGGACCAAAGGAGTCTGGAAAGCCTCATCCTCCAGGTTTCAAACTCCTGGTCCAGATAGAATCACTCTACGGTGATAGCACTATTTATTGCATTACCACAGATTCCAATACATATTTTCATTTAAATATGATCAGAGAAAGCACAAAGTTTTGTTTTGTAAGTTTCAACATATTTGAGTGAGCAAGAAGGGGGTTTGTGGTTTCACTAAGATCTGAATGGAGTTGCTTCATATTATCTTGGTCAAAACAGCAGAGAGACCCTGGAGGAAATCTGGCATTAAATAGTCTATTTTTCTCATTTCTGCATCATTGATACAAAGCTCAGAGTTTTCATTAAGCTGTAATATTTGTGGTACGACTCTGCAGAGATGTTTGTGAACCGTAACTTTTGCGTTGCCACAAACACATCTGGATCAAAGTGGCACCCTCAGCGGCTCCAGCTGTGCCGTCCGTCCTTTAACACCGTCCTCATCCTTGGACTGACATCAACAGGACATCCTATACCAGCACTGCTGACCTCAGGAGACCTCAGTCCACCGCACATACCACATATACTGTATGTGTGTACGTGTGTTGGCATGTGGTCTGCTTTCCATTAAACTGCATCAAAGAAAGTGTTAGCTTTTTAAAGAGCTCTAAGCACAGGTTGTAATTTACTAAATCTGTGTTTAGGATGTGCACTTGGAGCTGGTGCAGTGTATGTGCCGGTCGGGCGCTTGGCACAACCTTTTTTTTCTTAAAATACAGAGGGCAGGAGTCGACCTCATCAAAGCTGGACTACTGTTTAAAACTCTCTGTGCCTGTGAAACTCCCTCCCTGCAGGATTTCAAAGGTCAGGTCCACTCATGAAACCTCCTCCATGAACACACAGTGTGAACCAATGCAGTGGGAAAAATTCAGCTAAAGACAAAATAGTTAATTAAGGCATGTTTCAGCTAAGACTCAGCTTAGTGTTTAAAACAGGTGGGAGATAATAAAAACTTTCAAAAACAAGGTCCAGGAAGGAGGATATTAGATAGTGCAGACAACCATAAAACAGGCACTCCGTCTTCAGGTGAAGTAATATTTTTAATTTATTCTTGTGTATCTACTGATGACATTTAGTCTCTGTATCAACGTCTTCATCCGGGTCTGACAATAACAGTGGCTACCCAAATATGAGAACTAGTACATAAGCCATAGAGGACTCAAACAAAAACACTTCTTCCCCACTAAAGAGCACCTGTTGGATCAGCCGTCAGAGCCATTGATACTCAAACCAAACCAAATCAGCTGTTTCCCCCTGTTAGGCCAACCATCTCCAGGCTTACATTTAAAGTACAAATACAAGAGTGGTATCTTATCATCTGACTTGAGGCAAGAAAGCTAATAAGCATATTTTCCTAAATGTGGATTACTCATTTTGTGTTTAAAAAAAAAAACTTTAAAAAGGGGTATTTGTTTAAAACACACATTTGCCTAAACTGTATTACTGCAGAGGTTCAGCATTGATTACTCACCGCTGGTTGAGCCCGGTTAGAGTAGAGAGGTCACTCGGGCACAGTAAGTGGGAGGAAATATTTCAGCAGGGCTGTCGATGACATATTGTCCATAAATCTCCGAGAACAATAGTGATGTGGTTCCTCTGTAGATCTGGCTTGGAGACCAGAAGGTACTTGGCTCCAAAAATTTCTTGAGTTTATTTTTTATTTTTTCTTTGAGATTGGAAACTCTGATTTAAGGACACGGTGCCCATTGTGAAGCAGAAGGAATGTAAAAACCAATGGCATAAAATGCTTTTCCATCGTGGTTGAACTGACCTTCCCTTCCCTTATGGAGCATTTGGCACAATAAAGAGATCTAATGATTACAAGCGCTGGTCAGTGTTTCGCGTGGAATGTGATAGAGCTGTTTTCTCTGCCTTCTTAAATGTGCTGTGTGTTTTGCTAAAATGTCGGCATTTTACTGCCCATCTCTGTTTTACTTCAAAGCAACACTAGTCAGTAGGAGAGGCTGGGCTGATAAGGGATAATCAATAAGGTCAAATGAAGGTCAACCACTTTCTCTGCATCGCTGCTAAACATCACACTCAGCACCGTGCAAGCTATATCACAAAAACTGCATCTGGTGCTGGTAAGATGATAGAGTCCCCTGCCAGATAACTTGGGTCGCATAAGTTCACTTTTTAAAATGGCAACACATGTAAAGTCTAAAACTGACAAGTAGCCAGCTTCTTTTCTGGGCAAAACATTCACTGTAATTGGAGGAAACACAATAAGATTTTTCAAACAATGACATTTTGTCCAAAAAAGTTTGCATTTATTGGGATTTTTTTCAAAGTTTAGTTTATGATTAAGGTGTCTTGGCTTTATATGCAAAGGTCATTTCCATTTTATCGGCGAGTACGGTGGAAGAAAAGGATTCAATTGTGCTGCTTAAAGCATCTGGTTTCACCCCCTGGTGTGGTAGTGAGCATGTAACAGCTGAAATCCAGGAAATATCTTGGCAGGAGTTTGTACATTTCCAGGTGCAGGGAAGTTAAAAGCACCCTCAGCTCCTTTTTTTTTTAATCTAGTAGTGAAAAAAAAGAAAGACATTGTCCTCAAATACAACATTAAAGACTATGAGAGCGAGCGAGAGGGCCTGAGAAAAAAAGGGTGTAAATGTGTTTGCATGCAAGTTTACATGCTTGTGTGAGTGTGTCCATGTTGGTTTGTGCGTGAGGCTGCGTGTGTGTGTTTCTGTGGTCTTAACGGAGTATTCTTGAAACTGTTGCCTGACCATACTTGAAGCCTGAAGACTGACATAGGTTGGTATTTGACCAGCGGTTTCCTCTCAGGGAAACGCGAGCTGTCATCTGTTTAGCTTGGCCTCATCTAGACAAACAGAACACTATATATACATGAAGCTGGATCACTATAACAGCGCGAATGGACAGACGACTGTGTGGACATTTCAGAGGAAGGGATGGCCTATATTATGGTGAAGTGTTCTGGCTGCAAAGCAGACAAATAAGGTTTTCGAGTTATCGCATGTATTTAGCTTTAACTACTCTGCCAAAAACATGATTTTGATTAGTTGGGAAATGTGTGTATTATTTGCCAAGCAGCTTGCCTAAAGCTATATCAAGCCTTGGTAGCATACTGAGGTGGATGTGGCCTTCTCAGTAATGATATTTACTTACAAACCATTTCCATGTTTGTTCTATAGTTAGTTTGTGTGCTTCTTTCTAAAAACCAAGATGCCCATAATTTGAAATTATTATGCCACTGGATGGATGTTCCACATTATTCTATATTATCTAAATTATTTATGAAACTTCTAACATGATCTCATACAATTTCATGACCCCAAAAAGACTCGTTATGACAGTATGTGTACAGGATTATCTTATGATTACATTTCAGCAAGTAAAAGAGTCTTGGCTTTTGTTTTGGGCTAAAATGTATAATACATTCCTACGTCACCAACCACAACAACTTCACCAGTCTTATACAGCTTTAGACACAATCCCTTTGTCTTGCCTTTCTTCCTTTATGTAATCCTTGTGATGACAGACCATTTTCACTCACTTTACTTTTAATGCACAGAAAGATGCATTTTTGTCATCAGGTTACATACAAAACAGATTCCCAGGAAATCAGGCTCCAAAGATCACAAATGTGCCAAAATAAGAGCCTGAACTGTGCAGCTGACAGCCTATAAAGCCATCATGTGCACATGTCTGCTTGTCTGCATATGCAGTCGTGCATATGAGCAGATGTGGGGGTTTTTGTAGTGCAAATGCATATGTTCGTGTTCATATGTGTTTGTGATATTGCTCATATCAGTCGTACGGCTGACATCAATCACTGACAGACAGGGGACAGATGTTCAGCAGTGTTCCAGTAGGCACAAATAAGTCCAAACAGCTGGAAGGAGAGACCTCAGAGCATGAGGGCGAAACAGCCCTCAGGATACTATCAGTGTCTTGAGACTTGCCCTGCTGGTATAAACAGTATCTGCTTCTGTAAATGTCTCTGCACACTCCAGGAGGTTCATGTCCCAGTCCTTCCCTCCTGGACATGACAGAACAAAGAACGGCTCAAGGACGTTGGATGTTTCCCCTCCAAGAAATCTCTGAATGTTGGAGAGGAAGAGAGGGGGAGGAAGCCCTTGAGGCTACGTGGACAATAAATTCACCCTAATGTCCCCGAATCCCCTTTATTCCGACCCCGACCCATCTACTATCATCCACTGCTGTAGGAAATGTGATGGAGACTTCCTCTCTCATGTTTGGGTTCAGGGCACTGTCTTCACAGACAAAATACAAATCTGTCTCAGATAACTGCTTTCATTGCAGCTCAGTCCAGATGTATCATTTGACTCCGTTGTTGAGCATCGAGGGATTTGCTAATTCAGACAAATGAAAGCAAAACAATAATATTTAAAGGGTCAGTGACAGAGGGGTTCCAGCCAGAGTCTGTTGATTGGGGAACTTTTGACACAAAACTGGACTTGATTTTTGGTGAATACAGCAGTCACAGAATTGCTCTCCAAAGTTGTTCTTTAAAAGATAAGTTTTCTCACTGCCTACAAATTGCGTGGAAAACAAAACAAACAATGAACTGATGCCTTAAAACAAGTATTTTCTGTATAGCCACTCAGTTTATTCATCTGTGCAATAAGGCACAAGTGTTGTCCAAAAAATATTAAAAACACATCTATGGGCCACAAGTTGAACCGGGTGACATGTTCATTCATTACGATAAACACAGTCATTTTAGTTTATTTTGAGTCAGTCCCACATACACATACGTCCTCCTGCAGGAAATAAATCCTAGAGCACAAAATGTATATTAATCCACCACTGAAAATAGTCCCTAACAAATGCACTATTTACTCCTTTTTCAGTAACATATGCTAAAAAGGACAGGGCCCATCAGTTTTAGAAAATTATTGAGCCTTTTTCATTTAAATAAAACTAAATATTTGTGTTTTTTAAAGATATAAGTCTTCAGCAGGAACCAGTGAGCTTGAGACAGTGAACGGCAGGCAGGGTAGGAAACTCTGAAAGTGCTGAGAAACAGACTGACATATTGTTGGTTTGGGTCTTTTCATGGAATTTGTTGACAGCAACAAAAATATAGAAAAGCCGCAAACTTATCCTTTAATATATGACCAGACATTTTTTATTTTATTCACTTATAATATGTGTTCAGGGACTGAGTGTACTGGCTGAGTGACTTCCTGGATATCTGTCAGATAATAGCTCGATACATCCTGGGCTGCTTATACTGATTTTAAACTTTTTTGTGGGCAATTTTCACTCCAAGGCCGTAATCAGAAACCTGATGCTTGTGAGCGCTGCGGGAAACGTGCTAATGCAAAGTGAAATGAAAATGCCTATTAATAGAGCAGTGAAAACCAGACGTAGCCAACTGCAGGCTGTAAAAACGAGCCCATTGCAAAAAAAAAAAAAACAGAGGCGTGGGCTGGGTCAGAGAAAATCTGATAAATACAGATGTGACTGTGTGCTCACACATCACTCCACAGCATGCTGGGTTACTGTTTGCGAGTGTGGCTAAACAGAAGGTTTACTGGCTCTGTGGCTCCTATAATGTTAGAGTGAAACAGGAGAGCTTCTGATTTGACCAGAGATACCTCTCTTAGTCAGTTTGCGTGCTTGCATCTGTGTGTATTTAAGAGCACGCCCCGACCAAATGCAATTAGTGTGAACCCACTTAAGACACGTTGCTGTTAATGTGCCCAAAGAGACAATAAAAACCTCACAAGGAAAATTGAGACCAGAGAAATGAGACTGGAGACCAAAAGAAAGGCAAATCAAGATCAGTTGCGAAGAAGATGATGACGACTGCAAAGAAATCATGACAAGGATAGTGACGACAATAACAGTGGCAGAAGGATCAGTCGTGCTCACTGTAATCCCCGAGTGTAGACCCATAGATCACTGTTAGTCAAGCCTTCTTCTTTCCATTCCTCTCTGATTATTTGCTCCGACGTCTCCTCCAATCCGGGCTGCGGGCTGATTAGTCTGATGCGCTGAAGCAGAACCAGGCGAACGCGGAGCGGTGTATTGATTGTCACAGTGACCTTTCCTTCTGCCACTGTTCTGGAGATGTGTGGGGGGTTGTCATTCTTTAAGACTCCAACTCAGCAGCAGCCGACGTGGCTAAAGACAAGAACGCTGCTCTGCACAAATGACATTCATAGCTTTCACACACTAAATTGTAATCATTGTGGTCTCAGCGGGCGGCACCGCCGTGCAGCGACCTTCAGCTCGGCCTTGCTAAGTAGGGGTGGGATGATGATCAATATAACTCACCATGTTCACAGAAAAGCTTATGTTCATGAAAGGAAGCATGTCTTAATGCCAGAACACACGCTTTAAAAATAGGTTTGAGGTGTTATTTAGTAATAAAGTGATAATACTAGTGGTGTAATCATTTTAGCCATGTTAATAGTCACACCTCAAAGCTACCATTACCACTATACTTCAATCACACAAACTGCAGTACAAGGACCTTATCAATCAATAGTGGTTGTGTGAAGGTTTTCATTGTGTGTGATCTAAACTTAATCTAGTACTGAATCCACATATCAAATCAGAATCCTTTTCCCTTAGCATATCTATTTAGGTGTAAATTTCATCCAGTTAAAGTAGCAGTTGTTAGAAATAACGTAGAAATAACGAGCTAACGTTCAAAGATTGATATTCAAAGAACATCTTTCAGAAGTATCACAGACAGTATGTGCTAATAAAAAGAGAGATAAAAGTAATGAAAGATTTTAAAATTTATTACAGCGAGAGTTCAACAAACCCAGGTTTTTACTAAAATGGAAATGGATGTGTGTGTTTTGTGTGTGTGTGTGTGTACCACTGCACACCTCTGAAGGTGGTGCTGTTTTGCTGTGTAGCATGATAGCACTTCAGAAGGCAGTGAAGCAGCTGAATGAAGATACTGGCATTTGGCTGAGGCTGTTTTTGTGTCTGAGTGTGTGGAGGGGAGCAGGAGACATATACAGTAGACTTGCAGGGTGGAGGAGGTGAAGATTTGAGTGTAAAACCACTTCTGGAGTTTAGGGTGGTTAGAGATGGCAAAGGAGTAGGAGAGAAGAGGGGTCTGTGATTGAGGCGTGTGTCAATAGCAGCAGTTAGAGATCTATATTTGGAACAGATCATTAAAAAAAAGCCAGTCAATTCTCTTAAGTGAAGTAGTGCAGTGAAAATAAGGAGGGTGCGGAGGAGGGAGGCAGCAAGAGCGACGGGGGAGACGACATTATTGGCAGAAGGAAAAGACATCTGTGGAAGAGGTGGGTAACCACATGAAGTCATGCGATCCAGATGGGACAGAAACAGGTAGGCAAATGTGGTGTGATGGATAAATCAAAGATGGACAACCATGCAACAGTATTGAAGGGAAGGTTGAAAATTCAAAAAGTGAAGATTGTTTCACGTACGACAAGTGATTATAACCCTTCGGGGAAAAGGCACAGCAGGGAATGGCAGTAATTACAGTTCAAGGACAGAGCTCCCAGGCCTCCGACAAACACCCAGCCAAGCACACACACAGACGACCTACAACTAAACACACACATGCAGATAACATGTGGGGAGCATGGCTCGATCAGAGCATAAAAAAATACCCTTCACCAACGCACATCATCCACGTGCATGACGGGCCTGCCAGCAGGAGAAAACCAACCCAGCAGCGTGACCTTTGTGGAAGGAAAAAGGGGTGGAGGAGAAATGTTTAGATGACAATAGTGGAACCGGCTGTCCTGGCTCAATTTCTCCTGCAAGTCCTGTAACTGTGCATCCACAATCAAACAATGTGTTCCACTAAAAACTGTTTCATTGTAAGCGTCTATATGGGACAAATACACTGGATAAGATCAGTGCAAATACTGCTACAGTCCTAGTTATAGTATCTGCAAACCCTCGGCTCATTAAGAGCGCAGAGAAGCTCACATGAAACCATAAAGTAAATAACCTGCCTGGGAAAGTGTGTCAATAATCCTCTGGACTACCTCAACTGTCAAGATGCCTTTGAGGAAAGTGTTTGAGCTGTATCTGCTCCACTGAAGCCGCTCACTTTAATACTCTGAAGCAATCTATCTGTTCTCGGCAGTTTCTGTGTGTAACAGTAAGAGATGTGTAGAAAACAGCTCTGAGACAGTTTTCGTGCTCAGCAGAATCTCTCTTGGGTAAATAAAGAGCGAGAAAGGAAATGATCTGCTTGCGAATCAAAATCAAACCACATTCAAACGAACTGTCAGGCTTACAGTGTAGTTAACTCTCTCTGCTTTAGAGCCTGTTTACTGCGTGGAAACTGAGAATGAAAATAATTATGTAGTGGATCCTGGTGTGATCAAATGATCCTCAAATGATCAAATCACACCCGACTGAGAAGTCTCTTAGCTTCAGTCATGCAAACCAGCTCAAATGGGTTTTTATATTGATGTGAATGATCTCCACCCACGCAGCAGAAGGTTGAGATAAAGAGAGATCTGTTAGGAACTTACTGGATCAACATCAGAGATTGAGCTATTGGTGATGTGATGTGATGTGGTGCGGTGCAGATGATCGTACTGCTGATTCAGCTGGTTTGGAAACCAAAAACCAAAGACCCCCGATCCCGCTGCCTCCACGCTCAACCATACATCGTCAAATTTCCCTTTAATCCTCAACGACCCCATGCGCGCCAGACACACACACAGAAACCACCACCACGACCGTCTCCCCTCTGAGCTCCTCACCCCTGGGAAAACCGTCACTGCTCACCACACCTCCATCTCTAATTTGACCAGAAACCTCATGCTTGGTGCCAAGCAAGCACTGCCTCAGATGATCCCTCATGTAACCTCCAGCTCTGAGAAACTTACTCTAAACTCAGTGTCAACATTACCTTACAATCAAGCTGCAGTCACGGTTCTCAAGAGTTGAGGGTGGAAATTAAATAACTGCACATTATGATCAGACGTCATTTGGGTTTCCGTGAATGAAGCCAATTCAAACTGACGTGCCATGTATAAATTTTGAAAAAGGGAACAAAAAAAAAAGGAAATTGCACACGCTTTCACTGGCATGTTTCTGCTTCAGCAATGTTCAAGAGCAACAAAGTTTTATTTCTCATAAGTGTGAGGAGGTCTGCTACATGTTTTCACGCTTTAAACAAGCATATCCAAGTTGTGTTTGTCTCATAAGAGGTTTTCCCATCGTCCTGTGCAAGTCACATCTCTCAACAGAGTTTAACAGATGCAGACGAAACAAACAGACCCAATTTAAAACTGAGCTGATAACTGTACCCGTGATGCATCATGTGTGAGTCTAATCTGATTTTATGTGGCATATTCGGCACAGATTCATGTGAGGGAATTGAATTGCATCGCTGCCGTTTCATTTATCTTTTGTGGTGGCAAGTATTGGTTACATGCCTTTCTGTTTCCATACTGGACTAACGGTCCAGTAACTAAGCATGCAATCTGATGGGATCCCTGCCAGGATTTCTCACGTCCATTCATCATCCATGAGACACACAGTGTTTGCATGCTTACAGGCTTCCCTTGAATCTCACATCTCTCCCAGAGACGGGGCGAGTCTAAGAAAAATAGGTTTTACACACATGCATGTACGCACAATAACAACCCTTCTCTGTACAGGACAAAGACAGGAGGTGGGAACTTTGGAAAATTCGGTGCAGGAAAATCAAATACAATAACTTTGAGGTGTGAGACGGATGAGGAACAGTCTCGAGTCTGAAACTGAAGTTTTGGGAGCGTGCATTGGTGGAAAAAAGGGCTGACTCTTGACTGATATTCTACTCAAAAATGACATTTTTTTGTATTTGGGACCATGACATCGTGTGGAGACTGCTCCAAACTACTTATCAGACCATTCATTCAACCGTGGCTGTGCTGACAACATAATAAAGTTTGTTCTGGTTAAACCCAGAGTCAATAATAGTCAATGTCAATAGTCCCTTTGTAGCCTTTGAATAAAAAACAGGGAATCTAGAGTACACTACACAGCTACATTTGTGAGTCATTTCATGTATTATAAGACATCGTAAAGGATAACAAAAGACAGATCTTAACATTCTTCCTTTACCTCCATGTCTACAACAGCTGGTATTTTATGTAGGGCTTTATATGTCTCTGGTGTTGGGGATGCAATTGTAGCATGCCTGGAAGCGTGACAAGAGTGGCACCTAGTGGTCAAATGTCAGCATCACTTTAACAGTTTTGTTCCTAACCAGCATGGGAAGGTGAATCAGTTTATTCTTTGCTTGGACACAGATATATTGAAACATGCTGCAGATTTGAATAAGAGTCAACACCTAAACATTCACAACTTACAGACAAAATAAAGAACAATTATATTTTATAATTTTTTTATTTTCAATTATATCTTGTTGCTGCTGACAGGTAAATCTGTGACTAGAGAAGATACTTTTAAGTGGACTCATATATCCCTGATGTACAGTACATCTCTAGCGAGTCAGATATGACACCTTGCAACAGGATGAACATGCTGAGAAAACTATAGTCTGATATTGCCTTTTTGTTTCACTTCCTCCAGACTATTTGAATCACTGAACAAATCACAGATGTGGACACAGTTCAGGGGTCTAGAGCTAGACTGAGAACACATTCGTCTTACAATTGTGGATGTGATTGTTGATGGCTGACAAGTAAGAAAACCCTTAATATTCAAGGTTTTATTAATTGAATTCTCTGGTGGTGTTTTTTCTTGATTTCTAATTCCAAGCCCAGTGCTGGACCTGGTAAGAAAGTCTGCATATTTTAAATTGACTTGATGTTGAAACAGTGAGAAGGCTTTCCATCAAAATACAGCAAAAACAGCTGATTCTTGCCAATACTTGATCACACTACCGCTGTTGAAGACATAGCACATAAATCTCCATTAATAAGCAGCAGGAAGACTTAAAGCAAACTTCAAGAGAGAGAATATGTTATTTCACCCACAAAACTAATCTTCCTGATGACTGGTCTTCCATTTAATTTCTTGATTTTTTTTTTTTTTTAAAAACTTGTACTTACACAAAACATACACATAAAAGGATAGGATAATATATATCAAAGGCAAAACAGTTTTAGCTTAATTCCAAAAAAAACCAACAACGACAAAAAAAACCCCCAACAACATAAAAAACAAAAAACAAATACACGAACAGTGTCTTTTTGTTTCCACTTATACTTCTATGACAGAAATTTTGAATTGAGCCCCAAAACAACATTACATAAATCTACCAACTGTTTGGTACTAAAGTAACAAACAAACAAACATATCTCAAAAAAAAACAAAAAAACCTTATGGCAGGGTCAAAACAATACATTTTTGACACTTTTGACACCATACAATTTCATCGTTTTAACTTTATCTTAAATCACACACACAGACTTTTACTTAAATTTGAATTAAATTAAAATTAAAGCCAATCAAATTCTCATTAATTCTCTTCTCAAGACATCACTGATGCTTCAAAAAACATTGTGTAATTTTAAATATATATGCTTTCCCAACATAATAATATCGCTTAGGTTTTTTTTTCTTCATTCTCATCCCTTAGATCTCCAAACAACCGTAAACAAGTATGTTATATTTCTGTAGTCTGTAAGTGCTGATTGCTTCTTTTAAGAAAGAACTTCCTTCCTCTGCTTCCTATTTGCTTCACAATTTTGATCACATTTACTGATTTACTTTTCCATCACTTAATGTGGGTTTTGGTGAATAAACTGCATCTAAATTGGGGATCTGTTTAGAAAGTCTCTTATATCTTACATAGTAAACAGTTTATGTTACATTATAGACAGAGAGTCAAAAGCAGGACAGATCAGAATCAGTCTGCATAAGTGGAACTCAGAAATATATCAGACAAAACTGTATGAAAACCCATAAAATCTTTTTGAATGTGTCATGAATGTCACAGTCAGGCCATTTTGAGGTATGAATAACGTCAGAAAATGCTCACACACGTCACTTAACATCCATTATGGTTTTCGTACAACTCCCTGCTGTAACTTCATAATAGTTCAATTAAATTGCACAAACCACCACAGCAACAAAAGCTAAGAGATTAATCTGTAACCTGCATTATCAACTTATGAAACTGACAACAAAAGTCAGTGAGGCATTATTATAAAGCCTATTAGAATAAATGACTATAGGAGAAAAGTGCTGGTGAGGTTTGGCGGTCCATGTGGCTCAGCCAAAAAGAGCACTACTGTCGTCCTGATCTTCAACAGGATCCTCCTCCCCTGAGAAGACGGGCTCTGGCTTTTCTGCCTCGTTGGCAACATCCCTTCCTATCAGACCCACCACCCTGAAACATGGAAAAACAGGCGTAAGTAAGGCAGAAAAACATGGGACACATAATTGTCTCTACCAATTCCAGCTAATCTGGGCAACTGTCTCCTCAGCAGTTTCAACATACTGTAGCCTCTCTCTGCACAGCTGCATCAGCTCGCCACAATAAGAGACAAGTCTCTGATGTTTCCAACAAGAACAAAGTTTTTTCATTCACATACACCAAGTGATAATAATAGAAATATCACCTGGCGCATATATAAAGAGAACAAGGTGCACTTCAGTTTTGGGGAATCACAATTGTTTGAGAATATAAATTAATCTAAATATCATGCAAAACTCATAGTTCATCATTTCTAGTCATTGGATGAGGAATTGGTAATATATAAAAGTACAAAAACAAATGCAGGTACAATGAATGTTGATTTCGATGTTCCCTTTAATACAGCGAACAAGGTCATGTGAAGTTGACTCAAGCAGAAAGCTTGAGCAAATAGTTTGTCTACCATGTGACATAATGTAATTTCAGTAAACGTTTTCAAAACTGGTTTAAACCTCCTGTCATTCGCGTCAGACCGAAGTTACTGTGCCTACAGCTCATGTGTGGCTTATTTGACATCCAGACTGGTGCCACTAAAGTAATATTACGTTCACTTAAGTTCTTCAAAAGGAAGATTTAACATACAAAATAAAGGCAGTTACACTGTCCTCATAAAAGTCTAAAAAATACTTGTTAAATGGGATAATGATCTTTAAAGTGGCTGAAATTGCTGAACCAGTGGCTTTGTTATTCTGCAACTACTCACTGTGTAACAGAAGAAGTAGCGCATGTGACAGAAGTGGATTCACTCCAGGAGTTTAATGTTTCATGCCACACCTCCCAAACTGACTCAGCAGCACTTCTTTGTCAAGTCAGTGTAACAAAGAAATGTAAGAACACAGCATATCAAGCTTCCTTCTATGGCCTTTCTTCCTCTTCTATACAACAGAGGATCTGTGTTGATGGTGTATTAGTCAAAATACAAAGGGAAAGACCCTATACAGTTCTACATCACTGTACAGTATGAAGAGGGAAACAGTTTGGTGAAGTTGGATGTGATGAATGCAGGAATGAGGAAGTGGTCTTCTTGTTTTCAAGCTGAGGATTTCTCTCTTTTCAAATCAAACAAAATGGGCAAACAGTGAATTAGCAGAAAAAAAGAGGTGGAATGCAACTCTATCCACAGAGGACAGCTCTACACCTCAAGCATATCTGCAAAGCATAAACAGCTCTTTTTTATTGTAGAATGATCGAATAATTTTTGGTACAAAGGTACTCTCTGAACACCTTATTAATGTCATATAATGAATACATATAAAAATCACAGACAGCTTACATGAAATGCTTCTCTCTACAAGTTCATTTGCACGGCACCAAGACAAACAGCAGGTTTCACTGTATTTCTAAGTTTTGGACAAAGCCATGATAGATCATTAATACAATCCCTTTAGGAGGACACTGTATTATATTATGGCTGGATGGTCCTCAAATGGATGGGCTTTCAAAATGAAGAGTGGTTCCTTGCAACATGTTATAATTTGGAGAAAAATAGTGGGGGAACTGTGATGGATTGAACCTACTGTATCTTGAGCACTTTTCATTTCACTTTGATTTCAAAATGAATGAAGACCAAAAGTGCCTGGAAGGCTGGAAAGAGTTTGGAAATTCTTGATTATCTGTTTTAATTATGTGAACTATGTGAACTTTGTAGTAAAAGATGCACAGCGCTGGTATGTTCCTTTAATGTCGTGTCATGTACATTGGCAACATGATGAACTTACCCTACAAAAAACAAAGGGATGCCACAGAGTCCCGCAGACAACAGGAAGATGAAGCCGGGGTACCAAGCCACCGTAGCAGCATACACACTGTTGAAGACTGCGGACGATACATTGTTGGTTAAGCTCTCCAGGAAGGAAAGAAAGGCAAACAGGGCTCCTGCAAAAAAAAAACACACAGGAGAGAAGAAAAAAAACGATTTTTAAGAAGTGATAAGGTGACAAACAACAGAACAGGCCTAAAACCACTTCAGTTCCAAGATCCTCATTTGCTCTAAGGAAGAGAGACTTTGAGTGCTGTGCTTTCGAGTGCAGTATGAAGTTGCTGGAGCAGCCAACTCTTCCACAGACTCTGACTCTACAAACACACAGCCACAGCTCTGTGGCTCCTGTAAAGCTCTAAACACACTCACCCTGCTCAGACTTTGAAATGATCTTTGACATCATGGTGCGCAGAACAGGGAACGGCATTATCGACAGAAGCATTGGCACCCTCACTGTGGTGAACAAACATCAAATTGTAAAATGCATTCCTCATAATTAAAGTAAATTCATATTTCACAGTTGTTTGCATAAAATACGCACATTATAGAAGTGACAGATTTAAGTCAACTCATTTGGATAGTGGCTCCATGACAATTCAAACAAACATGATAATATATCATAATTATATTTTCTTGTCAACTTATCATAAGATTATCTAATAAAATAAACAAGATAGTGTAACCCTTGTAACACTGCCACACCTTGTAGAAGTGGCAAGACAGGCAGGTTCTGTCAATCAGTAACCTTTTTAATTACCCTGTAATGTTTATTCATGTAATTACTCTAGGGTACCTTTTATATTGTTTTATGGAGCTATAATGTGTCATCATATTTTTAATATGATACATCCTGTCCTTTTACACTCATTCCTTTTAAAAAAATCAGTTTTATGTAATCTATTGGAAAAGGGCCACATAAACAGATAAATTCTTACATATGTGATAGTAAGCAACACAGAGATATATTAGTTATTAAACATGACTACAAGACCACAAATCTTGTTTATAATTTCACAACACAGGTTCCGATATCTGATGCTGAGCAGAGGGTAAAACTAATTGTTAATTCTCCATTGTCCTCATTAAAATATTTGACATTACTGAGCTCATAGACAAGGCTTTGGTGCTTTCACTAAATAGACAAATCTATTCTCAATCTTCAAAACTATTGTATGTTATTGGTTTAAGCAGCACAATTGTTATGGACGTTTTTCTCACCTATGAACATCAGTAAAGTAGTCTTAGCGAACGCCAACAGGACCATGCCTGACATGACCGATAGGATCCCCATCAGGACAATGAGGAGCTGTGGCACACCACAGGCCGTGAACACTGACACTCCCACAAAACTGGTGAGGAACACAGTGGTGGACAGTGCTGAGCCGTAGCCAATCAAAATCTCAGTCCAGCACAGTGGCTCATTGAGCTCATACAGTGTCATCAATGAGATCCCACCCACATAGGCGAAGGAGAAGCTGGTAAAGATGACCATCAGCATGATCAAGACAGTTTTACACTTGCGGCTGGCCCCTGCGAACATGAGGTAGACCCCATAGATCATCTGTTTCAAGGATGAAGTCTGAGGAGACCCATCTAGAATAATGGCATCAGTAGGAACTTTCTTCACAGTTTCTTCCAGGATGAAAATTGCATAGAGTAGGATCAAACACTGACACAAAGCAGAGGTTATGAAAGGCCAATTAAAGCCTGCAGCTCTTAGAAAATATCCTGTTGATAATGAGGCCACCCCAGACAGAAGGCCGATCATCATGTCCACTCCAGCCATGCGCAGCGTCTTCTGACGATCATTCTCACACAAGTCTGCTATGTAGGCGAAACAGCCCCCCAGAAATGTGCCCAAGCCCCCAAACAGAGAACTGAGAAGCGAGGAGCCGATGATCAAGTAAATGTTGAGCTCAAAGTAGGACACGGTCAGGAAGGCCAAGGTGTAGATCAGCGTGCCAATCAAAGGCATGATGATCGTGATCTTGCGTCCTCCTCGGTCACTATAGGCCACAAGCATGAGAGTGACAACCAAAGAGGGGATTGTGGAGAAGAGCTCTGTGTAAAGGGAGAAGAGAGATGCCTGTCTCTGCACCTCCTGCAAACACAAAAAGAGAGAGCATGGTTAAGTCTAAAAATCATGTCCAGACTAAAACTGGACTATCTGCAAAGCAGGCCTCAAAAGGCAAAATAACAACCCTCAAGCTGGCAACCATCCCACAAACAATGGTCATTGAGAGATTACAGAGATACTGATCATCGAATGTCATGAAACCAACACAGAATGAAAAGACACATGAGGTTTCCTTATAGGGCTAAAAGGAACAATGCCTTCTACAGTGCAACAGGTGCAGGAGTGGTTCCTGTCAGGCTTTTCTTGTGCTTGTTCTCACTTCCCTGTTGTGTTCGCTCTTGTTCTATTTATACATGATAAAAATAAAACGTTAGTAAAAGATTTTTTAAATTCTTCTTATAAAGCCTTGGTGTACTGCAGACTTTAAAATAAATGATTGTGTGCTCTGAGATAAAAAAATGTTCCTATTATATGTCAGTCAGCGTCAGTACAAGCTTACAACAGTAAACCTCTGTCAAGGACTCTGAGGCATATCACAGAAGCTGAATCTGTTCTTTTTTACCTCAGCTGTGTTGCAAGAGGGGGTCTGACAGAGTTATAGGGAAATTTATGCTGAGTCATGACAGTAAAGTTTGAGCGCAGACACAGATAGTTGCTGAGATAAAAACTGCAGTTGTGGAAGAACTGTGCACCTGTGCATAGAGTATTATTGTTTGTGGGGCTGCAGGTTACTTTAGGAAGCCTGTCTCTTTTTTCTGTCAGTAAAACGTTTCTTTTCATAAACACACAAAAATCATGACACAACAATGATTGAGTCAATGTCACATGCATAACACTGGAGTAGGCAGAAAAAGGGCATTTTTTTCCTATCTCTTAAGTCTGTGTAAAAATAGATCACATGATATTGACAGTATTATTGCCATTATAACAGCTCTTGCTATTGTGAAAATGCTACACAAATTGATGGATGAAAAGTGGAACGATCCTTGTGCCTTAAGTTACTTAAATTCACGCTCTCTTGCATCCCGTGATTCATGACTAACCTCATGGTAGCTAGAGTAGTTGCTGCTGCTGTTTGCCGCACATCTGGACGTATTGTCAGAGATGGGATAGGTGGTGTTGGTCAGCTGCTGCCAGAACCTCCGGTACACATACTGCTGTACAAGGGGATAGATGAGAAAGCTGGAGAAAGCATACAGGGCAACCACAGGCTCCACGAGGAAAAGGCCCTTCATCTTGAGGAGCTGTAATATTCCCTGATAAAACCTGAAATAGAGATGAAGACAATATATACAGTGATTAACATGAACATAGAAAAATACAGGAATAATAACTACAATTCCCATTTTGGGATGAATAAAGTATATCTATCCATCTATCAATCTGAAAACATATGACAGTGCATAAATAAGACATTTTGTACTACAGTTTAAAAAATGTAATTCAGAATATTGCACAGCTCCTTAAAGGTGTGTTAAGTTTCAACCTTCAACACTTGAACCTGCTGGTGCAGTGTGCAGATTATGTGTACAGACTGTACACATGATGTTCCTCATTAAATAGCACAAAACTAATTTAAGTCATACGACATGGTCTGCGTGGAAATATAAGGTAACATTTGGTTGTTTTTGCTAAGTTGGTGCAAAGTTTGCACTACAAAAATTTTCTGACTTTTCGAAACACTAAGTTGAATATAAGATAATGACAGTGTGATGTAGTTTGTTTATGTCTGCTGCAGGTAGAGCCGGGTCAATAAAAGGAAAACACACACAGGAAGACAACAGCTTAGCCTTATTTTCTTACGGGATGTTGACAAAAATATGCATCATAACACCTACCTTTTATATGGTCGCTTGGATCATGTTCTAGTCAATAAAAAACCCTTCGAGACCATTGCGTTTACTAGGTCGGTCGGCGATCTTCCTTTATACGCGAGTGTACGGGGTTATTATGAAACGCCGGAGTCCCGCCCATCGCCTCATGCGATTGGACGGCAGTCTTTCAAGGATGCGTTTATTCGACAGACGAACTATCAGTCATAAATAAAGCGGAAGGGAACAGTTTGTTACTTTCTCTAACAGCCTCTTTCTAACATATTAACATGTATTTAAAACACAACAAACACAACAAAATTAACGTTCATTGGATTCATCTTGCAAAACATTTTAATTACGTACTATAAATGTTTTGTTTGCCCTTTGTGTATGATCGGACGCTACCATTTATCCAGGTATTACGGTAACGTGCGGAAGGCGTACGTTGCGTCGGAATGTACCATTTCCCCGACACACCGGGAAGGATTTTGTTGTGACAGCGACAACCCGGCGGGGGGAGACGGTAAGACGAAATCTGTAGTCCTTCCTCTGTTTAATTTAAATCCGGCCCATAATTAGAAAATAATAAATTTAACCGTTTTCACAGGGTTATATGCTCAACATGGCCGAGTCGTTCAGATTTGTATGTTAGCAAATACAGCTCATCATCCCGGACGTGCAGGTAGCACCACCATCAAAATATCAGCTAACGTTAGCCAATCATAGCTAACCTGTGATTAATGTAGCTTAAAAGCGTTAAAGACAAGCAAGCAGTTTTATCATTTCATCCCTCTCGTTTTCTTAGCTGGTTTCCCATCACGCAATATTTAGCGTTGAGAAGCTAACTGGCGGCTAAACGTTAGCTTTAGCTTCGCCCGCTGCAGTTGCACTATAAAGTCGTGACTGTCCGTGTCAGGATGGATGATACTACAGCCCCTCGGCCTAATGTTATATCCCTCATAATCTCCAGCTACCTGCGATATTCAGTTTGAAACGAGATTGGTTTTTATGGTGTTTGCGCCTTATCTGTGTCTGCAATTGATAGTACGTCAATGTTAGGCTTCTGATTTCGCAATGAAACTTCTCTCTCGTCAGTCTGAATCATGCAGTTTTTAACGTTATTGCCTAATTACATGAGAGATTTCTTGAATGAAAAGGGCAAGTTTAAACACAGATGTTGTGTTGCCTGCAGGCAGAGTGGTGTACAATCATCTACATTTACTTTTTCTAACATCTTGATATTTGGTTCAGTCAAAATGTAATAACTACTCAACTAATTTCTGATCCAAACATCCTGAAAAGCAACATCACCTCTCCATCAATAATAAATAAAGCATCAAACACTCTAGAAGCCTTCTGATTGCAGATATTGTGTCTGATTGGTGATGGCTCTTATCTGATCAGCTGTCATTCATTCCTTTTGGTTTCCAGGTCATAACATAGGTTTTTTCATCTTGGAGCAACAATGGCCTTCAGCAAGGGATACCGCATCTACCACAAGCTGGACCCACCCCCCTACAGTGTCATAGTGGAGACGAGGACCAGGGAAGAATGCCTCATGTTTGAATCAGGGGCTGTCGCCGTTCTGTGTAAGGCATCTTTTTTGATTGTACTGTAATGAGAGATTATTTAAATACTCTTTAAATTCTTGCCCCAAATAAGGATGCTGCCAGTTAAATAGAGCTGTAAGAGACATATTGACTCTTGAGTGATGGACGTCATTCTGTGTACAAAGTCACACACTCTATTTAGCTTGAGGTTTAAGGGAGATTACTACAGATATTTTCCTTACATTGTGTTGCTTTTGTTTGTCTCCTAGCGGCGGCAGAAAAGGAGGCCATTAAAAACACATACACCAAGATTGTTGATGCCTATGGAATCCTGGGTGTCCTCCGTCTAAACCTGGGTAAGCAACAGAAACACCTTCTCTGTTCTCTGGTTGCAGAAATTGCCAGGGTCCAGTCCAGATTGTGACCCCCAGGTTCTTGTGTGTCTGTGACTGCCCTCTGGTTTGCAGTCCTGTTGCTGCTTACTTCTAAGCTGCTTTCTCCTGACCCCTATATGACCTTGAAGGCTCTTGTTATCACAACAAGGAAAAAGCCACGTAAAAGATTAAAGCTCAGTCTTTTAGATGGCTGAGATTTGACTGGCTGATGATTTCCTTTAGTGGAGTGGCACCAAAGTTTAATTAACCTTTTCTTGCCCATTCTCTTAATGATTAACGCTTTGTTGTATCTTTTCTTAATGCAGTGCTTCATATTTCTCAACATACTGCCTCCTTTCTTCCGTACAATCCCCCGTAGGTAACGTTTTCACGCTCTTGTCCCTTTCTTTTTCACCATACTCCACCTTACTTCTGCAGGTGACTCCATGCTCCACAGTCTGGTGGTTGTGACTGGATGTAGCTCTGTAGGCAAGGTGCAGGATTCCGAGGTTTTCAGGGTAACACAGACAGATTTTATATCGCTGAAGAACGATCCAGGAGATGAGGACCGGATCGCTGAGGTGCGAAAGGTTCTGAACTCAGGACACTTCTACTTTGCCTGGTCTTCCACTGGAGTCAGCATGGACTTAAGTCTCAATGCACATCGCAGGATCTTAGAAGACACTACAGATAACCGTTTCTTTTGGTAAGAGTGTGAAATGATTATTGTTGCATGGTTATAAGGAGAGTAGTAGACAGATATTCGGCTTTAAAATCTGTGACGTAGTAGACAGATATTCGGCTTTAAAATCTGTGAAGTAGTAGATGTGAGCTAAGTACATGTTCTGCAGTCTGCACAGTCTTTTGTGGTATAATACTTTCTTCCAAATGCGTGATATGGGGGCTGTGTTATTTGCAGCTAAGGTGTGAAAATTCGCTGCTCACACCGAATTTGTTTGTGTGCCTACTGTTGTCTGTCTTTGTGTCATGAATCAATAGGAACCAATCTCTGCACCTTCACCTGAAACACTACGGAGTAAACTGTGATGACTGGCTGTTGAGGCTGATGTGTGGTGGTGTGGAGATCAGGACCATCTATGCAGGGCACAAACAGGCCAAGGCCTGCATCTTCTCTCGCCTCAGCTCCGAACGAGCCGGCACGCGATTCAACGTGCGAGGAACAAATGACGACGGGCAGGTGGCCAACTTTGTGGAGACTGAACAGGTGACTCAGATCTTTGACACTTTTATTGAATCTCTCCTCTTGTTTATGAGTTTTTATGAAAAAAGCAATTTAGTTTCTGTATGCTCTCTGCATGGCAGTACTGTTGTCAGGCGCCAGTCAGAACAGGAGGAGGTTACAAACATATTCTACCACACACCGAATAGCTATAGGTAGTTTTTTGCCTCTTTATTTTATTCTTTACTGGTGCAGTATAACAAAACCATAGATATAAGATAGAGTTGAATGGTGGATATGTCAGAACATTAAGACATCAGGACAGCACAACATTCTGACATCGAACAGTGTTGTTACAGAAGGGATGGGAGTGCAATGCCAGGCAGTGTGGAAGTAGATCTCAAGTGTGTTTTGTGTGCTGCTAGAGCAGGTTTCTGATTGTGCAGTTCCCATTTCCCAAACATGTTTTGCAGAGTGAGGTGCACTCTGTGGATTACCTTGTTCTCTATGAGCTTTGTGTTAGTCATTGAGAAAACATTTGTGCAGATTTGGGTCCAGATTCAGCATTGTGATTGATGGATAGATCTTGTTGCCAGTTTACTGATGGTTGGGTCAGGTTCAGATATCATTTAGTATATCTTAGACAGGAGGAGGTTTTTTGGAGAGGAGATCTTGAGAAAATCTGAAACTAATTGAGGACAATCAGAATTGCTCTTTTGTGTTGACCTTTGTCTAAATGGAAGATTTCAGATTTGATTTCATTTGCAGATACTCAAGAAAGTGTTTATTCCCAATGCCATACTTCTTAAAGATGTGCCTAAGATGTGTTATACCCTTTTCAATCCAAGAGAGAAGGATGTTGGGGTTTTTTTGTTAGAGAAAGTAGAAAATCTGGGTTAGTCCAGATGGGGATGGAAATTGATGAAGTGTGCACTTAGCGATCCAATTGAATTTCCAGTGAGGTGTCAGATCTCTTGCCATTGTACAAATTTTTGAAACAAGGCTGATATTTGATGGATTGACTGAAGAATGGTAAGTCTGTAATTTTAATGTTATTGTACAAGGTTTGTTTTAGTCTTTACATGTGTTGTCTGGTTGTTTGGGATTGGTCCTTTTGAGCTTCTAAGGTTCTTTGTATGGTTTCTAATGTTATTCTAGGTGGTTTGTTCTTCCAGTAGCTGAACCATTATTAGTGGGCTTGATAAGTATAATTAAAAACAGAAGATTTGTTTTTCTGCCCATAAAGATATTGATGTGGTTGTCCAACATTGAAGGTCATCATTTATTGTTGATTAATGAGGTGAGGTTCCGATTAAACAACTCTGGCAGATTGCAGGAAATAGCTATGACTAAATATATCATTACCATTGTGCAGTGGAAGAGGGTGGAGTAGTTTGTTTAGTCCAGTTGATAGAGGAGCTGGAAAATTTAGAGAACGGTTCAGTGAGCTTGATGGTTTCTTGTAATGATAAATTCTAACAGTTTCAGCGACACTGGGGAATAGAGGGGGGAATGGGCCTGGTGCCCCTGGCAGTGTGAAGTTGTTTTTGCTCTTAATAAATCAGTGGTGCTGGCCTTTATAACATGTATCATATGTATGGGTCAATAGAATCACATGACCTAGGTTAATATTGTCTGTTTAATCACTGGTTATCTATTTACTTTTCAGGAGCAAATCTGGTACAGCCTTGCAGTGAAACACTATTGCTCCAACATTTTGTGCTGTCACTATTGAATGAAATTGCTTAACACTGATAATTATAGATGCATAGTTAACATGATAACTTGTATGAAAACCAGCAGGATGGTGATCATGATGACAATGATATATCAACACATTGATTTATTGGTCAAATTTCAGTCTGAATCCTTTTACTTTGCAGTAGTTTTAAGTTCCTCATTGAGTAAACTTCAGTCCAGCCAGTATTCTGGTTTTATTGCTGAGTCAGCACATTGTCAAAAGACGCATGTGTATATGAATAAGAGAGACTTTTCAGCTCTCTGTTTTAGTTCCTGTTTCGGGAAACAATCAGGAAGCTGTAGGTTCTGCAGAAAAACTGGAACTACAATTACAATGCAGTGTCAATTACAATAATTCAGTACAAACACTCAAACATTAGAAGCTATAGATGTGTAGTGATAGTTGCATGGTTCTTGTGTTGGATTATATTGTACTGTCAGGTGTTCTGGTTATTTTGGCCAGTCCCTGTAGCGTTGACAGCTTTTAGTCGTGCTGATTAATGATTTGGGCCTCTAAAATATGCCGGCAGCGCAGCACAGAATGTAAAAAATGTAGTCCCTCGACATATGACACACTGCCTGTCTACTTTACATTTTCTTTGTCCTGACAACATGGCCTGAGACACATGCTGGTATTGTGAAGTCATTCCTCCGTCTGCATAATACAGTCATAGGGGAATTAACATTTTGTCAGATCCTCCGGTTTATCGTTTTGTTTTTTCGGTTCATTGATTGTGCCTCTTTTTTGAGATTAGATGTTTTTATAAACTCTGTTTTCATGACTGCATGTGCGTTTTGTCACCTTGCAACTGAACTTAACCAAACTTTCTTCTTATTTCCAACAGGTTATTTTCCTGGATGACAAAGTCTCATCCTTCATACAGATCCGTGGGTCCATTCCTCTTTTCTGGGAACAGCCGGGAATTCAGGTAATGAAAGCTAAATCTATCCTTTAAAGCCAGCCTGGAAGTGTGAATGTGAGGTTTTCATATATTAAGACACATTATATGAAAATCATGACGCATCCCTCGTGTTTATGTAGAAGTCCTGACCATTTTGAAAACGCTGCAGTTGTAGATGAGGCTCACACAGTCTCAGTTGAATGCACAATGCAAGTGCAAACACTGGACTCTGGTGAAGCCTACTTGAAGCTCCCGCAAAACAAGAAAAAAACCTTTTATTAAAGTACATTGTATTTGGTCATTGTTAAGACAGTGTAAAGGGGCTGAATAGTCTCCTGGTAATTACATTGGATATCTTTATACAAGTATCTTTAACACATTTTGTCCATGCTGTGTTCAGAAAAACTCCATTAAGGGTGTTTTGTTGCAACTGAATGAGAATCGGCACCCTAAAGAGCTGGATGAGAACCCCCACCTGGTATAACCTTTTTTTTCTTTTTGGCTCTTGCTGGTGCTGGCGCTTTCAAACTGCAGATGGGGGTTTCTCTGTGCAGTGCCAGAAGGCAGGGGTGAAAACCAAGGCAATCCCATTATGGATTTTTATCCAGGTTCCATACACCGTACCTGTCCAGGAAATGCTATTTTGGAGATTTAAAGCCGGAACTAGAGAATTAAATGCACACCATAAACAATATCAGTGGGATCCTCCTGCCCTTGTCCTGACATTGCACAGACTGGTGAATTAAATCAGACATTGGGGAGATTCATGATAGATATAGTGGTTGGTAAAGGGCATTTTTCTGTTTTCCTCAGCTCCCAGACTTCTTTGGTCAGGTGAGAGCCTGGTCTTAAAACATCCCCGTGCCACTTCCCTTTCACTTAGTCTGCTGATATTCCTCAGGCAACTGGATAGGTGTCGCGATAATATGGAAAAATCAGCTGTTAAATCAAAATCAAGTGAGGCCAAGACCATATTAGTCACCTATTCAGTCCACAAGGTCTATGGTTTGGTCAAATTGCAGGGTAGTGTGCTCGGGGTTGTTTTCAGACAGAACTGTAGTCCTCCTGCTTTTAAAGCATTGTTTTAGCTCTTGGTCCCCTCCACCAATTGTGGCTTTGTAGGCTTATTTTCTCCTCCCTCGTACTTTCTGATTAATTCCCTGAGCAGGATGGATAGTTTGGGTTTTTTTTTTTTCAGAAGAAGAGATCTTTCTACACTTAGTTACATTAGAAATAGTTGTGAATTGGTCTCTGAATCATACTTTAGTGTAGTATCATAAAACCCTGCTGGGAAGGATATAAGTCAGTAAAGTCATCCGGCTGCCCCTATTAACGATTAGTTGTTAGTGTCCTGGTTGAACCCAAAATCATAGTTAATCATTTTTTATGGTTGTTTTTGGAATAGAGCTATTAGTGGAATTAAGTCATTAAGGGAAAATTATCATGTGGCATCACATTAAAATTCACAAATATGCTTTATACTTTAATAAGCGCTAGATTTCTACTTTTCCTTCTGAGTGAATGCATTCAAACATTTAATCAATCAAATATAGATTCAAATAGCTAATGAATCAATTCTATGATTAATAGTCAGCTGACAGTTTCTTCAGTCAAGGTCAAACCTAGTAAGTGGCATGAAATATGTAACCTTGAAATATAATGTGGACATTAAATGCTTTTGCAGGTATAAAACAGTCAAGTGAGTTGATAGGGTGATTCAACCAGTGACACTCCAAGTGTCTGTTATCTGTTGACTTGGAGTAAAATGTGAGGAGGTCCTGGTCTGAGGTGTACAGCTGTAACCTGAGTCCTTTCTAGATGCCATCTCAGGAAGTTATTAAATATGCAAAGCACAGACCGGCACAACAGTAGAGAGAGGAAGGAGTGACAAAATGGCAGCAGCATGGAGCAAAATGTCTAGCCTTGCCAAATACAGGCTGAGCCAAAATACGCACATACAAATATTCAAGCAGATGAACACAAAGCTAAGGAAGAGATTAGCATACGCTGCGAAGAAAGGCAGAAACTGGAGTTGTAAGGACACAGTGAGAGTCAAAGTGCACTCGGGAGATCCCAGTAATGTTCCCAGAGACAATTCCGTATATAATACAATAATGATTTTTTTCAGTCGAAGCAATTAGAGACTAGAAAAAAGGGAGATTTGAAAAACAGAATAATAATTTAGTTTGTGCACAGGTAGATGTGTAGGGAACAACAAGGGGACAAGTAAGGACCTGCAGTGCAGAGTGTGTAGATATCCGTGTAACAACCACTACGCAAGCGTCCTGTTAAGTGTCTGAAAGTGTGGTCATGTGTGGTCATGCCTGTCTGTGATGTTTGTTGTGATTCAGTCAGAAACCGGTGTACTCTCAAAATGAGAGGGTATATATGAAAATTAGTGAGACAAAAGCGAGCAGAGAAGAAAGAGGGGAAAAATGTGATTTAAAGTTCTAACAAAGACGCTGGAGAGATGACGGACAACAAGGTTTCTCTGTTGCTAAGTGTCTTTGTCTCTGTATGATCAAATCTCCCTCTCCTGCCCCTGTGTTGCTGTTGTCCTGTGCCGTTGTTTTTTTGGGGGGTTTTTGCCACTGTTCAAATGTTATCCAAAATTTCTGTCCCAACGTCATTCTTCACAACCGACATTCCTTTAACGGGTTTGACATTAAGTAAAAAAGGACACTGTGTGACTTTTTTGTCTTTTCTTGCTGTCTCCGCCCTGCAGGTTGGCTCTCATCGTGTCAAACTCTCAAGGGGATTTGAGGCAAACGCACCAGCATTCGAAAGGTAATTAAAATCTTCTGCGTGTGTGTCTGCGTGGCAGTTTTGAGCTGCTTTATCTGACCTCCCGACAGATTACCGCCCCTCTGAGGAGCAGGGGAGACACCATAATGCTATTTCTCCTACAGTTACTACCCACAATAGAGCTCTCCAGACTCTTGAAGGAGAAGATGTTAATTGGAGTGTGTCCTCAGAGGCCGGTTTATTGCAGGGAACAGAAAGGACACACAAAGGAAATTAGTAGACCTTGATTAGCGGTCGACTTTAATAACCTGTATTTTATATTTATTGCAGTCCTTCCTTGACCTTTTGTACATCTCTTTTGGAAGTGAAATTATTTGACAGAGCATTTAATTAAATTTGTGTGTGTGTGCATTAAAGCTTTATATAACTCTACATTAAACAATAAAAAGTATTGACATTTTCATGTGTGCATGGCATTCAGATCCGGAGACTATTCTATCATTTCATGCTAATTGTGTGTTCTCACTAGTTGTATTCTTCCAAATTCTACTCAGAAAGTTGCAAAAATAGCTCTGCTGCTCGGTCTTTGATTACTCATCTTGTCTTAACTGGCAGTAAATTGTGGAGGCCAGGTGGGCTCTGAATCATATGAGCGTCTTTGGAATAATCCACGTTTTTTTTTTTTTTTTTTATCTAAAGCAACATTTGTCTTGTTTCTTTACTGAAAGTAGCTAAATGTTTGCAAGTCCCACAGCATGATGTTAAGTGTGAACCTCATGAAGCTGATACCAAAAAAATGTTTGTACTGTAAACACATTTTTTGGTATCAGACTCATATAGACAAAATGTATTGGCGTGATGAAAATGAATGTGAATATTTTCTCCAAATCATTCTAACTTCATCTTAAACATTCTAACACTTAGACATTTCTCAATATCTGCCCATATCAGGACTTAAGACTCATCATTTGTAATATCTAGTCAATTCTCTGCAGTGATCGCCTAATATGTCTCTAATATGAAATTCCTAAGATAGTGCAAGGCCAACAATAACATCTCTTTATAAACACGGTAACAGTAGCAGAGTGTAGCTTAGCTCTGCTTTTCTCTCTGCTGGGTGATGCTGCCGCTCCATCCATATCTGCAACATAGAAGTCATTTAAGTGTCTCTTCTTGGCACTGTCTTTTCCTTTGTCCCTCCAGCCTCTACAACTATGCAAAGCACATAGGAAACATAATTTATGTAATGCACTCTCTCAGCTGTTGGATGCAAATGTCACAGCTACAGAAAGATACATTAAAATACAAATAAGCAATAAGACCTACACAGCTTGCACATTCATATTCCACTGAGTCAAAAAGTGGAAGCTTGTATCCACATTTGCATGCCACCGTTGATCTGTCTTGCCCCATTCAAAGTCATTTGCATTCCTTTGCCACACATGTACAAGCAATCATTGTAAAAAAACACTATACAGGCCTGTCAGTGCGTTTGTGGGTAATACAATGTGTCTCTGTACAGTAGAGATGTGGTTCCCAGCTGTTGTTGAGTTTTCATGTTGTTGTGCTGCTGATTGATAAACTAAGAGGTCTTGTTTGTTTTTATCAAGCTTAAGCTTTGGTGACCAGCATGAAGGCTTTGATATGTTATGATAAATGCTAGTATTGGTGCACCATTAGAGTGTGATGGCATTTTTGACATTAACAGTACTGACTTTGTGCATGTATATGTGTTGTTCAGACACTTCACTGCACTGCGGAGGTTGTATGGTAAACAGGTGATCATCAACCTGCTGGGGAGTAAGGAAGGGGAACACATGCTCAGCAAAGCATTTCAGGTATGAGAAACCCTTCCATGTCCCTCAACACTGACATTTACTTTTAAGACCTTTATCTGATGCTCCACGAAACAGATTTAGTCCAAATCACACTGGTGTTTGTCAGAATAGATACTGTCATTTTTCTCTTTGCAAGCCCACACATAATTCTGTCTTGTCCCTATTACTGTTCCTTGACCTCTTGTCAGGTCACATTTTCCTCTGAGGTCTTGTAGCTGTCACAAAACCACTGAAAGGAAACCAAGACATTTCCTGGTCAGCCAGTGCTGGAAATGATGGTTCTTCAGGATTTGACTGCAATAACATGAAACATTTTCACATTGTAAGCTGTATATTATGGTCCAGAAGCTGTGGAATCCTGTTGACATCCATTGTGGACTGTGGGTGTTTTATTAGCAAAGTGAAATGTACAAAACAATTGCAAATATTTTTGTATATAGTCGGCAATACTTGGCAAAACATGAGTTATATAACTTTCTATGAAAGAGGAAGTCGTTAATATCGGCAGCTGTCAACTGACTCCTAGTTCCTAAAACATGACCCACATCTTCATAGATTACAATCGAAGATTTCCTTAGAATTCAAGTCATTGCTTGTATTAATGAATACAAACTAATGCAGCTTCGTAGCAACACACCTTGCATGCACATCATTTTTGCATTCAGTTTGAATTTCTGTGAATGAAGTCCTCTTCCTCTCTCTGCCACTCTTAGAGTCACCTGAAGGCATCGGAGCATGCAACAGCAGTGAAAATGGTGAACTTTGACTACCATCAAAATGTGAAGGGAGGCAAGGCAGACAAGCTCCACAGTGTCCTCAAACCCAGCCTCAGCAAGTTCATAGAGGAGTGCGGCTTCTTCTACTACTCTGGGGAGACGGGTATCGCAAGGTGAGAAATCACTACAGACATACATAAAGTAGTAATAAATGTCATGTTTGTTTTGCCCCTTAACGTTATAACGTCTTTCTTAGGACTCAGGGTGGCACCATTAGGACCAACTGCCTGGACTGTCTGGATCGAACCAACAGTGTCCAGGCCTTTTTTGCCCTTGAGGTAGATATTGTCCACTAGTTAATTGATGGTGAATGATGTTGTTCTCTTAGGCAATAAATAAAGTAAAAATAAAAAATGGAAAATGTGTCATGAAATATATTTTGACAGCCGTTAATATACCTGGGCAGCCCACCCAAGTAAAGTCTTAAGTATGTCTAGATCTAACCCCCTGTTCCTCACCACACCAGATGCTGCCAAAGCAGCTGGAGGAAATGGCTCTGACAGAGAAACCCCAGCTAGTGGCCAGGTTCCAGGAGGTTTTTAGGACCATGTGGTCTGCCAACGGAGACTCCGTCAGTAAGATCTACGCTGGCACTGGTGCCCTGGATGGCAAGGCCAAGGTAAACAATACGGACACACTAAATCCACACAAATGTACAAGTTCACAGTGAATCAATTTTTACTGTTGAGGCAAAAATGTAATGCACAGCAGCTTATTAGAAATTTGATTTTCATGATTTTGTTGGATTTTATGAATTTTAGCACCTGATGCTGTTCGGAGGTGACTTGTGGTGTAGCTCAGCCTGTTGTAGGAACATCCTCCCAATTGTTATTGGCTGAGCACATGATACAAATGAATGACAGCATTTGACTAAAGCAAATTCAGCAAAACTTAGAATTGAATGTGCTATGTTTTTAGTTAGGTGATTTATATCTTTGTCATTCACCAGTATCTCATCAGTTGATCTCTGATGGAGTATGCTTACAGCAACCTAATATATAAAATCAGAGAAGGGGAAACCTTAATAGCCACAAACAGAAATGGAACAAATGCAGCCATTGTGCAATAAATCCCTGAACCCTGTGCTGTATGTTGACAGAACTGGGGACTTGAGTTGTTAATATTTTAAAAATGGCCAGTCGTGCATTGTGCACACAGTGACAAAGTTCTGCATGAACAGTTGATCCTCTCTGCGTGTACAACTGTGTGCTTCTGTTTCTTAACTCTTGTGTGCTGTCTCTTTTTGCTGTCCTCTGGACCTCTCTACCTGTGTGGTAAGTTAACAAGTCAGTTGATGTTGTTTTTGAGCTGTGGGTCTATTTCTAATGATTTCAGTGCCTGTGGGTTAAATGATGATGATGATGGAGGATGGGACAGGTGGGACCTTTTTTTTAAGGAAAACTTGATTTTATTCCCCTTGAGAGCCTTGGTGATGCATACTGTCTTGTCCTGAGTCTGGAAAGCTCCATGGAGATGTCTGATCCACAGAATCTAGTTAAAAAGAAAACAAAGAAAAAAACTTGTTTAGTCATCATTTTCTTACTGCAGTATCATTTCCAATTGTTACCTAAATGATCTGGGAACATCTGTCGTCTTGCACCTTGTGAAGTAGTTTTGATCCTTCCTGGTCAGACCAAAAATCTATACCTTTTCTTCTCTTCCATGGCTGGAGTGGGACGTACGGACATGTTTTTACACCAAGAGTATAGCTAATGATCAAGAAGGTTTTATCTAATTGTTTTTAATTTTTGTGTGTGTGTGTTTTAGGCGGGAAAGCTGAAAGATGGAGCTCGCTCTGTGACAAGGACCATCCAGAACAACTTCTTTGACAGTTCCAAGCAGGAGGCTATAGACATCCTGAGGCTGGGCTCCACACTCAACAGTGATTTGGCTGACAAAGCTCGGGCCTTGCTCACCACTTCCAGTCTTTACGGTAATTCTTTGCAGCATGTTCAACATGACGTTATTGTTTTATTGAGTCAACAGATTACATCTCACCTAAAATGTGCTCATGAATATTGTAACAACTGCAAGTCTTTGCTCCATATTACATGTTGCAACTTCTATGTTTTTTCATTTTAACAATATCATTTCCTTTCTGCTCTTCCAGGGGGGGAATTGTTTGAATATTTTGACATGTTTTGACCCGTATTTGTTGTAGGCCTGTTAGCCAGAAGCTACTCTGCACAATAGACGGGTTTGTCTGCTCTGTGTCAAGTGGGAAGTGTAATCTCCATGTGTCAGCTCTCTGTCCCAGTTAGATTAATGCTGACCAACTGCTCTGCTAGCATTATCTGTTGAAGCACTGGTTAACCCGCCCTTCTCTCCCTTCTCTCCCCCCACCTTCCTCTTGCGCACAATCTTAGTCACTGAGCCCGTCTTACAATCAGGTATAGTAACTGACGGACTGCCCCAAGTGGATGGATCTTTTCATCCTGTCACATAGTTGTCCTATCATTTGTGTTTGCTGCTCATTATTGTTCATTTATAATCTGATGTTGGTAGTGGTTTAACTCTCTGTCTGTTGCGTATCATCAGGCTTTTGCAATAGTGCTAAAAAAGAAAGAGGATGCTGAATTTTGTAATGAAATTCAACATTAGTGGAAATATACAGACAGAAATCAACCATTACCAATGTTGATTATTTGAATCTTATCTGTATTTCAACAAAAGTCTGGTTTGTATCCTTGCTTCCATGCCCCATGTTTTAGAACATTGTTTCAGTCTTCCTCTGTTGTGGATGTTCTCCCATAGGTTTTTGGTTTTGATTAGCGTTTTCCCATTTTTGTTTTGTTTTCCTGTATGCTGCCCTTCCTGCACACACACACTTACACACACTCTCTCAGCCATTTGACACTCTTACACATACTCTCCTCCCCTCTACAGCCTCCCCAAGAGTATTGCTGGGAATGTGTCAGAACTACCATAAATACACGAGGCCCAAGAAGATTCGAGTGTGTGTCGGCACCTGGAATGTCAACGGGGGTAAACAGTTTCGCAGTATTGCTTTCCGCAACCAGACACTCAACGACTGGCTGCTGGATGCTCCAAAGAAGGCAGGGCATCCTGAGTTGCAGGGTATGTCTGTGTTTATTTATCTGCACTCACTGATGGTAAATGTCATCTCTGAAAATTGTGTTTCATAGGGCTGCTCTTATTTATGAAGTTAAAGGAATAGTTTGACATTTCAATAAATATGCTTATTTGCTCTCTAGATGAGAACATTGATACCACTTTTATGTTTATCAGGTACTACTTATTGTAGCTGAGATCCAGGAAGCTAAACATTCAACCACAGCTGGCATTGTTCATACTGAGCATTTGCTGAGTGAACGCATTGCCAGCACATAAACAAGATAAATCGTAAGGAAGAGCCTTGAAACGTTAAAGGTTATAATAAAAGACCTTTGATATTTTATAACCTGGCTCTTACTGTCCTAATTTTGGCTAGTTTGCCTATAGATTCGCAGAATATTTAACGTACTGCTATTGTTTTAGAGTAGACAGTTTTCAGTGAAGCGCTTGTCTACAGTAATGGTTAGTCAGTACAATGTTATGCTAAGTCATAGCTTATTGGTGAATTTTTTTTTTATTATTATTGAATTGCTGTAACACTTAGAAAATCTTTTATCATTTCTGATCAGATACAATGTTAATCATTGTGTAATTTTTCTCTTTACAGACAGCAAAGCCAACCCCATAGATATCTTTGCCATCGGTTTTGAGGAAATGGTTGAACTGAATGCTGGCAACATTGTCAGTGCCAGGTATGTGTGCAAGATTCCCGCCTGAGATAACTTTACCTGTTTTTTTCGTTTTTTTTTCATCCACAAGAAAGTTGATTTCAAATGTGGCCATGAATTATTTCAGATCTTGAATTTGCTCTTGATTTAATATGATCATTAAGATGAGGAGCTGGCCTGTTTAGGCCTGATCTGACAATGCTAATATGACTTAGCCAGATGTGAGCCATTTTGGTTATACAGTATATCTGGAAGAAGAACAAGGTGAATTTTGGTACATCTTAAAATTCACTCTGACCCACTTTATTGTTTTTGGCTTGTCAGGGTGTGTTTTATTTCCTTTTCTTTTCTGCACTATGACGCATTCTTCTGTTCTTAACTCAGCACTACTAACCAGAAACTCTGGGCTGCTGAGCTCCAAAAAAACATATCTCGGGACCACAAGTATGTGCTGCTGGCTTCAGAGCAGCTGGTGGGAGTATGTCTGTTTGTTTTCATCCGCCCGCAACACGCACCCTTCATCAGGTATGAACTGCACGCATTCTCATTAGGCACTTCTCTTGCACACTTTCGCAATCATAGATATGGTAACACATATAATCTTGTCACTCAATATGTTTTCCAGGGATGTTGCTGTTGACACTGTAAAAACTGGAATGGGCGGGGCCACAGGTAATAAAGGAGGTGTGGCCATCCGCATGCTGTTCCACACCACCAGCATTTGCTTTGTCTGCTCCCACTTTGCTGCTGGCCAATCACAGGTCAAGGAGAGGAACGACGACTACAACGAGATCACACGCAGACTCAGCTTCCCCATGGTAATAACCATGACATTAAAAAGTGAATGTTAAAATGTTTTTTGTACATGACATAAGCCTAACCACATCCATCTTGTCCTGGCCAGGGTCGTCTGCTGTATTCGCACGACTACGTTTTCTGGTGTGGAGACTTTAACTATCGAATCAGCCTGCCCAACGAGGAAGTAAAAGAGCTAATCAGACAACAGAACTGGGATGCCTTGACAGCTGGGGACCAGTTGGTGGACCAGAAGAATGCTGGTTTGGTATGACCTACATCACATGTGCATGTTTCCATCCCTAATGACTTTCACTTCCTTTCAACAGTTCTCCGTGAACTATAATATCAAACCTGTGTGTTGTGGCACGTACTAATGCAGGTGTATCTTCAACAGATTTTCCGAGGTTTTATCGAGGGGAAGTTAGATTTTGCCCCCACCTATAAATATGACCTCTTCTCAGAAGATTATGACACCAGTGAGAAGTGCCGCACACCAGCATGGACTGACCGCATACTGTGGAAGAGGAGGAAGTGGAACTTTGACAAAACGGGTAAGATGCTGAGCCACTGCAAATAAGTCTAACCAGCCAATATAATCTCCTTCCCCTCTACCTCAGCCCTGGAGACTGAAGACATTACAACACTGGAAAAATATGTTTTAAGCTTATTTATCCTGCCTGCCTTCTTTCATTCTATACTTACATATGACAGAATAAAACCATAAGGATGCTTGATCTATTTGTGTGCATCTGTACATTTACACATTTTCCATTTTTGCAGCTGAGGAGATGAATGTAGTAGGGGCAGCTTCTACATCTGGGGAGAATGAGGACAATCCAGATCATCCCTGGTGCCCCGGGACTCTGAAATACTATGGCAGGGCTGAGCTTAAGACCTCCGACCACAGGTAGGTCACAGGATATACTGTATAAAATTGGAGTGACTAAATGATGTTTAAGTCTCTTCGTGGCAGTATAATTTGCTGCATTTCCTTCTTATGCCACATTTGTGTTGTATTGTCCAGTGGAAGCGAATGATCACATAAACTCTGAAATATAACAGTAGTGCAAATATAAATTTCTTTGTAATCAGTCACCACCATCATCAATGTCTCCCTACTGTCTCTAGGCCTGTGGTGTCGATAATAGACGTGGACATCCTGGAGGTGGACCCAGAGGCTCGGCACCAGGTCTACAAAGACGTCATTGCCCTGCAGGGGCCTCCAGACGGCACCATCCTGGTGTCACTCTGCTCCTCGGGCCCTGAAGACTACTTTGATGATGCACTCATAGACGAGCTGCTGGATAAGTTTGTTCAGTTTGGAGAGGTCATCCTCATCAGGTGAGCCAGACATTCGCATCACAGACAGACACACAGACGTGTATCACCTTCAAACAGACTGCATTGACAATGTCCTTGTTTTTACAGGTTTGTTGAGGAGAAGATGTGGGTGACCTTCCTGGAAGGTTACTCAGCTCTTGCTGCTCTATCTCTCAGCGCTTCCACTGTAAGTCATCACTGATGAATTTATTCTCAGCTATAGAAATGCTCCCATAAGTCATAACATAATAATATAAAATATGTGTCCTTCACATAATTTTAATCACCCCTGTGCTACATTTGAAGATGTGTCTCAAACACACACAGAAGTAATTTTCCTGTGGAACTTTTCCATCAGTTGTATACTTAGTTCCCACTATTTCTCTCTTGGTTGCATTGTAGGTTCTTGGCAAGATGATCGACATCCGTCTGAAGAGTCCAGGCTGGATCAAGAGTCTGGAGGAGGAGATGAGTGTGGAGAGGATCTGTGGGAGCATCCCGACCTCAGCCAGTTCCACGCTGCTCGCTGAGGACACAGACATGGGCGACGATGATTACGATATGGAAGGTGAGGAGTGATGAGCGATCCTGATCCTTATCCTCAAAAATGTGGCTATTACGATCATTTATGTTAATGTTTTTTTGCCACCACTTGTCTTCTGTACCAGGTGATGTGGACGATGAGGTGGAGGAGATCCTTCCCCAGCACCTGCAGCCTGGAGCGGGCTCTGGCCCCGGATCTTCCCCTCTACCATCCCCCCGCAGTAGTCCCTGTCCCTCCCCCACCCACGGAGAACCTTCGGCCCCCAGTAGGCCTAGTCGTGGACAACCCTCCCGACCTTCACAAGGTAAATGCAGCATGACGTGATAATGGAATCAGGTTGCTAAAAGTACAGTCCCATCATGTGCTCAGGCTCCAGTTTCTACCTGCTGGAATATAAACTGTAATTTTGTTGTGTTTGTAATGAAGCAGATTTAAGTCCATCATCACTGAGGAGAGAAATTCCAGGTAAAATGTAATATGTGATGAATGAATCTATATAGCATTAGAGGGTTTGCAGTGTGTCCTACAGTGAACTGCTTGATTCCTTGTTGGATGGTGCAGTGTTAAAATGTGTGCAGTGTTTGTTTCATCTTTTCTTTGGTCTGAAACACTGAATCACAGCTGTGCACAAGGAACAAATTGTAGGATGTTTGTAGATATTTTTCTGATTTTTGGAAATAGGGCATATATCTTGATATATGTTTGACCAGTGTGCCTTTTCAAAGAAAAGAACCTGTTTATATGATTTGTTTTACATTTAAGGCATTAAGATGTGTTTTTTCCAGAGAAATTTAAATTTAGGGGAAACTGTACAAAAGTATGTTCTGTATTGGGAGAATGTGCAAGTTCTCACAAAGTGCATAAACCAAATGTTTGGGAAACAATTGCAAATTTTATTTTTTTCTCCCAGGGCCTCCTGTTGACTTCCAGCCTGGTGCTCCCACATCTCAAAGCATGGAGCCCAAACGTCTGCCCCCCCCTCGTCCCCAGGCCCCCCCAGCCAGACCGGCACCCCCTCAACGCCCACCGCCACCTTCAGGTAAATTAGAATCTTTAACCTTCTTGTAAACAGTTGATTAAAGCCTATTGTTTCTGACATTTGAGTCATAGAAATGTAGCCTGAAAACAGTCAGAGCTGCTAAATGAAATCCTGCATTGGATACTGTGGATAATTCATTCAGCATTGTACAGTATGAAACACTTCAGGCAGGTGTTAACATTTTCACCTTTATCCCACTGCTTCGCCTCATTTCTGAAGGAGGCATGAGTCCTCTGCCAGTTAGAAAGGACTCTGGAGGTAAAGTGATCGCTGTGTATTTATGTGCTTACATTGCTGAAGCATTTAATGTAGTAGCTGCTGTTTTCCATCTGACGCTATACACAGAGAAGCACGTTGCTTTAGTGCCAGTTCAGTAAGCTGCCATTGTTGATAATCCAGTGAAACACATGAAAACACTGCTTCATATATGACAACTGAAAATTTACTCCAGAATTTCAGACCATGCTTTATTTTCTCTTGGCTCATCCATTTGACTTTGCACAGCCACAAATTTGATTCAGCTCATTGAGGTCCAATCAGCCCAATAGGCATTTGCTTTGAACATTGGCATGCATGTGGCAACATGGGATGGTGTCAAATCAAATCAATCTCAGAAGTGGAAATGGGTTGTGCAATTGCTGAGTCATGCTTGATTTTAGGTGAACGACTCCTAGATTATGTAGGTCATGATGAGGTTTTCAAGTTGAGAGGTGGTGACTTAGGTCAAGTTCAAAATGAAGTGCCTCTGGTTCATCCTCTAATCGCTCCACATGTAGTAATATTTACAACTATCCCTCCCCTGTGGTGTATCTGTGAATACTGTACAAGTGTTATTAACTGTCCTAGACACTGTTGCCCTTACTTGAATTTAGTTAATGTGGGTGTAGCAAGTAGGTCATGATGTATTGTTTTTTCATATTGTGCCACAAACACTGCAGCCTTTAATCCATCTAATCTGTTTTTGGTTTCCTGCTGTACTTTATTTTGAAAATACTGTTTCCCCTCTTTGACTTTAAGACTGTGGCAGGTGTCCCAGCCCACTGCTTGGTAGGAGAGGCAGTGAAGGTAACTGGCAGTGTCTTTAAATATCATCTAACCCCTGTAGTATTACACCCAGTCATCAATGTTTTTGATGCCTTGTTGACATTGATGGGTCACTGTCGACTAGTTTGGGTTCATTGTCGGCCATCTCAGTCGCGTAGTATGTGTTTGGTAGACTATACTATATCTAACCATAAAGGAAGGACTATGTGTCCTTCGATTCTCTCAACAATCATTCATCCAACTGACTTCACGCTTGGCGGGTGTATTGCTGAAGAGCCAAGGAAGTGCAGCGTCGAGTGTGAAGTAGTTTGCTTGAGCAGTTTTTGAGAAACATAAAAGGAGAAACATCACCCTGCAAGTTTAAAGTAAAAAGTAGTGACGTAGGTTCAAGCACTGATGCCCTCAATCTGCACACAGATGCAGTTCACTGACATTGTAAGCGTGGAGAGTGACGAAAGTGTTGATTTGAGCTTAAAGGTGGAAACTGGTGTTATTTTATTATTGTTTAAACCTTTATTTAAAGCCATATTATGCAGGATTTGTCAGTTGCTTTTTGTAAATATTCAAAGTTGGTCCCTCCTCCCAATGGGCAAGGGGCATTTTTTCGATTGAGACTTTGCATTTTTTTATTGTAAACATTTGGGATCTGAAAGTAAATCACTCCTTGGTGCAAGTATGCAGTCTTTCAATATGGACTAAACAATTATTGATTTGCTGATTATAGTCTGTTGCATAACTGGGGAGATGAGGTGAGTTAAAGGAAAATCCCTTTGGTCCGGACTTAAAATGGTCTTTAAGTCAGCTCAGCTACACTAATCCAGTATGATCAGTGGGAAAATCCTCCTACAGGCAGGTAGCTATCCAGACTCACAGCATCTCAGGCTTCACTGCTCTGCTGCATTGTTCCCACCACACGCATTTCCTGGTGCTTCTTGTAAAGTGTTGTCACTGGGAACACCTGCCTTCATGTGTGTAACAGTAATGTGGTTTGGTTTCCTTTGTGCTGCAAAGGACCAAAAAGTCCTGCTCTTCCTCGGCCAGATGCTGCTGCAGGTGAGTGCCACAAAGCATGACGTAGCCTCACTTAGCATTAATGTGCCAATGAAGACAGAGGATTGTTACTCAGTCACATAGGTTTGCATGTTTCCCATGACAGTCCAACTTTATGTGGAGTTTCCCTGTGCTTTCTAGGAGTGATATGGAGCCCTGTCTGTCTACTGTAATCCCGTGTTGTGTGTTTATGCCCTGACACAAATTAAGCTTGTCCCAGGGTGTAGGATGGAGTTTGATTGCTTAGCCTATCAGTGACTTGGCCTGTCTTCACCTGACCCATTTGTAATGGCATGTGTGAGTGTGGTTAGCAGAATTTCTCTGTCACAGTAAGTGTGTGTGTGATTAGCAGGGTTGATTTACTTTTGGTGACTTTACAGTGAGGTATTACACGGAAGCAGACATCTAAGTCGCGTGGGAACATGTTCGCAGGCTCTGAGAGGGGTTCAGCGTGAGAATAGGGAAAGAAGAGGTGTGTGTTCGCAAGCTGTGTGGTAAGCAGTTGGCTCAGAGAACAAGGCCTGCCTCTCCTCCAGACCTCCTGCCGCTCAGGAATGACTGAGTCATCGTTAATAATGAAGTCAGCCAGGGGGAATTTGGTCTGTCTGAGGTTGGGGTGGGTTTGCAGTGTAGTTGTGTCTGATTTAGTTCAGTACTTTTCGTTCACTCAAATGTCCTGCCCTTCCTTACATCACTCCACAGGGGGCACAGCCCACATGATATAAACGGAACAGTACCATATTTTTTGTTGCTAATGTAGTTGGTTTGTCTGTCTTAACTCTTTCAGGTCGAGGCCAGGCAGCAGTTGGAGCCCCTGGACCTGGAGGTGCTCCAAGACCAGTGAGTTTACAAGTCTGATTATTCATATTTCTTGATTATATTACTGATTTTTACCCACTTTGTTAATTTCTCCCTATTCTTTGCTTCGTCAACCAGAATATCCCCCCTCGGGCTGGTGTAATCAGCATGCCCCCTCAGGCTCGCCCACCTCCTCCCTCTCACCCTGGAGCACCCAGACCCATCCCAGAGGTGCATCCTGGGGCACCTCGGCCCATCCCTGACACCCACCCCGGAGCGCCACGACCTGTGCCCAGTGCACAGGCGAAACCGACTGACCTGCCTCTGGGTAAGGAAATGTCTTTTCATTAAGGACAGTGTACCATACATTATGAAGACTAAAATGTTACTAATTGATGCAATGAACTTAAACTTAAACTCCGTTCTGTTTCCTCCTCTCTCAGGACCACCTCCTATAGAGCCCCCTGCAGCGAGACCCCAGGTTCCGTCACCCATGCAGCCACCCATGCAGCCCCAACCAGCTGCCCCTTCAACCCAGTCCCAACTCCCACCTCCGATGCAGCCCACACTTCCAGCTCCACTCCTGCCACAGCAGGCTGTGGCTCCTAAAGCAGGGCCCCCTCCTGCTGCTGCTGCCGCCCCTGCTGGGCCTCCACAGGGTCTAGCCTCTCCTAAACCCCCTCCACGTTCCCGCTCCTCTCATGCTCTGCCACCTGATGCTGCCAAGTCTGAGACAGCCCCAGCTGCTCAGGTTGGTGCCAACTTCCTTTTCATTACATTACTGAAATTTCAGCAACTGAACAAAGAACACTAACACAAATATCTATTGAGTGAGGTTTTTCTGCTTGCACATAGTTAAATCATGTACTACAGATTGCTGCTCAAATTCTGCTCATTAGATATTTTAAATTGTGACAAGTGCAGGACGCGGAGACTGCGACATTAAGAAGAAAGCCTCTTTCTGCTTCTTTGTCTCACATCAGATGAGCTTAGTTGTCTGTGTCATTCTTCCTGCTTTTGTCTCTCTGATACATTTGTCTCTCTCTCACAAGCTGGAGAAGCCCTCAGGGTGACAGGTACTTGATATTAAACCACCTCTTTTGTCTCATCTTCCATAGCACAACAGTCCTATTCTCTGATGTTACCACCTCTCATACCCAATAACCTCCTCCTCTCTCATTTCATAATTGAAATTCCTTCCTTTCACATCTTCTCCTAAGTTATTTTAACCTTTAGTCCACTGCAAGGCCATGCATTGTTTTGTGCTCTGCTCACAAAATGGAGCATTATTTGTTTTCTTTTTGTCAGTGAACATATCAAAACATAGATGACATGAAAAACAGATGAAAATGCAGTGTTTGTCGTTGGCCATTTTTCCCTCACGAGTCCTTTCATATGTGCTCGCTGTTGTTCAGGTCCTGAGAGTAAGCACATATGTAATGACGTTGACATTTTGTTTTGACAATTTGTATGATTTCTTTCATTTGTATTAGAGTTGGTGATTGCATGTGGACTGTGATACATACATCAGTTGTCAACAGTAGTCAGTGTAGTTAATTAAACCCAATACATGTTTGTAAATGTGTCAAGTTGGCCTGATTAAAGGTACCCTGTGGAGTTTTTGACAACTAGTGGCATTATGGATCAGGTCCCCTTGTGTGTGTGTGACTCGGTGCACATTCCTGCCAACTGCAGAGGGTGATAATGCGAATGTGTCGTGCATACAAAGACACGAAGAACAAGACAACAAACAGAAGAAACATCTGAATTAGCTGGATAAATAGCTGTCTAACACATCTTATAAGTTTGTTAAGGACGCACGCACACACTGGGTTTAAGTAAGAATACGTTTGTTTAAAAGAAAACTCCAAAGGTTATCTTTAATTTTTGTACTGAGCTAAAGAAAGATGATTATAATAGAAAAAAAACAATTCATGGTTCATTAGTACAACACTCAAGTAATATTAGCTCCTGGTTCATGTTTTCACTCAGTATTTGTTGTGACAGTTAATTAGCATTGTCTTTGTTTTGTTCTTTCTTAGACCAATGGACTGAATGGAATCCAAAGAGAAGCACAATGGAAGCCCGACCCCTTCAACACACTTGCATCTGACTTCCTCTCTCCTCTTCCTCATCTTCCTGGCACACCACCCAGTCCCTGACCAGAGGCTCCTCTCTACGTGCACCTCCCCCCGTCCCTGCATCTACTTTGTCCTCCAACACTCTCCCCTCATCCTTCTCCCTCCAGTCCTCCGCTCTGTCAGATCTGCAGGCACTCGATTCGTCCTCCTCTTCCTCACTCTCCACCCCATCACCGTTCGCCTCCTCCCTGCTCCCACCTCCTCCAGCCCCATCTCGTAGTCGCTCGCAGGAGACGCTACGCGCCTCCCCTGGGCCCTTCCCGACTGACCCGCTTCCCGCCCGACCCAGCAGCACCAATCCCTTCACGGGCCCACTGGCACAGCAGCACCGCTCGCTTACCCCGGATTTCAGCGTCCAGCGTCCAGCCCCGACGTTAAACCTTCAGAGGACCATGTCTGCTCTTACGCAGCCACTCATCCCCACCTCCGCTTCAACAGCAGCCCCTGTCGCTGCAGCTGCACCCGCCTCCCACCTCCAAAGGACCATGTCCCTGTTTGGACCACCATCCACTCTTAATTCTGCTCCTCTGCTCCCCCTCGCCCCTGAACCGTCTCCAGCCCCTGCCTTGCCTCTGGCACCGCCCTCCTCCATTCCGCCTATCCTCGCACCTCGTCGTCAGCTGCCTCCCACGGGAGGGAAACCAACCCAGCAGTGGGTCACTTTTGATGATGATTTTCCACAGTCAACAAAATCACCACAGGCCCCCATCTTCCCTCCCACTTCCCAGACTCTGCCTTCTCGCTCTGTGTTTGACTCAGAGCCTGACTGGTTCTCCTCGACCCCCTCAGTATTCCCAACCCTCCCTCCTCCCATCCCAACTAGAACGGTAACCAGTAACCCAAAGCTCCCAGAGGACCCCAGTGGCGACTGCTTCTTCCCCAGGGAGTCCACAGAAAGATAGATCACTATTAATATGTAAAGGGCATATCCAGATATGTATAGATCTATGATAAATGTGTATATGTGTGTGTGTATTGTACAAAAGAGACAGTATTTAAAAAGTATAGACCAATCCCCTTCTGAGTCACAGGAAAGGATTTGTATCTCAAGCAGAAACAGAAATGTATGAACCTAAACATGTGTAACTTTACCACAGAGATGTTTGCTTGTTCCCTGATATTAACATTTATTTTAATATGAATCATTCTGACGTTTATTTTTATTTATGGCAGCAAACATGTGCCTGTGTCTACAGTATATAGTTATATAAAGAAGATCTATACGCACAAATCACGTGTGTAATCACCAGTGCAATATCAAGACAAGCTTTCACCGGATTCAGTGTTACCTTTGTTACATTGGCTGACACGCTGCGGCTCATATCCATCCTTTTGACTGATCTGTCCATTAGAACGATGTTTCTCAGAGTAGAGGTTAACCATCTACTTTCTCAGTTTACATGTAGTAGAAGGCTATGCACTGCAGGTTTTACTTTTGCCCTCAACATTGCTGCAGTCTGCAGCAGTCAGAGAATTGCTTTGACTTGCAAAGATTTTTTCCGTTCTTCTGTGTCTGAGGGGTGCAAATTTAAAAAGTCATCCTGTGTGCTTGCTTTTATCATGAATGTACTTTATGTTGCACTGGGTTTTGTCATTGCCTCCTTACCGACACAACAGAGTGAACAGCACGAGTCAGTGTCATAGTCAAGTCAAACTGATGCTCGGTAATATCATCTCATCCACTTGATAGTAAGACATTTTGTTCTCTCTCTACTCACTCACCATTCTTCGTCTATGGGCTGGTACGCTTAGCTAAATATATTTTGTAGCTCTATATCAAAACCGATACATAGCAATTATGTATAAACGTATGTTTTCAATATGGAAACTACTCGCTTAAATGTGTGTATGTGTGTTTGTGATGACCGTATCAGTGGTTTGCACAATGTAACTGATATGCACTGAAATGCTGGGTGTGCTCTCTTGGTTGTATTCTTCTTGATGGCGGAGTGACAGAGAGGAGAGGCTGCAGATTGAACAGATGAGAGGGCTTTTTGACCTTTCCACCTCTGTAGTGTTTGATCCTTCTTGATTTTTATCCAAAGCATTTAATCATAATCGTGTAAATTCAGAGAATGTGGCTTATGCGTGTGTATACTTAAGTGCGATGATGATGCAATTCGGGTCTGTGGACATGGTGGCAAAGACGCGCCATGCATAACAATAGAGGGCACATTTTTTTTTACTTAAACTTTTGTTTATTGCAAAAATAATGCTTTTCATTTCTAAAAGGATTTACTCTAAATAATCTATTGTTGATACTGTGGTGAGAAGTAATGTGTTGTGTTTGAGGTGCGTATCGTCCGTTGTGGTGTTTGTGTTTGGATGTGAGTGTGTGTACAGACTTAAGAGTGGGATACAGGAGCTTTTCCCCTAGGAAGTCTTCTCTTTTAAGTACACACAGTGTATTTGCTTACAGGTTCTGAACTCACAGCCACTGTATTCACTCATGGCTGTAACTGTATTTCCGCTCTCCAGCCTGCAAAGAGCCGTGGAGTGGCAGCACTGTATGCGAAAACGTTAACAATACAAGACAAAGGACTTTTCCCCCCCCATCACCTGAGTGAGAATTCCCCCGGTAATAACACTGCTCAGACCTAAAGGCAGATCACCAGATAACCATCTCCAGTTAATGTCTTTCGCAGGCGCAGTGTGGCCCACATTCCAGACAGTAGTGTGATTTGAGTGTTGAGTGTCAAACTCTTCTCAGCGTGTGCAGATTCATCTGTGGTATCATACGTTTCCTCCAGTTGAGAGTAACTGTTACTGAGACTCTGATTTCATTCATGAGGTGTGTGTGGTGTTGTCAGAGGTGATGTGTCAGTATTTTCCCCCTGTACTACCTATGTCATTGTTTCACTTCTGTTGAGTTGTGTAGATCAGCGTCAATGTTGACAATGACGAGCAATAGTTTTACGAAAGGATCAGTGAGATTACAATCCTCCCTAACTCGACACATACCAGCTGTGTCAGTCTGCTCAGATGTTCCCCCCCAAACTTCAGAAATTGGGTTCATGGAGGATAAAACATCTGACCCAAGAAAGTACCAGCTAACTAACTAGCTTCTGCGCTTTGTTTCAACACAGTGTAAAATACGTAAAACTAATTTTCATTCACTGCACCAAAAGCAGTAGCTATCTATGTAAGCAAGTGTATCAGGTCGCCTTTGCTTACATGTCGATGTCATCTCTAAAATGCATTTATTGTGTTATCCAAATGTGTGCAGTAGATACCGTATCTGCATTAAAAGTAGGTGACTAGCCAGCGCTTTGTGTCATGTCATGTTCAAGATGAGATTTTATAGGAAACAAATTGCTCCTTTTGTGAGGTTGGTGTCCCTTTTTATGGCTATAATCCATAGTAAATAAGAGTCTGTGTTGTTGAACATATTCTGTATGTATTAAAGAGAAAACATGATGATCATGTTAATATCCAATGTTCCATATTTTAAGTGCACAGCCGATTGCACATTTATGTATGAAGCAGTTTATGTTGTATGTATGCAAAAATAAATGTAAGTTTACCTGAATGTTGATATTTGTCTTCTTTTTGATAGCAAGAAAGATTATGCATCATAAACCATAAATATTCATCAGATATATGTGTGTGGTTTTGCCCCTTTGTGTCCCATCAACTTTTAGTAACTTAATTTTACTTAATTACTTAATTCTTTATTATAATCCTAGACAGGGTGCCAACCAGTGCTTCCCTGAAATACTGCAGTATTCATATATGGAATGCCAATTTAAATATTATTGAGAGCTCAATATCATTTCAAAATGATAGAAACACATATTTAAGTCATTATGTTTAGTTAATCTTGATTATGTCTAATTGATCTTTTTCTGTCTTTTTTAATACTGTCACCTAATTGATGCTGCATTGCACTGTTTTCCTTTATTTGGATTTTTGTGTATAATATTTCAATTTGCCAATTTTATGCAAAGAAGCAGATATTTAGGCAGGTGGATGAACTGTCCTTTGAAGGTGTAGCAGAGCAGCAAAGTGGATGTTTCAACAAGATGACCTCAGTTCAGTCAATTCATCTGCTCTGCTGGAAGCCTTTGAGCAAGACACACCATTATCAATTATCAAAATACAACTATACAATATTAGGAATTCCCTCATACTAAGTTGCACCTGTTGGCCAAAGACCAGGAATGAAAACACTTAGTAACTGATTCCCTCTTTGCATAAAACACTGTATTACCACCATTCACCATTAGAGGGCAGTGATGCTCCTTGGATCAATGTAACCTGCCACTAAAGGCTCATATGAAGAAGCGTCTGTCTCCTCATGGAGTCTTGAACTTGTAATGTTACCGGTTGTAAACAAAGTGTGAACCCAATCTGAACAGTGTCGCTTTCACCTCACAGGTAAGTGTTGCCATTTTTAGTCTTTGTAGAGAAATTAGCCTTTAACAGCCTGAGCCAGTAATTGTAAACATCTATGGCTAAACCAGCTAGCTTGTTCCCACCTAGCTTGGAGTTTTCTGGAAGCGTCCACGTGACCGTTGCTATGGTCACAGTGTTTTCCTGTAGACCCCGGCCGCTGTTTTACACACAGACTCATCTTTGTGTGGTTCGTTCAACAACAAAGTCGCGTTAAACGTCTCTTTTATCGGGTGAACAGGCGGTGAACTGCTTTGCAAGATGGTGCAGCTGCATGTGAAGCGAGGAGATGAGAGCCAGTTTGTGTTCAACACCACTGTGGACGCGCCTCTGGAGACTGTGATCCAGCACATCACAGCCGTCTACAACGGGAGACTGAAGGTGGACAGAATATGTTCAGGTGAAGATGACACACCTGCTGCTTTCTGCGCACACTGTGGAGATGAGAGGCTTCATCGGGCTGCACTCACAACTCTTTACTAATAGATCACGTTTAAACTGGATACCTGCTTGTAAGCAAAATAACACTAGGTTAGTTAAGTTGACATAAAGCAGAGAAAAAAAGGGAACAATTCTTAAACAAGTGACAGTATGGGTTGGGTGTAAAGGGGCAATGATTAGTCGATTGGTTGCTTGAACTTTTGATAATCGATTAATTGTTTCAGTCATTTCTCCTCACATTTGCAGGTTTCAGTTTCTTAGTTGTAAGGATTTTTTTTGTCATTCATGATAGTAAAAGAAGTATTTTTTTAACTGTTGGCTGGACAAAAGAAGCAATTTGAAGATGACACTTTTGGTATTTTTTTACATTTTATAGATCATGATTTATAAATTTATATAGATAATGAAAATAATCATTATTTGCAGCCCTAGTTAGGTGAAAACATTAACACTAACTGTAAGTATTTTAGTCTCTAAATACTGGTAAATAAGATCATTCAGTCTTGCAGGATGCAGCAACATAGACATGCTTGTGTGTTTTTGCACCCTCAGAGATCCCGGAGCTGGCAGACCATGGCATCTCACTGCCACCCAACATGCAGGGGCTGACAGAGGAGCAGATCGAGGAGCTGACCCTAAAGGATGAATGGGAAGACAAGTGCGTGCCCAGCGGAGGGCCCGTATTTAAGAAGGATGAGATTGGGAGGAGGAATGGACACGGTGAGATAGTGACTCACGACCATGAGCTACACAGTTTAACATTGTCTTACATTGTCATTAGCATTAAAAAAAGTTTTTGCTGATCTGACAATCCAACTTTTTACCTTCTACCAGCTCCAAATGATAAAATGAAAGAGGTTTTGATGAGAACAATGGAGGAGGCAAAGGCACTGATCTCCAAAGTGAGTGTTAGTTTTAATACTAAATCTTATATTTTTCCCTTCTGGTTTTTTTCACCAAAGTACTTTTAATCTATTCTGTCTCTCTTCATCTTTCAGAAACAAGTTCAAGCTAACATTTGTGTCACCATCGACATGGTAAAGGAAGCCTTGGATCAGCTAAGGGGTGCGGTCATGATAGTGTATCCCATGGGGCTGCCTCCTCATGACCCTATCAGGATGGAGTTTGAGGACCGGGAAGACCTTTCAGGAACACAGGTAGACAGCTGAACTCGTTTCAGTAATGAGAGTTTCCTAGCAGCTATTGGCTCATGGCAACATGAAATTACTTTTCAGTCAACAACAAGCGCATAAGCTGCTATTGTTTGGTACATTTGGACGTAAGGCTGTCTTCACGGTCTCATTCTCTCTCCATTTCCCTGCCTCTGCCCTCTCCGTCTGTCTCCGTACCTCAGGCCTCTCTGCAGGTGATCACAGAGGACGAGTGCCAGCTATGGTGGGCTGCCAAAGAGATGCAGAGAGGAAAAAAACTGCAGGACTACGTTGGCAAAAATGAAAAGACAAAGCTTGTGGTCAAGATCCAAAAGGTGAGAGCTATTGCAGCCCATCTCAAGCAATTATTTTTGTGGCACAGGCAATGTGTTTGTTATTTGTATGTTCTTTGTCAGTTTTGAGAACAACTGTAATCCATTTGTTGCTATTCCCTTCAGAAAGGGCAGGGGGCACCAGCGAGAGAGCCTCTGATCACCGATGAGCAGCAGAAACAGATGATGATGAATTACCACAGGAGGCAGGAGGAGCTCAAGGTGAGGAAAGACTCAATAAATAGGGGTGCACATTAAAAGCCATGTTGCTGGTTATACGGAATATTCTTTTCTAACCTTCTCCTGGTGATGTTTTCAGAAACTGGAGGAGGCAGACGACGATAGCTACCTGGACTCAGAGTGGTCAGACAGACAGGCCCTCAAAAAACAGTTTCAAGGTCTCACCAACATCAAATGGGGGCCAAGATGAAAACCACTACTGCTCAGATTCCCACCTTGAAGCTGCTGCTCTGACCTTTACAGCTCTACATGCAACCGACTAAGATGCCTTATCACAATCCAGAAATGAGTTCATTGTCTGTGTTATTTGACGTCTTCCAGAGAATATTTTTTAAAGCAGATGTGCTCATATGCCTCGGAGTAGGTGTATTTCTGAAAGAAGCTGTGAAGAAGACACCTGGACACATTGTATAACAAAACAGATTTCACATGACACTCATTATAAACTTGATTTACTTGAACTTAAATGTGTTAATTTACCAATTGTTTTAAACCTGTTGTAAAGTTACATTTTTATTGGAGCTGTGTAAACAAAAGGAAAGTTTGATCTGACTTTGCTGTACATTTTTATTGTGTATATAAAAAAATGGAATACAATGGTTTCCAAGTAGCCTGTGTGTACACAATGTTCATACATTTTCTATGAATGACGTGTTAACATTCAACAGAGTCTCAGAGGTAGTGATTCAGCTGGAACAGTTTTATATCCCTTGGAGTGCAGGGACAAGGATGCAACACCTTTCCTCTCTTTGTCTCCCGTGAGTGGCACATGCACACACACACGTGCATCTGAATGTCGGTTCTGCTCTGAGGCAGGAAGTTGCCACATAGTAGATGGTGGTTCCAGCTCTTGTCCCAGCAGAAATTAGGAAGTTGTAGAGTTCAGAGTGAGAGGGGTGAACTGTGTGGAACTGCTGGCAGAGCTGATGCTGTGGTTCAGAGAAGCGTAGCTGGTGTCAAGGAACAGTGCATTAAAAAATATTCTGGATATAATGTTTAGAGTCAAAGGATAATTCCACTTTTTGTTCATCCAATTTAGATAGTTCTATAAAGACAGTGGTCAGCGGTGGCAGGTGAAATTGAAACATACCTTTCAGTCTATGGTATGAGCAGCTGCCAATTTAACTACAATCAATGTAGTTATACTGTAGAGAAAACAGAATGTGACTTTTTTCAAAAGAACATCAAAACATTTTCACCCCTGTTATGTAAGATAATACTTGCACTTACTAAACCACAAATCTGTGATGAAAAGGCTTCATTCTGGAGTTAAACCCACAGAGAGTTGGGAAATGAGAGTAACTGTATTTCATGGTTCTGGAGGTGTTTTGACAGAACACAGATTCCCTGACTCATTATTTGGTTTTTAGTGATTTATCTGTTTCACTGATACAGCTGATGATCGATCAGTACATGTTGCTCCAGCTACAAAACAGGGTGGGGGTGTTGCCCAATTCAGGAGAAGCACAGGTGTACTGAGTATCATTAAGGATGGCTGGGGCACACCCAAATGAATGCAATCATTGATTTTTATTATTGGTTATCCCTGTGCTTTTTGACATAAATGATGAATTCCATTGATCTGATTCAGTTTCAGGTCGTGGTATTGTGCATGTGGCTCACTGTCACACTGTCATGACTTACTTGAATATTACAGAGTCGTCGTTAATGTCATTAGCAACACCTGTAATTTTCCAGCCCAAATGTTTGCTGAGAAAAAGAGGCTGTGCCTGAAATCACTCCCTTCACTCATTCACTGCTCCTCTATACTAGACACTCAGTAGTTTACTCTATAGTGAAGAGTAAATTGAGAGTTTGGACACTTGTTATGTTGTCCTTGTCTCTTTCTTCCTCTGTGTCTGTTCTTTTCTTTTGTGCTGGAGTTTTGCCTCTTGTGTGTTTGTATAGTCTGTCCTCTTCCACGACTCTTCCTGAGGTTTCTCAGGTTTTTCAGGGAGTGTTTCTCCAAACTGACAACCCTAGGGATAGAGGCTGTTGTATGATGTACTGTAAAACCACTTGTGATATTGGCTATATGAAGAAAATGTACTTGTCTTGAATGGCAGCTGTGTGACATCTGTCAAAACCAGTGATTTTATCCTTTTTGTAGCAGTAAACAGTGTTTCAGCTTGAAATCTTAGCTTCATTTGGTGGCGAATGTGAATAAATACAACATTTAAACAATTACAGAATTTATGGGGCCACCCATTTACAGCTTTAAACCCTGTTGATCCTTTAAAAAAAATGGCTGCTCCTGCAGATTCACCCAAACATTACAAAGTGAGCGCTCCTGCCAAAATGTCAAAAGACAAGAAAGACTGATTTACAATGTAAAAAAAAAAGTTACATGTTTAGTTAGTCAAAGGCTGGAGCTGCTGCACAGAGTCCTGAAAGAAATCCTGAAGGTGCTGAACAGCCTCCACAGGTCACGGTTCAGTTAACATGAGCTGCCATTCAGATAGGAGTTCATCCATATCTCCTGAATGATCATCTCTCTGCGCTCAATCCTCTCCGCCCGTTCAGCTGCCTCGCTCACATAAGTCACTTCCTCCCAGTCGTAGATCGCCTTCCTTTCAGCGGCTGAGATCAGAGAGCTTTCTGTTCCCTCTTCCTCCTCCTCCTCCTCCTCATCATCATCATCATCCTCATCATCGTCCACCTCCTGGTTGACAGTCTGGCTATGAGACTTGGGCACGGCTCTGCGATCTCCGAGCCGACGCCCTCTGCAGGTCACTCGCACTGACACAGCCAGCAGCGTGAACAGAAGACCAACGCACACGCTGGAGGTAAACAGCAGCGCTGCCATCTCTGGATGCTCTGTGTGGGAAATGAAGGAAGGAGATGATGTATATACATGAATTAGATTCATGAGTGTGCGCATGCATGTGAATAGTGTTTACCTTTGATGTAGGCGTAGGTCAGGAGAGAGTCACTCATCATAGCTCCTGAGTGGTCTGGCCTTTTTGACCCTTTGGAGAAGGGCTCCTCCAGATCTGCAGGAGGAGCTGATGGAAAATATGATGTGAGAGAAAATGCCACAGAAAACCTGGAATTGTGGCAGATGGCATTATGCATTCACCTTTTTCTGTGTCCACAGCAGGAGATGAGGTGGAGCTGAATATGTGAGGGTCTGCCTCCCTCAGTAAGGTCTGTGGGACTGTTGGAAGACAGAAGAGGTAGTATTTATATTGCTGTGGAAGCAGTGATACAGACTCTACAGCAGACCTTTCTTCTTCCCACATCCAAACCTCTGCAAAAACTGGGCCCACAATGGACTGACACTCAAATTATAAATGCTTTTTGTCCAGTTGTGTTGATAACGGGTCTCCAAGGTTAACACACATTGTTTTGTGTGAGACGGAGCCAACAGACACCAACACAAAATCTCCGCATTTTGATACATGAACAATGTCGCTGCATGACCTCACTGGCATTTGTGCCAATCGTAGGAAGTTTACCAGGATGTCAACGTCAACCCACAAATGTGAGCTCACTGTCTATTATTCCCCGCTCCCGTGTTGTTGGGTGTGATGTGATAAGAACAGCTGATGGCTGAGATCAACAGATAAGAATCCACATTAGGAAAGTACAAATGTTCACTGTCACATAATGAATCTGGCAAAAACAAAAACAGACGTCGCCTGGTCCTATTTTAAACCTCCTCTCTAATTCATCACCACGCTTGTAATTGTATCTTGTGAATGAGGAAGCAGAAAGAGTCCTACCACAAGAATAGAGCACACTGAGGTACTTCCTGGTTCCTGGAAAGCAGGGGTCCCTAAAGGTCTGGTTGCTGACAGCAACAACACACTTCTGTTTGCTGTAGCAGGACTTGGACACCAAGTGCACAGCCTCGTGGTTCAGACACTCTGCAGGGAACAGCAAAGAGAAACTCAGACAGACAGTCATTGCATAAGAAACACTGAGTTTGTGTGTGCATGTGTGTGTTGCTCACTTGATATGTACTTTAGCTGCAATGACTGAACCACTGATTCATTAGTTTGTAGGAGTTTGGTTGTAGATTAACTACAATGAAATCACCTTTTTCTGGCAGCTATCTGATGGTTTTTTTTTCTAGCAAAGCAAATAGTTAACTCGGTGCATCCAAGTTGGTTTAATGTCATCTCCAAATAGTTTTGCTTATCCTAAAGCCTTCAGTTGTCAAAGTAGGTTTATAGTATTGGGTCATATGCTAGAGTTAGTGTAATTTGTTTGAATTACTTACAAATGACAATGAAGTCTATTATCTCACAGCATTTTTCCACAGAGGATTCATCATACCAGGAAAAGCACACATCTACTCAGTGACATTAATGACAGCTGGGAGCACAGCCTTAGTGGAATGCAGACGTTATTGATGTTATTAGTTACACCTGTGCCTTTTTGCTACAGCATGTCCAAACATATGCTGTGAAAAAAGCCTAGAGCATGGCATTTGCATAGTATAGTATGTATAGTGTTTGCTTGTGTTTCACTTTAATGAAGGCCACATGTTCCATAAATCCCCAATGCTTTGTGTGCAGATTTCTGATTTTAGTCAGCAGATGAAATATTTCCATAGGACCTTTACTCAGAGGCCTTTTTCACAGAAGACATATCACGGTAGTAAACAGCTGTGAATAATGAAACATTGATCTGCTTCCATTTCAGGGTCCTGGTATTGTGCATGTGGCTCACTGTCACACTGTCATGACTTACTGGGTCACTTGAATATAACAGAGCCATCGTTCATGTCATTAGCAACACCTGTAATTTTCCTACTGTGACAAGTCCAAATGTTTGCTGAGAAAAAAGGCTGTGCCTGAAATCACTCCCTTCGCTCATTCACTGCTCTCTAGTAATAATTTACTCTACAGCAACAACAGTTAACTGAGATTTCGGACACTTATCAATGTCTTACTTAAATTCAAAAAAATATTATCATTATTTTACCGCTGACAAATCACACTACTTTTTTGTTCCATTGTAGAATTTCTGAACTCACTATTTAGTGGACCAAATAAAAGGCAGACAGTAAATATAGTGCACTATATCGTATATAGCTGTTCCCAAACAGCAGGTGGCTGACAGCTATTTACTTGGGACACTAAAATAAAATGGCAGACAGTAAATATAGTTCACTATATAGTAAGTGATATCAAACACAGTGCTGTTCACGACTCTTAGCTTTTGACAGTGCTGTCTTGTGTCACAAAGCAATCCAGCAAATTTCCTGCATAATCTGACTTCATGAAACATATTTGAAACTGCAAAAAAATCTGCAAAAACTGTCAGAGTAGTGAAATCTATTACACGTTTGTCATGACCTTGTAAAAAAGCAATCATCGGTTAGTTACCAACACATGAGAACACTGAATATCCCGTTGACTCACCGAATGGGGGTGGTCTTGTCAGGTGTGATGGGCAGGTGTCGGTCTGGCCCAGACCTCTACCATAGACAGCTGCATAGATGTTCAGAACCCTGGGGGGCTTACAGCGCAGGACCATGGTCCCCCCCTCACACACCAAATGTCTTTTGTGTTCAGCTGAGTGAGGGGAAAAACAAAAGGGATGAAGGGGATGATGGCAGTGGGAAACTGAGGGGTTAGGACTGGATTAGCTATTCCACACTCATCCACCAGATACACTGATGCACAAAAGGGAGGATCAGTTGACTGGGACCCAATAACAACAATAAAAAAAAAAAAAGGTTGTGAAGAGGTTGGGACAAATGAAAACTAAGCTGCTGAACTCACTTGGTTTACACTTGTAGTCCACATGGAGGTATTTGGCAGTGCCAGGGCAGGGGTCCTTCCCAAACAGCAGGTGGTTGACAGGCAGCTGGCAATCTCTGTAGCTCTGACACTCTGACAGCAGCTTCTGCACAGCAAACACCACATACAGTCAGCATTTCCCAGCACACATGATTTGTGTGAGCACAAATTAAATAACTAACTAACCGGATGACGGTGGTCTGTGCCTTCATAAACCTACTTTAAACAGGAAGCTCATCTAAGGGTGATGTGTTCGCTACAACAGTAAAACACACATTGGGAGAAAACTTCTCCAATAAATCAGTTGAGACTGGGGAACACCCGCCTATACACAACTGACCCAGCGAGAGTGAAACGTGCCATATATCCCGTACATAAAATGCACCTGTAGAGCAGTAAAAGCTGAACAGCTGTGGTTGTGGGCTCTGAGCTGAGGGTCTGCTCTGCACAGCCTCGACTCGCCGCTCCCGTAGAAGGCAGACTGGATGGAGATGGTGGAGTGACGAGGACAGTGGAGTCGCAGAGGCTGTCCGTCACACGCCTGAGCAGAGTGACTGGTGATGATCCTGGACAGGTAGTCTGTGTCACAAATGCACATGGAAACATAACATGAAAGGGTCGCTCCACTTCCCAGATCCCATGTAGTAATCTCCTTTATACAATCATGTATTTGACAAAGTGTTGAACCTCTCTCCATCCTTGCTTGTGAACGACTGAGTCTTTCCAGGATGAACCTTTCATACCCAATCTTGATACTATCACCTGTTACCAATGAACCTGTTTACCTGTGGAATGATCCAAACAGGTGTTTTTGGATCAGTCCACAACTTTCACAGTCTTTTGTTGCTCCTGTCCCAACTTGTTTGAAACATATTGCTGCCATCAAACTCAGAAACCAGTCGAACATTAAATATATTGTCTTTGTACTGTCTTCAATTGAGTATATGTCAGAAAGGATTAGCAAATGATCACATCCTGCTTTATGTTTCATACACCATCAACTTTTTTGGACAGAGGTTGTACACTAATGTGCCTCTAGAGGGAGAATTTTTTAAACTACCCCTATGATGTCATCAGGGTTATCTCAGCTTGGGTGTGAGACTAATCATTTTTAACAGAAAGGCTGCATTATAAATTAGAGGTGTGGAGATTGACAGAATTTACCAGGCAGGGTCGATCTAATGAAACGACTAGACCACAAGTCAGGCGTCTGTAACTTCAATTTTCACCATTAATCTGTCTCTTGTGAGTATCCAAACTTTATGGAAGTACAATATCGCCAGAGTACCCCTTTAAAAATTCTTACTTAAAACCAAAGGGACAAGCATTAGTGTGTCTAGAGGGCGACTAATCCACTATTACTTACAGAGATAGAAATACACACCACAAACACACCAACTAAAAAACTTAAAGAAAAGGATTTTAACTTTGAAGCAACTTATTACCACCTACTTACTACTACATCTGAGGATCAGTTTGGCCTCTTTGGAGCTCTGTTAGTTGTCTCATGTTGCTTTGAGAACTCACCCATCACCACGTGCTGACTGCCAGGTCTCTTTCCAGGGTGGTAAACTCCGCCAACTGGCATTCAAACCAACATGACCCACCTTTCTGGCATGGTGTGCACACGTGATTAAGTTACTTCTGACTCCTTTATCTTGAGTTGTTTGAGATTATTTGTCTTATTGGGAAAAAAAAATCTGAAGTGATTGATACAGAGAGAACAGCTGGAATCTGTTGAGCTAAGATTGAAGTCTCTGACTCTGATGTAAAAATCATTATGTCTTTCAAATGAATATGAAAAGACAACTACAACGACAAAACATAACGTGTCTTTTGCATTAAGCTTTCTTAGACAGGTGTGCAGATCATTACCAAATCTCAATGCCAACATTTTAGAAACACTGACAATGTGAAAAAGACTGAAATCTCCTTATCTATTACATCACCTGTTCAAATCCTGAATAACAACACTTTCATAGTGGGCATCTAGAGACAAAAATCCTTCCTGTGATCATCCTGATTTACACCCTTCCTCCTCCCTCTGCATCATCATCATCATCACCATCATCTTACTGGAAAAGTCAGCCAGTCCATTCATGCGTCTGGTCCACAGGAGTAAAGTCAGGTAGAAGAGGCTGTGGCTCCAGTCCAGTCCGAGGCAGGGACGTGTCCAGCTCATGACCCCCGACTCTGAGCTCATACTCAACACACCCAAACACTCACCGCTGCCTCCTCTTCACTCACTTCATGCATTAAAAAAAAAAACCCACCCATGCAAACCTCAGTCCTGTGGAGAAAGACCCTGCTCCATCCATCCGGCTTCCTGCACAGAAAACACGGAGCTCAGGACGGTCATGGACCACAGAGGAGGTCAGAAATAGCAGCTGCGCAACAGGTCGCTCACAAACATGACAGACGAGCTCAGTCCGACTAATGGTGGCCGACTTTTTTTCCCCCCTGCAGTCGTGTACCGCAGATTTGTGAATAAAAGCATGTGGGAACTAAAAGCGTCTTACAGTAACAGCTGAGTGTGGGCGTGGCACGGACAACTATTTTAAAGGGAACAGGGGCGACTGTGAAATGACGCACAGACAGGAGGCTTGTTTTCTCCCCCCCATGAGGAGCATGTTTACTTTTTGGATTATGGCTAAATGCTTTCACTTTGTCTACTCTCTTCCTTCCCTCCCCCCTCACTAGTATAAACTCACACTTTTTTTTAAAACTTCCTATAATACATATTTCTAACTTCTAATGTGAATTTGTTTCATGTTATTTAAACGGATGTGACCAATTTTGTTTAGTTTTTCCTCTCATATTTTCTTTATTATTTCCATTTAACATATGCAAACATGAGTTCTAGCTTCACTACATATATTTTACATACTGTGTAATGTCCGATGCAAAGTGATAGATTATATTCATCCCAAACTGAGAAGCTACAATGTGAGGTGAACACAACAACTATCACAGTAAATAAAAGAATAACATAACATAAAACACCACACTGTGCAAGTCCTTAAACTAAAAAACACTGACTCTATAAGTAGTGTGGGATGTAGTGCAAGATTAGTGCAAAGTGTTTGTGCAAAGAATATAAAGTCCTGAGTGTTCGGTGTCAGACTGAGCTGCACAGTTGTACAGACTTATTGCCCTTTCATAAATAGAGGGATACTTAACATAGACCTGGATGACAGAAAAAAATACTGGCACTGAATTAGAAAGCAAACATATTAGTGCCAAAAAAAAATAGACAAAATATTTGTTTAGTGTTAATGATGCTTTGTGTGGGTCTGAGTCCCCCCCAAGTTTTTTTTTTAAACTACAAGGTCCAGTTTCAAGTGAATGATATTTTGATTCTGTTTCCTTTCATAAACTGTCGATGCCCCAACTGTGGCGCCTTTGAATGAAGCAGGGGGCCTACTGGGTAAATGGCTCCCCGGCCCACATCCATGACCCACTCCATGGTAACGGGTCAATCTACATGTCAGACCGCAGCGCAGACCTACAACAGTCAAACTGACAGAGGCGTCGGGGTCTCCACGCTCAGCTCCATGGGGGGAGAAGTGGCAGGGGGAGGAACTGAGAGGTGATATTTTGCATACAAACTGGACAACGGGCCCCCAAGTTGGTTCCATTCTCTGTACTTTGACTTTAGGCTCTCAGGGAGTGGCTCCAAAACCCTTTTCATGTGCTCTTATCCCTCCAAAGCCTGTGGAATTTTGTTGTCAAACTCAAATCATTTCCTGCACTTTGTTTTTAAGACGAGCTTCAGCCATGCAGGTCAAAAAGAAAAGTCAAAATTGCACTTGAGTACACTGCAGAGGTATGGTGAAAACATTTCTGAAATATGTAGATGTGTAATTAGAGGATATTAAGGTTGATATGTAAACCTACAGAAATAATCCACAAGAGAGTTAGGACAGTACTATTAATGAAATGAATATCTTTACACTTTACATAAGTATAATATGTATAACTATTAGTGCTTATTTAAAATAAGATGCCATTATGTGAATGTAAAGTGTTTGTTACTTTGGAAATAATTCTTCCAAAGTTGCTACAAAGAATCTAAAACACATTGCAGTTAATTATTTTTGAAGAATTTGAATTCAAAGTTAGTCTTAACAAAATATTGAAGTAATTTGAACAAAACCACCTCCTGTTTGTTTCATCAATATGCATCTGGCAGACCAACTTGATGAAAGAAAAATTCTCACGACATGTTGTTAAAACACAACCACTCAGTTAGATAGCAGAGACTAGAAAATAAGACAAAACATTTGATTAGTGTTAATGATGTTTTGTAACAAACAGGAAGAGGAGGAGATAAAATGAGTAAGTCAAACCAAAGGAAAGATCATGATTTACTTTTTCTCTCAACTGTGGTTTGAATTGATCAGAAATTTTGCATCTTAATACAATGGGTGTTTGCTTTTGACCTGTGGGCCACCATTAAGTTTCAGTTTTGACCCTCCAAGAGTAAATGTTTTGGGCACCCCTGACTCATTCTCAGAGGGAACTATTAGAAAATGTTTCCTACTCTAAGGCACCTGCATATGAGAGACAAATGATACATAGAAACAGAGAAACAAAGATTTAAAACAGGAAGTTGTAGTAAGAAATGTGTCTAGCTTGCCTCAAACTCACATAAAAGTTTGACTGTTTGTTTGCAGATAATGAACCTGTATTTCTGTAGTAAAGGGAGACTAAGATGGCAGCTGCAACACTTGACAGTCACCAAGACACAGAAACAATTATTTTATTTTTTTTTTTTCAAACACAGAAAATTTACAGCTCAAAACAGGATAGATTTAACAGTACAAACATCTTCACTTGAAATCCATCTTCATCTCAAGTTGGGAATCAAGTGCAGCCTGTTATTGAGGAAATAAAATGGCATTAAAATAAAATTTAAGCAACCATATAATTGAATGAACTATCATGTTACTCACCAATTCTCTTTTTGCTTCTTCTATTTTCACCTGAGCAAGAGATGGGCTCTGTTGTAATTTAGAAGATAAAAAAAAAACATTTCATTAAGTCAAATACAGAAACATAAAGTTGTTTCCAAATATCTAAACATGATCCACTAATTTCTGTCAAGTTGGTTTAATTAAGTCAAATTTACACACAGGATGGATTGAATTTCTTAAAAAATGCCATTATAAAAATATAATAATGTGAAAGCACATATGGTTGTTGGACTGTTATAAGACAAACTGAAAACAAACATACTGGGCTTAAGTCCATGTAAGGCTCCAGTTTCTTTTTCAAGGGTATTATTTCTTGTTTCAGCCCAGTGACTTCCTACAGAGAGAAAAATAAGGAGATGCATTTCAAACCCTGAAAGTGTTAGGTTTTCATTGCCTGTGGTGCTTGACTGCTGAAATTACCTCAGAGAGCTGCACAATAGCCTCGTGGGTGATGGACTTGTCCATGTTCCTGGATATAAGTTGAGCCTGCAAGATTGATAGAAGAGAATAAAACAGCCACCCAACCTCTATGACAGACAATGGTACGAAGGGGTGTTAACTGTTGGACCTGCCTTCAGCATCAACCAGAGGTAGGAACTTGATGCCCACATTATACCCAGGTGAAAATTACACTCTGTCTTTCTTAACAAAATAAAACTCCACAGAGGTAAGAACTGTGGCTATGAATTAATATATCAGCATAGCATTTTAGCTATCACACACTAGATACTGACAGATTTGTTTTTCTCGAAGCCTCTCCTCATCCGTTCCAGCTTTCACTCTTCTAACTGAGTATTTTTATGCCATTGGTTGTTTGATTTTTTTTTTTGCTTCTTACTGGCAGCTGAGGACACCAATAATTTATGCCTCTTCAGACTGCATAGCAAAATGTCATTAGTACAATTTTGCTTAATTTTCTCACCCATAGCAAACCTCCCACTGAGATATGAATATTTCAAATGAAACAGAATGAAATGGAAAAGGAGCACTCTTAAATGTCTCAGCATTTTTTACACTGTAGCATTTTCAATAACAGCATATTGTACCATGTGTTAACAGCACAAAATACCTCTGCCCTCTCCCGTCTGTTGCAGAGCTCTTTAGCCTTTGCTGTCACAAAATCCATGTTGAGCAGCCTTTCCTCCACTTTAGCGCTCTCCACTGCCTGAGATTTGACAGTTTTGCTGACATCCCTGAGGACAATTAACATTGATTACAGATCAAGTACAGCATGTATGTAACTGGATTTTGACATGTGCCCACATAGTATGTGACAGGCCAGGACTGTGTTTTTGTTTTTACTATAACAATGGTACAAAACAGTAGCAATATGAACATGCCAAAATCATCCTCTTCATCCATGTTCTTACTCTTGTAAGTTGCTCCGCAGCACTAAAGTAGCACCAAGTCTCTTTCTGAGTGCCCGGAGTTCCCTCTCAAGTCTCCTGTTTGACTTCTCTGCTTCCAGAAGTTCGTCTGTGAGGTGGTTCACTGCTGGCATAAAGCTAGACAAAACAGGTTCATCAGAGAAACTACTGACAAGAAAACAGCAACAGAAAATAGTCTTCCACATTGCAACAATGGTGTACCTGCTCAGTGACGTGTCTCTGACTCCAAGCACCATGGCAGTGTCCACTAAAGCAGACATGTAGTCAGCCGCTGGCTTTGACAAGCTTGCACAGGACAGGCCAACACCTTGTAGAAGAACATCCTGGACATGTGCACCTAGACAGAGGAAACACAGTTGAGTTTTTTTAAAAGACTTTGTGGTATGATTTAATGGACAATAGTGTTGTCTTACACTTGAATAAACTGTATACAGAAAAGCGAAGCATGTAATGACAGTGAATGAAATATTTGTAACAACTTGGGCTTTATTTTGTAGCTTTGACCATCATTACTAGTAAGAAACATTGCACTCACCACATTAATTGCTGAGATCTGCTAAAAAACATTGCTAAAAAGAGTCTATGGGAGTTTAAGAGACAGAAGTGATCCAGACTTTAAACAAAAGCCTGGGTTAGCAGAATTGATTTGAAAGAGAAAACAAAGGCGAATGGTAATATTATCACCCAAAAATTAACAGATTAACTTCCTGGCTCATCTTTGACTTACTGTACTTGCCACACACTGTTTTCCAGTGTGATGAAGTACTCACCAATGTAAGATCATTAGACTTTACTGCAGCAATGTCACAGTTGTAATAAGCTGGAGTGAACTCTTACTGTTGGTTCATATTTTCAGGTAGCCGGTTTAAATGACTGACTAAAATTCACTTTGCATCAAAACCCCTCACGTTAGCAGGTTAAAATTCACTGTCTTAAACTAAGCTGTGTGTCAGTGACTCACCTTCAGCCTGATACTCTGATGCTTTCCGTCTGAGGTCTTCTATGAGCAGATCTGTGTCACTGCACCGGGCCTCACTGGACTGAGCCAGCTGGTACAGGATGTCCACGGTCCTTGTGTTGACCTCAAAGTGTGGCACCGGCTGATCTCCAAACACCGAGCTGAGCCAGCTGTTCACCTGAGGAGCCACATCAAACCGGATTATAACCCAAAACCTAGTCACTCTATTAACTTATAAAGTCACGTTAGCAAGACGACATTACCTTCTTGATCTTTTCACACATCTTTTTGAAAAGAAAGTTGAAACCTCAGCAATTAATATGAGCTTCTTCAAACGTTTAGGTGGTCCAGCATCCCTTATTAAAAACTACAACAGTTTTCGCTTTCTTGTTTGGCGCTTCCTAAAATCATTCTAATAACTTCCTGGTTTCCAGCCAATGAGAAGATGGAGAAAAGTTCAAGTTACTTTTGGTAACAGCAAAAATTTACATTTTTAAACGAAATAAAAATAGATGAGAATTGGTGACGAATTAAATAAATGCTAACAAAACAGGTGACAAATTACGTAAATAAAAAATAATAAAAATGTGGATATTAACAAAGTTTGTCCGGTTCACGTTTCCTCCAGGCTCCCAAAGATGGAGATCAGATCAAGATAGTTCACGTAGGTTCCCCAAAGCTATAACCGTTTTCCACTTAACTGGAAAAGCTAATTTCTGGAATAATGACTAATGGATGAATGAGTGAGTGAGTGAGTGAGTGAGCGAATGAATGAATGAATGAATGAATGAATGATAAATGTTTTGTTTTAACGATTTCATTTTATTTGACACAGTAGAGAAAGAGAGGAAACATCTGCTCACCAATGTAAGATCAATTTTCACGCACAGCACTTATGAAACAAAACCACTTACACGTGTTAACCAGCATACAACTAAAAATCTGATGTAGATTTAGGATAAGATGTGCAAATGTGGGTTTAAAGGCTCTTTCCATCTACTGTTGAACAAATATCTATATATAAAAGGCAACAGCTCATAAATGAAAAAAAAACATCCTGAGTATCAGAAAAATATTAATTACATGCACACACACTCATTCAGCTCCGTTTCTGAAACTATTAAATTACATTAGGCCAAAAAGTAATAAAAAACTTTGTAGCGTCTTCTCTCACAGACGAAAGCGGAAGTACACAGAGATCTCGCGTCGTTTGGATACTTACCGCTCTTCGCTTCACTGTCAGCCACCCGCGTAAGTTCAAAACAGCTTGTGAAGCTAATGAAAATGGCGGCGAGGGAAAAGTCGTTAAAACACCGACAGAAAAGTGTAAACACCACATTTGAAGCGTCCAGTATAGACTCGACCGCTGTGGAAGAAAAGCTGTTCGGTCCAGCGGAGGAGGAGGACGGTGAGGACGGACCGGTGGTGTTTATCTGCGGGAAGTGCAAGTTACCTGTGGGGGATTCACTGAGCTGGGATGGAAGTGAAGACGATCAAAACCAGATCAGACTGAAGAGTGAGTCTGAATACTTAAGCAATTTCAAGAAACACATCATCACTTTGGGATCTGTTTAAATGTGTGCGTGATTTCCATCGTGAAACTTCAGCGCAGTTTTAAAGAAAAGCTGTTTGACTATAAAGCCTGATTGAGTGGTGCATTCAAATGCAATTGTAGAGGTTGGGAAATTACACAGCTGCTGCTGACATGTTTGTGCTGTTTTGGTCTCAGGGGTCACTGACAACGTCTTTCTTGGGAAGGATAAGCGCCTCTATGAAGTGAGAAAATCTTCCTGGTAAGAAAGAAACTCCTGCCCAGTAGTAAATGAATTTGTCAGATCCTTTACTCAAGTAAAAGTACCAATACAACAATGTTATAAAATACTCATTATATACTACACTACTCATTATATACTACATTATATTTCTAATGTACTACTTGAGTAAAAGTACAGAAGTAATATCTGTTATTATAGTATCAAAATTAAAAGTGCTCATTATGTTGCAGAATTTTAAGTTATAATATTACATTGCTGGAAGATTTTATCTGATGCTTGATCTTGAAAGCAGCATTTTGTAGTGTAATATTGGAGGGTTTCATTTTAAATGCTGTATATGTTGTTGGATAGTTTGATCTATAAAATCTATATTTATAATATGATCTATGTTTTTGTATGTGGAATCTTGGAAGAAAAAGTACAGGTACTTCTTAATTGCATTCAAGTTGTACAGTTGTATAAATGTACTTTCCATTGCTTTTGGTCATTGGTCATTTGCTTAAGTAACTTAACTTGTTGGATTAAATCTGTTCCACAGTCTGATTTGGCCGAAAATGGTTTCTTTTTTTTCTGTAATTTTCCCTTCGCAGTCTGATTGTGGATCTGCTCTGTCGAGGCTGCCACTCTGTGCTTGGCATGGTTTACGCATCTACACCAAGGAACATGGACCACAAGAGATATACATTCTGTTTCAATGTAGCAGACATTGACAGGTATGTTTAGGGCACATCAGTTAACATTTGTTTAATGTGATTTTGATCCATTTCTGAAGAATGTGTCACAATCAAATCTTGACTGTATTAATTAATTACAAAATATGCACCCCATGCTTGCTAACCCTTTTAATTTTCCTGCTCCTCTCAAAACACATTACTATAGGTACTCCAGAAGTGGACGTACATGTACAGTTGGTAGCCAATAACACATAAAGAGCTTTATGTTATAAATTCATGAGATCATTACTTAGCCATGATAAAGATAAGTTGTACATGTAAGAAAAGAGCAAAGGAGCAGAATCACTTGTCGACCCGTACAGAGAAATGCACTTCTGGTGTGAACAACCAGCCTACTCGAAAACTGACATAGGCACTGTACATGGTTAGGGAATTGCATTGAATTTTATTAGATATGCAGGCTTTAATAGGACATATCCACCCTGCGCCTGTATTTAGCACCCTAACATTATACTGTGAATCTTTTCCAGCTATGTGCTTGGCTCTGCAAGCCAGATGTTGGCAGCAGAGGGCCCCAAAGAGCAGCCAGTCACACTGGAGTACAGAGGCATTGTTGAACAACAGATGACAGAGGTAATTTACTGCTGCTGCTTCTCTTTGTCTGTTTTCTCTGATATTGTATTGCTGTGAGATAAACCGTTTCACCCATTGAGCAGAATATCTGCTCTAAAGCTCATTGCAATGTGCAAATATGAGTTTTTCTCCAAACACAGGTAAAATCCTCAAATCCAAAATCCTTAAATTTGTATCATTGATATGTAAAAATGTTGAAAAATTACAGATTTGACCTGCACATTGCCAGTTATGGTGCGACTCGCTGTCCTCTGTGTCCTGACAGTGCTCTCACATTGCTTTAGAGCAGCTCTCTCTCATTGATTACCAATGCACAGGTTGTACTAATGATGACATCAGCTTAGTTCTGGGAAGCTTTCACTCCTGACAGGCAGACGTTTATGTCAGACATTACCTCATCTCTCCATGTCGGCCCCTGCAAAGTGATTTATTTTCCATAATATTCCCAGATTACATTAGAATAAAGTTTTTTTCTTTAAATTTCAGTTATAACATCAAAATCAATTTCTGTTTATAATTTTCTTTATTTTCAGTTTTAAATTATCTTCCTGTTTGTCACATCAGTATTATTATTATTGTTATGAAAATTTAGAGGGTACTTACATTTTCACTGGAATACGATAGTGATTCCCAAAGTTATTCTTAAATCACCCTTTGTTTAAAAAATATCCGTAAAACCACAGATTGGCCAGTAGGTGGTGATAGTGTGCAGGAGTACCTGCCAGCCCTCCCACACTCTTGCACAGAGGACAATGGATGTAGAAAGCATGTTGAGGAATCTTTGTTGGAAGAAAAACATGTTTTGATCATGAAGTGGCTTTGTCACTATAGCTGGATGTATGTGTGGCATTTTGTTTTTCTGGAACGTGACAGTTGGGGTTTCCTGCATTCCGTGCATTGTTTGTTTGATGTTATCTATGCAACAGTTAAATTAAATAGGTTATACTGGTTATGAGACAAGGAGAAAAATTGCACGTGAGCCACAGAACATTTAATTCACTTTTAAGTCCTTATGGAGACTTCACGTCAGTTCATCAAGCCATTAAATATCATGCCATTATTGTCACTTGGATAGTTTCCAAGTGACACACAGATGATTATCTTTTGTTTTCCCTTTGTTTTTGAACATATTTCAAAAGGAATCCACTCTCTCATCCATCGTGTGCAATGAAACCCAGGTCATAGCTGTAATAATAATGTTGCTACACGTGTCTCTCAACAAAGAGTTCATATGGGTGGTGGATAATGAAATGAACAGTTTTACCTTGTCTTGCCTTTGGTTAATATGTAGGTTACCTGTTAAATCCACCTCGTCATTGAGTGTGTTTAGTCCCTGTGTGAGTAGGCTGAAGATTAATCTAACTATAGCTGCACACTGATTGTATTCATTTTCGGTGGTTTTATAGCCTTCATTCATCATTAGCCATTGGCGCATTGTAACAAGATTATAGGTCAAGAATTAAAATGAGTGCTTTTTTTGATCATGTCTAGCAACACAGATTATTAAGGCTTTTTCAAAAGTTCCAATATTAATTTATTTATTATTTATCATCTTTATTTAAGCTATTTTGCCAGCTTATGCCATGGTCACACTACATGACTTTCAAAGGGAGATCACTGTGCTGTTTGCATTGCTCAACTTCCCCAACCTGACTAGTTTATGAGTTCACACCTCAGGATTGTTGCCCTGATTTTCCATGATGACAGTTTTTGGAGACCAGTGAGTTGAAAATCAAGGCTACAGTCCCGTAGTGTAAACTCAGCAGTGCACAGTCAATTGTTTCTACAAAATTTACATTTTCACTATGAGCAGTATGTTCATAGTGAAACAGCTTTTCTTTCCACAACTCATGTAGGTATCGAAATTCAATACTTTTTGGTGGCCACTAAAATGTTTCCAACAAGTACTGAAAGCTGTTGATCAGACAGTTTGCCATTGTTCTGCCAATTTTAGACTGTAGTTTATTTCAACAAAGTTCTTGTAGTACTGCTTGTGTTTAGACAATTTATGCTATTATAGTATTCAACATATGAGAAATTCAGCTTCGTTTTGATGCTAAATTGATTTGGAGATTTGTCGATTACTTGATCAACAGAAAATTAACATCAATAACAATTTTGGAAGTTGTTTCAGTCATTTATTAATCCAAAAAAGTGTAAAATAGTCACTGGTTCCAGCCTTTCAACTATGGAAATTTTCTGTTTTTCACACTTCAAATCATTGGGAATTGAACATCTTTTGGAGTCAGACACAACAAGTAATGAAGAGGTCGCCGTAGGCTCTGGGAACTTGTCATAGGCACTTTTCACTGTTTTCTGATATGTAAAAGAGTAATCAATTAATTTGAAAAGAAAATGACAGGTTATGAAATGATAAATTGAAAATGGTCATTGTGGCGGCCCAACTTCTTTTATCAAATGAAATAAAGGGTTTTACAGAAAAAAAATCTATTTCTCAAAGTACAGATATTGTTTTGATATTGGTACTTGCAACTCAGGCGTTGTCACTAGTATTAAAAACGACATCCAGCCCCACACTCAAGTGTTCTTTGTCCTTGGCTGTACTGTATCTGATGAAGGTGCTCGTCACCCCGGCCGCCATTCTTAATGTATTCTGTCTGTCTGTCTGTCTGACTCATAGACACTTGTTTGGGTTTTTCATCTTGTACACTCACTGACCTGTCTCCCCCACCCCTCCCACTCTCTCTCTCTTTCTCCCCCCCTCCATACCCATCCATCCCTGACCACTTCCCCTCTGGGTTTCGTCATTCTCCCTCGTTCTCCCCCTTTTCCAATTATCTTTACTCCTCCCCTCTTTCTTCCTCGCTGCTTCCTGCTGCTCCCTTCATTTCCCACCTGTCCATTTTCACCCTTCGTTTCTTCCCCGTTCTCACTCCTTCATATTCACCCTTTCCATCCTCACTCTTTGCTAATTTTTCTGCCATTCTGCCCTTGCTATTCATCTTTACATCCTCAAACCCTGCACTTTAAAAACCTTCCCCACCTCTTCTGTCTGACCCCCAACCTTCCTAGATGAAAATGCTTGTCATGTCCATGGCGCACAGGCTGGAAGAGATCGAATCCGGCCTTCAGGATGGATGTGATGACGCTTAACAGTGATGGACGTCGACCTGTCTGGGTGGGTGCTTTGTCCAGGTGTTGAATGTGAGGATTTAATATTCTCACTCCACAACTCTACCTTTACATTAACGCTTCCGCCCCTAAGTTTCATCTCGACCACGTTCCCCCACTAAGACATTTTGTCCTAGTCTCACCTTGTGCGTAGACACCTACACACACACACACAGACTTTCCACTCTGCTTTGTCCTGATTACCGATGGTGAAACAAAGACTGCCTGCACTTGTAATCAATCATGTTGTCAGCTCGGCTCCTGTGGCTCATGGCACCATCTTCTGTGTGTGTCTCGGCGCAGAGTGAATGTGCGCTGTGAGCAGCATGTTTATTTGTGCAGGATTTCATCAGGCGGGCTGCACACTCAGCACAATGCCATATTGATCTGGCCACTCGAGGCCACACACACACACCACACACACACACGCACACATTTTTTCTTTGTTCTCTTCCTGAAGCATGGAGCCTTGAAGGATTGCTGGGTAGGCTTTTCATTGCCTTGTTGTGGTCAGAAGTGAACAACAGTTGAGGAATTTGTATTGAAATGAGGTTTTCACTTTAACATTGTCTGCATCTCAGTGAAACACATAAGTGAATAATTCTTTACTGAGGCATTATCTACAGACTGTTCTGTCTTTTTCTCAAATATTGCCAGAATTTTTCCGCAATTTACATCAGTTAATTTAGTTTAGTTTATTTTTTTAAATACTGGTTTGTTTATTTTTGTTTTGTATGTTCACTGTTGTATAAGCTTGTTTTGTCTTAAGTATGGCTGTGTAATAAAGTATTCAACTGTTTCCAAAAAAATAGATTTTAAACAATGCATTTCATTATTGTCAGTTTAACATTAAGGATTAAACCAAATAAGACAACTTTACAATATCAGGATAATCTTTTTAAATGTTTCTTTTTCTGTGAGTGTGACTTCAGTAAGATTTTTGGGGATCAGTGGCTCATCCTGCTTTGTCTCTAATTAGAAGTATCTCTCGGATTTAAGAGTTAAACAGCAAGTGTAAGTTCAGCGGGGTCGAGGAGGAGGAGGTTGATTATATATTTAAGGCTGAGTGTTTGTTTACCGACTGACCTCTAATGTGCCTAGCAACACTTTCTACCAAGGCGGGAAAGCGGCTGCATGCTGTACCGCTCGCCCTCCCTCATCCACGAGGTTTCATCAGCCTCACAGAACAACAACAGTTAGAAACGGCCAACCAGCACGCTGTATCCAAGGGCAGGTTGCGATGGCAACTTGAGAGCACGTGCTATGCTGAGTGCCTGTTGCCATCTCGTCATCGTGTTCACCGCCGGAGGAACAGCCAGCCAGCTTGCTGGCTAGCACGCCTGTCAACAGACGTTATCCCCCGCTCATGCTCAGACGCATACACGGGGGAGGAGTCCTGAATGAACCCCCCCAACACCCTAATCTCTGTGTGATGTTTTTCTCCCTGCTAACCCCACCCTTGCCCCTCGTTCTCCCTCCCCCTCCTTCTAATTCTCCCCTCCCTCCACTGCTGGGGAAAAAAAGTCAAAACAACAACAAACAAGCCGCGTGGTTTTTGTTGTTTCTGGTGGTGGGTGGTGTTGTTGTCTTCAGTCTGCAGAGGTCCCTACATGCACCCAGCACTGCCTGGCTGATGCAAGCCAGCCGGGCAGTCCAGATGTGCTGTTACGCCCTGACACAGACTCATTTCTGAGAATATGTCCCTGTTTGTTTGCTGTTCCATTCAGAGTAAGAAAGCTTAAAGGCTGGTTTTGAAGTGAGCGTCCATGTGAATGGCTCACTGAACTCATTTAGCTCTTTCATATATAGACTCTGTGTTGCTGGATGCATTGCACTGCTGAGTGCAATGATTGCACCGGTTTCACCCCGTTCACCCCTTAAGTCCCGACCAATCACCACCACCCGAACCAAGACCAACATAGAAACACAAACACACACATCAGTCAGTACATCTACACACATTCTACAAGCACTCGGGGACAAAGGATGAATAATGCAGAGGTAGTGTCTGAGAGAAAAGTCGCCTCCCCTCTTTCCCTCCTTTTCACCTTCCCTAAGCAATAAGGAAGCAATGTTGCCATGGAGGCAATGAAGCCTCGGCACGCTATCAGCCAATTACAGGCTTCCCTGCGTGAAACATCTCACCAATGGCTGCTCGGACTGATGCTGCTGTTGCCACAGACACTGAAATCCAATTGGCCGAGCTCTGCTCTTTGATTGAATTTCTGATCTTGTTTTTGAGAGAAAAAAATATCTCAAGGAGTGCCACCTGTGTGCCAACTTACAAAATATGTTTTGTTTCTCCATGAAATGAAAAGGATCACTTTGTGAGAAAGAAAATGTTTGTTTTAGTGCTTTAAGAGATCTACATTCAGGGGCATTTTGGGTTCTCTAATAAAGTGAGCATGGGGGAAATTGATTTTCTTTCTGGCACTGCGGTGTATGTATTATTTTGTATTTAAATTAAAAGGTGGATACACGTCCTCATTTCAATAATTACAATTTTAATCAGCACTTGTTTCTTTCATTTAATTGCCGTTTTCTGCCTTCCCATCCTAATATTTGGCTTTCCCCTGACAAAAGAACCACACCCCACCAGTTGCTCATAGCTGTTTATGACCAGTTCCTGGTTTAACTCTTGATTTTCCACAGTGCTGTCCAAACCCCGGGTTCATTGTGTTCCTGAACAGACACATTTAGTTCTATTTAATCTGTTCTGTCAATGTCAGCAATACATTTAATAGATTATGCTTAACTACAAATCATTTTGAAAATGAAAAAATAATGTAAACAAAACCTCTACATTTGAAAAGAAAAAAACAACCTTTGTGTGGTGGAGAGCCCTGAACTTTTGACTTGGTTGATGACCACTACTTTTCCTCGCTTGACATATGCTTCACCCAAATCTTCTTTTTGGACCTAATGTCATTAAGACAGTCTGGTCTCATTTGTCTTTGTGTCGGACAGATGAGACGGTAGGTCCATCAGTAAACCCCTTCATCTGAGAGGTTACGTTTCCCAAATTAATCTCAGGAATCAGTGTGTGTGTGAGATGGTGTCAGGAGCATTTGGGAAACTTATTTTGTTTCTTTACAGACAGCACCTCTAGAGCGAAAGCGTAAAACCTCTAATAAGCCGCAGCTCTCTCGTTTCATTAATCACCTTCCTCTGTGTCTGTCATCGAGCTGGATAGCTGGCCAGTCAGAGACTCGTCTGACGGAATAACCCAAATCCCCTCTGAGTGCTCAAAGCCTCCTACTTCATTAGAAACATCTGCTTGTTTATTTCCCCCCACATCTTTGTGTACACCGGTGTCTGCCAGGTTGTCTGGCCGTCTCTCACTCTCTCTTCATCCTCTGCATGTGTGAGAGCTGCTGAGGAAGGCAGTACTGGTCTGTGAGGTTGCACCAGGATGTTCTGTGTGTGTGTGTGTGTGTGTGGTGTGCCGGCCGGCGAATCCCTGGTGTTCGTCACTGTGTAGCAGGTTAATCGCCTGTTTTTCTCAGACACAAAGGCTTGTGCCGTTGCCAGCGACACCCCGGTGTGAGTGTGTGTATGCGTATATGTGACGAGAAGGGGGCTGAAAACAGGATTAGTGTCATCAGGATCTAAGCCTGAACAGATTGACAGAAATAAAGTCCTGCTGTACAGTAAGTGGTCAGTTTGGCCTCACGTTAAAAGTGATTTGAATATTAAAACATGATGTGTGGCCAAGAACAGGTAATGAACGAGTCTCTTATGAAAACATGAATGCCATCACTCAGGTTATCAGTGGATACAACAAGGTGATTCGCTGTTTAAAGTCTCATTGCTTTTGATTTTAGACAAAATAAATAAAATATAATAAAATTCCTTGAATACATCCCTGATTCCTAAAAAGCTGGGATGCTGTGTAAAATGTAAATCAAAACAGAATGCAATAATTTGCAAACAAACTGTGTTCACTGACAACAGTTTTACCAAGTGTTCTTGAGCCCATGTAGTAATCTCCTTTATACAACCATGTGTTTGGCAAAGTGTTGAACCTCGCTCCATCCCTGCTTGTGAACGACTGAGTCTTTCCAGGATGAACCTTTCATACCCAGTCATGATGCTATCACCTGTTACCAATGAACCTGTTTACCTGTGGAATGATCCAGACAGGTGTTTTTGGATCAGTCCACAACTTTCACAGTCTTTTGTTGCTCCTGTCCCAACTTGTTTGAAACATGTTGCTGCCATCAAACTCAGAATAAGCAGATATTTACAAAAATCAATGAAGGTGATGAGATGAAACATTCAATATATTGTCTTTATGCTGATTTTGTATAGATCAGAAATGATCACATTCTGTTTTATTTAGATTTCTAAAGGGTTGTATGATTACCATTAGAAATATCCACTTATGGCCAACCCCTGCTGGGACAGTGAGGTGGACATTTGTTTATCACAGACTCATTATTGTGTCTTGACCTGTTTACGCACAGATTAACGCTGAAATAATCTGTGTGTCAAGGAAAATGTTTTTTTTTGTCTTGATCTCATCAGTATGGATTTCTTCCTTTAATGCTTCCTGAGATTATAGTAGATCAACAACTTGCTTCCGCAGTCAGCGTCCTCCAAAAGGCTGTCGTATGCTGAAACTTACATTTTCATTATTTATTTATCTGTCTGTTACTTTTTTCCATTAATAATTCAGTCTATAAAATGTGCAAAAATGTCCGTCACGATTTTACAGAGCACATGAAGTGACTTTTCAAAATGAATTACTTAAACAATCATAAAAATTGTCTTCGATCTAATGCTTTATGACAGTCTGGTATTTCCCATCACCATCCCTCACCTGATTGATGTGTTTCATAAAATGTAATTATCCATTTAGGAACTAATCACAGCGGTGACTTTCTGAGAGCTGTGCCATTAGAAAATAATTTGCATATGTGTGTGCTCCTTTGTGTACACACCTACTACAGGTGTCACGAGAGCAGCAGTCAATACTGAGGTACAGGTATTACCTGTACACTGCCCTTTCACTCAGAGCTGTGGTTAAGCCACTGTATTCATGGCCACAGCCTGTTTGTCTTACCGGACCGCCCGGGGATTTTTGACTAACTGTCCGCCTGTCTTTGATAAACAAATGGCTCCAGCTCTAATGCATTTTAGAGCCACTCTTGCCCCTCGGCTTTTATCAGCTTAGCCACGGCGATTTAATCGGACGGCCCTGTTTGTGTTGTCCCGCGTGTGTTTGTCTCAGAGCTCTGGTGATCCCCCTTCTTTGTCTCGTCAGGCCAGTGTCACCCAAAGAGGTTTATGATGGAGGCCCGGGAGCCACAGCTGAGTAGATTAGTGTCTACAGTGTGTGTGTGAGCGAAGAGGGAGGGGTCGTAATGTGTGTGTGTGTCAGTCCTAAGGATCCTTCAGCTGTTGCAAGGGTGCGTTTTTCTTTTTTTAAACCCACCACAGGTGTCCTGTGGGAAATGTATACGGTATGTGACACAAGTGGCACATTTAGGTTATAAAGCAACAGAGACTCCTTCATAGCTGAGAGGCCTGATCTTCATTAAGTTCTCCTGGAGAACTGAAGAGAGCTGAGAGCTTTAGGGATAAATTATACGCCTCTGGCTCTGTGTAAATTATACATAAATTACTAATGTTGGATCTCGTGGATTATTGTGGAATTACTTGCGTAATTATTGTAATTTAAGTCTATTAATTCCATATATTTTTTCAGTTAAGAAGAAAGTTGTGTATTGGCATGTGTGCATATATGAAACCAGACAGTTGCACCAGGTGCATTCAAAAGACCAGACAGACACATAATGGATTCAGTATAAATATTTAAAATACTTTATACAGCATAGAAATCTCTTGACACTCAAACAAAACCATCCATTACAAAATCTTACAAAAGACCCCCCGAGTCTGTATCAATCTCAGTATCAACCAGAAAAAAGGTACAAAGACGTCATTTTCAAATGTTGACATTATAGTTCGACTCGTGAAACATTGCATGCAACTTTTCATTTGGACAGGAAGAGATTCTACAGTATCTTAACAGTGAGAAGCCTTGTGTGCCTGTGGAAGCCTTTTTGTAGAGTCAAATAGTTTTATGAAACCACTAACGTGAAAATGTCGACAAACATTTTAGAATCCCTTCGTACAGAAGTGACAGGAACACAGTAGTCGTACTGTTATTTACAAGCACAAATTTTCACATCACTCTCAGAGAGCTCTTGGCAAATACTCGTCATTGCAGTTAACACTTAAGACTATTGCACAAACTACAGCATTAAGACAAAAGGAAGTGAATAATTTTCATGGATGTTACGTGATTCTAGTAGCAGTTCTTCCCACCCTCATAGCCTCAGCCTTTGGCGAGGTTGATAGGTTTCATAAGGCTTTTGATGCTCTTTTTTTTTTTTTTTTTATCTTTTCTTTTTTCCAAAACTGACTATGAACATAGCACACCCTCCTGTGAGAGAGTCATAACTTAGACAGTTTTACAGTTTCCCTGTGGGTCTTAGAGGTGATGTAACAGTTGTATATAAAAAGTTATAGCTGTGAGTTATTATCAGTGTTTGAGTGATGAGAATTGTATAAAAAGTGAGTATGACTACTCTTGGTACCTACTTCTATTTCTGTGTGTTGATTCTAATGGCACTAACGCTCAGACACTGCAACACCGTGGCAAGATCCACACAAGCACGTCACAACTGACTGCTCTTATACATTAATGTATGAATAATGCAGTGAGGTAAAAGATGGTAAACGCCGTTGTCACTATAGGTTTTGGTTTTTAAGAATAGTGCAGTGAGCTTCTTCATCCAGTCAGCAATTGAGGATACAGTGCCAGCTGGCTCGAAGTCAGTGGGTATCTTAGAGTTTTCACAGAGACAAAACACTTATACATGTAATCAGGGTTAGGGTCGGGGTCTGTTAGCTGGTGTGAATCAGTTTACGGCTCAATTAGTAACCAGTTACAGCACTATTACATAAGAGAGTATCTCTTAACTCAGTGTATAATACAGTGTTCTGTGTGTATGCGTGTGCATGTGTGTGTGTACACCTTGTTGGCAAGGCCCATATTACATGATGTCCCATGTCCACTCTGTATCTGGGACACAGTGAGGTTTAGTCATCCCTCAGGGATCTGTTTCAAATCTCATCTTCTCAGTGTCACCACCTCTTATTACATAACGAGAGCGGTAACAAGAGATAAAACATTTTAAAACCCCTTCTTCTTTTTTAGTCTGTCAAGAAAAGTGGCTCAGTCGCAATAAAGGAACAGTTCACAGTTAAAAAGGCCGCTCTGGAAGACCTCTCCAACTTCAACAAAATGTTGAGAGGGGCCTTGAGTTCAGTCTGTCTTTCTTTCGTTTTCTTTCATCTTGTATCCCTCAGCAGAGGGTCTTGAGTGCACCTGAAGCACAGAGGAGAGTCTGCATGGGGTAGGGAGGCGGGGACACCACTTCCTCCACGACCTGCTCTGGCCGGAAGGTGAACGGCTGCAGCTGGACCTTCTTCTTTAGGATCTGTCCGATTCCCATTGAGGGGAACTTGCTGCGGTGCGTCGGGCTGTCGGGATCACTGCTGCTGCTGTTGTTGGAAGGAGGACTGAATGCTGAGGTGGGGTTGAGGGGACTAAAGGCGGACTTCGGAGGACTGAAAGCCGAGCTGCCTGGGGGGCTTCCTACGGTGCTGGGGGGGCTGCCACTGGTGTCTGAAGAGCCACACCAATCTGATGAGACGCTCTTCTTGGGCTGCGGGTTGACGATGAGGACGGGAGGACTGGGGATCGTGGCCTTCTTCAAGTAAGAGGAGTCGGGTTGGAAGGCAGAGACGTGACGGGGTGGGGACAGAGTCCCGTTGGTCAGCTTGTACCAGGGTGAGGCCGGGGTGTCTTCAATTTGCTCAGCTTTGGAGAGGGAGCCAAAGGAATGCATGCCGATCGGTGATGGCGCTGGTGGAGCGGGTATGTTGTGTTCTGGGCTTGTGTTGACTTGTGGTAGGGTGGCCAAGCGCCTCCGTTGCTGAGGGGTGTTGTGAAAGAGAGGATGAATCTCTAAATACTCCATAGAGGAAGAAGCGACCGTGCCGGGTGGTGCCAGAGGTGAATTACGATGGCCACCAGTTATGGCACGCAATAGACCTGAGGAGGAAATGAGAAGCATTGTAACATTTCTGCAATACTGTATTTCAACGTTTGTCAAAGAATCATTTTGGAATATTGAATATTGTATTGTTGTTTTTGCAACTTGCTGCAGATACAAATGAACGAAAGGTTGACTGCAGCTTCTCTGAATACTTTTGTCTGAGTGACCCATGTGTGTAGATTTTACTCTTTAAGTCATGTCAGGACATAACTCATCTGACAGTATGTAACAGGCAGGTGTAAAAGTACAAGTACATTCTGTTCTGATTTAACTTTGTGAAGAATAGCCCGTCTTGACATGCTGTATTTGAAACAGCCTATAGGCTTTCACTATACCATATATAGGTAAATTAGGAGAGGGAAAGGAGCTTAGAGCCAACTTTGCCCCCGGGTCCTTGTTTTTCATATGTAAACTCTTCTTTAAGGAGTGTCATCTGACAGACTCCAACCATTTATCATTCGTAAAAATCCCAGGCCTCGTGTGAAACTGTTATGAGACTAATTCATTTTACTTCCATATTATATATCACTTCTCTACGATACTTTCTCAATCATTTCATCTGTCTGTCAACTGGTGAACTGACTGAAAAAAATTGCCCTATGATTGACTGGCAACTTATCCAGGTTGATTCCTCTTAGATGGATGGATGGGTGGATGGTTGGATGGAAGGACAGACAAACAATTGATGGATGGATGGATGGATGGAAGGAGGGGTGGATGGATCGACGGATGACTGGGTAACTACGTATGTGTGAAACTGGTCGATGCCGTACAACAACATGCATGCTCTGTCAACCTACCCTGTATGAATAAAGGTAAACAAAATAAAATAGTTCTTTTTAAAAACAAATGCATTAACAATTATTTATTCATTTATTTATTTATTTTTACAAATTTGTCCAATTGTTTTTGTACTGCACCATATGACTCCCCACCTGTTCTGTGTTTCTTTTCCTTGCTGGGCCCCTTGCTAACAGCCAGGTAGACGGGGGTCTGTTTCGGGGGGATGGTGAGCTTGTCGACGTGCTTCCTCCACTGCGTCTGGAAGTATTCGCTTTTCTGCTTTTCGCCTTTCTTTTTCTCCTGGAACTGCATCTCCTAAACAAACATGGCAAACCGCTCATTACAACAGCTCACAGCGTTTGACAAACCTGTTGTGGTGTAACCGGATTTATCACCTCATAATTCTTCACTCTTGTAACCTTTTGCAGACGCACGCAACTGTATTCAAGCGTCATAAAGAAACACTTTGGAATTTCAGGTAGAGAGTTTTGTTTTTTTTAAGTAAGATTGTTTCTTTTACCCCTGTTATTGAGAATGGCATGAGACAGGTGTTAGCCAGGATCCACTTACCCTGTACTCTTTAGAGAGTCTCTTCATTTTCTTGTTGAGGAGGAAATAGACAGCCAGCGTGTGGCAGGCGCGGTTGGTGAGGACGGCGCTCAGCACCTCGCTGTGCTTGTAGCTCATTTTCTCCGTCATATGCAGCAACACCGTGTGGTTGATTTCCTCGATGTGGATCCTTAACACAAAAAGTGAATTTTAATGCTTTGGGATGCTTTAAATTGAATGTGAAGATGATTTATATGTTGGTAAAAAGAAGAAAACAATAAGCTAAAATGTGTGTGGGTCTACCTGTTGAGGTACGGTGCCCCTGTGTTCTTGTTGGCCAGCTGTAGCCATGAATCAGCCATCACCTGATGGATATTGGGACGCTTGTTGGGATCTGGCTCAAGAAGTTTCTTCAGGAGGCAGATGGCAGCTGAGATGGAGAGAAAGGGAGAAAAAAATATTTATACACTGCTACTGACGCTCAGCTCACTGCATAAAGAGGAATGATTTCCAATACTGAAACACATATTACACATTTTGCTTCAGAAATGTGACTGCTGTTTGGATCGACAATTACGGAATAGCCTCATTTCTCTGCCAACCAAAACACTGATCACAGACATTTTTGATGAGTAGTTGGAGCGGAGGTGTGAGTTACACAATCTGTCTCAACAGTGTGCGTACCCACTGACCACAAACTTGGCCTTCATCCTGCTTATCTGCTTTCAAGCCGTAATTATATAGACGCATGAGATGACATATCTGTCATTAGCTTGATTAATAGTTAGTTACATAACAGAGCTGAGCCATCCCCTACTTTGCATATTACAGAAGGACTGTTCTTGTGACACTGAGGACAAGCATCTGCGGTATGAGCGTCACTACTCGAAGCCAAGTACATACACACCTGCGCGTGTTTTTTTCCCCCCTCAATTTGTTTTGTTACGTTGCGGAACGGCATTGTTCTATTACAATTAGATATATTTACCCCTAAATAAGCCCGTAGAAAATCAATTATAATTCTACTTATATATAATGACAATAATTAAAGGTTAAGAAGTCTATTGTCTATTTTGCCAAAATGAAAAAACAAAAAACAGTGGGCGGCCCTTTCTCAGGAATTCTGACAAATACTCTGAGGTCAATACCATTCCTCTGATACAGTGCCAGCAACTTATCAGGAACTGTTACATAAGATCAGTCAGTTATTATGGACAGACACGGTGACAGTTTGGTTTCCTCATGCCCTATGCCCTTCTAATTCTCACATGATGCTGGTTTAATTTTTTTTTCTCTCTCTGCTTAACTGCTACTGGTTTTGGAATTACACAATGAAGAAATGCTTTATCCTGATTGTACTTCTGCCAGACCAACCAAGTTCGTCCTTGCTTAACAAATGCTCAACAAAGATTTAATCTTTTCTGTTGGTTGTATGTGTCTAAATCACTAAGACAGGTTCTTTAGCAATTTGCTTCTCGTTTACTCCTTTTTAGTTTGGTTAGCTTATTATCTATAAACTTCAATTTTCCTTTCTCGTGTCTCATTGCAGATTTTTTTTATTGCATTAGTAAATGCTTATGGATGAATAAATTTTTTTTTCCACCACAAAGGAAACAAAGAAATTATCTGTACAAAGGTGTGCATTTGTGTGTTCAGTATTTACCTGTGGAGAGCGAGGGAGGTAGAGGGTTCATCTCCTTGTCCACCATCTTTTGGTGCAGGGCTCGGAGACTGAAGGGCTCCACGGTAAACGGGAGCGTCCCAGTCAACATCGCATACATGTTCACACCACTGGAAGATAAGATAAGACATGATAAAATAAGCTTTATTGATCCCCCTCAGGGGAAATTCACTTGTTGCAGCAGCTCGCAGAACAGGCAAATTGAAATACAGTCCTCAAAATAAAGTGGCAGTTTTAAAAAGTGGCAGTATAAATAATAGCAGTAAAAGAAAAAAAAAAACAGTATTACATTAAAAAAAGTATTTACATTATGTTACACATTTTTCCTTGTATTATATTTCCTTGACATCCAGAAAAAGTATTTCACATCCCATATTAAAATGAGAAAACATGAGAAAAAAATGCTATAATATTGCACAGACAACGGGGGAAAAAAGATAAAAATACACACCAGCTCTGTGTGCACTCATGAAATAAATAAATATATTCAGATAAGTTCATATTTGACAACTGATGGCATTTAAAAAAAAAAAAAGAGAGAGAGAATACACTCACATGGACCAGACGTCCACCTTTGGCCCGTACTTCTTCCTGGAGAGCAGCTCGGGGGCAGCGTACGCCGGACTCCCACACTGGGTGCTGAATGGGTCGGAGTATCCCAAGATGCCAGCGCAGTTACTGAGGCCAAAATCTGAGCGACAGAAGAGACTGGGTGAGTGTTGCTTCTGGGTTTATTACCGTCTTTTCAGCTCACCCGTTAAACGAGTCGCCTCGTCACAGCGTTACACACACAAACAGAAGCAGATTAGCACTATGGTGAGAGCTTGTAAGGGTTTTAACAGGATATTTAATTGCTCGTAGCGCCTCACCACATGTGGGATACTATGACACTGCTTGTCCCACTCCAACTGAGAAAATCTTTTTATTTCTACTCCACAGTGACTGGCATCAAAGGCCCTCTTTTATTATTAACTACTTGAATATTATTCTTGTTTTTTGCTATGAGAATTTTTGGATTTATGAATGAATTCATTGTTCAGCTTTGCACTGAAGAAAAAGAAACCGAAAGAAAAGTTTGAGGTGAGTTCAATAATGTAAAAGTAGGAGCTCTTGTGTTACCTATGAGCTTTATGTTGTCCTGCTCATCCAACAGGAGGTTTTCTATCTTCAGATCCCTGTTGGACAAAGACAGAAAAAAGAGGAGACGTCAGTGCATGCACGGCGTCAGTATTTACATTAGATAACTTATCTGAGCCACAATCATCATACAATGCACACGCAGGAGAGGTCAGCCCCCCGCAAGCCCCAACACATACACAAATACCCCTCCCAATGTGGGTCACGCTGGCTGATTTTCAGGGTCTATTGTGTGCCTCCAGATCCCTCCTCAGACTTAGAAATCCTGTTATACAGTTATCTACATAGGCCAGCTCACCATGATAGAAATTTAGTTCCCAGGCTCTCGGCGACAAAGAATTGAATGTTCCCGGGAAGAGTTCTGTGAAATTTATATCTTAAATTTGATTTACAGATGCAATTTATGTGTTGTCTTCTTTAAATCAAATCAAAACATTTTATCATAAAACAGGAGAAATGCACTGTAATGACTATCTGTGCACAATGCATAGAAATATAGCTGTTGGAGAAATCTTTTTTTTTTCCCTTTAAGCAATTCTTAGCTGCTGCTGTTTATTTGTGGATTAACAGTAATGTGCACAATCAGGACTTAACCCACACTTTAAGAAAGAGGATCATGTCTGACTCTGAGATCTTAAAGTCAGCTTTAACCCAATAACAGCACAAAGCTCTCTGAGCTTTTCTGAGGCTGAATATTTTCTGAGGCATTTATACAAATTCTGTGTATGCCTGTGGTTTTTTTTTTTTTACCTGTGCACCACGCCCGCCCTGTGCAGGTGCTCAACAGCCAGCACCAGCTGCCGGATGTATTTCTGAGTCTCCCTCTCATCCAGACGCTTCTTGTCGTAAATGCGGTTCATGAGGTTCCCGCCGGGGCACAGCTCCATCACCAGGTAGTAGCTGTTCTCCGTCTCCAGGATGTCCAGCAGCTGCGTGATGTTGGGGTGGCGGATCATCTGCTGGATGTGGCCCTCCCTCCGCAGGTTCTTGGTCACATACGAGTCCTTCTTGGCCTTCCGCTTGTCGATCACCTTTACCGCCACCTGGAGAAATTGTAACAGAGTATAAGGTGAGGATGTTATTCTAGACAAAGCACTGACTTGTCAGCTAAAGTCTGGCTCTTAAAGTTTGCACCATGTGATATTGTGAATAATACCCATGGAGAACAGAGCGCTAGCGCACTGCTGTGTCTTGGAGAGAGGATTTCAGAGAGTTGTAGTGTAACAGGTGATGAGCTGCTCAGTCTACATTGCGGGGTGTATAACTCGACACTGACCTCTCCCTCACAGCTGCTCCCAATGTGGGGCGACCCAGGCGCTATAGGGCCCTGAGGCTGTGGGGGGGAGGTGTGAGTGTGTGTGTGTGTGTGTGTGTGTGTGTGTGTGTTGGAAGGGTTACTGAACCATCATAAACTCGGGGAAAAGCAAATGTTACCCTATCTGTTGAGAAGGCGCCGAGGCCAAATGGACATTTAATATTCCCCCATTTGCCACAGAGTTTAGCTGCAGCTAAACACACATGAGGAGCGGCGACAAATGTGGAGACTGAGACTGAGGAAGAATAATTAAGGGCCTGCTCATTTTCAGATACAACAGACGGAGGAGAACAGATTCCCAGTCAGATGTGTTACGTTTTTTTTTTTTCCCCAAGTACTCATCCCAGCATCCACTGACTGCCTGTCCTTGTTGTCTCATTGGAGAAGATCTCTCCTTATAAAAAGCCTCAGAAGGTGTCCTTTACCTTTTATGACAAACACTTTACTTCCCCCTGTAGCTAATTACATTCAATAATGTACCCACCTACTCTATTTCATCCTTTGCCCGTGTCTCCTTGTATCCCGTCTAGACTGAGTTCAAGAGCGTGGCTACCATGCACAGCAAATCATCTCAAGGAGAGCCCACAGACATGGAAAGGCACGACCAGTGAAACTAATCACCATATCCATTAATGAAATGGTGAGGGCCAGAGTGGTTGTGTGTGTGCGTGTCCTCTCTTTCTTCTGTCCTTCCAGCTTGTCTTTCTTTTTTACTTTCGTCCTTTCATCTCTGATAATTGATTCACCTCTGAAAACCTTTTTTACGGCTGCTAATTAAACCTGGCTGTATGTGCTCGTGTGTGTGTGTGTGTGTGTGTGTGTGTAGCTGTCACAGTACAGTAATAGATGGCCCATGTTTATGCCAGGCAGGGTGGATGAGAGAAGGGGTGGGTGGTATATATGGTGGGGGGGGGATGGGGCACAGTATTTACAGTAGGCTGGTCTATATGAGGAGAGGGTGGAGGGGGGTGGGTATATAGAGGGGGAGGGGTGCGCCCAGCCAGGGGGCTTCTGGGGGATTCAGTTGTTTATCAGGCGCCCCTCAGACAGAAACGGGGGGGAGGTGGGGGAGTATGGAGGGGAAAGTGGGTTACAGACATCAAAAACACATGCATATGACCTCCCTGGCCCCCTGACCACGACAGCACCATCCCTCACCTCTCCTCACTTTCATACCCCCTGCCTTTAAACACACACACCCTCTCCTCCCTGCATCCATGCTGACTTTCTAGTGATGCTAAAAAAAAGGGGGTGATCTGCTTTTCCTTTAAAGCTGACTACCCTTTAGCTTGAATAAACTCACTGCCCTCCGCTCCCCTCCAGCGCCTGTTGGATGCCTGTATTCCACTGAATGAGAGAGAGAGAGTGTAAAGCGAGGGAGAGCATGTGATGCGCTTGGTTGTGGGATTGCCAGTGTTTGCATCATCCTCAACAAAGAGAGTGAGGGGAGAGGAGCGCTTTCTTTGCTCCACACAGCAACAGAATGGGGGAAAAGGGGGGGGCACAGGATGAGATAATCTTTAATATGTAAATGATTACATTTCAGTGGCACATATTCTGTTTTACACACACACACATACACCAGCAGGCATGGGTCTACATGTAAGGACACATAAGGAAGAGGAGGTACTTGTTTTCCAATATGCAAATATTCTGGCTGCTTCTCAAAAAAGCCTGGAGAGACAAAGGCAACCAGTGGCCAATGGTAGCCCATATCAAAGCCCTGTGCTGGCGGAATCATAATGAGGCTGAAGCCCATTTATCAACCACATGATTTCATATGCAAGTAGCAGCTCTGTCCTCTCATAGGTGGGCCAATTTTCCTCTCTGTCCCTATCAGGGGCTTTTGCGCGCCCAGCAGAGGTGAGATCACCACCACCAGCAGCAGCAGCAGCAGCAAACAAAGCAGGAGGTTCAGAACAAGACTAAGTTACCCAGCACATGTTAGGAAAAAAGACGACAGGCGGCTCTTTCTGTCTCAGCCACAAAAAGTAAATATTGTCACTGGAGCGTTGGCTGGAAAACAAGACCAACAGCTGGCGGTGCAACATGAGCTCGTTAAAAACTTCGCTTTTGCAAACAGGGATGCATGGATGAGCTGTCAATATAAATAGTTTTTTTTTTTTTGTTCACATGCATGCAGGTGAGATGAAATCTAAAAGCATGTCACACCTCTTGTTGCATGCGACTCTATTTTAGATGTCCTCAAAAAGTGCAAAAATACAAACATGAATTCTGATCACAAGATGCATGTAAATTAAGAAACACAAAGCATGCACACTTCAAACCCAAACCCCTGTTGCACTTTGAGAGTCTCACCTTCTCCCCAGTCAGCGCGTGGAGACCTTCTCTAACTTTGGCGAAGGATCCTTCTCCCAGTTTCCTCCCGATCAGATAGTTCCCCACCCGCTTGGTGTGGTAGAAGTTCTTGAGGATGTCGGCTGCAGGGCTGCACAGGGAGGCCGGGAGGACGCTCTCTCCGCCGGCACTAGCTGGGCTTTTCCCCTCGTATAACCCGTGGCTGTTGTCCACTACCATGTCTCCGTCTGCCACTGGCATCCCAGCTCCCTTGTCTCCTTTTAACAAGGGAGGAAAAAACTACCTTCGCCCAGCTTAGAGCCAGGTATTAAATGCTTACGTGAAGTGCGTTAACTCCCCTAATAACACATTAATGGAAGCGGAGCTTTTGTGCCACCTGTTCGCAAAAACGCATCCAGAGCGCGCACTCAGCAGGTTCCGACCGGGTTCAGTGGATCAGCTTAGGTTTGAATGACACTGAAAAAATGTCACACTCAATCATGGAAAGTTGTTACCTGACGCAACCTGTCTTAAGTCTTAATAAAAACCAGCGGCTCAGCGGAGGCACGAGCGTCTCCACGATGCGTGCGCGCGGCGTGGGTTTGCAGGTTGGAGTGACTTTAGCCGGCTCCTCCGGGTGGGCGTTTCTTGGTGTGAGGGTGAAACACATACTCACACACACATACACACATAGACCCTCACATTGTGATGGGAGCAGGGGTGGCTTTCAGTCCAATCAGCGCAGGCGGGCGGAGCGCATGTGAGAACAAGGGGGACGACTCCGCCCGGCACCGCTGCCCCGCGTTACGCATGGAGCGCTCACACTGTATGAACAAAGACTATATTTACGGCATGACAACAACACTGTCAATGCAAATATTATGATTTTTTAAAATTCTTGTAACATAATTTCTGTTTGTGTGCATCATGATGTTGTTGTCATTTGGGTAGATTGACCACACTGGTCGTGATGTGTGCATTCATATTGGCATTATCACAAATGAATGTAAATGAATGGTCATGTATGATGTGTATGGCATGTATGGTTCACATGAGGTGCACATCATCTGACTGCTGTCACGTTTTCACTGCTATTGGCGGTTGCTGAACTTGGAGTCCTGCTCGCAGTAGAAAGTTGTATATACCATTGGAAGACAAAGAGGCATTTACCCCCTCAGCTCATTTCATTAAGGTATTCATGCCCTAATTAATGTGGTGTTCATCAGTCAAAGGAGGACACCTGCAGGGAGGGGCAACAGTTTGAGACCTGTTTTTCTTCCCGTGTTTGGCATTAGGTCAGGTTGATCTGACCTAATTTGATTGTGTTATATGTTTTCCTTATAGAGTGAACCAAAACAACAGAAACACATGACAGTATAATGGCATCTAATAGACTAACCCTGCAATAAATATTACTTATGTGAAGCTTATGTTGGTTCTGAGTCTGTGTCAGCTCTGTGGTGTTTTATGAGGCTGTAAGTAAACTGTGGTGTTATTGTATGGATTCCTAGAAGGAGTGAGAAGAATGCATGCGCACATACTGTTAGACTTGCCTGCTGGACCATGCTTTTTAGACAGCAGACCAGACACCCAGACACGGAACCAAAAGTATAAGTATACCTCCATCTATAGGACTTAATTTGTACTACAGGAACGTACAGTATACAGCTTAGTACTGTATATGGGCCTGCAGTCTTGTTGAACTTGGCCATTTTTCACTGTTCTTATACCAGGCATTTATTTCTTAGTGAAAAAAATATATTATTTAATCAGGTGGTTTCATTAAGATTAAGATCTCTTTTTTTAAGGGAGAACTGAGAACAACAAACATTCACCAGAACAAAATCACACAATAACATAAAATCACACAACAAACAAAGAATGAATAAAAACAGTTACAAGAATCTCGAAAAACATCAGATAATAAAGCTTTGAAATCCACAGGGGTCATCTAAGACTCTAAGTTCATTCCATATTAAAGGTGCATAGTACCTGAAACCAGTTTAGCCAATATTACATGTGTACATAAGAGACATCTAAGGTTAAGTATTTACTGGATTGTGCACTGTAGTAGCTGTAGTAACTAGATTTAAGAGAGAGAAGAGATGTGAGTTAGTTTGGAATGGAATGAATAACATGAGATGGCTTTTTCTTCTTGACTGTAAAGAAATCCATCCAACCGTGTGATACAGAGAACAGTGATGAGTATGACATTTGTCATTTCTAATAAAGCATAATGTGCCACGATACACAGGATTTAACTGCTGAAGTGTGACAATGCATGCCAATACAGAATATCTCCATAGTCAAAGTCAGACATTAAGGTTGACTTCACAATAGTTTTACAGTTGGAAGAAGACAGACAGCATTTAATTCTATGCAAAAAGCATAGTTTGCTTTTAAAATTTTGAGTCAAATGTTGAATATGAATCTTGAAACATATTCTGCAGTCAAGCCAAATTCATGAATATTTGTAGGACTCAACAAGAGCAATACAGGTGCCATTTAGAGTTTTAATAGTGGGATACTCAGAGTCATTCAGTCACTCAGAGATACCATGCACTTGGCCTTTTCTGCATTTAAAACTAGTCTGTGATGAAGGCATGATAATTAGAAAGCACCAAAGGCTTAAAGCAAATAGTCTGTGGATTAATCCTCAGAGTTTGACAAAAATTCTCAATTTAAAATACTTTATAAAGTGTATATCAAAAATTTTATACATACCTTTTCAATATGTTAAATCTGAGAAGCATCACACCACTGCAAAAGTTGTTCTTTCTCTAATACTTACTAACCTTGTGACTACTCTTATGGTAGAGATCCTGTCCCTTCCACATGTTTCAGTATTTTCCGCCACCTAGTGGTCAGAACCTAAAACAACAGAACTGAATCCCATCATGCTTTGCCGTGCCCGCCGACCCGAGAGCTACCGATGCTAGGCTAACTGTCGCTAGCTACCGGGAGCGGACATGTTGTTCCAACCCTTCCTAGAATAAACATCGCTGTGAGCGGGGAACCGGGAGTGACGGGGCAGGCTCGGAGCTCTGGGCAATCATGGACGCCGTCAACGCCTTTAACCACGAGGTGAGCCGGATTCAGGGCTCTGTGAGACCCCTGAAGTCACCGAGTCTGGTCACGGTGCTGTGATGCACCGAAGCTAGCCGAGCAGGACCGAGCAGCGGGCCTAGCTAGCTGGACTTGTCCATCTTAACCTGGCTTAAGGCTAACTGGGCTAGCGTGTGTGCTGTAGCTACACCTGCAGCTTAACTAATGAAATAAATGATAGGATGTTTAGCCAGCTAGCAAGCTAATTCAACGATAGCCAGCCCACATTGGTTCCAGTAACCTTGCACAAAGTTCGTAGACTCACATTAATGTTAGCTAGTGGGAGCATGGTCACTAACATTCATGTTGGTGTTAATGCTACAGCGAGCAAACACTCTGTCCTATTGTTGTTGTCACACCTGAAGCAAACAAACAAAACCTCCATAACTGATCCACAGCCTGTGTTTGTGCAGACGATCAGGCCAAGTTACTGTAAGGCCTGATGACTGATGCTTGATACTGTTAAAGTTCTGTCAAAAGGCAAGACAAGTCATCTAACTGGTGTTTTAGGTTTTAGGTTCCTGCCTTCTGGCCTTTTAACCCTTCAATCTAACAGGTACTATGGCTCAGACCACTGATCCTTATTTATTTCACCAAACCATTACAACCAACAGCTCTGTGCAGTTTCTGATGGTTCTTGAAATGCATCTCTCAGTTTCAGTAGCAGTTTATGTCTGGAACTTAAACAGAAAGTAGCTGCTGTTTATGAATGCAAATCCCTGTTAAATATGACAAACTCATGATTAAGTATACTTTCAATAGAGACCTGTACTTGTAACATGCATTGAGTGATATTTAAAAGACTTTCTCTCAGACAGTGGACCAATTTATTCAGCTCAGAATGAGCACAGCAAGAAAACCGCACACCTGTACAGTCTATAGTTTATATCTAATTTCTGTGCACCCTACTGTAACAAGTCTGTTCTGCTGTGTGTTGACCTCTTGGATTCTCACTTTAAAACAGTCAAAATGTATCATTTCTCTCAGACCAGAGGAGGAATGTGTGAAATACTAGTTCTCCAAGTTTGGAGCATCTGCACGTGTGAAAGCTTTGTCACAGATGGAAAATTAAAGTGTTAAACAACAGAAAGGGAAGATTTCATGTATTCACTGTTTTTGCTGCACAGCCTGCTAATAATACCAAAGCTTTCATTCCTGTACCCCATCAGAGAATAATGGACGATAAAATGATCACACAAGATACAGAAGTGGTGAAAAAAGTTCATAAGGCCACTTAACCAATCTCAGCATCACCTTTCAGATCATCAGTAGGGTCAACCAATAAGAAAGCAGTTTTCCAATAAACAAATCGCATGTTGTCATTAATGTCAGTCATTAAACGATAAGACTGTTAAGCTTGGAATATTCATTGCTTAAAGCTTAAGATATCAGTTTTAATTCTGCATCTTGTTTCCACTAAAACTTTTAAGTTGTCAAGAGCTTGTCCTGTGAATGTGCCTCTGTGGTGTGGGAGGACTTGAGGGTTTTAAAATCAAAAGCAGTGCAATGAAAATTATTGGCAATCCCTCTGAAACTCCACAAGCAGTGTCCTTTCTGTCCTTCCATTTATTATTTTCATGCTATCTCATGACTCCGCCTTCACACTCATCTGTTATCTACTCTGTTTCTAGTTATTCTCACTGATGGACTCCAAGCCCCCGATATCTCGGGCAAAGATGATCTCCATCACCAAATCGGCCATCAAAGCTATGAAAGTAAGTTATGCATTAATTTGGTTTGAGAGCTACTTATGTATCCATTTGAGTGAGATTCTGTGTTTCTAAAATGATATCTCTCTTTCTCAGCTCTACAAACACGTGGTCCAGATTGTGGAAAAGTTTATCAAAAAGGTGAGACAAACCAGGCTAAATTCAGTCATCACCCAGTTTCTACTCAGCAAAAACGAATAAACGCTAATTGTTTTCTCCTTCTGCTATCTTCAGTGCAAGCCTGAGTACAAAGTAGCAGGCCTGTATGTGGTGGATTCCATTGTCAGGCAGTCCAGACACCAGTTTGGAGCAGACAAGGATGTGTTTGGCCCAAGGTTCACCAAAAACATCACAGGAACCTTTGAGAACCTCTGCCTTTGCCCAGTAGAGGACAGGGTAAGACCAGAAAGTTGATTTTGGTGAAAATCTCACTGATAAATATGAGCTGGAATATTATGGATTGTAGTGTCACAAAGAGTACCAAAGTGGGGTTGAAAGATTTTGCCAGTCTCCTTATATTGTCTTTCCTTCACCTCTTTCCCTTCTTATTTTCCTTTGCAGAGTAAGCTTGTGCGGGTGTTGAACCTGTGGCAGAAAAATGGGGTGTTCAAGATTGAAGTTATTCAGCCCCTCCTGGACATGGCAGCTGGCTCTAGTAGTGCTGCTGCACCCTACACAGGCACGGACGAGCCAGGTAATTTGTGTGTTTGTGCACACAGGGCTGTAGTGATTCTATGATATTTACAACAACTTGTTGTATTCACAATTGACAATAATGTAAGTTTGTTTAGTGGAGAAATTTTACTATTTTAGATTAAAACAATTTCATGTTGATTTGCTGAAGTGACAGTGAATGATGCTCTGTCTCTTCCTTCAGGTTCTTCTCCACCTCCAGCCAAAGAGCCAGTTAGTGCAGTAATGGCAAACTCCACCACCACAACAGCTGCTGCTCAGCTGCAAAACTCTGATGCCTTTGCTGCTGTGGCACAGCTCTTCCAGGGTCAGCAGGTGTGTGCGTGCTAGCACAGGCTGGCTTTAGCTTTAACCACAGTAATTTTGCTTGTATTATTACTGCTTGCACACTTTTAGACCTTCACTAATATGTCTTGTTTCACTCTGTCACTGGCATTTTTAGCTTCAACAGATGCTCCAGAACTTTCAGCAGCACCCAGTGAAACCGGATACCAACACTCAGCCTCCTGTCCATAACATTCAAACACAGGCCCATAATATTGCCACTGGCCTGGGCATGGTCGCCCCACAAGCTTCCCTGCACATCCAACCCACCCAGCAGAAGACAGCCTTTGACAAGGTGGCAATGTGTATTTACTTTAGGACTGCAACTAACGATTGTTTTTGTTATTTTTGTTGATCATTTCCTTGATTAATCAGTTTGTTGTTTGGTTCAGTTATTGGTGAAAAATGTTTCCCAAAACCCAAGGTGAAGACTTCAAATGTCTTGTTCTGTCCACAACCCAAATATATTCAGTTTACTATTATAAAGGACTAAAGAAGCCAGAAAATATTCACATTTGAGAAGATGAAATCAGAAAATTTTGGCTTTTTTTCATTTTCAAAATAGTTAATTGATTACCAAAACAGTTGATTTAGTAGTTGACAACAAATCCATTAATTGACTAATTATTGCAGCTCTAATTGTCATATGCCCTCAGCAGCAGCTAAATGTACTCTGAATAACATGGCAGCAGTTTGTACACTTTGTAGCATAGTGCTTTGAGTATAAGTAATGTAAGACTATACAAGCTCTTCTATGTTTAAAAATGTCATAATTGATCAACTTTTTATATTAATTACCTGTCTCTTTCTTAGAAATTGCTGGACCGTTTCGACTATGATGACGAACCAGAAGTTGGGGAAGAAACAAAGAAGGATGAAATCTCATCACAGCCCTCCCTGTAAGCCCTTTATTTGTCTATATACTACAGCAGCTCTGCAGTACCAAGAAGTGGACAGCTCTGATTGATTTTTAAAAATGAACTAAATGCTGTGCAGCTGACTGGATATTTTTTTTATCGTCACAGAATGCAGCAGCCTCCAGCCTTCCTACAGCACATGGAGCACTTTAAACCACAGATGATTAACATGTCGCAAGACCTCTCACAACAGGTAACTACATATATTATTAATTATAAATTAGCTTTTCTTTCCCGGCAAGTCCAGCCATCTAATTCTTTCATCTTTGTTTTTCTATAAACTGTTAAAATATTAAAAAATCCTATTAAATTCAAGTTTCTTATAACTTCACTACAAGCGCGTATTGCAACAATAGGGTTACATAATGCTACACACATAATAGTATGTACACTTTATTTAGTAAACCCTGTATATTCTGCAAATTTCACCGTTGTGGGGCTAATAAAGGAATATCTTATAAAAAGTAATGTGTATACAAATATGAACAAATGTAGGATGAGAAATTAATGTTATATTTGGAAACCTTATTGTGCGTGCACAGTGTTTATTCCAGCTGTCTTCCTCAGGTTCCTCTCCCTCCGAATGGCCAGCTCCAGGCCTATGGTTTACCGCCAGGACAAAGCTTCCCAGTTATGATGCCTCATATGGGGCATGCTTTACCAGGGCAGCCTCTCCCTGGTTCTACTGGGCCTCCAGGCTTCCCAGGGGTATACCCCCCCCACAATGCCGCCCAGCAACAACAGGTAGACTTTAGAATAATGCAAAGGATATATAAAATATAACAAACCATTTTTGGTGTTTATTTAATGTCTATTTTTGCCTTAAAATTGAAATCTGATGCAGAAACATTTCATTCTTAGCAGAGGTGGAAGATTAAGAACTATGTTCTTTTATATGATGAATTTAATTGTATAATAGTTTGGATCAAATCTTAATCATGCCTTTTCCATACCATATCAGGATTTGTCAATGGACATGGACCGTTCATCTATGAGGGATGGCAGACATGGCCGACGGTCACACTCAGGCTCCAGGTAAGCGTCTGGAATGGCATGTGATAGGTCAGAATCGATTTTCGTCTCAGCACTGTAATTTTGTGCTTTACCATTTATTTTTGTTTTAGGCTGATAAAAGCTGCTCAGTGATTATTTATGATGAACATCTCATGAGTTGTAATGGCTGCATTTATTTTTCCTCCAGGTCTCCGAAGCGGAGGAGGTCACGGTCTAATTCCCGTACACGGCGAACCAGGCATAGGCGATCCCGCTCTCGCTCCAGAGACCGGCGTCACCATTCCCCACGCTCTCGCTCGCAGGAGCGCAGAGAGAGGGAGAAAGAGCGAGAGCGACGTCAGAAAGGCCTTCCACCACCCAAGAGCGAGACACTAAGCAGTGAGTCATAATCTATTTATAGTCATATTTGTTTAAGCAGATAGACATGGCCCTGAAATGATCTGTTGTTTGTGCACATTATGTTTTTTAGTAGTTTCATGAACGACTCAGTCTTTCCAGGATGAACCTTTCATACCCAATCATGATACTGTCACCTGTTACCAATGAAGCTGTTTACCTGTGGAATGATCCAAACAGGTGTTTTTGGATCATTCCACAACTTTCACAGTCTTTTGTTGCTCCTGTCACAACTTGTTTAAAACATGTTACAGGCATCAAATTCAGAATAAGCATCTATTTACAAAAATCAATGAAGTTGATGAGGAATAACATTAAATATATTGTCTTTGTGCTGTTTTCAATTGAATTTACATCAAAAAGGATTAACAAATGATCGCAATCTGTTTTATTTATATTTTACACAGCGTCCTTGCTTTTTTGGAATCGGGAAAGTAAAATTCTTGTATTTGGCCAATATCACTGTGTTTTTTGTTGTTGTTTTGTAAGTAGCATATTTTTTTGCACTTTTTGTTCATGTGACCTTTTCTTTCTCCTTTGCAGTTTGCAGTACAACTCTCTGGGTGGGTCAGTTAGACAAGAGAACACAACAGCAAGACGTGGCTTGTTTACTAGAGGAGTTTGGGCAGATAGAATCAATCAATGTAAGTGGATCTGTCATGATGTGTCTGAGTCCAGCCTCAGCTAACTAAATGGAAATCACAATCCCTTTGTGTCTTTTCCTCACCTGTCTGTTTGCCCTCCTCTCTTGTTAAGATGATCCCTCCGCGTGGCTGTGCCTACATTGTCATGATACACAGGCAAGATGCCTTCAGGGCTCTACAGAAGCTTAGTAGAGGATCTCACAAAGTTAACCAGAAAGCCATCAAGGTGAGAGAGCAACAAAGATTGCTGCTTGCTAAAGCACTACTAACAAATACGTTAGCAAGTTAGAAAACTGCAAATTTTCTAGTTGAATCAAGAGTTGTGCTTTTTCTGTTTATTTCTTGCCAGATTGCTTGGGCTTTGAACAAGGGCATAAAGGCTGAGTTTAAACAGTATTGGGATGTGGAGCTGGGTGTCACCTACATACCTTGGTCTAAAATCAGAGAGTCTCAGTTGGAGGAGCTAAAAGAAGGAGGAATACTGGATGTAGACACATTATCACCAGGTAAAAACTCTCACAGAGACATTAAGAAATGATGTATAACAAAGCAGAAACATATCATTGATGTTATTGTGTATCATAGTGTTTTGACCAGTCTGCTTTTGAACGAGTCTGAATCGTGTCTGTCTTTTCCAGAGTGGAGCGGAGTGAGAAACATTCTCGAGCCCCCAGAGGAACTCACCCACAATGGCCGTTCAGAGCCACAGCAGCCTGAGGAGACACAAGTATTACCTGTGGTCACTGCAGCTGCTCCTCATGCACAGGTAAACAACAAGTGGACAATGTTACCACGAGATGTGTTTGATCAAGTTTTGGTTATTACTTTTTAAAAATAATATAATTTTTACTGTAGTTGTTTGATGAAGTTGCTTAACTCCTGTGTTTCTCCAGAGTGTCAATGGGAAGTGTAATATATAACCTTCTCATTTAAGATCTTCAGTAAATCCCTGTAATGTTCTCAGGTTCCTCCAATGCAGCAGCCAATGGTTGGTGTGGGCTCTCTCCAGCCTCCTGTCTTTCCTGGTCCCATAGGCATGCCTCCGCCTTCCTTCCCCCCAGGCGTTCCCCCTCCTCCTTTCATCAGACCTGGCTTCAACCCCATGCAGATGCCTCCAGGTAGCACCTCCTACAGCTGCCATTGAACCATTTCTCATTGGCTTTCATTTAGTCTCTATCTCTGGCACATTGCCCATTATTGAATGATCTTTATCAGTGATAAACACACAAATTAAAGTCGATTTCATACTTGGAGTTCAGTTAATTTGGTCCGAATGATACATTGTCATTTAATTTGTGTTCACACTAGCTTATTACCAACTGTAAACATTGGGCTGTATGGACTGGCTGGTAACTCATTCATTGAGCAGTCATCCTGCATCATCAGCATCATCAAATTCCTGTGACACTTTACTGCTCCTCATGTGTTTATTTTATGTTCTCTCATGTCACAAAGAGCTCTTGAAGAAATAATTGCCATGAGTAATAATAGAAAGGTTGAAACGGGATAAAAATAGAAGCATCTTGTTTCGCTCACTTTTTGATAATAAACTGCACAAATACATTGACTAGAACACAAGCACTCCACTCCCCTTGCTCATGTGCTGGCACGCTTATGTAAAGCTTATCTGCTTCGACAGTTAGCTATCAGCAGTTGATGAATAGTTAAACTTTTCATATATGCTAAAATCATATACTTGCTTCAGTGAAGTCCTGCGGTTGGTCAGCTTTGCTGTTACACAACAACATATCGCACCAGTCCACCTTTTCAGAGTGTTATCGTCAATGTTTCACCCAAGTTTGTTTGAACTGAATCAAACTGGTCTGAAAGCGCTTTAACTCCTCTCACCGCCCTTCTCCCAGGTTTTCCTCCTCCAGGTGCCATGCCTCTAGGTCCCCCACCTACTTCCAAAGGTGGAGTTGAAGACCCGCCTTTGGACCCAGCAGGTGTGGGCAACAGGAAAAATGACGAGGTCCTGGAGGGTCCCAACATCTTCAACAACCAGATGGGACCTATGGGTCAGTCTGTCTTTCTCTCTGGACTTTTCACCACAGTGATCTCATGGTTTCTCACTATGACCTACTGTAAAATGACTGTTGAGTTTGGGCATTTAAACTGGGTGAGATTTTGTCATTAGATACAGTAAAGTGCTTGAACAGTCACTTGGTTTGTTGATGGGCAGAAATGTAAATAATGACTATTTTGATGATTCATTTGTATTTGTAAAGTGAAAATAAGTACCAGGCATTTGCTGGTTAGTGATTCTTCAATGATAGGATTTCTTGTAGTCTCATTATTTTGGTGCTTTTGGACAATAATGGAAGTTGAATTAAAATTAAAGCAGTATTTTGTGTTTGTTTTCCCTTCAGGTAACCAGGTAGGTGGACCTCCAGGTTCTCTCCCAGGTGGACCTCCAGGTTCTCTCCCAGGTGGTCCTCCCGGAAACCTCCAACCCCCTTCCGGTGGTCTACTTGGCGCACGTCCCGGTATCATCCCACTCCAGCGTCCTCCAGTTCCCCCACCACCGCACATGCAGCGTTTCCCTCCACCCCATGGGCCACGACCCCCTCACCCCAACATGCCACCTATGCCCCCACAGATGATGCCCAGAGGGCCACACCCTCAGATGATGCACCATGACCCCCCTCCACCTAAAGGAGCCTTTGGGATGCTCCCTCCCCACAATATGAGGGCTCCTTTCCCTCCGCATGGACACGGCCCTCCTCCTCAAGGTCCTCCTCCTCCTTTCATCAGACCAGGGGGTCCTCGTGGCCTGGAGGGGCCGGAAGAAATGGATAGCAGACCATTCAGGGGAGACAGGCCTGGATTCAGGGACCGAGAGCCAGAGAGGGACAGAGACTGGGATCGGGACAGGGATAGAGAGAGAGATAGAGGTTTTGGAGGTGGAAGGCGTCCGTTTGGTGATGGAGGGAGGGGAGGAGGCAGTGATAGAATGGATGGGAGGGAAAGGCTGGGAGGCTGGCAGGAAGACGGAGGTGATCACCGGGGAGGAGGATGGGAGAGAGACCGAGAGCGTGATCGGGACAGAGACAGAGACCGTGACCGTGACCGAGACAGAGACAGAGACAGACGGGACTGGAGGGAAAGGCGAAGCACCCTCGATAGCGACAGGGAACGAGGGAGGGGTGATGATGGCGACAGGGAGCGAGGGAGGGGGGAGGGAGGAGAAAGAGGAAGGGGAGAAGGAGGGAGTCGAGAAAGAGGGAGAGGAGCTGAAGGAAAAGAAGGGGACAGGCCAAGGCGGTCAGAACGGCGAGAGAGGACCACGAGGTGGGACAGAGATGATCGATTGGCCGAACTGGAAAACATGGACAGATTTCAGACCTCTAACAGCACAGAGCAACCTTGTTTAACTCCTGTGGTCAGTGCGGAAAGCAGTAAAGATCCAAGTGTGGAAGCTTCTCTAAAGAAGGCAGAATCTGAACTCTTAGCTCCTCCAGAGGTAACTGCTGCTGCAGGGGAGCCGACTCCCTCTGAGACCTTACCTTTAGCTCAGAGTGAGCCCACAGAAACAAAACAGGAGGCAGCACTGTAGACTGGCTCACTGCTCCTGGAGCCAGAGACTGCTGTGAACCACTGACAGTAAAAAAAATAAAAAAAGGTGTTTTACACTATGTTAACCAGCCTCAACTCCTGGCAGATAATTGGTAATTAATAGTTTCTGGGCAGGAACGCATTTCTTGAAAACAAACACCTCCTACACATGTGAAAATGGTTGTTTTCAGATTTTGTCAAATCTGGCTTTGCATCTGTGTCTCGAAACACATGACCACTTGAAAATCAGTTTGGAAAATTGGCTGTGGTGAAGTATTGGCCATCAACAATGGTTCTTCTCCTCGCTGTAAGTTGTAAGAATGAACAGAGTGTTTGCATGTTAACTTAGGCCTGTCCATGAGGTTAATTTGAGCTTAGCTTTTATGTTTTTAGTCAAGTCGGTTTTGCAGACGAAGGAAACAAATCATTTCTACGACACAGATTTATTTTTTACATGGCCTCATCTGTGTGATGGCATGCACTCCTCAACAAGGTAAATATTTTTGGTTTAAATTTTTTTTTAATATCATGTCAAACACTGAATAATAGAGGCTCCATTTATTTTTCTTAGCTGTTTCATCTCATTTTGTGTTTCATGTCTCCTCTCTTCAGTATCAAAGCCCATAAGGCACAGCTTTGAATGTTGGCCCCAAGATTACAAATTGCTTTTATGTGTTTGAATTAGGAAGGACATGTGATTTAAAAAAGTACAAATCAGTTCAGACATCCTTCTGGATATTGGGGTGGCTTACAGACAGTTTGTTGAGCTCTTCTTTTGATTATGTCCTCACTTTTCACCCTTTAAACCATTTGAACCACACCTTATTTCAGGCAGAATAAAGAGTTTTCTCTTCATTCTACCAGACACTTGGTGCAGCAACTGATGAATCTGTGACATGTGCACATTTACTGGCCAATACCAGTGTCCTTAAAAATCCACTCTCAAAACAGGGTTTTATTTAGGTTTTTAAAAACTATGTATTCCACTAGTACTGAGACTCTTACATAGGACCTGGGACCTAGGACTGTTTAGAAGCCAAGCTTATTCTCACAAGTTCTCTGAATCTAACTTGGTAGTCATATTTTACTGATAACAGGAATTGCATCCAGTTCCCTGTGAAAGAAGTAACACTCCTGTCGTTCTAATATTAAGGAATCAAGAATGCAGCACATTTTTTGATCTTACTGTACTTATCAAAATGTCACTTTATAGAGAAGTTGATGTGAAAATCTTTTCTCTGCGTGTCATAATCATTTTGTTTGGTTACAAAAATATTGGACAAAGAAACCATTGTAGGGGCTCAAACCCAAGGCCTTTAACAGTGACATAATCAAATTTCTTTTGCTTAACATACATTGTGACTGATGGGCCAAAAGCCGTTTTAGATAAGACATTTCAACAGCCATAAAAGTTAACAAAAGAAAAGGTATGTCCAGGTGTATCATGGTATATCTTTGGAACATTGAGGAAGTAAAAAATTTGATCATGAAGTTTGATAATGATAAAGCGATAAGATTTTGTTTCAGAAGTTAGTATGTAGACGGAGGTATGATTGGTATTCTCAAATAAAGAGAAGTGTATCCATTTACAAAGAAATTGTAACCAATAGCAACCCCTATTCAAAAACTGCTGGATAAAAGAAAAGGCATCTGTCCTCTGGCAAAGTGGATTTTCCATCTTGGTTTCTGTTAAATGTTTTGACAGTGAATTTTTCAAAACTAACATCTACATCATAAAAGTTAAGTGAAAGTAAATTTCCATTGGAAATTCTAGGATGTGTATACTTAGTCATTTTATTCTGCTGTCTAAATTTCATAACATTGCCTAAATATGTATATTTCTGTTTTTCAGTTAAGGAAATAAAATGGAACACTTTCTAGATCCAACAGGAATATCCAACACAAGTTTATTTTAAAAATATTGTACTCGACAAAAACATTCAGGTGCCAGCTTGGATGTTCGAGCATTTTGTATAAACACAAGTTAGCATCCAGACTCAGCTTTGTGTCTATGGTGGTCTTTTGTTTTGCTTTGTGTATGAAAGAAAGAGGCCAATGTTGTGGCTCAGACAAAAGAGCTTTTCCATTTGCTTCCTGTACATCAGTCACACTCAGATTTAAGTTTGTTTTGGCCACATGGAAATACAAAATGTAACCCTATGGCTGAATTATTTTTTGTCTTTGATAAACTCATCTTTCAAATTTATGTCTGTTTCACTGAAGACATACTGTATCTGAGTTGTTAACATTGTTAACATTTGAAGCCCAGATTCCGCAAGCCCTACTCTTGTTCTTGAATAACTTTAACACTGAGGGCAAAGCTAAAGTGATGAAACGAAGAGTGTTGCTTGGGACACACTGCTGTAAATATGCTTGTATCACTGACAATTCAAAGGTGTCATGGTAATTGTTGTTTATGATCTGTGATTCGTCTGAGAGAAATTGACGTGGAAGGAACAACAGGCCGTTTGCTTTAACGTTTTTTAACTCCTAATGGTTTGAAAGTTGACAGATGTTTCTATGATTTGTTAAAAATACAAAAGACATGGACACAAAATCTTCAATATTTCAGCCATAGGAAATTGTTTTTAATAAACTATTTTTGTACCAAATCATTTTCCTTGTTCAAATTATATTCCATGTTTAACATATGGTGTCAACTGTTAGATGATGAAAGATGGTCAAAATGATCTGACACATGTTATGTAATGGTCTGTATAGATAACATAGTCCTGATATTTTCTATGACTTTGGAGTAATTCAACTAATACTTACAAGCTGATCCTTCACTATCCATGGTGAAGAGTGAAACAGGTAAGATTTCTTTGTTTGCTATTTGTTAAGTCTAGATTTCAACAACGAAAAGCTAATGGGACAGCAGCACACACAATTGCCCTTAAATGTTCTTCCTATGAGAGACCAGTCATGGCTTCAAATTAGCTTTGTCCCAATGCTGTACTGATCAGCACATAGTTAAGTCATGCTATTTTGCTGCTGACTATAAGAGGCCTATTTACAGTCTTGTCCCCCAGCTCAGTTACTTAAAATGCAGCATGGATGAATATTGCATACATTATGAGTTGTGGATATAACATTATAACAAGCATTTTTGTAGTTTTTATGTTTTTATTTGTTTGTTTAGCACATGGCATAACTACCAGCAAGATATCCTGACAGTATAGAAGAGATGATGCAAATACCAGGAAATTGACTTGATAGTTGTATTAAAGATGGCTGCAATACATTTTGTAATAATTACAACAATGTAAGGCTGCTACAAATAAATATTTGTGATTACTAGAAATAGTCTAATAAAAAGTGTCATGGGGTCTGACAAATTCAGCTTTTTTTAAACATTAATTGACTAAGTGTTTAGGATTTGTTCACCTGCTTAATGGGCAGCTCTCCACTGTAGTGCTCAGCAACCAATCAAAATTTGCCTATTTGGCTGAATTTGACTCTGATTGACTGTCTGTATTATACACCCGCCCATCAGCACATACGTAGGTTGGTTGTCTGACAAAAGCAGGATCGACAGAAACTTGGGCGTCCTTTGAAACTACTGCGAACATGATGAAGGCTGTGTGTGTGCTGAAAGGAGCCGGAGAGACCAGCGGGGTCGTTTACTTTGAGCAGGAGGTAAGGCGTGCTACATTGCGTGCCACATTTCAATGAAACCACCCGCTGGTTTGACATGCGTACTCATGGGAGCGTTAGCGCGCAAATGCTAAACTGGCTAGCTAAGTTCTCCAAGTGCGAGCCGGTGGGTAAGGTAGAACGGTTTTCAGGCTAGCTAGCTAACATTACATGTTATAGTTGAATGAGAAGGCGTCGGTCTTGGTCAGGTTTAAGAAACCCGTGTTAATTTTGCATGTGTTCCCCAACAGTGTGCAGATTCATTAAATGCAAATTACCGTATCTACCGTTCTCTGCAAGTTGCAAACACACATTAACGTTAGCTTTAGTTAGTTAATGCTATCTGTCACTTTTTAATCAAAGTAGGCTGTTTGTGTCAAGTAACTAGTGGCGGCAATAAAACAATGGTTTTGCATTAAACTCATGACCTTTGTACGTTCAAGGCCTGTGAAGTGTTAATAATCCACAGTGTGTGTATTAGAAACGCCTGTTGCTTAAGTGCAATGTTTGCAGCTTTTAACATTAACATGGTCTGTCTGGTTTTGTCATTTGAAGAAGTCAGGGAGCACTTCTCTTTCTAACTCAGCTGTTTTGCTTTAAAACCTAATGCACTATTGATGGTAGCCTTTAAAACGAGAGCAAACCCACCAGCCCACGGATTAATTTTTTTGCTGAGTCACTGCCTGTCCTCATTGTTGCCTTTGCCTCGAATATTCGGCCTTGTTGATAACATGAAGCAGGACCGGGCGACCATGTGTCATCCAGGGTGAGAGTAGAGAGCATTTGACTTCTCACACTGAACACTGGGCTGAGTATCTTGTGCAGTTAAATTGGTTATGGGGTTTATTTGGTTTTGGTGCATGTGTATACAGTGATATTTGTCTTATAGTTGTGGTGCTGCAGTTTTCAACTGACAACACCTTGTACTACCCTTTTAAAAGCAGGCACATTGTACATACATACTCTTGCAAATCTATCAACTCAAAATTTTAACTTTTCAGTTAAAGTGTTAAACTGAAATGGATGGAACATACATGTGCACTACCTCAAGAATAATGTTTAATTAATGAGTGGTTTTAATTATTGTAGAGTTTGGGGCAGTCTCCCTGCTGTTCTCTGCTTGTAGCCAAGAAAAGAGAAGTCATACCTCTTTTTTTCATGTTATAGCCTTTTTATGTATATCTTGAAAAACTAAAAACGTATGCCCTCAATGTTATGTCAATTTTTCCCCATTGTATCAAATATCAGTATTTTTAAAGACAATTTTTCTACACTATACAGCTGTAACATCAGCATTTTATCATAAGCAGAGCAGACAACCATACAGCAGCCTGCTACACAACACAAGACTAATCAACACCTCACATCGGCTCTCTTGCTGAAGTCTCTGGCTTATCTAAATTACAGCCACGAACACACCTCTTGCCCTACACCTTAACTTGTTCAACGAGTGATCAGTGTTAATGCAAGCTAGACGACAGACTGTGTACAGGGGGTTTAAGCAAGGTGGATGTTGCTGATAGAGTAATTGAAGCCCAGATCCTTTCAAGGATCTAAAAGTGGCCTTTAAAAGTTTTAGATTTGCTAACTTTAATCCTTGCATGAGTGAGTGAAGTCTACAGGAGATCAGTGAGATGAAGTCTTGAGTAATAATTGTCTAATGAAAACTGCCATCTTTATTTGGGCATTTTGAAGTCCAATGTGGTAGATATGAGTTTTGGTCTATTTTTTTGGTGCTGGTGTCTCATGGTTTCATCATTGAAATACAAGCTGTACAACTTTCTTGTATTTTTCCATTATATTTTGTTTTGGGCTACTGACAGGACTGGAACAGGAATTATCCTTGTTTTGTTTACTTCAGCTTCAAGTCCTTCCACGCACCTGGCTTTGACAGCTCTTTTTGTGTCTTTGTATTCTCCTGATACATTGTGTTGTCTTGATCTGTTAGAATGATTCAGCCCCTGTGAAGCTGACAGGAGAAATCAAAGGACTTACTCCTGGTGAGCATGGCTTCCACGTCCATGTTTTTGGAGACAATACAAATGGTAAGCATCAGTCAATATTTGCTAATCTATCAGGTTACTGAAATTTTGCAACTTCATGTTACTGTATTACCTGGTTTTAACTTCCCTACACTTGGACTGAATCTGAGGTGTTTCATGATGCGTTTTTAAATTTCTCTTTCCCAGGGTGCATCAGTGCAGGCCCTCACTTCAACCCCCACAACAAGAATCATGCTGGTCCCACTGATGCAGACAGGTGAGTCCAGTCTGAGGGATGAGTAGTTATGAGCCATTACAAAGCAAATCATTGTGGTAATGCCCATTATAACAGCTGATGCAAATGATTAACATTTTACAGAATCCAAACACCCTTTGATTCAGTGTTAGATTTCAAGGTCCCTCACATTGATTTTAAATCATCACTCTGTAAAACTTTGAGAGGCTCATATTTAATCCATGGCTGAATTAAATGACAAGACCTGTTTTTGTATACGTGTTATAGCAGGAAGGAAAAAAAAAGGAAATTTGGCATCAGGCATTCATTGTTCTGGAAGTTGCAATGATTTATGTTTGATTGAATAGATAAGTCATATTTACTCTGGTTCAACAACTCAGTGAGTTTACATAGTTTTGCATGTGGTCTATGTGTAGTTCAGTTCTGTGTCCATGACCAAATTTGAAGTCGCAGGTAGTTTGTTAGGAGTTCGAGCTAGTATTGATTTGCTTTCTCTTACAGCATATGTGGTTTGTACTATTTGGAGGGGAGCAAAAGTAGCTTTATATGACACTTTTTTGCCTTTTTATTAGCGAGTAAATGTTGAGTTAGAATAGAAACTATTATCAATTTGAAGTGAATAATTACTGGCACTCGATGATAAGAGTGAGCGTAATAATTCAGTATCTGTAAAAAAAAACAAAAAAAAAAAAAAAAAAACTTGTTTCCGGGTACAGGTGGGGGTAGGTGGTGATATGCAGCTCTTAAAAATGGCTTAATTGATTATATTACTTATGCCTATTTATAAGCTGCTGAGGTGGCCGTAAAAGCTGTTATAAAGGTACACTGTATTGGCCTGAAGTGCACAACAGCATATGGCAAAAAACAGACAAAAAATATGTTCAGATTGTATTTGGGTGCACTTTACACAGAAAATATTTATGGGATTGGAAATGATGAGATCTTACGCAGGATGTTAAATTTTATTTATAAGGATTATGACAAAAGCACTTCCACACAAACCTTGTCGATTCTTCCAACCTTTTTAAATTCAATATTTTTGCAAGTCATTTTCTGGTCTAATACTTTCTTCTGTCAAAGATGTCAGTGGAGAGAATTCATATTAGTGTCTGTTTAAAATATTTACCTTGCTTTGCGTGACAAACTTATGTTTACAGGAGCCCAAGTTTGAATTGTGTTGTTAGGTGTCTGTGTTAAGATGGGTTAAAGCAAGTGTAAATGTTTTTGGGTTTTTTTTTAATGCAAATAGGCATGTTGGAGACCTGGGGAACGTGACTGCAGGAGCAGATAATGTTGCCAAGATAGACATCACGGACAAGATGCTCACCCTCAGTGGCCCTTTGTCCATCATCGGCAGGACCATGGTGGTAAGAAAAGTGCCTGTCATTTTTCATTTCAATTCCAGGGGAAAAAGTTTGAGACTAGTAAGCCTCAAGTATGATCTTAGCCTTATGAGACAGATCCCAGGTGTGGCTCATATAGTGTGTGGGAGGAACAAACGCCCACAGGAAATTGCACCTTACTGACAGCGCTTTCTGTCCTGTTTTTTAGATCCATGAGAAGGCAGATGACCTGGGAAAAGGAGGCAATGACGAGAGTCTAAAGACAGGCAATGCTGGTGGACGTCTGGCCTGTGGAGTCATTGGCATCACCCAGTAAACCATCTGCCCCATCATAAAGCACTGGAAGCTACTTTTTCCCTACAGCACTTAACAAGACCAACCTTGCTACTTGATGTTCTAGTTTGTCCGTTTCACTACTCTGGCTTTTTATTGACTAGTCAGGAGAGTAGTGGAGCCATGCATTACCCTATCCGTTCTTCACAACAATTAATATGTCTGCTGTTTAGTTTTGGTCCCAAAGAGTTGGTAAGACACAAAGAATAAACAGATGTATACAATTTGCAAAGTTACTCAATAAATTCACTTCAGCTGAATCATGTTTGACAAGTCTGTCTTTGGACATTTTGACTATAACACAGGCGTAAGTGTTGTAGGTGTGCTAATTCCAGCACCCTGCTATACTTCAATGACTCAATGACAGGGCTTACTGATGCATTTAAATTGGTGGAACCATTGTTAGTAGGATTGGTTACAGGTGTGGGCTTGTTCCGTAATTCAGTTTGGTCTGTGCCTTCAGTGACCTGATCAGGAATGTCAGCTTAACTTCCACTGCATAAGTTCTTGTTGTGGTAAAATACTGGATTTTGATTATTACAAAAATCAGGTTTACAAAGATTAAGCATTTTAAAGTCTCTCTACAAATGACACCATAGTATTTATATAGATGAAAACTGAATAACTGTATTAGACTCAACTAAGGCTGAATTAAGTGTCTAACTCCTCTGAAAGGCCCATTTTCCTATCATTTGCTTTTGGTCATTTTATTACTTGCGCATTTGTTTGTGAATTTTCTCCACTAAAGTTCAACAAGATGGGTCCTGTGGCAAAATTCAGTTCTAACATGATATCATTTTAACATAGTTGTGCTTACATGGTGCATTTTCCCAAATAAAGCTGTAATGTCATATAACCTCAAACTAGCTGACATGCTAGCTATACATGTGCAGAAACCCTATCAATAGATGCAATTAATATATTTAAGTATAAGAATAGTGTTTCATTTCTTGGTCTCTAGGCAAAATATAATGAAGCAACCATCTATAGTGAGCTCTATGTATTGTTACCTGATGGGAACTTGGAGGCAACGGGGTTAAAACACACCTGTAAATATCTGGTGTCACAGAATCTGACGGGGCACAGATTTCGTTGTAACACCCGGACATGTTAGCTAGAGGCTATGCTAGCATCCAGCAAACAAGATGAATACACTCTCAGGTAAGTTATAAATCGGCTTTTTTTTTATTTTTTTTTATTTTTTTTTTTATACATGTTATGCTTTCTTACCTGTTAGCTTGTCACCGGTATACCCTAAAAATCACCTGGGTTTTGTCTGGAGTGAAGAAGTTGTAAATGTGGACGCTAATGTAACGTCGTTAACGGTCAGTTAATGACTTAGCTCCAATATGGAGTCTGGCTTCTTGTTAAACTATGACTCTGGTTTATATTTCTGTCCCTACACATCTAGATCATTCATGTCTGTTGCACATTTGAGAATCGAAAGTAATGTAACACTTCATTTTAGTGTACCAAAAAAGTAGTACTTTTCCAGGAGTAAAAAGTTATTAGTAACAGATTATTTTTTCAGGTTACTTGGCTAACGCCGGAAACTTCAAGTATTCAGTCAGTTTACAGTAATTAAGAAAAGGAAAAGCAAATCTTCATTTGAGAAGCTGAAACCATGAAGTGTTTGACAAATTTGCCTGAGAAATTACTCAATTATCACAACTATCCCTAATGATTCTTTTGATATTTGACTATTCAACTAATTGATAATTCGACCAATTGTTTAAAGTATAATTTTATATACTGCTGGGTAGTTTACTATTTTCCAATGCATCATATTTCTATTTATTTTTAACTTACCATGTTTGTGATCATCTAAATATATAGATGTTTATAAAGTAACTACTAACTAATACTACTACTAATTAATTAACTAATAACTACTAATTAATGTAGTGGAGTAAAAAGCTCAATATTTGCCCCTAAAATGTAGTTGAAGTTTAAAGTATAGACACCTCAGATTTGTACCTAAGTTCAGCACTTGAGTAAATACACTTACATTTGCTGCCAAAACAATACAATAAAAACACTAATTTCAAGCATTTAAATCAATCAAGTTAAAGATTTTTAAGGTGTTGCTGACTAAAGCCTCAGATTCTCAGGCAGCAAAGATCCTGACAGTAAAAACCTAACTATGTACTGGACTATGCATTGAGCTGGATCATCCTCTAGAGGGCGTTGCTACTCTTCATGACTCTATTTGTAACAACTACAGGTCTGATACTCCATCACAGATGGACTGGATCATGTTTTGTCCTCATCATCTCCTGGGGTTTTTGGTTTTGTTTGGTGGTGGTGATATTTTTACATTGTGGGAGTGTAGCTGTACATACCAGTGGCTGGAAATTCTCCACAAGTTAATGATGTTCACATTGTTTATCATTATTATAGGACTCACAGACCTTATTATGCTGCAAAGAATTACTGAATTTAAATTATGAATTGCTGTACATACATAAAAACATTAAATTTCACAAACATCTCAGGCCTACTAAAATATAGATAACAGTTTGTGATTGGAAATTTTGGGTTGAAATTGGAATCTTGGTCTTTGCTCTTCATCCATGATATTAAACTGAACAGCTGTGCCCTTGCACTGGCCAACACACACACACAGTGTACACATCCCTGCTTACAGATAGCCGGCACATGGCTGCAAAGATCACATGCTCCAAAAGCTTTTTTCTTTTCATGGGAATGGCGGATGCTCCCATGTGAAGTGACTTGGCACTCTCTGCTCTTCTCGAGCGGAAATGAGATATTGGAGGGCCTTCAATGGAGTTAATACCTCAGGGAGCTATCCAGAGGCGAGCTGCAGAGTGTGTGTACTGTAAATCCATACATTAAATGTTTAAAAATGTGCAGTGGAATAATCATATACGTAGCAAGACGTGAAAATCAATTGGCATATGGGATGCTTCTCCTGCTTTGCTTTCTTCTGAATAATAGAGCTACAGCTCAGTTCCTATTATTTCATTAGTAAAATTAGCATCTGCAGTCATTTTTTCAATAAAAACCACCAGTGGTTTTATTATTATTATCTTTTTTGAGATAGTAAGAGTGTTAACCTTTATGCATGGACATCAGTATATGCATATATTTTTCCACCATACTGGAATATCTGTACTGATGCGGTTTCAGGCCAAGAACTCACAGGCAGCCCAAAACTCCATATACAGGTTGAAATATCTGTATTAGTGTAGACAGATGCAGCCAGCAGAGCGGAAAGACAGACTGACTGTAAAAGCTGGTATAAATAGCCTGGGAGTGGAGGTGATGAATAATAGAGACTACCAATGCTGCTGACAGTGAGGGAGACAGGCCGTGACAGCAGGAGAGTCCAACAAAGCTTAGTATAAAAGAATAGAATAGAATGGGAAAGACAATGAGAACTATCTATCAGGTGCTGACAGAAGATCATGTTAAGGGTTCTATGTCCATATAATATTGGACTTGAATGAATAAACAGTATGTCCCTATTTTCTGTCTCAGATATGATGTATGTGTTGGATTTAATTTGTGCTTGGTCCACATTACACAAGGTCACATATGAAAACGGTTTCACGCAAGGTGTAAGTAATAACTCATGTTTCAGGGAACACTTTTTAAAATGTTGACAAAAGCATACCAACAATTACGTCAGCGTAGGCCTTCAAATTCAGTCAAACTCCAGAATGAGCCAACAGGAAACAGACATAAGCTATACTTACGTAAGCCTTGGAGCATAACTGTCACTGCATCTCAACAACAAGCTTTCAGGTGAAAGGTAATGCTTAAGGTGTACTCTTCTTTTAATAGCTGTTGCTTCAGGGTTTTACACCACACACTAGCTGTGTGTGTTCCTTACAAAAGGACCGGTGAACCAGTCTTGCAGGGTTCAGTCCTTTTGTTGCTGACCTATAGGTGCAGTGAGGACACATGTGCATGTGTGTGTATCGTATTAAAAAGAAAAGGGGAAAATGTCCTGCTATGAACTGATATCCAACACCCACATGTACACAGTCACACTTGGAGGTGGTGAAGCTGTCCCTCTGGTGTTCAATGAAAGATGACTCAGAGTTGGAGGTTGGAGAAGCTACGTAGATGGAGAGAAATGCACTTCACTGGCATGTGTGCCTCTGTTAGCATGTGTACTTTGCCTGTGAGTGTTGTTCTGTTTTTTCCCTATGCATCCAGCCTTGCGCCTTGAAGCACTGCTTATAAGAGCCAGTGTGGTCATATTTCTGGAGGTGGCTTTCTATCGTCCCCCCCCCCCAGGGCTGCAGCAGTAGATCTATGGCCCACCTCAACACTCTTGCAGGCTTTTACTTGTTTAACAGCTGCATGCCATTCACACTACGTTCCCACCCATCTTCAATCTGTGAAAGGTGATTTCTCTGAGGTGGAATATTTTGGCATTTTCCTCTGTATCAATCATTTGGAAAATATAAGCTCACTTAGATGAGTGGGTTCCTAACAGGCAAATTAGCTGTCAGTTCAGCTTTTTTGGAATTAAATTGCAGCCACTGAGCACCTGGTCTCAGTCAAGTGGATTGTACTTATTACTGCAGATAAGAAATATTTTTATTATCAATTAACATGCACTCCTGAGTGTTAAGTGACAGAAAATAGTGAAAAGCGACCCATATGATTCCTAAAGCCAAAATGACTTTTTCCAAATTACTTTTTTTGTGGCCAGAATGCGAAAAGCCAAAAAATGTTCAATTTACTCTTGTTTTACTCGATTACTTGAAAAATGATTTATGCGTCAACTTATTACACACTTATAAAAGTAAACTTTCGATACAAACTGGTGGTGTCGAGTTTGAAGACATGGGTTCTTACCTGGTCGGGAGGGTCTAATGAAAGTAGCTATCAAGATGCATTATGGGAAATGAAGGATCCAATGGTTTTGGAGCTAGACCCATGCTGGAGGCTAAAAGTCTGCTGCACACATTTTAACCATTCTTTTTCCTAATCTGTCTATTGAGTCTGCCAACTTCATAAAGAACAATGCTAAATTACTCGCGTATCCCTTGAAGCAATCGATGATCAAATAGTCGCTGATTAAATTACTGTTGATTGACTAATGGATTAATCTGCTAATTGTTTCAGCTGTAATCGTATTAGCCCAGCTTTGTGTGATTTCAGGTACAATTGCTGCGCTCTTGAGAGACAATCTGGTACCCACCTGCACTGAGATGCATGTTTTGAAGCAAACACAGGAACCTGTTCCGCACTCTAACCTGAATGATCCTCTTTAGGTATTGGTGTTCACTCCCCTGTGACCCTCCTCTATTCTCTGGGGTGAGAGTTCACCTTCCGGTACACCGTCCACCGCTGACAATGTGGGGATATTTTAGAGACTAGGAGCCATAGGTCAGGGGTGAGATGCCATAAATGGTGCCTATCCTATGAGACATGGATGGTTGGTAGACAGACTAATTACAAGGCCCCTGTGACCTAACCTCTGCCCCTTAAGCTCTGTGTCATGTGACCATGAGAATGGAGCCCCTGAACACCCTGTCGCTCTTAAATTTAGGTAACTTGTTCTGTTACATTTATACTGCTAACATCATTTTATGCTCGTCCAAATCTTGTAGTTTGGGCAATAAAGTGGGAAGGAGAAATATTGGAGTGTCTGGATTCTGTATCATGTGTAGGAAGATGGTTCGATCACCTTTCAGCCCAGTGGATGAACCTCAGCAGGCTGTAGGATGTGTAGGCTGTGCAAAGATGACTCCAGAGGGATTCAAAGGCCTATTTAACACATTACTGACCCCCTCTCATCCATGGTCAAACAGCAGTCTAGGGGTCTGACCTTTGAACTCGGTGACCTGCTCAACCTGCACGACAATAACTCTCACTTTTACTCAAGAAAGTGCTTATTATTCTTTCTAGGATGATTGCCTGTAGGATTTTCAACACTGTTTTGTAGATTGCTGAATGAAGGAAGGCAGGGAGACAGACATGATTGGATACTTGGCAGCTGAGTAGCTTGCCAGATGCTGACCTTGTGTGACATTTCAGAGATGCTTCTGTATCTTGCTCCTGAATGGTCAATGGCAGGAATATCGCATATGTTGGTCACAAACAAGTGACAGCATAGTATCTCATATGTTTCAAGATGTACATTACAAATGAGCAAACTGTACACTGTGCAATTTATCTTTTTTATGGCCATTTTTATGCAGATGTATGACAACCCATACAATAATTGTTGAGATATTTCACTCTGGACCAAAGTAGTGGACATTGTCATGCCAAGAGCCATGACGCTTGCATGGTGAAAATAATCTACAGAATGATGGATAATTATAACAATCGATAGATGCAGCCTTAAATTATGAAGGTAAAAGCCACCATATTCAAAACATAATGTCTATGACATTGGTATGAAAGTGACCACAATCATGTGAAAAATAATGCACATATATTGGTGTTCATCTACATATTTTACATATATATATATGACATATTTTATAACATACATGATTCTTACAGATTGTTTACAGAAACGATCCGCATGTTGAATTGCCCCCTCTCTCCTCTCCCCCACCTCTTTGTTCCCCCAGAGTCCGTTCATGCAGATTTTCCCCTGCAGACACACTCTGGATTCCGTTATGTAAATTCATTCGCCATTAAAGTTGTTATCAAAGCAAATATATTGGGAGTTGCATAAAGAGGAAGTGGTGAATATGCTTAAGAGAAGATAGCAGTTCGCCAAAATGTGGTCAGCTTAAATCATAGAGAGGAGTGGGAGTAGGAAAGGGTGTGTCCCAGTCTATGGATACTGTACATTCTGTTCGGGGGTCTCATCACTGAACCAAAAGGACAGACCTGTCTTTACTCACACTAACCTACAGCATGTGTGTTTGCACATATTTTTTTATCTGCAAGGTGACCTCTCTGTACAGGCACACCATGCAGGTTTCATGCTTTTGTGATTATGTTCCTTCTTGAGAGCTGATCCAGTGCACTTGCGTGTTTTGTGAGCTTTCAATTTAAGACTCTCATATGTATGTGTGAGATGTGTTGCTCAGGTGTGAAGTGTTCTGCGGTTCCCAGCAGAATGAAGACCACTACACACCCTCTTTTGTCAGGGGCAGGAGGGAAGACTGGGGGGATGGGAGAAAAACAGGAGAACAGGAAGAAGGAGGGAATGAAAGAGGCAGAGAGGGTCACTGACGCTCCTGTTCATCTCACAGAGAATAGATATTCTAAATTGTGCATGGCTGCACCAGCGGGAATATTAATATTTGCCTCACAGACTGTCCTCTCTCTCACTCCTTAGTCCACTTTTCTGATTTCTTTCTTTTTCTTCTGCTCCTTTTTCGTTCTCCTTTCTGTCCGTCACTGATAATGGAGAGAGTCTGGGCTCTGACCCCCACGCTCATTGAGATGAAGGAGGAAATTACTGTGCTAATATGCACATATTTTGCATTCTTTTGAATAACCCAGCACGAAATTATACACTTCACCCCACATTTTGCTTAATTATTCATCTACTTGTGAAAAGATTTTAGAAAGTAATATGTTCAGGGAATCTGAACTGAAATAAGACTAGGTTCTGCTTCTGCTGGCTAATTTCTTAATTGGGCATTTGATTGGTAAAATCTCAGAAAATAGAAGAAGAGGACAAGCTCACATATTGATTGTATTTGTCCCAACAACAGTTCATAACCAGGTGCAACCTTTTGTCATTTTGCTTACAGTAAACATTCTGTCAATCTACTGATTGATTAATCAACTAATAATTTAAACTAAAGAGAAGACAAAGCTTGATGTGGCCAAACAGCTAAAAACTACCTTCTTCCAAAGGCTTGACCTTATCACATTTCCTCCCTTTTTCCATTTTTGACTCTACTACTATAACACAAGCAGCCTCAGTTTGCGTAGACCGCAATACTGTAATTGTATAATCATCTTTAATATATGATCTGACCGAACACATTATAGATACTGTATTCCCTCCCAGACTTCTTCTCACACAGATGTTGGTGATCATTCTTCACAGTTGGTCCTATATACTGTGTGTGTGTGTGAGAAAATATGCACTTATTGGTGTTTAATGTTATCATATTAATTACTTGTGGTGCCCCCAGTCTTGTTAGTCCTGGACAGCAATTAACCTGTTTTAATTAGAGTGGTGTTGCTGGAGGAGGTGAGACCACAACACCTGCCTTTACAGAGAGGAGGTTATAGTGAGAGTGATTATTCTGCCACTAGCACATCTCTATAGCACTTACAGTTTATGGACTAAGTTACATTGAGCCTTTTGTCTGTTCTTGTCTTGTCTGTTTTTACCTTTACTCTTGTGGAGGTAGGAAGAGTTCATATACAAAAACAGATGAACAGCATTCTTAAAAAGAAAACAACATCAGTTTGACTGATATTCCCTTGAGTGCACATTAAAAAAAAACATGATTTATTCAAAATTTGAGCTATCTTATTAAAACGACATAACACTAGTCTGATTGGTATACCCTGGAGTGCACACAAGCTAAAACACGATTTAAGAAAATAAATAAAACAGATATCTGTTTTTGTAAATTAACCCTTCCTATGCCTATGTTTACTAGATTAATCATTGTGATTTATTTCCTATGGGGACTTATGTTTATTGTTCACTGGTGATACTTTGATTCTTCCCAGTGTGAAGCTCAATGCAGCTAATATGACAGCTAGTCCATACTTTTCTGGATTTCCTTCTGGGCTCACTGTTGTTTATGGAATCTCATTATTTTCTGATTTATAATCACTATCATTGAATTTGTCGTCCAGTACTGTTTTTGCAATTTTACTGTTGCTTCCTGTAAAAAAATAAATTGAAAGTCATTCTGGTGGTTTCAGCCTTTATTGGAAATGTGTTTAGCTCGCTGCATTGCATAGTGATGGCAGAAGAGTGATGATGAAATGAAAGTGTTGTGCGACCCGAAGTCTTCCCTAAGATGAAGAAAATCCTCCAAATGAGTAGAGTTTTCCAGTCATCACTTAAAAGAACTTATTTTAATGGCAGGTTTTTGGTTCAGATTGAAATTAGGATAACAATAGAGTAAAGGTTAAACCTGTGGTCTTGAAACTTTGATCACATATTGATCCTCTTTACCGGGATCAATAGCTGATCATTAGCTGTGACCATGAAGCCAGTTTCGTGCTTCATTTGTGGCTTGAGTCTTAAATTGAACCAAGTCCGTTGAAAACAACAATAAAGGTCATCAGGTGGGTGGTTTGTCACTCATTCAGGAAACCTACCTGAATGTTGTAAGTACCATTATCTAAACAGGAACAAACTGTTTGTGTTTAATGGGATGGGGAACAGCTTTTCTTCTGCTTCACTTCACCCTCCTAAAGGTCACTTCCATTCTTCTCACTTCTCATATGCCCAGAGCTGTGGATACCTTTGTGTGTGTGTGTGTGTGTGTGTGTACGCTTGTGTGTTTGTTTGTGTGGAGATCCTCTCTATTTATGATGTTGCATAATTGAGACATATGACCAGTGCTCTCCATTCAATCCCCTAACTGAAAATCAGATAACTAATCCACTAATTCAATACCAGACAGGCTGTTTAAATACCACCTTAATTACAGAAGACGGTAATTTGACAAATACAAACAACACTGATCATGAAAGCCTGTAATGTAGGTCGATAATAATAATGGCAACACATAATGAAAACATAGATTAATACTTAAAACATGTCATCAACAAGGCAACCAACAAATGAGTTAATCTAAGAGAGTACCAGCAAACCAATATCATACAGTTTTTGTTTACACAAAGATTTACACAATGTTTGTATGATAAGTCTTTTATTTCAAGATGAATAATCCTACATGAAAATATAAGAACATAAATATTTGGGATCTACGTACTTTTCTGTAATTAGATGATTTATTTATAATATACTGTATATAAAAACATTTATTGTCAAATTGACAAATAGCCAGATGAACCATGGTTCTTTACCAGGCTTTATGGGGTTCACTGAGCTAAACCCCTTCACTAGCTTGGCAGCATCTCACAGCCCCACCAGAATCCCATCCCTCTCTGCCTCCTGTTGTCTGCCTCTTTCTGGCTGTTTGCGCTTCTAATTATTTGAGCTTGCCAGCTAACGCGGCATAAACCTACCAAAGCAGTGATGTGTTAGCAGGGTCACACCAGTCCAAATCTGCCACAGACGTACGAGAACAGCAGCACACGACGGCCCTCGGTTTTGCTGATGTGCAGAGAAAGAATCAGAGTTGGAGGGTGCAGCAGTGTCGGGCGAGGACACCTGACACCCCGCTGCACAATATCTTCCACTTCTGCAGCCTGAAAGATTTTGCCATGCAGTGCGTGTTTGTGTAAATTTGAACATTTCACTGGAATTAAATATTTTACAGCGCAACATTATGATCTCATGCATTTTCTGTTTTGGTATTTTCAATGGTAATATTTTTGCGTCGTTCAACTCTAACCCCCACAACATGTGACTTGCAAGCATGCACACGTCTTTTATAATTAGGAATAGTTTGGGGCTATGTTTCCCCACAAGTAATTACTCACACTTCTTTTTTGTGTGTCTGCGAATGTGAATGTACGCTCTAAACGTCAATTCTGGTTAGTATGTTCTGTTTTGTATATTGTGTATGTACATGCTGATGTTTGTGTAAATGCACGTGTTCGTGTGACTGCGTGAGTGTGACTCGTCTCTGTCTTCATGCATCTCTGTCAGTGGGTGGTAACTGTTAAACTCTTCCATTTGGTGGGATTACTCCTGCAGTCAGTCCTGTGGGAGCAGCCATCAGCCCGTCATCTTTCAGAGGAACACTATACCTTCTGATGCTTTAATCCCTTCTTCCCTCTCCTCCCCTCCTTTTCCCACACTCAACCTCTTAACCTCATCTCCCATTTTTCTCCTCCCTCCCTCCCTCCCTTTTTGCTGGCGCTGTCAACTTTCAGCTGAAGTGGCTGAAACTCAGTAGATGCAGCAGCGGTTGTGTTTAAAGCTGTGATGTTGCAGCTCCGTCTGACGAGTTCAATACCGAGATGCTGCTGTTATATATTTATATGGGAGGAAACTGTCAGCTTTGAGGTGTTATTTAAAACTGTTTAATTTTACAGTGATGGAAAAAAGCATCACAGCATCCATTGTTCATCATAGTAGGTGGCACACAGTGATTAGTATTAATAACAAATAGTTGATTAAAGTTTGAAAATGTTTTTAAAAATGCAAGAACATTTTTAAAATAGCTGAGCTTCATTATGAAATGAATCAATACAACTTAATTATTTACTTTTTTATTCATTCTGATCATTTATTCAATGCTTTAACAGCCTCTTCTTTTGTGTCCAGTTCTGTATGTGGAAACCAGAGAGCTGCTGAATGGGGTTGGATGACGCAAATTTGACATGGCTGTGTGTTACGGACAGTGAATGATGTAATGAGACAAGCACAACTGGCGGACAAGAAAAGGTCTAATTCTGTCTCTGCTGCTTGACCTGGAAACAACCCATATACGAAGATTTCTTAAATGAGCGGGAAGTGTATGAGAATACATGTGTGTTTTTTGTGTAATATGAAGTGGAGGAAGTAAGAGGGTGAGAAAATGAAATGTATTTTATCCATATAAGAGCTTAGAGCCACACTAGCAGCTCTAATGCACAGTGGCGCTTTGAGTTAAATGATATGTTAAATGATGTTAAGCAGACATAATGTTCTAATGTTTAAAATCAAGGGATCACTAAAGTCATTACAATTGATCCAGTGAAGAATGTCTGTACCACATTTCATGCCAGTCCATCCAATAGTGTGGTTGGAAATCTGTTTGTGTGCATTTAAAATGACTCAAGATCAAGCAGCACAAATCCCCATTGTTAAACATAACATTTATGGTGTGGTTCTATGGATGGCGATGTCGGTCACAGCTTTGGTCCAGAATGAAGGATCTCATGAAACTGGATGTTCATAATCCCCAGAGGATGAGTTCTGATCACTTTGATGACTCCCTGACTTTTCCCGTAGTGTCGCCATTACACACTACACTATCTTTAGATACTCGAACACTATTGTGAAAAGAGTGCCTTGCTGATCTAATATGACCAGAAATTAGACTATGCAAAACTCTATTTCAGAATTTCATATTTTCAATGTATAGAAATATGGGAATCATAGTGGAACTGCCATAGTGTGTGACTAGTAATGCATATTTGTGCTAGTGTATCCCAGATTTCCATTATGGCTGCAGAGCCAAGACTTGGTGTCTTTGTGTGGCTTCTTACGCATGATATCAGAGCTTAAGGCCAGCGGTTTTTCCAGGATGCCATGTCAGAATCCATTTTCATCCTTGTCCAAGAGTCTCTGATGAGCAATGAAATCTTTTGATGTGTGTGGCTGCAGCCTTGTGAGGGTTTGAGCGAGTTTTAATAACGAAAGAGCCAAACGTGTGTGTGTGTGTGCTTTTGTGTCTCCAGAGAAGCTGGGTTACTGGGCTGTGTGAGTAATGAAATGGGCTGTGCAGTTTGTGCTCACGAGTTTGTGACAAGGTCAGGATGTCGCGTGGCGTGTGTGCAGTCATCTGAGCACTGCTTCAGTCTTATCTGTCTCTTCCCTCAGACGACTCCCTCACATCCTCCACTGTCCTCCACTCACACAGACGTGCACATTTTAGTCCTTCTTTGCAAAGAGAGTCAGAGAGCAGAGGTAAACCAGCATGAAAACTAAACAGGCACATACACTGTTCACACCCGTCCCATGTGTTTGTATCCCAGAGAGTCATCTTTGGATACAGCACCCTAATTAATACTGCTCTCTGTTTACATTGATGGGGATTATGATACAGTACATTTACTCCACTGATCTGGAGCATGTATGGAGGACAGATAAGTCTTTATATCTGATCTTGTCTTGCTGATTATATCTGATTTGCTGTGATGCTGGTTATGCTTCCAAAACATGCTGAGTGCCAACTGATGACTCTTGTCAGCTCATATTCTCCATTATGTTCTCCTTTGCCATTATTGGGTGCTTAAAGACATGTCTTCACCTTTGCTACATTTAACTATTTTCTTTTTAGAACTACAGACATTTTAACAGATTAATATGTGGCTATGATGCAGTAATAGTCAAAATCCACAGCTCTTTGGATGTTGAAGGATTTAGTACAAAGCCCTTACAGATAGATCTCTACTGACTCTTGCAAGATGCTTTAAGTATTTTTTTTTGCATGTGCTTTGTTTATAATCTATTTTGGTCTTAATCTCAACCCACATTGGCCACTGTCTTAAACCCAGTGGATCCTGAACGAAGGTGCTGACTGCAGCGCTGCTTCTTGGCTTATTCATCTTTCTGTTTATCTCAGCATAAGCTAGAAAAAGATATATACTGTACGTGAGTGTGTAGTAAAGCTGTGTAGCGTCCGCAGGGGAAGAATTTCTAGTATTTGTGTTGTGTGTGAGGGGCCAACTGCAGCTTCAGTGTGCTGATTATTGGCTGAACATTGGTGATGTGTTTGCCTTCTTACTGTATGCGTCTCAGCGAGTGTCTTATTAGTATGGATTGAAGCTGCTGTGTGAGCTTCAGTCAGTCAGGTTTAGGGATATGTTTAGCTGACTGTAATACAGCCCATTTATTTACTGAGGGAATGGGGGATTTACATACTAATTCTAACAATTACACCAAGACAGGATATTGATGTTGTTTGTTAGTGTGTGTATGTTTGTCTTGAATTGATTATGAAGTAGTTTCCAGAATGTAAAATAGTTGGCACAGATGGATCAAATGAAGGGTTTTCTTATTTTTCTCATAATCACTGTTTTCAAATTTACAGCCCCTGCACACCCATAGTATACCCATGCATCTTATTTTAATTACGCTGCCTTCTTTAACCTTTTCTCTGGTCTGTGTGCATGTGGAAAGTCCATGTTTGAATAACATCTCCATGACTCTGCTCTGAGCTTTGTTGCACCTGTTAGGAGGGAGGGGGAAATTGCACCTTTATCTTTCTTATCAGTGCATAGAGTCAAACGAGCTCTTGTCATTCTCAGCATAGCTCTGTTCACCTTCAACCTGAGCAGAGGTCTAATCAGCCAGACTAAGTGAAAACACCTGCCTGGGTGTTGCATGGCCTCTAAGAGGAAACATTTGTCAGTCAGGACCATCGTCTTGTCTGGTGGTAAACGACCACTGACCTGGTGGTGAGTTTTCTGAATGTAAAAACTTTCTTGAACTGATTTTAAGTTAAATCATTGATGGTTCTCATCCGTTGTGAAAACGCTCATTCATTTGAATAAAAATGTCGCAGACTTTTTAAACGTGACAAATTCATTTAAAACAGTTTGTAACAGATTGCAGCACTGCCTGGTAGAATTAGTTGTGCATTATCTGTACTATGTCAATACTAAATCAGTCGCTTCCTGTCTAATGACAAGACTCAGATTCTCTCAGATTTCTCCACTGTGTCCATCTGATTTAATTTCTCTGTGACAATGCATGATCTGTGGCGATCAGACAGCAAAGCTCAGAATCAATCATTTATGATAGAAACTACCACCTCAGATTTTTTTCTTCTGGCCTGAAGGTCATATTTCTCTGTAGTGTTCAAGCATATTAAACCACATAAGTGTAGCAGTGGTTGAGGAGCAGCAATGTAAGACCGGCCAAAGTAAACATTACAATATACAATGTTCCTGTTTGATAACCGTAGGTAATAAGCTAACCTCCACCACATGAATATTAATTAGATTCATAGCTTTGGGATAATGTTGCACAGATGTGTCCTGTATGACCTTGAAGTCTAAGGACAAGAATATACTGGCTCATTAGGAAACGATAACATTAACCCGAGTGTTGACTTGCTCAATTTCTGTCCATCTTCTCCAAGAGATCGATAGGATGTCAGCAGCCGTGAATATAAGTGTGCAGTTTTATGTGCATCATGTCCAACATTGTATTAACCTGCTGTGTTTTTTGATGCAAGACTGAAAAATTAAAGTGAACATCTAATAGTGACTTAAACAAGGCCGCTGATACAAAAACCCTCAGTGCATGTAAATTGCATGTGTTTTTCTGTGTGTATGTGAAATAGGTAGGCGAAGGTGAGGAGCCAGAGAGAAGGTTCTGCCCATGTATGATCCGTTACACATGATGATTGAAATAATTGACGTCTGCCCTATCGCTTCCAACCCAAGCTGTCCATCACGGCTTTACATCTGATGCGTGTCATCGTGTCTTCCCGTTGATCATGAAGGGATGCAGTCGAACACCTGATGCCTGCTTATCCTCCAGTTTGAGGCTCTGTCAGTCACATCTGTCAGTCACATCTGTTGCCACTATTAATGAGTGCAGTTGTGTCTGTCTATGTATCTGTCCAATTTATTTTTTCTATCTGTAGTGTGTCTGTATGTGTGCATTCAACACATGCTTTTGTGTGCACACCACTCTGTATGTGCATATAAAGTGGTGTCCCATGCTAATGGAAATTGTAATAGCGCTAGACAGGGATTAGCTCATATGACCCTAAGCAGTGGAACTAGCAACCGGTAGCTACAGTGACTCTAAGAGAAAGGTAGCAGGCTAGAAGGGATGTACTATTGTGGCCCAGCAGTACATACATTATTCATTAGTTGTGCTTGCATGGCTGGTGATAATGATTTTATCAAATCTGGCAAGGTGGCTGGTTGGGTAGGGAAAACTGGCATCCTGAATGTGTGTATGTGTATATCTATTTTTTAGTCCATTTTCCAATACAGTATGTTCATGAATTTCAATATGATATGTTTAGTAAGCGAGATGGCAGGGGGCATGAAATGGGAAACCAATCTCATTCCTTCAGCTCTTAACTGATATTGCCACCCCCCCCACCCATCACCCACACATACACCCTGCGATCGGGTCTGATAAGGATTGAAAGGCGGAGTCTATTGTGCTGAAAGGCCAGCTCAGGTGTGCGAGAAGACAGGAGAACAAAACCGACTGCACTTACAGCACTGCTGCCAAATCACCTGTTTATTCAACAGAAAACCGACAAAAGGCCTTTGATATTCATTTGCTCCTCGTTGTCCTGACTTCCGACCGCATAGCTGAAAACAAACAACGAGTGTGTTCGTGTTGCAAAAGCGGCATGCCAGGTGATGAGTTCAGACAGAGCAAAACAAACAAAAAGAAACCCCAGCCATCCTGATGTTTCTCCAGCCCTTTTCTCTGCTTACATAACATCCTCCACCTGCTGCTGTTATTACCTCCTCTGTGTTCGGCCTGTGCCAACATGCCATCGCAGCCGTTGCTCTGTGTTGCCCTTACACTGCTAACCAGTTCCTCCCCGTTCCTCACATAATTGCATTACAGCGCAATAACGTTATGTTTGGGTAGGAGTGTGGGAACTGGTTGTCTGAGTCCCTGTTCATCCTCCTGGATTGGTTATTTCCTGTTTCAGTCGGCTCCTAACAGGACACAACCTTCTCCAGCTCGCTTGTTAGATAACACAGAAAGAAACAAACCGGGGGGGGCAGACAGAAAGGAAGGGGAAAGACTGGGAAAAGAATAAGGCCTGGTGAGCAGACAGGTGACAGTCAGACAGACGGCATATGTGCACGTACACACACGTGCCTCACACAAAAGAATTGTGATAGGCGAGAAGCAATGCAGTGGTATTGTCTGAGTTAGGTGCTGAAATGTCATCATGTGCCTGAGGGTAAAAAGCTGTGTGTGTGTGTGTGTGTGTGTGTGTGTGTGTGCGCATGCACTTCTGTTAGCGACTTTGCGCTGGTGACTGTCTCTCCCCTCTCTCCCCTCTCTCCCCTGTGGAGGCTGTGTCAGGTCCTTTTGTTGGGTAGATCTGTTACCTTCCCTGCCCTTTGTCCCAACATGTTTGCCTCTATAAATGTTAAATACTCCCAAACACCGGTTATTTCGGGAGCTTTCACAGCAGACAGAGATAATGGGAAGCCATCAGCCTGTTATGTAACCGGCCCTGCTTTTCTCATAAAATCCTGTGACCTCAAGCCAAACATTTTGCTAAGTGATTTGATGATCTTGAAAGAGAACTGTTTGGTCAGAGGATACGGAACAAGTTATCTCCAGAGAGAAAGAAAGTCATTATTATTATTTTATCTAATTATTAGCTCATGTTTGTATGTTTAAAGATGTACAGGACACTGTGTTTTTTGGCCGAGCAAAGCCCAAATGAGAATTTCATCACACTTCCTGTCTCTTGTGAGCACAAGCTGTACAGGGCCGTTTCAAAGACGCAGCTAGAGTAAATTTTACTCTTCAGTGTGTTTGTTTGTGTGTTATGATGTACTGAGTTTCCACCAATAGCCAAAATTAAAATACTTGGAGGTTTCATTCACTAAAACATGATGAGAAAAGCTTCAAAACTGATATTCTGAGTAGCAAAATAGACTCATGACTGCCATTATTTAATTTCCACCAAATACATTGTTTAACACATCTCACTGTCACATGATTGTCTCAGTCTTTACACTGTGTAACAGTGTAAAATCAAACTTTACACTGTTTGTATTTACTGTTGTCACATGTTGATGACAGAGACAAATGTGTAACCACGCTTGTAACAACATGAAGCTGTTTAACCAAATTTTGCAGCAGCTTTGCAAAAACACAAGTGCCTGGAACATATTGAGCACAGGAATGGACAGTGGAGTAGTTGCTGGAGTTGTTTGAGATGTTTCTGTGGATGTCTTGATACTTTTTTTGCCATAAAACTAGGTCACTGATGGAATCCATCGTAACTGTTGTGAATCCAAGCTGAGCGAAGGAGCAGGCTGCAAACTTTTCAGAGCCGCGTTTCAAGCCTACAGGTGGGGATTTTTTGATACTCTAAACACGGGGAGAATAGTAAAAATAGAAAAAAAACTACTCTTCATTCTTTTTATTCAAAGCCTCTGTTACAAAAAGCAGAACAGGAGCTACAGTTGCTCTCGTGGAAGGTTTCCAAGGAATGAGATGGATTCACACTGCACCTTTCTCACCTCTCTGCTCAAACCACATCTCTATTTTGGCACATTCAGTCTCCAAAGCTACACATTTTATTATGACACTTCCTACCTACCTCCTTGTCAGTTGATAGTGTTCGAAAAATACTCATATTTCCCATATCAATCTGTGATATTTGACTTTAAGGCGAATGTGTTTGCATCCTGTTTGTGCATGCCTGCGCTTGTCCACTGTATCTGTGTGTCTTTGTTGTTGCGTGGAACTTGAGGCCAGAGAGCCAGCAATTAAAAAGAGGACTGGGACATCTAAAGGCTTAGAGGCACAGACCCAGCACACATGCTGGCAGTCAATTGGCAAGCCGGGGGAGGTGAAATTGGAGAGAGAGAGAGAGAGAGAGAGGAGCAGAGATGAGAGAGGGAAGGAGGAGGAGGAGGGCAGGGTGAGTGCATGTGGGAGAGAAGGGGAGAAGGAGAGAAAAAGAGGGCGGGCTCAGACTCAGGCAGCAGCACACACACCCTCTCCTCAGCCTTCAGTCTGGTCTAAGCGTGCAGGAGGCAGCATGTGTGGGTATGTGCTGTAATGTGTGTGTTGGTGTGTGTGTGTGTGTGTGTATAGAGACGAATGCTGCGCTGGAGTCCGGGGGAGACATCTCATCTCATGCAAGGATTCCCCTGTTTGCTCCCGGAGAGGACACATGCTGACTGTGTTTTAACCACCACAGGGGATTAACTGTCACACACACACAGGAAACACTGGGAGCTTAAGTTAAAGGTAAAGAGATACATGTTTTGTTTTGAGGATGTTTTGGGAGCTTTGTGAGTGAGACAGAGAGGAAGAGATAGAGTAGCTTGTTAGAGTGTTTTAAGATAACTGGCTGGATGTTGTGTGTGTTTGGATGTGTTAACCGTTTAGATGAATGTGTGAAAGAGAAAAAGGGAGGTGAAGTTAGTCCAAATTTGTGTTTCTGACTTCTTGTAAGACTACTTTTTGTTGTACATGGTCCATATAGGTGCCTGTGTGTGTGTGTGTGTGTGTGTGTGTGTAACGTATTTGTAAGATGCCACGTTTTCTTACACAATGTGTCTCTGTGTGTGAGTGTGACTTCTCTCTTTTACTGGTACACTATACTACTGTTTGCTGGTGGCTCCTTTCTCTTGATGGGTTTCTCCCGCTCTCTCTCTCTCTGTCTCTCTCTCTCTCTCTCACACACACACACCATATATCAATATAATTATAAGAGAAGTGCAGGAAACAAAGCCTTTCACACATTTTGTTCAAATAGCCATGTGCCAGTGTGTCTGTGTGTGTGCTGATGAAAGGAGTTTATCAATCATTAATGTTCTCACTGGGACATTGCCTAGTTTCATACTCGAAGTAATGTGGTGATAATAAAATACCTTAAGAGCCCTCTGGACTGGCAGCACCTGACAATTACCCACCTTTGAACAACCTGCACAGCTCAAAGGGCAAACATAGCAGTACATGCCGTGGCAGTGTGTACATTTGATTGTGTGCTTTTACATAAGAAGTACAGGAGGGATAAAGTGTAATATGACAAACTCAAGAGGTGCTGAGAGTAATTATGGCTTATCAAAAGCTTGTTAGAGAGCATCAGCACTCTGAGGATATGAAAGAAAGCGCAGGTCAGTCCTCAAAATTTCTGGTTATGCCATCAAAGATTCACAATGCAAAACGAAGAAAGAGGGATCATACGCTAACGGATTTGGATCTGATAAAGACATTAGCCTACTTTGTCTGTGTGTGTGCTGCGTTGAGTGGAAATTTTAATAGAGAATAGGAGTAACAGCTAAAGAGTGGAGAAGAGAAGGAGTAGGCAGACAAAGAGGGAGTCCTACTGTAAGTCTTGAGGGAAGAGCAGTTAACGGCAGCGTGGTACTGAAGACTTGGCAGAGAGCAACAGTAGCGAACACGATAGAATAAGAAAGATCTAAGATAAGGGGCAAGTTAAAGGAGATACAGAAACAAAGGAGGAGAGTCTGCGAATGTGCACTTTTACCTCCTGCTGAATACTTCAGACTTATTTACCATCTGCCACTTAAATGTGTGTGCGTTAGTAGGCGTTTTAGGTCTCAGCTGTGCAGAGGGTCATCTGTAGGCATCCAGACAGCCAAGGAATTATGAGGGGTCAAAGGGCATAGAGTCTTTGCTGTCCTTTCTCCTCCCTCACTTTCACACTTCTTCTCCAGAGAAAAGAAGAAAAAAACAGGTTTCTTTTGCTATTTGGTTTGGTCCATTAAGGAGTCAGCACACATCAGATGAATTAAAGTAAAAATAAGGCAACGTGAAAAACAGTTTAGTTTTGTGGGTCATTTTGTGTTTAGTCCTTACATTCAACAAGACATGATTTACCACTGATCGTAGTGTTTAAAGTGTATGGCTTAATATTACTGTGTTTTTTTGACAAGCCAATAAAAGATTACAAGAAGTCAAAATACCTGTAATTTGGCACTTTTAGTCTCTCATTCACACAACGATGGCAGCAAGCTGCCATGCAAGGGGCTGGCCTGACCATCCGGAGCAATTTGGGGTTCAGTGCTCTGCCCAAGGATACTTCAGCAGGAGGAGCCGGGGACCGAACTACCAACCCTGTGATTAGTGAATGACCCGCTCTACCTCCTGTCTCAGTTGAATAGCAGTGTGTTAATTTCTTTAAGAATATTAACACTCAGATCGTTCACAGAACCATGATACAGTGGTAAATCACAAAAGATATTCAGCCTCATCACCAAGATTTAAAATGCTATTAAATACAATTAGTGTTTGTTTTGATTTTGAGAAGAATAAGATTTATGAACTAGTCATCACTCGTGTTCTCTCCCTCTCTTTCTTGTTATCTTTTCTTCATGTTATCTCTCTTGCTACAGTTCAGTGCTTCGGTTGCTGCCACGAGGAAGTTGAATATTGGCAGGGTGTTTTGAGGAAGTGATCCGTGAAAGGATTTATAGTGGCAGATAAAAACTGGTGTGTGTGTGTGTGTGTGTGCTTTTTTCTTTCAAAATTGACAAAGACTTTTTGCGAAAGCCTGGGGCTGTAGAAAGGGGGGAAAAGCCATTATCTCATACACTGTTACACACTGCTCACCCAGGTTTGTGTGTGTGTGTCCATTTACTGCGTGTGCAACTGTGTGTTCTGGACAAATATGTGTGTGTGCATCAACACAACCATGTGCTCCGTCTGTGTACAGTAAGCTAATATAGTGTGTGAGCGTGAAGGGGGGGATGGGGCTCCGTTAAGTGAGCCTCTGTGGGTGTGTGAGTGTGTTTGTATGTGTGTGTGTGTGTGTGTATGTGTGTGTGTACATACTGACCCAGATTGATACACTGCTCTCATGCTAAGTCAGCTCACCTATAGGGCAGATATAGGTAGGCGTATCCTCTTTTACACACATCCAGCTTCCCATAAAACACTCACACCCAAGCACTTGTTTTGCCTCTTAGCATTCACTTACATTCATGCCGCTAACTGAAACTATAACCACTCTACATGCACTCCAACTCCAACCACTACCTTGACCTTAATCAAACAAGTGCACTCACTCGCACAGTCACAGATATTCTGCAGCCTCATATAATCTGTTCTATAAATACTATAAATATTTAAGTCATACTTATCCTTTGATCTGCACATGTGAGGCTCATAAAGCACTCATGAATCAAATAATACATTATATAAAGAGAAATAATAATAATCATCATCATCATCACAGTAATCATTATCAACAACACTGAACTCAAGCTCACTGCAAATACTCACATGTTTGTCCTCCACTGATAATAAGACTCTTCTGACCTTGTGGCAGAGCACATGAACGCCTCTCTTTATGATTACGGATACAGTACATAAGATGCAGTTTGATGAGCATGTGGCGGGCATGATAAAGGGATGATGCAATTAACATGAAAGGGATGATCTCCCTTCCTCTCTCATCTTTGTCCGTGTGCCTCTCTCGTGGTGGAAGATGCTTCATCCCTCTTCCTCAGTGGTCCACTTATTTCTGCTGTTAAGCAAATATAGGGCTTATGCAGCCCCCAGTGCCCATCTCCCTGCATGCAATCAAGCTGTTTAAATGTTTGCGTTTGACTGTGTGCCTGTGGGTTCTCTGCGCGTCTATATTCACTATGTATGTGTGTGCGTGTGTCTCTCACTCTCCCACTCCTCTGCTGCTGTCACTTGCAGCCCAGTAGCAGACAGATATTGTTGAAGTCTGTTTTGGGAAAACCAAGTCAAAACTGACAGCTGAGGGTGGAGAGACAGTGAAATGCTTTTCCTCGTCTCTGGTTTCACAGTGTGTGTCTAATTAAGGTGCCGGTTCTGTCATGGTTGCATTCAATAGTAGGGGGAATCCCTTTGCAATGTAGCTGATATGATAAAGCAGTGGTTTCCAAGCTGGGGGTCGGGACCCCCCCTCCAAGACATGACGAGTTAAATCTGAGAGGTTGATAGATGATTTACAGAACAGGAAAGCAAGAAAAAAAAACAATTGCTACACAAAATTGCATTTACTTTTTCTGTTCCCCCAATCCTTTAGTTTCTTCTGATTATAATAATTTAACCTCTTTAGGCCGCTAAGTATACTCTTTGGTTGATCTGATCATAAACTATGCTACAGGTGATGATGGCTCACAAGTACACATTATATCATTTTAATGGCACACAAGTCAAACAGGTTTGAAACCACTGGGTCTTTACGTATATGCAGTATACATGCATGTGTGTGTGTGTATTCCCTGTTCTTGGCCTCTTGCATAAGCTTGAGAAAATATGAGAAACTGTGCAAGACAAGAGAGGTTGAATGAGTCAGTGTGAACATTATGCCACACTGACGTGTTTGCTTATGTGTGTCCGTTTGTAATGTTACTCGTCTGGTTGAGCAGGACTGCAGGAGCTGTTAACTGGGGGGGGATGCAACATCAGGTGAAGAACATTTGTTTTGTGCCAGACCCCTCAACATTAACCCCCTGATGAGAAGAAGAAGAAGAAGAAGAAGAAGCAAAAGGAGTGGGAGAAGCAGAAGGGGATGCCTCTAATTTGTGAGGGGGTCCAGACGGGGGAGGGGTGTCTCGGAGCTGACATGAGCTGGCATGTGCCCTCCTTCGTTTCCTATCTTTTGTCTCTTCTGTGTCTGCTGATGAATTGGGAGTTTCTTCCTTCCTTCCTTCCTTTGCTCCCTCCCTGTTTCTCTCTTTTTCTCTTGCCCTCTTCTTTTCTTTGTCTCTCTCTTCACGTCTCTCGCTCCGACATCCCTCTTTCCTTCCTCTCTCGGTGTGACAGCATCGCCGTCCCTGTCATGTCTGCCCATTATCTCTGATCAGTGTTGCGTTCCAGCCCACACATTGGCTCAGGCTGCCATCCGATGATGTGTAAATGCACGTCTGTGTGTGTGTGCGCGTGTAGGCATCTACATCTTATTTGATATACAGGAGGTTAGATCTTCATATTTTTCTAGGGTGCCCTAAATTCAGAAGAGTAGCAGAAGAAAGTAGCGGAGGAGGATGAACATGTATAATTTTGTTTACTGAGTGATTAACAAACAAAGGATGTGTGCAGAGCGAGCAAGCCGACGTGTCATTCCAAAGACGTACAATTTGAAAAGGTGCTAGAAGCTGAGCTAATGTGGTTTAGTGGAAAAATGAAGCGTGCTTCGAGGCGAGACGGGAGACTGAACATGTTACCTGAACAGGAGGCTGGTGTGAAGACTTTAGAGCGAGAGAGTGGAAATACATTTTTGTGTGAAGTGCTGAGTAGGGATTTAAGGGAGGAATTACTGTGGGAGAGCGAGGAGTTTCTTCAAAGATTGTCTTTATGCTTTGTTTGCACCGGGGAGATTTGGCCTTCCTGGGATCTTCCTTTTTTTTATCTCTACTTGGAAATCTTTACAACCCCTATTTCATGTGTTTTGAGTGTGTTTTTCTGTCCAAGTTTACGTCCATGCGACTGTAATTAAAACAGAGGAAACGGGCCACTTGGCCATTACCCCTCGTCTCCTCTCTTCTTCCTTTCCTTCAACCCCCACATTACATTAGTTGCATAAAGAGAATGCTGACCAGCGACTCGGTGCTCATCACATAGTCACACTTCATGTTCCTGCTTGTTGACCTGGAAGTGATGCGGTGGGATTGTACAAGGCGGTCTCAAAAGCCTATGTGTGCATTTATAAGTGTGTGCATGTGTGATTATGCATGCGAATGTGACTGCATATGTGTGTGTGGGACAAAGGCAAGGATGAAGGCTTACGGGCAGAGGTGCGTGGATTTCTTGGCTCTGTGGATTGAGTTTTTTGGGGCTAAAAACCCTGTGGTGAGTGATGTATAAGGTTTCTATTCGACTGTGTTTTTGTTGTTGTCCTTTGGTACATTGGCTTTTAGACACGTGAATGTGTGTGCATATGTGCGGTCAGATTCCCTTTGTCCTCTGCCCTCAGGCCTGCACTCAGATGTCAGTGAGTCGTGTGGAGCTTATACAGGTCGCTAATGCACTGAGAGGGGAGACTCTATTCACCATAGCCACTCAGAGCCCAAACAATAACCCCCAGCTCGAGTCCGCACAAGAGCTCAACTCCCGGTAAATGGACCCATTGACCTAGATCCAACCCCATCTACTGAAGAGACGCCACGTTGACGTGCTTGTCTAAGTGATAGTGTTGTTTTTGCCATGAGATGCCTTTTAAACATTGGCTAAAATCCTACAGGATCAAACCGAAAATTTGAAGCGAACAGGCCTTTAATGAGGGTAACCTTTATAATCATTACAGTGACTCGAGTTTATCCACAGTGACCTTTATTATTTTGGTGCAAAATAAATCATTCCTACCCTCATTAGAAGCAGAAGAAAATGCAAGTTTCAGGAAAGTACTGCTTTGAAAAAAGGGGGAGTAATTAAAGGTTAATAATTAAATTGTTTATTGTTTTCCATATGTTGATCATAATTTTACATAACTGGATATAACTTGTTTCCATAACTTGTTTCTAGCTTTACAACATTTGTTTGTGTCACGATGGAGCTAAAAATCAGAGGACTTTAATATTACCATACATTATTATGTCATTATACTGTTCAAATACGTGTATTGATGCATACAGTGTATACACAGGGGCTTGGTTTCCTGAAAAGGATTGAACCTAGATCTAAAGGATATCTGTGGATGTCTCTACTCGTGCTGAAGCTTTGGACAAAACAATCAATTTGAAGATCACATTGGACTCTAGGAAGTTGTGATTTTTTCACCATTTTCTGATATTTTGTTGACTAAGTGATTGATCAATTCATCAAGAGTCATTCTTTTCTACCCTATCTTCTCTGATTTTTCTTGTAGCACAGACCTAAGCTTAATCTGTGTGGGAAACTGACATAATGTGTGCTAAAGTTACTGAAGCGCTTTGTTGACGTTGGAATTTGCAGAACATTGATGCAACATTTTGGGCGTAGATCGTTCTCTGTATCTGTCACACCCTCCTGTGTGCGAGGATGATTTGTGTGTGTGTGTGTGTGTGTGATAGGTGATGCACAAATGAAGAAGTGGGTAGCAAGAGGGAGGGTTGTTTTTCTTGGTAAACAGCCAACCACAAAAATGTACCCATGTGAAAAGTACAGTATGTGATGCAGATATGAACATCCTGCACATATGCTATTTGACATGTAAATGTTTAGATCTTTAAAGTTCATTCTTACCCACCTAGCAGTGTATCATAGGTAATGTGTTTAACAGACCCATAATGCATTGTTGTGGCATTCTGTGTCCTCTCCCGGCCTCGGAGACAGAGACACAGCACGGCGAGCTGCTGTTTGTCTGTCACATTCTTGCTGAACATTTCTTCCCCACATCCCTCACTGCAGCACATTGTCTCCTGTCTGTCTTCAAGGGGGTGCTTTGTTTGCAAGCACTGCTGTTGACTCAGGTGCAGGGATGTACTAAGATAACTTCCCCTTCCACCTCCCGCTGCACCCCCCTCCCCCCATGCCAAAGCCTCTCTCTTGCGCCCTGGTAATGATTAGGGTAGTACTACAGAGGATTTGCAGAGCCTCAGCAGAAATCTTAATTAATAAAGTGATAACAGTGCTGCTTTTTGTTTTATTAACTGCCTTTGTCTTACTAACAATTTTATTAAAACTGGGAGATGATAATATTTGCATATTGCATTGTTAATGATGCCACCGTTGTCATACCGACTTTGGAATCAGAATAAGCTCCATTAACACATCCAGGTTAATAGTCGTTCTTTCAATTTTCTCTTGGTCAGATTTTTTTTTATTCTGTGCATGCTGGTGCCATAAAGCAGTGTGTCCTTCCATTTTCTTATTATATTTGTGTTTCCTATCACACAGCCACATCAGCAGTGTAGACCTGGGTTACTGGTGAAGAGAGGTCACTATAAAGTAAACCACATGTAAACGACTTGATTAAACCATTACATTAAACCAACAGAATAATCATGCTGTTTGTGTGCAAATATTTATTATTCTACAAAAATACAGCATGGCTCACAATCATTTTGGACAATAGGACAATTTCACTTTTTTGTGCATTCATGTTTTTATTATTATGAAAACACTAGTAAACAATAATTTCTCAAAAATCTTTCTTACAGACAATCTGGTCACACCTGCACACGCTAGCACAGCCAATAACCTCGTCAATGACTCTCTCCGGATAGTCTTACCGCAGTCATATCGTTACTGACAACAAATCGGGCCTGTTCACATCCGCCCTACTTTGAACTGACACAACATCTATCTCTATCAGCCCCTCAGGACCTATCAGCACCACTCCACCTCTTTACCTCTCATGTCTCCTTCCACCTCACCACACATCATTCATCTTTCTACCTGTGGTCCAACACTCAATTCCACCAGCTCCCCACCGCTCTAACAGCCTCTCATCCCCCTTTCAACACCATTATATTTTTTTTCAAACCCTCTTGCCCCTCTCATCCCATCCCCCTGTCTCAACCTCCCACCTCAATCATTCTACCTTTGCCTAAAACCCTCTTATCCCTCTCTCTCACTCACTCACCCACCCTGTTATTTCGCTGTCCCTTCAGTCTGCACAGAACGGAATAGGAGGTATTACCCGCCAATTTGGCACCATTCACACCTGTCTGTGTTTGTCTGCAGGTGTCTGTACGTGTCTGTGTCTGACAATATGTGGTGCCAACATCAAGTATGTTTCAAACATGGCCATTTGTTGCTCCAAACAAGTTTGTTTCAACAATACACTGCTCACACTAAAAGAAAGACCTTCTATTCTCAACACTTAAATTATTAATATGGAGAAGAAAAAAAACTTCCCACAATAGCTCAGTTAAGGGAAAAAGAGGGAAAGTAAAGGGAAGGAATCCCTTTTCATGATGGTGCAACAAGCCGTAGTACTACTCAGTTATTTCAGGCTTAACAGCTCTTTACAGAAGTGTGTCCCATCCCGCTTCATTACTTTATTGCCATGTCAACCAGGAATTTGTCTCAGTGCTACTCAGATAAACAGAAAAACAGGACAACTTGCAGGCATCACAATACAATCACAGCAAAAAAAAACAGTAACTCAAAAAGCACAGGATTCCAGTATGTGCTACGGTGATAAAACAGACTATAAAGAAGAAACACAACAGATTGATAATGAGTCAGAGAAGTGTTGAATTAATTAATAAGTTAGTAAAAAGTTACTAACTGTGGTTTTTGTCTTCCTCATTGGTCCAGTTCGGATTTTTTTTTTTGCTGATAAAATACCAAGAGAATCTATAGCATATTAATGCTTGTTAAATGAAGAACTGATTGACATGAACAGATGGAAACCACACTGATGTTGGCTATGGATGACACAACTATCTGCTGTTGAATAAAAGCTCAGATGTACACGTCTGAAAAATGCAAACACTACTATGCTTTGAGCTTCTTTTGCCATCTGCATGTCTGCAGATGCATATCATTGCCCACGTCTCATTTCAAGAAATTCAAATACGCTGCCATGTCTGCACAACACTCTCCTTTTTTAACGTCTTTTTGTATCTTATTTCTACACCAGCCGCTCCACCCCCAGGCTGCGTCTTGCCCCGGAGGGTTTCTACAGTTACCAACTGAATCTGGAGCACAGTCAGCGTCTCGTCCCACTCCTCCTGGATAATTAAACAACACTTCTTTTGCTGCTGCTCACATATTTGGAGCAGCAAATCACCACATGAATATTCAGCTGATTGGTTTTGATGACTAGGAGACGATTGTCTGCGCAATCACTATTTCATCAAGAAGAAGGAGTGAGCGTTGATTGAGGAATGGCAAAAAGAGGAGAGGGATTTATTGAAAGGAAATGATTGTTTGTCGTGCAACCTGCCGCACTGTATACTCTATAAATAGGAGGATTTGATGTGGCATAGTAACCTACAACTGAAGTCCAAGACGGATTTAATTCAGGCTCACACGCCTTGATCTCCTCCTTCATCTCAGAACAAGTGGGAGAATAGAAAACTGTGATCATCCACTGTAAAAGCCTCACAATAAAATATACATCTTGAAAGATGATAATGGGAGGGTTTAAATCTGTGGGGTTTCCTGTCTTTGAATTCATACAGGGACTCACTCATTGCTGAGTTTGCACTCAGCAGCAGCAGCTACAGAGTCGAGCGTCAAAAGCTACACACACTCATTGACTCTCTCGGGCCTCTCGTTCAATGGAGGACTTGGGCTAGAAGGATTTTCTTTAAAATATGGTAATCCCCGACTGCACCGCGCTGCAGAGACAGTCAGCTGAAATCTGAGTTAAGGAGCGTACAGTGTAAGCTCCTAGAAAGATGGAGGAGCGTGTTTAATGAAGTTAGTGACACTTGAGGAGTAAAGTGGAGTGACACTGAAATCCACTGCCCTCTTTTCCACTTGATCCTCAGAAAATCTATCATATGTGTCATTTTGCAGATGATGTGCTGCACTACATAATGACCCTCTGTTTTAAACTATTATCAACTATTATTTAATTTAGCTTAGCTTCTTTACTCCCTGGCACACGCTTATTAACAGTACATTTTCTTTGCCACTTCCATCAACACAATCCTAAATCTGGACTTTTTTCCCCCCTCCATTTCAGCTCTGTTAGGACATGACAAATAGAGGGGACCACAGTAAATGAATAACAATCATCTCATTTCCTCCCACTCCACTTTGTTCTGTCATTTCTCTGCTTCGCCCTCCTCCGTGGCCCCAAAATGAAAGCGCTCTTCAGGAAGGAATTATGATTTGTCTCTCACCAGTTAAAAGAAATTAATGTTTGATTTAAGCAGCAGCTGAGACTCATGCTTGCAGGCACGCTGTTTGTGTATGTGCATGAGTGTGTTTAAGCTGAGAGGGGTGGGGGTGGTGGTGGTGGTCGTGGTTGTGGTGGTGGCGCGTGTCTTGTCAGATCCCGAAAGGATGAATAAGAAGCTAATCTCCCTCTTCCCGGGAATTCTACCAGTGATGTCTCAGACAGTGCCGTCTCAGAGGAACTGTGGGAGTGCAGTGGAGTGTGCACTCCCATCTCCACAATAGGATGTTTTCAGAGCATGTCTGACTGTTATCTCTACACTGGATATAGTTCCTCCTTAAATGTGAACAATGCGCACACACCTAAATGTGCACATGCATGCACGCACTCAGGAATAAGTTGCTGATCCTTATTTGTTTAGACCATTGAGCCTACCTGCACCTAGGCCTGGTTCACGTGTTATTCACTGCGTGTTTTTTAATCTTTCAAAGCGGGTTTGCTCGCAGATGACAACAAGGATGCCCCAGTGTACATGCATGCTTGCTTGCAGGTGTGTGTTTTTGTAGGTGTGTGCAGGTGTGTATGCAAAATCGGGGAGCATGGAGGCGCTCTGATAAAACCCTCTCCCACATTCCCATGGTAGCCTATTTTGACTTGCTTGAAATAAAGTTTGCCCCATCCAGAAATTCCTTTGTTTACCCCCCAGAGTGCAAACCTCAGTGACTTCATTCCCTTCCCCGAGGGAGGGGGTACGGTAACCATTTGAGGAATGTGAAAGGTGCGGGAAAAGGCCCCAGAGGGAGGGTGAGTCCGGCGACTGCGTCATGTGTTTTGAGGCTTGATGGGGGGGCTGGTCATGGTTGGAGGGTGCAGAGAAAGGTCAGAGAGATCAGTCACGCTGAAAGCTTCTCTGGTTGCAGCAGTGTCTAGACTGGTCACTATTGTTATCTTTAATGCCTCTATTGACTATGACTATTTTCTTTTGAGGACTTGTTGGCAAGTCAGGACGACTGTCTTTCAAAGTGTTTCCATTCTAACAAAGGCTACCAATAACCTAATTTGTCACATTTATTTAATCTTTGGGTTAAGCACACACAATTTCCAAGTCCCCAAAAATGGTTAAGATCATAAAAGACTGTCTAGTCTTTGGGACTTTGCATCCTGCAACCAACAGTTGTTGATTTAAAATCAGAAAATATATTCATCCAGCCTGAAACTAGTGTGGGAAAATTTGATGTAATGACAGTCTTTGCTCCTGTTGTGTAATAGACAGTGACTAACGGCTAATATCTAAGAATAACTACGACAGACCAAGACTAAAACAACAGTACATTCCACAGTGAAACACACTGTACACCAAATTAAAGAAGTGCAATTTTGCAGCTATTGAAGCAGTTTTTTAAAAGAAATAACCTGCTTTAGTTACTGATCCTGTTTCCATATGTTACTGAAACAAATGAGCAACAGGTATTCTATTGTTGATAAAGACAACGGTTTTAAAATAGCACATATTGCAGCAGCTATCCTCACCACTATGCTCTTGTGCAAAATTCAAGATCACAGGTTTTGTAGTGTATTGTTAAAGCGAGTACATTTATGATGGGCTCCTGTTTTGATGTTGTCTCTAATTGGGATGAAGGGCATGTAGTCAAGGCGCTTACACAATTTCATAATTTGATTTCAACAGCCGCTCCAGTGTGTGGTCTAGACTATGACAGGCTTTAAAAAAAAAAAGCAATGAGACAGGTTTTGTTTGACTTCATTCACAATGCAGCGCCGAACAGTAGCGCACATCCACGTCATGGGTGGTTTGAATCCGGAGAGCCGAGCTGTGTGTCACGGAGGGCGGAGCTGGGAGACAGGTGCAGAGATGAAAAGATTGGCGGAGGGAAGTAGGGTGTGCCTGCTCCATGGCTGTTCTGACAGGCCTTTGGTATTTTTCCAAAGAGCGCGGGAGCATGTGTGTGAGTGGGAAAACCTGCTCACATTTCTCTTGGGATTGTGCAGGTGTGTGTGTGTGTGTGTGTGTGTGTGTGCGTCTTTCTAACGCAACCGTGGCAATGTGGCAATGTGAGTTTGATGGCTCTGGTGCAGAGTTGTGTCTGACAGCACATCCAGTCCCAGTAAGATGCTCAGCCCTGTCTCAGTTTCTCTCTGTGAATCCGTGTCCATTATACTCAAAAAGAAAAGCTTCCCACTCTGTGCTCGGAAACATCTATTTAAACATGTTGGAAGTGATAAATCAACTACAGTTTACAGAGTTTAAAATGAAGCAAGGGGGCTTGGTTTTTTATAGAGGTGTGTTTTTAGTAAAACATTTAACCAATATGGAATTTTATTTTCATCAACATTGTTCTTTGTCCCCTCTCAGTGTGTGTGTGTGTGTGTGCGCGTGTGTGCATGTGTGTGTGTGTGTGAGTGTGAGTGGGCACGTCTGCATGGTAATGATGCTTTGGCTGCTGTGGTGCAGGCCATTGTGTTAATACACTCTCTCAATGTGTTAATATACTGCGAGAATGAGAGCGAGAACGGGAGACTGAGAGAAAGAGAGCGAATAATTATGTTTCCCCTTTTGTCTCGGCTCCCTCAATTAAGCCTGAAGAGAGGCAGCCAGAGCACATGTCTACTTATCCACTTAAAGCTCGGCAACAATAGGACCCCCCAATGTCTCTCTGTCTATCTCTCTCTCGTTCCCAGTCTGCATTTCTTCCTCCCATCACTTTTCCATATCAAACTTCTATTCATAGCCGCCGCGTTCCCCAATATGTATTTTTTTTCTCTCCTTCCCCTCCTGTGTCTGCACCAACCTCAGCGCCCTCCCCTCCGTATGTGTTTCGCCTCCAGCCTCGCCTCACCTCTCAGCTCTACGTGGGTTTAGCAGAGAGCAACCCCCCCCCCACCACCCCTCCTCCCGTTACCCTTCTCCCTCCCCCGTGCTTTGCTGCAGGGCACGGGGAGAGGAAAAACGAAGAGACTAAACATTTTAGACTGTACAGTGCCAGAGGATAGGCAGTGGTTTGATGTCCCCTGTGTTGTGTCAGACGGGATTGTTTTGTTTGTTTTTCACCTCCACCACACTGAGCTCACATAGATAGATGTCCTGTATAGATGAACTATATGGCTTAATACATTGGCTGTAGGAGGCTGTGTTGGCTGTATTTTTGTTTATATGTATGTTGACACTATGGTTTTATGAATGGATTATTTTGCTTTCAATTGATCCACTTTGCATGCACGATCAATATATAAATCATTTTAAGGCATTAATGTTCGTTTACTGATGCCAGATTTCAAATTAAGGCAGGACCAGATCCAAAATAAATATCCGACACCTGTCAAGCTTTGTGTGTGTGTGAATCGTACTGGGTGTGTTTCTGTTTGTTTTGGAGAGTTAAGGAGGGGTTAGGTGGCCAACATCGTGTTCCTATAAGTCTCATCAGGCCGGACGGGATGGAGGAGCGATGAGAAGTAAAGGGTGGAGCAAGAGGCAGAGGAGAAAAAGTATCAGGGTCAAGTTTAGCTTATGTAACCGCTTCTCACAGCTGGGGCAATAAATGTGCTGCAGTGACTAAGTTTAAATCCGTGAACACACACGCTGGAATGGTGCAATGTCAGAGTTGACCTTTAAAACAAAACACTGTGTTTGGTTTCCATGCATTTGCCCAACAATGGCCATCACTTCTCTTATTGTCCGTTCTACTTCTCCTTTTCTGAACTCTCATTTCTGTACATTTTCCCAGAACCGTATCATGGTTGACTTGTACTTCTGCCCCAGAGAATAAACAAATTGACAGTGCTATCTGATTATGATCAATAATAAAAGCAGCAGCTGGAGTCATAGTTCAGACCTGAGGGAGCAAATGCTTCTTTTGCATTCTGAAAAAAAAAGAAATGCTTAGTTAAAATGGCCGTTTCCAGATGTGAAGGATGTAAACAGAACCTGTGCTGATTGACATCAGCTTTTCAGTTGATAAATGCTATTTTTTTTTTTTTTTTTTTTTTACATGACAGTGAGATGATTTCTCCTCCATTATGTTACTGCTTATAGGCTTACCAGAACAGAACAAATCTGACAATAGTGTTTGTGGCATTGAGGGCAGCCGTCAGTCTCCCAGTCAGGCTGCCAGAGGCCTCTGAATACTATCCAACTGAGAGGGATCACCGGTTATATCTGCCTCGTTCTACAGACAAACTTACAAATTCTTCACTGGTTGTAAACTGAAAATATGTGCATAACTACACACAGCATGCTTGTACTTGCATACCTTCACACTATACATAGCGCATTATGGAAATCATGGTCTACTCTAAGCAGCTCAGGGCTGGCATTAGGGAAAATTAGGTCGTGTTGGCATGGATCATTTAATTGAGTCTTAAGCAGAAAATCATACTCCATAGCTGCTTTCATCTTCTGTCATTTCACCAACAGTGTGTGTGTGTGTGTGTGCGTGCGCATCTCTTTGTCTGCAGGGAAACAAGGGGTGTTTTCCCAAAATGCTCTGTGCACATGCCTGTACATGCCTGCATGGTTTTGGGTTGGCAATGAGTTTCAGGGTGCAGTTCAAAGAAATTGTGGATGTTTGTGGGTTTTTTCCCCCCTCAGGCTCAGACAATACTCCTGCGCTTTGTTTCTGATGATCTGTGAGTTTGTATATGTGTGCATTTCGATGTGTGTGTCTTGTTTGTCTGCCGTTTTTTACTTGCCTCACTGCATTATCCTAACTCACTGACCACCCTGTCCTTTATTCTCTTTCATCCTGTATGCCGTCTCTTATCCTATAGACTCCCTCTCTAGCGTGCTTCACAGCTTTCCTTTCAACTCGACTTCGCCCGGCTTTATGTGACGTACCTGGCAGATTCTCTGCAGTAGTTTTCAGAAGCACCTTCCCGTTCTCATCTCCTCTCTCCTCCTCCTCTGTGTGCTCTTGACACATCGGGTCACTTTGAAGTTGCGAGAGCTCCACCGAAACACTTCTCTCTCTTCTTGTTCCTCTCAGGGCAAACTGACACCACCGTTTGAGGTTGTGTGGGGGATCATGCGGTCGGTGAAAGATGATGCCGCACTGATGTGGAGAAGCTGGTGATGCGGCTGCTTAACCACAGGTAACCCCAGTTTGTGAACATTTGTCTCTCATCAGTGCAACAGTCTCCATAAGTAATTTGATTTTGTATTTAATTGTAAAATCCTACCAGTTTATCTGAATTTTTTTACTTGTTTCAGTCAAGAAACAAAGTAAAAAATGATTCTGAGAGGCTTCGATTCTGAATACTAGATTCAGTTACTTGTGAAAACAGATTTTTGACTTGCTAGAAGAGATTTTTGTCAGTCTCTCTTTGCAGCCTGAGCCCACACTGAGAACCTGATGGTGTGGGTTTGATGATGTGTGACTCACAGAGGACCAACTGATCTGACAGTAGTTGACTCAGCAGCTCCATGTACTTACATAAGAGAGAGCATGAGGTGAAGCAGGATGCTCAGAGAACTTTATGATCAGCAGAACACAGTTAAAAACAGATTTCTGTCATTGTTTCAACTGTTCAGGGAGAAAAGTGCTGCAGAAAGGATTGACTGATCCGTCCTCGTGTTAACCAAGCCAATAACCATTGATTAATGTCTGGGATTAAAAGTGCACTGTGCAGCTTCGATGAATTCACAAGCCTAAAATATAGCTTTTAAATGGCATTGCAAATTTGAAATGTTTTTAGTCTCTAAAAAATGAGCAAGATTTCAATCTATTCTGAATACTTTGATGGGACAACACAATCCTTAGGACACCTCTGTGAAATGCTCAAAATAAAATTTTAATTTACTTTAATGTCCCTGTACTACCCTATTTGAGTGTGTTGTCATAAGTAAATTACCAAACATCAAGGTCAGCTAAGTAACCACAAACTAGCAAGGGAATTTCCAGCTCAACTGTGGATACCTGATCCCTGATCTCATCTGCCTGACTGCTCAACTCTACAAGGCAATCAAGGAGATCCTGGATACCTTTGACGTACAGCCGTTCGTTATTGGGCCATCAAATGTTACTCACTCATCCAGCGCACAGATTGACCTGGTTTCAGTAATAAATGTAAGAGTAAACACGCCAGTGCCATTAGAGGGCAAGGCCTACAATCTGGTAATAATTTAAAGCAGAGTGTATATCTCACAATAATTTAAATACAATCAAATATAGGAAGAAATTTAAACAAACCCAAAGTTAACCACAGGCATAACAGCACTCTTGCCCAGTTCAGTGGGGAATAGTGATAAAAGACATCTCACTCTTAAAGCATTACTTACAGTAAACAGTACTTTTTTTCAAAACCTTATTTTGTGTGACATGGCTTGAAATTAAAATATTTTTTTATTTTAACAAAACCAACTAAATTTACATATGATTACTGTAAATATCTGATGAAAGATTAAGTATCTGACCAAGCATCTGATGCCACCTTTCAGTATTTGACAGATCGATAGTAGTTGCTTACAGACACTAGTACTCTTGCTATTACTTAAGAGGTAGATTTGATACAATGCAAATGAAGTTTTGTTGCCTTACTTTGAAGTCTAAACTCAGTACTTTCGGTACTGAGAAGCTGCTCTGTGTTCTCCCTTGCCTGACCATCCCAAAGCCACTGGCCCATTGAATGCAAAAACACATCTGACTGATGCTTTTTTTGTTTGATATATGTACTGATACTAGTAAATGTAATGCTTTTGTACACTTACTTTGTACCCTTGTACATCACTACTTTCTAAACTTACAAGAATTAGTCTCAGCCGACATGAACTAATAATGTGAACATTTTTATAATAAATATGTGTCACAGAAACTTCTTCCTTAATCTACAGTTGAATCATGGGAAATGTGGAGAGTCAGAATGGGGACAGTGGTTTCGACGGCGATATGACGGGACATCTCTCCCGTAAGCACACGTCCCGGTCACTCCGTCTCTCCAGCAAGCAGCCAATCACCCGCCGTTCCCGGCACTCTTCTTCAGTGAAGCAGGAGCACAGAAACTCTGAAGCCTCAACTCGCTCCTCCAGCACCCCTAGCATCCCACAATCCTTAGCAGAGAACGGACTGGAACCTTTCAACGCAGCAGATGCGTTTGAAGAGTTCGGAATCAACCCTCACTGGACGCAGCGTGTCGCGATGACAATGAGGCCCGAGTCCTATCAAAACGATGACGACCCCTTGGCCACACCGACTGCTGAAACCTCAGAGGCGGACACAGTGGGCCAGGAATGGAGGTGAGGACTCCATGGGGGAGGGGGAGGGAGATGTGGTCGGAGAGGAGAGGTACCTCCAGCGAATGACTGAGGGCCCACGGGAGGGAGGGAGTTTCAAAAAGAAGCGGTCCAAGTCAGCAGACATGTGGAGAGAAGACAGCCTGGAGTTCTCTCTGTCTGACCTGAGCCAGGAGCATCTGACCAGCACTGAGGAGATGGTAGATGGAGGAGAAGAAGAGGAGGAGGAGCAGTTCACACGCCCCAGAGGCAGTGCAGGTAAGGATGGTAAACACACACACAGATAGTCTAGTCTAGTCTATTTATTTTATACTCACAGAATACATGTTCAATTTTCTCATGTAGTCATTCAGACATTTCAGAAGTTTCAGAGTTATACTTCCCAAAATGAATAGATAGACTAAATTTTGAACTTTCTGGAATTTTTACTTTGTATGTAGTTTTCAAAAAGGTGCACTGTATCTGTCCACGAGAATAGTGACTGATGGCTGAGAAGAAAGTGTTCATACATGTATATATCTGTGCATGTATGCAGGGGTGTTAGCTTGATTTGATTCGCATCGCAGCTGATGAGGGGGAGAGAGGTGGTAAAAATTGCAGACACTCGCCAAGTAGGGAAAAGGATTTGAGAAAATCTACTGATTGAAGGTTAGCTGCCATCCATCAGTTGCAGTAGTTCACTTGATCACAGGGTTGTTAGCTTAACTGGCGCTGTGCAGGAGCTGCTGGAGTTCAGAGCAACAGCGGGGTGGTAGCTGCTAACTGAACTGCTGAAGGTCTAAGCGCTGCCCCAGGTGGTCAGCTGGCTCAGAATAATGGATGGGCTTCTGCACATACGCACACACGCACACACACATTTATGATCACTCAATGAAATCATACAGATTCACAGAAGGACACAGACTCACATGGAGAAGGTTAATTTACACATCAAATGTACTCTGACAGCAATCAGAATACACTAACCTCACCATGCTCGCACACACACACACACACACACACACACACAAATACAAATACAAATACACACACTGCCGTGCAATAACCACCTGTGTACGTTCCAGGCTCAGCCGAAAGGGCATCGTCTCTGGACCATCTGTGCAGCCAGCAGAGTCCTGGCCTCAGGGGGCAGAGGAGCCGCTATGCTAAGAACCGGAGAGAGGCAGAATGCGATGGAGACGGAGAAGGGGAGGAGGGGTTGATGTCTCCAACTGAGGAGGATGGTGGCGGGTATGGAGCATTCACGCTCCCCTGCCGACGCTCCCACTGCCTGTCTGAGGGCTTGGCAGGGCTCGGCATCCCGGCTGCACCGTGCCCTGCTTTCCAAGGACGCCGAGCACAAACTACTCAGGTTAGATCACAGTTTATGAATACATGAATAAATATACGAAACAGAGAAAACACTTTGAAAGTCCTCCTTTTCTGGTTTTCTGTCTCTTCTGTCCTCTCCTTCTGAAATACAGACCCCTAAATGCAGAATAATACAGGACTTTGTTTACCAGTTGTAGCCAGGAAGTTCAGGGGGTTCACAGACAGTCACTGCAGGATTTAATATTTTGTTGACAAGTAGAGACACTTCCTGTGTGTGCTCATGCTCAGCAGTTGTGTATGTGCATGTCATATGTATGCGTGTCCCAGTGTGTGTGCATATTTGTGTAATGGGGAAAGGGATTAGAAGGAGTCAGATAGAAAACCGCTGTTGGGCTACTTGTCCAACACTGGCCTGGTTTCTTCATTCCCCCTCCAGAAATTAAAGCATTAAAGCATAATATCTTTCATCCCCCACTCAATAACCATACACTGTCCTAACATGCATAAATATACAAGCTAAGATATTTTGAACATAATTTAGAAGCTTTTCTTATAAAAGCAGATTCACTCAAAGGGTAAAAGAAGAAACAAAGTCACTGTAGTGTATCACAATGAACCCAATTAATAGAAGAGATTCAATGGATTAAAACAAAACTACATCAGTAGAATAAAGAATGTTCATGTGCTTTCTGTAATTTTCATGTGTCATTGATAAAAAAAAAAAGTTGCCAAATAAGAAGGAAGTACTAAAATAGCGAACCAGGCTTTTCTTTCAACTTATTCCCAGAACCCCCAAGCGCCCTTGGATAGCAGAGCACCCTAAGTGCTTATTATAAATTCATCTAGCCAGGCTGTGGGGGTTGTTAGACCGGATATAAATAGACAGACAACACAGCAAAACAAAGAGAAAAAGAACAGAGGGAGACTCGGTTTGGTGAAAGAAAAGTGTGAAAGCACAGAGAACGTCTCGCTCCAAGTGAAAAGCTTTCTTTTAGCAGATATACATGAGCACAAACACAAGTTCTGAGGCACGAAGGCACATACACACACACAAATCCTACAGCAGGAAACCCCTTGTGTAGCCTAAGCTGTTTTGAGAGAAATACCCTATTTTATTGTGTAGACTGGCAGATTGGTCATTCAGGCCTGTCAGATTGTTGCTTCTTTGTGTGTGTATCTAAGTGTCACTAGTTTGTGTATATGTGCATACTTTTGCTATCCAAATATATACATTTTTGCTTGTACATTAATATTATACGTAAATAAATCAGTTCTGTTTCTGCACTATTTTTCTGGCTGACAGGACATCTCGGGTGTCTTGGGGGAGGGAAGTGAGTATGGCGACAGTGGCATCGATGGCGTCGCCGCAGAGATCGAAGGGGATGGAGAGTTGGTGTCGCGGCGCTGTAAGGCCATGTCGGCCTCTTTCTCCGTGTACTCGGCCACCGAGAGCAGCGTTTTCAACGGGAGCGACAGCGGGAGCAGCAGTGCAGGAGGAGGAGAAGGAAGAGGCGGTGAGGGAGGCAGGGGAGGAGTGTATGAGAATTTCCGCAAGGAGCTGGAGAATCAAGCCTGGGTTAGTTGTGCTTGTGTGTGTCTGTGTTATTCTTTATTAAAATGCAGGTATTAATAATGGATGTTTGTTATGATGCAATTTTCCAAACACTCTCTCATCAGACGCATCAGGCTCGGGACTGCACGGAGGAGGCTGGCTCGGCTGTGAGCGATGAGCAGAGCAGCGGCACACTCAGTAGTGCATATCCATCGGACACTCTGATTGGCTGTGCACAAGGAATGGTCAGGAAAGCAGGCGCTCTGGCTGTGAAAAACTTCTTGGTTCATAAGAAAAACAAGAAGGTGGAACCTGCAACAAGGCGCAAGTGGAAACACTACTGGGTCTCTCTGAAAGGTGTGCATAACATCTCATACTTTCATGTTTAAAATTTTTGGGATTTTTTCTTGTAGAAGGCAGGAGGACATTGTTGTTCGATGGTGTGCACCATTAGTCAAAGACCTAAAAAAGCTTCTGCAGCTTTGTCTTCAGTTGCCTTAATAATTATGATAATATTTAATAACAACTAAAAACCGAGATGCAAATATTTGGCAAAAAATGACCAAAACCTTTACTTTAAACACAATCGTGCAGCCATGTCACATTCAGGTAATCATTTTAACCTCACCCCAACCTGTTTAATCTCTCACTCTCTCCCTCCTGTTAGACTGTAATCACATCAGTCTTAACACAGTGCATGCCCTTGGTTGTCACCTCTACTGTCCTCCCTCACCCTCTTCTGTGTGGCCTCACGTTTCTTCTCCTCGGCCTCATCACAATTTAATTTTACGGCGGCATCCGTGTCTAATCCAATCTCGTCCTTGTGAAATGCACGAGACACAGCTGGAACTGGATTCCTGCCTTCCTCCTGTCCTTATATCCACCCCCCCCCCCCCAAAAACAAATACCTCAGATACATCTTCTAGTATTCCTCCTCACCTCATGTTGTACATTAGCACCAATAGTAAACAATGTAGACCCATATTTTTCATTATTTCACTTATAAACAAATGAGGAATTATTCAATATTATGTATAAAAGGGACACAGTTTGTTTTTATTGTGTCTTTTACACACATTAGATTTGTATATCATTGCACTGTAGTGCTGAAAAGCCTTGTTTTGCTAATTGGTTTTAATAAGCTAGAATAGTAAATACAGTACCAAATGTGACAATGGTAAGAAAATGTATGTTTATTTTTTTCTCTCCATCCTTCTTCCCCTGCATTCTTAAAGGCTGCACTCTCTTCCTGTACGAGTCAGACTGTCGTTCTGGGATCGACCACAACAGCGTTCCTAAACACGCGCTGTGGGTGGAGAACAGCATTGTCCAGGCCGTACCTGAACACCCCAAGAAAGACTTTGTCTTCTGCCTCAGCAACTCAGTGGGAGATGCTTTCCTCTTCCAGGTGAGAGAGATACTGGTATTTAAAACATCCATGGGACATAGAAAACAAAGGGAATAGGGCTGCAAATAATGATTATTTTTAGTATTGATTAATCTGCTGATTATTCATTTAGTCTATAAAATGTCATCACAATTGTCTTGAACCGAAAGTGACGTCTTCAAATAGCTTTTTTTGTCCCACCAACAGTTCAAAATCTTTATTTACTATCCTAAATGACAAAGAAAAGCAGCAACTTACATTTAAGAAGCTGGAACCAGCACGTTTGACATTTTTGTTGGAAAAATGACAACAATCAATCATCAAAATAGTTTGCACTTAATTTTTTTTTCCATTGATTCATTGACTAATTATTGCTGCTGTGAAAGGAAAGTGTGGGGAGGGGAAGTAGTATTTCATAGCCGAAAACATAATGTAGGTCCCCTGTTCATTTCATTCATCATTTCATTGTTTCTTGGGACAATGAAGTCAACAGATCACCAAGAGAGACAGAGATGGTTGAGACTAAGAAGAGACCTCATTTCCCATGGGGGGTTTGTGTGCGTGTGTGGCACACGAGTGTACATGACATTTAGCCATGTGTGGAAGATAAGCCTGTCCTGTGTCCATGTGTTTGTTGTATGTCTGACATGTTTAAAGGCCACACTGTCACAGTGAGACAGTGATCCACCACAGTGACCATTGTGTAATATTAAAATGTGTCTATTTATATTCATGGAAGCTGTCCACTGTGACATTCAATCAATGAATGGGAAGATAAGTAATAAAGCGATGATGAGATTATAGTTACCACTCTCTCGCTGAGGCTAATAATGGAACCCGTACTTCAATTCTTTCAGCTGTCAATTTCTTCATTTATTTTCCTTGCTATTGTTACCTGTTGTCTTAAACTGTTCGACTTATTCATCAGAGATGTCACCAGTTATTTCTCTCTCTCCTGTCAGACGTCAGGCCAGACAGAACTGGAGAACTGGATCACGGCGATCCACTCCGCATGTGCCGCTGCTCTGGCTCGGCAGCATCACAGGGAGGACACGGTGCGACTGCTGCGAACCGAGATCCGCAAGCTGGAGCAGAAGATTGACATGGACGAGAAGATGAAGAAGATGGGAGACATGCAGCTGTCCACCGTCACCGACGCCAAGAAGAGGAAGACCATACTGGAGCAGGTATGGAGCATGGAGGGAGCTTCTTCGATGATTGACACAAGAGGATGTCTCAGTGTTTTCAGCCTATTCATATTCTTGTAAAACAAATTAGTCATACTTGTACTATGTCCATGTGATGCTAATATGAAACAGGTTTGTGCTCATCTGTTGATCACCCTGCTGACTGACTCTAGTTTGAAACTTCAGAGTGAAAACACCTAGGGGCCTTTACAGATGCACATCTCTATGTTTGAACTGCACTGATGCTCTCACACCAAAGTCTCAGCAGTAAATCATCTTTACTGCATGGCGTAATCCAGACAGAATGTTCTTAAACAGGACTTGCAACGACAGATGTTTGCCAATTTTCCGACCGGTTCTCATTTATAAACGCATCCAAGTGCAGCAGAATGCAGAATATTCTCAGCACATGTTGAAACGCATGCGACGCACACATTAGCACGCAGGCGCTAATCCTTCCATATTTAATAGCTATTTTGAAACGAGTCACAGCTGGAATTTCAAAACTCTTCTAGCATCAGGTTTGATCATTTTCAGTGGAATGTAGTGTATGGCTTTAGTCTTACTCCATACATGTCTGGAGTTGCTGCTGAATGTTAAAGCAGTGTCGCATGTAAACACTGCAAGAGAGCTTAAGAATGTGCCTAGTGTGAGCAAGCCTCTGTGTCTTTGTCTTTGTGTGTGGCATTTGGTTGATAGTCAATAAAATAAAACAATATGATATAAAAAAAGCACCAGGAGGTGGTTAACGGCAGTCATGCAGAACGCTTCCCATTTCTGAGAAAACCCTGGGATTTTGATTGCCTTCCATAAAGGCACATTAACTTGAATTGTGGAATCAAAGGAGTGAAAAAGCCTTAACTTAAGTGGTCATTTATATCATTATCTGACTCCTTTCAAGATCAGTATCTGGAACCACATTAATCTACTAAATGAGTTCACATAAATAGACAGGCCTGGGATTTATGTTGAACTAAATACTCAAAGAAAGAGCGGTTGTATTCATTTTCTATTAAGTCCTGGAACAAATAGGTGAAGGCAGAAACCGGTGCAAATTAAGTCTAGATTGTGTGTGTGTGTGTGTGTGTGTGTGTGTGTGTGTGTGTGTGTCCCTGTGTTCCACCTCCCACGGCCCACCCTGTGATACATTGCACATAGCACAGCAGGTCAGTGACTAGTGGGGGTTGTGTTGGTGAGTAATACCTCTCCACAGGGGCTTCAATACTCCCACATCTCACTCCTCCTGAAATGACCAAATAACCAGCTAACAAAGAGCGATCTTTTATGAATGTTTCATCTTTTTTCTTTTGCTTTTATCACTGTTTCACCAGTGGCCCCAACTGGAGTCGTTCCATAGATAAATCTGGATCTAATCAGCAAAGTTTGCTCACGTTGCATAATCAGAAATTCGTCCCTTTCACTTTTTACTCATCTTTCCCTCTGTTAGATCTTCCTGTGGGAGCAGAACTTGGAGCGGTTTCACATGGATCTGTTCCGCTGTCGGTGCTACCTGGCCAGTCTGCAGGGTGGCGAACCCCCAAACCCCAAAAGGCTGCTGGGCTTTGCTTCGCGTCCCACCAAGCTGGCCATGGGACGACTGGGCATTTTCTCTGTCTCTTCCTTCCATGCACTGGTAGGATTAAAACTGCACGTGCACTCACTCACATTCATGCACACACGGTTTTAGCGCTTGTCTGACTATTCGCTCCAACTGTCCTACATAACTTGCTGCAGTTTTACTCTACTTAATCCAAAACTTCTGTCCCACGTGTCTGACCCTCAGTACCAGCCCAGCTTGTAGAGTGGGTGTGTTTATCTGGCTGTTAGCGTGATCGTCTTGTTATGTACTATATACCTCCTGAGAGCAATTTCTACTTGGCTGTGCAAACTAATAGGCATTGCATGTAGCCTGAGGTTAACACATACTCCAACTTACCAATGATTACTTAGGAGCAAGCATGGGAGCTAGAGGAAGGCTACCTGACAAACACCCCGATATTACCTCTGCACACTATGTTAAACTTTTTCAGTAATCCTGTACAGCCTGTCCTGAAATAACTTGCCCAACAAGTTTTTTTTTAAAGACACGTCAGCATCTGCCAGGATACAGTATATTGATTTGATTCCAAGTGCTTCAGAGTGGAGCTGATTCTCAGCCTAAATCGACCCAAGTCTACACCTCAAAAAACTAAAGCAAATGGGCCACAGTCGTCATGTTTTTTCTCCAAAGTCAGAACAAACGTGTGCTGACTCTCAGCTGTAGTCTGAAGCAGCTGGCCACCTGGGCAGAAGTACAGCTTTGGGTTAAAGAAATATTTCAAAGTTAATATACTTTATTGTTAGCACTAAGTAATGAATTGCCCTTTTGTTCTTATTGGCGTTAGTTGTTTCTTCTGGTTATTGTTGAAGACATTTTGGAGCCCTCGGTACAGAGTTTTTATTAGAAACAATCCACAGTGAAGCTCATTGCAGCTGTGACTTAATTGGTTTCTATTGAGCCCCTGCCTCGCTGCTGCATTCTTTCACTTGAAGGTTTGACCCTGACAGTGTGTTATAAAATTAATTTAATTGGGGAATCAGTTTGAGTCTTAAAAAATGCTCTTCTCAGCAGTGACTCCCGACAGATGAAATAAAGTTGAAAATCAGCGACATGGCCATTTAACATTTAGTTCTAATTTCAACACTGAATTTAAGTGTAACTTGAATATGAACTAGCCTTTTAAGAGAATGCAAACCAAATGAAATTGTCCTCACTAGAATATTCTACTAATTTTTTTCTCCTGTCATGGCTCTTCGTGAGAATACCTGTATATGCAGGAAGAAAAATACACACTTATATTTACATAACTACATGCTCTGTCTTCACCTTTCACATTCAGATCATTCTCTCCACAAACTAGCCTGTCATGAGCTCAGTACTGTGCACTGTGTGTGCTGTCACTCTGAGTACTCCAAGAATGTACAGAATGAATCGCCACCGCAGATGGAATGATATATATGCTGCTGTGTATCATGCAGCTGTATGCCAAATATCATCCAGGAAACAAAGAGCAGAGTGTAAAGAAAGAGGTGGAAACAATGTCTCTGTAGACCGGTTTCATACGAGCAGGCCATCAGATACACACACACACACAACATCAGAGGTTGATAGTGTTTTTTTGTGATTGGTGGATCAATACGAACTCTGTTAGTAAGCTGCCATCCCTGAGGCACTTTCCCACAAACAGGCTTAACACTCTCTGCTCTGTTGACCCCCTCCTTCCTTTTACTGCCTACACCCTCACTTCCTTTGTCTCTCTCTGTGTTTCCTACTACTATCTCTCTTAGTCTCTCCTTCTCCTTATCTTTCTTCACTCTTTCCTCCTCTCCTGTTTTTCCCATCTTGCTTCATCATCACATCGCTTTTTCTCCCAGATTTTTGAGGCCACATTTATTATTATACTTACTTAATTGCTATATAAATGAACTAAGTAAAGATGAAATACATTAACAGAATAAAGAGTAGACTTGCTCATTAATTAGTGAAATACAAAAACATAAAATGAGCCAATTCATATTGCCTATAGCAAAAGTTAACTGTCCTCTCTCTCAACTCTTTGCTGTTTTTCCTTGGTGACAAAAGGAGCATCTCTAATTTTCTTTTCTTTTGTTTCGTTCTCCAGCAATTCAACAGTAATTCCTTTTATTCATCAGTTATTATCCATGGCCAAAAGAGACATTGTAACAAAATAGGCTGCTAAAAGGCTTCTTGCAGGCAGCTTATATAAGAAGAATCCTGAAGACAGTTTGACCTATTATGTTTGACGTGTGTATGTCTTATGAGCAGTGACTGGTGAGGAGACCAGTAAGCACACACTCACGCTAGTACAGTATGTGTTATGGTGTGTGCACACTAGACTGTGGCTCCAGTTGCTTACTTTTGTCTGAACCCGACCCGGGTCAGAAAGAGTATTGGACCTGACTGACCTGACCCAAACCTGACTCGAGGCCAATGCAATTAATGTGAGCTGAAGCACTGAGTTTGTCCTGTCACACAGTTGTTGGTTGCAGCTTGCCTGTTTACACTGATCACACATGAATGAGCACTTTGTAAATGATCATCAAAAGGCATTGTAAATATCATCAGCAGTTATGAATATAGTAAAATTTGGGTCTTACCATTGACGATTGTCAGGTCTTGATCTTCATGAACTCTTGAACTGAACTGTAGACCTAACCACTGTTAACTGATCTATTCACATAACCCAACCATCGTGGTTTATTCAGAGTTGTCGTGGAGGAAGGGGAGTACATCCACAGTGGATGGCTTCATTACTGTCCTCATCTGATCTCAACTGGCTGCTCTTCCAGCTGATGTGACCAAACCTGACTCGAACCCTAACATTTTTAAATTGTTTCTTGAAAATTGGGTCAGTGTTTTTACCGTTATCCTGCTGACAAACAGGCAAACAGACCGAACTGAAAACATGACACCCTTGGATGAGAGGGTTTGTCCAGACTTTTGACTAGCACTATACATGTACATCAGTGTATGTATCCATGTATCACATAGTGAGTCAGAGCTGCTCATGGCCCAGTAGTTCAATGTGAATTAACCCAGAAATGCCAAGAGTGGTTTCCTTATAAATGTGTAGTAAGTCACTGAAAGGGGTTGAAAGAGTTCACTATGTGCCATTAGTATGTACTGTGCAGCTGAAAATGTGTGTTTGTATGTGCTGGTTTGGTTTTCATGCATGTGTGTGCATTTATATGTATGACTCATTTCTTATTGACTCATAGGGCACAGTCAGCTGTCAGTGCACAGTATACATGCGTAGTCTCCCAGCCCCCTTATTTTTTCTTAATCCATTCATTTGAACAGAAGCTCAACAATTTGATAAAAACAAAGCATAAGAATGAGGTTAGTATCAAATATAATGATGGATAAGTGTATTGTAAGTAGATAAGGATTTATTGTAGCTGCAAAAAATGAATCATTATCTACAGATATAAGGCGTCAAATTCCAAATGAAACCTTTATGTCTTTAATGCCAATATGAACAATTTGATACATTTCTCTAAAAATAGCAATTTGGACAATTAGTCTTTCAGCTCTATGATTAAGGTTGAATTACCCATTCCATTGGATTCATGTTTTCTGTCATCGTCACTGTTCCAGGTGTCAGCCCGCACAGAAAGCAGCATCAGAAAGAGGAACCAGGCCATGCCTCGTACCTTCAGTAAACGTCGCAGCCGTTTCTCCTCCCTCTGGGGGCTGGACACCACCTCGAAGAGGAAGACCACAGGACATCCTTCAATCAACCAGGTTGTCATAAAGACACATCCACAACTAAAATACTTTAATTGTGTCTTCTAGTTGTAGATTTAATAACAGCTTGATTAATTCTCATGTTATATATTTTGATGCAGCTGTACTGATCTCTGTGTGGTTGCAGGTGTTTGTCGATGGGATGGAGCCGGTGAGAAAGCCATTGGAGCGCATGTTTGAAGACTCGGCCAGTGAGAAATCTGTAAGAGCTTTTAAATGTGCTATTTTACATCTACCCTGTTTTAATCTCAACCGAGATGAACTAGAATCTCAGAAATGTTTGCTTTTGAACATAAGAGGTAAGAGTTGAGTCCAAGTCGGCCTGGTATTGTCTCCATTTCCTTTGTGGTCCCTGCTTGTCCTGCAGCCAAAGCAAGATGACAAAGGCCACAACAGATACAATGAATGTTTATGTCTATACAGTAATAGTCTTCCCAAGGCTAAACTCTAAGTTCCTCCTCCCTTTCTTAGTTTGGCATTCACTGCGGAGAACCAGAGCTCCTGAAGCTGTAGGCTAATTCCTTGTCACTGTTTGCCTTTCTCATAAGCCAACATGAAAATCACTGGGGCATCTGATGAACCTTTGTACTTGTATAATGGGTTACGGACTCCTTAAGACCCCGAGGCCAAAAACATTGCTTCATTTTCCACCTCCTTTCACTTAACTGAGATCCTTTTGGTGCTCCGGCTCTTCATTTGGGGGTTATCTTGTGGAAGCACACAAAAAAATATCCCTGCACTGTTCTGCATCAATGAGCATTTCTTTGAGGTCATTTTCAGGCTCCAGCTTTAATGTTTTCAGACATCCACTTCTCTCCTGGCTGAAAAATGAAGGGAGAAAGGAGAAATTTGCAGACTATAAAACTTTAAAAGCTTCAGAGTCTCATCTTTTTTCAATGCTATCAGATGATTCTTGAGTTCTTGTGTGGTAGACAAACAACCTTTTTTGTCTGCTGCAGCTGTTCCTCCTCCTGCAACAATTTATGTGCTTCACTGGATTGCTTTCTTATTTTTCCTGACAACTCTGCATCATAGCCAGAAATAATGCCACTATTCTTAATCTCTACCTTTTTAGCAGGTCAAACACTATTCTCAGTGTTGACAGATTTCCCATTTTTTCTGTTCATTTGCTCCAAGCAATTCCGACTCATGATCACAGGCTATCGACTGGAAGGATATTTCTATCTGCTAATCCCACTGAGACAAGTTTGATCTGACATGTTCAGATCATTAGCTTTCTGATGTTTCAACAAATTATGCCGACATTTGCTACCAAAGGACTTGGCAGTTTCACACCATCTGTGCTCTTGTGTATCTGTCATATTAACCGCAATTTATAGACAATTGCAAATAATGAATATCTTCTAGATTTCCAGTAGTACCTTATCACAGCTTGGTAAATGATGAATTTATTTGAACTGTAAGGAAAAAATGTCCAATTACCCATGGGTTGTACAAGGACAAGCATGCCAGCTCCATATTTTATGAGAACTGGAATAAGGCAGCTAAGACGAGGGGGGGTGGGCGAAAGAAAGGCCTCTGTCTGAACTCAGTAGATAGAAGAAAACTCTGCAGCACTAACCCACTCTGACTGTGGAGGCCCCCAGTGGCACCATGGGAGATTGATTTCCTTCCACCCACGCCCAGCTTCAGCTGGCAGGGTATGGGATGACGGTAAAGAAATGCATAGGAAGTAACATTGTTCAGTCGGTCGTAAGATAGAGCTGGAAATGCTGCATCAGTAGCACTCAGCATCTCCAGCAAGATTTATTCCAAATGTTCACATCTGATGGACCCGGCTTTAATTCTCTGTTTGTTTTGGGGAATCCCTCTGATGGCAATAAGAGGGAAAGGGAGAGAGAAAGAGAGTTTAGTGAGCTGCCCAGGACCCCCGCCCCCCCGGCAGAGGCATCCTAGATGGGCCAGGAGGGGAGCCAGATGGTGCCGAGCAGGGCTGGGGAGTTCAGGGAGTTGGGGGGAGGTACTAGTTATGGGCCCCCCGGTCTGTTCTCTGTCTGAGAAAATGTGTGTGTGTTTTTTCTTTATAACTCTGCGTGTCTGTGTTTTGTTTATGCATGTCAACATGTGTGTTTGTATGTGTATACAAAAATGTGCTTTTGCATATAGTTTCTTCCCTGTCTCTCCTTCTCTGTCTCACTTTAAGCAATAAACAGACTAACACACACACACACAGATAGTTCATTTAAACAGGGACCGCCAGGCCGGATTGTTAACAGTCAGCAGATTGTATGGCGTGGATGAAAGATGGGGAGGATGGAGATGATGGAGTGATGTACAGATAGAAGGGAAGGGGCACCAGAAGGAGAGGGGATGATTAGTGGGGGAGGGAGGGTGAGAGAGGAATGAAAGAGTAAACCAGTTTGTGGATGCTTTCACCTGAAAGGAGGAGATAAGGTATCAGTGACAGACAGTGTGAGGTTGAGTAGAAGAGGCGAGCGGGACACAATCTGGGTAGAGAGGCTGACATGGCTGGCAGATTGTCAGAGGTCAGACTGATGGGCTTAAAGGTTACAGACTATGGTTTGGACAGAGTGCACACACACCCGTGAAGATGCAAATGCACACAGATATGTAACATACACCCACGCAGGGAGACAATTGTATCAAGAGGCTCTCATCAAGACAAATGAATTAGATTTTCTAATCAGATCTCCGGCTGCTTGCAGGCCACTGCCAGTTTCCACCATATGAGTCTAATCAATTTTAGCAAATTTGGTTTCTTTTTTGAACAAGAAGGGAAATAATGAACTATTAGGAGGATTACTACATGATTTTGGCAGTTTTAATTGTGGATAATAGAATATGGTTGATTTTTTTTTCCGATTCTTCCCTTCGCAGAACCTCCACCAGAACTGAAAGGCTTTCATGCTAACATTGAATTTATTATGGGGTGCCTCCTGTTTTCATTGAGCACAGTGGCTACCTAAACGTGCATAAACCCTCTGTGTGTGTGTGTGTGTGTGTTGTATTTTCAGAAGGAGAGAGAGGGCTCGGTGAAAAGTCTTCCTCAGCAAAACGTCGACAGCGACATTTGGGTTCCTGATTACCTGACTCCCTCCTGGGTCTGTCTGCCAAACAATCAGCCTGTCCTGGCCATCATACAGCCTGGGGAGACAGCGCTGGAAGTCCTAACCACCATCTGCAAGGTGGGCCATTACTGATAGCAGTGCAAATGTTAGATGCTAGAGAGTATTTATTAGCCAAGTCCGCTTCTGTAAGATTGATGTGCATGCTGTACAATACATTGCATATAAGGGTGATAATTACAGACCAAACGTCATGCAGTGTTAGCCTGCACACACATATAGGTACATGGAAATGTTCCAGCAAAACAGGTAAAAGCCAACAGCATGCAAATAATTCATTTTAACAGGTTTGTCAAACATGCAATCTTGAGGAATGAGTCTCATAAAACAGCACACAGCTCTGTTGATAGAAGCTTAGAATACCGTAAGTGGTTATATAAAGATAATAAAATCTTAAAGCTTGTTGACAGCTTATGACAGGCAAACATGTACAAGTCAACTTTTTAAAATTCAGTTAAGGGTAACAGGAAAACAGTAATTAGATGCAGATTATCAGAGGATGTCTTTTTGAATGTCAATCTAAATATGAATCTGAGAATACCTGAGACGTGAGACCGTCTCTGGTACTTCTGGGAAGGCAGAAAAACGAAGCATATAGATGACACCTGTGCTCTTAGACTGACAGTGTCACAGATCTTTTCTTAGTCATTTTCTTACCATCCAATATACACTGCATATTCCTGTCTCGCACAGTCTTGTCAAACGTCTCTCCACTTCAACTCCTCTTCTCCCTAATTGGTCTCAGCCAGAGATGCGCTGGAATAATGATGCCTAATGATACGTATACGTTCCACTTAAGAGTGTGGAAACACATGTGTATAGCTGATCGACGTGTGCGTGGGCGTTTGTGTGCGTACATGCCATATAAATGTCGCAAGGAACTGGAGCGTCTAATTCATGGCCCCTGTGTGTTACATGCGTGCGGATATCCAGTATATACGTTGATTACATACATGATAGGATACATATATGTCCATGTCCTTTTGTCAGGGGGTTTCATGAGCGACAGAGTGTGGTAATGGGAATGATGTTTTGATAGGTGAGTTTAAAATATTATTCATGTGTTACATTAGAAGACAGGCTTGGCTTCAAATCGCAGGGAGAATAAACCACAAGTAATTACAGGGATTATGTTTTATTATGGTAAGAAGAATGAAGGATTGCTTGTTTTAGTTTCCGCCACTTAACCTGTCTTTTTCTTCATTTCCCTCCTGCCTCCTTCCCTCCAGACCCACAAGATAGACCCCTCTAGCCATTACCTGCGTTTGAAGGTGTGGATTGACAACCAAATGCTCTTTTATGTTCCCAAACTTGAAGAGGACATCTCTGATCTGGTGAGGAAACAAACACTGAAGCACTGTCTTAATAATATCCCAGTTCTGGAATCTGAATAGTCACATAATGAACCATGAAACTACAACAACACCCATATCAAGTGGTGACAGATATGGAGTACAGTTATTTCACTGTATGTGTAAGTTTTCTTTTTTTTATATTTTTGTTGTATTACAGTCTCAGCTGAGACACAATGTCCCATTTGGAAACGTGGGGTCTTCACCTTATTATGAATTCATTTTTGTTACATTTCAGAACTGGATGCAAGCTTGTGCATGTTTTATGACTTGGTTGCAGATTTGATTTGTAATGCATACAAAAATTCCCAGGATGCAGAAGAAGCTTCATCGCATATGCTATAAATTATGCAAAACAATATTCCAAGTGTATTTTGTGCACTTTGAACTCTAACCATTTGTGTGTCTGTGTTTGTACTTTTCTCATTATTCATATAAACAATCACTCTCATTGAAAAAGGCCTCACCTTCGCATTACTCAGTCGCTGTAAACCCCCAAAATGAATTCTCTTTGTGATGGTGCTTTGTAGGTGATACACTGAACTCTGTCTCAAAGCAAAGTCATTGTATAACTAGCTCTTTTTGCTCAAGAGGTCTTTTATCTTTCTGCTTTGATCAGTGACTCATTTCACCCTCTTTCATCCGTAGTCTATGATATTACATTATTTCTCCACGGTGAGGCACATTACACACTGCGGACTTCTGTTCCTGTCTGTTGCTTCATACACACAGCTGTGTCTATGCTCTCACCCGATGTGAGGTCAAATCCTTGTCTGAGCACCCACTCCCTTCTCAGACTTGACCTGGATTTTGACCCTCACATGCTCTGTTAAGGAGCCTGAGCCTGAATAATACATGAATCTATCCATTCTTTATTAAGAGCGATAACATGACCTTGACCTTCTCCATCTAACAACACTGCTATCCTTCCATTTTTTGCCAATTAAATATAATTTTCTTGTGCTTGCAGCTCTACAAAGAGATTGAGATTTGCCCCAAAGCTACCAGGGTGATCCGGTTTGACAAAGCCGAGTCTTGCACCATGGGATATGGTATGCTCGTCTCTGACCCTACCCCTTTTTGAACTACATAGACTCAGTTCCTGTTAGACCTTTAAAATTCTGAATCAAATTGATTTTGTAATAGACTTCATTGAGTCATGCTTTGTTAAAGACTAAAGTGGGTTGACCCAGTGTGAGTGCATTTTGCCTTAAGTGGATCTAATCACTCGGTAGTTATGCTGCAGCAGTGCACACTGTCAAATTGAGATATTTCAAACAGGACTAGAAGAATTAATGACTGAATCTCTCTTTGTGTCTAATAATGTACGTCTGTAGGTTTTTCTGTGGCGGTTATAGATGAGGATGGGACGCAGCAGCTCCATATTACTGAAGTGAAAACAGAGGGACTGGCCTCAGCTAAAGGTACATATTTCTTTTTTCTTTTTTTATGAACAAACAAACATGACATGTGCATTCACTGTACATTCAGTGTCCTGGGAGTTGACATTCAGACATAGAAGACAAAACAAAACAAAACAAAAATCCAGGGAATTTAGCATAGTTGAATCCGGGTGCAGTAACAACAGAGATTATGTAAAGGGTATGTGAAAGCTAGGTGCATATTTCTCTCTTGAGCTGACATTGCACACTCATCACCCAAACACCTGACCCACATGACATGTCATCAATGCAGCTTTGTGTGTCTGCATCACCTCGGCTGCTGAGCCAGCACAGCTAAATCTCTTTTGTCTGAGAGAGAAACCTGGTGGCTTAGGCAGAGTAGAGAAGAGGTGAAGCACACTTTGTCTGGAAAGCTGTTGGTTTGCAGGTCGATGGAAAGAGAGGAAAGCTGCACACTCACTCCTCTGATGCAGTCTTATTTTTTAGGACAACTCGCCTTTTTCAAAATTTACAAGGCAATCAACTTAGAAATGTAGTCCATTTAGAGTTCAACCTCCAACATCAGTGTGTGCACAAGATATGAAACAGAAACTACAAAACAGAAAACTGAATGAAAAGTCGGAAAATACCTGGGTGCCTGAATGAGTACATCTAAAAAGACTCGAATCATTACTAGCTTTTATTCTAAAAATGGGATCATGTGCCAAAAACCTTGATCCACGAAATACGAAATAAAAAGATTGGATAGTAGCTACCAAGTTGTGGCTTTCATCTCCTTCCTAAGAGCAAAGAAGAAAAACAGCGTCCCTTTGTCTACATCTGACCTCTGTTTGAAAAACCGAGTTTAGAGATCAACCCCCATTCGTGTCCTCCTATCTTTTAAGGGAGCCAGATAGACTTAATGGGTTTGAGAAACACACGGCCGCTCTGTAGATACAACACTAATGTATAGAAAATAACATGCCCCACTATTGTGCCCCAGGGTCAGACCAAGGTTGCTCAAGTGTGAGATTGTGTCCTCCAGTGCATTAGCAATCTAAAAGCTGCTAGCTTAGCAGGCTGCCAGCAGCCAGAGGATACAGCTGTACCGACGCTGCACCTCTATTTGCAAGTAGAGATAGAAAAAGCTTGTGGCATCCAGACGACACAATGCTTCTTTTTAGAATATTACACTACATTTTGCTGAATCACAGAATTAAATATGTCAGGCACGACATAGTAGTTCCACGTGCACGCTGGGATGAGCCTGTGTGTGCGTGCATGTGTTTTACTAAGAATGAGGAGAATGAATGGGGAGTGAAAGAGATCACGCTCCAGTTTCTGCAGGGCGTTCACAGAAACCAGGCCAGCACTGGACAAGGAGCCCCAAAGGGTCTTTTCCCTTCCATCTCTTTTTCTCCCTCTCACTGTAATTCCTGCCTCCCCCCCTACAAAAGCACACACAAAGACACATGCATGCAACACACACAACCAAGCACACACAGTCATACACACTTGGCAGTATATGGCCAGAGGGGTTATCTCTCTCTGTCCAATAAAGACTCTACTACAGCTGACATTTCACATCCCAGACAACTAGGTCATAACTTGGGGCTGAATGTGTGCCTTGTGTGTCTATATATGTAACTGTATGTGTGCACTCGCATGCATCTGTAGCATTACGAAAGCCATATCGCAGAATGTCTGTCTATTATAGCAGGCAGTATAAAATGAGACCCAAGTCAGAGGGAAGGATAACAAGCAAACATGTGCTCATGTGTGACTGTGCTAACAGGACCAGAACCCTTTGTCTTACTTAATTCTGCAGCGAGCGCAGGTGAGGCCGCTGTCAGAGCTCCTAAACAGCCGTCACAACCAATCAGGTTTATTGGGTGAGGTTGTCTGCTAATTGTTCGGCTGATTGAGTGCTAATTTGCAATTAGCAGAGTCGGGCACAGGTGGCCGAGGGGAGGGGACAAGAGAAAAAGCCACAAGCCGAGGCTGCGTTCCAGTGAAGTCCCTGGTTTCTTTCTCATACACAGTATATAGTAGCACACAGACTATATACAAGATGACAGGACAGGAATAGACAGGCATTGCACCCTCCTTCTTAAACCCATCCAGTCTTGTTAGATCAGTATTTGCCTCAAGCGAACAAGCACAGAAGGATGTATTTTTAATGTATGGGAACACATTAGAGTCCCAACATGTATGATTTTCCAACAAGCTGCTGTTGAGGAGTATGACAGTAAAGTTTTGTTTGTGTAGATCATTTGTACACATTAGCAGTCTTGACTTGACAGCCCATAGGAAGGCTACTATGTTGGAGGATGCTTACTGTGTGTTTTTATTACCGTTCAGTCTTTTTTGCAACATATTTCTCTCTAAAGCCTCTTTAAAGGATACCGGTGCTGTTTTTAAGCATTAAGGAGGCGCCTGTATAAGCTGATGTTTACATTTCCAATTCTCCACCAGGTTTGAAAGCAGGAGATGAGATTCTGTTGCTGAACGGCAAACCTGCATCCGCCCTCCAAATGGATGATATGAGGGCTGCGTTTGTAAACCAAGCGTTGACCTTGAGCGTCAGCACCCTGCCCCAGCTGGACCCGCGGGTGCTGTGCTCCCTTCCACCCCGGCGCTCTGATGGGGAGCAGGACATAGCCACGGACATCTTCTCCCAGAGCCAAGGTGAAGCTGCCTGTTCTACAAAAACAAAGTTGTGGATACGTGGAATGAGTTGTTATTTGTGTTTTGAACAGTGTCAAGTTTCATTAGATGATGTATTCAAACCTCTAGTGTCCTCTAGTGACAAATGTAGTGAGCTTCTTTTTCAGATTTCAAATTACTACTTAAATGTTGAGGGCCATCAAGTCAGGTAAAAGTGAGAAGGTCAAGAGTGGAGTGTGACATGGATCAGTCCAATATCACTTTAAGGTGCGTAATGCAACCAATCACAGGGATCAGATCAGGGTTATCCATACTGATGCTTACTATATCTTAGTTTAGATGGCACTTTATAAAAATGATTTGATTGGGGGAATAAATGCAACCTCTTTCAGTTTTATTCATGTTTCGCTTGTACCACCATAGATCCTCTGAACCCCAACTTTGTGTGGCAAAAAAGAGAGAATGCAGATGGGTAGGGCGATCTGCTAATTATGCATGGATGCTGTCTGCTAACTAACCTGCAGGCAGCCGCCAGCTTTCCTCTGACCTGCTCTCTCTATCCTTGCAAGGGCACCATTTGTATTCTTTCTAAATTGGAGTTTGCAGTGCACAGGCTGACAAGCTGGCATTGTTTATACAGGGACTCAGAGCAGTATGAATATTAATATGAATCCTTCAGCAGTGTGGAGCTGTCACTGTGTAGGATACGCCATACGCAGAGGGTCAGCCAGAGTGAAAAAACACTTCAGCAGCCAGATGGAGGTTATCGATGATGTCATGCTTAAGAGGAGACGAGTGTGCACAAGAGGTCTTCGACACAGAGGAGATGCTAAATTGGAAATTTCCCACTGACACGGACAAAGTAATAACCAATTTGACTATACAGTCCTATGATAATGAGAAACATTAAGGGTTATAGGGGTGTAACTCAGAACATACACAAGAAGGATGCTGTTGAATTGTATTTATCATGGTGGAAGGTGGAAAAAGCAATGTTTGCATCAATCAAAACAGAAACTTGGACATTCAGATGTCTCTTTAACACCATTAAAGGAGGAAGTGTAGAGAATCAAATAAAGTAGATCAGGTTGAGGTGTGGATTTTATGTAAGGACAGACATTCCTGACACACACAGCATGTATGTACTCTTACTCCTTGGTGAGCTCTGGCCTCTGTCTGTGTCTCTGTAGAGGACATCCTGGATGAGGTGTCGGGATTGACGGTAAATAGCCCAGATGAGAGTTTGGAGGAAGGACATCGGCTGGTCCTACAGAATCCCGGAGGTCATCAGGAAGACAAAACCAGCGTGGGGACTGGACAGAAGGTAGGATATGGCATGCAAGGACACACCTTTGATACTATACAAACATACAGACGCATACATGCAACAAAGCAGGGGATTAACAGTCTTCTATAAAGGATGGAATGTCATACGCAGCCTGTCAGATGTATTGTTGCAGACAAAGAGCAGCAGCATCAGTTTTGTTTGCGTGTATGTGTGTATCAGCGCTGTTGTTTGAAGTGGCTGATTAGCTGCATTGTTATGTTGCCATCTTTCAGCTTGCTGACTTTTTTTTTTTTAGCTTCAGGCACAGTGTGGTTCGTTTCTCACTGTTTCTGATCCCAGATCTGTCAAATAGGGAAAAAAAGGAGAACAGTGATATCATTGATGAACAATCCAACACATTCTGTATGTATGTGTGAACACATACTGCTGAGTCCACGTGTTTATGGTTATATAAAATTCCTCTGGTCATGTGTTTTTTTGTTTTTTTTTTCCTGTGGGTGAGCGTGTGTGTGTGTGTGTGTGTGTGTGTGTGTGTGTGTGTGTGTGTGTGTGTGTGTGTGTGTGTGTGTGTGGCATATAGCCAGAAAGGGGAAAGTGACAGTGTGAATAGCTGGGAGATATTCAGAGGCTTTTTCTCATATGATACTTGTGACCTTTACACAAAGGCTGTTTTGGGACAGAAAGATCTGAGACAAGAAGTGGTCCGACACGCTCACACAGCCTTTGGACCATTTTTCACACACACGTATAACTGTTTTGAAGTCTTTAGAAAATCCAGGTCAAACTTAACAGTTAATTCATTGTGTTTGTAGTCTTTGTCATATTGTTACATAAGGAACAGATTCGTTTTCATACAGTGCTGACAACGTATTACGTGACTGTACTTTACGGTGTGTTCAGTAGCTTGTGTGTGTGAACCTGTCAGCAGATGAATACATGTGTGTGTGCTCTGGAGCACAGAGATGGAGACAGACAGGTGAGTGAAAGAGTGAGTGAACAGCATCACTTTCTAATTAAGATTACGTCTGGTCTGATCAGGGTCGGAGCAGTGATTGCTGGGACACGCCTTGTGCCAGCCGGTCTCACTTGGATATGGTTGTCACTTCCATTAGCATGGAAATGTGTGATAACCAGTAACCACCAGAAACATTTTTTTGTTGATAGCCCAGACACGAACAAAAGATGAGGAAAGGGCAGGGATGGCGCTGTGTTCTTTCTTGGATATGTGTCACTGAGCTTCAATCTCGAGGGAGAACTAATGGGTGAGGTCAGAGCCGGCTCCAGTCTAGACTCAGTCCTGTTGGACAGTGGTGGTTCTGTGACTCCAATGTGCCATTATTAGTCGGAAGCAAAGTCTGAGAAGATGAGAGAAAGACCGACAGACAGGGTTGCCAGGATGGCTGCACACGGATGAGAGGCCTGTTTAAGTCTCATTTGGTGCACTTGATGTGGGGAAAATATTCACTTATTGTAAACTCGTTAAACAGTTCGAACCCTGCACAGTTCCTAATTAATATTCAAAGTCTTTGCTATTTTAAACTCATGTGTTTCTGCATTCAAGAAGAAATCAATTCAAATCTATTCTCACTAGTGAAGCAGTAGAAAACACAAAATGCAATCTTTATGTAACACCTTTTGAATAATGTTTGGTTTAATCATTTTAATGTTTAAAAGTTTATGCAATGTCATCAGTGCCGGAGAAGCTGTATTTTGTTTTATACAGTGAAGGAAACTTATTGTAGTAACCCATTACCATTAAATCAGGGCACATTTGCATATGCAAACGAAGTAAAAACAGACTTCAAGTCACTCAGCACAAAATGAACTACTACCACTATGTGTGTTCAACACCTAACAGGTTAGTTGATGAAGTGTTATACCACTAGGTTCCATGTGTACAGTGTGTTTAATGCTTAGCAATGTGCTTTTTGGTTTAAAATTGGAGGGTGTTCCACATTATAGAAGGAAAATCAAAGCTAGGCAATATAGAGCAAAACCGTGCAACAGTATTAACAAAGCTTTGGAGATCTGTGATCTTCATCTCACCTTTCAGTTTCTCACCTCCTGCTCCAGTCTAACATGTGCTGTCTGATTTCTCTCCTAATTTCCATCTGCTGTCTGTTTCAGCCTCCCTTTTTCATCCTGATCCTCTACTAAGTGATTTATTGTCATACTTTTGTTTCAGACACGACTGCTCAGTGTTTTTTCTGTTTGTCCTTTCTAATCATCCTGTCTCCTTATCTGCCATCCTTTTTGTTTTCCAAGCTCTTTCTTTTCTCCTGTCTGACTTCCTGTCCTTCTTTACCCTCCTCCTCCTCCTCCTCACTAACCCCCCTGCTGTTCATTACCATAAACAACATGAGGCTGCTGTTGGCTCTCCAACAGCTCTGCTCCCTTCGCTCTCCAGCCGGCTGTGAGCCCTGACCTGAGCCTGAAGCACTTGGATACTTCCTCCATCAACAAAGACAATCCAAAACTTACCATAGAATCCCTGGGAACCTCCAAAACCATGTCATTTCTCAAAAAAAGTGGGGGGTTTTTTGTTTCCCCGCTCTCCTCTGATAACGTTCTGAAGTGCTGAGGATTGCGTCTTACCTCATTTCACCCAGTGCCTGCGGTCACATGGTGGCAAGTCTGAGGAAAAAGAGGCAAAGTGGGACAATTTTAATTATCCCCACATTCTAATTACTTCATTCTCCACAGTGTTTCACATCATTTAGTGGAGATAAATGAGTGTCTGGCTAGCCGGAGGAAACAGGGAGGTTCATTATTTTAGACAAAGCACAGAGCCACCTCCTCAATATGATAAACCAACCAGAGAATAAAACGACGATTGCTTGCGATTACAGTGATAATAGAGATGACGATGATTGCTAGTGTTCTCCAAGGTGTAGTCAGCCCCACTGACAAGTGCTGGTTATAATTGACAAACCTCTATCAGTTTGGCTTAGGGGCATGTGAAATGGAAAATGCATTATTCAGTGTGTGAAGGGTGGGGGGACAGTTTTCATCAAGGTTTGTTTTGATTGACTTCTGATGGTATAATTTCAGTTAAGTAGCTATTTGCATGCTGTGCATTTGTTTAACATGTTCACTCACTACTAAGAATCCATATATCTTTCACGTTTTTAAAATAATATTTTTTTAAATCTTTCCCTTGCCTCATCCAACTGCTCTCAAATCAGGCCTTACAGCTTCGTCTAAGTTGTTGCTGTCCTTTCACAGTCTTCCACTAGGGGGAGCTCTGTGCTGGTTGAAGAAGACTGCACAACAACAATAATGACACTGAACCAACCAAGAGCAGATCTAGTTCAAAATTAATATAGTGTGATCGTCAGTATTGATTGGAATATTTTAGTATTCAGCCATTTATAGATTTAATTTATGTTAAATGTACAAAACTGAATTTTCTTATGTTCTGTTATTAATGCCAGGAAGCCACTACTACTTATAATGACAGAAAGAAAAAGCCTTGCTCTTGACACTTGCTTCACCCTCATAACTTCCTAGAGTTGCAGGAAGAAGCTTGCAAGTCTAAATGTTCATGCATAGATTTGCGACGACTCGTGTCATAACATCATCATCCTTTCACTTCAGATTAAATGATTAAGGTCCCTCTCTCTCTCTGTCTGTGTCATGGCGTACATCCCATCATTGCTCATAGGGATTTATGGATTTGCATGTTTCCCTGATTTCAGATGAAACTGAACTTTAAGACTCTCCCTCCCTCCCGTCCTCCTCACTGACAATGACAAGTACATGCATGCTATTTCTGAATAATAATGTCCAAGGGGGGATCAGATATGAATTAAATGCCATCAAAAAAATCTACATTTCTTTTTGCATTTGTGTATTCCTACATGTCAACATGCAGTACGCCAAGTGTGCAAATGTGTGTGATGGTTTCTGTGTGCCAAGTGTGTGAATATGTGTAATCTGTGTTTATCCTGGCTCTCAGTCTACATGGTTTCAGCTGACGGGTGTGAGAACAGGTTTGTGCTTGCCTCCACGCTCCTCCCTCCTGCTGTACTTGTGTCTCTCTGTTTTGAAGGGCGGGTCTGCCATGTAGTGCATTTTGTAAAAGAGTAAAAATTCGTCTCTGGGTGCAGGAAATACATGTATTGGATTGACAACAGAAAAGAGAAAAGGTATTGCCGCCAGGGCCATCTTTATTTATTTGCTGCCTGACTTTAACTGTGTCTTCATATATCCGTTCCTAAGCTGTTGTCTGTTTCTTGTGAACAAGGTCAAAGTGTGTGTTGCATGTGTGTGCTCATACAGTATATGCTCATTTTCAGATTACTGATTCAGGATTAACAAAAAAATGAGTCCTTTTTTTTGGACTTGATGTACATCATCAAAACCACACTGGCATTGAGGAAAGTATCCATGAAGTTTTGGCAGCACCATTTTTCAAAGATCTGTTTCAACTAAGATTTTATTCATAAAACATAGATAATGTCAATACTAGTATAGTCAACCAATAGTCTTGCTTGGGGGGAAGGAAAATCCTTCCTCCATCCTTTTCATATTCAACAGCCGTTACATTCTTTTCTTATCTCCGCTTTCTGGTCTGCAAATCAATCAAAATTAAGTCACGGTCTTAAATATGGTCAAAATATTATGTAACTTGTATTTGTCAGGAATGACAAGTGTTGCAGCAGGTGTGGTATTGTGGATTATCATTGGACAGACAAGGGTGACGCTGGAAAGTGAATTTCAGGTTTTATATGGAAGCAATTGTTGTAGGAGAACTTGAATCTCTAGTCAGACCTGCATCAAACGCCATATGCAGAATTCACTTCAAGCTACAAGCTGAAGGAGATGTGCAGTCCATCAAGGCATTTCCTGTTTTGCTGGGTATGTTTTCTTTCACATTGGTATCCAGATTGGTTCCTTTTTTATCACATAATCTTCCTGAATCTGATTGTATTGCGCTGTTAGCACACAGAGTTGATGCTTGGGGCATTTCAGTGACTCGTTCGTCATTTGTCTTTTTGTTTAATAAGGCTGCTGTCCCTCTCGTGTGTGGTGACATAAGTCTCTCTGGGCTGCGATGAAAGAAAGCCAGATGCCTGTTGTCTTTTCCTCTTGGAGTGTTTAGCTCTCACCACCCACTGCTTCCTCACCTCCCATTCTCTCCTCCCTCCTTTCTCCTCCCCTTTTTTTTCTTCCATCTCTCATGAGGATGTGATGTTTGATCTTGTTGTTTAATGTTGCATTCTACATTGTTGCTGCTACTGCTGCTACTGCTCTCCAGCACCTGGACAGAAGTGAGAGGCAACGAGGACAGAAGTGAGAGGCAATGAGGACAGAAGTGAGAGGCAACAAGGACAGAAGTGAGAGGCAACAAGGACAGAAGTGAGAGGCAACAAGGACAGAGACAGGGAAACAGGGAGTTGACAGGGGAGCATCCAGAGGCAGTCAGGGGGATTTGAGAAAGAGAGACTGATTAGATGGACGCTGTAGGATAAGGTGACACACGCTCTGTTGTTGAAATCTGTTCTGTTCAGTCTGTGAAATGACCTATTTGTTCAGCTGCGACAGTAAAGATTTCAGCAGCAGTAGTGTTGGCAGATCAGTGTGAGTGTTGAGAAGCAAGCATTTACTTTTACACCTCGGACCAGTTTGGCTGGACACATTCAAGATCCATGCATCCTGCACAGTGCACTGTACCTGTCGTACATCTTGGAGGAAGATAAAAGCAAATCCCTGTGAGCGGCACGGAGGAACAGAAGCTACGTGGACAGGAAAAGCAGGACAGGAAAGGGACTCTTGACTTCTTGTTGAACTCTGTCTGACCTGTCAGCATGTCAGCCTTTAGGAGGAGCAGGAACTCTAAACGCTCGACCGAATCCATCTATGATATGCTACAGCTGGTGAGCCGTGCGGTCTCATACTGTGCCTCTGTGTGTCTGTGATCGCTTGTATTGTGGATATGATCCTGCAGAGGTCGGTGATTATGTGGTCGTACCAACAGTGCTGAGATTTGAGGTTCAGATCTCAGCAGAACAACCCATTCTAACAGCTAATGTAAAATTTGTCTGATTGCACATCACATTGCTAAACTTGAATTCAATCCTTTAAATAAGAAAAATCCAAATTACTGATATACATTATATTTATCATTAAGTCACCTTTTGGAAAGTTATGCATTGTCTTGCTTCCCTCCGCTTCTTAATTAGTAGTGGTGGTAAAGCATTAACCAGCCAGCCTTCTCCACCCCGTCCCTCTGCCTCCATCACCCTCTCCCGCTGTCATCCGTCTCTGTCACAGCTCCATCTGTCACTTGGCTGTCACTAATTCCTCTGGCTGTCGAGGGCAAGACCTCGCTTACCAGTGTCAGTGTCATCGCTCTGTCTTGTGTGTATAGAAATAGATAGGCAACATATAGTGAGGATCAGTGTTTCTGGTTGCAAGTTGATGCCTGGATCATTTTCTGATTTTCATTCTGTTCATGGACAACAGGTTACATTTATTTGAATATTAACCACAAAGTCAATTCTTTGGATGCTGTAACATGACTGACCTTCTGTAAGTGATGCTCTCAATGTTGTGTGAATGTGACCTGGACATTAGAAAGAATTTAATCAGATGTGATGGTCTGTTGTTTTACTTATATTAATATTTGTATGGAAGTTGCTTTGGTTTCACTCTAATGTCTGGAGGAGCTCATCTTGACTTGATGGAAGGAACATCAGCACATGTGTGTGTGTGTGTGTGTGTGTGTGTGTGTGTGCGTCTTGCAGTGCTGCGAAACTGGTTTGAATACCACAATGGAAAATTTTGTTTGTCATTGCTGCAACCCAACAGGAGACAGGCCGTGGAATCCACAAAGACAAGCCATGTCCCCGGCTGACCAGCTGTCTGTAAATCAGTCAGTAGAAACACACAAAAAGGTGCAGTGTGTTTATCACAGGTTGTAATTGATGAACACTTTCACTGACCCCCACGCAGACTAGCGTGTTTTGTGTGACATACTGGACATTTGGAAAAAGCACTTCTATGAATAACACTGATGACCTCAGGATTGAATTAGAAGCATTAATCCCGTAAACGATGGCTGAAAATCGGATTGCTCCTGCTTTGTGTTCTCTGCAGATACAGATTTTTGGCTTGCATCATCTGATCAGCTGCACACGACAGAGATCCACTGACTCGCTGTGTCTATAGTTGTGTTACTTTGTGGTGGTTTTATTGCTCTTGCTTGTTTGAGTCTAAGGTATCTCACAAGAAAGGAAGTGCCTTGTAATTGTCCTGCCTTATCAAATCAAAGCTTTTCATTTCTTTAAAGCTTTTATCAAAGACAGTTACAGTTTAATGAGGGTTATGACTGTAATGAGTTTTGTTAAGGCTCGAAGTCGGCGTGTAGTGTTGGTCTTGGACAGGTGTTCCATTAAATGAGACGTGGAGTATGAATCCCTTGCAATTAGTGTGCAGTGTGTGGGCTGAGCTCATTCATTCCCCCACATTTCAAGGAGATTCTTTTCTGTAATTGTCTTTTTAATCTACTAGTTCTGACTGAGTGCAGAGAGTGAAAAGATGTAAATGTACATCTCTCTCTTTCTCTCTTTCCATCTCTCAACAGACCGCACAGTCCTTGCAACAGCCTGCCTGGACTTGGCCTGCAAACAATCCCATGAAACCAGTTTGATATCAATCCAGACATAATGGAATTTTTGATCATACCAAGTAAATCGTCAGGTGGTATTTGCAGACATTAGAAAGATGAATAATTGTTTTTGGTATTGTGGGAGGAAGTATTGCTGCATTACTCACAGTCCATTTCAGATTTGCCTCAACACATCCAGCCTCTCACTTTTGATGACGTTCCTATGTCACTTTCTCTCTCTTTTTTTTTTTTTTTTTTAAATCTCTGGTGCCTACGCACTGTTGCATTCACCTCCACAGCCTTGGGACTATGAAAGAAGCAGTCAGATGTGGACAGAACCTTTCGATCCAAACTGCAGTATTTATGTTCATGTGTGGGTTCCAGTCTCTAATTCTTGTACATCAGTATGTAAGATGACTCATCTTTTTCTAGAAGTTGCAAAGCCAAGTTTCTCATGATCCTCATCATACACAATTTTTAAATTTAACAACATTTATCAACTAATATTGGTCTGTATAGACACAGAGAGGTGGAGGGAAAGAACCCCTCTTTTTTTTTTAAACATTGGGTCTACTACCAATTTGACCTGGCAGGTCTGCTCATGCTTGGTATTTTTGATACCGTGGATGTAAGTGGGTGTTGTTATGGCAGGTTTTTGCAAGAATGTACTGTATGTATTGCTGCTGGTGCATATTTTCTAGTTTGTTGCATGTACCTGTGTGTGAACATTATGAATATTGGTGTATGTAATATCCTTGTTTTGTGCTTTCCTCTTTTACACATGCCTACATCCAAGAAATCATTTTTTTGTCAAGGAGCTTTTGTTGTTTTCTCTTTCCTTTTGCAGTAGCTCCCAGAAGAACACATACATTTTAACATGCACTCATAACCAACCTTCTGTGACATAAAGTGACCCTTAAAAAAATCCGACAAATCATTGGCATGTGACATGTTCTCTTTTTATTTGTCTCTTCCTTTGCAGAGCACGGAGCAAGTCACTGCATTCTGCCGCAGTCTCCATGACATGAATCCCCTGGAGTGCCCTATGTCATCCTCTTCATCGTCGTCTTCATCATCCCTCTCCCCGAGCCCTGTGTCAGCCTTACCGCCCACAGCAGGCACTGCCACCCAGAGACAGCTCTCCCACGCAGACAAGCTCCGCAAGGTCATCAATGAACTGGTGGAGACGGAAAAGACTTATGTCAAAGTCAGTACGAGCTCTATGGGAGTGTTGTGATTTGCTTAAGACAATGTTTATCACACAAATTGACTGCTACTGAGTCAGCCGCGTCTGTATTTGTTTGACGGACGCACAATCTCATAATCATGACTTCTCTGGTAAAACTGCCGTCAGTTATTTATGTCGGGAGTGTCTTGATCCTTGTAAAAATCACATTCATACTTGTGAGAGCCGACTTCTTTCTGTTATTTAATGACTCCACATTGAACAGCCGTCGCATGAACAGACACCCACGCACGCCCTTCCTCATTCCTCTTTGAACATCTGATCACAGGCTGATCTTGTTCCTGTTCCTTTCATGTTCACGTTTCTTTTTCAGGACCTGAGCTGCCTAATAGAGCGCTACTTGACGCCTTTGCAGAAAGAGAGCTTCCTTACTCAGGATGAGGTACTTTCTACCTGATCTACATAATCCATGAATAAAAAGAAAATTGTATTTGAATTGTTGCAGATGTAAATAACATGAACCTCTTCAGGGTAGTATCGGTGTCTGACTGATGCTGGTGTGTATGTTGTAGCTGGACGTTTTGTTCGGTAACCTCGGGGAAATGGTGGAGTTCCAGGTGGAGTTCCTCCGGACGCTGGAAGATGGAATCAGACTGGTGCCGGATCTGGAAAGACTGGAAAGGGTTGAGCAGTTTAAGGTGAGGGAAAGTTGATCTCTGCAGCTTTATAATCCTCTAATAATTCTATCTGACTTCAGGATTGCTTCCACTAAATGCTGCTGTTTAGATCTGGCTGGATAATTCCTGATATATTGCTTGGTCATATATGGTGTTATTGCAGGTGACTCCTTATGGCCGGCCTCAATAGTACAAATAATGAATGTCACTATATTTAGATTTCTCTAAATGCCTGCAGCCTCCCAAACAAAACACTGGGTTCATTTTGACTCTAAAGAGATCAAAGACATTTGCTTATTTGGCCACTGTTACTCAAAAAAGTAATTCCTGTTTACTATAGCACAGCCTTGATTAAAAGCAAAGATATTGCGACTATGAAAGCACAACATGCTCTTTTGTTTCCACAGAAAGTGCTGTTCTCCTTGGGTGGTTCGTTCCTGTATTATGCCGATCGCTTCAAGATCTACAGCGCCTTCTGTGCCAGCCACACCAAGGTCCCAAAGGTTCTTGCTAAAGGTAAAAACACACACACATTCTTGACTGGCATGCAGCCACCACTTACTCCTCTGATAGTTATGCAGGAGTTTCTTGCTCTCTACCGTCAGTTGCGTGTGATAGCTGAGGGGCTTGTGGAGTAAAGGAAGCATGTTTAGTCACACTCCCTGCAGCTACAGTGGCTTGTCTTTTAGATGCATTTGTCTGTATCTGTTTCAGCGTTTCCTTGTCCCCTGTGCGAAATGAATGAAAGCTCGTATTTCTGCTCTTCCAGCAAAAACCGACCCAGATTTCAAGGCTTTCCTGGCTGAGAGAAACCCCAGACAACAACATTCATCCACCCTGGAGTCTTACCTGATCAAACCCATCCAGAGGGTCCTGAAGTACCCGCTGCTGCTGAAGGAGCTCTACTCTCTCACTGACCCCGACAGTGAGGAACACTACCACCTGGACAGTAAGCCAGCGTCTCTTTTATTATATAATATCATCTACGCTCCAGACCTATGGAAGTATAAGTAATGAGGATACAAGACATTCTGATTTGAAGATGATGAATGTTTTTTCCCCATTCAGTTGCAATGAAGGCCATGAACAAAGTTGCGAGTCACATCAATGAGATGCAAAAGCTTCACGAGGAGTACGGAGCTGTTTTCGACCAGCTCATCAATGAACAGACTGCGGATAAAAAAGAGGTAAACACAGTGATTTCCATTTTATTCAAGGTTATCCATTAGATTATAGAAAGATTACATCTAGATTTTACAATCAGTTTTATTATTTCTGTGCACCTCAGGTTGCCGACCTCTCGATGGGGGATCTTTTGCTACATTCTACTGTGGTGTGGATCAACCCTCCAGCCTCTCTGGTCAAGAGCAAAAAGGATCCTGATTTGGCAGCTTTTGGTAAGAGTTATGGGATTTTTTGGATGACATTGTGGAGTAGATTCTACCCTACAATTGACTTTGTTTATATATGTACATACATTTCTGTGATTTAAAATCTTTTTTCATTTCTAAAAGTTTCAGCTTTTGCATAATTACAGCAAGACTAGAAGTATTCTAGTAGTATGAAATACATTCAGAACACAGTTATACACTGATGTGAATGAGGAGTTCTTTTAGATTCACTTAGCTGTATCCAGTGCAATCACATTCAACAACCTTGGAGTAAATATTAATATAACAAAATGATATACCAAAGTCATAATATAAGCTTGATAAAGGTAGGATTTATGACATTGCTGATGGGTTTAGTTGCATTGCAGCTGATAAATGTCCACTTAGCTGTGATGGGTAAAAAGTCTTAATTATCATGTCAAACTCTTCAATAGGAATATTTACAAAAGAGATGATGTAATGCTATTTCGCATCTTTATGCATAGAATTGGTCTAAACATTATATAACTCTGAAAATCCTGTCACGTCCGCAGGATTTCAGATAGACGGATGATCTGCAAAGTGCTCATCCATCATGCTTTAAATACTAAAACAGTTTGATAAATGTTTTCCATTTACAGTAGATACGCAGTTTACTTTTTGCAGAAACAATTCTAATGTGTGCTTGAATGTTCTCTGCTCGTCAGAAACACTGCATACTGTGTACACGCACATGGCACTTTTCACTGTGTCCCACATGATACTGTCATGCACAGTGTGATGCTGGGTGCTATTTCAGATGGTGAAGAAATAGACTTGGTAAAAGGAAAACCCACTCGGGCATATCACATGAGGGATCTTTGCATTATATTTTACTTTTCAGGTGAAGTGCAGCATGTTATAGTTACATTAATGGGATCACACACCTAGAAGTGCCGTCTGTCTTCAGATTTTACTCAGCTCAGACACTTCTGGTAATAAATATTAGATCTACACACTATAAGCTTTCCTTGGCAAAGTGATAGTGAGTGGAAGTGGGTGCTTTGTGCATGCAATGTCGTGACTTTGGTCCATTTTCATCTTCTGCACCTCTGATATTGTATGCCAGTCGTATGAGGCTTTTCTCCTCAACTGCTGGAACTAAAAGCATCCATTGACATGCTGCATCAAGCTGTCACTGTAGTAAATTGGGTGATGAAATGTCTTTTTGATATATGCGATGAAGGAATGCAAACCCTCCTAATGGTTTCTTTCATTTCCCTCTTCATCTCTCCCTGCCCTCATTTAGTGTTCAAAACAGCAGTTGTGTTTGTGTACAAAGAGTGCTCCAAGCACAGGAAAAAAATCGTAAGTACTGTTTTTCTCATTTTCCTTTGATTAATCCAGTCAGTGACAAACTGTTGGAGGGATGCACTGTGTGGATTGGGGCTCTGGGCTTCCTCTGAAGTGCTTTTATAAAACTGCTTTTTTCAGTTTTGGATGGCACATTGAGAACTAAAAGACATTAAGGTTAATAACTTTCATCAGGGGACAAGAGACTGAATTGAATGAGGGTGGTTATTGGCAATTGAGTTGACTGAGACTGAGACTTTACATGCACACTTTACTGTTTCTCTTGTACACTACAGTATAGTACAATGGATGGTTGCATCTGTTAAACCACCCTTCTGTCAATGCACTCTTGTGCTCTCTGCTGTCATGTTGATGTATTGCAGGAGTCATGTATTAGATATCCAACAAATCTCTCTTTTTCAGGGTGGATCTCACCGTGCGTCTGTGAGTGATGACAAAGATCCTTTCCGTTTCCGTCACATGATCGCAACAGACTCTCTGCAAGTCCGTGCTCTTGCAAGTAGGTCTATTTATTTACAGTAACATGAAGGAAATGTTATTTAAAATCTTGCTTCACCTCCAAGTATCATCAGCACTTTGAGGTCTGGTTTGGTCTTTCAGAAACTGGGATTGCTGATAGGGTCACTTGTGGTTTAGTGAATTGTCGATTCCACCGTTAGTTCACACACTCAAGTGATTATGAAAAAAACACTACACTGGTTTTTAAAAAACTACAAAAAAGATGTGGCACAATGGAATTGGTTGACCCGGACGATCAGATTTCATCAGAAAAAAAAATTTAATTATCCAGTCATTAGACTAAAATATGTGCTGGACAAGATTTTAAGTGTTTAGACAAAGCGCTACGAGGCACCATGTTGAGACTTTAATTTGTCCTGCCAGCGAAGCATAGACCTCAAAATTGATATCGTCAGTCAGCCAGATGTCTCCATAATGAAAGTCTGTTCTGTGGGGAAACTTAAGAAGGGATTTTAGATTCTTGCGTGTGCTCCAGACTGTTCATACATACTGTAAATGTATTATTCTGTGAGAATATGTGTATTGAATCTGCACCAGACGTCTGTGTAATTACCAAAGTAAGATATCTTCACAAGGGAGATTTTGGACTTCACACTTAGTATTTTGGCAGCGCTAAACTCAATTTCTTCTCCTTTCCCCAGTAGATTTGCTCACCACTTGAAATTGCACAAAGGCTCCAATCATGTTGTTCTTTAGCAATAAATGTATTCTGCATTATTATGTTGAGGTCATAGGAAAAATCATTTGAACGATCCAACTCTCAGATGTTGTTGAGTCAGTATTCTCTGACAGTGGGTCCAAAGCCTCTGAAGTCTCTCTCCCACAGGAAATGAATGATAACCTTTGTAAACAAAACCGATGAATACATATTAGTAGGTCTGCATGCAATCTTCCTCACATCCTATCTCTGTCCTAGATGAACCTTAAATCACCCTCTGGCAATTCAGCTCAAGTGTTATCGTTTATCTGCCTAATGGCCTGTTGTTAAAGGGAAAGAAATTGATGACGGAAATTAACTGAATGCTTTTATAAATGTAGATCACATCTCTCTTCTCTCCCCCATCTCAGACTCTGAGGGTACAGCAGTGTGTGAAATAGTTCACACAAGATCAGAATCTGAAGGAAGACCAGAGAGAACCTTCCAGTTGTGCTGCAGGTGTGATTTTTCTATTCAAAAAATTGTTCACATGTATTCAAATCATGTCAGCTGAAGATACAGGACATTGAAGACCCTTATCTAGTTATACTAAGTGCTTGTGTTTTGTCCAATTTGCAGTTCTCCAGATAGTAAGAAGGACTTCCTGAAAGCAGTCCACTCCATCCTCAGGGAGAAGCAGCGCCGCCAGCTTCTTAAGACAGAGTCTCTGCCACCCAACCAGCAGTACGTCCCATTTGGGGGCAAACGTTTGTGTGCCCTTAAAGGGGCTCGGCCTGCCATTAACCGAGCAGGTGACAAAGCTTATGTGTAGTTTTCCAGTTCACAGGAACCTTAATATGCCGTTAGGACAAAGGGTCAATAATGCTGCAAACTTATTTTGTCAGTAACAATGTTTGTACATGATGTCACCAAGATAAAACATGATGACCTTTTATCTTTTTTCTGTCCGTTCAGCATCCACTCCATCACGAACGTTGGCCCGCAGGAAGCTGGTGAGGAACCGCTTCACCATCGACACCGACTTGGTTTTCCATGGCAATAACAACAACAGCACCAACGATTCAGACACATCCCAACATTCATCCTACCCGTTGCTGTCCCAGCATGCTCTTCTTCAATCCCACAAAGCTCAAGGAGAGGACACGGACCGTTGGGTGGAGGAGCAGTTCGACCTGGGTTGCTATGAAGACCAGGGGGAGGCTGTCGACATGGGCCAGGTGAAGGAGACGGACATTTTGAGCGACGATGACGAGTACTGCAAGTCCGTCCGAGCCGCGTCGGCAGAACCAGTTGATTTGGACGGGAAGATGGAAGGACTTGACTTACAAGGCGGAAAGATGAGGAGGCACAACCTGAACGGACGAGTAGAGACTGGAAGCAGGATCCTTCAGAGTGCGATGCAGGAGGAGGCTAGAGGCTCGGTGGACTCCTTCACCTCCTGTGGTGTCTCTCTATCCCACCGAGCAACCCCGTCTATAAAGCTTGCCCCCTTGAAGCAGTGTGCTGTGGAGGAGGCCACAAACAAGGATCACGACATTTGGGTGCGGCGGGATGACTTTGCTAATGGGTGCAACAGCGACGTCTTCTGATTGGGAGTAACAGAAGACGGGATGAAGAAAGTCCAAGAAAATGAGGGAGAGATTGAATTCAAGCTTTAAATATGTAGAATATGCTGGAGAAAATGTGTATAGAAGGTATTAAACCTCAGCCAGTCCTCCGTGTATCACTACACAACCCTCTTCTTCCCACCTCACCTGCATCTCCCTTTTCTGACAATCCTAAAGTACTGAAACACCGAGTGAGTTCGGAGAAGTAAAATGTACTCTGCTTCATTTTCTTGAGATTCTCATCCCGAACTGCTTTAAAGTTGAACAGAAGGGATACAGGGTCCTCACTGTTTTTGGACATACACCCAGGCATCACACACACCTGTGGAATTGTATTTGACCGTATGAACAAGACACCACTGCATGTACACGCAAGTAAACAAGCAAGTGTGTGTATGTATACTTTAAGTGCATAATAGTACACAGAAGCACAGACACTAGAGACTCTAGGCAGCTACTGTACCATGCACACATTGTACTGAAGCGACGTCATCACTGAACTGTGACCTTGTGGCCAAAAATGTCTATTTTTCAACACAGGAATGTGGGTGTTATATTTTTTGACTTGGAAACTGTGTTTGTATTTTAACACTCAAGGGCTGTGTGTTACTGAACTTCTCTTCAGGGGCTTTTGGCTTAACGACTGCTGTGTAAAAGATGGCGAGATCCAACTAGCTTTATCGTGCTTTTTATTGTTGTAACTTAATATCAGCCGCACATTGGTGTATAGTCAGGAGTACAATAGAGTGCCCTTAACCTCTTGTATGAAAATGTTTTGAAGCTCACTTTTTGTCTCCTCGCATATCCGTTTTAAAAGACAGTTTGGACAACAGATAATCTACCTATTCTTTATTTAATTATTGCCTTTTTAACTGTAATTGTTAATGTTTACACCACATTCAGCTGCCCAGTGTTACAAACCACTTTTGTGTGTTTGGTGCCAGAAACAGGCTCGTGAGCGAGCCAACGCTTGTGCCCTTCACATGAATGTCCACTCTTTACTTTTGTCAAATAAAATGGCATTGATGTTTAGCTAACTGATGGATTTCATCAGGGTCATTAATGTATTGGATCCTTTCTCACCCCTTCAAGCTCCATGTCCTTGATAAATAACATAACAATTCCTACAACAATCCTGTTTTACTTGAATTTTCTTTGTTTTGAAAGGAGGTATTTTGCAGAGCCATGTTAATGACTGTACTGTAACTCCAAGGGGAAAAGTAATCCTGCAGTTGACATCCTCAGACATCTTCTGCTCTCTCCTGCTCCTTTGACCTTTAGTCATATCAGGCGGCATCACAATAAAAGAAGCTCGCTGAGACAGACTTCGCATCCATGACATTTGACATCAATCCCTTCTCATTTCCTCTTCACACCTTCTGCATTTCTTCCTCTGTCCACCAGGCTGTGCTGTTTCACTTTATGTCATCACAACAACACCCTGATTGCTGAGATTAACACAGTCATGCACCTTTAATGGATGTACTGAACACGCACTTAATACCCAAATGTGAGGGAGGGGATCTGCAAGCTACTCTGATTCAGAGTGTGAGGAGAGTGGAAGGAAACAATACACTTTGGATGTTCTTATTATTGTCGTTTTATTATGATGCTGGTTTCTTAGATTTTAGCGTACTGGGTGATGGTGCCCAGTAAGGACGTTCAGACTGTGAGGTACAATCACCAGGCCTTGGAGGCGAATCTTGTGAGAACCCCTTTGACTCCTTCCTTTGTACTTTTAAAAACTGTGTTCGTACCTAAAACTGTGGAGTATTATCATTTTTATGTTAAAATAAATTTTCTAAATTTAGTTTTGTGTGAAAGTGCTTTTTTTTCATTTTGCACATGTGAAGTCAAAGGTCTGTTTTTCCTTCCTCTGCAACACCTATAAGCTTAGTAACTACATTTTCTCCCTCAAAGGGAGACCTAGTTTTTTCATTAACATCATAACCGCCTCACAGAGGTTATGGGAAGATCCCATTCAGTTGATCAAATAAAAATGATTGATGCCAGATGACTGAAGATTGAATTGCAGTTGTAAAATGTATTATGTTGAATTTAAAGCATTGCAAAAGATGAAATAAAGGATCAGAAGCCATTTTGATGGATAACAAATATTCTGAAAGTAGAGGAGAGTTTAAACTTTAAAAGGAAGTGGAGGCTTTATTTCATAGAAACTGGCTTGTGTATGAAGTAAAATACATCACAGTTGAATTTCAAAGAAAATTTAACATTAATATATACAGTAAAAAGGACAAAACTGTCTTTGAAATTCATTTTGCACCAATACTGAAGAATAAAACTCATTTCCAGTGTCCATAAAGTTACTATATAATTCTGTCTCTTTAAAATGTAATATTTAATTCAGTATGACGCAGTTCTATTTCCGCAGACATTTACATATATAGTATTTAACACAGTCTCTAATTCTGCTCTGTATTCATATCAGGCGAGCCAAGGACTCCTTCTGGAGAGGCTGGATGGTCATTTTCTGAGTTAATTAAGTTTGTCTATAGGCTGTTTGTCAGAGGTCCAGGTTGAGTTGGCAGGTTTTTGGTTATTTCAGATCACTTGGCTCCCAGCTTTGAGGGACTTCACAAACACTGTGATGAACAAAATGTCAAACCTAATGTGACGGGCATTTTGCTTGAGGAAGTCAGGACTGGGAGATGGCTGGCACCAAGACTCTTTGCCTTTTTCAAATGTGGCAATATCAAACAATCAGAAAGTTTTAAATCCAGCTGAATAGATCACTATGATTTATGTTACTCCAATGACAAAACATGGACAGAAAAATGAAAATGCAATATCAGTCAGGTCTCTATGAAGATATGCAAATAGTTTTCTGCATCAGGTGACTATTTGCATTAATTATAAAATCAATAATAATAATAAATTCCCATCTCCTCCAGCTGTCATTTGTCCACTCTCTCAAGAGTCCTGGGTCTGGATGGGAAGGCATCCAGTGACCCAGTCAGATAAAGACCTTGCTTGTCTGCAGTGAAAGATAATCTGGCATCTGCCCTGTAACCTGAAGATTATTCTCCTCTCATCAGGACCGGTGGAGAGAACCACTGCCAGTCCATCTGCTCCTTAATCCAAAGTGAATGGAGCCAAACTAACAAGCAGAATGAGACCACTGGTACCTTCAGTGTAAAAGCTCCAAGCTCAAATGTGAATAATAATAATAATAACAACAACAATAATAATAATAATAATATGCAAGCAAACAAACATCATTGATTGGATGTATTTCCATTCATTTGAGTAAATCAAAGTCAAAATAGTGTGATTCTCTAGCCTAAAACCTGTTTGCCATATGAGCCTGTGTAGATCAGAAATAACAAATCAAAAGAATAATGAACAAGAATAATGAACACAATACTCAACATGAAGTGCCTGTTTTCACAACACATCAACAACCACGCAATGACTTGAATGTTTTGTTTAATTTTGAAAGGTCTGACCGGAAGCCAGTAGCACTTCCTCCAGCTTCACACCGCTCCTCCTCCCGCAGCCTCGGATGCGCACTGACTGCTGAGAGAAAGTGGACGCATCTGCCGCTTTGTTTCCGGACACTTTCCGGTGGGGAAGATGTGACCAGGGTTTGATGTTTGTGCAGGAAAGTTGGATTCATGTACCTGCTGCTCGTCTCTGATCTGGAGCGATGAACCCGCTCGGGGAGGAAACTTGGGTCGCGCGCTGGCGTGGTGCGTCAGGTGTTTGCGCGCGTGGATAGAGGCTGTTTCTTTCTGTCATGGTGTCAACACCTGCCGTGGGTTCGCCTGGAGCACTATGGAGGAAAGAAAGGGACTTTTCTTCTGTCTTCTCTGGGCGCTGCAGCTCAGCCTGAGCTCGGCACAAGTCCTCAGGATCGGTAAGCGCAACAGCTGTTTGTTGGTGTGTGTGTGTGTGTGTGTGTGTGAGTGAGATGATGAGCATCTGTGTGCAACATTCGTGCAAAGTTGTCTCCACCTTTAACTTTACATAGTTCTCTCTGTTTTCCCTTCATCCAATTTGCAGTGATGTTTTGCACCTTTGCATCCCATGAAAGTGAAATATTTTAATATTATTCTGGTTAAACTGTGAGTGAGTCAGAACAAAGGAAAAAAACACAACCTGCATAAAAGGGCAAAATACACTCCCCCTCCTGCCTAATTTAGTTAATGAGATAAATGTTGCCACCTGTCAGCTCTAACAAAGCAAAACGCAGAAAGCAAAGGTTAAAATATTCAGAAATGAATTTCAATCACATAGAATTAAAATATGTGCAGGATCCAAAATTAATGTTTCCTCTGAGCTGATAATTAAAACTCTCTCCTTTTATTAATCCATCTTCAATTTCTTCAAAAAATGATAAATGAAAAGTTATTTTTAATGATAAAATAGTCTTGTGAACTTTCGGCATACTTTGTTTTTCTTGCAAAATCAATGTATTTCAAGTTATATTATATACTGGACTGCATTTTTACTACACACACCCACACACACACAAACAGCTAAAGTAATAGATTATTGATTCCTCCCAGTATCCTCCAGAGCTTCGTCACACCAGAGACCCCCATTAAAGCATTTTCATACAAAATATGTCTCCCAGCAGCTGCTCATCACAAACGCTGAAACCTCTCCATCACTGAGATGGATGCCAGCGAGGGCGATGCAATCATGCTCGGTCCTGCTGTCATAGGTTGTGGAGTGGAGTTAAGAGGAGTGAGAGAACTTCACCCGGACTTGATTAGACAGGAGGTTGCCGGTGAGCCCTGTGGGCCGTGTTCATTATCCAAGCGTCTCACTCTGAGGCTTTGAATCAGACCACAGTCGAACTGTAATGTGTGGATCTAATTGACTGAATGAATTGAGCATTGCTGTCAATGCTGTCTGTTCCTAACTTAGAGAGCTGTAGGTTGGAAGAGGTTCACATACAGAACCGGTCCTGGATTGGATAACATACAACAATACAAGAAATCATGGTTTTGTATTTTCAGGCTATAGTTTTTAATGCTTGACTACATACAACAATGTATCTGATAATGACAGTGCAACCCTGATCCCAAAAATAATTTGCAAACCAACTGTTTTTACAGACAACAGCTTTATGAAGTGCTCCTGAGCCCATGTAGTAATCTCCTTTCTACAACCATGTGTTTGACAAAGTGTTGAACCTCTCTCCATCCTCGCTTGTGAACGACTGAGTCTTTCCAGGATGAACCTTTCATACCCAATCATGATACTATCACCTGTTACCAATGAACCTGTTTACCTGTGGACTGATCCAAACAGGTGTTTTTGGATCAGTCCACAACTTTCACAGTCTTTTGTTGCTCCTGTCCCAACTTTTTGAAACATGTTGCTGCCATCAAACTCAGAATAAACAGATATTTACAAAAATCAATGAAGTTGATGAGGTCAAACATTAAATATATTGTTTTTGTACTGTTTTCAATTGAGTATATGTCAAAAAGGATTAGCTAATGATCACATTCTGCTTCATTTATCTTTTACGCAGCGTCCCAACTTTTTTAGAATCAGGGTTGTATATCAGCATGCATCACTTACAACCTACTACAATTTAGAATAAAAAGGTTCAAATTTCTATTAGATTAAGCTGTTATGATCCTATAAAGGATTTGGGGTTCCAGGTTTTGAGCCTACCTTTAGGTGAAGGGTGGGTGGGTGCCAAACTGTCTGTGGGTGTGGTTTCTGATAAACTGAAGATCACCTCCATGTATTTTAAAAGATGTAAAAATGCTCAGGTTTGAATAATAATTTGTTTTTGACTTGTCCGCAAAAAACTAAAACTACAAACTATTTCTCCTCCTTCATTGAAAATCTATGAATATGCAAATATTTTTAGTTTCAGAAGTTTAACTACTGGACACAAGATGCTTCAAACATCCCTGGAAAGTCATACTTACTCTACATCACACTTGTTTAAGTTGCACATCGGACCGTGATCGGCCTCCAAACTGGGTGTGATGTCACAAAATCGCGTTCGCTTGTAAATGTTTTAAACTCAGATTCAAGAAGAGCTGAGATAAACTTCCCTCCCTCTTCAGCAGATAAATGTGAAAACAGCCTTCTACTTTCAAACTCTGCACATTCATCATTCTGCACAGTCAAAGTCAAACATTTAAGTGAAGTAACAATAGATAAAACACATTTTCGAGTGGAGGGGGACTTCAGAGAGTCGGCTGAAAGGACAAAGAAGGTTATATCGAATTAAAGAAGATCTACACCAGCCAAGCCAAAAGACTTTTTAACATAAGCACTTGACTGTAAATCAGCTTATTCATGATTAAAAATTTGTCCTTACTGTTTTTGTGCTGATCCTGATATTGATATTGCTAAAAATCAGATGATCATATTGGATGATGTTCATGAAATAAGCACACAGTGTTGATCGGGGTCACTCAAAATATAACCAGAGACATTTTACTGCTATTTCATACTGAACACACCAATATAGATATTAGCAGCTTAAATGTCTTTTTGTAAACTGGTACATTGTTTGCCAACCAGAATATAAGAGTTGTATCGAAGGCTGTATTTCATGATTGCCTGCGTGTTAGATCTTTTTAGCATGGATGGCATTTGTTCATTTGGAGTCCGCAGTTGCACACGCAGGGGGTTTCTGATCTGGAGTTTAGCTCTGGGTCACACATTAATATTCAGCACCATTCAAGACCAATAAGTTCAGGTTTGACGGTTCGGCTCAGGCCCCCTCGAACAAAACAAGTCCAAAAAAAAGTACAAAATCCACACATGATTTACATACATAGACAGAATCGGTGTCTGTGAACGGCTCAGTTTGGCTCCGGGTGTCTCTCTGTGTTAAATGTTGGAGCTGTAACCTACATTTGTAGAAAGAGTACTACCTGCTTGATTTCATTCATTTAGTCCCTTTCTCTCCAACAAATGGCCATTAGGAAAACGAATGAATCTCTCCGCAGCCAAATTACCAGAGTTTTGCAAAGTTGGCCTCACTTCTGTCAGAGATATATACACAGATAAACTGTGGAATTGGCTGCCTCAGTGGCGTGATCGTTTATCATGCTGGCACAAACCCAGGACTTTTGGTCGTGAGACTGGAGCTGTGGTTTGTCATGGAACTGCACGGTATACGTCGGTGTTCATTTGTATGTATCGATCCCGTGGTCTCGTGAGGCTTTTGTTGTGATGTGCAGATTGATTACAGGACGCTGAGTGAACCAGAGTCACTTCTGTGCTTCCTTTTTCTTTGTTTAATGTAATGGCACCTGTGTCGACTTGGGAGCACAAAACGAATGATTTGGGAAATCGAGAGAGGCTCTGAAAGGACGCTGTGTTTTTTGTGTCAGCATGATTGAAGCTGTAGCACATATTGCATTCATGGTACAAACAGTACAAACTACAGATGATGCTTCATTTTTCTTTTGCTTTCATTTTAATGGTAATGCAAAAAACAAGTGTCACATTCTAAAATAGTAAGCTGCTATGAATTTGTCCAAATGCTACAACTGAAGCTCATTAACTAATGTTTTGCTTTTTTTTTCATAAGCTCTTGATTTTATATACAATTCTTCTTCTTCTACATCATTCAAGTCCACACTTATAAGCTCTTGATGTAGGACATGACTTTCAGATTCTCCTTTTGCTGCCCAGTCAGTTCGCAATCTTTGTCTCTGTCTTGTTGTACAATTCCCCGAATTGCTGTCGGGAACGACAAATCCAGTGTTTCCTCATCCAGGGTGCAGTGAAACGTCTGACACCTGAGATTTTTTTTTTCATCCTGCCAGATGCATTTCCTCCCGCGTGTAACTTCTTTCCAAAGTGCCTGGCAATCCCTGTTTTCAGAGACACAGTGGTTTCTGTCGCTGTCAGCAAAAAGGAGATCTATCTAACTTGTCCAGCTCAGAGAGGTTTAGAAAGATGCTCATTTGTTCTGTCTCAGGTGCTGAGTGGCAGTTTGATGTGTGACTGCACTTCTCTGAACTTATCACTAAATAAACTTAACTACAGTATGCTTTTTGGTGATCATCATCAGGAGGTCAGACAGAGTCCAGTATGAAGAAGAAAGAATTATTTTCTTATTTCACTTTGCCTTTCTTGTTGAAAGAGTGAAAATCGGTAGAACATGCTGGTGCAATAATTATAAATAAAACCCCTTCATGCTAATGCACCTTAATGGCATTTAATCACCCCATTTTTAATCACTAGTGTGTAAATCTAGCATTTCCTGGAACTGAGACAGCCTGATCATTTTCATGAGGTAAAAGCAGTGTGGAACAACATCAGATACTCAGTGCAGCTCTATATTTTACATATGCACTTCTCTATGCAAATGTAAGGTTAGTGCATGTTATCTGCAAGTCAAAAATCCTTTGTTCAGAAAAAGGCGTAATACTTTGAAATGCTGCTAAATCAAACAACTCTCGCACCAATGTTAATCAGCAGGGAAAGGCAAAAACTTTGATTTTATTTTATGCAGATGAAATTTACCTGCAAACCCCAGCCGCATGTTAAAAGGCATTTACGGAGTCCCGTGGGTCGCCCGAAACTTTTAACACTCATTTATGCTGTCTTGTAGGCCAGATGGATGCGTGTTCCTTCCTGAGGCAAATTATTCCTCATTATTTGGGAGCTGAATGAATGCTTTTAGAGCTCCGAGGTACATTAATTCATTTGCAGAGGGAAAAAAAAAACACCTTGTTTAAAAAAAAAGAAAAAAGAAAAAATACCATTTTTTTATGACGGCAGCAGTCATAACCCACAGTAGAGTTCAAGGAGGGATGACGCATGACAAATGTGGAGTATAATTATTTGTAAATAGTGAAGTGATGGATGGATGGTGTGAGACACACAACAAACATCTTTATCTCCCCAACGGGATGAAGAGATTGATCAGGTCTGCGTGACAGGCTGGCACAAAGCTCACGTTCCCTCTTCAGCTATTTTTTTGTTTTTATGTTTTTCCTCACGCCACAGCAGGCCGATAAATCTCTCATCCATCCGCTGTGCTGGACCACGCAGCCACATTTTTATGACACGATTTTCCTCCAATTACAGCTATGTACCTAGTAATCACAGTAATTGCAGAAGAAATGACATTTTTATGTTAATGGCGCAATAGTTCTTGATTATAATTACTAATCGACTGCAGATGCGTTTATAGGGATTTATTTGTGACCAGGGCATCTTCTGAGTGCCCGTGTTTTTTGTCATGTGCTTGTGTAATGTTTATGTTTTTGTTTATGTAATTTACATCTGTACTTATGCGCGACAGTCTGCGGTGTTTCTAGACACATTTATATTCCTTAAGCCTGCATGGAAACCCCATCAAAGCTTTACAGATAGGTCGTTTTGTGTAATCTGAGGAAGTGACACGTATCAGCCGTTGATCATGATCACGACATTGATTATCACTTACACTTACGCAGCCAGACATTAAATCAAGTTGGTAATTTACAAGTACAATTTACAAGATGTGTAGTTCCTCAGACTACTCTACATGTTCAGTACTTGACCGGCAGTTGTATCCAAATCCACATTATGTCTTGTTATATGTGAGCAACAATTAACCAGGTCGACTCGTCCACCACCCGTGACGACTCAATAATTCATGACGCCTCAAACGACTCCCCGGGATCTTTATCACTGCCTGTTTGTGGAAATGAGGAGCTGGACTTGAAAGGAGCAGTTACAGTAACACAGGCTCTGAAGTACCTCGCAGTGTCTCTCCAGGGACCAGGTTCAAAAAGACCAGATCCAACGAATACGTTTGCGGTCTTGGATTTGTAAACCCTTTGTTCTGTGTTGTGCTCGGTTGGGCCGGTTATCGAACGTCAATATTTTGCTGGTACCCACAGAAATGTGTCTCTAACACTGAGTATCAAGACCCAAACGTTGGTGGTAAAACATCTGCAATCATGTTTGTTTTTCTTCGGTCAGATATTTCCTGATTTAAATATACTAAAGACAGGAAACATTTTTCTACAACTGAATAAATATTACAACAGATCGACCAAATTGTTTATAATAAGATTAGCTCTGAGTAAACGGCTGCAGGATCAACAAGGGAGCAAAAACGTGAGACTTCCTTCAAAACTGTAACTACAAGATTGACAATACTTGTCCGCTCATTTTTTTTTTTTTCATTCCGTCTTAACTGACGTGACTTGACTCGTCTTTCAAAAGCCCATTTTTGAACCTCCACGAAGAGCCTCTTAAAGCCTTTTTATTTCCTGCCCTTTCACACTGCGGGAGCAATTACGCCACTTCCATTTCATCTCGCCTCTGAGTCTACACTTCACATCTTCTGCACCCGGATGACAGGATGTTGATGAGGAGTTTCGGGGCAATTTCAGAAATCTGTCTGAGCGGCATTGTTTCTTCAGAGTCTTCTGACAGCTGGTCCGTGCCGTGAGTTGCGTCTGGCCTTTGGTCCCCCGCACTGTAAAAGTGAGGACAGCGGAAGAGGAGCAGCTACCTTTTGAATCTCTACGACTTTTCCTCCACTTTGAGAAACAAAGTATTGAGAATAATACTTTGTGCCTGGAAGGAAAATTCATCTTGGAGCGCTTAACATTCATCTTCATTTGCATGCGTCTGTGGGAATTCCAAATTAATTCTCTGCTCGTAGCATATTGAAGCTGGAGGCATTGAAACTACAAATATTATTTTATATTGTGGACATAACATATTTATGGCTTTATTTATGACTGGGAGATTTGATTTGCATGAAAAGAACCATCTGAATTGACCCTCATTAAGTCGGGCTGCAGACAACATTTGCTGTAATTTTAGATTGTGCAGACTGTTTTGCTGCTTTGTCCATGAATATTTGAATGTGGTCGACCTCGTCTGGGTTCCTGTCGAAAATGTTTTTGTGATTCCTCTCCATGTCTGGCTTCTGTGAATGGGATGGAGATTATGTTTCGTCTTGTACTGTGTTCCACTTCACATCATTTATGTAATAAGGTAGCCGTTACGAATGGAAGGATTATATCTTTATTAATGGTTAATAACACTTTGTCAGATAACGTTTGGTTTACCAGCTTGTGAAAAATCTCTTTGACTGATTAGGCTTGATGACTAAAACCATTTTTAATGACTTGTTAACATTTTTAACTGCAGGAAAAAAAAAAACATGAGCATTTAATAATTGATTCCTACTATATATAATGCATTAAAGAGAAAAGATATGCACCACACAATTGAATGTTTTACAACCTGGCAAACCAAAATTTGTTCTTATGAATGGCTTTAAACTGATCTAAAAAGTAAATTACTTAATAACCATAAATAAAACCACTGGTTACATTAGTTTATAAAAGGTGCTTTATTAGAAGGTGTATCTGGAAAATCAAAGAAATAACATCCACAGCATGTTCAGCAAGTTCACTGAGCTTGTGACATTAGCTCCTCTGTTAATTTCCTGTATTTACCTGTTGATTTGAGTCAGAAGTCCAATAATCGGGGACATAAGTAACTTACCAAATTCTAAAAAATGAAACTTTGTCCCAGGTTACAAAGACTATTCATTCAGTTCTTAGGATTTTTTCACAATGCTTTTCCTTTCTGGCATCCACCTGTCTTTTAACACACATCATTGTACTCAACTTCTACTTGATCAAACTTTTACATTCCACCCATATTTATCACCACGAATTTTCACTATCCAATAAGTGCCTGTGTACTAAACGAATCCATCAAATGAAGGTCTGTACAGTGTTTGTGCACATTGGCAGTGACAGCGTCTTTGTCCTCCATGTGCAGGTGGCATTTTTGAGACCCGGGAGAGTGAGTTAGTGAGTATGGACGAGCTGGCGTTCAAGTTTGCCGTAAATAACATAAACCGCAACAAGACCCTGATGCCCAACACCACTCTCACCTACGACATTCAGAGGATCAACCTGTTTGACGGCTTCGAGGCTTCAAGAAGAGGTAGGAAATGATTGTACAAGATTGAATACAAGTATGAAATAGTATAGAATGGAAATACTCAAGTAAAGTACAAGTATGTCAAAATTGTACTTGTTGTTTCCATAGAATATGAACCTTGTTTGCGATGGAGTTTGGTTGTGAAACACTCTGCCTGTTTAAGTCACACAAACCTGTATTCAACATCTTTGTATTGTTCTTTCCCACTAGTGTGTGACCAGCTGGCTCTCGGGGTGGTCGCCGTGTTCGGCCCGTCTCACAGCTCCTCGGTCAGCGCCGTTCAGTCCATCTGCAACGCCCTGGAGGTCCCTCACATCCAGACCCGCTGGAAACACCCGTCAGTGGACAACAAAGACACCTTCTTCATCAACCTGTATCCCGAGTACACCGCCATCGCCAGAGCCATCCTGGACGTGGTCACTTTCTTCAAATGGAGGAAGCTGACGGTGGTCTACGAGGACAGCACAGGTGAGGCAGATTCTGTATCAGTCAGATTGCTATTGTAGCTTTCAAAATGGAATAAACAAAACCACACTCAAAGGGACATAATGGAAGGTAAACCCATGGGATTTACTCAGCCTTTCATGTGGAAATAAAAGCAAATTTGCAGAAGCAAAATAGAATCAAACTGAGTTATAGGAGGATTTTTTGGGGGGAAGAAAAACATCACTAATGTGGATATGATGATCAAACAGGGATCACTCAGCTACAACAAAAAACAATTCAGCTCACAAATCTGTCACTTAATAGCTGTGATATTGTCTTGAGGACCGGGAACACAATATCAACTTATCACCCTATTGCAATTGGCAATATCTTTTGTATTTTGATTTTAAGGTTAAAAAAGAAATCACTCTTTTTCATCTATAATATCTACAATAATATCTGAAAACTCATTTTGCTTTTGATTTTATTTCTCACTGCATTACTGATTATCAGACATGTGAAGTGAAGAACTGAGAGGGAGAAGAGATCAGAAGAGCTCGATTGTGTTTTCTGGACCTTTCAAATATTCATAAATCATGGCTGTAATTACTCACAAAATGCAATTCCACTGTCTACTACTGTCACTTTCCTTGTGTTGGGCCGTGAACCCAATCTGTGACAGGGCACGAGTGCCTCATATCAAACAGCTGCCAGTATTCCTGCCCTCTGACTCTGAGCCAAACCACAACACTGATGGCCATAAATACAGCAGAGTCCCGTATAGAGTCTGTGCCCACGACCCACAGAATATGAAATGCCGCCGTTGAAATGTCATACTTTATAGATTTTTTAAGCCTGTTTTATTCCATCAGAATTTTATTTTCCTGAAATGTCACACAGACACACACCTGCACGATTACACACTGATGTGCTCACACGTGTACAAGATGAAGGAATGTGGAGGGATGTGCCTTTGATGTGTGTCGTAACAAAGTTGAAGAGAAGAAGGAAGTTAAGCGAGAAGTTGGGCTGCGGGGTGATGCAGTGAATATGGATCACATCCCACAGTTAAAGGCGTCCAAGTTGTCCCTGAGCAAGACCCTGAACCTCAGCATTCTTGTTCTGTATCTGAGCCTGACCTTTGACCTTTGCAGCAGATGAGGGAGAAATGTTCAAGAGAAGATACAAAAAACGTTTACTTTGCTATTTTTTTTAGGTCTGATGCGGATGCAGGAGTTGATCAAGGCTCCAGCAAAGTTCAACCTGAAGATCAAGATCCGTCAGCTGACCCCGGGTAACCAAGATGCCCGGCCGCTGCTTAAGGAGCTGAAGAAAGACAAGGAGTTTTTTATCCTCTTCGACTGCTCCTATCGCATGGCTGCAGAGCTCCTCAAGCAGGTTTGTAGTGTTGTGTCTTTTCATTTGTTATAACACATTTATGTGTCCTTTGGGGGCAACACTTTTGATATTTCTTTTCAACATAATACCTTTTAATGTTGTAGGAAAACATATGGAACCTATTACCTTGTTTACTAAGGCTTACATTGTGGTTTGAATGACAGCCATTAAAGGACACGATAAAGGAAAGTTGTTGCCTCTTCAGGATGAAATAGCACTTCCTATTTCATCGACATCATTTTAAATGGCCCACAACTTATTTCCCATTACGTGCATTTGTTTCTCTTTAGGACAAACTAATTTAACTTATGAGGAGAAGTATGGTAGCTGATTATCTCAGACATCACCAGACATGCTGACGAGTGTATTAGTCACTATTCTTGTGTGCATCAATGCCATCACGCCTGACGGAGGCAACAATGAAAAGTCAAACCATTACATTAAGCCGCCCAGCTGTTTTGTTTATATCTAAGGTGCAGTGAGATTCATTAATCACTTTTGTTCTTAATTGTGTCTAGTGGTGCCAACTGTTTTAAATGTCATAAAATAAAATACACCTAAACATATAAATGTATATTTGGTGCAAAAGACAAATGACGCTGTTGCACTGGACAACTCATCATATCTAAATTAAGCTTTATGCCCTGGAGTTTTCTCTCATTACTTTATTTCTTTTCTTCACTTTGCAGCTTTCATCAATGGGAATGATGACCGAGTACTACCATTTCTTCTTCACGACTTTGGTGAGAAAAATGTGCAACTAAATTTGTTTTATGGGACATGCCAGGCAAAGTAAAACCAAGCTCATCTAGGCCTTGAAGTGGCCTTGTAAATTCCCTTGGAATATTGCTGTGGTTCATCAACACAGTAAAAGGTTGAGAAAGTGACGCTCTGAACTAGAACTTACATCTCTGAGCCGCTCTTTCTCTGCAGGATTTGTTTGCGTTGGACTTGGAGCCGTACCGCTACAGCGGGGTCAACATGACCGGCTTCAGACTGCTGAACGTTGACGACCCGTGGGTGGCCTCCACGATGGACAGGTGGGCCATGGAGAGACTGCAGGGTCCCAAACAAGAGAGTGGCCTGATGGACGGGATCATGACTGTAAGCCCAGTACTGTTAAAGAGCACTAACAATACTAATACCTGCTCCACTGAACGTTGGTGATGCATGTTTGCATGCAAAATCCCAAGATGATGAAAATGCTAAAGCTACAATCCTCACTTATATTTGTTCCATCATTATATCTACACTACATCTCTTTACTTTTGTAATGGCACAATCTTCCTGGAATAACCATGACAGTTAGTTGTGTACTCCACAGGGGCCTTTGAGTGTAGTGTAGCGAAAAAAAGAAATCCCAACATCTTCCTCCTCCACTGCCTCCTCCTCCTCCGCAGACAGACGCAGCCTTGATGTACGACGCCGTGTTCATGGTTGCTGTTGCGTCCCAGCGGGCCACTCAGATGACCGTCAGCTCCCTGCAGTGTCACCGCCACAAACCCTGGCGCTTCGGACCGCGCTTCATGAACCTCTTCAAAGAGGTCAGTGTCAGATCAGAGCTCGAAACACTAACCTAAAGCCACTGTTACATCAGCAGCATGACTTAAAAAAAAACTTCTGTTACGTTTGGTTTGACCACCATGCATTTTTGATGATGTGTTTGAGCGTGTTTTGAAACGGCCTTCATGAAGACAGGATCCTTCATGCACTTCCTCTTTTGCAAATTCACCAAAACTGGACGTCAGATCATTTTATGTGATATATTTAATTGGTCGCCTCTGACACGCCATGCTTTGCTTCTGAAAGTACACAACATGAAAATATATGGTATTTATGTACTTATAAGTTGAAAGCATGTGGCCTGGCCTGACTGTCAGGCTCGGATGCCTACAGACAGAAATGAGGCCTTTGATGCAGGAGTGTTTTGATCTCTTAAGTCTTAAATCCAGCGGAGGACCGTTGCCTGCCATGGAGAGGGAACATTATCATTCAATCCCCTTACTTGTATTTTCCTCTTCATGCCCCCTCTCCTCGTCCTCCTTCTCTCCTTTTTACATTTACTATGCATCTTAGTAGCTGTGTTTACACTGATCGTAATATTCCGCTAATAATCGGAAAAATAGCCCAATCAGAATAAATGTCTCATGTAACCACCTCAATCACGAGAGACGGATCAGACAATGGGAAGGAATGGTGGCTGGTGTAAACCTTTGATAATCCGTTCAATAGGAAAGTATCTAATAAACACGTAAACGCTAAATTTAATCAGTTCTTTCTGCCATGGACGGACAACATTTAGTGACGTGAACAAGTTTGCAGAGGGACAGAAACATGGTTAATGTACAATGTAAGAACATCATTTTAAGACCTTTTACTAATCACCCAAGTTATGCACAAGTTCAGTGTATAAATAGAAGAAGTAACTATAGCTTTCTCAAAAGGATATATGCCAAGTCATCATATTTTACAAACTGTTAGGTGTTTACAATTACTGGTAAGCAAAGAAATAAAAAATCATGATGATTGTAAAGATTATAAAAGGTTGTAAATATGCTGAACAAGAAGTTTGTGCTTAATTGATTGTTATGTGTCTGGCAGATTAAATGCTTCACAATGGGTGGAAGCACTTTGCACATTTCAAAAAAGTTATAGTTACTAAGTGCTTTGGGGCATGTGAACACACATCTTATCTATGAAAACACTTAAGCTAAAGTCTTGAATCAAAATGATTTCAGTCGGGTTCAAGAAATATTGTCCACGCGATCGCAGCCACTGCCTCTCTCGTCATCAGCTTTTCATTTTGTTTGCCTCTGCCCATCTTTTGAAGCATCTGTCCTCCTGTGCTATTCATCACTAAGAATAAGAACCTTTTTGATTGCAAGAATCAGTAATGAGTCTCACACAACACTCAATTAAAAACCATTTCTGACAAGAGAAGGCAGAATATGAGACCACAGTTTTCATTTCAATGATGAAATTAAATCTTGGCCGCTGTAACCTGTGTGTTCTCTCTCCCTCCTCCAGCTACTGTAGGACACAATATTTTATTATGTTTTAAATGTGTAGACAAACTTTTGTTGTTCCGTGCTCATCATTTCATGACAGAGGTTAATATCCTGGATTTACATGTTTGCAGCAGAGAGGTGTTTCTGAGATTCAAGTTGTGTTTTGCTTTTTAAAGCCTGTTGTGATTGATGTTCCTTATTCAAGTTCATAATTTCTTTATGGAAAAAAATGCTTCATCACAAAGAAAATGATGCCGAGAGACTCTCTTCTAGCTCTGAAGAGTTGAGAGAAACACAAAGAAAAGAATCTGAGAAATAAAATTTGATATATTTTGTGCCATTCCTACAACTGTATAATAGCCTCACTTTTAGCATTTTAACACTTGCTCATGTTCAAGACTTTCCTGTTCCAAAGGGGAAATCTGTCTCGCAGCAAAACATAAATTTCAGTTTATACTCAACATGAATCAGAATAAGGTGGCGGGGGCCTGGTTTCACATGGCACCAGTCATGTTTTAGTACACTGCTGTTCAAAAGTCAGATGGCTGAGAGGACTGCTTTATATTTTTGAATGGTCTTTAATGGTCACAAGTTGTAGAAGTCCTCTTTAAAAATAGATGTTATTTTATGTAAAGGGTTTGCAAAAACAAATAATATTACCAGACTGACAACTGTTAGAGCAGAAACAAAAACACCCACAACAGTTAAATAAGATTTACTAATTGCAAGAACTGTTGTGGTTCAGTAATGATCTCGGGTCACTTTGGCTTTTCTGGATTGAAATTCAAAATCCACTGTTATTTTGGGGGAAAATTGTTACAACAACATTCTCGTCTGTCAGGCAACTCTGTGGGGACATCAGCAAAATGGAAGTTTGAATCTTTTAATTGTTCTTCTTTTGGGGCCAAAACTATTTCAGATGTAAATGATACATTTGGTTTCTGAATTACACTGTTTTTTTTAATCTATTTTAAAATAAGAAAAACATCAATATAACAGGTGATTCCAAACTTTTAAAAGATAATGTAGATGATGATGGTATACCTGTGTCGCTGTCTCTCAGTATTTAGCAAAAGAAGAAGAGAAATCATTCAGAAAACATATGCAGCACATGATAAGTGAAAAAAAGGGTGTTATGTCGTAGAAGAAAAAGTAAAGTGTTAAATTAAGTCACTTTGCAGATATGAAATAATGCGCGTGCTCTGAAATTAACTACAGACACACAGGCATATTTAGAGAAGCAATTTAGGTCCGTTGCCATATCTTGTAAAACACTACAGCTTGTAAAATGCACTGTTTGTACAGATGTAGTTGTACAGATCTGAAAATTAACTATCCACAGTGAGAAACTAGTAATTACTATGTACAAGGTGCATGCATGTCTACAAATGAACTATTTGAACAGCCCTACTGTAAATATACATAATATGTATACAAATGCACTTATTACAACTATCATGAACATAAACCTTTGTGCATATGGACAGTGCACTACAGAACAACCTCTGCACGTCTCCCAGTCTTCACCTGACGTGATCCAGCGAGTCTTCCAGCCATCTGTCAACGCCGACTCCTTCTCGCTGCCTGCATCTCCTTCACATCTCCTCCTGGGAGTCTGCCCCAGAGCTTCAATAAGGCTCCGCACTGAACAGCATTTGAGACTTTCTCCCACTTCTCTCTCCCTCTGCATCTCTTCTAGGCACAGTGGGACGGACTGACTGGGCACATTGTTCTTAATAAGACGGATGGCCTGAGGAGAGACTTTGATTTGGACATCATCAGCCTCAAAGAGGACGGCACTGCCAGGGTGAGCACAGAGGCCTGGAACAGCCAATTACACCACTCTCATGCTGCTTCCACGCCTGCTGATTCATTCCATTAAGGCATGTGTGTGTCTGTGTGTGCGTATGAAAGAGAGCGAGGTACTGTAGAGATTTTGTTTCCTGTAATCCATCCACACATTTATTATTTGATTTAAATTTGTGCGGTCATGAATATCAGAAACGCTGCAACAACTGATTATTTTCTCTCCACACTGTCTGTGCTTCATCTCGTCCTCTTCACATTTTTTTCAAAAGGGTGTTGTGGAGGGTGGAAGTCGCCTCACGAAAAGGTGGATCAAGGTTTGTGCCAGTGCCACGTTTGGTCCAAGCCTCTGTTTTTCGCCTCTCCCCCCCTGTCTTCTCTCACTCTGTATGCCACGCACCTCCCTGCTCCTTGCCTTGTCAACCTTGTTTCTCTTCGCTGATTTTGTGTACAGCAATGCCACGTATTTGACATTTCAGTTTTTCCTGTGTTCGGGTCCAGGCATCGCTCTGACACTTGTCAAAACTTTTGTCAGCGCTGGTGAAAAAAAAAAATCCTTATAGTAGACATAATAATACCTCAATTAATTAAGTAAGTCCTGCAGTTTCACTTAATGTAATGTCATTCACTTTCCACAGCTGGTGGCTTTGAGTAATGAGAAAGAAATAAGTGAATTATTTAACCTACCGAGCCTTCACTTTTGCAAAGGCTTGTCAGTTCACTACTCATAATGTGTGTCACTGTGAGACTGCCTTCATACTTTTATGGAAAATGACAAAGGCCAGAAGTGTTTAATTGCAGCCGAGAGGGATCCGGTTAGCAGAGGAGACGACAGCTTAAGTCAAGATTTGCTTCAAAAGGAGCAGATTTCCTTTGTTAACTTTGGATTGAGACATAGGCCAGCGCTCACTTAAAGACGTGGATCAAATCAACCTTGTTTTTATCCAATCATTCTTTAGGTGTCAAATTAAGTTAAATTTTAAGAGCGTCATTGGCTCTGTTCATGTCATTTCCACGTCTAAATTTAGTCTCACAAAATCTACTGTAAAGTCCAAACTAAATATTCTTTACTTTATGCTTGTCACCTCGGAACCAATTTGATGAGCAAAAGAGCGAGCGGTGAATTAATTCATCCCCTCAAACACATAGTTTACTGTCAGAAGTTGTGGAAGTTCTTCCCTCCCTGTCTGTCAGGCAGACAGGTACGGAGGCAGGCAGCAGCTGTCAAGGTGCACAAGCAGTGATTTATACTGTAATTTTAATTCCATTTAGCACTTTCAGCCCTCAAAAGCCTCCCCCCCCCAGAGGGAAAACCACAACATGGTAAGAACGTCACATAAAACGTTTGACTTTATGGTCATGAAAAATGAATTATCAGCCCGTTGCAGTCGTGTTAGTTCTTGGGCACTGGAGTGTTAAATACACTCTGAAGAGGATGATGGGACTAAACAAAGTGAAAGTCTCCTGGGAAATAAAAGTATTTTCTCTTAAAGTTGTTGAATTTCTGGAAATAACATTTCTTTTTTCCCCACCACCTCTCAGCTTTCTTGGTTCTGGCTTAACACGTCTCCTGCTGTCTGATTTGGTTCTGGATGGAGATGAGCTTTAGGATTCATAGATAACATTTTACTCCCAGCGCATGAGAGAGAATCCCTGTCAGTTTTTATAGCACACTTTGTTGTTGGAAGCTTCTCTGGTGCGCACGATAAATTTGTAAGGCTATACACAGTAAATCCATGACTTAGAGGTTTAAGAGATGACTGACTGAATGCTGTGCAGCCATCCCGGACTATATTTTAGCATTGACTTCATTGGCTCGGCCAGATTACTTTATTACTTGAACTTCAAACTGACTAATCGTGCAGTTGATGTTTCATAGAGGATGATCTTTCCCAAAATAACACTGTTTAACAACTTGAGCCAGATTATGTGAAACCAAACCAAAAATACCCTCTGCACTTCCTAACATGATTGTTCTCACTCTGCCCATTTATCTTTGCGATTGAGAACAATACAATTAATTAAATCTGTCTCCCCATTCACCGTGTTGCTCATCTGCAGCGTCCAGAGATAAGACAGATTTATGGACTCCTGCACAAAGTGGACCCTTGCGAAAAATGCCACGGTGGAGAAACAGAGTGCTTTTAGCAAGGTTATAAGTGAGCACATTTTCTGTCTGTCTGACTTGGTGAACAGAATAAGATAGAACGTAATGAGGAGTGAAAAGCATGTTATCTTTTTTTTCAGGTAATTCCACGTAGCCCTTACTCTGAAAAAGAAACTGTGAAAAACAAGAGTGTACCTTCTGTAGAGCTTGTTTTAATAAGACGTGCTCATCCTCTTATGCAGTGAATGCATGAGCAGCCCATTGTTTTGGCTAAAAATACCCAAATTTATTACTTTTTCTTCACAGATTAAAGGAGGAAAGCTTGCACCATCACTCGCTTTTCTTTCTTATTTACAATGAGGCTTGATCATTTAATGCACTTAACTGTATTGCATCACTATCATGAGCCCCTGTGACCTTTGCTCATCTCTTAACCAGTGAGGGGATTTGAAAGGGTCAAAATCCAGCTGCCAGACGCCTCTTCTAATCTGATAACTGTCTGGATTATACCGCCTGGTCTGATGAACCGGACACTCATTCACAGTTACAGTGACGATATGGAGGGCAAACACCATGTCGTCCTCTGTCGCCCCCCCGACCCTGTCTGTTCCTGCCCGTCTTCATTCATACTGTCCCAAGCTGGTGTGATTCCTCCCTATTCCTCACCATCACATTCAAGTAGGGCTTGAATTTTCACTGTCGATTACTTGATTACTTATTATTTTCTCCGTTGATTAATCATTTGGTCTCTAAAATGTCTGGGGGAAAAAAGAATACATAATGAAAAAATAATTTCCAGAAGACATTAATGTCATCAAATGTCTTGTGTTGTCGGGCTAACAGTCAAAAACCTAAAAATATTCAATTTATTACAAATGAGCAAAAATGTTTGGGATTTTCACTGTAAAATGACTAAAACAATGAGTTGACAATTGAAATAGTTCACCTGAATATTCAAGTATTAATATGCACAACAGTAGTTTATATAACAGTAATAGTAACATTTGTCTAGTATTTTGGTATATGTGGGTTTTTTTTTCCATTTTCAGTCGACAGTTGCATTCAAAATTGGACTCTTTGTGCTGTCAGTAAGATTTACAGTGTGCACAACAGTAACAGATGCTCATGCCAATCTGAAGCAATAATTCATCATAAAGAAACCTTCACATTTGTGATGAAAAACAGCTTTGTTGTTCGGGCGGCACAATGTGTTCGACACCTGAGAGTCAGATAAATCGTTGCACACAGCAGGAATGATATCGGTTTGCTCCAGAATAGTTGTAAACTTCTACCTCACACAAACGTAATGAGCGGCTCCGTTTGGAGCGAACTACTGTTTCATTTTCATCTTCACTGAAAAATGAAGTTTTCAGCACTTTGCCCAGATTCATCAGAGCAGAGCTGAGCAAAGGGGGATAGTGTTGTGCAGAGCAGCGAACGGAGCAGAAGGCTGAAAACGAGCCAAGAGTGTCAGGTCTTCTAACCTTATACTTTTTCATTTTTCTGTTCGACGAATCAGAAAATATGATTAATATGCAGCGTATCGAAGCAATTTCTAGTTTCCTGTTAAGACTTACTAAGACTAAATCAGGCTCTGTATATTTGGTGTCAGAGATGATAAGAAAAATGAATCGGCCTCTTTCCTCTGACGGCAGCTGATGAGTGTCCTTGATCATTAATGATACTAATACAGCCTTATTTCAAGCTCTAACACAAGTAAATATCTGAACACTGTAATTTTGTAGTGACTCTAACAGCAGACATCAGTTGTATCCAGCTGTGACTCTGATCTAAGCAGGAAATGTGGTTCAATACATCTAAAGCCCTGTTTGCTTTTCCAGATTGCTGTGTGGAACTCGTACAGGGGGATGAACCTGACGGAGTCCAACCGAGACAAGAATAACAATGTGACAGACTCTCTGGCTAACAGGACTCTTATTGTCACCACGATACTGGTGAGGAGGAAGGTTAAACAGAGGACAGCGTGGGGAGAAGGAGGGGAGCACATATGGGCTGTGTAGAGAAGGATAACAAAGTGAGAGGAGAGAGGGAAACGGTGGGACGGAGCGGTGTTTGGGAATATCTGAACTGGATGGTTTGAATTTGTATTTTCACAATGTTGTCTAACTATGCACACAGAGAAAATGTGGCAAGTACATTCTCAACCATCAATTTCATTTTGGAATTTTTAGACATACGAAGTCAAAGACAACTAGATTTGCTGTTTAGATGAGATTAGCTCTCAGAATGGATCAAGATTAAAACTCACATTTAGTTGCTTTTAACTTAAAAGGAAGAAAACAGTGAAATCCAGTGTTTTCTTTTGCCGTGCAGGAAAACCCATATGTGATGTATAAAAAGTCGGACAAGGAGCTGGTTGGGAACGATCGTTTCGAGGGTTACTGCCTGGACCTATTGAAAGAGCTCTCCAACATCTTGGGTTTCACGTATGAAGTCAGACTGGTGGCTGATGGGAAATACGGAGCCCAGAACGACAAGGGCGAGTGGAATGGGATGGTCCGGGAGCTGATCGACCACGTGAGTTCATAGATAACAGATATATTAGTTAGCTGGGAGGTATGTTGGTTTAGTGAGCAGTATTTGGGCATTGCTTATTCTCAGTGGTAGAAGAAGTATTCAGATCTTTTAAGTAAAAGTACTAATACCACAATGTAAAAATACTTCAAACCCTGCATTTAAAATCCTACTTAAGTAAAAGTAGACAAGTGTTTGAAGCAAAATCTACTAAAATTATCAAAAGTTAAAGTACTCACTCTGCAAAAATATGTCCCTATATATAGAGATGCACCTTGATATATTTTTATATGTGGTGATTTTAGAGTAATACTATTGCATTTATGCCTGTTTACTGTCATACTTGGTTGAGGTAAAGCTACTTTTAACTACTTTACATACATAATGTATGTAAAAACTTACATATAAACAACACTGATATTTCTTCACAGGACTTTTGACACTGATTGGTTTAAACCACCAGTCTTCGGGGGAAAATCTGCAATTTTCCTCCGTTAATCTCCTGTAGCTTTTTCACTGTCATATTGTTCTGTATGATTCATTTATTCAATATAACAGTAGATTGATAGAAACAGAACAGATACTGGAAGAAGCCATATGTATCTCTGAGCACTGGCCATTTTACTTGCAGTATCTGACTTCGTCTTCTGGCTTTTCAAGGTTGCAGACCTTGCTGTGGCTCCCTTGACCATCACATACGTTAGAGAGAAAGTCATCGACTTCTCCAAGCCCTTCATGACCTTAGGTATCAGCATCCTTTACCGCAAACCTAACGGCACCAATCCGGGCGTGTTCTCCTTCCTTAATCCCCTGTCTCCGGACATCTGGATGTACGTGCTGCTGGCCTGCACAGGAGTCAGCTGTGTGCTCTTTGTGATTGCCAGGTAAGAGGATGGATTGATGCCTGTGATAATGAGATGATGGGTGACGGGATGGAAAAATATGATTTGCTGAGGGCAAGCTGTCGGACATATAGCTGGTGGCTGCTTACAGGAATGCTTCAGTCTGGATCAGCCTCACCACCAGTTTTTTTATTCATAATTTGAAAGGGCAAAGGACAGGAATCTGTGAGACGGTGCCAGCACTGAGAAAAACAATGCACAGAGTCATGCCTGATGTCTCAAATTCACACAACAAGAACCACAATTAGTCTGGAATAATTGACATTGCTGTGCTTAAGCAAATTTCTAATTTTGCACAGCTATTCTAAAATAATCAGAAATGTGCTTCTTGCTGCCTGTCAGCTGCCAGATTGGCTTCTGTTGTGTTGAAGTAGCTGGGAGTAATTGCGAGCTCGCTCTTCACCTCCCTCTCAGGTACTGCATGAAACGGGAAGCGGGCTGCACCTAGGAACCCGTAACTGAGATGCACATTTGCTGTGAAAATCAAAATGCAAATCAGTGTCAAGTGCAGAAGAACTGTAAGCCGGCAATGAAGTGAAGTGCACGGACAGTGTGGACCCAACACCTCTAGATTAGCTACAGTACATAGAGGAGGTTTTGCTTCTTTAGATTTTGCATCTTGTTTTCTGAATTCTTTTTCATCTCTTTACTTCTCTCTTTTGTTTTATTGTCTTGCAGGTTCACTCCGTACGAGTGGTACAACCCACATCCGTGCAACCCATCCTCGACTCTCATACAGAACAATTTCACTTTACTCAACAGTTTCTGGTTTGGAGTCGGAGCTCTCATGCGCCAAGGTATTTAGCTCACAGCGAAATTATTGGAACGGTTATGGAACATGTGGTCTTACTTTAGGAAAATGATGAATGTCACCTGACTTCCTCATTTGCTCATAATTATTACAGCTGTTAGAAGGCTTTGTGACTTGAACCTAAACACAAGTCATTTTGGGGCACTTGCTGATACTGTTGTTCTTTGGAGGACAGTCTGGTTTCCGCCTGCTGGTGAAACTGGAACTGGAAAAACACTATAAAGTTTATAGTGTTTTTTTAGCTCTTTGTTTTGGTTTTCCAGTCCACACCTCTCGCTCTCTCCAGTGTTGTTTTTGATTGCAAAAGTTGCACGAGAGTTAAAAGGACTTAAATTTGTAAGGTGGTCAGAAACCCGTCTCCAAAAAACTCAGTGTTACTAATAGCAAAGGCCGCGAACTCTGGATCCAGTCCTCATGAATTGCAACCAAACCCTGCTATAAGAATTATGTTGCTCCTCATGAGGACTTGACCTCCCTCAAGGCTGGAGATTTGAGCAGGATAAGTCCGACATGCCTGATTGGGCGGCCAACAAACCTACTGACAACATCAGCCCGAGACGAGTAAGGTGACGCCGATGAAATGTTGCGGCTTCTCCGATAGCAGGCCACATTTGTCAGGTTTATCTAATAGATATACACAAGAGGAGGCCTTTACATTTTAGTTTATTCTGGTTTCTGATCTGTAAACCAGATTACTAATAAACCTCCAACATACTGTGTCCTGCTGAACTGTAGCAGGATTCCCATTATTCCATCAGCTTATCACAAACAAGCTCAGACAGGTTTTGTAGTGAGTGTTGGCGAGGTGTCTTATATCCTGCATATGTGTGGTTTGTTCATGTGTGTGTAACCAAGCTGGTTGATGGTTATCAGTGGCCTCAAGCTTTCTGCAGGATGCCTGAGAATAACTGCTGCCTTTGATATGTGGCTGTTAATCCAACCCTCCACGATCTGCCTTTTACTCTAAAAGCATAGTGAAGCATTTGTCCACTCGCAGAGAAAAAGGTTTAAATACTTAAATGTTCCCAAACCTGGTACATTAAATGCGTTAATTGTGCTCTTCAATTAAGTATTTTTTTTCTTTTCCCTCCGCAAGGGTAATTTATTTATTTATATATTACATTTTTGGCTTGGTGTGTTCCCTCATTTTCTTTATACCCTGCTTTCCTTTTGTCACATTTGACTTTTCTAATTTGTTTTCTTTTTCACACTCATCTACACACCAGTAGTGCAGAGGGGAGAAAATAGAGATGGTGTTTGAAGAGGTGCACAATTTATCTTTCAGGGCTGAGGAGAAAATCCAGTTGGAGCTCTGGTGTGAATCTGGCTATTAAGATAACCCCATTTGGACCGGGGGACTTGGCTTTGCTATGTATTATAATATTGATATTTTTTCATGTTTTTTAAGAGCATCTACAGATTGTACACACACAAACTGTACTTCTTTAAAAAACACTGATTTTAGCCTGAGCTATTTTTTAACCTTTTGTCCCTCATCACTTTGCTTCCAGGCTCCGAGCTGATGCCTAAAGCTCTGTCCACTCGTATAGTTGGGGGTATCTGGTGGTTCTTTACCTTAATCATCATCTCCTCCTACACGGCCAACTTGGCTGCCTTCCTCACTGTGGAGCGAATGGACGCGCCCATCGACTCAGCAGATGACCTGGCGAAGCAGACCAGGATTGAATACGGGGCAGTGAGGGATGGATCCACCATGACCTTCTTCAAGGTACAGCTGGTGCAGACTGGAAATGAGCCTTTGACTTTATCAAAGTCACAGCATAAAAAGTAAAAGTTGGAATTACTATACAGAAGTGCCTGTTTTCGTTTTCAAAGGTTTATATCAAATTGTAGATCCTGTCAATTTATGTTGTACACGTTGGTGAATTTAATGAGTTTTACAGCAAAGGTCAAATGAACGCCCTCATGCATATATAGTGTATTTTCCCATATTAAATACTTATACATAAAATCCTTAATTTAACTATTTCCTTTTATGATAAAATTTCTTTTAGTAACAGTGAAAGCAAGCAAAAGGCAGTTAATCCTATAGCTCTCTATTTTGAGTCATCTTAAGCAAAAGAGCAAGTAATTGAGAAATGTTTGCTTGGTTTTAGCTCTGCCTGTAGTTTTATCATCTCACGTGCAACCTGAGATGTTTTTAATATTACAGCTTACACATAAATACAAAATTAGAAAATACAAGTTACAAAATAGTTCTCATTTGAAATCTGTTAAAGACCTGTACTTGCTTCTGTAATCATAAATTGTGCCATTAAGTTATGTTGTGTTTGTTTTTTGTTTTTAATTTAAAATGAATAGCTCAGGTTTCTTAATAACAAATGAGTCAATATTAATACAACCTCAAGTCCAAAAAAGTTGGGACACTGTGTAAAACATAAATAAAGCAGAATGTGACAATTTTTCTTTTTGACATAAACTCAATTAAAAACAGTACAAAGATAATATATTTAATGTTTCACCTCATCAGCTTCATTGATTGTTGTAAATATCTGATTATTCTGAATTTGATGGCAGCAACATGTTTTAAACAAGTTGGGACAGGAGCAACAAAAGACTGTGAAAGTTGTGGACTGATCCAAAAACACCTGTTTGGATCATTCCACAGGTAAACAGGTTCATTGGTAACAGGTGATAGTATCATGATTGGGTATGAAAGGTTCATCCTGGAAAGACTCAGTCGTTCACAAGCAAGGATGGAGCGAATTTCACCACTTGGATTTTACTACATGGGCTCAGGAACACTTTGTAAAACTGTTTGTCATAAACACAGTTTGTTTGCAAATGATTGCATTCGTTTTACACAGCGCCTCAACTTTTTTTGGAATCAGGGTTGTATCAGCCACCAGACACAGTCGTCTCAATAGTGTGTGTGCTCATCTCTGATAAATTTGTAGTTTCAAAGATGTGGATATGAGTCAGTGGTTCACTTCCATAAAATCATGGTCTTGAGGGTTCCCTCAGTTGCCCCCCACCATTCATTTTGTATCTTTGCCAAACCCTCAATGAGAAAAAATCTAAAGACAGATGCAGAAAAAAACATTTAATTAAAGGCAGCGTAAATGCATCAAACTCTAAGTATGTAATGAGAAGTTGGAAGATGGGTATTAAGACTACTTGTGTTCTGGCTTCTCTGTGCTGAAGTTAAACATACAGTACGCTAACTTTTTATTCTGTATTATATAACGTATCGCTGTACCGATGTCCTCAGGCAGGGCTGTCACTTCCTTCCCCCACCGCCAACCCACTCTCCTTGCATCCTGGTGGCTCAGCAGGGGTGATCCATGCAGGGCTTTATCCTCCCAGATTGCAGCCAGTGATTACGGCTGCCTGGATAGGAAGAAGCAGGCTGTGTTGATGGCTCGAACAAATTGAATCAGCTGGAGGAGATTAAGAACACAGCTGTCCCATTTTCTCTGACTGAGCAAGAGAAACACAGAAACACACACACACACACTCAAAGATAGATAAGAGTCCCACACACCCTCCTGGGAACTTATGATGGTATTTGAAATATATTTAAGTACATGTATGCTGTGTACATGTGTAGCCACAAACATGCAAGTGCAAATGCGTAAAACTTCATAACAAATTTTGCCTGTTTGGCTCCTTTGGCAGAAATCAAAGATCTCCACCTATGAGAAGATGTGGGCGTTTATGAGCAGCAGGAAGAACACCGCGCTGGTTAAGAACAACAGGGAAGGCATCACTCGGGTCCTGACCACGGACTACGCCATGCTGATGGAGTCCACCAGCATCGAGTACATCAGCCAGAGAAACTGCAACCTCACGCAGATTGGAGGTCTCATAGATTCTAAGGGCTACGGAGTGGGAACACCTATCGGTAAGAACGGCGAGACAGAGATGTGGAGAACAGAGAATGAAAAGTTGTTCAAGAAAACACACTCATGCATATGACTTTTTAATGTCTTGTTAAAACAACTCCAACTTGAAAATGAAACCAGAACCTATTGTTGCAAAGAGCTATTGGCATCATACGTTGAGATGAAAGTTTGGAGTTGTCTTTGTATCTTCAACTTCTTTTATCATTGCTCGTTCTCTGTGTGCAGACATTTAGCCTGTAAGTTAATGAAAACAAGCCATAAACAAATGTATACTGCATTTCTTCTCCTGAGAATATTAAAATGCACTGAAGGCCTTCTGATAATTGTATTGATAGAATAGAATGTTAATAGAAATATTTCGTATGGAGACTTTGCACGATAAAACTTCAACGTATTTGGAATTTTAATTCTTTCGGAGTTGAAGTACAGAGCTGCTATCCCATATACCCAACATGCACTTTTATCAAAACAGTCTGCCAGCTGTTCAGCAAATGTTGATGTCAGGTCTCAGGCCAGTTTGTTGGCTTGAGGTTTTGAACTGGAAGCAAGTCAACTCACTGGACCGTGTGTGCAGTCGGTACTGTTGGATGTTTACTTAAGCAGGGCTTCCCATCTTGTGTCTCTCTTGTGTTTTCTCTTTTCTTCCTCCTTCTGTTTTTTGGCCTTTTATTTTGGTTTTATTTGTCTGAAAATGTTCTCCTTCTTAACCGTCTGATTCACTGAGCCAGTTAATTTTTGAGGTAGTTTGGATGAACACAACCAACCTGCCAAGAACATTCTCCACACCTGCATAAGTTGCACGCGTCCATGTCTAGACGCTGCCAAGAACAGGGCATACATTCAAAAGTTCGGGCGTGACATTGGAAATAATGAGGGCTGGTATCCCTATTACCATGAGATGTCCACCTACTGTCAGTAGCTATCATGTATACTATACATACAGTGTGGGGTCCGAAGGTCTGAGACCACATTAACAATCTCTATTCTCACATCAACCTGGAAATAATCAGAAGGTTTGAGCATTCACAAACATTTTAAACACAAGAAATTATGACATGAAGAATTCAAGATTCTGCACTATTTCTGTGTCAGCAATCAACTTTAAGCAAATTTGTGGTATTGACTAACTTATCTCCTTTGTACAAAAAGCCAGATTTCATTGAGTTGGATCCATTGAAGCATGAGTTCAGATGAAACACAGGTGGATTTGATCGACTCATCAGAGGCTCGTTAAACTCCACTTGCAGCCAGTGTTCACCTGTTGTAAATCTGGCTGTGCCTCAAGTTTCCAGCAGATCTTTGCTTAGTAAGTAGCTCTGTGATAGTGAGAAACATGGCATCAGAACTAAGTGTCAAGAAGTCAAGTTGTTATTCTAAGCAAAGAGGGGCTTTCTCAATGACAAATCATGACTAGACTAAAGGTGTCAAAGGGGCCAGCATTTAAAATGGCAAAGTCCTGTTTACTGATGAATCCAAGTTTGAGATTCATGGCAGTAACAGAAGAAGACCAAGGAGTCCTTACTGTCATGGACTTTCCTCCATAGTCACCTGACTTAACCCCGTTGAACATTTATGGGGTCACTGAGAAAGCTTATATATATATATGTATATGTTCTATACTAATACATAGCCATTATTACCTAGGCCTCTATTCTTAGCTAAGATATGGAATCATAAAAGAGGATAAAATAGGATTCTAGCAGAGGATCATTGGCAATACCTCTCACCCCCGGCATGACGTGAGGATGGCATGCCAGGGGTGAGAGGCTTTGCCAAATGAGCCTCTGTAGTTTGACAGACCTCCACCAGAGACTCAAGTTCCACTCATGCCTGCAAGCCAAGCGTCCTGATAAGCCTGTTGATTCCAGGGTTGTGCTGCTGCCCCCGAACACTGCTGCGTGGGATATAACGATGGCCGCCACACAATTAAAGAATATCTGCAGCATGGTACTGCAGACGGCAAATGACCACATCCTCCTCAGGAAGTTAAGTTGCCGCTGAGACCTCTTGTAGAGGGGATGTGGTGTCGCTAATCCAGCCCAGTTTGATGTTGAGCTGCAGGTGGTTCAGTCCACATCATTTGTCAGTGTTCAGCCTCTTTTCCCTGCTGCTACAAGCGAGAGACATTAAGGGTGGACAAGAGGTGGGGACAGGTGACACCTGTGATGTACCTGTTACATACTGTTGTTGTGCACTCGCATGGCTTTTAATCATTGACACGAATAAGAGCATCTGCCTGTGTGAGCGATGTCGAGAGCATGTTGGGTGATATGGCATTTAAACCACTGGAACAATAAGAAAAAACATGCAAAGCAGGAAAATGATGCCATTATTTCGCTGGTGGGCAAACAGCAGGGGGTCCATGTGTGTCAGGACTAATCCCAATTACTTCAGTGCTTTTTAAGTTGTTTGGTGTTTTTGGCCGGATGTTTTCCACAATTCAGGTTCTGGTTTAGGTTAAAGATGCTCTTAACAGCTAAACACCGCCGAGAAGCGCCCTTAGGCTGATGCCCTCAGGGCAGACGCAGCCTGGGCTGAGCAGAGCTGAGCTGAAAGCTGAGTCTTTTGGAGGTCACTGTTGGATAGTGGAGGGGAATGCCCTAGAGGAGTTAAAACACTGTTCAGAGTTGTTTAATTGCTTCAACTCCTCGACCCCGTCCTCGTCTCCTGATCTCTGGTCTGCTTGTTGCCTGTGATGCTTCTTATCCCGCTCCACATCTCCCTTGTGTTGTTTTGCTGTCGCCTCCCCTCCTTCTTTCTGCAGCTGAACAGTCTTCTCCATCAGTTTCTTTATCTGCCTCAAGCTGATTCATGTAAGACTCAGCTTTGTTCACTAACCTAAGTTAGCCAAGGTGAAAAGGTATTGCAAGTTGCAACATCAGTTCATGCTTCAGATGCAAGTAAATCCAGGCGACTATATTGTATTAAGACAAGTCAAGCCAATTTATTTTAATTGTATAGCCCCAAATCACAAATTTGCCTCAGAGGACTTTGCAATCTATGCAGAAACCTTTATCCTTAAATCCTCAAGTCGGATAAGGAAAACCTCCCTCAAAAAACACTGAATTTGACAAAAGGAAAAAAATGTCAGGAAGAGCAGCAGAGGAGGGATCCTTCATCCAGGACTGACAGACATGCAGCAGCTTCAGAGACATAGTTTAGATTCCAAATGCATACAGGCAGCGATGATGATAGAAATACAAACATGCTTAATACTTGTAAATGAAGACAGTACAGATGTATGCGTGTCCTGGCTCAGCAGCGTTACTCAAAAGGCATTTTAAATGACAATAAAAGTTACAAATTCAAAGATCAATGTAGATTCATGTTTGCTGTCACACACAGTTAAATCTCTTCTCATAGCAAAGACTTCAATTTCACTGTAGAACATTTTTCTGGTTCACTAAAACACTAAACAGAGGGGTGACTCAGCAGGGCTGTCATGCCTTATTTTTTTAATGGGGCTTTTAAATGCATTTATCAATAACGGATGGCAAACAAGTAATAGCACATAATTGCTCTGTCAGTACATGATGTCTTTGTGTTTGCCGTCTCTCTCTCACCAGGTTCTCCGTACAGGGATAAAGTGACCATAGCCATCCTTCAGCTGCAGGAGGAAGGCAAGCTGCACATGATGAAGGAGAAGTGGTGGAGAGGCAACGGCTGTCCAGAGGAGGACAACAAGGAAGCCAACGCTCTGGGCGTGGAGAACATCGGCGGCATCTTCATCGTCCTGGCAGCCGGGTTGGTCCTCTCTGTGTTCGTGGCTATCGGAGAATTCATCTACAAGGCCCGCAGGAACGCCGACATCGAGGAGGTGAGCGATGGCGAGGGACTTCCCATTCCTCTGCTGGGTGATGATGACAAATGACTGGATTAAAAGTCTTTCCACTCTGAGGGAAGTGGAAGCCGTAATGAGATCTTTGTTTTAAAGTGTTGCGATAGGAGGTGGTTTAGTTGATTACGGGTTGTTTAAAGTCTAAGAAATTAGAATATTTATGCTAATTTATTCTCAAATATTTTCAGAGACTGAGGACCAGCTACAGTATGTTTTGTTTGGTTTTTCCTTTGTTAGCTACTAATTAATATTTTCTAACTATAGAAGTGCATGTTAGATGTTGTTTGCTTGATCAAAATTAATTTACACAGAATCATATTTGCACTTGCTGGAAAGTCAGCAGATGGATTAATGACTTATCAGTGTCTGACAGTCCTACACAGTAAACAGTGGGTTGATTATAGTAAAGAAGTGCTGAGTAACTTAATTCTTTCTCTTTTGCCCAAAAATAGTTCATGTATGATTCTTGTCACCAATGTGCACTCAGTACTTGATTACGCCTGAGCTTTCATGCTTTGGATTCTCTTTTTATTGATTACTTCTCTCACATTTAATTAAACTGTTAAACTGAAAATGACTCATTATTATTCTTATTTTGGGGAAGCACAAGTTCTGTTTGCACAAGAGCTTCCCTTTCAACACTAATATGAAAGAACGATAATACCATTGCCATGATTAGTTTCTTTTCTTCGTCATGTTTTTTGTGTCTTACATGCTGTTTTTCTTTGCCACATTTTTTAACATGTCTGTTTGATCTCTTTTGTGTTCTCCCCCCCCCTCCATCCTTTTCTTCTACGCATGCTTGCGTCAGGCCTTTTGTTTCTTTTACGGGGTGCAGTCCCGTCAGTTCCAGCGGCGTGGCTCCACCTCCTCCTCCGGCACCTCCTTATCTACTGATCTGGAGAGCGGCAGGCTGCTGGGGGATGACACAGAGTAGCCATGGCAGCACATTTACAACACACACACAGTCTAGACGATAGGTTTGTAACCAGGTGTTCTTCTCTCTGCCTCAGTGTACCTGCACCTGTGTCAGCCAATCCCAATTACCATAACCATTTTACCCTCAGTTCCCGCTTCTCATGCTCACACTTCTTTCCTCCAAAAATGTCCCTTTTTCTACTGATTTCAACTGAAAGTTTGTTCTCAAATGTGTTCGTTTTGTCCTCAGGCCAGTGTTAAGTTATGAGAAAGTTTAATAAGATTACACTGTGGTTTTATGCTGTGTAACTGGATATTTCAGACTTTACAGACTGAACTTTCTTAGGAACTAACGAGCTTGGTTTTTTTTTTTAACAGAGTGCATCTCATCTTCATGCAGGCATGTCTGCTTCATAAGTGACCACCCCCTCTTATTTGCATGCTCTTATTATACAGCATGTAAGGAGCACTTTACTAATGAAAGCCTGAAAATGCAGCCTGTAATTAGGGAAAACACTCAGGACATCTGCAAAGCTTTTTTTCTAAGTTGCAAGTTATTATATATATATATAAAAAAAAGTCACCTGTTTGTGAACGAAATTGTTAAAATTCAGGACAGTCGTAGTGCTCTGCAGTGCCGCCTTCTCGCTCGTAGCCTTCCAGTATTGGCCGACAAGTTTAGAATCAGTCAGTGTAGTCTCGGTAGGCAGTTGTGTGTACTTTAGAAGCAGACTTTGAATGCCATTTGGGAAATCAAAAGATAGGAAAAGTTATTTGAATATTTTCCTCCTCATTAAGCTCACTGGTAGACTGGTTTGGTTGGCTGAGACGTGGATAACAGTGATGGAACAACGTGTCAGGTTAAGTTGTCCCCTGACGCAGATCCTAAGCCAAAAGTGAAGTTGTAATTTCATAAACTTCTGGTGACTGCAGGACGTTTTTAACTAATGATGACTGGGTCACAGAGGGATACAGACTTTCAAGGTCTTCACTGCTTCCATGGACTGACCTTGTTATCTAATCATTCTGTCTCCAAAACATAATGAAAAACCCAAAGAAAATATTCAGTCAGCTAAATCAAATATTAACCACTGCGAAGAGGAGTAACTGATACTAGTGTCATTGAAAGATGTAAAATCAGTGGACATAACAGAGAGGTATTCATGTAAGATAATTTTGTAAACCACTAAATAGATAAATAAGATTAATAACTAAGGCTAGAATCAAAAGAGTATTTGGATGGGGTGTTTGTGGTCTGTGTTGTTTCTGTGTCCCAAGGTGAATCTCAGATCGGGACACTGGGAGTTCCTGGTAGTAATAATCGTTAATTGTGGGATTTTAATTTCAAGTTCATATTTTATTTAGGTCCTGTTAGGTAAGTAAATATGGCTTGTGTTTATACAGTGTTCTAACAAGTCCATATGTGGTTTTCACTCCTCTCTCTCTGTCTGTGGTTGGCACGAGGCAGGTTTTCTCCACTGTTACCGAGTGTTCGTGGGAAACCCTGCAGGAAGCCATGTTAGTTTGAGAAGCCTTAGGCAAAGCCTGAGGATAAAAGAAAGGAAGACCTTCTATGGTCCTTGGATGCAAAGACCATCAGATGAAAACGGCATGAGTTTGTGCCGTGAATGATAATTTGCCCAAATAAATTTAGTGAGCACCCCCTCTGGAGCAGAGCAAAATAAAAGGCAAATAAACATGATCGAAGATTAATGAGTTCAATACGATGTATTATTCTGCAGAATCAAATAAGCCCGAGGCTTCTCATTTCAGATGGCCCTCTCTTTGATCATTTCAAATAATTACCATATTATGAATTCAGCCTGCATTAGGATTTCGCACAACAGACATTGTCCTTCATCTCTTGTCTGAGTAATTGGATTTCACGATGAGGCGACAGAGTTTACAAATCTTTTACAACTCTTTTAGATAAATTTACAATGGTATGTACGTTTTGCCATTTCCGGTGTCTGGTCAGACGTTAGAGCTGACTTGCCATCATTGGCTGCCTTCTCATATTCAGCTGCAAGCAAACTGAATCAAATTTCATTGCCTTAGTTCTAAAATTAAATTAGTATAACTTTCACTTAATGCTGTATCCAGTAATTCCCCAGTTGATCCAGTTATGGAGCAGTAATTTTTTATGTTAGCACATTCACACAGTCTTTAAATTCATGGCCAGTTTAAAATGACTTTATTGGAAATCAACTTTATTGGGGGTCTCAACCTTGGCCTTTAATTGTTTTCTCTTTGGCAGTGTGTGTCTTTCAGTGCTGTGATGGAGGAGTTGGGCATCTCGCTGCAGTGTTACAAAGGCATCCGGAGGAGGTCGCGACCCCACAGCGGAGCAAGGTCAACTTGCATCTTCTGTCAACCCAAAAGCACTGCGAAGAGGGAGGGAGAGAGACGGGACTCCAGCACGTGAGCCTTGGATCTAAGAGAACTGAGTGAACTGAGATCAGAGACGGCTCGAAGGATCATTTTCCACCCCTCAGATTTGTTTGTGGATCACCGAATGATATGAAATTGTGTCCTCGTCACCCCTCGTGTTTATACTGTATGTGTATGGATAATACATTAGACAATATACTGTAGATGTAGTTTCCAAAGTCTTGGCCTTGTATCAGCATTAATAATGTGAAAACAGGTGACGACTACAAGAACGAAAAGCTCTCTCGTAGTTTAAACCATCGCCGTTCCCTCATGACTGTAGTTCACTGTTCGAGCAGTTTGCAGAGTTGAATCTGCACACTTTATAGATACCCCCATTGTGTAAATGTACGACAACTTCACTGATTTTCAGAGTAAAAAGATTTTTGCATTTTTTAAACCGTTGTCCGATTTGCTGTTCTTGTTGTTCCTGGTTGGCAGAGGAGTGTGCGCATGTTTCTTTGTGTGCCTACTGGCAGGCAGCAAAGTAGCTTCAGAGCGGATTGCTGCGCCAACCCCGGCCAGTGAAAAGAGATAAGGACCTCTAAGGAACACACCTGCTGTTTTATACCCTTCAAGCACCAACATCACAGACATCTCCACCTCCACGCATACACACACACACACACATATACACACATACACACAGCCTCATAACATAGCTGTCTGTGCACCAGAGAAAGGATATGATACAGGGAGAAGGAAAGGACAAAATGAGAAACAGGTTTTTTTTTTTGCTTCTGTATTTCTGTATTCTCAGGAGGTCAAAGACAAAACACAATTTCCTTCTTCCCCTGGGTGTAACAGTCTTATTTTTTTCAAGAAGTCATTTTTTCTGTTTGCAGTAGTCAAATTTTAAAGCCTGAGGGAAGATCTTGTCTCCCAGTAGAGACAGTGGATCTCAGTGGATGTGCGCAGAGTTAGAAGCTTCTCTTAAAGTACTTTACAAGTTATAAAAATATATATATATATCACCAACCAGCAGATTTAAGGAATTTATGATATGAGATTATGATCCATAGACAGAACCATAACATTAACCTAAAACCTTTATTTTGGAAGTCCTTCCAACAAGTTCCCTCATAAAATGTTCCTCACGCATCAGGACTACGGGCTGAACAAGTTTAATTTTGTTTGACTAAATTGTGGCGATTAAAGTGTGGTGTTTTACAAATGTAAAACAGGAGGGTCTGTCAACAGTGTGTGCAGCACATTGGCCTTGACCTGCAGGTAATCAGAATGAGGGATGAATATGCTCCCAGCAGCTGCAGCACAATTACCTCTCTGCAGCATGAATACAGAGAGCATCGATTAGTGCTTTCATTTTACAAGTCCTATACATCCTCCTAGCCTCATGCAACATTAGGAGCTTCCCAACATCCTCCAGGATTTTTTCTGTCCTCTGAACTGTAGCGTGAGGTTAAAGAAATGACTCAGAGAAGAATATGAATGTGAGAGTTCACACTTTCTCTGCCACCTCTTGCCCGAGCCAAACTCCGACCGCACCTGCTTTGTATGCTGGACATGTCCTGTGTGTTGTTTTGGAAAAGTCCTCCAGCGATTCAGTATTCCTGACATTTTTGAAACACTGCCATCAGTAAAATCAGTCAAGTAAAAAAAAAAAATCGCTCAACACACAAATGCACAAAAAGTTACACCAATAATGTCAACAAGACCAAATGCTGGTCAGAAAAAAAGTGTGGAGGGGAAAAGAAAGATGAAGCTGCTAAACCATTAAATCTTAATATAATTCATTATCAGTAATGTCAAGACTTTTCAAAACTGACCTCTGATTCCCTGCTGTTACCTGCTAATGCAATGACATTTCAAACAGGAAAGAGCAATAATAAATACTTCATAAATTACTCGAGTCGGAGGTTTTGCTGTGGCATTTCTCTCGGTGGATTGTGTGCACTGGTTTGTGTGCATCCTTAGAGAATTGGACCAAGCTTTTCTTAATCTCTTCATGTAATGAGTTTTCTCTTTTTTGGTATTCAGATTAATTCTGGGATTGGGCTCCGTCCAATGTAATAGTGTTTGGTTGTCTCTAATCTCCCAACCCCATAATTCTTAATCAAAACCAAAGTCAGTTTTTTTTTCTTTTTTTTGTCATTATCTAATCCGTCATGAATGAGGCCATGGATTACAACTCTGACCTTGGCATGCTGCACGGCTGAGCAGGACCCTCCTCCATCTCGCTAACCTAAGACGACCTCACCTGAACAATGTTCTGCTGTTGGACACCATTTCTGGCTTCATGTCCTTGTTTGTTTCACCCACAGAAACTATTTGCCTCGGCGATCCTGAGCCCCCAGCCACGGTGGAGGTGGAGAGGTGAAAGAGAAATGGGGAGAGATAAAGTGGCATCTGTCTGTTTGTGCCATCGCTAAGAAGGTCAGAGATTATGATCCATACTTCTATACCTCTGGCACAGATGAAGAGATTGAGAGAAAAATCCAGAGAAAGCAAGATAGAGAGACAGCTCAAAGAGCCTGTTTACGACATCTTAAACACACCCAAAAGGGCAGAATATTGCAGGCAGGATAAATTCATCCATGTATAAAACCAGCAGCATTATAAAAATCCATTTTACACCAGAAAGCACTTGCACATATCTTGTAGAAATTCTACCTCTCCATGCATTTTAAATCTCACATATAAAACCCTCAAACCTGTCAAGCCTGGTTCATGTATCACTACACGAGGCTCTCAACTGTACATACAAGTACAGAGGAGTCAAATCTAAACTATGACTCCGACGCTAAAAGAGTGGCAGACGTTTGAGCGGGTCCCATCCATCACAATGAGATGAACAGTCTCTGGGGCTGATAAGGCAGGTCTGTGTCAACAGCCTGTCAATGAAGACAAACGAGGAGGAGGAGGAGGACTCCTGGAGGTGCAGAGCATCATTTATCTCTCTCTCTCTGTGTTTGTCTCACTGTGTCTCACTTTCTCTGCTACCATCTGAAAGCCTGGCTGTAAATAATTCAGGAGGAAGACTCTCATCTGCTGGTGTGCAGGTGAAGTGGCCTTATATAAAACTACACTAATTCTGTCACAGAATCACAGGGTTTAATGTATGATGCTTTTTTCTCCCCCCTTTAAGCCAATCCTCAAGGGTTTAAGCTCAGTTTAGCATTATTTTTATAATGTTTAGGTCTATTATGAATTCTGGTCATGCGCACTCATGTCATCTTAAATGGAAAGCAGATTGTGATACCCAAGTTTCAAGTTGAGATTAAATATGTGAATTGTTTCTTTTTTTTTCTTTGGACAGTTAAGTCAAATGCAAATCGCTGCTGTCATGTGAAAAGAATAAATATCCAAATTGCCAACTTTTAATGAGCAAAGTAAAACTGTTTTCAGCTTTGTGACAATGCTTTTTCTCAGATAAACCCAAACAATTTGTAATGGTTCATTTAGCTTAAGAAACTGCAGAATTTAATCAAACCAGGTCGGAACTCTTAATGCATCAGTTTCTCTGAAAATATTTAAATCACAGAATTTAGTGGTACATGGTTTTTACTAGACAACTACAAGAAATAAGTCATCCCGATGCACCAGACGATGAATAAACCATGAGCTTCAATCTGTATCTGTGTTTGTATATTTATATATATGCATATGTTTTATTATCTAAAAGCGTAGTGCTGTAAATTATTATCACACCTCTGCAAAAAGTTGGGGCGAGTCTGGCGAGAGATAGATTAAAAAAGAGCACGGTCAAAATAAAAGCATCAGAGGTGGAGAAATACTGATTTATATCCTGTCAAGCTCCAAAAACAGAGAATCCTACACTTCCCATAATGCAACTCAATGTGTTTTCATTCCAGCCTGGTAAAGGCCCAATCAATCAAATTGTACACCCACAGTTTGTAATTCTTTCTCTCAAAGATTGAAGTCTGAATCCCAGTCTGAAAAAAATCAGTTCAAGCCTGATTGGTCTTGTGATGAGCAAACAGACCCTATATATAATTTCCATTGTCCCTTTACAAAGCCCACCTTTAAGTGCCTGACCCACATCATGTTTCTAGCCTTTGCACTGCAAGAAACTCCCCTCAAGTATGAAAGTATATCACCTACAACAAGGTGGGCTTACCCTCTGCTTTACTCTCAAAATGCCCCCCGCCTCCAAAACAACAAACAGACTGAGATGCTCTATTTTCTTCTGCAAGAGTTATTATAGCATGAGATGTTCATTCTGAGCAACTGCCTCATTGCACAGCTATTGCAAAGCCAGAGACCATCCCAGTGGCATGACCGTGTCACTCAAAGCAGGGCTGGAGCTATGGGCATTTTTGCGGGCTGCAGTCATGTCATCTGAGACATTTAATTGGGCCCGGGCAGCCACAGGGGGACAGCGGACGGCATTCCTCCACAGCCTGCGCCCTGTTGTGTTGCTCTGCGCCCGCATGGCTGCAGTCCGTGGATAACATGTCCAAATGCCCACGCAAGCTTGATCTGCGGGAGCGCCTCTGACTGACACCGGGGTAGTGGGACGCCTTGATTATGGTGGACAACTTTTGAATGTAAAATAACACAGCTGGAGTCTCAAGAGGGACGTGGTGGCCAAGCCTTTGGGAGAGATAGTTGTGCCATATGTGCTGAATTTGTGCACCGGCTGAGAGACGGAGCTGTGCCTTTTCCTGAAGAGACCTGAGCAAGGGTCCAACTGGGATCAGACAACAAACTACTACTGAGGACTTAAACTACTACCTGAAGTTTATTATACGGAATTTCCTGGGTCAGGTTCTTGCTGCTTCAGGTAACAATGACCTGTTGGTCCAGATGGATCTTTGTCAGCTACTCAGTGCATGTTGGAGATATCTATAACATTTCTCCATCATAATATATGCCTGCAATATTTCACTTACTACTCCTATTTTGATAAAATGCATGTTTGGCATCAGTCAGTACGACATCGGCATTTGACCTTTCTACCTTTTCCCAACAACCGAGAGAGGTTTTAATAATAAAGGTGCTTATTTGCTGGTGTAGAAGGTCATTGAGGTATGTTGTGTGAGACAGAGGGTTTACCAGGGTTAAAGCAGGCAAATGCCCTGATATAAAAAGCTTGTACCTTCACCAGAGGGGGAGGAGGCATGCAAAATCCAGACCTCAGAGCCAGTCTGTCAAAGCTCTTTAATTATTTAATCCCACTGCAACTCTAAATGCATGATGAAACTGGTGGCTGTGTGCGTGTGTGTGTGTGATCATGAGACTCCATACTGGTGTGGTTTAATCACGTGCTTTATCAAAGAGGTGTGCGGGCTTTCATTCCAGCTGAACACTACACCTGCTGAGTTCAGTATTAGCTTTCCCCTCTGATTCAAATCACAATAATGAACTAGGTTGGGCTAAAAAAGTACTTTTAACCTTCCATTTCAGATTGGACACCAGTGATGAATCTGCTCATTATTTTTTTGTTCAGTCAAATAACTTTTCAGTCTATAAAATGTATCAGAAGCAATTTCCCAGAAGTTAAGGTGGCATCTTCAAATTGCTTGTTCTATTTTCAGAAGATCGACTAATTGTTTGATTATTGCTTCATCTTTCATGAGATCCTTTTGATTGTGCTAACAGCTCTGTTTTGTGCCTGTGGCCTCATGAAGGGATAAATGATCACCTCAACCAGAAGAGTGTCTCCTGATAAATCTGAAGTTAGAATCGCCTTCAGCCTCGACGACACATCAGGTAAACACACACGCATACTGTAGTCATCCACACACACACACACACACACACACACACACCTGTGTTCCAGTATCTCAAAATGATTCTAACAACTTATTTTGAGTTACTCAATTGCTCATTTAACACCCGACAAAGCTCGGAGCTCTACTCTCGCTGCATTTCCAGTATGTGTCACACATGCACGACATTCTTCCCACCAAAACAGACCAGGCACAATCTGCCCTCCCCCCTCCCTCCCTCACACCCTATCACGTTAACTGTGTTCATTCTTCTGTGCTGTAGCTGAGACAGGTGCTCCCTCTATTTCTGTAGGACCACAGCATATTAAAAACCCCGACCACACATGCATGTGCGCAGCTGTGCACTTGCAAAACGTGCATGTATGCACCCACAAGCAATTGGACAACCTTTTTGTGTGACTGTCATCATTTAGATCTTCCATCAAAACATGCACATGCCCCACACATGCACGCCCAAAGGTCTCCCCTACCTATGGTGCTAGGTGCTGTCTGTCAGGATGTTTTACTGCAGTGGGGCCAGGCACTGGGACAGCAGCTGCAGCTATGCAATGGCAGAGTCAGGTTTCCGCACTAATACTAACAGTGTCCCGCTGCCTGATTCACTGTTCAGCTTTTAGAACACTGGCCTATATTTATAAGCAGTTAACACTTCCAGTCCTACTCCACCCATCTCTGATCCCCCTTGTCTTTCTCTTAGGAAGTGAGGTGAAGTGGGAGCGACACACTCGAATCTCACGCTGAGCAGAGAGTCGCTGAGCTCCATTAGATTAAGCTTTGTCGTTATCATTCACATTGCTGTTTCTTTTTCATCCATTTGCTCAGAGTCAGTGTTTCACCTCACTTTCCAGTTAGTTTGTGTTTACCTGGCTTTAGTTGGTAGCACTTGCCTTACCTTGGTTTTAGTCGTAGCTCTGGATCCGACCCTAACCTCCAAAACATTCTCCAGACGATCATGTTGTCGTCTCTTTGAACACGTGTTTCTCAGCATGGGGACTGAGACCCGTGCTCCGTCTGGGGACCATCCTCTAGGCCCCTCATGACTTCATGCCAGACATAGTTATAACCCCACACTGTGTCAATCCTAAGCATGAGAACTGTATTTATTCCACATCATAATTGGCCCCATGGCTGCAGGCAGGCCCGCTAATACTCCTGCTTTTAGAAGGTTGCATCATCCCAGGATTCTCCACATGTGTTCCACAACTCCAGGGGGACATTACTGGCGAGGCAGACGCTGGTGCAGACAACCTGTCTGTTTCTGTCTGTCTGTCTGGCTGCCTGTCTGAATCCCCCCTCTCTCCATACATCTGGCCTGTCTGTTCTTGCTGCCCACTGTGTTTGTCTGTCTGCTCACATAGTTGTCCCTCCGTGCTCTTACCCTGCATGTCTTTCAGTCTGACAGCTCATTACTGCTGTACAGTAAGAGGGCATGGCTCATTTATAAGTGTAGCACTGTGTTGCTATGTTGTGGTGTCATATAAGAGGCCCCTATAGTGTTTCATTTAAGGCCATTTTATGAGGCGGAGAAAGGCACTAAAGCCTCTAGGACAAGTCACTTGGCTGTGCATCAAGGACACACCGCAAACAATATTTATGAAAAAAATATTTTAAGTGAGAAGGCATTATGCAGAATTCACATTGTCCTTCAGCAGCACTTAAAAGAATAAATTGTTGCTTGTTTGTCTTCCTGTTTTTTTTTTATAAGGACATAGCTCACAACTGCAACACTTTCTTGTAAAACTTCCTGCAGTGCTCCCAATATTTTCAGAATTATTACTGCGTTCAATGATATCAGCATACAATCATAACCTAAATTTGACAAAAAGTTCTCCCACAAGTTTGACGTCTCTGCAGGTTAATTATTGTGGAGTACTTAAATGAATCAAGTCTGTCTAGAAGGAAGAAAATCTGTCAGTCCAGTGGTGGAAAGAACAATGTACATTTCCTCAAGTACTGCACATAGAATACAGTTTTGAGGTGCTACTAAATATTGTACTTTTTACTCCACTGTGTTTGTCTGACAGCTATAGTTACTAGTTACATTTCACATTTTGTACAAAACAATCATGATCATATCAAAAGTTGCATTGATATACATTAAGATACTCAGCAGTATATAAAATATTTATAACCACCTCCACCAACAACATTAACATGCCTCTTACCTGTATTTGCATCTATAATAAATTGCCACTAATGCAAAACATGTACAGTAATAACATAAGACTTTAAGACACAGCATTTAATAAATGAAATTATTACTTTTACAATAATCAATTATAATTGAATATGTTCTGTTTCAATAGATGTAAAAGATGTGGAGGACCTCCCTCAGACTTTCCCGGATCTTGAGCAGCGATTACAGGTATAAAGTATATATTTCAGTGTCACATTACATTTAACACACACCTTGTGTCATTGGCGGAGCAGCATGAGAGAAGACAATAATTTTAAATTCACAACGATAGTGAATATAAAGTCACATTGTGCTACAATGCACCACCAAATGATTTTAATCTTTAAAAATGTTTTGATGTGGAATATTTAATATTTAATATTACTATTGCTGTCCTTATTATTTTTCCACTTACTGCATATCTAACTCACAGCTGAAAGTCAGGCCAGAAAAAAAAACATTTTGGAAATCACTAACTGAAAAAGAACTGGGCAGGTTGAGAGGAAAAATAGATCAATAATTAAATTCATTGTAGAATATATCCTGCATTAAATTGGACATTACACTCTGATAATATAAAAAGCGTGTGATGGTGGACTCTGAAGTTCTGTTTCAGGTAGAAGCTGAATCTAGACATCAGCAGAAGCTTTGGTTTAGTATATCAACCCTGAAAATTATTTTTTTTACTGTGTGTGCTCTCTCTGCTATTAGTGTTGTCATTGAATTATCCTTCAACGAGTGCCTGTGCCAGGGTCACATAAAGTGCATGTTGGTTTAAAGTATCAGATGGGAAGAGTAGCAGGAGGCCAAAGACTGATACACTTCATACACTGTACACATGCAGCCCTAATAGAGGCTTTCCCCCCCTTATTTATACAAAATTACCTTCAATTTATACAACCATAAATATTTTTTTCATCTGCAACCATGCCATGATTTGAGCATGTCTCTGTAAGTCCTTCCACTGATACATATAATATGGAGATGACAAGTCCGTCTCACTGGCTGTCCTCAGAGCAATGTCACGCTTCACCACTAGTGATATCTGCAGCAAATTTCATGGATGTTCCTCCATTATTTTAGGATATAACCTGTCATGGATCAAAGTACACGAGAATGTTGCTACTGGGGCATTGTGGGAAAGGTCGGAGGCCACTAAAGTCACTAAGGATTAGCCCTTGAGCACAAGTTGTAGTTAGAAACAATGTCAGGGGAAAGGGAAGGTTTGTACATAGTGCTGCTTGTGTGATATGATCAGTTTTTTTATGCTGTTTTGCTTTATAGCCTACACCTCTCTGATGTGACATATCTCTGTGTGCCCTCTTGCAGCCAGTGCCCCCCTGTGTGTCTCTGAGAGAGAGCGTTCAGGTGTACAAGGAACACTGCAGGATGGCGAGAGAGTTCCACCAGGTCAAACATGAGATCACCGTGCTTGAGGACCGCAAGTGAGTCCCTCTAAAGGCTTTTGTTGTTTGTTGAAAAAAATCGCATCAAGTGTCACTGATTGGACGAAGAAGAAGAAAACAAATCCAGTCTCTAATGCATATACTGGTAGCTTGGTCTGTACATACACCACATGCGCTACTTAAATAAAATAGCAATACCACAATGTAAACATACTCTATTACAAATAAAAGTCCTGCATTCAAAATTGTGATTAAGACAAAAGTACATAGGTATTAAAATGAAATTATACTTAAAGTACCAACATAAAAGTATTTAGAATTATTGATTCATTAATTCATTGCAGCTGATAAAGGTGGAGATAATTTCAGCTACTTTATACACTGCCATGCAATTTATAACAATACACAATAATTCATTTGTTACTATATTAATTAGTCATGTTTTGTATTAACAATCTGAAAGTAACTAGTAACTTAAGCAGTCAAATAAATGTAGTGGAGTAAAAAGTACAGTATTTCCCTTTGAAATGTAGCGGTGTGGAAAAGTAGCATAAAATATAAATACTGAAGTAAAATACGAGTACATCAACATTCAGTTTAAGTCCAGTACTTGAGTAAATATACTTAATTACTTTCCACTACTGAGGACAAATGTAAGACTGTAAGGAATTCTAGATAAAAATGGCCACCAGGTGGCGCATGGTGATAGAGTCTATACATGATTGACTCAGAGCAGTTTCCTCAAAATTATATTTGAACAGTTGGTAATGTATGTTTTTGATTTCATGTGCATTTTTTTATTATTACAATGACTTTAAAATTAGAAACAAGATCAAGCATGTGAGATATAGATGTGAAGGTTAACACTGGGTTTCTTTGATTCTGGATCATATTCGAGAGAAGTAGTATCTCTGCTGGACTGAATATTACACTAACTCCAACCCTTGTCAGGTGGAATTGAGTGAGACCTGCTGAATGCTTTAATGCACAAGCTGGGGTGTATAACACACACACACACACACACACACACACTCAGTGCACACTGTCCGCTGTGCCCTGAGCAGCTGTGGGTAGTCTTAGCAGGGGGATTTTCAAGGCCCTTGCCGTTATGACACCTACACACACACAGACACGCACACACACAACCTACACCACTTGGCAGGTCCTAAATAGAGAACAGCAGGCAGACTCTGATGGGATGAGTATAGCCTTGAGTTTAGATAAGAACATGGTGAGTCAGGCCGGTAGAAACTCTTGGTTCTCTCTTTTCACGCTGTTGCTCATGCCAACATCTACTGACGCGCACACACAAGTCAGATGCACACTCACAGTGAAGTGAAACAAAACTAGACACTAGAGAAGGCACAAATGGAGCCTTTACGCCGATACTAAAAATACACTTATCACTGATACTGATCCATTTCATTAATTAGACAATAAACATTTTGTTACTTCCCACATGGGCATGATTACGCTCATGACAGGAGAGTTTCATAGATACAGTGAAGTGTTGCAAGGATGACAACAGGAACAACACTTTAACACACTGCAGAGGGATTTTCCAAAATCCACTCAGTCTGCTTTTGGTCAGTATCAAACAAGTACATACTCTACTGCACCTATCTGTATTGTGAATTTGAACTCCTATCACTATCCAGTGAACTGTATCTTATTCCACTATAACATTAACCACAACTTTGATTTTCTCAAAGTTGGAAAAACCCATGTCAGTCCGTATAAAAACACTGACTCAGACATTGATATTAGGCCTGAAGCCTGTTACTGGTACCATCATGATGTAAAGAGATTGCACAAGAAATAGCCCCATTGTGAAATAATTGGAAAAACATGACTTTTCTATTAAACATTCATGTTCATATTAGAAGTTTTTGAATTTATTTTGGGACACAAGGTAACGTATTTGAGATGGTTGTATATCTGTTAAAATCTTTTAAACTGTGTAGTGTATGAAATTTCTTCTCCTTGCATTTTATTTTTTTAATTTTGGTAATCAGAAAAGCCAAATAGGCCCAAATGTGACAGTCTGTTGCTTTTTTGTTGAGTAAGAAACATAGGTCCAGATTTAGCCCGGGTTCTCTGGTTTCTGGATGAATTATTTTTGACTCAAAAAAAGACCTCTTCCCCTTTTTCGGGCTCTCTGTCCCACAAAACACACACACACACACACACACACACACACAAGTACAAAAGCATGTTTCAACTTGCTTCTAACAATGGAAAAAAATCACGATGGTAATGCATCTGAATGACTTCTTTTTATTTATTTAAAACTTTAATTACATGTATAAAACACACAAAAAAACCCCATTGAAATCATGTAAAATTGTAAAATGAAAAATAACAGTAACCACATCTTCCCTTTGTGTTCCGCGTATGTGTGTGTGTCATTAAGTACTGAAGAAAATTATAAAGGAAGTTCTGCTAACCAACTCAGATGTCTGAGAGAAATGAAATGTGTAAATACTGAAAATAGATATGGAACGTGGTCATTCACGTGTAATAGTTTCCACTAAACAGTTGTGTCTTTTTTCATTATTGGTCCTTACATGTGAATCTGTACTTGCAGGAAAGGAACTGCTTTTACGTGAACACAAACATTTCAAGCAAATAGTCCATTGAAACTGAGAGTTAAAATATTCAGAAGAACTGATTGTTAATGATTCAGTCAGTCATCAGTAAATGTGATTTTTCCCAAATGTTAATTCAAACAAACATAAGAAAAAATATGATTCATATTTTTCATATACCATGTATATGCTCATTTGTGATCTAAATGCAAACAAATGAGTTGCTGCAATAACAAAATCCAAAACACTTGCAACCAGCTATCACACATGAAGTCTTTTAATAAACACATGAACCTCAGACAGAAACTCAATCTATGTTATTTGTTTCCTCATATTTGTATTAGTTAGTAGTATCAGTTGTGTTTTTAAAAATAACTAGAAGAGGTTTTTACTACTATGGCAAAAAAATATCACATGTGTTTGTGAATTCAGCCCGAATCTGTAAGAACTTAAGGCCTTTCAATCACTAAACATTTCAACCTGCAGTAAATAAAACCCAGTGTAGTCATCGTTAAAGCTCCACAGGCAGCCTGTATCGTAGAATAGAGACTCCTTTTCTTCTTTGTTGATGCTGCTGTTATGGGACTTGGCACTTCCCAGCTGTAATACAACACTGACAGTCACACACTTTACACTGCCTTTCAAAGTCCAAAGGCTGATCTCTTTCCAGAGTGTGAAATCCCTGTTTGCCAGGCGAAGTCAGGTCATGCTGCCCAAACCAGAGCTGGAGTCATTCGATTTGGTTTGGCTTTATTGTGAAAAATAGTTGGGATGGGGAAAAAAAAAAAGTCAAGTTTGTTATGTGATTTTGTTGTGTCATGCACATATAACAGCTCAGCCCACATGGACTTACAAGACACCATAAATAAAAATGGAGAGACATCGTTAGACTTTTTTACATAAAATTTGTCTTCTGTTGCTAAAATCTGTCTCAAGAAAACTCTATTCCTAAAACACAACTCAAGTTTCTTAGAATCATCTCTCCTGAATAATTCATCAGAAACGAAGGACGCTTTACTACGAGGTGTAGTAAATCATCATATAATAATAATGATAAAACATAAATGATTTCATATTCAAAATCACCTTGCTCACAAACAAAGTCTCGTCAGAGAGACCATGAAACTCTGTCTCTGTAGTCGATTGGTGATGCACCTGAAAGTAACTCTGCACACAGAGACCTTTGACCTTTGCTGAAATTCTGCTCTTACTCTACACTGTGTTTTTTTATTCGTCACCATGTTGGTTTGTACCAAATATCAACACAACAGTTTGCCCTCAGCATCATGGATTTGGCCGTGGCCCTCCAAATGCCTTATTTACTTATTCCACAGTGGTCAGCTTTGTTTCCCAACAGGATTGATGTTTTTCCCCCCAGCTCGGCCCTTCCTGTAAGTTTGCATTGTGTCCACGGTTATTTTGGTTTCTCTGGTTTCCTCCCACGTTCTAGAAACATGATAGCCGGAGAATGTAAATTGCTTATAGGTATGACGATGATCTGCCTTTCTCTGAACCAGGAACCTGTTATGGGTGTTTCCCTCACTCTGATTAAATGCATGCTGGGATGGTCTCCAGCTTTTCACAACAGATTAAGTAGAAGGAGATAGAAAATAAACAAATGACTCGACAGACAATTTATCATAGATTTTGGAGAAACACTGCACTGTTTTATGCCATTTTGACACATGTGCTTTTTAAATGAATCCCCAAATTTCCACCTGCTCCTATAATCTCGGTCTCACTCATCTACTTAGGCGTAAGTTGCTGGCAGAGCTGGTGGAGGACGAGAAGGTCGGCATCGAGATCGCCCGTCTAGAGGAGGAGTTTCGCCATCTAACGGAAGAGAACCGCACCTTGGTGACTGTCCACAACGAGCGCGCTCAGCAGCTGGAGAGCCTCTGCTTGACCAATCGGACGAGGCAGGATTCCTCGTGACCTCTGACCTCCGCAGAACCTGAGACCTCCGAACACCCAGCTGACGCCAGGCTACTAGGAACCCAAGCACAAACACAGGCTCAGCTAGTGCTCGTTCTACACAGCAACAGTCAGTGAATCAGCTAATTACACAGAAAGGCGCCGTGTTTATTCATGTCTGAGTCATTTGTTTGAACCACAGACGAACTGTCATCATCAGCGTGAAGTTGTTATAGTGATTCTACCCAACTATGACACAAGGCCACTTTACTGGGTGCTGTTTTGGTATCATGTGATCTTGCAGAACCCTCCTGGTCGCTATTGCAATACCTCGCGGTGCATTTCTATGATGTCAGCTGCTGTGAATGTGATATGTGTCTCAGGTCCTGTGGAGACTCAGATCTTTTACCTGAGGTCTGTGGAGGGAGCCAAAGGTGGCATGATGTGGTCCAAATGTTGTATTTTGAGGAGATTTCCCTCCCCTCCCTCTCCCTCTCTCCCACCCCCAACGCTTGCCCGTCAAAGTTCCTGTTCTGATTAAAAAAAGGAAATGAGATGAGTGTTTAAAACAGTGTTAGTGGTCGGGAGAGTTAGAGCCATTTGTGAGGAACACAAAAGAAGAAGGGTGATTATCCATTTCACAATAAGTATCTGCTGCGACACTGTCAGAGTTGTACATTTTTTGATGTAGCATGTCTCGCCCACCTGTCCAAGGGGAAGTATACAGCAAGATAAACTGCTGCTTATCGTTGAGTAATAAAAATGCATTTTATTTTAACACCAGCATCAGTTCCTTACTTTCATTTCTCCAAGCCGGTGCCATTGTGTTTGCTGTGTGCTTTATTGCGGCGCTTACATGGAAAAGGGAAGTAGATTTTTTTTTTTGTTGTTGTTGTTTTTTGACATGACATTAGCTCATCCTGGAATTATGAAACAGTCACCTGATTGGCCAGTTGGACTCTGGCAGGCTTCTCTCTTCCTCCTTCCAATCATGTGACGTTGAAAACAGTGATTCTTTGCTGAATGGCGCCTCGGCTTTGGAGGTGTGCTTTTTCTTTATACACTCGCAAATGTGATCACTACAGTTTTTTCTGGCCGTATTAATGTGGCTCTATGGTCGCCCTGTCACAGATGTTTGATAAATATTTACACAACCAAAAACAGATGACACCTCAAAGGCCATAAAAAAATACAAAATTGACAATGTCTTCCTTTGACGTCTTTTACAGCTGTTGACTTATTGTACCTCTGCAAGACAGTATGCTCTCTCTCTCTCTCTCTCTCTCTCAAACATAACAGCATAACAAAGACACTGAGCTCACAGAAAGATTTCCTGCTACCCCACAAGATATGAGAAACAAGGACCCACTGAGAAACTTTCACACACCAGCCTCTCTCTTCATCTTCAGTTTCATTTTCCACACAACCTTTTCTCAAAACACACTGTGTCTGCAATTAGTTGAGAAAGTCCAGACAGCTGTAAATATAAAGACACAGACAATAGACAATATCCTGTTTAAACACCGGGTTTTCATTCTCAACCTCCACCTTAATCTCTGAAATTGTGTCCGGGCTAAATCTATAAAGGGATTTTCTCGGGGGGGGAAATCCTGTTAGTTTACCAGACCTATCCAAGGGTGGGATTGGTATGGACGGGAAAACTGCTTGCTCATCCCATATCAGCAGGAGTGCATGAGTCAGCGCTTGCTCTGTTACACCCAGAGTTGTTGCGACACACACACAAACACACACACACACACACTCTCTCTCTTTCTCCCTCCCTCTCACATACTCACACACAGGCCATATGACTGAGTCAAGCTCAGTTTTTAGTTTGTAGCCGAGTTGAGATAAGGCTTTCTGGGAAACGCAGCCTGGTTGGACAACATTCCAGTTAGAAATAACCATGAGTGCTCAACAGCTGGGACTTTCTTTAACACTCTAAGAAACTTGGATATATATAAAGTCAGCTTTGTGAGGTAGGCATGTTTTTCTTGTTATTTCAATGTATAACTTTTTAAGTGTGTGTTCTTTAAGTACAGTACAGGTTCAGGTATTATAGGACTGTTTGTGTGTACATACAGGCGTCCCTGATGGCCATGTCTGCCCCCCGGTCGTCTGTGTTTACATTTGAGTCTACAGTGCATTCCTCCCATGTGCTGCGCTGCCTGGACGAGCAGCGCCGCCGGGACACGCTGTGTGATGTTACGGTGCTGGTGGAAGGTCAGAGTTTCAGAGCCCACCGTGCGGTGCTCGCCTCCTGCAGCGAGTACTTCACACACAGGATCTCCACCCTCACGCAGCATGGAGCGGTCATCAGTCTGCCACAAGAGGTGAGATGTCACCTCACGATGCCCCCCAGATAGAGATCAGACACACACAAGCCCTGCTGCCTCACAAGACAACCCTGTGTAAAAGTGAAGTGAGAAGACTGACTGAAAGGTTTATTTCCTCAACATGTGTTGATACTGTAGGCAGGCTTTACCTTTTCATGCTATTTGGTGTCAAATCATGACCTTTCGCCTTGGAACCTATTTATGTGACTGCAGTTTACCTTTGAAGGGCGGTGTACAATAAGCCTGAATGTATTGCACCACTCTTACTGCTGTTGTGGTAATTTCCACCACACTGCTTATCAACACTGAAATAGTTGTGGTTCTTAGTGGTTTCCAGTCTGCTTCCAGTAGAGACATTCCAGTAGAACAAAATATGAAAAGTCCTGAAATTTAAAGAATAAATAAAATTATTCATCTTTAAGAGGAAGCATTTTGAATGTCCCTGTTGATTAGAACATACTAACGAAGCTATTTTAATTACCAGATCCTTTATCAAAATCTGTCCTTTACTCTACAAGTGCTGTCTTTCTTTTACAAATTTCATTGACAATAACAAGATTCTTTGAATAGAAGGACGCACTAGACCAAAATTTCTTCAACTATAAAAGCCACAGAAACTCGTTTTTTTGGTCACATGTATATGCTGCTGAGCTGGCACATTCGTGGCCTTTATGTAGTCAGATTTCTGTTTTCACATCTGCTCCTGTGTGCACGATTATCTGACAGAAAACATTACACAGTTACCTATTGTTAGAATGAACTAAGGATAGAAGGTGCTTATTTATGTCATGTTTCCTCTTTCACAGGTGACAGCCGCCGGCTTTGAGCCCTTGCTCAAGTTTGCCTACACGTCCAAACTTCACTTTGGGAAAGACGATGTCTTAGAGATACGCAATTCGGCTTCCATTCTCGGTTTCAGAGACCTAGACGAGGCATGTTTTGATTTCCTCCTCCCTAAGTTCTTCTCCAGCACCAAGGGCTCTGCCCCTTTGCTGAGAAAAACCTGCTGTAAGAAGAAATGCAAGAGGCGACTACCAAAGGAAGACCGTGGCATAATCTCTGACGATGTATTGTTGGATGAGAAAGAAGTAAAACCAGTTTCTGAGTCACCATCTCAGCAGGAAGTGGCTTTGCTCTTTAACAAATCAGTGAACAGCAAAATGGGAAGTCAGACCAGTGTTGGCACTGTAGCACCTGCGGCTGAAGGCACAAATGACCATTTAATGCAGTGTCCAAAGTATCGCAGGCAGCTGGCTTGCGAGAAAGAAACTGGTGTCACAGAGAAAAGTCTGAACAATCCAGTAACATTAATCAGAGATGAGTGTGATCTTTCCTTCTTGCCTCATTCCAGCAATACTAACAGTAAGAATGAAACTGAGCTTGAGTTCGCTGGAAATTCAACCTCAAATCCCATCAGAGAGAGCAAAGGAGGGGCTGACGACCTGTGGAGAACTGAAATACACGACAAGAAAATAAAAGCCTGCGTTGGCGGAGGGGAGGTCAATATGATTAAGGAAGAAGCAAATGAAATGCAGGGAAAATGGAGTGCGAAGGAAAGAGATATGGATGTGGTGGAAGACATCAATTTTAAAGACAGATCCAATGTCAGCGCAGTGTCCTCAGGGCCAAGCGCAGTGCTGGGTGAAAGGTCATCAGGGTTAATATTGCACCATTGCCCCATGAAGACTGTAAGCACTGGGTCACTGGGGCATGAGAGGTTTGTCATGAATATTACAGAGGACAAGAAAACACGGGACTCTGGTTTACTAGTGCCAGTATCCATTCATCAGAAGCCAGAGGAACTGGTAGAAAATAAGTGGAAAGGAAAAGGAGCACAAACAGGCAGCACAGGGGGAGCGGCCATGACAGAAAGTAACGCCAGAGAAAGGAGCACCATGGAAAGGGAGGTGGCCGAGCACCTGGCCAAGAGGCTGGGGTCCGACTTGGGCTCGTCTAATGCAAGCTTCCAGGACCCTGACGCTGGAAGTTCCTCCGATACAGGCAGCGGAAAGGCTCAGAGCACATCTTTAGATTGGCTGAACTTTCAGGTCAACCTCAGCTCCACAAGCACCAGCTGTCCCTTTTTCCAAAATCTGGACCAAGGCAAATGTTTGTGGAAGGGAGCGGAGCTGTCTGAGTGCGAGGGGGCGTCTCAGTCAGGTGTGTCATCCCTCAACTCAGGGGAGGATGGAGACTCAGAGGCAGAAACAGAAGGAGACAGCGAGTCCTACACGAGAGAGAGGGCCAGACAGGTGAGCGGTTAAAGCGTGATTCAAGTCTGCTGGAGCTTCTTTATATCTGTCCTGCTGCCACCTGACTGTTGAGGTTCACATCGTGCCAAAACCAGTCTGCGTCAATAAGCGTCAGCAAACTCACCTTTCATGCAACTCACTGCGGTATGTTTGTTTTAGATAAGAGAGTTAGGTACAGGTACAAGTAGAGGTGTGTGTGTGTGTGTGTGTGTGTGCTGTATGTGCCTTGTTAATTAGTTCGGAGTCCAATGCAACAGAAATTGACAACTCAGCCTGTTGTGTTACCAATGACTACAGGCCACACAAACAACAGCTTTGAGGAACCTCTCATGCTACGTGTCCAGACTGCCTGAAAGTATGAACAGCGCAGTGACAAGGCTGCGACCATTTCATAAAGAGAAAGAGTGATTTTATTTACACTAGATAGAAGCAATATTCAAACTGTTCCAATAAACTGGCGAGTGTACATTTCCTGTCACGCTTTGGCATCAGCAATAAGCCAGCACAAAACCCACCTCTGACTTTTAAAAGTTAACTCCTCGTTTTTAGAGTTAATAATTTACAGCTTGGTGAAAATATAACTGACTCTCTGAGCTACATATGCGTTTTTGCCTTGCTTTGCTTTTTTTTTGTCCACACACAGCATGATTCACACAGATTTTTGATCGTGAAATATTTTTTAATTTCTTATGTATGTTTTAATGAATGAAAGATAAATTTCATTTTCCAAGACTCAAAAAATATATGTTGACAAAGATCAATCGATGTTATAAATTCTTATGATCTCGACAAGCAAATGCTGCTTTAAAGTTGGAGTATGTGTCCGATACTTGCAGGTCATCTGAGTGGCTTCAGTCTCACTAATTCAACAAAAACATACATCTCCATCACTCTAGACTAGTTTGTAACTGATAAAGTCACAGTGTCATGTCTACAGTGTAAAGAATATTTAGAAAAAGCATTGATTTTGGCTTCATCTGTCAGTAAGCGTGCTCCTTCATTGATGTAGATACTCTCCTGTGTAACCTTCACTTCCTGTTTGGGTGTCCTCAGGTGCAGTTGCCGGTCTCTGTAGACTGGATTGTGGATCTGAGCAGAAATGACTTCCAACAGCTGCTGAAGCAACAGGTCTTCACGCGTGAACAGCTGGAGTTTGTCCACGATATGAGACGACGCAGCAAAAACCGTCTCGCGGCTCAGCGTTGCCGCAAGAGAAAGCTGGACTGCATATACAACCTCCAGTGTGAAATCAACAAGCTGGTAAAAACAAATGTATAATCTCTACATTTTCATTAATCCACTTCTTGTTTGCAGGTGTGTTAATCAGATTGTGTTTTACTGCATGTGTATGTTGCAGAAGACAGAGAGGGAGAAGCTGATGATGGAGAAGAGCCAGCTGGGCCAGCTGAAGTTGAAAACATGTCACAGTGTCTCTGCCTTATGCCAGAGGGTCTGCAACGAAGCCAACCTGCAACCCGAGCAGCTCCAGGTGTTGGCCAAATACACCTCCCCAGACTGCCCTCTGTCCTCCTTCTTTCCCCACATAGACACGCTCCTCTCACAGCCCGGGTTTGCGCTCCAGCCTCAGGCCTCTCCTGCGGGCCTCGATGAGTACATGGCGTCGGAGGAGGCTTCGTCCAGCTCCAGCAGGGATACAGTTACAGGAGATGGTCAACAGTTGCTTTAGATACGCATCCAGGTGCAGCTGTGGACGAAACCCATAGGTTCCACCCTGTATTATACAGTATCTAAAGACATTACCACAGACACCACTGTGGACTGACTATAGACTGCAAAATGAAGCAGCGGCACACTTGTGATCTCATCATAGTACGACAATACATTTATAATGAGAAGGCTGTAATCATCACACATTTTAATTTCCTCCTGCTACCTTTTCAATTCAAGACAAAAGGAATCCATTCCAGGTGTCCAAAACCATTCATTTGACTTTTCCCACCAATTCTAAGTCTTGACCTTTTGTAGCGACTATTTCCGGCTTTGCAAATGGCTTATCACAGTTTGTTTTCTGGTTAAAGGCTGAAGGTACCTCCTCACGAATCAATGCAGCCAGGGCGCATGTTGAGAATGTTAAGATTTCAGCACTGAGACAATCACAACTTTAATCACGAATCAAAGGGAACAATTGTATTTGTGTGCTTCACTGCTTGATTACCTCAGGATAACACACTTCATCCTTACACTGCACACACGGTATGTACTTTAATTGTTTAAAAAGCATTTTGATACAGTTTGATACAAAAATGTTCTCAGGTGTTAATAGGAAAACTCAGCACACAATACCTCTTGCAGACAGCGTTGCTTCTGCCCTCTCTACGTGGAGCGCAACACAAACAACATTTTGCACCAAAACCAGACAACTCAACAACCAGGCTTGACATAGTGTACCGTGTTTACCCTCTGGTTGTATGTCTGGCTGTCAAATTTCAGCCTGTCATTGTGGTCGCCTGACCACGGTGACACAGCTCCTCCAGGCTACACACACACACACACACCTCTCAGAACTTTGCTTTCACTCACTAAAACAGACCTCACGCATTTGCCTAAGTATGTTTAAAGTGCTGTCTAGAGAAGCTGCACATTAGCAAAGCTTTTATACGTGAACCAATTACATTTTTAAGAGAAAAGCTGCCTCACACTGCATAATAAAAATCATTGAACAAGTCCCGCACTATGTGTCTGTCCTGTATTGTGGCAGGCGTTGGACTCGTGTATTTTTATTAGATGGAAATTTTGTGTGTTCCCCACGACCTGGTTATCTTTAATGCCCTTATCTAAATTACTGAATGGGTCAATTGAACGGTGTTGCAGTGACGTCATTGATCGATGCAGGAAAAGACAACTTCTGTTTATATTTGTGTCCCCTGTGCTACAGTTATTTGTTTTGTGCATCCCATCCAAAACCCCATAATCTATAGTTTTTCCGTTCATTAACCTTTCACCTATTTTCTCCCTGCTTATAGTAGATATTTGACACTCAGGACGACTTTGCAACTTCTCCCCTTGATTCCCTGTGATCAAGTTTCACTGTATTATATGTGCATATATTTATAGATTTATTTGCACTGATGATAATCATCGCAGCGCAGCTGTTCTTGTGTACAATGTGAAATGAATAATGCTGTATATACACATTCAAAAGTCAGGGATTGACTGATTTGACTGAAAATGCTGAATAACCACATTGCATTTTTGAGGACAGAGGGCGTTCAGACGTCTAGTGATGCTTAATGACATAAGAATGTTTGTTTTTCTCCCACTGAACCAATTTGAGTCTGCACCTTCGGTCAAAGTAAAGCAAGATAACGTTGGTGCTTGTTGCCCTCTAGTGTCAGAGCGTGTTCAGTCAGTAGAGCTGTATAGACGTGGACTACAGTATATGTTGCTCTTCGCTGCATCTTTCTATGACACAGTCCAAATGGATTGCTGTATTTCTGAAGTGAAACAGAACCAATCAACATAAAAAAAATGGAATTTGTTATCACCCCCCACTTACTGTATGAAGATGACAACTAATGCAATGCAGCGTTATCGAAAACCCATCAGTAAGGTTAATGAGATGTAAAATCTGCCAGTGTTCAGTGTGAGTGATGAATAGCCAAGCTCATGAGGTCTTCAGAGGACTCATCTTTCAGGACAGATGTATTAATGATTTAATACCGCACTTAGTCTTTCATGATTCCCCCTCCTGAATCTCAGCCACTCCATCTCCCACTCCTCTCTGTTACTTTTAATTTATTTTCCAAGTTTTCTTCTCACTCATTCTTTACTCCTCCTCCTCCTCTCTCTCCCTTAATTAGCAGAGACTAATATTTCATCTCTCACTTTTCTTTTATGTGAGCACACACAGTGTCATACTCCCTAGTTGATTGCAAAATTACACTAATATCTGTAAATCACAATAAGTTAAGTTATTCTCACTGGCTATTCACGCTCCTGTCATAAAGCGAGAGAGAGAGGAAAGAGATGAAGATCAGCTGGTCCTCACAGACTTTGGCACAACAGAGTGGGAACCGAGGGTCACTGAGGTCCCAGGGCTTAAAAATGAGAAAGTCACCCTAATAGAGGAGGTCATTTGCTTGGGAAGGCATGTGCTGGTGTTCACACGCTGTCGTTTCAAATCCAGTCATTCCCAAGCGGCTGCACTCCACTTTAAAGTGTGTGTGTATGAGTGTGTGGGTGTGTGTTTCTGCATGGACAACCAACAATGTTTATCTCTGTGGTTTTTCTGTAGAAATGAGACATCTTGGGAGACACACAGTATGAGTCAGTCCTAGTGAGATGTCACCTCATACAAATTCAGTTGCTGTAAATGAAATTAAAAGAGAGGTTAGCAAATGAATAAGGATAGAAATTAGAAAAGGTGGATTGCCTCTAATCAATCAGCATCCACACCTTTATCGAGGAATTTTCAAGCTCCCCCAAGGTGGATAAAACACCTGCAGTGCTGTGAATCTGACAACAGATGGCACCACATGAGCAATTACTGACGGTGAGAACAGGGCGAGTGATGCTTCATCAGATCTGTCAAGTCTCTTCTGTCATCTTGAGTTCTTGTAGCTGAATTATATAACTTTCCTGTTGATCTGCATGTGTCTAAGCTGGCTGACTGTGTTCTGATCTAATGGAGAGTTATCACTTCTAATCTGTGTGAATTCTGTCTGGGAAATCTTTCAAAGGCGGCTGAAGGTGATCCATGTGATGTGCCTGCTTCTGTTTACCTGCGTGCACTCTTGATGAGCTGTCTGTAACCTTTTGTTGCTGCAAGATTTCAGCATCGCTTCTCCTCCATCTCATTTTCCTCACTACCTGCTTCTCCCCCGTCTCTCTCTCTCCCTCTTTCTCTCTCAGAGAATATGTGGGTGTTTTCTGTAGGTGGTTCTCTGGCAGAGCCTGAGAACTACAGCGGACACAATATGTTGGCCTCATAATCCCAGTAATGAATAGTTAGATCTGTGCCAGCTGTTGTCATAGAGCAAAACTTTGGAGAATTTCCTTCCAAAAATGAAATTAAAATTTAATTGTGCTGGATTATTTTTAATTACATATTTGGAAATGTAATTACTCCACCCACTCTCACATCTTTATCGCCACCAAGAACATTACTGAAGTGAGGAGAGAGCTTATTTCTTAAACCATGTGCTCCATTTATGTAAGAGTTATTTATGTCTTTTAGATATTGCTTGATGGATTTCAGAAGACAAACTCCTTCCAAAGTGGTTATATAGCATCCTTGGATCATTTGATGGGTTGCTGGTGGTGATGTCTTAACGAGAGCCAAGAGCAGACGACCAAATCTAATCCCTCAGGCAGAGAATAATCCACGCAGTCATGTGGTTCCCTAATGAGAACCTGAGAGTCCTGGATCAGCCTGAAGACACACACACACACACACATACACATTTCTCAGTATAAACTAATAACATTTGGAAGCTGATTCACTGTCTCTTATAGTGATTTGGAAGCTTCGCTAAAGTATTACAACAACCATGAGGCTGTAAAACGGCATGGCATGCGTACTTTGTGTTACAAAAACAGGGACATCTGTGAAATTAGTTAATTTTCTGACTACTTTAAAATAAATGACGAACAAGAACAATCCACAAGTGGTGTGATCAGCTGAAGACGTTTACTTGTGAGACAGAACATTAAATCATTTCTCAGTATTGTCCTATGCGGACAGTTGCATGTGTGTTTTAGCCTGAATGTGTGTGAGTGCAAATCAGTTCAAGCATCTATAGTGTGACACCGTGCTGATGTCACATGGTGCACACACCCTCACGATGAGCCAAAGTAACAGCGTGAAATTGTAATCTCATTGTTTCAGTCAATCGGGCCCTAATGTGCGTGTCGTAAAGTGCCATCAAGATGTCACACAGTAACACATGACACTGTTGTGATCAGGCTTAGAAACACTGTGCAAACACTGCAGCGACCAGAGGAAACAATCCACAACTCTGATTCTAAAAAAAATTGGGATGTTGTGTAAAACAGAAATAAGACAGAATGTGATAATCTGTTAATCCTTTTTGACATCTCAATTGAAAACAGTGCAAAGACAATATGTTTGACTTTATCAGCTTCATTAATTTTTGTAAATATCTGCTTATTCTGAATTTGAATGTTTCAAACAAGTTGGGACAGGAGCAACAAAAGACTGTGAAAGTTGTGGACTGATCCAAAAACACCTGTTTGGATCATTCCACAGGTAAACAGGTTCATTGGTAACAGGTGATAGGATCATGATTGGGTATGAAAGGTTCATCCTGGAAAGACTCAGTCGTTCACAAGCAAGGATGGAGAGAGGTTCACCACTTTGTCAAACACATGATTCTATAAAGGAGATTACTACATGGGCTTGGAAACACTTTTAGGTTTTACACAGCATCTGAACTTTTTTGAATTGGTGTTGTAACATATGCCATTAGACACTTACTATATATTACAATAGGCAACAGACAACATGGTGCAATTGATTTTATCCGACTCCGGTACATTTTACACCCAGGGGCTTGATAGAATAAACTTAAGTTTATATAGACAAAACATTGACAACAGTGGGTTTAACTAATTTGCTTTTTACAGAAGTAGCATAGAGGTCACCAGAAAGAGGAGAACAACTTTATATACCAGAGTCAACTTGTTGGAAGATCAATAAAAGTACTGCATCTGTGGGAGTGTAGTCGAGCCTGTGCATGGCTTATATATAATGTGCTATGTGAAACAGAGAATGAGAGACAAGAGGGGCAGGGGACACGTAAAAGAACGAAACTGGAAGCAGCCGTATAGAGAGAGGACAGATTTTTCCAGGATGAGAAGCAATAACGGAGGATGGAGCGGAGTGGGAGAAGAGATGAGGTAAAAAAAGCAACAAGGACACGGAGGGTGGTAAAAAATCTGCACGCATGTGTGCATGTACTGGTGCGTTTGTGTCTGTACGGCTGTGAGTACAGCGAGAAATAGCTTCACAAAGACGTTAGAGGACACCCATAAAAAAAGACTTGATCTAGTTACCATGGAGACAGAGGGTTCGGCCTTGGTAAGTGAACTCATGAGGACGTCCAGTTTACATCCAGACAATCAGCACAACTTTCCTGCTGATGAGGAAAAATAACGGCACTCAAAATATGATAGTTATGACAAATTTTTAACTCTATTCTCTTCCATTAATATGCAAACATGTCTGACAGTCGATTGTCTCAAACTGGCTCAGGGAATGCCACAAGGAGGGAGTCAATGCGGAGAGATTTAAGAGTAATTTATTACAACTAAAGCGAACACAAATGAACAATGGTGTGTATATCAGCGATGTCAGCAGTGCGTGGATGTGTGGTTAATGTGGTGCAAAGCAAAAGAAAGGTGATACTGGGTGAACGTAGGAAAAAAAGAGACAAGAGGAAGCACACGGGCCAATTTTTACAGCCAAAGGACCCATGTCAGGCAATTGCCCGCAGAGGTTGGCCAAGAGAGCATCCAAGACAGTGCGTCACACCTCTGATCCCTCAAACCTGAACTGCACCCGTAGATCTGCCCACTGGCCATAAAAGACTAGTGACACTTGGCAGACTACAGGACGTCTGTGTGTCTAAGTCTTTAACTCTCCTTTTCTTCACAGCTGCTCACCCCAGCCAAGCTGCTGGTATAAATACAAACGTGTTGTTCCTTAATGGGCTAATTAAATAAGGCTTACACAAGAGTCAGTTGTAGAAAAGTTTTTTTTAAGCAGAATAACATAATACAGTAACCAGCATTACACTCATAAACCAATACCGCAAATAAATTAAATTATAATAAAAAAAGCAATGCGTGTGCAAAATTCACATTTCACAAAGGATCAATACTGCTTTCTTTGGCTCTTGCAGAGTAACAGCACAGGAAGGCTCCCACACTGTTTTTTTTCACAAAGTGTATGTAAATTGAGAACAGCTTGCTTGAAAAATGAAGAACAGATATAAGTTGAACAACACTCCAGTTTTCATTCTGTCATTACAGCACACCTTTCGGCACATTGCATCAAGCATGCCGGGAGCGTTTAGTCCTTTTGTTCAGTTTGGTCGGCCAGGTGTCAGTCTTTTTCCAGCTGAACTCATGTTAGAGGAGAATATAATAGAAGAACGACCCCAAAAGGCCAAGTTTAATACTTAAAATAATCATGCCAAAGAGCATCGACAACAGTGTTGCACTTGTCTTCTCAGAACTTCAAAGTCACAGTCTGACGAGTTACGACTTAAGACTTAATAAATGTGCAACTTCTGAGTCCATGTGATTTTAGTTCGCAAGCTCTGGTTTGCTTGTCGTCGGGTGCTGAGAACACAAGCAAACCACAAGCACGCTACAAAGTAAAATCTTCAACACTGGTTCGGATCAAAGAAGCCAAACTGTACCAAAGCCTCCCAAAGGCTTGAGAGACCATGTGGTGCCCGTCCCTCTTTGTCCTACTGTGTCTCCATTCTGTTATCGCTCCTTTCATCATTTGAAGCAACCGGAGCAGCTCATCTCCCTGTTGGGGTCGAGCTGAGGTGAGATGGTGTCTGGTACCACGCTTTTCAGGATGTCGTTCTCCGTGGCCATGATGTGCTTGACGAGGAAGTTTGCAGCTTCAGCGATGTTGAGATTGTCCTGAAGGAGGGAGATAAACTGCAGTTAGGTATGTTTTTTTTTATCTGTTAGTAAAAAAAAAAAATGAGCCCAAGAAAAAGAAGTAAAAAAAGCACATAAAGTAAAAATATGATGTATGGACCTTTTCTGTTTAGGAAAGTTAGCGAGTTAGCACGTAATGTTCCAGCTTCATTACCCTTGCTCTCACCTTCATGTGAACACCACACGAGCACCTTCATGTGTTTTAAAGCCGCTTCATATGAATGCAGTAAACATTTTTTTTCTAACTGCTACCTAAGAGGAATGTGTATGTCTGTTTGCACAGCCAACCTCTGACACCGCCGGCACCTTATAACATTTGACCTTTCAGAATGTCGAGTCTTGATGCCGCAAGAACGGCGGCACACTTACGCTGCTGCAGCACACGAGTGTCAACAGAGGACGTGTGAATGAAGACAACATTTGTAGAATTTATAGCTATGGGTAAGTACTGTTTTTGGATTATTTTTAACATATGCTGTACAGAAATATTCAAACTCACATAACTATATTTTAAATTCTCGTCAAGATCTCAGCGTTTATGAGCATAAGATATATAATAACTATGGGGACATATATGATGCACAAGTTACCCAGATGTTTGTATTTCCATGCAATTGTCCTGAAAACATGGCATCTTGAATTTTATATTTCAAACACTAAAAGTCTGACAAGGCTTCAAAGACATGTCTGATTAAATTGATTCAAAACGCGATCACGCATTTTCTAGATGCAACTTTGAATCTACTCGAGGAAATAATTGCTTAAACAACTTTTCTTTGAGTGTAAGAAGAACTCTCTGAAAAATGGAGCTTGTGAACACCAGGCACAAAAAAGCAGTTAACAATCCTCTAATAGCTTTAACTTTTCACTTCAATAACTTGTTCTGACCCTGCTTTGTAAATGTATCTCACAGAGCCACTTTCCACGAGGATATGAAATTCCAGGTGGCTCTGTGAGGATGTTTTTCACTGACTGAAGTGACCTGAGTGGGAGACGATCTCTACTGAGCGCATCAGCCACTCACTGCAAAGGCCCACAATGTGGCCCATTCATTTCCATGTTGATAATGAAAGCGGTACTTCAACATTTTTGGGCAACTCGCTTGTTCACATTCTTGCTGAGAGTTTATATGAGAAGATGGATATCACTCTCGTGTCTATCTGTTAAATATGAAGCTACAGCCTGCAGCCAGCTGAGCTTAGTATAAAGACTGTAAGCAACTAAAGGTATAATCCATCAACCTGCACCTCTAAAGCTTTTACACTTTGGTTTTTGTACAGATTAAGCAAACAAGATATGGCATGTTAATTAGTGAGAGTTCATTACCTTAAAACAGAGGCAGGCTAGCTGTTTCCCCCTATTTCCATTCATTATGCTAAGCTAAGCTAACCGCTAATGCTGCTAACTAACCTTAGCAGAGGTCTCAAACCACCCGACGAAGCCATGGTCCTTGCAGAACTGATCCATCTTGATGCCGTTATTGGTCAGCTCCCTGCCCTGATCGCACTTGTTGGCCAGCAGCACAGTGGCGATGCTCTGTCCATCGGGCAGCTTTAGTTTGGAGTCCAGGTCCTCTTTCCACTTGACCACGGCCTCAAAGGTCGTGTGCCGGGTCACATCGAACACTATGAAGGCTCCCATGGCTTCACGGTAGTACACTCGCGTCATGTTTCCAAAACGTTCCTGACCTGTGATGACCAGACACACACACACACACACACACACACACACACAGGGAGCTTCATTCATTAATGTGGCAACACTGCTGTTCCCAGACGTCGACGTGAGAGATGCTTATTGTTTCCCAGAAAAAACAACTAATGCAGCTGGCATTAGGATTGCAGTTAGCAGTGCCTGCATTCCCATGAAACAGCACATTCCTGTGGTCTTACTGTCACGTTGCACTTAACCAGATGGTCAATGTGAGTGTGTGCTTGTTCCTGCTGATAATAGGTCTACTTAAATTAAACTTGTATATTGGCAGTAATGAAAACAAACTTTAACCTAGACCATTACTGTGTCCCTATAATATATATTTGTGAGATTATGCAAACTGTCTGTGTGTGTGTGTTCATCCATGCTTGTGTGTTGTGCAGGGAAAGGAAATTAGGTGCTTGAGGAGCGGGTTACAACAGCTGTCAACATGACATTCTGGGGGTGTGTGTTCTGCTGTCTAATGTGAGTACTTGTTGGTCCAAAACCGAGCATGTAGGCGTGCGCCTCCTGCTTGTTTTACATACCATGCCCTCTCAGCAGAAAAGTTTACATGTTCGATAAATATTTATGCCTGAAAGTCCACTTTTTTATGGCTTTGCTGGAAATGCTATGACAAGGACAAAATGCTGCCAGTCGCCTCACCAGTAAGAGGAAATGGAAAATCTGACAGGACATGGATGGACAACTTCCTCTTTACATGGATGAGCATCTACGAGTGGTTTTCATCACTCACAGACACACATGCGTAACACACGTCACCTGACACGCTGTCATTCAAAAAACTGAAATTGAAAAGCTTTACAACATGCAACTCCCTATGGGATGAATTTCAAGCAAGGTAGACAAGGCAGAGCAGATGTGACTTATAATCTCATTTGGTCAGTCCAAATTAACTACTTAAAGCATGTGCCTGTGTGTGCGTCAGTGTGTTAATAGTGATGTCTTGTTTTTTTTTTATTTAGGCTACAGTGACACTCCTGTGACTGGCCTTTAAATCTCCCTCACATGGGCACAATCACATGATCAGCATCAGCATCATACCTTGAATGAGTGACTGAGTGACAGTCTGCTGGTCTTCCCTAAGTAACAATTAGTGTGTGTGTGTGTGGGTGTGAGTGTGGGTGTGTGAGAGAAAGGTTGTGTTAGATATCAGCTCTCCACAGTGACAGTGCATCTTTAAGGTATTTCACAATTTTACACCAGTCACATCTCACTGTCAATTTGTCAAGTCTTATCTCCTAAACTCATCAGTTTTTCAGGAACTATAACAAACAGACTTGCTAAACAACATTTTGACTTTTTTCAATGAAGGAATGATTTTTTTTTAAAAAAAAATTCTTATACATATACATTTATAACACAAAAATACCCCCCCAAAATAAATGCATTACATGCATCAATGAGCTTTATCTCACCCTGCAGATGATCTACTTTGAGTTTCAGGTGTTGTAGCAGCAGGAGGTGACAGCAACACACCAAGCAAACAAAATGCATGAAACACATCAAACCTCCTCATGTCTCACCTGCAATGTCCCACAGCTGAAGTCGCACAGTCTCTGAGTCCCAGTTGAGCACCTTCAGGGCGAAGTCCACTCCGATGGTGGCCCTGTAGTTGGTGGAGTATGTCTGGTGGACGTAGCGCCTGATGATGGAGGTCTTGCCGACCCCCAGGTCCCCGATGACCAGCACCTTGTACAGGTGCTCCTTCCGGAGGCTCTGCATGCCGGAGGAGTGTGATTGGTGGTTGGTCATCACACTTCTTCTAGCAGCTCGGTGTCGGCTGAGAGTTGGAGGTTTCTCCCCACTGAGCCTGGGTGTGTGTCCCTCTTCACACTGACTTCAGGACCCGCCCTCCCTCTCGAGGAGTGTGTGATGCGTTCAGGGGCCGCGCGCAGGAGCTCGTGACCCCGAAGAGACGTGCAGTGCGCACGAGGGCGCGACACAGCACTTCCTGTTAGAGAGGACCCGTAAGACTGCACGAGTCTATGAGTAGTCTTATTTTAACCCTTTGTCTTGCTTCACTTGTAAATAGAGATGAGTTGGTGCATCGATGTAGGAGAGGGTGGCCCTGTTTTCTTTTGTACTGTAAAAATTCTCCCTTTCAAATGTTATATTTAAAGTCTCCATCATCTGGCCAGCGAGTGGATGCTCCTTAAATGCGTCATGCAATTAAGGCAGTAATTTCAGTTAGTTATGTCCAGGTAAAAACTGTACTCACACAATAATTGTAGTGAGAGAGTGTTTCCATTTTAGTCTCATGATTGTCCAAAAATATGTACAAATCTTTATCTGATATACTTTTTCAAAACATTTTGCAAAAAGCATCCAACTGCTCGATATGACATGATGGTGTCAAACAGGGCAAACGTGCCATTGCTAGACAATTATATTCATTATGTCTCTTCCATTGTCTCATCATTTACAAGAGCTCTCCAGCGCTCGAAACAAACTACGCATGCTTCAGGTCGTCATCCACAGAGTGGGGTGACTTTCTCTGGAAACATGTCTCTGTTCCTGCTCTTCATCGTTGACTGTGAAAAGAAAAAAAATCCCTAAAAACTACTTTCACAAATACAAGCAAGAAGGGTGAAGCACAGGACCATCGGAAAATGTAGGTAAACAGGGACGTCATGTGACCAGTGTGTCATCAGATTATGATCCATAAAATATTAATATAATGTAAGCAACTCAACTCTCTTAAGTCCACATAAGCCCTGAGGCCTGTTCTGACAAACATGTTTACTGAGACATCAGAATAACTTTTTTGGTTAAATCAGAGCCACATGAAGTGGAGAACACAGACTGATGCTACTCAGTATAGAAATAAGTCAGCACACCTGCTTGTTTCAACAGACCCCAGACTGGTGTTACTTGCTATAACCACCAACTGGATCAGAGTGACGTTTAGTTCAAAGAGGCTTACAGTCACTGCATCTGTATCTTGATTTTCATATTCAGCTCTGTTTGGGTGGTTCTGAATTATACAACTATTATGTCATATGAGGGTGAGCTCTACAGGACATCCTACGTTAACTGCACCGACATCCTGCTGCTTCTTGCCTCTTTGCAGCTACTCATTTGAATGGGGGTTTCAGTGTTTCCCCTCTTGCCTCTGACAGTGTCCGCACACCACTGCTGGATAGACAGTAGCAGAGACAATAATGTTGAACTGCTTGTTTTCCGTTGCCTTTAATAACACATGCATGCATGTATGCCTGGTGAGTGAGTGTGCGATTATACGTATGTTTCTGCAAACTCGACTCCCATACGCTAAAGCCACATGCATTTCAGTAGGAGTGAGAGAAATGATCAAATGCCTCTCCCAGCAGGCAGTGTGTCTGTATAAGGATCATGATCTGTAGTGATCTATAAGACACTTTATTAGATTCTGTAATCGTATCCTCATAAAAGCTGTAATGTTCAGTGTTTGCTGAAGGCATTGATTCAGCTTTATGGCCCTTTTGAGGCTGTAGGTCGTGCTGTTGTTGTATTACTGAGATAAAATAGAGCTCACGATCAGATTTCAAGAATAAACAATGAGTTGGTCCATTGAGGTCTTGTTCTCTCCCTGGGCTCATCAAAGCTATTACACTCTCACTATGAATAAACTTTGCCCACCATCTTGCTAATATTTTACCGAACAACTTCAGTCCACAATTTACGGCATAGGAAATTATATCACATGTTATTTAATACAGAGTGCCCTAGAAACCCTATTTCCCATTAGGTTTATTAATTATCGCACTGTGATTTGACACAATTATCTTCTTATTTAGAAAAGGTTCATAAGTAACATCGACTCAGGAAGTGTAAAAATAACACGGCACACGATCCAGTTCTTTGCATGAAGAGGAAACGTGACTCCTTAAAACATGATCAACATTTAGCTGAGAAATTTAGATTTTTAAGTGTCATTCAAAAATAAGACACAAAAACATATTCTTTTAAAACTGCTGCTGGAAAATGAGGACATATGGTGTACTGGTATAATTATGAGTCATTTTGAGGCCTGTTCTTCTAGTTAAATGTTTCATTTTTGAATAGTGATATAAAGTCTTATTCCTGTAATTGCAATGAAGAGTTTCTATTATGTGAACAAAGTATTCTTACAATGTAAATAAGCAGCATTTGCAATGAATAACAAATGATTGTAAAACAAATTGCATTTGCATTTTGGATGGAAACCTTTAATGCAGCACAAGTTTAAATAGTAAATTCTGTCTATCCGAAAGGCAGACAAAGAGATAAGACCAAGACAAACGTCTTCTGCAGATTATGTCAGTGAATTATTGGCATAAAGATAAGTATGGACCTGCAAAAATTTAGTTGGCACAAACCTGCATGCAGATATGGCAATTGTCTTTGATGATTTTTTTTTTTTTTACATTGAAAACCAGTAAAAAATACAGCACATTTCAAAAAACATGAACACATTCCTGCCTGTGTAAACAAGAGAAAAACACAAGCTAGCGCCCACGTGAACATCATCAGTTTCATCTGCTAGCCTGTGAATCCATGCTATCATTAACCCACATCTTCAGAAAGGCCAAAATGCAGATACAAAAAAAAAAAAAAAAAGAATAAAAAAAAAGAATATTCATTGAATATATTCAAGCATAAGAAATAACATAGCCAAGATGTCATAAAATATTATAAAAAATAATATCCTCTTATAATGCCTGAAAGATTAGAGTCTAAATGGGCTCACAGTTGGATTCTCCATGTGAGCCCATTTGGAGAAACACAATGTAATTTACTGCAGTGAGACATTGGCACATATGTGGGCAAAAAGCCAGGCTGGAAACAAGCTGTTTCGCAAGAGATGTCTGCAAAATCTGGCACACTTTCAGTTCGCTTCTCTCCTCCTAAAACTAATCTTAAAAACACATCAATATCACTAATAGTATCATTACTTTGCTACTGCATCTATTAATCTTAATTGGTTCGACATGTACGATATCAAAAAAAAAAAGTATTTCATTACAAATATAACTCAAAGAGTGCAAACAAATCTTGACATCATGCAAATTGGAAACAGATGACGGCGCTCATTCAGCATGTAGGAGTTGAAGTCAGAAAGTATTTTGGTTCAGACACATCCTGAGGTGGAAGATCGTTTTGGTCCACTTCAAATGGTAACTTATTGTACATTCAACTAAGTCACATCTAGAGAAAAGATTTAAAGGAGACATCCAAGTAGTCCATAAGCTCTTAGTGGGTTAGACACCTGATGATGTAGTGTCCTTTGAGACAACGTCTTACATTCCCTGGAGATGTAAAGAGCTCCTGTCCTCTCAGGATGGTTTCATTCTCGGTAAATGTTCTATTTCCGAGAAAAGGGAAAGTCATTGAGAAGTCTCAGCACAGAAAAACCTGCTTTTGCATAAAGCAGCATCTGCACACTTTCTCTTTAGGATACTAAATGCTTGCTTATGTCTTCTGGGACTGACAATAAATTAGAGGGCAGAAAAAAAATGTGTCAAGTTTGACCTTCTGATTTCAGGCATTTGAGCTATTTCCTTCTGTTTTTCATGCTGATACAGTCTGGATCCACCTGGGTCTCAAAATATTAAAGATCAGGGCAGTTTGTCAGTGACAGAAACATTAAATATACAGAAAGTCAACAACAATAGTATCAGCAATAAAAACAAATCACGCTTTCTGTGTGTATGATAATAGATGATGCAGAATAAAAAGGAATGAAAAAGTGAAATACACCTATCTATAGTGTTCTAATACCTTGCCTAAAAAAGGATAAAATGCCATTTTGAGATTTAATATATGGGCCATAATCCAAAGAAACACTGAACATAAATATTTGGTAAGTTTTCTCCATTTATGATTGGCAATCATTTTATAATGAAATAGAAATGTAATTGGTGATTATACATTTGCTTTCTCAGCTTATCAGTATTTCTTTGGAATTTGAAAAGTGTGAGTTAGAAATCTGTGTCATTTAAAAGTCTGTAAAATGCCCGTATGTGTGTTTCGGCTTGTCAAGTTTTATCACTTGTGGACGAAAGATGAAGCACTGACATTTCTTCAACTTAATTTCAGAATTAGGTAGTTGCAGTCTTGCCACTGATATTATTTTCCTCTTAGTCAACTCAGGCATGTGTGGGCGCATTCGATCCAATGTGAAAATGAAAATATACTTCAAAAACTGCTTAAACATTCAGAATATCCACATGTAGAAAGGCATCCAAGATTTTGGTCCAGTCTGAAGCTTTGTCTTTTGGATTTAAAAATACTCCAGATAGAGAATAAACAAGATGGAATAGGTGTAGAGAGAGCAGGTTTAGAGAGAGGAGGAGCTCTGGCTGTAATGTTTCAGCAGCAGCTGGTCGTATTCAGCCTCGGAGGCTGGGGACATGGATGTCGGTGAGCTGGCCTCGGAGCTCAGAGATGAGTCTCTAAACGGGGATGGAGGCGTCAGAGCCACCAGCTCCTCCATATCCTTGGCTCGCCTGCTACTCGTGCAAGTCTCGGCCAGGTGCTCGTAAATCTTACCCGCCGGTCGATTCTCGCAGAAATTGGAGACGGCCGTGACCTCGGCGTATGTGGTGACGGTGGAGGGGGCCTGTCTGCCCCTGGATGGGTGGTACTGAGGTGGGCAGGGGGCAGCATCTGTGGGCAGAGCAGTGGTGGAGGCGGAGGTGACTCCACCTGGCAGCATCATGGTATTGAGCTCGCTGATGTTGGCAGTGAAACGGTTAACCACAGAGCTGATTTGGTCCATGATGGTGGTGCCCTGAGGTTGGCCGCCGATCATCCCGATGCCGATGTCACCCACACCTATGACGCTGATGTCCCCACCGTCCACCATGCCGACACCCGGGCCGTTGTCTCCACCCCTCCTCCTGACCCCGGCCGAGTGCTCAGGTGCGTAAGTGGGTAAAGCTTGTTCCTCATCTCCATCCTCTCCTCCCTGGAAGCCCATTGCCTTTGCTGCATGCTGGCTGATGGTGGGCAAAGGTGACTGAGAGGGGGAGCAGGCGAAGGGCTGAGACACCTGTGGCTCTTCATACTGCTCTTTGGCACCGGCGTCCTCAGGTGAATCTCCATCTTTAGAGAAGGGCTTGATGATGGCTGTCTGGTTGGCCTCGACCGCTTCCTTTTTCTTGACATGGAACGACATCCTCTTCCATAGGTTGGGTCTGTAGCTGCGCTCATTCTGTGCCCATGTCACTGATTTCCCGTTGGAACTGCAAAACATATGAAGGACAGAGAAAATATGTTAACATTGGTTGAAAAGTGATAATGAGAGTAGTGTCTTATATATAGATAGACTCATGTATATCCTGAATATTACCATGATTCCTTACACAAAGTTCACATTCTACTTGTTCTTGTCAGTATTTCTACCATCTGCCGTGCTATCCTTTGCTTTCTGTGTAATTTCACATCTCCCTCCATTTTCTTCTATCTTCCCTGGAAAGAGAAATCCTTAAAGGCGGCGGGTCTCCTCTGGGAGTACTTAACCCAAATGAGATGGCCTTTTCTCAGCTCAGGGAGCAGTTTTTCTTGGCATATCCAGCCTGTCGTGGTGGATTCAAGCTCTGATTTACCAGAGACGGTTTAAGAAGGAACAGCGATGGTTGTGTTCTTGGAAATATCTGAGTTTTCATCTCTATTCATGGACTCATGGACAGAAACAACTATGTGGGCTGTACCATGTCTGCCATGTCCCTACCTGTTTGCAGCTTCTCCCTCTTAGATCCTTCTTGCTGGACTTTATCCTTTGGTACCAAAGACCATTATTAATAAAGTCTTAGTACCTAAGATACAATGTTGAGTGACTGAATGCAAACCCTGATTGTGCTTTTAGTGTGATTTTTAACCTGATGACAAAAATCAGTAAAAAGAGGCCAAATTGTTGTTTGATGCCAAAAGATGACATAATTACATGACAAAGTAAGTATGTAATATGTAATGGACAATCCAATTTGCATGCATGCATTAAATATATGGTCTTAATAGGGTTTTGAGTGTCACACTCTTCTGCCACATTTTTATATCGTAATCAATGGCAAAAAAGAAGCTGGCATTATAATATATAAAGTATTTTCCCTCATTTTAAATGCTGGGAACATGCACACAGGAGAAAACATCATTTAAGAGCTTCAAAATGCAGTACATATATAACACATACTATATACAACTCTTTTTCTTATAGAAACTTAATTAGTACTTTAGGGAAATGTTCTCTTAAGAAGCCTTATGCAACCTGGCACAGGTAATACTGAGGCATTAATTTATTCATAGCTTAATACCCACTTAGTTCCCCTCATGTACCTGATGTTGTCCTGTGCAGACCCACGGCGTCTGAATAAGTTGGCCATGCTGCTGGAGGATTTGCCAGTCTTGGCAGCTTTCTTGGCGTCACCCACGTGCATGCGCACCACTGTGGATGTTGTGAAAGCACTCCGGACATTTTTCTCAGGCTTGGCAAGCATGATGTACACCTGACCGTGAAAAAGCAGCAACAAATAACTATGCAGATGCAGAAATGATACCAAAAAAGAAGATTGAGCAGTTTTAGAAGTGTGTGGGCTTTTCTTACCTTTGGGACAAACATGCAGCAGAGAGCCACTGTGGCACTGAGGCTGACACTGAAGCACATGGTTATGATCTTGTAGTTGGAGCCAAAGTAAATAGGAACAAAGGCCAGCCAGATGATACATGTGGTGTACATGGTAAAGGCAATATACTTGGCCTCATTAAAATTAGCCGGAACATTACGAGTCTGCAGGAGAAAAGGAAGAATATGATTTTTAATACAGTGTAATTTGAAGGGACAGGAAACAGGAGAAAGGGTCTGAGTGCAAAGAAAGAAAAATATATAAGTACAATGTATGTTGAAGTACCTTGAAGGCATAAAAGGTGCAGCTGAGGATAAGCAGGCCATTGTAGCCCAGAGGCGCCACCACCCCCAGAGTGGTCAGATTGCAGATCAAGTGCACCTCACGGATACTGGGGTAGTCATAGATCACCTGGGAGGAGAGGAAGGGAGAGGTCACTTTAATTGTATAAATAAATGCAAATGAACCCCTCCTCTCCCCATATGGTAAAACACACACACACACACACCTGTGGTGGCTCTATGATAAGAAGTGCCACAATAATCCCCAGCTGCAGCAGTATGAGTAGGAAGGCGATGACCAATTGTGCGCAGGCGGACATAAAGCGTGGCTTCTTGGTGCAGATCTTCTTCTTGCTGCCTGCCAGGATCCTTGCTATACGATTGGTCTGGATCAAAAATAGATCAAATGCTTATGCAGGCTTCACTTACATCGACTGTGGATAATAGCGCTTGCACTGATTCATAACAATAATCCCCTTTTCAGTTCCCAGATCTTCAACATCAACTTCAGCCCACACACAGATTCTCAACTTCTAGCAAAACTCCCTTACAATTGGACATCATCCAATCTCTAAGGGTAGCTCTTTTACTCCTGTCCTTATCATTAGATGCCCTTATCTTAATGCTAAAAACCTCAAAAACACTGAACTGTGATAGTAGGCAAGTTGTCTGACCAAATGTAGTTGTGCAAAAGATTAGTGAGGTACCATGAAATTAAAAATACCGCTCCTGTGTCAGTGTTAAAGTCTTTGCAGTGAATCATCCAGCACAGAGAGATGATCCCACACTGCAAAAAACGTCTGTCTCAAGTGGTTTAGCCTCATATGCAACATGTCTACCAGGCTGACTCGCATTAACAGCAGCTTTCTCCTCTGCCAAAGGCTCCAACATATACAACACGCTGCATACTGTATGTTCCTTGTTGATGTCTCTCTGTAAGAGTGTGTGATTAATAAATGAGAGTGATCTTCAGCTACTTTCATTAAACATTATACACTTTTGGTTGGCTGACTTCTGAACCTCATATTCAAGTGCATCTTGCTCCAAACATCTTGTTTTTTAAATCTCAAAGTCATTTAATCAGACCTTGAATGGAATAGTGACTGAGAGATGACTTTTTTACATTGTGGAATAGTTATACCTTAATGGTATTGTGACGCAAAGGAACTCTGGGGCTTTAAGTTTCACAAGAACTGAAACCTGACTTGAAGTGCGCGTACTTGTTCCTCTGTCTCCCGCTAACGAAGCAGAAACAGAAAGTACCTTGGTGACCAGAGCAGAGTAGCTCATGGCAGGAGACAGGCCGATCCCCAGCCGCTGGAGGTAGCAGTAGACGATGTGGGGCTTGGCGATAAGGCTGAAGGTGCACAGGTAGCCAAGACATATTCCAGCCAGGATGATGTAGCAGAGCTCACGACTGGATGACTTGACAACAGGGGTGTCCCAAAATCTATAGATGGACCAATCACATCTAGGTTCACTACACTGGTGAAAGATAGCTGGAGCAGTAATGGGATTGCTTTTTGGGCACATTGATATTCAGAACATGAGTCACCACTTGACCCAGTTTGGGTCAATATAGCAATTTACTGAGTACTAATGGGCTGTTTTGACCCAGCGTTAGTGTTACTTTGGGATATTTACCCAAATTGAAATATGGTTTTACCTTAAAATTGTCACATGGAAGTCTTGTCTTGGTTGTTTTCTGTTCATTAAATTAGTTAACCCAGGTTTAACCCGTTATTGCATTACTATATTGACCCATATTGGTCCAGTTTTGACCCACTGATTTTTACTGCATATATACATGACTTGTAAAGCTGTGATTACTTGATAAAGACAAAAGTAACAAAAAGTGTAGCCATGAGGCCCAGGCAGGCGAAGACCACTGCAGCGATGGGCTCTGGATCCCCCCAGCGCACGTACTGCACTGGTATGGGCTCACAACCTGAGGGATACAGAGACAACATGAGGAAAACAAGGCAGACAAAAGTTCAAGCAAAATTTGGATTTGCAGGAGTGATAGTGAAAGGATGTGTATTTGTGTGTTCATTCTGCAATACAGTGGGGTCATGAGAGATGAAGTAAATTTGTTGTGAAGCATTACAGGGATCAGAGAGAGATCGAAAGAAAAAATGGCTTTAGGTGTTTTCTTTGAAACTACAGAGGAACAGAAATATCGTGGGAGACAATAAGTGCTTACAAAAGGGCCAGAAAAGCAGACTTGGGAGTTAAGAAATCTGGCTTCAGCCAAATCCTGTATTCTGGCAAGGATCTAAAGTCTCTTGGTGTGTGTACAGTACATGAGCATTTGCGTCAATTTCCGCGCAGCAATAAGTGTTTGTGTGTGGTACATAAGATGTAAGGGGATTTTGGGTGCATCATGAGTGTGTGACCCAGATTCAAGGCTCCTCTGGCCTCTTTAGAAACCTTGTATTTGTAAAGTAACATACAGTAAAGAGCGTTTACCAGTGAGGTCGTCCGTGGGCCAGGAGCCAAGGATGCAGGCTCGACAAGTGTACTCGTCAAACACAAACTCGTTCTCCTTGCAGGGAGTGCACGTCCAGCAGCAGCTCACCTCTCCTTTACGGATCACCTGGAGACACACACACACACACACACTCCAGTATGAAAGGGCAGAAAGGTCTCAAAGCTCCAATGGCACTTTTCTGTAGCTAATCTTACACTCTGATACCTCTGTGGGCGAGGGAAATGAGGATTTCTTCATCGGGGAAGAAAAAAGAATAAAGAAAGATGTATAGAATATATTTTAGCCTCATTATTTTTGAAAGGTTCTCTTTGTCTTAGCAGCCTTTGTGTGGAAAATGAGCTAAGGAGACTGGAGGTATGGTGGGTGCCTGCTGTTCATGCTGTCAGTTGCAGAAAGTTGTGGGTGAAAATCTGAGGTTTTGTCACTTTTTGCATGTTTGCCTCCCCTGGGTGCTCCAGTTTCCGTCAGGAGATCTGGAAATTATATGTTGCCTTTGAGCGTGACCATTTGCAGCCTGCATGTAAACCAAGGAATTACAGGTGGAGTGAGCAGAAACAGGAACTGTGAGGAATGTGTGAGGTATTTTGCATTGCTATTATGACAGGAAGTGGAGAATGACTCCCATCTGTTGTCAAGGTCAGCACAGATCAGAGAGTCAGAGCTCGGAACGTGGGCTGGGGTTTAAGACCAGGGAGGTACGAACATGCAGATCTCCTCGAAACCTTATGCACGAGGCTGGCGTGGTGAATTCCCTACAAGCTGTCATATTACAAAGAGTCAGTGTGGAGTGTGTAGGAAGAGTTTAATGTTAGAGACTTTTGGGATGAGAAGGAGGAGGCAGACTGCAGTGTTCTTGATGAATTGGATGGGCTACAGGGAGTTACAAAAGCCCAGATGGGACACGATTAAAGCTTGAACAAAGAGTTTTGCAGAGTCCCTGCTGGGGTCCTTGAGGATCTGATTGGACTGGTTTTGTAGATTGCAAACCTGTAGCACACAGTCAAGGCTTCTGTGTGGGTTTTGCTTCACTGTTTTCTTCAGCAAAACTATGATATATTCTCTGGTCTATAGCACAAATGTATAAAACCTCATATTTTGGTTAGAGGGCACAAAACTTTTAGCAAAGCTAAATGATGATGATGCAGACTGTGAATTCAAACCATTTTTAGCCTGAGGATGTCGATATATGCTCTAGTGCATGCATGCAAATTAAAGGGTAGGTACCACAGGTCTAATGTTGCTTAAATAATAAAAAGATGTTACATGTTTAAGAAATTTAGCTGATTGATTTTAAAACGAATCTATGTCAATATCGTAAGACTTCGTGTGTTTGAGTGGTACAAACCTTGATCTGTGCCTTCTGACAGGGCTCAGAGCAGACTGACTGGATGACGTCACTGTTGTTACTCCAGATTTCCTCATCGTTCATCTTTAGGCCACCCTGGTCCCAGCTCCCCACATGGATGTAAGCGTACTCATCCTCGCCTATCCGCTTGAAGTTCATGATTTCATACCTGATAGAGAGCGTATGCGTACTTTTAACATTTCTTTCTACTTCTTCATCCCCCTCCTTCCTTTCTTCCTTCAATCATCATAATCCTCACCTGCCAGGTGAGTCTCCGTTCTGATCAAAGAGGATGGTCTCCCCTGATACGCCGGTGAAGTTGGTTTTCATCAGGAATTCCAGCAGCTTGCGGCCGTCGATGGGCCGCATGGATTCACACAAACCCTGGCACAAAGGGAAAAAGCAAACACTGTCAGTACTTTCAGAACCAATATGAAAGCATACAAATATTCATGTTCATTATTGTACCTTATATCCTGGACAGAGGGTTTCCTGCATGGCGTGCAGGCCGTAAGCCATGGAATAGATGGCATTTATGACAAAACCCATCTTGGTGTCTTGGGCGTACTGGTGGCGCAGAGACTCTCTCCCTGTGGAGAACAGAGACCTGCTCATAGGGAGAAACCCACTGACTGTAATCTGGATTGAATTTTAGGATGTGAATACAGACGACATGACCAGTGGAAAGTGTGGGAGGAGGAACATGATCTCCGTGTCGTACTAACAGGTGCAGGTGCGGTTGTAGATGGTGCTCTCCTGCGGATGTCCCCTCAGCCTGCACTGGAAGCGATGCTGCCAGAACTCGGGGAACCAGGGGTTCCTCAGGTTGGCATCGGGCTTCAGGTTCAGGTAATAATCGTCAAACCAGGTCACATACGCCGACTTCAGCTTTATAGTGATTCCACCAGCTGCCTCCTTTTGGTAGCCGTTGGTCACATCATACCTGTCGGCCCAGCCATCACTGGACGGGAGGAGGAGACAGACAGATCTGCATTTTAAATTCAACTGACAACTGGCACATTCAAATAATAAAACAATTAAAATGGATGCACACACATTTTTCTGTGGAACAGATTTCTAATATTTACACAGACACCATTCAGTGTGTAAGTACACTGTATACAATTATAATACGTTTGCTTTTGCTCAGTATTGTAACCCATACCAATATTCAATTGTTTAGACAGCACCTCAGCAAGACTTGTGGAAAACTCCTATTGTTTGTTATCTGTAAGATTGTTATCTGAATAGCTAGTAAACACAATGCCCCAGAAACTAATGAAAACTTGTGTTGGCCTTTACAAGCAACCTCACTTCAACATATTGAATACTAAAAAACCTTTAAGCATTCAAAACACAGATAAGCATCAGTAGTCAACAGACAAGTGAACCTGGAAATCCAGCATGGATGTCAAAGGTGGGTGGAAACATCAGGATTGTGGAGAAGTGGTGGTGAAGAACAGCCTCCGCACCAAGCAGTCATGTGCTTATGTACTACAACTTTCACAGCCTTTTGTTGCTCCCGTCCCAACTTGTTTGAAACGTGTTACTGCCATCAAATTAAGAATGAGCAGGTATTTATAAAAATCAATGAAGTTGATGAGGAAAAACATTGAATATATTGTCTTTGTACTGTTTTCAACTGAGTATATGTGAAAAAGGATTAACAAATTATTACATTCTGCTTTATTAAATATTTTACACAGCATCCCAACTTTTTTTTGGGTTCCACAATGGTTTTCATAAAGTAAAGTAACATCCGGTCCGTGATTGCAGTTTTAACAACCCGCTGTAAAAAACTCTAGTTGGTGCTCATGACTATATTTCGTAGCACTGTTGCACAGATTGGAGGAGACAGGTGGTGCCTTCCAAAACGAACCTAATGACTGCTCTGCAGAGAGTTACAGTAAAATAAAATATTTATCATGATGACTCAGATGTACCAACACAAGACTCACTGGGTGATGAAAATAGAGTATTTGCTCGCAAATCCAAGTTGAAGAATTGTGAAGTGAAATTTTTCAAATGATCAAGTGCAGCGACAACTTGTTGTAGGCTTTGTTTTGTATGTATTCCTCCCATTATCACATAACTTTGTTTGCAAAGTTTGTGTCTGACTGCTGATTAATTAGTTCTCTGTAGGCTCATTATCTGTGAAGTAACACTTGTAATGAAGAGCATATTGATTTACTTGACTTCAACAACTTCAGAGCAAATATCTCAGTGCAGATACAAGGCCTGCATTGCAGAAACACGCTGTTGCTTGTGAACCAGTCTGTTAATGTATTTTCAATTTGGTCAAAGTCAGAGCATATATTGTTTTGTAACAATAACTCAGTGCTTATTCGTCTTGTTCTACAGAAAGACAGTTTTGTACAACATCCTCTGACTATAGGTTCAAAAAGACCTGATGCTCAGTAAACAAATATCAGCAGACTGCAGCGTCTGCAGACACATCTGATCCGCTGTTTATATTCAAAAACCTTGTGGGCTTCGATTCAATAAGCTATTTCATCAGTGAGCTGTTTGAAAAGGTTTCCACTCCGTCTATTATTATCATCTCTCCCTCTGGACACTACAATCAACAAAGACAGAAGGTTGATTACACCTCCACACATGTGCATACATGTAAACACTCGCGCTTCACTGAGACAACAAAATGCACTCTTCTGTTTCGAACCGACAAAAAAAGCAAAAGAAGTCATTTTTGAAAACTTCGCTCACCAAGCTGGAGTTACACAACAGTTGTGTGGGTTTTTTTTTTTTTTTTTTATGATGCCTGGTTCTCTGGGTGAGGTAGGAGATCATTTCATAACACATCCTTAGAGAAATTGTACACTGGCATAAAAAAGACAGGAATGGATATGAAAAGCATGGAGGGCTTTGACTCTGGATAGTTTGAATCACTCTTGAACGAGAGCTGTGAAACCCACACATCGACCTGGGAGGGCAATATGCTGTATGCTGCGTGTTGCTACACCACCTACAAGCCTGAAGACGCACACAAGTGTGCGCGTGTGTGCTCACACACACACACACACACACACACACACATTGAGCTCCTATTTCATACAGCACAATACTGGGCAGCTTATCCAGCCAGATCTTTTCTGAGTGGACACTTTAGAGCACTGTAATGGTGCAAACTTGAGGCTGGAAAGGAGTCCATGTCTAAAATTAAACCGAACAGGACGAGAAACAAAAAAAAAAAAAAAAAAAAAAAAAAAAAATGAAACAGCTGTTGGAACGAGCCGGAGGAAAAACCATCTCCCACAACCAAAGCAACCTCGGTGGCTGCGTTTCTGGCTCAGTCAGGTGCTCCAGCACGAATGGCACTATTTGTGGGTGGGGACTTGTATTGCTTTACTAGCACCAGCAACTTCCAAGTGATCGGATGGACTGCAATGCCGCCTTTGATAAACACAGCACCTCCCAAGGTCAACAAGGTGGAAAAGGCCAATGTAGGTTAGGAGGAAAAAGGACACAAAGTTAAAGTAAACTAACCAAATAGAAAGTAAACATAAATTTTAACTGTGACTTTAGGATCAGTGGAAATTATTTAGAATACGATCAGCTGATCAATGGATAGGATGGATAAGAGTAACACAGTGTCAATCAAGTCCTTCTGTCTGACTTCTCCTCATGTCGTCTTGTCGCCTTGAACTGACAGAAAACCTCCAATTAGCAATTTTGAAATTATTCAAAACATTGAAGCAAAACAAAGCCAAGATGTGATGAACTGATAAAACCCTAATTAGAATATTTGCTCTGGTTAAAATCGTTTCTACTTTGAGATGAGATGCCTGATTGAGAATGTGTGAAAACAGCTTTTGAATTATTCGAACCGATGTTTATTTCAGCGCAGGAGCAATAAACTACATTTACTGAATGGCAACAAACAATGAAGAGCGGACTGCCATGCCAGCTCTTTGAGGCTGTACGTGGACATAGTGGTGATATGTGTTACATGCTGACGAGCTGATGTTTACTTCCTTAATAAAAGCCAATTCAGAGGCAATGGAGACCACAGGAACAATCATAATAATAAAAAGTGAAAAACTGGAAAAAGTGAACAAACTGCAAAGTCAGTGGCTACAAATCTTTGAAATGAACTGAACAACGTAATTCGAATCAATAAAGTGAGCTGTGATTTCCACCTCTGACATAAATCAAAGTTGTTCTGTAATGTACCAATAAACAATTGACCTGATGACAAAGTGATGAAAAGTTGGGCGATTGCCAAAGTTATTACAGTTCATCAATACGTGTGCCAAATAAATTTTGAGGATGAAAGTTGTGGAGATATTCCACTCAGAACCACGTGATGCCAACCTCATGGTGGCACCTGAAAAAAAAAAAAGGTCACCAATGTTAGTAGGATTCATCCTCTGGGAAATACGAATGTCTACACTTTATTCAATGGAAATCCTCAATAGTTGGCTTTAAACAGAGAGGCTGTACTTGTGTGACTTTTTGCCCCATATTGAGGAGTAAGCCTCTTGTAGGTCTTAATTCTATAATCTTCTTGTGACATATGAAAGAATTATCATGTTTCCATTGATTTCAACACAAACAAGGTGACAGCTGACAGCGGCTTGGAACAGTTCAAAATCGGCTTAAGCAGCACTGGCAACAAAACAAAACCAACAAAAAAACCATTATCTGCTCCTTGGGTCTGTCTCTTTCTATAAATGGAACCTGAACATACACACAAACCCGGTGACAAATCCTCCAGCCTGGCATGAAAAGGATGGTTTGTGTTGGCAACTAACTAACAAGAAGGTGATGAAGCCAAAAGAAAGGGGGGTTAAAAATATTCTGTTGAAGAAGGACAGAACTCTTAAGTGCAACTTTCCAGTCTAATTACCTTCAAAACAGAAGAGAAAGGAGAAATGTCTTAACAAATTCACCGTCTTCTTTAAAGCTAAGCAGAAGACCACAAGCTAATAAGGATCACAGAACGTGGTGTTTTGCAATATGTAGTTCAAGGTTATTTTATGTTTCCTGCTGTCAGGTTTGAGCGACAGCCTACATATGTGGCTCCTAATGAGGAAGGGCATTTATAGAACACCAGGGACGAGAATGAGCCAGAGAGCTGAACCTTAAAATAAGAAATGTTATTCTCAGAGAGAGTGAAAGCTCCTGCTAAATCACCCCCTCTTTCCTAATTATTATTTTTTATTTTATTTTGTATTTTAATTGCACTTTCCCTCCTGCACCATATGCCCAGTCTTTAGTTCCCTAATAGAAAATGTTTCCATCTATTCATTTGTCTTTTGAGGTGGTTACCAGCTATTGTTGTTTACTGTTACAGTGACAATAACAATATTGCACTATTTAATTCATGATTCATTTCCTGTATTTCTCTGTATGGATCCTCTGATTGTAGGGATTGTTCTGTTCAAGTGCATTTTTGCTGGGTGAATTTCACCATTTGAGAAAATGAAACTGGGTTTTCTGGCTGATAGATGGTTTTCCAAGCAACACACTGCTGCTCCAATGAAACATCTGCATGAATGTACCTCATTTGGATTGGAAAATAAAAACAGAGCAGCCTCATAGCAACAAATGCATCAGCGCAGGCTGGATTTAAAAATAGTACCAAGTACATCTAATTTGAAGATGAACAAAAATCTACACCTTGATAGTCTCATAAATGTTTGCGGCACAGTGTCATGAATAATATTGAAAAAAAATAGTTCATTAAAAATACCTCAAGTTTCTTAGACCACCATGAAGTTGATGGGTGCGATGAAGATGATAATAAGGATGATGATGAGAGGACAAAGATGGCGCCAGTGACAACAAAAGCATCTTGTCTGGTGACATCTGAAGAGAGTCTGGGTTGGAAATGAAATGCACAACACTAAAAAAACATGAATAAGAAATGCAGTCATAAAATCTACATTCCACAATCCGCCACTCACCTTCCAACCAGCAGAAACTCTCCCACCAGACGCTGTCGTCTCATGGCCATCAGTATTCCTCGGACCGTCATGCCCTCGCAGAAGCAGGCCACCACTCTGGCTTTGGGCAAGTGGCCTCGTAGCTTCTGCAATAACTTATCAAAGTTCTGTTCCCCCGCGTTGCTGTATATCTTATCTGAGTGAGCGATGCAGATCCCTTCCTTTGCTGCCATGTCTTTAAATGCCTCCATACCACTCTCACCATAATTTCCTGTAGAGGGGAAGACACGAATGAACTGAGGTTCATACACAACCTGACAACAAACCAAACAGATTAGACCGTGATGCAATTCTTCAACACACCGGGACTCTTTAACAAAGCAGTTTAGCTGTGTAGACAATCAAATACACCGGTGTGATGCCAGCACAACAATCTGGTAATTTTGTCCCCATTATGGGAATTGTCGGGGTTAGACTTCCCTGTTTCTGTTGGAAATTAGGTCACCTACTTTCTCATCTCTCCCTCCATGCATGGCACTCTTTGAGCCATCCTTTCATTACTACGTGTGAGTTTGACTCCCATATGTGACATGTCTCCTTGACTGGGGACATAGTATTTCATTTTTTAAAGTGTATCTTCACCTCATTTCAACTTCTAATGTTGCTGATGATGCTGCCATTTCTGTTTGCAACATAACTATTGCATTTACTATTTTACACCAGTTCTGTCAGTCCAGATGATTTTTTAAACCAAATTTCTGTTCTTCTTGTATCATTTACTGGGTCATAAACCTTAATTTATGACAATGCAATACAAAGTAACGAGCAAGGTGCAGCTGCATTTGACAGATAGGGTATTATAGTTTTGATGTTGGATGACCAAGGATGTGCAACATATTTCTAACCATTGATAGAGGTTAGAAACCCCAAAACAGAGCCTGTCATAAGTGCTCGGTAATTTTGCACAAAAGGTTTGCTTAGTTTGTTTGTCTTGTAACTAAGTAACAAAACTTGTACAAGACTGTCTAGACTGTGTCAAATTAGAGGTTAATAAATAAATAAATAAAGTTTGTGTGCATAATTACATACATAAAATAATAAATGTGCAGTCATTTTGACATTTTGACAGCATCCCACTCCCGACTGAACTTCTAAAACACTTGCAAGATAGTCTGCAACAGAAATGTTAAATCATAGGGCTTTTCTTATAATAAAAGCTACCCGTGACATTTAGGTTGGCAAAGAACATTTGGCATGCAAAAAAACCTGCTCTAGAACAGTTTGGTATTTTTATGGAACAAACTGGAATGATCCAGTCAGGATTTAGCACTTTTCATAAATATATGGCCTGGAGCCACTAAGAGGTTAAAAAAGATGCAGTAGATGGACGTGAACAGTGTTGAATATTTAGGTTGATATTGAGAATACTGTTTATTTTGTTTATGAATAGGTTGGATTAGTGATTCAGGAGTTTGCTTTCAGATAAGACTTATAGATCAGCCTCATATCTGCACTAGATTCACAAAGAAATCAAGAAAATTAAAATTAAACAATTTGGTACTTCTGTACTGCAGCCATCCATCACACTGCCCACAAAGTAATAAAGATGTTACTTTATCCAGCTACTTTTAACATGTGTTTTGTTTTGGGAAAAAAGATTTTAATTGCTTTCCTGAAATTACAAGTGATTTCATGTTAGTCTCTTAAAGCACAAAGTAACAATAAAAAATCATAAAATGCAAATTGAAAAAAGAGCGACTGCTGTGATGTGATGAGAGGCTGAAGCATCACTGAAATCAGAGAGTTCAAAGCCCATGGCAGATGTTCCCTTGGATGCTTTGCCAGCTTTGCCACAGGATTACAGACATATGCAATCAGAGCTAATTTCATTATCATGTCGTACACATAATGTATAGTAACAACTAAAATCGCAGGTTTCACAGGAGAGTGATATTATGCATGTGATGTGAGTGTGTTTGTGTTTGTGTGTGTATCTGTGCAGGCTTGTGTTGGATCCAGTGTCCCTGCTACAGGAGGCTGTTCACACTTAAAATGACATAGGGTACATGACTCGGCTGAGCTTTCTCTATGTTGATGGCAGGTCAGAAAGTCAGGAAGTAAAAGTATAACGCTCACTCAAAACTCAAAAACAACTGAAACTAAGAACTGAAAGTCTGAACTGAGTCAATCAACACCCACAATAATGCAGATACATGTGTTTTTCCATTTCTGACTCAATGTGAAAAAGAGAATATTATAAGCTTCGCAAAGATGCAATTTACTGTTGCACTATTGTATTAGACTACAGCAGATGGTAGAGAGAGAAAACCTGAGAGAGAGAGAGAGAGAGAGAGAATGACAGAATGACAGATGTAAAGCAGTAATGCGCATACATACATACACAGTCTCACCTTCTGTGTGTATTGCTGACACGTAGCTCCAGCTGTATCTCTTGACAATGTCCACCATGGCTCTGGCCTGTTGCATATCTGATGGCACCACCCTCATGAAATATTTATACAGGCTCTGTTGGAAGGAATTTGCATGTTCACAAGTCTGGCAGTATACTTGGTATGTTTCCATGTGACAGTCCGTCTGCCAGTTACACATGCATCCATAATAACCTCTAGTAAAAAAAAAAAAACTACTCCATTTAAACCCACTGCAAATTGATTTCAAGATGATTTTTAGAACAAAGGATGATATCAGTGTTTTAACAGGTTTTAGGAAATTTACTAAATCAATATTCTAATTGGCCTCTGATCACTAGTTTTCCATTTGAGATGAGGTAATCCATCACAATTGCTGTCATAGCTTCATTATCATGAGAGGATTACAAGTCAGGCTACATTAAAGTCTACACTGCAGCAAAATCAAACTTAAATACAAATTCATCATTAAAAATTCATCAAACCCAAACCCAAAGTTTTGCTGATTCTGTGTGAAGATTTAAGGTTTGAAATTTGCTCAAAATTTGGATTCACTGGGTTTTACCTTGTCACTGAGATCCATGCTCGTGGCTGAGTAAGCTATCTGTGGGATGTTGAAGAGCTGGAGCAGATTTTGCACCTGGATGGCCACAGAGCTGGATCCCGGTCCAATCAGTCCCACGATGGGCTTCTTCCCCTGCATCAGCAAGCTCCCTGCCTCCACAGTACACCTGCCCTGGCTCTCCTCCTCTTCGTTGGACACCAGTGTGTCCCGGATGAACTCAATACTCTGCTCCAGCGCCACCGCAGAGTGCCAGCATGAGTCCCTGATGGAGAAAGATGGGGTTCACACTTGTCTCAGCCAGCAGCATGGGAATAAGAGGAGGATAGCTTGGAGTGGCCAACTGGATGTTTTTAAGTACACACTCTGGGCGTCATGCTTTTGAAAGAACCACTTGACTAACACAGTTTTTGGAGCAGTGAGAAGTCTGCAATTCAAAGTTCAGCCAAAGCTAATGTGAGCTTTCAGCAGTCTGAGTCAGCTGGTATCTTCCAGTCTTTTTAGTACAAATTTGCCATTTTTTTTTTGTTCCCCTGGACCGTGTTTCCTCGCCGAGCTGTGGCAGAGAGATACTTCCTATTAGTCACACGGAGGTTTTTTTGCTATAGGGCACGGCACCAGCAACATTAGCCTCATATTAGCTTCCGCTGAACTTCAGAATATTTTCTGTGGATTTAGTCGCTCGTTTATTACAGCGTGGTTGGGCTTGGGAGAGATCACCTCACAGCACTTAGGGAGAGGAGGAACGAGTGTGACGACCAACTCTTAACATGACATTTTAGTGCTGTAGTTTTCAGATTCACAGGTCAGGTTGCCCTCTTGGTTTGACGTGTGGGGTTTAAAAGCTTCACTGCAGGTTAATGCACACGTCTGTCGGGTTTACTTCGTTTCCAACTCTCCTAAGTTCCCTGTCAGTCTCCTCTTATGGCCTATTTCCTGCAGCCACAGTTCACCTGTCTGCAGTCTCTTCAGTTACCTACAGTCTCCCCGGAAGCTCGTCTGCTCCTTCGAGTGTTACACTTTACAATAAGGCACATGAAAATCCTCATTCTTATAGAACGTTGGACCCAAATTAAGAAATATTAACTTTAGTGCAATTGTGTTGTCCTTACTTTGATATTGTTGAAAAAAAAAATCCAGGTGTGTTAATTTTACTTTTCAGAGACTGAAAGGTTCTCGTCAAAATATTGAAAATTGAATAAAAGTACACTGCAATTAATATAACAGACCTTGCCTGAGTGCATTGTTATTAATATTACAGGGTGATGGGTGACGTCTCTGATAAATTCAAGTGGTTCCGATTGTTCTTCTAGCTGATTTGATCCCAGCCTATCTGAAATCATTACACATGGCACACAAGGAAGACTTTTACGCCAAAGCTCTTGGTATTATCACACCCTGCCTGTGATAAATTGTATATTTAAACCGGCACATTTACTACATGTGTGCACTTTGTTGTCTGTCTCTCTTAGATGAGCCACAGTTGGTTGCAAGTTAGCCCTTCTGTTGCATCAAAACTCTTTGTTGTGCCCACTCGTAAGTTAACAGTAAATGGATTGTATTCGAGTCTGCTGACCACTCAACACATGCCACATTCACTCATTCACACACTGATGGCAGAGGCGGCGATACAGTGCTTTCTGTACAAAGTGACACACATTTGGAGTTCAGTATTGCCCAAGGATACTTCGACATGGACAGGAGCCAGAGATTAAACCACTTTCAAATTAGTGGATCTATCTCCTGAGCCACAGTCTCAGCAAAGGTATGGCTATAAGTACAACATGAGATGGTTTGTAATTGGTTTCTGACCTGATCTCACAGCCCAGGGTGATATTCGGGAGGATATTGGGGTCTGCGTTAATTCGATCCAGAGTGTGCATCATGGCCTCCACTCTCTGGATCCCGTACTGCTCACGCACCGCTCCACACTTTCGCTCATGGACCTGAGCAAAGCGTAACACAGCTGGATTACTAACATTCGTCACATATGGAGAAAATGAGCACACACACACATAAACACATGCAGCATTTACCTTGTCTGCAGGTGGTTGGTGGTGGACGGAGAACAGAGCTCCTATGATAATATCACCAGGGATATGAGCTAATACCCTTCTCTCATTGTTCTGGGCGTTGACCCTGACCTGGTGTTTCAGGCCCAGCCAGCTCAGATCAGCTCCCAGGAACACACTCACCGCCAACAGCCTCACATACAACCCTAATCTATTTCCCATCCCTGTGTTGCTCCTGACACCTCCTGCCATCCTCTGTCCTCTTAGAGCTGAGGTTCAGATGATGTTGTCTTTGGCATGGTGCTTGTAGTACCAGGGGTAAGGGTTGGATTCCTGAATTAAAGGACAGGAAGTAAATGAACTCAATGTGTTGTTGAACAAACTAAGACTTTTCAGTATCAGGCTTTTTCAGACAAATCAGCATATGTATTTAAGATACACTGAAACTAAAAGAAAATAAAAGAAGATGTCTAAAATTCAAATTACAATTTATTTAAAACTTTCTCTTTTTACTATCATCCCTAAAAAAAAAAACATCTAGATGCTGTCCATGGTGCTGAAATGATTTTTGGCAGCTCATCATTCGACTTCAGTAAAAATGACATCCAGGCTGTTGGTCTCAAAAAAAAAAGTATCAACAAGCCACAGTATGTAAACCTCAGCTCTCTCTCTTCTGTATTCCACAATCCATCCTTTACTGTGCTCCCCACATACCCAAAGTAAGAGACAACTTCATCCTACCTCTTCTCTGCCAGCAGCCTTGCAGATGCCATTCCCTTCAAGAGCGTCTCCATCACAGAGGAGCAATAACAAGCAAAGCAAAGCTGCCTGTTTCTGCTGCAGCTCAGTCTGGCGCCTGGTTACAGCAAACTGCAAATAGCAGCAGATAATATAGCCCGTTATTGGAACATGTTTGACTTACTGACGCACACGACGCCCCCCCCCCTCACTCTTCCTCCCCTCCTCCCTCTCCACCTCCTCCTCCTCCTACTCCTCCAAAACAGTGGAAGGCATGGAGCATCAACAGTGACTAAACTGGTGCTGTGGAAACTGTGAGAGCTGCAGGAGGCGCGTGTTTGACATTAAAGAAGAAAGAAGTAAACAAATGGAATAAGAAGGAATAAGAGTGAAAGCACCAGCAGTGGTTTTTATTATGGAGCGGGATGTTTTACCTGCAGGCGATTGATAAAACAATCAATTGATATATGGGTGTCTCTCTCTCTCTTGCATTTAAAGTTCTTAACCCTGACCCATTGAACAGAACACCGCTTTAAATATCATTGCTAGAAAAAAAAAAAAGTGACTATAATCCCATGTTTTTGATTTTGTATGAGTGCTTTTGTTTTGTGGATGACACTCTTGTGCTTGATGATGATTTGACTCTATTCACAGTGAATTCATTACAGTCTCTGTTCATAGGGACATGGTTGGGATTCTTCTGCGCTGGATGGAAAATGATGATGTCCAGGAAAAAAAAAAAGTCTCCAAACATAATTTAAGGTTTTGTGTGTATTTTCTCACCTGCTTTAATGCCTTTATTAACCAGATGCTCTTTGTTGACAGCTGAGAATAGTGATCTGACAAAGAGGTAAATGATGAATAGGTGAGACACAAATTACTCTCACATTTTCACTGTAAACAAATTTTGACCCCAAACATATTTATGCCATTAAATTGTTGTTTTGTGATGACTGACTTCATCTGCAGTGTAAAGAAACAACAGAATACACACAACATAACAACAACAACAACAACAACAAAGCAACATGTATCTTCAGCACGGTGACAACAGCGAGTCAGATGTGCAGCATCTTGTTTTGATACCACTAATTACTGAAATACCTGCTCCAACATAGAAGGCTACAACATGGCTAATCAATAAAATCCATCTTTGACAGAGGAGGTAACAGGATACCTGGAAGTCACAGTAACTCATTTGTTTTTCAATAGTTCAGTCGGTGACTCCAGTGGTTTCTGGTGTAAGATGCAGGGATCATCAGGGACTTCAGCAGCATCCTCACTAAATAACATCAATTGAAGTCACAGTTATTTAGCATGGTATGAATGTATAATGTCAATGTTTTGTTGGGTAAGATGTGTTACGCATGTCCAACAGCAAAAATCTTTTCAGGGTATGTTTGGAAAGTCTAATCAAACAGAGGTCAAATGTGCAATCGAGGATGTTTCTACATGGGGATTCATTACCAGGAGCCAAATGAATGAATGTCTGCCTGCAAAATTGTGGTTTGTTAGTTGCCTGGGGAGACAGAGAGAAAGGGAGTCCTGGTGAGCTGTCCTTTACAGAGACAGAGTGGTATTGGAGGTAGTCGCATGGCGCCCTCTGGTGGGGGCTTGAAGGTTTATTACAATTGGTACATTTCACTTCTTCAAAACTCTTCACACAGTCAGCACAACAGAAGTCAATGTGGACTAAACTGTCACTTTTCGTGGCTGTGGCACAAAACATCTTGCAAAATTCATGAACTGTTTTCTCACGCAAACTCAGCCATCACCAAAACTCTGTGAAGTTAAGCTCCATTTTGTAAGTTTACACACCATTGTCATTGTTATATTTAGGTTCAAAAGTCCAACACAATAATTCAGCTACATTCTGCTACATCTACATCTAAAAGAAATGTGACACCTCACACCTATTTTCATTCCTTGATGAAAGATGCCAGGTGAGGAAGGTGTGAATCCAAATGCAGAAGACAGGGTTGAGTAGCACTGTTGTATTTCTATATTTGTAGCTATCCTATACAAGCATGTGTAGAGAATATGTATAGTTTTTTATTGCATTCCTGAAATGCTTGTGCACCTGAAATGATTTTTTCAAAAACAAATAAAGCCTAGTGAAGCATATTGCGGCGTGTCTGATTCATTTCTATGACACTGTAAAATGGCACAATCCAGCCAACAAAGAAATATCCTGAATATTGATTTATGAACAATACACTTTTCTTCAATCGCCAACACTGAGAGCAAAACTTTGCTCAAGTCTCTCAAAACTCTAAACACATTTTCTGCTTTGCACCCAATTTACAATTCAACATGGCACTGTTTGCAACACGCTGCACGCGGTTCTCTACATAAGATGCAGGAATCACTTGTCACTTGTCTGCCGTTTCAAAACACTACCGTTCAAAATGCCACGCCGACGGACCAATTGGCAAATACTTGTGCCACCTGGCCAAACATATAATTGCTTAATTGTCGAATCATCAGTCAGGAGGCACTGCGAAAAGACCACAGGTGAGTACCTTTTCAGTGGAAGCCAAGAGGCCTGAGAGACAAAGACATAATGGTGGAAAGGCTCAAATGATCACTGAGGCACAGGAAGCAGCAATAATCAACTTGGTTTTGGCAAATAACATCATGAGGGACAACACATTTTTCAACAACATCACTGTCTGTCCACATTTTCTCCATTGAAACCAAGTGCACATGAAGCAGCTTTACGAGGTGCCTTTTGAGAGAAGAATCAAACATCTAAAATGTGAATATGTGGATGTAAGTATAAGGCTGACTACAGCACACTACACACAGTACAGCTCTTTTTTCAGCGTACGAGAGAGAACTGGAAACGGATGCTAGTGTGATCCCACATGAGTTTATTTTCATCTGTGGGGCTGCCTTCAATCTCACAAACACCAGGAGAAAGGGAAAGAACAAACTTGCTTACACAGCCATAATGTGCGCTACTCCCCATTCCTCAATTCCAGCGGAAGAGCTCTTTATGATGATGGAAGGTGTGTGACCATCAGCTCTATGTGCGTGTGCCTCCTCTGCAGGCAAAGGAAGAGGCATGTGATGGTTTTGATGTGGGTGCTGTCCAGAACTGGATATGACTCCCAAGGCACTTCTTCCCTTGATATCTACCCAGGGAAGATATTGTCTGTGATGTTGAGGATGTATATTATAATATTTTCCTTTCCTCTGTTTTTATTTTTATCTGTTTATTTTTCAGTGTTTTATTTGATGTTTACTTTCTTCAATGTAGAACATATTTTTTGGTTTTAAACTTTTGTTTTGTTTGATATTTGTGTAGACTTGTCTCTCTCTGCAGAATTCTCTACATACAGAACTATTATCATGACAAAGCCCAGAAAAGATGAACAGGCTTTTGACTGAGCACAACAGTGTGTAGTTGACTGGACAAAAAATGTGGCAATGTGAATGAAGCGTGTGTCATTTGATGTTTGATTTTGATAACTGTTTATGTAGTTTTGAATGCACTGCCTCATTTTGCAGGATACAATCGGTGCGTGGTTTTGTAAATTTGTGAAGAGAAAATGAGACTTCTTTTCAAAAACATGGATTAGCAATGGCAAAAAAAACCTCTTAATAAATATAATATACAAAGACAATAGTGACACATGTAATGCTGCCTGTGATTTTTGTGGTCGTTATGTAATGAGGGATAACATGTTTCTGTTGGCAGATAAATGTTGTCAGTTTTCTGGTTGACAGAGTTGATTCTCAGATTTGTATCAAGCGTTTTGGTTGCATTAATTCATTTTGGATGTGAGATAAACTGTTGTCTAACTAAAATGCATGTTGGTAAAGAGAACTGTTTGAACTGTGCATTAGCAATTGTAAGAAACTTAAAAGTTCTTGCCCTGTAAATATCACATGCATGCATGTTTTGAGAATCATTGGACCAAAAGTTAAAGGTCAGCGTGAAGAGTCGGTGATGTCTCAGGTGTCGTGAGCCATGTGAGACAGCGTCACCGGGAAAGCTGGGAGGACACTGTCCTGAGAAAGTCATCTGAGAAAGCATTGTACAAATTCAAATACCACTTATTCTTGCCTTAGGGAAAGTCTTTGATTATCACGCTTTGCTCATCAGCTTGCACTCAGTAAATCCTTTGTTTTCAGCTTCCTCTTTCACTCTGTATGTCATGACATTCGGTGTTGTCGGGTCATATGAGAACATTTGATTCACAGAATCTTGGGCAACATTTTACACTGAAAGGTGAGTTTTTTAGTTTTGTCAAACATGCAATTAAAACATTCTTTTCCTATACATATTTTAATAGAAGAAAGAAATGTCTTTGAATTCTGACAGGGGCGTCCTCAGTAAATGAGACTCTGAGGCAACAGACAAAAAGGCATTGAGGTAAGGTAATAAATAAAAAGGACAATATGAAAAAAACATCATTATAGATTTAAAATGAATAAGATGAATTAAAATGAATGTAAAATGGAATAAAAATAGAAGAGGTAGACAATATACAGTATATATGCAGTGTCCATGGCTGGATGCCAAACTCCTCTCTATTTACCTTGCGAGGCTGCTACACACTCATGAGATTGCAAAATTACACAAGCATGAGAATCCATTTTGCCAGACTTCATTTATGTGCTTGTGGCCAAACCACAGTGGGTTTGAGCAATCAGAACTACTGTCAGCTACGGGCTTATTTTTGTTGTTATGACAGTCTGTGGTTGCGACACCAAGAAGCAATCAGACTGGTGGAAGTTGGTCTGAGATAGACGGTGATAGATGGTTCATCCAGTCACCATCCAGTGTTTTTTTAAAAGCTCCTGCTCTTTTTTAAAAAACGTTTCCGAGGATGACTTCACAGATGGTTCTCTGTAACAAACCATCTAGCACATCTACCCATTTCCTGTCTGTCTGCACTTTCAACTATTGGAAATGTAATTAAATTTTGATTTAATTTGATAAAAAGCAATGGCAAACTGCCACTTCTGTACCAAAATTGAACCCAATTAATAAAGTAGCCAGAAACTATAAAATAATATTCAGTGCTGTGCAAAAGATTTAGGCAGATGTTTGAATTCTCATTCATCACAATTATGCAGTACTATCAGGGAAGAGTCAAATTAGTCTCACATTCATTCTGCAGAGTCCAAACATCCAAAGTCACAGAGAACTATTTTCAGAGACAGGTTTGTTGATAAATGTAAATGTCATAGCATCACTGCTAGTAAATTGAGAATACTTTACTAGCAGTAACGTTTGCACAGTACTTCATTCTTCAGGTCAGCTGAAGCTGATATGAGGCTCCATCAGTCTGAGTTAGATAAATCTAGCTGGTGAAATCACATCGAGTGAGCAATCAACTGAAAACCTGAAGTGAGTGTTCAAGAGTTGAACATGAATCTATGGAATTAGTTGTGGTCTTGTTCACCTTTCGTTATCTGTTTGTGTGATTTCATATTTCATATTTATATATATATGTGCACATGTCTTCCAGGAAGAGGTTGCTGCTGTGATGCACCATTTCAGAGATCACATATCTAAAGGAAAACAATGGGTGCAGTCACTGAAGCTGGTAGAAGGCCATGTGTTAGCACAAAGAACAGAGCAAAATATAAGGGACTTTGTTAGAAACTGAGGAATAACTGCAGAGAAACAAAATCTGTAAATCCACTGGGAATCAATCTACACAAAAAGCCAACATTATTGCCAATAATTAGTAAAGTATTGTGAAAACCTAAAATCATATCTCAAGAATGAGGCTTCTGTCTGGCTGTCACTGCCTAATAGGATGGTAAGGTATATTTTTATTTTTATGTTCATACTTTATAGTGTTATGCTCATATGTGAACTGTTATTAGTGCAAGAACACTTTTCCATCAACTCTTTGCGCTGTCAGATTTGTGTATTTATGTTAATGGGGAGTGATTTAAATTGTTACATCATTGTCCTTTTAAAATCCTAACGGTGTTTGTTTTCAAAAAGACAACTGTCTGGTAGGATAGGATCAGGGTGGTGTATATCAGGTTCTGTCAGGTGTATCTGAAAGCTAAAGTGAGCAAAAAAAAATTCAGATTTTTTACAGTGTTTTAACTCCCATAGCTGTAGGACCTCAGGAAAGGGTCATCCATCTAAATCACCACCAGATGGGTTTGGAGAAAATGTCTGGCAAAATCACATATATGTGTGTGTGTGTGTGTGTGTGTGTGTGTGTGTGTGTCTGTTTTATGCTGATGACCCACACTAGAAAGCGGACCGTATTATCAGTAGGAAATCACTCTAAAATGACTGTGACCACAAAGTCTGGGTTCATCTGGTCCTCAGCTCTTGTAGATGCTTCTGGTTGACTTTGGAGGAAACTTTCATTTAGCCCCCACGGAGCAGCACAAATACTGAAAAAAATCCCATTACAGAACTGTTTCATTGAATTTAGAGTTAGAGTAATTCCCTTTTTTCCTGGAAGAACTTTTGCTGCAATCTTGGGTTGTATGCATGTGAGCTGACTGCCCCCCCCATGGAGTAAGCTTCACCCTGAGGTTAAGTGGCATGTGACTGGCTCAGAAAGAGGAGGGGGGTGGTGCCCAGACAAAAACCCTGAAGAATTTAAGCCTGTGAAAGCATCACATGGGCTCTCTCACTGTGAAGACTCCTTCTCGGTGACTACTTGCCGTCTCCAAATTGAAACCTTGCTGTAATGTGGCCCCTGATTATCGTTAGTTTCGTGTTCTGTTGTGCGCCCAGTTATCAACAGTTCCCCCGGCTGTGTGCAACCCGAGAAGCTTTGCTCACCAAAGAGTGCTGTCCAGTTTGGGAAGGGGACGGCTCGGCCTGTGGAGCCAGCTCGGGCCGAGGTTTCTGCCAGGATGTGGAGGTAGCAGAGGAGCCTGACGGGCCACAGTACCCCTTCTCTGGGTTGGACGACAGGGAGAAGTGGCCCTTGGTTTTCTACAACCGGACTTGCCAGTGCACAGGGAACTTCATGGGTTTCAACTGCGGGGACTGTATGTTTGGCTACTTTGGGGTGAACTGCAATGAGAGGAGAGAGTCTCTGAGGAGGAACATATTCCACCTGTCCAGGGCCGAGAGGATCAGACTTGTGTCTTACCTGAACTTGGCCAAGCAGACGGTCAGCAGGGACTACGTGGTGGCCACCGGGACCTACCAGGAGATGGAGAACGGCTCCAACCCCATGTTCTCTGATGTGTCTGTGTACGATGTGTTTGTGTGGATGCATTACTACGTGTCCAGGAACGCGCTGTTGGGAGGGCCGAGGAACGTGTGGACCGATGTGGACTTTGCGCACTGGGCTCCTGCGTTTCTGCCCTGGCACCGCGTCTACCTGCTGCACTGGGAGCATGAGATCAGGAAGCTGACCGGTGACATGACCTTCACCATCCCCTACTGGGACTGGAGGGACGCCCAGGGATGTGACGTGTGCACGGACGAGCTGATGGGGGACCGGAGCCCTCAGGACCCCAGCTTCCTCAGCCCGGGTTCGGTCTTCTCTTCTTGGAGGGTAAACACAACCAAGTCGTCCAGATTGTTTCCTCGAAGTTGCCAAAAATAATTCTGTTCTTCCATTTCCTTTTCTTCTCTCATGACCTACAGTAATATGTGTGAGTGGACTTATTTTAGTGATAATATTGAATCAGTTCTAAAGTGTTTTTGTAATTTTTATAATATAATCTTCAAAGATCTTAAAAATGTGTAATAAAGTAATACAGTGCTCACTCACACACTGTAGAGCCTAATTTTAAATGAATTCATGCATAAATTACAAGGACTTCTGTACCTTGACTTGAGTAAAAATATCTTTATCTGATGTCTGATATTATTACTCAAGTTACTCAAGTAAAAGTCTGTAAGTATAATCAGGAAAATGTATTACAAGTAAAAGTACTCAGTGCAGGAAAATGCTCCCTGTGGTTGTTACATATACTATTATATATTATATCATTAGATTATTATTACTCACATTACTGTAGAAACAGGGTTTTACTGGCGGTGTGAAAGGTGGAGCTTATTTTGAACTATTTTGTACAGGACTGCAACTAATGATTATTTTCATTATGGATTTATCTGCTATCTTCTTTATTGATCAATTGATTGTTTGTTTTGTAAAAAAATTGAAAAGAGTGACACCTTCACCATGTTTGTTTCATCAAACCAACAGTCCAGATGTCAGAATTATTGAAAATGAATTAAAAAGAATACTAAAATGAAAAAGGAAAAGCAGTAAACCTTCACATTTTTAGAGCCATGTAATGTTCAAATTATGTATCACTGTTTCAAAATAGTTGCCACTGAAGCTTCTGTCAAATGACTAATTGACTGATGGTTCTAGCTGTACTTGTATAACCTGCTGGGTAGTTTAATATATAACAAAACATCATATCTTATAAGCATTTCATATGTTCTGTGCGTAAAAATCTTAATTTGAAAAGTAACTAGTAACTAAAGTTCTCAGATAAACGTAGTGAAGTAAAAAGTGCAGCACATGAGTACAAGTACTTCAAATTTGCACTGAAGTACAGTACTTCAGTAAATGTACTCCATTCCACCACTGGCTGGTGCTGTCATACACTGTACTGCAGTATGTTCCTGTGTGTCTCCATCAACAGGTGCTGTGCTCCCGAGCAGAGGACTACAGCGACAGAGGTGTGTTGTGCGATGCCAGGGAAGAAGGCCCGTTGCGTCGAAACCCTGGAAACCACAATCGTAACGTGGTTGAACGATTACCAACTTCAGCGGAGGTGGAGTTCACTCTCAGTCTGACCAACTATGACACCGGGGCCATGGACCGCAGTGCCAACATGAGCTTCAGGAACACGCTGGAAGGTCAGATAAGCTTGACCACAAATGCACTCACACACGCACCGCTGACACCGGGCTGCTCCATCTTAAATTATAGGCAGCTCTGCACTGCTACTCTTCACTCTCACTGTGTTTATGTGTTACTCTGTCTGCTCTAATGTGCTAGATGTGTTGTTCATTTGTGGCCTCAAGCAATATAAATTTAGTTTATTTGCACTGTATGAATAGAACATATGAAGGGATACTCAGCACTGTCATTAAGACAACCCAATCTTATTTATTGTAAGAAGCCATTGAGGCATGCATCAATGATTTGCAGATGATTAACAAGTCATAAATAACAACTTGCAGTCCAACCCTTTTAAAGTGAAATATTGTGAAACTGAGGGTTGCAAATAAAGACAACAACTCTCCAGCAATTGGATTGTGCACTAAAAAGTCTACTGAGTCTCAGGTGACTCAGTAGGAGCTCATGTACAGCTGAATTCTGGGTATGCATTAATCTCTGGGTTGCAAATTCTGCGAAACTCCAGCTATTGGAGGAAGACTAAATGACACACTGCTAAACATTGCTATTTTCTATTAATAGCAGGTTGAATAATATCCAATGATATCTATAATATCCAAATAAAGTGCTAACTCCAACACAGCTTTCGAGGATTGTGACGGTTACACATATTCACAAATCTCATACTTCCTAGAAAACAAAGTTAGTTCACTGTAGAACAGCCTCACGGAGACTGTCATTGCCTTACACGTCCTTTTTTAAAAAATACAATGCTTGTCTGTTTGACAGCTTGACTTTGACAGCAACTCATTTTACAACAATAAGCCTTTGTTTCCTTAACATGCTGCTGCCACCTAATTAAATACCTCTCATCTTGCAGGATTCGGGGATCCTCAGACCGGCTTGGGAAGCAGTTCTCGTATGGGCATGCACGCTGCTCTGCACGTGTTCATGAACGGCTCCATGTCGTCTGTGCAGGGCTCAGCCAATGACCCCATATTCCTTCTCCACCATGCTTTTGTTGACAGGTGAGACATGCACGGGCATACAAATTTATCATTTGAGTACACTTATGCACCTAACAGCAGTACTGTTTTCCTTCTCTATGCAAGCATTTACGAGGAGTGGCTCAGGAGGCACAGACCATCTCCATCACAGTATCCAGAATCTAATGCTCCTATAGGGCACAACAGCCAGTACCATATGGTGCCCTTCCTGCCCCTCCACAGAAACAGAGAATTCTTCATCTCCAGCAAGGACCTGGGATATGAATATTCACATCTGCTAAATGCTAGTAAGTTATGGTTAAATGGAGCTTTTCTGTACGATTTGCATTTGAGGCCTAAATCACAGCTTTCAATTATCTCTGCTTTATAATGTCTTCATGCATTTTCAGAAATGTTTGAAAATTTTTTTAACTCACTACTTTTGCCTTTCTTTTTTCCAGACCAGAGACTGGCAGAATCCATACGTCCTTACCTGGAGGAGCTGCAGGATGTGTGGCCCTGGCTGCTGCTTGCGGGGCTCTGCGGAGGAATCGTAACGGTGGCCATGGCCGCCGCCATCCTAACTGCTAAACGGCGATATGGAGGGTCGCCATGGCTGCACGCAGGGAGGTGGAAAAACTTATTTGCTCTCCCAGAAAGACAGCCACTTATCTGGAGCAGTGACACAGACGAAACCAACCACCGAAACTACCAAACAACTATATGAGGGCACAGCCAGTCCTGTGTGGTGACGCTCACATCTATGAATTTTAATATCCAAGCACTGTGAATTATGCATTACACCAACTGTAATGAGCCTGTAATCTCTGTTAATGACAATGTATTTAAACTGAATTAAAAGAGTAAAAAGAAACAGTGCATGTAGGAAATGTTGAAATGGGTTAAGAGGGATGTTAAACTTTGATCATGTTACACCCACAGCTTGTAATTTATCAAATTCAACCCATTGGGTTATTTCATGGTTTCTGTCATGAAAATGTTCCATAACGACTTTTCACATTTATTCTTTAGGGTTAGCATGGCTTCAGATGAAAACCTTCCAAATCTGGTTGTGCAGTGTTGCAGTGTGTTGCATCAGTCATGAACGCAGGCATTTATTAAGAAGAAGCGATATCCAACATGCATCCAGCTGCCATTCAGCGCAAGAGACACAAACTCTTCAGACACATTTTCAGAAGCCTTGGGGGACTTTTTTTTATATTATCTATATGTGGGAGTTGATTGAACCACACTCTGATTAACATTTAAATTGATTCATGTTTGTAGTGTGAGACGTGCTTTTGGAAAAGGGGGGAAAAAAGCAATGTCTGCATAGATGTCAAGGTCTGAGACATCTCCACAGCACCAGGACATAGTTCAATACTGTAACCTTTGAGTTATGTAATAGTTTAAAAAAACTTTATGACATTTGTAAAAGTCACTGCAATTCCCATAAGTTTCATGCGGTTCAAAATCCTCACTTGAAAGGTCACACCTACTTAAATTCAAGAGAAGGGTTTCATTTCTCCAGGCCTGAGCTGTTGGAAGAGACTGTCGCTAATACCACTCAAACAAAACTTCACATGCTCTTATGTCTGCGTGAGGAATATTCACAGTAGGATATAAACCACCATCACAAGTTTTTAAAAGTTCAACACAAACGTTTATTTTTGGTAAGATAAATTGTTTCCCTAATAATTTCACCCTTGTGTCATGGCCTCGTTCAGTCAAATTGAAATATACATTCTAAGCCTTGAAACATGCCGTGTAGAATAGCATTTTTATAATACAGTACTTTGCTCAAAATACCTCATACTCCATTGGCATTCTCAGATATTACAGTACATTCTCATTTTTAAAACCGTGCTATGTTGTTTCGACAAGAATTGAGGAGATAAATACAGCATTGATTATTTGGAAGCAAAACTTGTACAAAATATGCATTAGGTATAATAATGTAAAAAAAACATAATTCGGAGCAAATCCACAATTTCAACTGTGAAAAAGGTGGGATACTCAGCTGTCAAACACTTAATTTCTAAGTTTAAGAGTCCCGAGGAAGTAGTGTATTTCTTCTAACACAGTTTATTCAGAATAAACTCCATATTGTACAAGTGTGGATATTTCAGAGATCCAACTTTCCTACTCAAACTACAGAGAGCAGCTTCATTATGACACAGACATGGGAATATATCTGAGAGGACAGCGTTTTGACTGACTGGTGGATAAAACTACGCAATAATTTATACATTTCATGAAACCAAAGGATGGAATCAAACATTTCCTAGACATTGTTGAAAGATGGTCAAAACTGTGGTTCATTAACGACTTGATGCGAGCGGTCCACATGAAAGGCTTTGTGGGTCTGAGATTAAGCATAGTCGCACCTGACTTCTATCTTATTGTGTGGTTTTTCAGGGAATTTCAGTGCAAATTAAAAAGTGTATCATCGTTTCACTTTATTGAAAGTCTATGAAAAGTTCCCTCCATTATCATTCAGTACTTGAGTGAAAAATTGTTGTAAAAATACTTGAAGATTCTTTAGCATTCCAACCTACACACTGACCAATAAAAAGGACCAAAACTTCAGAAAAACAGGCAAAATCAAGTACGGTGACAAGTAAGAATGAACGGGGAAACACTATAATGTTGTTGAGGCCAAAGTTCCAAGACAGCAAAGTGGTGACCCTTTAAAGAGGTAAGGAATGGACTGTGTGGCTTGGATTCAGCTAAAATAGACACTATGTTTTTTTTACTTGAACTCCTTATCATTCTTGTTCCTCCTCGCTATCAGCCTCCTCTTTTTTCTTCTCGTTCTCCTTCGGTGGTGTGACGGGGGGAGGAAGGTCCAGACGAGCCCAGGACATGGCCTCAGACTTCTTCATGGCTACTTCGATCTTGGCGGCCATCATGTTCACTACACTTTTACTCACATCTATCACCTACAAAGAAAGGGCAGAATGGGACAGAAGACTGGTTGAACAAACAGGTGGTTAAAAAAAGTCTATCAAAAGACCTTATTTTTAAAGCAAAAATGTCTGCTATCACATCAAATAATAAAATAAATAAACACAGATAAAAACAGAATGCAATGATTTACAAATCCTTATTGAATTGAATCTTTTGATATTATGGACTACAGATTGTAAAATACCCAAAGTGAAGCTGTACTTACTCCCCACAAGCTGATTTTCTGCTCAAATTCCTTCTCTCCATCAAATATAACATGGATCTTGAGCTTAAGGAGAAAAGAGAAATAAATATTAGGTTGAGTAGAACACAGTTGAAGGATAGAAATCATCTGACAGACTGTAGTATCCCTCACCGTGGTGCTGTTTGCATCCACGTAGCTTAGCTCTGGGACGGCGTTCTTGGCGTAGATAGAGATGATGACCTGCGCCCCGGTCTGGTGCCAGTCAAACCGACATGGAACCACTTTCTTACCCTGCAAGAGGGATTTCAGATAAACAACATTTGAAGCGCTGTTGGATTGTTTGATCCACAAATTCAGCCGTTCAGTCTTCACTGTGCAACTGTTTACCAGACACCACTAGATGGAGTCACAGCTGAGGCTCTCTCATGCACACATACAGCGGTCAGCCACAACATTAAAACCACTGATGGGTGAAGTAAATGATGTTGATCACCTTGTTATAATGCAATGCTCAGCTGGGAAACCTTGGATCCTGGCATTCATATGGATGTCACTTTAACACGCACCACCCACCCAAACACCGTTGCAGACCAACCATGGCAATGTCACTACACAATGGCAATGGCTTCCCCCAGCAGGACAAGGTGCCCCACCATCCCACAAAATCTTCTCAGGAATGGCCCGAGAAACATGACAAAGGGCTCAAGGCATCAATTGTTCGGATCCCAATCTGATCAAGCATCAGTGGAACATGCCGGGACAAATTTAATCTATGGAGACTCCACCTCTCAATCCATATGACTCAAAGGAATGCCCTGATGCCGGGCGCCACAGGACATCCCCAGACGTCCTGTGTCCATGCCTCGATGGGTCAGAGCCATTTTGGCAGCACAAAGGAGACCTAAGCATTATTACGCAGGTGGTTGTAATGTTGTGGCTGATCGGCGTAAATGACCACTTGCTGTCAGGCGGGAACACCTACCGCATCCTTTTTCCTCCATAAATGTGTTCCCTTGGTGCAGCCCTCTTGAGAGAGGAAGGTGTTAAAGTCGGAGGTTTTCCTCTTACAGCAGCTCCAGTATTTCATCCTGGAGACGCAGGAAAGACATATATACACCCGCTGGATTTTTAGCAATCAATAACATGCCAGTCAAGAGAACCAGAAAACAAGACTAACAGGAAGCCTAGCAGAAAAATACCGGTGTTGCTGTTCATGCTTCTTTTACAGTTTCTAGAGAATATCTATTTCATGTCAATACAGTGAACTGCAGAGATGGAAAGTTGAGGGTTTTTAAGCTTACATTTTTAACATTTCTTTCTGATATGATAAAAAAATCATCAGCAATACTAACCCTTCATGGAAGATAGGAAATCCAGAGTGGTATGAGCACACATCCGAATCACTTGCAGGTCCATCAAAACTCTGAAGACAAGACAACAAAGTGTGGTTCAAAAGATTGAAGCAGATCGTTTTAGTTATCAAAAATACAAATAGGGCTAATTTGCACAGGTATGAGTCTTTTTCAGGTTGTCCTCAACTAATGAAACTCTTGGTGATCAGTTCATAGTCACAGGTTACTGAACAGACAAGTCTTGAATGAGTTCTCCAGTACTGCAGATAAATGAAGGCATGCAGACGGATCTCTTAAAATCCATTTCTTATTAAAGCATATTTTTGAATATTATTGTAGAGGTGAAAGTATCACTTTTTGGGAATCAGTAATGACTTAAAAAATGTAAAAGTACCAATTTACACTCTACCAAGACCTCAACTGATTAATAATCTAAAAGCAGGCAGCCCTGAAGAGGATATCTCATGGCTTTCAATCAAATCAGTTAAAGTACAATTATTTAAATCATTAAAGTCCCACTCCAAGCGTCCACAAAACCCAAGTCAATGCAAATATTCCTCACAATTTATTTTCTAATCTTGGGGTTTCTGCTCTGACAGGCCAAATTAGCTTGAGCAAAAAATCTTTGCTTGGCATTCGTCTCAGAGCAAACGTGGAGGAGGAGGAAAACGAGCTGCTTCTACTTCCCCTTACCCAGAGCGGCCAGCTCTTTTGGGGTGTTATGAGTTCTTTGTCAGGATCAACTTGGATCATCATGATTTGTTTTTGTTTTCCTTTAATGACATCTGTTCATAGATTTTTTTCCAAATATGTTAATTGAATTTGGCTTAGAACCTGAGAAAAAAGTGGAAACTTATTTGGCAGATTCCACAAGAATGAATTAGCATGAATTTAAATTAAAAAAAAAAACCCCAAACATTTAAGCTGCTCTTGCCAAAGCCCTACAGAAGTATGGATAGAGATAATGATTTTTTTTTTTTTTTAACATTTCAACAGGATGAGAATTTATTTCAGAATGTTTTCCCCAGTATACTTTGACACATTCACCTACTTTAGTACATCCTCCATTTTTACAGGATGTTCCAATCTTGATCTCGTCACCATCTTCCTCTGGAGAGACAGAAAGAGAGAAACAAAGACTTGACACCCACACTTTGAAGAGCACCTAAAAAATGCATCCGCAGTGATGAGTTGTCCTGTCCCTGTCAGCTTTTACTCAAATGCCATGACGTGAATGATGCAGGTGGGGACAAATTCCCAGCGGCTATCCATTAACTTCCACTGTCAACATGACCTTCCTGTCTATTATAACAAGAAGTGGATGGTAGTAGCCCATGATAAAGAGGATGGGGGGAAAAAAAGGGGGGGAAGATGAAGGTCTGTTCTCACCTTTCGTCTCTGCTGCATTTTCAGAAAGCTTCAGTTTCTCCAAAGCCTGCTTCAGAGAACCAGAGACTTTATGCTGCAATCTCACCATCGGCTCATCGGCGCTGTAACGGTAACAAAAACAGTTTGGCATGAAACAGTGACAAAAGGAGGGACAAAAGACATCTGTTAATTAATTTGTTAACTGAAAATTATTTGGAAGGGTATTGTGGTCTTCGCTTTAAGTAAGGAATACACTGTTTGCAACATTGCTGCAAAATTAGGTCTCGGGTACAAAGCCTGCATAACACCAATACACTACTTGAAAGGAGCTCCACATTTCAGTAGTAATCGCCTCATCAGTCGCTTGTCCACTTTCGTTTGAACTCAGTTGGAAAGTATCCAGGGTAATAGACCAGAGAACGCCTCTGACTATCCTGTGGATCCTCAGTGTGCGATTGATGATTTCAAGCTGATTTAATACCTTGGATACTGTACCTACCTTTTTATGCATTGGATACTAAAGCAGAATACTAAAGAGCAGATTGCAGTCCACGGAGCTAATAAGGATATACAGTTTGAAACTGGAAGCACTGTCGATGTACTGAATGGAGAAAAGTGAGATTTTCTTCATCGTTCCTTCGAGTGTCATTTTGACAAACAATGCCCATTTAATGTTTTAATCAAAGAAAATAACCTTGGCCTGCGTATCGCCTCCTGAGGCTTTGGAGCGGAGATGATGTAGTTTGTTTTTTGGTCATCTGTGTCTTTCTTTTCTCCCGATGATGTCACATCTGGTTTCACCGGCTCAGGGGGCTTCTCCTTGTTGTGGGGACCATTTGTACAGCCCTGCGAAGAGAAAGTCACTGTGTTGGACTCACAAACAATAAGCAATCAGGCCAATATGTCCACAGCACAGGTGGCAGTCAATGCCTATGAAAACAATAAACAATGGAGCCATGACCGTGGGGGATTCAAAGTATGGATTAAAACAGAAAGAAAAACTCACAGCAATGCTGAGGAAGTCTGTGAAGTCTGTAGTTCTTCTCTTGCAGCAGGACCATCCCTGGAGAAAGTTAGAGACGTTAACTTTGACCAGATAACAGACAAGAGACACAAGTTAACGATGCATTTTCACACATTTTACCTTTAATGCGTCGTGGAACACTGGGACTCCTGGATGATAGGTGCAGCCATCTGTGAAAATAAAACAGAAATTTAGAGGAAATATATGTGGCGATATAGGAAACGATGGTTCCAGCATTGAACAACATGCTAACCTGGCTGTTTTTAAACTTGCAGCTTTTCTGGCCCACTTTTGATGAAATATAGTTCCATAAAAGAAGCAAAACTTTCATCTTTAAAAAAACATCCTAAATTGCTCACTGTGGCAAAAAGCTCATTTATTTTACAGCATGACGAGCCCTAGAAATGTAGTTTCTGAATGTGGTGAGGCAATTTGAGAATCAATAACTACAAATAACCTGTGGTAATTTTCACCTGTTTGATGGGCACCAACCCTTAGATGGTGAAGCACTAAATCATCAGGCATGTCTTGTCAGCACATGCTCCTCCTTTCATGCGTGGTACATGGGTCAAAGGACTCACAGTCAGAAATAGGCTTAGGCGATAAAACGATCTTGGTACAGGATTGTGATAAACTTTAGGTTGATAACAATAATAAACTCTGGACATTTTTTACTTGATACAGATCTAACAGCCTATCACACAGCAGAAATAAATGCAGCTGGTCAGTCTGCAGTTTTTGGCTTGCATGTCAAAGTACATGTCATTAAGACAGTCTGCAAAAGACAAGACAAGAAAAGTAATAAATCATTTCCATAACGTGAAAAGGTCACAAAAATGTGGGCCCATGTTAGTTAGGCACATACAGTATGTTTGCAAAGTTAAATGTTTACATTTAGATCTTATTCAATATATTCTTTTATCACAAAATATATTCTAAACCGAGACGTTTCCACAGTTAAACCTTCAGATTATGTAATTCTATATTTTTATGTTAATAAATTATGTTAACTAAAGTTTAAATAACAGGTTACTTCAGGCTTCAGCTGTTATTAGAATACTCCTCAAAACGGCAGCATTATCATGTTATATATTGTGATCAATACTGATATTGATTGATAAGGGAAAAATTAATTGATCATATACATATATAAAACCAGTGTCCAGCCCTAGTCTGAAGTCATTTTAGAAACTGAGCAGCAAAAGTGACATTGGTTTGTTAACTAGAAAAACTTAATAAGTAACAAAGAATAGGATTCTCCTTGGTGTTTAGAACAAGAACTGATCACAAGTCCAGAAGTGATACTAGTATGGAATAATTCATGCTTAAAACAAAAAACCAGACTACAGACTTACAAACTAAAAAACACAATGGACACAGAGAAGCTTTAATAATTATGAATTTCAATAAAAAATAGACAATTTTACATAAAAGTTACATGACTTGCATTTGTCCTTGTGAATTCCAGTACACAAAATACATAAATTATTAACTTGGGCATTAGGGAATGAATTGGAAAGATTTATTAAACTTTCCGTTCAAAGGAACACATTTCTAAAAGTTTTTCTAACTGAAGCCAAATTTAAATATGAACAACACAGAAGCTTAAAAAAAAGACCAAAGAAAATCTGAAAGTTTTATATTAATGCAATTTTAAACCAATGGAATTATGATACTTTTGAGACACCATCAGAAAGTTTGACAAAGCATCATTTGAAATTAAGTGGAAAGTACAGCATGATTTTTTAAAATATCCTCTATTTAGAACTGCCCTAAAAAACAAACCACTGTTGAATTACTAAAAAATGGGCTGCATGACACCACAAATCAAGCATTTTCCTTAAAGTACACCCTTAGCTGTGTCCCTCCCATGATATTACCTTAAATACACCTCTTAGATACCCCTATAGGTAATGATAATATACTCTACTGTTATGAAAAGAGGCATCCGATTAAAATGGAAATTGCGCTTGACTCCTGCATTGAGTATCTGGTAATACACAATGTTACATTACTTGAAGACAGAGGATGGCATTTCTAACAAAAGGAAATAAGGGACACGCTGAGGTTTTGTTGCAGGAGCTGAAGACAACAATAACACCTTGAACGTTCAATTATCTTCAGATCGTAGTCATGAGCAAAATTTGTAATAAGTAAGGGAACTCAAGATCAAGAAGTTTATTATCAGGACAACAATCTTATCCCTGCAGAAATTTAAGTTAGCGATCTAGTGGTGTTGTTGGGGTACTGCACTTCTGGAAGGACAGGTTTTTCATACAGAGAACCACCTGATAATTTGTATGATAGCAGCTAAATGTATGAGGATTGACTAATCACACATCGACTATTTCTCACATAAAAATAGGATGATACAGGCAAACACCTGTAAACACCAACTCAGGTATTGCTTCAAACATGAGAGGTGCCCATGAGCAGTGTTTCACATGTTTTGTCTCCCAAGGTGTCACATCAAATGAAGGGTTTGGACGCTGTTTTGGTGAGGAATATTCACTATTATGACATCATGACTGCATATATCAAATGTCCTGATTTCTAAATGAGGCCTCTGGTACTTGGGGACTCACTTTCCGTGACTGATGGTGGAGACAGCGTGGGTTCAAAATATACTTTATTGGGCATCAGCTTTTCTGGTAATTAGGAAATATTATCTCATGATTATATCTTTCTGTATCTTATGGGTTTCTTAGATCTTGTGCACCCAGTTTTGTATCTTACACTGAAGGGCATGGCATTTATAATTACAAAGCTACTATACTTACACAAGGAGGTTGGGATTTCCTTATGTATGTACGTTGTGGTGGAGGCTGTGGTTATTTTAGCATCTAGCTAACATACTGTACATCCAGTTAACTCCTGCCTATCTTTCCACTGTTCTCTTCTTCTCAGTTTTAAAGTATTAAAGCTGTTGAAAACAAATCATCTGATGGATATTTCAACCACTTAACAACTTTGATGAGATGAACAAAAACAGATATAACATTATTTCCGTTTACAAGCTGAATCTCACTGTGTCTCTCGACTTGTTGAACAAAAAAGTGATTAATGAGGAAAATGTACTCTTTTTACATGTAGTTAAAAGAGTACACTGAATGAAGTTTCTTTACCTGTAACTTTACACAGCTCAGGACTGTGTGCCCTGTCCGGGACAATGCTTCTGGAAAAGTCTAAGATTACCCTCAAACCAGCTAATCAATTAGCTTAACATGCTAACAACATCGTGATAAGTCAAAGCAGGCCCACGTGTTGTTAGCATGTTAGTTTTCAGCTACATCAGTGTTAATGAATGAAGTTGTTAGTTTGTTTGGTCCAGTCTAATGTTAGGTTAGCTTCATGGGCCCACCAGGCCTGTTAGCTGTAGAAATTTCCAGATGATCAGGGGTTAGCTTGCTAACAGAGTACAGGGGCACAGCGATAGTTAACTAAGATACTACTCACCATCTGGGTTATTTTCTGGATCAAACCGCTGTCCACATCCTTTATTATAACACAACACGGACATGATGGCGGGTGGAACAAGTTTAACTGATGGCCAGATTTAAAAGTAACCTCTAAAAAGCTCGTGTGTGAGAGATACAGAGCCGCAACCGTTGCCTCACGATACTGTACATTACACCGCTCTCACTTCCGGATGTTGTCGGCTGCGCTCGGCAAACATCGGCGCTTTGCCGAAGCCGCCTGATCCATCCTGCGAGCGCACGATGGTCCCACACAACTGATGCTGCCCGCTTCCAAACTTGCATGTTCTTTCTAACCACGTTTATTTCGGATCTTAGCCTACATGCAAACGAGCACCTGAGAGTTTAAATCCCAGTTTTGTTTTAACTCCTGCACTCAAAGCCGAACAAGCACTTACAGTAATCAGGTGCATGAAACTGGGGCAATAGCTATTTAGTTTTACGAGGATGGCTGCAGCCCAGTAGACAACAGCCTGTCGGGGATGTGTGCATATGAATTTTCCATTTCACCATCGACTTCTGCACGACTGTTTTTGCTTTTTTTTAATCTTCTTTTTTTATACTGCTGTCGGAGAGAAGATGGGAAAGGATTTGCTTGCACTGATCACATCTGTTTCGTCTAAAGGTAGGACACGATGCGATGTGCGAGTGATGTCTGTGCAGGATGCAAGTTCATTAAGCTGCAGACTGGAGCTTGATAAAGTCGTTGATTTTTTGCACATAGGAGTGGTTCATTGGATCAACATGCATCAACATGGGAGATGATAAAATGCACCCCAGTATCAGCCCACAGTCTGCCTCTGGGGAAATGTTGATTTGACTCTGTAAATTCTGACTATCTGTCTGGTGCTGATATTAAGCTGAACAATAGATCCTACATACAGGATAAGTGGGATCAAAGTTTAGATGTTTTTTTAAAAAAAATTATTTTGTTTTATTGTTTGTTGAAGTTGTGTAATGATTAAGATGAGATGCATACATTCAGTATACAGTTGCTCTAACAACATTTAAAAGAATTTGGAATAATAAGAATAAAAGATAGAATAAAAAGTTTTTAATTAGGCCACTTGATTTTCCAATTCCTTTCCCTTCCTGAATGTTATTTAATCGGTTTAAACTTGTGATTGATGATAACTTTTTGTGTTTGTGCAACTAATTTCTAAGAAAGTTCACAATGATGTTTTTTTCAGACTATAGTATCTTTTGTCCTCTCTTGTAAATATCCCAACCCTGGTTGTCACCGGCTAAAGAAATGTCTAGTTTTTTAAGGTTCTTTATTTGTAGTAGGCTAATAATGATTGTTCTTGTTCCCCGTTATTTTATTTGGTGACATGATATGTTTCACAGAGGCTCTGTAAGTGTGCTGTGCTTTCGTGTGGTTTGCTTAAAGATATGACATTCTTTGCTTCTGAGCCTTTCGGTGCAACAGTCACTGTTTGAATGCAAAGTGTTTGAGGGCAACATTGAATATGCTATCATATCCCTGTAGTGATAAGCAGTACCCCTGCAATGTCTTTGTAACGTTTGTCTCACAGTTCTCTATCAAATTTTTAGCATGCAGACAGCATGTCTCTAACAAGTCACTAACTGAATCCAGATCTGTTTTTCTTTGTTATTCTTTCCAAATATAGGGTGACTGGATGATGGAATAGTGATGAAGCCTAATCGGTGGGGAAATATGCTTCCTCTACCCAGCTTCTCTCTTCTTTTCTGTTCTTTTTTCTTCTTCTTCCTCCTCCTCTGTTTCCCCTCAACCCATGCCCAGTTCCTGACAGAACCTAGGGCAGGACAAGGTCTGCTGCTCTTCACCCAGCCGGCCTATAATGCCTCCATTTTCGAGAACTCTGCTGCAAGAACTTTCACCAGAAGTGAGGTCAAAATGGGCATCATTCTTGGGCCGCCTCGATCTCTAGACATAAAATATTCTATTCAGTCTGGAGACAGTGAGGGAATCTTCCAGGCTGAGGAGTTTGTAATGGGAGATTTTTGTTTCCTTCGTATACGCACGAATGGAGGCAGTGGTGCCATATTGAATCGGGAAGTACAGGACAATTACACGCTGACAGTCAAGGCGTCAGCCCAAGGAGGCCTAGAGGCCCTAGCCACTGTTTATATCAAGGTGCTGGATACCAATGACCTCCGACCTCTATTCTCCCCAACCTCGTACTCATTCGTCGTTTCTGAAAGTGCCCCTCTAGGTGCCAGCGTAGGACGTGTAACAGCCACAGATGCTGACATGGGCTCCAACGGGGAGTTCTACTACTTCTTCAAGAACAGAGTCGAACTCTTTGCTGTTCATCCGACCAGCGGGGTCATCACCCTGACTGGTCGGCCCAGGATGGACAAACAAGACCGCTTCGAGCTGGAGGTGCAGGTGGTTGACAGAGGGATGAAACTCTATGGGAACAACGGTATCAGCAGCACTGCTCGTCTGGTCCTGACTGTGGAGCGGGTTAATGAGTTTTCCCCTGTTGTCAGTGCAGTTGCTGTCGTTCCATCAAGGGTGGACAAGGACTCAGTCTATGCCATAGTGACTGTGGAGGACAAAGACGAGGGGGTATCTGGGGATATAGAGTGGGTGTCCATCATTGAGGGTGACCCCTTTGAGCAGTTTGTGGTTGATCGATCGCCCGTCGGGAATGAATATAGAGTTAAAACATCAGAACTGGTCGACTGGGATACGTTCCCTTATGGCTGCAACTTAACTTTCCAGGCAAAAGACAGGGGTATACCTCCAAAGTTTTCTAATACTCAAGTTGTTCAGTTGTTGGTTACAAAGCCAGACCCAGTGTTGGCGAAGTTCGAGAAAGATGTTTATGTATTTAAGCTGAGTGAAATATCTCCCCCAGGCACGATTGTAGAGGTGGTGAAAATCTCCCCAGCTCCTCTGAGTGTCAATTACAGTTTCAGCAGCCTCTCAGATCCGATGTACTTTGATATAAACCCTTTGACTGGAGTTATTATGACCACAAGGCAGCTGACAAGGATATCACAGGATTACATGGAGATGGAGGTGGTTGATATTATTAGTCAGCAGCGGACAAGGATCCAAATCACCATAGAGGATGCTAATGACAACTCTCCAGTGTTCAACAGGCCATTCTATGATATTGCAATCAACGAGAGCTTACCTGTGGGCACTGTTGTTCTTGTAGTGTCCGCTGCAGATGATGATAAAGGAGAGAATGGTTTAGTCACCCACACAATAAGTGGAGAACAGTCTCTTCCTTTTACCATAGACCAGGACACAGGGGAGATCAGGATCACGCGAGACCTGGACTTTGAGTCATCGGAGGATATGTATGCCTTAGTGGTACGGGCCTCTGATTGGGGTTCCCCCTATAGAAGGGAGAGTGAGGTTAATGTCACCATTCGTCTGATGAACGTCAATGACAATCAGCCTCTTTTTGAGATGGTTTCATGCAGGGGGATGATAAGTCGCGATTTTCCCGTCAGCCAGACTATTGTCACCTTGTCGGCTGTGGACATAGACGAGCTAGAAATGGTGAGGTACAAGATATTGTCAGGGAATGAGTTAGACTATTTTACCTTAAATCCAGACTCTGGGGCTTTGTCGTTGAAAAGATCGTTAGCAGCGGCTAATTTAAAAAGTGGGGTATTCAACCTGAAAATTGTTGCAACAGATGGAGAGTTGTTCTCTGATCCTACGTTTGTGAATGTATCTGTGGTGAGGGGTAGGATGCCACCCAGGGGGTTCAACTGCAAGGAGACCAGAGTAGCTCAGCTGTTGGCGGAAAAAATGCTCTCAAAAGCGTCTGCTATGGCAAGACCAAGACCAGATGAGAGCTATACGGACCCTTTCTCCATGAACAAGCAGGCTCCACAGTTTGAGGCCTTGCCCACTAGTATTCTAGTGAGAGAAGATCTCGCTACTGGCGCCAGTGTATTTCAGGTGAGAGCACGAGATGGTGACACAGGCTTCAATGGCCGGGTTCTCTTTTCCATATCCGACGGTAATAAAGAAAATTGCTTCAATATCAACATGGAGAATGGGTTGATAACTGTATTGCAGCCACTCGACCGTGAGAGATCGGATCGTTACTTCCTTAATATCACCATCTACGATCAGGGCGTTCCTCAGATGTCCAATTGGAGATTACTGACCGTGATCATCGAGGATGCAAATGACAATGACCCCCAGTTTTATCAGGACAGCTTCTCTGCTCTTGTTTTAGAAAACTCTGCCATTGGTATGGAAGTTATTACCATCACTGCATTTGACAGAGACATGGGTCAAAATGGACAGCTCTCCTACTTAATGCTGACCAGTGTCCCTCAGTTTGGTATCGACAGTGAAACAGGAAGTGTATTTGTCGCCAGCCACTTGGACAGAGAAACCATCCCAATGTTCACATTGAAGATTGAAGTGAGAGACAAGGCTGAAAGAGGCACTCGCAGGTCGTCAGTCACTACTCTGAGTATAATCGTGGAGGATGTCAATGATTGCGCCCCAGCTTTCATCCCCAGCAGCTACAGTGCTCGAGTGCTGGAGGACCTCCCGCCAGGGGCTGTGATTACCTGGGTGCAGGCTCAGGACCCAGACATTGGCCCCGGCGGACAGGTCCGATACTCCTTGATTAATGACTTCAATGGCACTTTTGAGGTAGGTGATGTCACTCTTTGTATTGTTCATACTGTTGCATATGTGGATGCTCTTTTTATTGGCAGTTTATGATGCATGGTGTTGTAATGCTTCGTACAGGTCGATGCTGTGAGCGGAGTGTTGAGGATTAGGAAGGAGCTGGACTTTGAAAAACAACAGTTTTTCAACCTAACATTACTTGCTGAGGACAGAGGAGTGCCCAGCCTGATCAGTCAGACATTTGTGGAGGTGGAGGTGAGTACACACACACACACACACAAGCATGCACACACATGTACAGACTAATTTGTTCAAGAACAATTTCAAATGATCAGTTTCATCAGTTAAGCATTCAAATAATAGTTTTGTTTTTTTGGTTCATCTGAAGTCAATATTTAGATGTTTTCTTTAATGCCCCTGCCATGTTAAGTGTCAGGATAGAAACGCATTCACTGCATGATCCTACACATTCTGCATCTTCATGCCGCTTTTTCAAAATTTTGATCAAAATGAAAGTGAACCATTACATTTCTTCAGGTGGTGGATGTCAATGAGAATTTGTATGCACCCTACTTCCCTGACTTTGCTGTGAGAGGCTCAGTGAAGGAGAACTCTCGTGCAGGCACAAGCGTCCTGACAGTCAGCGCTAAGGATGACGACAAGGGGCGAGATGGCGTGTTGAGGTACTCTGTCAGAGGAGGCAGCGGACTGGGCACTTTCACCATTGATGAAGACACAGGTGTGACACAAGATCAATTTTAAAGCCTATTTATGTAAAGTGAAAATTCAATAACTTACAGTGCCATGCGTGGAATATCAACACCCGAATGTATTGCTGATCATCGTATATTATAAATCGTAGTATTTCTGTGCCATTGATGATGTCTTTCACATACGTCACTCTCAGTTTTGTGCCTCTGCCTCATTGCGGCAAGTGATACACAAACTGCATCACTGCATACATGCATCACTGCTTGATAGCATGTGTATGTGTGTATTAGAGGGAGAGAGGTGAAGACAGTGTGAGGTACAGTCAGACTCAGTGTGTTGGTGGGGCCTCACGTGGGAGCGGTGCACTGGGAGATCATTACTGTAATGAGGGCAGCATGGCAGCTACATTGGCTGGGCCTCAGGCCGTTCAGTACAGCTGATCCAGTGCCATGTGGATAACATTGATCAAGGCTCTCCTGCATAGCACCACCATCCCTTCCAAGAGTAGTGGAATCGCTGTGACTTATTTAAGGAGGCCTGACCCAAAAAAAGCATGTTGTTGTCTCCAACTGTCCTGCAGTGTCAAACTGCAGCTGAAAACATGTTGATCCAAACAAGATGCCGTGACTCACTCACCCAGGGATAAAGTGAATCAAATACCCAGTATGAAAATAGGACACTTCATATGAGCTCATACTGGCTCATGTACAGAATGAATATATATTTATATATATGTAGGACATTCTCTCTGCTGTCTATATATATGGGCACTACAATATTATGCATTCAACAGCTGGATAAGATTTTGGCATTTGCTGTATTTCCATCAAGTAATAGAAATAGGACGAGTGTTCACAAAGATATTAGCTCGAATCTAAGACCATCTCATTGACAACATTGCAAATACCAAGTACGCAAAGTCTGCATATTTGAAATTTCCATGGGAATGAAAGAAGTTGTGAGTGAGAAGTCTTGCTTTCCCATCAAGGCTCGTTGCAGTCTCTGTCTCTACCCCTGGTGCTGAAGCTTTTAAACCTAATCTCTCCTTGTGTATCTCTCCATGGTGCTGAAACATTCATACTTCAAGCTCCCAAATCAGTCCCTCATTCACTCATTCCCTCTTCCCTGCATGATACTGTAGGGTACTCCATAGTGAGTAGTATTACATAATCACCACTGATGCTAGGCATTACCATTGACAGGCCCTGTATTGCAAAGGTGAGAATTGTGGGAATTTTGAAGTCTTATGGTAGGAGTCTCTATTTTTCTTTTCAAAGAGAAGAAGTCTGTCTCAAGTCACTGTTCTACCTGCTAACGGTCTCTTCTGAAATTCAACCAGACAAACTGCATTGCAGCAATGTAATAGGTGATAGTTATGTTTTAATCAGCACTGGTTATAATATCTCATTCATTTTATTTTTACCTGTCAGTACTCCCTAATTTAATTACCACATATATAACCCAGTTTCACTCATTTTTATTAATTGGTTACTAGATACTATTTGCTTTTCTTCTTTACTCTGTAACAATGTTTACTGTCACTAGTTACTTCTTAAAATGAATGAACAGCTTTTCTACTAACCACAGATTTCATTGCTTTTTATACCAATCACATTTTCATTTTGTAAAACCTGATTTCTTTCATCCAGCATAGCTAGTCATTGGGTTTGACTAAATTAATTATGTTGCATGAATTAAATCTTCATTTTTAATGAAACCTTTAATTCTGCCACTCACTATCTAATCAAGCAGCAGCACAGTAATAACGAGACAAACTGCAGCAACAGGTGAAGTCCTTCATTTGACGTGTGCACGACAGTCACACTGAAGCAGTCGTTGGCAATGAAATTCTTCTTCGAAGGCTCCCTTCAACCGTGCTCATACAATATGTATAAAAAGAAAATCACGCAAATAAATGAGAAATGAGAGAATCTGAGATATAAGATATAAAATAGTGCAGAAGTTAAAAAATAGGAACAAAATATAAAATAGAATATTATATTATAATATTCTATTTTATATTACATGTATTATCTATCTGTCTGTCTATCTGTCTGTCTATCTATCTATCATAAATGTAATATAAAATATAATACTGTGGTGGTCTGGTGTACAGTAGTGATAAAGTGAATAAACTGTAATGTAGACAGATTGTGCTGTAATGTAGTAAATGCCCTTATGGACAGGTAAGAACAGGATGTAGACAGGTAATGTACATAGATATATTACCCTGGTGCTGTGATGGTTCAACAGCTTGTGAACAATAGTAAAATAAATATCTATATGTACACTGTGATGTGTGCAGGTATAACTGCGTAATACATAATCAATACATTATAACTAATAGACAAGAAGTATAGATGAACTAGTGACTAATCATGAAAACCAATATTTAAAATGTGATGCCCTAAAGAATTCGGTTAAACTACTGCATTTTCCTAGTTAGCAATATAATTATTGAATGCATATTTGTCACTGGTAGTTATATAATGAAAACAATAATCTATGTACTGGGTCATGGTTAATTTTAGACAGTAGAGTTTGCTTTAGCACTTATTTTTAGGGAACCCATGAAAGTGTTTCTCTTCTGGTCTCTCTCTTCACCTCTCGTCGCACTGGTCCCTACTGTACATGACTTACACTGGAGGCCTGTATTGACCTTTAACTAGGCTAATTAGTATTGATAGTCGAGAGAGAAAAAGTGAGAGAGAAACAGATGAACAAATAGAGAGAATCTCTTTCTCTCACTCTCTCCGTGTCTCTCTCTCTTCATATAGATAACAACTGTATGTACATGTAATTTCTCAAAGTGCGTCTTGTGGGCCAACGGCTGCCCTCAGATCACTTTGTACAGCCCCTGAGCCTGACATGAAATACATTATAACCACCGCATCAAACTGCGCCCCACTAACAAGCATCTTTCAGGTCAAAAATAACAAGAAAGCTACTGCTTGCACATTTCCGTAGACAACTTTGCAGTTTAATGTGGAAGTGAGATGGAAGTGCCACCACAGAAAAAAACCTTGCATGATTGAGGAGAAAAAGAAACTGTGGGGAAAAATGGATGAACTCAAATTAGGTGATCTGTCTTAACTGCAAACAGGTGAATTCAGTGCTCAAGGAATTTAAAGTTACATCAGACCAATCACAAATCCTACAAAACGTTTGTGGGTTTTCCTGTGCTCCCTAAATTATCCCTCAGTCATCAAAACTTTGAGAATTATGTATGCATAGTGTATACACTGTACTCGTCGAGGAAACAGTGTTACAGTACATAGACAGATCCCTATGGCCTTCTGTATTAAAACCTCAGTAAGGGGCATCACAGCCAGTCAGAAAGTTTATTGAGTGCAGATTTTCCAGGGGAAATCAGAGTGCTTGTTAGAGCAGAAAGTGAAGGGAGCAGGGAGTGGAAGTGAAGCGAGGAGAGGAAGGAAGAGGATGCAGGGGAGTCTGGAGTACATAAAAAGTGTCAGAAGAAAATACTGCTTTCTTCCTCCTAGACCCTTTTTATATATTTTTTATCTTCTGGGAAGTTTGTTTTTAAGTTACGGCTTTTGTCATTTTTCTTCCTAATATCATGGGCATATGAAAAGATCAGTGCCTTTTTGGTATCAGATGAGAGGACTCAGTAAGTTGCCAAGTTTTCCCTCATCAAGTGTTTTATCTCGTGGCATAGAAGGCAGCGTTGTCAGGCGTGGACAGAGTTGCGCCGCTCTGTCCTCCCACCATGCATTTAGCTGCCATGTTGAGTGGCTTTGCTCTGACTGCTTGTCAATCTGTGGCTCTTAGTGCCAAAGCTAAGTATGTGAAGAGAGAGTGTGACAGACAGTGAGAGAGAGTAAAAGGGACAGAGAGAATGAGAGAAAGTGTGAGAAATCATTTTTTTTAGTCCATCGCAACTTCTGGCTCTGTGATCCATCGCGTGTTGTCCATGACACATTTTCTCATTTAGATGTTAAAGATGACTCACTCCAGTATACAGTGGAAAACATAGGTGCTATCTATCAAATGAAAAGTAGGATCTTCTTTGGCTTCAATGCTTAGCACTGCTGTACTTTGAACAAAAATTGGTATTCTTGTCGCTGGTTAGGGGGAAAGCAAGCCCTGCAATTTCTCATTGGGCAGCTGTCAGAAGCCTCTGCTCCTCTATTAGTGGGTTTGCAAGCTCCAGGATTTATCACAGTCAGGATAAAGCAGTCTTTAAGTTACAGGCAAACACACATTTAAAAAGCAATCTATTCTGCATTTGTTAAAAATTAACATGCTGTATTTTTTTGATGTCCTCTTTTCTGCCACACACAGAGCTATTCAGTCGTGTCTCAAGATGCAGAGGAATACACGCAGCATTTTCTCATCAATCTTGGGATTGATTATTGGATATGGTGGCATTAATTAGATAGCGGGACCCTAAAACCTCTTTCTCCAGAATGGAGAAATTGAATTGACATGACAGATGGATGTAAACCCAAGCGTGCTGTGAACTTCTAGATTAGGAAATATGCTGTGACCCTTCAATTTTTTTGTTCACTCTTTGAAGTGTGTTATTTATGGTGAGAATGGATGCTGTCAAGTCAGATTTATATTGAATTCACTGAATAGTGCCTGTCGGTCTTAAAGTTCAAAGAGCTTTTGAAACAGCCAGCTCTGTTTTCCTCGTCTCTCTCTGTCGAGCTATCTGACAGAGATGAGATGTGGTTTGAAAAGGACATGGTCAAGGACGACAGAGCAAGGATGTGTTTCAGCAAACACTTTTACTATGCATTGTGCATGCCCTGGGCAGCTGCTTAGTCATAATCTGACATATACACACACGCTTTCTGGCGATAAGGTAACACCTTTGCCATGCAGCTGAGGAAACTGCAACAAGATTGACTCAAGCACACAAAAAAAAGGCAACACAGTCACACCTCTAGTGGCTGATTTGTATGCTTGTATGACTGTAACCTGGGCATGTGGGGTTTGTGGCTGAGTGGAAGGCCGTGTTAGGAAGCAGCAGACGTCTGCTGTATGACAGCAAATCAAGTTCTTTTTCCCGCAAGCCCAAACAAATTAATATATGTATGAAAGGATCAATCTTTTAATAATCCATTCAGAAAGGAGAACCGACATGGTACTTGTGCTTAGGTTCGCTGGTTAGAGGATTTTCGCAAACATATTTTTATGATTGTTGACATGATATCCTGCAAAAATGTTTTTAATAGGGTCACCGAGACACAGAATCAGCACTGAGCATGTTTCCCCCGGGGGCTCGGGAGTCTGGGCTGAAGCGTCTTGGCTTCCTCTGCCTCCCTGGAGTCACGAAGATAGGTCTTCATTTATTTTGGTCAAATTAGAGGAATCCCTGATTTGGTTTTTGGATTTCCCTTTGCACTGCTTGACCAGGGAAACACATATCCAGACACTGATGTTTACTTGCCTTCCTAATTTGCCCACATGCAAGTACGCGCGCCCAAGTACAACAGTTATGGCTTTGTTCTAATGTCCTATGAAGTTTATGTTCATTAATATGAATTTGGCTTGACAGCAGGCTCCTCTGCATCGATAAGACCATCCGACCAACACCAAATCCTACTATTACTAATGCCAATACTAATTCTAATGGAAACACATTGTAGGTCTTTGCAATGAAGGGCATAAAGTCACTAACCCCATCAACTTCCCCAGTCTTTAATTATAAAAAGTGTAATATCAGAAAATAGCATAAAAGAGCCAAAGTAAATATACACTTTCTCACACTGCCAGTCTCGGCTCGGTCTAGTGTCTTCTTGGGGTTAATTGCTTGTGTACTCAGGCACAGATGCACTCGCAGACTCTGCCAGCACTGGCCAACACAAACTGTACAGCTTAGCTCTGAGTTCCTTTAAGCCAGTTGAAGTAACAGACATGTTGGTGTTTTTGAAAATGCTGTGATTTACCAATGAAAGTTTGAGCAGAAATGCATCACCTGCTCCCTTTGCTCTCACGATGAGTTCAGTCTTCATTCCTAGATGACTTGAGTTATTTCCATCAATAGAAACGATGCAACTAGATACAGTATGTTTGTGTAATCCTGATGTTAGGTTTCCTTGTTTAAATGAACTACGTGTGACACTCATGACATTGCACCATTGTGCTTCGGTGCTCTCGGCGATGTTTGGACATGACATGAATGAACCTTAAACCCAGGGTGCCAACTCACACATGTGTGTCATTTTTCGACTGTTTGCACAGACGGTCCTGCATGACTGATTCAAAAAAAACAAAAAAAAAACAACAACAAAGAGGCGCCTGTGTGTCATCCATTGTGAACGTTCTCTTTGTCCCTCAGGAGGTCACCAAAGCTGTCAGCTACTCATCTTCCTTAAGGCCACTAAACACACGCCAGTCAATATGTGTGTGTGTGTCTGAACGTCTGTGTGTGCGTCTTGAATGGTGTAGGGCAGTTCAGGGTACGTTTAGCACTAAGCGAATTGCAGCGGGAGCAGTTTGGTCAGCTGTGATTAGCTGTAGAGAAGCTGAAACATTGAAGGTGACTACAGCGGCGCCACTAATGCCTGTGAATGTCAGTGAAGCCGGGACACAAAGTTTACTCTAAATTTGTGTCTTTGCCTCTGGAAACTTAGTATTCAAAGTCTTTCCCCGTGAGATCTTTTAGGGATATATTCTGCTGATGACTGCCCCTTCACGTACACACACACACACACACCTGATAGGTGTGTATTCTCAAGCTCAAGTAACAACTGCATTAATAGTTCTCTCTGCCTCAACAGGGGTGATTTACACTGCTGGGATCCTGGACTGTGAGACCAAAGACTCCTATTGGCTGACAGTCTATGCGACAGACAGAGGGGTTACACCGCTGTCAGCTTCTATTGAAGTCTTCATTCAGGTACCGACACTCACTTTATACTAAGCATGCACAAGAGGTCTTATAGAGAGGAAATGAATTTGTGCCCAGACTTTTTTTTCTCCTTCTTTTTTAAAAAATTAAAACTCATCACCTTAATTGATCAGCAAAGTAAATTATGCTTAATACAACTAGATAATTTTTTCTAACTCATGGACCCAAATTATTCATCATTGAGCTCAAATCCTACTAGTGGTTGCTTAATAGAGAACATCTACATTGTGCCTTTGTGACACAAAGTGACGCCAATGGATTTGTCCATCAGCTTCTCAGTCGTCACACTCAGCAAAGGAGCATAACTTTTCAAAGGCTTCTTTCAAGTCTACAGTGCGGGGGAGTAGTTTGGTATTTGAATGTCGCATTAGCTTCTGCCACCTCCAACCACATATTTAACACAATGATTGAGTTTTATGCTTTTTTGTATTTTTTATATATGCAGGATTTTTCTCCTCCAGTAATTATGACATTGCATGGAAGGTAACAGATTAGCTTCTCTGTCTTCTGTATCTGTCAGTGATACGTTCTTACAGCCTGCAAGCACATTGCTGCAGGACGGTTTTGGCTATTGTCATATCCAACTTAACAATATGAAGCTAAACAATCAGCGTGTTACTCTCTAAAATGCTGACGGTGCTCAGCGCAGTGGATAACTTGCTCGCTCAGTCTGTAAGCAAGAGATACAGACTGGAGGGAATACTCTGCTTCAGCTTCTGTTTTATTTGGCGCTAAGTAATCCACTGTCTAAACACTCGAATACAAACATCACCGCTCCAACGCTGCTCACCCTTTGGGGGAGAGTTCAGCAGTGTGTAAAAAAACAAACAGCCTTTTCTGGCTTCGGGATATTCAGGTGTGGTGGTGCGATCCGGTGCTTTACTCCCAGCCTCTTCATCACAGACAAAAATAGAGAGATTAATCAGGCACAGGTGCTCCTCATTCAGCGGCTGAACCATCTTGGCTCTCCGTGCCTCCCAGCAAACACTCAATCAACGCTCTGTTTGCCATAAATATTCCAGATCTATGCGGTAAGAAGGGAAATTAATTTGCAGTGCATTTAAAGTGTGACATCTATGACATTTTCTGGTGAACAAATTTCCATTTTGTGATTGATAACGGATCAAGCCAGGCGCGGTCCGTGCTGCACTTTATGAGTTGTTGATTAACAAAGATACTAAAATCTGCAGATAGATTTTTCTTACAAGATCGTGATATTACCATACATGCTGCTCCAGAAGGGTTTATCAGCACATCTATTGCCAATTTAGATCCAACTCAGATAAGCTGAAAAAGTTTTGAACCTTGTTAACATGCCCATGAGAAGTTTTTTATATGCTACAAGACATGTCAGGAGCAAAATAAGAAAAAATAAGCAGTCAGAGCATTTCCACTTTGGAACTGCAGCAAACCAATGACAGACTCACAAACACTTTCAGCCAAGGTTTAATAATAAGTCACATACCTAAAGAACCAATGTCAACTTGCAGGATGGGACTTTTCATATCATGATAATGAAGTCAAGATGAAGGCTGATATTTATTACCATTACCAAGTTTCTAATGTTGTAGAGAGCAATACATTTTATCCATCATCGTTCTGATACATTGACTTGTATGCGACCCTGTACAACTCGTTCTCAGTTGTATGGCTGAACTACTCCTGTATTACCACTTGCCACTGAGTAGTTGCAGAAACAGAAAACGAGCTGAGGTTTGTGTCTTTGATGAGCAGAGTCGAAGGTGAGCAGGTGTGCTCGAGCTGCAGGCGAGCGGCGGAGGGGTGGGTGGTGATAGAAGAGGGGACTGTTTGCGTTTTCATAGATCTGCGCACTACATGATGTCAAAGATGTAGAGTTACATCTAAGCCTTGAGGCATAAAGGTATTTTTTCATGAAAAAGGAAAATAAAACCTTCTAAATATGTAATTCTGATGACCAGAGTTTTTAGGGGTTTAATTAATGCCAGGAGAGGAACTTTAAGATAGATACAAACTACTTATTCATGTCTCTTTCCCCATCCCTGCCTTCTCTCCCTGTGTCCCCTGCTTCTCTCCCTCTTCATCTTCTTCGTCTTCTCCCCCTCTTTCTCTCTCAGGTAGAAGATGTCAACGATAATGCTCCCCTCACCTCGGATCCTATCTATCACCCAGTCGTAATGGAGAACTCTCCAAAGGATGTGTCAGTCATCCGAATCCAGGCGCAAGACCCTGACCTCACCGCCACTCCCAGTCGTCTGAGTTATCGCATCACTGCAGGCAACCCGCAGAATTTCTTCTCTATCAACCCAAAAACAGGTGAGACTCACAGACAGACGCAGATTTAAATAAATAAAATGCCTTAGTAATAATTGGCAGTATAATGTATTAGACTAATGGCATCATTACTAATGAATCCTTATAAACAACGAGTAATTACACCACTCTTTATTAAATGTTCTCATGCCTCTGAGGTGACTGAGATTTGCTTTCATCATGCACCTCCTACTCCACATTCATTCAATAAAAGCCTTTGGTTCCCACACAACAAATTAAAACGACTTTTGTGCCCACACAGTCAAACATCTAGGACACTGATGAGCCACCCAGACAATCTTCACTCTTAAGCTCTTTGCCATGTACTTGAGGAAGTTAGTGAGTTTTTTTTTTTTTATGAAGCAAGTGTGTGGGTGAATATCTTCTAATAATGAATTTACAGTCAAAGAAATTTTCTTTCACATTACTTTTTTCCCTGAAGGATGGTCAAATAGTTTATTTCTATGCATTTATATAAAGTAACACCAATAAAAAACATTTTTTAAGATGGTTTTGAAAGTCCAAAGGGAAAATGAAAGTTGAAGTTGGCAAAGGGTCTCAGGAGTGTTTGCTTGGACTGTTTACTGTGGGATCAAGACAAGGTCTTAAACAGTCCGGGTTCGAACAGCCTGTGCTTGTATATTACCTCTTTTGAGCCTGTGGGAAAATACCGCGTGAGAAATTAAAGCCTGTGAATGTGTAAAAAAAATGTTTGTGTGAAAAGGATAACATTTGCACTCTTTGCCTGTCCTGACTAATTTTACTTTAATGTGTGCATGCAAAAATACCCATCTGCTTCTGTGAATGTAGCTTAATGGGGTGGTAAAGCTGGCCTTCTGTTTTACGTGATAGTCGGTGCGCAGTTATATTTTGTCTGGTTGGATTGGCTGTAAAGAAGAAGCTGTGAGTGTATTTTTAAAGAGTACTCCACCGATTTAGTATTGCACTCCTACCGTATAACACTTTTGGGCTCACGATGGTCAGTAAAAAAGAAAAATGAAATCAATGCAGCAGAACAGAGTTATTGTCTTTTTTATTCCACACATCCCTCTTCCTTGTCAAAACCTGGCTCCTCCATTACCTAAAATGCAGCTTGACCACCAGACAGTTGGATTTGGAAGATTTCAATTCAGCCACATATGCAGTAGTACTTTGAGTTTTAATTTTACTCACAGTTTCTTCCTATTCACAAAAATCTTCTTTTCAGACTTTCTGTGTAACCTTACTGTTGAGATCATTTGCGCACATATTTTATTAAGACATTCTGTAAATGTTTCTAGAACCGTAAATCTTTTCTAAACATTTGTGAATTTTATGTCCTTGTAGTCTTTTTTTTAAAAAGACATTCACATACTTGAATTCCTCATGCATTTTTTAAACGGGATCACAAAAGATGATTTACAACTGCAGCCTGTGAACTGAATATCATTTCACAACATTATGCCTGAACATCATTTTCGAACTCTTAATCTTTTAGTCCCCGTTATGAAAAGCAGGAATCCTGTCAGAGTCTTGATCATACTTTTCTCAGTGTTGGTGTAGTACAAAAGCATTTTTAAATTTGAATTGAATATTAAATTGAATATTTTTCAAGTGATACTGATTTAATGATAAAATGTTTGAAAATTAGAATTATCATTAATTCTGTACCGAATACAGACAATAATAAAGCAAATAAATACATGTGTTTTAAGATTGGCTGCTAAGTTTGAAGTCTGGGGAGGGTGCCATGCAGTCTGAGAAAAAGCTTTGCTTGAGGCGCCCATTAAAGAATTATTGAGAGGTGAAATGTTTTATTCAAATCCTGAGGAAAAGGAAAATTTTGTAGTCTATTTTGTCTCTGCCCTAGATTAAGTTATGAGTGCTTCAGTAAACAACAAAAGGCAAATTTCAGCTGTTACGTGGACTTGGATTCTGAGTCGAACAAATGTCACTGTAATGATCAAAAACTGACGGCCTGTATGTAGCATGCAGCATGTCACTTGTCAGGCTTATGGTAGAAGGAATTCCCTGAAGGTGTGCTGTTGCGTGTTCATTCTGATTGTAGCGGGTATTTCTATTTTTCTTCCTCTGTTTCTGTGTAGTAGTTTTTTTCTTGGAGGACCAGAGCTGTTGTTGGTGGGCCACGGGCCAAACGCACATCAAGTGTCATTCTGTTGCTTAGATCATGAACAATAATTAATAATTATCCAGCATTTGTTCAGTGATTTGTATTACATTTTTTCATTATTATTATTATTATTATTATTATTATTGTGGCCCTGCGATGGACTGGCGACCTGTCCAGGGTGTCCCCTGCCTTCGCCCTAAGTTGGCTGGGATAGGCTCCAGCCCCCCCGCGACCCTGCAGAGGATTAAGCGGCGTACAGATGTACAGATAATGGATGGATGGATGGATATTATTATTATTATCATCACTATTTTTTCCTGCTAGAAACATCTGACAGGCCAAATTGAACCTTGTGGGCCAACTTTGGCCTGTGGGCCCTACTTTGGGCATCCCAGATCTATAGCATGAATATGCCTCAGGTCATTACAGCATCATGGATATATACTGTAATATTGACAATATATAGGGAAGCAGACTGAGCTGAACCGGGGTGAAAAGGTTAATATTGATCCCAATAGAGACATGCTGGTCCTCGACATTTGACATCTATACTTCTCACTCTCGACCCTTTGAGACTGAAACATGCTCATATATCTCATAGCTGTAATAATCAGTTACTCTGCCTGTGTTGATCCATCTATGTCATTATTACAGCTGCAAAATCATTGAGTTGATTATAAGTGCTGTTCCCACATCCAACTGCTGTATGTATGATTTGTGTGTGTGTGTGTGTGAGAGAGAGAGAGAGAGAGGGAGAGAATTTGTGCGGCACTTTAATCAATTGACTAATTGGTTACAGCAGTGTGTTAGAGAGGGCAGCTCTGTTGCGATGAGTCCATAAAGACGATTCTGCTCTGTGGAGTGTGTTTCCACGTGTTTTTCTTTGCAGCTGTATAAAAATAATACGCCTTTGTGTGTATGAGTGCATGTGCGTATGTGCGTGTGTGTGAGAGCTGTGTATGTGTCACAGGGGAGAGTTTTTAGCCATCTGAGCCCTGCAGCCTGTCTCTGTCAAAGACCCACATTATTTTGTTATCTGTTACTCATTAATTCTATACAAGGGAGCTCAAATTGATGACTACCTTGTTCACGCTGTGATAAATGAACTTTCACTGCAATACTGAGCAATTGGTTTTTAATGTTTCATGCGGTCTTTTCTCTCAGGGGTCACAGTACAGGTTGACTTATTGGCTTATTGGATCCTAATCCCTTGTTAAAATTGTGGATTATTTTTCCGGCTATGCTGTTTTCTGAAGTTTTAGAAAAAGGCACAATAGCAAACTGTGAATTTGAATACATTATTACCGTTAGTCTCGCAATAATGTGAGTGACATTGCCAGTCTATTAGTTTGGTAATGAGAAATGCATGATTGAGAGGTGCATTCAATACGAATCACTCCTCACTGTTTACCCAGTCAAAAAACTTTCCATGTACCAGAGTGATTTCATTGGATAGATGAATAAACAAAACCCAGCTGATTGATTTGCTTTCATGAAGCAGCTGTCAGCCACTCTATGACCTGAACTGCTGGCAAACCCCTTCAAGTTTCAAATTGTTTTTCAAAACTAGGTTCGGGGTGGTTCAAAGTAATGCGTTTTTCAACTTCACTCTGGAAGTGTCAGTTTGATGGGTTTGAGGTACCGCAACAATTCCCAGAATGTATTGAAGCCAAACTTTGAATGAGTGCAAAGTGTGTAAATGTGCTGTGACAGCTTACAGTGCTTTCTGTTTGTCTCTGGGTGTGTGTGAGTGAAGCCTACCTCCTTTGGGGGTGAAAACAGAACAGATAAGTGTTGACACAGGGTGTTAGATGGAGTGCTTCTTATAAAAGCATGTTTGCTGAGCGCCATCATGGAGTCATGGCGGCTGGGTGACCTTTTTTACAATCCACTATTGGATTGTATTGGTTTTGTTGCACCAGAATATTAAGAAATCAATCGTACGTGTTTGAGTAAATATTCATGAGCAGCAATGAATAAAAAGTAGGAATTTTGATATCTTTTGTATTTTTTACTGTTGTCCCAGTTAGAAAGTGTATCAAAGCTATTCCCCTCACAGGGCTAAGAAGTAGTCCGACAGTATTTCATAGGAAAGACAGAGACGATTCAATCCACTGGACCATGACATACATTTTGTGTGAAGGTGTGGGTGGGGATTTTTAATGTATTTTTTGTCATGTCCAATTAAAACAGGGGATTGTCCGACTGCAGATGTGCTGCGAGCTGTAGATCATTGATTTTTATCTGAGCTGTTACTCGTGCTGTGTTCTGCTGAACAAGCCCCCCCTCCAGTCTCTCTCCTGCAGCTTGTGACCGCTGCTCTAGATTTACTCCTAATTTGCTTAATTGAAGTTAGCCTGCGTAGCAAGCTCAAGGTGACACTGTGGTATGCGCGAGCACGAGAGTGTGTGAATGTGTGTGCGTGCGTGCACCGTCAGTCTATCCATTGAGTGTTGACAGCACATTATTTAAACATCCAAAATAATCCTACTTCGCCGCAATGCTTCATTACACTGAAACAAACACATTAACACCATTCAAGCACATTCAGTGTAATCGTTTCACATAGAGAACCACGACAAAAACATTTCATAATACATATATATGTACATACATCATGTTGTTATTTGTGTGTGTACCCATGTGTGTATGGATGTCTTTATTGGTGCATGCATGTAGTTACTCTGCCATCCTGTGTAAACTACTTTGTGCACAAACTGTGAATGAAAATATGAATGCAGCTGCAGGCAGATGTTTTCTTTTTCTAGGGCAAAAACTAAATAATTGTATTTCAGCGCAATTTTTTCTTTGCATTTGTATTTGTGTGGAAAATAGATCCAGGCGTTGACAAATGTGCCTGTTTCACTGTGTTTGGAGGCTCTCATGAGATGTTTAATAGTATACAAGGAATGTGATCAACATTTATTGCTTCTGGAGAATAAAAGTCAGCCGACAGTATTGTAAAACTGTCATATAAAAAGGTTGAATCTGCTTATGGATTAATGCCTGCATTTTCCCCCCCTATTGTTTCCCTTCTAGCCAGAATGATATCTGGGGAGCGTTTGACTTGTTTAACTTGCAAAGTTTTTACTGACTAAACCCAGAAATTATTGATTTATTGACACACACTGTTTGTGTGAGGGTGTGTGCGTGTCTGTGTGGGCCCTCTTTGTAGTTGTACAACGACACTGAGCTAGTGAGAAAATGACAAAATAAGAAAACACTGAAATAAAAAGAGAGAACAAAAACCGTCAGGGGAAAACGGAGCTGTCGCTGTCTGTGATCTCCGGCGCAGCCTGCTAGCGTTTGTCAAACCGTCTAACCATCATCTGAATAATCTGGTTCGATCAAAGCTATTATCAATAGCCTCGCTCCTTTCCCTCTGTCCTGGTGGCACGCTGGCCAACTGAATGACCCTCAGCTATAAAGTGCTAACATGTGCCAAATGCCATCGTCTCTGCCAAGGCTGCGGGCTATATTTTTTCAGCAATATGTGTGCGCGTTCACACGCACTCACCCACTTTTATTCAGTTGAAAACGTTATTATTTTGGCTTTGAAAAATATTTTTAAACTTCACTTTATCACCAATCTGCAAATCTATGTCTGCGTAATCTAAAGCTGCTCTTTTATGATTTTTAGGGCTCATCACGACAACTGCGAGGAAACTGGACCGAGAACAACAGGCAGAGCACTTCTTAGAGGTACAGAAAAAAACTGAACATTGTTCATGGGTTTATAGTATTATTATTTATCTGGCCCTGGCACCTGCCACAGCCCACTATTAACAGAGACAGGGTAGAGGACGACCCTGGCAAGCCCTCGAGGCTCCATAAACTGTGATGAATGGTTGTAGTTTTGGGCCCCAGGTTTAGAATTTTCTAAATGTAATCATTCATCATTGGTTATCTTCTCTACTCAGGACGGGAACAGGGAGGAGAGGAGTTGGTCTGCCCAGCATTTGATAAGCACAGACACTGGGCATTCAGATAGCTCAGTGATTACCATTTCTGTTGCTCCTGCTGCTCTGCATGCAGATGAATCCGATAATCAGAGATTCTCGACTTCAGAGGCATGAGCAAACTTCTACTTCCCCCGACTTTTCTTACAACTTATTAAATGCTTCTGAATCTACAGGCACTTTGCCCTTCTACAAAATGGAATGAAATAACCCACAGTTGACCCACATTATTGCAGCTTTGTGTTTTGTTTCTGTGTCGCCAATTGACTTGTCTACACTCAATAACTCTTTGTACTGCTTTGTTCAGCTCCACTGCTTAATAAGAACCCACCGTATGACAACACACCACAAAATGCAAGCGGCGAAAGTTGTTTAAAGACGCTTCCATCTAACAGCATCATACAGGAGTTTAAAATTGGGGTCAGAGAAGTCTTTGTTGTTGCGTCGTCCTGTCCTGTCCTGTCCTGAGTTTTCAATAGGAATGCCAGTCCATGCATGCCACCCACTGCTCTGCCTGTCAGTCTGTGCTGCCTGTTTGTAATTAATAGTCTAGTGAGCAGTCAGGCTGGCAGCAGTGGTGTTCACCCTGATCTGATCCAATTGATCAGTGATCAGACCTCTGCCTCTGCCTCCAGGGGATCAATAATACAAAGAGATTTCCTGTGAGCTCAGCCCCATGCGCTCCTCAGTGGCGGTGGGGGCCAAGATTTAAGATGTTATAAATGTATGCACAAATCAAATAACACACACATGATGATCAAGACACAATGATAGATGTAACTACCTGATATGCGTTTTTTGTACACTCGTGCACGTGCGTGTTGTCCTCAGGTTACGGTTATAGATGGCCCAGTGACCACCCGCCAGTCTACTGTGTGGGTCATAGTTCACATCGAGGATGAGAACGACAACCCGCCCACCTTCCCGGAGGTCACCTACCGCATCAGCTTGACTGAACGAGACCGCAACAAACGTGGCGAACCGGTCTACCGTGTCTTCGCTTATGACCGGGACCTTGGAGCCAATGGGAACATCACCTACAGCATTGTTGATGGTAACGAGGACGGAAAGTTCAGCATCGACCCCAAGACGGCCATGGTGTCGTCAAAAAAGATGGTGACAGCGGGAAGCTATGATATCCTCACTGTGAGTTTCATATACCAAGTTTTTATACAGATTTTCATTTAAATGCTGTTTGGTCTAAACTTGGCTCGTGACAGATTTCAGCTAAAATACAGCACTCATTAGCAACATGGCAAAAATGACCATAAATCTATAGTCTGAATTACAGACGACAGATGGTCTTACAAGGGATGGGGCTGTAACCTCTTTCAAGCTCCGTGCTCTTCTCTTTTCAGCGCTGCTTTTCCAATTCCTGGCTCTTGTTAAAACTAAATTCATAGCCGGTCGGGGCTCCATTAGTTCACAGAACTCTGCTTTCATGCAGGTGCAAAGCTGACAGGAGCAAGTGCAGCCACATTGTTCATTTTTCCATTGGACCCAAGCCCATTTGAGTTTGCACGTTTTCGGTATTTCTGTGGCCAATGAACTCACAAGTGCCAAGGTGGGTGGAGTGGCACAGCTGAGGTTGTGTTTATGCACATAATTTTGGATACTCTGGCACTTGCATTTCCCTCGCTGAGACTTATCCCAAACACAAATTGCAATTTTTGTGTTACAAATTCTAACAGTGTATTCTAATTAGCAATGTGTTCCAGCCCCTTTTACGTATGCAATGCAGTGACTGATGATGCACCGATTTTTCTTATGCATCTGATTCACTGATTAGCTCATCACGCCCATGTCCCATTGGAGCTCATGTGCTCACTTCCAGCGGACAAGACCTCATAGTTGAAATGTGGAAGCAGCTTTCTCCCGTGGCAACAAACACACCAATCTTTCTCCTCTTCAACTGTGCTATTTTCGGGGATAATGCCGCTCTCCAGCCAAATAATGGTTTAAATAATGTATTTGGCTCACAGGTTCTGGTCTTCAGTGAGCACCACTTATAATGCCATATTTTACAATTATAGTTTTGTACAGGTTCCTGCAAAGATTTGGCTCATTTTTTCAGTTAATGCTTTTTCTATTTGGTGTGTGAAAAGCAGAGCACATTTTTTGAAGTCAGGCAGGGACAGACATCCTATTACAGTGTGATTGCTGGGGTCAGTTTTGAGGTTAGCAGAAGTATGGATGGGAGTGTATGTGTAAGTAAATGTAGGTGCTGTAGACAAGATGAGTATAGACCTCATCTGTATAGTTTTGACAGTCTGTGTGAAGCAGAGGGGCCAGAATTCTAATATGCTCTTGATGTTTGCTTGTCCTGAATACATACATACTAACACAACAGAGTCACTGTGGAAGTAAATCCAGCTCACAGTAAGTCCAGTCCCTGCATCAGTGAAGTTTTTCTGTTTTCCAGTCTGGTTTATCATCGTTTCAGCATTTTGCTTAAGTTCAAATGATTGATTCATTGGCTTGTGAATGTGTCAGCTGAATTTCTGGTTACTCAATATTGTTCCTTTTCTTAGATAAAAGCAGAGGACAGCGGTGATCCACCATTATGGTCTACTGTCAAACTCCATGTGGAGTGGATTCGTAAACCTGTCCCTTCGCCTCTGCCTCTACTATTCACGCAGAGGTACTACAATTTCTCAGTTTTGGAGACAGCTGCTGTAGCTCAGCCGGTGGGAGTAGTCGCTGTCAGCCAGTCGAGCACACCTGTCTGGTTCAATATCATCGGTAAGAAAATTTACGTACGGTACTAAACTAACAGGATAGAGAACAGTCCATATTCTGAATTGTCTTATGCTCTTAATTCAAATGCATTAATTCATTTTTATTGCTATAAAAATTGCCAGGCCACACTAGCAAAAATTAACTAAACGATTCTTGTCATTTGTCACATTCAAATTGACCTTAAAGCTGATATCCAAATGTTTGAATTGATATATTAAACAGTTTGGTTTCATTCCAGAAGCCATCAGAGTTGAGATCGTTTATGAGTTCAAGAGATTGAACTGAAAGATGAAGCATTTTGAACTGAAGTGAATCGATATGTCCATCTGCATGGTGGAGTATCATGAAAATGCTTTTAAGACATGATATTTGGCTTTCTGGGTCAGACATGTCCTGGATGACCGAGAGCCAACACACTGGAAGCTATGCATTTCACACCACGCAGTGTAAACGGTTGCGCAGTTTACATTTTATGATTCAAACTGCAGGCTTCCTCACAGACCTGGACAACATTTTTTTCTGTAACCTGGCCCTATTTCAGTTTCTATTTTTTCTCACTGCTGCAGAGGTGCTGCTGACAACTTTTGGAAGGTTAACTGTACTGGATGTTTTGAGTAGAGATTAATTGTACACAAGCAAAAGTGCATTGTCTGTACAAAACATTTCACTTCTGTGTGATTTTAAAAACGTGTATATCAGGTTAATTCTTCCCTTAGTGCCCTTGACGAAGGCACCGGCTTAGAGCTGGAGTCGGTCCCTGGGCGCTGCAGGGATGGGTTGAATTCAGAGATTAAATTTTAATACATTGTACTGTTTGTATGATTGTATGTGACAATCGACCTGATTTAAAATATACAATTATTTTGCTCATAACAAGCTGTTTAACAAAGGGCAATAAAAGACTGTCTTCTGCTGCTACTTGGGCTCTGGTGAAAACAATGAATCTTCTCAGGAGCATCCTGATTCTGTACCTGCCTTCCTGTTTAAAACTGGGGAACTCTGTCTTGCCCCTTGATCCAAGTTTCTGAAAGGATAATTAGTGAATAACAAATTATTGATTGCTACTCAACAATTCTGATTACAGCTCCATTACTCGGGATTTTAATATGAAAAGGAGTTGATTATTAGTTGATTATTCTTTTTCACCCACAAACCTCAATGATACACAAAATGCAAATGCGGTGCGTTTTCCCTGTTCCACCCTTACTGTTGATATCAGAGGAGTAATTGTGCAGGAAAAGCTCATTAATATTTCACATATTTTTTCAACAAGAAGTGAAAGCGTGGTGATTATCTTTCAAACCTCAAGAACTGGACTTGAATGTCATGCATGAATGAATCACATTTACCGTACTGTGCTGAAGTATTCTGAAGAAAAGTCCAATTACATTACTTAATAATACACATAATTGTGGAAAGCGTCAAGAGGTCGACTTTGCAGAGCGCTGTATATACTGCAGATGACGCAGACCTTTGATCAAAAGAATATCCTTGAGTTCCTAAATATTAATAATCTCTTTCTCTTTCTTTCTCTCTCTTCGCATTAAGGCGGGCGGCTCGCCAGAGAAATGTTCTACATTCCTCAGAATGCATGTGGAAGAAACTGCTCCCTTGAAACAGGTCTGGTCAAAGCTAATTTTGCCACACCTTTCCCTCAGATGCCCCAGGTCTGCAGAAATTCAGAAAATGCAGCGTAGAGTAGCAGGACCTTGTTCAGCCAAAGGCAGCGGTGATTGATCTGAGCTTGAAAAAGGATTCTCACACAACCCTGCACAAACAGCACTAGTTTGTTATCTCTTCCCAGGCAGGACATGTTCATATCTTTAGTTCAGCCATTGTAGTGCTACTTAGGAAAGTAAATGGGGAGGGGATGTGACACAGTTGGTCTCTAATTATAGTGTTCCTGCCTCAGAGAGACTGCTCCAGATGAAAATCTGTTGGAAAAAATACCTGAACATGGTATGATGTCAAGGCAGTGATGCTGCTTAATTTTTGATATGAGGCTGCCTGACTATCTTTCTGCTGTTACAAACAAAGCCAACACAATACAATATGCATATGCAACGGGGTGGCACTCTGTGTCACTATTATTGCAAAGCTGACATCTTCCAGAGATCAGTAGACATGTGCTTGTGTTTTTTATTTTTTTTCATGTGTGTCAGAGTATTTATATGGGCTCTTGTGCTGGTAGAATATGTGAATCGAACAATTCAGGAGCCCATTCAGAAGAACTGCTCTGCAGCGCCAGTGTTGAGCAAAAACTCCACAGGGTACCTTTAAGTCATTAGTCATGCCTGTCGCTTATCTGCTGACAGCAATTAAGGCTGTTATCTTGAAAATAGGACAAAAAACTGGGCGAGTAATTAAGAAGAAATGTGTCAAATAGAAGATAGGTTATTGGATATTTATCAGAATACTAGGTCATAATTTATTTACTGCTACCACACAATTTCTTCTGCACACATATACTGTACATATTGTATAATTTACCTGTTCAGATTTTGTAGCACCTTATGTTCATAAAATGACAATATCAGAAACTACTCTGAAGTATGATCAGACCCCCTAGAGGCACCTCTGACAGAAAGGAAAGAACAGGTACTTCTTTTTATTTAGAGACTACAGACTGTGATTTCTGTTTATCTTGATGCTGTGAGACTGTCGTGTAGGATTGACCAACCTCTCCTCCTGTAAAAACAGCGACAACAACCAAAAAAAAAAAGAAGCGAATCCCTGCGGTTTGCTCCGACTCAGCACGCATCAGTGGTCCTGTGAAAAATGCCCAATCAGTATTCATATGCTGAGGAGAGCTCAAGCTCCCAGATATCTCGAGAGAGAGAAGCTGGAATGAGACGAAGGATGGTGCCGAATACCTAACACATATCAATCCTCTCCCTCACTCTAATCAAACATTAAGCCTCTAAACTGTACACTCACCGCCCGTGGAAAAGACCCGGCTGCAGGTTTTTGATCTTTGAGATGGGTTGTGTTTTGGAGTGATAAGACAGATGTTTGTGTGGCTGTTAACAGCTCTCAGGCTGCCAAGTGGGTTCGGTGCTACATCGCATTGCATTTCAGTTCATTTTATTTCACAGACCCTCCAGCTCCAGACGCAGGCACCTGGCCAAAACAATTACACAGTAATAACTTAGAGCACCTGAGTTTAGCACGCCGAGTGAATACTAAATGACTGAAACACTGTGTGCTGTGTGTGTGTGTGATTTCAGGGAGCTTTGACATGCAGTTTGACCTTCAAGTGGGGGTGGGAACTCTAGTCGTGGCCAAGCCCCTGGATGCAGAGGTGCAGTCTGTGTACAACATGACTATACAAGTGACAGATGGCACCAACTTTGCCACAGCGCAGGTACACACACACACACACTTTTGATTTGTTATGCACTGGCGCTGTCTCTTACACACTCCAGACCCACATCAAATTAAATTATTGTTACCTCTTCCTAGGGGAGCTGTTTACTCTCAGCTTTCCTCCTTCCTACGCTTGCACTCCCTTTTTCTGAAATTATCTCTTGCTGACTATGAAATGTGCTTTTTGTTGCTCTCTCTTTGACATTTCTTGTGCTCCTGCTGTTTTGGCTGGTCTGCCTTGTAAGGGAAATCCTTAATATCAGTGGATTAATGGGATTAGCTTGGGCAAATAAAGGTCAAGTGTTTGTGTAAATACAAAAATTGGCCACATCCCTCACTGAAAACACACTGTCCGGCTTGAAAAAATACCGCAGCCATTCTATAGAGATTTAGTGTAAATACCGCTGCTATCTCCACCTTGCAAGTGAAAAATTCAAGGGGTAACACCACCCTACAACCGTATCAAGTATTATCAGTCACCAAAGCTAACTCTATACCAGGGCTCTTATCTGTAAGGATAATTTACTGAGCACAGCTCTGTGGCTGCCTCTGACTTTTCAAACTCCACTTCTGTCTCTTTGTCACTCAGGTGTTCATCCGGATACAAGACAGCAACGACAACCCTCCGGTCTTCTCGCAGCCAGCCTATGATGTCAGCGTCTCGGAGGACGTGCCAGTTGACATGGAGCTGCTGCGAGTTAGGGCGTCCGACATGGACGAGCGTGCCCGTCTGAGCTTCTCCATCTATGGCAGCGTGGACCCGGCCAGCATGAGACTGTTCCGGGTCAACCCTGGCACAGGGGTTGTCTACACTGCAGACAGGTTGGACTACGAGGCCAGGACGCAGCACATCCTCACTATTATGGTGAGACATTGAAGAAATAACGTGTTTCTGTGTGTGCTTGCTTGGCTGTTACCATGAGTGTGTGTGTGTGTGTGTGTGTTACTGTATGTGTGTACCTGTGCTCACTTCCAAGTTACGCTCCTCTTGGCAACTGTGCCTCGCTTAATTTCAGCTGAGCTCCTTCATTTATCGCCTCCTACAATGCTATCCATATTCATCTCTCATTTCACCCCAGGTCAAGGATCAGGAGTTTCCATTTAATCGTGACCTGGCTCGTATCCTGGTTGCTGTGGAGGACTCCAATGATAACATCCCCTACTTCACCAGCACCGTATATGATGCTGTGGCCTATGAGTCTTCTCCCATAGGTACTTCTGTACTCCAAGTGACAGCCTTGGACAAAGACAATGGGATTAACGGGCAACTCACCTATTCTATGGAAGCAGGTGTGATGTTATCTGAAAGTAAAGAGGTTTATACGTTTTATGTCTCTTTTTTGTGTGTTTTAAACTGTGGTTTGACCTGTGACTGGCTTTTTAATCCTCTGTCAGTGGAGAACAAATGAGGATTTGTATTTACCAGTAATGATGGCTGTAACTCTTCTGCTACTTTCAGGTAACACTGGAGGTGTGTTTGGCATTGATAATGCCACAGGCCTTATCTTCATTGCCAGGGACCTCGACCTCAACTCTGTGGGCTTTTACACCCTTACTGTGCGTGTGACAGACAGTGGATTTCCTCCGCTAATGGCCACAGCTTCGGTTCGAATCTCCTTGATACTCTCCGACTTCTCCAACCCCAAATTCTCTCAGAAGGAGTATCAGGCTGAGGTAAAGAGAGGGATGGCTGCGTGGGGGAGAGGTGTAGGAAGGGAGAGATGAATACAATAAAGAAAAATTGGAAGGTGGTAGGGAGGGAAGGATGGTAAATCTCTGGGCACATACAGTGTACAGTAGGTAAAAATCATAAATGAAATTGTGCACATGGCTCACCTAAATGGCTGAAATGTCAACATCAATGTCTTTACAGATAATGGAGAACAGCACCATTGGAACACACGTGACGACCGTTAGCGCCCTCAGCCGCTCAGCGCTCATTTATGATATTTCCAGGGGCAATGAGGACCACTGCTTCTTCATCAACCATCATACCGGCGTAATCAGCACACGCAAACTACTTGACTTTGAGGTTCGTTAATGCTTGTGTTTCAATGTTGGTGTGTGAATTTATGTCATCTGCCAAAGCTCAATTTGACATGACTCAAGATAGCAAATTTACTCACTGCATTTCTTTGCTTTGGTAGCAAACAACATCCTACTTTCTGGTGGTGCATGCCCTGAGCATGGCTGGAGTGGAGGCCAGCACCACCGTCATCGTCCAGGTGGGGGATGTCAACGATAGCCCACCTGTCTTCCAACAAATCAGGTATCAGAGGTGGTCAGAGAAGAGCTTTGCAGCTGACATACATGTAGGATGTTTGCTGAGCCTTGTCGAGTCCTGACAGCCTGTTATTTTTTGCAGTGATTTATAGCTCTCCTCTTTTTTCCTTTTTCCCCTTTTTACCTCGACAGGTATGTGGGCGTAATCAGTGAGGCTGCTCCTCTTAACAGTGTGGTCCTGGGAGAGGATGGGAACCCTCTAGTCATCCAGGCAACTGATAGGGACCGCAATCACAACGCCTTGTTAGTGTTCCAGATCCTAGATGAGACCGCCCGTATGTTTTTCAGCGTGGACTCCGGGACTGGATCGATTCGGTAGGTGACGTGTAGAAACCAGACCAACTGCATCACTATTGACGATGTCTGATTCACCTGTTTATTGAATGGTTTTTAAAATTTTAGAACGATTGCCAGTCTGGACTATGAGACCTTCTCCGAGTTTGTCTTCCGGGTTCACGTTAGAGACAGTGGTCAGCCTCCTAGGAGTGCTGACAGCCCAGCAGAGGTGGTTATAAAGGTAAGCAAATAATGTGTCAATCAGCTTTCACTGATTCACAAACCATTCTTGACTCACTTTGATTCTTCTGTCATATTTTCATTTTCACTGCTTGTATACTCTGTCTTAGGTGATCAACATCAATGACTCGCCTCCAAAGTTATCACAGGACACTTACGAGACAGTCCTCCTCCTGCCAACCTACTTAGGGGTCGAGGTCCTTAGGATTGAGGCTTTTGACCCCGATATGACCTCTGACCTCACCCTGAATCCTGACAAGTCCATTACCCCTCAGCTGGTTTACTCTCTGGTGGACAGCAATGTGGAGTACTTCTCTGTGGAGCGCTACACTGGAGTTGTGACTGTCGTCAATCAGAACCTCAGTAAAGACCGTTATCGCTTTAATGTGAAGGTAAGTACCACATAGAATTCCTAGCTAAGATAAACAGCATGCAGTTGGTTTAGATTGGATCTCATGATGATGGTCTCCGCAGGGTCAGCTACATTGTGCACACAGAGCCCATAATTGTTAAGTTTCTTGACATAGAATATTTCAGCTCATTCATGCAGGGTTTTCTGCCCAAGAAGACAGATGGTCTCCAAATTTTGTATGCCCCAGGGTTATTTTGTTATTTTTGTCAGACAGAAAAGGGCATGCAAAGTCTTATTGGATTCACCTTTAAAAAACAGTATTACATGTGCTGCATTAGCCTATTGTGGGTCAGCTGTCAAACAAATGCAAGAACCACATTTTCTCTGTGAGGGCCCAATAAGACGCTTCTGTTTCTGTTTGTTTTAAGGTATGGGATGGACGTTTCTCCAGCATGGCGTCAGTCACAGTGCTTGTCCGAGAAGCTATAGACAGTGGCCTTCTCTTCACCTTCCCGGTCTACTCCGCCTACATCCCAGAAAACATACCCAACGTCACTTTAGTGACCGTTGTCAACACCGTCGGCCACCGCCTCAACGAGCCACTGAAGTACACTCTGCTGAACCCGGGCGGACGCTTCACGATCCGGCCGACCTGCGGAGTGGTGCTCACCACCGGTGTGCCTTTTGACCGAGAGGAGAAAAATAGTTACGAGCTGGTGGTGGAGGTCAGCAGAGAAGATGAGATACTGAGGGTGGCAAGGGTGACTGTACAAGTTCAGGTAGGAGTGGAAATCTGTGTACAAGTGTGGGTTTTTTTTTTTCCATCTTATTTTCCACATGCTCGGACAATTTACTGTAGACTCACATTTTCTTGTTACTTACTCTATGTGTCTTTTCTGCTGAGTCTGTCAAGTTACACACATATAAAGTTTGTTTATTTTGCTTTGTGAAACAACTTATTCACTTTTTTATTCTTGTATTATTGGTGCCTAACTTTTACAGTTTTGCTCAGGACTCTATCTTTAAGTCTGGTAAACATCTGAAGTTTTCCAGATCTCATTCAGAAGTTTTTGTTTGATGCTTTGTTTTTTGTTTGATTTTAGATTTTCTCGTGAAGCTGCAGCTCTAATAAACATGATGAATTTTTCAGTGTATATGATGCACAGTGACTTCAATAAAAGTTTGGAACAAGCAGATAGAGAATGTTATGCTATACACGTAGAAAACTTTTGCAGGAAAATAAAAGTTAAGAGGTTGGTTACCTTGATGTGTGGGCAGTTAGTGTGTATTTTTTGTTGCCCATAATTGTGTAATCTGACATTGACCTTCATCAATACCACCAGTCTTTACTGATCCTGTTACTAAATGTTAGGGACCAATCTTTCATCCCTCAGATCCCACCAAAGCCTCTTTAACTGTCGTTACAATGACCCGACTGGAATTTGTTAAAATAACTGTTCTTTTTCAGGTGGAGGATGCGAACGACAACGCACCAGTGTTTGTGAACCTCCCCTACTACGCTGCAGTGCAGGTGGAAGCAGAGCCAGGATCTCCTATTTTTAGGGTGTCAGCCATTGACCAGGACTATGGTCTGAATGGAGAAGTGTCTTACAGCCTCAAGGAACAGCACAGGAACTTTCAGGTACAATTTTCTGCTTTTAAATGTTGTCTTAATTTTATAATGGGGGACTATGCATTTCTCATGGCTTGTACTTTCTTATGCACCTTATGTTACAAAGAAGTATTTATTTATTCCAGGTGAACCCCGTGACAGGAGAGCTGACCTTAAAGAGGGTGTTTGAGGCCGACTTATCTAACGCAGAGTACAAGCTAGTCCTCATGGCCACTGATGGTGGTTACCCCCCTCTATCCAGCGAGGTGGAGCTGCCCGTTACTGTAGTCAATAAAGCCATGCCGGTGTTTGACAAGCCCTTCTATGGTGTCACCGTCAGAGAGGATGTGGACATCGCCACCTCTGTCCTGTGCATCAATGCCACCAGTCCTGAAGGCCAGAGCGTCATCTTCACCATCACGGACGGAGACCCTTCCTTCCAGTTTGATATTGGCTTTGACACTGGGATCATCAGTGTGATTTACCCGTTGGACTACGAGACCACGCAGTACTACCGGTTAACAGTGAAGGCTACAGACACACTGACTGGGGCAAAGTCGGAGGTCGATGTAGACATTGTGGTGCTGGATGTGAATGATAACCCACCTCTGTTCCAGAACACCTCATACTCATCTGTGCTCGCCGAGAACTCCATGATTGGAACGACCGTGTTACAGGTGTGTGTGTGTGTCTTTGTTTATAGAGTCAGCCCAGTGTGTACTCTTACTGAATGATTGTTTACACCTATGACTCACTTCGACAGTATTGTGGCTGAATATTAGATACCAAGTAATTTATTTATGAGAAGATGGTGTGATATTTCCCTAGAAATTTCCCAGTGGAAACTCTTGACCTTTAGCGAATAATAGACCAGTGCTGCTGTCGCACCGAGGAGCACATTTGCACAGCTCTATGACACAGAAGTATTGAATTCATCGATTTCCGTAACAATTTCTTTGAGGTTAGCTGCTCATTGCAATAGGTTAATGGCCTTATTTTACTATATTATTGAATTCAACAAGAATGAGGAGGGCAATCTAAGAATACTGAATCACATCAATGTTTATCGTGCCTTAAAATACACTTGGGCTTGCTCAGTGGTAGGCCATGCATTGTAAATGCATTTTGTGGGCTTCTGGCTTATCATCATACATTAGCTCTAATTTTGCCTTGAAACACCGATGCATTGGAAACTTTACACTGAGAATATAAAGTTTTTGTCATCTACTTGAGACAGTAGCTTCTTGTTTGTGTTAAAATGAAGAAAACTATTTAATTTTTGTGACTACAATTCAAAGCATTTGATCAAACGAAGAGCAAGAGTTTTGCATCCTGTACTTCCATATGAATATCACATGATTGAACTTCTTTTCACTCAGTCATGTTTTCTAATTTATAACCTGACAATGTGGCACATACAGGATAATTATGATTTTTTTTCAAAGCTTCAACAAAAATGATCATACTTGACGCTCAACAGTGTTTTAATGTGGTTGCATACGCAGTTGTGCCCTAACAGCATCTCAGTGAAACCCAGAGTTTTATTTCCTTTTTTCATTCGGACTCAGTGTGAGTCCTGTAGCTATAGAGTATGTCTGGGTAAACAAATCAGAACTTATGTTGAATAATGCATGGGGAAGTGCAAAGTTTAATGCTACCCTCCTTGTAGGTGTTTGCCCAGGACCAAGACTCGGAGAAGAATGCCATTGTGAGTTACCAGATCCTATCTGACATCTACAACAGCACTGACTACTTCCACATCGACAGTAGCAGCGGGCTGGTATTCATGGCACGCCGGCTTGACTATGAGCTCATCCAGCGCTACAACTTCATTGTAAGAGCGATGGACAGCGGAGAGCCTGCCCTCAGCAGTGATGTTAGTGTCACCGTTACTGTCACTGACACAAACGACAACCCACCTAATTTCAGCCAAGCGCTGTACGAGGCCTTTGTCAGCGAGCTGGCTCCCCGAGGACACTTTGTGACTTGTGTTCAGGCGTCGGATGCTGACATCTGCGATGCTCATAGGCTGAGGTGAGAAAAAATCTAATCTTTGTAATGTTTTGTACCAGCGATAATTAGAGTTTTTTTTTTACAGAGTTTGCAGTTGAAACTAGTTGAATCTTAACTTTTCTGTTTATTTTGTTTAGAAAAACACATTATCCTACCAAGCAATCTTGTTTTTGTGTTTCAGCTGTAAAAATCACAGTAATTTTCAGTCCTTTTATGTGTCTTTTTCTCAAGCGGTTTTGGCTCAGCACTTCTCAAGGAAAGTAGATACTTGCTCTTCTGTCAGCTTCAGCGTTTTTTATTTTATTTTTTTATTATTATTATTATTTGCCTTCAGGTACAGTATTCTCTCTGGGAATGAGAGAATGACTTTTATGATGGAGCCAGATACGGGGGTGCTCAGTCTGTCTAACAAGAGGCGACAAGGCATGAAACTCTCCTATCAACTCAATGTGTCTGTGTCAGATGGAGTCTTCACCAACACTGCTCAGGTGAGACAACTTCTCGGCGGTTACGATTTAGTTCTGTCAACTGATTTGCTCTTTTTTAACCTTTGAAGTGTTCGTACACAGCAAGCTGAGTGACCTTCTTTAGCAACCCCTCGCTTCGAATTTCATACACACATTCGCAGCTGTCCAACACGGCTGCTGTTTTCTACCACTGGCTGCTGAGCAGCTCTGCAGTGTTCATGTCAGATTGGATTTACTATGAGGATGAGCTGCCAGCTGGAAAGAAATGTTCACATCTGTCTCTTATTGGTAATTACAAGTGGGACTCTGATATCCCACATCTCTGATAGCCCACATTATATGATGTAGCAATAACATTCTTTCCCTTCTCTTTCTTCTTCTGACATGACGTACATCCACAGTAGTTTTTGGTCAGAGTGTAATCAGTGTTTGCAGCTGCATCAATCACCGTGCGGTCACTGATGCTGATCCCGATGCTCTTACTGCTGGTCTGCATGCCATGTTGATGTGATCATGTTTGACAAATCTGCCAGTGTTAATTATTGAGATGGCATCAATAAAATGTCAGCAGACATGAGGATGATGATGGTGGGATGACCATTATAATGGTGATCCCCAGGTGATTGTACGTGTGCTGGGAGCTAACCTGTACAGCCCAGTGTTCAGCCAGAGGTTCTACCTGGCTGAAGTCCAAGAAAATGCCCCTCCAGGGTCGAAGGTCATTCAAGTAAGTTTGCCTTCTCACTCCTTTCTGTCATGTTCCCAACAGTACTTTAAATATGAAACTTCCTACATAAATGAATCTCATAAAACCCTGACATTTTCTGAATCTCTGTTTGGATTTCCAGGTTCGTGCAACAGATGAGGACTCTGGACTGTTTGGCCAGATCACTTACTCCTTCATCAATGACCTGGGCAAAAGTCAGTTCACCATCGACGCAGATGGAGTCATATCCACTGTTCAGAAATTGGACAGAGAAAATCCTCTTAACAAGGACATGGTGCTGACCATTATGGCCCTGGATGGCGGAGGTATTATTTCTGACACTAATCAGACTGACTGATTCTTTTCCAAAATATAAGACTTCCTCTTACATCTAAGTCTGGCAAGTCAAACATTTAGTTAACATTAATGCATGAGTGTTAAATTCACTGTAGGTGGAAGATGATAGCGTTTGCATAATAAGATCCCACACTCCTGAAGAGCATATTCACATTACAGATGCATTACAGTTTTATCATCCAGAATGACAGTAGAATCAAGCACTTTCTGTTTGATGATTCCACACATGTACATTTTGGCTTTGTTGTTTTTCCAGGCCGTGCATCATTTTGCACCGTGCGAGTGGTTCTCGCTGATGAGAATGACAACGCCCCTCGGTTCAGAGCCGTGGAGTACCGCATGAGCATTAAAGCAAACGTTGCCAAAGGTTCTCTGGTCACACAGATCCAAGCCACTGACCCTGATGCTGGGTCCAATGGGAGGATCACATATTCCCTTTACAGTGAGGCGCGTCTGTCGCTGGTTGATGTGCTGGAGGTCAGTACGGTCTGTTCTTCAACTTTATACTTCAGACTACTGTTAAACATGCAGCTGTGTGTTAAGTTTTAATAGAGCTGCAAACAGCTTCTCAGTTCCCTCAAGAAAAAGAAGCAAAAGTTAAACAGATCCAAACCTCCATGAATGTATTTAATGAGAGTAGATGATATTAAAACTCGTAATTTATGCTGTGGCCTTGATTTTCAATTTAAACATACTCTCAGCTGATACCTCCTCCCCATTTCAGTGGATTAACAGCCATCTGTTCACTGTGATTATGCGTTTTAACCCAGCAAATCAAAATTATGTTACATTAAGATGCTCCACGTTTCAAAAGGGAAACACAATTAAATAACAAACAAATAAACAACTAACTGTAAATGAAATTAAAAGCTGTGGTATAGGAGGCTAATATATTAACATATTCATATAAATAGTGGAAGCTCATTTTTCACCATGCTCTGATTTGTGGAAATAAACGGACCAATAAAATTGCTGAAGTAAAATCCTACTCAGTTCAAGCCAGAGGCTAAAACAGCCAGAACCTGTTGGCTCAAACACAGTCGCGTTCAAGCTGAGAGTGCACAATGTAAGCTTGGTAGCTAGGATTATAGTCTCTACAGTTGATTTGAATGGCATTGTGATTTTGCTGGTGCCCAGGTGGAGCCAGACAGCGGCTGGATGATGACTAAAAGCACCGTGGACCACCTCCAGGGGACCGTTCTGTCCTTCTTTGTCAAAGCCACAGACGGCGGTTTTCCGGCCAAACACTCTCTAGTGTCGGCCTTCATCCACGTCGTCCCACCAGATGCATTCGTTCCCTCCTTCAGCCAGCCTCAGTACTCCTTCACCATCCCCGAGGACACAGCGGTAGGAACAGCCTTGGGGTCCGTGTACCTGGGCCCTGGACAGACGGGGTTCTTCACCGTAGTTGGAGGAGAGACGTTCGACAGCAACCAGGGAGGGAGCTTCCTGGTGGAGAGGGAAACGGGTCTGATCCGTCTGATCAAGCCGCTGGACTATGAAGAGGTCAGCATTTTCCGCTTTAAGGTCGCGGCAACAACAAGAAGAGACCTGATCGAGTCCATCTCCACTGTAGACCTGGAGGTCAAGGTGGGTGATTCAGTGAAACTTAGAGCCTGTTAGCCTTTTGTTTCCTATTATGCCATTTCTTTCGAATCTTTATTTTAGCCTTTGCAATAAAATAAAATTCAATAAAACTACACAAAGCTGCTGGGGATTCGACGAGTGAGAAAAAATAAACCACTAAATAAAGTGAATAAAAACAAGATATGAGCAATGACTGACGAGGTGGTTTTCATCCTGACAGATTCTTACAAAAAAATACAACAAATTTAACAAATAGTTGCATTTCTGTTACAACTGTTGTTTATCATCAGATCATTTAAAATGTTAAGTACAATTCAATAATGTAATAAAAACATTTATTGCAATTTAAATACCAAACGTATCTGCATTCATTGAAGATTTGTCATTTTGCAGATCCTAGATGTGAATGACAACAAGCCGGTGTTTGAGACTAACACCTATGTAGCCACAGTGATGGAAGGGATGCCAGTAGGGACGAGAGTGGTCCAAGTGCGTGCACTCGATCCAGACTGGGGCTCTAATGGACAGGTGTGTGACAGCTCAAGTGTTTTTGCTCTTTTTGTGCTTTTGCTGCAAATGTGTTTTTTGGTGCAGTTATCCTCTCGTTATTGCTTTCAAAAGCTGCTTCATGTGTCTTTTTGAAATTGCAGGTAACCTACAGCCTCGGACCTCTGCTCACCTACAATTTGGACTTGACAAAAGACGTTCGCCCCTTCAGTGGCCCCATCACTACGAGTTCTGTCTTTGCTATTGACAGTAAAACAGGCTGGATCACCACAGTGAGTCAGATGGACCACGAAGCCTGCTCCAGCTACAGCTTTGAAGTGGTGGCCTCTGATCTGGGGGAGTTACAGTCTCTCTCCTCCACCACTGTGGTAACCATCACTGTGTCAGACGTCAATGACAACCCGCCGCGGTTCGAGAGGGAGCTGTACCGGGGCGCAGTAAAGGAGAGCGATCCCCTCGGCGAGGTGGTGGCTGTCCTGAAAACCAAAGATCGAGACGGCACGGATCAAAACCGCCTTGTCAGCTTTTATATCACTGGTGAGGAAGAAGAGAGCACTAACATAATTTAGCTCAACACATTCTGTGCTGCAGTCCCTCCTGCAGTGAGATGAGCTTGTGTTGCATAAAAATTATTCACTGGCCTAATAGGGCTGCTATTGTTAAAGGTCAAACTTTAAATTAGTTTGAACTCAAATGTCAAACACGACTAATCTTTTATTTTTTATATTTCCTTTTCATTTTAATATTACAAGGTATGCATTATACAAGAAAACATTTCAAGCACGGCTGAGAAACCCTGTATATTCACATTTTTATTTCTCAGATAGGAGGAAAGAAAAATGCTTTGTCACCAACTATAGTTTATAGTTTCCAATAGAGGCAGCCAACTTGGGAACTTTTGCTTTCAATGATTCTTGAGAAACTATCTGAAATTAGTATGTATTAGCCGGAGGTTTGAAATAAGAAGTCTTTCACAGACTCACACATGACTTTGTGTGGTGGCTCCTTTTTTTATGGGAGTAATAAAAAACATTGTGAGGACTCTCCAGCAAAACTCTCTCCTTGACACCGAGCTCGATGTTTTCCACTCGCATAACACAGTCTGATAATCACTAAGGATGATATATCTTGGCCTCGTATTCTGGCATTTGAAAATACTGATTGGCCTAATGGAGGCGTTGTAATAAAAGGTCAGATTTTTAAACTCTGAAAGGCCGCTGCTGCTACACCACCAGCCTGGTTTACTATGATGATAGATGTTTATTGATTGTGCCAAAGGGTTCCTGCATCATTTGTGTTTGTGTGTGTGGGGGTGTGAACGGGTGGGGAGCTGATTCTTATTCATCTTGTGAATGAATAGGACTTTTAGTTTGTCTCTTGCATCTTGACCTCTTTCTTTGCTGTGTCGTGTCAGCTTTTTAATCCTCACCTGTGTAATCTCCAGGGGGAAACCCACGGGGCGTGTTTGGCCTGGCCCTGGTGCAGGGAGAGTGGAAGGTTTATGTGAGTGGTCTGCTGGATCGTGAGCAGCAGGACTGGTATCTGCTCAACATCACAGCCAGTGACGGCCTGTACGTTGCTCGAACTGCGGTGGAAGTTACCGTCATGGATGCCAATGACAACAGCCCCATCTGCAACCAGGTCAGGGATGCACACGAATGGAAATGGGCGAAATGAAACCATGCAAAGCAAACAAACATATAACAGACTGTGGAATGTAGAAAGATGAACAAATATGTTAGTTTGCTTTTTTAGGATTCATGCTAGAGTAAATGCTTTTATCTGGTGTTTGTTTCCAGGCTAACCACAGTCCAATTATTGTTCTGTCTGAAAATGCAAAGAATATGTGACTTTTACGATACAGTCTATGTACTGCAAATAATGATAACAATAATAATAATAATAATGAATAGCAAATAATACATCATTTATGAATGTGTGAGCTTGGGTACAAATATATTTAAAGTAAATGAAATTATTTTTGTGTTTTACTCTGAAATACATCATGCAAAAGCTGAGGGCAGCATCAGTAATTGCACCATGAATGCATGAATTATTATTTGATGATGAGTATTTAATACTATGTTTACATCATATATGTACCTGATCACAATCTACACTATCATACAGTGTTGATTCAGGTGAGGTGAGGCCCCAGTACCCAGGATGATTAATTTCCTCTTGACTGATTTTAAGGCAGGCTTAGCTCAGAAATTAATTCCGTTGAATAATGTTAAAATTTGCATAGTTTATGTACAAAGACTTTGTAAAAATGCCAATGGGGTTGTAGTAGAACTGGATTTGTTCAATTAAAATATTGATTCTCTGTTTTACAGTGTGCCAAAGTCCAAATTAATTCCAACAAGCTGTCTTTGCACTATATTTCAGGGAATGTACAGTAACTTGCATACACAGTCCTTTTATGTAGTATATAATATGATAACAATCTTGAAAATGCCCGCAGTCAAAAGCTGATGAACTCTGCTCTTTAAATTACAATAATGACAGAATATTCTCAAACGGTTGCCATGAATCAGCGATTAAACCAATCAGCTTTAGCTTTTATGTTAATTCCTACCTTCCTGCTTTAAGACTCATTAGCATTAATACTTTGCCAAAAGCTGATCTATGAGAAGAAAATTACTGTGAAAAGGGAGGATAATTGGTCCGTGCAGTCTTCTGGGGATCTCCCTTTTCGTTTAGTAGTATTCTGCAATTCTTCAATTTCACATAATTAGTTGAGAAACTTTCATTCTCCCTCTAAACTCTTACTAATTCTCTTTGAAATCAATCCTCGCTGACTTCCTGTCCTCCTCTTATATTCCTTCTGTTCTCAGACAAGTCAGACCTGTGTAACTACATTAATCTGGTATTACACGGTAGCAACATCAAATAGATCAAAGGACATTAAGAGTCAGCCAATGTACTATACAGTAACTGTGTTTTTCGCACATTGTTCTCATGTTATTTAAGTGGTAATAATAATAATAATCTTAGCAGTAGTACCTGTTGCTGTAGTAGTATTAAGAGAAGCAATAGTATTTGTTCTTGAAGTAGTAGTAATGATAGTAGTCAGTTATAGAAATGGTAGTGGTACCGGTACTGGCAGTAGAAGTACATGTACTACTGCCACTGCTATTAGCCATAGTGTTATTAATGGCAGAAGCAGCAAATATTAGTGATAATTACAGTGCTAATAGTAGTCAATTAATCTGATAGTCAAGAATAGGGGAAAAATCCATTTTTTTCTCACAATGACAATTTCCTGAAGCCTCAGGTGATGTCTTAAAATTGCTTGTTTTGTTCAAAAAGCAGTCAGAAATGTAAAGTTTTCAATCACATAAAACAAAAAATAGTAAATCCCCACATATTAAGAAGCTGGAACAAGAGAATGTGCATTTTTGATTGACTTAAAATATCAATTATCATAATAGTTGCCGACAATTTTCCGTCAATCGACTCATCAGTTAATCGACTAATCATTGCAGCTCTAAGTATATTGAAATCATTCGCAGGATAACTCTGAAGTGCAGAGCAAAAGCAGTATTGTGGAATACGCTGCATTGTAAAAGGACATGCTACAGTAGTTTTCCCATTGTGCTGCTCTGTAGTCGATGAAATAGTGAGGTCACGAAGGTCGTTTCTAGAGGCAGTCGCTGCGGCAGGGTCAGAAAAGGCCACTTAACTCTGTTGCGCTCGTTCTTTCACCAGGGATAATGGATGCAGCGCCCAACAGTTTAATGTGTTTTTGATGTGTTGGACAGATGTTTTTTCTTTTTTTTTATTCAGACAGTTTTTTTTTCCACCTTGTGCTTGTGTGTGTGTTGTGACAGGCTGTGTATAGCGCCTCTTTTCCCGAAGACATCCCCACTAACAAGGGCATCCTGACAGTGGGCGCAACAGATGCTGACTCAGGCTCCAGCGCCGAGATCCAATATTCACTGTTTGGCATCGGGGTGGAAGATTTCTACATGGATGCAAACACTGGTACATTCAAATCGAATCTTCAAAACACCACAGATTAAATATCTTTTCTGCAGCTTTACACACCTGTCTGTTATGTCTTCAGGTGAGCTGCGTACAGCCACCGTCATGGACCGAGAAATGACGCCCACCTACAAACTCATTGCCCAGGCAACTGATGGAGGCGGGCTGTTCTGCCGCTCTGACATTTCTCTCAAAGTGCTGGATGTGAATGACAATGCCCCCTCGTTCTCCTCTACTCATTACCTGGCGAGTGTGTATGAGAATGCCGCCCCCAAGGCGTTGCTTACCCGACTGCAAGCCAGCGACCCTGATGAAGGTAAGCTGCTGTGACTTTATGCTGTCATATATTGGATGTGTAAGACGTCAAGCAAGGATGATAATGAGCATAGAAAAAAATCCTATATACACTGAATGTAGGTTCAAGCGGCTGTGTTACTGAGCCTTCAAACTGCTGTCTTGTCCATGAGAAACATACTTTATTATCCTCACTAAAGTGGTTTGCTACAGCCGACTGATGAAATGAGACACATCATTATCACACACAATTTGTATCCATGTCCGTGGTTGTGCATGAATTTGTCTTGTGTTCACTCTAGGTCTTAACCGGACAGTGGTCTATTCCCTGGTGGATTCAGTCGGTGGGTTCTTCTCTATCGACCCGGTATCAGGGATGGTAATTCTGGAGAGATCTCTGGACAGAGAGAGCCGAGACTCCTATCACGTTCGTGTTCTGGCCAACGACCAGGCTGGGCAACAGGGGGCACTGTCCTCACAGGTCGGTGGTCCCAGTGTCACACATTCAGTCTCAGTCTCAGTTTTGCCAGGCTCTCCCGTACATCCACTAAACATAACTGCAGGGAGTTTTGCTCTAAAAGACAGTCACAAGCTTGAAAAATGAGGCACTCATTCTGAAATAAATGATAGCTGGAAAAAAAGATTAAATAAGAACCTCTACTTGTAAACAACATTAAAATTCACAGTCTTCACAACATTTATATTTTAGGTGTTTTAGTCATGGTTTTCTGTGTAATTAAATCAGATACACAATCCTTAACACAGACTCTGAGTAATTAACATCAATTATTTCTAAAAACACAAATAGATATAATTATGTAATTAAACCATTTTGCCACAATAATGTAGTTAGATCGTAAATACTTTATATTAAATTGCAGATTAGTCGGCCATGGTTTCATCCATCTGGAGATGTGCCGTCTGTATTTCTGTCCGTATGCAGGAATAAGAGAAACCAATGAATAAAAACATGTTGTTTACTGAAGAGATCTGATAAAGAACCTGGTAGATTTAATCAAGATAAATCTTCATAAAATTGTGCAGTGGGTGGGAAAGATGGGGAAGGTGATGGTTACAGAGACGGAGGCAGCGCAGAAAAGAGGAGGTAAAGGCCATAAGACAAGCTGAAACAGTGTTTGCCCTCCAGGTTTCACTTTCTTATGTCCTTTTACAGCTCTCAGAACAAGCCATAAATACAAACTGAAAATAAACCCCTGGCAAAAGTGAGGCCAGGTGTGGCCAAGAATATATGATTTTCATTCATGTAGTAAAATGGAAAACAATAAACTTCTTAAATCTGTCAAGATGTTTTCATGGCTTCTATTTGTGTATATCCTTCCAAGATCAAATGTTTAAGAAGCATTTTTATTTATTGATATTCAAGGGATACAATTTAGCAGCTTTAAAAATAAACCTTTTCTCCTAACAAAATAATAAGGTTTATTGTCTGATTTTGTCTGATATCACAGCTTTATCTATATTTCCAAAAGGCAGAATTAAAGTGAACTGGTGAACTGTCCATAGCCCATAGAGCAAAACACAGCATTTATCTGATTCACTCATGCCATAAATCTCCAACACTTATGTACAGCCGAGGAATTCTCTCTCAGGCTTTGGTGGACACAGTCTCCAATTGATTTTTGCCTCAGTCCCCTATCTTGTTAGTAAAGCCTTTAGGATCTTTAGCTCCCATTAACAAACTGTATGTTGGTCCAGACAAATGGGAGTCTATCCCGTTGATAGTCTCTTGTGTCTCCCTCAGGTTGATTTGACCATTTTGGTGCTGGATGTGAATGACAACGCTCCGGTCTTCCAGAAGAGGGACTACGCTGTCACCGTCCCCGAGGACGTAGCAGTGGGAACCGAGGTGCTGCGAGTGCTAGCGACGAGCGTCGACATCGGACCTAACGCTGAGATCACCTACCGAATCCAGTCGGGCAACGAGTTAGGAAAGTTCACCATTGACAGAAACCTGGGTGAGCAGAGGCCCTTGTATTGCCTGGTATCATGTTAAATTGAATCCTTTATGTACCGTACTATATGTATGTTTTAGGCTCTATTTCTGTGGCTGATGATTTGGACTTTGAGGTGTGTAAGGACTACTACCTCACGGTTGAGGCCTGGGACAGCGGGAACCCTCCTCTTAGCACTGCTACCATGATAACCATCGAACTCATGGATGTCAACGACAACGCTCCAGCCTTCAGTCAGGACATCTACAACGTCCTGGTCAGCGAGGATGCATCTGTTGGGCAGACAATTACAAGGGTAACATTTTGTCTTGACTTTGCATTGGTCTGTCTTTACTTTTTTTGTCTTTTACATTAACTTTTGTTTGACTCTGTGTGTTTTCCAGGTACTGGCAGAAGACTTGGATAGCCAGGTGAATGGGCGAATCACCTACTCTATCCTGAAAGGCGACCGCAACAACCACTTCTGGATTGACCCTGTAGCAGGACTGCTCAAAGTCAATAAGCGGCTCGACAGAGAACTAGTAAGGATGCATCTTTAAGTACAATATCTCATAAACAATCAATAGTAATTTTCTGGTTCATGAGCACAGCCAAGACAGAAAATACTAAGTCCGCTCAAGGTCAGCACGCAATGAAGTCTCATATTATGCAAGCATAACAGCGCTTGCTCTATTGCCTGATACATACAGATGCTATGGCACTATCATCCCTCTCCTTGCTCCATCTAGGTATCCAGGTACTCTTTGTCAGTGCAGGCATTTGACAGTGGTTCTCCCGCCATGTCCTCCACTGTCACCCTGAACATCGACATCTCCGACGTTAACGACAACCCTCCCGCCTTCAACCCTCCCAACTCCACAGCTGTCATACAGGTAGCAGTCTGTGTGTGTTTGCTTACGTTTGTGTACTTTGTGTACAACTATAACTCCTCCCTCTCCACACTTCCAGCTAAACCAAGCCGCTGGCACCACCCTCCTGAAGCTGTCAGTCAGTGATAAAGACTCCCCCAGAAACGGTCCTCCATTTGAGTTTCGCCTCGTGTCAGGAAATGAGGGTAATTTCTTCTCCCTGGACCAGTCTGGAACTCTGAGGTCCAACCGCGTGTTCGGTCCTGAAGCCCCCAGAGAGTTCACTCTTGAAATCCAGGTTAGCGACAGTTGTTTTTAACCACTGTTTAATCGGGAAAAGTTGACTGACAGACACTTTGTTTGCATGGTTGCACACAGTCAGCATTCGGAGCTGCCTGTGACTCACACAGTCTCTCATTGTTAGCTGCTGAAGGCAGGCTATTAGAGTCTGGGGTTTTAAAAAACAGTCTCATAGAGACACATTTCTGTGATGGAGAAGCTATTAACACCACTAATATGGTGGGAGGAGGAGGGTCTATGCTTTAATATTGACTGCTTCACAGTGGTAGACTCAGGCTGTCTGAGGATCAAGGGCAACCAAAAATAAGAAGGGCTCCAGCTCCATGTACTTCATTATGTTTTCCCCACTTGAAGGGCAACCTAAAGGGCACTGCATCATGTTTGCTTGCACATTAGGCCACCCCAGAAGGCACTTTATTATGTTTTATCTACCATGGGGGCATCCAGCAGGGCACATTCGCAGCATTTTTTTTGAACACAGGAACCATGGGAGCATTGTTTCAGGACTGTTATATTGCAGTATGTTGCTGTCAAATTACTGTATTGAATTTTGTCCTATTTTCTCCACTGGAATGGTGCCTCCCCTTGAGTCTAGCAGTACCACCTGAAGTCAATATATATATTTTGTTTTTCAGCTCCAGCTACATTGCTATCCATATTCCTTTTCTTTAATTGGTTATACAGATGCCAGGAGAGTGTCTGAGCGTAAACACAGTCTTGTCGTTTGACCTTCTTTATACTTTAACCATCTTCACACAGTAAGAAATTGTAACCAAATTAGTTTTTATCTGTCAAGTAGTTCTTTACCTGTCTTTCTTTGATCCAAGCTTTTGAATATCTCACTGTCACTTTGCTTTGGTCTCCTTAGGCCAGTGACTCTGGTAAGCCAAGTCTTACCTCTTCCTCCTGGATATTTCTGAGGGTCATCGGGAACAGTCAGTACAAACCCACCGTCTCCCCCCTGGAAATCTTCATCGTCATGGTGACAGATACCTTCCCAGGCGGACCGATCGGTCGGATCTACGCAACCGACCGAGACCCCAATGACGTGCTGTCGTTTACCCAGAAGCTTCAGCCCAAGAGCATGTTTAAGATAAACAGACAGGATGGAAGCATAGTGGCACTGCCGGGCCTGGAACCTGGCAGGTACACACCACATCACACAAACACACTCTCTAGTACACACACACAGTCAGGCTAAGAACTGGTTGATATGGAAAAAACTTTTTGGTCAGAACACATTTCCTTGTCCTTTCTTAGATACCAGATGAATGCCACAGTGAGTGACGGACGTTTCGCTGTCATAGCTGATGTCTCAGTCCAGGTGGAACAGGTGACGGATGTAGTACTGCGCAGAGCCCTGACCCTACGTTTCAGCTCGCTGTCCCCAGAGGACTTGCTTGGTCGCTACCTGAGCCAGATCAAACTAATGTTACGGGGATTAGCTGGATGGAAATGGTCACCAGGTCAACAGGATCCCCTCCATATACTCAGCATACAACCAGTGGTGGGGACCTCTGGCGTGGACTTGCTTCTGGCCATGGAGAGGCCGGAGACACTGGGCAGCGGACGGATGGGTGGTTTCTACTCCCAGCGAGAGCTGTCTGCAAAGCTGGAGGAAGCAGCAGAGCGAGGCCTGATTCGAGGTGTCCTAGCTGGGGCAGTGGTGGTGAACAGTGCTTGTTCCGGGGAGCTGGAGTGCGGGGACAGGGTGTGTGAACAGACACTGGTGATGGAGGGTGGCTCGCCTGTCACCTATAGCACAGAGAGGGTCAGCTTGGTGTCACCAAGGTTCAGCTCTACAGAGATCTGCACCTGCCCTGGTGAGCACTGCAACCACGCTTGCACCCGACACTGGGATCTAACTAAGCCCAGCTCACATTAGAGCTAATGAATATTTCATTATCAGTTAATCTGACAGCTTTTTTCACAATTAATCGTTTAGTCTATAAAATGTCAAAAAAATCCTTATCACAATATCCCTGAGATCAAAGCGACATCTTCAAATTGCTTCTTTTGCCCATCAACAGTCCCAAACCTTCATTGATTATAATAAGCAGCAAATCCTTACTGATCCTGAACTATCTGACTGAAGACTTAATGAATTTGTGGGTATTTTGCCACATGTATGTAGATTTGATTGTGTTTTGTTGTATTTGAATAAATCTATAACTAGGTTGTGACAAGTTGGCAGGGAGACAGATATTATGTGTACAAAGACAGACACATACATACATTAAACAAAAAAAAAAGAATGTAAAGAATTTTTTATATGCAGATGGATGATATTCGGACATCCTGAAGGTATTATTTTCTGACATTTCTGTATTTCCCCGTTCCAAACAGGAGGGACATGCCCCACTCCTGTGGAGCTCTGTGAAGGTCAGTCCTGTCCAGCAGACATGCAGTGTGTCCGTTCTGGTCCTACAGCGCCATCTGTCTGCCAGTGTCAGCCGGAGAGACTGGACGAGTGTGCAGGTATGATGTGATCCATCATTATGCTTGAAGTTTATCTTCATCAGATTAGATAATCAAATCACCACGTTGCAAGGGTTTGATTGAATATTATTTGTCTTTTTTTCTGTGAACTGAAGCCTTTTCCCTCTAACTTTCACCCTGTATCTCTTTTTTACGAATATGGAGGCCAAACCTCTTTGAGTTTCTCTGGGAACAGTTACATCAAGTACAGAGTGACGGAGAGCGGTCAGAGTGGGGAGATGAGGCTCGGCCTGAGAATCAGAACGCTTCAGAGAAGAGGAGTCATCATGTTCACACGCGTTAACCCCTGCACCATGCTCAAGGTAAACATGTTCACATCCTAATCTCAGTGCTTCCCAATGTCAGGTCTACTCAGCAAACTGTGTTTCAGTGGTTGCATCATTTTTAAATATACAGTTTTTCCCTTTTCTTCCACAGATCGAAGGGGGTCGACTGTGGTTCCAGTTGGACTGCGACAACACCCTTGGCATTATGGGTATCTCTGGCAGACCAATAAACGATGGCCTCTGGCATGCTGTTGCCTTGGAGCTGACTAGGAACTACACCCTCCTGTCATTGGATGACAGCTATGTGGAGCGCCGCCGAGCAGCCAGAGCCCCTGTTCGCCTTTGGCCTCTAGCCCCAGATTCGTCCTTTTTCTTCGGGGCCCAGGTGAGGCCACCGAACGGGCAAGGTGAGAGGCCAAGCCCGGGGCCAGGGAGAAGCCAAGGGGCGCCTGGACTCGGGGACCGTGGAGCGAGGGCCCCGCCGAGAGCCCAGGATGGCTTCCAGGGCTGCCTGGGCTCGCTGATGCTGAACGGTAATGAGCTGCCACTCCAGAATAAGAGGAGCCGCTATGCAGAGATAGCTGGGCTGAGCGAGGTGAAGCTGGGCTGCGTGCTTTATCCAGATCCATGTGTCAGTCAGCCCTGCCTCAACGGAGCCATCTGCAGCAGCCTGCCCTCTGGAGGTCTGTTTACATGAGTGTGAATGTGTGTGGGTGTTAATCATCTTGTTGTATTAATAAATTACATAAATAAATGATGTCATGTGAAACAAATTCACACTGTTTTTATGGCTTGACTGTCAGTTTCAGCATTTTCATTTGGGCCTGATTCTAATGTGATGTCTTGTTTGTGCAGCAGTGACCATCAGTTTGTATATGTTTAGTCCGTATCTTACTAAATACTGACTCACAGATAAAATCACATGACATTAAGTCTATATTTCATTTCTTTTATATTTCTGATTATACACGTTGTTATTTGACACATTTTAAATCTCTCTCCTACAGGCTTTGTGTGCAGTTGCAGCGCTGGCTTCACTGGGGGGCGCTGTGAAATTGAATTGACATCCTGCATGCCAAATCCCTGCCAGAACGGAGGGGACTGTAAGCCTGTAGGCAGTGCATTCCTCTGTGGCTGTCCTAGAGGACTCGGGGGACTTATGTAAGATAAAATAGCCTGCAATCACACACACACATGCACACACACACAGAGGCTCAAATACACACACACTTTTAAACCTTAATTACTGATTGTAAAAGCAGTGTGGATGAATAGTGTTCCGTGTTTACAGTATATAAACACAATGACAGTGGGGTTACTGATGATTTAGACGCATTAACATCTGCATCTCTGCTCTCACACACATTCAAACATGAAAGAACATGAGTAGTGGAGGCAAACACACATGCACACACACGCACTCATTAGCCCACATTAGCAACCCAGCACCCACTGCGTTGTTTTAGTTGTTATTGTGCGGAGATGAATTAGTGTTTCTAATTTAATTCAGTGTAATTTGGGTTGAAAAGCCTATAATCATTCTCTAACTTCCTTCCTAATTGCAGCTCAGTTAATTGCCTTTGAAATAACCTCTTTGCTCATGTGGTTGTTCAATGGAGCCACCACTAGAGAGCAGTTTCCCCTCAAAGGAGAACATGCTTCTGCCTTTTTTATGATTATGACAAAAATGTTAAAAAAAAAAAAGCTTTTGATAAAGTCGGATTAAATTAAATTTAGCTGATAAATTAAATAAAGTTTCTTTTCAGTCAGCAGATTGTTCAAACTATTATCAGTTAATGATGAAGGCAGATTGAAAAATATCATATCCTGCCACCAGCAAGCAGCTACTGAGTATAATTAGCTATGAAATTGTTTTTCCTGCAGACTGATAAATAGTAATATCTGTTTGAAATTGTCCACATTTAAATAACAATAAAGCATATTCATTAGAAAATCCTTAAAAATGTGACAATATCCCTTCAAAAGCTGCCATAGACTCAGAAATACAAATATATCACAACTTGCTGAATTCAAGACGTTTGTTAACTATGGTATTCAAGTACTGATGAGTGAATATCCCCAGTCATAAGTAAACTGTATATATGTAATCACTGCCAACATGTTTATCATTTAAAGCTAAACTTAGTTAGAATAGTTATACAAGGAAACTTCCTGCAATACTCAGAAGTGTTTTTTTCCTCTTACATCAGACCCTTTGTACAGTGTTTTTGAAAATCCCATCAAGAAAAAATAATTGGAAAGAGAAATACAAGTATTTTCTATCTCCCTCACAGCAGGACACCATGTTTGAAATGACAAGCTAAGATGAGCACGTATGTGTGTGGAGTAAAATTACGTCTGTGATGTTCTGCTGTAATTTACGTCATTATCAAAGAGTATGAATCTGTGTGTGTGTGTGTGTGTGTGTGTGTGTGTGTGTGTGTGTTTGCAGTCAGGCATATTTCTTTAAATCAGAACCATGTAAATGAGTATTACATGGAGATCCATGACGATAATCCCTTGATTTAGCAAAAGAAAGGCCCTCTGAAAAAAAAGATGATCTCCAAAGTATTTCTTGGCCTTCTGTCTTCTAAATTCACTGTCACGCTTTCATCTTTTATTCCTCTGTTTCACTTCGATACAAATCAACTTCACCGCTCCCGTGCATAGCAATCTATTTGTCTATGCCTTTGCAGATGTGATGAGGATGTGAACGAGTGCGACCAAAACGAGTGCGCAAACGGAGGAGAGTGTGTCAACACGTTCGGGTCGTTCTACTGTAACTGTTCAGAGGGGTACGAGGGCCAGTTTTGCGACGATCAGACGCCTGGTGATCCGGGGGACGACACGCAGGTACAGTATGAGCAAAGCTTGAGAGTGAATTTATGCAGGAGTAAATCTTACAGAATATACTCTAGTATAAAAAGTACTGGCTTTCAGCTCACTTGTTGCACATTCAGCTTACTCCTAATGAGGTTTGGCATACTCACTGAAGCTGCTGAGAATTTCAAGTGTGTGGTGGCCTCCCGGGAAGGTTTATTCACCAGCTTGGTATGTTTGTCTCCACAGTAGATGAATGAAAGTGCAGTAATGGCTAAATCCGTTTCTATTTGAAGTTGTCACACTCTTGACTTTTGTCATGCTAACTATACCTTATATTGAGACTGCAAGCTCATTTCGTGCTACACATTGTTGGAAGGACAGCGCTTCCATTGTTCCCCTGAAGACTGTAATTAGCAAGTAACCATAGTTGACAAAACCTATTAGGCTGCTTTCACGACCCTCACATATTTTATTAAGACAAGAATCTGTGGAATTAATCATTTGTTCCATATTGCAAGACCAGAAACGTGATTGTAATATTCCTTTGCAGTAATGAGTCGAGAAAACCAACGTCAATTGATTCAAAGTGTCATGAGTTCATTAATCAAAAGAGGCTTATAAAAGTAATGTGTGATCTTCATCTTCATCCTTCTAAGGTATTTGGAGGGAGTATTTGTAGGTGGATGGTCAACTGCAGTGTGTCTGTGTGCCCCACCATCAAGCATCCATATTAACTACAGTTGTCATATGGCTTTTAAAGGAATCTGTATGAATGACGCAGACTGAGAGGAAAAAAAAACCAATTTGTAGCTTGACACCTTGATAACCAACATTTTTTAGCAAAAGTTTCATTGTGCCAACAGGTGCAGAGTTTCCTCAGCAAGTCTGAAATATGTGATTTCTCTTTATCTGAATGGAAGTAAATTCTAAACATGAAAATCCGCTAAATTGGAGCTGATTCCACCAGAGAGTGATGTATTTGAGATCCATCCGTGTTTTTGATGATTTTTCTCTTCATGTTGCCCAGGCGGAGCCCCTGTCTTATGTCGGCCCTGGAGAGATAATTGGCATTGGAGTCCTTGCCTTTGTCATCATTCTCCTCCTCATACTCTTCATCGCCTTTAGGAAGAAAATCAAATTTAGGAAAGACTCAGACCCAGGCCCGGGGACTCAGGCTGTGATGGGGGTGTCAGCTATTTCTACAGAAACCAGCTACATGCTGCACAAAACCGGCGTGGGGGCGGAAGGGATTGAGTTTAAAGCCGTGCGTCTGTCAGGTTCACCGGGGACCACCAGCACCTATGGCGAGGTGGGAGGCAGCACTGGGGGCCCCCCTCAGGTCATGGTGCGTCCGACAGCCCACTCCCCTCTGCCGGGAGGACTCGGCAACCAGGGCATGAGGAGTGGGGAAGGTGACAAGACCACATCCAGTGAGGGCAGTCAGGTAAAAAAATAAACATGGACATTTATTAATGATTATAAGTTATTTCAGTGTGTCCTATATCATTACCTTACAGAATTCATAGAATCTAGTCTAGTCGTGGCAGTTTTAGTTAGTCAATTCCCATAGAGCTAGGCAATATTGAAAAATCAGAAATTATATTATTTCCACACTGTATACTACCGATAAAAATAAAATGAAATAAAAAATCCCAGGCCTTATATCAATTTTATATCATGATATCAATATTTATATCAGCATATCTTCCAGCTCCTCTTTTTGATGATGCTGTGCTTCTGTAATTCAGTTTCTTTTATTGTTCGAAAGAGACCCAGGATATTGCTACCTCTATTAACCTTATAAATTACAAACAGCCATGCTCGAGAAGAGGGTTCACTGTCCTCAGGGTTGAATTACGAAAAAAAAAAAAGGTGCTTCTCTGGCAAGACGTAAGAGTGATGGAGTAAAATATGCAATGAAATTTGAGTAATATTCCCGTTATTACTTTTGAACAGGTGGTAGGTATTGTATGATAATAAGCTTACAAGACTGAAAGAAAGTAATTTCTATTTAAAGCTGTAATGTGAAGATTTTGAAATTTTATGACGTCGGTGCCCCCCAGTGGTCGTATGAAAAATGACCTCTGCTAAATTGATAAATTCATAAACTGCATAATTTTCAGCTGGTTCTATCTCATTCTTCTACAAATAGAAATGTATGTTTTAAGATGTTGAAGGATGAAAAATGCATCCTAAGATTAAGATGCTTTTTAAATGAAAAAGTTAAAGGATAAGATGTCTTTCAGTATTCTCTGACTTCCTCACCGTGTCTGTGCCAGTCTCAGTAATAATGAAGACATAAATCTTTAAAATCTTCAAATATATACTTTCATTTTTAAAATGAGCTAAATAAGCAGCTGTGCACTGTTGTTTTTAGCAAACTTACTAAACAGGAATGAATATCACATTTGTTAGGGACTATTTTGAGCTGCATATTTGTTACACTAGTGAGAATTTATGGCAGCAGAATGATGCATGTGGGATTGACTCAGAACGCCCATGTTCATTCTAATGAGAGAACATGTTGTCCAGTGTAGTGATGCTGCTTATTGATGTGCTTTAATAGTGGCTAGTTTTTTCATCGGCTTTTCCTTTCGTCTCTGCAGTTCAGCAGCTTCCTCTCAGACATGTCCAATGTCCGAGGTGTGGCCAATAGGAGGGGAATCGCAGTGTGCAGCGTGGCACCCAATCTCCCTTCGGCATCGGCCTGTCGCTCAGAGCACAGTCCGGCCCACAAAGTGTCCTGGGAGGGCGAGGAAACCAGGGAGGAAGGGCTGGAGAGGGCGAGAGATGAGAGAGAGGAGGAATGGGGGCAGAGAGCTTTTGAGTTGGAGAGAACACAGAGAGATAACGGTCCACAGGGTAAGACTGCAACCATGTGCACGCACACACACACACACACACACACACACACACGCGGTCGCATGCACACAGAGTTTTTAACCTCTGATCAAAAAGGCACAGAGTACACAGGCCATGAACTCATTGTGTTACACCCATACCATCATCTCCAGTGAGAGAGCTTATTTCACAGTGATCTATGCCTTTTGATCACTCACATCAAAGAAAATGGCCCAGAGTAAGCAAGAGTGGTTAAGAAGTAATATTTTTATTTTGCTTATCATTTCATTTTAGTGGTACTATTTACTTCCTGGCAGCAGTAAATGATAGTATAATTTACTTTTCTGTTACACGGCTGCAATTGGCAATCATGTCCTCTTGTATCAGAATAACTCTCTTACATCTCCTGTGCACTTCTGTTTGAATGGCCAGGGTAATCAACCAGAACTGATGTCCTATGTTCTTGTCCTACTTTTGCTAAAAAAAAAAAAGTCAAAATCAAAGTAGCTGGAACACAAAGAAACTTTTTCTGCAAAGTTTTCTACTATTTTTTTTTTTCATCCGAGTTTGCTTCACGTGTACCTTCGTCAACTGAGAGGAAAACAAACTGAGGGAGAGCGGGTGAGAAATCGTTGTCAGATAATTCAGCTTCAGTCTGATATTTGGCTGCCAATGCTGTCAACAGCGAGAGCACAGTTCACAGTTTGTTCTCTGTCAATGAAATAACCACGTTGCATCTCACTGCTGATAGACGTCACATATTTCGATTCTCTGTCCAACCTGTTGTTTGAATAATACAGCCTGCAGCGGGAACTTCCTGCCTGTTAATTATTGATTTCTTCCTGTAGGAGTGGGAAATAGGTTATTTTATTTTTTTTTACTCCCCTGTTGAGAGTATGCACACACACAAAAAAGAAAAGCATGTGCCCCCAGGGGTCACAGCTATGTCACAGTCTGTTAATTAATATGTGATTAAACTTATAGTCAACTAATATTCTGATTATTGTGTTAATGACCCAGGTCTTAACTGCCAGTTTAATGAATCAATTGGAAACAGTTCAGTTATTTATTTACACCACAGTGACCACAAACAAGTATAACAATGAATATTGCAATAGATGGGCACAAGTCAATACACGAGGAAACATATTGGTCGTTTTTCTGTCACTACCTGCTGCTCATGAATAAATAAGGTCTAATTAATAATGAAATACTTAGAACAAACTTCATGTACAAATCAGGTCCCACAGTTTTTGGCAATTGTGCTCTCTCAGAAAAAAACTATATTCTTATATTGATGTTCAGGGTGTTTTGCAAAGAAATGTTTGTTAATAAAAGGTTCATGATTTGCTGACTTTACCCATCAAGATCTCACAGAAACAGTAATAATGTAGTTAGAGTAAAACCCTCTTAGTGGAGGCTTTCCAGTTCAAATGCTATAGCTATTAGTTTACCAATTATAGGACAAATTACAGAAAGCAATTTGGAAGCTGTTAAGGTCGCTGAAAAGAAGAGTTAAAACTTCTTTGGAGGTTAGGATTAGACCTACGTTTGGCTGGTATTAGTGGTAATAAATGTTTCCAATTAAAATGTTGTACACTGGTCTGAATGGAAAATTTTGAAAAAAAAATAATGGAAAAGTAAAAAGAGCCAAACCGGATCTTGTACTAAATGATTCCTTCATGTTAATAGTTCATTCAACTTGAATAAACATTATTACCTGAATTGTAATGTGAAGTTTTACCTGCTCAGGTGTCGTCCAAATTGCAACGTGAATGCCAGAAAAATGAGATTTTGATGGCTCTTACAATAGGAAAAGTGTAGGGGATTTAAAAAGTTTGGGGCCAGGATGAGAATATGGCTTGGCTGAGGGTTAGTGGTAGGATTAGAAGGTCGGGTCCGTAACCTCAGACACAGCTGCCAATGCTGGCACATGGCAGCGAAGTCACTGGCATAATAATGGATAAGTGTGTGTGAGGAAAGAAAATAAAAGGAAGAGAAATAAAGAATGAAAGAAAAGTTAAAAAAAAAAAAAAAAACAACACCTCAGTATATTGAGAAGTGTCACCTCACCTGCATACTGAATTAGATGAGTGGCTGCTGCGCTGCCTTTCTTATTTAGTTTGATTGATGGTACTGCCTTACCGCTCACACTCCCACAGGAGCATTTCACTTGTTCTGTACGCATTGGACCACGACCACCTAGCTCGGGCTCAGAAAGCTAAAGCTGATGTCCAGACATCCTGGCCCTCATGGACAGAGTATAGTTTTGGTTACAAGATGGGCCGAGACCCGACTGCTTGCTTGCAGAATAGCCAGTGTAAAGCACAACACTGAAACAAACAGGCGAACGCTGGGAGATGTAGCAGACAAGGGTGACAAAGACATGCTGTGCACAGTTATGAGAAGCAAGCCACCAATCACAAAACCTCTCACAGTAATCCGTGCCACAAATTGTGTATTGCTTATTCAAACAGGAAAAACTGTTTACCAGTGCTACTCTATTATACAGCAACAGATGAAAGAGCTGGAAACCACAATGGTTCAAGATTATGCATTTTCACCTGTGATATATCTGCACAGGATTTATGAACAGGGCAGAACAGCACTGGGTGTGGTTTTAAAGTTATACATGCTGTTAATGCAGAATCTTAGTTTAAGGAATAGTAAAGAGTTTTTCTTACAAGGCTCTTTTTTTCTGTTTCAAAATATGTCTCCATGCACCAAAACCATACTCTGTGTCTTAATATAATGAGCTGTAGAAGAACCTATAGCCTCATGATTTAGATAAACAAATATTTGATCAAGAATCAAGACTGAGAATCCTGAGCGTTCAATGCCAGTCAAGGACACTCAGTTTCACACACCGAGGGTCGATACTTTAACTGTATTCAGCTGAAGAAGCAGTGAAAAAAATAAACAGTTTTCTCTTTCTGCTCTCTCCTATTTGTTCCACCTGCTGACATAATGCCTCTTTAGTTTTGCCAAAAGTTACTTTTAATCACATCAGCAGAGCTGCCGGCTCTTGTTTCCGAGCAGCTTTATATTCCAAATACAATTGTTGCTATAGTCCATACAAATGATTTCCACTCTGTTGGTCCTCTGTATCTTTTTCCCAGTTTGAACACTAATGTGAAACCACGCGCGTTATTGCTGTTAGATTAGAGCTCCTGGTAGAGCAACGGAGCTGTCTCTCGGCTTATCAGACTTGTGTTATAGACAGTTTTAATAGCAACTTTATCTGAAGTCATTGAGACACATAAGTACCTGCCCTGCCTCTCTGGCAGCGGTTCGACAAACAATTACTCAGACAAACAATGCTCAGCAAAGGCAAACAGTGTCAGGAATCACGCTGACTTGTAAACATCTATTCATTTGAAGTATTGCCTCCAAAGTTGTGCAGGTTAAGGCTAACCACAGACCCTGAGGCTGGCAGCTCTCTCCAAATGAAATTTCATCTGACTTATTCGCACAGCCCAAATGTCAGGCTTGTGACTGGAAATAAGAGCTTTGATTACTGCAGTGTAAGCAGTTTGGACTGTATTTTTCCAATGTACCTGCTGTTTTGAGGAGTTTCACATCTGCTGCGCTCGACTATACTAGAACAAGTAACTCTGTGGTCCTTACCCTCCATGACTCCTCCAGCTGGTGCGAACGGCATTAAACGAGCAGACCAGGAGTCGCAGTGGGTGTTCTGGGATTTGGTGAAAACGCTGTTCTCCAAAACACTCAGACAGCCTTTGGGAACAGACCAAAATTCATTAAGAGTTCAACTTAAATTGTTTTTAGGTGTGTGAGTCTCTCTTTACCAAGCGTAGCCAGCCAGAAAGCAAATGGATAGATGAGTGGAAGAATGGTTAGATGAGAATTAAAGGATCGGTTCATGTAGTCCAAATCTATATTAATACAACACTCATGTGCCCGTATGTACATTGAAAGAGTTTTTGACCACTGTCATCATGTCTAATGTTGACATCTCTTCAGTGTAAGAGATGGGAAAATCCACAGTCGTTGTTTCATACAGAATTGCGTTCAAGTGCCAAATCCAGTGCCTACCCACTTGATTTGGCTAACTCAGACTGCATAAGCCTCAAATTACCTTGGAGTCATGCCAGGAAGGGATCTCTTCACAGCAAGCATGGAGAGAATGAATGATTACAGCATTCAGTGAGTCTTTAAGTGCACATACAGGTATGTGAGTATTGTATTAAGGCAGACTTGAAAGAATTTGAACCGATCCTCTAAATTTTTGAATTCACATCAGCTTTAATTCTGAGTGGAGCACGATGATGTGTCTCGTCGGTAATTAAGAAAATGCTTCAAAAAAAGCCTTTGGAAATGAATTTCTGTGTGTTTGTGCATTAGATGTGTCAGAGCTGGTGGACGAGGCAACGTGTCTCTCAGATTCCACCTCGGAGGAGCGCTCCCTCAGTTCCTACACATCTGAGTCCTTCGATGACAACGGTAAGAATCTAATGCTCAAACGACCCAGCGCGGCTTTGCACTCATCAATCTTTTGCATTTTTTTCTTGTGCAATACTTCTTTTTACTAATTAACCTCAGAGTTTTTCAAAGGAGACAAAATCAGCGTTCAAATAAGCAGTGCTTCATATTTAGTGGCGTCTAGAGGAGTCACAAGCAAAAAAGGCCCAGAGCAACCACTGTAGATTAAATGCCATGAATGTAGAACAGGCCACTTTGCACTTTTACTATAGTGCTCTAACTGTGTTAACATATTGAAAAACAAGCAGATAATAGACAAGTGGAAATCTTTCATCTAAGGTACCTTAATGCAACCAATCCATACATACAAATGCATTTCAGGTTAATGCACAGGTCTTAAGTCAAAGAAAAAAGAACTTGTTTTGCCCTTTTCTTGAAATTGTAAAGAGTCTTTTTCCCAGATAACTCGATACCATTCACCCTTTCCTTGAATTCTATAGCGTGTTTTTTCCCAGATAACTCAATATCATTGATCTTTCGTTAGCTAAGTATAAGGTTGGAAGCCAAACAACCTAATGATCATGTGTGTGGGAGTGTGTTTTTCAGATAAGGAGCTCATGCAGATGCTTTGTTTTCAGTCTAATTACTGTAGCTCATGTCTCTCCCACACCCTTATAGGACACACACACACGCACACATACACACCACAAGCATACAAACGTGTTGGCAAGACTAATATGCCTGTGCTGATCTCAACACATGTGCACACACATGCTCATCTCAGTCACACCCAACATAAGAAACCTACTGTTCATAAATGTACTGACATTGTGACTGTTCTTCTTTTTCTCTCTGTCTGTGTTCCACCCAGCCTCCATAGTGACAGTCATACGTCTCGTCAATGATGCTGTTGATAATATTGAAAGTGAAGGTATGAAAGAATATCCTCTCTTAACTCCACTATCTCTTTTGTGTCTGTCTTTTGATGCCAAAGCGTTTCATTGGTGTAACACTAAGATGTGATGTTCTGAATGCAGCTAAGCCATCACTGTTCAATCCCCCTTCTATTCACAATAAAACATCCTGCTTAGATTTCCAATATTTTTTCTCAGTTTCTAACATTGGATCTGTCTGTGTTTCAATTTTTCCCCTTTGGTTTCTGTGTTGTTTGTCTCAGTCTTTCTCTGACTTTCTCTTTCTCTCTCCCTTTGTAGTGTCGAACATGGACAAAGAACAGCGGCGGAACAGCCCTGGTGAGTGAGTTGCAAAGCAACTGAAAAACATCTTATTAACTTGCCATCCCTTTGGCTTTATTTCTCAAGCTGTGATCCCAAAACCCAACCTTTTGTATTCTTTACATTATTTTCTCTGAATACTTTTTATCATACCCTATACAGCATTTCTGTTTACACCATTTTTTTTTTTTTTTGCTAGCCAGACTTTGAATGTAAATGTAGTTTCAGTATCTTGTTATGCTTCCTGACTTTCAACTAGGGTTGGTTTCTGATTGCCATTGGTGAAACTAGCAAAAGGTAGAAAACCTCTCATAACTTTTTGTCATATAAAAAAGTTGATTACATCATTAACATTAATCCTAGAGCATGATCAAAATTGGATGGCATATATGAGATAATAAGATAAGAACTTTTTATTCTTCTGCTTGAGTACTCAGCAGCAATATATCAAGATATATATATCTCGATATAAGCCAATCAGTAGCAGAGTTCATTTTTTAATTGAACTTGTTTGGTTCAGTACATATCATGGTTGATAAGCAAATATTAATGGATCCTCATCAAGAGTGTCTGTTCATGTTATATTATCAAATATCAATATTAGCATTGGCCTCAATAATCCAATATGAGTCAGACTTTTCCATAATTAATCTGAATAAAGGCCCCAAATGCAACAATGAAAAAAGAAATCTCACGTCATGCTCTCCACGATTGTGAGTGAGCCGTGTGTTTCTGAGAGCAACAAAACCCCTCCAGTAAAACATCAGTGTTAGTATTCAGAATCTCCCACATAACATTCATAAATATCATATCAATATTAGGACCTCTGGTTCAGGATCTCTAGTAATAAGAAGCTTGTGCATAGAATTGCGCTAATGTGCTAGATGTACATATCCAACGTTTTATTTTATGCTGCTCATTTCAGGTTCAGATTGTAGCTGTAGGTTGTGATTGATTGTCAATACTCTTAATTACTAATTAGGCTTCCAATCAAAACTTAGTTTTATTGCTTTCTTCATCGACAAAGCAAGAGAAAGCCCTCAACTGAATCTTAGAGAGAGTATTTATGTCTTTAATTACTTTCAACTATTGAAAAACAAATGGGTTTAATGGGATTTATAAAGTATAAGATTTGATTTCAGATTCTATAAAATTGCTGTCAAACTCAAATCTACTTGTAACACATTCTCAATATATATAATATAAAAAAGACAAATTGATGATCAAATAAGGACATTCAGTCAAATATATGATTTAAAATGTATAAAGCAATCCTCTCACCACATAATTAATTCATGCAACATAGGTTACACAAGCGTCTACTGCGAAATATACTAGCTCATTACGATCATTTGAATTATGCTGACATTTAATAGCTCGGTCAAGTTGGGTGTAGCTCTCCTCACTCCAAGCAAAGCAAATCTTTCACCCCGGCCTTGTAGGGGCTCTCAGTGGATTTTATTGGCACTTTGAGGAAAGCCTTACATCTGCATAGAATGGCAGAGGAGAAGGCAGCTTCAAACATTTTCTTTTTCACACTAAATGGGGCATCTTCTAAAGGCTAGACGCTGACTTTCTTACCGATCGCATGCTCAGATGTGATCACGTCAGCCGTGATCCAGTCGCACCTATCCTATTTCATCCCTGTGTTCTTGTTCCTAGCCTGTGCTGCAGTCTTAAAACCAATATTAATTGGCTCATAGTTCCCAAGTCCGTTTCTTCTTCGTTGCCTGTAATTTGCTAGGTCCACAAAGCATTTCAACACTTACCCACAGCAAGACTGCGTTCATGCCTCTGTCTCTGGCAGCCTTGTGAAGCATAAGAAGCTTTATTTCAGGCAGAGAGAATTAAATGATGAATGAAATTGTTGTCCAGTTGGTTGCTCCAAATAACCCACTGGATTCGGCGCCTTTGTGTTAATATGACACGTTTAAAAATATATTTCTTATTTTCACAATGAGTATGTATTCTCATGTGTCTGTGCTCAAGTCACACATATGGTACTGTAGAAACAACTGCATAAAAAAGACAAAAATACCAATGTAGGAAAAGAGGAACAAATCTGATTTATAATGAGGTGGACAGTTTTGTTAATGTTATTCTGGAAATGGGCATTTGACTGAATGAGATAACATGTTTGCGTGTATTCTGCCGTGTGCGTGTATATGTACGTGTCATGTTGTTTGTGTGTGTATCTGTCTGTTTACATGCAGTGGTGCTAAATGGCTATCTGCCAGCCTCCCTCTCCCGTTATCGAGTGCGTGTTCTCCCATGTCACAATTCACCATGTCATTCTGTGTTTAGTTGTTTCTATGAGAAGAGCATTTCATCATCGAAGCCTTCCTGCCCCACGAGATATCTGTTTTGTTTTCCACTTCACTGACAGCGAGTCGTCACCTGCTAAGCAAAGATGAGATTTGTGTAGAGTTCATCAAAGAGTGCACTGTGGATTGTAAGAACATGCATTTATTTTTTTACTCCTTTCATTTGAAAATATTCCCACCAGACGTAGAGATATTTCAGCTGTGTGGCATCCAGTAAGAACTCCCACATTTTTTTGTGGTTTGTTGGCACAGCAGTCTATTAGAGATCTCTGTCCACATGTGTCATGCATTATATACCAGGAGTAGGCATCGCTAATGAAGGGTTCTCTCCATCCCACACAGAGGATGACCCCTCTGGGTTCACTCACTTCATCAATATGATATTTTTTCACTCACAACTCATTAACCCAACCATGAATTATGCAGTCTGCATGCTGTAGTTTGTAGGAAGTGGTGGATTAGCAGGGAGTTCTGCATCAGTCCATTTAACAGCGTGAACTCAGAGGTAGAGAATAGGAATTTTGTAGACAGATTTTATTTACACATTAATAAATTCTAAATGAGAATTGGAGCAATTACACAACACAAACACGTCAACACATAGTAAACCCCACGGTGGGTGACACCCGGTAAGAAGCAGCCATTCACGAGCCTCCCGCTGCATCCCAGACACAAACAAACGCGCACGTACATCCTCTCAAACGCAGACTCACGCACACGACTAACAAGCAGCACATTTCCATGAAAATAAAAAGAGATCAAGGGAGTAGATAATAAGCAGAAAACACTAAAGAGGAGAAAAATAGAAACAAACACAACAAGCCGGAGTGTATACACAGGCTATTCATTAATGTAACAAAAATTGGCTGACTTTTTTTTTTAGGTAAAGGAGTTTGTTTATTAGGAGGCAGTAAATCCCACATCCTGGCACCTTGTGCAAGTGAATTTACACCTAGACTTAACTGCTGTGGCTTTAGGGGGCCAGAGATGGAATCTGCAGTGATTTGAGTAATTGTGAACATCTTTAGATAGGTCCCTCTAGTAACTGATTTGCAAGAACATATTCGCCGGCGTCACCTCACTTACCTCCTGCAGATAAGATTGCCATGATACCGTTGTTTCAGAAGGGAGGTGATTTATTGATGTGGCACCTTTTGCAGACTGATCCTATTAGATAGATAATCTCGTTCCTCGCTCACACTGTGCAACACAGAACGGCTGTTTGTAATGTAACACACACGTTCAAGTGAGGACTAGATACTTCCAGTGATTTGGCAGCACTAGTTTGTCCAGGGAATAAAGCCTCGGGCTCCTAACACAGTATGTTAACTCAAATTCCATTCTTAACTCTCTTAAGTAGGTCATCTCTCTAGTTGTTGTTCTGTTAAAACACACTATTGGTCACTGAAACTATTCCAAATGGTTTCAAAAAAGATTTACTTTTTCTGTCTTTTTCCTGTCAGCATATCGCTGGGACCCTTCCAGTCAGACTTCGAGCTGGTTGTCACCGTCACGTCTGCGTCCGCCAGAGGTGGGATCCCATTACGACCTCAGTGACACCCAGCAGAACATCAGACGAGGAGGCAGCACGCGGTCTCTCCAGCTGGACTACAGAGTGATGGGCTACAGCGGTGACAGGGGCCAAGAACCAGGACGGGAGACCGAGAAGAGGACCTTCCAGTGGGAGAGGAATCAGTCGGGCGAGTGGGAGAGGAAATGCATCCTGGACAGAGAAGAAAAGAGACGGCACGACGGGGAAGGAAAGAACACAGGCAACAGGAGCAGAGACGTGGGGGCGCGCCAGGACCACAGAGACCGTCCGCAGTTGCACGGCCATGACAGCTGTGAAGACAGCTCCTCGCCTGTTTACGAGGAATACCGAGAGTCCAGCCATGACCCAGAGCAAAATGAAGACACCGAGAGCCTTTATGACACTCTACCCCCAACACGACCAGCCTACGAAGGATACCCATCAAGCCCCCCGGGCATCAACCTGCATCCAGCTCAACTCCTGCCCCCCCTCAGGGCGTGGGACTTACAGACAGGGGAGTGGAGGGGATCGCAGGAGGATCGCGGAGGGCTCGGCTCCAGCAATCTGGCAGGTTCTGGGGACGAGCTAGAGAGACTGCTGAACCTGGTGTCGCTGCGAGCCAGGAGAGCCACGCGAATTAACAGAGCCTCAACCAGATCTGAACCCACAACAGACTGGGATGGATTTAAATGAGCACACAAGATTGTTTCAAACAAATAGATTTAATATTGCTTTATAAATTAAAGAGAAGCGGTGACCCTCTCTGATTATACTTGACATTTACAGTATAATACTACACCATTGGTCCACCACCTAAAAATAATTAAAGAAGAATATTACCATATATACTTTTATTATCCGGCATTATTATCCCGCTGTAAGCAAACACTAATCCACCACCAATCCCCTGGCTCATTTATAAGCTGGAGGAATGAGAGGAAATATATGTGTTCTGTAGACGCCTTCACCTGTGCTGCATGAGAGTTAGCTGAGATTGGCTGTGAATCAATGCTATTACATTTATTATTTATGGAACCACTGGAGCACAGCATTTATTAACATCAAAATGTGAAAGGAGCCAGGCTGTCTTTGTTTTAGGCCATGCCAATGTATGTACGTACAGTATGTTATCACTTCATACATCGTTCTGTTGAATCACACACGGGCAATCGTTTTTTGGTAGCTCAACCATGTAATGCAGTTCTTATTTTTTATTGACACACGCTCGGGGTTGTTTTGGAGAGAGTACACATCCCAGATGTAGCCTCAGAGATGCTATTAAGATTACCATTAGTTGATACCAGGAGACCTTTATTTAATCCAAAAAAAAATATTAATTATTCTATTTATTTAATAACCGCGCTATGAATTTGTTTGGTTGCTTGTGAGCCTCTTCATAAACAAGAGCATAAAGGTGATCTTACTCATATAACTGTGATTAAATACTGCACTTTAGGCAATTCTACATATTTTTTATTTTACTCATGCAAATGAACAAAGGAATAGTTTGACCTCTATTTTTAACCCATGCAGATTCACTTATGAACACAGATCCTGATATTACTCTCAATGTACATTATGTACCTTGTATATATAACCAAAGGTGAGCTTTTAGCAGTACTTCAGGTAGAATTAAGCCCACTCACTTTACACCTGGTATTAACATGTGAGATGAATTTTCAGACTTTATGTGCTGAAAGGCTTAGAGAATTACGTGGAAACGCGGCCATGAAGTACGGAATCACTCACCCAAGATGTGGACACATGACTGCCTCATTGATAACACAGTGTAAATGCTGGTGTGCTCCAGTTCACACACACACACACACATACACAACAGAGTGAATGTAAGTGGCATTAAGCTTAAATGTGAAACAACTTTGAAACACAGGCAGAACAAACAGGCGGGAGGTAACACGGAGTATTTAAGGATTATGGATCGCGAACAAGCCAGAGGAGATGTGTGCCGTCAGAATTGCAGTTTGTAATGGAAACAGCTGCACTGACCGGCCTGCGTCTCACACTCACCATGTATCCTCTGGTAAGCATGGCTCCTCATGTTTAATTTGAAATGGAAATAAAAGCCTGGTGGTGCAGAAAAAAAACATACACATGTTACTCAAGGATGTAAACAGCAAACAATTTACATAGCTAAACTATTTTGGACTCAAGGACGGAGTAAATATCACCATCCACATCAGACAGTATGTACTGTACTGCAATGAAGATTTATCCACCTGTTCGTTCATCCACTTTACCCATTTCTATTCAGGTCCACTCTGTAAGTGGGTTGCTGAAGCGTGTCCCAGCTTGTATCGGACAACAGGCCGAGAAACATCCCAGACAGGTCAGACCAACACAAGGAACAAAAAAACCCCAAAAACATTCACACCTGTGGGCACTTTACAGTTTCCAGTTCACCTGGCCTGCATGACTGTGGACTGGAACTGGAAGGAAACCCACCAGGAATACTGTGAGAACCTGCAAACACAACAGCAGCTTCCAAAGGTTGACATTTAAGCCTCGAACCTCAGCGCTGTGAGTCAACACGGACGACACGTGAGACACCTTTGCTCTCTTGTTTTACTACTTCACTGCCATCCATTGCAGCTGAATCATCTTCGCAAAGCACCTTTAAAGTCGAAAGGATCTTAAGTCATTTCAGGTCACCGACATGCTGAAGCACAATGTCTGCGTACCAGTGCGGATGTCTGAGCGGCTGCACGTTACAAGGACTTGAAGAATCCTCCAATCACACAGATTCATACTTTATTGAAAAGAGAGGATGATTTTTGTCTTCAGGGCGAATATTTACCCGGTGTGCTGTAGCAGGTGAGCTACGTCTCAGCGCAGGCTACATGAGATAAATAATACCCATAAAACATTTAATCCCATCGAGTCAGTCTTGTCACGCCTCGTATATATTTTTTTCTTTCCTCCCCGACTGTAATCTGGCAGATTCATTTAGCACAGCTTAAAGTCATCGATGTCCTGAGGAGACATGAAGGCGTGTGAATGTCTGCTGGAATGTTAAGTGCATAAACTGTATGATCAGTCAGACAATAAATTTTATTTTGAAATCATTTTGAGATGGTTTGAAAAAGGGTATTATGATCATGACTTGGATTGCTTAGGCTGCATCACACTGTCAACAGTTGAGCAGATTTCGGCATAATCTTCTCATTATGCCCTTTTGTTTCCCTCATGAACTGATTCTTTTGCTGGCTTGAATGAATGTATCCGGCTTATTGTGCGGTACTCTTTGTTCCTGTGAGTTTGAGTTGGGGTTATTTTTTTTCCACGCTGACCCAGCAGCAATGATCAAACTGTGCATCTCTAAAGGCACGTATCTGTGATCTGTCCAGAAATATGCTAGAGAGTCTCGCGCACCAGCCGTCAACCACGCGTGAGGAATGAAAACCACGATCCATAGTCTCGACATGTATCTGATGAAGAGAACATGCACCTCTGCACATAATCCAAATTAGAGCAACTTTAATTACCCAAAGCCACATGGTCTTCCACCGACGACTAAGGTGACATTTCTAATCGCTTTATCTACATCCTCAAAAGGTGGCCAGTCATTAATTCTTGATTGGTGACAAAAGGTTGAAGGCGGGCGATGGTCAGTGCGCTCCATGTCTACGCTCCCCACTCGCTCACACACAAACTTTGTCCTTGTTATCATCCAGTCCTCCTCGTATAAACACCACCGGGCTGACTGTCTGCCAGAAAACATTCCCATGGCAACCAGACATTCCCCCGATCATGTTTGTGTTTCATTTTTTTTCTGTCGCATGCAACACATTTTGGCCAATTTAAGTGCGAGGAGGTGTGTTTGTGTGTGTGTGTGTGCTGCAGAACTGATGCATGATGCCTGTGTCACATGAACATGCATGCTCCCAAAACACTATATGTTTCTTTGATGCAGTGCTTGCAGAGTTATTTGACACAAGAATAAGCACTCGCCCACTCCTAAACATATAATGTGTAGGTATGCATGCGCTGAGATAAGTCAGGATTCAGTGGTGGCATGCATGAGTATCTGAGGAGGAAAATGGTTCCTCAAAATTATTTATAAACACTTCAAGAATCTGTTATTACATCCTTTAAAATGACTATTTGCAAAATGTACATTTCAAGATAGCCAGCAGCTGCAGCAATAGCGGCATTTTCATGACAGCAATCATTTTGTCAGAGTAACTGTTACATTTTTTGAACAGTGGATATCATTTTTGAAGGAAACACTTCATATATCTTTTAGTGCCTGCCAGTTTGTGTCAGTGCAATAGATGGAAATAGCTCATAGTCAAATGTTGGCTGGCTTGTTCCAGTTCTATTCTCTCTCCCTGCAGGAACCATGAACCACAAAAGACACAAACAGGTACAAGGCAGAACTCGAGGGAGATGAATTTTTACTTTCTTCAGCCCAGGAAAAATTCATGCATTGCTGTGTAAAATGCACATAAAACTTGATGAAACTTGTCACTGCAGGAAACATTCTCAAACTTACCGACTTTGCAGCCTAAAAATAATCAGCTTGCTTTGCTCCCCAATGTGATCGCGACACCTGAATTTCTGTTTCCTCTATTACCCCTGCCTGTCACAACAAGGCAACACAGAAAATGAGATTTGATCAATTAGCATATTATGCTAAAGACGTCTCAAGCGAGGGGTCTCCGAGAGGTGCAGCTGGAGTGTCAGCTTTCTCTGAATCCTCCCCGTCGTTTATGGTTTTTCTTTGTGGTGATCCTGCCTTCGTTTTGGGAAAAAAAAGAAAAAAAAAAAAGAAGAGTCATTACCCACAGGACATGCATCCTTACGGGCAAAACCTTACATAACATTACCTCTGCCTCCAGCCCTACGTGGAGGCAGAGGTATGTAAACAGCACACCACAGGTAGAAATAGTCCCGCTGTCTGGTCACAGGGAGGGGAAAAAACTACAAGCAATTTATTCACCCAGATTCACAGTTTATTAAATTATTCTGACAGGGATTATGCAACATGTCCCAATAACTTACATACTCTCTCTCTGGCACACTCTTTTGATGACCATCCTGCTTGTTAAACATATTCCAAGCATGCTGGCTGTCGTAGTGACAGGCGCAGGGTCAAACCAAAGGCAAATACGAGGGTGTGCGAGGGAAGAGAGACACAGAGGGAGAGAGAGAGACAGCAATAAACAAAGTGACTGTTGTGTTTATTCATCATGCATCAGAGGAAACCGATGAGGACCTGCCAGTCCCTTTAGCTCTGCTGGCTTTTCATTGGACCATCTGGCATTTACACCATAGAGTCAGCTAAGCCACTTAAAACCTCTTTCTACCCCCACAACCCCCATTTTTTTTTTCTCCTTCGACTTCTTTGCTTTTTTTCACAGTGACGTTCCTCCAGATCTGGCTGGACCCAGCAGGGAAGGGAAGAGTCGGACAGTGGGATGAAAAGATGTTACATAAAGGAGGAGGGGAATGAAGGATAGATCATGTAAGAAAGGCGAGAGATGAGCAGAGAAATGGGGAAAGTGAGGGAGATTACCATTCCCCAGTTTCTGCTTATTGAGGGGTAGCTGTGTGGGTGATTATAAATCCACGCAGTTCTCAGTAACACCAGGATTACACACCCAGCCAGACCTAATCTATGCGCCTAACATCTGCCTCTGATGACACAAACACATGCGTGCACACAAGTGCGCAGGCACACGGCCATACGTGCACGTACGACGCTCACATGACCATAGTGGTTACAAATGCATTCGGTATCTCAAGCAATTTCTTCGCATATATTATTCAGGAATACTTTAATCTTACGAGTACAATCAGACAAAATATGCCTGGGGGGGGGGGTTGAACGGTGAGAGGTCACATCTATGTATGACAATATGAATTCTCATCAGAAAGCTGCCCTCAGCTGTGTGCGACTGAGCAGAGGAAGCTGTGCACCAGCCCTATCTCATCACCCCCCCCACCCCCCGGCTGTTTTAACAGATTATTATATGGCAGTCCTCTGGCATATGCCTGCAAAACGGCTGTGCGCGAGACAGGAAGTTACCCACTCTGCCGCGCACTTCATGTCCTTTATTGGATCTTCTTGTGGGTTCAAAGTGCATAAATATCATTGGATCATGCCACGATTCAAATGGTATTAGACATTATTGTATCACATTGAAAGAACTTCTCTCAAACTTTGGGTCTTTTCTTTGGATGGAAAACGGCCACTTTCTGCAAACTGCACAATGAGCAAAAAGCCGAATCACATTATCTGGGATATGTTTATTTTACCCTCTGTAACTCTTGGCTTGAACTCCAATATGCTGATTTGACAGGAGCCTTCAGTGTTGCCATGTTGGACTTGATTACAATGCTCCCCAGTTTGTTCTGATCTTGTAAAGAACCGCCGCCTTAAACAGAGGTGAGACAGAATGATGGATCAAAATGCTGCGGAGAAAATTTGGCTGCATCATGGGCCTCAGAGCTCAGCTTGTTATCTGCTTTAGCTCTGAGGAATTGGTACGCTGTCACCCTCGAGATTGCTGAGATCTGATTTTGGTAAAAGGAGGTCTGCTCTATATTGTGCTTTGATCATCAGGGGGGTTTTTATGCTCGCCAGCAGAATGAGCATCTAGATTTGCTGAAGTTAAGATTTTTATAAGGCCCTTGTTGAACTGAGCAAGCGTGAAATGCCTGTGGTAGTAACCTTTATAGTCCATCTGATGACTGAGTAAGAACAATTGTAACGCATGGGATTGTGGGACTAACACGCCTAAAAGGCAACTGAAGAGCAGTCTGCCAAAACAAATTCTGGCTCTTACACCTGAAGACACTATTCTTAACAATAACATTTTCAATTAAAATTATTTCTTGACTGCAGACAAACTGCTGGGATTAACAGCTTCTACATCTGCCTCGCTAAGTCTCTGTCGTTTCTTTGTTGTGGCTATGAAATGATAATCTAATGGCAGAAATTATTATATCAATATCCAAGTGTTCCTTGGTTTCAGGACCATTTTCCACCAAATTTCATACAGTATGTTTGTGTTGACAGAGAAACCACTTATACATTGTTTGTGATTACCAATAATTATTTAAAGCAATCACTTAACACAACAAAACCAACCAGATATGCTTCATATTATGAGAGCACTTTCTAATCACATGGCCTTTGTAAAGCGTTTTTAAAATTCCTAACACAAAACATCTTTTCTGCCGTAAATGTTGAGTGATTGTCGCTGATACAGGCTCACTGGTTTCTCATTTACAAACGAGGCAGCTGCCAAAATTAGTAAGTCATCTACAAATATAAATCTTATTAAAAAAGGAATATTACAACAATGGATCAAATCTGCTGTTATACGTGTCAACAAGTGAGTATTAAACACATTTTTGTTCAGATATTCTGCAGCTCTTTTTTAAAAGTGGTCGAATGTGATTTAAAGAAGTAGCTAAAAATATGAAGATAAACACTGTCCAAGCTAAAAGCTGTTCTTATTTGTGGCCTATGAGTGAGCGTGAGTAACAGATTTATTAATTAAGCCATCATTTATAACTTAGAAAAATGTTTAGATAATCACAATGCAGCTATGTGAGGATGTAATTAGCTAACTGTCAGTTATTAGGGTTCATCCTCTGAAGGCAAAATTTCAGGTCAAGCCATCCTATAGTAGTTGAGATTTTTCGGTCTGACTCTGAAGTGCTTAATGGACCAGCAACAGACCGACCCTGCCACCCGCAGAGCCGGGTCACTATCAGGGCTAAACATTGTAAACACTCCAGGTACAACGTCTGCAAATAGCACCGTTTTCTGCATCTAACACATGCGATAAATTATTCATAACAGAGACTGACCCACATGGTAATCAGACTTTTTTTTCTCCTGCCAACCTTTAATAAACATATTTTATTAATCACTGCGTTTCACTTTTATTATAATGAACTGCAGTATTACTACATGCTGTATCCGTACTGAGCGCTGCTCCAGACTGCAGCATCCTTCTCCTCCAAACCTGTATGTCATCTCAATAAGTGCTGTTGCAAAAAGATTAGATGTCTTTGTCTGTGTCCATGACTGCAATACAAATATGGTTACGCTTGTTACATTATTAAAGGCGCTCACAACAAGGAAATACATTCAGTGGTGGTATTATTGCATTGCCAGACTAGTTTTTCCTTGTTTCTTCACACCCTACTCTCCAGACATTTGTGTTGCTGGCACCATCTGGTGATTTCAACAAAACTCTGTGGAACAATGGCTCTGAGAGAGTTGGCCAACAAGAATTCATCAATATTAATAAAAGCATGTTGTCCTGTAGAGCTCAGCAGAGAGAACACGGCCATATGGAGCAGCCGTGTCACCGCTTCTTGTCGAGGACAGTGTTGATACCCGGCGGTTGCGGCCAGTTTCTCAGAGCGTCATCCATCCAATTCCTCATTCCTGCTTTTTATTTCCCACAATACAGTGTGCTTCAGTGCCGTAAATGGGTGCTTAAGATTGCAGAGGGTTCTTTCAGAGCGGGCAAATGCAGTAATCACATTGGCTATAGATTCAGAAGTCTGTGAAGCATGTCCACCACAGTCAGAAGAGCTTTATCAGGGCTCTGCAGTTTTCAATTAGTCCATTTATGTTTTTGTACTGTCAACGCCATTGGTTTTCTAGATGTGTGATATTGTTATGCATTCATTCAGTCCCTGCCCCGGCTATTGTTTCCATATTCAAAATGTGTATGTGTGTGTGTGTGTGTGTGTGTTTGTTTATATATCCCAGTGGGGACTAACCTGACTGCACACCAACCCGTGGGGACTTCCTGTCACAGTGAGGATAAAATTGAGGTCCCCACAGGTCAAGTCTGCTTTCTGAGGGTTAAGACTTCAGGTTTTATGGTTGGGATTAGAGTAAGGTAAAGGTTATTGTTTAGGTATCCAGCTGTGATGGTTAAGGTTGGGGTTAGGGGCAATGTCTGTGAAGATTCATCCATCGTGATTATCCAAGGAGGGTTGAATCTAGGGCAGCTGGACTTGTTGTCTCTCATCCACAGGGCTCCTTCAGATAAGGCTCGGGAATGTGTTATGTCAATGTGTCCCCACGGGGATAGCTATACAAACGTGTGTGTGTGTGAGAGTGCCAATCTGGCTGACCTCACAGCCAGAGCTGTCTGTCTCCTGGTCATCGCATCACCCCGCTTTGAGGCCGACGCTGGGCCACTCTAATCTGCCCCCGCCGCTGCGCTCGGGGGCATCCGCCTCAGACACACAGCCCAGCGGTGAAGGGTTAAACAAGTGTCTGGCCTCAATGTGTCACCGCTGGCACTGACAGTATCGATGACATATAAATCCACTGGATCTGATGGAGGTTTGCGCTGCGTCGTCGCCACCAGTTACCCACATGAAGGGATGAATGGGATCAGGCTGCCACCTCCACTCGCTCTGACTGGACTGTGCACCAAAGTGAATCATAGCCCAGGTCAGAAATGGCACCCACTGCTGAAGGATATATTAGGATGGAATCAATAGGCTGGTGCATTGTGTTTGCAAATGAAAAACTCTCATAATAAACATTTGTACCTCCAGCTGTTTTTTCTCATACGATTATTTCCATCTTTCATCTCAGCCTCATAAATCAGAATTAGATATATTTTTTTAAAAATGATAAAGACCTACAGCAGATTCTCAACATGTTCTCAGGCTGATGTGTGACAAATGCTCCACATAAGTCACAGTGTGCTGATTGGACTTCCCGTGCAGACCCCCCCGCTGGGTGCACACTTAAAGCATTGTGCAGGGATCAAAGGCAGATTCTGGGGGAGTCGCACTGGGGGAAGATGATGATGATGATGAGGGGGATCTTTGTTTGCACGCACACCTCGGCGTGGAGGCGGCAGGAGGAAACTCGTAGACAGTGAGGGAGTCAGGAGGGAGGATTTTTCTCTCCAGCCCCGGTCCCGCTGTGAAGCCTGACTGAGGGTTGCTCTGCGCGTGTTTACCGGTGGCGTCGCAGCTCGGCGCGTGGCAAGGGCACCACGGATGGATGGGGAAGAGGATGATTTGTCTCCCGGTTTGCACAGAGAATAGCAAATGAAATGAGACGGACTCCAGAGGCGGTGCGAGGGTTGACATTTTAGAAAGGAATAGCCTTATTATTATTTTTTATTTTTGTTTTTTTTTTTTTCAAACGTGGGCGCGTGCAGACGAGTCCAGGATGGAGACTTGAAATATGAGTTGTCTGGATGTTTAATGAAATATTTTCTGCACCACTAATAATTTGCATTTGCATCCCGGGGAGGAGGAGGTGTGCTGGAGGAGAAGGTTTCTCCTGGATGGATGGATGACCTTTGTGCCAACATAAAGAAGAGTCCATGTAACTTTATATAGGTCACACCGCGTTACATCCACTCGCATCGCCTTTACGCAGCGGACCCGACGCGCGCGCCGGTGGAGGTGCCCAGGTGCGCTCCATGCTCCAGTCGGGACACGCCGGTACCGCCGGTACGTGCGGGACTTAAAGCACAGTCGGGCCGTGAGAAGCGGCGGGCTGCGGGCCAGGGATGCCGGACACATTCACGCTCATAAAGAACCGGACAGAGCCGCGGCTGGGGCAGCTGGAGCGCACGGTGGCCGCGGAGGGGAGCGCCCGCCCCGCCTGGGTCATAGGCATCCTGGCCAGCGTGCTGATCTTCACCACGGTGGTGGACGTGCTGGGGAACCTGCTGGTCATCATCTCAGTGTTCAGGAACCGCAAGCTGAGGAACTCGGGTAAGAGCTTTAGTCCCTGCTGAGCCATTAATGAGCACAACTATTAATTATAAGTCATATTTTAAATGGATTTGCTCATGTCCTCCCACCTACTTTACACATATGCTGCAACTTTCATGACTGTAATAGTGTGAATTTACGTAACAATGTAGGCTGTGTGTGCACAATAGATTATGGAGTGAATTATTTTTTATGTGTTTGCCTTTGTTGTCTTGTGACAGCTGGAGCTCAATATTTCTGTGCGTATTAAATCCACATTGTGTTCCCCTGCACATCATGCTTTCATGTTTTGACCCAAAGACCTCTGAGTGCACTTTGCCCACAAAATGAACCCCAAAAGTCATCCCTATGCATTTTACATAGTTTTGACATTTTACAGAAGTCACACCACATAAATACATCAGGGTGCCAGCCTATTTCTGTGGAACTGCTTGCAGCCTAAATGGCTCTATAGTTTCTGGTTGACTACATGATCCAAAGCACCAGAGGCTCCGTATTTCGCTGAAGGGCATCTGCCCAGAACGCATGTCCACTGGTGGACACAGTGATGGATGCTACAGGGATTTAACCTGTGTATTTCCAGTCAGGGGAGTGTGTGTTGAAGACTCAGCTGGCCAATTACGTCCCCACAACTTCATATTACACAACAGTGACAGCCTGATTGATATACTGTGCTGTACTGTAACAGCTCGGTGTTTCTCTCTCATGCCTCACTCGCTTTATCTGTAAAGTTCAAAGGTCGTCTGACTCACACCTGCCATGTAAGAGCTGGTTAATAAGCGCAGGTGAGTCCTTTTGAAAAGCTGACTGTGCCGATGTTGATGAACCTATTCTGATGTGAATGTGTGGAATTACCCAGGAGGCCTCGTGCAGCTTCTCTGAAACATAATGCCAAATCATAAAGCATGGAAGTAGTCTTTCACTCCAGGTAAAAAATGTTCTCTCTGGGTTGTAATTCAAGTCTTTTCTGATGAAAATGAAGCCCTTTCAAGAATTTTACTGAATCGTACCCAGTTGTTGGTTTACCGTCTAATTTGCTCCTCTTCAATAAAATCTGACACTTTTTTTTTTTTTTTTTTTTTACCGGAAATTAATAAAACAAATTACAAATACAAAAGAATCTCACTCTACTGGCAGATTTTAAAAAATGCTTAAAAAACAAATGTGAGACTCCAAACTTGCCAAGTTGGATATCTCATGCAGTAAAGTCTGCCACACTGTGCTGACCGGCTATTTTGTGCTTTATCAGGCAACAATTAGGACAGGAAAATATGCATTTATTTGCATATTCAGCAGCTATTTTTCAGCCACTAGGATGCAACCAGGAATCTTTCTTCCTTATTAGTGGATGGGCAAAACACCCTGAGGATTAACCAAAGGAACTACTTTCCTTTCATTTAAAGACATTATGAACCTCTCCGTGTATTTGTTCACATGGGAAAACATTTTTTCTTACATTTGAGCATTTTTTTTTTCAGCTACATGGACACAATCGTCACTGGAGTATTTGAATGCGAGCCAGGCTTCAGATAAAGACTCCCACATTCTGCACTCTAGCATGGATTTTTTTTTTTTAAACTAAGGTTTAGGTAAGGTTCAACTTATTCATAGCCCTCAATCACCTTGAACCAAGGTTATTCATTTATTGAAGCTGTGGAGAAGTGGAACTCAAAAAGTTAAAGTAGCAAGAAAGACATTTGTAAATCAGGAGCAATACGCCAAGTGTGATTTCATTGTGTGTGTAGGGTAACCTCCAAACAGCCTTTTACTCATTATCTTATTAAACTTTATGCACAGTGACACACTTAAGATAGCTACATTCAGAGGAAATTGATGTGATCAAACAGCTTTTTTAAAAGAGAGTAGGTTGTTGTAGCCAGAGATCATGTTTAACATCTTTATCTTGCCTGCTTTTCATTCTCACCCTGGCATTACTTTATTAAATGTAACCGTCTTGGGAATACACTTCTCAAAAATACTATAGTGAGAGCATACAGCCACGTGGCCCCAGTGTGAATCCAACAACAAATGTGGTAGTTTCTGTCCCACGTAAATCTCACATTGCACACACACACACACACACACACTACTATTCTATAAAAATCACCTTGGATAAGATCACGTTTACCCTTTGGCTAAACACGTTTATCTGTCCACAGAGCCTGTTTCAAGAACCCTTTGTGCTCTTAAGAGGAAGTGCTCGTGGCTCGGATGTTAGAGGAAAAAGGGTGCTCATGTTGATCTTTTGCTGAATTAGGACCGTGACACCACCAAAGGGCTCAGCAGTAAATTCCAGGACACACAGCACACCTGTGAATCTCATCCACAGTATCAAGAATAATTGCTTGCACAGGGACACTTGACACATCTTCGACTTAATCACCCGCCTACAGTTTGCCCCGTAAATACCAACTAATAAGCTAGATAAGAGTATATGATGAAACATTTAATTTTACAGCGTAATTAAAAAAAAATGCCTCCTTAAATTCTACTCAAGGTGTTATTGGATGTTGTGCTTTATCTGTTTCTAGGTATCCCATAGCCTGCCCACCAGAAGGAATTATATATTTGGTTTGGGTTTTTTTTGCCACTCACATGGTGCACTTCTGCCTTAAAGCTGATCTCTCTCTCAACTCAAACAGCCCACTCAGCAGTTCATAAACCACACTGAACCCACAGTCATGAACTCGAAGGATGGCTACTGAAACAACCCACTCAACAGTTTAGATGGGAAAACACCTGACTTATATATGTACAGTCACAGCGCATAATAAAATGACTGTGGAGTGTTGGACCACATTATTTCGTCAGATGGTAGGTTGATGACTAACTGCGTATCCATGCTCATGCGGGAGTAAATATTATAGTACAGACTCATTATTATTCTGACACTGAATTGGCATCAAGATGTCTGTGATTCACACTAATCAAAAGTCTGATGTGCCAAGCTGCGTTAGGATTGCAGAGGGATTGCACATTACCTGTCTGCCCTCTCACTTTTTTTTCCTCGTGTTGTCTTTTCAAAGGCCTCAATGTCTCATTTAAAGGGCCTTCTCTCTCATCATGTGCTATTGTATATCGGCGAGCTTGTGCTGCGGACACACAATCACCACACGCGTGCATTCACGAGCCATTAGAGCCATTTGTCCCCTGAAATTTGCCTTTTGAAAAGAGAAGCTTTGACTCATACACCAGCACTCTAACATACAGACGCATGCCAGCATGAAAAGCACACAAAGCAAATCCAGGAAAATACAGTAGAGTAAAAGCTACACATCTCATTGTGATTGTGCTATATGAGAGTGTGTGAAAAGTGCCTTGTACAGTTGTGTGGGGCAGAGGTTTTTGTCCCCTGAGATTTGTCTTTGAAGGAGCTTAGGTGGTGCGAACCTTCAAAGAGAGTTATACAGGATCACACATTACAGAGACTCTCTTCACAGAGACGTTATTTACATCATATCTCTCGCCCTCCCTCTCATTCCCTCTCCAGCTACTTTCCTCTAAAGCTGTCTGCCTCTACAAAAATAATGCTTAAAATATTCCCTTAGTTAAGACTGAGGCTTGTAGAAAAAAAAACACTCACCCAGTGTTTCACATCCAGTCGCTCTCAGTCTATCTATGGTGCTGAAACACTCACACCTAAGGCCTCTTTCAATCTGTGTTCTTGTCTGTACTTGTGAAATATCATCGGTCACCACCCAAGTACTGTTCCACATCTATCCAAGTACAGTCAAATGGAAATGGGCCTGCTCCGCCCGTGTTAGCAAGGAGGCTTTAGAAACTTGACTTGTGTGGACTTGGGGTAGACAAGTATCCCAGCATGCATTTCATATCAGGCAATGGTGATGACAGAGAATCTGTGTCAGACTCAGAACCGTCTTCTAATTTTTGTCCTACAGCTGTTATTGTGTCACTAAATTAAGTTGTCAAAGTCAAATATGCGGTCACTTAAACCCAAATAATGCCAGCGGGCCAGCTCCCAAGATGTGAGCGCACCAATGGTCACCCAAGGTGAGAACAGTCTCATCTTGAGAAGCCGTTTGGTAATTTACTGCTTGTATTCTTTGGATGTCTCTGTAATGTTCCTTTCCCAAATTCCTTTTGGAAGATAAACTTTGTTGATGCCAAAATTGTTTGTGTTGGAAAGTAATATTGCACAACAGTGTATGTCTCTCCACATTTCACCAAAAAAAATTACAAATATATACAAACCTGATTCCAAAAACGTTGGGACACTGCGCAAAATATGAATAAAAACAGAATGCAACAACTTGTAAATCTTTTTTGAACACAATTGAATATAGTACAAACAATACATTTAATGTTTGACCTCATCAGCTTCATTGATTTTTGTAAATATTTGCTTATTCTGAATTTGATGGCAGCAGCATGTTTCAAACAAGTTGGGACAGGAGCAACAAAAGACTGTGAAAGTTGTGGACTGATCCAAGAAGAAATTTAGGGATCTCACCATTTACAATCCATGGTATGATTAAAATCTTTTTCAAGGACGTCAGTGTTTATTTCACCAAGCCACATTCTGCATGTGTTACACGGCTTTGTGGCCGGCCTCCCATTAAAAATGGGAATTGGCTTATTACGATGTGCAAAATACAACAACTCAGACAACTAAGACTGTTGAGCAACTGACTGAAGTCTTATATCAGGCAAAAATGTGAAATAATTTCACTTTTAAAACCTTAACAATAACTGTCCTCAGTTCCCACTCAGTGTTGTTTAAAGAAAAGGTGATGTAACACATTGGTAAACATGCTCCTGTCTCAACGTTTTCAGAACGTGTTGCAGGCATCATATTCAATATGAAACAATCAAGTTTCAGCATCAAAGCATCAGCATCAGTTTGAACATTAACTGTATTCAATTATATATAGGTCAAGAAGGATTTGCAAATCATTGCATTCTGTTTTTATTTACATTTTACGCAGCGTCTCAACTTTCTTGGAATCGGGGTTGTATAAATGAAATAGATACATATTAGAGTGAAGATAACTGTCGAAGCTGAACTTGAGCAAGTTCAAACTCTGAAGGACGAGACGACGAACTCGACGTACTCTGTATTGAGAAAGGCTTCCAGTCTGTCTGGCTCTCTCCGTGGTCCTGAAACATTCAAAGCCAGTCTAACCCCGGACCTTGCTGCTTCTCCCAGCGGTGCTCTGTGACATACCCTGTTATTACTAATGCCACCGCTGCTCTGTCTCGACTGTAGTAGCAATGTTCTCACATTGCTAAAACATGAAAACGGGATTAAAATATTCAGCAGGAACAGAGAGAGAGAGAGAGAGAGGAAGCATGCATGTCATGTGTGTGTCTGATCTGGTATAATTATACATGTGAGGAGCTACTCTTGAGAGCTTCCTAATTGGTTTGTGACAGCTGGTCCTGACAGCTGATGAAGGCTGATTTTTTTTCTGGTCAAGATGAGGAACTTGGTTACAAATGGGTATAGATTTACTGTAGGTGCGTAATGGGTATGTTAGCCCAGTGAATGAGTGCATTACACTATCCTAGGTTTGACTTGAAGATGATGAGAAAAGTGAGACAGAGAGAGAGAGAGCGTGCTTGTTTCGACTTTCTAGCGGACAACTTCAGTTTTTTAGTTCATTGGACGGTTCCCAAGTCTACATTTCACATCTTTACATTTTAGGCATTCTGCTGGCACGCTAATCCAGAGTGTCTCCCAATGAATAAGTATGGAGGATTTCTGTGTCTTGCTCCGAGACGTTTTGACAGGACATACGTCTGTTGGCAGACTATTGCAAGGAGTCTCTGTGAACACCAACACCGTCCTGCTGCCCTGTCGACGCTGACAGTTGTTAGGAGATGTACATTAACTACAGATTCCAGCAATGGGCTGTTAACGTCTGTGATGTACAGTGATTTTAAGAGCATGAAGACAGACTGTGATCCTCTTTGTGTGACGAGGGGAAAAGGTGTTTTTGTTGCACGTTCACGTTGGTTTGTTTTATAAATGTCAGCTGGAACTAAGCCTGGCTGAGATATATCAAGCCATTTTATCATTTTCCCAATATATGAGGAAATGTTGCACTTATTATACCAACTACTGAAAATCAGTCTTCCAGTTCACTTTTAATTAAAAAACACAATGTAAATTAAAGTCTGGTTGCAATTGTTTAATCTTGCTTAATGGTGCAGAAATAACAAATTACTCCCACATTGAAACTATATTTCAAAATGACATGTGTGGTTAAAAGTGAAGCTACTTTAACTCAATTTGCAGTCGCATCCTGTTGCCATTTTATGAGATTTATTCTTCCAAAATAAACTGAGAAACAACTTAGCATTTAGAGTTGGGCATCATACGCTATCTACAGTGGGTAATGCTGTTGTTCAAAGTGACTTCTACTTCATTGTTATTTTTTTTTTGTTTCCTCCTCTTTGAGCAATTATCCATTTGCTGTTTTCAGGATCATCACGGCTGTCTTCGACTGCTACATACACAAAAGATTCAATAAGCAAAACAGAAAACCGTCAAAACCACATCAAATATGCTGTGAAAAATAATGACAGCAGATAAAACAAGGTGTGAGACACAGGGTATGTACAGTATATGGTAGGAAGCTCCTTTTATATTTCCGTTGCTCTTTTTGATATGAAGCACTTTGCAGCCCCGGTTTCAAGGTTTCAAAAGGTGCTGATTTACTCACTTTCTGCACAAGTCTAACACTTGTTATTCAGGCATCACTTATATCTCAAGCGTGTACGCCTACAGACTGCAGAAACTAAGATTTTATTTAGGTAAAAATCCCCTCACCCTGATCCAGCATCTCTCCTCAACTCTTAGATTTGGAATAGATTTTAACATTCTGCTCATCACTTTTAAAACATAGCCATGCCCTTCATTTCCACTATGACCCAGTAGGTATCCTCAGATCCTCTGCACTCTTTCTGGTTCCTACTATAATTTATGCTCCCGACCAAGGTTTTTTGCCATGGGGGCACTTGGGTGTTTGATTTTAATTCATTAAAATCAAAACAGGAGATCAGCCAGCTGAACAGGTTGTCAGATTGATCAGATTTCCTTTCATCCTGAGGAGCTTTCCCTGCTTTCTGATGCACGGTTATTTAAAAAAAAAAAGAAAGAAAAAAAAATAGGTTCTCCAAACCAGACAGCTGAAGGCAGGCTCGTACCATCCGCCCAACGACCCTATTGGAACCTTTTTATGTGCGTAACAGAGGCGATGTAGAAAAGGAGGCAGGGAGAGAGGGAGATCACAGAGCAGCCGAAATGGAAATAGAGGAGTGTTAAGCTGTAGCTGCGAAAGAAAAGGGGAAGAGATTAGACACAGGGGCTCTGTTGCTAGGTTGATTTGAATTAATCCATTTACTTGATATTGAATCATTTGGAATCGCGCGTTAAAATTGCATTTGACATCCCATTATACATCCCATTGTGACAAATATTAGCCACTCTAGTTTAGTTTCATCATGACGTTTCATGTAGAATCCATAGGGGAGCTAAGTTGCCACTGATCTATAATGCATGGGAGGAGAGTGTCTGCAGGGCTTTGGGGGATTTTCTGTATGTGTTGAGGCTTTGCCATATAATTCTTTCATCATCTGGTTTTACTGTTTTTTTTTTTTGTCTTACTCAGTGAGTATTTAGGCAGAAGTGAAGGTTGGACATGACTGCTGGGGATGTTTTCTGGAGTTTTAAGTGCTCTGGGAGTCTACTTCTGCCTGAGCTGTGCCCAGACACTGTCCTGTATCTTTTGGGTGAAGCATGACTTCTGTAATTCCCTTGAACACAGACAGCTGGATAAAGGAAACAGGAGGAGCACGGACCAGCTACGGAGAGAGGCAAGGCTGGGAAGAGAGAGAGAGAGAGAGGGAGAGATGCAAAAGGCAGGAAGGGTTTGGATGCAGTTCAAAAAGAGAGAAATGACAAGGACACAGGCTATAAAATAGAGAAAGACAGCCCAACATTTAGATAAGAGAGGAAAAGGACTGAAATCCCTCGCTATGAAAAGTAGGAGAGTGATGCTGTTTTATAAAGGGAAGAGGCACAGCCGAGACAATGTAAGAACTACTGTCATGTGTCATCACAATCACCCAGTTGTTATCAGTACTTTAGTGCTGAGATGGGGGATGACTCAATAGCACAAGTTTGCACATATGCGCGCACACACACAGCAACTGACAGAACAATTTTCTTTGAGCTCAATAGGCATGAACACGATAGATTGACCCATTTAATCTGCGAAGCAAGTGATCGGTAATTTCATTCCTTTATTCCTTATCGAATCCCGTAATGCCTGCTGTGTCTCCCCATATCCATAATGAATGCATTGTGATAATTTGAAGTGCATTATGTAACAGTTTCTCAAAACCCTCAGGCAGCAGTGGGTGAAGAGGTGGAAGAAGCAAGGGATTTGCTGCAAGAGAAGAAGGAGAAAGAGAATGAAAGGAGGAGGGAGGTGAAATGGAGAAGACGTGAGATATTAAGGGCAATCTAGGATGAGAAAATGAGAATGGGATAAGGGAAGGGGGGGGGGAGGGGGAGGAGGGTGTCGCATGGATGTGCCGAACTGTTTTCATGCAAACGACTCGGCGAGCGAGACAGACAAACAGAATGTTTGTTTCAGGCAGACGCGCAGAGAGACAGCGAAGCAGGATGGATGCCACTTCCTAATCTGCTCCTGGATGCAACCCTCCAGAGATGTAGATGAAGACTGCAAATGTACATAAAGGCTTAGAGGCCAAATGTGAAAAGTATGACAGTGATTTTAAGTGCATCTGGGAAGTAATATATATTTAATTTATATGAATTTCTGTTCGGATTATGTTTTAATTGTGAGGAGATTAGTCTTTCTTTTTTTGGGAGAAACTTTACCGCGGCATTGTTTGATCTGAAAACCCGCACAGCACAACTGATATCATATCGTAAAGCCAAGGAAATCACAGCGAACTTTATTTTTAGAAAAAAAAAGTTTTACTTCCCAGCCAACTGTATCAGCGCAAGATTGAGAGCTGCACTTTGATGTGTTACACTCTGGTGACGCTTAAATCATTCAAATGTTGTGTGGTGTCAGTGGTATTTATGACACCGAGTGCTTTGCTTCAAAGAAAATTAAAAGATGAAAAGTGTTTAGTTTTCATTCAACTAGTCTGGTATCCATTTGGTAAACCCTGAAGTCATGTTAAATACAGTACAGCAGTTTAGATACATCTCATTAGAGACGGCTATATAATCAGACTCTTCCAAAGAGAAACCGTGGATTAAAGAGATGTGTGTGAAGGGAGCATCTGTTTCTGACAGATTTGAAATAAATATGAATTGAATGCTCAATCAGATCTTATTGATTGCAACTCATGTGTGGTCTAGTCTGTCAAACTCTAGTTGAAGATGCTCAAGGCTTCAGAGTCAAAATGGAAATGGATCTTTTTTCCCCCCCTCTCTTTCGCCTATTGAAGGTTTTTATTTCTATAACTTTTTTGTTATACTGATACTTTTGCAGGTGAATGGGTTCAGAAGCCTGAGCGAATGAGCCAGTGACAATTGTTATTCTAATGCATCCAGTCAAATAAGTTGAACTGTTGATTTGAAAAGGCTCTCGGGACATATTAATTTCACCAAAAATTAAATACAGGTTAACGCTAAATCAGCAGAAGGGGAACTTGTGAATAAGCAAAAAACAATCAAACAAAGTGACTTTTCGCTCCTGGGGGGCAACATGTCCTTTAGTTTTGTGTTCATCTGTCTCACAACTCACGATCTGAGCACATTTGTAGCCCTGGTATAACTTGGCTGCAGACAGACAGTTTGAGTACTCAAATGCTGCTCATTCAAAATGCCAAGTTTTCTGATCAGACACAGAATGCCCCGAGAAATAAAAGCCCTTCAAAGGCTGCGGTGGGTCAGCTGGACGTAATTGTGTAAGTTATACCGTGAAAAGACAAACATTTTACATAATGAAAGAGACTGTGCCTAAAAGGCTGTTTTTTTTTGGTTTCATAATCAATAATGTCAATAGTCATGTCTCCATTTGTGCAGTGCAGCTTTAATCTAGACTTGTATTTTCCCGATGCTGGCTGTTATAATGATGAGCTAAGACAGCTTTCTGATTTAATCATCTGCTTTGCTTTACAGTTCAGTGTGCACTTCAAAGGTCAATCTCCTAGGACTAACCAGACTTAATGTCTGCCTGCTGCACTCAGTGGAAAAGCCAGTAAGCCACAGCATCGCAGGATCATGTGGGTCCAACGTGTAAATTTGCCAAATCGCAGATATAGTGTAACATATTATCAGGAATACAGAGTAAAGAAGAGTAACCTTGTGAGGAGAAGAGGTTTTCCCCTGCATGCGTTTGATAGTTTGTATTAGAGGTTATATATGACAGTGCCTCAAATTTAAAAGGATTCACACTTTGCTCTAGTGTCTGTCTTAGATTCCCCAACTAAACCTTGAACTATTGTATGTAACCTCTGAGACAGACTGAGGTGTATCTGCCGGTAAACCTCTCAGCCTGGCAGTAGGCTTGGCAGCATGTGCCGCCACACTGAGCAGAACGGCATTTTTAATGTGAAGGAATAGAGGGAGAAAACGAATGAGGGCCGATGTTGTGCTTCCTAAATGTGGGGGGGGGGTGGGGGTACGGAGGGTTTGGCTCGCCTGAGGCAACTCGTCCACAAAGTGCATTTTGAATGTGAATTGTCCTGACCTGAGTTCATCTCCACGCGCTCAAACAAAAGCTTCCAACAGAGGACTTGGAGTACATGCATCATTTGTAGCCTCGTGATGCACACAAATAGTCTCTCGTATGTTATTCACACAAGATATTCAGTGAGATTTCATCTGGTTGGAGCGGCAGTTTGAGCTGGATTAATATCCTTGCAAAAGATAAACAGTTGGCTGCAATATCTATTTCCCTTGTAGCCTCTGAAAATCTGACCAATAACTTGCTTCACTGATTTAGCAAACAGACAGAGGCATGCTCGTCCCATACAGCTCTCAAGAGCCAGCTAAACTTACTGAAACCCCCTGCAGTCACATGTCTGTGAATTAACATGAGTAATTTCACAATATCAAACTAAAATGGAGCAAGTCTCAGTATGTATTTATGTATGTATGTATGTCTTTTGATTTCCTCAACTGTTGACTTCATACTTGGTGGGTGTATTGGACCCCAGGAAGTGCAGTATTGAGTGCGAGCTCCTGGCATCTCAGGTTGTATTTATTAGTAGTGTGTTACCACTGCTAGAAGTACACACTGTGTAGTTTATTGAGAGTGTACCTCGATTAACTATTCTGCCGGTGAACAGCATGCTGGGTACATTCAAGAACAGACGAAGAGAGATGTTGCATTGTTGTAAAGTCTTCTACGCTTGTCATTTAGTTTCACTAAACTCAAAACATTCTAAGCAGCGATGTAAATTTCAGAATATATAATTTTGTTACTAGAAATAGTCTGGCTGGTAGCAGCGACGTGAGAAAGCTGCAGGGACACGTTTTGACCGGGCACTAGTTCTCATAATGTTCACCAGGGAATAATTTGATTCACTTTTGAATAATGTCAACATTACTTTCCCATATTAAACATGCTTTCAGACGGCGGTGGATATCTCAAAGAGCTCTACCCACAAGGCCTGTTATTTCGAGTAAGAGAAAGCTTTTCACATGCTGCCAGACAGGCGGCTTCCTCTGAGAAATGAATTTGATGTAACAATGTAAAACAAAACCCCTATAGACATAGTTAATCGCTATGTTGATGAAAACAAAGTGCAAATCAAAGATTAAGCAGTCAAAGTCAATTTTTGTTTTATGTTCAAACATAAAACCATCATAAAAAAAAATCCATATATCTGTTTGCCAGCGCTTTGTAACATGTCTATAAACGTATCTAACTTCTCTCATCAATCAAATGGGAAGTGCAAGCTGGCCCATTCAAAATCTAATTAGCTGCAAGTTAAATCACTTGTCGTTGAATCAGATTGAACGTTTCACCCCTCCGACTACGGCCGAGGAAGTCTGGTAATTCTTCCAACAAACATCCACCTCCCAACACTGAAAGTGAGCTATAGATCGCAAGTCTGCATTTCTATTTAAAAACACATTACGACAACAAGAAGTCAGCTGCTGCCAGGCACACAAATACTATATGTGGCACCTGTGCATGTTGGGGAGACAGGAAGCGTAATCACACCTGATAGAAAAACAAATTTGTACCTAGAAATCTGGCACTGAAACGTATTGACAGACCTGAGCATTATTTTTGTGCCGTGTTGATTCGTGTGCGCCCCCGAGGTCAGGCTATAAAACCAGTGCCAGCGTAGCAGCGCTAATGTGGCATGCATTAAAGATACAAATTGAAAGTCACTGACAATGGACTGGAAAAAAAATAACATAAACCATTCATCGCGCCCATGAAGAATCGGATGCTTGAAGAGGTTGAGAGCAAGGAAAAGAAATGTGGATATGATCAGAGGATTCATCCATCAGTGATTATACTTTCAATTACACTTGGTGGAAAACATTACATCTTTCAGGCCGCGAGAATAAAGCATTGATCAGAGCTGTTATGTTAACGTTGTGATTCATTGGGAGGCTTTAAAGAAAAACTTTAAACCTTTAATCTTTTCCACCTTGTTTCCATGAATAAGTCAAACTGGTGACATGTCAAGTCCACAGTCACAGGAGGCCTGAGGCATGATTGAACTAAGAGGTTGCTTATGGTGCCACAGCGACCACAGGTCCACACAGAGCATGGAAACATTAAAAAATGTTTTTGTTTTTCTACTATTTTGCAAAAATAAAAACATTCAGTTTCAATATTATTCCGCCTTCTGATTTAATTTCACACTATAACGATCTTATTGTTCTCTTGTTGCACTTTAAAATATTAAGTCTCAGTGTTGAAAGGCGACAATGTGTCAGTTTGTGTTTACACCTTCACCCCAAGTGGCCAAAAATGTTATTGTTGCAGGTCTAAATTAAAAAAATTAAATTAAATTACTAATAGGGTTAGAGTCATCTTTCATTTAGTTTATATGTAGCTGGCTTTTGTAATGATTATACAAAGCAATGTTTCTGAGACGTACTGTTTATTATGTATGTTTAGTGGGTATAAAGTTAAACTCTCCATATAGAGCCCCCCAAAAAATCTGGGCATAAAACTCACCAGTGTACTTTATTATCCACCCAGCTGTTTCATCCTAGCTTATTTTAATTATCCAGTCACAAAACAGTATTCTGACATCAATGAATGGCAGCAGAAGAGCAACAGGCAGGATCTCTCTGTTCCCTTCTTACTGAAGAGCTCTTCACATATTATGTTGTCTGATTCAAAGAGGCTTTCTGTGAGCCAGAGTCCTCGGCTAAAGAAATGCAACGCAGAGAGAAAGAGGGAGAAGGATGGAGCTGATAGTGCTGCAGCCCACGGTTGGACGGCAGCTAGTGTGGCTGGTGAGCGGCCTGCCAGGCCAGCAGCAGCAACATCATCACCTAAAGCCAAGTTGATGAGGACTGAACTGCTGGGAACCAACGAGCCGAGCTGACTGGCAGTATTCGCGCTGCGGTTGCCCACCTTTGCCAACTAAAGCTACAGTAAATCACCGCGCTGCTGTGAGTTTCGCCAGGTCTGTTATTTTTCACTGGACTATGTTGCTGACACCAGCACTGGAGAGGAAAGTGCCAACATGTGTGACGACGGGCGGTCTGAAACTTTCCTCTAAGATAAAATGAAAGAATAGACCAGTGGTGATTGTAACAAGAGGCGAGCAGAAGCCTTTGCGTTCAGTATGCATGATAGTGAGCGTCCATGAAAACGTGCTCCCTCCTCAGGCTGGACTCCCCGGTCTTCTGGGTTTGCTGCTAAGAACATCCAGAAAAATAGATAATCCAATGGTGCACACACTGTGGGACCCCCGAGCAGAAGCACACCAATCTTGTCCCAGCATGAGTGCAGCCTAAGGTAGTTAAAGTTTTTACTGTTAGTGTGGGAATCCCAGCTGGGCTCATCCCTAAATTCCCAGGTTCCTATGTTCCCAGGCATGTGTGTCTCTTGATATAATATAACCCTGTAAGACGTTGATGAGGGCTATCGTTGCAGTTCAAATTGTATGAGAATGAAAGATGAACATTTCAAATGCAGTTTGAACATTGTTCAACCACTGTAGAGATATAAATGTCTAAAATCAAGAAAACTATCTAACCTGCAAATTTGGGGGCATAGTTTTCAAAGAGTTTAACATCAGCAGGCTATAAGCTGTAGGTGGGTGAGTTCAACGTATTGACCCAGATAAACATACATTTAACATTTGATCTTGGTAGAGAACATAAAACCCTTTGAAAGGTCTCGTTATTGTGAGAGGATATTGCGCTGGGAAACTCTCCCCGGCAGTGTTGGGCAGACAGTCCACCACTTTGGTCCAGAGTGAAATATCTCTATAAATACTGGACGGATTGCCACAGAAGTTTTTCACAGATATTTAAAGTCCTGTGAGGAGGAAACCTTTGTCGTCTTAGTCTACATGGACTGCCAGGACAGACTGGGCATCCCACACAATTAGCAAAATATTCCAAATGCTATGCAGTTCTTTTGAAAAAGCATGAATTGTACAAGGTGCATAGAATTAAAAAAAAAGTATTAACAAAAGTGTTCTGTATATTTAGCATGTTCTTTTGTTCAAGATCTAGTACAGGTTCAGGAAAAGCGTTGCAAAAGTTGCAATGGAGGTAACGAAGTAGCCTGATGTTGTTGTGACATGGGACACCCCTGTTCACATCCACACTTCAATTTGGTAATGTTTTCCATGACCAGATATGAGAACTATATATGGATTTTGTAGTTCTAGTCTTGCACAGATGGAAGGACTTTCATGCTCGCAATTAGCATTTAGTATGATGCAGTCATTGTATCACCAGATGCTCTTCTCAGCTTCCTTGTGAGCCCCAAAGACCTGCTTTAATCTCCGGCTCTTTGATATTATCTCAACACAGTCCTCCATCACCGAGGTACAAGCGGCGCGGAGATGTGAGCTAGAGATAAATTTAAGCTTCCTGGCCTGTCCATGTCAGCGAACATGACTTGTGCGTCGGATGAACTTGAACTTTCCAACGGCAAGTCCTTGAAACTTCTGATGTTTCTTTAGCAATCGCTTTGATCGATAACGCACTTTAACTTCGCCGCAGCCTCTTAAATGTTGGATTTCACGGATGTTATCCTGAGATCCTGAGAACTCTCTCTCTCTCACTCTCTTCAATAGCGTCCACGTTCAGTTCAACAATATGCACTTGCCTGCAGTTCCCATCACAGGTCAGGGGCTACATCTGGCATTAATGTTGAATGGAGTAAGTTAGTCTTAGAGGGTCACTTCTTCTGGATTATATAAAAAAAAAAAAAGGACACAAATATTCTCAATTTCCTTTTGTGGTGTGATCAACATGTAGTTTTATTTGCTTTGGAAATCTCCTTTCACAATTTTGGTTCCCACCGCTATGGTGAAAAGATTGTTTTGTGCTTTTCATTGTATTGAAAAATGACATTTAAAAAACACTCAACAGCAGCATCTCTTTCCTTGTCCTTGTTGCTCTTTATAACCCACAGAAGATGCTGTCGACAGTTTTTATGGAGATTTAGTAAAACTAATCTACGATGAAAACAGTTCACAGTGAGGTGAGTTGTAAGTGACAATTTTTTAAGTATGTTTTTTTTTTGTATAAGTGGTGCATTACATCATTTACATGATGTTTGTATGTTTCCTGGAATCTAAAGAGTTACAGAACTACACATTATTTAGATTTTTAAAAATTATTACTACAGTATTTCCATTCATCAAATTAACTGCATTCACTGCACGCCACCTCTTGTAGTACCTCCCCAGAGAGACCCCTGGTCAGCGTCGCTTCTCCTCCTTATTTCTGGTTTCTGAAAGTCTTTGGCTTTAAGTTCTGGTATACGCTGCCGTTTGCTGTCACTGCTTTGTCTTCGGTCGCGTTACATAAGGTGTTGACATAATCTCTTATCAAGCCAATTTGAGTTGTCTTTGACGAATCATGAGAAATCATTTGACAGTACCCCCTTTTGAGAGATTTTCATATGGTCCCTGGCTCATAGCACACTCACAATGCCCGACAAAAGACATCACATGCGCTGCGTAGCACAGTCAGGAACACTGAAGAGTTATTATTCCATCCTCACTATTATTTGCGACACAGCAGTCTATCATTTTACTGAGCAGAGATCGTACGCTGCACATGGCAAATTGCAAATGACTTTTTTATGCGAAAGTTAAAGTGTCGTTTCAGTCACGAAAAATTGTGTAACAGCTCTGACACGATACCACAAATTACAAAAACGATCAAGCTTTTGAAATGCTTAATGTGATATCCCGGTGGCTGCCTGATTGTCTTTGCTATTTATCAAGTTTTATGTATTAGTCTATTATGCTTTGCTCATCTGTCTACCCTGCCAACGATTCTTTGGTTTCAGATTTACACACATGCTGTACGGTGCTTAAGTTAAGCCCTCGGCCTGTCAATCCTGCACTGTGTTGTCTGGAAATGTTTGAGCGACAATTACCTGGTCAGACGCACACCCAGCGAATGAAAGACGATATTATTGACTGTAGCTTTTTATTGATTCTACTCTAATACTAGTTTGATTGGAGTTATTACTATTGTGTGAAGTGACAGTTGGACGCTCGTGCGAAGGCTGACTCTTCATATATATTTGAGAAGCTCTGTTCCTTTATTTCTAATATTACAGCAACAAGAAAGAAAGAAAGAATAGAAACAAGACCGAGTTAAATGGTTTGTGTGCTCAAAACCTGTTCAGCATCATGGAGCGTGGCCATGATACAGAAAAAACATTTTGCAAGACAGTTCCTGAGGGTTTGGTGTTTTCCGTGTGTGGAATAAAACCAGCAGCTGTAAATCCTTCACTCAGCCCTTCACCTGACAAGCTTTTTATCACATCACAGCACTGTATTGTAATTCCACCAATGCTGTCCATATGCTGACTTCCTCTTGCAGCGTGAGGCCAAGACAAGCCCCAGAGCACGTGCCTGAGCACGAAACAGCGATATGTTTGTCCTGGCAGGACTAATTAGACAATGGCCAAACACTTTCTCCTCTCATTGTGCTGTGAAACTAAGTAGCTTTCAGACCAGGGAGCAATTTTATCCTAAGTGCGGCAACAAAAAGAGATGTTTGATTTGATAAAAGGTAATACAGTGCAGACTTTAAAAGGGGAAGATTTTTCTTTCAGACCTTTTCTCTGATGTAAATCCAACTCTGCAGGCCCTCATGTTTATGGTAATAGGGTCATGTTATCTGGTCATCATATGATACAGAACCATCTGTCTGCTCAATGCGTCACCTTGTGTAATCACACCTGTGCGTTTTTTCTTCCCCGATGTCGTCCGTGTTGTTCTTAAGTTCTGTTAGAGCTGTTTGCTAATCATTCTGCTCTACTGATAATTACCATAAACTCAACAACGTTCTGTCAGTTATAGAGTAAATGTTGACTTTCTGAAATGAATCTGTTTTGCACTCCAGGCTATTACAGATGTCAGTTTTATATTCTCATTATTGCTGCACTATAAAGTGTATTATTGCTTTATAACTTCAACAGCATACCCTACACCCAGGGCAATATATAATCCTGTCCATAACATTAATAATACTTGCTTAAATATCTTGTGCATCACACTCAGATTTCTGTGTGGCATAATAATTGAGTTCAATATTTGTCATTTTAAAAATAAGTTCTTTGGCCATTCCCATTTGTCATGGAGTCCCTGCATGGTAAAAATCAATTTTGTGCAGACGTATCTGCAGAAGCATCCCAAAGGACTGTGGTTCAAAACAAATGACTGTCTATGCCAAAAAAGGGTCTCTTTCTTTCCCCCCCATCCCACACATAACAGATAACACTTTAAATAATTTAATGCATGCACAACCACATTTTGAGGCATAATTTGCACATGTGCAAGCAATTTAGCCCAGCTGCACAAAGCTGCACACGTAGATCCACTCCTCTGCATAAACTGGGACAGCATGTTTAGCATAAACTGGTATTCAGATGAACATGGGATCAGTGAGATAAACATTAACACAAGCGGCACATACTGATGCACAGTGAAACTGGGAGATGAATGACTTTGATACGTTAGTTTCAGCGTGGCCATTTTCTCTGAGCGTGACATCACAAAGGGCAAAAACGTGATCCTTCGCCCCGTCTACTGAATACTACTATTGATTGTAGTTCAATATGCATATTGTTTGTGTGCAGGGGCCAAAGAGATCATTTATTTGCATATTATGTATATTTGTATGAACTTGCAAGTGTTTCACTATGAAAATACACTCATATGAAGTTCACTAGGACTGAGTTAAAACAAGTGTCACCTCAACATCGTGTTTCACTTACTGTATAGTTGAACAAAGTAAATAATATTAGACTGTATAATTTAACATAATTCAGCACTGCCATTGCTGCTCATATTCTTCTGTTCGAAACCACAGTTTAAACAGCGATGATGCATTTATCTTCATTCATTTCATTCAGTGCTTCAGCTGAGGAGTAACTCTGCACTCCCTGCCTCTACACCTTCTTTCTTTCTCTGTGCCTGACTGAACATGATTTAAGTTGTTCTTTATCATTACAGAGGTGATTTAGCAGTTACGGTTGGTTTGCACGTTCGCCTGAAACTAAGGTTATACTGCATGGCAGTTCCTTAATTGGTTCTCAATTAATTAGTCGAGCACACAGCATGAGGGTTGTAGGGTTGTGCTGTTTATTGCTTTTTTTTGTGCGGTCAGTGTGTTGTGTTAACTCTTGCGAATATAGTAGTAAAGCATTGTGACAGTACAGTGAATGGCTTTTTTCCTGGAATAAAAATTGCATATAAGTATATAATTGAATGAATGAAAAAGCTGTAAGTTCCAAAAAGCAGCTGCAATAATAAAAGCAAAATATTTTAATTATTCTTGTAATGTGTGTTAAAATTTGTTGATTTTTTTTTTAGCGTTTATGTAAGTTAATTAGAATTATTTGTGCTTCTACTGTGAGACTGATTTCATCATGTTGCATTAGGCGTCTTGGAGCCGGTCGCACACTGTCAACATGGTAATCATCGACTGCGCTCACTTATAGTTAATGTAATTTATGAATGAAGCATCATATTGGGTGTTTCACATCGTTTACTCTGCAAACTGTGACAGTGCAATCTAAAGAGAGGTGACGCAGGCAGAGACAGACCTGAGGGAGACAGCTGAAGGAAGAGCTTCTCTGCAAAGCTGGTTTCAAAGCGGCAGCCGACCAACGGCTGAATCATGTTTACTAAAATATTCAGCAACCAGTTCCTACACACTGTCTTCCGATGAGTTTTTTTTTTTCTCTGTAGCTCTTCAGTAAGTTAACACCAACCTCCGGTGGTTGAAGTGCTGCAGTAATGTGACGGTGATAGAGGTGATAGAGCACACATGATGTTGGGGTGATCTGGGAAACTTTCAGCCGCAGGAGGTCGGCGAAACTGCTTTTCAGCCTGGTGTTAAGTGACTCTTTAAAGTTGGAGGAAAGCTTGCAAACTGAGACTCTCCTGCTGGTCTACAACGCAGCAAGGTGCTGCGGTGGAATATGTGAAATACTTGAGAGTGCACGTTCCATTTACCTGGTCATATTCTCGACAAAAGATAAAACGACTGCAACCATGATGTGAAATTTTTGTAGAGTATTAAAAACCTCTGTGCAATGTTTTGGCATCTCCTGGATCATATGTCATTGCTTTACAAGTACCTGAAACAACACAAACACCAAGGCAGCCCATTTTATTGCTTTAGAGGTAAAGGAGAGTGTGGTGTGATATTATGACACTGCAAAATCTCTTAAGCAAGAGGTCAGATGTTTGGGTGTATAAAGTGTTTTGACAAAGGTGACCCTGCTTTGCATTCTGTCCCCGACCAACAGTCAGTGTTTGTTTCCTTAAACCGTGAACTTAATCTTGAGCAAGCAGTTTTTACATGCAAGTTGCACAAGTGTAACAGAAACTTCAGACGATCAGAAAACGCTGTATTGGTCCACAGATATTATAAGATGACCCTGACAATGAGACAACAAGACAAACAAGGAAGTTAGAATAAAACAAGGAAGGCAGATATAATAAATACAACAAATCCCTGAGCATTTCATTAAAACCTTAAATGGTTTATGGTGATTAAAATGCTGTACACATTTTTAGCCTATTGGTCTTTGTAATTTGAGTTTACCATCTCAAAGAGTACCTGCAGTATTAAAATTTTTTTCTCTCTTTTTTTAAATTGATCCACTGCCCGTCCGAATGTGCGTGTCCCCGTTTGACGTATTTGAGCTGGTTGGAATCGAGCGCCAAACTTCCAGGTAAATTAATATGGTCAAATTGAAAGGACTCGTCACATCTCTTACTGGATAAATTGCTGCACATTTCTAATTAAAACGTTACCTCGGGGATGTTGAAACCAATTACCTCAACCAGGATGACTTTTCCCCTCTACTCTTCAGACAGAATGTTCTGGTGGGTCAGATAAATGGTGTGTCAAGTCAAATATGTTGGAACAGGACTTGGTGAGCCACAGATAAAGTGGATGCAAATAGGGATTGTCTAGACATTCATTTCAGGATTCAGAATATATTTTTGTTCCTGCCCCTCAGAGTTTGATATTTGATTAGGTGGGAAATAGTGGGACCCTTCAAACTTGTTAACCTAACAAACAAGTCACAGATGGGAGACGCCAGCTCGACATCATCATGCTGAACGTTTGCTGATGGCAGGATGATTTCTGGCTATTGAAGCTCCACTTTTTTAATCGTTACCTGTGGCCATCATCTAAGGCTGTCAACTTCCAACATGGCCCGATGCAGTTTTAATGATTCTTGTTGTAGGAACTGTAGGAAGAGTGTATAAAGTTTAAACTTACTGTAGAGTAACCTGAGAACCAGTACAGTCTTCGGGCAGGTTTGATGTGACATTTGAGGCAGAAACAGCATGTAGAGACAGAATATTTGCGCATCTAACCAAGTGAATTAAAGGTTTATTTCAACCAATCCAGATTTGGTGATTGTGGGAACAATGGAAAGATGAACCAGGGCACTTTTGTGGAGGTTTATTTTGTTTCAGTCGAGTTTGAATGAAGCATGTTTTGCAATGATCTGTGACTCTTTTTGTCAATCTGTAGCTTTGAGTCTGGAGGCTTTTAGGAGAGCACTGTAATGACTGTTTCCAGTTAAACAGAAAGGATCTTACTCTTTAACAAAAAGGTTCATCTCTGTAGGGATCCTTTCCATAATGTTGTCAGACACTTAGAATAACATTTGGAGCCTGTCAGTGGCAAAAACAAGCACTTTTAGTGGACTTACTTTGAGGGGCGCAGCTGCTGCCGAGGATTATGTTGCACTCATTTTTGCAGCTGCTGGCTGAGACGGTCTACTGGACCAACTCCAAAACTTTTTGTATCTATTAGTGATTTAGACAGCAAATTATGCAAGTATGTACTCTATGTATATGACATATTGATGCTGCACCATCACATGTCATCTCTGCACGCTGTTCAGCCACACGTCACAGGTTTCTTTGCTCTGATTGGTTGCAGGTCTATCCAATTGCGTCCAGAGGCATTTTTGGTCTGCGCCCATTGATAACACCCCTCGGAAATTGAAAATGAACTGAGAGTTTCCAGACTAATTCACACTGAATTACGAATTTGTCTAGTGATGCCAGCCAAGCTGCACAGTAGTTGCTCGAGGCGATTGCTGCTATTCAGTTACAGCAAACAGAACATTTTCTGAACTCTCTATGAGAACGGACTCAAACTTTGCTGGTATTTCTCCTCTTCTGTGAACTCCTTTTAATATGGAGAGTCAAGAGAGATACAGTGCACTTTTAAGGTCATTTTCTTCACGTAGTAGTAGCCAGACATGCCTCCAATCCATTTCAGACTGGCAACAAAGCCCGATCATCTGCCTGTGAGAAACACATTCAACCGTGGCGAGGAAGGAGGGTTATTGGGTCATATTGTTCAAAACTAACACTCCTTGGTGGAGAAATTTGAAGAGAAATTTGAAGAGTAGCTAAGTGGATAGACAAAATAAAGAAGAGACAGTGGTGGAAGTGAAAAGTTTTCCTTTCTTTCCCTTGTGGGGTCAGCTGGGCCAAACTCAGACTGACACGTATGACCAGGCAGTCGGCGGGGCGGTGGAGGGAGGAAGCTGCTGGCACGCTGAGGAAGAGGCTCTGATGTATAGTGGTGATGACAAGAGCGTTTATTGCCTTTCCTACAAAACTATGAGAAAATGTATTACTCTTTTATCTGGCTTGTTCTGTCACCAGCTTATTCTCCCTTCCCTTCATCCGCTACCAACAATCCCATCCTCTGCTGACCTTTAACCTCCTTTTATTTTTCGCCATCTTCCTAATTTTCTATTTCCTGTTGACAGCTTTGTTCATTCATCTCTGCGGACTGAGGCAGACGTCGCCTTCTCTTTGTCTTGGTCTCATGTTCTACCATTTAACAGACTGGAGAAATGAACAGAGGTGACAGTTTCATTAGAAAATAACAGGGCTGTTAATTGTCCAGATCACATCTTGTGGGAATTGTATCATTTACCCTCTTTAAATGAGATTTGCTCCACACTTTTAATGTAGCCTTTCCACATGAAAGTGCTACTTTTATCTTGCCTGGCCACTTTCCCCTCCACATCACTTCTTTCTGGATTCAGTCCCCACTCCTGTCATCATTCCCTTACCATCTATTTTTTGTCCCCGTTCCTCCACTGAAAACAAATTTAAATGCAAACAAGGCAAATCTGCCTTGCATGTCCTCCCACAGGAAAGACATTAAAAAAAGCAAATGAGAGGAAAATCATTGCAATCTCTTCCCCTGGGGAAATACTTACAGACATGGAGGGAAAATGCACAAAATCATTTTTGGTTCTAATATTGTTTATTACAATAATCATTCACACATTGTTTGACAAAGAAGATTACGTTTCAGTTAACATTTCCATGTGCAATTATGGACATGTGAATAACAACAACAAACTTCAGTTTTAACATCCAATCTACCTATTAGGCATAAAAAGGAGAAAGAAAATGCTGCAGTGCAACAACAAAAAAAGACTGTTTACTATGCACGTCTGTCCATTTTCCTCTATGATTGGTGCAGTCAGAAAGATTGCTACTGCAAATTAAACTCAACACGTCAGACTGTGCGGATGCTTTCATCTGGTAATTCAAAAACTTTTAAGGTCTCTGAACAGTTGGCCGTCCAAATTACACTCCATTCCCAGGGGCTTCTTGGTAAATGAAGTCGTAGTGTAATCTAACTATAGTTTACATTGCTCGAAAACCTGAAAACAAGATTACAGCATTTAGGTGTAGACTCTCATCTACAGTATGAATAATTATGAAATGTGATCATCATCATAATCCGTGGCTTCAGTGAACAGATGGTTCAGAAACTCTCGCAGGTGTGTCAGCGTGAATGTATAACTTCTTTCACACGGGACAAAAAAACACCCACCAACATCTGGCTTTTATCTTCAGTGGGAAAGGGTAGGCATTCATGCCCGGGTCAAATGACTCTGTCGAAGTCACGGGCATATCAGCCATGATGGAAACATGACAATATGTGAAAGAGCAAACCTGTCTCGTGGCATGGGGAAAAGAGTAAATTGTAAATTGCACATAGGCACTAATTTTGGTGTAAAATGGTATTAGTGTGCTTCCCACATGTGAAACACTTGCTCGCTGCTTTGTCAAACGCACACTGCTCTGTGTCAGGTTGATGGGAAAATGAGGCGGGCCAGCAACTGTGCTCTCACACACACACAGACCCAGATTTTCTGGGTCTTTGCCAGAGCCAGTGCACATGTGACAATGGCTGCTTATTCAGCCCTCATGCATTAACAGCACTGCGGTCAGAGAAGTCATAAACAGCTGTGGGATCTATCGCAGAAAGGATTTTTTTTTTTTTTTTTGCATTTTTGTTGATAATTACAACCATCTGCTTTGTTTTCAGTTTTATAACAGTATTGATACATGGCCATTATCTGTGTGTTTGAGAAAAAAAAATACTTTATCTCCTCCTTGCCTATTTAGCAGTTACATCTCATATTATTATTATTCACTCAGCAAATTTGACATCATGTAATCTCTCCAGCTCATCACCTCTCAAACAAATACTCTCGCATTCATAAATAAACATAACTGCACTTCCATGTGTTTCTCTGTTAAACAGTGCTTCAACATAAACAATGAAACGAACCTAATTTGGCAAATCTACCTGAAATCTGAATTAGTGCACAATTATGCCCGAGCAAGAGCCTCATCACAGCTGCACAGCTATACAGGAGTTTATGTAACGCTTGTTATTTCTCATGCGGTGTGATGACATGGCAGCGCGCTGGAACAGCGAGTCATTTTATAGGTCAGACATTTCACCATTCAGACGTGGGGGTGATTGCCTTTTTAAAAGGAAACACGGCTCTGACAGCTGTGCGATAATTGTCCGAATACTTTAAAACTTGAGTACGTGCAGCTGAACTGTCACAGCTCCAAATACGCCGCGCTCTTCTCTCTGTTTGAGGTGACTCAGTTCAACGTGTGAATTGAGAATCAAATTCCCATAATTATCAGAAAACCTTTACTCGCAAAGAACCTTTGGAAAAATATTTCCAGGTTTTTGAGTTATGACGGTGGGAGAATAGCTTCTGAATCAATTAGAAGTCAATTCACAAGAAACTGCCTCATTTCTAGAAAATATTTAACAGAAAGATTTTTTCTCCTGTGCCTGCCTTTGTTCATTAACTTTGATTGCACGATGGCTCATTCTTTCCTGTAGAATCCAAGCATTTAAAAAGTTTTACTGCCTAATTGCGACTTAATGCCATAATGACCATGATTAAAATGATCTAATTCTCCTGGCAGGCGGCGCGTTGCACAGAATCATTCAAAGTAGGCCTTGATTACCGAGTGCAGTTGTTGGAGCATAAATTTTAAGAAGCCCGTATTAAAAATTTAATAGCTAATGATCCAAAACTTCAGCAGGAGTTCTTAACAAGGATGTATCCATGCATCCAAATTGATGTTGTTCTTACAGCACATAAGCCATATTTTCTGGTTAAGCAAGTTAAAAAAAAAAAAAAGATAGACAACTACAAGAAACAATGTTTTACATGCACATTAACATTAAGAACATAAAGATGAAGTATAATCTCACAAATATGAATATTTCTTCTGCATGGAACAGGTAGCAAGCATTGTGAAAGCGCTTGTAAAAAAGTGTTTTGTTGTGCACATGGAAGGTGAAGTTTGAATTTCGAGTCTCCAAACTCTCCCCTGTAAAGGCTGCTGTAGCCTCAAGGTGAGATTATAGCACGAGCAGTCTGATCTTCTTCACTCTCTGTGTGTGCAGGTCTGTGTGTACCTCCACCTCCACGCTTTATATCTGTGTCTTTCTTCATTGCCTAATTTATTTATTGAAGTGGGACACACACGCCCACACACACACACACACACAGAGCAGTTAATAATGAACATTAATCTATCCAAACCCCCGAAAGATCATGTCTGCTTTATCACGTTTGAGAAGCCCTGCATTGAAAAGACTCATATTAAGGTTTTTTTTTAAAAGATACAGAACAGTCATCCCCCGTGTCATTTTAGACTATGTTCTCTCCTCCAGCTTCACACGTCCAATTTCTATTCAGATACACTGGCAGGAGTGAACAGTATTGGATTATGAAGCCTTGTCAGGCTGTAATTGAAGATGCCATGGTGCATTTGCCATAACCCCGCACATATGTAACTGTCCATGTTGAGTCATTTTCTTAGTAATATATATTTTGTTGGTTGTGATTGACACATATATACTCTGACTATTCAAATGATTTTTCCCTCTTGATACCAGAAGGTTGTTGTCTTTTTTTTTTTTTTAAAGTCATCCACTACAGACAGGCAGATACACACACTTAGTGAGTTATAACTGGTAATCAGCTATTATTATTAGGGCTGCATTAAAGAAGTTTGTTTTTTTAGATTAAAATCATTGTTTAACGAGAAAAAAAGTCATTAATTTACGAGAATAAAGTCGTACAGGTGGCCACTGCTCCTCTAATATTCCCTTTCAAAATAACACACAGGTTAAGCAAAGCTTTTTTTCTCCCATTAATTAACAACTTTTTTCTTGTTATTTAATGACTTTATTCTCCTTAATGACTTTTTTCTCGTTAATTTACAACTTTATTCTCGTTAACTAATGACTTCATTCTAGAAATCTCTTTTTTCGTGCAAATATTTCTTGTTAATCCTTCATTTGAAGGACAAAGTGCAGTCAGACCTCTGTTTACGGTACATTTTATTCAGTGTCTGTGGATCCGAAGCAGGACTATGCTTTTTGTATTTTTCTTTTTTAGGATGGCAATGCTGCTCTGTCAGTCAGTTGTTGGCTCCACCACTTTGGTCCAACTGAAATATCTCAACAACATGATTTGCAGTAACTTTGGTGACCTCTTAACTTTTCACATCATGCCATCATCTGGTCTCACTTTCAGTTCATTCCAGTTCATGACCAAATACCTGCAAAACTAATGGCCTTTCCATCAGTCTCAGATGAAGGCCTAATTTGTGTTTAGTACATATTAGTATGTGTTAGCTAACACCCTGAGCCATAATGGTTAAGTGGTAACATCAGCATGTCAGCCTTGTCATTGTGAGCGTGGCAGCCGACTGCACACACTGTGCAGGGTGAGCAGAGCCGGAAGCAAGAAGGACAAGGAAGGAGACCACGCCCACGCTAACAGACACACACACACACACACACACACACAAAAACACACAAAACACACAAAATTCAGACAGACAGAGACACACAGGGGAGCACTGGGAACACAGGTAGGGGAAAAACACAAGGAAACACGAGGGAATCTTCTGAGGGTACGGTCACGGCCGTAACACTTAAGCAGAAAATAGAAAGTAGAGCAAGAAATACTCTTCTTACTTTGCCTCAAAAGTCAACATAAATCTACTACTTTGTTACAGAGACAAACTACTCAAGCTGCAGATTTTAGATCAAAGCCCAAAGCCTTTAATAGCTGATCAACCTTAACGTGCTACAGAGAAGTTTGTGCATGTTTTATTAATTCCTTTAACCTGATTTGTACATATTAATGAAAAAAATATCTTATAAGCTGGGGGGTGTTTGCTGTGCTGATGTGGTTGAGGAGTGTATTAGAATTTCACATTCAGTTTTTTCCTAGTTTTGTGCAGTAGCATTCATTTGAGGCCTGTAAACCTCATGTGATAGTCTGGTTTGGTTTGTCCTGAGGCTTGTTGGGACATGAATCTTATCCAAATCACAAAAGAGGCACATTTCCACTTCTGTTTCTCCCATGAGAAAAAGACACATTTTTCTTGGAAAGTGCTTTGACTCACAGTTCAGTTTATTATTGTTAAAACTGTTCCGAACTCTAATAAAGCAGCAATTTGAAATGCACATTTTAAGGTGTATACACTTTTTTTTTTTTTTTTTTTTGTTTATTCATAGTTCAGTGTGTTCAACCCTCGATGACTTTTAAGATTACATGTGTATAGAAGTTGCACACTTTGTACAATTTGTTGTTTTTGCATTAGATAATATTTTGTTCGTGAAACTATCTTTTTGCAGAAGAACATCTTTTCAGTTGAAGTGGGCCTGGGTTGGGTCATTCAAATCCCATCTATTTTTTTTTTCCTATCAGGAGCAGAGCGTTCTGTGCCATAGCACTCTGACACGTGAATGATGGAGGAGAGGAGTCCAAAGTGATTTCTCCACAAACAGAGGGAACTGATGTCCTTGGTTAGGAGGTGCTGAATTGCTGTCTCCACTTTGTGCATCATGGTGCACAGTGACAGTTCTAGGTTGACAGCCACACACCGAAGCCACATGTGCACATACTGTAGTTACAAAAAGAAATGTGTAGAAGCTGCTTGGTATAGCTATATAAAAAAAAAGCCCAGGTGTGTTTTGCACCATGGACTTTTGACATTCGAGCAGATGGACTATAAAGAGTAAGTATCCCCAGTCCTGCTGAGAGATGTCTGAGAACATGGCACACAGGAGGCCTCCCTTCTCCACCACCTCCTCCACCACCCCCACCACGAAGGTCTGGGGTCCCTCCAGCACTTCAGGACCTTTCTGACAAATAAGGGAACAATCACAAGTTGTTTGTGCATCGAGGGTGCTCTGCAAATGACCTCCGCAGGCATCTGTAGGTGAAACATGAGATGAGCCACCTATATGAGACACAGAAGATGCAACACAGTAAAACCTGTCAGTGCTGTGCCCCATTATATCTGGAACTACCTTTACAATAGCATCTATGTTGTTCCTAACAAGCTTGAAATATGGCAGCACCTCAAAGTATAGCACCTACTTTATGGCAAATGGTCAGATATGGCACGGACAAGCATACATGTACAACCCTGATTCCAAAAAGTTGAACTAAATACATTGTCTTCGTACTGTTTTCTATTGAGTATATGTCAAAACGGATTAGCAAATGATCACATTCTTTTTTATTTAGGTTTTTATACAACATCCCAACCTTTTTGGAATCAGGGTTGTACATTGGATCTTACTAAAGTTAACAAGACCAAAAGCTTAGAATATAAGGTGGAGGAAGCTGTGACATTGTCGTGACCATAGATAGAGAGAGTGAATTGACTTAATGAAGGTTATAATTACTGTTTTGTACACCTGCATGACATATAATGACTGGATGTGACTAGGCAGCTGGTAGCTAATGTTGAAGCATGAATGAAGCTGAACTGACGGAAATTAGCAAAAGCAACTTCAGTCCTCTGCCTTAACTAAAGTGGCGCTTCTTTTAATTGACGTACCAACTGGATTTTGTGAACCAGAGACCACAGTTTGGATTAGGCTGGGGATCAGCGAGATGAAAAAAAGACCTGCATGCCCCAGTGTCGCAGAAGCTCAAGAGCTGTGTCCACAAGCTTGTCCCTCTACTCTGTCAAAACACAGCGACTCTGCCATCCCTGATAAAACTTTGTCTGGGGTGAGGCAACCAACTGTGGGGCAGAGGCCAGAAAGCTTTGGTATGCAATCTCAGCCCTCTCTGCCAACAATCTCGCCAAGCTGGGCATGCAGAGATAGGCTCCTACTATATTGGAAATTGCCAGGTCCGGTATTTGTCCACTTAGAAAAATAGTGAGTATAAAACAATGCGATATGAAAGCATTTTTAATACTTTAACTCACATTAGGTTATAATTAAATCAAGCAATCCAATTTAAGTTGCCATTGAAGCAATTTGCAAAATTTGCATGCAGTTAGCGACAAAGGTGTGCCATTGTGCTGTAGCGACATGACAAAGGTGAAACCTGGGGGAAACTCTGACATTGTAACATAATGTCATCCTTAAAGAACCGTGCAAATCAGAATATGAATGGGGTTGTTTTATATGCAAAACATGTGAGCACTTTAAATGCAATTCCATCAAAAGTGGGTAAATGCTGCTCCCGCCTGGAACGAGCCACCGGGGTTGAATGTACTTATACTGATTGGCTGAGCCCATACGAGCAAAATGCAGAGATGAGAAGATGAGTGCGAGCTGTCACGGCCATATTAGAGGGTGAATCCGGTGTTAACAGGACAGTGTAATTATGGTGTGTCCGGCATAATGAAAACAAGTGACACATCTCACAATCAGGGATCAGAGCTGCTGTAATTGTATTTAAACCATTAAGACGTGATGCAGCGTTTGCGTGTTAAGAAAGTGTCCCTCTGTGTCTTCCTCTCCAGGTAATGTGTTTGTGGTGAGTTTGGCATTTGCTGACCTTGTGGTAGCCTTCTACCCCTACCCCTTGGTCCTCTACGCCCTCTTCCATGATGGATGGGCACTGGGAAACACGCAATGCATGGTAAGTCGGTGACAGCTTCTTTCAGTTTGCAATACCAGTAAATCCACTCCCAACGCAGTCTGACAAAAACGCTTCACTTTCTTTCTCTCCAGGTCAGTGGTTTCCTTATGGGGCTGAGTGTCATCGGTTCCATTTTCAACATCACCGGCATCGCAGTGAACAGATACTGCTACATCTGTCACTCATTCTCTTACAGTCGGCTCTACAGCTATCGCAACACTCTGCTGTTTGTTGCCTTAATTTGGGTGCTCACAATAGTGGCCATTATCCCCAATTTCTTCGTCGGCTCCCTGCGGTACGACCCGAGGGTCTACTCCTGCACCTTTGCCCAGAATGTCAGCAGCTCGTACACGGTGGCGGTTGTGGTGATTCACTTCTTCGTTCCCATCGCAGTGGTTACCTTCTGTTACCTACGCATCTGGGTACTTGTGATTCAGGTCAGTCGTCTGCTTCTCTGCGTGGTTATTTATGTCTTTACAGGCATGCAGAGGGGATTAATGGGAGGGCTTTTTGAATAGCACAATAATAACCAAGCAAATAAACCTGTAAGCATGAACACAGACACCTCTTGGGCCAAACAATAACAAGATCCATCAGCCTTCCAGGGTTCATCCAAATTGAACCTGTAATGTAGAAAACATGGTCAGTCCAAGTTTTGAATTTTGACCTTTAATTATTGACCCTGGACGAGTTGGATTTTTGCATCATTGAAATTTTTGCCATGTAACATTTAAGTGGGGCGGTTTGATCTTCATTACAAATGTGTGTAGATTTCAAACAAACTCTGAACACTGCAAAGATCTGGCAAAGTCAGTGGCTGCGATTCCAGCTGAGATATCACGTTTGACAGGCAGATAGATGGACGAGATCCCTGGAGTGGTTGCATGTGTGGATATCTGTGAGCGTGCGTGCGTGGATGTCACTATCTGTGTGGGTTTCTGTCCGGTTTTGTGAGTCTGTATGTGTGTAAGATAGAGAGAAACAGTAGTCTGGCATCATCTACTTGCTCATTTCTATTTTACTGTACGTGTTTTCATCATTTCCAGGTGAGACGTAAAGTGAAGACAGAGGAGAGCCCTCGCCTCAGACCGAGTGACTTGAGGAATTTCATCACCATGTTTGTGGTCTTTGTCCTGTTCGCCATCTGCTGGGCTCCGCTTAACCTGATTGGCCTGGCGGTGGCGATAGATCCGACCCACGTCGCCCCCCGTATCCCCGAGTGGCTCTTCGTGGTCAGCTACTTCATGGCCTACTTCAATAGCTGTCTCAATGCCATCATCTATGGCTTACTCAACAGGAATTTCAGGAACGAGTACAAACGCATTGTCACCTCTGTGTGGGTGACACGGCTTTTTGTGACAGAGACTTCGCGAGCCGCCACGGACGGGAGGAGCCTGAGGAGCAAGCAGTCGCCGCCGCCGCCACTCAACAACAACGAGTCGGTCCGAGATCGCACAAACAAAGAATGAAACCTGGGTCCTTGTTAAATGGTAATTCCTGTTTTTATGTGACATTCAGACGGTTGTGCAGCTAAAGAGTATCATGTGACAAATGAAACTGGAACGCATGGCTTGGTTTTCTATTGGCTGACAGGGCGCAGGTGAACAAGTGTTTTTTTTTTTTTCATCATTTTGTATAAAGTTGTGAAGAATTGTGTAATCAGTATAACAAGTTCTTTAAAGTTAACATTTGGAGGATTAACTCAACAACTTTGCTGAAGTGCTAAATAGAGTTTCCTCTGTAATTCTCCACCACCAAGCATTAACAAACACTTTAGAGATGTTGTTACGTCCTGGGAGAACCGAGCCGTGCATTGCAGTTTCATTTCGCGCTTACTCTAAAAACAATCTGAATGGTACATTAATATTTCATTAAAAAATGTAATATCCTTTAATGTCTGCCGCTGTAGACTCGCAGACCTATTTCACAAACTGGGTAACCACTGGTAAACATACACCTCTCTTTAGTAACTTCAAAAGCCTCAAATAGTTCAACTCGCCTCAACCGAACGCTAGATGAGTACAAGAGGAGATGTCAGGCTGTCTTTATCGTCTAATATCAGTCTGACGTGGTTTGACCTCAGAATTGCACACGTTTACCTAAATGTGGCAGTAGCATACACGTCATGCTGCCTGGTCTGACCCTCTTGCACTGCAAAGAACGACAAACAAAAACTTAGTAATAAACATCACAGTTTAATTCAGGAAAGTCACCGAGGGACACAAAGCAAGTCATGAGCAGGACTGGCAGCAAACCATGGAAGACTTGCCAATCGAAACATGGCTGTTTTTTTTTTGTTTTTTTGTTTTTTTTCAAAGTCCCCCCCCCCCTGCCAAACAAACAAACAAAAAAGTGGTGCATTTGATGTAGCATGTAGAGGACACCTACATACCTACTATTGCTGCTGTATCCATCATTCATATCATGCTGCTGCGGTTTGACAATTATGTAACTTAGCTGCAATAGCAATTCACAGGATAGGCCACCGTAGGCTGCACGTAAAGCCACCCTTGATATTGTCTTTTAAATAAAATACGCTTTCCTACAATGAGCGGAATAATAATCAAACCTTTTTACAGCCAGGCTAAATGTTAAATTGATCTTGCACCAGTGAAGTTATTCCTCAAAACTTTGTAGATTTTTCTCTATTTTTTTTTTCTAATTTTCTGCTGTAGTGGTGCAACATGAGTTTTATACCGAGCAGAAAAATAATCTTAACACGCAGCATACTGTATCACTCTGCAGATGTTTCATCATAAATCTACATATAGCACAGTGTTTCAGATATTCAATATATACATATATTCAAACATCAAACTGTAGACACAGGGTTACCCAGACAAGCAAAATACGTATTTATTCACTTGTAATGGAGGGCAAAGTCTGATTTAGAGAACCCCAGTGGTGCAAAGTAACTCAGTATATGTAATCCAGTACTGTTCATAAGTACTGTTTTGAGGTACTTGTACTGGAGTATTTCCATTTTCTTCTACTAATTAATGACACTATTTCACCCTTCACCAACTGCTACATTCAAGTGAACATATATAATCCAATAATATAATATAGATTATTCTGCATACTTTTACTTTTGGTCCTGTAAGTACTGATAAGTGCTGATACTTGTACTTTTACTTGAGTAAGAGATCGGAGTACTTCTTCCTCTATAGGAGAAGACAGTATGACAGTCAGAACACAAACGCCACACATTGATGTCAACATATTAACAAAAATCTCAATGCAATAAGTCGTTCAATTGCACACCGACACTTTGCTATGCAATTCGAAACATAATGGTCGTCACGATCCAAGACGTCCGACATTAGTTGCATCTCAATCTCATATCCAGCTAAAACAGAGATAGTCCCTCACCTTGGTCCATCCGTATTTAAACAAGATGTCTCACTAATTTATTGTAAAAGATGCTGCTCTCTAGGCCTCAAAATAACAGAAGGACTAAGATAGACAACAAGTTCAGGATGTTCTCCCGCCTTCAGAAAACCTCCAGCCCCTAGAAAAAGAAAAAGGAAGTGGATACATACACATATTGAATACAGCAAGCAATAGAGAATAGGTCCAGGTTCCTCTGCCTCCTACATCATAATCACTATGTGGTAGTTTGATGCAGTGGCGATTCTTCATCCTGAAATACTTATGCAAAACTTTAGCTTTTCATTTCATAATGTATCTTTGTTAATTAATGAAGTTTATTTATTTTCTAAAAATATATATAAAATATATCTATATATTCACCAGGGACACATTTTGCATTCACTGTGGAAAAACGAACATAAACTAAAAGAGCACATTAGGGGAATGGTTAGGAGTTGTACTGTCACTTGGTTGTATTTAATTTAAGAGTGACATTCGTTGCCTCTTGACTGAACAGTGTTTTTGAAAGATGTAGATTGTCGAGAAGGTACAGCTCATATCTGTATTCCCATCTCAGGGTGCCTACCGAACATTTTGTTGTTGTCCGAAACATTTGCAGTTTGTTAGCTGCCATATAAGGGAGTGTGAAGACATTTCAAAGGGATATTTTGTAAATTAGTGTCAGTGTGGTTTTTAACTGTGGTATATTGTTATTGGAGATGTATTCAAATTGTGTTTTTTTTTAATATATCTGAAGCTCAATAACCCCACACAATTAACAGCTTATTGTCAGAAAATGCTTAACCTATCTTTCCATTAAAAGGGGCAATATGTAAAAATTGGCCACCTGTCGAAAGTGATTCAGAAACATTAGTAACCACAGTACCGAGGTGATTCACAGCGGCTTCAACCAGGGCTTGGTCATCACCAGCGTGGGTTTATTTATTGGGGTTTATTTCGACCAAACCAGAGTTGGTGATTGTCAGAACAGCGGAAAGACAAACCAGACAGTTTTGTTGGGTTTTATTGTGTTTCTGTCAAGTTTGAATTAAAGTGTGTTTTACGATGAGTTAACGAGACAATTAAGCCTGTTTTAGTTTGAAAAAAGGCTTGATTTCAGAAGGTGTACAGTTTTCTGTTTACTGAGGAAAATGGGTGTAAGAAAATGTCTTTTCTTGACATTTTGTGAGTTTATTTATTTGACTGAAAAAGTGCTTGTGAAACGTAGCAAACATACATCTCCCAACTGAAATAACGGGGGCTGTACTGTCAAAAGTGTTATTTCATTTCTGATGATGTTTGCAGTTTATTTTTGAATGTTTCTAACTGTATTTCCTACATATTTTTACATATTGCCCCTTTAACTCTACTACAGTTGCAAAGTGCATCTAAAACAATCTCTTGCTTAATTGGCATGTATATTGCGTTACTACGAATACATTTGTTTTTCAGTGTGGAGTGATGGAGTCAACTTGTAATTACACTAAACAAGAATCCAAGAACAAATTTCTCATAATTTCAATGGTTTGGGGCACATTTGTGTGTTTCTTATACAGGGTAAAAATGTGCAAAGCCATAGATCGAGGACGGTAACAGATGCAAAGCTCAAAGTCGTACTATAAATATTCATGGGACAAGACAGATGCGAGAGCATTACAGGCAGAGGAGGAACATTTGGAAGCAAACAATGACATTTGTGGTGCAGAGAAGGGTGGAAAACAGAGGTGTATTAATTTTTGGTTGAAGAGCTGGGATTTCGATACATACACAGAGCGACTATTGTGTCCTGACAGCAGAGGTGAGAAGGTCACTCCACCACTGAGGAAGCAGCAGAGCCGTCCAGGTCGCTGCGGGAGACTGAGAGCTGAAACAGCAACACAAACTAAAAAAAGAGTGCTGCTGTTATTGTTATGGAAAAAAAAGTAATGCTCAAACATCTGGAGAGTGTTTTAGATGCACTGGGAGGGAGGAAAAGACTTCAATTTAAACCAAAGAAATGGGCATAGCTGAAGACAGTTAGGTGTACATACACTTTGTCAAGTTATTGCTGGAGGAAATCTTTAAAACACCTTGGGTCCTTTAAGGTCTTTTTTTTCATTCTAAAATACTGCCTTACAGTTAATACAACAGTGTCAATTTTTAAATATTATGGCAAGTGCCATATTTTCTATTGAAAACGAACCCATTCAGTTTGCCTCCGCGCTTCTTCTTTTTATGTATTCAGGGCAGTCGTCTATAGAAAGTTTTTCGCTGCTGCATCGCGCAGAAGTTCACACGCAGGCCTCCGGCAGGAGACCCAATTGCCGAAACAGAAGAACAAATATTATCTTATTCTCCTTTGTGTTTTCTTTCTATATACCCTACAGCAAAATTACGTAACTATGTTCATTTATGTTCCCTATGCTCACTTGTCTGCACCTTTAACTTGGGCCTTTCTCCGTGCAAACAAATATGACACCTTGCTTGCCAACTTAAAGGATGGGTTCACTGTTTTTCTACCTGCACGCAATTATAATGCTGTTTCCCCTCACGTGCAGCACAGCCTCTCATCTTTTAAAACGTGTCACTCGGCTGCAATTACTCACCGGGCTGTAACACATTTCGAAATAATGACCTAATTTGACTAATGCCTTGTTTTTAAAATTTGAAAGGTGGCATTATTAAAATGCAGTTTTGAAAGAAAAAAAACTAGAAAAAAAAAATCTTCTAGCCCTCCCTATTTTCAAAAATGAAATTACCCTGGTGTTTGGTTGCCATGTTGGAGCGTATTTCCACCAGGTGAGCTGCTGCCGCTGACTGTTAAGTTGGTTTCTCACCACAGAAGTTACAGGTGTACTTGTGCTATGTGTGATTCTAACGGAGGAGAAACAACATTTTATATTCGCAGTCAAAAAACAGTGAACCTGTGTTTGCTTTTATCATTAAGTGTGAATTGAAAAAAGCAACATATACAGTATATTAATGGTGTAAATACAATTCTGCCTACAAAATAAACACACAGGGAAGTGAGGAGCGAAGGTTATCACCGTGTTTTTCTTCGGGAGATGAAAGCTAAGGTTTCTATGTGCTACTAATCCTTTTGAGTGCTGTACTCAATGAGGCGACACACACTCAAATTTCTGCATTATGCTGTTTGAGTCCCTCTTGCACTCTCCCCATCGTCTGCGCACAATATTCATGCAGGGTTGACATTTTCCTAAAAGAGGCATTCCCTCTTATTTCTGAGCGTCTGACTTTTTCTTTTCTACCATGTGATCTCTGTTTTGGAGAAAAAAGTAGCGCGAGCGAAGCGGCCGCTTTGCATTTGAAAAGGCCTGCATTCGATAGCTACTGTAAACACAATCGCCTCATTTGGCTCATTTTTAACGGATGCGGTTTGTGATTACGGGCGGCGGATCACAAGATATTCCCAAATCATAGAAACTTGATGAAGTCAGAATTTAATACAATTTGAAAGTGAATTAGGGCAGCATCAAGATACTATGATGAAACAAGTTCAAATACAGCGATATGCGAATTAAGGCTCATCAAGGCTATAGTATAATTTGAAATACAACATAACTTTTTGATGCAGAAACCTGGCAACCTTATAAGCAGATACAAGAGATCTTTTAAATATTCTCCTCTGCACACCTGCCAGCTCTGAGCTACACGCCTGCATGGCACAACTCAGACGACGAGTATCTTCTCTCATGTAGTTTTTATTTTTACATGAGGCTGAACTCCGCAGCTTCACTCTCCTCTGCCTTTATTTTCATCTGGAAAACCTCACTATACAGAGCCCAGTTGTTTGTTTGTTTGTTTGTTTTTTTTGTGTGTGCGTGTGTGTCATTAATGGGTTATGTAACAGCATGACAACATCAGCTCACAGCTAAAGACAGAAAAAGGATGCAATGCTGATCAAATTATGCGCAAGGTACCTGCGGTGAGATGGAAAATAAAATGATAAGCCTTGGGAACATAATTGAATGCATTTAGAGTTTACTGTCATAGGAAATACGATGACGAACCACAGAGGACGTGGTCGCGTATGCAGCTCCTATATAGTGTTTACAAACAAGGAACCAGTCTATACGTTGAAAACTGTGACTATGACAACGTAAATGAAACAGCTATTAAAACGTTTGCAAAGCACAAATCCTTTTCACCTGATAAATATTTACGCTCAGTGGCCACTTAATTGGCTGCAGCTCATTAGACGTAGGTAGCATCTGTTTGCCCACAGCCTGAATTCTTTGAGGCACGGATTCAAACCTACATTGGAAATGTTACGAGAACTCATGTTCAGGCTGTAACGTCTTTAGTTTTTTTGTTGTTGCTGTCGTCGGTGTGAAGAGACACCAGATTAAACAAGACAATTCAAAACGTCTCCTTAGAACACGAGCAAGGTTGGAAATGCGACTGAACTTGCATTTTCGGTCGACTTCTCGTGTCTCGAGAAAAACATCTTCTGTTCCAGAGGCTGTGTGAATGTGCATGCTTGCCTGATGTTATTTATGACCGGTGATCATCGAGAAGAATTCACTAACAGGTGCAGGCAGCGCTGCCCGGGTGATGGGTCTGAGTAACACGAACCAAAGGGAAAATCTGTGGAATGTAATGGAAAATTTCAACACTCAAAAGGCTTGGTCGTGACGCTGAGTCTCATCAAAATGAACTGTGTGTAAAAAGATATGCATTATGTGTACAGTTCTACTGAAACACGATGTTATGGAAAATAAAATTCATATATCTTACTTTGTGATAGTCTGCTCATTAATGCGGCGCAAACACAAACATCAAAGTGAAACAGATTAACCTTTGTTGTGCTCTTCTCCGACATTATATTTCATATTTCATAACTGAGTAAGTGGTTAAAAGGTTTCTTAAAAGCCCAAAATCACCACAACCAACACATTTCTCATTGTCGACCAGGATGCCAGACTTCTTAAGGGTGTTTTGACTGAAAGTTTCCCGTGGATGAGGTACCCTCTTAAGGCTCAGAATTAGGCTGAATGGAGCTAGAAAGCTTTTGGCAGCTAGTGGTGCATACTTTGAACTCCCTCATGCCATCAGGCCCTGCTGCCTCGCACTTGCCGAGCTATTCCGAACTCTTCTTTTATGTGTAGGGGAGATGGATGGATGGATAGTTTGAAGGGAAAGCATATTGCTGCCTTTAGTTTGGGGAGAAAGCTGAGGATGTGAATGGGGTAAAAGCAGCTTGTGGATTTAAAGGGGATGTGGGTTGGGTCACATTAGGCATGCTTGCTGCACTTGCGGAAAGATATATCTTAAATTTTGTTCTCCTGTTTATCCTGAAACTTTAAATTAAATTTACTTTTTAATTAAGGTCATGACACTTAAAATTGCAAAAAATAATTGTCCAATTATTAGCTCATGATAGCGTCTTTAGCTTTTGCTTACACGCACTTTAAATCAATTTCGACAGCAGTCATACAATAAACATTGTGCCACGTTCTTCCATCGCTCCACGGAGTGTGTGTGTGAGAGGCAGAGATAAGGCATTCAGAAAAGTAAATGCAGATTAGATTTTAGCAGACAGCACAGCAGGACATGGACAAGTGGCTGGAGGTGATCCAGCACCGGAGGCAAGGATTATGATTAAGAAAAGGGGGATGTGATTAAGAGAAATTACTGCTTGCTCATGATGAATAATTGCAGGGGGTGATATCCAGATGGTGGTCTTGACTCATCCCCACAATCAAATCCAATGCACACATCGTGGCTGTGATGAGATGTTGGAGGAAAAGCACAATCAGCTGCTTCAAAAGAATAAATTCAACAAGTAACACGCATTTTAATATTTTCTCATGTAACACTTTCTATTCAGTGTAATAACAAATTTTAAAAATCCAACAAGGGGTTTTCAAGCGCAACGTTCCACTCTAACCCTGCGCCGGGTAAAAATCTGTGTCTTTCATTAAAAGACATCCTCTCCAACCGTGATACAATATGCTGCCACAGATGAGGAGGTCAGCTGATATCAAAGTGATTGATAAGGCTTCCAACTATGATAATTTTATTCCACAATTCATTAAGGCCGTACTCCATTCCTCATTTAAATAACAAACTGTAATTAAAACCCACCTTGAAAAAAAAAAAAAAAAAAAAAAGCTGCCTTCACGAGCTGCAATGGATGTGAATGTCACAAGTTCAAAAGATCAACAAACAGTCGACACTCATATTTCTAGTTGACGTCTCTGTCTCCCAGTAGCCGGGCAATTTTCATATCAAGGCTTCACTGACTGGTCGCCTTTAATAATTCTGACATTTAATGAGCAAAGGGGGACTTTAATTGCACCTAATGCATGGATTAACAAAGATAATCCATACATTAGATTAACTTTCTTAATCCATGTATTAATTTCACCCAGAAACAATATTATACAAATTTCATTCCTCTGAAATTAGAGCTTCTTTTATGAAATGACACGGATTTACTTAATGTCACGGTCACAGATATTATGAGGTAAATACAGTATGAATCTTTATTTAGAAAGAATTCATTTGTCAGAAACACTAGTTATAAGTGCGATAAAAAGACAGAGAGGAAATGCCCTAATTCTGAAATTCAGAAGACACATGCTCTAAACCCGTGTGCCCTTTTGACACATGGACCCTTTCACATTTAAAACAAAGATAACCTGCCTCCCTGTTGAGCAGGACTCAGCCGGCCTTTAGAGAGAAATGGGATCAAATACATAAGTGTGTGTAAACTGATACTGCAGGTCTAAAAACTACTGCCATTATTTTGTATTTTTATGATTAAGTGAAACAAAATGGCTGATAGTCCTTTTAAATGTATGTATGACACCTTAAGGAAGTCCTTGATCTAAATAAAATCTCAATATCCCAAATTCCCCTTTTATTACTTTTGGAGAAATCATCTTATTCCTCACGGTCTCAGCTTGTTCCAGCTCTTCACTGAAGCTTCTGTGTATGATGTTTACACTGAGTGAAATATTCAACCCCCAGACTCCATGCTTTTCTGCATGGCTGCACCACTCCACCACCAAATGGAAATACATACACACACACACACACACACACACACATCCCCCTCCAGGTTCTAGTGTGACACAGTTGATCTCTTTGGAAAGACCCACCAGTGAGCCGCAGCTTGTTATGGGTTTAATAGGTCTCAGATTTATCAGTGCAAAGTGGACTGCAAAGTTTGAATACAGTTTAAGAGGTATGACCTTCTCTTTACACCAGCAAAAGTCGACTATAATTACTCAAAAAAACGGAAGATGCCACGAGCACAGCAGTGCTTCTCTCCTGGGTGCCAGCCGGTGCATGCAGGGTTTAAATCAATATTACCAGCACACAACAGGATTGACACTATTTTATTAACAGATTACATTAACAACAAAAAGAAGCAACATTTTTTTCTCTCTAAAAAAATATTGTCTGAAAGCTGCCTTACACACAATCCTGGCCTGTTGGAGTTAATATTCTCCAAGAGTCAGACTCAACAGAAAAACACATTCAAAACTACTGACTCTGAACTGACTTATCCATATTACAGCTTTTGTCCCACTGCCAACAAACTCTTCTGCTGCTGCTCAAGAACAGCAATCACGGTCGCATCGCCACTCCACTTTAAACACTCTCAATTACTGTACTTTGCAGCTGGCAGAAGTACGTGGACGCGGGAGTCAGCTGTCTGCTCTTCGCTGAGGGCCAAAGGAGCCTGAAGACTGCCGATCGCAGCTGAGACCTCCAGTGCTGTCATGACAGCCGACGCTGCAGACACCAGCCCGTCTCTGTAACAAAATCAACAGCCCTAAACAAACCCAAACTGTAAAGCAGCCAGCCTGTCACTCTCCTCGGCGCCTGGCTGAATGTTCACCGGTGGGCAGTCCAATTTTCATTTTCTTTTCAGCCTCTTTTAGCACAGCATTATACTCAAAGTCAGTGGTAGCGTCCTTAAAACTGCTGCCTCTGCGAATTGAGCCGAGATCTAGGTTGATCAGACTTTCACATTTTGGATTATCTGCTAATAAAACCACATTTGCCTTGTGAATCACTGAAACATCCTTTTCCACTTTATCAGTTAATGCACTACCACATTGATAATGACTCATCTTGTCTATCTGGGACTCAAAATGAGAGAATCTAGTCAGTGAAACTTTAAGCTGTTGAGGCTTTTTATTACTACATCCATCATGAAACACTCTAAGTCTTCACATATGATTATGTTATAGTGTGCATGGTGGAAAGGCGATTATTATTGTTGGTGTCTGCATGTTTTTTCCAGTGTCTGTGCCTGTTTCCAGCAGGTGCACCATTTCCCTCTCACAGTCCGCTGACATGCAGGTCAGGTGAAATGGGAGCTTTAAATTGTAGGTGTGATTGTGAGTGTGAACGCGTTTGTCCGTGATAGACTGGTTGAGAGGTGGCGTGCACCCTTGTCCAATCGTGATGGGCCTCAGCCTCGTGTGGCCCTGAGGAGGAAAAGGACAAGTGGTTTAGAAAGTGGATGAAAGGATGCAGTGCATGGACACAAAACACCGTGTCTCGGATTTAATAGTGAAATAAACGCTAATCATAAATATGCTCTTGTGCATAAAAGACATAAAGAGTAAAATCAGGCTTTAGATTTTCACAATGCACTATACAATCATTGTCCAAAAACTCCTGTGTAAATCCAACTGGGTGACTCACTCCACCAAATTTTTGCCCCCCAAATTAATTTCTCCTCTGCCCACACACAGCTTTGTTTCTAGGATTTCCAGCATCAGTGCTTCTACTTTACACTTTCTATCCACTGTAAGATGAAAATTTGCTTCTCCAAGAATCACTTCACACCCCTCTGCCCGTGAATCACCTCCTCTCCGCTGCTAAATTCTCCTTTTCTGCTTCTCATATGCATTTTTCCTAAAGTAAAGAAAGTATTTGTCTGCCTGTCTTCTCCTGTTTTGATTTCCATATTCTGACATTGTTGTCCTATACATGACTCAGCCTAAGATCACAGGATCTTTTTGTCACGTCGATCGGCATCTAGCGCCACAGACACTGATGAGTATTTCATTACTGTATTTGAATCTGAATTCATTTAACGGCTAAGAAACCTATATTGACTTGGCTGAAAGTGTTGACTGTGAATTACTGCAATAGGGGATATCATCTCTAGTAAGTGAACTGAGGTCATTGCATAGACTTTTAGGAGCTACACATAATTGCATACCTTAATTCATAAAGATTTCAGCTTTTAATATAGGCAAGCTACATTATGTTATAACAAATATAAGTGAGTGAGTGATGTTACTGTATCTCTCAGAGAAGTTTTTAGAACAAAGTTTGGATATGTGTTTTGTTAGGAGTGAACTCAGTAAAGAAGATCTCCTGTGTTTTGAACCCGGATGATCAACTTCATCTTACACAGAAAGAGGCAGTGAGCACGTAATTGGCTGCGCAGGCTTTAATTTAAACCCCGTCCTTTTGTCCTCAGCGCCCTTTTGGATTGAACGCCAAGATGAAGTTTTTAAAGCAGTAAGTCTGAAGGGCATTTCGTTTCATTTCCACGAGGCTCTTCAGATCTGATACACATGACCAAATTGTCAACAAAGACTCGTATTACTTTCATTTCAGTCATCTTTTGTGTCCGAGATGATTTTGAAATTACTTTTACCTAGTTAAAAAAAAAAAACAAGTTCTGAATCATAATCTTTCTATCTCTGTCACTCTCGTTTCTCTCTCTCTGTCTTTCCCTTTCTCTCTGTCCAAATCTACTCTCACAAAGGACATAAAGAGAAAAATTTATGTGTGAGATCTGACCCAGCAGTCTGGCATAATTTAGCTGGTAAGTGATAACGCTACTGCTGCAGCAGTGGTTAGTTTAATGGCCAATAAATTAACCAGCGGCACAGTATCCACTATACAGTTTAGAAAAGCAGTCAGAGCCACTGGAATTAAAGAACATGCATCATGGAAACTGCAGAGGATGAAAAAAGATTTAATCATGCAAAGTTTCGTTCTGTTTCATGGTTCCTCATCTTTTTCGCAATCATCTTTTTGAGAGTGATTATATCAAATAGTGATATGTATTATCACATTGGATTATGAGTACATAAATTAGTAATATTTTTTCTGGTTCATTCAAGCCATTATTTAATGTTAATAGTATTTATTGGTTAGCACACAGCAGATAATTAATGTCAATGGCAGACTTTGTAAATTTATGATGGTTTACTCATTAATTGGTGCTGATCCATACAGTCGGTAAAAGTATTTATTTAGTTATAGTTAATGTAACTGCTACATAGTAACTTGTTACATATACTGTATATTTATCTGTTTATGTTAACTTGTGACCCTTAAAATAACTGGTACCATTCAGTCTAGATTTAGGATAACACTGTGTCATTTTCAGGCTGAATGATTAGGTTCTTTAATGATCGCTGCTGCTTCATATTATCCATTTATACCAGTTATCCACCAAGTATGAACAAAGGGAATAGCAATTATGCTATCATTATTTTTCTATTCACTTTGCTGGCATGCTGAGTGCCAGTGGGATGTATGTAGCTCTATGAGACAATCTTGACGTCTGCATAGCCGGCATTTGAAAAATACTTGTGAAACAGATAATGGATTTCTCTTTATTCTGTTTGTATCACAGGTGAACTGTGAGACTCTTGATGCATTTCAATTTCAAACATGACTGAAGCTCCCACAGTGCTCACATTTTTTTTTTTTTTTTTTTTTTGCAAATGGCACACAGTCTCAGAGCAACAAAACTGCATTTCATGGTGCTTTACAGATAAATGTAGTTGGGTTAATAGGCTATTTCCTGAATGCATTTGAGCCAGTGTTCACATGCTGAACACTCACTGTGCTGATTGGCAGGCAGTCCCAGCTCTCCTGATCCAAATCTGCTCAGCAGAGGCAGTCCAGAAGGTGTCTCAGTTGCCTGACTGGAAGGATTAAAGACGACATCAAACAGTAATCTGAGATCTGTTCATTACAGCTCCTCTGATAAAATGGAAATATGGATGTGAGTTACGCAAGTTGAACAGAGGGAGAGAGCGTCTGAAAACTGTTGATGTAGTTTAATGGTGCAGACACAATGAGAATCGTTGCGTTGCATTAAATCACCTGAATCATAAACTGTTCAGCCCATCAAGGAAATAAACAACTTAAGCAAACAATCATATTTCCTCACACAGTGTAGTTAAATATTTAATACATGACAATCTGAACAGTTTATGATGATGTGACTTGGCCATCAAAACAATTTAATTGAACGGTTTTCATAGTCCGTTCGGTGCATATTTTGAAAAAAATCCATTCTGCTGTGACAGAAGCTGTCAATTATTCACTGCTCATTGCACTCCCTGCAATACTCTCACAAATCATTAGATTCATTATCTACTTTATAAGTAATAACTTAGAATAAGTTTCATGTTACCTCGCTTTACCTCCTGGGCAGCACATCATAATGCTTAGGTGTAAATCAAAAGCTTGGGCCCCTAAAATTTAAGCACAGCTGTCTTCACAGAACATATTACCTTGTTTTTATGAATTAAAGTCTTGGTCAGCTCCGTTAACCATCCTCTTCCTATTGTAAATACACACATTAATTTAACCTACAGATTGTAAAATGCAGCTAAACAACACTGGCTTATTCAGACAACAGTCGTGGTGCAGTATATCCTACATGTGGTGGTGACAAATCTAAATTACATTTCTCTCTTTGGTTTTTTGTTCTAGCTCGAGCTCAGTCTTCCGCCTCTTTCCCTCTGTTACCATTTGAGTAAAGTTCTCCGAGGGCGTGGGGTTTTATAACACATGAATCATTTACAGAGTAATGCAAATTACATGCACAAATGAATAATGTTAGATTTGTCACATTTGTCTTTCCTGAATACAACCAGAGATGAGTAACAGATTAGAATCAAGTTTGATTTACTGTTCAAATATGTTTGTGCATCAAATGTTTTACCATTTTATTTGACAATGCACATGTTAACATGAAATGCTGTGGTGTACAACGTGTAACTCTAAAGGTGTATTTTCATTGTCTTGATATGATTTTACTGAAAGTATAAACCAGAGAAATAAAGACTTGTCTTTTGAGCAGGAATAAATATTGATGATAGAGAGGATTTAGTAACGCTGTAGCAATATTCTCCTTCTATTCACCTCCTTCAGGTGGTTCAGTGAGTTCAAATCCACTGAATGTATCTGTATAACGCTGAATTTCCATGACTTCTCAGTCATTCACGCTGCACTTTGTGTCTTCGGCCTCTCTTTAATGGTTGACCTTTGTTGAGTCAGCTTCCACTGGTCCATAGCCAGGTTCACAGTATTTACATGTGGTTGGTGAGCGAGAAGAAAAGGTGTGATTGAGCATGTGTTTGCGGAGGCCAAATGGCCAAACAGATCCGCCATGTGGAAAATGCATTTCCCCGACTGTGGATTGATTGATCAGTGTTGATCTGTAATATTTTTTTTGGTCATGTGTTAATACCATATGTCGATTGGTTCCTGAATAATCTGAGCCATGATTTCTGATATGAGAAACTGCAATTTCACCGAGGAGCCAGTGGCCATGTGATGATGTTTCAGCTCAGTAATCATATTGACTCTCACTGGTTTGCTCTGGCAGAAAATAGGTGGGTCCAGCTATAAGAAGGTGGCAAATTAAAAAATGAGGTGTGCCCCACTGCCTGATTGGGTTTCCTATCAGACAGAGTTAAGGCTTCAAGTTTGGGAGGAGGAGGGGCGAGCTGCTTTACTGGTTGGCCAGGAGAGATTTGACTGGCTAACTGATTCAGAAAAGAGGTCAGGCCAGCTGTCTGATTAGACACTCATCGAGGGCCGTCCATGGGCAGTAATGTACTGCCTGGGCAGAGGTTGCACCTGGTCGCACTAAATCGAGTGAACACCGGCCAATTAGCCTACCAAAACAGATAGCCACATAATGGTGGACAATCAATCTGATGAGAACACACTTTGCACTCCAATGACCAAATGGATCAAAATGAAACAGAGGAAGAAAAGAAAAGGTTCACTTCACTCTGTTGTTCAGTTTTCACTCCTGAAGGTCTGAAGCACATGTTCACTATGTGTCGCCTCTTAATTGGTGTGTCATCTTATAACTTGTAATGTCTGGAAACACTGTCAGCATAATTGGCTTTTCATTACGTGGCCATGTTCACCCCACAAACAGTCTGTGGTTTATTGTCTGGGGTCCTCCTGAATAGACTCATCCCCTCACATCCTATGTTTCACTTCGCCCTTTCGAGGATTACCACTTCTGTGAAAGTGTACAGTATCCTCTTAGTCACTGGGGACAGATATGCTGTGCTTTGTACTCTTGCCATGATAATGCATTAAAGCATTCTGCAAGACTTCACAAGCTCTTATACCTTATTCTATTTAACAATTGGGAAGCGTGTTTGAGATAGGCAAAAATAGGTTCTCCTGTCAGGCTGCCAAAGTGAATTTAATAATACTTTGGCTGAGTCTGGACACATGCACGACATTACGTTCATGTGTCCACATCCATTCAGCTTATAAGAGCTAGACATCATCAAGGCTGTAAGTGCATCCTCCCCAGAAGAACAAAGAGTGTTGAATGGCACGTAAATAATATCACTGGCATACACAAACTAGGGTGAGAACCATCTTATCATGAGTGATGGCTTTTAAATATATGGTGGCTGAAATAAGTGACAATTTGAGTATTTCTATTTGTGTGATGCTCATGAAGGCTTGCTCTTAGTTTTATAGCCATTTCTTTATATTGAAAACTATATGTGACAGAAATCTTATTAGGGGTCCCAAGGTGACACATGACGTGCAGCTCAACAGCCCATTTCAGGAGGCTTGTTTGCAAGTAATGCATTATTACTTCATGATTACCTTACCATTATTTACCATTTTTGTATCCATAAAGTAAAGCTGTGCATAGCCATACCCTGCGGGGCACTGAGTTTGCACTGGGAATATATCATTAAAAGGCTTCCTGTTTTTTAATAACGATAATGGGACCATTCAGCACGCTACTCAGCAGGGGTGAGTAGGTAAAGTATTTGTGGGCTCCACATGTGCTCAAAGATTCAGTGTTGCGATGTGAAACAGCCCGAGCACAACACAGACTCCATCTCATCAAGCAATGGGGTCTTTAAATGTATTAGTGGCAATGTAGCCTTAATTTCCAGTTAAGTGGTAAATACTCAGAGGTGTTAGATAACTGAAGATCCAGGTGGGAAGTGTGACGCATTAATATATTTGCTTGCAATAGGTTTGTTACAGAGGGGGAAAAAACCAAGTCGAAATTAATTGGGAGGATCATTTGAGCTGCATGGACCTTTTTATTGTTAATGTTGTGATGACGCAAAAGTAACTTCAGTCATTTCCACTGTTTGTGTCTGGAAAATGATCCCAGCTTTGATCGTGCAGTTAATGCGTGCGTGTGTAACCAGGATGTACACTCTTCATGTACTCTGCTGCCCTCATGCAATTAACCAATTCATCAGACCTTAAACATGCGTCAGTAGACATCAGACGTCAGACTTGTTAAAAGCGTGCTATTGGCTAAAGGGAGTAAAAGGCATTTGATAAATTATTCAGGCTTTTTATTTTAGCCTGGCTGCTTCTGTTGTTTTTTAATGTAGTAATATAATTCAGCTACCTTGATCTCGGGTGTATGTTCATGTCCATGATATCAATCGCAACTTGGATTCAAAGAAACACTTTAATCTTTCATTCCGGCGCCGTATATATCATCTTATAATCTACATACCTCGAGGCTCTATTTACAACAATTACTCTATATAGATTAGAAGTTCATTGCACATATTTAACTTGGTATATATTTTAACCTCGTCAGTAAAACAAAGTTGACACTAGCCGAGACGCCGCACAGTCCAGTGCTACATTCAGAAACAGCAGCTTCCATCACACATTCAAGTGTTGAAGCAATATCCAAAGTAAGTATAAAAATGGTAATGCATTCATTTATGTCAAAGAAGGATGTGATCGTGTAGGAAAGGAATATGCCTCCAGCGGGTGATAGCAGGGGGCCTATAAGGAGTAGATTCAGTGTGGAGTTGGTGAAGAGCATGTCAAATAGACATTAAAAGAATCAAGACCAGTATTTGCACCAGGGGCACAGAAAAAAAAAACTGTATATGAAAAGAAAAAAAAATGTTATAATTGATGCCAGTGCCCTCCTGTTCAAACAAACAGAAGTTTCATTTCAGACCACTCCATCATCAAGGAATGAAAAAAGTGAGCAGTTTGATCTTTCCTCTGTAGCAGAACAGACAGAAAATGGAAAATATTCTCAGCTCTGATTACTTCTGTGCTTCTGCACTTTCAACCTTTTGCAGGAAATGTGAGACTCGTCCCAGTTTCCAAAATAAAGGCATACTCAAAAATCTAAATGCTAACATTAGCATATAGATTTGTTAAATCTTAAATACATTCCTCAGCCGGGGAAATTAGTTCATTAGTTCTGTTGTCTGGATAATTTATTGCACTGTGTACTGGTTGCACTACGGCTTGAAAAAAAAAATGGTGGTCTTGACTATGATATAATACCTAATAGACAGTGGAACTGATGGTGCTTATAATACAGTCAGACTGAAAAACAACTTGCCCAGGGATCTTTAGGAATCTCTCAATTTACTTATCATCCAACAATAGTTTTGTTTTCCCGGTCCAACTTAGAAGATTAATGCTCCTATTTTTGTCCTTTTAATAGTTGTTCAGAAGCTGTTTGAGGCTATCCAAGAGTCCCCTTTTCACAGCTTCTCAGAATTTCATCCACCACCCGAAACTCATCACCCTTTCTGTCTCACTACATAAGGCGCACACTACATCCTGCAGAGGAACTCAACACTGGCTTTGGATCTAAATTGTGAGGTGCAGATTGTATGTAATTCAAAGAGACGCTGGGCTGCTGTCCACTCTCATTTTCATCTTTTGCACCCGGCTACAATAGGTATGATATTTACATGCTGCCACAGTTCAAAAAAACACAATGGAGCCCAATTGCATGACTCAGGAGGCAAAGTTTATGATTCTTTACTTGGAAAAAGTTCAAGGACACCAGAATGCAGGCAGACAAACAAGGCAGAAAAGGGTAAGACAAAATTGCGACAACAGGCTGGGTCAAAAAACAAGGTCAGGTAAAAACAGGACGCTGGAAAACTATGGCACAAAGACAATCTGGCACAGACCTAGTGGAGATAGATCAGTTTGTATACTTGGGAGCTAATGAGGGAATGGGAAACAGGTGAGTGGGGAGGGATGAATGAACAAACCAGAATGAATGAAAAGGTTTTTTTCTGTTGTTGCAGCACTTTTCTTTTTTTTTTTTTAATGTTGTGTTTTCTCATTGCAGCCTTTTTTCTAAATGCTGCACATGTGCCATTCTCCACCTGTCCAGCAGTCATTAAGATAGAGCTTTTCCACTTCAGCTACCGCCTGACTGTTCACCTGATCGCCACAGATGTCCACCGATTTGACTGCTTTAACATTTGAGTTCAAACTCAGCTGTTACACTCTGCTTAGTCCAGAGTTGATCGTGTCAACTGCACCAGGTTGGAGCATTTCCTTAATATGCCAGTGTACACCAGCTCCTTGCCGCCTCAGCTACATGCCCATGGGGGACATAACTTGCAGCTATGTTTCATATTCTGAGACCCCTAGACCTGCTTTTTGCCATGCATCCAGCGAATCCACCCCTTAGGTGTCAAGCCCACATGTTACAAGAGGATTCATGCACTGAGCTCTGAGTGTCCAACTGGCTGCTACGACCAGCCCTGAAGCACACAATGCACACAAACATATGGTTTGATTACACCTCCAGAACATATGTTAACATTATTTTCTCTCAGCTTTCTACCACTCATGAAATAGGTCGATGTCGAACCTCATTGTGCACAGTGCCTTCAAATCAGCAATTGACACAGTGCGGACAAAATAGCTGTGACATAATCAGATTGAACTGAAAATGCTCGATAACACTATCACCATTATTTTCTACAATGCCAGCCAGACAACAGTTATGTGTTACGGAGGACATCTTGTCAGTATATTTAATGTTGCACAAGAAGAATGATTGTATAAAAGGATATTACTACATGGGCTCAGGAACACTTCATAAAACCATTGTCAATAAACACAGTTGAAAATGATTGCATTCTGTTTTTATTAAGATTCTGCACAACGTCGCAACTTTCTTGGAATCAGGGTTAGTCAGGAATCAAATAAAGTGGAGCTTGTGGCTCATGGAAAAAAACAGAATTAAGTGACGTAATTTACTTTAAACTCAAAATTATTTTAATGATTCAATGCGATATATGTGATACAGCCTTTTTAAAACTCTGTGCATTTGTCATGGTGCAGCAGAACATTTCAGCTGATTTGGTTTACTAGTGGTAAAAGTTGTGTTTTAATCGCGTGTGCAAGCCTCTGTACAACTGCTGCAGATTAATTTGTATATTTCACACCAGAACGTGAGTCTCTTTAGTTTTGTGTTGAGTTTTTCAAGACACATTGGTGCACTGCAATATGATTTTTTTCCTTTTTGTGGTAAAACAATCCTGGTGCCACCCGCCTCCCAACTGTATTTGCAGAGTCTTTCCATTCACTTGGCACACATAGTCTACAAATCATTTTCATATTCATGCTATTAACCTATACAGCACAAAATTAGTTCACTTATGCAGTGACTGGTTGGTTAGATGGGGGCCTGAGTCATTTAAGCAGGTCAACAAGTCTGTTAAAATCATTCCTATAATGAAAGCTCCCACAACTGAATGTTAATGTACTCAAACACCTTTTTGCTTCTAAATTATACAATATATTAAAGTAATGCATCATACAAAAAAAAAGGATACACAAATAAGGCAGTATGTAATTATAAAATTGTAAAATACATTAATATGTTTGTATAATAACTGCTAAAACAGTATATTATAAGGATCAGTTTATGGTCCATGTAGTGAATTAGTATGTAGTAAGGATTTAAGACACAGTGAATGTGTTTGCTGGCTCACTGACTCACTTAAATCAGCCATTATTAATGCTGTTAATTGCACCTGTGCTTGTTCTGCTTTGACAAGTCAAAATGTCTGCCGTGAAAAAGGACAATTAAGGAAATACACCTCGGTTTGGAAAATGACTTATCTGCAATGGCAAGTAATTTTACACCCTTACACCTTGGAGAAAATGTCATTTTGATATTGATGATATTCAGTGCAGTCAGTGGTTTGCAATAATGTGTAATTACTCCCAGGATACGTAGCAATTACAGTTCTTTGGTAGCACAAGTTTGCAGAGCTGCATCATTGTCAGTCTTCGCTTGTTAAGAGTCTTTTCATCGTTAATTTATCCTTCACTTAGGTAGCAATCATTATTATGCTCTCATCTCTTACAAAGGCACTTTAGACAGAAAGTACTTGTTTAACTATGAATTAAAATTTAATCAAAATAGAGTTCTTTATATGTGTGCGTGTGTATTGTTGGGAAGTGTTTACCCTGCATCTATGCTTGAATATGTGTATGTGTGTGGGCATGGAGGGTGTCCTCCTGGGAGCTATTTATATAGTTTTTTTTTTTTTTTTGAAAGTAACTCAAATCCCATAAGCACCAGATCCTCCGCAGGTCATACTTTATCAACAGCTCCACTACCTCTAGCTAAAATTAACATGTGGCCCATATGAGATTTGACAAAGTCAAATTTCCCTCAGGCCAGCTAAGTTCATTCCTCATGAAAGACCATACACACACACACACACATCCCACAATTTTCTATGGAGCTATTTACAAAACCTTTCTTACATAATGTAAAAAGGCCCTAATGAAATACTGGCGATGCAAGCTTTGTATAATTGATATAGCTAGATACTGAAATACATATATAGAGGAGACACCAGTGGCATCAAAATGTTCTTTAACCCTACAGACGATACATACAGACAAGCACAGTTTGTGTCCAAAAATGTTTTTTAATGTACTAATTCACATCAGTGCACTAATATCAGCATGTTTTCTAACAATATTGCTTGTTGCTTCATCTGTATCAGCAAGTAATTTGGTTTGAATTAGACTGAACTCTGATGATTTAAGAAAAACACAGTCCTGTTTAACGTTCAAAAAACCTCATCTTGAAGAGTACGTACCGAAACCATCAAGCAAAACAGATTCTTTTACATGGAAAGTAATATATTTGTTGGTGGTAAACAAGGCAAATTCTAGCAATATCATTGAAAATAATAGTACATATTCAGCAAATGGAAACAAAACAAGGCTATTGCCATATTTTTCCACTGTTTAAAACATTTTGAGCCCGGAGATTCGCTGGCAACCTGTTCCAGATACACCCAGCCTTTAACCAAATGCATGCTAGAACAGGCTTTCGCCCCCTGTGACCCTGAAGAGGACAAGCAGATATTGAAAATGGAGATACATATATAGATAGTATATATTTTGGCCAAATCGTAGTCCTCGCTAAAAATGTAATCTGCACACGCACAAACACAGAAAATAGCCTGTTTACACAAACCGTCCAACCTTTCAAAACACACTGTAGGCATAGATTTGTGCCATTAACATGGTTCATTTTTTCCTGGAAGAGTATGTAGCCTACAGTGCAGAATAACATTTCACGTAATAGCAGAGCTGGTTTAAAAAACCTATACACATACAAGACTTCAATCTTTATGCTAAAAACATATTTCATAAAATCAACTCTCATATTTGCACAGTCCCACATGCCATATATTCATAGTGTTTTTGCTTGTTTTGTTTTTTTTTTTTATCTTTTATTTGTTTTTTTGGCATTGCATTTTTACATAAATAATTTTGCATGCTGATTTTGGCAAAACAGTTTTCAGCCATTATTCAACCAAAAGTAAAAACATTAGCAGGTCATTTATGGAGATTTATTCCACTCAGAAATCAGAGGTGAAGGGTAAGTAGAAGGGACAGGGTTTTTCATTTAGGTGTGAATCTCCGGGTGCCGGGCTGCTTTACATTGCAAAATTCATCCCTGAGCTGGAGTGGAAATATATAAACAAAAGATTAATACAAGTTCCCAGTTTCTTCTAATATCCCCTGTGAAGACTCATATTGTGTTTGTGCTTTTTAAATCACTGAAGCTTCTCTTCTTGCCCTTAAGGACAAACAGCAATTTTTCAGGTGCTTTCAGCATGGTAACCAGTTTATGTTTGCAAATTGATTTCATTCAGCTGCAAAAAACAGCTTTGATCTGTGAAAATTTCCTCCCTTTGTGATTTTATCCTTTAATAATGCAAAACTATGCATGTTATCTTACAAAAGAAAAAAGTAATTGGGGTTCTATTAGAAGAAATTCATTTAAAGCGCTTGTGTCTTCAAACTAAGGACATAAGTGCAACAACAGTGAGAACACTATATGCAGGGTGTTGAATGTAAATTAAAAGGCAGCCACTGTGGTGTTTTTCCAATTTTTCTGGCTGATTAGACTTCTTCCCAGACTGACATTGGCCAGTCACCAAAGTGTATCAAAAATAAATAAAGGCGCAAGTTGTCTTGCTCCAACAGGTACAACAAAACAATCAGGAGAATCAGGGAGTCATCAATCAAGAGTAGTCTGTGCACACACTCGAGCCTGGAAGAGGTTTTATCAGCCCAAAAGTGCAAACACCTGTGGCTGATCCGTGGTTTTGACTTCAACATAAGGAATGTGAATGGTAAATGTCACATATGCAACTGAAACATGGTAAAAATATGTTAAAGCTGCTTTAGACAAGGAAGCGATTACATCAGAGAAATGCATTAAATCGTCATTTAAAACACAGTGAGGAGGAACATAAATCATGCACCTTATTCAGGATATATTAATATAATAAGTACAGAAATTCTCAAATACAAGTTTCTGAAGAGCAGTATTTCTCCTCGCAGTTTCAAAAAATGCCTCAGAAGCTCAAATTGCCTCAGAAACTCATGCATAGCTGTCACGTACTGGCAGCAGACATCATACCTTAATCCCAGATTAAGCTTTGAAGCAAGGTTACTCAGTGATTAATCTTAGAAGCTGTACATCATTTGGTACGTATCCATCAGTATTTAGCTGTGACTTTCAGCTCCCCAACTGCAGAATGTGTCCTGTGAAAGGATGGATTGCATTAGACAAAAAATCTGACTCATTAATGATACATAATTATGCATCTGCTCCCATGTCTCACTTCTCCTTTTTATCTCACTTTGCTTTCTTGTCATGTTTTTTTTTTTCTTTTTCTTTTCACACAACAAATACTTTCTTTTTACACTTGCAAAAGCAGAATATTGGCAGAATCTGCGAGATGTAGTAAATATCTTCTCTTTTACAAAACACTCAAACTGCTCATATAACCAGACCTAAGGAGGTAAAGGTCAAAGAAAGTGTTGGCTCACAATGGCTGTCACTGGCTGATAGTCACAACTATCAAACGTCTCTATTCTGAAGGTGATTCTCTTACCTTAAATTTTATGATGATGCAGTTTCTGACAAACAACCAGTCTTTTTTTTTTTTTTTAAACCTGTCCGCTGTTAGTGCGGCTGAAAATGTAAAATTCATTACTTCCTCAGGCTCCGGAGACTATTTTTCTGAAAATTTTAACAGCGCTGCAGTTGGGTTTGGATTTTTGATTTGCTGTGTACGAGTGGAACATGTGTTTGGAGGTTTCTTAAAATACGAGAATTCATTATCTTGGGACCATGACTACTCACAGCATCAAAACCTGGCTGTATGGAGAATATAGACCAAAGTTGGTGAGGGTAAATTAGTAAAAGAAACATGTAGGGTTCACTGAAACAATAGACTTTATAGAGTGGGTGACCAAGGACCCACATTCATCCCCATGAAGGGCTCAACATAAACTTCCCTCTTTTTTATTTTAAATTTAATATTATAGGTTTTTCTGTTTTTCCATATTCATGATCTCCATCTCATTTTGCTGTTTGGTGGTCTTGGTTGTTGTTTTTTTCTTTTTAATTCTTTATAATTTTTATAGATACTGTGTGTAAAGATTTAGTAAAAATCCAAAATAATGTGGCTTGATATCAGTGACAAGATTAGCCTGTGCAGGTACAGAATACAAATGTAAATCTGTTTCCAGTTTCTTTCGGTGCCTCCATGTTAAAAAAAAAAAATGCAGCAAAAGTGCCCTCTTGGATGATGCTACAGGAGATAAAGCATGATAGATTACCCTGTGCGTAACAAAACATGATGAAGTGCCCTCTGGGGTGGCCTTCCAATAACCAAAACGCAATGCTGGGCATGTAGCTGGTGCCTTTTTTTAAAAATCTTTTCTCACCCCTGCCCCTCAGACATCCTGAGTCCGTCGCTGCCGGCAGGGAAATTACACATTGGAATATTAAAGGAATATTATACAGGGTTTGAAATGATGGGCTATGAAGTGAAGAAGGGATTGAGATTTTTTTTAATGATTCAGTACTTGCTGATATTAGTTCCCTCTGCTTATATTGATAATTTTTGAAACTACAGACAGTGATCATCCTCAGATTTGTGTGTAGAGTCACAGGTAAATATGACTTGTTTGTCCGGAGGCTGATGGATCTGTCCTGCACCATGGGGCCAACCACTAAACTAAACTAGACTCTATGTGTTTTTCTAAACATGCTGTTCCAGGTATTTACTATTAGTATTATATATACAGAATTATTGAAAGAGCTGGCAACATTGAAGGTTGGAGTTTGCTCTCAGTGTGAGGCCTTTGGCTCATGCTGACTGTGATGTGCAGATGTATGTTTACAACTCACACTTCCATTCTGTTCCTTGTGCAACTGAACATGTCCTACATTGAATGTGTACAATATAAAGAACGCCTCTTATAGCGTGAATCAGAATTAGCTCTGAAGCCGTCCGTGACCGACATGTAACAGCCACGGGGGAAAATTCATACACATATGAATGCATGAGATAATCATGCTTACGTAAACATACAAAAAGACAAAGAGACAAAACCAGGACACACGTACGCATCTTGTAATGGCGTCATTGTCAGTGTGGTCTACATCAAATGCAGTCTTAACCATAAACTTCAATTAGACGTAAAACTCTTTTTCAGAACACTACTTTCTTAAAGACAGAAAAAAAAAAAATCGGTGTTGACCCTCCTTTGTGTAAGATGCAGTAACACTAATTGGAAAACCAGAGTCAATTACCTGATGACCTAAATTTTAACAAATGCATAATCTTTTTGTCCATCCAAGCTTTTGTGAAAGAGACACACATGAAAAAAAGACATCAACAATAGTGGCCAGATTGCTAGACTGAGTATTCATGGTCTCCAGAGGATGAATCTTAATGCTTTTTGTTGACACCCCGGCTCTCTCCTATGGCACTGTCGGCAAATATTTCCCTCTGTAGAGACGAAACATGAAAATATAATGGGCAAAAAATTTGAATGAAAGCACCGTGGAAACTCTAAATCAAATGGTCCGTTTTGTACCCATGATACCGAAAACCTAATCCATGGATCTCCAGGAAATTTACTGTGGACATATAGTGGGCTCAGGCACTGAATCGTAATGTTTTTCTTTCTTCTATTGCTTCAGATATAGTCAGATATCAACCACATTTTTCTTCATAAAAACAGTATTATATTCCCTGAAATGACAGGTATTTGAAACTGTAATTACGTGGAGCAAAAGTGGCTTCTTATTCCCTGGCTGCCTCAGTGAGCTTCTGTTTTTCGCTCCATGCGCTAAATCCTCTGCTCCACTATATAATGGCTGAACAACTGCAGGCAACTATGTCATTACAAAATGTAAAGGTGCAAATTTGAGTAACTCAGGAAAATGCCCAATAATTAATGAATTAGAAATCAATGCATACTCTACAAACACAAGTACACTTGACACATGCATGCATTGCCATTAAAATGTGAGCGCTCTATAAAAAAAGGTCTGATAACAGAATAAAAGATGATCCTGCAGCAGCTGTGGGCACTTCTGATTTTTCCATTAACCGTAGACCTGATCAGGGTGTTTTTGTAGAGAACAGCAAGAGATATAAAGAAAAGCCGACACATGAAAGGGGGAGAACATATGTAACTTAATTAAAAGTTGCAAGCCTTGAAAATGTCATTCTGTGTCTCTGATTAAAGCGACATTATGCAAGAATTGGTATGTTTTGCGACTCGGCGCCTCGTTTCAGTTTCGAACCAACAAAGAAAACGACAGAAGACAGAGAGACGTGTCGTGAGAGTACAGGATTTTACATAAAAGGCATATGTATTTTTATTTATTGTAGCATCAGAGATGAACACAAACAAAAATGAAATGATCAAAATGAAGAAATATAAAAGAACAGAAAGTTTTAGTTTTGCTGAAACACTGCCGTCAGCCCATATACACAGATTGCTAAGCATTTGAATGTGGAGCATATATGTAATCGAGTAAACTGATATAGACTAAATTGCACATAATATAGTTTATTGTACTTGTCTAGTGTGTCTTTTATTTTTTTAAGCTTCCCCTATCAACATCCTCTTTGCACTTCTTGTGTAACACTTTACATCTAAATCAAAATGACTTAGAAGTTGTTATTAAAAGGTAAAATAGTTGCGTAACGTTCCTTTAAGAACCCTGATTAAATTCTGACCATCTCCTATAGACCACACATTGCATTTAAAGCATTTGCCAGTTTAACTGTGGAATCTAATTAGAATGAATGACTTGTGGATAAAGTCCAACTTAGTCTGCCATGCTGCATTCTCAATGATGGAAAAAGAGGATGAGGAGATTGGCTGGATCAAGTCAAGTGGGAGAGAGAAGGGCCTTTGAACAAGTAAAAGAGATGCGTGTGTTGGACCATATCAAAGCTCTTGGTTTATGTGTCTGTCTGGCTGTCTTGTATTTCACTCACTACACTTCGGTGTAATATTCTGTCACTGTTTCCTCGCCTCTGTCAGTCAGACAGTTAAGCAATTCAGTGTAAAATTATACCTAAAAGCAAAACATCTACTGTCCTCAGACAAAATCTTACCAAATCACTCTATTAGAACTTTCTTTATGTGAACATATTGTGATTTCTGTGTTGGAGAACAAACAGGCACGTGCGAGCGAGCAATTTAAGGAGGAGGATTGCAGGAGGGAAATTGGGATGAAATAGATGGTGACAAAAACAACATTTCATGTTAAAAACAAAAACAAGAGAGAGAGAGAGAGAGAGAGAAGGGCTGAGAACATGTGAGAGCGCCTGTGTTTCCGTGCACAAGCGACACAGCTCACCCTGTGATCTGAGCGAGGGTCACCGCGACACCGATCGACTCTGCTAATGCACACAGGCTCCTCGCGGATTTACAACAACAAAAACCAGGGGAAAACAGCCTGTCTCCGAACTGCTTATCATTCTGAAACAAGTTGGTTAAGAATCGTGCAATCGATGAGGACATTATCACTTTAACTGCTCATGTGCAGCTTCTCCCCACTGGATTCAATCCCTTTTTCCAAAAATGGCGACTCCTCATTGTTTGGGCTGCAACTGGATCCATGTTGCATAAGCTGAACGGCTGCTACGTCTATGCATTGCTTTAGTGGGACGTGATAGAAGCACTGACCTGTTATTTAACCACATTAGACATATGCATCTTTAGCGATCAGAAAGTGCAAACATCCACAGCTTGTGCCTGCCATGCTCAAGGCATGAAACTGTGATGTGTTTTCACACCTTGCAGTTAATTAAAAGAGCAGATGTTGTTACTCTAAGAAGAACAGCAGAACAAGAAGTGGGCTTCACTGTCGGCCATAGCTCGGAGGAGGTGTTCCTCACCATCAGCCTATATTTGATGATGCCTCACAGCTTAAGAATGCTGACTAATTAGGTTTGTTTTTTGCACTCTCAGTAATGTCCATAAATTGGTAGTTAAAGGTTTGCAGATGTCAGGGATGCCTAAGAAAAAGGCGAAAATACTTGGAAGGTGCAGCTCTGTGTCTGCAGTAATTGGCAGCCGCCATATTTTAAAAGACACCACCTCCTCAAGTGTCAAACAGGCATCGTGCCTCCTGGTATTTATGCTCCAAAAAAAAGAATGTGAACATAAAAAAAAAGTAATAAAGAGTGTGTGTTTTCACATGAAAGTGACAGAGAAAAAAAAAAAAGAGAGGCACTTCTGTGGAAAGTCAAACAAGGTAAGGGTATAATCAGATCTTGAGCACATGAGAAGTGAAGTACACTGAGCCGAAAAGCGTTTTCTGTTCAAGAACTAACTTGAGCAGCAACTCTAACATCGCAGAGGAACTACAAAGAGAAACAGAGCTGAGAGAAGCAGATCAACAATCATCCCAGCTACAGAGTTCATTAAGACTTGTTCTGCTGCTCGCTGTTAGCCCAGTACTTCATTGAGAGGGACAGCTAGATCATGCCCTTGTGGAATAGCATCAATGAGTGCATTTGGGACTGCAGTGCAACAGCAAGCTCCTGTCACAATAAGACTCGTCACATGATGCTTCCAGGGACTACAAAACCAAAACACAACTGCACATTACAGAGTCTCAGCAGAGGCTGGAGGTGGGTAATGTACCGTGGATCCACATGAGGCTTCGTAGTCAATTCAGACTCAATGCTGGATGAATGGGTATAATTATGTTTAGGAATCGTCTCCTAGAAATCATGTTTATTGTATACGCAGCAGTTTGCTTTGCCAAGAACATTTCAAGCAATGCAACTGCTAGGATTATGTTCTGTAGCAATGTTTTTTCAAGTGAAGGTAGTGCCACATTTTTTATACCTGTTACATCCCCAAGAAAAGCTCGTTAAGCAAAGGAATCTAACGTCAGAATCAGTTTATTTGGCCAGGTATGTGTACATATACAAGGAATTTGACTCCGGTTTCTCTTTGCTCTTCGTATTTACACGTAAGTAGACTGACAGACAAAGTTAACATAGCATTTTGCTCCTAAACCTTGAGTCAATAGTCTAAAAAAAAAAAAAAAAGAAAAGAAATATATATGGCAGAGTGCAAAAGTATGCAGAAATAAATATTATAACAGTACGCATGACCACAAATCAAGTTGAGTCAAATAAAAAGACTAACTTCCCCAAACTAACTACAAACTGACGGGCCAGTAAAAAAAATAGACTGTCAGAACTGGGTTCTTCCCTCCACCCTAACCAAACATCACCGAATTAAACCCTAAGCAACATAAATAAAATCGCGAAAACTGAACCACTGGACCCACCAGAAAAGAGATAAAGGGGAAAAAACTACATGTGATCACTCTGCTGCTTCCAGGCCAGAAGTGGAAGAGTGAACTGAAGTCCCCTCCTCCTCTTTGTTGGCTTCTCAATCAGCCTGAGCAGCCTCACCTGGAGAAAGGGAAAAACACAGACCCTGAGTCAGTGAGACATTAGTGGATCAGCATGATCAGAACGGGGGAGCATGTAACAATACCTCACACGAGTCAGGAAGGAGCCCACAGAGGGAAGGCTGGATGAATATTTTGTTACTTCATTAAAAATGTTTCCTCATTAAGCTAAAGTTCCTCTCCTGGCATTGATCAAACCTCTACAAACTCATCTCTGGTCATCATTTATTTATCCAAATCCCTTCATTCCTTACATTGGCTCAGATGCAACTCTACACCTTTGCCTTCGTTCAGCACATCTAAATCAACACCTCCGAGCCATACAAAACGTCCTGTCAGCATTCGTCCTGAATCATCACGCGAGTTGGCAGGTTAACGTTGGCTAACATTATCTAGCACACTGCAGATTTGTTTGGACAGAATCAATGGATAAAACACTGGAAAAATAAAACTTACCAGTTGACCAACATATTGGCTCATAATCACTGTGTCTCCAGGATAAATGGATGAAACAGTGTCAGTATATTTTTGTGGAAAAATGAGTTTTCTCTGAATGTTTGGCTCTTGTATTCTCAGATCCTTTGGTGACACATGAAGGCTCAACATCTCTGTTTTTGCAACTTTGCAACCAAAAACAGAACAAAGCTATATTTTCATTGGAGGGGGGGCTTTAATGAGAGAATGTAATTCAGGTGATATCACATTTCTGTCTAACATCTCTCTTAACTTTCGAAGTTTTATATTTCGTTCTTTATATAAAAACGAAAGGTCTCAGTCTGTATCTGCAAGAGGTCACTTGTCAGGGAAACTTTAATCATAGCACTGCTGTCGTTTCTGTGGCGAGGACGACCTCAGGACATTGCTTACCATCACTATCATTCGTTGAAGGTTTCACGTACCCTACAAACGTCTCTTTCTTGGACCGTCACCTTGTTCCGTAATATATGAGGCAAGAGGGCAGATGATTAGGGAGTGGAAGCAACCTTGAAACATCCCCTCATATCTTTTTAATCAAGGCAAGAGAGAGAGAGAGAGAGAGAGAGAGGAGATCTGAGGACACAGTTGATTTTGACTCACTCTTTTGGTGGGATTTTTTTTTAAATGTATTCTTACTTTTTTTTTCCTGTGTGAGTACACTGTGCTGTTGTCCGTATGCTGCGCTGGCGTAGAGCCCACAGTTCAAAAAGAGCAGCCAGCCAACCAGCTGGGAGTCAGGATGCACATACCATGACCATGCTATTTCTCAGTATGTGGATGCTGGAGCTGCTGTTGCTGCTGTGCTTTACAAGCTAACTAACTGGCTGTTTGCCTGAGCATGAACAGTGGTAGTTGCATAAGCAAGCTTGATGTGGGTAGAGGAGTCAGACACAGATCCTGCTTTGTAATGCTGAGATGTCTAATGTATTATCGGCTTTGACGTCCCATTTGCTGTCTCTGGCGGCTTTTTAAAGATGAACTGAGCTCTCTTATTTAACTTTTTTTTGTGATATTCTGCAGGTCTGTGTGCAGAAGGTTATGTAATCATCAACACAGGAGACACGGTCTGTTTTGCTTATGTTTATTGGTGTGCAGCATTCAAAATATTATAAACGCCAAGGAAGAGAAGCGAATAATATTGGTAAAGAATGTCATTATTGACTTTGCATACAGGTGACTTTATGGCAGTTCAGTTATTGCAAACTTGCTGAAACTTATCACATAACTAAGCATAGTGGAATCTAATAAAAGAAGGTTTCAAGCAAATAGCTTATATTTCTACTCCTTTAACATTTTCCTCTCAAACTAAAGGAACCTCACTGGTGGTTTTGGCCCATTAAAACTGTGCTATTTTCCAAAATTGACTTCAAAACTTTTGGATTGATTTTCTACTTTATCCTTACCCAAAGAGAGAAAATCAGGCCAGTGACCCTTTCATGGTGGTGATTGTCTTCTTTGAGAGTGGTTAGCAGTCTGAGAGTACACAAATCATGAAACGCAGCAATTACCAAACTTGAGAGGAGTGACGCATTCAGAGGCTGATAGCATAAAGGCGTAAATCATCACAGTCTTTCTTTGTGGTCTGGAAATTGTGTAAAGCGTAGGCAAATGTGAAGACGTCCGCCTGAAGCTCATGAGTGATGAGGCATGCATGCAGGAACCTATAGTGAGAAGGACATCGTGTCTGGTAAACAAAGTCACAAGCCATACTGTGTCATTGAAGCACCATCTTGGCCCTGATGAAGGCAGGGTTCTTGGCAGGGCACTACCACGGCTTAGGGATGGAGGTGGAATAGAGTAGTCATGCACACATACCTTTCATGTCTCTTTACCCTCTGATGGAAGTGGGTCTGTGGCCCTTTTATCTACCACCGAGGAGCAATAATGGTCCCTCTTTGAGAACACTTGCACAAAGACGCAGCAGGCAAAGCAATACCACGATTGAAATATCGGCAGCTATGCGGGACTGTTTGACACCGAAGATCAAGAGTTGAATACTGCCGAGTTCCACAGAGGGCTTCATTTGATAGATTTATCTTGAAATGTATTTTTAGAGGGTGATCAGAAGCTGCACGTTGCTCAGCATCCTCGCATTTTAGTTAATGGCAGGCTTTAGGGATGGAGATGCCAGTCTGTCTGTCCACCACTTGGGTCCAAACCGAACTATCTCAACAAATTGGATGAATTGTCTCAAACTTTTTTTCTCTAGTGCCAATAGTAGGTTGACATATTTTGGTTCAAACAGATGGATTGACACATGGGATTTATTACAGACATTCGTCTCTTCCTCAGGATGAATTGTATCAGGCCAAAATTGTAATTTGTCCAATACTTTTACACTCCCCACCAGCATGAACTTTTCTTTGTGTTTAAGTCTATTTAGCAAATGTTATCCTGCTAACACACTAAACTAACGTGAACATGGTAAATATCTGCGAAGCATTGACATGTTCGTTTATTATAATAGTGAAGAAGGGTCACGTTTCTGCCTTTTAATCTATTGCAAGTTTGCAGGTTTTACAACACGATGCCACTAATTATCCAGCAGATAATTTGTGATAAAGAATATTTTGATACAAGAGCAAGAACATGGGTGATATTTGAGATTGTTTCACTATACATTTTTTTTTATTCAAGGCAGCATGTGAGGAATATACAGATGTGATAATGTAAAAATAAAATGATTAATTAATGCAATAAGAACTCATTAAAATATTTTATTATCATTGGAAAGCATTTTTCTCAGCCATTCATTTTGTAATGTTCATCTATTACATACTGGCGACAATAAAGCAGACACTTGATATTTAAGATCATACTTAATGGAACCTGTGATCATGAGGAGATGTTAATCACTGCTCTTAAAACTGTTCATACAAAGAGCGGTTATGAGGATTGGTATTACAAGAGTCCATCTGTCAGTCAGAGGGAGCTGAAGTGGAGATAATCATGTCGACTAATAGGAGGGGGTGGTTGAATAAGTGAAAGTGAAATTAGCCACAAGGATAATGAGTCATGTCTCAATGTGACTCCGTTATGCCATGCCAGCACAGTAGCACCTTATGTCACTCCAAACGCTGCTGCCTAGTTGGCATCTCTCTGCTCATAAGTCAGAGTGGACCACAGAAACCTCAGAGTGCCGAGTCTGCGGTTTTTCGTATAACATGGAAGCTATGATTCATAACAACTGACCTTCATCACTGTCAGGAAGTGAAACATTGATTCTGTGCTTTTCCAACACTGAATACATATGATTAATTGAGTGTATTTGATGGGTATAAAAGCGGCTAAATAACTGAATATATTTGATCTACAGCTTATAACCAGCTGTCATGTGAGTTGTGGAAAGATGGAATGGAAAGATCAAATTGGTACCAATCTTGAGCAAAAACTATAATTTATTATTATTATAAAAAAATGCAGGACAGGACATATATACACACAGTGTATAAAAGTGCATAACATCAATATAGGGCAATGTCAGCTTCACAAAATGTCTTACTTAAATTGTAACACGACATGGTTGAGGCTAATTGGGTGAACTCAATGTGACCACAGGTAACCAACAACCCTGTTTCCTGTGTTCATAGCTCTCAGTTTTACATGAGTGTGTGTTAGTTGATGTACATGTGAAATAGCACAGAAATGGCTTAAGAGAAGAATTCCATCACTGGCTTTCACATTTTCAAACGGCGTCATGACAGAAACATTTGTAAAGAACTGTTGTTGTTTCCTCTGGTTGCTGTTTTGTTCCGTGTAAAAAGAGCCACTGTGCTCCTCTCCTCTGTTATTACAGTACTTTGTTAAAAACACATGCTGCTGCTAATGCCACTACACACTGAATACCAACTGGGGCACATCAAGAGACAATCAAATATGAGTACTGCACACTGGGAGCCAATGCGGTTGTACAAATACTGCCTCTATGATTAGATTGAATTGGACAGGATTGGAAGGAAAAAGCTGGAGGAGAGTTGTTGACTTGTCCCCTGCCCTAAAAAACACATGGAAGTACACACACAAAAGCGCACAAACATGTACTGTGCACACACATTTCCGAGCAAGATTAGATTTCATTTCTTTGTCGCCGTTTCAGTCAAATGATGGGCCTCTGCTAATCTTGACCCACAGTGCACTCTCAGGGTTGCTAGACATGTTGTCAAATTCTTAAACCCTCTCAAATGTCATTATAGATAATAGCAGACAAAATACCCCAGTGAAAACTGTCAGACGCAAGCTGTGTGTGTGTGTGTGTGTGTGTGTGTGTGTGTGTGTGAATGCATGCAGAATCATGCCTGAGCATCAGGAAGTGGTGACCAGGGGGCTTTTTCGAAGATGTTATCTGTAACTGCAGAGGAAAACTAAGAGATCTTTTTTACATCAGTCACCATGTTCCATATTCAAGGTCAAGAAACAGCGACATGGGGAACAAAACATCTTTGAAGTAGCGCAGCTTGCTAGAAAACAATAAAAGTAAGTTTCTTGCAAGAGTACAGTGCACTCCCCTCACTTTCCCAAAAAGTTTTACAGCCACACAAGTTGATAGGAAAGTGGCAATTCTGGGTGACATGACAGATTGAGTTGAAGTTGGAAACTGCAGCTAACGCTAATCCAGACATCATAGACGTGAGAAACTACTCTACCTGAGACTTACTGTTATTTAAACCATGTATATACGTACATACAGTACCTGTGGTTGATTATGATAGGTGTCAACTATGAGCTACCTTTAAAGCCAATTTACTCTATGGGCCTTTATAAAGTCCAAACCAACATTCACACTTTTGTTACGTTATATACATTTGATCCTGTTAGGTTTGTTTTCACTTTGCAATATGCGAGTGGATTAAGAAACTAAATACGACATACATGCATCCTGTCGTGAGCTGCGTCTCCAAATGCTTGCAATCCATTGGTTTGCAAACAGGAATCTGTCTGACATTAGCATGTTGTCAGTTCAATTCAATTCCTCTGTCATCCTTTTGGAAAATAATCGAAAAGTGTCAGAATTATTGCCTTATTTTTCCAAATTGACTCTTTATGAAGTCGTCTGACCAAGTGTTAAACACAAAAGAATTGTGTGGCTTTAAAACTTTAACCTGCACAAATACGAATTTAAATTAGGTAATATGCATACATTTGGTGGAAAAATGACCTCTTTCAATGCAAATGAGCCTCCTTGTAAAAAAAAAAAAGTCCAATTCACAAACTCCAGCACTAATAGCCACACACAGTTAGAGAGGAAATTATTAGTGTCTTCAGAGAGTTGGTGCTAACTGAAGCGTATTAATAGGGGTGTCATGATGGGGTCTAATCGCCAAAGACGTTTCACATTTAACATCCTTATTGTGCGTGTATCAATTAAATAATTAAGTGTCTCCTGACTGAAATGAAGTTTAGCATAAGTTCAATCAAGAAGGCATCCTTAATTTACCCATTCATCCTCATTCCCCCTCCCTCGCTCCCTCTTCTCCTGCTTCCTCGTATCAGCCCATTAGAAGTGTTTACTCTCTTGTCATCGTCCAATTTTATCCTTGCTGTTTTCCTCTCTGTTGCTGTCAGCTGTCATTTCAATGTGTGTTATACTTTGCCACACGGATAATTGCATTTAGACAGAAAACAAGGGCAAATTGCACTCAGCTACAAAATTTTATGGGCGTTTGCTCTGTATTCTAATTAGCTCAATATCTTTTGTGAATCGGACCATGAGACGGGACAGATATTGGTTGCAAGTGATGAGCAATTCACGGTGCTCATTTTGTTCTGTTGCGTTGTTTGTCCTTTTCCAATTCTGGTCAGAACATCTTGTAATTCAGTCGAAAGCTCGGATCATCCAAGAAAATGTTTTCACACAAGAAATGAACTGAACCATGGTTCAATTTGATCCGGACCGTTCAGCTGTTTGGTCCAGACCGTGGTCCAGGTAATTTTGGTTCGGATCATACTGAAAAGTCGGAAATTCTGGACCAAAGGAAATGGGTGTGAAAGCACTCTAAGTTAATTAGTTAAAAACAGCTGCGTGTTGCAGGAAATGAGGCTGATGAGAGCGATGCGATTGAATTATACAGTAAATTTGCCGGCAGTGAAATTGAAACAATGAGCCAAAAGAGGCTGTACAGCTCTGTAAGATTGCAGAAATAAGTCTAATGGATTCAACACAACTGCATGAGTGGCTCATTTCACATTACTCATTTGTTTCCTTGCTCATTAGGAATTTTGCTCATTTCGGAAGATAATTCCCAACTGACAAGAGTAGCTACTTAAAAGGCAGTTGTATTCCACGAGTAGCTCCTCCTGAGGGAGCAGCGCAATCGGTCAGAACACGTATCCAGATTTAATGATAATAAATTATGGCTAAGGAATCCGCATGTGGTTCGGTCTCTTGAGTGTTGAGGCTCATTCAACCTTAATCAATGGATGACGTTCAAGAGAGAGACAGCAACAGACTGCTGAAATGAAAGAAAAGTATAAGTTGGAGGAAAGTGTTGAACGTGGGATGGAGCAGAGTATACCATAATGGGAATGAGCTAACAGTTGGAGCCTGAGGTTCTCATCTGTTGGGTTAGTTCTTCCTCAGTGCACTAAATCACATCCCCAGGGGACTAGCATTCAAGCAAGAAGCCCTGAGACTTAAGAGGAAGGGTTCTGCAAGACGGCAAAAATTAACCCAACAAATTTGCGAAACCTATTTGTGCTGTCAGAGAGATCGTCCATGCATGAGACAGTAAAAAGGGAAGCATGTCTCACCCACCGGAGGGAGTGAGCGGAAATAAAGAGAATTAAGATAAACAAGAGAATTTAACGCCTTTCACGTCGTGAAAATCTGACTTGAAGCTATTGTTTTAGTGGCTTCATAAGCTCAAAAGACAATTTTAGATATATCACAAATAAACTCCTCTTCACCACTGGAGGAAAGTGGCTGGGTGCCATTTCTTTTGTTGTGCAGAATAGCAAAGCAGGGGGAAAAAAAATAAAACAACATTTCTGCTTTCAAAATCCTACATTGCCATCATATTCACTTTTATTCACCCTCCATGCTTTGTTTGACAGAGATATTTTATTCATATCCAGGGGATAATTGGGGATTATCGGCTCTAACATGGCATTTTGATGGCTTTTAAAGAACACTGATTTGCTCTGAGACAACCAGTAGTGCATTTCTAAGTATAGCTTCGGATGAGCTTTTCTGGAAGAGAGGTAGCCATTAAAACAGGAAAGCATGTAAGAAAGGGAGTGACCTCAAACTGAAATTAAGGTGCCCATCCAATTAGATCTGTCTTATTTTGTTGTGGAAACTATTTAGGCAGCAATTGTCTTAAAGTTGCTTAAAGTTAGTTTGTCCTCAAAGGTGTGATGATATCAAACCAAAGGTCATAAGATTGATCATCTGATAGGATGTATAATGTAATAGGTGTGATATATTTGGTCCCACTGAATTACTAAAGGCTGACAAGATATTCATAAAAGTGCAACTATGAGAAAAATTTGAATAGCATCTCCTCTCATTGGTTATAATTAGTTCAGTTGTTATTTTACTGTTCGGTTCATTGCAGTTTCTGGTGTTGCTTCTCATGATGTCATTCTTTTTACAAGGTGGGTGAGTGAATGAGTAATGAATGAATTGTTACATTTTGTGTTTTTGCTATCCCACCGTACACCCCCGTACGCTATTCACCGTCTTAAACCATTAATTCTGTGGGCCATTGTGTACAGTCCTGACAAGCTATAACACTCATTTTTATCCACCACAATGGCTCTCTCAATTCGTCTCTCTTCCCTCACTCACGCTCCCACTCCCGACAGTCTCCAGAATTTCATACTTTGAGAAAGTTGTTCAAGTTGCTCAATCATTGCTGTGCTTGTTGTTTGTACCCATCCATTCATTCTTCAAAAGAAACACTGGAGGTAATGTGAAAAACGGGAGACACACATGAATGGAAGAATTGAGGAAAGGTGCAAGAGGTGAAAGCAATCATTGTAAATGTGTCATTTTCTGGATGGATCAATGCCTTCCCCCCAAAACAGGAGCACTAAAAGACTGATGATGTCATGTTGGTCTTTCTGTCAGTTCATTCATGTTTGCCAGAACAGCGACATCCATGGTCTCCAGAAGATGAATCCATCGCCTGACTTTTTAAATGGCATCATCAGATCAACATTTTAATTTGTCCTATACTTTGATTTATGACCAAATATTTGCAAAATTACCATTAGTCTCAACTGTCACTTACTCACATGCTAAACTAAAAAAGTGAACATGGTAAATTCTATCTGCTAAACATCAGTGTGTCAATACTGTCATTTAAAGCATGTTAGCACCATTGTGTCATTATGGCCTCAAAGAGCCACTGACAAGAGTGTAAGGTCTAAGTGTTATTCAATAATGGTCGATAAAATGTCACAGTCATTTATAATTCATCCTGAAGGGGACGTGAATGTGTGAACCAAATTTCATGGCAATCAATCCAAATGTTGTTGAGACATCACAATCAAAATCACAAATGTGAACCTTATGGTTGTGCTAAGGTCACACCCACTGACATCTGGCTTTTGTCATTAGTGGAAAAGGGCACAATCGGCATTCATTCCCAGGTGGAATGACTCTGCAGTAGTCACAGGTATTTATCGGCTCCAGATCCGATCGGTAGCAATGGGAACATGACACCAGGTGGACACACTCATTTGCAACCCTTTTCCAGTGGCGATGCCATGATATGAATTGAACATTAATTATTGTTTTTTTCAGTCCAGGAATGGCAACATAGTTTTACATCAAACACCAGAAAAAAAACTGAAAATTCATCTTGTCTCGTATTAAAAAAAACTGCATAAACACGCTAATTCACACTCTGTGAAGAAATGGTCACAGTTTCAGATCCAGATCATGTGTGAACCATGATTAACACTCTGCCCAAATTTTGATAATACATTACCCGTAAAAATCCGACTCATTCACAGAGATAACGCTGTGCTCGGAGCGAAACTGAGCAGCGAATGTGGCTAAATGAGCAGCTCGGCATGTGCGAACGCGTGTTAACACTGGTCACACACACACACACACACACCTTGAGGTCAGTGGAACCACAAACACGCACTTCTTACACACACGCCACATAGACACAAATATCTACAGACAGAGTTGACAATTAGTGTTCCAGTGCAATGTGCTGCAAAAAATGCAATTTGCTGCAGGTCACAGGGGATCCAGGAGCCCCCGAGACTCTGAGAGCAGGCCTGACCTCTGCGAGGAACTATTAGACTGTGCAGGAGGGTGGAGGGGAAGGTGGCGGGGTGCACCAGCAGGTCACAGCACTTTCTTTCCTTCTCATTACACCCCAAAAAAAGCATAAAGCAGAGCCTACCAGGACCAGTAATTCAGCTTCTTCATTATTATTTAATTGTGAGCGAGAATAGTTCCTATTTAACTTCTCAGTCTGGGACACTGGGAAGTGATTACAAGCTAAAATAATGCTCACCAGCCAAAACGCCTTTCATTTTATTCTCATCATTCTTCCTGGACCACTGAGCTGAATGAAGTCGTCACAGCGATGTTACGTTCTGACAGAAATCCTTGAGACTTCCGTGACTTCCCCCGAAGGAAGTGATGCTGCCCTTATCAAATGGAGCAATGCAGCAAGGTCCCCTTACACTTTGATAGAACACTGACAGAATACTGATAGAAACCTCTCTTCGGTTAGCGCTCGCTCTCCTAAGCCATAATTTAAGTTGTAAAGGTCATAAACAGAATATGACTGTAAAATTATCAATCATCTAAATGCATTGCTGGTTGTACAGGGGGTATTCATAATGAATGAAAGGGGAGAACCCATAATGTGAAGGAGAGATGAAAAGAATGAAAGCTGTTTGGATAACAGCATTTTGTGATACTAATAACAGTTAATATTGCTTTCTTTCTGATTAGATGCTGGAAAACCCCCCATTCATCAAATACGTATTTCAACAGGTTTATCTTGAATCTCTGAAGAACAGTTTTTACAAATACATTTGCCTTATCGTCAGCATATTCTTTGCCTATCAGATATGCACAAAGATGTAGCCCTTGGTGAGAAGATTCAGATTTCCCAGTTTGTTCTTCTGATCTGTGCTGATTAGATGCAGTTAGATGAAGCCATCTCTCTCAAAGCTGCAGACAAATGACTCAATTCTTTGAAGAATGAATTTGAGCATTAGAAATCCAATGTTGTGACATAATTTCTTGCAGGAATAATATTGCTTGTCTCCAAAGAATAGGGTAAACAAATTATTTAATTGGTGTAATAAAATCGCATTTGCTCAAATTGCCCGTTATTTTGGTAATATTTCCTTTTATCTCTTTATCCCAGCAGCAAGTGTGACAAGTTTGATGGTTGAGTTCTGCTCTGAGACATTAAACACTAACAAGCACAGAGGGCGAGACAAGGCTGTAATCTGAAGGCCAAATAATATCAAGCAATCAACTTATCAAGTTTTTCAGCCGTGTTATCTTTATTATGTATGAGCGAGTTATATAATGTTCTAATGCATCATCTTTCTTCTGTTTAGTGTCTCGCCTTGAAAAGAAGATTGTTGACTATGTAACAACAGATTGAGCTAGAAGAAATGTATATACATGCACTTCATGGACACAAATCTGTGGCAGCTATGTGTCTTCATGTGTTTGGGATGTTCTTGTCATTTTTATATGTATGTTTTGTGTATTGATTTGCTCATAAAGACACTGAGAATCCAGTTTTTAACAAAGTGTTCCTGAGTCCATGTAGTAATCTCCTTTATACAATCATGTGTTTGACAAAGTATTGAACCTCTCTCCATCCTTGCTTGTGAACGACTGAGTCTTTCCAGGATGAACCTTTCAGACCCAATCATGATACTATCACCTGTTACCAATGAACCTGTTTACCTGTGGACTGATCCAAACAGGTGTTTTCAATCAGTCCACAACTTTCACAGTCTTTTGTTGCTCCTGTCCCAACTTGTCTGAAACATGTTGCTGCCATCAAATTGAGAATAAGCAGATATTTGCTGATGAGGTCAAACATTAAATATATTGTCTTAGTACATGTTTTCAATTGAGTTTATGTCAGAAAGGATTAGCAAATGATCACATTCTGTTTTATTTGTTTTACACAGAGTTCCAACCTTTTTGGAATCAGGGTCGTATGAACTTTAATTACAAAAATAGCGTTCAAATATTTATACAAACTTAATTTAACCTCAAGTGGCTTATAATTGTTCAACCTGTGCATGTTTGGATCTAATTAATAAAAGTGAAGTTTATTCAAAAGAGTATTAATTAATCTCTCAGTCTTGTTTGTATTTGTGTGCTCCCTCGGTATCTTTCTTCCTGGATGATTTAGATTATCAGTGATGTAAACTAAAACCAATTGAGTCAGTTCTCTGCACCCTGACTTTAAGAACAAATAATGATGAGCACTGTGAAAATGTGTTTCTTTTGCAAATCCGCTTTGCACCAGAGGTTTTCACCACAAAGCTTGAGCTGTACACCAGTGACTCACTCATGTCTCTGTGTGGCTTCCTGTGAAGATAGGTCATTCTGTTCTCTGTCTCACAGTCTCTGCCCGACTCTTTAACCTCAGTTGACAGTCTACTGTTTCTGTCTTTGCTGAATCCCTCAATGGATTCAGCTTGATTGATCGTAATGAGTTTGGGGAGCTCAGACATGGCTGGAAGTGCACTGGGAACTGCCTTCTCCCTCCTGCTCCTTGCCTCTATTATACAAGGTAATCCTGGACCACATGTGCCGTTGCTCATATAATATACCAGCAAAGATGGGATATTCACCATGGGTTTGAAATGTGTATTGGCATCTGGTGTGACAAGCTGCCTCAGTATAATGCTCGGATTTTATCTGCCTGCATCCCAGCGGACTGCTGGATGTAATATCAACTTCAAAGTGTAAGTGATTTTGTCTCCTCACTTTTCTTACTTCCAATGTTATCTGATGTGCTTGACAGGGCACCGGGATGTTCGGGTGATCCATGATGAAAAGATGGAAGCAGTAGAGGGCCAGAACGTTACGTTAAGCTGTACTGTAAAAAGCCGTACTCATCTCCAGGTTGTCAGTACTGAATGGAGTAAGAACAGAAAAGAAAACATAAAGCTGGCTCTATACAGCCCAAGATTTGGACTCAATCTATTTTGGCCTAACGTCAGCGTCCGGACTGAGGACAAGTCGATGGGCTCCTATCTGCACCTTTCTGGGGTGACAAAATGGGACAGTGGTATCTATATTTGTGACTTTACAACCTTTCCTTTTGGCTCCATCAGGACCGAAATAGAGCTGAACATCAAAGGTAAGACGACGGCAAACACATGCAAAGCCATATCTACCTTTAACATTTGGATGATGGGCAGTAACTTTCTATCTAATTGTCCATTGCATATATTTCATGTTACTCCTGATTGCATCAGGGCGCAGCTCCTCTGCCAATCTCAGCTGTTATTTACTTCTGAGCAAATGTATGTAATAATTGCATGAACACATCTACAGTAAGAGCTTTTGTTTGTGCCAAGACATTTATTTTATTCCCTCCGTTTGTCCTGTTGTTTATTCCTCATCAAGCATGTCGTTCACACGCTACACACCCTTACCTTCCTTTCAGCAAAGTGAACTGGATGGTATCATCACAGTAGAGGACAATTACAGGAGGTGTTGTTCATGTGTGTTGCATCTGATCTACAGTCGTCAGTTATCTTTTGCTGATAGCGTTCTTGTGTTGTCAGTCCAAATTAATCTCACATTTTCTCTCTATTAGACGCTGATGTTGAAATAAAGTGTGATGTGGACGGAGCTGTTGAGGTCCGTGCAGGAGAAAATGTGACCATTCAATGCCGAGCGCTCCCTAATGCACAGTATAGGTGGACCAAGGTAAGGGGAAAACAGAATGAAAAAAACCCAGCTCATCAGCACATTTCTACCATTCCAGTGAATTTCACTTCATTCACTGAACGTCAAGATGATTTGATTATCCCTGACATCAAAACCTACAATACGAAAACATCTTTTCAATTTGAAAGGTATTCACACGCTGCATAATCTTGTTTTGCCCCAGAACGAGAAGCTGGTGTCAGAGAATGAATCTCTGAAGCTCTTGTGGGTGACTGATGCTCACGCAGGGCTTTACGCACTGACTGTCAACACAGGAAACAAAAGTCTGCACAAAGACTTTATCGTCACAGTGCTAACAGCGACCACAAGCTTAAGGACAGGTGAGCGTCTTCATTCCTGTTCCGCTGTTTCTCTCTTTGTGTGGCACTCAATTTCAGCATTTCCTCAGGGCTGGATTAACAATCTAGCAGAGGGCCCAAGAGACTGAATGACTTAATAAACTGCGCTGGACCAGAGAGCTGATACTTGACTTTTGTTATTATAGTGTAGCTCACTCAATTTTAATTTTAATTAGCTGAAAGGAAAGAGGGAGATTCAAAGGATTTTAAAGCTGCCAGCCATGTTATGAGAACCAGTACCAGTAACAGTGAATAAATTGGGGACTACAGAACTTTAAGAGCGAAACTCTCAATTATTTGCTGCAAATCAAAAGCCCCGTGGGACTGAGCATTAACGCTCAACTAAAACAGCATTCGCACTTTTGAATTGTAAAACAACCAAACTGCATGTCGTCTGCCCCCGCCGGTGTCAGAGCCTGGTGTACTGCTGCGAGTGGGCTGTGCTTAAGAAGGGAAATAATCCCCGGTTGTCTACTTTCTCATCTTGTGTACGTGTTTCTCATGAGAAATCGAAAATGTAAGAAAAGAAGGAGCGCGAGCCGCACAGACGTTAGAAGTCACTTCCTGCCCTTCTTTTCTATCTGCTTTCAAAACCACAGGAACAAACACACGCTCAGTCTCAGCGGCGTCTCCGAGTCAGGATGTGGGCTAAGAGCACAATCTGTTGGGCAGATTGGAGAAGTACAGTCCAAATGAAGAGTAGTATATGTATTTAATATGGTTGTTATTAAGGAACATTTGGAATAATTTCTATCTCTCAGTTGTGTCTCATAGGGAATGCAATCTGATTAAAAACAGATCCGCCCAAGTGTATGTATGGAGGTGTATATGATAGTAGAAAAGAACTGATGTATAAAGGATTAACTGTACTCAGTACTTATGAATACATATACAATGTATGCTGAATTTGTACTTCAGGAGTTTCAGGAGTGTGCCCATGCTTCACTGTAGTAATGTGTGATATGGCAAAAAATATGATAATGATCTTTTATTTTAACATCGATATTTATCATGATCGATATGGCATCAATATTTATCATGATATAATTTCATAATTTGATTTAGTGCCAGTTTGAAGAGCATCCTGATAACAACTCAAGCCCGAAGAAACCAGAGGGTTAAACATAAGTTAACATAGAAATAGAATAACATGATGTTTAACTGTGCCAATATACTTTATCTGCCTGAACAAAACAATGCCGATAGTTTGCCTTAGTCTTAATCTGTGCTTTGTCACTTTTGAGGAACCACTTCCATGTAATTGACGTCATGTTACTTTTTTTATCAACAATTTCCTCAGTTTTGGAGAACAACACGAGTTCACTTATACTAGTTAAACATAACAAGCTCCATATGGCCGTGTAAAACAAACCCGGGTGTGGATTATGAGGCCAGTTACTGCGGGCACGGTGACCAAAGAAGTCACATTTCAGCAAGTTTGTGTTCTGCCTGTAATAAATTGCCCAAAGTTTATCATCGTTACATAGAAATAGATTTTGTCACGATCCTGAGACCGTTTTATCGCCCAGCCCCACTTCACAGTTCAGGTTCTTAAATGAGCTCTTTGCCTCATTTTACCTATTGATTATGCGCAGAGAGCTCATCAATGCCAACTCGGCCCATGTTTTAATGATGTATCACAGCGCACTGGGTATTTTAAAGTTTTGTGGTGCATTAGTTATACTCTCTGTTCAGCTATCCAATGTGAGGCTTGTGAAAGGAATAGTTTTGGGAGATATGTGACCTGGAGGCTCTGATAAAACCACAGCTTGTCGATTTCACGTTTTGGTTTGTTCTGACTTAACAAACTAGATATCAGATGTTAATTAGTGACCTTCATTTACCAAGAAGTGATTAAGTTTAAATTCCAACTACGCTATAAACTGGAATGCCACTAACACTTACAAACACATTCCTGGTTGCTGAATAGATTTTGTTAATCCACTGTTTTCCATGTTAGGTATTTCTTTTCTAACAAGTGAGTGCTGTGCAGCTCCAGTAACGGATGTTTTTGAAACTGCAGTGACAACATCAGAACTGCTCTGAACATTGTTGCTGACAGCATGTTTATTGTAGACTTCCTCGCTTTGCTACTTTCAGATCTTGTGACAGAGGCATCGCAGCCTAATGTAACTGAGGAGTCAGCAGACAGCGGCCTTACCACATCGCCGACCACTCGCCTGTCAACCATTGACACAGACGTAACCGGGACCAAGAGTATGGCCACTGATGTGACAGATGATAATCCAAACCCCGGCAATGTTACAGCTGCAGAGCATTTAATCACTTATACAAATTCTACACATATCAGTGTCATGTCAGCCCCAGCCACGCATACTGACCCCTATCACCACAACAGCTCCAACGATCAGAACACAACTCATGCTTTAAACACATCCACGTTTTCCAACCAAACAGTGGCCAACAATCCATCCACGACATTAAGTTATGATAGTACGACATTCACATCGACACAGGAGACGAGGAATGAGTCCGTGCGACATCCAGAGGTCAAATCCTCAACGAGACCAGACGACTCCAGCTCACTGGGAAATATAACAGAAAACCCCAGTGCAACCCCATCGCTTAGCGCTGGGAATGAGAAGATGGATGAAGGTAATAATTCCTTAATATCTCACAGTGAATTGATCCATGTTGGTGCATTTCAAGGATAGAATCTGTGACCACTTTCAGGAAAAAATAATTATGATCATCAGTGCGTTATATTATGCATTTCCGGTCTTTGTCTGAGACCCTGAATCAGGCGGCATCCCTTTTGTTTGCCTGAAATTGGCTTTTTGGTGATTCTCTCAGATTGTTTTGGGCACATCATTTGCTCCGCTGCCAGCAGTGTGGTTAGCATTGTTCGTGGCTAACGAGGTGAGGCGAGCAGCTGCGGTGCTGGAGAGCAAACAATAAAAACAGTTTAAAAGCAGCAAATAACTGCAGACAACGGAGCTAAATGCTCAACAGGCAAGACCCCATTAAAAAGCACATGATGAGTATTAGGCTCAGTGTCTTCGCCTTCACCATCTGCATCTTCATCGCGTGTGGAGGCTTTACAAATTGCTGTTTTTTTCTCAGCTTCAGGCTAAATTGTCCTTTCAAGGTGGAAATCTTGTTAAAAGGAGTGCCAGCCTCTGGGAATGGAGTCCGACCAGCTGGGGCGAAAAGCTTCAAACGATAGCTTTACATTTATTATCAATATTTGCTGGAGTCTGTTGGGTTTCACCACAGCAAGCTGGTCAATATCTTACAAACACATCTTTTGCTGTTGCTGTCCTCCAAAATGACACTTTTCCCCTCCCTCAATATGATTCTTAGATACCGATGGTGTGCACAGTCATCTGTTTTTGTTGTTAATCATCATTCCGATGCTGTTATTGATCACCGTGGCTGGCCTCATCTGCAGGAAACAAATTATAAAGAAGAGGTAAAACTCTTGTATTCTATCCATTCAAGCATTCTCTACACCTGTTTGCACTCATTCAGGGTCATGTACTCTGTGACCCTGAAAGACCTGGAAAATCAATGGATCTGATAGATGCACACGACCTATAATAGCTTCCTGGATGCGGCTAACTTTCCAGCAGTGTCACCAGTCGATATGTCTGTTTTCTTTTGTAGGATGGATCTACCGCCTCCGTTCAAACCCCCGCCTCCTCCAATCAAGTATACAGCTGCAAGATACAGTGAGATTTCAACCCAGTCTTTCCCCATTTCAAGGTGTGATTCGGTAACATAATTTAAAGATATGAATCAAGGTTTACAAAATATAATACGTGATCAATGTGGTTGACAAATCACATGCAGTGGTGGAAGGTGTGTCACGTCTTGGTTACATGCAGATTTTCTAAATGTATTATTTTCAGTTGTGGTCAGTTTCGAACAGCAGTTACAAAACAATTGTGTAAATATGGGCTGTGTGTATATCTTGTATATCTGTGGGTGGGTTGGGTTCTTCGCGACAGGTATAAAATGTGTTTATGGTTTTATTTTTGCATCGAGTGTATTGAAATTCATGAAAAGTTTCTGACATTTGAAAATAAAAATAAAATAAAAAGTTCGCACTGAACTATTAAACTGCTGGTGTTTGTGTTATTTACTTTTTATTTGATGACATTCTTGCAATATGCAATGCAGTCTTTCAGATTTCCCAGCTACTGTATTTTACGGGGCAGTAAACAAGGATTCTGTTTGCCTAGACACAAAACTGTTGCAACTATAAAGCTGATTTACTTTCTGTGTCCTTAAAAAATCTGCTGTAAATCTGTAATGTGATTTTTGGATTTCCAGCCCAGAAGCCCAATGACTTCCTCTGTCGTCGCTGTTTAGTGCTGATGTTGCAAATTCACTGATGCATCAATATTGAAGTCAACTACAGTGCACATGTACCACAGAGAGACACAGACTTCACAAACTGGGGCTTAAACCACAAACCACATGGGCTAAATGGCTAACAAATACAACAACTTGGACACTGTCATACACACACATAGGAAATGAGTGTTACTATAAAGCTATAATAATAAAGCTTTTCAGATTTTTGAGCATTTACTGGATTTATTGTTATTTTTTTATTCAGGTGTTGATTATTTCTTTTATTTATTTATTTTTGTTTCTATTGTAAAATCTAAATTAAGTGGGATCTGCTGAATTTTGTTTCTTAGCAATATTTTTTTTCACCCACACACAGACACACACATTCACTTACACTTGTGCATTTATCTTTACTGAGAAGCTTTTCACAACGGCATTTTTTTCATCTAATTTTCCAACCACACTCACAAAACCACAATGTCGTGTGTGTATGTGAGATATAAATTCTTGATACACGTAGATCCGAAGCCCCTTGCGTACAGACAATCCTCATAATGAATAAAGGCCTGTTGTACCGTACTCGATGAACGTGTGCTTGTTACATGGTGGCGACTGAAAAGACACTGTATTTGTATTTATTTTATGGTTAAGACTTCTGGGGTGAAGTTCAGAATCAGGTTCAGTCAGGCGATGATGAGGAGTTAATTTGAAATATTTTGAAATTCGTCTGAAAATATTCTGTTTCAGGATGATTTCTTTTTGCCTGTTTATGTTTTCTGTGCTAACATTTTAAATTGTACACATTAATAAGTTGCTAACAGATGTTCATAAACCCTGCCATCCTCAGATAGTACTCTAGTGTGATCTATGTGTAGTGCATCTCACAATGGTAACAAGACCTGGTGCCTTAGAATGAGGTTACATTGCTTCCTGTTTGTAACTGAAGAGCAGGCAGTTCTCAAAGCGCTGTGATAACACAGAGGTAACTAAGGCAAGGTAAAAATAGACAACAGTTACACACCTCACTGACTGAACACTGTGATGCCCCGTAGCCTGAGAGCAATCGTGCCAGACAGACAAACCATCTTGTTCAAGACGGCTGGAATATGGAAGGTAGGATCGGACCGACTTCTGAACTTTTCTTCACATCTAACATCACGACATTGTACATATTTGTGTAAATTCTGATGTTTCAGACAGTACAATTCTTCAAAAACAAGAAAAGCTAAATCATTCACAAAGCATGTGTCACAGAATGAGGCAGAACAAAGGGTGAAAGTGAAGATTACAACAACGCAATGACAATAGAACAATAGAATAACTTTTACAATATTAAATGAATATATTCTTTTTCATTAACTTCTGTATGTATCGTATATTACTCTGTTTATTGTAGTTTAGCATCCACACATAACCTTATTTGTTGATGCCCCACTACGCATGTTTATCGTGCAGCACACCTGATTTCTGAAGATATTGTGACAACTTATTTCATTTACTTACAGAGAAATTCAGTGTTAGTACAGTACAGTAAAGTTGTGGTTTAGGGCAGGAAGAATGAATTTCCTGTAGAATTTGTCAGTATAGTTGAGCTGAAATTGACAGAATACGTATTTCCGGTTTTTTTTTTTTAAATGACTATTTTTTGGAAAAACCATCCATAGATATTCCTCATGCAGAAGAACATAATAGATAAACCTGTACACTGATCATTTTAAAATGGCCATAATGTTATTTAATGGCTGCAACTTTCTCTGTTTTTCCTCCAATTAAACATCAGGGATTGGAGTTGTCCAGCATTGTTGAAGCATTTGCTTGAATGTTTGTTTGTCGCCGGCACAAAAGTGATGACGCATTTTAAAAATGTTTCATCTTTTCTGTTCGTTTTTGAGACGTACAGAGGGAAATTCCAAACATTAGTAATAGATTTTTTTTTTTTTTTTTTTAAAAACATCTGAAATTCCACACATGGACTTAAAAAACTCATCGCTTATTGATTCCCACAGACAACAAGTTTGAAGGTTTAAGGTGTTTAATGGTCAGATTGTGTTTGTCGTTTAGGATGTTACACTGAACTGGTTGGTCTGGTGCTGTTGTCTCTGGCTTTGCTGATCTCTCTGTGTGTCAACGCCATCTTCTGCTTCAGACAAAGACACTTTTTGTGCAGAGGTATGATTTCATGTGAAGTCAATTATACTGGTGTTACTTTTTTTTAATGTGGCCACTGTTGATTCTAAACCTCTCTCAGCTTTTACAAGGACAACAGGGCATTAGATAAATTGCTAAATCTTTTATTCATACAGACACAGATGACTGCTGCGACCCACAAGTTTATGAAGGAGAAAGGTATTTATCTTTTTAATGAGGCTTTAAAATGTGTGCCCTTATTATTTAGTCCAATGCATCTTATTTCATCTTATTTTAAAGTAATAATAGCCATGGAACATTTCCATTTTCTTTCTTATCCACAAATAACATTTTATTGTAGAAAAAAACTGTGAAATTGTTCCTCTATATCTTGTTGAAGCCCGTCAGAGGATGAAGGGCATTATTTTCATAACCTCAATCATCATGAGCAGCAGGAAAATCCCCACAATCATCGCGAGCAACAGGAAAATCCAATCTATGGCAACATCAGCACAGACAGAGGAGGTGAGCGAGGCCTGCATTCGGCTGCCTGTTACAAGAAATAATGGCAAATTATTGTATTTTTCTTGGAATGTCAGCGTATCATTCAGTCTATTACAGAATTATTTTTGTGTGAGCTACACAATTTAATTTTCTATAATGATAATAATAATATGCTTGTTTTCTTTTTCCGTATTTGTGGACACTATATTTTTTGCAAATGCCATGTGAGAAAGTTTTAGAAATATTCAGAGTGTAATGAAATAAGATTAGAGTTCATTCATTCAATTCAATTCATTTGAATTACTCCCATGAACTTTAGATGAATGCATAAGTGCATTTAGATAAAACTATATGGAAGCCTTCTCTTTTCTCATCTGGTGGAAAATTACTGCACATGTATGTACGTGCACTTGGCCCGTTGAATACCTCAAAAGGGTCACTGTGATCTTTCTGCACTCTTCGACGTCAGAGTGGTTCCAGACTGACCAGATAGAAAGATTATAAGACCTCAATGTATCTCAACGTCTTGAGATCATTTCTGATATGGTTTTGATGTTTAGAGCAGAAGACAAGATTGCTCAGAAGAGCAATGCACGCCGCTCTTTGTGATCTTGTCCTCTTCGGTGTAACTAGACTGTTGGAAGGATTGTTTTTGCTCCTGGTGCCAGCACTAATTAAATACATTCATGAAGACAACAGAGGTTGGCCAGAGTGTTTCTTATAGTCTGGCCTGAAAGTAAATTTTTTATTCATCAGTGTGATTCACATATGTATGCCTACTGTAGTTAGCAGAATGTAAAACAAATGACTAAATCATGTTTTGTACTTGTTCAGTTTCTGTAGAAGTTTGCTATGAGATGATGACCATGCAACACACAAGAGACCATATGAAGGTAATTACTGTGACTTTATGCTCAGACCACCGGCAGGAAAATATCTCTCTGGAGGTTCATTTTCATGTAGTTCTTACCCGGCTTCCACATAGTTTTCATTATTTACTTCATGTAATGTTACATATTGTATAATATATTTTATTTTATCACGCATTTAATAACACGTCTAGGGGCTGACAGCCTTATCACAGAGTGAAACAAAAAAAAAACTTGCTTAACATGCTTCTGTGTGCTGTTGTGTTGTGTTCATGTTTCACCTGCTTGATGTTATTCATTTTCTGACTACACCTGACATGCACATGTGTTTTTGCATGGAATGCGTGATAGGAAAATGAAATTGTTAAATGCTGCATCTCCAATACGGAGGATGAAATAACATGCACCAAAGGTAACAAGCAAAAATCGGTCTGCGGGTTGTTTACAAAAAATAACCACATTCTAATGCTTGCAAGCATTTTGGTAAACACCGGTATCATAGTATATTTGCTCTTCCATTTACAGTGACTGTTAATATTTTACGGCGTATATTTCATGTAAAAATTCTCATGCAGTTTAAACCCATGGTGATAAATGTGCTTTCAAAGCGGAAGGCAGCTGACACCATACTCACTGTGGTCAATGAAACTGTGAACCACTGAACACAATTAAGCACAAAATGTTCTAAAAATAAACCAGACTTACAGAAATACATGTGAACACACAGCCACAGTTTTCCATCTTAGACGTATACTGTATGTGCATATACACATATATACATGATGCTGCAGCATTTTTTGTTTGTTTATCATGTAACCCATTTTGTCTCCACTGTCTGAAACCAGTCTTTGGAGCCTGACCTTAATTATGCCTCACTGGATCTGAAGGTGGCAAATAAACACAAGAAGAAGCATCGCCATCAGCAAGGCCACACTCAGGGACGAAACAAAGTGCAAGATCAGCTGCCAGTCCACCTCACACCCCCTGTGAATGCTTTCCTGGAGGTGGACGCAGACATGGACGCTCAGCTTCCTTCCAGAGACGCCTCAGTTTCACACAGCAGCATCTACCTGAACAGTCAACAGATAGCTCAAGAGACAGAGGACATGGAAAGAGAAAGGGGTATAAATATAGAGAATGTGGGTTGGGATGGAATAGGAAGGAGGGAGGATGGTGGAAGTAGAGAATGGAAAGGAGAGCAAGAGAGTGGGGAAAGAAAAGATAGACAAGATTGTAGTAATGGGAGTGTATGTACACAGCTGACAGAAGTAGATTCTATTCAAAGTGGCACAGATCATTTCACCAGCAGCTTTAACCAAGATAGTGGCCAACAAGATTAGGCAGACATCATATTAAGACTGATCTCTTATTTCAGAACTGAATAGCCCACCTGAAAAAGCCAATAAAGGTTTATTACTGTGCCTGCAATAATGAAAACTGTCATATTTAATATTCAACACCCTTTGCACAGTTGAGCAATTTCCTCTGTGATGCAAACAAACTGCCTCTTGAACTCTTCACATTGAGCAACCGAGGAACAAAATGTGTACCGTTGTGTGCAGGGGCTGTAATGAACGCAGAGGAGATAAAAAGAAAAGGAAACTGTGCGTGCGACATTTAGAGGTCAAGGGCCACGTGGAATGTTTTTTTCAATTTTTGCTGCCAAAGACGAGGAAAACATCAAATCATCACAGGACACGGAAGATCTGCCACTGTTTTGATGTCTCATAGTCAGACATCAGCAGATGTCTCATAGAAAGGTGCGAAGGGAAAAAAAAATCTTTACATTTGTTTTCCATGCTGTGGGCGATGGCCAAGCCTCGAGAGGTGGCACTTCCTTCAATACATTTACTTGCCTGAGCACATGTGAATCTGCTCCTCACGCATGTTATGACTGAACATAAAAATTAACATAAAGATCAAATTAAAGGCAAGAAAGCAAAAGGGGGAAAGCTATATGTATTTTTCCCCCTGTGGGCATATTGTTATGCAAATGTCACCCACAAAGGATTTTCCACGTCAAAGTTATCATAATGGTCATTAGCTTTATAATCTACTACACTTGTGAGCTAATGCCCCGTCTGTTTAAATGATTATTTCCCTCTCTGTAATCCCCACTTGGGAAGGATAATTTACTGCCCTGCTTTCCCTGCTCTGAAGTGAAGTCAGCAGTCGGAGGCCTGCAGTCCACTAACGGTTTGCTGACAGTTTTTCAATAGCTGACCATGGCCTACTTCCCCTCTATGGATTCATTTTTGGCCTCGGGCGTTTCGGATCTGACTGTCGCAGAAATACTGTACATGGACAGACATGAGTCACAGGGCACTATTATTAACTGTCAAACCTTGGTGTGAAAAAAAACCTAGAAATAAATTGGCTTTCTCACTTCACGTTTGTCACATTAAAGTTATAATTAGTAGCATTTTAAATTAATATCAGCTAGATTTTGAAGCATAGGCGTAAGTGCCATAAGCCTTTGTCACCTCACCCATTGTATCAGTCTCCTTATTACATTTTTCATTGTATGTCAGTCAGCTGGATTGCACAGGATGTTTCTGTGGTTGCTTTGGATGACATAATAAAAGACTTTTTTCCCCCCAGCTCAAACAGAGAGGATGTTTTTAAGGTTTCTTGCAATGGCAGATGGTGGAATGATGAAAGTCAAAAGGAAAATCATTTTCAGCTCAGCCTCTTTACAGAAACAAATGCATATGTCAGGGATGAGAGTTAGACAGAAATGAAGGTATCATGGTTAAACTGAAAGTGACATCTGAAAGGAGAGGGTTCACGATTTTTTGAGCCTGTCTTAAAACAATATTCAGGTGCCCATATATTGAAACTGATTTTGCAGGATGAAGTCATTCAATCTTGTCCATACTGGACATTAAAAGATTGTCTCCTATTGCACTTTCAATGGAAGTGATGAGGGAGAACAAGAACAAAAACAAGTGCTAAGCTTTACCATGAGCTAATTAGAGACTTCAGCAGTCAATTTCTCAGTCTGACAAATTAAGTGTATCTTCCAAAGTTACTGCCTCTTTAGTATAAAATTAAAAACAAATAAAAAACACGAAGAGGAAATTCTGTATGATTCTTGATTTGTCCAACTTTCAGCTTTAGATAAATGTTTCAATTATTTTTTACATGAATTGTCTCCCATGGCTTACATTAAAAGTGCATTAAGAAGGGATCTCGTTATGTAAACTTATACTTTAATGTATAGAAACGCTCTTACAAACTTGGATGCGGCTCAGAAAAATATTGTAAAGCACTGTGTTTGGCAACAATGTTATGCCTCTATTATATTGTGACAATAAAGGCTGGTTGGCAAAGGAGGATATGATTCAACTATAGTTTTTATAAACTTTCTTCTTTATAACAATGAGCTCTTAAAAAGAATTGTATCAACTTATCTGTAACGATGTCGTATGTATGTTCATGCCACCATAAAGTTTACGATTGGCTATTGATCTGTAGTCCTGACAGTGGCCTGAAGTAATAGATATTATTTTATTACTTATTTTTAGTGATTATTTTTGGGGCACTTTATTTGGAGTAGAAAAAGGAAATGAGAGGAGAGAGGAGGAATGGTGCGTAATAAAAGTCATCATCTGGTCGTGAACTGGGGAACTGTAAATTATAGTTATTGATTGATTGATTAGGTTATGTGGTTACAAACAAATCAACTGGCCAAAATTGAATCAAGTCTGATCTGTAGTCAGTTTAAATTAGTTGGGTGGGTTCTGCAAAGATTGTGGTCGTGATTGATTATGGAAAGATTGTCTTCATTTTTAGAACAGTCTTTGATATAAAAGTTTTATGCTTTGCATCCACCAAACCTCCTTTCTGTCTCACACCAAACCCCATTAAATTATGTTAGGAAGTTATTGTTCTCACGTCTGAACATCATAAAAAGCAGCCTTTCAGACTATTTCTGTCATAATATCAGTTCTATAATAGCAGTCATGATTGTCCTTTCTGCCAAAGGTTACGTGAGGAAAATATGAAAAAACTGTAAATTATTCATTATTAAGTGTTTGAACAAACAACCAATGTCAATGTCGTCTTCTACATATAAATAGCCCAGGTTTGTTTAACCACGTGAAAATGTTAAATTCCAGTTTTCTCTGCATTTTTAATTAGTACTTTTTTAGAAAAACACATTTGTTTCAGCTCTGTACCAAATTGGTTTGTTCTAATACAACTGATCACTTACCTCTTCATTTTCCAGCTAATTAGCTCTTCAAGTTTTAGACTGAATGTTGCTGAATGCTATAGAAAAAAATATGCTAAATAAGGCAGGTTTGTTGTTGTTGTTTTTTTTTTTTTTTACTGAGAACTAAATTATTAGAAAGAAAATGGCTGTATGATAAAGACAATTAATAATAAGATTAATATAATGAGATATAAGCTACTATCTTTGTTTGGCTGCAGGAGTCCAAACTTGAGAAATGGTTATAAGAAATATTGTCACTTTTTAAACCTACAAACTGTAAATGAAAAAAAAATCACATTAAGACATATATATATATATATATATATATATATATGAATAAAATATACTATAAATAAAATCTAATATTTCTGTACTGCAATTAAAATTAATAGATGGTAAAAGCTAAAAACGTCCAGCTTTGGAAACCGGAAATGGAAACTTTTTTTCTACTCCCGAGTGAAGCTTCTTCCATCACAGAGACGATCTTCAGCACAAACATGGCGGCGCGCATGTGAATGTCATGCCATCTTAATCTATCGCCTGAATCTTCTCATGTTTTGGTGCAATTGCTGATTCGTCAATGCTGACATGTAACTGTGCTTTCATACACCGCAAACAGCTGACGATTAGAAAAACACGGAAGTTAGTTGATTGATCAGGCGATCGGCTCTCGATGGTAGCATTTTAGCTAACCAGCAGCGAACTACAGACGGAATCACGATGGATCCTGACCAACAACTGAGAAATGTAAGTCATATGCAGTGATGGCTACATTGGGCTTACTTGCAGATGAACAGTTTAATGTTGATTATGAGTGATTGTGTCTCTTGCAGCTGCGGGATTTTCTTCTGGTTTACAACCGCATGACTGAAATTTGCTTCCAGCGATGCAGCAGCAACTTCAACTACAGAAACCTCACCATGGACGAGGTAACGATACTAGAAATAATAGACACCCAGACAACTATATATGTAGACACATCTGCATGCAGTTGCAACTCTGAATGTGACTTTTCTTTAAGTGCTATTGTTGTACATATAATGTTACAAGATATGGCCAAAAGTATGTGGACAGGGGAGCAATCTACTCATATACAACCCTGTTGTCTAGAATATCATCTTATACAGTGCCTTTAAGATCCTCTTTGACTGACACCAAAGAGTCTAGTTCAAACAATGAAAAACACACATATGGACAGGACATTTAGTCCATCATGAACACAGTTGTCCACTCATCACCTCTGATTGCCATTGTCTGTCCAGGAGCGCTGTGTGGACAACTGCGCGGGGAAGCTGATTCGCTCCAACCACCGCCTGATGGGCACCTACGTGCAGCTGATGCCTCGGATGGTGCAGCGCCGGATGGAGGAGATGGAGAGCAAGGCCGCAGAAAATGCCAGGGCAGCAGAGGCGGCTGCTTCTGCAAATGTGGGGCCTCCTGCCACAGAAGCCTCGCCGGCATCTGAGGGCGCCATCACCTCATCTCCACCCTCGCAACCAGCTCCACTGTTAACACCCCCAGTGACTGATGTTGGACCAGAGGCTCATGGATCACTCTTAAAGCCAGCAGGATTAGATGTTCCAGTTGAGCTGGACGCTGCTGTGTCCAAGTCCACAACAGCTACAGATGTCAAATTATCAGCTGCCGCAGCACTTACACCTGCAGCTGAGGCGGCATATCCCTCAGTGCTTAATGATGCTGGCAGCGGACCATCTTATACCGCAGGCTTTTCTCAGCCGCCCGTAGCTGGTGCCCAAATTGAGTTTGAGAGATCAGCGCCTGCGTTTATGCCATCTAACCCAACGTCCATATCAGCAGATGTGCCTGTATCAACAGTAGCTGCACCCACAGTGTCTAAATCCACAGAGAGCCTGTCAGGCCAAGAGAGAGCTCCAGAGCTTCCCCACCATCAGGCCGTTAATGATGCCCAGTCCAGGTGTTTCAGGTGGTGAAACTGTTAGCGATATGTCCCTGACTCCCACAAATGGCCCACATCTGTTGGGTAACTCATCATTTGCAAACCCAAATGTGAGAAGGAATAAATGATTAATGGATATAAATTAAAAATTAAAAACTAACATATCAACTTCAACAAATATTATATATGATATCATGTCATGTAACCTTTTCTCTCAAATGTGAGCGTTTGCTTTTTTCTGTTTTTATATTGTAGGTTTTTCACTATTTGTTTTACAAGATTAGCAACTTGAAGACTTCCCTTTATAGTTGGTTAACTTGTGATGGACATTGTCATTATTTTTGACATTTTTTGACTCAGTATATTAAAAGACATTGATTATGAAAACAATCTCAAATTGCAGTTACATTGATTTGCAGATACAAGTGCGTCAGAAATGTTAAGAAAATGAATATTCTGACATCAAATTCTATATGTAAGTATTTTGTTTCATGGTGAGAGGCAAAAACAAGAAGGAGAAGTGTATATCAATGTATCTGTGTGGGAAGGCAGTGATGTTGCCCGTCAGAAATCCACAAGGATCAATCATCAGCCTGCAGCCTGGATTGTGGAGGCGTGATCATATTCAGACCCCAGTTCAGGTTTTCAGGAGCCAGGAGGGCTCAGTCACCCTAAACTCACTCAGTTCTGATGATAATTGTTTTGTAAAATAAATGCAGAAACTGGATAATCTTCAGAAATAAAAATTAGAGTATTTATTACTTTTTGGTTTTTTGTTTTTTTTTCAAATGCTCCATTAACATCCTCTTGTACTTGAAAACATTAAAGACCCTCCTGCTGCCGGATGGCCTAACACAGTCATATATCATCACCTCTCTCTCCTCCCATCATTTCCTGTCTTTGGACCAAACACGCTCCACTACACACCCTTGAATCCAGCAGCAAAGCCATGATAAGCGATCTTAAAACAGCATTCTCGGTGGCTTCATTCCTCAACCACAAAGTCTGTGACGTTCCTCGACTGTGGAATGTACTATGAGTCAGAGCTGATCAGATTTACAGTCCCTGTCAGGAATTAACTAGTAGAAGACAATGGATGTTAATTTCACAGTGGCACATGGAGTATCATATTTCTAAGAACACGTTTTGCAGTATTTCAACATTGATAACATTTTGACATGTCAGCGGAGGAAATGCACAGGTGTAAATAAAATGAATTACAGTTGAATAGAGTAGAGCAGTTTTTATTGTAATCAGTGATGGCTGTGCTTTTCCTGCTAACACCAAGGTCCTGTCATGGTGTCTAGGATTCTTTAAGAATCAGAATTAAGGGGTCATAATCAACATCTAAATCTTTGTCTTTAAAAGAAATATAATGTCACAAAAATATCCAGTCTCAAAGTCTCTCTCTCCGTCTCAGATCTCAAATATCCAGTATTGGTCAAGTTCCAATATCATCTATGAATCACAAATCTTATAATGTTACGACAAGTAAACAAAGGATGAAATTAATACCCGTGGATTTTCCGTCCACTACATCCCTGGTGGCCATCATGTCTACATAAGTTTTGTTTTTTCATGTCTGCATTTGGAACACAAAGATGTAATTCATTTGGGAAATTATGACCTTTGATGATATGATATGATTGTATTCTCACATTTACATGAGATATGCAGCTTTTATACTATGAATGCATCCTCGGTCATGGGAAACAGTTAAAGATGACTGATACAGTGGTGGAAGAAATACTCAAGTCATGTATTTAGTATCAATACCACACTGAGAAAATACTCCACTATAAGTAAGAGTCCTGCATTCAAAACCTTACGTAAGTAAAAAGGTTTTCAAAAATTCAAACTCAAAATCTCCAAATTTGGACACATATAGTTTTTGCTGTACAGGAAATATATGAAGAAATCTGTAATGTAAAAAGTAACTAAAGCTGTCAGATAAATGTAGTGGGGTAAAAAAATCTGAGATTAATAATATTAATAATAATAATAATAATAGTATATATAAGTATAAAGTTGCAGGTACAAGTACAAGCACATTGAATTTGCACTTTAGCAGGGTACTAGAGTAAATGTACTTAGTTACATTCCAGCAGCAGTAAAATGCTGAGACCACCTCACCTGACCTCTGGGGTATTTTCGGCCGCCGGGTGCAGCACCGCCGCATTGCCTCCAGCAGGTGGCGGTGTTGTGCGGATGTCCCGGGCCAGCGTTGCCAGTAGCGGAGCTGCTGTGACTCCTCAGCAGGAGCCCACATCAGGCCGGAGGAGCGGGGCGTGGACTGAGCCCGACTGCTGTCTGCTCCTGGATCCGAGGAGACGACCGACTGTCGGAGGAAAAAAGAAAACCGAGAAAGCGATCGATCCGCAGCTGGTAAGTGTTTTTCAAAGTTTGAAAAAGTTTTCCGGATGTTTGCTCGTTTTGTTTTCATTGTGACTGAGAAGGTTTCGTGTGGAACTTTATTTTGACTTTTTAACAATGGATTTCAAAGAGATCCAATAGGCCAGACAGTCCGATCCCACTGAGGAAGAGGGGAAATGTGGGAATGTGCTGCTATTTATGGAGTTTATAATTTAATCTGACCGGATGTTTGTGCGTCTTTTTGCAGCAGATAAGTAAAGATTGCATTTAACAATCAGTATAAAAGAAATGACTCAAACATCCGTTTACCATTAAAATGAATGCATACCATGAAAGACAAAACAGAAAGTACAGCCAGACTTTACCTGATGTGTTTTTTTTTTCACATCACACCTAAATTCCACATCATGGATATTAATCTAATACTAAGTAAAAGTGCAGGAGCAGAAGAAAGTGATGACCTGCTCTGTCCTCTGATGTACATTGCATTGCAAAAGAGTATTCAAATTTACTTTGTGTGAGAGGATAAAAACAAACTTTGTTTCTCATATCAGGAGTCTTTGTTTGACACCTTTCTGCAGGCTACATGTTCCTGATCTCAAAGATTCAAAGAGCAAACAGAGAAGCTGCAGCACAACCATGGATGACATCTTCACCCAGTGTCGAGAAGGGAACTCGGTGGCCGTTCGACTGTGGTTGGACAACACAGAGAATGACCTCAACTTGGGGTAAGAGGATGTATCTGCACACTCACATACATGAAGAAGGTGACTCCACTGGGACCTGTAGCTTCTCCTGGGTGTCAGCTGTGGTGTTTAAAGTCTGCACAGTCTCCTAATGACTGGAGGTGGCTTTATAGGAAACACACCACATTTGGTATTGTGGGTGAGGTGATCCTGTGCTGGTGTGTGTGTGTGTGTGCGCGCATTCAAAGCAATCCTTGGTACGTTAGCGTCCAAATAGTTTCCATATTGTGCTCTCCCTGCAACTCCATATGCTGCCGAGCATCACCCAGCTTTGGTTATTCCAGTACAGTTTCCATTTTCTTCTTGGATTTCTCTCATCATGATGTCATCCCCAAAAACTCTGTGTGTGTGTGCGTGTGTGTGTGTGTGTGTATAAAAACAGTGGGCGATTCGGGGAGGTTGCGGTGACATAAATGACTCATACAACAGAATATAGCCTAAAACTCGTCCTACGCCAGACTGAAAAGCACAACTCTAGATTATAGTGTTGAGACAATTTAGTTGATTGTCAGAAAATGAATCAGTACATTTAAATTGAATATTTCAGGCTTTAAACCGTTGGTTGGACTAAACGCCCACTTTGAAGTTTCTGGGAACGATTTGTAACATGTTGTATATTTAAGAAAAAGTTAGAATATAACTTGTTAATTAATTTGGGTTGCAGCCCCGTAAGATTTTTTTTAAATATATAGGATAAACAGAGCATTTCTGCTTGTTGACATAATTTCCTCACAAGAAAGGAGCTGCAAGACCTCACTGCTAAAGACCTCGGTTATCTCATTCTTGGGCCAGGCCATATATGTGCAGTTTGTTGACGTTGACTTTGAGGGCTGCAGAGCTGCTGGCCAACCACGCAACAGCCAAGGCCATTTCCTCTGTTCAACTCCATACAGGGCCAGGCCCTCGCTGACAGAGCTTCTCAGGCAGCTTGCGGCAGCTCCCGCATAAACATCTGACAGACCACTCATTATGCTGGAGGCCTTTATTCTGGCTGTTCCTCTGAAGAGGCTGGACTGTGTGAACCAGTTGTTTTTTCTCCCCAATAATGAAGGATAAGTGTTATATGTTGGTGGGAAAATACTTAGTGAGAAGTCAAATGCTTTTCACCTCAGCAAAAAAAAAAACGTACTTGAGAGGGAGTTCACTGAGACAAACATTAAATGGCATTTCTGATCTCCCCAAGGAGCTGCATGAGTATTTGAGCGAGCGACACAGGAAGACACAGGGAAAAAAGAGAGAGAGACAGAGAATGTGTAGCTGAGGATTCCACTCTGTATTTTCCGCTCTGTCATTCCTGAGTTTTTTCCCCCCACGTTACTTTTTATAGCACACAGGGTTGGTCAGACTATGAACTGTCTGTCCGCACTGCTGCTTCAGAATTGACACAGAATGTGATTAACTGCTGTTTCACTTCGGTGTGAGCCTGTAGTGCAGCTATTTCCTACAGGCTATACAAGCCCTCCTGAGGTTGATTGTCAAACAGGGTAAAGAGTTTTGTGGCTTTGCACGGGGTTGCGAGAAACCCCGGCAGCTGCCTCGGGGGTCAGCTAATGTAAAGGGAGTCGCCTGGGTGAAAGGGGCCCGTCGCACGTAGGTGACAGCTTGGCTCCTGGTTGACTGCAGCAGTGCTGTGTACGCTGTCTGTGTGTTTGTGTCTTCGCGTATGTTAGCAGGCATTCCAGCTTGCGCGGACATATTTATCACTAGGCCTGCCGTCAGATGGGTTTTAGGCCACCAGCGGCGCGAGGAAGCATGTGCTTAAGTCTAAATAAAGACTGGAAGGTTGCGGGTGTGAGACCCTGTGTGGCTGTGTGTCAAAGAGAAAACCACACAGACAGTGTTTTGTCAGCTGGGAAATGCTTAGAGTTGTTAACAGAGCATCAGCATCCTCCTACACACGCCTCAAGGCAACAAGTAACCATCTTATGAATATATTCTAATTAGACTTTAAAGTGTCACAGCTTAAAGGTTGATTGTTGTTTCAGTGATGACCACGGCTTCAGCCCCCTCCACTGGGCGTGCCGGGAAGGGAGGAGCGGCGTCGTTGACATGCTCATCATGAGAGGAGCTCGTATCAATGTGATGAACCGCGGAGATGACACCCCGTTACATCTCGCCGCCAGTCACGGACACAGAGACATCGTGGCTAAGGTACACACACTCAGACGCAGTATGGTTACGACAGGGCATCGCGCATGTGTTGTTTGCACTGAATACTTGCTCTACAATTTTCTTACTTCATGATCTGTGAATGCCAGCTGATTCAGTGCAAAGCCGATCCCAATACAGTCAACGAGCATGGAAACACACCACTCCACTATGCCTGCTTCTGGGGCCAGGACGAAGTGGCGGAGGTACAGCACAATACACCCACAGACACTCCACTTCTTCTGTTGGCTGAAAAGGCCCTCTTCTGGGGAGAAACAGCCACTGCAGTGCTTTTTTTTCTAAAGCAGCGTTTTTGTTTTTAATTCCAAAACCTTTGCTTAAAATCGAATGTGTGCATTACATAATTTAACCCCTCTTTATTCAGGACTTGGTAACCAGTGGTGCCCAGGTGTGTGTATGCAACAGATATGGACAGACACCTCTGGACAAGGCCAAGCCTCACCTAAGACAGCTGCTTCAAGGTCAGAGGTCATTTGTGGGCATTTTAACACCTTAACAGATTATTTCTGTATATAATAATAAAGTATCACAAATTTGTTTTTGTGTTGTTTTCAGAAAAGGCAGAGAAAATGGGCCAGAGTATGACCAAAGTCCCCTATAAGGAAACTTTCTGGAAGGGCACCATGCGAACACGACCACGTAAGTAACATTTCATAAAAAAAGAAAATAATCATCATATCTAATTAGGACATGTGTATAATTATTCACAATTTGGCTCTTTCAGGTAATGGTACCCTCAACAAGCAGGCTGGTATTGATTATAAGCAGCTTTCGCTCCTGGCAAAGATCAATGAGAACCAGTCTGGAGAGGTCAGTTGCACTTTTGCTGCTGTGTCTTTGTCGGTATTTTTTCAGCTCCCCCGGTTGTTTAATCAACCATGTGCTCTGTGTGCAGTTATGGCAAGGTCGGTGGCAAGGGGATGAGATTATAGTGAAGGTGCTGCAGGTGAGAGACTGGACCACTAGGAAGAGCAGAGATTTCAACGAGGAGCATCCAAAACTCAGGTAATTCACACATCAGTGTTCTAGCAATAAAAAGGTAATTGTGGTTTTAGTTTGCCCTCGACGGTGTTTCCTGTGGTGTCTGCGTTTTTGTCATTTGTCTATGAGACTTTGGATTATCACATTTGGGTAAACACAGTGCTAATGTAAGGATAGATGGGATTGATTGGTGCCTTCTTGTGCAACAAAGAGAGGAGTTTTTTATTTTTAGAGGTGGAGGAAATGGGTTTTGGTTCACGCTGTGGTGAAGTAGTCGTTGGCAGCTGTTTACTGTGAGATGTCTACAATGTGAAAAACAAATTCCACAAACCTCCCTCCATCACAGTAAACATGAAATCCATTACAACATGAAGTCTGAAGTATGCACAGACAATGTCAAGAGAGGAATTTGTAGAGCCAAAAGTCGGCTCATAAGAGCACGTTAAGACAAGTTCAGCAGGGGGCCCCCAAGGGACCTCTGCGTTCAGTGATTTATTGTTGACATATTTATGGCTCAAGCTGGTGTTTCCACAGAAATATCCTGCATATAATTGCCAGAATAAAATGATCTAATGCCAAGTAAATCAAACAAGCAAAACACAACACAAAGGAAAGCATATTAGCATATTAACTAACTTTTATTATAACCACCAACTTCACTCGCTCATTTAAAAAAAAAAAAACAACAAAACCTTAATAGGACAAAAAAGAGAGGAACTTTTGAGCAGGCCAATTTAATTAATGAGTGAGTGAGTGTGCAGTTAGAAGAACTTGGCTGTGTGCTTTCATGGCTTCAGTTCTTGCTGTCTTTTCAGAATTGAAGCACACATAAAAGTAATTGGAACAAGTATGCTGAAAAATTCAGAGGCAACATATCATCTGACATGTTTTGCAAGAATGAAAGAGCTGCAGACAATGAAAGAGTAAAACTGCAGCTTAATTTTAAAGGGCCACAAATATACAAATGTGCACCATAAAATGGATGTGTGAATTCTTTATCATCTGAGAAAGACCTCCCTGTTCTAAGAAAATAGAATTAATTGTGTAAATGACATTCATATATGTTCTCTTTCTCTTTCTGCCTCTATAGGATCTTTTCTCATCCAAACATTCTGCCTGTTCTTGGGGCCTGTCAGGCGCCTCCGTCCCCTCACCCCATCATCATTACCCACTACATGCCATATGGATCGCTCTTCAACATACTACACCAGGGCACTAGTAAGTACTGTGTGTTTATGTACATGTATAAACTGGAAATCCCCAAAGCACTGTGGTTTGGGATTGCTACTATACGCACTCATCTTTACTTTTCTCTCCTGCCTCCTTGTCTCCTTTCCTCCTCTGTCTTCTTCTTCAGCTCTGGTGGTCGACCAAAGCCAAGCAGTGAAGTTTGCATTGGACATTGCCAGCGGTATGGCTTTCCTCCACACCTTAGAACCAATGGTCTCACGGCTTTACCTCAACAGTAAGCATGTCATGGTAAGACGCTGTTCTACTGTCTTTGACCACTGGCGTATGAGCAACCACAATTACAAACTACAAGATTTGAGTCTATTATCGACACTACCCTACATTACTGTAAGGTGACGTGGCGGATGTTTGATGAAGTGATTAATTTGCAGATTGATGAGGACATGACAGCCAGAATAAGCATGGCAGATGCTAAGTTCTCCTTCCAGTGTCCTGGTCGTATGTACTCTCCAGCATGGATGGCCCCTGAAGGTATTTATTCCTTTCTTCATTCTTTCGTCTCCCTTCCGCCTACTTCCTCTTCCCATTATGCCTACCAGAATATGCAATATCAGCCAGATTATAGCATGATCTGGCAATGCTAGGGCGTCCGGTCAGGAATGGTAATGGATGTTGGGCTTGAGAATTGATTGTTTTATCCCATGGAGTGTGTCATAGTGGCTGACAACCAATGCTGCATCTAGGACACCTCGCAACATCCCAACAAAAGTTGAACTAGCATGTTTGATTTTTTTGCCTTTTATGACGTGTTCCAACGTTGACCAATAAGAGCACAAAAAACTGGTCCGTGCACAACTGTAAACTTGGTGAAACAAAAGCAGAATGATGCTGTGAGGGGGAACTCCTCCTTTTTTATTTTTTAGGCTTTTCTGAACACGAGGCAGCCTGTATCATACACACCAGCATTATTTGTTCACATCGTGTTCCTGGAAATTTTTCCCTGTCATGTCATGAAAGATGGCAAGCAATGATTGGTGGGGGAGCAGTGTGTAATCTGTTGTGTTTCTCAATCAAGACACCAAGAATTCATGTCTCTATAATGGCCTGATCTGACACAGTGACCATAACAAACAAAAGTGATGTGTAGTCTGAACCTGAGACTGTGTGAGTCATTCAGTACAGAACATGCTGTACTGTATAATTTAATCTCATTTCAGTGGTAGTCATGCTGCTCATCTGGTGTGTTACCCATGTTACAGAATACAAACAAACCCTATGAGTAATGTGGTTATGTTAAGGGTTTTCCTCGTCCCTCCTTTGTTTCCAGCTCTTCAGAAGAGGCCTGAGGACATCAACAGAAGATCTGCTGACATGTGGAGTTTTGCAGTGTTACTGTGGGAGCTGGTTACAAGAGAGGTTCCCTTTGCTGACCTCTCACACATGGAGATAGGCATGAAGGTAAGTTGGCATCTACTGTATGATCACATCCACATCTCACTACACCAGACACCATCCCTACAAAGCATCCCGTGGATTTTACAGGCTTCTATGTTCAGGATGTTTACAGTAACTTTGGGTCTCACCGTCATCTCCCTGTTGCTCAGGTGGCTCTCGAAGGTCTTCGGCCAACCATTCCACCGGGGATTTCACCTCATATCTGTAAGCTGATGAGGCTCTGCATGAACGAAGACCCAGCCAAGAGACCCAAGTTCGACATGATCGTCCCAATCCTGGAGAAGATGCAAGACAAGTGAATGCCTTCGCAGCGATTTGTACACTCCTGTTATTACGTTTTTTTTTATCATCAAACCACTCGTTAACTTCACTTCAATCATGTATCTGCTAAGCCACTGTAAATAATGTCAGAGACCACTTCAGCTACACAACTCAAACAATAAGTATTATTTTGCTTTTCTTGTGTAATTTAAATTTGAGGTATAAATGTTCTTAAGCCTGACGATGTTGCTCTTTCATGGTTGAAACATGTTCACTGAAATATCAGCAAACTTTTTGATCCAGTGTGGATTATATTCAGTGATGAGTCAGACAGAAACCGATCCAAAGAAATGTGTATAGAAACAATGCTTTTATACACATTATTGAATGCCAATGCAATAAAAGTTTTATATTTATGACAAATCTTTGTTCTTTTATTTTGAGACATCATCTTCCTTTTGTGGATGCTCACATTAATTTACCAAAAAAGTCTTAGCACAAGGTGAAAGTGTTGGACAGTTTTCAGTCCAAATGTTGTGGCTTTTGTCATCAGATGGAGTTTGATCATCCTCATGGAGACGATTCAGTTGTAAGATGAGTTATTGTCTACTGTGCAAACTCTCTCCACTGTTAAAGGCCACAAGATGGAGCTGAAACCTCTAAAGAAATTTACAGTAAGTGCTAAGAATTTTTTGTCAAATGACTATTTCCAAGGTCAGTAGTGAAAAATAATGCTCAGCTTAAAGGTCATGATTGCAAATTTCTCAAAGCACATGCACAATTTAATATTTGTGTGACTTCAGATTTTAACTTGTAACTTCAGGAGTCATTGCCCTTTGTGGGTTCAGTGTAAGAGTCAGCTGAGCATAACAAATCACTGATCAACTTTTTGGGGATGCAAGATCTTTTATTAATTTGGGAGTTTGTGAAAGTGGGTAAAAGTTGGGTTTATGATGGGACTATATAGTTGGATAAATTGTTTTTGGATGAACTACTCTGCAGCATTGAGATGTAAAAGCATAATGGGGGGACAAATGTAAGATCAATGCATTTCCTTGCAAAAACCTCCAGTGAAATTACCAGTTGACTAATTGATAAAACAGCTGCAGTTTGTGTTTAAATTTGCTCCAAAGAAACAAAGAGGGAAAAACACTTTGGCACGTGATGAGCCAGTGATTAGATTTGTACTCTTTCATTGCACTTTATTGATGCAGGAAAAGATTCAGCTGAATATAACAACAAATGACTCTAATGGACTTGCAAGATCTTATATTAACTTTGACTATGCTACTATGCAGCATTGAGATGTATGCTGGTCAGAATGGGGAGAAAGGCTGTAAGATCATTCCATTTATCTTGAAAAAACATCCAGTGCGATTATTATTAGACTAATTGATAAAACAGCTGCAGTTTGTAACAATCTGCTCAGAAGGAAGAAAAGGGAGAAAACTTTGGTAAATGATGAGTACATGTTACAGATTATTTGCCAAACTACTATTTCCAAGGTCAATAGTGAATCATCAGGCTCAGCTCACAGGTTATGATTGCAGATTTCTCAAAGGACAAGCACAATTTAACAGGATTCATTGCATTTTCTTGAAGCAGGGCAAAAGTCATCTGAGTATATCTACAGGTGACTCATGAACTTCATTGGGATGCAAGATCTCACACTGAATTGGGTGTTTATATGAGTGAGTATAACTTTTATAGCTGGATAAATTGTTTTTGCATTAAGCTTCTGTGCAGCATTGACATGTGAAAGCATGAAAGCAGAAAGTTCAAGTGTCAGAATGGGAGAGGAAATCTGTAAGATCAATGCATTTTCCTTGCAAGAAAAAGCTCAACTACTATTAGACTAATTGATAAACAGCTGCAGTTTGTTACAATCAGTTTGCTCAGAAGAAAGAAAGGGAGGAAAAAGTTGGGCACGTGACGAGTCAGCTGACTCTCTGTGTCTTTCACATGTTCGAGCGGTGAAGACCATAACAAGCAGGGGAAGAGCTCGTCCTCCCGGTGTCAGCCTCTTTGTGGAAGTGGAAACAAATCTGTCTTCAATCCCCTGAGCTGCCTGTGTTCAGCACAAACCGTGGAAGACGACGACGACCTTTGTAGCTGCACTTTTTTAGAGGTACGCTGGCGAAAAAAAGCAGCTAGCTAGTTGGCTAATTTGTTAGCATTCAGTGGCTAGTTTCGGTGTGCTCCTCCTTTAAATCCCTCTGTGGGTGTGTGTGACTTTTTCTCAAGCTGAAGTGTTAAACTGCAGCGTTAGTGTCACTTCCTCGTCACTTTGTTCGTGTCCTCCACACAGGCTGCAGACAGACAGGAGGACACCTGCTGCCCGGACTATGAGGCTGCCCGCCCCGCCGCCCTCCTCCGGGCTCATCGCCGGCACCCTGCTGCTGCTGTGGCCGCTGCTCGGCTCCTGTCACCCGGCACCCACCTCCCTGCAGCCCGGCCTGGTGTTCATGGAGCAGCTCAGTCGCCCAGATGTCGGATTCAACTGGAAAAATCTCACCTGCCCCGTGTGCAAAGCTGTCTTCACCATCCTGGATATCGCCCTACTGGTAATGTTTGTGAACATGTTTGGATGCTGGTGCAACATAGAGCTGAACAGAGTCATTTAAAGTCTGCTCATCTACATTATACATAATCTTAAATTTCACATGATTAAGTTGAGAAAAGCTATAAAAACAAATAACATTTAATTATGTTATTGATTGTTATATAAGAAAGTCAGAAATCTTTAACTAATAAAATAGAAGTAGTAAATATGCAATGATATTTTAAAGACATTAATCATGAGCAAGATCAGTTTATCTTGTTCTAGACTCAGTTGTAGGAAGGAACACCAAGTTAAAACTATTAAACGCAACAGCCATTGCAACAAAATCTACTTGCACGAATGGTATGTTGTTCAGTTTGTGCTGCTGTGAAGAGAGGTGTTGATTCAACTTCTCACTCTTACTGGCTGACTGAAAGGTGTTTCTACTATCTAGTGATGGTAGATGACACTTCAACTACAGCCACACCACTATTTCTAAAATAAAGCTGAATCAACCCCCCCATCTTAAACAATTTCAATAAAACTGAAATAACCTTCATGAAGGTTGCTTTTGATATCAAGATATACTGTGGTGTCAAAATGAGCCAGATAGTAAAATAAGGGTAACCTTTTAAAAATAAATACATCATTTGTTGTTCCTTTTTTTTCTGTTTGCTCTGTTTTGTTCTCTTTTTTTGTTTGGTTTATAACCAGTTAAAGTTCTCTGATGTCTTACACCGTCGGCTCAGTGGATGCTTGAATGTCCGGTTGGATGTCTTTGCTTCATTATTTTATTTGTTATTCACTTTATTTGTTTTACTTAAAATTGAGATGAGTACGATTAGGTTGGTAAGACAATAATGTCAGTGACTCGCGTCCTGTTAACTGAATGCAAACTTGCTACTTTTAGATTATTTAATAGTGAACACCAGTTGTACTGTGATGAAATAAAACAGGGTTACTTAAGTTTGCAGACAAATGCAGCATGTGACACTAAGGCCTCCATATGGAGTAGATCTGCTTTTTGTTCTTCCCCTTGAAAGTCTCAGCTCTTTTTATATCATCTGGTGTTTATGGCTAATTTTAGCAAAAAAATGTGCTGAGACATCTTGTTCATAAGATCTTTTTGTTGACCTCAAGTGCTCCTGTCTTTCAATAGTTGCAGCTTTTGACCCCAAAAACAAGTTCAGATTCATTTTTATTATTCAAATCAAAAGTGTAAATATTACAATTCAATCCTTCCTCCATCCAAGTGTGTGACTTGTGCATAATGTCAAAAGATGTTTTGTGGTCTAGGCAGTTGGAATTTTAGATGTTTCAAACAGATTTCAGCTTGGTTCGTTTTTCAGGAAGTTTGAGGTTTTGACATTGGTCAGTCAAGCGTCACGTATAAAGTCCTTTCAGTTTGATCTTTGCCTTTAATTGTATTTTCACTTTTCTAATCCTATTCTTGCCTTTGTTACCTCTCCTAGAGCGATGCAAATGAGGAGCGAGTGGCGCGTGCAGTAGGTGAAGCGTGTATCCGTCTCCATCTGGCTGATGAGCAGGTGTGTCGACAAATAACAGAGCTGTTCAGGGATGATTTCATTCGTGCTCTGCAGCAGTCCTTCCTGTGGCCCACTGAAGCGTGCGCCCTGCTGGTGGGCCCTTCCTGTGGCAAATTTGACATCTATGCACCTTGGAACATCACCTTGCCAAAGGACCTGAAGCCCCCTGTTACACCGCCTTCTCCCCCAAACCTGGTTCTCCACAGAGCAGGATCCTGTTTCTGACGGACATCCACTGGGACCAGGTGAGAGTGTGGTGAGAGATGAGCCAGAGCAGAACTGAGCTGAAATAATCACTCCAAATCCTATTATACCTCCCTTTTTCATATTGATTTCATACTGATAGTTTACATTCAAGGATCACAAGGTTGAAGTTAATGGTTTACTTGAAAAAGTATTGCAGTTTGGAAATTTGGGAATGACTAACTAGAAAAGAGTAGTATGATTTTCACCTCCTGATTTAACTTTAGATCAAGTCCTGCTTTTAAAAATGCGTCTCCACCAACAGGAGTACGAAGCCGGCAGCACCGCAGACTGCAAGGACCCTCTGTGTTGCCGTAAAGACTCAGGCTCTCCCAGCTGGAGGCGGAGGGAAGCCGGGTACTGGGGAACCTACAGTAAGTGTGACCTGCCTCTACGGACGGTGGAGAACCTCCTGGTAAACGCCGCCGCAGCTGGACCCTGGGACTGGGTTTACTGGACTGGAGACATACCAGCGCACAATATTTGGTCACAGACCAGGAAACAGCAGCTATCAGAGCTTACAGTCATCTCCAGGCTCATCCACAAGTAATTTTTCTTTTAACTTTGAGTTTTTTGACATATGACAATTGCTCCTTTCACACATAAAATTGTGGATGTGTAGTTGAGCTATTACTGAAGATTTAACAGCACCCACTTAGCTGTTTAACATTTTTCATAGAATAACTTTACAGCTGCTTGGACTTTCTGAAAAACACAGTTTTAAATTTAACCTCAAAATGGCCTTGTACTCTGAACCGAAATGTTGATTACATTCAGGGTGTTTTTCTGCCTGCTTTGGTCAGATGTTTGTCATGTGTTACCTGGCATTGATCCAAACAGCTATTGACTCTCACCCTTTGCCTCCTATTTTCTGTCCAGACACCTTGGACCTAATGTGACAGTTTACCCTGCTATAGGGAACCATGAAAGTACACCGGTGAACAGCTTCCCACCGCCCTTTGTTCATGGCAACAGATCTTGCGCCTGGCTCTACGATACAATGGCAGAGGAATGGGCACCATGGTTACCAGAGCCAGCTTTGAAGACTTTGAGGTTCTTGATATTCATGTTTTTATTCAATCAAAGTGTGTATTGTGTGTTGATGTTGTTGTGCACGTCAGGCCATGCTGTAGTTAAATAAGAAAGCAAAAGCAAAGGGTGTTGGTGTCAGATGTTTGTTCTAGCAGTTTCACTTTGTAGTTTCATTCCACAAACAGAAGTGATCACATTTCATCACCCCTCCGAGATATATTTCAATTTCTGAGTCCTTCAACCACATCCTTTGGGTGTCATTTCAGATATGGAGGATTCTACACAGTGGAGATTCAGCCTGGCCTTAGGGTGGTCTCTCTCAACATGAACTTCTGTGCTCGAGAAAACTTCTGGCTCATGGTGAACTCTACCGATCCTGCTAACCAGCTACAGTGGCTGGTCCATATTCTCCAGGCCAGTGAGGACAAGGGAGAGAAGGTGAGTCGAGCAGCAAAAACAAAAGTTGACAGAAGACATTGAGTCTCTTAACATTGTAAAGATGTTAAAAGGTCTCAGGTTCATGTGTCACCTCAGTTCATGGATGTATTATAAGAGCTGGATACCAAATAAGCACAGTAGTGTAAGCACATGCCTCTGGCCCAGCTGGACTGTGTGATCCAATCACAAGACACAATACAAAGACGCATAGCATATTCTTACACTGCAGTGACACCATTCAGTGATTTTTCTGGGTTTTGGAAAAGTTCTACATAGATTAAACCTCCTTGTCTTAAAAATATAGAATACAAAGAGTAATAATTGACCATATTAATAGCTCAAGCTGTCTTGTCAGGTTTTACAGAAAATGCATTATGTGCAGCAGACGATTTTTTTTTTCTTACAATACTGGAAGTGACCACTGTGGGAAAAATTGGAAGCAAGCCTGAGCAGTGGCACTATATCCAGCTCTTATGATGCACCCATGCCTCAGTTACAAGCTTCATTGGAGAAGTGGATAATGACTCTGGCTTTGTCATTTTGCTTCCCATTAATGACTAGTACTGAGCATGGGATTGTAATAAAAACATTATATTAGTGCAATGACCTTTCTCTATGTGGTGTCTTTTCCTCCTTTATTTAGGTGCATATCATTGGTCACATTCCACCTGGCCTGTGTCTTGGCAGCTGGAGCTGGAACTACTATCACATTGTCAACAGGTAGCTACAGTGCAAAGCTGTTAGAATTGGAAGTTGTAGTCCGGTACATCATTGTGTGTCCTCTTTGCTTGCTGATGTCTGTGGGGAAAGGACATGAAGTTCTGCACACTCAGCAGTGGTTTCTCATTAATGCACTATGTGACAGTTTCAGACCATTGAATGTAATGTTGAACACACATTTCCCCAGTGTCAATTTCCATTGATTTTTAACTGCAATGTCAGTATATTGTAATCAACCCAGATTATCAATTAATTTTTTTTAATTATGTGGTTGACTTATTACTGGCAACCTTCTTTCTCTTTTATATTCATGGTCGGACCAGATGTCTCGTGTGGTTTTTTTGTGTCTGCTTTAGTTGATGAACATGCAAGTTGTTTGGGTTTTTTTTTTTTTTCCCTTTTAACTCAAAGGTCAGCGTCCTCCTGTGGTTTTAAAGAGGCTGCGTGTGACAGTCTGATTTTCTACAACCTACAAATTAGAAGAGAGATGAGAAAGTTGTGATGTTCTTGTTTTAACATCCTGTTTTTTTCCAGATATGAAAGTACAATTACTGGACAGTTTTTTGGACATACACATCTGGATGAGTTCCAAATGTTTTATGATGAGGTAACCCTGACCCGCCCTTTGGGAGTGGCTTTCATTGCTCCCAGTGTCACCACTTATGTTAATCTTAACCCAGGTGAGTTCATAAACGAATTCTCCCAACATTTCAGGAGAAACTCGCACAGCTTATAAAGAATTATTTTTCTCTTTCCAGGTTACCGTGTCTACTATGTGGATGGGAATTACAAAGGCAGCTCTCGGCTGGTGCTCGACCATGAAACCTACATCCTGAACCTCACGGAGGCAAACCACAAGCCGGGAGCTCCAAGTGGCCCAGAACAGAACCCCAAATGGACACTGTTATATCGTGCCACAGAGGCTTATGGTCTGACCACTCTGTTCCCTTCTGACTGCAACGCGCTGATGCAGACCTTTGTCAAGGATGACCGGGTCTTCCAGAAATTCTGGTACTTGAGACATAAAGGACACGTGTCAGAGCCCTGCAAGGAGACGTGCAAAACGACAGTGCTCTGCTTTCTGCGCAGTGGGCGGTACGAGGAGCTGGAGCAGTGTGACCTTCTCAATGGTTTTGGAGGAGACTTGGCGCGGGCTGCCAGAAAAACTCTTTGTTGATCCAAAGTGTGGACTGAATGTCTGGGTAAGGGGGGGGAGCAATATGACCAAATATGAAATTGAGCTGAAAAAATTTTCCCTGTTGCTGATTGGTCAACAAGGATTGTTGTATTTGTTTGATACACAAGTCACATGAGCTATTACTCTAGCTGTGCCTTGCGTGATCAGTAATGTTTTACGAAGACTTCTGATTGTGATTTGCAACATACCTTGGTTTTGTCACCTGCTGTTTTGCAATGACAAATTGTGTAAAGACTGCATGAAACTGTCCTGAAAGATGTTTTGGGCGTTCTGCTGTAATGTATCAGGGAGAATAATGTTTAATATATCTGTCCTTAACAAAACTGTTGCAACCTTTAAAGCTGCTTAAATTCTGTTCTACTGAAGAATAGCTTGCAACCAAACCCAAAATTCTTCTCAACGTTAATAACCGTGAGGATAATCAGGACAGGCTTCATAAAAAATTTTTTCATCAGATTTTCATTTGATGAGAATGAAAAAAGCCTCCTCATGAGGTTTGTATTAAAATGGAGACTCTGTCCTATTGACCTGTCCCACAATGCAATGTAAGGTTAACTGGGATTTGAAGGCAGTAAAAAGATTCTTAGGTCACTTATTTTCTTGAATCTGGTGGATTAATGGCCATCACTTCTCAGGTTTGAGATTTGCAGAGTAGCTAAGCAGTCCACAGTATCATAACTTAATTTTGCCAGTTCTTGGTCAGCTATATTGTGGGGGTTTAGATCAGTTTAGAGACTATCTACCTTAATGCGTAGCACCATCTGCCTCAGCTAAGGGGTCTTCAAACTTGAATCACAAACAGTGTTTCCATTGAGGTTTACGTACGTCTGCACTTTAATGTTTAGTTGGCTAGTTAACGTTTAGGTTTAACAGATCAAGTTTGATAGACCCAAAATGTGACAAGCATGGGAAGGTTCTCAGAGATTGGTCTATGCGACCACTGATGTGACATAAGCATGACAAGGAATGCAACTTGTAAAATGAGCAATAATTTAAAAGATTGTATAAATTATGAATAAAAGAATAAAGCTGATGACCACTTGTGTTTGTTGTGATGGTAGAAATACGGAATGCAAATTAAAAAGTACATTTATTTTGGGGTAAAACATTGAAATTTCTTAAAACAAAAGTAAAGGTGTGCTTACTTTTTTATATTGGCATACAAATTATGTTTATCTACTGCCTACTGCCTCAATACCAAAAGACCAATAATCCCTTAAGTGTCAACATTCGCATCCAAGTCCTCCCCTTCTCACAGAAACATAAAGATGTTGCATATTTGCAGGCATACATAACTCTGTGCAGTAGGTACATCATGGATTTACAAAAGCTAGAGGCTTTTAATTTTATCAACTGAAACTGTACATGCCTGCTGCCTCCAAGACATAACTCAAGGTGGAGCCGGGTGACGTCTATCATATGAGCACATTTCTCGGTGACTGTTTCTCATGTGTATTCTGGTAAACTGCTTTGTGGTTTTGACTTCGCATCACTGAGTACATTTCCTTCTGGTTCCCTTCACTCATAAACCACTCAGTGCATATAGTAGTAGTTAGACATGGTAGATTAAAAGCTAGTTTTTTTTTAAATGGACAAAATACTTAAGAGGGGAGGAATTAATAAGAGAAATTAGAAATATTTTGAGATTGAAGAAAGAGACAGTGTCAAAGACAAACACAGCCCAGACTTTCAGCAATATTAATTCATCAGATGCAAAGATTTTTCTGATTCTTTTTCAGATTTTTCTGTATGTGTAACCACACTTAGAAATATCAACTGATTCACTGGAAGACATGACTACTTATTTAATGGTATTTCCCCACGTATCCCTCATTATAAATTTCCCTTTAGGTGCCTCGACTCATCAGAGCAACACTGCAGTCTACATGATTTGGTGGAGCATACAGCATTTGAACAGTATGTAATTTTATGCTACTTGTTCATTTCTTGCCTTAGTGTTCAATCTACAAATATCTTCTCACCATCTGTCATTAAAAGTACAACTGTGACAAGCCATTTGATCCTCTTCATCCTTCTAAAGGGCTTTTATTATGGTTCTGAGAAGAACATAGTGAGACCAAAGTCCTCCTTGTACAGGTCCCAGGTCTTCGGTTTGTGTGGGTTGTCCAGCTCTTCCCTGGGTAGAGACAGTCTGTGGAGAGATTGGAGGTCAGCACTTACGTTGAAGCAGAATGTGACATTTTCACCTTTTGAATCAAAAGCTACAGAAATAAATGAATTGGAGCAACAGAACATACTTGTTATCCACAATGAAGGAGGTATTAAACCAGAAGTAGAACGGAACATCTTCATATCCTTTTGGAAGACCCTAAAGGTGAAAACAAAATATAAGCTGAATCACAGGACAATCAGGCTAAACACCTGCTTTCCCTTAAATATGTAATTTTAAAAAAGTGTAAACGCAAACACTCACAGCACTCGATTCAAACATGACCTTCACATCCCCTTCAACAACGGGCCCCTCCTGCAGGCTGATCACGGCTGCATTGTTGCCCACGTCCGGAAATACCTCAAAACCACCAGATATGCATTAATGACTCATTCAACAAATGAATCAGTGAGACCTGATCATGAATGTGCTGAGTGTGTGAGACTTACTGTGCAGTTCTCCTGTTTGGCACATACACATTGAAATACCAGCTCTTTCTTCACAATTATCTTCACCTTGAGATCGCTGCCATCACCTTTACCCACACCTGGGTAAGAGCAAAAAAAAAAAAGCAGATGTTAACACAGACACAAGAGACGTGTGAAAGATAAAAGTTGTCCTGCTGATTTACTGGGTTTTACCTGCTATGGAGTGGATGCGGATGCTCTTGATTCTGAGGCTTTTAGGTGGAGGAAGCTGCCTGTCGAACTTGTTCTTCATGATCTCGTAGTACCCCACGTACCGGCTCTGTGGTTCACACAGACACAACAGAGCTATAACAAGGTTTTTGTGAGCCAATCTCATATTTTTAAGATACATCATATTATTATAAGATATGCAATAATAAAAAGACTAATGGCCAATAGTGTGACTCCAAACTCCACTGCCACAGTTTAGTTTTTGACCACTGGGAGGCGCCAGTTAACAGTGGCGTCAAATATAATCCTAAAATGGCAACATTTCAAAATAAATGCCTCTGTTGAGAAATAGTCTTTGTAAGTTTGGCCCCTGAGTGGCTTGTTCTCACCTGAGAGGGGGTCTCCACTCCCTGAAATTTGGAGCTCCGACTCTTGTCTGTCCTCCTCTCACCGAAGTACTCCAGACTGTCCTGGTGGACAAACAGATGAATATAGGTCTTGTTTCAAAATGTTTTGCCAAATGCTTGAAGTGATCTCTACATTAAAAGAGATGTACCTGTGCACTCTCAAACTGTTCACTGTCAATCAGCCAGGTGCACACCATAGTACCTGTGCGTCCTGTCAAAGAGAGTAGTAGCATTATTGTCAGTAAAGCATAAACTAAACATTGCGCTTTTCAACAACTGTCCACCGAACCGTCTTTGTTAAACTTAAATTAATGAAACAAGTCGTGATCTTTGGCATCACCTTTTCCTCCTTTACAGTGAATAGCAATGATGTTTTTGGGATCAGCAGACATCCACTCCCTCACGCTCGCTGTGTATTTCAGCATGTCCCTGACACACATGGCACAATATGTAATTATAAAGACATCGAAACCAGCTGGAAGGCCCTTTAGTGTGGCTGTAATCTGAAGTGCTTCAGCACAATTACAAAAAGGTGAGGTGAAATTAAAATGAATCACAGCAGAAAACATTACTCACTCCAAGGAGGGGACGTTGTGGTCATCAATGAACACCCGTTCAACCTTGTAGTGGAAGAACTGGGGGTCGTAGCCCTTCTCACCTGGAAACAAAAGACAATATCTACGTGGTTTACGTAGTTCTATATAAAAAGGTACACAGCACATGTGACAAGAGGTGATGTCAACTTACTGCACAGATTGTAAACTTTATAGTGGCCTTCATGTTTAGTGTCTAGGAACCTCGCCACTTCCTGCACAGAAAGAGAGGAGAAATAGGTCACACCTATAACCGGACTGTAACTGGATTGAAAGCAGTAAGTCATGAAGGTGAGCTCATTTAGTGTACATGTACGCAGTTTGTGTCAGACTCACTCTGATTGGATTCCTGTAGAATGACTGCTTCCCAGAGGAGGGAAAGGACATGGCGATGACACGGTCTACAGAGGGAGGTAAAGATGCAAACAAATGTTCCACCCTATTTTTAATCATTGATTTTAGATGTATTTTCTGCCATGGATGTATGGTCCATGCATGTAACAACTACCTGTGACATAGGTAAGGTCAAGGTCAAATCCATCCTTCTGATAACGCCGCTTGTTCTCAGAAACCTGAGAAAAAAAACCAAGTCAGAGATCAAGAAGTTGTAGGTATCCTCTCTCTTGATGCCAGCTCTAATTCTACAGTTGAAATCTTCCAGTGAACTTTATTACATCAGGTGACAACCTTACCATCCTCCTGGTGACCTTCTCCAGCTCTTTCTTCTGAGCTGCCAGTCTGAAAACCCTCACCAGGATTATTATTCTCAGGAAACGAAGAAACGTCACCACCCTGGTGAAAAATCAATGAAAAAACCCCCCAAACGTATAAATAAATAAACACATGTTCACATCTTAATGACATATATTGAGGTCTACGACACTCTGTGTACTCTAGGGTGACACTAAGGTTAGGGCATATGGCTGAAATCAACATTACAAATCCTCAATGTGGCTTATAAATGCAAAATGTTCATTAATTCTTTGATGTCCACAGCACTGATTGTTCAGTCTGAGGCTAAAGATTTTCAAACAAGTACTCCTTCTGCTTGATATGAAAAGGAAGAAGAATTGCATATCATAATCTCGCAATACTGTTATGTAATAAATGCATTGAAGCAACAGCATTATTACTGCCTAGAGCCTTGCAAGACATTGACAGTAACAGGTGCAAAGAAAACAAGAGAGTGTGGGAGATGTTAATTAAGCAGTTTGTGCAAAGTCCTTAGAAGAGCTCACACCTGCGGACTATTGAGGATTTGTCTGAGGATCATTATAAAACCAAATGTCTAACAAAACTTTATGTGTCATGACACGTCCTTTAGCTGGGAATGCAGGGGAAAGTAGGTACCTGGGAATGAGACTGGCTCCTGACAGATCAGAGAAGGTGTAGATCATGGTGACCACCAGCGTGATTACCACAACACAGGCGTCTATGATGTTCAGCTTGGAGCTGAAGTAAACTTTGAACCTGAAGGTGGTTAGTTAAATAGAACATGAGACAATTAACATGCTGCAACCAGATCATGCAATGAACAGCATCTTAATTAATATGAAAAGCACTGCTGAAGTAGAGAGTATTTATTCTGTGACAACTGTACTAAATCATTATGTTTTCCAAAGACAAGTCCGTTACATGCCATAGATTTCCTGTTCAGCTTCCTCTTCATAACTTCCTGTTTAACAGCTAATCACTCTCGATTTCTGCTGACACAGGACTCTGGGAATGTTTGCATCACTCTTTTAAACATTTCTCGTTCTCACATTCACAAGTTGTGCAGCTGATATTAAACCCTAATCTACAAGGCAATAAACACAAAGAGTTTACAAAGACTGGGAGAGGAGTTGCTGAGATTACAAAATCGGGCTGACCTGCATGACCTCTTAATCATGACAGGGCATTGACTATGATAAAGTCGATGAAAAGGAAATGGCAACACTAGTGCATGCAAATCCTTCGTTTCTCACTCACCCCTCCACATAGACCCGCAGGAGGACATCCAGAAGGAAGAAGAAGGAGATGAGGAGGGACACAGCCTCTAAGGCATCTCCAACCTCTCTGCTCCTGGCTGGCAGGGAGAGATCCACAATCACCAGCACAATGTCCACTAGGATCAGTATCACTCCAAAGATCCTGGAGGGAAAGACAGACAGCATCGTCAAACATGACCAGGCAAGGAAAGAACTATCATGGCAATGTCTCCAAAAGAGTTCACAAAACAAACTCACCGAAATCCAAAGGACATAACAAAAGGGGCAATCTTCTTCCGGATATTGCTGCAAGGGAGGAAAAATGTACAGTGATGCTCGTCATAAAGTGTTGTATGAAAAATCTGTGGGTCCAAGCTGTATGAACGTACTTATACATTGTGTCCGGTAACACACTCTCATCCTTCCCATCATCAATCTCCACTTTGGCATCCTCCATCTTTGCTATGTTTCTAATAGACAGATAAGATAAAACAAGATGAAATAGCACATATAAAGCAACAGCTACAGACAGAGTTAGGTTAATCTTCACATGTTAGGTAACTTATCATCCTTACCCATTTACACCTGAATCAGAGCCTGGGTTGAAATAGACAGAGGACATGATGTGTGTGTCTCCCTCCTCACTTTGTTCTCAACATGTAGTCTCTAGATTTGAAGTGTGCAAAAGATTAAAACTTGTTAAGCATGATCCAAAGTTACAATGCAAAAAAACATTGTGCCCATCCCTGAAACACTGTTGATGATAATCTTGCACATAAACACTCAAAGACAGAAACCACCCTTATCATTAATCTTCTAATTAGCATCCAGGAGCTCATTAGCAGCCACTGTTCTGATTAGCATTAGAAATTAGCATATTGTTGAAGCAAGTGAAGCATCCAGGATTGATTATTACCTCTAAGAAAAATAACCACATCTCCATTTTAACAACGCAAACCAGCAGCTTCCCTTCACACAAACCTTCCTCTGCTCGGATTGTTTGTTTACCTAAACTAGCCACAACAACAACAAAAAAAAAACAAGCTAAAGCTAAACCGGCTACTCACCGTTAAGACCGTCATCCGTGAAACTTTGCTGGGTTTTGTCTTGTGACTTCTCGTGAAGACAAAGGAAGAAGGATCAAAGGTTAACCGGCTAGTTTTTTTTCTGTCCATCCACTTTTCCTTCGTCCTCTTATTTTTTTGCTAACGTAGCGGTTTCAGACTTCCTGGAGCTCCGTTTTTCTTCGTTACTCTTTTACTCATCTTTTTTTTTTTCACCACAGCTTGACTCAGCCTGAACTGTTCTCTAACTGTGACAGAGCTTTTTAAACCGCTAGTTTTAGATTTAAAAACTAAACCAACAAGCTGCTGAGGTCCTTTTATATCTCTGTCACATCTGGCTTTAATTATACTTTAACATTCCCCAACGTTAACTCGTCCCATCCTGGTTTGTAAAATATCATCATAAGTACAAGTTAGGCTTTAATGTTATTATGAGAAAAATATGTTAAAATTAGGGAAAAGCATTAAAAGTTAAAAAAAAAAAAAAAAAAAACAGGCTATAACAATAATTGAAACTTTATTCAAATAGCTTTTTAACGTCCTTAAAACAAGTTAGGAAAAAAATAAATATCAATATAACACAGTCAAAAAATGCTATTAAACTGTAGATTAGACAGAATAAATATTGTCCAAATATAAGTGAATAAAAATATAAACTACTATTTAAAGACCGTTTTTAAACACTAATAAGAACGAACACTAGGGGGAGCCAAATCACACATTAACTTTTCTCATATGAGCATTTGCTGCTTTGTTTCATGTTACTGTGAAGTAATTCTGTTTAGGTGGATAAAATGATCAGTTGGTTCTAATCTAATCACATTATTTTTTTTCCTTCGTATTCTCACTTGATTGTTTTTGCATTTGCACTCTCTTGACATCAGTATTTTACAAAATCAGTAAATAAGTTTATATAGTGTTTGTATGCAAGCTACAAGAGCATCCTATTTCTCTCAGTTATCACTCTTTATTTTATCTTCTGTATTGCTTGGAACGATTTTCCTAATATTTATTTTGTGAAGTTTATATAGTTGATTTTGAAAAGATGATTTTACCCACATGTTTAATGTAGGCATCAGGATCAAATTAATTTCTGTTTAATGAAGACACTATGTCCTTTGGGAGTGCAATGATAAAATAAGCATCAATACTTTTAAGGAAAATAACACACACATTTCAGGATTGATTTTATTTACCAAAAAAGGAAACAAAAATAAAGACAGTACTTCAGGTATGTCAGGAATGGAGTCAACACTCTTTGTCCATGAGGCCATTTGCAGGTCTGGGATCAGCTGCTTTTTCTAAACACTAGAAGGCTTGATAGAGGAAGAAATGGACAAACTGGCTTGAGTTCAGTGTTTGGCAAGGTTGGTCGAGTCTGAAGCCTCTAATGTGGACCATGCAGAACCAGCCCAGCCCATAAATAATACTGAGAAATTTTTAGAGAGAAAAGAACAGTGAACCTGGACAAAACAAGGGGAGGCGTTGTGAAATGAAGGTAGGTTTGCAGTACAGAGAAGTTTGAAGAATCATGGTTTCTTATAGTGTCTTTTTACTCATCAAACTTTAATATATATTGTATTTCTGATTTCAGACTGATACTGCTGAAAGGGGCTTCTTCCTAGGAGTCATGCCAGTGTTGCTGTTGTTGGCTCTGGTGTATACAACCATGGCATCTTCCACTAAGTTGACAGTATGTGGTTTATCTTACTCTTTAAGGGCTTCGGGATATCTCTCTTTGTTTTTGTGTTGATATTGAAAATTAGAAATGTGTGGTTCAAAAAGCATAGATTACAGACAAGGCTGTAAAAAAAACTGTAATGTGTGTACTGTGAGTCCACATGAATAAATATAGATACATGAAGATGCAGCCAGATGCTTTTACTGACCTTTCTCTGGGTACCAGTATGGTATTAAATTAGAAATGCTTGTATAACTTCAAATTGTTTTTCCTCATTTAAGGCAATAGACTCCTGTGGGCCAGAGGTGGCAGCTCTCAAGCACAGCATAAGGAAACTGGAGAATAAACTCTTGATTGTGACTTGGCAAGTTGAGCACTTGCAGATGCACAAATACTTCCAGCCATTTCAGTCTGCTGTGTCTGACACTAAACCTGAAACTGATGGTGTAAACCACAACAACAGTGGGGCATTAGACAGCTCTGATGTGGCAATGATGAAACCTCTTCCACCAGCAGGCAATTTGATTGTCCATGACAAAGGTAAGAATAGCTCACATCATATTAATCAAGTGTTTAAAGAACTCTGAAAATGATTTGCACATGTAGTTTTTAGGTCCTTAACATGCAACATGAAATACTTTATTTATGAGTTACAATGGTAAGGATGATAATAAATAAGGCCTTATGAATGCTGCCTTCCCAGACTGTTCTGAGCTGTTTGACAGACTGAGACCACCAAGCGGTTTCTACCGCATCAGACCCAAATCACAACAGGAGCCCTTTTTGGTCTACTGTGACATGGAGGACGGAGGAGGATGGACAGTGTTTCAGAAACGTCGGCATGGAAAAGTTGACTTCAACAGGTAATTTAATCAGAGAAAGTAGGCCGTGTACAGTATATGTGAAAATGATCCAAGTCCCCAAATCCTTGCAAAGCCAAGCATCACATTATAATGTAGGTGTTTGGTGTGAGGTCAAATATCTGCCTAATTCTCATTTCAGAGACTGGGTGGACTACAGAGATGGTTTTGGTGACTTCAAGCTGTGGAATGATGAGTTTTGGTTGGGGAATGAGCACATTTATTCTCTACTCTCAGAAGGTCATAAATTATTAGAATTCCTGCTTCACATCTTTTATTATAAGCAGTTTAATTTTTTCATTGTCTTGTCTTAGTATCTAAATGCTCTCCTTTATCTCCTGCTTTGCTGATATTTCTTCACTCTGAAGGTCAGAACCTGGTGAAGATAGATCTAATGGACTGGGATGGAAAGAGAAATTATGCATTTTATGAGAACTTCAGGATCACAGATGAAGCTGTAAGAACAATTTTACAGTTCTGTTTCTTGGCCTCAGAAGTAACAGCGATCCCCAACACATCTCTTACTTTAACACCTTTTCCAGGACAAGTATCGTCTCCAGTATGAGCTGTACAGTGGGAAGGCTGGGGACGCTCTCACTGGTGGTGGGGGGATGGTGGAGCACTGGTCCGCTGGCCTCAGTGGCATGCAGTTCAGCACCAGAGATCAGGTTAGTAATATATATCCCTTTTCATTCTAAGATGGCATTTTATGGCTCTAATAACTGTGAGATTACTGACAATGTGCAGACGATGACTGTGATAACACTGATGATGGTCATTGACAGGACAATGATCGCTACCTTCAGGGCAGCTGTGCACAGGAGAATAAGGGAGGATGGTGGTTCAACAGGTGAGACCTTTCAAATAAATCCAAGTGTGTATTACCATTATCATACCATGGAAATAACCATTCTGTTCACGTTAAGGACACAGCTCTTTCTAATATATTATAAAATATTTTACACACTTCTTCATGTGCACCAGGGCAAATGCTAAGTATTTTAAAAATAGGTAAATCACTTCAGTTTGTCTTTTGGAAAATGCTACACCTTTGACATATTGTTCTTCTATCTATAGATGTCATGCAGCCAACCTAAATGGAAAGTTCTACCGTAACGGGAAGTACAAGGGCCAGTATGACAATGGTGTGGTGTGGGGGACCTGGAAAGGCCTTTGGTATTCCCTGAGGCACACCACCATGAAGGTGCGGCCTCTGGTTTTCTTGGACGTCACAGGCAGCGGAGCGGGGGAAATTTAAAAACACCAGGCTTCAATTTCCTTTGTGAATGCAGGCAAAGACTGATGTCATGTTTACAGTCTTTGTATTTTAACTTCTCCCCTTTGCTTTGAAACTATTATCAAATGACAAAAATACAGTATCTTCTGTTTTCCAATACGCATTGCTTTCTACAAAGTGTATGATTTACAATAAAAAACTAACAGCATCTCAGCCACAATGCCTCACTGACGTCCATACTCGACCGTTCTCATAGTTACATCTGTACACTATTGTGCATTTTGCAGAAAATACATAAAAAAATGGTTGACATTGCTTATTGCACACATTCAAATTGTCCCTTAACGGTGAGCTACACCATAGTGAGAGTGTTTCTCACTATAATACAGTATTATAAAATGGGACTACACATATAAAAACAGCACATTCAGCAATGCAGGACAATAAGCCTGTCTTCTTTAGTGTTTTTAATAGTCATTGATAAGTCAAACACTGAACGAGACAAAAATATGTTCAATTATAATGCCTATCAACATTTTTAATATTAACACAATTACAATTTAAAAATGCAATAGAAAAACATTTTTGAAACAGAAACACTTTTAAAATATTTAAGAAAAATTTTTCTCTCTCTCAAACTGATGCGTGTCTGTGTTAAGATGAGTTTAAAGTCACAGATGCAGCAGAGAGGATTTACATTTGAAAGAACTAAAACCTGTGTGATCTACTCCTCCTCCCCTACGTATGATGAGGACAGATCTAGGTCCAGCATCCTCTGCTCGGCCTCACTCAGCCTGTAGGGTGAGCTGCAGCCGGTGCTGTAGTCTCCAGACATGGGCAGAGAGCGGCAGCGACCTTTCCTCTGCTCTGACGACGACACGCTGAAGGTGGAGCTGCGCTGCCGCCCCTTGACTCCAGAGCAGGACTGAGCCTCCTTTAATTTCCGGGCCAGGATGTTCCTCTGGATGGGCGACGGGCCACGACGGTTCCAGTTCTGCCCAGCCCGCTCTGCACGATCCACACTCAGGCTGGTGGGACCCCCGATCCCTGAGATTCCCTCCCCACGTCCTGTCTCACCACACCTTAACCTCTCCTCATTGTCTGCTTTAGCATGTTTCCCATATGCTGAAATGCTGTTTGTGTTGGTTCCTGTGTGCTTGAGTTCAGTGCTGTGAGAAGGAACAGCTGTCTCTATCCAGGGTTTCCTCTGGTCACTTCTCTGAGGTCTGGATTTAGCCCAGTCTGAGGGCCCATGCTCTGGAATGGGGTAAGAGCGGTACGGCTGCCTCTCCCACCCTCCTTTGGTCCAACAACTTCCTTCAGGAAGGGTCCGAGATCCCACCTGAAAACAACAATATATGATTTTTCGTTGATTAAAAAGGCCTACACAAATATGAACTACACATGAACACATAAATAAAGCTGGATAAGTGACCTGGGTCATGCTCCTTTCTCTGAACTGTCTGGAGTGTGCAGAGGAGGGAGGCTGTGGTTTGGTGTCATTAAAACTGGAAGTCCTTCGGAAATTTGGATTCTTAGGATAGGAGTTTCCCATTTCTGCATCTCCTCCTCCTCTCATACCTGCTAACCCACTCTTCTCCACCATCTCCACCCAGTCAGCGGTACGCTCACGCCATTTTGAGCTGCCCCCACTCGCATGTGCAGAGACATGAGGGCCTAAGACCAGCTCCACTCTGGGACTCAGTCTGTCCGGCGTGACCCTAGGAGTCTGCACTGGCGGCTCAGGAAAGGGAGCTGCAATATGAAAATGGCTGTGGTTGGCGTCATCCTGGAGGCCCAGAGGGAGTGCGGGATGAGCAAATCCAGTTGGTGTAGGGATGGGGGAGTTGGTGGGTGAAGCAGATGTTTCCAACAAGGTGTCATGGACTGGGCTTGAAGAGACATGGTACAGCTGTGTGGCTTCTTTTAAGCCCTTCTTTTTCATTTCTTTCAACTGCTGCTGAGCCAATCGGTACCTAGAGGGACAATTATATTTATATTTTAAAGACTGGAGAGTGACAGAATCAGTTTTACAAAAATGCGTGATGAAAGTAAACGAAACATACCCAAAAATTGTTGGCAACATCTTCTGACCTGTGGGGGACAGCCTTTCTGGGTCCTGAGAGACAGGTATCACCAGGGACTGTGAGAGAGGCTGACTGCCCAGGACAGGAGCGTATTTCTGGGCTGCACCCACTCCCACGCTCGCAAGCGGGCCATGACTGTCAGACAGGCTGGGTCTTTGGAGGCTGTGGCCGCAAATGGAGGCCTCGTCGGAGAGCTTACGTCCTCCAGGGGAATGCATGGACCCTCTGCGGACAGAGCTGCACTGAGGGGTCTGGCAAAGCTTTCTCCACACAGTCACCACAACAGTAGCCAGAATCACAGCCAGGCAAAGCGAGATACCAACCACCATGACCATGTTACCGCCTAGGGGCTCAACTCCAACAGGTACAGGGGGGAGGGATGGAGAAGGTGCAGGCAACACTGGAGAAGAAATGGAGGCAATTATGTTACAAAGGAAACTTCGCAGAAAAGAGTTAATAGAAAAAAGGAGATGAGGGGTGAAGAGACTGACCGACACAGTCCTCCAGCGAGCAGATGGACTGTTCCTTCACCATGCCGGTGCACTGCATCCCTCCCACACCTGAGGGCAGCACACACTCACGCACTCTTTCCCTCACGCCCTCTCCACAGCTAACACTGCACAAACTCCACGGCTGCCAGGGGCCCCACGTCTCTGCAGACAAACAGAAAGTTAGTGAAATTGCAAAAATTAACATAAATAAACATAAATTGGTAAGTTTACAATGTGTAAAAAAGCCAATAGGAGTATAACAAATTGGACCACATGGAGCTGAAAGAGGCTCAGACATCATATCACATGACATCAACCAGTTAATGCTTTATCTCCAAATTAGACAAAGACAGGCAACTTTCTATAATGAAAATGTGACAGCTGTGGCTGATTTGTTCCCTTGTTTGAATAATTCTAACTATGTGTCAACATGACCATTTAATTTGGTAAGTGTTCTTAATCATAGTGTGGCATATACAAATGCATTAAATTATTTCAGTCAGACAACTCACTAACTCGTCTGAAATCTGTATTATAGTAGCAGAACATGGTTAGAGTTTGTCATCTAGACTCTAACCTCATCAATCCCTGCAGATATGTTTCCATAGATATATTGTTAATATTTTTAATGTTTTTCTTCCTGTGACAAGTGAAAAAGTCTTCTGTGAGAAAGGTGTCTTGCTCAGGATTTTATTTGGGAAAATCTGGACAATTAAAGCCAAATTCAGGTCTTATTGAGTAAATCACTGCAGCCCTGCTCTCTTCACACTCCTGAATGACAAGCATTAGAAAACAAGAATTAGTGAATAGATGTTATCTTGACAGCTGCCAAATGTGAATGTGTCAATCTATTAAATCTCACCTGCACTCCTGTGAACCACCAAACAGGTCTGCGCAGGACTAGAAGAGCGACTGAAGTTGAAAACAAAGCGAAAGCAGTACTTATTCCTCCCCGGGTGAAACACAGAACAGTTGAATTCTGTCTCATTCTCTCCCTGCATCAGCCAGTTAAAGGCCAGCGGAGGAGAAGAGGGCTCCTCTGGTCCAAACCCCAGCAGTGCCGTTCCACCTGCTCCCATCCCAGAGGAAACAGCAACCCCTCTTCCAACACCTGTGTCCTTATACAGCAACACTTTCCCATTGATATGAGCACAAGGTGGCGTTATCAGTTTAACAGTCATAGTCCCTTCACAACCACTCCTGTAAGCATTGCTGTTTTCCACCAGCAGCTTATAGGAGAAGATACGGGACAGGTAGAGAGCTCCAGAGCTCTTCACATCCTGGGTAACGTGAGGAGAGCGCAGAGCCACTCGTATGAAGTCTCTTTCCGTGAAGGGGAAGGCGCAGGCCAGCTCGACACTCTGGGACCGGAGGGGTTTGATTTTGTGTTGCGTGCGGGCTCGGACCTTGTCGATGCTGTTTCGCCCTATCTGGTTGTACTCCATGTAGCTCACCTCCAGGAAGAGAGCAGAGTCAACGCCGCTGGAGCAAGCCTGAAAGTGTTCATTGGTGGATATCCCAACCTGGAGAGAGACAGAAGAGGAGATGTGTGTTAATCCTTCTAGTCGTCAATCTGCAGCACAATAAACCAACTCAGAGTTTGAGATCTTGTTCGTCTTGCCTGAAAAGATCCTGAGTGATTTCCGGCCCTCTCCACAGCAATGTGAAAGGTGGGCCACTGCACCTGCAGTTCCGAACTCCACCACCAAGTAGTGCTCTCCCTGCTGCTGTCGTCTGTGCCATTAACATGAGAAACGGCAGAGATGCTGGTCTGCCTCAGCAGGAACCGGAAAGTTCCTGCGTACAGGAAGCAAGAGCAGTTGAACTCCACCCTACCGGCCAATTGGTTGTTGGGGAGAGTCCTGGTCAGAAGGGTGGTGTTGGTTTCCGTGTTGACCAGAGACAGGCTCATGCTGCGGATGGCGCTGCTGTTGGATTTAGTGCTGAAGTCCACAAATACACTGGCGTTGCTCAGTGCAACATGGAAGGAGGGCCATATACTGAGCCCTGCAAAAGCTGAAAAAAAACAGGATGCACAAAAGTGAGACAGAACAAAGAGACATTTTACTTATTGTTCATGGTTCTTGCGCAATTATTTTTAACTATGTCCCCTATGGGTAAAATGTGATGTCACAGAATTTGTTATTGTTTCTTGATGTGACATTGCAAACTGTCTCCTACTTTGCCAAAAGGGTGTGCTCAGTTTACTGCAGTGATTCAAGAACATGACTTTTTCTATAACTGATATATGCAATCTGTTTAAATCTGCATATTTATTTGTAAAGTTGTCTAGAACTGTGTGGAAAGTGTAAGTCAAAGGAGAACTCAGTAATCTTAGAAATCAGTCTGACAGAAATGTTACTTAATTGCTCTGTAGTGTCACTTTTGACAACATGATTGTGCATCATGATCCATGATACAAAAAAAACTCCACGTACAGTTTTACAACAACAAATTTTCCATGAGCCTATTGATACATTTCTCAGCTACAAATGATGGAATTTGCTTAGTGCAACTAAATGATATGCTCACATATACATACAATAAGTTCAACCATCAGTAGTTAACCTCTCAACATATTAGTATGAGTACTCGGGTCGGGGGAAGCAAAAATGCTGCAAAACAGTAGCACATTATTTTGAGAGCCATTGTGCTGTGCAGTGTGTAAATCCTGTTGTGTGAACCTCACATCCTCACATAGCAAAGAGGGCGCAGGAAGAGGAAGAGGCCGACCCTCCATTACTCCCTTCACTCCTCTGCCTTTTCCTCCAGCTTCGCTCTCCCATTTGAATGAGGTCACATCACAGAGTACAGAGTGGTACTGCCCATTATGTTAAGTTCGTCATCAGGTGAATTTCGTTATGTCATGTCATTAAGATGGTTTGGTGACACTCACCATATCCCATGAGCGCCAGCAGAATGGGCAGCAGCGAGACAGCCTGTGGCATTTTCTCCTCCACCACATGACCGTCCTCTTCCACCACCTCTGACCTCTACAAACCAGAGGCAAATCACAAAATGAGCATACAAAACAATCCAACAATCAACTGTGCTCGTAGGCGTCATCAGACAGGGGAAGGCGCGGAAGGAGCGGTGCACTGATCTGAGGTATGAATAACAGGAAGGCTAGGGCACGAAGCTGCGACCAGGAGGTTTCTGGGCTTACAGTGGTGTCTTCCTCTTCCTTCCATCTTCACAATGGGAATGGAGGGATAGAAAATATTTGTGAGGTAAAGCCAAATCCTTGATGTTGGTTTGCATGCAAAGGTGTTGACACAAAAGACTCCTGACTTTCTCACAAACATATCCAAAGCTTATTTTTTGGCACCAATCCAGATTTTTTTTTTTTAATAGTTTACAACCCAATTCAAATTCTCACTATTGGCTATGCACTAATCACATAAGGTTGCAATTAATGAAAGCAATGCATATTCTTCAATACACTTTAGATGGTAGTAAAAAGTTGGACAAATAACTAAATAGTTAGAATAGGATGGATTTTTCTCTCCTTTATACTCAGGTCAAATGCATCTGTGCAAAGTGAAGGCTGAATATTGACTTTTTAAATCTGTTATATCATCGTGAATTAGGGACATTTCTAAACCTGGATTTGCAATATGCATAGGTAATACTCACACCTAAAGTTCAATCTGCCTTTAAACATAATGATCATAACCTTCATTGTTTAGTAGAAATAAAGCTCCTGTACTCACATGTCTTGTTGACTCAGCACAACATTATGTCTCTCCAGTTTCCCAGCACAGCACCCGCTGAAATCCAGGATGTGTGTGCTGGGAACACATTTCTTCTTCTGACTGATGATCGGATGACAATTTATCCGACAGGTCTGACACTGATCCGCTGCTCGTCTCTTCACGGTCAGCTGCAGGCTGCTGTTCAATATTATGTGCAGCTCTCTGTGATTGTTCCTCCCACATGTGGAGACACAGCACAGACTGTGACGTCGCGATAAATAAACCAATAAGCTGCTTTCATCCAGAGGAAAAATGATTAAGGATCTAATTAATATGATTGGAAATATAATATATAGAAGTACTTTTTACTTCTCTACATTTATGTGATACCTTTAGTTACTAGTTACTTTACATGTTTGGATTACTGATACAAAATATAAATCAACTGATATATCAAATTAGCTGCAACATATAATCCAGTATTATAATGAACTGTATATATATATGATTGTTGCAAAATGAACTGGATCTTTTGGAGCTGGTTTCACTGGATACATGTAAAATGATTCTAAATGACTTGGGAGGAAGGACATCTGGATGTAGATGTTTTGAATGTTGAGGAAAGCTTTTTGTTATTTAAGTTTTTATGTCTGAAACCATGTAATTGTGCTGCTGCCTGTCTTGACCAGGACACTCTTGAAAAAGAGATTTTTCATCTAAATAAAGGTTAAATAAAAAATAATTTTAAATGATAATAATAAATATTCGGCACATTGAATACTTTTACTTTTGGTACTTTATATATTGATGCCAATACTGTTGTTCTTTTCCTCTAATAAGAGTTTGAATGCAGGACTTTTACTTGTACAGGATATTTTTACACTGTAGTATTGCTACTTCTACTTAAGTAAAAGATCTGAATACTTCTTCCACCACTGCCCTTCACATTCCTGCTCAGAAGGATTAACAGGCAAAATGAAGCTAAACTATTCACTGGTTTGGAAGAGCTTCTTACAATTGGCTTCTGAATTTCTGTGATTAAAAATTCTCCCAGTCACATTCATTTCCAAAATACTGGTTCTCAATAACAGGACTGCTCATGCAATACCTTCACATGCAGGCTTATTTGCACAGGATTAAGTTTGGCTAACAAGAAAGCTAAATTACATACAGTATAAAGTGAAACATAAAAGAGACTGTTATCAGTTTGAACAACAGGAACCTGAGTCATTAAAAGATTTCAGCACAGGTGCCTGAGGAAAGTGACTACATGGAGAAATATGTATGAGAACATTCAACAGATCCAGTCTTTCCAGTGGCAGTCACACATAAATCATTTTATGTAAAGGGGTTGTTAAATGATTACATTTAAAAAGAAAGTCATGATATTCAGCCCAGGAGGCAGAGTAACAAAAACTCATTTTAGACAATGCAATCATGGTAGTAAACTGCAGAACCTTTCATCTCACACAATCACATTAACTTCCCCGAACATAAGATGACTGACAAGCCATTCTTCTATAATCCACTGACGAAAAAAACATTACTGAGATTTGAAAAGATGACACTCTGGCTTTCAGGATATGGATTAACTTAAAATGCACCATTAAGTCCATCTCAGCGTGCAGGAACAGGACCTGTTTTCTACAGAAACACATTCACCTAAAGTTCACTGTCGTTCATGAATCCTTCATTATTATGATCAGACCTGCCTCAGTTCAGCTCTCACTTCCTGAAGCAATAGAGTTCATCTACTACCAATGAACCACATGGTAGCCTAATCTAATCAGCTGTAGAGGACCGCAGACCTTCATTCTTCCTTCAGACAGAGAGAGAGAGAGGGAGAGAGAGACGGCAGAAAACAGGAAGTTTCTCTGGAGATGAAACACCCTTTACCGTTTAGCTCAGTTCACAATGGGAACAAAGAGCTTTTCTATTATGTGCATAAAAAGCCCTTCAGGGACACACATGAAATTAAAAGTACACCAGTAGCACTCCCAGCAGTAAGTATAACATTTAGACAGGTAGCTACTTAGACTTCCGTGCTCATATTTCACACATTCCTTACTACTTCTGCAGTTACACTTCCTATGATATGAATATGATTCTGTGAGTAGATATAGTTAAGTGATTTAACAAGATCTTCACTGAACCAGTTAATAAGGCACTTATTCCATTTTCCAGGAATTTTTATAACACAACCTCTGCAATGAAGAGATTAATTGCCTGAAGAATGACATTTGGCAATATGCCCTATATTTTATATTCTGTGAACCACACTGACAGCAGATCAGGCGTTATATTTTGTCTTGGTCTTTTCTTCAATGTATCCAAAAGCTATTACATTCAAAAACAGTTTGACCGCAGAAGAGACAAGAATCACCTTATGATGAACAAGACTGAGAGGCCAAAACAAGTTGAAAGGTGAAGTAGGATATTTAGATCAGGGCATCTTCTCTCCCTCCTCAGAAGACAAAATGGCATGAGAAGCTTCATTCCTTAATCATTTATTACATAAATGGAAAACATGGAAAAACATGATCTGTAGCTTTGGGTATAAGGTACAAGCTGTGCAACATACAAATGTGTCATCAATGAAATTCAATATCAGAGTTGTGCAAAAAATAGAACCCATTGAGTCAGTTTTCCCAAACCCATTTATTATTAAACAAATATGATGATCATTCCACCAAAAGAGCAAATCTGGGAACACATTGCTGCATCTTCAGTATTTGCAGATTCTTGAACGGTTTTTGGAAAAGTATTTTCTTGGTAAACTTTCGTTTTTTTCCTTAGACCTAGGTAGAAAAAAAGCTGGTAATATTTACAGTGGATTTGCAGAGATCTATCACTAACAGAACACCAACAGTTCAACAATCATAACCAGACTGGACAGATACATTACTGCACTCAAAGCACAGCAGGCAATCCGCTGCTGAACATTATGTACATGTCATGGTAAGAAAATTGTTGCAGGCCAGTTTATGTATTCTTTTTTCTACTAATTTTAAGTTATTATCGCAACAGTGAGGACTGTAAACAGGTCAAAAAAGGTTTGGGTAGAACCTCAAACCCTCAACAGAGTCGTCTCTGCACAGGTGACCCATCTTCTCAGCCAGCAACAACCTGGAGATGAGGAAGGTATAGTGACAAGGACACAAAGAGTAGAAGAAGAAATGTGTGTGACAAAATGCAACAATAAAGATCAATAAAATGAGAAAGAAAGACAACTTTGAATATTCTCATTGTTATAACAATATTGTGTAGTAAAACAGACAGACTGACATGATGAGTCACGGTAAAGTGCAACTTTTGTGCTTAAAAGCAAAATGAATTCTCTCCTGGTGAATGCATCAGCATCTATGAGCTAACTTACCGCTCTTTAGACAGAAGAACAGAGAGACCCAGGAGCTTCGCAAACTCCTCTGCTGTAAGAGAGCCTTTGTCTGACACCTGCAGAAGAGTAAGATGAAGAGATGCAGAGATAAGACAGGGAATAAGAAAAAAACTGTGACTCATTTGAAGATATTTTTCAAACATATCTATCCAAGATGGCATGACGTTTGATCAGTCTAAACCATGTCAATGTCAGTATAATGTTTGTACTGGTAAAGCTTACATTGTCCAGTGCTGAGGCTATCATTTCCTCTTCACTGTGAGACTGCAGCTGGACCACCATCACACCACTGTCAAACACACGCAGCCTACAAAGAAGACAAGACAGATGAAGGACAGAGTGTGCGTGAGAGAGAGAAACATAGAGATCCGGTTAACAGATTTATGCTGAAGTGATCTTTTATTAACTAAAATAGGTTGTTGGCTCAAGAACAGCAACCACTTTGGAGCTTCTTGGACCAGCGTGGTAAGGAAACAGGCCAGTGTTTCTTTTGAAACCCCAGGAAGTGACAGGAAATGACAGACGCAGAGGGCTGGACACCCCTTCCAACAACAGGAAGCCGGGCAGGAAGAGCCTGGCCTCTGTGAAGCAGATGCCAGCACTGCCCTATATATTCCTTTTATAAACACACAGCCTGGTTTTATACACAAATTAATGTATGAAAATGCAGTGACAAATTAAAAAACACAAACAAAAGTCAAACTCACCTTAATGGGAGCTTCAATGACTCAAACATTTTGCATGCGTTCACCAAATCTTCTGGAGATAGGAGCTGTGGAATAAAGGAATAAAAAAGAAACCTCAGTATCTGACATGCCACCAAAGACATTTGTGTGTAGCGTGTGCACTTATGTGAGCATCACCTCCATCCCTCGAGCACGGTTGACGAGACAGTACACCTCAGTGAGAGCCATCATGCCCCCACGCTCCTGAGAGAGCAGGGAGTGGTAGAAAGAGAAACAAATAGAGTCAGCAAGAGGTTAAAAGACAGTAAGGTTGAAATGAGTGTATGAGCTCAGCCTGTGTAGATACAATGTAAAACACATGACACACAAAGCTTCACCCCTACCTCTAGAGGGGCCTGCAGCATGTCTCCCAGTTGCTTAGCCAGCTGCAAATGGTAATGTGTGCCTGATCCATGTGTTTCTCTGGTAACAGGGTTGGCAATACCCATGCTCAATAGGTAGGACTTAAACCGGATTGTCTATAAAGTAGAACATAACTATTAATAAATAGCAAACTATTCAAAAACCAAATTGCATCATGTAGCAGCGTCATACAGTAACACTATTGTTAAGTACATATGTGCATCAGGCCTCAGATTAGACATAATGTGTGTATGTATACTGGTCCAATGCGGCTGAATAATATAACTTTTATGATTACAGCTAACTACAGCTACATGTACATGTGATTTGAGACCAAGTCCATTGACCTCCTGTTAGTGTTTGCAAGTTCTTACCTCATCCTCTGTTATGTCTCCCTGCTTGTCTTTAATCTTGTTGGCTATAGATCTGGAGAGCTCCACCATCTCTTTGGCCTGTGGGTTAGACAATTAATTCAGCAAATTCCACTGCACAGCAGTATATGAGCTTAATGCAGTTTTGATATCCAGGGTTATAATGTTTAAACAATCGTGCAGTATAATTGTCAATAGATTAAATATAAGAAGACCTCAAAAAGGTCAATAATCCTGTTATAAATCAACACTGACTGGAAAATGTGAACATACAAAGGACAGCATTCTTTACCTTCACCATCAGCTTACTGAGGTCCTCAAAGGCCTGAAAAGGAAGAGACTAAATGAGTAATAGTGTTCAGAAATGTTCACAATTAAATAAACCACAAAACTTCATGGCCAGAGAAATCATTTAAAAATCATTCCACAGTACCCCGCCCCTCCTCTGACTGATGATAAAATTCTCCCTAGCACTACTATGTGTTTGAATGCCACACCTTTTATGAAGTTAAATATATATGAGCTACAATAAATTCTGAAAGTGACCAGTTTTTATGGCAGAAAAAAACAGATCAAAACATTCACAGAAACTTTGTTAATCAAACCACTCTGTATTCTCAGCATGTTCATAGTATTTTATGGCTAAATACAATACTTCAGCTTTGAGAAGGTTGATGGCAGAACACATGGGCAGTTTACTTAACCTAAGAGTCTATTCAGAGCTGTAACTATATATATATATATATATATATATATAACAGCGACACCAAATCATTTCCTATTCTGACACATTTCTCAGTATTAGAGCATTTTTGCTTTGTAGTACCTCAGAAATGTTTTTGTCTGTTTCTTTCCTCTTCTCCTCTATCTTCCTCTCAATACCGACAATCCCCACTGCACGAGTCCTTCCTGCCTGCATGACCACGAAGGAAAGAAAAACACAGATAGTGAAACTCACAAGCAGTTTAAAAAAGTTGGTAACAAGCCTTGAAGAACAAGGAAAGACAGTGAGGAGGGAATATTACAGTCAACTGCTGTTCCATTACATAAATTAATTTTAATGACTATGATATCATAATGTCTATCAAAAATTCATCAAAAGATTACTATAATCTCATTTAGAGACACATGACACTAATGCAAGTGAAACGACAAAAGTGTAATAGTCTATACAGAAGCTTATTTTTACTTTGGTGCAGGTCCTGCTGGGGGATACTATATCTAATGTCATATATCAGTCAATGGGGAGGAAAAAAACAAATTAATATCATGCATACTGATACTGCTTTTTGAAAAGCCCTGAAAAAGATAGTCAGAGGTCAGAGGCAGAAGTTCTGACGTTTTTAACTGTTAAGCCCAAGAATACAATGAAAACACTGCCATCCTGTGGAACAGAATTTGAATTGACGGAAGTGTCATTCCCATGTACATCACCTATTGAATGGCAGTTTTGCTCATAACAATTCAACAAAACCTTCCGGTATATAATTAAAATAAATTCCAGAAATATAAGACATCGGAAAGAAAAAGATTCTAGTCAGATGCGGAGGAAGATCTGTTCAGTTTCTAACCTGAGAGCCGGTTCCTGTGGGGATGGGTTGTGAAACTGGTGTATTCTCCCATCTCTTCTGAGTCATTTCCTCTGTTAGCCTCCTGTAAAACTGCAAGCAAATGACACCATGTCAGTTCCAGGTAATGATGAATGAAACACAGAGTATCTCTAAAGAAGGCTCAATATTTGGTGAGCAATAAGTAAAACAAGTTAAAACAAAAGCCTGTTTATCTACTTGTATAAGTGTGAGTACCTCAATCTGGCCATGTTCTTTGAAGGACAGCTTGATGAAGGAGTACTTGCTGTGTTGGTAGGGACCTGGCTCCTTGTTGGCAGGTGATGGATGTAGGTGAATAACTATTTTTGCACTACAGGATAAACAAGGCCAGAAGTTAAATGACCATTCTCTACTTATAAACGGAAATGATTGTTGCTGTTATCAACAGTGAACGTTCATTCATGACCATTGAAATGGTGGTTTAACAAAAAGTCTTAACTCAAGCTGCAAATACTAGCTTTTTCAGGAGCTTTCAACCACAGCTTTCTTCCTCGTGACCAAAATTCCACACTTAATTCACTTAATGACCACTGAGCCATCTTCATGACTTCATGACTCCATCCACTGATGAAGACAATGAGATGCTGTTGCAAGCTCCAGAAAAAGCTAGTATGTTGACCTTGATTTAAGACCATTTGGTCAAATTACACATTTATTGATTGACACAAAATATTGCTGTTTAATCCTGAGGAAATACTGAATTCTAATTTCTGTTGTTAGAAACCACAAGATATATTGACTGACTCTCACCTCTTTCCTATTCCTGCAGCCTGCTCCTCAAAGAAGATGATCTGTGACAGTGGCATGGCTATGCAGCATTCCTACAGATGGCAAGAGAAATACAGAAGTCATGAAAGTCAGTACACAAAATGTAAAAGAACAAGTCTGTTAACAAATCAGTGGAACCACAATGTAGTATTTACTGCTGTCTTACATGATTTTTAACGTCCCTCCAGAGCAACCGATGGGTGCTCAACAAGGCAACTCCAACATCCAGCTTAGCCTGGTAAGTTACAATGACAGGAAAAGACATGATGTTATTATTCGCTTATATTGAGTTCCTATGTCTTATAATCACCTCACACAACACATTTAACCCCCCAAAACCTTAATTATCTACCTGAACTTCATCAACACCATAAGTGCACTGCCAGTATTGATGCGTGATTCAATTATCTTATGAACATAGTTAATATAAGTTTTGGCTGCTATGTTGTTGTGTCAGGCCTCAAACTTAGCAACGAGACGACAAAACTATACCTTATCATCACCGTCATATAGTCTGACACCTCGCTGCTGAATCACTAAAGTTTCGTTTATTTCTAAGAGTCCATTTGACCACGAAAAGCGGTCCATTTTCACTAATACAAAAACAATTACTGCAATTTCTTATTCTACTCCGCTGCGACTCATTTCATGTTTACTTCCTGTACGCTGTCCAAAGTTGGCCTGACACTGCCTGCAAAGAAACACTAAAATACAACATAATAATAATATGAGTTGAAATAATCAAACAAATAATTATGATAACTATATATTAACTGTTTGTACTGATAATATTAGTTAAACTAACAGTATTTGTGTTTGATTTTTTAAAATAATTTGCTACACGGTGTCTTTTCAGACAGGCTGCCTCAGAGGGGTCCTTTCCGGTGTTGACGTTACTAGCGCCAGCTGTCAGTGGAAGCTAGCACGACTGCTATCTTTTATAGCGTGTTATTTCAAGATCTTTCCAATGAATTTTTACATTTTTCGGTCCTTATCGTATTCATCGCCAATATCGGATTTAAACTAAGCTTTAGTGAACAGATGTGCAAATATTTTTTTCGCATTTACTCGTGTCTTTTTTAGAATTGCGGTAGCTGTAGCTGGCTAGCTTGTTGTTAGCTGCGGACAAATCTGGTGCAGACAGGTTTTGCACTGCAGATACAGCTTCTCTTGTTTTGAAGTCATTGTTCACAGGCGGAAAGTTGTATCGTATTACAGAACTGTAAAGACCATGCAGCTTCATTACGGAGCCAATAATATTCATTGCTGTAAATTATGCTTTTGCAGCGTTATGAGTTTAAATCAGTAACGTTGGATCATTAACAGAGTATTTAGACTTAAAGTCATCCGAATGCATTTTTTCTTGAATGACCTTATCTGTTGTATTATTAAAAGTATATTTACCAGTTGCGTAGTGTAATAACCGTGTTTATTGACAAAGAGGCCAACATTTGTTTGAATCTACAAACATGGATAAGAAATCATTTGATATTGTTTTAGATGAGATAAGAAAGGTAAGGGGTGTCTAGTTTGGTTTAAGATATTTGGTTATATCTGGTTTAAGATTTGAAATCGTCTCAACTTCGAGGTTTGGTAATTCTTCATTTTGTGTTTCAGTGCGTCCTGACTGATCAGAGGATCAAAGCCATAGAGCAGGTGCATGGGTATTTCTCTAGTGAGCAGGTAAGTGTCCAAACAGCAGCACTGTCATGTCTCAGTTTATCCGCAGTGAGAAAATCTGCAGAACCTCCAGTTCACCACATGCAGTATTTTAACACACTAGATAAACAGGTTTCCCACAAATTTGTAAAATTCCTCACAGATTGTCATAAAGTGCTTAAGGGAAGACACTACAGGTGAATATGGTAAAAACTTTTTAACCAATATCCCTTTGAAACTTCTCCAGTTGATTACGTACATTTTTTGTATGTAAGTTTTCTGAAATTGTATGTATATGGCTCCAACTTTATTTTTTTATAAATAAAGATTATAGTCAAAATTGTCATGGTCTTGCATAGTACTTCATACTTCTTTACTAGTGCAGTAAGTCAAGTGTCATTGTAAGTTGTAACACTGTTGATCATCTGCAGGTGATGGAGATACTGAAGTACTTCTCATGGGCAGAGCCACAGATCAAAGCAGTGAAAGCTCTGCAGCATGTGAGTAACAGATGTTTTAGATGATTGAGCAATGTGTATGGTTTGCATTAATACTGTCTGTTTATCCATTTATATTTAGCTAAAAATGGATTTAAAAGAAGTGTGTAAAAGAACGAGAACACAAATGTTAATGAAACTGAAAAATTTTTTTCTGTTGAGTGGCCACCTCTCTCTGTCATTGCTATGTTTTAAAGTGTTAATTAAATATCTTTCTCCTTGTTTTGACCTTAGAAAATGGTTGCAATCCCTACAACAAAGGTTGCAAATATCCTGAATTGCTTCACCTTCTCTAAGGACAGGCTGATTGTCCTGGAACTAATAGCTTTGTGAGTCAATTTTAGTGCATTTAGATCTCTGAACAGACTTTAAAACACTTTAAATCAAATGTTATGTTGAATTATCAGCCTATTTGGTTCAGCCAGTCATAAAATTGTTAGACTAACTGGTTACTCATTCAATATTGGATTTCTGTTCCTCTACAGGAACATTTCAGATGCTCAGAATTATCGTCCTGTGGAGGATCTGTTTCGCATACACTTATCTGAGAAGAAGCGGGCTCGCAGGATACTGGAGCAAGTAAGTTCACCTTTGCAAATTCAGCTTCATTGTGTTGTCTGTGTACTAGGTAGCCTATTTGCCTAATCTAACGTGTATGTCTTGGTATTAAAAGACCATGTGGAGTCCCTTTTGTAGCTATAAAATCCCATGAAACAACTGTTGCCTAGTGAGATATACAGGGGACAAGCAAATGATGCTATTTAAAAATACAAAAGCAATCTGAAACCAAGCTTTTAAAATATGTAGTCTGTGTATGGGTTAATACATTATCTTTGACATCCCTAATAATCATAATATCTCTAATCCATGTGGCACAAATGAGCAAACACACACAATTTCTAAAATAATATCACTTCTGTCTCACTAGGTGTGTAAGGTTGGCTGCAAGGCTCCTGTAGCCATGATCTCCTCCTGTGGTATAATACCAGGAAATCCATATCCTAAAGGCAGACCAAGCCTGGTCAGTGGCACATTCCCTGTGAGTATGCGCAGATCTCTACATCTGTGGTATGTTGGTTCCAATAGTTTAACCTGTTTCACCTCCATGTCTCAGGATATTAGTGAACAGATCTGTGTTCACAATCTGTGACCTTCAGCACAGTCTGTAGACAAGATACAAAAGGGGACTTAAGGGGGGAAATCTTCATAAAATGTTGATGTTTCACTTTTAATACTGTAAACCAAAGATTTTTGTTTTTGTAATTGAATTATGTATGAAAGCTGATAATAATAATAACTTCTTTGTATTGTCATTTTAATTGAAATAGACAGCACAAAAGTGGCAAGTGCTTTCAGCCAAAAGAGTTTTTCCTGAATTGTTTTTGGTCTGCTTAAATAAGCCTGACCATGGAATTTTTCAGAATTTTGTTTATAATCACAGGGAATCCCGCCAGTGAAGAAAGAAAGCGAGAAGAAAGATGACGCATCTAGCAGTATGGAGGGGAAAGGAATTGCTTCTCGGATCACTGGACCATTCAAACCTGTAAGCACTAAAATGTAAATGATGTAATGGCCTCAGGATGCCCCATAGAAATCTCATGAGTGACTGGTGAGACCTCATGACTAATCACATTATTTATACATGATACTTGCTTACACATGATAAAAACGTCAGCCTACATGTCAAGCCATGTTATATAAGCTATTGAAAGACCAAAGCGAGGGAGCTAAATGGACTGGCTTAAAGACTGAACAGTAGTGGGCGTAGACAGAATAATGGAACCACGCACAGAAACAAATATACTGTATGAGTAAGAACACATTAATGGCTTCCCTTCACATTTAGATGTAAAAAATGGAAATTGACTCAGCACACTGCACTCCAGGATGTTCTGGCAACTGATGGGGTTATGAAACATGTTTGACTTCTGGTATTCATTAAAATCTTCCATTATTATTATTTTTTGCTGGTACATAAGCATAATCATCTCAGAATATGCAAGAATCATTTAAACAAAAAACAGTTTTTGCCGCATACAAAATGCCTCATTTGTTAACTTTTAAATGCTCATACAGAGCAGTGTTTTGACCCTCCCTATTTGTCTTTTTGATTTTCACTCAATGGAATCAGTGTGCTAGTCACCTAATATTAAACACTTGCATTACAGATTCTAATTAGACAAAGTTGGCTGATCAGTGCAATGTTTTATGTCTTTTGTCTTATCCTTTTCAAGTTTCCTTCAACCTACAACCCTCATCGGCCTGTGCCCTACCCCATACCGCCGTGCCGACCCCATGCTACCATCGCACCAAGTAAGAAACAACCCACTTACATACACTTGTCCTTACAGCACCTTTCCCTGTCCTATACTTTAATTGAGCACTGTGTGCAAGAAAGAAAACAAGAAAACAGATATGAAAGATAGGGGGCTCTCAGACAATTGAGGGATGAATAATTTGATTGGTTGATTGGTTTTTGATACAGATGGGCTTTTTTTTTTTTTTTTAACTTCCATCTGGGATTGGTTGAGGTGTAGTTCCTGGTGGGGTGATTCCTATTTGTGTGTGTGTACATATGAATGTGTGGTGGACACTGTTAATATTTGCAACTGCTACTCAGGTGCGTACAACAATGCAGGCCTTGTTTCTGTGGGAGGGGTTATAACAGCCAACGTGCCCCCTCCCCCCTACAACTCCACCCACAAAGTAGCAGGTATGATTCGAGAGTGCGCGTGCGGGCGTGTGTGTGTGTGTGTGTGACAGCAAATAGACTCTCCTTGAAGCTTGTTGCCTAACTACCTGGCATGCTGCTTACTTGCGCTTCTCAAGCTTAAAGCCTATCAGGTGAAGAATGTGCTTCTTACTTCTGTTGAAATGCACTGAGTGACCAGAAAAGTACAACAGCTGCGTATTGGATTCCTTAAATTTCATCTTTGAAAAAGGATGGTGTTGTTTCAGATTGCATTACATCCAATGCAACCACATTGCTGTTATATTTGATATAATGCAGTATATCTACTATTTTCTTCTCCAAATATGCAGATGAAGTGGATAAAATGGGAAATTCTATTCATTGATTGATTCTGTTGTTTTTGCAAGGCTGTTGTATTGCAGTACAACATGCTGGTACTTCTGTTTTCTGGTCAGTCATTGTCGAAATATGCTTTGTGAGGACGGGTTGCCTGGACTGGGAATAACTTCAAACTAATGTCATTAATCCTTTCCTTTGGAATCATGTTGTCTGCTGGCATTTAACATGCATCGCTTGGGTTAACTTATTTTTTTGAACGCACTGTCTCATCATTTTTCACAGATGAAATCCATCTTTTAGGGCCTTTGGGGAGATATGTGAGCGTAAAAACACAACATACAAGATGTCTCAAGTTTCATTAAATTGACAAATGTCCAAAGCAGTCTTGATTAGGGCTGCAACTAATGATTATTTTCACAATTAGTCGTTTCATCTATAAAGTGTAAAAAAAATAGCTTCTTTTGTTCAACCAACAGTACAGAAACCTTCATAAATCACAAATCATAAATGACAGTGGAAAGCAGCAAATGTTTGAAATTTTACAATTAATTGATCATCAAATTAGTTGGTGATAAATTTTTGTTTGATTGACTGATCATTGCAGCTCTAGTCAGGTAAACTGTGTGTGATGAAAGTTAATTTGAGGTTACCAAATGAAATAAGTTAATAAAACGTTTCCCCAAAGGTAAGAAGAAGTAATATTGCAATCTTGAGTGTTGGAATTTCCATGTATTAAGTTGCACGCAGGGATGCTCTCTTGCTATTCCTCCTTGCTGTGTCTCTCCTATCTTCTCTTTTTTTAAGATGTGAGTGGATCACTTCTTCTACAATAGTTTGTTGGGTTTTAACCCACTCTTGTCTGTGTCGTGGAATGTGTTTTGAACAGTAAGGCTACTGATCAGGAAAAAAAAAAAAAAAAAATTATCTTTTGATGTAACAGTGTGGTACTATTTAAATGTAACACCATTTCAGACAATAGTAGTCCTGATTTTAGATTACCTTTTTCACCAACCCTGATCTGTTTCTGCCTCCAGGTTATGCCAAACCAGGCAATCCACAACACACCACACCTGGAGTCAACAGCGGGCCCCTCCTCATTCCTCATGGGTCCACGCCTTCTACCCCTGTCCCACCCCAGGCCTCTCCTGCCCAGCCGACTCCCACGACCCCTATCACGCCAGTTTTCCCCGGCATGGTGCCCTCTCACAACCCTAATGCTCCCTCTCCCTCCCCTGCTCCATCCCCATCTGTGATCAAAGCAGGTCCACAGACCCCCAGTGGCCATGCTACACCCACACCCTCATCTGTCATTAAAGCCCACACCCCTTCAGGCACCCCTTGTGGAACTCCTGTCCCAGGTAGCTTCTCCTCTTCCCCTTTCCATGCCATTTCCCGACCAGGCACCCCTGCTACCTCCCGCACTGTCCCAGACCCCTTATCTCAGACGAACTCCATGGGCTCAACTCAGCAGAAGGTTTTTTCCACAGACCACCAGTCAGGACCCACCCTCCCTGGCATACACCCACAAGCAGGTAACCCCTCTGGGTCAGTGATCCGAAGTTACACCCCCTCTGGACCACCATCTCTCACTCCTGGACCATCCACTCCAGTTATTCCGACGTGTTCCACCCCAGGTCTCAGTCCCAAACCCTCCCCAGCTCATTCTGCACAGGTTCAGGCTGCCATGGTCGCGGCTGGGGTCCTGAACAGACACGCTGGGGGTGGTAACAGTGGCAGTAACAGCCCCGTGCCCTCTGCTTTCAAGGGCACCTCTCGCTCAGGCACGCCGTCTGTTAGCTCTCTGGTGGTGCCAGGGTCTGCACAGGCTGCCCTGGCACGCTCCTTCGGTCTGTCACACCCCTCAGGTTCTCCTCAAGTCTCTCTCTCTAATCCTGTTGCTATCACCGGCCTCCAAGCTCTATCCTCCAGTCCAGCACCCTCTCATTATCCTGGCCTGTCCCCGTTTCCCTCCCTTTCTTCCTCTCTCCCTCCTTCCACCATCCCTACATCCATGCCCACAATGCCTCCCACCAGCAACATTTCTAACCATCCACCAACCTCCATCTACCAAGGCCTCGCTCCCAACGCTGCCCCCAGTGCAGCCTCCCCTTTCGGTCTTGGCCTCACCTCTGCCCCCTCTATATTCCCAGGCCTTCCGCCTGGCCCTAGCCCCGCTGCCTTCCCAGGATTAGGGGTTTCAGGAGGCCACGGTGCTGGGAGCCCTGTGTTGTCTTCTTTTATGGGACTGCCAGGGGCCACTCCATCTTCAGTAGCACCAGTGGCACCACTGCAGGCAGTAGCCGCCGCAGCAGCAGCCGCAGCTGGAGTTCCATCATCAGCGCCGGTTTTACCAGGCTTTGCCTCTGCTTTCAGCTCCAACTTCCAGCCTGGGTATGTGAGCTTTGAACATTTTTACTGCCCAGTATTCAGAAGCCATGTCATAGATAATCTCAAATAATTACTTTAAAGATTTCAAATTTTTAGCAACAACTAAAGCTGTATGTCCTACTTCTAAAAAACCTTGGCAGTCAGTAATCAGAATTGGCTTGGGGGTAATTAGATCATGGGACATAGATTTCCACAATGCTGAATGACATCATAAACCATGCCAATCAATTTTTCCACTGCGGGTTTTATGTGCTAAGTGGAAACACTTCACGTACGTAGTGCAAAGTCCACTTGTACTCCTGCTCTGGAGTACTTTGGATTGTTTGGTAACAATTTGTTGTCAACTCTACTGGGTGATTGTCAGCCATACATTTATCATGTTATCTCGTCAGTGAACAGGTGTTGCAACCAAATGCCTCTTACTGACATTGCATGCACTTGAGGAAGGTGGTGTCCTTCTCACAAGAGCTATGAAATGAGCAAGCAAGTTATACATTTCAGTGTTTATACATGGACAATGGCAAAATGGTATGGAGTAAAAAAGGTAAACACATGAGATAAATGTCATACACCACCTTTATACTTGTATTTTGCTACCACTGCTATAAGCTATAAGAAGAAGTATCCTCTCTCACGCATACATTGGTTATTCATTTGAAATATAAACGTAAATATTGTTACATTATACTGTACACCCACAACATGACACAGACTTAACATGCTAATTCACTAACATATTAATTTGTGAGCTGTAAAGATGCTGGTAGGTGGATTTTTTTAATAAATAAAACACTAATAGATTACCTTGTCATGTCAGATAGATTTTAATTGGCAATGGTGGTTGTTTATGAAGTATGAATATAATGAATGAGTGTAATGAAGTAATGAACTCCCATGATCCCATGCTACTTTACAACTCTATCAAACTACATCTTTTGTTATTGTTTTGCTTGAGATACATTCTGTGTGTTCAAGTTAGAGTTGTGTGTATCTTAACAGTAATTATTCTTTGTGTTACAGGTTGAGCAGTGGACTCCAGCCTCCAGGAAGCAGCGGGTTCCCCAGCTTGCTGTCCTTCCCTGGTGTACCAGGCTTCTCTCCCTCTGCCTCCCCTGCTGCCCTTGGCGGCCTCCACAACCCAACCATGCAGTCTGCCCTGCTGCAGGTATGTACACACACACACACACACACATACACACATAGAGTGAAAGAATTTGAATGTCAGTTTGATAAAGCCTCACTGATACAAAGACACTGTTCTTTTTCTTGTTCCAGGCTCATCCCACATCTGCTTTGGAGAGCTTTCCTCCTCAGCCCAACAGCTTCACCAACTACCCTCCAGGCCCAGGAAACCCCTTCCCCCTCCAACCAGGCCTGCACCCCCAGTTGGGTTGGCAGTGAAATCCATAATACACTTTGAAACCTAGAGGACACTTACACACTGACCCCTATCGTACACCGCGCCCTATCCCTCAGCAGTTGACACGTTTCATTTTTGGCCTTGAACCCTGAGGAGCACAGGGCAAGTTGGAGAGTTTCAGTAATGTGTATGTTACAGCTAGAGTGACTTACTACTACAAGAAACACTATTGTGAAAACACTTGAAATAGTGCAGGGGAGATGGCATATGTCTTATATTATTCATAGTGAACAGTTGTAAATATCAGTTGTCGAAGTTGTTAGGTTTTACAAGTAGACTGTGACTGGTTTTCATGTTAGCTGGACTTGGCTGTTTTTAATCAAGTTTATCAACATTTATTAGTGAATAATGAATTATAGAAAAATGTACATGATATCATGTAATGACTTCACAGTATCATCATGTAGTATTTCATGTCCAATCTCAGTGGAAAAGGACATGCTTATGATACAGATTAATTGTCCTGAAGCAAATATTGTATTAAGATGTTTAATTTTTAGGTGACCTACGGTATATTGAGTTGTATGGCGCAGTTGTATTTTGAAGCTGGCACACCATGAATATTTTTAATCCTTGTGTTGTGTCAAGGGTGGGAGTGTTTGTTAGTCTTTTTTTTTAAGTGAACACACACTTGTGGCTGTCAGCAGTTTACATTTTGTATGTTTACAAAGTTCCTTTTGACAGATGTCGCCCTGCTAGTACTGTTATTACAGTATTTGGCTAAATTTACTGTACGCAGATGTTGCTGAGATCAACCTGAAGCATTTGTTGTTTGCTATATGGACTTGAGATGTATAATGTCTATATTCTTCAGTAATGCTTTGCAACATAGTGAAAACTGTAATTTTATTTCATTTACTGTTCACTTCAGTCCACTCAGAGACCGTTACTTTATTGTTTCAAAGTAATATTTGTTACATTATGTTGTTTTTGTCTGTTTTGCCCTTTTTTTGTATTTGCACCTCTTTTATTATTTTGTCAGTAAACTGCTGGTTGCTGTAATTGTGTCTGTATCTTTAGTCTGTGATGCCAAGGCTATCAGGAAAGCCCCTGACTGGAGGCGGACAAAACAATGGAAACTTTTATGCAACTCACTCATTTAAAGACATCACCTTTTTTAAATAAGTGAGTTAAGATCAAGAAGCTGATTAGTCTAAAAATTGCAAGTGCTGTAGGTTGAAAATGAAAAGCCAATTAATGTGGTAAAGGGACATTTTCATGGACGCACTCTGTTATCAGGAAAGGTTTAAGGTAAAGGTTCATGGTCAGAGAAAGACTTAATTAGGATTCATTAGGATAGTCGTTTACTATTCCAGATCACAGCCTCAAACGTGACCAGATAATTGAACCTGAAGGCTGTGTTCACCATATGCTTTAACTGACATGCAACTAATGCTTCACTGTCTATTATCTGTTACTTTAACCAAGCCTCAATATTCTGATGGTTTTACGGTCTACTTACAGTCCACTTAGAGCCACGGTATGGCGCAACAAGCACGTAATGCTATCAGTCATGTGACACTCATATGACTTCCCACGCCCAGTTATGCTGTCTTACTGGAACAATTTTAATTTTTCCAATTTTTCCATTCTGGTTATACTTTGATTACCGTTTCTGTTTAAACAAACCTGTCATGTAAAATAAGTATCTACAGTTTCTTAAGAATGTTATAATGTGATCAATTTAATTTAAATGTACATTTAAGCTGAATTGGACATTTCTATCCCAAAGCCATTCAAACTCTTACATTTACAGTATTTAATTGCTATTATGTTAACCATTATGCCATGACTAAATCCATTACATTTCTATTTCTTGTAGAGGAAACTAGTGTCGTTAATGTAACAATCATGTTCCCATGTACTACAACAGGTGTGTGAACAGAAATGTTGAATTTCCTCCACCTGTTCTTCCCTTTTTTTTGTTCTTGTTATGGTCATGAAATAGGTGTTGTAAAGTATTCGATTTGCTCATTTCTGCAGATGATATTAAACACTGACCCTCATTATAAGTTCTTCACAAAAAGAGTATGAAAAATTTAAACTGAATACAGTTAAACGAGCTCATTTTAACATGTCTGCAGATGTCAGGCTTTAAATAAGTCCTCATTCTAGTAGGAAGTAAAAAGAAGTAGCCTACACTTCCTATTCTGTGAAATACCGTCAGTACAATATTTAATGATTATCGTTTATTACTTTTGATTAGATTGTGACTGGTAAGAATCACAGTGCAAAGACTATATCTGTTAATGTCACTGCTAGTTTATGCATCATGAAATGTATCCATTCAATGTCCTTGTTAATATTTGTTAGCATCGTGATCATTGTACTTTGTTGATGATCAACAATCAACTCAGAGTTGGAGCCACACCTTCACTTTTACCTTTCAGTGTTGCAGCTTTAAAAGGCTGGCTGACTCCCTCATTTGATTCACTTCAACAAACTCTGTCAACACACTTCCCCTCTCAGTTTTAATCAGTACATGGAAATGGAGGACCGGATGGAAAGCCAGAAGAGAAGAGAAAGGGGCAAAGAAGAATTAATATGTAAGATAAATCTCATTGTCATTATTGTCTTTTCTCCAGAGCTTTAATGTTGCTTAACTGGTTGTGTTAAGAAAGTAAAATACTACCATATCACCAGACTTTGTTTAAAGCTTAGATCAATAGTGTTGTTTACTCTCGCTTGAGTTCCATGTTGAATGTACATTGTCATTTTATTGTCAGTTGTGTGAGCAGGTTATGTATGCTGTGTACGTAGGAGCTCACCTGTGCAGGTGGAAAGCAGCCACAGAGGATAGGGCCAAACTCCATTGTCATAGAGACAGAAATCACATGCCACAGAGATAAGGAATCCCACAACCATGTGACTGTTTGTGTGTGTTTCCCTTCATTTGTGAACAGGCTGAAAAGGGAACTGTCATGTTTCACAGTTGTGGTTGCTTCGGGCTACATGTTAGTTAATTTGTTTGCCGATAAGGGCTTTTCATATCAGAGGTTTTGCAGCATAATCGTTTTCCAAGTCTTTGTTATGACCAACCTGTTGGACAGGTTCAACTGACCGACGCATGTGTACACATCATTTACATATATCCACTTTCTACCAAATGCCTTAATGAAGTTCTTCATCAAAGCAAACAAACAGGATTTGCTGTTACTTGATTGTAAAAATATGAAAATAAGATGAATATTGGCACAGTGTAAACTCTGATTATATAATGACAGTCCTCATAAACTCTAAACCAACATACTCATGACCTTTTCTGCTGATCATGAGCAAGAGTGGAAGTGAATTTGTATGGTTCCATATTTCCTGTGGTTTGACTGAGGAAGAGAGAATAATGTTACTTGTTTATGACATTAGGACAAAAGACATGAAGTTGAGGTTTTTTAAAGAATTAAAATATAAATATGACAGTGTAATACTGCAGGGCGCTCAATGTAAGGGCTCTTGTGAAACACATTATGACACACAGACCATTCCCTCACTTAATGACTTTCTTTTATTGCTTCAGAGATCATGTTGCTTGATTAAATATTTGACTCTTTGTACTGTGTATGAGTTTCTCTGTGTGATCCAAGCTGGAAAACACAGGTACCACCCATTCAAAGAAATTCTAAATAATGTTCTGTGATGATTCAGAAGAAAATATTATTCACTATTGGTTACACAAGACTTTATAGAAGGCTTAAAGATATCACCCCTACTTCCAAAGTGATCCAAAGTCATTTCAAACTCGTTTCTGATCAGTGACCTTCTGGACTTTTATAGTTGATTTCCCCACTTTATGCTCCAGTGATTTAGACTTTGTTTCTTCTCGACACAAACTTGGTGACGTCTCTAACTTTGCAACAACAAGGAGGCTTTGCTCTCTACTTCATAGTTGTTTTAGTGGCTTTACAGTGCGTCAAAACACACTCAAACACACACTGTTGTCTCTCTCTAGCTGAACGGACAGGGTCTTTGGGATGCGTTGGCTGGTTCATTGTCATACTCTCTGGCATCTTTGCAGTCATCCTCTTCCCCCTCACCATCTGGTTTTGTCTGAAGGTGAGTGAACGCACAGCAGGGTTGAAGAACAGAAACTGTTATTTCCTTTCCTGCACATCTGAATGTGAATTGAGCTTGTGCCGTGGTCTTCCTGCAGATTGTTCAGGAGTATGAGCGCGCTGTCATCTTCAGACTGGGTCGTATCACAGACAGGAAGGCTAAAGGACCAGGTAGACACACTTCGTCATTTTTTTTTGACTAATTGTTAAAAGACATCCTGCATTAGGGAAATTACTTGTGGCTTAAAAATGGTCATTTCAGATTTTTTCTTTTTCGTAACTGAAAATTCATGCTTCCTTCCTGTTTGTCCGCAGGAATTTTCTTTATTTTGCCATGCACTGATTCCTTCAGGAAAGTGGATCTGCGAACAGTTTCATTTGACATCCCACCACAAGAGGTAGAACAAAACAAAACAAAGTGATTTCATTTAAAATCTTTGGACGCACACACAAACTGTCATGTATTTCCGCCCTAGATCTTGACCAAGGACTCAGTTACAGTTTGTGTGGACGGTGTAGTGTACTTCCGGGTCAGTGACCCCATCGCCTCTGTGGCCAACGTATCGGATGCTGACTTCTCCACCCGTCTGCTGGCTCAAACCACCCTCAGAAATGTCCTGGGGACTAAGAACTTGTCTGAGCTCTTGTCTGACCGTGAGGGCATCGCTCACAGCATGCAGGTACAGAACTTAAAGTCGATTTACATCTTAAAAAATCTGCACTTGAATGTACAAGCAAATAACAACCAGAAAATAGATTATAATCTTGTGTGTTTTTCACTCGGGTGAAATGCATTCATCATTCAGTGCTGTTAATAGTTGTGAGCTGTGTTGAAATAGATTTTTCAGAAGCTAGTATTTCTTTTAAGATAAGTATTACTTACTGGACGATCTGGACAGCTTATTCTACATCAATGGAACCTCTTTTGAGACTTTGATGAAGGTTTCTCTCACAGGGAAGGCAACATATCATTTGCAAGAATTGTCAAAGCCATTTGGTTTGGCTTGGTGTTTTTCATTCTTTATCTCTAACAGGCAGCTTTATGTGTGAATTTCATCTGTGGTGGTATGAAATAATCAATGTGAACTACATGTGTAAGTTCTTCCTCTTCCTGTTTTTTTTTCCAGAGCAGCCTGGATGACGCCACAGACCCCTGGGGCATCAAGGTGGAGCGAGTGGAAATTAAAGATGTGAAGCTGCCACATCAGATGCAAAGAGCTATGGCTGCTGAAGCAGAGGCTACACGAGAGGCCAGAGCCAAGGTCAGGACATGTAACATGACACATTCATTGCATGCATACGGTGTCTTACAAGAATTCACTGTAAAGCACAATGTGCACACACCAGAAGTGAATAGTTATTAAGAGAAAAAGTGCGCAATAAAACTTATCAGCAATTGCAATTGAAACACAGGCGATTCAGGAAACAAGTGGGAAAAACACAAGCAAAGTAAATAAGTAACACAACACACATGAGGACATACTCTTTCAAAATAAAACGGGAGATGAAACCCCACACCATGACAGCTGTTTACTCTTAGGTTAGTTGTGGTGTACTATCCTAATCTCTTTCTTGACCTACACAGGTGATTGCAGCTGAGGGTGAGATGAATGCGTCCCGTGCCCTGAAGGAGGCGTCCCTCGTGATCGCAGAGTCCCCGTCAGCCCTGCAGCTTCGCTACCTGCAGACTCTCAACACCGTCGCGGCGGAGAAGAACTCCACCATCATCTTCCCCCTGCCCATGGATGTCCTGTCTCACTTCATGCGGAAGTGATTCCTCAGTTTGCCCATTCGCTCAAGTCACTGTTAAATAAGAGGCCCGAGTCAGGGTCAGGTCAGGGAACATTTTTGTGGCACCTTGTAAAATGAATTGCCACTATAGAGATAATGCTCTCGTGTTATGGTTGTTATGGACGTTTTTTTCCCACTGATCATACGAACACCTTTATGGTGTGATATTGTCCAGCTGTTATGTAAACAGGCCTGCTAACCAGCGCCATTTGGATTAAGTTCCTAGTAATCCGCATGTAAATGTCCCCGTTGTGGCACTAATGTGTATGATAAATAGTATCTCATTCCTGATTTTTATATAATGTAATGTTGATCAATTGCATACTTTGATACATTAAATGTAAAATGTTTAAAACCAACTTTTACTCAGTCATACAGATTACAAAGCTTCTGTTGCCTCCTGTCTCAGCTCCGAAAGCCCTAATATGATGTTTGTGATATAAATTTATGTTTTTTTCTTCACAATTGAACAGTTTTCTTAAAAACCCCTCTGAGCTTCACATCAACTTTTTTTTTTCAAACAAGTGACTCTGTGGCTAAAGGAGAAATTAATTTCCCGCCGACTAAAATGTATTAAGGTTTTAAAAATGAAAGATTTGTAAAAAAGATAAACAAAAGTTGTGTGTTAGTTTTATGTGTTTCATGTGTTATGTGTAAATCTGGTAGTTCTGTCCAAGTATACTTTGATGCTTGTCTACAAAACCAGTCAAAACCATTAACGAGGACAAGCGCTTGTATCCAGAACACACACAAACTCTTAAATGGAGAGCATCCTTAAATGACACATCGACATCACATGACTTTTCTTGAATACTTTTAATACTGTGTTCTCCCCAAAAAGTACAAATAAAAGCATCAACATACCGTGTATACATTACATGTTGAACTATCTCATTCCTCATCCTCTAGGCCTCCTACGCTACAGTTACATTTGACCATCACAGATGCAGAGAGGTAAAAGAAGAGAAAGGGAGAGCGAGAAACAGCAAAGACAGAAAAAACATGCTTCTATTACTTTGTTGGTGCACTAAGACACAACTCATGTTGTAAATGTATTTACATTCAAACATACAATCAGTGCCAGAACAAACAAATTCAGTAAACTTTGTCTCTGGACCAAATCCATAAGGGGTAATTGTATAGCTTATGTCCACAAATTCAAATTCTAGTTCTGACAAGTCGTGGAAACATTTGCTACAACAGCATTTAAACATCAACACGGACGTTTCAATCCCTAATGAATTAGATAAATTACCCATGTTTCTTGTGGGGAGGCTCAACCAAATGCTACATATTAAATGGCTGCTACATAGCGGTCAGACGAGAGGTCCTTCTATATTGAACAAAATCACATGAATGACTTGTATAAAATGCAGTCATTACATTTTTTTTGTTGACATTCAGCGCATAGTGAGACACAGATGTCCACAGGACACATTGAAGGGTCATTACAATACCAGTTCATTGTTTAGAAATCATAGTCCACTCAAAGGTGAAATATTAATTTACGATGAAATCGGTAACTTTTGGCTGTCATTTGTAAACAATAGTTTTTGTTGCATCCTTGTAGACTGTATTTTTTTTTGCACCTGGAGTGACCTTTAGGAGGACCCTGAAGAATCATTCAATGACGTAGGTGAACTGTAATCCTAAACATTTGAAAACACAGTGACTCTCTGACGGGCAAATTCTTACAATTTGATCGTTATGCAAAGACATTCTCAAAATCATCAGTGTAGGTATAAAACGAGTGAGACACATTTCTCAAATCCTATGCTGTAATTGACATTCTTTTGTTTAAGAGCGTTTAACCCTGTGTACGTAGCATACTAAAAAAATCTTCCATGAAAGAATCTTTTTTTTTTTTTTTTTTTTTTTTTTTACATTTTTTTAACTTTTCACCATCAAAAGTGCTGGTATCGCAATTAGGGATCTACCTAAAAGTTGCTGAAAAACTGGCCTCCTTTACATGTTGGTAAAAGGTTTACTCAACCTGTAACTTAACAGAAAAAGTGACCAGGGGCGCTGCAAGGAATTTCAAGGCCTCGATACCCCCCCACCCCCATGCATCTACTTAACTTTGACAATATTAGTCACTAAACCTGCTCCCTTCAGCATCATTGCCGTAACTGACAACACAGACTTACCCTCATGGCTTCTCACTGGCCTTGATTATTTACAGCAGCTCATTTACATGTGTATTCTGAACAGCTTTAGTTTGTTTGAGTAAATCACTGAGATTACACTGTGTAACACTGTAGTTTCCTATGTTGACTTGTTCAAAGCCAGATGAAAGATCAGGACCCTGAGGGTAAGTTATTCAGCACAGAGCAGGAGGCAGCTATGACACACTGTACGCTATAAAATAATTCTCATTTTTATATACCAAAGGTTGGTTCCTCCGTTGCATTTTATATAAGTGGAAAAAAATTATCTTGGGAAACATCTTGAGAGTGTATAATGTTCTGTAGAGAGGCTATACAAAAATGAAAACTGAAAGTATTTCTAATCTAAATTTAGAAAATAATTCCCTGAACAATATATTCTTTGCACACTTGCAAAAGTTTGAACGTAATACTTGAAGGATAAAAAGTGTCGCTCAGATAAACAAACCAGAAGAGGTTGTGAAGCGGTTAACACAGGTTCAGACAAGGTTACGCTCATCTTTGAGACGCAAGTCACAAAGAGGTAAACAGAGGGTTAGCCTGTATTTTTTTTAAACCTACATAGCTTATAGACCCATATCATAAGACCCCTGAACACCACCTTCGTATGTGCGATGACAGGTCAAAAATCTCCCTTCTCCTGGGGTTCGTCACATATTCCACTTGTGTCCCATAGGTGATAATTTCAAAGTTACAAACACCTTTCATTTCCTTCACACCTCAAGCTTAATAAATAGTCACAGCAATAATAAGTTTCACATTAAGACTGGAAGACTTTCACAGTACATGCTTGCTTAAGTAGCAAAATACATGTAACAAATAAATTAGATATGAACATCACGTCGTAAAGAAATCCACAACATTTAAAACGGAGATTCCTGTGTTGGGTTTCTCCCTTAGCTTTCAGCTCCCTGGTAGCTTTTTGTTGTTGTTGTTGTTGTTGTTGATGTTGTTGTTGTTGTTGCTGTTGAGCTACAGACACAACAGACTGCACATTCCCGCTGAGGTAAATACAAAATGGCAGACGTAGTTTTTGCAAGTTGACCTGAGGGATCCCGAAAGTGAAGAGTAGCTCATGTGGCGAGACGCTGTAGGAAGACCTGGCAAAGGTTCGAACGTTTAAGTCTGGATTTTGCAGGTAAAATGGCTGGGGTTCCAGGTAGGGTGGTCCCACACGAGTCAAACTATCAGCATGGAACTAATTACAAAATGTTAAATACACCTCGAGGAGGCTGAAAAACATGACTCGCTTTGACTTACAAACCAATTCTTTATCCAAAGTCCTTTATGAAATAAAACGTTGCTTGTTCTCTGCTGGTGAGACGGCAGGACGGAGTATAAGGCGCTTTGTTAGGGATTTTTCCAGATGAAAAACCAAACAAAAAGACGTTTCTGCTGAGAGCTGATTCAGTTCATGACTCAGAATTGCAACTCATCTTTTAAAATAGAATCGACTATGAGAAACTAATCCCAGTGGGAGAGACTATAGCTTATTTTATCAAGGACGTGACCGTGTTTTTAACACACCAGAGTATTGTGTTCTGGTGACAAGAGTGTGCTACTTTCCATCTGTACTGTTTCTGTCTGTGCGGGACTCATGACTACCCATGCAGGGAGGTTTCACTACATGTCGACACGATCTGTGTCACTATCATACAGTATATACAGTCTACATTTCCAGTCTACATACAAGTTGGGATAGGGGACAAAGAACTGAGCTGCAGTCATCTGTATCCATTACTATATTCATCTGTGTTATTGTGTCTGTGTTGTGTTTCACATGATGGACACCACCAGCTGGAGAGACTCGAGAAAGTTCAAGACTCTGTCACCTCAGTGCTTTGACACTGTCTGTCCAGGTTGTCCTCTGATGACTGGAGGCCACAGTCTTTGTTTTTCTCCAACATGTACTTCAATGTCGTTCACATTCAAAAAGGAAAAAGGAGGAGAGAGAGAAGAATGAAGGAAATGAAAGAGAGTGTTAAGAAAATGAAGAGAGAAAGAGTTTATCTCTGCAAAGAGCTGAGACAAGCGGCGGAGTTGCAGCGATTGGCCGACACTCTGTGTGTGGGCGTGGCCGGGCCGGGGGAGTAATTCTGATTGGTTGCTGCCCTGTGAGTGGGTGTGCCCGGTCCTGGGGACAGATTTTGATTGGTGGCGGCTCTGTGGGAGGGGGAGGAGTATTGAGCTTGCTGGGGACAGCTGTTGCAGTGAGTGGGGGAGTCGCACCCTGCTACAGGTGAGGAGGAGAAGAATGGGGATGAGGGCACGGGGGAGGTGGAGAAGGAGCGGTGCAGCGGGGAGGAGGCCGGGGACATGAGGGGGCTGGTCTGGAGACGCCACAGGAGCTCCTCGTTGTTCCGACTCAGACGCTTCTTCTCGGTGCTCTCCTTCTCGACGGATTCGTGGAGGTTGGCGTTCTCCTCTGACAGTTGCCTGAAGGGAAAACAGCACAGAGGAAACTAACTATAGCACAAAGCAGGGATGTATTATTGTTCCAAATGTCCACAGAGACGATGGTGATGATGACTGAGCGTGTCTTACCTGGACAGGGCTAGATTCATTTCAATACGAGCCTTCAGGTCTTCGTTCTGCTGCTGCAGGAGCTGGACCTTCTCCTCCAGGAACACGTTCTTTTGGGCCTGCTCAAAAGCAAAATACAACCGCAGCGCAATATTTCACTCACCAGACATAAAGACCATCACTTGTATCCAGACCAGTGTGCATGTGTGTGTTTGTGTAGTGGTGGTGGTGTCGGTGAAGGAGGCGGGGGTGGCATAGCTTATTTGAGCCTACCACTTTCTCCAGATCAGAGATCTTCTTCTCTTGCTGGTGTATCTGCTGGTTCTTCATTTCCACAACCTCCTTCAAGCTCTTCAGATCTTGCTCAATGTGCTGGTACGGAGCCAAAGCATCCTGGTGCGGACAGGAGCACATTGACAAACAAAAAGACGAGAACAGGAGAAAAGAAAGATAGAGAGTGATGATGGTGGGGTTTGGAAAGATAGCACATGAGACCATAATGAAAAACTCATCTTAATCATCAGAAAATTTGGGGATTCAGAAAAAAACACAGAAGTTATGAATAAGAAATATTTAAGATTCTTTTATTTATAGGTCGAGGAACAAATTTGAGCAAATTTGTGGCAATGACCAGCTTAACTCATAACAAACCTTCATTCCTCAAACTTTCTGATTATTTCCAGGTTTATGTGAAAATGTTTCAAATGTTGTTTTATTTTTGGACATCTACAATATTTCCGGTGACTTAGAGTTATTATTTCTTTGAGTAGGTTGTAGCAGGTAAACTCACAACTATCTGCTCATCTGTACTCCTCCTCAGAGCCTCCTCAAAGCGTTTGGCTTTGTCTCTCAGACTCTGGTTTTGAAATGTCAGAGTATCCACTTGATCCTGCACAAACACAGTAACATACATCAGCACATACCAAAAAAATAAAGCATCAAGCATCTTTTTTTAATGGAGTCATACCTGGAGAGAAAGCCTGAGTTTCTCAAAATCCTCCTCTAGAAGCATCTTCTGTTGCTCATGAGCTTTCCTTAAGTCTACACACAGATTCAGAAGCAAAGAGAGTCGATATTATTTCTAGCAGTGCTTCTGTTGTGTTGTTTTTTTTTAGATGAGATCTAAAATCATACCTCTCATAGTACGGGCGTGCTCCTCATGCAGTGTTGCCATCGTGATGTTATGCATGTCTCTGAGCTCCTGAATGGCTGCCTGGTGGTGGACTGTCATCTCCTCCACCACACACACACACACACACACACACACACACACACACACACACACACACACACACACACACACACACAGAGCGATGCCCTTTAAAGACTGACCAAATGTCACCTGAAAGATCAGATCTCAAAGCTGACACAAAAACAGACATATCTCCCATGATGCCTTTCTCTCACCTGTTCCTGTTGCTGAGTCCTCAGCTCCTCCATCTCTGACCGATGCTCCGCCTTCAGGTGTTCTGCCTCCGCTGAGTGACACTTCCTGAGCCCCTCTTCCACCGCAGCCAGCTCCGCCTCCTGCTGCAGCTGCAGCTCCTGCAGCTCCCGTTCGAACGCCACCTCCAGCGCCGTCTTTTCCCGATGGAGTCTCTCCCATCGTGCTGAGTTGCATGCTGTCAATGAAGCAGAGTGTATCTTATGATATTACTTCATTAGAGAGTGCAGAGGTTTTACTGTACATTTATGGCTAACTGGGGATCAGGTGTAAATAAAATTGCATTTACACTAAATTCTATTTAGGGGCTTCAGTTTCAGGGTCCTGCTATTGTTCATGCTGGCTCATTATCACACTGCCATCATTAATGTCATTAGTAACGCCTGTGCTTCTCCTACTATGATTGGTCAAATTGTCTTCCATGACCAAAGCTCATCTGTTGCCTGATTTAATTGATTAAGTGTTTTAATTCGTTTGGTCAAATGTTTGTTTTCACTCACCCATTTCCTCTCTGATCTTTTGCATTTCCAGGGACAACTTCCTTTGATTTTCTTCTGTAGTTTTATTCTGCAAGAATTAGAAACAACATTTTGACACAGTGCAGGTTCCAAGTATCGTTTACAAAATTAATTCTGGAGTTCAGATGTAAACAGTGATGCAGCTAATGAACTGCTGGATAATGTAACAAGACTAAGATCCTACAGCCATGCTGGCAGCTCTGTAAGGTTTATACTTAGACACAAAACCATTGCATTTTTTTTCATCATGCTCAATGATTAATGTTTATCCCCCTCTACCACAAAAGCTCTTAGCCTTATAAAAGAAAATAAGAAAAGATAAGATTATGATATCTGAAGATGAATTGTAACTGTGGACAAGGTCCTGAATAAACTGAATTTAACCTGCAGGAGCTGCTTGGAAAAAAAAAAAACTACAACTGTAGAAGTCGCTTATTGACACGACTAAACATCCACAACTACTGCATCTATTGTATATTGTAGGTGTTGTGTCTTACTGATGCCACCAGAGGGAGCTCAAACCTACTGGAATAGACCCACACTTAAACCATTCTGGTCTTCGCATTCTGCACTGTGGGCCAGTGATTGCAGCAGCACTCAGACAGTGACCATAAAGAAGTCAGACGGTCCCTCGACAGCAGTGAAACAGCTATAGCACCTCAGAGGTTAAATCATTCCATCAGATGAGACGGAGAGGTGGATGAAACCAGCTCGGTGACACACTGAACTCTGAAGGACCCTTCCCACTGTCACTAGTGCTCATCATGATGCTCGTGGACCATAATGTGAATCTCACCTCATGGTGTTAAATACTGCATGTGTTCTTAAGTTCACATGAGTGTGAGCATATGGTTTCTACAATCCAGGCTTTGAGTGAATGGAAAGGTTGAGGCTCTGTTGCTTTCTACATTGGAGCATGGATTAACCTTTAGATCATGTCCTGTTAATCAGAGATGGGATTGTGGGAGAAACAGACATGATGATATCACTACAACTGTATGGGTATGTGCCGTAGTGCAGGATATCATTATTATCGCGTAAGACAATATTAATTTTATTGAGTGTATGCATTGTATTAGTCAAGCTGGCTACCTTGAGGCAGTAATGCTGAGTGGTGATAATGAAGGCTTCCAGCCCCAAAGAAGTCTTCCTCAGCTCTTCTCTCAGAGCTCTCAGCTGCCTCTCCTGCTGTTCACAGCGTCCCTGCAGCCTCTGAACCTAAGTGACAAAGAATGAAACAGAATAAGGAAAAGAATAGCGCAAACTCCAAGTGGCGCTGCAGATTCCTCCAACAACTCACCTCCTCCCTTTGCTCTTCTTTCTCTCTCTCCTCCGCTTGTCTTTCTCTCTCTTTCTGTTGAGCCTCCTCTTTCTCTATCTGCAGGCTCTCCTGCTGTTCCTGCTGCAGCCTCAGGGGGGCCACGCGGCGAGGGGATCCCAGGGGAGCTGACCCTCGCACCGCTGCTGCGGGCCGCTGCCCAGACTGGACTGTAGGGAGAGGAGAAAACAAACACAGACAATTAAATCAAGTTAGAAAAGAGTATGCTCGAGTGTTTCTCTAGAAAAACATTGTCATTAATTAGTCATGTACTAATTCTTAAATCTAACTGGGACACATCTATCTATAATAATGAAAATGATGAGTATTAAATCAGAGGAGATTTGACCTGACCTATTGCTAATGACTGTGTTCACATGATATATGATAGCAAGTTAATTGAATCCTTTCTAGAGAGGAAGCCTTGGGGTAATTCCCAGTCTGGTGTTCCTCATGATGGACCATCTAATCTCATGATGAATGTGATCAGTATCAAGAAATGACTGAGCTGCACTCACACATGGACATTGTTGCTGAGTGTATTATTTGTTGTGTTTTAAATAAAGGCTTCCACTAATGATGAAGCCAGACAAACATGACAGATTTTTTTCCTCAGGGGGATACAACCATTAAGCTGCAGTTGACGCACAGGCGGTCAGATTAACCTCTGTGTGCATCACCTTGTCGTATAGCGTGAACACACACCAGCCCGTGGAGATACACAGCACCAGAACACGGCATTACTCGGACAGACTTTCCAAATGCACCTTCTGACCGAGCGTCTGCACACACACGCAATAATGAAATCACCGCAGCCCCGCATCACCTGCCTCAAACGCGTCGTTCGGGCCTACTGAACCATGAGGAGCCGTCTCCATGACAACGTGAGGCTGGGCTCGGGGTGCAGGGTCCCAGGTAATAATGAGTGAAAGATCGGTTGGAGGGAGGCGGGGGGATAACATGAGGGGAGCGCTGTGGGCCACGGGTAAATGAGAGAAGAGAGACAAAGAATCCAGTAAGAATGGGGGGAAGGTACCTGAAGGCGCTGAATGATGGTAATAGCAGCAGACGTTTAAGGGCAATACAGAGAAAAAAAATATAGCTAGATACAGTTGCAGGAGCATGTGTGCAAATAAAACCTTAGAAGGGGGGAATTTCTCTGTAAGAACCAAATACTAAAAAAAAAAGAGGGAGATGTGTTTTCACGGCATCTAATAATTCTTTGCTTCTGAAAATGTGCAAAGCTGCAAATATCAGACAATGTTACAATATTACATCTTCATCAGTGTCTTTCCCTTGAAGGCACATTAGGATTCCCAGTCTTTGAAAACAACTTATGTAAATTATGCCTTCTTCTTTTGCAGGCGCACACACACACACACACACACACACACACACACACAGAGACACACACTCTATACTTCTGTAGTTTCTACCTGAGAGGTTAGAGAGAGTTGAGTGAATACCAAATGAGTTTATGTGGCTGAGTGTGAAGGCAGCATGCAGATGATAGCAGAGAGGTGGATGGAGGAGGAATAACGATGAGAAAAGGTAATGGCGGCATGCAGACACTAGTGTATGTATGTGTGTGTGCGCGTGCGTGCGTGTGTATGCTGTGGTTAAAGGTGGTGAGGCTGGGTTATTAATGAGGCAAATTTCATTTTCATTTCAGCACATTTTTCTGGCACGCCGTCCAGAACAGCATCAAGCAGGAGCAACAACCTGACGATATCTGTAAAACAAGAGAAAAGCTACAGTGCTGAGAACCAGAGAGAAGGGAAAAAAAATGTTCTTATTTAGCGACTGCGTGGGAGGAGACGAGGTCCAGCAAAAGATGCAATAAAGAGAAGGGCGAACAGTAACAGCAGCACTTTAGTGAAAAACAGTGAAGTGGGCAAAGAGAGAGGTGTAGCCTGAGGAGATGTGTGTCAACTCTGCAAGGAAAGATGGGGAGGCCCTCTGCCATCCTGTAAGAAAATGATTTTACCAGCGCAGAGCCAAGAGGAAGAAATGTCCAGACTGCACGGATCAAATCACAACATGGAAGAAAGTGCTAAGCCATGAAGCCCCATTTGAAGCTGTGTACGACGAGCACAGGATATTTGAAATGGATGCAAGCTGCTTCTGAGTGTGAGTGGATTAAGAAGAGGCCATATAATATATACCGACTATTTCTGAGAAAAGGTTTGGGAAGGTAGACGATCAGGTGAGCAGGAAGAGGAGGAGTTAGATCTAAGAGACAAACCTTCTGACCTGTGAAACACAAGTGTAACTCAATCACGTTAATAAGGGTGAACATATGTAGGCGAGGGTTCTGCCACAAGCCTTTTTAACGGCAGACATTTAGACTCGTCTTTTTACCAGAAGCACTTATAACATCAATGACGACGCCATTCTATTCAAGTGTCTCAGTATGTCAGCGTGTGCTTCACCCCGGAGCGACGGCAGCTGAATAGAGTACAGATGTAATTTATGTCATAAAAACACACCTGTGATTTTCCTGCTATAACAGATCAAAATGTCTGCTGCGAAAAAAGCCTATTGCGCTTGCTTTTCTAGCTTGAATGAGTCAAAATGTCTGCTGCAAAAAATTTTTAAAAATCACTTCTTTCGCAGAAGACGTCCAGGATATTGTGCAGGATGATTCACTCTCACACTGAGACACCTGATTATAATGGAGTCATCATTAATGTTATTAGTAACACCTGTGCTTTTCCTGCTTTGACAAGTCAAAATGTCGGCTGTGAAAAAGCTTTTTCTGATCCAGTATGTGTGAGATTTAATTTCATTCTTTTAAGACAAGATATTCCTTTATCCATCCCACAATGGGGAAATTTTCAAAAGGTGACATCGAGCTAGCCAGGAGTCGAACCTAGAATCTTCTGATCCGTAGTCAGACGCGTTATCCATTGCGCCACTAGCCCTGCTGAACATGGCATCGTCATTTGATAACTGTCAGTAACTTTATGAATGTGCATTCTTAGTAAAGACTCACCTGGGGACTGAGGTTTGGGAGGAACCACCGCCAGCCTCTTCGGGGAGGACGGGAGAGAACGTGTGACCTCTGCACTCCGCTGAAACTCCTTCCTGCCAACTGTCAATCAACAAGGATACAACCAATTATTTGGCCTTAATCAGAAAAGCACACAACATTGAGATTTATATAACATTATGTCTATCAGACTCCCTCACACACACACGCGCATCAAATCAACCATCCTCCCTGCTCGACTCCTCGCTCTCTCCCTTTTTCCTCTTTTCCATTTCTGTGCAGATTTTTCCCCTCTCCTAACTTTTTCAATCATTCTGGTACCCTCTCACTTTCATCTCCAGCTATCTCCCCCCCTCCTGCTGTGTAGTATAACTATGTCCCATGGGACCGTGGGTCAAAGAGAAGCAGAGCATACTGGAGGAGATGTGCCCATCACCTCCCTGCTCTCTGTGACACCGCGCACTTTGCACAAGACAGGCGACAATCAGGAGCTCTCGTGGCGAAGTTGATGAGGTGTGTGGGAGTGAAGAAGGTAGCTGGATTTGAAACAATAAATGCATTAACCAGGGAGCTCAGAGTGGTTAACGTGTGGAGGGAAAAAACACAGATGATAGTGAATAAGGAAGTAGGTTTCGGGAGGTTGGCAGTGAATTTGTTGTGAAGCAGAGAGGAGAGAAGGAGAGAGGCCTTGAAAAGAAACTAATTAGACCTGTAATGGGAGAGAAGCCTCTGATCCTGAACAAATCCCCCAAATAACCCTGGAGAGATACTTCAGGCCTGTAGAGACAGTGTGTGTGTGTGTGTGTTCACTGTGCATGTGTTGGTGCGGTCATGCAACTCACTACTGCCAAGTGAACCCCCCCGACTCACACACACCCCCACACTGCCATGCCACTGTACTGTTACTAAAACCCAGCGAGACTGTCTTCAACTTATATTTGAAGTTGGAGTGTACAAGTTCAAAAACAAACACTTTTCCAAATACTCTCACCAGGAGTTAGATGAGAACATAGATTTTCTCACTATGTTTTCAATACAGAAGTAGCTGTGAGGTGTTTGGCCGATCAGAACGCAAAGACTAGAAAGGGAAGCAGATACTATTAGAAGTTAAAAAAAAATATATTGTTATGCCTCCCAGCAAAACTGTCTCGCTTGCAGTTACTAACAATTACTAATCACTACTGAAAACAAAGTACAGCTTTGATGATTGGAATAGCATGTACAAAATATATATATGTCATAAATGTCAACCATTAGAGAAAAAGTTGGGAGATCAAATCATCCAATAGACCTAGTTATTGAGATATTTCAGTTGGGTGAGGATGTGGGAGATGAACTAAACTCTCCTAACTTTGGCAAAAAATAGTACGTTCATGTCAGACACCATGAATAATAGTCACAAGCAGTGCCTTTAATACATTAGATTTAGTTATTGTCCACTTGTCTGGTGTAAATCTCCACATTAAAAACCAGTCAATTAATTTGAGAGCAATAGTTCAAATCTTTTTTTTATTACATTTTGTGTAAATATATAGATTGTATACTACATTTTATGTGCAAAACACAGATTTTTCTCCTTCAGCAAGCATGTAATTATAATTGCATGATTGTGTTGTCAGGATGTCGATAACTGAGTTTGAGCATTTTGCCCAATTGTGTGTGTGCGTGTGTGTGTGAGTCTCAGGTGAAAGCTTGTTGTGGACTCCCTGCACAGAAGGCTTTTGTCTGAAGCTTTCAGGAGCTCAGCAGGACAGAGGTGTCTGTCGACCGATCAGGTGTGTGTGTGCGCGTGTGAGTGTAGACGAAATGTGTGCTGCCTTGAGATAGACAGACAAAAATTGAACATATAGCACAGATAAAAAAGTAGTGTCTGTACATGACTTGCAGGTTGACAGGGACTCCTAAGGTATTTCTTCATCAATAATTTACAGCACATTTAAAATCAGCTCAGGGCTACGGAAAGACAGGGTGAGAGACGTTTTCTCACAGACACTACACTGTCTGCATACATACACCTGGCTGAGGGGAAAAAAACTGTTGCCATTGTTCTGCTGTCTAAAAATGCATTTTATCCAGGTTAGATGTGTTCAGACACTTGGTTCACGCTACATCGGAGATGGCAGAGTTCTGTGTCTTTTAGTTGGCCACTGTAAGACTTTAAGGACATGCAATAAGTGTGAGTAAGTGAAGTGTGATACTACAAGGCTTCTGGTGTTAATTTCCACGTGTGAAAAATACAACTGTGTGTGAAAAGCATCACGGCCAGCGCTTCCTCGCTTCTCAACTGGCACCATCCACCAGGACAGGTGAGACCCAGCAAGTTCAGAAACATTCATTAGCTGTAGACTATGGAGAACATGTGCGGTGTTATAATACTTTCTATGACACGACAACACGCTGCCGTCATGAACAGAAGTACACTGGAAAAAATGGCAGAAACGAACACTCAAAAAGCCGTTCCACCCTTGGATATCTCCAACACAGCTCACCACATTCTGTGAGTGATTTTGCAAGTGAAGTGAAGTGTCAAAGTGCAGTTATTGGCTTCCAGCATTTTTCCCAAAATGCCTTTCAACAACCCCTGAGAGCAAGGGCTTGTGCTTCGTTAGGTGCTACACTGTACATGGAGGCAGCGAAGGCATGAAAAAAGAAAGCTGTGGAATTTATGACTGCATTGCATTGTTCAACTGTATGCCTCTTCTACCATTTCTTGCTGTATAAATTTTTAACATTTGCACTGTGTCTAGAACATAATCGCTTGCTCTTTGATTCACGAGGACTGACTGCAAAACCCGTTGTTTACTATTGACGTTTTAGAAAGCTGAATATTCCCATGCTTCTGAACACCGGTACATACATGATTCTGTACAGCGTGTACGGTTTGCTGGTTATTAATTTGTTCACTGCATATGTGACAACAGCATGTGATACAAGGACACAGTCTGTTGCTGGTGGGAAACTGCATCTCTCTCACATGCATGAAGCTCAGACTGTATATGCATTATGTGGTGAGTGTCTGTTTCCTTTATTGTCTCTGCACAAACTGAAAAACACATTTTGACTAAATTCAGTAGAAATTATGCTCAAACGAATTACAGAAAATGTTCACAATTCTTTATCTATTTCAATTTTTTCTGTAGTCAGAAAAAACTCAGACTGACCTCCGGGGGAGCTTCTCGGCTGGGCGGGCAGGTAGCGCCGAGGCAGGGCCGGGGTGGAGGGCGGCTGGAGGCTGTTGCTGCGACATGGTGGCCCTCTCTGATGGTCTGTGGACGGAGGGCCGGTGGTCACTCTGTGAAGAGGAGGCTCCTCGCTCACGCTCAGACCTGGAACACACACAATTTTGTTTATAAGTTGTTTTTTTAATTCATAGTATAATGTGTTAGCATATACTGTATCTTCAGGGTTCCCTGTCAGATGATTCTTCCTCCTTTTTCTAATCACATATTGGTTTTTGTACAATCTAATAAGGCTGAGTTATGTTTGAATTTAGGTTCACTGGACTGAGAAATGGCTTGTAACCTCTGGGTCCTCTCTGTGGCTACTCTCAATCATCTTTTGTTAACCCGGTCGCTCATCCTGCACACACACAACCACACAGTCTGACACACATGTTTACACAGTGACACTTCGACATGAGCACACGCATACACAGGAAAACACAATGCACGCTCACACAGAATCGCACTGATCGTCGCTCATCCTGGCCTACAGTGCAGCTATAATCTATCAAATGACTAGTGGATGGTTTACACACTTGCAAGCACACACACTGCGTATATCCTGCTCATTTCCTCACCCCCGATCAATAATGACACAACAGATTGCCTGCACTTCTCCGCCTCCTTCATGTGACAAGCGGCGATAAACACTCTAATGTAAAGCTGCCTGTAAGAAGCCATGAGAAGGTGATTAAGCCATGTAGCACGACTTTCATCTCTCCGCCTCCTCAGAGATCAGGACAATTTGGAAAATGTGATGGCAAAAAAACAAACAACAATAAAAAAAAAACAAAAAAAAACAAAACAAGCAGCTGCTGTGAAAATTTAGATATCAAAAGTTTCTCTGGTCTGCACTGTCTTATGTTAGAGCCAAGTCCCTCAGGCGCTCAGGATTAGAACAGTACACTGCAGGGGGCCTCGTCTCTTCAGAAGAGCAGCTTTGCCATTAGTGTAGATTCAGTGACCAAAGTATTCCACCTCCCTACAAACAAGTGCAGAAGCACAAAACACACACACACACACACACACACACACACTGAGCTACTTATAAACACACTCCTTCATTTCTTCTTCCCTACAACATTTGCAGCAGTGTACCAGTATTGTTGTACTGAGTGGGAAGCTGCTTTGACATTAATTCATCATTAGGTTGCTTACAAAAAGGATTTGCGTCCATAACTTGACAGGTTTACATTTTCTTAGCATTATTTTTTTTATTTCAAGAAAACACATCAACATAACCTTGCCGGTGCTCTGTCACTAGAAAGAGTATGTTTGACAAAGTAAGGAAGGTGAATGTAGATATAATGCAGCCAGGCAAGCAGTGCTGGTACATGTATTGTAAAATCCAATATTTCCAGCTAATTTACTTACTGAAAAATGCAGACCAGATTTATAATATGAAATACATTAATATACTGTATGTGCATGTATATAACCTCACTATGGATCTTTAGAGACTAGGGAACATATCAGGATTATACATGGTCTAATTCATTCATTTCATCCTTAAAGCCTTAAGTTCCTTCTATTCCTCTTCCTATTTCTTCTTCTCTGGTGTCCATAAATCGTAATTGTTAAAAGTATTTGTTTTTCTGTGAAAAGTTTAGAGGGTCTTCAGACACCTGAGCTATGTGAGAGAGTGTTTTTTTTTAAGTATTGTCCTCTCATTCGCAAATTGGCTTCACTTTCTTGCCCAAGGACACATCAGCATATGAACAGGGAGCCTGGTATCAAAATACCAACCCTGTAATCAGTGGACGATCTGCTCTATCACCTGAGCCACAGGAGGGTTTTGAAGACGGTATTTGAAAATGAAAATGCGCCTGAAGTAACTGACAATGAGAGTTATGTGTTTGTACCAAGTGATCAACCACATATTTCAGAATAAGAGTTGGAGCAAGAGTATGACAATGTTATCTCAGAGGTCATAAGCTTGACAGCAAAATGGAGGAGCCCCTGTGTGCAGGGTACACAACCAGGTTGCAGTGACAGCAAGGCAATGACTGTGATTATATTCAGCGGTAACAGTAGCCTATGTGTAACGCAATACAATACTCTATGTATACAAACCTAGAACTTACCTGGATACATTAAAAAGTATCAATAAGTTTAGGGAAAAAAAGGCACCCGTAAATGAAAACAACAAAGAAAAGCCCAAAATGTGCTTTAGGTGGGGTTATTATTGCCAATATAATGTTCTGAAAAGTTCACAAACAATGTTATTTTAATTTGTAACCTGTGTTAAATAACATGTCTCTGAAGACCCACGGATTAAAGGGACACACAAGCAGTATTTGCTTTAGATATTTTTCAGCAAATGTGAATGAAATTGAAATTGAATTTGCTCACTTTTAAAAATGGAAAAGCACATATAGAAATAAAAAAGCTTCCATGTTACATATGAGGATGCCTCTAGCTATGGTTTCTCTGCGCTGTGTGTATGTGCTGCTCACGTTGCTACATCACCGTACACCAGTGCATGTTAAACTCCCAAAGCCTCATTCGTCATCCCAGAGCTCCTCCAGGAGTTGATTAGTGAGGCTGTTTACAGTGTTTCCTCCTCATTAACCAGTAAAGGGCACGGGCAGTACGTCCAGGCCAGATATGATCTTGGACTCTCTGCTCCACAATTACTGCTGTCAACATCCTACATGTGAGGACGTCCACAGGTTAGAGTCTTAAAGATAAAAAACGGGTCTGTAAACAACAAATGAAGCAATTTTACTTTGAAAATTAAAGAAAATCTTCAAATGCTTTGACCGGCGCTTCAGTTCTCTAGGTTGACACCGATCGACTGGCTGGTTGATATGAACAGAGTTGTGCTCATTAGTCATAGGTCAAGTATGTACGAGCAAATTCCCAGACCGCAGAGCACGGACAGGAAGAGTAAATGATGACGTTGGGTAGTTAGAGACACACGACTGAGGAACGCTGTGAATGATCAAAAGCAGAGCGGAATTCAGGGGCTTAGAGAAAGAGAGAAAAAGGGGATGAATTTCATTAACGGTAAAAGGAAGCTGATATGCATCACTGATTGGCAAAGTGCCAGCCGATGATGGATAACAGAAGAAGGAAGAGGCTGGCTGTACGGGATCAGGTTGAAGCAAACAAAAGAGGAATAAAAGGACGGTGCTGCGATGGAGCCGGTGGCAAGCTTAGCGTATTATGATGATGGATGAAAAATACCAAAGATATTAAAAAGGGACCATGAGCAAGTCGAATCAGCCGAGAACAAAAGGCAGCAGGTTTTCCAGCTCACTGCGGGGCCATTTTATTGGAGCAGCTTGCACCTCATAGCAAAACTAATGCCAGTAGAATAATGCTGACTCTTGTATCTCAGTCCTATACACAGACCAGATATTGAAGCTGTGCATCCTCAGAGTTTAGCCTTGCTGAATATAAATGTAACCGCATGCCACTTGCACAAGCACCGGTTTTAATTTGATTGTGAAAAATCCACCTCGGAGGTGTTTCATCTCACTGTGGCACGAACCCTTCTGTGTTTGTCGGCCAAATCAGCACATTCGCATTCTGCAGAAGAAACTCTCCCACTGTCCTGAAGGATTTGATCGCGGTGCAGTCCGTCCAGGTTGATTACAGCACAAGCGGCGCACACCCAGGTGCACAGCTTGCAGTGCTGACGTGCCAAAGAAATAGCTCTTATGCTTCAAAAACATACAGCCCCTGGGAAATATGTGAATACTTTAAATTGTATTGTATGCTTGAAAAAAAAAAAAATTACCTCAGCAGCATCTGGTATGAATGAACTCATTGGAATATTTAGAGGATAGCTGATGAACTGGGCGGTAGGTTTGATGGAGGGAAGAGGAATTTATGTAGTTCCTAACTGAGTTATTTTTATTAATGTTTCATGAGCATTTCTATATTTAATAGAGGGGTGGAAGAGGCACTCGGATCCTTTACTTAAGTAAGAGTAGCAGTTCTATAATGTAAAAATGCTCCATTACAGGTCCTGCTTTCAACATTCAAAATTGTACCAGTATGAAAGTATTCACCAAAATGTAGCTGAAGTATCAAAAGTAAAAATATGCATTACACAGATAAACCAAACTGAACTAAAAAGCAGTGTCAAAAACTTTCCTAAATTGTGAGTTACTAAAATTCTATTTGCTTTGAATTATGTAGTGTTTTAAGACATTTCTTGAGTCTAATCTCATCATTTTTATTAAGCAATATATGTTTTTCTCATATTATATGGGAATTTACACAAAGTCTGTGTGGATACAAATTGAAATTGAGCTCAAAACAACTAAATTAGTTCAAACTACACAGAGACATTTCACGCTGTTTAGGGAAAGATAGTGCTTTTACTCGCATTTTTGAATTTTAGGTGAAGTCCAGCCTGAATTGTGCCTGTTTGATTAAACCACTCCTTCTCACAGACAGATGTCAGCTTCTCTCAGTGCTGTTCAATACAAAGAAGACATGGCATGTAATTAAGCTTGAAGACTGTATTCATCAGAGCCCATGATTGGTCCTTTTTATTAATCGCCGCTTCCTGTCAGCCATGTCAAGCTGTTTGAAAATGTCTATCGCTCTTCATCCATCAGTCATAAAGTACAGTATCAGTATATGCACACATCGTATTGTCTGCAATCTGTCAAACACTGTCTAACATTTTACCAAATTGCATGTCCAAAAAATGTTACATTGGTGGTTTTGGTGTTATTTCAAATGTTTTCAAATGAACAATATCTTAACTCAAACAAATTCCTAACAGCTTGTGCATAAATGCATGTTTCAAACAATTCCTCCCAGCGACAAACAGGTCTGCGAATGCAAAGTACACAACTTTGCATCCGCAGCGACGTGTGTGAAAGTCAAGGTTAAAGCTGCATACATAAAACACAAAGTAATGGCCCTGCGGAGACCAGACTTGGGCTGCGGAGTGAGAGATAGATTAGGTGATAACACTGGAGCTGACAGCAGCGTCCACACGCCTCCTGTCCACTGTCAGGACCCAGATGCCAGGAGATTAAAGGTTCAGTCCAACTAGAAGGACATGTGAAGTATTTCTCTCCTGATGGTCAACAGGAGAGCAACCTTCCTCCATGGCAGAACAGAATTTACAGAAACCGGTCAAATGGCGTCAGAAGTCATTTGAATAAATCGCAGACTTTTAAGGATTCATAGCATAATCTCAAAAGCATACTTGGAGATAAAGATCTTCTCTGCCTGAAGATCCAATACGCTGCCCAGAATCTGCTAGGCACAATAGAGCAGTATCCCTGACAAGGAAAGGCTTACAGGACAAGAACAAAAGTTCTAAAAGGATTAAGCCAGATCAGGAGAAGAGTGAGGAACGTACAATTAGTTGAACTCCTACGATTGAAAGAGAGGCCAGTGAAGGGATGTACGGATTATAGTGACTGTCTTTTAGCCGGACGACCAGGGTTCAAACCCGTCTGACAGCTAGAATCATCCCTGCTGAAGTGTCCTTGAACAAGACACCGAGGGCCAGCTTTATATACAGTCTGCTACGTGGCAGCTCAACTTATGGCTGTGCCTCTCTTTCAGCTTGTTAATTCAGTTTTTTATTTGTGCTTCACATTTCTATAGAAGATGAATCAATCTCCTGTGCATATCTAAAACAGAAACAGAGATTTTTACTCAAACACGACCTTGACACCACCGACTGAGTAAAGGTTTAAAAAAAAGGATTTTGGCACAACATTAAGAAGCACAAAGAAAACTGAGCTATTTTTTTTTGAGTTACTCAAAAGCCAGAAAGAGCAGAAAAGAAAGAAACAACAACAAATGAACTGGAGCAAAGTTTCATAACCAATACTTCATTTGGCAGTTTCAAGCAGATGGAAACATGACATAGCAAATAAGGCAACAAATCTTGACACAATGTCTCGACACAATGTCTCAGTTAAATCCTCGTCTTGCATCATACTATTTGAAAATCCTGCACAGCCTTATTGATGAAGCGATCTCACTCCATTCTACCATGAAAAGAATATTTACAGAAGTCATTGCCGGGTTTTGATGGAGACAGCAGAGCGTAAAGCCAAACCAAAGCGGAACATAAAAGAAAACTGTGAGAGATAATATGAAAGCTAACTGTCCACAGGATGAAAACATTTTTTTTTTTTTTTTTGGCACTTTGGTTGGAAAAACACCAGCTCGGGTGAAAAGCCTACACAAGCTGTGGAAGAGAAAGTAATTTATTGGCAATGTAGACAGAAATGAGGGTTTCTCAGTGGGAGAGAGGATGAGGGAGACGCTGTCGTGTAAATGATCTGAGGAAAATTACATGACCGAGACTCTCTTCTCTCTCTCTCCAGCATAATGTAGAATCAACGATTGAGATCCTTTTTCATCAGACATACTGCTTAGTATTTTTTTTTTAGAATAATTCACTTCTACTAATACTAAGAAACACAATGCAACACCTCTGAGTACACTATAATCAGCATCTTATAGCTGCGGGTGAACGGAAGAGCGGATTTACACCTTTATCTGATTTTGATGCTCCTGCTTTCACAAGTGTTTTTGTCAGTCTGGACCATCAGCTAAGCTCATAAACAGTGATTAACATGGAGCTGGATGAAATACGCTGGGAGTTTATCAGTTAATGAACAGGCCCATTGAGCCCGTCCTCACGCTGCTGCTTCAGTAAGTCTCTGCCATGTTAGTTTTTCCTCTCCTCAGCCACAGAATGGCAGCCATATCTAATTGGCCCATCTAATTTGCTGCTCTACTAGTGTGCGCATGTGAATATCTGTGCGCGCACATGCACCATAGAAACCATCTGTTCACAGTGAGCTAGCATGAGTCACAGACCAGATCTGAGCCATGGCATCTGGGGTATGGCATCTACTCTCCTCCCCGCGCCAATCGCTCCATGCTTCTCTCTTTCCGCTTCTCCTTTCACGTTCTCCCTTCCTCTCTCTCCTCTCAGCTCATTTTGACTCATTGAATTTTTTGCTTTTTATCGCCGCATCTCCCTTCAGCTGTCGGCTCAGTTTTCCCTTTCGCTCATTCGATTTCCACCATTATTTCATTATCACATAAAGAGAAGACGGATAGAGGCGATGGCGCTCTAATAACGCAAAGTTTGTTTTGGCGATTGAGTTTCCATCATGGAGTCAGCGTGGCTCAAAGGCACAGGACTCCTGCTGGATTCGCCTATAAGCTATGTAATACAGTCTGTCAATCACAGTAGAATTAACAACGCGTCCCCTCGGTTTCTTACATGCACGGATGCTCTCTCTCCAACGCACACATCCCTCAAACACCTTAGGGTGATGTCAGCGACTGGGCTACAGGGAGGATCGGGTTAATGGCTAATCAATGTCATATAGAGTGACCTATAGCCTCTGAGATGCCAGACAAACACATGCTTATTTGTATGCATACTTATATGCTAACAGACGATAAGAATCAATCAAGGCCATAGCAGTTCAGCTATGTGTCACCTTGTGTGAGTTATTGTGTTTCCATTTTAGTCCTCCTGTATCTGAGATTTGTTTCACTCCAAATCATCTACAGTATATCTGGAAGGCTAATAGTTTTTACTTGCTTACCTCTAGTGGTTTGATTTCATTTTGTTTAGGTATGAAGTACATCTCTGAATCATCATTGAAAATCAACAGAAGAAGCTGTCAACTGTTTTTATTGGAACTACTTTCTACCAGAGAAATAGTCCCTATGAAAACTATTGTGTGTTCAGTGGATTATCCTGAGTAATCGGGACACTGTTTCTTGGAAGAGAAAAGGCTGTTGAAATTTTTAAATGTTGTTTTTCAATGCTGTGAGTGCCACAAAGAAAAAATCCATTTAACGCTGTGTTAGTGTAGGCAGCAAGATTGATTTCTCAAAATCTGGAAAAATAAAACTATGTGCATGGCTTACATTATTTGTTATGTGTGTGTAATCTGGATGGCCAAACTCTTTAGCATTGTGATTGTGAACTAATGCCTGTGCACAAATCATAGCATATTCTCCCAGGCCAAGTGCTCCTTTGCCCCCGAATCTTCACCCTCTTCTCCACAGATGCACAATTGTCCAAACACACATACACACATCTGCACATTGATCAGTGCTGGTTGACGAGCTACGACAGTGGGGAGTTGAAACTCCAGGGATACTTCCTCTAACCCACTTTACTGGAGTGCTGCAATCCTTTCCTCTCCATCGCTCTGCTCCCTAATGATTTCTCTCTATCTGTATCATCCAGAGCCCTAATGGAGTCCGCTTTGCTTGCTGATCAATGGGGAAAACGAGCAACTGAGCCCGGCCTTTCTTCTCTCTGTTACAGAAGGAGATACTTGGTTTCTGCGGCTCCCCCAACATCCTTGTTAGAAGGATGTGCGAGAGCTCATCTGTCAATCTGTCTGTTCTTTGATGTGAGCTGGAGCGCGGCAAGAGGGGGCAAAGATCCCCGGGTGGTACCGGCATACACTCACCTATGTGCACAGATAAACGCAGGTTAAACAGAGGAAGAGCCTTTGGAAATGGAAGATTGTTTACCAGCTCTCATGACTGCTACTTAACTTTTCTGTCCCCCATCGGTATTTCACCATCCTGCTGCCAATCACAACATCAGTCTACAAATGGGTTTGTGCAGTCACTCAGAAGAATGTTTCACATTCTGCCTCTGGGCTATATAAGGATTTCAAAATGCAATTATTTTGGGATAAATTGACAATATCTAAAATTCAAATCAGGGAAGGGCCTAACGAAATGTCACCCCTATTTTTACAGCTTTTCTAAATTGCCCCAGAACCAAAAAAATCAAAAAAAGAAACCCTTAGCATTCATATCATGCAGTAGCAAACTTTCAGGTTTGAAGTTAAGGTTGCGACAAATTTTTTCACACACAGTTATGATGAGTTTTGCAGGGAACAATCTGAACTGAATCCAGGTCCAGAAAAGACGAGAACATAAAAACTTTTTTAAAAAGTCCTTGAAAAGTTTCCCCAATTTCTCAAGGAAAGGTTACACAAAAGGACGTCAGATTAAAGCTCAACAAGTGCTCGCACGCTGGGATAGAGACAGAGAGCCGTATCTACAGTGAAGCCCACTGTAGCCTGGAAGGTTCAAACAGAGCCGAGAGTTCAGATGCCTCGCAGCTAAAGGTCACAAGCACCACGCAGAGTCAAAAGTGGAAGTAAATGTTCCTGCTCATCCCTCCTGCCTCTCTCACTGTCTCACACACATCTACACACACACACAAACACACACAAAAATGAACATCAAAGGCTCATAATCTTTTGCCTCTCATGTCTATCACCGATTCCATTTTGGTCTCACCGTCTCTGAACAGCAGGAAGAGGAACATTGTGCTGCAGGCACCACTTTTAAAACTTCTAGTCTTTTGCATTGTGCTGGCAGGTGTTCCTGTGCTGTGTGAGTAGGTGTGTGTGTGTGTTTACAGGTGTAATATCAAATGGTCAAAATGCCTAGAGAGGTTTGAACTACAGGTGATAGATTACTGGAGTAAATCTGCACATTACTATTGGCAGTTGCTTAAATAGAAAACACGGTAAAAAAAAATAAGCTAAGCAAGAGGCCGCTATAATATTGTGCATATTTATCTCAGTGAACGCACTTGTTACAGCAAAGAGTCACATTAAGTCTGATGAATGCTGCTCAGAATGAACTTGAGGTCTTTTAGTGTTTGTGTGTGCTTGAATCTCATTCCATTGATTCATGATATTGATATCAGCAGGGTCATTTATTTAGAAAAGTACGGCACAAATGAAGCTATTATCTGGAGGAAAGGGGGGGCTAAATTCAATACTGTTGATTACGTTGCATTTGTCTCCGACATCAAACCACAACAGGAATAGAAAAATCAAAATATACAGCTGCGGGCGGAGGTTGATGGCTTACAAGCACCCAAGTGCAACGTAAACCGTGTTTTTTCAGCTCATTGCTGTTCTGCTACACGCTGGTCTTTTCACATTTTGACTTCACAGATTCACTTTGGATGCTGGAGGGAGGTATCGCTTTGAGCAACTAATTGCTATAGTGTCACAACATTTAAGATGTATTTAAACTCAGTTTGACGTAGGAGTTTAAGAGTAAGAGTTTTTTTGGAATCTGGGTTATAATTCATTAAATCGTTATGTGGTCACACAAGAAAAAAAGGCACATCACAACTTTCTAAAGCTCCAGTAGATGTTTTCATATGGCTTGTTTTGTCTGATCATTCAGTCCCAAACCCCAAAATATTCAGCTTAATATCATAGAAGACAAGGACAAGCAACAATTATTCACATTTAAGAACTACTTAATGGTATTTTTGCTTAAAAAACAATTGATAATCAAAATAGTTGCTGATTAATTTTTTGCCAATGCATAAATCGACCAATCATTTCAGCACTATTGTGCACACACACACACACACACACACACACACACGTGCCCACAATGCAATTCAAGTCATTGATTAGAGCCTTTCTTCTATGTTGTTTTCACCCAAACATGCAGAAACCACTGATGAGAAGAATGATAAAAATCAATGTCTATAAAATAAAATGAACACCTCCACATTTATGTCACCTTTAAAAAAAATAAATAATTCTGCTCAGGAGCCCCAAGGGAGGTGTAGCTGCTCCACATTAGCTGAAAAGGTTCCTCCCCCACATTACTGCACAGTTTGTATTTCAACCAATGGGAGACGGAAAAAAGGGATGAGAAAGTATGAATACAAAAAGTGGGGGAATGAGGGAAAGGACTGATGACATAACAGGGGGCCTGGCGTGCGTGAGAGTCGAGGTGCTTACGTCAACTGTAACTGGGAGAGGAAGAACAAGCATTCCTTATGTAGGTCACATTAAAAACACATGCAAGCTACCACAAATTCAGCCAACTAACCGACCAGCCTGCCAAGCAGCTCTGAAATCACAACTGGAGGTAAAAACCTCCTGTTTCCCATGTCAGTGAATATTACAAGTATCCACACTACACTACACTGTTATTTCTGCTAATGCTGACTGAATCCGCAGCACAGACCCAGTTAAGAGCCTGTTAAATTACTGATGAGTCTGGGGAATGACGTCATGAGCTCTGTTATTTTTACATACATCCAAGACAAAATGAGCAAAAGCTGCCAAATTGGGATGTTTCTTGCAGTGTTCAGCGTATGAATGCCTGAATTATCACTCTTGCAGCAAATTGCACAAATTCACGTTGTATTTTCTACTTTTCTCACCAACAGTCATGCCTTCCTTCTCGTCAATGTTTCGATCTCTAGTTGTAATGATAATGATTTGAATGAACTAGTATTAGTGCCCCTTTTCATCAATCATGCGTGACACAACAAATAAATGATCTGACACACACTGAAACTTGAAAGCATCTTAATAACCAACTATTAACAAATTGGACAATTGTATTTCTATTGCCAGAAACATCCCTTTTATTGAATTCTTGCATGTTATAGAAAGTGTACTTTACACAACTGAGATGCTAGAGTTGTTATTGACCTGGAGCTTGTTTATGAAATACAAAGTGAGGAATAAATTGTAGGCGGGGTGGAGGAGGCCGTTTATGCAAACTATATTCATGAGGGGCAATAAAGACAGTATGGTAATAGTGTACTCGTGATGTAGTGATAAACTAGGTGTTTGTGAAAGCACCATTTGGATTAACAAATAGATACCAGCACATTGTGAAAAAACTGAATACACAGTAACGATGAAATCTCACAAATGCTGGCAACAGATTTGTATAGAGTGGACTCACGGTGAGCTGTCCTGCAGGGGTCGCTCTGCGTGCTGTCGGCAGAGTGGGCCGAGGAGACAGAGGACACGCTGGAGCTCCTGACGAAGCCGAAGGCTGCCAGGCGGCCTGCGGGGAGACGGCTGGAGCTGAAGCCCGGGGGGCGCAGGCCTGACTGGCTGGCTTTGGGAAGCAGAGACCTGGAGGCAGCGGCCTGGGGTTGGGCTGCTGCTGCTGGAGCAGGAGCAGGAGCAGGAGCATGATGGGTGAAGACCTGGTCATCTGATAGACAATCACAAAATGAAGGGTCAGGTTAAGTATTTTTTTTTTTTTTTTTTTTTTTTTTTGACCATATTTTGAAAACAGAAAGCTGTTCAAGAGGTACAGTATTAAACCTACATGGGGCGTCCTTAGTTGAGCTAATATTATCCAGACAGAGAACAGACAGTATACAGCCAGACAGTATACAGACTATGATAAACAAACTCATTACTCCCTGCATTTCAGCTTATCAGCAGCATGTGGTGCTCAACAGACAGCACAGCAAGTGTGTGTGTGATCTATGTATTGCCCATGTTTTGGTGACATAAATCTGTCTACACAGTCACATTGTGGGGACTCGCCTTTCTTCTCGGTGTATAGCTTTCTTATGGGTTAGGTTGAGGGTAAGTCTCCAGGAAATGAAGTCAATAAAATGTCCTCAGAAGGGATGGAAACACAACAGTGTGTGTGTGTGTGTGTGTGTGTGTTTGAGTGACTACTGTAAACTCATTAACCACCACTCACATACCAAAAAAATGCAGGGGATTCAGCATAGCTGTGATGTTTATTTCCCCTGTGGATCATTCATCATCCTATGTTGACTAAGCTCTCAGTGGGCACCAGGAAGTTTTCTGTGTTATGACTCTGACTGCTACAGCAAGCAAATATAATAACTATATACACAACAACCTGCTAACAGCTGCTTTGGCTCGGGCTGCGCTTGCAGACTGGGCTGTCGGCCAGCAATTCCTCTAATGCCAACACCGTTATAACATTTGATATGACACCCACAATTTACATCTTAATATATCTTTCTATACTGTGTGTTTGCCCATATTTATTGTTCATTACATGATCAGTAATTCCTCATTATTATTTCTGGACTTAAGGCCAGAAGGCTAAAATGAAAGGTGGATTAACAGAGGGAAGAAAATGGAGAGGAGAGAAAGAAAAGACAGAGAATCACAGAGAGAAAAGAAGGATAAAAAAGTAATCATAGCTTCATAGTGGCAGCTATTGTCAGCAAGCAATGGGTAGAAATCCTCCCTCTCGGTAATCTACGGTTTCCAACAGCAAAAACAGATGAAATGTGCAGGCATGAACAACCGAGGCTGCACACACACATGCACACGATGGGCAGTGGGTAAATCCCCAGGCCTTGGAGAGAAGACCCATCTTGGCTGCCCCAGCCTGCAGCACAAGGTTTAGATCCTGGGCAGAAGAGGAGCATTATCCCCTGCTGGCTGCAGAGATAAGGTGGGCAGCCCTCCTTTCCTCTCTATTTGGCACAGCTGTGTGCTCCAGTGTCGGCCACAACCACCACCACCACCGTGCAAGGCAAAACTCTAAGAGGGAGGATACAAGCCCTGTTGGTAGAGAGAAACAAAAGTCTCCGGTGTAACTCTCTTTCAGCATTGTCCGTGCTGCTGCTCGCACTCATCACTTTTCCTACTTCCTCAGTATCCACCTGTGTGCCATGCGGCCTGTTTATTAGATTGGAGCTCGCTCCTCTTGAGCGAGAAGGTCAGGATCATTAAAGATAAATGTCCTCATTTCCCTCCTGCCCCCTCCCACTCCATCCATCCTCCGAGAGACGAGGGGGGGAGTGAGCCTGACAAACATCCACTTCAGCCTAGATATCACGGACCCATGCTCCTGCTAAATGAAAACGCACATTATTCATAAGAATCTGAAAAGGATATCAGAAGGAGGGAAAATTATTAAATGACTTTGACTGTCCTTCTCTCTTTCTGTACTTTTTATGGTCTCTTTCTTCAGCCTTCCTCTTACATTTTCTTATTCCATGTCTTGCACCTGCAAAATACACTCTACCTCATAAAGTACCAAAATAGGACTAAAATTAATTCTTATATACATTATAAGACCCTGAGTGTTTCCCTGAGCTTGCAGTTCTCCCTTCAGTCATTGCAATGATTTGAATAAAACCACTTTACTTTGCCTTTCAGTTCCTCAACAACCCCTGAGCAATGAACACATCTTCAAAACATCCATTGACTTTCACTGAAAGACAAAGCATCCTAACTTGAGATGAATTATGTGAATTGGGCTCAGAGGAGTCAATGGGCCAGGCAGCTGGGATGAGCACTCTAATGACCAGCCGATTTTAATTACAGCCCAAGGTGAGTTTAGACAACCCGCACGGATTTCCTCCACAAAGCGTTAAATTGCATGTTATTAACTATGATACTTGAGTGCATCGCAATCTCTGCAAAGGCACTCGAGCAAAGCTTCACCGCTGTGAAGAAGGGATGATAGCCTTAATATGCAGAAGTTACAGTAGCTTCAACAGCAGTCCTGTCCTATAAGTGGATGATCCTCATTATCATGACAACACAGAGTTAAAACCTACACAGTAATTATGTGAGTAGTTAGAGTACTTTGACTGTTAGACAATAGCTATACAGTATAATTACTATAATATGTGTATGCAAGATGGAGAGATTTTACAAAAGCCTTAAAAGTTGCAGGTCACAGTGATGAAGGAGAAAGAAAAAATAAAGTGCTTACAGGCACATTGTTAAAGGTTATAGCTCAGATGTCATCAGGATGAAAAAACGCATAGAACAACAACAACAGAAACAACACAAATCCCTTAATCACGAGGCTGATATACACAAGGACAGACACTGATACACACAATGCTGACCAATGCTACATGTACAGTACACAGTTTATCTGGTGTTTATCCATGCAGTGTCCGTAGTGCAGGGCACAGGAGGGAGGAGATGATTCCATCTGGAAGATACTGACGTTACTTAAGAGTTAATTGCTTTGCACTTCAAAGCCTGTAGTTCCCAGAGGGCCGAGCAGCACTGAGACACCATACATATGTATTAATATGGATTATGATAAGGCAGCCTGACACATCATAACACCGTGCTGATCAATTCGATATGTGCCGTTTTGGGTTAAAAGTCTGTATCTGTGAGCACACATGTACTGTATGTCTCTGTATTTTTTTTTTTTTTTTTTTTACTGTGCGTCAGAGTTATCACACTCAGGGAGAGAGCAGATCAAATATGCGTGAAATATAAGTGATAAATGGCATAGCCTTCCAGCAGTGTGCAGGGTGATGAGCAAATTTCATACTTCAATATTCCGGCGACAGTGGAGCTGTAATGTAAATCTGACTTCGGCAGTCAGAGGTGGTATCTGAATCATCTGAATTCGCTGTGTGCAGAGGGGAAAGTGTGAGCAAGCTTTTATTTATTTATTTTGTTTTGTAGATGGCAGCCTTCTGGAGCAGAAAAAGTCCCCTCAGAATATTTCTTAAGGCCCTCCAATCAGATCAGCCAAAATTAATCTCAGAGAACGCATTTTAATGAGCTGCCTTCATCTCACGCCAATTTGAGGGGGGAACGGTCCCATCGCTGCTCATCGCTGCTGAGGAGAAGAAAGAAAGGTAGCTCTCTGGTGTGTCAGATTTTGGGTTGCTGAAATAAAATCAGACACGTACAGTAGCTCAAAAGAGGCCATCTCCATCTGGCATCCTGATGGTTTTCTGTGAGGAAATGCAAACCTGCTCCAAAACATAAAGCGAGGAAATATTTTATTTACCTGTGTTATCTTGGCTCTTCTGATTTGGCGCTGGGCTGACAGGTTGGACCGGCTGGCTGGAGATCATGGTTGACCTCTGACCTTGACCTGGTCCTCTGCCCTTGGCTGAGCCCGTGCTTGTCCTGGTGACAGCTCCCAGGCCCAGACGCAGACCTCGGCCGGAGCGCAGGAGACTACCGCTCCCTCCGGCCTGAGCAGCCGCCCGGGCCTGCAGCGCATCCTCAGCAGCGCCGCCTTTAAAACTGGCAGATCTTCCCACCTAAAGATCAGAGTTAACTTAAAAATACTATCAAGTAAATGAGCGGCTACTGGCCACTTTTATGGTGGAATGCTTTCCTGCATGTTACTCAATATGTGAGATGATGTCGTGAATCAATCATCTTAAATGTCAATATAACAACTCTGACTACTCCATTTGGTTTTTTCATTCTGTTTCCTGCTGGACTGTTGGGAGTGTTGTTCTGGTAGACTCCAGCGGCACTACACTTACACCTTTAAGCTTTCACGGATGTAAATTGTGTCATGTCATGAACACCTATTGGAATTTTCTGCTGGTGTTTGCTTATGCTAATATGTTTACCAGGAAAGTCTGGCATGTTTAATGTTGTATAGTTTGCCTGTGATATTGTGAACATACTGGGCAGTAAAACATTTCATGCATCCTTCAATGTGATTACCCAAAACTGTCATTGTGTCCTCGTAGACTTAATTCTCTTTGTTATCAAACATTCTGATCAATAATAATATGATGAGACTGATCACATGCAATACATACGTAGCAACTAATAACAAAAATTTCCACTACTAACTATTTCGGGTGCACGACTGCAGTGTGTCCACTGATCTGATTTATGCTGTGAGTCAGAGTAAAAAAACAGTCTGATGAAACATGGATCACAGCAAATTTGATATTATTCACTCGCCTGCAAGGAAACTGATATCCAGAAATTTGACCGGTTTTAACATCTCCAGCATAATTCAAGAGGAAGCGTTGTCCCGGATTACCCTTTGTGCTGGACAAAATGTTAACGTACATGCAGTGACATACAAAGTACTGAGAACCATCTTGTCCCTGTGGGCTTTGTACTTCAAAATGCATTAACTATTTATTTCCACATGCTGGTGTTTGACGCCGTATGAATATAAATGCCAAATGAAGCTGTTTAATCAGAATCAATAAGGAATGATTTTAAAGCGATAATGAGCAGCTCTTGTGAGAGTGGGAATAAAATGCAGAAGAGCTGTGATCAATTATACATGGTTTACTGTGGAATAGAAATATGGACATCAGCTAGCGAAACGATATGCAGAGGCGACTAATTTGACAGAAGAGGTTTGTCTTTGCACTTAATGTATATAACATATGGTGTATCATGAAGTAATTCTCTCCTGCTAATTGATATGGGAACCATCATAATTAAATCCTATTTTTGTCCTTCAGTGTTTTCAGTGGACACGTTGTGTTAGTGGATAGTACTGAATCTCAGCAAACTACAATAGAGATCAGAAGAACAAGCTTCATTCTTCAAAGAAATGCTTCGTATAAAAACCTTGAAATGAAACACTCACCTCTGATGGTGGCCCGTAGAAGTTGTCTGCTTTGCTGCCCAGTTTCGGGGGCGCCGTGTGGCTGTGTGTGTGTGCAGGGGGGACGGTGTGTGTGTGTCCTGGGGGCCTGATACTCCTGCTCAGGATTCCTGATGGGAAGATGTTTGTCTGCATCTCTTGCCGGTACTTGTCATAAAGCAGATTGGAGGCACTGAGTACTGGAGCTCCTCTGGTTTCTGCATCAGGTTTGGAGGGGTCTTTAGAGGGGTCTTTGAAGGAAGTGGGTGTCTGGCCATGTGTGTATGTTGAGAGCCGGGATGGTAGAGAGGATACCTGATAAGGTCCGTCAGAAGCCTGAGGTTTAAACTGAGGATTCTTTCGGACGTAGGTAATGATTTTGGGCCGAACTCCTTTAGGTTTGAGTTTAGGTGATGGGGAGCTCTCTTTAGGGGTGGAGTTGTGGTTGGAGCTCTGCTGGTTGTTAAGAGGCGCTTTGGGGATTCCACTTGTGCTTATATTAGTTTTGACTGGTGCTCTCATGCAACTGTTGCCATAGCCCTGAGCTGATGTCGTTACAGCAGGGTTGCATCCTGACGGGATATGTCTAACCCCTCCAGAGACATTCCTGGAAACGAGGTACATGGAGGGTTGCCTGCGTGGTGAACCCTGGGGTGTCCTGAGAGGGGAGTGAGGAGGGGTGGATGACCTGGAATCGACCCCCATCCTGTTTGGACTGGAACAATTCCTTCTGTATGTGAGCTGAGTCTGGGGTCTCTTCTCTAAAGTGGAAGGATTGGAAGGACTTGAATTACGCCATGCAGTTGTGGCCGGCTGTTTTTCTGCAGGTGGGGCCTCCCTCTGAGATGCCTGGTTGGGCTGTCTGGGCTGTGAGACTCCAGGTGTGTTGTACAGGGAGGAGAAATCTGATGGTTCACGTAAAGATGATCTTGTAAACTTTCTGTTTGGCCCATTATTGTGAGAATCTGGAGGTTGGTTGGTGGAAGGATGCTGCCCTGTCTCAGCTTGATTGGACTCTGCTAAGCTCCTCCCTATTCCCATCTCTGTCTGACAGAGGGGTCTGACGAGCTGTTGCCGTCGTGGTGGCATCACCCTCTCCTCAAATCCAGCCTTCCTCCGTTGGCCCAACCCCCCATCAGAGGACAATCCATTCCTATGATGACTTCCCTCATCTTGTCTCTGATCCTGGCTGTAGTACTGAGGACGGCCATGTTTCTCCTGAGGATGTGATGGTGGGGAGTTCTGGTTGGCATCTACAGGGGTTGCCCTTCTTCTGGTCTGGGCTGAGGTAGTGTTGTTTGTGTTGGGATAAGGGTTGGTCTTGGGGTTGGACAGAGACATGAGAGACCGAACTTCTCCGCTACTGTCCAGAGCACTTGACAGGCTCCCGCTGAGGGAAGCAGCTGACAGACTGGAGACAAACACATTTGTCTCTGACTTGGACTCTTTCAGACCTCCCTTCCGTCTCTCCCTGTCTCCTGCTCTGCCTGACCTGGTGTCCCTTTTCTCTATTGAACCTGTCACACATGTGTCGAGCTCTTCAGTGCTATGACAGGCAATCCTTTTCTGCACCTCTCTGCCCCTTTGTGTCCTGCCCTCCACTTTGTTGCTGTCGTTGTCATTTCTCCTCACTCCGGTCGAAGCAGAGCTGGCAGTTGAGCTTGAGGATATGGACATTGGACCCTCGTCTTTTCCGTCTCTCATACTTCCTCCATCGTCATCCTCCTCATTCTCCTCTTCCTGATCCCTGTTTCCCATGAATGTATGCACCTCCTGACACTCCAACAGCTCAAACTCTCTGAGCTCAGGCTCCATGCATTGCTGCTCGGAGCCCCAGATCACTAACTTGTCCGGAGATTCGCTCTGAGAAACCAAAGGAGGAATGGAGCTTGTGCCGAACCCCGTGTCTTCAATCAGCCCTCTTCCTTCTTGATCACCGATCGAAGGTAATCGATTGGCATTGTCATCCCCAGACTGGGGGAACTGGATCTGGGTTTTGTTTCCAATCTTTTCTCCTCTGTCAACATTGACCCTCAGTCCCTGATAACCAGTTGGGATGCTCATGTTGAACCGATTCTCTTGGCGCACTCAAAGACACCTGCAGGCTGCTGAGGCCATCTATGGACTTACAAATGTTTCTTCCCTCCCTACCTCTCCTCTTCAGGGTCTGTGCAATGATGGCCCTTCTGCTGATAATTCCAAGGACGAAATGTCATCTCATGAAATCTTTTTCTCTTCAACCCACCACTTATCTTGCATTTACTGTGAGTTAGTGCCGCTGTCCTTGATGACTCTTCAGAGAGATGGAGGTCTGTTTAATCTGAAATAAAAGACAACAAAGGAGACTGTAAAAAAGGGCAACGAGTATGCCTGAAATGCAGACACTTTCATAGAGCCCATTCTGGTTTTTTCCCACAGAGCCACTGAAGGTGTTCTATATTTAGTCTGATCTGGGGAGCAGCAATTACAGAAATCAGCTTTTTGTGTGTTCTTTATTTGTGTATTTGTGTGACTCATATCAGTGGATGGTCATTTGAAAGAAAACATAACCAGCTACCCATGAGACAAAAAGACACTGGAGGCATAGCAGGAAGTGACAGTCTTGGAACTACCCTGTGTCTATTTCAAAGGCCTTTTTTTTTTTTTAACATTTTTTACAAGCACCTTCTGAATCAAAAGATTTTACATTATATTATGTTAATTGACTATAAAATGTAATGCAATCAGCGTCTAAATATACTCAAAGAGTAATAATGCTCATATTGTAACCAGCAAGAGTAGCAGAGCTTTAATAATAGGAATGCAATTATCAAACCTTGATGGATGCTCACTGGAGGGCAGAGAGAAAAGAGATAAGTGAGGGGAGAAGTGGGGGATAGCTGAGGCTACAGACTGTTTGTATGTACAGTAAGTGAAGGAATCACCCTGGGGATGTAGACAGGAAGGAGGAAGAGAGGCAAGGGTGCAAAGTGTTTCGTAATGAGCTTTTTTCCTCAGGAGACATTGAAAAATAGAAGGCAGAATGAGGATGAAGGAAAACATCTGCAATCAAAGTCTGTTCCATTTTGGTTTATATATATATATATATATATACAAAGCTAGATAACAGAGTCTGTAATGTGCTCAAGTGCATACGTGTGAAAATTATGTGTGTCTGTCGCAGAGTGAAAACAGCAGCTCAGGAGGGATAAATCCATACACTGTAGGTCTGATCACTACAGGAGGGTTAACACTCTTCTCTGCCTTCTCTAACATGCCATATGGCCGATTAAGCCAATGCCACAATTCGATCGTACGCGACGACGGCACATCCCGCTTCATTTAAAAGCAACATTCTGCAGGATGTACAGAACGCTGAGATTCATTTTGTCATGTCGCTCTGAGCAGACACCATTTCAAAGTAAGTGACTGTACGTGATGCCACTGAAACGTGTACAGTCAATATGTGAGCAGATGGCAGGGAGGGCAAATGTCTGAGGGCTTTTGTCACACCATGTCAATGCAGGATGGATTAATCACAGCGGTATGAAAAAGAAAAAAACAAACAAACCGCAAACCAATGAACAACTGCACATCCACACACCGAAGAAGACTTTAGTGACTCTCGCAACATGAAATGACTCTGTTATGTTTTTGCTCTCTGAGGAAAGACTTCCGCGTGTCTCTTTACATTTCAATCTCTCCATAATTATGCAAGGGCGCTGTGAGGAATCCTCCTCGAACCACAAGCATTAAAATCACAGAATATTAATGGACTCGCTTTCATTTGAGTGTGTTTTGTTTGCTTGTTTGCCAAACACAGCCTCTTTCCTACATCACACACACAACTCATACAGACTAAAGTTATATTTCTGTCATTTTCTATCAAAACCATCGGGTAAATGTCACCTTCAGTTATCTGTCTGTGTCGTATATTTAGACCAAGATTGACATTATGAAGTCAAATATGAGTCTTCAAACCATCACACTGAATATTTGAGTAGGTTCCAAAGTTCAAATAGAGCTCCCACCCTCTAATTATACGTGCAGCAGGGGAGACTGCTCTCATTAGCAGTTGCCTTCTCCATGCGTCCTGTGGCAGCGATATCAGAGTGAAGTGCTAAGCTCTCACCGCCTTTGGCACATCTGATGTTGCTCCAATCGAGCTACGTTCTGCCCAAATGCACTGGGAGGGGAAACATTCGAGGATGCGATTCGTGTTCCTCAAGGTCATCTTAAAAGTAATTCTGAGATATTATCATATTTTCCTGAAGAGTCTGCTGCAGACGTTTTGTGAGCTATGCAAACTGAAGAAGGTTAAAAAAAAAAGGTTGTTTTACTTCATTCTGAAACCATCATAACCAAATATTAAAACTTTGCACACATGCCACTGTGCCGCATTTTATAATGCTATCAGATATTGATATCATACTATACTGCTTGTGATCAGGGATTGTCGAGAGGCAGAGGGAAAATTCATTGAGGTAGACAAATAGACAAACAACATGCATGATAATCTCCACACTGTCTTCTGCACTCTGCTAATATTTACCCTTAACTGGTGCACACAATCAAACAATTAGCTAATTATAAAACACACACAGACAGAACTGAAAGAGTCGGGGAGGGAGGGCGAGACAGAGGCAGAGAGTCGAATCAGAGAGTGGGCGGCACATCGATGACGGCACTGATGTAGAGCTGGAGGTTGTGCTGATGACAGCAGTCTTGGGAGGCTGAGTGCTAAGCTTGGTCACAGTGGCTGAACCAGAATAAGCTGCACGTCTCCTCACAGCGAGGCAGACAAAACCAATCTGGTAAAAACCCTAAACACAATAAGACAGAGAGCAAAAGAACCTGTCTGACTATGTGAATAAAAGGACATGTTGTGATGATAAAGAGCATTAAGAATTCGGTGTAACGTGGGAAGCTTCAGGAGACGCGCGCTTGAGAAAAAAAATACTTGACAGGTTCACCCCGCCGTCGCACAGACTTATGTTGGCGACATACCTACTTAGATGCTAAAAGTAGAGAGGATCACATGGGAGTAAGTGGATGAAGCAGGACTTCACTGTCTGACTGGAATATGAATTATGCAATTACAAGTAACAAACGTCGATAAACATCTCTGATCACCAAGCTGCGTCTCTCTGAGCAGAGGAAACACAAATAAGGACCATTTTTGGTTTGATGAGCCAAAGTATACATTTACATTTCTATGAATATAAATTCACCTGATGACGATATGGTAACTTCCTTCATAAATGAAATGTTTAAAAGTGGCACTTATTTGGACCTTAGAGAATAAAAGTGAGGACAAGACTGATATTATTCCTGCATATATGCATGTTGAGGTGATGTGGGCTGGAATATGTAATGACTCTGGGCTTTGTTTCGCCTGATAGTGAGAGCCACTAGTTGAGGTAACTATCACTTTGAGCTCCTCTGGGAAAACAGTAGGAGGCAGGACGTAAGAATAAAATTGAACCGTGCTGCTTCTGCTGTCATGGCAATGCCATATCCCTGGGAATAGCAGGAAGCACGACCTGACCCCTTCCATCTTCCAAAGGTCAGCGTTACAAAGAGACGGGCTGTGGTGAAGGCTAGCTTCATGCTTTTACACTCGCAGCTCATACATACATTCTGCTGTGCAACACATGTGAACTCACACCTGTGCATGGTTAAAAATATATACAGCCACATGAACACACAAAATACACACAGTGCTAGAATAGCTGAGTAGAAGACAGGTTTTTTTTCCCAACAGGTATGTAATTCTCATCTCGGAGCAATCACATCCCTGCGAGTGGGCAGATAGATGCATCGCTTGAGAGCATGGGCAGGATAAGACGATATCTCAGCAATGATCAAACTCAGTGATGGACTGGAGGTTTTCACCAGGCTCCTATCAAGGGCTGCATTTAACCACGGAAAGCTCATCTCAGAAGGCGGGAAATGACGAGCAGGGAGCATGACTCACTGGAAATGCAGAGAAAAATAAAATCTAGAGTGGGGTAGAATTGGAAATGAGAAGGCCTTCCTCATTCTCCATTTTTTCGCTCTGGATGTGTGCAGGTCCATGTGGGTGAAAGAAGGAGACGCAGACATGTGGTGGGAGAGATGAGACTTGCAGATGGATACAGGCAGGAGGAGAGTTGTCACAGGAGAGCTACAGCTTTCTAATTAGGCTGATGGAAGGGAATAAATCATTTGAACCTCTACAGTATGAGCTATAGAGCCCCGTTTCTCAAGTGCTTACTTGTATAAACCCACGAGAGCAGAGAGAGGTAATTATTGAAAATCCTTTACAATATATAATGCTAATGAGTGCTAAATTGCTCCCATTGATGAAACCGGAAACATACGTATTTCCATTTTATAAATTTCTGTTCTGCAGGTGGTAAATCTCATGATGGCAGGAAGCTGAGAATCCAAGAGTGGACTATCCTACGCTTGTTTCTCTCGTGCGAAAATTATTAGAAAGGAAAGGAAAGATGAGATTTAACATTGGGCTTCCTGAAACAGCTGCATGCAAGAAACATCCCAACACACCCAACCAGGCATCACTTAGCTGATCTGAGCGACAGTCAGACATCTGATCTCATACATATCAGACTATGACATCAGCTGATTGAATTCGTTATAGGTTTTCATTAAGCGGAATCCAGGAGTGGTGATAAAAATCTTTAGTGCTTCTTCCGTCATGTTGTGTCTGTAATAACCGTTTACTTCGCAGCTTCTTATTCGAAAAGAGTAGGTTGCCAGTATATTCACCATTTTGTTATGTTTGCAATAAATATATTGCATTGCCTTTTTTCTAAGTCAATGGGAAGGTTGAACTGATTGATTTTTGTAAAATCAAATATAAGGTTCAATCTCCACAGTAACTTTTGTACAGTCCCTTAGGTTTTCATGATAGAGAATCAAAAAATATGAGAGGGGATTTCAACTGTCGCTATGGGGGGATTATGAATCTTATTTCCATTCAGATCACAGTTAGGTCCTGCACAAAATTTGCCCCAGAATCTCACATATTTTTCTCTGTAAAGTCAAACCAGGTATGACGTGCAACACACACGACGTGTACACATGTCACAACACAAAGACTGTATGTGCATATGAGCGGATTGTGTCTCACACGGACACTGCTCACCAGCACAGATGTACCCACTATCAACACATGCACACACACTTCCGCTCAGCGTCTTTGTTGTCGGTCCAGCAGCACATGTGGCTATTACAGAAGCCATTTGTCTTTGGCACTTTGCTTTATTCCTCTCCTCCCCCACTGGAGAGCAGACAGGTTTTATAGCTCCCTGGTCCCAGGGGAACCCAAACGACACGCACACATTCACACATTCCCCCTGCACCATCTCTCTTTCATCCATAGACACACATATTTCTGCAGAAATGCAAATTCCAACACACTGAAATAGAAGCAAACGAGATGAAGGGAACATCAATGGACGGTTCGTCGATGTGTGCGTAACCATAATTCATGACTCCTGAGTGTTACCACATGACATAATTAGATTTAGTGCAAGATTTACATTAAAATGCAGCGTAGCAGTTATCCTTAAAAATGAAACTCTGGTCCTCTAATGCACGCCGTGTCTTTGCATCCATGTAATTAATCTCTAATGGCATCATCCTTGCATGTCCTTGTACACTTTCCTGAGGCTAGATTGTCTTCAGATTTGTGTGTTATGAAGGTGTGAACTTGTGAACATCTACCCTAGACATGTGGACACATTTAAGGCTTCTGCCCATATTATTGCAAATAAACTGATAAAAGCTGAAAATACACAAAAACAAACATCCTCTTGCCCATTTTGGAAAAGTATTCCTTTCTCCTTCTACTCTGTATTCACATACCAGCAGGATAAAGCTTAGTGATAAAGTCTATTCAGAAATAAGCTAAGCTTTAGTCATCCATTCCTTCTCCTCCCATCTCTGTCAGCGACACAACACAGACAGAAATAGCAGCGAAATAAGCTAAAGGCTCCATTTTCACAGAAGACACAATAGACACCCTGTAGACAGAATTTCACAAGTGATGATTCACTAAACTGTGGCCAAGTGTGTGTATGTGTGAACCAGGCAGTAACTCACTATGCACAGCAAAGGGATTATCATCACAGAGAACAGTGAAGGAGATATCCACAAATGGTATCCTCCAGTTGCTTGATTATTGTTCTGCACTTTATGTATAGATACAGAAACAACAACGGAGCGGCTTCTTATCAACGAGCTTCCCCCGACTGCAGCACAATATAGCTCCGAGCCGGATTCAATTAAGCTTTGTCCCTTCAGTGATTCTCATCTGTTTCATCCCCTTCTCAAAAAAATCATTCCACATTTGCCTCTATCTCTTCCTCCTTCCCCCCCCTCCAGCCCCTCTTCCACCTTCATAATACAGAGTTAATGAGGGCAGGGCAAAGTGATCAATCCCATTTTCATCCTTATAGACGGCACATCAGCAGACTACATTTGCCCAAATAATCCTCAGTCTCTCTCTCCCACTCCACTCCCACATGCACGCCGCCTTTTTGCACCCCGGGAGCAGTCGTTCTGTGCCGCCGGGGGAACTGTAACAGGATTTCTGCAGGATCTCGGGTCAGAGTGGGTGGTCATACCTAACTGAATAAGGAAAATGAGACAATCAGATCATCTGCAATAAAAGCTGATTTATTTCCTTATTGCGAGCAGGCAGTCGGTGTTTGCAACCCGCTATGAAATCACTAGAAAATCACAAAATGCCAATAATAGGATTTATTAGCCGAAGCGAAATAAAAAACGGAGGCACGTGTTTGCACGTCCATCCATCAAGACATCATCGCACACAGGGTTTGTCTCTTTGTTACCTGACTAGATGACTAACTGTACTAAAAAAAAGCAAACAAAGGACATTCAAATTTGAAACTGTCACATCGCGAAATAAACATGAGCTTAAAGAGCGCACTTGTGTGCACATGTGCAAAGTTGCACATATAGTAACATGAGTACCGCCTACACACACAAGTGCACACACTCAGGCAGTAACTATCACTGCAGCAGGAGCAGAGACAAAGAGACGGCTTCTCACTGGGAGAAAATGTGGCTAGCAAAATAGAGGTCTGTCATGCAAAAACACACTTGCTGATAAAATTTCCCATCTTCTTAATCGCTATTTTTTCAGTGTTGCTTTTGGCAAGTACTGGGACTGAATCTCCTCTAAATCAGACATGGTCCTGCTTCACTGTCTGGTTTTGCTGTGCTGTGCAAGCTGTAAGGATGGATTATGGTTGAGATGGATAAAGGGAAGACAAATGTGCAGGAAATGAAAAGAGAAATGACAACGGGAAAAAGATAAATTGGGACCCAAAAAAAAACCCGAAGAGGAACTGATGGGGAGATTAGCATGATTAGAAATAAACAGACTGCTACAGTCTGGAGGAGAGAATTAGGAGAAGGAGGAAGACGAGAGACTTGTGTTTATTGGTTGTTTGAGCCCTGCAGTTAAAAGACAGACTAGCATAGCTCCAGACAGAGGTGGCATGGAGGAGAGGAAAAAAGGGGTGTCTGTCCATGCTGGTTGCTGGTTGCACCGCATTGTTATTAGCAAAGCCCCTCCACCCACTACCCTCACTCCTGTCGCAGAGAAAAATGTTAACTCTTGCATGGCTGGTGGGCAAAACTGTATGAGGGGACAAAGAGGAGATCGGAGATGAGAGGTGAGGATGGGAGTTCACTTCCGAGGCAGACGCAGACAAAGAAATCAAGGATAGAGGAATTTTCTGTGGGACCATGAGGAAGTTGGCGCACGCTCGCACAAACATCCACAGTCAGACATAAAGCTGGCAAAGGTGAAACAGCCCAGACAAAGAAAAGCTGAGTGCAACTTATACAGGCTGAGTCACTTCTGTATATTTTAGGAAAATATGATAATAGAAACAAATGATGCTGCAGAGAGCGAGGAGGGGGGATGTGGGGGATTCTAGTTAGTATTGTAATGTGTAAGTGTGTGTATGCATGTGTAATGTGCAAGTGGCAAACCCCAGGGGTGTGGGGGAGGGACGGCTGGCAAAGGATCAGTGAGAGGTGAGCAAAGAATCGAGCGAGCTGAGGGGTTTTTGGGGTGGTGATGATGTGCAAAAAAAAAATATGGTAATGGTTTGAACTGGCTTTGTGTGTGTGTGTGTGTAACAAAAAGACTGTTTTCATACACTGGACAAAGGAAGGTGAGAGAGTACATGACAGAGCACAGAAGTCCTTTGGGATATTAAAGAGGAATGCTGCTCAGTTTAAAGATCCACACATGCTGCTGCTATTCTGACAGATAAGTTTATTTTTGGGAACATGGACGAGGCTCAAAAAGAATGTAGATGCACAGTGGGGAGACATATCATAAAAAATGAATGATGTGGACTCACTGAATGTTTCTGTGGCTTTTTACAGTCAAGTTTAGCTCTTACAGCTCTGTCCTCGTAAAAACGCTGCGCACTTTAATTCATCCAGAGAGAAGAGTTCATTTGCTTGATAAGGGCTGTAACTTGCTGACTAATATAATTGAAATGACCCAGAACACAGAAATACATCAAAAAAAAATCTGCAGCAATTTCCTGAAACTGACTGCACAAATTCAGCCAAGCGATGCACAGACATACAAGTGAAAAAGGTTTTTTATATTGACTCCACACAGGCCTGGGAAGTGTGTGTGTGTGTGTGTGTTTGTGTGTGTCAGCCAGGGAGGCGTGCCTCTCCGTTCACCCTCCGACGTCCTGCCTGCGACTGCAGGGGAGGAGCTACAACAAGCTCATTGCCACCTTCCAGACAAAAGACAGCATGAATTTGAGAATGTGTGTTTGCGTGTGTGTTGACACTTCATTCACACTGAATTCACACACACACACACACACACACACACATGCACTGACACAAGCACACGGAGAAGCCTCCAAATTATTTAATTATGACTGATCACAACACAGATTAGTGAAATGACCTCAGTCTATTCTACTTTTATCACTGTGGTATCAAATTAGCACAATATTTTTGTACAAGCAAAAGAAAAAAAATGGGGCAATACATGTTTAAAAAATATATCAAAACACTTATATCCAACATGAAATTGAGAGGCATACTGACTTACTTTCCCTCCTCTCTCCTTCACTTAGCATCTCTACTTTCCTCCTCCCTCCTTCTTCTCCTCTCTTCTGTCCTATAAAATGACCTTGAAGGTCGCACCAGAGCACTACACTCATGGGCTTTGTGACAAACTGTCTTACCTGCAGAAACATACATACATACACAAGCACCTGGGTCCACACACACACACACACACACACACACACACACACACTGCGAGTGGGTTTGCTGGCAGAGATCTGCTGAATTGATCGCTGTTCAGACATTGCAGAGGTCAGATGTAATGAATCAATCACACATGCATCAGCATCTGGAACAGCAGCTGCAGCAGACAGCTTACTGTTACAAGGCCACAGGCTCTGCTGCCCCGCTTTGATGCAGTGTCGACCTCCAAACTCAAATGACCGCGAAGGATCGGCAAGATTTAGCAAAATGGACTGGAAGATGCGTAGATGTGGGAAGTCTCTGATATTGGGGTCGATAATGGCAACGGCCAATCCCACAAAAACCACACTTCACACACATATTTAATGCACAACATCTCAGGGTAGAAAACCGTCAACCACATGTTCAGGCAGTAAAATGCTAAACGATGTCTACCTTTGCACATCTGCATAGCTGAAAATATTACAACAATCAAAGTCAAGTAAATAAAGCAATGGCCCTAACAAAGAAGTAAAACTGCCCCCACAGTCTCAAGGACAACCTGATCATCAGACAGCAATCAATCAGGACAAGAGGCAGCTGAGTGTGAAAGACATGCCCTCAATCTGCTCACCTTTACTTGATCCATTATCTCCTGTCTCTTCCCTCCTCCATCCCCTCTAAGAGGCCTAAAGGTGAGACTGAGGACATGGGAATCGTTGCAAAGGTAACTACAGCACATGGAAATCCTGTGCATCTGACTCCAGGAGTTAGAAGATGCTAAAGAATAAGAGGTGATGTGTTTAAGTGTGCGGCTGCAGGAGCAGGGCAGTCCCATTCATCAGTGGTGAATGAAGGTGAAGTGACAAAACAGACTGGATTAGAATGAAATCATTTTACAAAGGAAACCACTATCTGTGGGAAATCACAGTAAAGGGTTTCCTTGAAGGTTTGATCAGTCCTTGAACAAAGCATATTTCAACTTCACACGCTGCTCCCTCTTCAAAAACCACTTCAAGTAAATGGCTAAAGTCTGAGTCTGCAAAACAGCAATATAACATCAATATAAAACATTTTTCTGACTTTTTTTAAAATTAAAAAAAAAGTTAAGAATGGGAATCTTTGAGAATATTTTTTTTACCATCTTTGTTTCTTTTACTTAATGCCATAAAGTACACAGTCTGGTATTCCTAGAAATCTGACTACATTGTGCAAAACTACTGAATAAAAATAATCATTCTTAAATAAACAAACACACATTCCTTCAAAGTAGTCCTGCTATGTCACCTCGCAGTACAGTGGATCATAGCAGGAGTCAGGTCTAAAGCCTGGATAATCTATGTCTGATCATTAGCATCACCCACAGAGACTTGACCTGCTCCATCCATCACACCAGCCTGCTCTTCCCTGTCTGACCTCACTCCCTGTCCAACCCCTCAGCCTACTGCTCCACTTACATCTGCAGGTCAACTCACATCTTACAGTCTCTTATTTCCTTTGCACAAACAGGCTCTGAAATCGCACAAACTGCACGAATCAAAACGGTCAGATCCACATTCAGCTATGAGGGAACCGAATCGGCACCAAGACCCAGATGCATGAAAAAAATATGTGCGACACTTCCTCAAGAAACCGACGCATCGCTGCACAAACACAAGCTGGATTTCTGCTGCTGTGCGACTTACCTCCAGGCTTCTGTGGTGTTGATTCATTTGCAAACGCAGGAGTTGCAAAACGAAACACAAGCGTGTCTTTCCACTCTCTCTCTCTTTGACTGGAAGGAAACAGTGCGAGAGAGAGAGAGAGAGAGAGAGAGAGAGAGAGAGATGCTGCGGACAGGAGGAGGAGTGGTGGTGCTGATGCTGCAGCCGACACCTGGCAGAGCGTCCTCCTGCACAGGGCTCCTCTCTCAGCACAGCTGCGCCCTCTGCTGGACGATGTGAGAAGTTAGATGGAAAGTCTGCTGTACAATCAGCAGGTTTCGCCATAAACTGCCACCAGAGGAGTTTTGAAAAGCTCCGTGTTTATTTACAGGAGTGATGCATAAAACAGACGAGAACAAAAAAAGGCAAGCAAAAACAATTCAGGCATTGACTTCACTTAAGAGTGAAATATTTATCCTACATGTTGACATTAGTATTTAAGTTGATATGTGTGTTTTTTTTTGTGTGATTGGACACAAGTTTATGTCTGTACAAAACAAAATAAAAAAGGGTAATCCATGAGTTGCTTCACATCCTCATTCTCAGTATCCCTCAGTTGTTCCTCATGCTACCATCAGGTGTCGCCAAAGTAAAGAAATCCCACAAACTGACTTGTAATGTTGAATATAGCAAATTAGACAGTATCTATCTTCTTTGCCAGTCACATGTCAAACAGTTGTTCAGTATTTCAACAGAAGCTATTTTAGGCTACGGGTGTAAAGTCTACCTGAAACTATACACAACATCTGAATGCAAAAAAATTATACTAGCTTTATTTTACATGTGACAACAAACTCAATCTGCTGAAGAAGGCTGTGAGATGCCACAATGCACATTTGCTTAACAACAATGCTGACATGACAAATTAGTGACTGATCATTTTAAAAGGTTTTGTGCATAAATGCAGCGAGAAGAAAATAATGCTCCTCTTTACTGAGGCAATGATGAGAGAGGGAAAACTGAACCCCAGTGATGACAACAATTCAACATTTACACAGTTTTAAACACGCTGAAATAGCAATCGACCACAAAAAGGCAAGAAACAATCAAACATTGAGAGAAAGTGATGTAGTCACAGCAAAATGGCATCAACATGAAGCAGGCGGTCATCAACACTGGCGATGGATTTTAAACATTGAAAGACTAATGATGTGACACATGTTACATAAAGGGAAAAGGTTTTAAGGCAGCATCAAAGGGGAAAGAAAGGAGCTTTTATTTATTTTTATTTTTTTTATCAATTTATGTATGTGTATATACATGCTACTTATTTCAGAAGTAAACTCTGAGGTCCGGCTTGACATGAAGGAATAACAAGTACTTATTATGCCAGAAGACAGATTTTCAAACACACATAAATCCCTTTGTGTTGATTCAACATAAAACTAAATATAAATGTCCGGGGGGGAAAAAACAAAAAAATACCACCATGGATATACACAAGTAACAAAAAGACTTTGAGATAAAACATGGATCAGTTGTTTTTATGTTATACTGTGCAAAGCTAGATTTCTTTGGATCAAATAAAATGATGGTAAAGCAAAATTTTCATGCGCTCTGCCTATTTGCAAAATTGAAAGTTTGTGATTTTCTAAAAAAATAAATACTGCTGAATTTAAGTATACTTGCTGCCTACTGTAATAATTCATCAAGGCATATTAACGTGTTCAGTACACAAATGATATAAAAAAAACCTCTGGGAGAAGTCAGTCATGCATGGTTGATAAAAGTGATAACGCAATGTCACAGATCATTATTAGACTTGTACCGTGACAGACTGCATTACAGGCAGTCCATTATGACCCCAAGGAACTTGCCACAGTTGTTCCAATATCCCATATTATAACTGCACTTTTTTGGAAATAGGTCATTCGTGGGTAAAGTAAGGTGAAGGCACTGATTTTGCCAACCCTGAGGAAAAAGTTTGCACTGATCATGTAAACACAATATAAGGTTCGACACAAGCAGGACAACAAAAAAAAGCCTTTTCTCCATTTTACAAATAATTTACTGCAAGAAATATAAACAATATCTTATATACACAATCTTGACTATACATGTTTCTACTTACAGTAAAGACAACTACTCTGATGTAAAGGACTCCCAAAACCACAGTGAATGCACTTAATGGGAAAATGATATAACATAACATGATATTTAAGCGTTAATAGATCTGCATTTAGATGATGAAAGAAACTTTCATGAAAGTGGAACTACACCAATTTGACACATCTGTTTACAGGTCTTGGTTAGTACCACTGCCTAAAAAGTTGCAAAAAGCCTTTTGTAGCCCCAGAGACACAAAGTCTGGCAACTCCCTCCTCATCTCTGCTCGATGTGAGTCTGTGTGTCTAGTGTTGCAGCCTTTCCCGAGCATTTATTCCTCGTGATTTTGGATCTAAGTTTGGTTTCCTTAGACCCTGCCTGCTTTTGTTGGACTTTTGATTCTTGCCTGCTCCTCTACGGATTTGTTTGCCTTCTTGGGCTTCCTGTATCTGGATTTGACTGTTGCCTCTCTCACAGTTCCTCAACAGAGATTTTTTTTTTTTTGCAGTAAAATTATTGAACTGCACCAGCTCCATCTCTGTGATCTACATTTGGGTCCTACCCCTTGCTTTCCTGTACCCTGCATGCACAAGTGTGATAATAAGAGTGCAACGCTAACTCAGTGGAGTTCTCTTTTAAGTTCATAAAAAAAGAAAACATATCTAAAAGCATTAGATATTTTAATGACGAACAAAAAAAATGATGGAAATAAATGTACATGTGACAAAATCCCACCTGATCAAATTCTTTGTTGGCTTTTACTTAATTGTAAATATTAAGTTGACTCTTTTTTTGGTAATGGGTAATAAAAAGACAAACAAAAATTGAGAATAAATACATTCATCCAAATTGAAATTTTAGGGGAAAAAAAAGTTGACCTGTATTATTTTTTTTTTTAAAAGAGAAAGTAATGTTACAAGCTACAGATGCAAAAAGACACAGCAGCCAGCACTGTGAAAATCCACTATCATCTAATGATACATGACATTAACAGACATTCAACAACTGTCAATTTCTTCACCTGATGTTCAACATGTATTAGGAGTCACATATCAGATTTCCTATATTCACCAAGGGTATTAAATATCGCAAAATAAGAGCGGGCATTTTAACAATGACAAATCATTATTGTGAAGAGGATGTAAAATCAGGCATCTGTTACCAAACTGTATTCCTGGTAGGCTTTACTTTCTCCGAATCTCTGTGTCTCAGTGTCAGGAACTGTCCAAAAGGATATGCTGTTCAGTCATTCAGTCATTTCTGCACCCTAACTTGCAGCAACATACACAGCTTGTGACTGTTCATGACTGCATTAAAACTGTAAAACCACAATAGGGTGCCAGGCTTTCCCTTTAGCAAGAAAAAGCCTGATACCTCAGATGGTATCAATGCGATCACTTGGACTCAGAACTGGACTCAGAACTGGACTCATTGGGGACTGTAAGCAGCTCCCTGTAGCCATTGGCCCGACCACCCTTTTCTGCTAGTGAACACGGGTAATTATATCACCACATATCACATCATGAGTCAAGTGTGTATTGTGCAAGCTATCACTTATCAGGGAGGACTGTTAAAGCAGCTTGTCAACATCAGTTACATAAGTGTTGGCAGGTTTAAGAGACTGTGGATGTGGGTACCAATGTGTGGGCATTTAATATTAACTGTGCCATCTGGTTTTCAGAATTAGGTTGATATGTACAGTAGTAGTTGTGTTTTAAACAGAAGAAATGTTTTGCTGTTGAACTTTCTGGCACCCAGATACATTTTCACATGTGCACATAGTTCTACTGCCAGCAATGTAACCCAGACAATCTCCAAACAAGTAACTACGACCCATCGCGAAGAGAAACAAATATCTCCCAGTATCTCTGAACCTCCCTTAAACACTGACATGTTTCATGTCTCCAACATGACCCTTCCCCCCCTAACAAAGCCAAGCGATAACGAGTTGAAGCTCAAGGCCAAGCAAAAGGGGGTAAAAAGCTTATTAGAAAATACTGAAATAATACAACATGTCAATTATGGCTTCAGAAATCCTGTTGTTCTACCCGGCAGTCAAGGGGCAAAGTCACAGGTTTGTGAATTTGAGGTCAAAGGTATTTATCATTACTTTCCCCAAAAGGGAGTACTGCCAGTGAGGGACTGGGAGTTGTCCGGTTAGGAACACAGACAGACTGGTGTTGGGGCAGCTTGAAATCTATGCAGCATGTTCTAATGCTTCCTACAAATCTCCATCTTCGTCTTCCCTGGCATTGATGGCATAGTGCAGGAAGGCCTCCTTCTCTGGTGACATGGCCTCCGACTCGTGGTCGCGCTTGAAGCCATTCATCTCCGTGTCTGGAGACGAGCGGGCCATAGCTGCCTCAGTGCTGTGATGAATGCCATAGCCGAAGTAGATCACTAAACCTGAGAAAGCAGCAAGTCACAACATCACTGTTTGAGGAATACACTTGCTAAAATAGTTTTTAGACCATGACAAGTTAGGCACTTTGCTTTTCTTTCGGTCAAACCTATGTTTAAGTTCTGAGGTAATGCAACGTACAAGCATAGACTGTGAACCTTTTACATGACTTTAACAATTTACATTATTCCATCCATGTTTCATTTTGGCAGCCAGCACTCAAAACTTCATGTCACTTTCTTTGCTGCATGTACCGCCAAAGACACGTTTCAAAAAAAGTCCCTGCTTGCAACTGCATTACCACAAAATGATGACACAACACGGCTGACTGAAAGGTCACTGACAGAACAAATAAAAATGTGGGGTGGGAGTGAACTTTTTTCAGCTTCTGTAGAAATGACAGAGAAAAGTTTGAGAAGCACTGCTTTAGCCAGAGACACTCAAGTGACAGCGTCAAGTCAAAAGACTGTTTCTCTTCAAGGGACCGATACAATTTCTGCAACTAGAACAGTAATTTAAATCCTGGACCTAAATAATTTATGATAATAGTAATGGAGGCTACCTACCTATAGCCATCCAGATAGAAAATCGTATCCAAGTGCCTCTGTCCAGCTGCATCATCAGGTAAACATTGACAAACATGCTGATGACTGGAAAGAAGGGTAGCAGTGGAACCTAAAGAGTCAAATGACACATAAAGGAAACATGTTAAGACATAGCAAACATTACATGTAAGTATCCAAAAACAGCTGCTTTTAATCCAGCCCATCCTACACAGAGTGAGTTTCTGGACTCAAACCTTGAAGGACAGCTTTGTCTTGCTCTCAGGCTGTCTCCAGATGATGAAGGTGAGGATGAGACACACCACGAAGATGACACCGAGGGCGATGATGTTCCACGTAGCGGTGCCTCCCTGCACTGCCAGTATACTGAACGCCAGGATCAACGTTCCTGCAGAATACGTGTTTTCATTCCATGCACAAGTGCCATTTATCTCTCAGGACTCAGTAAAGATATTTTAAATGAATCCACTAAATCTGGATTCAAATTAAGACTCTTGTCAGTGTCTTTACTAAAACACATTAATCATTTTATATGCATTTATCGTATTCTATCGCTGTATCTAAACAGGCCTGCTAAGATCACTTACCCATGATGGAGGCACAGATGTTGACTATGAAACCTGAGAGTGTGGACGGCTCAGTGTTGTCTGGGAACAGGAGGGTCTTGACGCTGAACCTCTCCTCCATACCAGGCAGGATGCCCATACTGGGGACACTGATGCCGTCGCTCAGCTCCATCTCCTCCTGGGTATTTGCCATCTGATACACTAGGCTGGGCTGCTCGGGCTGGTACCTGACACAAACACATGCACTGAGCTGTTTTACCACTGTGACTTTAGTCTGTCTTAAAAAGTTGCTAGCCTGAATGGTAACCCAGTAAAATCTATATACTTAAGTCCCCCCTCCACTGACCTGAGCACCAGGACACAGGCAGCCACCAATGTATAGGCCAGCAGTGTCCCTATTGACATCAGGTCCACCAGGTCCTTCAGGTCGAACAGAAATGCCATAATAGCTTCAAAGAGCAAGTAAGAGAAAAGAGAGTTGGAAACACGAGAAAAGCTTTATACGTTTATTACTGCAAAAAGTAGCAAGAGAGGAGCATGATGTGTTTTCAAGATGGTCCTGAGATCATTTCCTGTAAACATGTATGGGGTTTAAATGTCTAAGTCTAGTGTGGTGAATTTTTTTAAAACCTTCTTTTACCTTTCTTTTTTCGAGCTTACACATTAAACTAAGATGGTTAACATGGCAAACATTATATCTGCTAAACACATCATCACAATTTGCCAGAGGTCACCTGGGAGCCAACAGTCCAAAACCTTCATTTACTATCACAAAAGACAAAAACAGCAAATGCTGACATTTTAGAAGTTGGAACCAGTGAATGTTTGAGATTTTTTTCTTAACTATCAATCAAAGCAGCTGGCGATCAATTTTCTTTCCATCCACTAATCTATTAATCGACTAATAGCTGCAGCTCTAACATGCATACGCACTAAGTGTTGCAGCTCAGAACAAGCACATAAAGAGAGGATTAGTAACTGCCTCTTCTGCAACATCACCAAAGTAGAAATTACAGTTCCAAATGATTTTGAAAAAAACATTTTCAAGTAATGATTGAGCCACTTTTTCTCTGCTGCAATTCGATCACCTAATTCACATCAAATAATGACTGCTGAGAGAAGTCAGAGCTACTGATGCATTTTGTATCTACATTCTTCCTCCTATGCCCCAGCCCTCTTAATGCCCGTTTCCTCCCCTCTCCTCAAATACGAGCCTCTATTTTATGTGTCCCTGCTCATTTTACATTCCCTATTCATCTTACCAGACATAACCCCGGCGGTCACAGTGGACGTTATGGGGGATTTCCTCTCGCTGACACGGGCCAGGAAGGAGAAGAGCAGGCCATCCCGAGCCATGGCAAAGATGATACGGGGCAGGGGGAACATGGACCCCAACAGACTGGGGGAGGGAGTTGGGGGGTGGGGGGACAGCAGATTGGAATGACAGTTGTAGGTGTCGGGTAAAAGAGAGTAAGAGTAAAGGAAGAATTGAAAGAGGCTAGTAGGTCAGAAAGGGGAAGAATTAGTGGAAGGAGGTGAACCCGGCTTGCAAGATAGGAGTTGCAGATTTGCAGCGGGAGAATGTGCAATGGGACACAAGACTGGCTGCACTGTAGAGCAGCAGGAGTACGATATTGAACCAAGGATTTTCTGATAATCAGCAATGTCCCTCCCTTAAAATCCACATGCTGTTACTCCCCATTCCACTGTAAAAATCTTTGGTTCCTTCAGCATGCAGTTTTATTTGGTATTTACATTAACTCTAACACCACCAAGATGCAGGAAGAACATTTCTGTTAAGTCTCCTTAAGTTCATTAAAAAAACAAAGTCTAGCCAAAGACACATGTTAGAAGAATGACAAAGAATAACCTGGACTGCTTCGGCCAACTACAAACAGAAGTGGGCCATGTAAGACAGAAAATGGTAGAGGCAGTTAGTGGCACCTTTTCATGCTGGAGTGCTGATTTCTGGCAGGTTTCTTCAAAACAGTTAAACTAGAATCTGCAGTAGGTCGGCCAGTACATTTGTAACCCAGCTCAGCGGAACAGCATGTAAAGAAGCCTCAGTGGACACACTGTTCTGAAACATGCCGTTCTGAAACATGCGTGTTAGTTTCTCACCTGCCCCTATGCCAGAGGTGAGGGTTGCAGTTAGCGGGGTTTTGGTGCGGGGGCTGATCTCGGCCATGAACTTGAAAAGCAGCCCATCGTCGGCCATAGCCCAGATCACGCGGGGCATAGGGAACATAGCACCCAGCAGGCTACCAGGGGGAAGACCAGGATATAGTATCCACACTTACACCCACAAGAATGCCGTGATGAACAGAGACACCAGTTCACACATACAAGGAACAGTACATTTAAACAACATAACATAATGTATATAATATATATATAATAGTGGCATGCGGGACAATGTTTAATGTCAAAGCACACATCTGTTAACACCCATTAACTTGACCTTAAATAAACTATGCACACACATTTAAATATACACTCACCGGCCACCTTATTGGGTTTTTGGCTGTTCAACTGCTCGTTAACGCAAATATCTAATCAGCCAATCACATGGAAGCAACTCAATGCTTTCAGGCATGTAGACATGGTCAAGACGACCCGCTGGAGTTCAAACCAAGGCGTGATTGCTGATGCCAGACGGGGCTGGTCTGAGTATTTCAGGAACTGCTGATCTACTGGGAGTTTCACGCACAACCATCTGTAGGGTTTACAGAGAATGGTCCGAAAAAGAGAAAATATCCAGCGAGTGGCAGATCTCTGGGCGAAAATGCCTCGTTGATGCCAGAGGTCAGAGGAGAACGGCCAGACTGGCTCGAGATGATAGAAAGGCAACAGTAACTCAAATAATCACTCGTTACAACCGAGGTATGCAGAAGAACATCTGAAAGCACAACATGTTGATCTTTGAAGCAGATGGGCTACAGCAGCAGAAGACCACACTGGGTGCCACTCCTGTCAGCTAAGAACAGCAGACTGAGGCTACAATTCACAAAATTGGGCAATAGAAGATTGGAAAAATGTTGCCTGGTCTGATGATTCTCGATTTCTGCTGCGACATTCAGATGGCAGGGTCAGAATTAGGCATAAACAACATGAAAGCATGGATCCATCCTGCCTTGTATCAATGGTTCAGGCTGGTGGTGGTCTAATGGTGTGGGGGATATTTTTTGGCACACTTTGGGCTCCTTAGTACCAACTGAGCATCATTTAAACGCCACAGCCTACCTGAGTATTGCTGCTGACCATCTCCATCCCTTTGTGACCACAGTGTACTCATCTTCTGATGCCTACTTCCAGCAGGATAATGCACCACGTCACAAAGCTCAAATCATCTCAAACTGATTTCTTGAACATAACAATGAGTTCACTGTGCTCCAATGGCCTCCACAGTCACCAGATCTCAATCGAATAGAGCACTTTTGGGATGTGGTTGAACGGGAGATTGGCATCATGGACGTGCAGCCGACAAATCTGCAGCAACTGCATGATGCTGTCATGTCAACATTGACCAAGATCTCTGAGGAATGTTACCAGCACCTCGTTGAAGCTATGCCACAAAGAATTAAGGCAGTTCTGAAGGCAAAAGGTGGACTAGCAAGGTGTACCTAATAAAGTGGCCGGTGAGTGTATATTGTGCATAACAGTGGCATGCAGGAGAGTGTATGAAGTAGGAGTATAAAACTCATAAATCTCAATAATAATTGTTAATCAAAGGAATAGTCATTAAAAGTATGTGCAAAATAATAATAATCAATAATATCACCATTTAAAACCACTAAAAACTGAATATTAATTACAAAAGCAGCTTGTGGTGACATGAGTTAGTGTTACATAATCACATACAGTACACAATATATTCTTAGCAGTGCTCTTATTTTTAGTTAAGGGATCAAATGCCTTCTGAAGTTAAATATACACTCACAGTCTCTCTTCCACACACACACCCAGAAATGTCTAGGAGTGTGTGTACATGTTAGAGAGAACTAGTTCTTTACATGAGCGTGCATTTTAAACTAATGGTGCGAAGCTGTCTTACCTGGTAGACAGAGCACAAAGGGAGCCTACAGCTACAGCATATTTGGCTCCTCCCCAGCCAACGTATTTAAAAGCAACAGGCAGAGGGCTGTTGCTGTCCAGCAGGTAGTACGGCATCATGAGGGTGAGGGCGGCGGAAACACCAAAGTACGCCACGAAGCAGATGAGCAGCGAGGAGACGATGCCGATGGGGATGGCTCTCTGGGGATTCTTCACCTCTTCACCTAAGGCGGAGAGTGAGAACGCGCACAGTTAAAGGGGATAAAACTACAACTTCTTTATTACTTCAGATCTTTTTGGCTTCCATTCAATTTTTTAAATTCCTATTGGAATTTCAAGATGCAAATAACAAGGGTCACTGCTATAAATACATGCAAATGTATGAAAACGACAAAGCATATTTTATTTCTGTCAGACACAAAGGATGCAGAACTATTTACCGCAATGAACCACTTTATTAAGAAAAGTTAAAAAGTTTTATTTGGTGAATGGACTGCATTTATATAGTGCTTTTAGTCTTATTGACCAATCAAAGCACAGAATTAAAACTTAAAGACAAATAATTCACACATTCTGTCGAACAGAAGCCAAATAAATAGTTTTCAGAGTTTATCACTTTTGAATGATGCCTCTATATTGTTAATTTGACTGTAACATAGTTTAGATGTTCAATCTCCCCTTCAAACTCAAGTTGTCATGATCAAGTGGGTCACAGATCAGAAAAACTGCTTAGATTGCATTGAGAAGTACTTCAGACATTTTGACCAAAAGCACCTGAACTGTTGTCAGCTGATCCTGTAAATATTTTAAATGGAATAAATCATATAATTTAATCATTTGTGCAACTTGGACAGACTCTGAATTGCATACACAGTTCGATATTTTACCTTCGTATTGACAGAATTCCAGTAAACGTAGAAAATTGGCCAATTAAATGAATTTTAGAAACATTTTGCAGGGAATTTTGCAACAAACTGAACAAGAAGCTTATGTGTTCACCCAGAAGACTGAAACACCCAACTATTCAGCTGCAGGTGATTATGCAACACAGTTCCTCCGGCAAACACTCACGTCTTGTTCTGTGGTGAAATCACATTGCGATGATTGAGTGTGTAACGCTGCCTGGATCCTTTCTAAACCACTGTTCATGACAGGTGACAGATTGGCCCAGATACTGGAAGGTCAGGGGTCATGAGCGTAACAGTGGTTACAGTTGTGTGGATGTATGTGTGCTTATACCTACATATGTGTGTGTGTGTGTGGAGGGGGGAGGGGTAATGGCTTCATGCCAACTTAACTCTAGCTAACCAGAATACACACACACATACACACAGATGATATAATGGCTTTGGGCTGGCTGTGAGTGTGTGTGTGTAACAGACGTGCCCCTACAAGCCAAATTCAAACAGTCTTTTGGGGTTAACTTCGCACTGACCAATCAGAATTCAGGAAAGAGAGAGGTGGGAAAAGCTGAGGGGCCAGAGAGCAGGCAAGCTGGAAGAAAATCTCCATTTATTACAACCAAGAGGCCTTGATTAAACAAAACTTTCCCCATTCACAGGTGCAGATCTGTACAGTCTTGGGGAACATCTCCCTAAACCTTATATAATGATTAACACCCCTAACTTGCATTACAGCACTTGGCACTCCGCCAAGAGCAAAATTAGGTCACACACTAAACTGCATCTTTTTTCTCTGCCCTGCCCCTCTTATGTAACACCCCTGGATGTTTAGACAGACTTGGGATTGAAATGGTCCCCACTCCAGATTCAGTTACACCGGCCCCCGGCTCCCAGCCCCATCCCCCAAAAACTGAAGCATGCTCATGAGGCAGTGGAAGGAGTATGAGGAGTGAAACAAGACGAGAACATTTCCAACAGAACGAGTCTTTTCTGGTTTCATCCAGGACTGACCTGTGGTGGCGATGCAGTCAAATCCGACGAAGGCGTAGAAACAGGTTGCAGCTCCTGACAGGACGCCTGTGAAGCCAAATGGCATGAAGCCGCCCACTCCTAAACTCTCTTTGGTTGGCAGGATGTCTGTCAGACTGAAAAGAGAAGAAAGGATTCATTCAAATCAGCAAAAAAAAGTTTGCATTGGATGCATTTTTTTGTTTTAAAGGGTCAGTTCACCTGAACTAATTGGATTAATCAGACTAACTGAGCCCCTTTAAATTGAAACATGCAGATCAGATGAAACATGATATAAGGCATTTCACAGAACGATATGTGAAAGAAGCGAATGTGCATGTCCACGTTCTCACTTGAGGCTGGAGTTACTGGTATAATTGGCATGCAGGATCTCTTCAGGGTCCAGCTGCCAGTTCTTCAGAGTACCTTTGACCAGACCAGAGACCACCATGAACAACAAGACCAGGATGTTGATGCAGGTAAAAACCTTGTTCACCATCGCTGACTCTTTGACCCCGAATGCCAGGAGACCTGAGAAATGGAGAAGAAAGACAGAAAGGAAAAATAAAATGAGGAAGAGATGTGGGAGGAAAGGGCAAAAATCATAGAGCAGACAGAAGCCTTTCTGGACTGAAAGTGATCAGCTAAGTATCAGCAGTGAAGATCTGCCTCTGCAGCACTAGATTAAAAAGTATCAACAATTTAACCAGAATAAAAGTATTAAGAATTTAACTAGAATAAAGTATTAACAATTTCAACAAGACTAGAAAGTATTAACAAATTGACAAGAGAAATATAAAAATATGAGAACAATATATACACTATAAACAGACAGTTGAAAAAGATGAGGTGAAATAAAATGAAATGCAATAACACGAGAAAGAGGCACAGAAAGAAAGAAAGAGTTTTCCTACCTGTGAGGGTGATTATGATGAGAACAGCAAACATGTCAGGGTACTCTGCCAATACACCCGGTGCTTTCATGGCCATGTACTCTCTGCAGAAGTGCTCTATGCGCTTCCCTACCAGCTCGTCGAAGGTGGCGCTCCACGCACGCGCCACGCTGGAGGTACCTGAGGTGGAGAAAGACCGTGATGGTGATTTCGACACAAACAACAACAGGGAGACAACAAAGCAGCTGAGAGTATTGACCAATGATGTAGGAGAGGATGAGGTTCCATCCAGTGATGAAGGCCCACAGTTCCCCGACAGTCACATAGGAGTAAAGATAAGCTGAGCCCGTCTTAGGAACGCGGGCTCCAAACTCGGCGTAGCACAGCCCAGCCAACACAGAGGCTGAGGCCGCTATCAGGAAAGACAGCACAATAGCAGGACCTGTGGGTGGCGACGGATATCATGAGATTAGAGGCTTTAAGATCTGTCTCGCGGGACGTCTTTTAAACATTTACTCACCTGAATTCTCTCGTGCCACAGCGCCGGCCAGCACGTAGACGCCGGCGCCCAGCGTGCTGCCCACGCCCAGGGCCACCAGGTCAAAGGTGTTGAGGCATCGGGACAGACGGGAGTCCTCCGTGTTACAGTTCACCACCTTCACCCTCAGCAACTGCTTCCCGAAACCAAGAAGCTTGTCCAGCGCCATGGATCACGGTCCGGACTCAGGGAGGGGAGGGGAGGGGGGAGAGGTTCGACCGGGGTGCAGAGTTCACAGGGGGGAGGGGGAGAGGTCACACACACCCTAATGAGAGGCAAAGGAGAGAAAAGATAATCAACAGTGATATAAAGTTCCTCATACTCTTGACTCGAGGGCTTTAAAATGATCGCAGAACTTTTCTCATTCTTGCAGTGTCGTAGCTTATGTAAATGAACAAGTCACCGCAAAAGTCCAAACTCATTCGGTATTATTTTGAACACAAAGTGGCCCGTATGATGCTCGATCCACTGGTACAGCAGCGAGTCGTTTTAGTGTGAGAGGCCACATTGGAGATGACATCAATAAAAACTGGTTGCACAGTGGTTAAGTGTCACACTTTGAGGGTTTCGCTTGTTTTTGACAAACTTGTAAGTAGAACACTGTTTCCTGGGGAGTTACGTAACGCAACCCAAATCCACAATGTGTGACTGCTAGCCAAAAAAACCAAGGGGCCTATAGGGATAATCCATCTTATTGCTGGATACGTTGCAGACATATGTTACATAACACGACGCGGCTCACAGGAGAGGAGGCCGAGCTCTAGAACAGACTGTTCGACACAAAGAGAATCATGACACAGAACATCAAACATGCCGTGGAGGCTCATCACACTGTCTTTCTCCCACACATAACAGAAGAAAAAAAAAACTTACCGAGACCGAGTTATTATTTCTCTAGGGTCATACAACACAAACGAGGACAATTCACCATTATTCTCTGTGCTCCAAGTGAAAGGAATAAATTGAAAGAAAATAAAATACCTGAAGGGCCGAAGCAGTTTGAAAAAGTTGGCCTTATTTTACATTGTCCTTTTATAATTGCAAAGAATTTAAAAGCTGAAATTAAACTGTTAGCCTAATACTGCACCTTTACACAGTTGGGGGTCTAATTTAAAAGCAATGGAATAAAAAGGAATTACAAAAGGAATGGTGAAAGGCTTTGAGGTTCCAGTGAGGGTCAAACTCTAAAAATGCCTGATCTCACAATTCCCAAAATGCAACTTAATCTTTCATTAGATCCCTGCCTTCTAAATTTTCCACTTCCTTTAAATCCCACACCTCCAGTTTGTAACGAAAGACTTCTGTCAAAACAAAAGCCAAAATAAACGTTGATGATGATGTCGTCAGGGTTATTTTCTCAAACTTAGGAAAGCTCATCTAGAGCCACAAGAGACATTATATAACTGTCTTCGCGGACGGAGCGGGACTCCTCGTGACGAGCGAACCGGACTTCATGTGTAAAATCAGTGCAGTCACCCTTCATATTAAAGACTTTATCTTCGGTGGCGTATTACTTTCTGACTTAACCGCACATTTACACAGACACAGCTTGAAATGATCTCAACCCTCTGGAGGCCGAGCGCAGCTGTAAGGCTTCTTCCCTAAGTGGTTGTTGAGATGATTCTCTGGGTCAGTAGTCTGTCCAACATCTCATGAGCATTCTCCAGCACTGAGCTCACACACTCAGAGGTAAAACTTGATATTTGGAAGGAGAAAAAATATGGAGGGCAGTCGAGGAATGGAAAGGGGGAAAAAAAAGCGGGGAGGGGGTATAAACAATGTTCCGCAGCAGTGTAGGTTAATTTGTGCCGTCCTGGCAGAAGTCCAGCGGTATGTTCCACAGACCGGGAACTGAGTAAGTGACATGCAGCAGCACAACACCGTGACCCATTTCCAGATAGTGGAACCGCTCCAGAACCCACTGACATGAGGACGTAAACCCAGAAAAGGTCATGTGGACATTGCAACAGCCATGTTACACCTCATGGAAACTTCCACATACGGGTAAGCTGAGGTGACGACCTTGTAGGCTTTTTCTTTTCTTTTTTTTTTTTTTTTTAAATCCAGAAAACATCCAGGCTCAGACACAACTTTCCAACTTGACCTATTTGACCACATATGAACAAATATATAGGAGTTCCAGATTCTATAAAGTGGTTCAACTTGAGTCTCTATGAATCAAAATAAAGAGCTTGAAAAAACTCCCTTCATACATTAAAAACCACTTTCTTATATTAAGAAGCTGGTTTAAAGCTGAGCCACAATGAAGCAACCGTGTTTCTTGTTGAATGATACTGTCCACCACGGTAAAGCTGACATTACAACACAAAGTCAGGCGAGATTAAAAGCAGCCTCTCCCATTTGCAGAGGCTATTTAATGTTGTATAGGTCACTATTGTCTGCACAGTGTCATTGATAATGAATGGTGTAACATGTCAGCTGTGAGGTCGCTCTTTAGAAACGGTGTGGAAAGAATTACGCAGGTGGAGGCTCTCTTGTTGTACACCACTGTAGTACTGACAATCACTAGGAGCCTACAATGTGATAAAGTGCAACCACTGGACGATTTATTTGAGAAAATAACTGATATATTAATCAATAATGAAGATCGTTAGTTGCTACTTTTGATACACATCTTGTACAAAGTTTTACTTCACATTTCTTAATGCAGGGTACATTTATATATTAAGTAACTGCATGCTTGAGAAATGCAAACAAACTAAATTAGGAGCAACTTTAGAGAAATGTCTGTTTCATTCATCTGTTAAAATGAACCAATGAAAACAGCTGCTACACAAATAATCCATTAAATCACGGGACCAAACCAGCTGCAGTAAGCTGAGCCCACGCTTATTATTATTCTGCCCAGATAAATAAGTAGCTGATTACCGCAATGGCTCGTGCACCACTGTAAAACCCAGGAAGTTCGTTAATAAAAGCTTAGAGTGAAAATACTATTCAGATATCCGAGGGTAATCATAAAGCGCTTACAGGAATCAACACACACACGCATGCACGCAAACACAGGAGCGAGCCTATATGAACCACATGACCCCTCACTGTGCACAAGCTGTGCAACTGCTGAGTCAAATCTTCTGTCAATACAAACTCATCTGACCAAATAAAGACAGCATAAATGGAAGGAATTCAAAATAACCTCACGCATCTGAGAGAGGACGCACGATGAGACGCACATTGTTCGTGCTGCATACAATGTCAATGCTGCAGATCAATGTCAAAATGGCAACAACCTGTTCCTGCGTGGTGGATTAAGAAAACAGAGTACTTACTTGAAAGCACCTACAAATACGCTTCGCCGGTTGATCCGAGAGGACAGTTTGACGGATGCTGGGATTAAAAGATGTATTTGTTAACTATTCTTCAAGCTGCTGTGAAGAGTGCAGAGTGTTTGACGGACGCTGCTCTGAAATAGAATCTGGAGGAATCACATGGCTTGGCTATTCCAAGCAGCACAGACACGCACACACACACATGCACAAGCACAGTCAAAATGTAGAAGTAGCTTACTGACCATGAAAACCTGTATTTTTACAGTAATAACCCTGAATGCTCCTTATACTTATAATGTGCTCTCTGTCTTCTATAACGAGACTTGCAGTTGAATAGATGCAAACAGTCACAGTGACTCAGTTTATCTACTAAAGCAGCAGCTTTTAGTCACAGAAATATGCCTCAACCATATCAAGTGGATCCAGACAAGCATGGGTGTAACTCATGCATGCCAGCAGTGGTGGAATGACTACTCAGATCCTTTACTTCAGTAAAAGTACACATATCACACTATGACAATACTCCACTACAAGTAAAGGTCCTGTATTAATAACCTTACTTAAGTAAAGTATGTAAGTGTTATCAGCAAAATGTACTTAGAGTAGCAAAGTATAAAGTACTCATTGTGCAGTAAAATGGATGCTGTTAGTGTTTTATTATTATATCTGATCTGTTTTTGGATTGATATTACTGCTGCATCAATGTGTATGTTGCATATTACTGCTGCTTTAATCTACTGCAATGCACACGATTCTATAAGATTCTATATTTGCAGTATTACTGTCATATGAGAATCTCAAAAAAGCGCCCTGTTTTGAGCTGCATGTCAATGCAGTGTCCAACGAATGCAAGAGAGTTTTTAAATAGTTTATTTAGCTTAAGTAGTGGGAGGATTTTTTCTCAACCCATAAAGGAACATTTAATCCTTTGGTTTATCAGAAAATCACCAAATTTGGATATACATGGCTTTCACTGGACAGAAGGGTATGAAGAATTGTAATCTGGCAAGTGGAGTAAAAAGTACAATATTTTGCTCTGAGATATAGTTGAGTAGAAGCATTAAGTTGCATAAAATGCAAATACCATCACTGCATGCACATACATGCATTCCTACATGCACCCTTGCCTGAATTCACTGTCATGAAATGATTACTGACACAGTAATACTGCATGAATAAATACTAAAGGTTCAAAAGTGCATGGATTAAAGTTACAAAGACCTTGGAAAATTCAGGCTTTAGAAAGCAGTCCCTTCTTATCTTAGTGTACACACACACACACACACAGGCGTACATGACCTGCTGTCAGTTTATAAATGATTTGGCAGATGAGATGTGAAGAAAATGGAGGGAGTGGGTGAACGGGGAAGGGGGTGTGATCCTCCAGAACCAATGAAAGCAGACTATGAATGTGACACTGCTTGACCTTTAGGAGGACGAGGAGTCCTTTTCAATACTACTACAAATTTGTATGGCAGTAATCTGATGATGTGCATCTCCTAAAAACAGAACAAATCGGAGATGGAATACTTTTCAGGTCAGCAGAGAAGTCACTTTGCAACATTGGAGGAGGCTTAAACACACTTCTTCTTCTTGACTCAGCTGACATTTCTTTCTCTCGAGTATTTCTTCTTGACATACCTGATAGCAGGTGAAAGCCTGGTCAGACAGGTGAGACAATGGTTTTCACTTGTGATAGTCAGTGGGATCACATGCAAGCACTCGCTACAGGTGTCCAGCTATCAGCAGCAGGTTCACTGTGGAGAGAGAGAGCGGCACACAGCAGTGGAGTGTCGACTGTTACTTGTTGACAAATCCCATCTGGTTCCATCCCATACACCGCTGTGCACACATGATGCCACCCAAATAGACACCGCTGTATTAAAAGCACAATGAACCAACATGGCCGATATCTGATTACTTGTTATGTTTGCAATAATATCCTGGTATTAATTACCCAGCTAACTTAGGCAGGTTTGTCTTTTGGTCTGTGCATGTAAACAAAGTGTTTGACCAGCTGTGAGTGGCAGTTTTAAGCGTGTCCCACTGAGTCACCTTGGACTTGTCATGCATGGGGATTTCAACAATGTCTGTAGCGAAATCACAGGCTGCATCGCGTCTGTGGACAAATAAAGAGCAGCAGGTATGTGTAATGCAGCAATGACACTCAACAGACATGGCAGGTCAAGGTCAAGGGGTATATGTTGTGTACATCAGTGTAATTCAGTTGCATGTTTGACGATTGAAACATAGTTGCTGGGCATCAGTGCCTGTTGAACAGGGGATACAAAGTTCATTCTCAGGACCTCAATCTGTTTGTATTGCAGTGACTAATCACTTCTGTAAGCATGAATACAGGTTGTGTGTGTATTACTATTACACAACATCGTAATAAAGCCCTGATCCATGTTTTGTACACACTGCTGCAATCTATTTACTGCAGCTACAGCCGCCGACACCGAGCACACTGATTTAAACTAAACTAAAGCTGCAGCTCTTGTTTACAAGTCATCCTGAAAACATGGTTCAATTTGGGAATGTTATTTTAGGAATTCATCTTTTTTTTTTGGTCACAAAATAATTTTTACGGTACAATGTTGATGTCACTTATACTATATTTCCAGCTGGTTTTTTAGTTATCAAATGCCAAAATCTGATGAGACAAATTGAATCATACTTTCATCAAACTGGATCATGTACAGTCTTTATAACAGTATGCAAAATTTACACTTATAGATTAAGACAGTACATCAATCATTCAAATCTGAAGGGCAGGTTTTTTTTTTTTTGTTTGGATAATTTTCTTCAGGCCTGTTTTCCATTATGATACTGTTACTTCACTGTGAGTAGTTTTTCCACCACTTTACATTTACTGCTTACTCTGCATGTCTCTGTCTACTTTATGTGACCACTTGCTGCTTTCACTCAGGTCCGGACAACAGCCACCACCTTCCTCACACATCATCATCATCATCATCATCAGACCACACAGCAGCTCCACTGTTAAACAATCATATCAACCTACATGATCGTGAAAACGCAAATCTAAGATGTAGGATCAAGCAAAGTGAACTGATGAGTTGCACGAGAAGGAAATGATGTAGCAGATGCATGTTGCAGGAAACAGCAGCACTTTGCAGTTAAAATGGGGTCTGAGTGAGGAGACATGTGGTTTCCAGCGTGGCCGCTCGGTTACACATTTGAACGCGCAACTTTACGCACGGAAACGCGCTCCAGCTGGTGCGAGTGTGTGTGTGTGTAACCTGAAAATCATCTAGCCTGCAGCACAAACACTAGAAAGTCGGTAATTACACATTGCATAACTATTTGCATGCATGTGGCAAAGCGGTATAGTGGAAAGTTGTGTGAGCAGATCTTTACCTTGTGTGACCTGCAGGAGCGCATGAAGCACTGATCCGAGAGAAGAGACTGTTTCCTCCACAGGTCTGAAAAGTAAGAATTGTATAATCCAGAAGCGTGCTCGAAAAGTTCTGTGTCCGTTCCTACAGGTGGCGAGGAGGGATTTAAGGTTTCTGGTTGCTGTAAGGAGTTGACATGGAGGAGGGGATACAGAAGCAAACAAGCAGCCCCGCCCGCTCATTACCATCACAGTCCTGCAGCTACCAATAGAGACCAACAGGCTGACATCAACAACACATTCATGAGGATTTCACATCAACAGGTTGGTCTAGATTGTGGATATTAAGGCAGGAAATCAGCATATTTGGAGGCTCAATGTTTGGTCAAAAACAATCTGAGCATCCAGAAAATGTCAAATCAGTGAGGGTGATTCTCCTTCAGACTAAAAAGGGCTCTTGAAGTTTCCATAAATTGAAGCACATTGGAAATAATTTTCTATTTTGTCCCTTTTATGGTCTATACAACAGTGCAAAAACACCATCTCAGTTTTCGCTTAATTGCAACAAGACAGCAATCGTTCAAATGGATATTTTATTCTCAAGCAAATAAAATAGCAAAACAAAAGCTTTACAAATCTGAATACAAAGCTCTCAGCTCTCGTAGGGGTCGTCGGGGCGGTCCGAAGGTGACACTGTGGGATGAAGTGAGGAACCACAACTGTATCAACGGTTCCACAGGGTAAAGCTGGTTGTCGTTTTTTTGCCAGTGTACAGTTTACCTTTTCAAAGTTCGTTTGGCACGTAAGGGAGGAAGAGTGCGCAACAGAAATAAAAGGTGGTTAAGCAGTTTTTACAGAAATCCAGGCTTGATTTTAGTGTCAATTTGAAGATCAGATGTTTTCCCAAACAGATGCAAGTAATCCATGTCAACAGCTGTTTACTCTTAATAAATTATGCATTTAAAAGATTGTCAGCATGTAGAAGAACTGAGTGGTTGTTTTGAGCTGACAAGGCCTCATTTCAGCATCAGTCTTGTGTTTCTTTACAATATTCACAATATTTACACCTTCTCCTTTTAGAAAAAGGTAACATCTGTTGAGTTTTATTTACGCACACTTTTTTCCCCAGGAATCCAATCTTAGTGATCCCGATGGTTTCAAATGTGCTCAACACGCCAAAAGATGAATAAAAAGTTGCTTTTGCCACGTCCTCCTCTAAGACTTGGCTTCTAAAAGTGGCTTGATGTCTTTAATGCCGAGCTCTGATGCCACGATGATGATGTGGTCCAGGGCATTCATGTGGCCTAACATCTTCACCACCTCTCTGACTTGGTCCCTGTTGGCAGATATGGATTATATTAGAAGCAGAACAGACAAAAACATATAGCATCACAACAAAAATAAAAGTACTGATCAAGGGGGTCATCTAAGAACACCACTCACTAAACCTGTATTATGTAATCTGACAAAACAACCCTGACATTTAATCCTTCTCAAAGCACCTTCCATAATATTCCAGCAGATGGAGCTACAGCTCAATTCAACTTCCCCACTTCAGGCGAACTCTAGATTCAGTTGTATCTGCAGAACCTAGTGCAGCCTTACTTGGCAGTGCGCCGTTCCACATCAGACGTGCCCAAACTGCTGCGATGCAATGAGCTGGCCAGGTGGGTGAGGTAGCGACAGAACGGCTCCAACTGAGGCAACGTCTGCTGGCCCTTCAACCCAGAGAACCACTGCGCTGGCAAACACTCCACCACCTGAGAAAGGTACAAAAAAAGGACAAGGGAGTTAGACACTAGCTCTGTGTCATCGTTTAGTGAGTCTCAAACGGCCAAATGAGCAGGTGCATTTTTCATATTATGGCTGCTAGCTGTGGGGGGGGGGAGGCACAGGGGAGCAGAGAGCAGCCAATCGCGTTAATCTGGCCTGATAAAATATAAGCACCTCTCATCAAATTGTCAGAGCCAGGAGCAAGTTTCCACTGCTGTATTTTTAGACACATTTGGACATCATGTAATACAAAATACAGTGAGACGTCTCAGGAATATTTAATTAAGTGTGTAAATGCAGTTCCGGCCTGTGAAAAGTGAAACTACATTACAACTCAAAACTTTCTCTGATCTCATACTAAACGTATTTGATGAGACAGACGCTGTGCATCTTGAAAATACCAGAAAGTAACCGGTAGTTACAATGACTCTCAAACCAAACACTGTTGACTAAACTGACAGGCATCAAATACTTGAAAATGTGCCAACAGTGTGGGCTGTCCTAATGTACTGTATCTAATAAAATGACCCTTGTGCAATCTGTGCCACTTTTTCAAACTGTAATTAAAAGTGAGACATCCTTCATATCCGGTCTCCTGGCCAGGGAGCTAAGGGAATAAGAACTAGAGTTAAATATTTTCTGAAAAATGAATTCATTCATTCAGTTTCATGTTCTAGCTATGCGTCCCGCAGCAGACACACATCTGAGCCACAAACAGCTGTGACAGGTTGTATGATGATGATTAAACGGTGGTTGCCAGGAAGTACATTTGCCATGATGTTTTATTCACAATGCTGGGATAACCCCTCTCTTTTTACATAGATTGAAATATGACAAATTTATTTCATTCATATGACAAGATGCGAAGCTGACACTGTTCCAAAGTGTGTGGAAACTACAACAACAGCAAAAAACATCTTTGCCTTTGATATCCATGAGACCTACCCTGGCACGATGACTTCCAAGAAAGAAAGCAATATTAGTCTTTCACTCATGAATTGACTAACAAAATTGATTGATTAAAAATATGTGCTGACAAATCGATTAATCAGCTTATCATTTCAAACAAGGCAGTTTATCTGCACAAACATTCTGATTAAATGAGCTCTGCTGTGTCTAATTACACATGCAGCCTGAAACTACAAAACAATTGGTGCGTCTCCTACCTTCTGACACTTAGGAACATTGTCCTCTCCAGTATCTGTGGTCTGCAGCGCAGAGAGGATGTATCTATTCAGAGTGCTGTCCAAAGCCAGATCCCTCAGACAGGAACTGGATAAGACACCTTCCCACTGCAGGATGTTGCCCAGCAGCTGTGCACAGAGGGAAGAACAGAGTTAGACTGTCATCACATAGACCATGACAGCAACACATATTAACATCAGTGTTCAAGCACTTCTATTCATTGCCACAGAAGGCAATGTTAGTATCAGTGGTCAGTGAACAAACTAAGAGAGGCAAGGTGACAGTTGTCTGGGTCTCCTCCAGGTCTTTTTGCTTATGTGCAACTTGTCAGGTATAAGCCATTCAAAACATACAAATCACCTCCTTTCAATATGTGGTGTGACCTACAACAATCAGTCAGGACCCTCACTTTATCTAAAAACAAGGCTGTTTTCCTCCATTTTTGCACATACCTTCATACAGGACCAGAACTGTCTCTGGTAGAATAAGTAGGGGCCGCTATTCTTGTTCTCCAGCACACTGAACAAAAGCAAAACACACAAATCAGTTTTCAAGTTTCACCATACAAAAGAAAACATGGACAACTGCCAAACAGTTGTGTAACATACTTTTTGGGGTAGAGTGGAAGGAAGACATCTTCATCCAGAGTCCGCCTGGTTCTTAAGACAATAGTTTTCAAAAGCTCCTGATCGAGGAAAAAGAAAATCAAAATGACAATAATTCTAATTCCACAAGAGAACCACAAAGTAAGGTCTTATTTTGAAAATGAAGTTCATTACATTCATGCAGGTAGTAAGAAAATGGACAGTACCTGTGTGTAGCGGTTGTCCCCATGCAGAACAGTGGGGTAACCTTTCATTAGTCTATGAATGAAGCCCACCAGACTGGCTGTTTGACTGCTCGACAGCGGGTCCCACACCTGCTCTGCCAACACTGACACGCACACAAACCAATACATAAATACACATATTTTGCACTAGCTGCATTATTTATGCCAAACAAATATTAGTATGCTAGATGCAGCTGCGCGGGGTTCTCTACCTGTCAGTTTGGAAAGGATGACCTTCTCCACAATAGCAGGCAGCAAGCTAATATCTCCATCACCTCTCTGCAAAGTGCTGTGCTCCTCAAAGCCGTAAAACAACAGTGACTCGAACCAGAGCATGTACTCAAAATTTGCACACTGCCCCTGGATAGGAAAAACATGACAAATGGATTTCAGAATTCAGCCTTCCATTGCAAAAAGAAGTTACACTAAAAAAAACAAACAAAATAAAACCTCATCCACGCCTCACCTCCAGAGGGTTCCATGTAATCAGCTGCAGGCGGACTAAAGGGTTAAAGAGTTTGGGCAGACAGAGGCCAATGTAAGCATCTCTGTAGCAGTCGGCATAGTCTCTCCTCCACACTTCAAAATGGGATTTGATGCAGTCAAGAGAATGAAAGTCGTCCACCACATCCTCAAATACTTTCTTACATTCCCTGATGATACGATCTGGATGAGACAAAAGGCTTTAGTTAGGCATGAAATAAAAAAATGTCTTCTGTGAATCACGACTTTGTTAAACCACATTTAATACAGATATTCAACACATTTGCCAGCTCTTCTCATTATGGTTGATGCTGTGATTTTTGCAGCCATTTAATGATGTACCTCTTTCCATGTTGAAGCTGGTGATGTCAGTCGAAGTTTCCTCATCATCAGATGATAAGCCCTCTTTATGTTCAGCCCTCTTTCCGTTCTGCTCTCTAGCTTGTCGCCGCCGAGTTCTGGACCCGCCCACAAGCACAAAGGGAGATGATTAAAACCAGGGGCAGAAGCTGTGATAAACAGTAATCAATTTGGCACAAAAATGAATCCCTCAGTGTCAGCATTTAGGATCTCTTGCATGGCAAACCTATGCTTTCCAAACAAAGCTACAATCAGAGCTGCATTGTAGCTCCTAAGATGTAAGGGTTTTAGCATTTTGTGGACTGGGGTAAGCACAAAGACACATGGACAATAGAGTCTGTTCCTTCAGTCTAGAAACACGTCAAAAAAATGAAGCCTACAAATCCTAGCAGCATGCTTTGAGTATGAGTGAGCTTCATACCGTCGTGCTTCCCTTTCTGCTATCCTCCTCTGACGACTGTGCTCTTGGTATGCTGCACGGTCTCGACCAAATGAGTCTAGATTAGGAGCCATGACAGCTTTATCTGTAAGAGACAGGAGCTATGTTAGAACCAGTAATGAAAAGCTGAGACAACCCACAAACTCATTCTTATTCTGGGCACTCAGCATAAAGAGCACTTGAATTTAGAGTAATCCAAAATGATTCAAAATAAATTAAATGAGATAGGCATAAAGATTGTTTTAAACTTATGAAACAAGTTACAATATTGACCTACATCTCCAAAATATACACCAGTAATAACACATCATATTTGTTACAAATGATTGTAGTATCATTCACTTTCTAGTCACTTACCTGGTAGCAACATCCTACATGTCACAGTGACAGGTGACAAGTCACCAACAGATTTTATCTTTACTTAGCGACATTGCTTGAGCTGAGTTACAACCACCCAGCTGACTGTGAGAGTCAGCCATTAAAGAGTAGCTGAAACAGCTCCTCCAATAAAACATTTCCCAAGTACGTACATGCTCACTCACTCAAAATCACACCTCAATTAACCTTAGTCACAGTCATGAGGGAAACATAACAGGGGCAGTGGGAGACAAGAATGTGAACAGCGCACATACACACACGCACACATACAGAGAACTAACGAGGTCTGTTCAAATAAATCATAAAAACCTTCAAGATGGACTGACTTGAAAGGCTTGCAAACTCCGCCGATTCATCTTTAATATCATCCTGTCGTCTCTGGACGAGTCGTGAGGCCCGTTGCCTTAGTAACTGGTGCATGGCAGCCTCCAGCTCCAGGACAGCAGGCACCTGAAAGATATGATGCCTTTTGTGACCTCTGACCCAAACAAAAGCGGGGCTCCGAGTCACAGGGATGTCTTGCTGGAGGGACAAGAGGAGCATGATGGACAACAGAACACTGGAACCAAAATATCTGTAGTGTCGGGTGAAAACTCTAAAATGTCATATTTCCATGAAAGAAAGTTTGAACACTATGATATCATGTTGAGCCATTGGTATAATATTAACAAACCAAGTTAAAGTTAAAGGCCTTGTGTAGTAGATGCATTAAAATCGCAAAATTGGAGTTAATGGTTTTTACCCAACATTGACAATATACAGTTCCAGTCTTGATGTTTACGCTGTATTAAAGGACTCCATACTAAGTCATACTGATAATGGTTGGTTAGTGTCCCGTTTCCATCACAGTGTTGTGAGCGCCGAGAGTTGCCTAGCAGGGTTAAAACAGATATTAGCGTGGATGAGGAAACACATGTTGGCAGCTGGCAGGCCATTTCTCTTTTGTTCCATGCAGGTGCTGCTCTGCTGCTGCAGGATCAAGACTGAATTATTCTGTTTAGACATGCATTTAGTGAGGAATTATAAAAAATATAGTCTGTGTCAAAGACATTTCATTATGTTTTAATAAACTGGACTCACTTGTGTGATACGGGGCTAAGACTCATCTTATAATAACTCTGTTTACTTTTTGTCTGACTAATGAGTAGTTTAAATTAATTGTGTTTCAGTAGCTGAAAACAGTAAAACGATTCATTATGAAGTCAGAGCATTTTCTTTCTATACAAAAGCATGTTGCTGAGAAAATAGATCAAAGTCATATTTCTCACTAAAAAGGGAGCAGTTGTGAAGCAATGGAGTGTGCTCCAAGTAACTAATCTCAGGTCACATTGGGTGGCTTCTCAGCACTGTCAACTTATGTTAATAATAGTATCAAAAATATTACTAAAAAACTAAATCAAACAACAGAAATAAGCTTTCTTTGACTCTCAGTTCATCTTTCACAATACAGAATTATTATTAGACTCTATCCCTTTAAAATCCACATTAAGTGGTCAGAGCTCACACAGACACAAAACAGAAAACAGCTAATCAGACAGCAGACAAATTCTCCCTTACCTTTTCACTGAAACACTCAAGCAAGTCTCCAACATACCCTCGCATCTCTTGCAAGAATTTATATTGATCTGCATTGTCATTGGCTGAGCCCTCCAGCTGCTGTATGGTGCTCTCAGAGGCAGCGAGGTCTTCTTCGATCTGTTTGTAGCGCTTGATGTTTGCGCTGTGGCCTGCATGCATTTGGCCGAGCCTACAGACACATGACATACAGGGAAAGACAGTAAGGATGACTTAGATGGGGGCAAGGACAAACAAAGCTAGTCTAATCTTAATTACTGACATACACTAAGCAGAAATTTGCAATAGGAGTGCACCCATCAAATAAACAAAGAGACATAATGAAAACTGATTAACAGCAGACAATGAGCTAAAATAATTCACCACTGGTCAAACGGGAGTTGTAATTAGGAGGACTAATGTAACCCCCCTCCAGAACCCCCACACTGCCTCTCTGGCCCTTAGATCTGTGGGTAGCTTTGCTGGGTCTTCAGGACAACAGCACACAGAAATGGCAGCAGCTGAGCTGAAGACTGATTTTTGACGTTGTTGCAGTCCTTCCACTGAACCTACCTATCCTGCAGCCGTTTCTTTACCAGATCTATGGATACTGGGGTTAGATCGCTAATAGGGGCCCCGTAGTGAACAGAGCCATTGTCTGCTCGGCCAGGTGGCTTGCCAGTCTGTGGGACCACAGTGCTGTAAGTGAACGGCATGTTGTAGGAAGAGCCATAGGGCTGGCTTTCATAGCTGTTCTGGTAGTAGACGGTGTTGTCCTCCGGCTGGTTGCTCTGGACCTAGTCATTAGAAACAAGGAAAACACAATGCTTTTACTACAACGACTAACTGTTGCTGCTTACAACCAGTTCATCAGGGCTGCACAAACAGTTATTTGCATTATCAATTAATCTATCGATCATTTCTTGGCTCAATAGTCTATAAAACGCCAGTAAACTTTCCTAAAAAAGCTTCCCAGAACTAAATGGGATATCTTCAAATCACTTGTGTTTTCTGACAAACAAAAAGATATTCAACATATTTTTAGATAAAACTGCTGGAACCAGCAAATATTTTTTTTAGTTTTTACTTGATAGTTGACTATTACATAGATTTTCTGTCAAACTATTAATTTCAAAACAATAACTCATAATAATGTTGTCCTTAAATTAAATCCAAGCATTTTATGAAATAATAGAAGAGCACAAGATTAAATAATAAGAATACTTGAGAAAACATATAGATCTTCTATTGTCAGAAGTCATGCACAAAGGCCAAATAATTTAGAGCTGTTCAGACTTTCAGTACATCTTACCTGGGGTATGCTGATTCCTTTCCTAATCTGCTCCTGCTCCCAACGGCTCACCTCCTCATCCTGACCTGTATCCAGTGCCTCGTCATCACTACCCTCAATACCTGTGCAGGCGAAGGGGATGTTCATGTCTTAGACACAAATGACTGAAAATAGTAGTATATAATCAATGAACTTGTCAGTGCACTATTTGCTTACAGTACCTATCTCCTCAGCTATCTTTTGTCTTTGGCTTTTGTTCTTGACTCCACTGAAGCGGATCCTCTTCTCCTCCTCGTCTTCGTCATCACTGGCATCTTGGTCTTCTCCTACCAGGCGTTTCTTGGGAGTCTCTGTCTCCACCAGAGGGGCATCACCTCCCAGTTCTCTAGCCAGTTGCCGACGCTTTCTGGCAGCGTGGATGAACGCTGCATCAGGGATCTCACCTAAAGCAAGAGAGAAACAGGTCTCATTTAAGTACTTGTGTAACAGTGCACACAAATACCAAAAAGTCATGCAATGAGATGAAAGCACTTCTAAAGGGATTTCAATGACTTATGAGAGGCCCAACAATTCAGAGAAGAGTACAACATTCATTCTAAGACTTGTAACAGAATTCAATTGTAAAAATATTATGAAAACCAAACTCACTGATATTTAACACTGGAAAAGTACAGAGCTATCGAAACGACCAGGAGTCGGTGCAGTCTTTACAAATTTGCTCATAGGAGTGGTAGACTGAATGTGTTGGTGATGACAGTCAAAACACTGAACAAGCATTTCAATTTGTGCGTGTGAGTATCATACCTGGTCTCAGGCTGCTGAGGGAGGAAAGCGTGTTGAACGATGCTCCAGTGTTGTTGTTCTTGGAGACTTGACCATGAGCCTTGCCACCTTGACCCCTTGCATCTTCCTCCTGTTCATCAGCACTGTCCACCTCCATTTCTTCCTCCCCCTGTTCACTACCTGCTCTGCTAGTAACTTCCTCTTTGATGGCAATTGCCGGCAGAGGTGGAACATCTAGGAAAACAGCATGCAGAAACAGATGAGACAAGAGGATAACAGATCTCAGAAACTAAAGTGGCATTAACTTTAAACCCAATGTGAACTTATGACCCCCCTTTGCTCAGATATCTACCGCCATCTCGTGATAAAAATATATATTTTATCCTCGAGTTTAATTGTATTTGCTAAGATATGGTCTACTGTTAGAGACCATGTTAACAAAAATAAAATGAAATGCCTCAATTCAGTCACAATGTTGTGGTTGCAAAGTCAGTAAGTTAAGTTACTCTAACGTTGCTAATGTGACAGCAGAGGTGACAGATAATTGTCTCATACGAACAGTGGGGTGTCTGACCAGATTTGATTTCCTGTTTGGCATATCCAGACTTCTCCAGATCCTCCTTGTATTCTTTCTTCAGCTGTTTGACAATCTTCTTGCTGTGGTTGGACTTCTTCACTCGGAACACCTCGGATCCTTCTGTTTACGAGCAGGTCATGCGAGAAAAGCGAGTGATGAGTCAAGCTAATCATCCGCGTTATATGAAGGATTCAATGACACCACTTATCTAGAATGGTTTATGCAATTATAAACACGATTTCTTTATCATAAGCAGAAACAAAAAGGTTAACATTAGCACGTTTTCTGCAGCTAGCTAACTTAGCATCGCTCCACCAAGTTACCTTCTTCATCGTCGAAGCTCAGTAAACTTGCTTTGGTGGGTGCAGGCACCGCAGCTACGTCTTTGCCTTTCTTCTCCTTCTTCACAGCTCTTATACTGTTAACGTTAGCCTTGAAAGCCGTTGCTCTGATAGCTGTCCGTGCTGCTCGGTGCCCCGGTGCCGCTGTTATTGGAGCAGGTCTCCATGAACGGGATTTCCTCCACGACAGGCCCGAACGATGTCGGCGCGAGCGGCGGCTGCTGTCGACCCTCCTCCTGCTCGTCCTCGTCCGACTCATTCCTCCGTCGAAAGTTCGCTCGTTTCGCCTTTTTAAACATTATTATTCCTCTGCTAAATGCAACACTGCATGATCAAACCTTAAAACAGCGTTTGGAGCCAAAAGAAATGATTCCCACACACACAGGCGGCCATTTTCTGTCTATTAATTGCGGTGCGTTTCTTCTTCGTCTTAAGAATTTGAAGCTGAGGATGTGGGTCACCGGCGCATTGCTGCCCCCACTGGTCAAAACTAGTACTGATGTGCATCGGTCAGCTATATACACAATGAGTTACATGCTGCAATAAATAAATAAATACATGTAAAACACAAGCAGAAAGTGTTGTAAAATGATCTACAATATCTACATGAATAGTGAAAGTGTTTATCAAATAGAAGGCAAATTAGGAGAATCTGCTGGTTTGTCAATTATTTCTCTACATTTGTTTTTTTTCCAAGGCCTCTTGTAACAACTGTGTCTTCCATATACATATATTTATTCATTGGTTTCATATTTCATTTATATATTTAAATTCAAACGTATCACATTACTCAATGCAAAAGAAACATTAGCATTAGACAGTGCAATTAATCTTTATATCTTCATAAAGCTTTGAATATATCTTAACTAGCAGCGGTGGGAAGTAACTAATTTAATTTACAAATGTACACATCTTGCAAATGTAGAAATTCACAGATATACAATACTGTACTTAAGCACAAATTTGAGGTACTTGTGTTTTAATTTTATGCGACTTTCTACAGTAACATCGTATCTAATATTGTACTTTTAAAAAATAATTTTGCTATATTATATATTTATTTGATTACTTCAGTTTCAAGTTATTTTGAAGATGAAGATTTTAAAAAACCCTATAATGAGTATACAAAACATAATACATTGTTGTACAGTAAATTAAACCTACCAACGGTATGAAAATAAATAAGAACTCTATTGCAACTGGCTATGACATTAAAATGCATCTTACATGTTGTTGCATCAATTACATCAATTATAACTTCTTTCATTAGAGTCTGTTGACTTTCATACTTTAAGTACATAGTCTTGTTTACGCTTGACCTGCTCAATTTCACTGAAGTAAGATTTTGAATGTAGGACTTTTACTTGTACCAAGTCTTTTAAATTGTGGTAATTGTACTTTTACTTAAGTAAAACATCTGAATACTTCTTCCACTGCTGCCTGCTCATTGCCAAATGTTAGCCTGAGCTCTGAAATTGCCTTTAACAAATCTGATGTGTCCTGAGTCTGCATTTGTGTCAGAGCCATTGCAATCATTGCGACAACTCATAACGCTGCCATAAGAGCTTTAAACAGTTTAAAAACAGAACTCAGCAATTCCACTCAAGATATGACACTGTCATAACATACAGCATGAGGCCAACTTTGACAGCCATGGTCAAATCAATCAAATCTGACAGTTTCCAGTAATGTAATCTTGCTTTAACGCGTTCAACCAAACAGTTCATTTATGTCAGACAATGGCACTTGTCATGGCAGTCTACACATCAAGTCCTCTTGTTTTATAATATGAAACTGCCTTGATAGGCATCTCTAGGAAAGTGGCAACTTTGCTTTCAAAGCGACACTACCCACTGGATGACGCTTAACATCTGTCATAAACATCCATAAAACAGTCTTGTTCAAGTATTTGCATATGGTCTTAAGTTAAAACCAAGCCATCCCCTGTTTGTAGGACAGGTGTGCTTGTCTATTTGGCCATGGATGCATTAACCATTGAAATCATATCACATTTTGCATCCACATGAGGTCTGTGGTCATCAGAGCTTGGTATAAAATGAAATTAGTGTGAACATTCTCCTGTTAAAGTGGGTCAAACATGCAAGCAATCAACATGGCCTTTGTTTGATTTTCACAATTTTGACATCATACAAAATATAGGCATTTTTGACAGCACATATTTTGGCATGTCACAGCAGGAATAGAACAGGTGTAAATAATAAAATGAATAATTCCTGAATGTCATTTAGCCCCTTCAGTTCCAGGGACCTTGTATTGTTCACGCTGCTGTGGCTTGCTGAGACGCATGAATTGAAAAGAGTCATCATTAATGTTATTAGAAACACCTGTGCTTTTCCTGCTATGACAAGTCAAAATGGGCCTTTTGTGCACAACTCAAAGTCAGTTCAAGACACATTTATGTGAGTTAGTTGGCTTGTTTGAATAGTCAGTATTTAGTCACCTAAATTTCTATTTAAGAATAGGTAGGCAAAGTCAAGATATACAGATAGATAGATAGATAGATAGATAGATAGATAGATAGATAGATAGATCATGAAAAGTGGCATGATGCCTGTGAAACTGTTGAAAGACTTTCATCCGTATAACCTTCCCACACCTCTTTTCTCGAAAACTGTTCCCCTTTCATTTTATCTCACTTTCATTCACCCCTCATTACCTCTGAGCTATTTCTTTCACTTACCTACTTTCCTGACGACAGCTTTTTCAAAACCAGTCCGGAGAAGATGAAAGATCCTCATGCATACAGTACCTCTAAAATTGCACCTGATTGCTACAGTATGTATGTATGGTGGCATGATAAACACATTATGGACTATGGAGAAGTTTAGGAGAGCATATGTGTCTCCTGATAGGAACAGATAATATGTATTCTGGACTTCAACAACCTTCAGCTCCTTTAATAATTGCCAGACATGTGTGAGCCGCAGTTAGCGAGGGTCATTACAGAGCCATTACTTGACACAGCGCAGTGTATGCCGTGGTAGTGATAATAACTGCTGAAATTAAAGTGTCACCACAGATGAAGCTGGAGTAATATGTTGTGATTAATTAACATCAAGATGACCCTTTGCCATTAAAACGATAATTGGAGATAAATATCTCCCCATTAATGGTAGCATTTCAGTTTTAAAGTCCCAGAGCCTCTCTTCTCTCCATTACACATTCATCATTAGAGAAGAAATCACATCCTATTGTGATGAAGTAAGAAGTGCAAGTATCTCGGAGCCAATCAATTGCTACTGACAAAGCAATGATGGTTAACATTTTCTTGATTTCACTTCAGAAACCCATTTGTAAATCGAGTAGAGGGTGGAGTGTGCTTGAAACAATTGGGTAGTGATGATGGAAAGTCGAGGAATGTACAGCATGTGCTCATGGATGTACAACTAATCTGGATGTGTTGCTGTACATCCTGGTGAGTAGAATAACTTCTCTGAATTTCGCACTGTGTTTTGATGCACTACGTTGATACACAACTGGCACAGTTTTACTTGAGTATACTTTTAAATGAAGAACTTATTGCAACCTGTCACCATGTACATAGTTGTCACATAACATTTTCCACTATGGGAGCCTATCGTCTTGTAACGTGCAGCTTCACCTAACCTGACATGTTAAGAATGTGTAAGCTTTCGTTCTTGGATATACTGTGCATCTTTGAAAATCATTGACCTAAGTAACAGCAGCAATACCACAGTGTAGAAATGATAAATACATGTAAAGGTTCGGCAATAAATACAAGTAAAAAAGTGATAGCATCAAAATATACCATAATGACCAAAAATAAAAGCACTCATTGTTTAAGCTCATTTCAGAATATTATATGTATTATATTATTGGATTATAATCACTGGTAGATTAATGTACCTATCACTTTAATGTTGCAGATAGTAAAGCTGGGGCTAATTGTACTTAATGTATATACTTAACTGTACCTTAAGCTATAATAATTCCCTAATAATATTTAGTATTAATAATCTAAATCTGTAAAGTATATGAACTAATATTTTCCTCTGAAATTTAGTGCAGTACAAATCAAAAGTAACATTAAATGAAAATAATAAAATAACATGGAATTCTACTTTGGTACAGTACTTGAGCAAATATACTTTTCTTTAGTTTCTTTCCACCATTGTGAAATACCGTCACTGTTATATGAATATAGCCCATTAAAATCCCCATTTCTTAATTCTGACATTCAGAATCAATGAATACATGTACACATGTAACAATTAGGCAATCTCACAGCAGGAAAGACAAAAGTGGACTTGGTCCCATAAGGAATTATTCAAACTTCAAATGAGACACACAAACTTGGATTAGTTGTCTTGTGGTGCGTCAACCAAACAGGAGCATGAAGTTCATCTAAGAACCACTTGGGGGCACTGTAACTCCTTGTAATTGAAAAGCTGTGTCTCACTTGTGGCCAGGATGGGCTCGTGGTTCACTCATGTATAAATGCTAATGAAATACAATGACATTTCCTGATCCAGTGAATGTATTTGAAATAAGCCAGCCTGACATCATGACATGACACGACATCAATACTGCTACTCAAAGGTTCATAAGACTCATCACATCTCTGCTCTTATCACTAACGGGAGCTGTCTCAATGTGACCATCTCAGGTGATTGTTCTTATAAAGAGAGCTTTTTAATTTGTGTGAGACATATATCATTATTTGGCTGCTGTTGTGTGTGTGTGTGTGCGCTGGGGACTGTGGTAAAAGGGAGTCTTTCCTCTTTAAGTACTGCAGCAGGTGTGATGCCACTTTAAATTGCCCCCGCAGGATACAGTAACTGTAAAAGCAAAATTATAGAAGCCAAGGTTTCATTTGCACTGATGGAACAAACATCAGGGTTGAATAACCCGGCTTATTAAATACACAGTGTGCGTGTCAAGAGGTAATGAAGATGGAATGAGAACAAAAAAAAAAAAAGAGGCGCTGCAATGGAAGGACAAGAGGATCTGCACCTACCACCTCTTAGTGAGCAGTTCCATTAATGCAAGGCTGTGTATGTTAGTTTAGGCAAAATTAAGATGTCAAAACTCATCCGTTTTTAAAACAAACATTTCATCTGTTACATCTATATGAATTGTGTGCTTTTGCTTTCATCAATGCTATCATGTTTATATATATATATATATATATAATAGAGGGAGTCAATTTTCTCAAAAGACAGAAATCTAATTTTGGGATTAGCTCTTCATCTGTCCCACTGCTCTCAGGTAATGGCGTCCTTTGAAGACTCAAGATTAATGTTGCGACACAAGCACACGTGTACAAAGCTGCAAAGAAATGACTGCTGCTGGATAACTAATTATACTTATCTCCAACAGGCGATCAGGATTCACTGAGGTAATTTCTGTTTAGACTCTCTGTATGCTTTGTGCTAGCAGAGTACATTATTCCTCCTGCAGCAGAGGAGGAAAAACAAGTGCGCGTGCCTTTCTCACTATCAATCACTAAGATGAAATCAAGTAACTAGCTGCCTCCGTTTGCAGGGGGACACAAGCTACTTGAACACAAATGGACCCAAAAACCCTGACAAACAACACGCGTTGGTAACACACGTGTGGGTTGTTTGTTTCCATAGTTATTTATAAAGAGAAGAAGATGGTGGCGTCCATTCTCGGATGCTGGTTAATGTGCTTTGTGTGAGAGTGTGTGTCAGTGGGAGTATCTGCTTATTTCTCCTCTGCCTTCTCTGGCTGCTCGTGTCACATAGCAGAGTTTACAGTATGCGGTGACGATCAGAGCTGATTATGGTGCGGGGGCGTGTTTGTCTTAGGTGTTAACCCACACTTGTGAATACTGCATTGACCTCCAACTGCCTCATGCTCCCTTTTCAATTCCCCTTGCCTTGGGCTGCCACCCCGCCGCCCCCAGTTTCCAGTTTATGCTCTTCCCATCTTGTAAGTGAGGCGGTTGTTTTTTTTTTTTTTGAGTTTTAGGAGTGCAGATAGAGAAGTGGCAAAGGAAAAAGAAAGTATAGAGAAGGAAGTTGTCTCAAACTGCTGTGTCAGCAACATCACCTTTCCTGTCCTCCACCCCTCCTCCTCCTCCTCCTCTCTCATCTATCACTCAAGGTAACATCAAAGCCTAATCACTGGGAGACTTAGCCGTAGTTATACATCCTGTCCAAAGAAACTCTATCAGGACTCACCCACATATTTCCTCCATCCATACGGGTATCTTAAAGTCTGTCCTTCTGACGACTTCTCCCCTCCTGGGTGTGTTCGGGACAAGTACTGACAATTTAAGACACTCTGACCTGTGACCCCTGACAAGGGAGAAACAGAAACATGCTCCCCAAGACTGCACTGAGAACCTCCCCATTGCACCTGTGAGCAAAGCAGATGGAGGCTAAAGTTGAAGGAAGGTGGGGTGGAGGAGATGATGCGTCTGATTAAAGAGAACACAGAGAGAAAATTATGATATTTAAACCCACTTTGAAGCCTCAAACTGGTAAATAAATGATGAGCTCAAGAAGACTCAAGAAATGGCTGCGTCTCCTACACCTGCGGCTCAATGCTTAAATATTCATTTCCTGTCATAGTCACACGCACTCGAACGCATGTATAGCTTATAAGAGTGAGTGTGTGTGCGTGCGTTGAAGATGCGCGCTGAATTAGAGATGTTGCTCACAAACTGCCGTCTTTGAGGAGAGGAGAGGAGAGAAGAGAGAGAATTAAGGATTTATTTTCTCCTTAATGATCTACTCAAACATCCTCAAAACCCCCTCATCAGCGGACAGCGCAGCGGAGAAGAAGCGAAAGCCCTCCCCGCTTTTCATCCGCTCCCTTACCATTCTTTCATCCCTGCAATGCTCATAATGGTCCTGAGATTAGTGCTGGATGTGTTAACTAAACTTCTCATTTGGCAGAAAGGGGGGGGTTGGGTTTCGGGTGGGGGGATGAGAAGACTCCCGTTTGAGAGAATTACAGCAGGAAAAAATGAAAAGAGAATTTTCAATGCGGATGTTTAGAAGATGAAAGGGGAGCTAATTCAGGGAGGAATTTCAACAACATTTTAGTATAAACTAAAGTAATAAGTACGTCATTGTACCCAATTGCGCACATTCAGAAATATACACACTTCCAACAGCAGATGTTCTCACTCGACTCTGGCCAAACAGAGCACTAAATAAACGCAATGAGTACATGTTGATCATTGCAGACCATACATTTAAATCTAGTTCATTGTTCTGCGATTCGCAATACCTGACACAAGACGAATCATCCCAGCGCAGAAGATTTGACTCATTTCAATGCGGCTTAAAATAACTATTTGACCATGGTAGCCAAGTACACTCACTTTTTCTCCACACTTCTCCACTCCACTCTTCATCACCGTCTGCTGATTAATCATTGTATCTGACTGCTCATTAGACCATCTCTTTTAAAACTGCTTGACCTTGTATCGACTTTTATCCCCTCTCATCTCTTCATTTCGCTCCTCTTTCTCCGATTTGCCTCTCGTCTCCGTCTCTTCATTTCCTAGGCAGCGTATGTTTCAGACAGTCCTTCAGGGGCTTTTCTCTTCCGTCAGCCCGAGAACAGATAATTCAGCACCTTGATTTCAGAGTAATTACACAGGGATAAATGATGACTCTCCATGAATGCATTTCTCCACTCTTTCTGTCAAACCATCAGGAACAGGACCCGGGGCACAGCAATCACTCGCTGAAACTCTGCAGGAGGGAGTTCGAATCTCCCAAAAGTTTACACGTAAAGACAAAGAGACTTTTTTTCTTGAGTTCAGAGTAATTATATAAGAATAACTCTAGTCAAATGCATCCAGCCATCTTTCCGTCGAGCCGACAGAAACAGGACCTGGGGTGCAGCAGTCGCTCGCGCCCAGCGCTCTGCAGGAGGGACTTACAATCTTTAAAATGTTTGCACGTTAAATTCTTTCTTCTTAGCCTTTAGCTTCTTGAATGTTTATTTTGGGGGGCTTTGGTCTAGCACGCACGCTATTTTCCAGCACCATACTGTGTCACATTCATACGGTTATATAGATTCCCACCGGGGAGTTGCCAAGGGCAGCCTCGTTCCGCTGTTTGCCACTGAGCCGCTCCAATAAAACAACTGGGGATTGCTCATAGGTACTTCAATAATAGCTGGAGAGGGACATCTAGTTTACACCTGACCCAGATTTTCTCACCTGCTCCTCAGTTTCAATTCTGAAGTCTTGTACTCCACTTTCCTGAGCTTTAGGGCGCTTTTTAATAATTCCCAAGGTTCTGTGGTCTCTATAAAAATGAGGTTAAAACCGAGAATTTCTTAATCAAATCTGGTGTGTGTCCATGTGCACAACCGAAGAATATTAATCCAAGGGTTTTCTCGCCAGCCCTTTGACTTGAGAATAGCTTTTTTGGGATTCCTGTCACCTTTACAGAATCCTGTTTGTTCTTGTCTGAGGGCTATGTGAAGTATATCAGTGAAGAGCATCAAAATCCAGCCCGATCTTATGTTTGATATCCAGCAGGTTAACAATAACTACTTGAGATGCTGGGCAGGTATGGGACATCTGTGAGTGATGTATTTGGCCCATGGTAGGAAAAAAAAAAGGAGTCCTGCGAGGGAACTTGAATGACAATGAATTCAGAAAACAAATAACAGGCACTTCTAACATCTCTTCTCAGAAACACATCTAAGCTCACCGGGGATAGAAGCCCACTGCTGCCCCAGCAGAAGGCCTCACACCAGGGCCTTGATTTAATCACTGCCCAGCAAGGGGAGAGGCCAAGCAGGCAACAAAGCTGCCCTCCAGCCTTCCATCCTCCTGCCATCAATGCTCCCTGTAGGTTGACCCAGGAGAGGCCATCCCTCACCCTCCACCCCTCCACCCGGGTCGTTTGAAGATGAGAGGAACAGGGTGTGAGGGGAGGGACGGCCAAGAGGAGGAGAGGTAGATGAAACCCTGGTTGTTCTCTTTGAACTGCTAATCACTGTGTTTAAAGCTGACCTCGCTTCCTGTCTCTCTTTCTGTATTTGGCTCATTAAAATATGTACCCTGATAAAGGATCCAGATGGGAGTTCACCGCGAACCACAATTCCTACCTCACTTCCAGTCAAACACGTACGCCTCATTTTCTTCCCCCCAAAAGATGAAATATTAACTGTGTGAGAAGTGCACATGAGTCAGTGGTGCTTGAATGGGAGACTTGTAATAATCCACACCTACGCTAATTAGCTATTTCATCAATACTCCACAAATAAGGATGGGAAGCTGATGCTCAACCTTAATACCTGAGGAAACTGCATAATTTGAAGGTTGAGTGAGTTGACAATGAGATCAAGGATTTTGCAAAGGCCTTGTACACAACTGGCAATAAAATGTGTCTTAGACAACATGTCTTCAAATCTAAACAACAAAAAAGTTTGTCTGTCCATTTTCGAGGTTGTTTTTGTAAAGATCTTCATCCACACTGAAATACCAAAACAACAAGAGAACAGCCAAATCTCTCCTTCTTCTTCTTCCTGCCCTCTCAGTATGAAGACAAATTGTGCATCACAGCCAACATTTAAGGAGCGGGACAGGCGCTGCCCTGCTCCTGCGCTCAGCTGTCTCAGCTGGTTAAACCTCTGTTCTGTCCCGTCCGGCTCTCTATGACCACAATGTTTATGTCCAACCACGCTGTTGCATCACTGTTGATGAGAAAAACGTGCTGTGTGACATTAGTGTCACAAGCTACTGACATTAGTGATAAGCATGAGACTCTGCAGAGTGTTTTTGAAAAGCTCCATTTTTGGGCGTGGCTTCATGTGGATCGAAGGTCAAAACCGAGTGAAACAGATGTGTTTTCACATTTAGTCGGTTTATTGTGGATGCAATCTGAGATGCATTTTAATGCCAGGTGTGAACTACAGTCTCCAGTCTACTGGATCTTGATCCAATTTGGATGCATTTGCAGTGAAGTTAGGAGGTCTGGACAAGCCTACAGAGGCTGCAGGGAGAGGGAAGGTGGGGCATGATGAGGTGGAGGAGAGAAGGAGAGTGGGGTAGCAGGGGATCAGTCAATCATCGCTCCTGTTGGTTTATATTGACTCTGCAGTCCCAGTGGGCTACCACGGTCAATGTGCTTTCAGGCATTTTGCGTGGGTCGATGAAGGAGCGTGCCTGGCTTAACACTCACCTTTTATAGGGGTACGTGCTTGTGTGTTTGTGTAATATATTAGATGTTTTTATGCAGGGCGTATTGACGGGTTTTCATAAATGTATGTCATGTTGAAACTGCAGTCATTAGTGTATGATAAGTAAATACATGTTTTAGAAATCACAGCACATAAATCTAAAATATCAACTTAACCATGGCACAGTGGAGCCACTGGGCATCAGACTTGGCCATGTGCTGAAGACTGAGCTCTTTTAAAATTAGTTGACCTTGCTACCAAGCTCCATTGTGCCCAGTGGCAGCCTCCCAAAAACCAACAGCATCAAGGTTGGCTTTGGCCCATCGACCGTGTTTGGCTTTCATTCTGTCATATAAATGGGTGATGAAAAACTCTCTACACCCCTCGCTACAAATATCTCTGTAACCTATTAGCCTGCACTCATGTCGGTCTAAGACAGTGGCTCAGTCAGTTTGAGCTACAATAATCGCAAAGATTAAAATAAAGTTCTAAGCAGCTCGATCAGTTAATTGGATGTAAGCAGATTCAATGGACAAGGCCTGTATATTTTTAGCAATGAGGCAAACAATGCTCTTGGTTCATAGTTGTAATTGAAATCTTCTGTCATGGTATAAGTACTTACTATTCACATGATATATATTGCGATACAGTAAATGTTCTGGAAAATTTAGAAACCATTTGTAGATAAAATAACTGGATGCTAATGCCTGTGTTTGGGTAATCCAGTGAATTACATGCACGCACAGTCAAGGTAAGCAATTACATGTATTACAAATTTCTATTGTCTTGTGGTATATATTGTATAGTACTATAGTTACTATCTATTTTGAAATAAGCATAATTTCTTTTATTAACATTAGTTTGTTTACTTTTTAATGCACCTTACTTTGCATTGGGTGTCGAACAAATACTATAGAATTTAAAATTTTTAGCCATGTAAGTCATCCAGGTGTAATTCATTACTGTGTATTTTTATATCCACAGAAAAGGAGTTTGTAGTTAATAGGATCAATGCCTCAACCACAAATGACATTTAGCATTGCAGAAACCTATGTAAACGCATATAGGCTAGGCTGAGTCTTCATTACGTAGCCTACACTTTCACTTCTTGCATTTGAAGTCAATGAAATATGTTTTTTAAAGCAGACTCATAATGAACGTTATGTGTTTATTGACCCAGTGAGTGCAGCTTGACTGGTGAGTCACTGCCACTGATATGATGGTGAGCACACTCTTGCCACTCATACTCAGTTGATGAGAGAATTTAATGAGGCACAAATGATTTACATGTGTGTGCGACACAATGTGTGAAATAGCATCATTAGATTTTTATCCTTTCATTCTCAAGCAGACATTAAAGCTCTGCAAATAAATAGGTATAAAAGGGAAATAACACATGTAGGAACCTTACAATGGGCTCTGATTTGTTCACAAGAGAAATAAAAAGTGTAAAAAATGCAAATCTTGGACATAAAAATAAATTGATGGATGGACAAATAAATGGTCAAACGGAAGTCCATCATTCCTTTTTGATCAAATTTCACATCTGGCTAAGTTTGTGACATTACCAGTGCCTGCTTACTCAATGATGACTTTTTCCAGGAATCTCATTTCAAAGCTGTTACCATTAGTCATGATGACTCTCAGTTGCTGATCCATTAAAAGCATCTTAACTGAATGGAAGTCAGCAATGCTGTAAAATAGCTACTGTCCTTGTTGGTCTGATTTGCAGAGCAGGTGTCACACAACTCAAGGACTACATTTGCCGTCTGTGCTGTTCATGGTCTTAAGACAGTCACCTGTGGCTTTGAGCGATCTAACATGTCACATAATGTGTCAAATACTTACTTAAAAAAAGTATTTCAATCAGATGCACCGGCTGACTCCTGGTTAAACAGAGCAATGGACAAAGAGTCATACAAGGTTAAAATGAACTCACAAAGAGAAGTAAAGATAGAAATGAACAGATGCTCTAAAGAGAAGATAGAAGGAAGCTTGAGTATTGGAGAGTATTGTGAAGAGAGGCAGACTTCTTCTGATGAAATAAAGTGAGGGTGGGGCTCAAGGAGAGCGTCTTTGTTGACCGTCTTTCTGCTTGGGAGAACATTTTCTTCTGTTTGCGAATGACAGACAAAAACCCTTCTCAACAGCCTCCAGTGCCAGCCATCCTTCCCTGAACTCTATATGTGTTCTCATCCTTCCATCTCCTTACATAAATGATAAGAGGACCGTGGATAAACAGGTTTAATTAAGGCCTAATTGTGTCACAGTGGTGTGTAATAGCAGGGTACATGTGTAACACTAGTTTATTTTTATGCGTGAGTGTGTTTGTCATGGCGTGCATGAATGTGCATGTGGAAATCCACAGTATTTGTTAGAAATAGATTGTTGAAGGCTACTATTTTTTTTTTAACCCAACTGGTCATCAATCATCTAAATGATGTGATGCCATGAGCGTGCACTGACAGGCTCCGAGTGATGGATGATTGACAACCGATGATTACCTGAGGTGAGGGGTGTTTCTGCTCCTGAGGGTAAACCTCTCTGGGGTTTTTTACCTTGTTGGTTCAGATTGCAAGATGACTTGAGATGGGCTGAGAGGAAAATAAATTTACGATATATAAATCACAATCAGCTGTCAAAAATGATCAACTGTGTCCATCACCCTTGACTCAATACGTTTGCAAACAACAACAGCGTCTGTGGCTTTTGTTAGATTATGTTATTAACTGTTAACTCTTAATAAGTGTGGAGAAGAAGCATAATCACTTAATTTTGAAGTTCCTCATTCTGAAAAGCCAAATCCATCATATAAGCAAGGATGCTGTGGATAGATAGATAGATAGATAGATAGATAGATAGATAGGAAATTCTCAACTTTGTGAATTCTTTACACCTCAAGTTCTGAGCACAGCTGAGTTACTCAACACTGACAGCTATTGCACATGTTTACAGAAACAGAAAACATGTAAATAGATAACTTTACATAGATCTTTGTTTTACTTATATAGCATTTCTGTTTTACTCATAAACTGAAAATGTTTTTTTTCACATCGCCATTAACACCACAATTTAGTTTTGACTTTCACTGTGGCACTATTCACATTTATGAACCATGTTTACTAAAAATGTTGAGCTTAAATTCCTAAAATTAACTCATACTTTCAGATATGACCTAAATGGTCCTGGGGAAAAAAAGGACCTTTGCAGCTGAGATTTACTGTAAAGTCCTTTTAGAGCTCAGACAATCAATTTTAAAGTGACAAAATCTCTTCAGCCCACAGAATCAAAAGCCAGCAGTGCGGCAAATGTCAGTAGGAAGTGACACACTTGAGAGAGGCAGAGTGGAGGTTTGGTTTTACAGGAGTAACTTCAAACTCTATAATGTGAGGTTTTCCACCACCCAATTTGCTGAGCATCTCTGACACCGTGACCCTTCTTTTATTAAGAGTCTGAGCAGTGTAAGAGGGGACAATGTTTCTTTGAGCTGGCAGGCCCACTCAATAGAGTCAAGGTAATAAAACGAGTTTGAGAGAAAAGCTGAAAACAAGGAGAGAGCTGGATTGAGTTGAGTTGAGCAGCAGCGGGTGGACAGGCCAAAAAGTGAAAAGGCTTTCTATCTGGCAGGTTATTGATTGGCTCAAACTTCCCAAAAGGATCCTAGAAGACTTATAAAGGGCGAGACGGATGCTACTCGCTCGAGCAACACCTCCTCTCCAATCTGGCTTTCTTTCCTCTTAACACTGTTTGAAATCTTGATGGCATTTGAGATACTTAAAAAAAAGGGTAGATCAATGGAGGGAACTGTAAGACAACATTTTTTTTTTAATCATTCACAATATCAAAGGGCGGTTTCGATTTAAGAGTTTAGAGTTTAATACTGACCAATAAGGGACTGTAGAAAATTATTGAAGTGGTGAGGGGGGCTGAACTTTATGTTAGATTTTGTTATTCTCTCTTTTAAGCCTCTTCTCACCAAAAAAACATGCAACGTCCTCCCTGCATCATTTCAAAATAACAGTGTAGATTTGGCACAACTTGTTTAATCATGTACGTCAATTTAAACTTAAATATCTTAATGAACTCTAATGTGCATCCCCAGTGCTTGCATTAATAAAACCCTGTTATAGAGACAGAACTATTGTCCTCTGCATGTGGCATAGTGCACCTTTGTGAATCATGGCACATGTCAGACCACCCTACCTTCAGCAAAAATTTTAAATGACAAAACCTTCCGCCTTTTCTGACCTCCTCTCCTAATAATTTTTGTACAGTCCGTAAATTGCATCACTCTTTGAAATATAACCTTGCTTTCATTTCAGCGCAACCAAACTATTGATCTCTTTTTGGTTGCCTTCAATTCTGTTTCCAATTATTTTGAATAGCGTGTACACAGGGACTGGATAGAGAAGCCTCGTGCAAATTCAAAGCTGTGCTGTGATGTGAATGGTCTTCAGGAAGCTATTGAATGTGGACTTTGACAAGACTGATGAGAATGACCCCAATTGACCTTTAGGATTTTGAATCATATTTTTCCCGAGAAGAACAGAGAGGGTTCTAAACTGTCACAATGGTTTGACTCTTAATATAGTTGAAGCCATTTGTGGACAGCTGGCAACTTAGATTGGGTTGTACACAGTAGAGCAACATATTGTTTAGTTGAAAAGATTAAAACCTAACACTGTAATAAAGCCTAAAAATAGCTGGGACCTGTGCTCTTAAGTGTCCTGTGCTAACACGCATTAAGAATATATCATTATTTTCCACAATAACTCACATCAACATCCTCCTAAATAGAGTTTTTGCATTAGCAAGGTATGGAAAACATACTGTATATACTGAATGTAATGAATTCCTCATCAAATGTACTGATGCATGCATGTAAATGGACAAACATACGCAAGATATTTGCTGTGACTCCATTAAAACTCTATTACTACCTTTCCTGCAGTCCCCTTTCAGTTTTCACAAATCCATTTTCCTCATGACACATTTCAATTAATCTGCCCACAATACGATTGTGGATGTGTGCCTAAGCATGTGCAATGTGTATTCATGTGAAATTAGAAACAGCATGAAATGAAGGAATTAGAAAACATTTTTAATTTCTACTTTTTGAGAGGTCTAATAATAAAATGTGAATGTGAGAAGCCTGTAAGAAGCCTATGTTCTCATTAATGAAATGTGACTCCGCTGAAGTTCCTGTCTTCCTTTATCCTCAGGTTTCAACCTCTATCTGAAAATCTTTCACCTTGTATTACTGTGTTTTTCTGAGGGTTTAACATTAACATAACAGACAAGCAAAAAAAAGATGAATGACTTTTCAAAGCAGTAAAATGAACTTTGGTTGTGTTTACTACTTTATAATACATGACAGTTCATAATGTAAATGCAAAACAGTAGAAAAGTAGAAATCAGGATGCCTTTCAGTGTAAAAAAAAAAAAAGTAAAGAAAAAGAAAAAAATTATTTGCTCAGTCTGTGCACACAATAAAAAGACGGCTTAATCTTGCTGCTCTTTCTCAGACAGCATCAAGAGGTTTTCTAGTACGTCTGGAGATACAGAGAAGCAGGAAGTGATGTCACTGTTACATCATACCCAGACAGACATAAATGCGAGTATTGTATTTATGTCTTTTTTCTTTTTCGCTTCAGACCTTTAAGTGCCCGCTGTCATGTCCTCACGCACCCTGATCCCCGACAAACTCTCAGGTGGAGTCCCGGCGGGATTGGTGAGAGAAAAAAAAAAAAAAAACACAGCAGAGGAGGCTCGAGCACAGAGTAATATATAAAAGGCTTATCACTGAATGAGAAATGTGAAGACCAGCAGCTTCTTTTTTTGAGGCTGAGCAGTCTATTGGCGCAAGTCCCAGACCACTGAGGTACTTTCATTCTGGAGACCTCAGACACGAGTCCCAGCACTGTAGCTACTCTACAGTATATGATTAAAGGTACAATTTCTGATAGGGCTCGATTTTTTGAGCTGCTGAGTGGAGCGCTTTAAGTCAAAAAGGTCAGCCTTCCCTTTAGCCTGTGATTAATGGCGCAGTTTGTTTTCTGAACAGCTAACAGCACCAACAAGTTAAAAAAGTATTGGATGAAATTATATGAAGTGGGTATAAGCCATAGATAGTTGGTCATGCTATAATGTAGTTTTGAGAGTCTAATGTACTTTTTATTGATGCTGTGAGTGGGTGTGTAGTGGCTTGTTTCTGAGGCTCCCGCTAGTGTCAAAGGCGTAAATCAATAAAACATTTGTTGAAACTCCTATAAACATGCGAGCCTGGTTTTAACATAAGGCCTCATAGAAAAAGCATCAAAGATGGTTGTTTGTCTGTAAATAAAATGCTCGGTGGTAAATTGTGTTAGCGTATTTTACGAGTACCCTCTTTGATCACTCCGAAAAAGAAATTGGGCTAAAACATCATCCATCTCCTCTAATTAGAGCTTTGTGTGGCAGATGTGCATGCATGGTGTGTGTGTGTGTGTGCACGCTCAACCCACACTCACAAACAACACATTCATATACGCTCGCACACATACACACTGGATTCTTTCCACCTCACAAAAACATGTCCTAACTCAACTTATCTCACAACTCATCCATAATCAAAACTGACACTCCTTGCCACCGCCTCCCCCATCCTCAACCCCCCACCCCTTCCCATTTCCCACCTACCCCCCTTCTGCTCTCACATCCCAAAATACCAGGCTGCTGAACACCAGACTCTCCCTGTAAGCCCCAGGCCAATTAGTGTGGTGTTGCAGCATTGTTATCTGCCTGTCATGGTGGGTTTCTCCTGCCTGCTCTCTGTTTGTGGCAACACAAGCTGCCGCCGCTGCTGGGCCACAGGCTGCGTGAGAGCCGGAGAGGAGATGGATGAGGAGGAGAGGAGGAGAAGAAAAGTGTGTGTGAGGAGTGGGGGGAAATCATCCTATTTAAGAAGGGGTGACTTCTGAAAATGACTCAAGTTTTGGACTAATATTGTGCACAGAGTTGCGTCCAGTCGTGGATACACAGAGGACGGGAAAAGGTTAGCAGCGGGTGAGGAGCTGAAAAGAAACACCAAAACTCTAAAATATTATTTTTCTCTCTATCATCACATTAGACAAGATAGATAATCATCCTGCTGCTAAAAAAAGGAATAAACCCGACCTTCGTTTAGATGGACCATGAATTAGTTACTATCTCAAAAAACTGAGTAATTTTAAATGTGGAATTAATTTATTTGAACTTCACCGCTTCACTTTTGTGTCTCTCGTCTGATCATAATCTTTTAATTCTGCTGCCATTTTTACAAACATTTCTAATAAACAACAGCATAAAAAAACTAAATATAGTTAATGTAATGTAAGTCATTGTATTTAAAGACATGCAATTTGTTTTACAGTTGGTTCAAAGCTGGTGTTTCGACTTTAGTTAGTGGTTGGTAGTTGCTTACCTTTGGATTACATTCATGCCTTTAAAAGCATTCACCAAACCAAAGATTCATCAGCTAAAAGTTAGACCTAATCTGTTACCTTATCACCTGATTCCCAGGTTTTCTCCTCTATATTTTCCTGTAAATCTTGATGTCATGGTATCTTCTTGACCGTCTCTATGTTTAACACCATCTCTTCCTTCGCTCTACTGGAATATCCGTTTTTAAAAGCTGTGCAGTGCGTGAAGCAGTGTGTTACTCAAACTCACATAGGGTTAATTACAGCAGCTGTGGATTAGAAACATAATCGCATAATGTTGTGGGAATAAACCTATGGAGTTTACAATCAAGCTCGGTACGTTACTGTAAAGCAGCAACAAGCTCGACATTGTTAAAACTACATTAATAGCCTTATTTAGGCGTAGATGCAATTTCAGAATTTGAAAGGTGGGTAAACAGCATTTACTGTAAGTGCCTTTAGTCTCCGCTACAGCCCTGTTTGTGTCCCTGTACAAACAAAACAAATTACATATTTGACAATTTTGATTCATTGCTTTAATCAAACGCATCCCAGCGCACCTCAGCAAGCAAAATCATGTCTCACAAAAGTTGGCTTTAAATGAAAAAACAATGCACTGCAGCACAAACAAACTATTTAACTGCTACATAGTTGTTGTAAAGTACTTACTATGTCCCAGCCTGACCACAAATGAGGTTGTCAAACAGGGAGGAGAGAAGACAGGAGTTAGTGGCGATGGCAGCAGAGCCAAGTAAAAATGCTCTCCCCAACTTTTCTACTATACAGCTCAGAAAGGTGCTCGGAGCCAGCCATGAGGTAGAGCTACAGCAGCTAATGTCAGCGATGAAGCCTCCACTCGTGTGCAAACAGATGCTGCATTCAGTGTTGTGCTGCTGTGGTGGAAATTTCAGAATCCTTGCACTTCATTTTGCTGTGTTTCAATGTAGCTCGCTGAAAGTAGAGAGCAGAGTTAAGCACATGATCTTCAGGGTTATTTCTGCGTTTAGGCCATGGCTGTGCAAATTCTATTTTTGACAATCAGAAAAGGGACTTCATGTCAGACGACTTGATGTATTGTGCACCAGGGACTGCAGATGCATGTATAAAAGCCGCCTTGAAGAAGAATTCAACACACATTCATCTGCTGCATTTTCTGTTGCTTGGTTGGTGTGTGTTATTGCAAGAGTAATATAAACCACCTGCACATCCGGGACGTCCATCTCCTGTATCAGTCTCCTGATTTTAAGCATCTGGTCAAAATGACCACAACAGCTGCCTCCCCATAGCTTCAATAATCATGGTGTGTGTGTGTAAGCCGTTGTGATAAGTTCTGTATAAGAATAGGGAAAACATGTGACTATCATCATATCACCACACGCTGGCAACATAACTTTGCAGAAACTTTGAGGCATCACACTAAAAGCCAGTGCCATTGATGACTTTCAAGTTTCTCCATGTCCACTAAGTTAGACTTGAATTCGGCGTACAGGTAACTCACTCACTGTTTGAGAGCTTGTCATTGAGAGAGTAAAAGACTGATCCAAACACGGCAGAATTATGTAAAACCGATTCACGGCTCACAGACAAGCACAAGGCCTTAACACAAAATCTAACTGAATAACTCTGACAGTGTAACAGAGATGTGTTGTACTCTTCTAATAGAGTAATAACAGATGTCGTGCTTCTGTCAGCTGACTACTTTATTCCAGGGTGAACAAAAATGCCGTAGACAAGTTATTATATAAAGGTTGCATAGTGTAAGGGTTGATGTGGAAATGGCATTAAGTTGAGATGTAAAAATGAGAACATGAATTAATCCATAATTACTACATCTTTACATACTGTATCCTGTATATCATGCACACGGTTTCATTCTCAGCCTCCTTTTACTGACAAGGCAGGAGAGAGAAAGGCTCAAATTAAACTTCTTGATGCCATTAACTTGCAATACTTTTTTTTTTTTCCTTTTCTCAAATTTAGTACTTCTCCATGAAAGAAATTGTCACTTTCAGGGGAATTCTCCTCTTTGAATAAAGGCTGAATCACAAGAAAAGAAAAGAAAAAAACTCTTGCCCAACAGCTCTCCAGAATGTAATTTCAAATAAAAAAAAAAAAAAGAACTTTGAGTCCCACGGCTCTCGCTTGAACTTTGCTTTGTCGAGAGACATTTATGCTGCTTAAATTTCACATCCAGGCGTTTTTGCAACATGCGCAGAGAGTGGAGATGAAGAATACAGATGATCATTCGCCAGCACATGGATCTGATGAAAGTGTCTGCTGTGTGTTTTTTTTTAGGATGAGTGACTGCGGAGGAAACGTCCTTTCATGTTTGGAGATGGGATGAGAGTTGCTAAATGAGAGCTGGGACTTTCTGTTGTCACTGGTGTTATCAAGTGGGCACCTCCCTCTTAAGATACTTTCATCTTCTGTGTTTTTGTTTTGCTTTTTCAGGCATTGCCCACACAAACTCCAAGAGACTTTGTTAAACAGAGCCCCACGTCGTCACAGCTGCCATCAATGCTGATCACACTTGTAATCATCCGCAATGGAGGCTGACATTAAATCACAATCATGCAGGACACGTGGGACTGCCGCGGGACAGGAGCGTTGCCGCATCGTGTGGTTGGGATCTGGACGAGACAAGGCTTAGTTTCAGTCTGGGGAGTGGATGAAAGTTAGGAGAACATTTGCATGTAATTACATGTAATATTTAGTTATATAGGACACAGTTGGAATGCATAATCTTTTGCTCAATATAAAAAAAAATCTGTGATATATTGGCCCATTTTCATGAACTGCAGCATGATGATAAAGTTCCAATGAAGAAGCCTCAACAATATGTACAATATTTTCTGTTATATTGAAGAAGCTAGTATGAGAAGAGGCCCTGTTGTAGTAAAAAAAAAACTATGAATAAAAGTAAAAGGATGGAGACTGAAGAAGATCTGGGCCAGAGCAGATGGAAGAGAAATTTAAACTAATCATAACCAACCAGATATCAACTATATTCACCATCTGGCTAACAGGATAACTGTTCTAGTGGTGGAATTAATTTCCATACTTTTGACTCCGACTTGTATTTTTTCTTTGCAGCCAGAGTCACAGGTTGCCCTTTCTGGCCCCATCCACAAATCCCTTAACTCATATACATGTGGCTTACAAATCCACAAAGGCTACTCTGCCCTCATCTACCATTCCTCTCGCACCAGGGTGAGCTCCGGCAAGTAAACAGACGGCTGAGCGTCGGACTGTAATTCAGATTCAGGCCTCAGACTGCGGCTGACAATCTCTGGTGGGACTGCAGGTTGCTTTCATTTGTCTGCTTGAATCTTTCAGTCCACTTTCTCCCTCAGCTGTCTTAACATGCAGCTACTTCATTATAAATTCTGCCTGACTTCAGCATAAGTTTCAACCTCTGGATACTGTCCACTATCATGGCTAATAGATAGATAGATAGATAGACCTACAGAATGAACCTAACTTTCAATGTAGTCAGACAATAGCCGTTCCAAGATTGCATTGTGGTCTCTTTTGCTGTGCACATGGACAAATAGAAACCAGAACGCTTCCGATACCAAAATGTTGTCCCTTGCCTACAGACTCATGCATTCACATCCAGATGTCTGTTGATAACGATCAGCGTTTTCCATAGTGGGACATACAGCTGTGATGGGTGTATTTCTCACTGTAGCTCTTAATGGAGCATTGATTATGAATTTTATGCGCTATGTATGTGTCACCATGCTTCACGTGCTATTTTTATTTTCTGTCTTTCTCTGTGCACTTCAAAATCACCCTCTTGGGAAAAATTGAACTTGCTCATATTGTTATATAAAAGATTTTACCCGAAGTTCAAGCAGGAAAAGGATTAGCCCTCTAACTTCCTCACCACGCCTGGTCTCCACCTCTCAATTATATTCCACTCGACTCAGTGGGTTTTGTGCACAAACTTTTCTGTCAACTAGTTGCTAACTAAGGGCTGCTTGAATGCCAGCGTCTCTCTTTGCTGTCACTGCAGTGCACAGTGCGATGACCCTCTACTTTGCCACCTCCACTTATGTCAAGGGCCCACAGGAGGAGGCCTCTCCAGAACGGATGCAAACAATTGTTGATTATTATCAGCCCCAACAGTATAAAGAGTCCTGTTTACTGTCACCTGCTGTGCTGCCATGGAAAAAGTGTATCTTGGCAGGTTATGTCAGAGAAGTAATGGATACAGGTGGGCAACACTAATCTTCTTCCTCTCTGTTCTTTTCCTGCTCATTTACTGGGGCTGCACAGCTGGTGAATCCTCTTTGGTACACCTCATTGCTTCCCCTCGGTTATGTATTTGCTCTACAACTTCTTTTCAATGGCGGCTGTTTTGTTCAGCATAGCTGTGCTTGTGTTGCGACCAGGACTTCTATAGTGCTATTGCTCTTTTCCCAGTCCTGTCTGAGGAATTGTTCCTTTCGGGCTAATTGTGGCTTAGACAAGTGCTAAATTGCAGTTCGGTCCAGTTTGATTTTGCGTTATAGGATTTATTCAAGTAGGTTTAAAAAAAAAAAAAAACAATAGAAAAAGTCAACAAAAACTTTCCTTCACTGTGTGTGGGAGAAACTGGGGGAGCATTCACCTTTTTTTTTTTCAAGCGGAGGAGTAAGAGATCCATGAATAGTAGTAAGCCTCATTACTTTGGTAAATGGGCAAATGCCCCATGGCCTGTACCACCTACAGTATGCCAGCTGCAGGAGCAAATTGGTCTCCAGGGATTCATAGACAGCTGTGTGTGCGTGTGTGTCAGAGAGGAGTGTGAGAGTGAGAGAAATAACGATTGGCACAGAAGCAACTACAAAAGACTGAAGTCACAAAAACTAACAAATTTATTAACTTTCTAACGACAAAGCGAAAGAACACTGCCAGCTTGACTCCTTCCATCTCTATATGGAACAAACAGCAGCTCAGTATAAAAATGTGAAAGTGATTTTTTTCTTTCTTTACCTTTAAACCTCTTTGAAAGCCTTCAAACTTTCTGCAGCACTGTCAGGAACAGTTTTGGGAGGGGGGGAATGTAACCCTGCTGATATTTAATGACCTAAATACCCTGAACGTCTGCATGCACATCATAGCTATTAGATAATCAGGATCATTAGATTCTCTGCTGGCTTCAAACCTGCAACCACAGCAATACAGCGCAGCTAAAACAATGTCTAATCAGGCTCCATTTAACTGCATCAAATTTTGAAGGAGGTAAATGCAGCAACATAAGCATTCAGGTTGATATAATAAAAAAAATTATTATGTTAGCTGATGTATTCACACGACGAGGCAGGAAAGATGTTCCTGTATCATCATCACCATTGTTGAAATGTCCTCAACGCTGTCCATCATTTTTTTGTTTGTCTTCGACCAAACATATCTCACACAATAAAACTGATAATTTGGTGCACACATTTTCACTTCCAACAAGAGAACCCTTTGATTTGGATGCCACCGTAGACTCCTGCCAAGGCTGAGAAATATTCCCATTTAGCTGTTACTTTATTAGTCATCATTTCTTAGAAAATGAACTGAATAGATTACAAAATTGTTATATAAGGCTAAAGAAGACATCATTTTCACCAGTTGCTGACAGCGTAGCTAGAATAACAAAGGCTGTAGCTTTCTTCCTCCTGCCAGCATCAGTGTTCATAGCAAATTTACATGTTTTTTCGACTGAGGGTTTAAGATGGTTCGCCAGAGGTCATGAAGACGTTCTTACAAATTAGCGATACTGCATCCCAGTTGACATGAAAATTTACTAAAGATCAATTTTTTTGTTAAGATTTAAATGTACATTTGGTTCACATGGTACTAATTGGAAATACTTTGGGGCTAAAGGTTACAACCCAGATTTCAAAAAAGTTGTGATGCTGTGTAAAACACAAATACACAGAATGTGATAATTTGCTGATCCTTTTTGACATAAACTCAATTGAAAACAGTACAAGGACAATATATTTAATGTTGACCTCATCGACTTCATTGATTTTTGATGGCAACAACAGGTTTCAAACAAGTTGGGACAGGAGCAACAAAAGACTGTGAAAGTTGTGGCCTGATCCAAAAACACCTGTCTGGATCATTCCACAGGTAAACAGGTTCATTGGTAACAGGTGATAGTATCATGATTGGGTATGAAAGGAAATCATGATTGGGTATGAATCCTGGAAAGACTCAGTCGTTCACAAGCAAGGATGGAGAGAGGTTCACCACTTTGTCAAACACATGGTTGTATGAAGGAGATTACTACATGGGCTCAGGAACACAAAACCAATGACTGGGTCCCAACTTTTTTGGAACTGGGGTTATCGGTTACACTGTCTTAAACTCAAAGCACCCATATTTTGCTTTGCAACTGGTACATGCATATGCCACTTGTTGGTTTAATTAAAAAAATCTTCCTTCCCTGCTCAAGGAAAGCTTGCAAAGTACTAAATGGTGCATGAGTAAAGCTTTTATCATTATAATAGCTACTGTATCTATGGCAACATCTCACCAGTCACTCTGATGAGCCCCTTTGCCTACAGGCTACAATCTTATTACATGTTGTGAAAGCATCACTAGCAAAGAATGTTAATCCATTCTCAGTGTGTTGGAACATTGCTAATTGATCCACTGACAATCTGACACCACATAGCATTGATATTGATAACATGCTAACAATTGCTTCTGTTTTCATGTTGACGAGTATGGACTTGGCACGCCTGTCGTTCACAAGGTTTATCTTTCACGAGCGGTGAGCGCCGCCATTGTCGAGCCGGGCTCCAGTTTAGATCACAGCTGTCTTTCAAAGTCTATGTCCCTGCCACCAAGGAAATCTTTTTTATATGTTTTATGTGCACTTTGTGTGTTGTATTAAGTGCTTGTTGGATTATTGCAGAGCGGGGGGGGGATCTTCACTTGCCCTGGTGTTCAGCTGTTTTTTGCTTCCCTTTTTTTTCACAGCCACCTCTAATTCTGAACCAGAGCTGGAGAGTTCACCATCAAGGTCAGGCAGGTACAGTCAGGCTGAACAGATATTTACAGAGAGCAACAAAAGGGATGTGAGAGAGAGAGAGAGAGAGAGAGAGGAGGACAGAGGAAGAGAGATATAGAGAGAGCTTGAACCAAAGAGAGTCTTTTTTGGTATTGTGTGGTTAAGGAGACAACATTCCCCCAAAAAAACCTTTTTCACTCCTGTGAGCCAGACAGATCAGACACAGAAATACAAAGCAGTACCACCCAAACAGACACACTAAGTCTGTGCTTTTGTAATCGATGAAAGGTGGAAGGTAGTCACACAAAGAAAAGCACAAATAAATACTTACCCACCGGGCACACCAGACATAAACAGACACACATACACACAAATTCTGTCTCACCCATGAAGCTGAGGTAGCCCCCCCCGAACTGCGTGTGATGAGTCAAATCATCTTGTGAAGCTGAAGGCCGCAGTCAATGGCAGGAGCCAGTGAGATCAGACAGCTCAGGTTTGTGGAGTTTTTTTTTTTTCTGTCCACCAAAAGGCTGGGGTCCATTTTCAAAAATCTAATGGCAAACATTTGTTAAGCTCAAAATCCTCCTTTACTTAAATACTGATTCTATAATCTGATGCTTCTTTGAATCAATGATTAAAATGTCCTCTGGCTTGTTTTTGCAAACTCTACTGTACATCTTTCATGAGATGTATTAAGGTGTGGAATTCATATGAGGCAATTACACGGCTAATTAGAGGCTAACATCTTACTAAGTGAAATTTTCTGATGTTTATCTTGATGGTATTTGATAATTTCTTTAGTTAATTATGACGATTATCCTTCTGAAATGTTGATAATCATCCTGTAAAGCACCACAATTCATGACAAATACTGTCAATTTAAGTGATGAGGGATTTTAAGATCAGGGTTATTATTTCCCTCTGTGTTGATGACATCCATCAGCAGTCAAGCATGACAAATAAATGATGTGTTTATGAACTGAGAGCTTATAGTAACTGCTAGCAAAAATGTGTACTTTATTGAAAATGATTTATTGAAAACACCTTTATGAGACCATGACACCCAAGCATTGTCTTAGAGCAAAATAGACAGTGTTTGTTTGTGTGTGTTTTTGTGCATCCCTGTGTTAAATGACCAACCCGATCATGGCAGTTGGTGATGTTCCCTCTTCTTTGTGGACAACATTACCCATAACTCATTGCTCTTCTATATACTGTATTCCATACCCTTTTACAATCTATGCAGGCTGGGGTTTGTCAAAGGTGGGAAATAAATGCATTTTAGGATTTTAATCAAATACCTAATTCTATCGCTCTCTCCCTAACAAAAAATTTTAAATGAAGATGTATATTCTGACAGTGAGTCACCTTTGGTTAAAAAACTTGTTACTTTGCCTATTTCTGCACCTTTTCACAGATTCTTGTGGCTTTATACTGCTGCTTTTGGTTGAAATCTTGATATGAACATTGATGATCTGTTCACGCTGGGGATGAATAGTGGTTGCCCTGATGGCCTTGGGGTTAAAAGGCAGACCATAACCAGAAGTGCCCCCAGTTTGGATCATCCAGTGACCTTTGTGTGTCACCCCCCGTCTCGCTCTCTCCACACTTCAACTCGACTCTGTTACAACAAAACTGTGTCAATCCAGTCCACAATGAAGCATTATTTTAAATTCCCTTTTTGCTCTCACCCCATGTAGTTTTGGTGTGCCACAGGGAAGTGTACATAGACATTTGTCATTCAAAAAAATACATGTACGGTTTGTTACAACTCACCAAAAATCAAAGATGAATGCCAGCAAGCCCTAACTGAGGATGCTGAAAGAGCTGCCTTATGATTTAGAATAAATAAGCTGTCACTAAACCCCTGAAAAACTACACTCATGGTCTTCGGGATCTCTCAAAACAATTAGTGATGCCATTAACATCTACGAACAGGTCTTCTCATTTATGTGACAGACTCACAGTGTGACGTTACAGAAGCTGTATAAGACCAACTTAATGAAAAATATGTTGCTGGTTTGGATGCGATAAGTGAAGCAAAGGCATTTTGTGGCTCCCAACACTACTGCAGCATAACAGGACAGATTCCAACAGAGCTGCATGTCGCATAAAAGGTCTTAATCTAAAGACCACATAAAGATTAATGAACGTTCACATGCACACAGATGGTATCGGCGGCATAGTGGATAGAGTTAAAGTTACTGTACTGACAGTGGTCCTTAAATCCATGTGTCACATTGCTCCTTTTTTTCCTGACAGCACTGTTTAGGTGGGCTTCACATCCAGCCTCTAATGGTTGCAGCAAAGGCTTTGCAGCAGTGGATTGTTTTATTATGTGCCACTATCTGAAATTGGTTAGACAGGTTTACAAGGGAACAAACTAATCTAGAGCAAATGTGAACTGAAATCTGGACACAAGTACACTTAATAAACAAGCAATTATTGATATATTTAATTGTGCTGTTGTTTGGTTGTTTGTATTTGATATGTACTCATGACTCACACTCCTATCCTTAATCATGGTGAAATAAAGTAAACTCTCCACAGTCAGCTATCTAATAAATAAGCGAAACATGACAACACAAGACGAAACAACACAAAAGTCATTAAAAAAATAGCTGTCGAAATCCTCTCTACAAATTCCTGCCACAAGAGCTCCAGACTGACGTCTTTCTTTCCGTGGATAATGTACAAACTTCACAAAAATTGGACAACTTCAAAAACACTGCAGGAAGCTCTATCCACAGGGAGTAAGATTCAGATTGTATCTAACAATCAAGTGAAGAAATGAAACCTTTCACATGAACTAGGACCAATTGTTATGTGCTCTCGCCTTGAGATCTCACTGTATTTTTCAACTGCAAGACATTTCATTGAATTTTGTGTTGTAATAAAAAAAAAAAAAAATCAGAGATGTCAAATCAGGATCTGGTATCTAATCTGAAAATCACATACACCCTTCATGAAGAGGATTATTCAAATGTCATATCATTATAATGAAGGGAAGTGTTTCAGAGATATCTCCACATTCATTTAGGTTTATTTTCTGCAGACGTCTCCCTCACTCTTCTTTCCCTGGTTGTGTTTGTTCATTATCCGGGCTGAAAACAGTCTGGTGATGAAGTACGTTGCCTCTGGAGTCACACGAGGATGTGGAAATGTGGAACTGAATCCCTGCAGAGTCAAGAGGAGTCGAAGACGCACGAGGAGGAATACAAAATACACAGGGAGGAGTGAACGAGGCGTCAAACACACATGATAATATGCAGGATTAAATGATGGAATCACGGGAAAGCTGTTACTAGATTGTGTGAAACTCAGTCTCTGCAGAGATAAAAATTATAGAGGGAATGTAAGTGATAAAACACGGGTGATGATGAGTAAAAATATATGGTTTCATGCAAACTAACCACCTCGAGGCAGCTTCATCAGAGCTGATCTGCATGATCTGAAGGGTGCAGGTAAGTTTGACTTGGTTCATTTTAGTTGGATTGTGTTCGTTATACTTGTTTTACTGCACCCCTCTTCAAATTTAAACACCCAGACAGAAGGATCTGCAGCTATCTCAAAAAATGTGAGCCAGTGTGTCTGAGAGGTTTGTGGTGTCAGGTGTGATGTGTGATTGGTGACAGCAAGGTAAAAAGAACTTTTTATTTCCTTCAACTGTCTGAATGCAAAGTTCATGTTGGTCGGTACTAGTTTGATATGATCAGCAAGCGGGGAGCAATTCTGTAATGGGAACAATTAAGGAGCAAGATTTCCCCAAGCAGTAAACTCAACCCAAATCAATAGCTAAAGCCCAAGGTACAAGTGGCCCATTTCTTTAATTCTGGCAGACAATTTGTCTTTTCTTTTAAAGTTGGTCTTTCTGTTTGCTAATGTCTTATTAGAGGGACCTCGTTGGACTGATTCAACACAGTTTATGTCTGAATTCAACACAAACAAACTTACATTACTAGCTTTTATGAGTTGATTATATTAGTGCGATTATAACTGATCATTTTAATTTGCATTACTTTCGACTGCTGACGTCGGTGGGTTTATTGCTGCGTGTGCCAGCTGACAAGCTTTTTGCAATTTGTGATGCCAACTGGGAGATATCGGAGCCAACAAAAATTCCCACACATCCTGCTTGTAATTAGCACTAGGAGGCTGACATGCCCATTTTTTTCCCCCAGTTGGCTGCTCATATTTATGGTAAATTCGATATGACGTGAACGCGGTATTAACATCAGAGTGAAGATGTCAGTGGAGAGGCTAGACTTACGCCAGGTCCCTTCAATTCTATTCAATTCAATACTTAATGGGATTTTTAGGCTGTGATCTGCTTCAGAATTCTTGAGCACTGACATACCTCTGTCAATTACAGAGCTATGTCATTTTACTCTGCTCTCGGGGTTTAAAAAAAAAAACAACCTTGCCCCTTGCATCATAATATGCAAAGTAATAAGAGTGGAGATTTTTGAAAGTAGCTCCATCAAATCTCCACTTAAACTTTGTCCATTACAAGTTTGAATGAAACTTTATCCAGTATAAGGTCTACTGACAAAACATGTTGCAATTATTTCCAAATGAGTGTGTCACTAAACTCTGTTTTGTGCAAGAACATCTATGAACGTTCAACCTGGAAGTACCTGAATGAAATAAACATGAATTTAACGCCACAATGGCGAAACAACACACATTGCAAACCGGTTTATTTCTATATATACTTGAATAAGCACAACCAATAGTCCAGTGAAGCCATTTAGAGGACAAAGATATGAAAAATCTAGTCAAGTAGCTGGAACGGAGTAATGGTGGCATGTCTCTGCCTACCTCCGCAAATGATGCATTTCGGTGTTTATGCGTATTCAGCTGGGTGATTTAACAGGAGCAGCCTTTGTTACAGGGCAATAGATGGTGGCCTCTCTCCCTCCCTCCCTCCCTCTCCACAATCTCTCCCCTCCACAATCTCTCCCCTCACGCACACAAGAGCACACACATATTCACGAGCACACTTTACTAGCTAGTTGTCCTTGATGTGTCTCATAAAGACAGGCTGAGGAGGCCGGGATAGTTTCAAGCAGTTAAAGCAGCCTGTGAAATCACATCGCATGTGAAGTCACAACAGATGGCTACTAGTGCTACGTCCTCAGCGAATATGACACTGGAAAGACACTCTGAACGTGAGCAGCACATTCTGCAGCTATACGCTTCCCAGAATGAGGACATGGGATCTTGTTAAAGACAAGGTTGCATATTGAAAGCTGCACTCAACAGCTGCTTATTGTGCTGTAAAGTGAAGAATTAGAATAACATTGAATAAATAAAAAAATAAAATACGACTAGACCCAGTAGGGGGCAGAATTAGTCCAGAAAAAGAAGATGAGGAAAGAGAAAGGGATGGGTGGAGAAAATGTACCTGTCTACATAATAAAGTGTTTTTAAGCAAGGCAGGGATGTCACATGGTTTGCTACAACGCACTGTCATGACTTGAGGATATATGGATGCTATGGTGGTAACCTCGTAAGTTTTCTTCAGACATTCAGAAACCATGTGAAAACCTCCTAATGAAGAGGTAGTGAGGGGAAGGGGCGGATGCTGTCTGCATTGTTCAGTGGATCACCGGCCTAATTGCTCCTCTAGAAGAAAAAAAAGGAAAAAAGAAAAAAGGCGGGATGGAGAAGACAAGGGATGTCTGAAATGACACAACAAAATCCACTTCACTTAATTATCTTAAGTGAATTAGCCCAGTCATCGCCATTCTGCAGCTGAATATGCATCGGGCAAATACTGGTTGTGGAGACGATGAAAGCACCTTAATGGCCCTGTCTGTTTTCAAGTGCCAGCACCTTTCAGCAGTCTCTACATGGCCGCAGAAGGAGAACAGCACTTAAAACCTTCCACTGAAGAGGCATGCTAGGAAGAGATTTTAAGGCAAAACAAAGAAACCTTGATCCTCTGCCTAGTCTGATTAAATAGTATCTTCAGATTTCATTATAGAAAATGTGGGAAATGGGAGCAAATATATAGGATTAATAGAAAGGAGGTCATTTTTAAAGGTATGGTTTGCATTGTGAATCATGACTGTGTTTTGCTAAAGGAGGCAGTTGCCTGCTGATTTTGCTGGTCCTTTCACACAAACACACACACATTGGTAGTCAAAATCCATTCCTCCACTCCTCATGAGCTCACACAGTCCTGGCATGTCAATCAAAACCAGAGAGAGAGAGAGAGAGAGAGAGAGAGAGAGAATCAGAATCAAAGAAAAGACAGAGACAAAAACTAGTGGAATTATTTCTGTATTGATATATCTTTCCAGTTTCCTCCACCCAAGGACTGAGCAAACTCTAAATAATATAAAGGTGAAAGAGGCGATATAAAAATTGGGGAAAAGTGTTCGAGAGAGGTTAAGAAGTGAGAGAAATGATGGTGGACTTTGCCATGAAAAGAAAAAAAAAATAGCCGTAATGGATGAGATGAGGCTTTTCTTCTGAAAGGTTGAGGGGAAAAAGGTGTCGTTCTCTCAGAGGTGAGAGTGTTCGGCTGAATTTGAGAACTTTTGAGGATAAATGAGAAAAGCAGAGCGACTTTGTGGACCTCCGTCTCTGCTACAAGACCTCATTTATCCATTATTACCTGCATTTGATTACCACCACTCTTACCCTGATTCTCTTTCCTCCTCGCAGCTCAGGAACTTTCAGGGAGCTTAGAGCAAAGTACAGCGAGAAGAAGAAGAGAAAAAGGTATAAAGGTTAAAAAAAAAAAAAAAAAAGAAGCAGTCATTCTGCTGTGAGCACTGCTGTTGTTATTTCCACTGAAAGAACTTCATAGAAACTTTGCTCGCTTGCTTGTGTACATGAAATGAATGAATGATGAAAAGGAGTCATAGGCTATTAAAAATGTGATTCAGATTTTCACGTATTAACCATTTGGCGAGTGAGTATTAACCATTTGGTGAGCTCAAGAGTGACAGCATGGAGACTGAGACAAGGACAGATGCAATGGAAGAACCTGGAATAGAATACTGTGCACTTGCTTTAATGAAATATTTGTAATCCCACTTCCTGTGTTTCATTACTGCTCTCAAGGTCTCTCACACAATGCCCCATTCTCTATATTGTTTGCTTTCCTTCCCCTGACTCTATGTGTCTGGCAGTTCTGCAGCACATGTGTACGTGCACACACCAATAAAGAATCCCAGTGAGATCCTCCATTGTACCTTTGTTACCTACACATGCCATCGTGGCTATATAGCATGGAGGTGACCCTTTCAAACCTGAAGCCATTGAAACGATACGCTTCCAAACACCAGTGCAGATTTGACAGGACGAGGCACAATTCTCAGCGAAAAAAAAGACAAAAGAAAAAAAGACAAAGAGAAAACGCATTACCTTTACACTTTGTCAGGCAGAATCCAGCCTGAAGAAGTGTCCTTGAACTAAACGCTACATCTCCACCACCCTGAGGTCTTACTTCATTGTACACGACCCATAGCCACATGTAGCTGACAGAGGGGCAAAAGAATGCACCAATAAAATACACAGGTCTAACTTATAGTTATAAAACAATGATGTTGCTTATGCACTTCCTGCCTTGCTGCCTTGTGACTACTTTAGAAAGGACATCATTAGATGTTTAGTGCATCAATGAAGATTGTGCAAAACTGTGCTTTTTGCGTCCGTAAATTTCGGGGGTGTAGCACTAGAAGGGAGTTTGGGTGTTGACTACAAATATCATTCAATCTTACTCCACCTTTAACTGTGCCATCGTATTAGCTGTGAGCCTCAAAAACACAAACTGACATAATGTGTGAACAAACAGTTTGGCTTGTTTTGATGGAGCCAAGTAGCAGCAGGATTGTTACTGAGAGATGGGAAGCACAAACACAAAGTACGACGCTGAATGTATTTGCTTCAAACTCGCTTAAATCTTGGTTTAAGTCGGAGGACGCGACTTCGCCTTATTGCCATTGCATGCAGCATTGTAACATACATTTCCCAGTTGCTGCAATCATTTCCAAGCCTGTTAAATCAATTCCAGTCATTCTCTCAATTAAGAATCACAGTCTGAATCAACTCGAGAAATCTAGGAGTTGTGGAGCGCTGTTCATTGCTTCATCTTGCCTCTAATTCATGCATGGTATAATCACAATTAACAGTTTTACGCCACTTGGTTCTATGTAGATACAATCAGCAGCAGTAATTTTAGTTGTGACACAGCGAGAAGGCAGTTTAACAAGAATATTAATTTTAATTGAAAACACCCTCTATATGTAGGGCTGATCACACGACAGTCTGCTGCTCCATCTCTGTCACTCTTGAAGTTGTCAACCCCGAAAGATGAATGCGTGCGTGAGTGAGTGAGGTGGTAGCCTCGCTGCCTTGGGCAAAGTGTCTTCAAGTTCTTCTTGTTTACAAAACCTTTGTGTTGAGAGAAACATCTTTCAACCAGAGAAGGATATTACACTGCTGCACAATGCTGACATGCATGCCTACAGACACATGCATGCACTTTTACACACACACACACACACACACACACACACACACACAGGAGACCAAAGGCTAACTTCATAGACTCGCTTCTGCCTGTTGGGATTCAATTAAAGAAACTTAAATGATACCGCGATGACTGCTGCATAGCCTAATGGGCTGAGCTTTAAACATCTCCTCTTCTTCCCCATTATATTTCATTACAGTAATAACACATTGCCTTAAGAGGGGGGATGGGCAGGCACAAAGGAACAACGGAAACACAAAGTGTGTGTGTGCGTGTGTGCAACCATGCTGAAGATGAATGTCGGAGAAGATGATTAACTAGCTCATAAATAAAAAAACGCTCGAAGTAAGCACTTGATTGTTGGTTGCATCATGAGCAGCTCAAGCTTCTTTAAGGCAAGCGAAGCTGCCGTCATTGCAAAAATACACAGATGAAAAGTAAAATATCAAATGTGCATACATGCACATACACAGCTTTCTTTTGTCTCACTGTGAATGCACACCCTGACAAAATAGCTCCCGGTATTAAACTGTAGAAAATTAAAAAAAAAGACATATCAACTCAGTCACATTGTTAAGGACATAAAAATCCCTTTTGCCTTCCACAGCATCAGCTTCCCTTCCTGAGCTCGACAGTCTGTTGAAAATAAACCAAAGCAAGAAGATTTCAATAGAAATATTAATCACTTTTGTAAACCACTATCTAAAGCAGTGAACTGAGATTTCTGTTATTGTGGTACCCGGGAGAAGGTGAGTGTATCTTTATTTAATGTCAGACTATCTCTCTATTAGTGAAGGACAAGAGCAGGGAGATGAGATGGAGGCATAAAAGAAAGACAGCTTTATAACAACTCTGCTACTTATCTCTCCCATCTCTCTCCCTCCCCTCGCTTCCTCTCTTTCAACCTCCCTCGATTCCCCTGGTTGTTTTGTAATGAAGTTATCCCACAGCAGACTTCTCCTCAGCCCAAGCTGTCTTAAGATGGAGGAGGGATGGAGGGAGCAACGGAATCACAGAGAGGAATACGTATCAAAGACAACAACGAGGAAAGAAAAAAAAAGGCCTGGGAAGAAGTGAAGGAGGTGGGGAATAAGGGAAGTAGAGATGTGACAATGTGCAAGAATTTTTAAAACACAGTTGTAATCACTGTGACATATTTAACAATTCAACTTCTACTATTAACTAACGCTAATCAGCACATTGCATAGTAAATACATCTGTGTAAAAATGCACTTATTTGCACAGTTATTGTCATTAATGTCAACATTTTCTCACATTAAAATTCATGCAGTGGGCAGCTCAGAAATGTGACATCCTCTACAGGGATGTGTGTTTCTATTACATATTGAGTAGAGTAGTGCGAAGTAAAACGAATGGTGATGAGTGTAATTAATCCATCATGGATGTAATGGTAATAAAATGGCTGCATAGTATAGGTATGGGAGGAAGATGATCTGTTCAAGCTAAAGAATGTTACTGAAATTGACATTTCTTTTTGCACTTCCACTTTATAGTCTATTTTTTGTCATACCAGTGAACATTTAGGAAGTACTACATGAAAGGCTCAACTGAGACCATAGCATTATAGAGTATTCTGGACATAATGTCAATCTACCATCACAGAAAAAAAGACTAATCAGATGTCCTCGCTTGCAGGGAAAATGAGGAAACTTGCTTCATCTACTACCACATGATGCAACCCCACATTGAGGCAGGTGACGTGAGCAGCAGAGTGTTATTAATTCTGCACTCAGGGACCAGTCAGTCACAAAACCATGAAGGACCTACACACCGTGTTAGACCACGATGTGACAGCAGTTGTAGAGGTAAACTGCTGTCTGTCAGTCACTGTGAAACAGATACATGAATACAGTAGTAAAAGAAGTGAAGACTGCCATGAGTGAAAAAGACTCAGAACTTTTCAACATTTCCTCCATAATGGACAGACACTCAAAATCAAATATTCAAATTGTATAAAAAATTCAGTCATCTTTTCAGGATCATATTGAGAAGCTCATCATCTTTACCAAACTACTTTAAGGCAATACGACTTTTACTTTTACTAATGACCTTTACCTATTGTGTCACGCTTTAAGCTTCAGGTAGCTCAATTCAAGGGTCACAAAACGAGGATTGTAATATCATTATATTGTCTACCAAAATATTGTTAGGTCAACAGACCCTGTTTAGTTGTGAGGGAATTATAATTAATATAACCTTCCTCTCCAACGCATCCTTATATGTCATTCATTGCATTACCCAAAACAACACGAATAAACTACAGGCACCCTTACTGGGCCACTTTATAAAATGGAAAAAAATAAAGCACTACGTGAAAAATAATAACACTTTCAATCTGGGAGCTACCACCTTGAGGATTGTGCTGGAGAAGCAAAAGTATTTGTGAGTAGAAAACTGGGACACCTTATGGGACTATATACCCCACAAACTGAAAATGGTGTAGGATCTCTGCCGACAACAGACAACCCCTCTCCACTTACTCCTGGAGCTGGGTGTAGTGAGGTTTGTCCTCTTCACAGCTGGGACCTTTGCTCCAAGCCAACTGGCGCGGTGATTGACCGGTCGAGGTGCCGGCTAACAGGCAGCGAGCCCAAACTCACAGATGGAGCCGACCTCTTCGGAGGTGTTAGTGGGGTGACGGGCTTATGGACACCCAATGGGCTGCTTGGACTTCGCATCCTGTCTCGGAATGATGCTATCTAGGCATCTCTTCCTCTGCTCAAATATGTCTGAGTGGCTTCAAGTGACCGCCCAAATAGACCCTCAGGAGAGACCTACTCATCCAAGTAAGTGACTTTGTCCCCATCCAGTGTTGTGGCACCACTGCGCATCCCCCTGCTGAGGGTGACTGCAGCACAGCAGTGCGTGTGGAGAAATGTAATCAGTAGCGAACCTAACCTCATCCAGTAGGGCAGTCAAGAGAGTCTCAGGGGGCATCTGTTCCACAAAATCTACAGTAGCTTGATATATCTGCAGCAACTTTGGTTGTGTGAGAAAACTTCTTTTCCACCTTCTGCTGCGCACTTCTGCTTTTCTCCCACCTCCTACACCTCATGGGCAAAGTTTTGGCTGTCATTAGATGTAGCACCAGAGAAGCTCGAGTACAGTTCCAGAGAGAGAGGATCTCACTAAGTCGCAGTGCCTACACACTGCTGGATTTATAGACTCTTTTTCCTCATTGTTATTTACATTTATTGTAATGTTGGCTTTGAGAAAAGTCCAAGCTCCATTTATCGACGGCGGTACTGTCACCATATACCATGGTTCCTCGTCTTCCTTGTTTTTGTGTCATCCCCTCTCCTGTTTGCTCTCTCTTTTCTCTCAAAGCCTGTCGTTACAGTACATCCACCTCAGTAAAGAGCTCCAATTAAAATCCTACCCGTCCTTGTATCGTTAATCCGCAAACTCAGCATGATATAGCAACAACATGACGCATGCACAAACAGTGTGTGTAATGTCCATACATGTATACAGATGTCCATATAGGATGAACAAGGGAAAGAGTAAAATACATGTTGTCAGCTGTTTTTCATTAGGTGGAGAAAAGTGCACACACACACACACACACACACACATGCATAGTGTGAGCAGTCAGAAGTGATTAAAGTCTCTCTAACTGCGCTCTAAAAATGGTGCGCTGTTTCCCACAAAGCCCTTTTTGCTGTTATTGCTGAAGAAGCAAGTTCTGCCGCAAGGTGTTTGATTCCCTTTCTTTTTTAATGCTTGCCCTTAAAATGCAATGAAACAAAACAGTTGTACAAAACTGTTGTTTTTTTTAAGGCAGTTCTGTCAAACAATGCAATTACTGCTAATGCAATTTCGCATCCAACAACAACAACACCTTATCTCAACGTGAAACTTTCAAGCGACTCCCTTGCAATTTATAACTTAACTTGAAGTGAAAGTCAAAAAGTTGAAGTCAAGACAAAAGGAGGATGCAAATGTAATTTAGTGTGTTTCATTGCTGTCTCTGGTTGTCACAAATAAGGTTGATGGTACGATACCTGTACTAGCAGCACATGGAGACGTCAAGGTTTAAACACACTACACACACACAGATGCAACTACCACTCATGGAATATTCCACATACATAAAGTACATGCTAACAGATACAAATAATTACCTTTGTCCAAGGAACAAAAAAATGCACACAGAAACAGAAAAGTATGACCGCAGAGAGAAAATGTTTGACAGACAGAATCATTGTGGCCCTGTTCACTCTCTCCGAGGCATTTTATTGAGAAAGCCCAAGGCTGTGAAAGGCTCAAGGTTGCTACAGTGATGCAACAATGGGCGGTGATTGATCGAAATGGCTGCTCTAAATTGTATAATGAGTGTGAGGTGATGGGATCATGGTAAAGAGACCAGACAGCGCTTGATTTTCCACTCTGGGAGCTTATCACTTCAAGTCATATCATCTACTGTAGCTGCAGAAATCCCTCCATTCGCATCAGAGCTGCTCACACTGATGGACACACAGGGAGGAGAGAGAGACAGAGGAGGCCATCTGCATATGTGTGTACGCGGACATATACAACAACTAATTACCACAGCTGTTAGTAACCTTCCTGATGATCGGACACACTAACTTTGCATCACACTGTATGCCACTTGTTGAACACCAGCATAACACATTCTGATTTTCCAGTACTATGTGTTTGGGTTCAACCTCACCCAATACTTAATGTTCAGGACAGTGTATGTAACAGATTTCATGCACTGCATTTAATGATTGGTTGCATCATTACGGCATTGCTTCATAGTCTTCAAATTTCCTATCAATCTATGGCAGGATGATTACAAAATATACAATACGCAAATACTTAATATTGGGTACAATATAGACTCGTGGCATTGAGGATTCATCCAGAAGCTTTGAAGCTAATTCTCATTTCTAATATTGTCACCCGAGCTGCTGTCTTGTTTGAAAGATTCAAACAGCTACCTATTAGACGTGGCCATGACAATAAAAACAAAAATCGATCGTATAACTGACTAGTGTCGAATTTGATGTTAATACGCAACAATTACCCTGTTGCACAAAGTCTTAAATGATATCCTTTGCCTTCTGCAGCCTGCTATTTTGGCAAGTGTGATTTTGAATTAACGCAGCGTGACAGACAGCGATAGAGACAAGAGGAGATGGAGACGGAGATGGAGTAAGTACATGGAGAGGGAGTGAGTGAATAAGAGATTAAAACGGATTCTGAGTGAATGTTAGTGAAATAAAAATAGACAGAATAATAGAAAGCAGCCAAAGATAGAAATTGAGAGTGAATAGGTAGACAGGCAAAGATTGGCAGACTAAGATTAGAGGGTTATAATGCAAAGATAGGAGGCAAAGGAAGATATTGGGAGCGTATGAGATAAATGAGAGGGGGAGCGGTAACGACAGAACGCCGTGAGCATATGTGAGAAAAGGGGAGAGAGAAAGAAAGAGGAAGGAAACAGAGAGGCAACCAACGTACGAGGCTCCCTCCCTCCCCTGTCGGGTGAGGAGACCGGTGTAAATGAGATCGACTCATTTCCAACACATAGACACAACCACCCACCCCCATCTGTCTTTGACAAACACACCCTCATGCACACACGAGCACATGCGCACGCACCAACACACGCGCACCAGCAACAGCAACCAGAGATGAAAGGAATCAATAGATTATAAGCAGACATCTGAAGAGTCCAGTCTGCTCCCGGGAGGATCAACCATAATTGGTCCGGACAAACAGCCAAAGGACAACAACAATAACAAAGCCTCCACGCGCACCGAATGCAGGAATTAATAAATCAGAACAGGAATAGCAAATTAAATCTATGAACAAATATCGACGGGGCTTTGAACACATCTCACTTATTCGCGGCCCATTGTTGTCGGCGAGACCGCGTTTGCATCAGCATTTGCATATCTAAATGAGCGACCATCACATCTGCATGTGTCCCGGGCTAGGTTTTGGTATTTGGTGTTCATTTGCTTTCACCGGTTTGTAGTTCGTTAGAAGTTGGCTGATAAACAATTCCACGGCTTAGCTTTCATATCAGGCTGTAGGGTGGTGATCGAACGAAAAACTGCGGGACTCAGAATACTTAAACATGGGATTCGACTCTCCCTACAGCACTTGTTATTCACATCAGACGCTGTACGGCGATGTGTATGTGTACCGCTGTGTGTTTGTGTGTCACCTGTGTTAGATGAAGAGATGGAGACCCCCGCTGTGCCCCTCTGGATCCAGGGTTGAAGAAACAAGTATCTGGTCCATCTAATTGATTTAGTCCATCAGCGATGTTACTGGAGGAGTGACTGAAGACGACATCCAACAGCACGGTGATCCCTTAAAGTAGGGAAGCTCCAATCAATGTCTTTAGATGTTCATGAGCACCAAAACAACTTAATCAAGAAACGGGAAAGAAAATCGGAGGTGTGTGTGTGTGTGTCAAGGTGTGTTTGCATGACCACACCAAAAGCAGTGAGACAGTTGTAATTATGAGGTAATGACTGAAGTTTAATGTCAGTCTATGAAACAAATGGACCAGGGAAACAGACACATGTGCATTTGCTGTGGACCAATAATGCTGAAGCAATTTAGGAAGAGAAAAAAAAGGCCAGGATCCAGTTCACAATACATCTATGACCTAAATCAGGAAAAAAGTGAGTGTCCTAAATATGATATTTCTCTTAAAATATGGTATGTTGTTATGGATTAAACATTATAAAGTTGGTGTTTAAAAAAGTTTAGCTAAAATTACCTCAACACTGATGTAAAAATGAGTTTATTTCATTGCTCACAATTCAACTTTTGTATGACAGGCAATTTTTAATCCACAAGTTACATAGAGTAAATCATTTAGACACTAAATCATTTAGTGTCATTACAAGAGGAATGTAACTACAGAGACAAATAAAAAAAAAAAAAACAGGAAGACACAGAGCGAAGTTTAGACAAGAATATCGTGTGTCCACAAAGTCAGTGCCTCATTCATTTTGAATGGAGCTGCTCAGGGCTGTGCTTTGATATGACATTACAGATTAGAGTCTTCTGTTTTTGGCCCCCTTTCTGCCTCGGTGAGAGAGCTGTTCACGTTCACAGATGATTTACTGGAATGTCTTAAGTTGAGGGAAAGACTCACAATGAACCCCTCAGATACTGAACTCCTTGGACACTGACAGCGACATGACTAATTCTCCCGAGAACATGGTCACTCATACTTATTTCACTTCCTTAGTTTTGGAACCACATTTCAAATCTCTTATCTCAGTTTCTTATGAAGTGTTTATAGAATATTTCTACAGAAATACACATATGAATATGTGGATATTATTATAATGGGTCATATAACTGACTGAAGACAGATTTCAAAGATGTAATTTTTAATTCAAAGAGGACACATAACCTTGTCAACCAATTGCTGCTTAGTAATTTAAGAAAGGTTGTGTTTTTTATTATCATACTGATCGTGATTGTACTAATTATTAATTTGGATAAGATTGTTGACAGGCCACCATAAAAAGTTGGTATGACACCTTGCAGCCTTGTCTGAGACTCTCCGTCAGAAAATATAGGACCATATATTGCAAAAATGTTTATGTGGTTTTATTTGGCAGAGGAGACTCTGCTCCCAAATGTGTCCAAGCAGCGGAGCAGGATTCAGCACAACAGAATCACATTTTATTGAGATATGGGACACACAAAATGCACAAAGCAAGAGATGCCATCAACAAGTTTGGTAGTAAAAGTGGGACTAGAAGGAGGTTCAGGGACAGAGACATAAATTGATACAGCCCATACAATAGTATGATCCATGGTCCAAGGTGTAGGTGGCAGCAGTGTAATTATAATTGACAGTTGAAACTTGTCAGATTATAGTTCATAAGCAGACCAGCAAGATGAGAAAAAAAAGTTGGGTTAGGGTTTAAAAAAAAGCAACCTGGATCATCTACAACTGATCATGTCAGTTCAAGATCATGTCATATGATTGAAAGTTCCAGAAGAGCCACTAAATGGACATTTTGGCAACATTAATTTACTTCATGACTGAAAATTGGACAAAAATCCTGATTGTGATCCTGTAGTCTGTGAATGATAGAAATATGAAGACAATTTGCCTCCCACGACTGTAATGTGTAAATTATTTATTAAACGTGTGATGCAGAGTTTTTCACAGTTGGTTAGAATTTCCTCTGGAGTGTTCCCCATCGTCAGTCTGCTTATGTATCACCATGCACCACGGTGAATTAATTAAATGAGAGAAAAGACAGAAGGGCAAACTGGTACCAAGTCATGTCCATTTGTTCCATGTCACTTATGTAAAGGAAAAGTGCTAGAGCATCATAACAGAGTTCAAACTGCTGTCTCCATGTACGCATGTAGGATCTAGATATGAGAAATTCTCCTTCACTGACCCACAAGAACAGCAGGTCTTTTTAATAAATCTTGCTGAGGCTGTTATTGAACTGAAACCATCTGAGAGTAAAGAAATGATGAAGAGTGGAAATGAAGATAGGTTTTCCACTTTTGTGATGCGATTTCCTGTACGGAAATGTCATTTATGACATATATGTGATGTTGCCATATATGTTACCTAGATGGGGATATATTAATATCACATACGCACATCCTCTGGATATATGAAGATATGATGGTTATAACATGCGGTGTATGAAACAGCCATAGTATGATTTGTATGTTCGCATGTATTAAAAATATCTATATGATACATTTTTATTTGGTATTATATGTTGCAACCATATATGTCAATAATATGAATTTGATTTACATATGCAAGTTTATTAAAACAATGTGTGTATATGCAAACAATCTGTATGCTGAAGTATACGTATACTTCATGGAAGTAGACATACAAGTACACAAGTACACACTTTAAAGAGTCCTTCCAAAGGCACTTCCAAGTGAACTTCAAAGCGCACTTCCAAGTACATTTCCAAGGATCCTTCGAAGGGGCCCATCCAAGGGCTCTTCCAAATATGAATACATGTAAACAACTATCTATACAAATGTTTATGTATACCTTTATGTACATTTGTATGTATGTATACATATGGAGGTAGGAATACAAATATACAAGTACACACCTCAAATGGCCCTTCCAAGGTCCCTTCCAAGGGCTCAACGAAGTGCTCATGAGAACATCTTTGAGCTCTTCTGTACAACCTGTCAACACACAACCAGGTCTGTTGTCTGTACTGTCAGCCTGGGCATTAATCATGGACAGAGTCTTCTTCACACTGGCTGGTGAAAGGCACAGAACCTGGTCACTGGAAGGTGGTGTTCTGTGAAGGCCTGTTGTTCAGATGTACAAAACTGTAGCCCTCTGCTGTTTTGGAGGACATGTATACTATTTATTGGCTAAACACTATAGTGAGAAATGTTTTTTTTCTCCAGTGTGTATAGTTAAACAAATGCCCAAACACAACGTGTGACCTTTGTTCTGATTGACTCTAGACTTGATCTGAAGGTCAAGGAGGCTAATCACAGAGAGTAACTGAGACCATTTCAATGATCTGGAGATACAACTCTGACACTGTGTGAATATAGGGTTTATAAACCTTGTCATTACAGCTTTGATGTTTACTATGATTTGTCCGGTCAGGATAATGGTAAATGCAGCCTATGTAATGGAAAAGAGGTTAGCTATAAAACCACTGATCCTTTTAACCTTTCCCATCGCCGGCAAATGACATTGATCAAAGGAAAAGACCGTGTGCTTATGCATTTGAAAAGAAACAGGTTGAGGAAAATTCATTTAGACAGAGCTATTTACTCATTACCCCTCAGTGCTAAGACCCTGCAAGCCATTTCAGGCTACAACTGCCCTTAATACCTCCTTTTTCCTGTCCACTCCAATCCTCCACCTTCCCTAGTTTACTCAGTCGCCCATCTCCCCATCCCTCCCACCACCCTGCCCTCTATTCAGGCTTTTCTCAGGGACGTGTTTAAAGAACTCCTCTGAAATACTAAGCAGCCAACTAAAGAAAATACATTGACATGTTTACCATTATGTTCTTTATTAGGCCCAGTCTTTAAGTCATTTTCCATTCTTGAATGACGGCTTGGACAGGACTCATTATTGTTCCTTTCTTACTCTCTGACAACAGTGTGACAAACCTAACACACACATTCAGACACACACACAAGCATGTTCGTGCCCACGCAGACTGCTGTTGTAGCATGTAAAGTACGAGGAAGTAATCTTCAATCCAAGAATGTGCATTTAACCATTATCTGACAATATTTTGCTCCAGTCTCCATTTTTTGAGAGTGTGGTTTTCTTTTTTTTTTTTTTTTCTCGCCCACAGAAGATCGATTCCAGATCGAAACTTTGTCCGCTAATGGTTAAATAAAAAATGTGGATGGAGTTTGCCGTGTAACTGCTGACTTTGATTTTTAACAGCCTTGCACCTACTGTACAGAGTAATGTGTGTGCACTTTTACTAACAACTCTATATCTGCTCAGTGGTGTGATGATAAGTGTGCAGACAACTGAACCCGTGTCTTTGAGTGTTTGTCTGCGAGTGTATTTGTGAGTTTAAAAGTGAGTTTGGGTTATTTTGAATTAAACTGAACATCCATTCTCTCACCTCAAGCTCCCCTGAGATGAATTTGTTTTTTTTCCCCCCTTCCCATTACTATTATGTATTTTCTAAGGGCCTTTTCTGTTTCAGGATTAACTGCAAATGTGTTTACAGTTAGATTAGCTATCCTGTCACATTTGCTCTCTGTGATTTAGTGGCTTAGTCTGTGTGTGTGTGTGTGTGTGTGTGCGTAATGGGCTGTTGTGCGTGTTTGTTCTTAGGAGAGGGTTAAGGTGATTTAGAGGCAGTCGGGTAGAATGCAGACCAGCCGGAGCTCAGACGATTCTGTAGTGGTGACACAAAACGATAACCATTTAGTTACTGTCATGTCCCTCGCTATGGCACAGCTTTTCAAAAAGAACCACAACAAATTAAACAGCGCTTTGGTCTGGGTGTGCACACACGAGGGGAATGAGCAAGGGAAGGAGTAAAAGCTCCCTCTTTTCCTGGAGGAGGAGTAAGGGGCAAAGCAGAGAGGCTGGCGCGATTGAGCGATAACAGCAGTGACCCCGAGTTAATTGGCAATTAGAGAGCTGCCAGCATTATTGTTAAAGGCTATAATTAGGATTCTCTCACATAAATGTGTGTGTTTGCCCTCGTGCCAGGTCTGTGTCCACGACATGTTCATATAGAGGAGGTCAGATTTCAGTTTCTTACATGACCTTGTTTGTTTTCCTTCATCTTCATCTGGTTCTCTCTATTATTTTTTTTTTGCTTCCTCTGTCATGGCAACAGTACAGAGACGTATGTAGACTGCATTCAAGCGCTAGGGGTGCTTACACAGACAGCTATGAAAATATGTTGTGTTAGTGGAATACACTGTATTTCCTCGCTTTTCGTGTATGTGTTTTACCTGGATGACGTGATTGCCCAAACTGGCATAGCAGTTACACCTAATAATAGCTATTAACTGGATACTTTTGTGCCCTGGATAGAGAGGTTGGCAAAAAAGAACACGTGAGTATCCATTTCTTGCATGTAGTGCATGTGTGCGTATATACGTGGGTGTGTAGCTGACACTTTTTCCTGATTGCAGCGGGTCATTTTTTCACCTTGCAGTGCTGAGAGAGAGATGAAGAAAGAGGAGGAGATAAGGGAGGGAAGGGTAGCAAGAGTGAGGTGCCTCCACTTTGAAATCCATCTTTCCAAGGATGGATTCCCTACTGAGACCCTGCGGCTTTGTCCTCCTTTCAGCCCCTTTTTTGTGTGTGCAGATGTGTGTTTGTGTGTGTATGTCAGGTGGAGAGTCAGTGGTTTTAGTCCTGCTATCAGCCCCCGGTGTCAGTCTAGTCTCCTATCAACCCCTCTACTCCCCACATACTGTCAGAGGGCCCCTCAGGACAGTCCATGAACCTCTCAGCACCGTGTTTTGGAGCATTGAGGTAGAAGCCACAGCTTAGCCCGTGCCAAAAAATGCCACCGGTAAAAGCACAGCTGCCACATCCGAATCTGAAGCCTGAATCCACTCGTCTAGCCAGAGATGAAATGCACAGCATGGACACTGTGTCTGTGATTAGCCTACTGTGTCCACCTCAGCCTTTTCTTTCACCAAAGATACACACACACACACACACACACACACAATCTCCCGGGCACAGTAATGTAACTTCATCAGCAACGCTGCATGTTGTGGTAGTTGGCTGAGACATTAATGTCGGTGTTTTTATTAACATTTAATGCTTCAGTTCTCCTTGGTGCACTTGTCTGCTTTTATATCTTTGACTCTTTCAGAGGCCTTTATGGCAGCTGCCACTGTAATTGCTTGGAGGATATTCAAGAATACACTGAACAGGTAGTTGCTCACTTAAGTCCCACTAGATTGGGCGCGTTTTCATATTCAGCACCTTAAGACTTGCATCTTGACTTGTAAAGATGTGTAACATTATCAAAGGCTTAATGTTCAAATGTCATTCTTTTTCTTTGCTTATCTTATTTCAAACATTGCTATTTCAAAGAAGTGTCATAATTCAAAGGTCTGGTCAATGTGATAGCAACTATCCCCAGTTACTATTGATAATTCCTCTCATAAATTATGCTTGATCTTGCTCGATCTAGATCCACATGTGTCTCATGTAATGTCCTTGAACTGTCCTTTAGATATAGTGTAAAATACATATAAATCCATCACCTTTAAAAGTCACAGCTTGATGAATCCAAGTCCAATCACACAATGTCTTCATGTCTTTCTGTAAAAACAACATGTCAAACATCCAGAGGCAAACAATGACTGCCGACATGGATCAGAATTCTCTTTTGAATTGGTTTTGCTGTCAGATTTTACAGCCATGTATTAGATCTTCTCTTTTTGCCTTTATCTGTGTCAGATATGCCCCAGGCCACAGTCATTAGAGCTATTAGGAGCCCAAAGACCAACTTGCTTGGGGAACCTTTGGCATACAAAATAAAAGAATCACTGCATGAAATGCACTTTTACAGTTTTTTTTTTTTAGCATCAATTTTAATGTGCTTGCCTGCTTCTTTTGTATATATTTTTCCCCCAAAGTCTTTTGTTCTTGCATTTCTTTTATTTAGTAGATATAATGTTTTGCCTTTTTTTTATTGTGTATCTATAAAGCGTTTTGAAAACTCTTTGAAAAGTGCCTACACGGTATGAATGTGCAAGTGCCCACCCATGCATACACACACTCAAGCATGATGTAAACACATGCATATTAGCACATGAATAAGACTAAAATACATATTGTATTATTAGAGTGCAAGGTAACAAGAAGAGAGGATGGGAAACTGTGCCTCAGATGCTGAGTGCATTGAGAATGTTGAATTTTTCTATTTCCCTTTACAGCCTCATTCATGTTTTCTTTAGCGCCTTACTTTCACAGTATCCCCTTACGCGGCCTTACATTGGGTCAATTTGTGCAGCATAAACATCTGGAAATGTAGAAAAACCAGTCTGAAATTTTAAGATCCTTTGAAGTTGTCTGCAATTGCCTAGTAAAGATTCCCAGTCCTCTGCTTCTACCTTCAGGAAACTATTCTCTACCTCCGCTTCCTCTTCCCACAGAGTATTTTGTCAGCTAGTTTGAAGAGAAGGTTCATGACATCCCGAGCACTTATTCCCAACCATGACCCTTCTCCACTCTCCCACAAACTTTTATAACCTCGCTGATTATACTCCTCTCACTCTGGTCTCTCCAGGCGAGATTTTGAAACCGGTGTCCTCCAGCTAACCTCACCGGAGACTTGATTGTAGTCTACACAGCTCCTAGTTCAAATCCATGTCTCCTCTCTGCTGCACTGACATGTATTATGGTTGCTTTGGTTCCTCTACAATTCTCTCTTCTGCTCTTGTATCTGATCAAGAATCTTTCCAGTTGCTTCCATCCCCCTTGCTCCTATCTGCTGGCACCTGGAAACTGTCCACATTCAATACGATGCGAAAACGAGGTGATACTTTATTGATCTTGCGGGGAACACAGAGAGGTCAGAGAACAGCAGGACACAGAGCACAAAAGTTGGAAAGGATTTTTTCATGTCTTTGGAAAGGACACTTGAGTAAAATGGAAGCTGGGTTTTAGGACAGCGCAGTCTCTCTCTCTCTCTTTATGCCATTCTGTTGCCCTAAATCTATGTCTCCTATCGGGCTTCAAAGCAACTTATTCGACTCTTCAGTTTAGCCCACTGTCCAGTTCTGCACCCTGCACTCTGAACATGTACAAGTCAGTTTGAGTTCGCAGTGCCACAGAGGGATCTTCTCTTCCTAAAACACAGCACACTTGTATTCTCACACACCACATATTTTTCTGGTGTACACATAAAGTTAGGTTTGCTTCACCGAGCACTCGTTTTTATTTTTCATGTCTGTAAATGTATAATGACCACAGATATGCAGTCTAGTCAGATTCTGTCTTTGTGTGACATGCTGTGATTCCTCATCATCACAACTCTTTAGTCGTAGGTTTATGTTGTGTTATGCTGTTTGACGTATTAATCCTGAGCTAATAGTAAACCTTGGTTTGCTTGAGATGGAGCTGATTCCTGCTCCTGTTTGTTTTCCTTCCTTTCTGTGTTTAATCAAGAGGGAGTCTAAATGTCTAAATTCAGCTACGCTTTATCCGCACCATGGTTGTAGGGAAAGTGACAGTATGTAAATGCATTTTTGGTTTTTAATAATAGATGATGCTTTGTTATACTGTTAATACTTGAGAGAGAGATAGTACAGCTTTGTAAGCTTGTTAACACCTGTCAGCACAATGGCACTAATTTATAACTTTGCTTTGTGGATGAAATTCAACATAATAAAATGCGTGTCGTGAGCATAAATTCAGCTTTTAATGTCCTCTTTAATAATCTACCTTTGATACACTTATTTTTATATATATATATATTTTTTGGAACTGACAACTTTTGTCCAAGTCAGCACTATCATGGCTGCCAGTCTCACAATTATCAGCGCCGACTGATTTAGCAAGACACTTATTCTTTTTGTAGGATGCACAGCTGGAAACAAATGAATCCAACAATAATGCATCCAACTTACTTTCAAACCAAAAATTTATGAATCACATGGTTCAATTTGGAACCACCAAGCCTCTACCAGCCTTGAGGCAGAGGAGGCCAAGTGCCGCCTCTTTCCTCCGGTCTCTTTGAATCTCAGGCCTTGTATTGGTTTTTGAGAAAAATCAATTAAAGCACAGTGTTAGATCTACTGCCAATGACCCCAAAATGTTACTACGGAGAAAGAATAACCGCAGTACGTTTGTCTGTGGTACATGATAGACTTCCTGCAGATCCCTGTAATCCTGGTACAGATTTAAAAATGATACAATAAAGACTAACATGGTGAGAACAGAATAATATTTCATCCATGCCATAAAAAAATCCCTGGACTGTTTACCAGCAATGACCATGCCATTTAGTTGTAGCCAAAAGATGAGTTGTAAGAACAAAATTAAAAACATCTTACCCATAAATATATCAGTAAGTTTTGCTTATTCCCTGCTCACCCAACTGCTCACCCACATCCACAACACATGGCAGGACATTGATGGGGAAGTTCTTGTAGGTGGCAATCTTTGCCTTAAGGAGAGGCAGATGAATCTATGACGTGGGAGATTTTCAGGGACAGAAAATGCTTTGAATGAGTGTGCTCACGATTTTAAGAAAGTTGGAGGTGGGGAGACGAGAAGAAAAAAAAAACAAAAACAACTTTAGATTATTGAGGGAGAGAGGAGGAAAGGCTATTAAGTATTCAGAACTCATGAGTCAGAGTTTGCAGAGAGGCCGGCATGTACAGGAGGGCAAAAATAGGGAAGGTTAGCCTCACTAACCCATCATAGCTCTTCTAAGAGGAACAACCTGGATATACAAGCGCAGAAAATCCAGGAAAAAAAAAAAGATAAAAATGTCTTTGGTTTTGGTTTGTTTGTCTTTCTCAGCCCCCCGTCCCCAAAAGACGATGTGTTACACACCCGCGGCAACCTTACATCACTCGAACGGTATCATCATTCGGGCTGGAGAGAAAACAGCGAGGCAAGAAGGTGTTATCTTAGCTAGAGGAGAAAGAACGCAAAGCAGGGGTGGTTGGGCGAGAGTGTGGAGAAAATTAGGCGCGGGGGAGGGAGTGAGGTTTGCTGCAGGATTAAAAAAAAGAAGAGCCTGAGGGGGAGAAAAGTTAAGGTTAAACAGACAGAGAGAGACAGTAGAAAGCATGACCGGTTAACTACACTCAAGGTATGTGCGCCATGACAGGCCACTCTGAGCTTTACTTACATTTTGCCTGGGAACTGGATTATGCTTGTCTTTCACTCTATTACATCAAAACTGAATATACACACAGAAACAAAATGTTGCTAGACTTCTAAATACGCATCATTATCACCACAATCCATAATCCTCCAGGTTTTCATTGAGGAAGAACACAGACAGAAAGAAGCCGCTCGTGTCATTGACATTTTTGTCAGACAGCATTTGATCTGATTAAGTGACTCATGTCGGTCTGTGCCCACACGCTAAGAGAAATGCACATATGCCTCCGTGTGTCGAGGAAATACAGTAGCTGGAGGAGGCAAGAGTGAGCGACAGCGGAGACTCTCTTTTCAATATGGCCGAGCGAGAGAAAAAAAATAAAAAGCCTCTCCGGAGACACATTTAACAAGGGGAAAACAAAGGTCCAACATCTGTCTCCTCTCTGCCACCTGCGAGCCCAGGCAATCGTATACAGTACATATGCAGCCAAACATTGGATAGGTACCAAGAACGGTTTGGAGAAGGTCCCAGAGTGTTGGAGACCGCTGCCTTGTTAACATATTTGGCCTTGGTAGAGCAACAGAGCAGCTCTGTCGCCCGTGTGGTCAACATGGGGAGAGTAAGTAATTCAGCCTTTTACAGGAAACCTCAGACAAAGCATCAGATCATTCAGTCAAAAGGATTTTTTTAAATTATGGAAATAGCATTTTTAAGCAATAAGGCACGCAAGGCTCCAATGTGCTGTTTGTGCACTCTATAGTGGGTGGATAGACTCACCCACTCGCAAGTCAGACAAATACTTTGCCCTTTGAGTAGCCCTACTGTCAGAGCAGGCAACACAGATATTACAGAAAGTCTGTAATCAACTGAAAACACAAGATAATGCAATAAAGCAGAGCAACAAAACTGACTTGACATAGATGCAAAGAAAATAAGATGCTAATTTTAAACAAATCCAAGCTGAAAGATTTGCTCCTGTTGCATGATTTTTATGCAGAAAAACACTAATAATTTATTGACAGAGGCTTTCCTGTTTATGTGATCAACGCCAAGAAAAATGTTAAATAAATAATGGAAGGGAAATTCATTAGGTTTGCAAGATATCATTTCTCTCCATTTCTCTCCTTTAATGCATTAATTGAACCTCATGAGGGGCCACCGTCTACTTGCTTCACTCGCACGTTTTAAACGTTGCTAGCTGCCAAAGTGAGTGGGCGCTGAAAGTTTGCGGTCATGTCTGGTTAAAAAAAAAAAAAAAAAAAAAAAAAAAAAAAAGACCTTGCCGAATTTTACTTGAAAATCGCTTAAATTTTTTTGCAAACAGCATGGGAATGATTCATCTTTTCTTACCCAAGGCATCCGCTACAAAAGAAATGGCATTTTTCCATTCACTTCATGATTTGAAGTGACAGTCACCGTGTCCCCTCAGCGTGGTTCTCTGAGTCCCTGGCTAACTCTGAGGTGGCCGCCTGTCTGATTGGCCGGCCAAAGTGTCGAGGAGAGCGGGCCAGAGGCAGAGCAGGGAGGCACAGATAACAGGCTTATCACCAGGTGAGAAACAGTGAGACCAGGAGCCCCTTTTTTTTTCCAGACACTGGGCAAAATGGCAGCTTATTTTACTGAGATTGTCCACAATATTACTGTAACAAAATATTTTACATCATATGTTTTCAGTTTAACCTACACTACTTTAAATCATTTAGTTGCAATGATTTGTATTCAAGCAATCCTCAATGTTGTGACAAGGCTGCACGAATAAAAGACTTGTTGTAGAAGCTTGTCCGTGCTTTAAAATGCATCATGAAATCCCTCACTGAATTTGGCAGTTATTATAGGTAAGGGAGTTTCAGGTGTTTGGCTGTACACAACAGATAAGCGTTTGTCTCACAGTTTTCATGGAAATAGATTGTACACATGTTCTCGTCTCTAATCCAAATGCAAACCAACGCTGTAGGTGTCACAACAGCTACTTCTGTTTAGTCGCACGGCACATTTTTTTTTTTGCTCTTTTCCCTGTTTTCTCAGTCATTAACATCTCAGCCACCTGATCCCTTCACCCACCAGCGCACCTGTTCCCCCTTTTTTTCCCTCATGAGCTCCCTTGCAAACGCCCCGGCCCTCTTTCTCCGGTCGTTCGCAGGATCGTCTCATGTACCACCCAGTCTCAGTGTTGCAGCCTGTTCCCGGTCTCACCTTCCTGCCCATCACCTCCTTTATTTGTCCTTGCCGACCGATTACCTGTTGCTGAACTCCTGCCTCCAACTCCTTCCATAGTAAACAGTTGATTGCTTTCAGCTGCTGTGCCCCTGCGTCTCTGCGTGTGCAACTGTTGCAGTCATTAATGGGAGCGAAGAAACACACTAAAAACTGCTCGCATAAACAGAATTGTTAAAAACTCTACTTGTTAATGTAATTTATGCAATGCGTTCACAAAGTGTATACCAAAGTAAAATTAAAACAGGCTAATAGGCAGGGGATTCAAATACCTCTGACAAAAATATACTCATATCTTTATTCAGTGTTTTATCGTTTAAAGCATGTTCCTGTAGACTGTAAGATTAAAAAAAAAAAACATATCAAGGATAGAGTACAAAATGGATCATTGATGATGACCAGGTCAATCCTACCTTCTGCCAAAAGTAATGCTATCAACTAATATACAATGTGCACTGCCGTGTCAACATGGTGCATTATCCAGTATCCAATCTGAGCATTTATATTGAAAAAGAGTGTGTTATGGCTTTGAAATTGGACGACATAAAGGTCAATAGTTAAAGCCTGTGTTTTGAAATCCCAATGAAAGCACTAAGCATTTCCATTCAAGGATAATATACTCAGAAGTGCACTTTGCTTGACCACGAGAACGTCTGGAAATGGCATCGCTCCACTTCTTCTTTATCCTGATCTTTGTAAACACTTTCCAGGCATTTTTAAAAGGCAATGTCTCCATAATGAAGGGCTGAGATGGGAGCTGGGATTACACACCTACGGTTACTGACATTCACAAAGGTCAGCACTTCATCCATCAACCTCTCTATACACCTACCCATCAGCCTAGGTGTCCCTTCCTGTATTGGTCAATCCATCAGCCTCCCGACGCCATGAGTTAACTCCTCTGCTCCTCGAGCGCCGCCGCCATTACGGTCATTCAGATTACGACTTTCTCTGAACGAACCGACAAATTCAGACACGCTGCCGCTGCACAATACCAACAAGCAGCGAGTAAAACAACTTTAATTCAAGATTGTTTGTGATAGAAGAGCCAAATATCTGCTGGCGTGATGTTCACAACCACTCATTCCTTTGAACATTTCATGAATAACCTAAGAAATTAAACCACATGCACGCAGCAGTAATAATGTTGCACCCTGGAAACAAAAGCTCTGCATTAATAAGCAAAAACTGCTGGCAGACGTCTTAACAATTCAAGCGCTGAGTTCTTCTCTGATTGCAAATAAGTTTTCAGTTGGAGGAAGAACACGTTCGTCACATGGTGTAAATTTGCTGTGCGGGAATAGTTGCAGGTTTGCAAGTGTTCCATATACACTAATGCCTGTTCTGTTAAAATCAGGATGTGCGTTGTTATGATTAGTGCTTTCCAGGAATTTTGCGTGCCTTTCCTACTCCTTCTTCAGGTTGTATGTGATTTCCTATGTTTCCCAGAAGTATGTTTGAAAGCCTCGATAAGGAGAGGGACCTTGTTGCTTTCAATCAAAGCTGGCTGCGCGGGCATGTAATGTCTCCAGCTAACTAGAGTGTGAACATTACACATTCTTACTCAAAATGTAACATGTCCTGTGGCTGCATTTCATTATGCATATGTCAGTGGAAAAAAAAAAAAAGTGAATTTCTGTCTCCTGTTTAATGGATCTTTCTCTGTGATTGTTGCACATCAGTGCAACACGGTGAGTCTTGAAAGGTGTTCTGCTTCACCTGCTTCACCGAGCATTACTCTGATTTTCAGCAACAAATGGAAAAACCTGACCGATGATACAGTACTTTGATGTTCATCTCTTATATTTTAGATTAGATTTAGAATTGCATGCGTGTTGGAAATATCTTGATGGTTTGAAATCTTCGTTTTACTTGCTCTCTGATTCACAGGAATTGGAAAAAAAAAACACATCCTCAAAACATAAATGTCAGGCCAGAAATGCGAGGTGTTGAGATGCATTGGGATTTTTTTTTTTTTTAACATAAGAGATAAGTGAAGAAGATGGCGACTGTGATAACGACAGTGCACGCGATGATTCTGGACAAGAGTGTTTCCTTGTGAAGATCAGATAGCGCCACCCTCATGTACAGTAAAGGTCAACAGCTGTATAAGTATAGATAAAAAAAATCAGAGATGACCCATCAGGAAGAATCGGCCTCATCCTTGTGAGGCTGAATGTATTGATACAATTCTTTCACACATAAAACAACAACAAAGGTATCTGATTTTTATTCAAAGCCAGACCCTGACACTGTCGCTGTTACTTTATTTTCAGCACTTAATTTAAAACCCAAACCCTTTTTTCAAATCTGGCTGCTTTGTAGTCACTGATTTATCATTACAATTTAGAGATTCATCACATTCAAAGAGTAAAATTTCCCACTAGGCCATCAAACTGTTTTAGAGTTCAGATGATGAAGAGTGGTTCTACTATGCAATAATACAATTCAATATTTTGTACATGCACATACCACACATGTACAAAATATTGAATTAAGCAAAGGAGGCTTTCGCTGTAAAAACTATTTTATTCACAGCGTCATCAGGACTGCGAGGACTGTTATGAAAAAGAGCTTCCTCCTGACAGCAAAATCGTTTTTGACTGAAGGAAATGAAGACAGGTTACACCCTGAAAGCGTTTCTTATTTTCTCCTCGATAAGTAATCACAATTCATACATTTTAATCTACCTTAAGAAATAAGATCCTTGATGAAGAACAAATGACCCAGTTACAGTCGTGGAGACAGACGGCCCCACATATTGATGTAGGCTTCACCCACTGAGAGTCCTGATGTAATCTGGAACAGAGAGGTAGTCATATGAAGACTGGCTGGGCAGACAAATAGGGCTTCATCCTTCTTTTCACTTGCTTTCTTTTGACAGCAGCGTAAGACAAATCGAAGACTGGGAGCCAAAAGCAGAGGGAGTGACGGACAACAGCTTGGAACGATACATTCCAGAGTTTTCACAAAACATTTTAATAATTTACTGTCTTTCCCACAGGCGGGCCCAATACGTGTCCCACAGGCAGTTAGTAAGCTGTTGCTGCTACTTTGGATGATGCAACAGGGTGATTTGCCCCCTGGTGCAAAGCTGCAAGTCCAGTGGGAGTAACCTGATGAAGATGATGAACACACCTTTTTCATGCAGGCCTTGAGCATCTGGGGCATCAGGTGCATGAAACTCTGTGCAGGTTCACACAACTGTGTGTAAGCGCACACAGGCATGAGCCAGGTTTCCATCCAAAAAGGAAAACTTTAACTATTTATTGAGAAAATCTGCAAAGAGAGACGCAAATTAATATGCATTTTCATTCACCAGCGAATATTAGGAGTTTATGTGTTGAGATAAACAGCTGTGGATGCAAATTGTCCATTTGGGTAAACCATTGCAGAGGAAAAGGGTGCAACCAAATGACGTAATTAAAAGAGCACCAGTCAAAACTCACAGCATTTGTTTTATGCATTCATTTGAGCAAAGTTTCAATCTTCTCTCTCCTCTCAGTCTTCATTTGTGTCTCTTCAGTCGAGCTTCAGTGAACGTTTAAGCCACATGCTTCATATGTTCTACAATTACTACAATTTCATTCAGCTTTTATCCAAAGTGATGCACATTTACATACCGATGGAACAGCCATCGGGGGCAATTTGGGGTTCAGTATTTTGCCCAAGGACACTACAACACATAGCCTGCAGGGGCCAGGGATCTAACCACCCGCCTTCTGATTGGTGGACAACCGCTCTACCTCCTGAGCTATAGCCGCCCCGTATGTGTCATGATTTAATCAATAAGTCTGTTTGCCAGTCCATTGCACTTTGTCACGTTTAGCTTTTATCAATACTGAAAGTTTTAAGGTTTACCTTAGATAGATAGATAGTTAAGACAGATAGATAGATGTACTCTATTTGTCCCAAACTGGGAAATTCCTTAACCAAATCCAAAACTTTTTGCAATGTAATGCATTGGTTTTTTTGTTTGTTTGTTTCCACTCAGGTTTTTTTTTTATATGCTATAACTGAAAATGCACAGAAAAACAGTTGGATTGGAAACGCACCTCGAAATGTGCACATGTATTGTTTTTGTCAGATTTATACAGCTGCATGTTTGCATGCTTCTGTTTTACACGTCTCAATCACTGTGCAATATGCACAACCTCATTTTAACTCCCCCAGTTTTCCATATATGTGAATGTATCTATTTGCATATCAATACTTGCGTCTACCCCACCACTCATTAGACCTGTCGCTGAGAAGAACGACAAAGAAGAAGTGCAATCTCGCTGATTGTGTCGCATCGACAAGGTTCTTCACCAGCATCGCAACAGCTGTCATTACATGCGACGGTTACACCCGGCTGTGGCTTTTTATAGGGCCCATACTACTAATTAATCACATGTAGTTATTAGCCATCATCACAAATGATTTTACAATGCTCATATTGAAACTGATTTTACAAGGTGCTTCACAGATTAGGATGAAATGAAAAGATGATTACTGCAGGGAAATAATGGTTCGAATGTTTGTAAAATGACTGATACAATTCATCGCTCATAAAAAATTTCAAATTAAGTTAACAAATGTGACTTTGAGTGACATTTTACAGAAAGCTGAGGAGGAAATAATAACACAATCAGTGAAATTGGCAAACAACCAAGACAAGCAACATTTTACTATAAGCTTATATTTAACATCATTGTAAATTATTATTGTAAATTTCCCCACTGTGGGACGAATAAAGGTTTATCTTATCTTATATCTCATATCACCCACACATCACTCTGTAGAAAACTGCGTACACGCCTCGTCTCTATGCTTGTTCTTCTTTTATAAATACCAGTTTCTGTGTGGGAAATGGCGTATGCAAGGTTTCAGAGAGAGTCTCCATAGTCGAGCGTTTACATAGTTGTATTTTCATCAGGGTCACTGTGGATGACGCGACTTTAGATTCATTACGAAGCACAAGTCTGCCAGAGAAACCTGTGTACATTTAGTTCTCAGTTCTTGAAAGCCTATACTTTACTTTCAAAAAAAAGTAAAGGAATGAATTATTGCATGAATTAATCAATACTGAAGTGAGTCAACTTGAGTTTGCTTGCCAAAGGTTTTATGATGCAATAACAATTAGGTTTAGTGAAAGATGATGGTTTGGGTTAAAATAAATACTTGGTTATGGTTAGAGAAACATCATAGTTTTGGGCTAAAATAATTTCATTGAGGTTAAGGGTCTGTAATCCTAATGGGTAAAAGAATAACATCTTAAGGTTAGAGGATGATCCTGGCCATGCTTTGTACAGCCAATGTTTACAGTCAGTATGAAGCTGGAAGTGAAACAACAATCTTCAGCTTCACACTGAGACGTTTTGTTGACTCATCCATCCACCCCGTCCTCCTGTCTCTGTGGACTGTGGCTCTACAGTCACACTGTTTCCTCTTTTGCTCCTGACAGACAGTCGTTACTCCGGCTGCCAACGCAGGGCTTTGTCACGTGAATGTAAACATACTGTCATAATTGATCACGGCTGAGATGACTGATGCTGTTGTTTTTTTGGGGGGGGACGACCACATGCTGTCACTACTGCTGTATTATCCTCACTCCCTCCTCATGGTTCCTCCTTGTGGAGAGCGATGATCAAAGTCTAGACCTTAAATATTATGACTGTTTATATTCTACATTCAGTTGATGATCTATTTGATTTGAATAACCAATAGATAACTTTAACTATAAATGTCTTAGCTGCAGGCCATTGTTTGCCTCACATTGTATTTAAACCTAAGTGGAATAAAGTGGACTGAATTAAATAAAAATAGAGACTTTATCGTTCCGATTTTCTTTGTTTTAATCTACCATCCTATCACCGTTTTTTAGCGTTAGATTCAGATGATGTTTACTGCCTTCTCTCAACTGTGCAATACCTCGACCTGTATTAAACAAACAAACAGAAAAAAATACATAAAATGTACACGAGCATGCATAAAACAGAAAGTTCGTGCCGGATAGATAATTCATGAAATCAATTATGCAATTCAGTGCATATCCGGCTGCAGCCACTTGGATGATCTGTGGACACTCAGGGGATCATCGCGTACTATATGGATGGATATTCACAATCTGGTAAAGCACTGATGTCTTCTGCACTGTAGTCTTTGCCCGACTTGGAGAGTTTGTAGCTGACACGTGCTGGATGTGCTTTTATTCTTACTAGTCACCTCACCACGGTTCACATTTCTTCTCCTTGTCAATTCTTTGTCAGTAAGCTTTCCCAAAGTCAATTGAGCTGAATCCTTTAAATCACGAGGACGTTGTTATTTTTCAATTACTACACCTCTGCACTCCTTCACCCATCTTTACTGGAGAGGAATCGCGCACAGCTGGCAGACTGATGTTGCACAGATAATCAGGGATCAGAAGAAAAGAAAGGAGTGTGACTTTTTAGTTTCATAGCAGGAAGGTGGAAAAGTAAATAAGAAGAATCACAGTCGTAATCAAAGATGATAGACCAGCAATCAAAACTGTTAACATACTGAAACTACACCCTCTGCTTTTCCTTTCCATCTCAAAGCATACTGTAGAATTTAATTTTCTCTCTGAGAGATGAGACACATCCTTCACTCCTCCCTGCATGCACACCTGGAACAACTGCTGAGGATGATGTGCTTTTGCCGAAAGCCGACAGAAAAAGAAGAGTTTATATCGAGCTCTGGCAGAGGCACAATTCCTGGGAGCTTGCGGGGCTGCCAGTGCCACGTTAGCGAACGCGTGTAGTCGAGGTCTCCCGGCACCGCACACACTCACCTGGAATGTGAACCACAAACGCTAACACATTCGCATGCCTCTAATTAGTTATTAACCTGTGAACCTTTCGCTTTTTAAGGTTTCCCCAAGTTAGAGGTTTGCATTTCAGTGTGTTTGGAAAAGAGTGTGCAAGCAATACTGTAGAAGGACTGTTTTTCAGATAATAAATGTCTCAGTGCATGTGTATTATCAAAGATACAGCATGTGCATTCACTACAAATGATATATATTATGAGAGAGCATCCTGGGATCAAACACAATCACACTTTTTGCATTTCTCTCTCTCTCACTTTCTGTAAATCCTCCCCCTCTGTCTCTCACTCTGCAGTCACACCTGTGCTTGGTGCTCTCTCCTCTGAGCATTGCTTTACTCGAGACTGGCAAACGTGATTTGAACAATCACTCAACACAATACACTGCGCTAATTTCTGGGAAACGTAAAACCCGTGGTGGTGAATAGATGTGGGCACCTGAGGCGGAGGGGCTAAGTTGCATCAGGTTATCTCACACTCGAACGCCGCACTACCATTTGGGTGCATTCATGTTTCCAGAGCAGCCTCGGGCTAAAGGATTCCCATACTGACACACACTTGTGATGGCTCCTTTGGTGTTATCAAACCAGTTCAAATTTCTTCCTTTCATCTAGCCAAGAGAGTCTTTGCTTGATCACAGAAATAAATGTGTTCTTGCCGTGCTCAGAAAAGGATGCAGCTCAACGTCAGAGACAAATAAAAGAGCGCTGCATAAAATTTAAAAAGAGGGAAAAAAAACAAAGTGGCAAACAGCTTGGCCACATCTGTAATTAAAGCTCCTCTGGTGTTCGGTTTTGCCAAATTTGATGAAAATGGACACTTTAATAGTGGGCTGGTTTGACTTTAATGCTTATCACCCATTATGGGGCTTTTCAATTAACTGTCTTGGAAAATAAACATCTTAAAACCAGAAACATTAACTCTGACCACTTTATTACTTAAAATCTCTGCCTCCTGCAGGTGAATCTTTTGCAGACATCCAACGTCTGACTTTCTCTGCTCAAGTGATGTTCGCTGCTATCTACTCTCAACAAGAAAATATACCCATAACCCCAGGTGGTCCTCCCGGGTGCTGTCATGTCACCTCTCCCCAAAAACTAATACCTGAGCCTGTATTGTTATCATGATGTAAAATCTGAAGCCTCTCCACAGAGGAGAGATTTGGGAAAGCTGCCAGTTCATTCTCTTTGGAACAGCCTGATTTATTTACCGGCTCAAGTTTTAGTACTGTTTGTTCTGGTTTCAGGAGTTTTTCATTCCTTCCAACACTGATAGATCTGTCCTTGACAAATGAGTAATAACAGAGATCTCAATCATTAAGTATTAACCCGTTGCTATGAATAATTTAAAAATTGTATATTTCATGTGATTGTGTATGACTTTACTATTCTGGCCTGTTGGGTCTCACTGTGCTCTGTGCAGCTGCTTTTTGCCCGTGTCGCACTTGAAAAAGAAGAGCTACATCGCCAAGTAAATAGAGGTGAAATATAAAATAAAGCCCTTTTGAACTCGTCCTTGTGAAGTGATGGTTGTATGAAGTGTTTCTGAAAGCTATGGAGACATATTTCATACCATTTCAGATTTTTGTCACACCGTCCTATTGACACAACCTTTAATCATCTTTAGTCTTTATCCATGAAACCTCATTTTTTTACTGCCCCGAAGCAGCAGATAGCCTGCCAGTCTGGACACAGGAGCTGTGTGAAAATCAAAAGAGATTTTGTTCTTATCCTGTCTGGACACCAAAGTGTTAGGAAAGGGAGAGGGAGAAAATTCAACACAACAGAATGAGCAGAGCCGCATGAAATCCAATCACAACTAACGGCAGCTGGCCTCTCGTTGCCTATGAAAGTCCTGGAACTATTGTGTATCTTCAAGGGATCTCTGTGCCGTGATGTTATCAGTAGGAATACAGTTGTGTGACACAATAGCTACTAGTTTAATGAGGGTAGACATTCGTTTGTATCATCAGTGCAGAAGTTTGTTTAGAACTTGTGACACCGGTCAGGATGCACTGACTTCTTAATTTCCTCATAGACAAGACATGATATGAAAGGTTGTTCCCATATCTCATATACTCAAACACTGTTCCCTTATAAGCAACCTTTTGCAGTATTGATAGCTGTCATCACTGATTATTTGTTGAACTGACATGCTGTCTTGCAGAACCCAACGCAAGTCTTGCAGGAACAGGCGGTCAAATCATAAACTGTGTGATTTTTCCTGGGATGAAAATTGTAGAAATTAGTTCCTGTATGTGCAAGTCAGTGATCACACTGCTTTGAAATAATGGCTGGTTCATTAACAATAAGCACCACATCAACAGATTGGATACTAAGCTGTCTTACATGACTTTGAGCTAGACTGAACCCGAGCACGTTCATTGGCACTGACATAGATACAAGGTACGGTGGCTCATAATGACCAATTAGGACAATCACTTAGCCAAATCATCAATCAAATGACATCATCAAGACATGGATTAGAGAAAGAGATGCAGCAGAAGCAGGATTAAGAAAAAAGACAGGGCTCTATTACAAGCTGATGTATAATATCATGACTATGCTGATGACACTTGACTATAGACATTCTCGTCCCCTGGTAGTCTGAGCCCTGGTTGATCACTAATTAACGCCATCAGAAAACTGGACATCCTGTAATTTTCTGCAACTCAATAATTATAAAACAGATTCTTGTTGTTGGTGCTAAGCCTCAGGCAAGCAATATGAACTTATTAAGAGTCTTTGTCTCAGGGGGGCACCACACAGGACGGGAACACGAGTGTGATTCTTGATGCTTTTCAGAGTCGTGTCTCAGCCTCAGCAGCCTTTTTTACTTTTAAAAATCCCCTTCTGATGTAAGAGACTTTCTGTCACAAGTTAATGCTCTAAACACAACGCACACGTTTAGGTTAGACGACGGCGCTGTTCTTCTCTCTCTGAACCTCTTGTCTTAATTATGGGTTTGTTCAGACTTTTCCTCGTATTATGTGTGCATTAGCTTATTTTCTTGATACAGCATTTAGTCTATCAGTGTCTATCTGTATACGTTGACAACCATATATGTCAATTTAAATTCTCTATGCAAAACCAACACGAACAGCCTTTATTAGTTGCTATATCAATTAATAGGAGATCAACCTGAACAGACAGCCTTATTGTCATCTGCTCAGCTGAATCTTTTCACTTCCTCCTAACAAATAGGCTTTAGGTAGAAGCTGTGAACTATCCAGTTACGGTTGAGCTTGTGGCGGATTAGCGTCGTACAGTTTGTGTGAAATTATAGATATTTACTCCTCGGTAAGAAGGTTAGGAGAGGACACTTTCAGAGGAGATTAAAATAAGTTGGGGAAAGGAGTGGGGTTTAGGAATTAAGCTACTTAGTGTCCTGCACAGTGTTATACATTAGCAGTTTAACCCAGGGCGAGGTCAGAGGGTCGGATGCTCGGGTCTGCATGTGTAATGGACAGTATGGCTTCCTCAACATATATCTATGGTCAGGCTATTGTGACCCTTTCCCCTTTAACATTACGCTCCACCTCTGCTTACCCGCGACACCTGCTTTCACTTTCATCATAACGCATAACGCTGTCCATTGAGGTGGAAACTAAACTGTGCCATATTTGACATGCGGGGGATTGCTACCATTTTGTTTGGGTATTTTTTTATATGCCTTTGCTCTTTCTTTTCTGATTATAGTTTAATATTGTTTAATCTATTTGGTGTATAAATTGTTGTTCGTCATTGTTGCTTTCTTTTCTCCTGTGCTATCGAGACTGTGCCTTTATTTTTAACTGATTCCAAGATTTGATGCTGTTTTTGTTCTGCTCTTTGCTGTTGGAGGCTATTTGGGGTCTTTCTCACCTGCATGCAGATAAATATCACACTACACCTAAATACATACTTTGCAGGGATTGGGATGTGGGTGTTAATCATTTAAAGGCTTGTGTGGTGTGAAGTGAAATTATATTAAAGCTAGTTTCTTTCTAGCAGCCTGCTTTGTTCCTTAGTTTTGATTGTGTACAATTTTTTAAATTGTAATTCTGAAACAGCAGAAACAGCATAACATTTTAAAGCTTGACAATCATTATTTTAAGAACGGTGATGATTTTAGCAATTCATTATAAATAAGATAAACTGCATTTTTCCTTCTACAAACTTCTTATCCCGGTTCATATACATATTGGATCTCCCTTGCTAATTTAGGGTTTGGCAGAGGAAAAACTTCTTAGACCATATTTGTTGCCCATGCACCTCCACTGAGAAGTAAGTGAAAAAAACCAACCAAACAAACAAACACAAGATCAGCAAGAGATCAGCAATGTGTTGTGTAAGAGAGCGCCAGGAAAATATGACAGAAAAAGCAAGGTGGAGGATTTGTGAGGTGGTGGTAGACAAGTATGAAGTGACCACTGGAAGAAAAACAGAGATTGAGCAATAACCTGAGTACCAGATCAGGAGAAGGTTACAGAGTGAGAGTGAAAGAAAGACAGGCGAAGAGGTAGATAAGTGAGAGAGGGACAGGGAGTGCTAGTGAGAGGTTAAGCACACACACTTACACCTGCAGTTAAAGCCTTCACCTTGCCATATTATCCCTGGCCTTACCCCCCATGTTCACGGATGCCAAGAAATCCGATTTGCCAACTTCGGGAAGCTGTGTGTGACAGCCAATTACTGGGGAGAGGACTCCCAGTGGAGTCACCTCCTCACCTCACAGCCCAAACATCTGCCTGTCAGACAGTCAAGGGAGGCAGGTAGATAGAACAGGAGGGAGAGGAAGGCAGGCAAGCCAGAGTGGTCAAAAACTGATCCAAATGGTTGCCTCACCATCATCTTTAAATCTTAATACTATCTGAGCTGCTTGCTGTCAAATCGCTGAAATGAAATCATGAATAATAAATTCGCAGTCAACTTTACTACTAAATGGTGCAGGTGCTTCGGAGTCAGAAATAATTTGCAGCCGCTCTGTTGCTCACCACCGGTTATCAGGCGAGATGTGGTGGGTTTTTTTTTTATCCATAAACTGCACGGGATGTTTACAGTTTATTCCGAATGTTTTTCCAGAAATCGATGTATTTACATTAATGATCATCTAGAAGATATGTACCTGTGGGACGTCATTAAACAACAAGCAAAAACAAACACAAACAGCTTGTGTTCATCTTGTTTAAATGCCAATGTTGTTTGGGTGAAGATACTCGGCAGGAACGGTGTTTCTCTGCATGGATACAGTCTGATTAGCTGTTAAAGTGAAAAGAGACAACTTTTCAACTTTCCCTGCAGCGTTTTCCAAGTGGTTATGTTGTCGGTCCTCCTGCCACAGAGACGACTGGATTGCTTTCATTCAAGCAACACAGGACACGTTGCAATTGTTTCTAAACGTCTGTAAAGAAACAATCAACACTGTTTTGGAAATAAGAGAGAAGAAAGAATTGTGTTCTCTGAAGAGGTGAAGTGAAATGTGTATATGGAGTAATAATATAGTTTGAGTATTGCCACAGCAGGGGTTGGTGTCGGGATGAATGGGGGAGTAGAAGAAAACATTGGGAGAAAAAGTGTGACTTTATTCATTCATTTAATGTATAATGGAGACATGAATGCAGAAATTCTTTAGTGTGTGCAGAGAGAACGCTGATAGTGTCATTATTCTATATATATTCATTTTGCAATCAACATTTACTAGTTAAAGCAAAAGACATGTTATGTGCAAGACTGTCAGTTGGATTTAAGCTCTGCTCTTAAGCCCCTTTCAGATGCAAAACAACAACAGCATCAGTGAAGCCAAGCCCAGCTCAAACTGCATTGATCTGTGGAGACATGTTCGCCAGGATAGTTCAATGATCTTGATGTATGTATGTTAAATAGCTCTGTGCAAATGCAGCCTATCGGCAATAGCAATGATGGGAACTGTGTGTTTTCGCTTGAGGGAATGAATTATTTTCTCAGTTAATTTCTGAGCAAGTCAAACTTCTTCCATTCTGGGTCACAGGAAACAAAGTAAATGAAAGGAAATCACAGAGAGGTCTTCAGTTCGTGGTTTAACAGCGGCTATTTTTTATCATGTAAAAATAACTGTTATTTGAAATCCAGAATCACATAATCGCTCTGTCCAATTTTTGAAATTTCAATTTAATTGCACTTGTTCGTTGGGTGTGTATGTGCTTCCCAGGCTGAAGGAAACCAAATGATCAATAGCCGGTAAATACATTTGAAGCTGAGGCCACCGCAAGATCGAGCTAAAGTTTAACTTGGAAAATGAGATTGCTTGACCCTCGCTGGCCATGCTGTGCCGTGTCAGTTTGTCATGAATAATCTCCCGCTGTCTCCTTGTCCCCTACTTTTTCTCTCCTCTCCCCTTATGTTGTTGTAGCTGCCTTTTGTTGTACAGAGGACAGTCAATAAATGAATAAAAAAATGAGGGAATTGGGAGGTATAGCGCAATCTGTTCAGCCACTATGCCTTCCCACCTGCACCACATTATGACAGGAAGATAAGGAGAAAGGGTGAGAAGAGGAGATGCAGGAAGGAAGAAAGTCCCACATTCCTCGGCGAGCAGTGAAATTGAAGGGGAAATAATATGAGGCGTGTCAAAATGCAATATCGCCCCCGTTTACCCTGATGTTTAAGCCCTTCCCTGACTCCGGTGCTTCCCAAGAGGAGCAGAGAATTAAAAAGGTAGAGCGATACGCGGTGAAAGAGGAAGACGTATGAAAGCAGACGGCGGATGGAGAGACGAAAATGAATATGAGGTGGAGGGAGAGGCTGAGAAAGTGAGAGAGCAGCTGGTAATAGGGATATAAAGAGTGTAATCTCTGACTCGAGCAATAATATTTAGCTGTGGAACGTAGATGTGTGGAGGGCGCGCACACACACACACACACGTTTACAGCAGTCTAGTAAATAGTTCTGACCTGAACAATTTCACAGCCTTTACTGCAGGTCAGGGGAGAAAAACACACACACACACACATATATGAATGTGCGTGTCAATGCAGGCACACATGAACATCCATCCTCCAGCCCATTCACTTTTAGTCGTGCTGCAAACTTGTTAACATAGCTTGAGGGGGCCCGGGAACAGGTTTGATGTGCCAGCAGCAGCCCGGCTCACAATGGACACATAGCTGAAATATTCTGATAGAGCAGACTTATCGCTACCTGCCGAAAAATGATGCAGGAATCTAAGCAAACTCTGAAGTGAGGTAGGGGGAAAAAATTGAAGTATTCCCCACCTGATAAGGATAAACACACGCTGAGAGCAAAGACGCGGTTATCTCCAGAGAATCCTTCGTTTGTGTAACAACAACTGCACATTTCTGCTTCCTCTCTTCGTCTTTTTGCAACCTGCATATAGCGCGTTGTATTGTGTGACCATTGCTCGGCATGCCAGACATACACAAATCATACACGCACACACACACACACAGTCCCTGGCTGCATTAGGAGACAGTAAAGGTCTTACAGTGGCCTGAGGCACCAGGATTGCTGCTTAATAACTCGCCCCGGGCATCAACCTGACAACACTAGGTACTAAACACAGAGACGTGGATACACACAAACACACACATACACACACACACAGGGCTGCAAGATGTCTGTGTGTCAGTCTCTTTATGCATCTTTCTCCTTCTCTCTCTCACCTCAAGTAGCAGATTTCTTTGTTCTCAAAGGAGGAGCTAAGAAATGTTCTAACAAAGACAAGCTTCGGCGTTGATCAAAACAATTAAATATTAAAGACAGAGTCCACCTTGAAACAGAATTCCTTTTATTTCAGGGTTCATGGTGTACATAACAATCTTCTTGAAGTTGGAAGAAGCAGGACGATCTAACTCACTCACACACACACGCACACAGCACGCACACAGCACGCACACAGCACACAGCACGCACACAGCACACACACACACACACACAGATACTCTCGACACGTCTAACTGGTTTCACTGCACACATCTGGAGCACCAAACTACCTTGCCTACTTCAAATTTGCCTTGATTTTGGTGCCATTGACAGAATAACAATACATCTGATTTTCATTAAGTTTCCACTAATCATTCTGGCGCAAAATGAAACACAAATGTCCCTTTAAAGAAAGAGTCCCAGATTTAGAATTACCAAGGTGGATTTTTCAGATTTTTTTAAAATTTTTTTTTTTTTTTTTGCAGTATTCCGTCAAGGTGTTTCATTAACTCATTAGCTCTTTGTCAAACCAGAAAGTTGATGAGAAGAGGTTGTTGCACAATCAATCTTCAATAGAGGTTTTTACAAACTAATGTATTGTGAGCTGATTGAAGAAAGAGAAAATTAAATAATGTTGAAGGTTCATCTAGTCTTAAGGCTCGACCTGGAAATACCCTCCAGTCACACAGAGTGTTCACTAGACTATGACACGCTGCGAGTTATCACCTTCAACTGCAAAACTTCATCTCATCTGTTTTCTGGGACTCCGATGAACTCTAAAGCACAACTTTATACATTGTTGACCTGCTGGCTCACTAATTCATCATTCAATGTCCGATCTCTTCTCGTCTGTCGTCAAGTTTCTCCTCTGGCCTGCTTCCTCTCCTTTCTCTCTTCATTATTCAGCTACTGTCCTGTAACCCAGCCCAAAGACTCTTCCTCCTGACTTTTGTCTGACCTCTATACTTTTGTTTTCCTCTTGATGAAAAACATTGAGCTGTTCTATATACCACAACTTTCCAGGTTAATCTTTTTGACATTGCTTTTGTAGCCTCTCTGGTTATGCTAAATTTGAATCAGGTTTAACTTATCTTAACTTAACTTTATATAGAGCTCATTCTAGCAGATGAAACATTTGCATTCATATTTGTTCCTACTGAAAAAAATCATAGTGTATTATAGCTGATCTTTTATACAAACAGAGCAAATATATAAATATACAATAATATACAAATATATAAACAGAGCAAAAATTTGTGACTAATTGCTTTTCACAGACAACAAGAGGACTATGAATTCATAGACCATGAACAAGTCTACATTACTTTATTAAAATGATTTTTTGTAATTGCATTTAAATCAGGCAGTAGCCATTGGCACTTTCACCTGCTTTATACAGGTCACATATTTGTTAGCGAGGCCTTCACTCCTGAGAACATCAGCGCTCTGGCACAGACACACAATCACACAAGTGCACACCGACATGCACACAATCCACTCATCACCGCTAAGTCTTTCCTTGTGAGTTACAATAATTTTTCCAGAAGATATGCTCAAAAGGTAAATGTGTTTCTATGGCAACGATAAATTGTTTGAGATACTTGTCTCACTGAGAACAAACAGACTGTATGGTGTGAATGACCTGCAGACATATTCATACGTGTTGGCTGTGAGTGTGCCGATTCACCAACTACAAGTGTGTGTACGTGTGCATTTTGCATGCACATGTGTCTGATATAGGCTACTTTCAGGGACAGCTCTCAGGTGACAGCTCGTCCAAATGGGGACAAAAGCCATGTCCCCAGTTGGGAAAAAGCAGATTTTTGGGACAGTGGTGAAGATTCGGTTAGGTTTAGGTTAAGGTTAGGCAAGTAGTGGTTTTAGTTAGCATTAGAGTAAGTTTACAAGAAATGAATGTAAGTCTAATGTAATGTCCCCAAATGTGACCTAATTAAACATATGAGTGCATGTGTGTGCATCATGGGCTTTAAGAAGCTGACCTCTGTTGGCCTAAAGTACCTCTGGACATTGTCGCTCTGTACCTGCAGCCTCCACAGAACCAGCTCTTACTCAAACATACAGTACAGACTTACAGAGAGACACAGGAAGCGACCATTTTTCTGTTCCGCAAATCACCACAAAATGAGCCATCAAAATGAATTCACCTCCTTGATAGGAGAGACCACCAGACCCATCATTGTCAAAATCCTTGAGTCCCAAATGAGCAATAGGTAGATCTCCATCTGCCTGCCTCTTCTGGGGTTCAATTCGCTGAACTCCATTAAGCCATTGGGCAATTCTTGCGTGATCAGACTGAAGCAAATTATACTTATAAAGAGAACAATAGCAGGGAAGTAATGAAATTCCAAAGTAAATGGGAAACATATCTGGTCCTAATGAAAACTGCGACTGACCCTAAACCAGAAAGAATCATGAAGCTTCAGACTCAATTCAAGTGCATCCTGGCCTCAAGAACAGGCAGCCTGAAAAACCTGGGGCTCAGCAGCGACCGTAAATAGATTAATTTATAGTACATATATTTATTTATTTGTGATAATAATAATTTTGATATGCATTTTGAGAAAAAAAAAAATAGCATGCCACAATTAGAGAATGTGTTATATTTGTTTTCAACTGAGATTGTAGCTGTTGAGGTAAATGAATGTATAATTTATTTGCACAGTAGTTGACAGTAATGTCATTTTTGACATTTCATTGTCTCCTTTTTAATTCAAATTTAAGCGTGTGATAGTAGATATGGAAAGGAGTCAAACAGTATGTGGTGGATAGATGACGGTACGTCGAGGAGACCCCAGAGAAAAAAGCTTCATGTCACATTTATGAGACCTTGTGCTCTTGCTATTTAACGCCACATTTCAGTTACACATGCACTCACTGAAAATCCTATGCACTTCTTCCCAGACACACACGCACACACACATACAGTATGTACATCTACTGTACAGCAGTCTGAGCACAAGCCACAGGGGTTTTTTAGAGGAGAGAGAGATGGAGATGACGAGTGCTTGAAAAGTACAAAAGACTTGCACAGACAATCCCATGATACTTTGAGAAAACCCAAGTCCGCGCTTGCTTTCATTTCAGATACAAAGAGAGAGACAGTAGAAAAAAGTTGAGCAAACTTTGCTGAAAGCCTAAGGCGAAAGACAAAAAAAACTACACTGCATAAGCTACAGCAAGTGAACTTTTCACATGAGGATAAATGGAAAATTATTTTTCTTCTCTATACTTTAGTAGAACCAAATCAAATACCAATTTATTTGTACTGTGCTTTAAAAGATATGCATGTGTTGGAGCACAGCACAGAGTGGAGTAGCTGCATGAGCCTCATAATGAAGACAGCGTTGAGTGAAGATCATCGTTGAAATGATCAGATTTAAATCATGCAATGTATCAGTGACGCTCAGGTTCAAAGACCTACATCTGTCTGAGCAAAGATAACACTTCCTCCCCCACATAATATGCAGATATAGAAAAAAAAATGTGTGGAAATCCAAGTGTATGTGGAGGTGTCCAACATAAAAAAAAAGCCTTTTTTGCCTTGTTTTTTTTTTCCTCTTTCTCTATATGTAAGTGATTTAGAATTTGACTGAGGCATGATGGATCCCCTGAGTGTAAAATCACCTCTCAGCTGCAAATCTCCATCTGTCTGAAGTAGCACTGGGCTCTCCTCACACTCTTCCCCAGCGTCTGAGCTGAAAAATAAGGCATTGCTGCTGGAGGAGGGGTGGGTGAGTGGGGTTTTGCACATATATTCTTTGCATTTATAGATCTTTGCATAGTGTGGCAGGGACGTAAGTAAAAGCAGTGTGCTGTGAACATGACTCCTGTAAATGTACCTGGTGACCTGCATGTGGCAATACGACCAAAACCCTTCACCAACATAAACTAAGATTACGTTTTAAGATTACTTTTATTGATGTTATCGCCACCAATTTGTACAAATTCAAATCAAACTCGATGTTGTGGACTTTACATTCAATCCACGTAAGCTGTCAATTTGTGTGTTTTTAAATTGCAAACAAGCTAAAATTCACCCGTCTTTTGCGGGAAGACATTTTGCGATTAAGCTGAAGCGCCGTATCTGAGTGGCACTACAGCGCTCCGATGCGTATTCGAAGTTGATTAAAGTTGTTGTAAAGTTGTGACAAAAATATTTTCTCTCTCATTTGCACCCCCTCCCCCTTTTCTCGCTGCAATCCTTACAGGCTATAGTGGAATTAATTAATCCTCAGTGAAGATGTGCTGACAGGAGCTCAGCCTTCCTTTACACTCTAATTGTTCCAGTGAGACTGAGACTCAGAATGATACTCATCCTGAAGGGTGCGTGAGTTTGTGTTCGTGGGTTGGTCCCCCTTGACAGCCGTTTGCTTGTCTCCTTCTCGCTGTGATCCTTTGTTCCAGTTTGCTCCGGGCTAGTCCTGACTTACCGCGCATATTCAGCTACAGCTCTTGTATGTGGTATGCAGTGCTCTTCTCATCATGATGTTTTGTTTACTTGTAGAGTACTTCCCCATTGGCAGCTATTTATAAGACAGGTACAGGTAATGGGGATCGGTCCTGCCTTGAGAAGCTGACATGTCGACTTGGTTGAAAGGATGATTATCGGTGCCTGCGTCTAAAGGATTGTGCCTGGCTGTGACTGAGGCCAGTAGCTTTCTGGTTTTCGCCTCTCATTTCCAAAGGAAGCCTCTTTGTTCCCACTCATGTCCACATCTTTTATTTACTAATGACCTGTTACGAGTGCCTGGAACGCCTTTGCTGAAGGAGGAAGATGGAACTGGCAGCTTGTGACGCACAATGCTGACGCACGGCGCCACGGAACAAGCATAAACTACAAAGACTTTGACTTGATTGTTTTTTTCCAGCTCTGGCCATGAACTTGATTATTGTGACTGTGCCTCTGTACGTAGATGTGGCCCTAGACAGCGATGTTGTTGACTCAGACCTCCTTGAAACAGTGCATACCACCACAGTACGTTTCCAGCTTGACAATGATTCATTTAAAATTCATTCTTTCTCTCCCAGCACCAGCTCTATAGCCTTAACTTAGAATGTGATGACTGTCAAATCCTTAGGCTGAACCCCACTATCAGCATTAAATCCAAGAGACAGTGCCCCATCGCTCCGTGCGCTCTCGTACAGCAGTACCTGTGCTCATAAGCTCACATTGCAGTCACCTCAGAGATGTACGTGCACACACACAAATATGAACACGATCACGCACACACAGTGAACATATTCAGGAGTGGCAGTTTTAAAAACCCATTTTCCCCTTGGTTAAGCAAGCAGCAACAACACTTGACTAATGGAAAACCCTGCTCCTAAATGAGGTCGGAGAAATTCTATCTTACACACACTGGTTGTTTTGAATTCTAATAAAGTCGCATTTTCATCTCCTGTAGGCTGAATTCTTACACTACTGACTTTTGCCAACAAGGCCAGACCAGCTGGCCTCCAAAACCAGACAGGTCCTGTGAGCTGATCATGCAATGAGAATCAGCATCCGTCCCTGACACAGAGGTAGAAATAAAGTGGGTGCAGCCCATTTGCAGTTTTTGGTGGCTTTAAGAAAAATTTCTGCCTTGTAATTGCCAGAATTTATGCATTTTCAACTAAATATTTGCAAAAGTATAAACCTTTGCCATTTGTTAATTTTCCTTATTTTAATCTGCAATAAGCCTGTGTGGCCTTTTAACTGCAAACATGTCATGTGCTCATTTTGTCTCCACCACAGAATGGGAGGCTGCACAGACACATCTTCCTGAAGCTCATCTGACAGGGAGTATGGTCTTTTTCTTGTGCGCCTGGCCGCTGTCCCCATGTGACCTGTTTTTCATAATAATGCAAGCGTGCGCTTTCGTTCATTTGCTCTCGGTCTGCAATATGAACTGCAAGTCTCAGGTCACCCAATAAGCTGTAAAATGGGGGGGGGATGGATGCAAAGGATGCAAGCTGTTGTCACATAAAAAAAAATGCAAGCAATGTAAAAAAAAAAACATATCCTATCCATTGGGACTCCTCCACTCCAGAACGATGCAGCTGATCCTTTGTTAGGGGCCACATCTTCCCCCACCAGTGTCCGTGGTTGAGGAATGTACTTTGCTGCAAGTCCTCTTTCTGTTGCATTATCTGATCTTAATCTGACAACAATCCCCATAAAGCTGGAGACGGGCGATGTGCAAAATGTGTGTTCCTCACGTCTGTTGATCCCTGCACACTTTCTCATAATTGGGCTCTATACACTCCCACCTGTCATACTGGCTCCCACTGCCACTGGTATTTTCGCCCACTTTCTCCCGTCACTCTGTGTTTGGCCACAGTGGCAGGGCTCTTGTCCCAGCATGTGTGTCTTACTGGCACTGAAGGTGTCTGCAGGGTCTTACCCATGACATGGCTCGCTGGTAGTAAGAGTTCTGTCTTTGTCGAGCTTGTCAACATCAAACAGCTGCTGCGTTGACCTGACATTGACCCGACTGTGGTCCTCTTTGATAGAAATGTGCACAATGAAGGCACAGCTTGCAAAACACAGCTCTCTTGCTTGTTTTTATTTCTTGTTTTTATATCTGTTTTTTTTTTTTCTTTTTTTGCCCTGACATTTCCTTGTTATACTCATAAGATTCTGGAATCCAAAAAATAAAGTCAGCGAATACACATGCACCCACACACACACACACGCACACACACCCACACACACACACCGGCTTTGAAAATCTCTCAGGTCTCCCAAGGTTGGCATCTTTGCCCAAAATCAAAATCAAATCTAATGCATTTGATGCTGTAACTGATTGCTGCAGTGACAGAAAGCAGCACCAAAAGTAAACAGACAGGTTTTTAGATTCGTGCCTACATGCTTCAAAATGCCATATACTGTACATGACAGAGCACTGCAGCGCAGGTTAGAGCAAATAGGAAGGGTAGTGGAAATGATGCGAGCTGACACAGAGGTAGATGACCAATTTATAGTCCTGTCAGAAATTGGCAACACAACAAGTCCAATCCAAGATCAAGAGCTATGGACAGCATCATAATGCAGTTATTGTAGAGCTTACTGTGCCCTTTCTGTACATGAGAGAACAGAGACACGAAGGTGATTTTGTTAATCACAAGAAATCGATCAATGCAGGACGATATTTAAAGAAGCCATATGATGCTTTTTAGTGCATGTAAAACGTGCACAAAGTTAAAAGTCCTTCTGAAAACAGTGCTTCTCCTCAGTAGTCCAGCCTTTTCTTCTGTTACCCGTCTACGTCACCATGTAACACAGGACCACCTCCAGCTAGGTGACCCCCTCCATCCCGCTGACTATCCCGCCCACTGAAACCGAGCCGCTGCCGTGTAAAAATGTGGGCGGTCGAGCAAATTGCGCCAATTTGTCTCTCTTCTCCTGCAAGAACCAACACGAAAGTCTTCATCTACTCCCACCATTTGAGGATGCCAAGATCCAGTGAAGATCCAGATCCATCATTTTTGATGGAAATGGGATGGAAATGTCTACAAGGACTGCTGAAAGCTGCTGAATTGTGTGTGTGCGTTGTGTGTGTACGCCGCCGAACTGCTTTGTCAGTGAGGGTCAGTAAAGGTTCAAGCTCAAGGATGGATCGATACCAGCTGTCCGTTACCCAACTTCAGACATGGAAGCAGTAAATTTTGCCACGTTTTATGTTATTTTACTGTTTATTTGGTGGGTTAGGCTGTTGAATTTGGTATTAGCATTTTAGCATAATGTGGCTACGACCACAGGCTGGGGCAATGTTGGACTAATGTTCTAATATTGAGAGACAATCAAAAGAAACTGTGTGAAAGGGTGACTCCAATATTTTTAAACCTGGGCCCTATTTTTTTTATTCATTTACATATTTTGGTGTCTAAATGACAAATACAAAAAGTTTTTTAATTGGTCAACATAATCCTTGTGGCCAACTGCGTCTGTCAACATACGTCCACTCTTCCACTTTTGTTTTGCCACTGACACACAACAGAAATAGGTTATACAGCTTTAAATAGCTATGATTGAACTATTATTGTACAACATGTCAGTTAAAATGGTCACCTCAATATCATCATGCAATACATTAAAAAATGCTTATCGACAAATTTTATAGTAGCGCCCTTGTGTTAAATTCATTTGCTTCTCTAAAGTATATGCATTACATTCCTTTACATCCTTTACATACACACAACACATACCAGAGTATATACTGCCACTTCTGCAGTAGGTACATACATCTCTTACTCCCACATTTTTTAAAGTATCCTCTATGCTGTTCCTTATAGTTTGGAACTTGATGCTCATTACTGTAGCTAAGGTCAGAAAGTTCACGTTACCCTGCTACAAATCACTCTCATAACTGTTATCTCTGTACCTAACGGTTCTCTTGTTGAGACCTTGCTTGCTTGAGAACTGTCCATGCATGAAAAAAGACAGCCATATGTATGCACCTAACTAGACTCTAGAGTTTGTTTTTGTCAAAAAAGTTTGCTTCCCTCGACAAAAGCAGTTTGGATTTATTTCTCAAAATGAGGCCTAACTGAACTACGAAATTCACACTGCTCGATTTGGGTGATTGATGGTGTTCATGCACGACTTCTTAATACCCACAATTGCCAGATTCTTTTGCTTTCCTTACACACTTTCCTCCTTGCATTTACACTCCACATTTGGGTGGTCAAAGGGATCCTTTTGGAGACGTTTGTTTGCCTTCTTACCAAGAATTACATGGGAATATCACTAAATGTAGAGCTACAGCCAGGCCAAGACATTTTCATATACCACAATGTGTACTGACCGTGTTCATAAGGTCAATTTGCCAATGAATGTAATGCAGTTAATTAAACACTCATTTTTCATCTCATTGGTGTGAGCAGAAGAACAACTGATACAGTATTATCAAGTATAGCAAGTACAAGCAAGGAGTTACAGAACAGAAGAAGGTTGTCTGTGTGAGCAAAGAGTGATTCTGTTGAATTTGCCATTAAATTATTTATGTATTAAGAGAACTGGATATAGTTGTTTTCTCGGGGCAAATAAAATGACATCTGGGTTCCTCAGACTTCCACCTTTTGGGCCATTAGAGTCCTTCTCTGGCTGAACTGGATGACGTCCTGGTGGCTCCTCGCACACGCGAATAGCATGAAAATAATTTACTGACATGGTATCATTATGGCTCAAATTCTCGTATTAAAAAGAGTCATGTCAAGTACTTGTGACTCTAAGCAAATTGTAATCATTGTCTCACAATCATTTGCTTTGTAATGAGATTGTGTGGGTAAAAGTCTTTTTGGACCAGTGTGCATCATCTGACCTGCAATTCTTACTGCGGCCACCAAACCAGAATCACTTCGTAGCCCAGTGTGATTAGAAAATGCGACTTTTCATTGAGGAGAAAACAGTGTCAGCATTTCTGTAAAAACCTCCAACAATATCTACAATTTAGAAATGTAATGAACATCTGGTCTTGGGGGGAAAAAATCACTTACTCACACACACGCAGTATTACTGTACGTTCTCTATATGGTACAGTCCACTTAATACAATATTAAGCCAGTGCAAAAGCAACTCGCCAATGATTAAGCAGCTGGGCAAGTTGAGGAACAGGGACGAGAGGAAGAAGAAGAAAAAAAATCTTTTGACAGCTAACTCATTATCTATGTCGTTATCCTCCAGTAGCCAGCTCTTTCCCCCTCTCCCTTTTCTGTCTCTCTCTATCTGTCAGTGGAGGGATAAAATCCCTCTCTCATGAAGGCTTAGCAGAGATTATCCTGGTGTCCCAGGGGAGGGTGGAAGGGGAGCTGAGATGCCACATTACAGATGTAGCAAAGGTTATAGTAAATTTAATGGGCCTGAGGTTGAGCAGGAGGGGCAGGAAAAGGAAAGAAGCCAATAGCGTGAGGACCCTACCTCTCTTTCTCCCAGCCTTCATCTCTCTCTCTACCCATGCATTGATTCCTGTTTATCCCTCTGCTATTGCTATGCACTCAATTTCTCTCCTTAACCACCTCTCTGCCGCTGTGCTGTCTCTCATTTGTCGCTCGCTCCTCAATCAACCAAACATGTCTTAATTGCAAGAATAAACAAATGCGACCAACCTGAAATCAGGTGGGTTAGTTCCCAGTCCTGCAACTCATCTTTCCCACATTACCTCTTGTCACCGACACCCTCATTTTATTTCATTATACACACCGAGTAGAGCGCACCACTCCTGCCCTGCCCTGCTCTCCCTGCTGAATATGTAACAGCCGAAAAATGAAAATGACATCCACCCACACTTCTATCTCTCACCTGGTTTCACTTTGGTGAGCCTTATCCCATCTTCTCTCCTCCTCTTGTTTGACACTAATAAGCTGGGAACTTTTCTGGTCGGAGTCGCCGGAGGGGACACGAGTGACCCCCATCCACACACACACACACACTGACACTGACTCTCACACACACACACAGGATGTAGGCACATATAGTAAATAGATGTAATGACAGGCACATTTTCACAGCTGTACATTATATGAACTACACTAATTCATAGTGTGCAGTCGCATGTAAGAATAATGTGGTTAAAACATGAGTGACTTAAAAGATCATTTGAGTTTATTACAACATTGAAGACACATTTGTCCATCATTTCAGTCACCAGAGTAATTGCTGATTTGAAAACACTGCAATCTTGCTAAAGTGAAGAAACATGAAAAACATGTTGCTGTGTTCCCAGTGAGCACAATGTTATTTATGTTTGTAATTATTACTGAGAAAAATCGTGGCCAAAACAATGAAAGTAAGCAACCTGGGTATTTATGTTGATACAGAACTAATATGCAACAGTTTTTTTGTTTAGAGGAAAACATGATGCTGCTCATGTTATGTTTCCTATTAACATCATAAGGAAATGTCCACAAATACAGAACCTGTCAAGGCGTAAATGTTGATATTGAATTTATCAGTAGAATGTTCACTGAGAAAATGCCAATATAAAAATACCCATATACAGTAGAAAATATGGTAACTACAGTATGTCTTCCTTTTATGAAGCCTGTCAACAGATCTTGTTACTTTCTATTTATTTTCTATATATTTAATACAAACACTTCATCACAGATTAGTTAATGATGTTACTGAGTAAATGACGTGTGCTGATTGTGCCTGTAGCTCGAAGTGAATCATGAACTTATTTTTCTTACTGTGGAGAAATATGGCCAATTAAACATTAAAGACCTGCTTTTAGAATAGAGTTTGTCCACTCGGAAGACCGCCGGGAGCAGAGAGTATTTTAACATTAATAATTCACATAAATTGAGCTGACCAACCTTCTCACAATGAACCTGGTAAACAGCATAAAGTAACATAGGAAGCCGAGATAAAACCGACCTGTTTTCTTCTCTTGGCTCATAATAAAAGGCAGCGTAATGAGCACAAATGGCTTTCAAAGCAGAGACGGCGGCTCCGCTTCGCCACAGTGATGTAATTGGCTTACAGTAACGTCACGTTGGTCAGAGCAGCAAAACAACAAAATAAAAAGTGTCTTAATGACAGATTGGATTCAGTAAGGTTATTGTACATATCAGGATATGAAACCTCTGACCCTCGGGTGGGTGGTTTGTCCCCTTTGATGGAGACTGAAAGGACACTCAGTCACTTGTTAACCGCCTCATTACGAGCCTCATAATCAGAACCATGAATGATGTACAGAGAAAGGGTCAAACGGCCATAGCATTATAATTGCTAAACTTGGTTATGGTTATGTTTAGGCAAAGGATTTGGTAAAGGCTAGGGAAAGATCACGGTCTTCATTGAACACAGAAAAAAGTTTTCAGTGACTTGAAGTATGAGAACCTGAATGTTTTGTAGCATTTAATCAATACTGCAAACTTTCCCTCACCAAAGTGCTTCTGACGCCTAAATCGAAACACACACAGGCCTCAGGATGCAAAGCCCAGGGCCACCACCTTCCTATTCCTCTCCGTTGGCACATAAATGTAATGCTTCATTAACTCACAAAACCTAACCACAATCCAGCCAGCAACTGCATTTGGCACCACAACGTAACTGAGAAAACAAACTGGTTTTCTTTAAATGTAATTTCTAGGAGACCCAAGTTGTTGGAGTATGCTTTAAGCTCAAGACACAAAACACACGTATGAATCTACGAGAGCACTTCAACACTTATAATCAGCTATTGTCAATGTAAAATCAGTGATTTGAGCTGCTAAAAAGTAGATATCCTCTGACACATAAAGCTCAGGAATACAATAGACCTTTACTTCTTAATCTGCTGTGCAACCTCACTATAGCCACACAGCTGACAGACAGGCAACGCATGGGTGTGTGTTTTGAGCTGTAAATGAAAACAGTACAAGAGAAACCTGCAATGTTTTTAGTTTTAATTCTATTCATTTCCTTTCCCATTCAGTCAGGGCCACTTGTGCATGCCTACTGAGACACACCACATCTTTAATTGGCTTGTTCCATCTTATTCAAATTCATATTCTAAATATCATTACGTTGTTTTTTTCCCCCTCAACCCATTAAAGTTGTGTGTTGAAACAAGCCCTGAGACAGGACCCCTGAATGGCAATGTACCTTATCAAAAACACAGGCTGAGGAGGGGAATACTAAAGAGGCCCTGCGAGATGAAGCGAGCCTGTTGTGAAGGCACCATCAGCGATGTTTACTGCATTTTGTACAACTTTGTATTTTTCAATGATGCACTGAATTTTTCTATATTTGTTTTTCTTTAATCTTTATAGACACCTTGCTGCGCGGACAAGCAAAACAAATCTACACAGATGCATTAATAGGAGGGTCGCAGGTGGATTGTGCAAAACAATAAATGCTGGAGTTAGTACTTATAATCAGAGAGAGTTTTTTTTTTTTTAAAAAGCACAAGACAATTAACTTTTGAGAAAACAGCAACAAAAAGCTGTATAAACTCACACTGGACTCGAGCAGCGCTGGATGAGGTGTGATGTATTTTCTGCTGCCAGCTTTCACAATGAAAAGACAAATTGTAAATATGAAAAAAAGCAACCTATTGCAGCAACGTGTGCACTTCTGAGCCAGTCTCCTTTATTTACTGGCAGTATGTGCTGCGCGACAGTGGCCACAGATGGCTTAAAATACCGCGAAACACAAGTGAATATAAGTCACACATTAACAAAAGAGAAAAAAAAAACCTCACCCAATTATAAACACATACACATATTTGTGCACTCGCTCACATCAGGTGCCCAAAATGATTAAAAATTTTCCATTGGCCTGGGTGGACGGAGCCTACCTTTAAGTTGGGAGATCTGAGGTTTCAGAGCACCCACCAGAGTTCGTATCAGGAACTGCTTCACACGGCATGTGGAAGATGAATAGACTAAAACTGATAATGGATTCAGGAAATAGGTGGAGGCTGAATTTAATGTAGGACTGCTGTAGGGTAGAGGTGGAAGAAGAGTGATCACAGTGTTAGCAAGCGACTGCTTCGGCATTCATTCCGCACCGTCCCACACTGTGGCGGCGTGTCTGCAAGCAGAGAGGAAACCGGCCCGACGCTGCTCTGCCATTTACCTCCATATGGTTTTCTGATCAGCATTCGGCTCGTCTTCTCAGACACATCTGGGCTGAGGAGAGCCTTCAGACTTAATGTACAGCCGTACGCTCAAAGTGAATTCATCCTCTACAAGAAGGGAAAGCGTATTCTAATTGATGTTTTCCAAATATTAACTGCACCACTTGCTAAAAGGCATTTAGAAAACCTGACAATCAGTTCAGCTCACAACCCGACCTGCTGTTCGGAACAAGGATTGACACGTTGCTAAGGCGGGGGACAGGAGAACGCCGAGCAGACATGATTCCTGCCACAAATGAGACACGTGGCGAAAGATTGTATCGGGGTAGAAATGTCATGCTCTCAGTAACGTCTCCATCAATGAGAGTAAATCATAAGGTGTTACTACAGCTGCGTTTTTGATAAGCCGAGAAAAAGGATCAGACACTTATCCCCCTTCATGTGTTTCATCTCTGATAATTGGTTGTTATTTTTGTCATATCTGTCAACAAATGACGATTTAGAGGAAGGTGACGCTGAGGTAAAAGATTATTTTTAAAAGGGAAAAAAAAAAAAAAGCAGGTGTCAAGAAAGAGACGAGCAGAGGTACAGTTTTAGTGCGTGAAAGAAAAGAAGGATGAAAAAGAAATGCGAGACAGCACAATCAAAGGATTGGGTTTAAATGAGCTTAAAGGCATAAATATTTTACTCCCTTTTATTTTCAAATAGTTTATGTGACTTTGAGCAGCTGTACAGTATGTTACTTGCCTGACTGTGGAGAACTTTCTTTAAAAGTTAGAAATACATAAATTTCACATTCATGAGGGACCGCGTTGAGGTAATGTTGAAGAAAAGCGTAGCATCAGCTCCCCGATGGCAGGTTGGGTAGACTAGTGCTGACAATGCATGGCTAAAACACACAAACACACTCACACTCGCTCTCTCTCTCGCTCGCTATCTTCTCACAGGATGACTTCAGATGATGTTACCTCTTAACAAGCTTGAAATAACACGTATGTTCACATGTCCTCACAGTTTCACCGAATCTGTTTTCCATGCTCATCTCTCTCTCTCAAACCCTCACACGCCACCTGATCCACGTCGTACATCATGAGCCATCAAGAAATATAAGAAGAGACTCAAGGATGAGATTTGTGTTATTTATAGATGAGACATATTTCATGCTCCATATATACGGTGCGCCTGAAAGTTCAACACATTGCAACTTAAGAAAAGCAAATCCAGCACAAACAAACAGCAAAAAACAGAAAAACCACAATCAGATAGAGAAAACAGAAAACACCAGCAAATACAGAAATGTGCCTCAACAAACAGAAAACAGAAAAAAAAAAAATACAGAAACATGCTGCAAACATAGAAACACAACCAAATACAGAAACGTGCTTAAAAAAGAATAAACACAACCCGATACAGAAATGTGCTGCAAAAACAGAAAACACCAAAAATAGAAGAAAAAAAATCTGACAAAAAACAAACAACCAAATTAAGAAAACGCTGAAAATTGCAAAGAAAGCAACTGAAATTATTACATACAAAACAACAGGAGTTTCCAGGGGATGCTTAAAAAAAAAAGATGCCATGTTTAGTGTCCCCTGGAAATGTCTGTATTTGGTTGTGTTTTCTGACTGCAGTCTTTTTTTTTTTTTTTTTTTAATACTGTGCATCTGTTGTTGGTGATCCATGTGCTTTCTGAAGGTGCAGTGCATTGAGCCTTCAGGGCCACTGTACATTACATAACCTAAACATTTCACAGCACGTATCCATACAATCAAAACTGCTAAAAAATAAATAAATATTCCCAATATGCCCATACACGTATGAGCACAGAACAAAACCTAATTTACTGGCACAAGAGCAGAGATGGATATTATCATATAATCTGTATCAAAGCAGTGAAATAGAAGCTGATGATATGTGGCCTGGCCTGAATTACCAGCACCTATTAATAATCAGCCATGACATGAAGATATTAGGGCTGTGACAAGACCATTTGTGTCAAATCCTTTGTCTAACCCCAATTACAAGCCACATTATCGTTCATTTACTTCAATCAAAAGCTTTCCCATATGAGGAGAGTCTTTCTTTTTAGATAACATTTTGTTCAAAAACCTACACATTTCTCTGGCGCGATGGGGTTGTGCACCATGTCGGGTTTCCTCAAATCACATTTTCTACAGAAATTACATGTGAAAGATGACCTCCTTGCTTTGAATTCTGGTGATTAAGATTTCATTCATGTCCTCCGGGTTCATTATTTGGTCTCTTCAATAAACAGCAATGGTTTTTTTTTTATATGTTTTTTATTTTTGCCTGAGCACAAAGGGATGAAACAAAACTGCCAAATAAGGCCACATTAGTAATAGTAACTTGTTATCTAAGAGACATGGAGAGAGACGCAGCAAGGCCACACAAGATTAGATCACATTATATAAAGTGCAAAATCAGTCTGCAATCATCACTTTCGGCTTCAACTTCCTAACTCGACCCTGGAGGAGTTTCATTTCACTTTTATTGTTTAATGTTGTTTGATTTGCGTATTTTCAAATTTTTAGTTTACGGAGGAGTTAAATCATGTCAGTCCAAATTAATTGAGCAGAAGCTTGTCGTCCCCTGTGGGCCAGAAGCGGTGGGACCAGACACATCATTGACGCTGGACAGATCAGGCAGCGACACAAGCTACTGCAGCAATGCTCTTTGAATAGTGGTGTTTTTCACATCCTCCTCATGCCCCGCTGTGGCTGGTAATACTGAGTTTTATTGCCCATCACCACAGGGAAAACATAACATTTTTAGTGATTTTCTTTTCAGAATTTATTACACATAAAATATCAGCTCTGCAGCTCGCAACGGCATCAAAACAGAGACTAATGTGCAACGAAATCTCAGTCAACACCCACCCAAAATCACAGCTACTCCAAACAAGAGGTGCTTCAGCTGCCAAATGTCACACAATTTCTCTCCATGAACATGCAAATTTATGCATCTAGGTACTCCAAACCTTATCTACTCTTTAAATGTATACCTGCTGTGTAAGTGCTTTATTGTGTGTTGTTGTTGAATTCTGGCATTTACAAGAGTTAAAACTACGAAAGCAAACACAGACACACTTGATCACATGATGTAAAAATATAAGAAATGCATATACGGTGTCTAGATATGGACAATAGATAAATGCATGATACAGATAGATGATTCTAAAATAGATAATATGAATTTGATATTAAAGTCAATATATACTTTGTTTCTGTTAAAAAAAACGTAGCATCACTGGACTGATAACATAGTCAGCTATTAAGACAACTTCTTCTTCTTCTTCTTCTAATTCTTCTTCTTATTATTATTATATGAGCAAGTAAATGGATTAGGTAAGACACTGCAATAAGATAATTGATGGTGCAGGAGAGATGTTCAGGATCCTAATGTTTTCCAGGTTTTATGAGTGGTTTGCTGGAGGCTGCTGGATCTTAACAAGGCCGAACTGTAAACTTTACTATATGTGCAGCTTTATATCAGCGTCTTATAGCTTATAGTCCATGGAACTCCCACACAGCTAATTATTTTTACAGGCCACTTGCACCACTTCCACTGCTGTGTGTTGCAACTTGCAAACCGACATTCAGCACTGCCCTTTATCGCTCTCACAGTAGAAGCACTTGTCTTCTAAATGACAAGTAGACATACATTCATGCAATGCACAGATGGATGTATGCACAAATGCATACACACGCAACACGAACACTCCACGAGCCTGTGAGCTGTGCATATAGAGCTGGCCTGTGAGCTGTCCTCCTTATTAAGGTGGAGATGAAGCTACGGACCTCCCGCTGTGATTGAGTGGGAGTGCCGCCTCTACAAACATCTCCAGCTATCCCTTACTCTTTTCATCTCACTGTACACACACATACACACACACACACACGCACAATGGCATAACCTCCTCCACTCACCCGCAACATCAGAGTATGATATGTAGGCTAGAGTGTGTGTTAATAACTGTATGTATGTCTGCAATCTGTGGCCCATATTGATGTGCTTTGGTGAGTGAGTGAGAACAGTCCTGGAAAGTGAGAGCATTTTGTCTGATCGAGATAAAAGTTTGAGATCAGATCATTAGGTGAAGGTAATTATGATCTTTTTCTTTGTCTCTTTTCTCTGTCGTTGGATATCTTACATGTCTCTTTAATATAGTTTTATAGCCCCAGCTGGTGTTTATAAGCACATTTGGAAAAGGCACTTGGCATTTGTGAAAGCTGCTCTATGCGCCTGCACACGTGTGCAAATAATTTTAAATTAAAACCAGGATTTTTTGTGATTTCAATTTGAAAAGTTGAACTGAGATGTTTTGAAGCTCCATAAGAAGTTTGGTGAAAGTACAACTTCTCCTCAGTGAGTCGCAGTCGTTTACTGGATATTGTCCTGGGCGTTTCTTTAGTGGAAAAATGTGACAACAAATAAATTTTGTTGGTGTCTTTATATTTTGGTCAATATCACCTCAGGTGGAGGGGAAGGTGGGTCAGATGATGTAGTGGAGCAGTCTCATCATCTAAACAGAAAGCAAAAAAAGAGAGATTTCTCTATGTTGTAACTCTCATTTATTTCAATTAACAGTTGCATTTTCATTATTTCTAAAGAGCTTCTGTCAGTTTCCAATAGAGTATTTGACACAGCTGGATACAAACACACACAGCCCGCCCCCAGCTCTCTGTACCTGTCTCTGCCTCACTCACCTGACAGCCTCAGCCTGTCTCAACAATATGACCTAACTCACAGGAGAAGAGCAATGTACCCTCCCCCTCCATCTTAAAGGCAATTACAGTCAGGCAATTCTCTCTCTTTGCTCATCAATAATCAATAACATGTTCCACAGCATCTGATCCAAATAGCAGTTTCACACATGAATCAAAAAATGCTGGTTTTCATTCCCAATCAGACCAATCAATTGACACCACATAATCTACATTACTCCGTTTTTGACTTCAGACGCCTTCCTTGTACCTCATTCATGTACCAGCTGTCAGCTGGCTCTGAATCGCTGTCGCTTCCATCCTCTTGGTCTTCGTCAAAGGTAATGTTTAAAACCTCTTTCATATATTTATATTTCATATATTTATTTCATATATTTATTCATATATTTCTTCTTTTCCATGAGCTTTGCCATGTTTGCTTTCTTGGCTATTCACTTGTTTTTTGTTTTTTTTAATTAAAATGTCCTTGGTGTCCACTATAATTAATAATAAAAAGGCTAAAATTTGAAAACACAAATAATGAAACTACTTGAAGAACTAAATATGTCATTCCTCACAGTTAATAAAGAAGTGAATATAAAAAAAAACAATAGATAAACAATATTTGGCTTGTTCCACACGTGACACAAAGCCCTGGACGTCCTCTTTACACTACAGCAGGAATTGATGGAGTAGCTCAAAACAGTAGAAAGCCACATATTGGCAAGGTCATTGTTTTACAGGACCAAGTTCACATTATATACAACAAGGAATAAAAGGCAGACATGTGCAGGCACATAGATCTGCATTCATCAACGCTGACTGCAACATGGAGATACAAAACCATACTGAGAGACTAATTCAACATTGAACAGCATCTGCTTAAAAAATAGATATACAGGTAGACGTGGTGATGCTTTCCAGTCAGTCAGAGAGAGAGAGAGAGAGAGAGAGAGAGAGAGAGAGACAAAGAGTAATCTCTGTGGACCATTTTCCCCCTTGCTGGATTGCTGAGAAGCACACTCCACTGGTGAGTGCACATGAGAGATGGCGCACTGGGAGCTTGCTCATAAAGTAAAAAGTATGAAGTGGGCTCTTTATGTAATACCTTCTGATTGGTATGATACTGTTGTGATGACAGAAAAGACATGAGGCAGTGAGCAGGGAGACTTCACTTCAACTCACAAGGCAGAGGTACTTTGTGTAAATTGTGGGCCCCCTGACTAAAGCTAACTCGGGGCCCTGAAACAATAATTATCCATAATTGCCGACATGTCCCAGGTCTCCTGTCTCGCTCTGAGCTCCCTGAATGTTTCAGAGGCCGTGCACCTGTCTTATGGTTGTCAGGTAGGTAACAATGAAAGAGCTGCGAGGTGCCAGCTCATTGAAGATCGCCTGCCCTTACGAGGGCTAGTTTTTGTTTTGTTGCTGTTTGAGCTCTCATAAAAAAAAACTGATAATGAGCCTGAATAACCAGGGCTGACCCTGTGGTTTACAAAGAGCAGCAGTGGCATTGCACACAGAGAGCCTCAGTCTAAATATCCAAAACTCAAACACCCTGGATTAGGGTTGTATGAGCCAGCAATATGGTTTGGAAACTGCTAACCAAGCCTCCTATTTGCTGTGCACCTACAAAATAAAGAAAGTACAGCACATACAAATCAGTGAATCTGTGATTTGTCCTCATAATATGGCTGAGTTAGCCTTATTAAAGTGACTTTTAACCAAAGGGTAAGAGATTGCTGAATATCAACACTTTCCATTTCTGCACACAGTCTGTCTTTTTCATAGATATCTTGCAACCGATGAAAGAGCGGCTGAGTGTGTGTGAAAGGCTCTCAAACAGACCACTTTGAATTACAGTAAAAGGTAAAAGGGCACCATGTTTAGCTTCTTAAGTGCTTCACACTCCATCAGCCCCCATCTGGCCCCGGAAAATTGAAAGGACTTAGCTTTCTTCCTTGTCAATGGCTTCCTTAAAGCCAGGCCATGATTTAGTTCAACTGTCACTGCAGATTTAATGGGATATTATTCATGCAGCAAGACAGGCAATAAAAATCGCAAGGCTTTGAAAGCTTCTATGAGAAAAAAAAAACTGTGACATGTTTGAAGCAGAAATGAGAAAAAGAAGAAAATGAGAAATATGAGAGCATGTTCACATTTGTGTTTTTCAAAGTTACACTGAAGCCCACTGACGTCACTGAAACACTTAGTTGACAGACTTGCCTGTTTCACCTTTTTTGAGCGAGCTGCTGACATCTCATCATCTTTGGGTTGTCCGGCTTGTGTTTTAGCAAATTAATTTCAACTGGAAGTATTTTACATGCCATGTTCAACTATATACAGTAGCTTCAGCAATCAGGCCTCTGCACACGGCCGAGTCACAGAGCCACTGCTCTGAGCGGTCGCTTTCAGCCGTGCATGCTCTGAATGCGCAATGAAACCTATTTTCATCTCGGTGACCTTTGGTCTGTCATCTTCTGTCTGAACTGGGATATGGGGTGGCTGTCCCAAGGTTTTTATCTCAGCAGCTCTCGAGAAATGGTGCTCTAATTCATGGTCCTGCAAGACAGACCGTGCAGCCGGAGGTGAAATTAAAGGGCCAACAAAACTGCACAGTTGACATCCAGTATAGAGACACAGCGTTCAAACCATAAGCAGTATGCTACAGAAATATAGTCCGTACCAGAAGCACTTTAGCTGTACTTTACCACACTCTTAACACATGCAGTGCTTTTTATGCATAGCTAACTCATTGCGTTTAGAAAGAGTCTTAGTTTTACTTTGATATATCCACTACTGATATTCTGCTGCCAATCCAATACAATGGGCTAAAAAATGAAAAAAAAAGAAATTTTACTTGCGATGCTAAAGATAAGAGTAATGGTACTATCATGACATTGTTTCCAAAAATTCATATTTAGTGTTTCAAATGTAATTGAACGAACAAGAAAAAGAAAAATATCTGGCTGCACACATAGGAGATTTGGGTGAACTGACCCTTTACTATAACACAGAGCTGAAAGTCCAATGCACTAGGGTGTATCAGCTTCACCGCCGCGGACATAGCAAATCAAACTTGTTATTACCAAGATAATATATTAGATATACATTGATATTCATAACTTAACACTTAACGCACTTCTGAGAAAATGAATGTTTCATAAAGCCCTGCTGCTCAGTATTCATTCAGTGTTACACAACTTCTCATCCAAAGCTGTGGAAAGGTCAACAGTGAGCCGCTTCTGTGAGTCAACAGCCGACTCTACAATCTCCTCCTCTGGCTGGTCTGGCAATTTGTTTACTGTCTACATACACTGGTCGGAACAAGCCGATCCTAGTGTTTCGAGAGTCTTTTGCCACATCAGACATGGTCAATAAAAGTGATTGGTGAATGATTCTCATTGTCTTTGTCAAATACCTCATTCTATCCAATGTGCAATATTTTGTGTTTAGTATTTCATATTTCACTTCATTGTAGTCAGTGTGCAATATTTTGTGTTTAGTATTTCATATTTCACTTCATTCTATTCAAGGTGCAATATTTTGTATTTTACTATTTAATATTTCACATCTCGTATTTAATCCAATAATGCAAGGCTCGTGTGAATATCTAATGTAAATTTGTTAATATTAATATTGCTCTTTGTATTATTTAACTGCTTCTATCCCCTTTGCTGGTTTAGGTTTATCTTATCTTATCTTATCAGAGTTGGCATGAAATCCAGCAAACTTTGGTTTTATGCATATTCTGTTCTGTTGCAGGGTGCTGACCATGAAAGCTTTGTATCGCACTCGCTTCGGTGATCCCCTGGCTTTTCATTTAGCACCCCCTGCAAAGTTTGGTCAGAGTCAAATGTTTTGATAATTATTGGATTGATTGCCATGAAATGTGCAACAAACAAACTGAATGAATGAATCTGAAAAATGAATAGCGATAATTTTGGTGTTCAAAAAGGTCGTAATTTTAATCTAAATTCAGATAAAGTAGAACAGGCTTCTCATTTTCACTGGGTGAAATAACAAACATAATAGAAACAAATAATAGAAGAATGATAACAGTTAAAAGGTAAATGATCTGTTTGCAGCCATGACATTGATCCATGAGTGTGGATTATGCTACAGAAGTGGTCATCTCATTTTCCATCTGTGTTTTTATTATAATATGTATTTGACTGAAATGCACTCGACACTTTTATGTTTATTGGGAAGACAGTGAGATCTTATTTGCAGTGACGGTGACAATGCTCGAGTTTTCGTATGTACTTTTTCATTTCTCCATAATGCCGGGCTTGATACATTTTGCTTTTGTATTTGGTTCCACAGAAGCAAATAGTTGCGATTATCACAAAATACACTACAATGTGCTTGTCTCACATTATTTAAATCGAGAAAAGGTTTTCTGCCTATTTTCCTTATCATCCTGTTTCACATTTATTCAGCTGCAGAAATCAAACCTAAAAGCTTGAGGACCGTCGTATTTTTCTACCTTTTTATAACAAGTGGGGAAAAGGCTTTTTTTTTTTTTTGCCTCTGCCTTTCTAATGGTGACTAAAAACTTTTTCTTATGCGAAATGGGAATCTTTTTGTGCAGAGGGATCAATGCCAGTCGTCCTAGTCAATATCAAAATCACGGGTCATTTAAACTAAAATTGGTGCCTTGAGTAGAGTTTGGTTTTTTTTAAAAAGTGCTTCCTTAACAATCTGAAAGAGGGGGCTGATCTGCTCAGAAGGGAAACGCAATATCAACCAGCAATACCCGAAGGACCTGGAGAAGTATAGCACTTGGCATAGTGTGACTTATGCAACCAGGCTGCTTTCTGTGCTTCTTTAAGTACCCACTGAAATAAGTCCCAAATAAAGTTCAGCTTAAGTTTATTTTCTTTCTCTCCCTGTCAGTCTTGCTTTCCACTTTTCTCACTCTCTCGTTCTCCTTCTCTCTTCATGTCATTTTTTTTCCAGACGAGTTCATATAAATGTTAATAGCATTAAAGAAATTCCCATCCCTATTTCTTAGAGTGATCAATGCAGCAAAATAATGTAGTACTGTACCATTTCAACAGTATAATAATTTTAAAGGTAAGGAGACGTGTATACAAAGTCATTAGAAATGTAAAATAACCCTTAAACACGTACTTGAGGGGCCGTGGGCCAAGGTGGGTACATTTTATCAGAAAGGAAGGATAAGACAGAATCACACAATAACATGATTTGAAAATAATCATCTGCCTTGTTATTCTTTTCAAATATCATCTCGCTTTTTTCCAATACCTTGTTGGGCTGTATTATTACTACTCTTTTCTGAATCATGTCATGTTGACACTGCTCTCGTTCTTTTTTCAACCTGATTGTCTTGTGCTTTTGCTTTTGCTTTTGTGACATCCATCGCTGGATAGAGCCCAATGAATTGAGATCCATCTTTGTATTAAACTTGTAATTGAACACACACGGCTCAAAATCTTTTACAGAGAAAGTGATCTGCTGCAAAGGTTGCAAATCATTGACACTGATTAGTTCTTGTTCTTTATGACATGATGCTGCGGCGTCTTGAAACGGAAGCTGTCGTACCAGCTCTTGCAGGTAATACTCAAACGCAGCATGTTCTATCATGTTAGACTGAAATCTAGTTTTGGTTTCTTATTAAAGTCTTTATCTGTTTGTGCTGGATTGTCACCACTTGTTACTCAGAGATAGCCTCCATTTACTACCATGGCTGTATTCTGCTCTGCGTCCCAACTGTGATCTATTGTGCCTCCTTGGTTCATAACTGAATGGATTTGAGCTGGGACAGGTGTGTGCCTAAGTGTCTATGGAAATAGGTGGCGAGCAAAAGGAGGATTGGTCTGGTGGTTCTTAGCACTCATTGGTGATTTGCTCCTTCCTGGCGACAGCTGGGGACGGGATGTAACGAGGCAGAAGCTCATCTCCCTCTCCTCCAACCAGACACACTCGCCATTGTTTGCATTGTAATTTGTCACATCTTTCTTTTGGCATCCTGGTGGTGTTATTTATTTAGAGTTTGCAGGGGTGGGTTGCCAGGTCTGTTCATCTGATTTTCTTCCGTTTACAACTGTAACATTCATTTGGAGCCGTGTTTCTGCTCGCTCTTCTTTTAGCTCTGTTTTTGGTCACCACCAACTCCTGAGGAACATGTCTGGCCAGAAAACCAAACCAAACCCTACAAGGCTCTGTAGAGTTGAGGAGAACCTCAGAGTTGGGTAATAGTTCTCGGCGGATTCATCACTATGAGCAAACCATTACATATAACATATATAAGTTGTCATGTGACCCTTTGTTAACATACAAATATTGATTATAGCCACTGGCCATTTCGTAATTTGGTTTTATTTTTGTTATAGTCGTTGTACTTATTTCCATCTGAGTCACTCATTACTGCTCTGTGCAACTTCAAACATAATTAACCTGTGTAGTATGCACCCATTTATCCATGTTAATACATTAACATCTTTTAATTTCAGCACGAAAGCTTAGAAAAACACAGGAGTTGACTGCAAAGCTGCACTTACCCAATGGGCCTTTTTATCCGCTCTTGAAAATAAAATTAAATGAAATATCAAAGCAGATTTTATATCACTGCGTTAAAGACGTGAAGATGAAAGAGTGCATTCACCATATATTTTCAACTCGGCGTTACAGAGTCGGAAATTAAACAAAATGTGTGGCATAAATCTTGGCACCTTCTATAGTGTGCCAAAGGCAAAACAAGCAGGCCAGGGGAGAGAGAGAGAGAGGAGCAGGCAGGGAGCTTTAGAAAATGGATCACACGTTTTCATACATATTTATCATGGATAAACAATGATATTTCAAAGTAAAAGAGGTGGCTTTGTGAAACTTTGCATGCAGGTGACAAATGTGCATAAGGTCTGGGATGCATTAAAATAGTTCTTGTTACTAACTACAACTTGATGAGGAAACCAAAGCTCATCTTAGTTTCCCACTTCCATTAAAAGTTTGTGCAGAGGTGCTCAGTGTCTATAACTGGCAAGCGTATTTGTCTTCAAGTTAAAATGGCAAATTTAGCAATTATTATCATCAAACAGTTTGTACACACGGGGAGAGTGTGTAGTCTAACAGGCTAATAAAATGTCTGTGTGAATGTCAGCTTTACATAAAAGGTTCCTCAATAACCCCAAGTAGACTGAGAGCAGGTTATCAAAGTTATCTACATGATTGGAAGCGTTTTACAAGATTGACCCTTCAACAGGAATAAATGCTTTATCTGTGATGGTGTACAATATGACATATGCTATATATACATACTAAAAGTTTGATAGCAGAGGTATAACAGGATAAACAACGAAACACTTTATGTAGATTTGAGTCTGCTGCTAAAATGGTTTCAGGGTGGGTGTAAAATGGGGTTAGATGACGTGACCTTTGTATTTCCACTTGTCTGCAAATACAGTACAACACCAGAGCAAGGAGGGAATAAGCCTGACTCAGCTACATATATTGAGTGGCGTGTTGAAGGGACAGAAGAAAAATGATTTCTATTTGCAGTGATCAGGAACATATTGTTATTGAAACACACAGTATGAACAGTCTATACTGGATGATCCCTAGTGTCATTTACTGTCACCTACAATAACAAGTAATGACTGAGAAAACTGTACACTGAACCTTACTGTCTTCTGTTGTGATTAGGCACTCCTTCGACGGCAGGTGTATCATATATCACTTCCACATTTACTGCAGCTAAGTTTTAAAGCAAAATGTGGCACAGCTGCTGCAACACCGTTTAGGATAAAGACACAGTGCCCATTTTTATTTACTTTTGGATAGATAGTTGGCTCATATTCAATATGAATAATCTATGCTAATTAATAAATAATTGCTACTCACAAAACCTATGTTTGAGTGGGAAAGCAGACATGTGGAAGTTACAGTAATATCACTTGATTTGTTTTTGGACAGTCTTTTTAATTGGCTTTTTTTTTTCCCCCTTGCTATTTTTCTCATTGTATTAATTGTCATGACAAGCACCACAGAAGTTTTAAGAGAAAAGCAAACTTCAGTAAACAGGTTTATGTGGAGAATCTGCAAATACGATACGTTTATTGTGGATAGCCTGATGATTTTTTTTTTTCCTCTACAATCTTTTCCCTGCTGCAGGCAGCGTTGCTTTTATTGTTACTGTACTACAAGTCTGCACTAATTAAATTTCATGAAGGTTATTCATCTAGTTAGTATTACAAAGGAAAAATAATGTGACTGTGTTTGTTCTTTGGTCTAGTGTGTGTGTGTGTGTGTGTGTGTGTGTGTGTGTTTGGAGGGGGGGGGGGTGCTGAGTTGGGAGTAGGTGGGTAGTTTGGGTAGTTGCTTGCCATATGGTGCAGAGACATAAATATGAAGCAGATAAAAAAGAAAGGCTTATACTCAGATAGATAGATAGATAGATACTTCTACATCCTTTATGCCTCAGCTTTTATGTCACTCCCTTCTCTTGTCCTGGAAGTGTGGAAGGTGACTGTAATATTCTCCCCTCCAGCAACAGTCATGGAATGATAATGCGTCTGGGTTAAACCTCTGCATAGTTATATCCTTCATTCAGGACTGTTTTACAAATGCCTGCACATACACACCCACAGAGTGAAGGGGCTGTTGAAATGGCAGAGGTGAAGGAGAGACATGATGATAATATTCATATGATATAATACAGGGGCTTTAGAGGGGAAGGACATAGTCTTGAATAACAGCTACCTTTAAGATAGTTGTTATCATACAATCTTGGCCTCTGAAGTGTTACTCAGAAGGAGTGGAGGGATCCGAGAGCGCGCCGACATCTTATGTTCAATGTGAAGAGCGGCGTTTTCACGTAATTAGTACTCCAGTGAGGTGCACTACACACATGCCTGATCACACATGCACAAACACCTGCGATCACACTTGCGTCCGCACGTCTCCGCGCCTCAGTCCTATTTACACGCATTTACACACAAAAAGGGAGCGATACCGACAGGAGCACAGTGTGCAAAGAAACGGCGCCTCCCCGCTGGTTAAAAGAGCCTAAATGCTCTGTTGAATATTTATTAACCCCTTCTGGCTCAACAGCACTCACTCACACATCTCAACAAAGATGATGCTCTCCTCTGCTGTCTTCTAATGTACTCTTTAACAGAAGCAGGAAGCGAGCACATTGCTGCACTTATAGCAGAGGCACAGTCTAGAGGGATGGATGCAGTTGTATATACATTCAATGCAAACCCTTATTTGATGATGAACTCTATTGATTTACCCACCACTGCGGCCATGTTGTAATTTAATGACACGACAAAGACAGTGAAACACATGGTTGGTCAAGCTTTCAGACTTTCATGAATTAAAAAATAGAGACTAAATAGAGTAATATTGCTGGTGCATGTGGCTAATTTTGTGCTCCCAAACCTTGAAATGAGGGCATAATGAGAATAGCTCTGGCCATGGTCTGATCCCCCTTATCTTGCCAGAGTCCCTCATGAATAACTATGACTGTTATGTTGTCTCTGCAGTAGAGATTTACACTGTTATTCTTAGTTACCCTAATAATTACTTATGTGCTCGATTGTAGCATCTAGGTCAGGGGGCACGGTTGGTGGTGCTGTGCATGTGGGCGGGTGCAGGGAGCGCTTTAAATTTAAATGCAGACTTATGTAAGCACAAGATTTTTTCATCCTGTAGGAAGAAATTAACAGCAAATGAAAAGAAGCGTTTCGTGTTCCTGAAGAATCCCACATCGTTTAAAAATCCAGAAACTTCACATTCGGTTTTTGAACTTATACATTGCACAATAGAGTGTTGTTGAGAAAGGACTGTAACACACAGCTTTTACTGATCCATTAGTCTCATATTTGATATAATCATTAGTGCTGATCTATTTTGCAATTGTAAGTTAAAATCACACCAAGCTTATAGAGACAGTGGAGAACTGGTTTAAAAAGTTTCCACGGATGTCACGACACATCGGATGAATCTGGACTATACTGTGCAGCACTGCTTTTTATGCATGCATACAAGTGGTAGTGGTGCAGAGAGAAGGCAGCTTGTGCCCTCAGGTTGTTGGTACAGATCCTTTGTCTGAATGACTAACACTTGAACAGCTACTGTACCATTAAGATGGCCCTGAGAACATCACCTCCAGCTGCTCATCCCACACCCCGAAGACTACAAATCTCCAAGGTAGGTCCCAGGTGTGAATGTGTGCATCTTCATGAATGTTGAAAAGGTTGTTATGAAATAAAAACATGTGCGCTTTACTTCCCCCGGTGGTATTCTTGCCCGTTTTAAGTGAGACTGCTACAAGTGTCTTACAAAAAAAAAAATGCGTGACGTAAACTGACAAAAGGCATCATTAAAAGTGGCTCAATCTCTTACATGTATTTTCTATGGTGGCGTTACAATAGTTAGAGTAGAAACACATTTTCATGAAACTGTGCATCTGAGCTGTATCTTGAGTGAAGCACAAATAATATGGGGTTGATGCTGAAACAACACACATTGGTACAGTTTCCATGTAATTCCCCCCCCTTTTTCTTTTTTTTTTTTTTTTTTTTACAAATGTGTTTAATTTGAATGTTTTATCTGATAAATTGATATAATCCACTGAAAAAGTAACCCAAGACAAAAGGTTACCATTCAATCAACACCAAGTACACTTTCACACACTTGATGGACCCCAGGTGCACAGTCAATATAAAAGTACAAAATAATTTCTAGTTTTAGTGGCTTGCTGGTGCACAGTGAAAAGCAGCCACCCACTGCCACTGATAATAGCCTTGTTACAATACTAATGACTCCTACTGGCTGCTCTATGCATGTCTTTGACTTCTGTGTTTTCATTTTCCTGAGAAGAAGTGTGAGATAGTGGCAAAAAAATCCAAATGGCGACACACTGATTTTCTCAGAATTTCACTGTGATTATAATAGTTTAAACTTGCATTTTGGTCACTCGGGGTGCATGATTCAAATTTGAATGTACAAACATAGAGCTGCGAGATTTTCGTTCAGGAAGCGTAATTCTGACTATGAAAGATAAAGTGCCAGCAAGACAAGAGCCATAAACCACAGTCTTTTATTGGAAGGGTGGTCTCATTACTTGTTGCATACATTTTTGTTCCTTCTTTTACTAGGAGGTGTAATGGAATGTTTACTGGGAGGGTTTGTATGTACATGAGAGGCACATCAGTCTTTTTATTGCTCAATAATCATCTAAAAACAAGACATACTGTATGTGTAATATGAAATAATGGATGATTCATCTTCAGTGGCAAATCCCTTCTCTCTCGCTCTCTCTCTCGCACACACACACAAACAAAATCAAAATGGCCACTTGTTCAGAGGCCAGAAAGCCTCTTCAGCCCTCAGCCTTTTAGCCTTTCCTTATCCTCTCTCATCTTGCAATTTAGTGATGAGTCTTAGACCGTCATTTGCTGATCGAGGCCTGTATTCAGCAATAAACCTTAGAGCCAGTAAACAATCATTTTGTGTCAGTGAGGATGGGGGTCCATTGATAAGGCCTTTTAGCTTCATTCAGAACCAAATGATTAATTTACATAAATTCAAGATAAAATCATTTTCATTGACAATGATAATTACACTCATTATTGCTACTCAAATAACCGTATCATCTGAGTGAATAGGCTCATAAATTATTGTATTTAAGCCATCAAGGCTCTTTGTCTCCCCCAGTCTGCAATTGATAATTTTGTTGGCATTTTGCTCATATGAAATCATAACTTGCATAATTACGTCTAGAGGCATAATGCCATGCCATGCTTGTGTAGCCATCATCGCCATGGCCATTGTTACATGTTTCCTGCAGCCTTGCTTTGCTGTGACGTGCTTTGTGCAAAATGTGATAGTGCTAATGTCAGATGTGCAGATGTTTGTGCTGATTTGTGCTGACACAAGGAACAAGGTTAGAAAACTTCTGCCATATAAAGTACATGATTATTAACATTATCTTACCATGTCAAAGACTTTAGGATGGTAAATTCTGCCTTATTGTTTGAGGAACCATTCAACATTGTCCTTTCTGTATATGATATAGGGATTCCACAGGGTTTTATATCAGGTCCTTTGCTTTTTCCATTTAATATAGCTGTGACACTCCTTATTTTTGTAGGTATTCTTGTGGCATTTATCAGTAGCATGTAGTGTATGTGATTACAATTTATAAATAATTAATAACATTGCCACTATTAATCCCGGTAAACCTCAGTTACTTTGACATTTTGTTGGTTTGTTTGAGCAATAGAAAGCATCCTAACTGGAAATATTACAAATTGACATGGGATGACAGGAGGGCTCTTCAGTGTGTGATTAAAACTATCATCTGTACCTATCCATCGAGCATTAGTGATATAGGTGAGGTGCCTGTGCCGAGCCCAGGGGATACTAAAAGACAACGCCCACCCCAGCGCCAGCCTGTTCAGCCTGCTGCCGCCTGACAATTGATACAGAAGTATCCTCTGCTGTGCCACCAGACTATCAAGCAGCTTCTTTCCCGAGGCTGTGAACTTCCTCAATTCATCCTCTGCGCTCCAGCATGTGTAATGGTTTTTTTGTTGTTGTTGTTTTGTGTGTGTGTATCATAAAAGGACTACAGCTTGCATTTCATTGCACAACCTTGTGTTGTAGAATGATAAATAAATGAAGCTTTGAACCTTGGACGATTGTGTGCAGTGAACTAACAATAAACCAGCTGTTGATGGTCACAAAATATGTCGAAAGGTAGGACAGCTGCATCTTAAACCACGTCTTGTTTTCTGATTCCGCACATGTTGAGTTACATGTGGAAGCTTTGGAGTTATTTAAAGGCGTTTTGATGGAAATTGGATGAATTGCAAAATAATGAGTGATAACTAATTTAGTTTTTCAATGAATGATAAGTAATGATTACAGTTTTTCAAGCCAACACTGCTTTTCATTTTTAATAACAGTTTGATGGTAAATAAAATAAAGGTTGAGCAGTTCTGTCACAAACTTTCTGGCAGTGGCAGGTGGTGAACATACGTATGTTTGATTGTACAGTGAAGTCAAAAGATATTCGTCCTAAGCTGTTAAACTGTTAGATAGATAATGTGCCCTCCAAGCTGTCTTCAGTGTGTGTGTGTGTGAGTGTGTATGTAAATTCTGTCTGACTTTTTGTTTGCTGCTCACACACACATATAGACACATTCCTCATTTTCAAACATTTGTCTGAGCAAAGATTCCAGATGATTTTCAGCCGCAGGAAAATCAAGGCAAATAAATTCCCCCACTTTGTTTTAACTGTGCCATCTTGCTCAGTGGCAAGATGACAGACACGGACATGGGGATGTGTGTGTGTGTGCGTCTTTGCGTTTGAGCACACACAGTTTGTTTTAGCACGTGCGCATGTGTGCAGGTCGGTATAGGAAGAAACCATTGAGAGTTTCCGTCTGTTTTCCGCCATCACACTGTGAATGTCTGAACTACCGTTCTACAGGTCATCTTTTACAGATGGCTCCCTAGCCTACAAGCCCTCTGTCTGGGTGAAGGACCACAGTGCCCCCCCCCTTCCCCTCTGGTGCCCTGGTGCTCAGGCTTGGAGCTGCTAGGTGCCCAGATGGTAGACAGAGTGTGCTATCGTTGATCATATGCATCCATACACACACACACACACACACACACCAGTCATATCCCATGAGCTTGCCGTCCTCTAGATTTCCTGCCCTACTGCCTACAATGTTAGGACCTCATTTTGTCCCCACTTCAACCTATCCACCTTCTGTTGTCTCACGTCTAGCACAGGTCTGCACAGCGGGACTTCTCTCCAGTATCCGAGGTGTGAGTCTGGACGGGATAATCTGCTGCTCAGTCTACCGTCAGACGTCCCTCAGGCTTCATTCACATGCCAAACTGGAGACTGACCTAAAGACTTAAATAGCTAAGAGCACAAAAAAGTTCTTTCACCGTCTTTTAATTTACTGGCTTTGACTACAACCTTTCTCTCTCCTCTAGGTTTAGATCCAATATTCCAAAATTTGTGTAGACACACTGCTTCCCTCCATATTCGCTCTTTCAGCCTCCTAATGCTGGTGCACAAATGTGAAATATCCTTGAGAGACAAAAGCAACTTCTTTTCAGCGTGATACTTATCCTTGCTTTGAGAGAGGGAATAGAGAGGAGTATTGACTCTTAAAGAAAAGCTATGCATTGAGCTGACTTCATCCAAGGACTGCTCTTCTATTATTCAACGAAGGGTTAGCTGGATATGCTGTCTGAAAGACTGTAAGCACAGACTTTCTCTTCAAGGAGATGTTCATCCTTCTCACTTTTAAAAGCTATAATATTGTAACAGCGCACCACAAACAGTTCAAGCTCGGTTGGGTTATAACCATATAACCAAGTACCGAGACTCTTAAGGGTCTTTGAAGGGTTGAGGCTCTGCTTATGCCATTAGAGCAAATCTGCAAGGTTGGATAGCTCAGCTTCAAAGAAGAATGCCTCACTTGCTAGGCAAGTAATTAATAATTCACCAGGCAAACAGACATTGATCTTAGAGAGTATACATTTAAAGCAAAAAACAACAGTACACATCACATGCCTCAAACCAAACACACACACTTAGTAAGTGAGGAGTGCTAAAATATCACCTGCTACTAATCCGGAGAAAGTATCATGGTAATAATAAACAACTCTCTTCCTCTCGTTTTTTTTTTTTTTTTTTTTTTTTGCTAGTTCATTGGTAACACACACACACACACACACACACACACACACACTGTATTGCACACTCCTTCTTGCCCTTTCAGACAGACACTACAAAGGTGCCTTCCAATACAAATCAATTAAATGGCTCTCATGAGAGAGGTGCGACATTTGCAGTTAGTGGCTCTCTCCACCAGGCAGAGAGAGGCAAAGACAACGCGCCCTGTCAGCTGTGGCAACTTTCTATTTCTGTGAAACGGAAGTCTCTCGAACCCTCTCAAAAAGTTTGGTAAAAAGAATGGTGCAGGCGTAGACTGGATCTTAAATCAAATCAAATTTAGTTATTTTAATGAATATGGGTCAAATCTTAAATGAGGCGAGGGCTGGCATTTAAACCAGCGCCTTGAAATCAAATGGCTGCTGTTTTTCTAATGTTCTAATGCTCTAAATTTAAAATTTGGCCCACCTTTTTTGAGAGACGTCGTCCTGTGACACATACTGTATCTGGTCACAGGAGACGTTTCTTTCTTGAGTGTCAAATGGAAGGTGGCAATGTTCTAGGTCATGTATACTGTACCAGCTGTTATGGGGTGATGCTGGAGCTCAGAGGGCGGGTTTCAGCCAACTGCACATCATGAGGGAAAAAAATGAGGAAACTTATATTTCTGAAACTGGGCAGACTGGACTGGTATTAAGGTGATTTTAACACTTGCATGTTCACACTCTCTGGTGCAGTTTAAGGGGATATGGGTAACACTTTTAAAAGCATCATCACTTCTCCACAAAGGGTATATTGTATTGCTACTGTATTGTATTGTATTATACATGACCTGGTCAGCCTTAAATGACGATAGCTGTAAACTCCGTTTATACTTATTATTGTCTCTTACTTGTGAGTTTCCAAAGCACACTTAAGTATGAGTATCCCCAATGCCTGATGAAACCACAATCAATGCTAATCTAACATCCGTCTGGTGCATCTGTGGTAGAACATAATGCAAGCAACCAGTGTCCTTTCTTAGATACCTCAACCTTTTGTTATGCTGGCTCTAACTCATTGGGAAGCTCATGAATGCCTTCAGCTTTCCAGTTATCCACCACTCGCCAGTAAGCTCATACACACACACACACACACACACACACACACACACACACACACACATTAGTCCTCCAAACCCATAGAAGGAAATAAATGAAAATCATTCTCTTTCTCACATCCATCAGACTCACAAAGAAGCAAGCGCCACCATCAGCCAACAGTCCCTCTTTCCAGCTCCCTGTGCTTATGCATTTGTATGTGCCCACTTTGACACATGTATACAAGCCAATCACTTTTGGCAGCAATCACAAATAATTAGCAGATGAAGAGTTCCATTCACACAGGCTTCGCCCTCTAACAGGGCTCCACAGGCATAGCTGTTTATCTTTGAAAATGAGCGCACCGAAATTTTTGCATATACATGTTTAGACAATCAAGGTGAGGCTGTTCCACCCTATGGGGCCTGCTCCTATTAAAGCTGTGCTCACCATGTTTCTAGTCCGCACTTTTTAGGAAGGGCGGATGACAACGTGGCTATTTTTGAGAAACTGTGCCACCTGCTTCCGTTCAGTTTTGGTTGTTGCTGAATGGGCAGTAGCAAGCATCTGGAGCCTACTGGACTACAACGACTGTGGTCAAACTATTTTAGCACCCGTCTCACATGGAACTTCATGAGCACCCGTGGATGTAATGACTCTCCCATGTGCTGCCCTTCAACCCTTGATGCACGACTCTCCAAAATTGGATGACTCCAGACTGCTCAGCATGGATGAGGAGGTCTTGTCCCCTGCCTATAATGGTAAGATGTTGTGCACCACATACATCTGCATCCACCTGTTGTCTGATGGCCATCCACTCTAGACTCTGGACTACTCTTGATGGGTGTTTTGAGATATTTATCATTGTCGTCAGTCATCGGAAAGTCAATCAGCCAAATGGTATATACGGGTGTGTTAAGTATTTTTAAACATATTGACCTGATGAAGATCCCATTGGGATTGAAACTTGCAGCCAATGTGAGGACGCATTAAATCATTGCTGGTTTCTAAGTTCCTTGCACCTACATGCGATCTGTGAAATTACAACCCAGATTCCAAAAATGTCGGTACCCTGCAAAAGGCACATAAAATCTTGCTCCTGTCCCAACTTGTTAGAAACATGTTGCTGCCACCAAATTTATAATAAGAAGACATGAACAAAAATCAGTGAGATTGATGAGGTCAAACATTAAATTCAATTGAGTATATGTCAAAAAAGATTAGCAAATTATCACAGTGACCCGACTTTTTTGGAATGAAATGCCTTTGTCTTAAAAAATGCCTCTTTTTCAACTTTCCCTAACACCATTGAATAAAATGGCCTGTAGTTTTCCAGACCTCCTGAATAACAATCATCATTTTTTTTCACACAGCTGAAACCCTTTCACTCATGCAATTTCAACAATGTACGACAGATCCCTCGCTTACTCAGTGGTAGAGTCTTACAAATGGGCACCCGTGTGTTTGTTTGCTCGCATCTGTGTTTATGGAACTGAGATGGGACATTATGGGGCCAGACAGTGACCCGCCATAGGATTTATGAGGGAGAAGAGACCATCGGAAATGAGAGAGAAAGAAACAGTGACGGATTGACAGACATCCGGAGAGAGGTGTGGAGTGATTGGCATGGGGAGAACCAGTGATTGATAGGCATAAAAAATGTAACTGATAGCTATGACAGCTTGGTGGAAGTGTGTGTGTGTGTGTGTGCGTGGGGTGTAGCTAGTCACTTGACAATACGTCAGAAGTACAGCATGACTATCTTCACTCACCTCTCTGCTGACCCATTCATGCAACCACACACACACACTTCTCTCTCCACCAGTCCTCAGTCTCGGCTCTCCACCCTCTCCGGTCTAACCAATTACAGCGGACCGGCTTCTCCTTTGTGTCTCGATATAAACAGCAGCCTCTCATCTACAATCAATGGCAACACTTACACCAATTAGCCGAGCCTAAAGAAGGGGCTGGAGCTGCAGGAGAGCGTGCTCAAACACAGCTAAGGGTTCAGATGGCCATTAAAGATTGGCTTCAGCAGGAGAATTAATAACTGGAATAGTCATTTCCTCCAAAAGTGCTTGTGAGAGACTTTCAGAACCATTTCCATCTACATTAGCTGTTTATTTGCTCTAATCTGACACTCGTGCTCAAAATAGTCCAAAAGAAAGACTTGCAGTGATGTAAATAGGATTAGCCAGATACAAATCTCTGTTTTCCCGAATCACAATTACAAGAATGTATTCCTATGGGAACGCGTAAGAGAGGTAGGGACTTATTTTGGGCACACATTTTTTGGCAGGAAAAGGTGCATGAATACAGCACAACAGAGAGCAAAATTCTCATCTGTGCGAATGTCTGATGTGTGTGTGTATAGTATGTGTGTTTCTGAGCGCAAGTGTGTGTATTTCTGTCAGAATTCCTCTCCATCTCAGTAAACCTCTGTAATTACATCCCAACAGAGGGAGGAATTAAACCCAGTTTCATCTATTGGGATGATGAATATGACAGCGTACTGTTATATAGACTTCATATCTGCAGACAAACACACATAAATCTCCGCCTGTGATGGTGCTGCTCTGAAGGCTGTGTAATTAAACATTGTTATATGAGAAAGTGAATTAATCTATAGTCTGTGAATGTGCCATCAGGATACGGTTGATGGCAGGCTGCGTTAGAGAGAGGATGATTTAGCTGACGAGGCTGGTCATATAAAACCTGGGGGACTCAGTCGACGGTGAGCAGAAATGGAGCATAATTTGCAAGGTCCCTAAATGATGCCACTTTATTCATTTTTCAGGGATGAGTGTCAGACTGATGGAACAAAGAAAGTCACAGAGAACGGAGGAAACAAAGACACATGGTCGTGACTGCAGGTGTTTTCAGAGTCTCACCGTCCGTGTTCTGACATGTGAATCTGGGGGTTGATGGTTCATGAAAGCACTGGTGTACTGGTTTGACCTTGGTGCATGAAAATAGCAATATTATCTTCTGTAAAACAGATATTTCTTAATATTAAATCATTAAGTGTCATTAAAAAGCGATAACATTTGTGCCCCAGCCTTTTTCTATCTCCATAGTCATTTCTCAAATGTTCTTTGTTTCCTTTATGAGTGAGTGTTTAACTTTGGTTAAAGAATATGTTTCACATTTCGCTTCAATCTTAAAACAATCCTCAAATGTCCATTTGCAAGTTTACAGAACAGTTTCTGATATAGCTATAATCGTTCCTACTCTCCATACTGGCCACGAAGAGATCCCTTTCTAAAGCTGAACAGCCTCAGTGAGCAGAAACAGCAGAATATCATCCAAAGTTTTTTGTATGAAATTCCTCACAGTGTTTGCTCGCTGAGCTGCGGTGGAGAGACAGTAACATACAGAGAGGGTGTCAACTTGATTTAACTTGCAAAGATGCTGAAGCCTCATATTAGCTTTAGCTGAATTTTATGATGCATTGAGAACAAGGATTGTAGATTTCGTCCCACATCTCTTACACTGGAATCACAGCCAGTATGAACACAAACAACACTTATAGCATTTCACACTAAAATTAGTGCGAATATGCAGGTTTTAATAAACGTGGTAAAACCCACTAAAAATAGGCCATTGACTTCTTACCCATTGCCAGTAGACCAGTTTGCCAGTTCTATTTACATTGAGTGTTTTCTAATAAAAACATGTAATAATAGCAATATTAAAAGCCTAAAATGGCCAAAGAATATTTAGGAAAGTGGACAATGTTACTCATCTGCTATGCACACGTGTGTTCAATCAAAACAGCTCAGACCCACTCATCAAACATTACTTTACATAGCACCACTAATGTTCAAATATTCCACACGATAGCTTTGACAACACATGGCTGCTGATTTTTGGTGGCCTCCTCAACATAAAAGCCTTCACCAACGTTAACCCTAGGCTGGGCTGCACATAGCCACATTTTGTAATTTCATAAATACTATAAGATGCTTGTTAGGATACTTGGCAGGAGGCCAATTATACAGGGAGTCGGTCACAAAGACAGACATGAACGTAGCCAAGCAAGAGGGGAAGCAATTGTAGATCATGTTGTACTCTACTTAATGATCAAGCTTTTATGGAAACTTAAAGTTAATGAGTGTCTGGTATTAATATTCAACATACTGAAACTCACTCTTGACAAATGCACTATAAAGTTCGAAACTTTCATTAATCGGATGAAATAAAATATTTTGTTAATTTGAGCATCTTTTCATAAAATCATTACTGTAAGTGTGTAAGTGTATCGTGTGTTTGCTTGTGTGTGTGTGTGTGTGTGTGTGCACGCGTGTGTGTTTGTGTGTATGTGTGTGCACATTCTTTTTTTTCAGCAGGCTCAAGACCTATGGGAGCCAATTAGAGTGTAATGTTGGAGATGACAAAAGAGACTCAGTTTGGTCCAGCCCACCCGTCTCTGCCTTGTACCCCCCTGGCTTGATAGCCACACAGAGGTTTAATAAGAGAGGTGTCTGGCACTCTCATCTCCTCTCAGACACACAGGAAGCCCAGCGGTCACAGAGTTTGGGTTTAGATGAGGTCACTGCCCCTGTGGGCTCAGCTGGAAGAAAGAAGACAGTGAAATAAATGGACAAGAGGCTGGAGAGCAGAAGAACCAGTTACTGAGATGAAGCTTGGTGTGTCTCTCAGAGATATTATATAACAGAATATGGGATGAGACTGCAGATCAAATGTGTCCCATATAACTGGAAGTCAGACCGAGCTCTCCTTTGGGAAAAAGTGATAGAACAGGTTCACCTTTCTACCTGTGCTTGGTGAACTTATTTCAGTGCTTATTTTGATGATTCAGGAAGAAGAGCACCAGTGGCTGAAATACATTGGACACTGATGCAATTTTAATACTTTGTGGTCATACTGAAATAATTTGCTGAAGTACAAGTTTAGATTTAAAGTTATGCAAATATATCCAAGTAAACCAGTGACTGAATAGCATCATTTTAAAAATATAGTTTCTGATACATAACACAGATAATCACTATATTGTTATATTGGATTATATTGTTGTCTTATGAAACTTTGGTTTTATTATTTCTCACATCAAACATGTGTATTTCAGTAGGATTTTCAATACACAGATAAAATGCATCCTGTTAAACAGGATACCAGATGATCCCGTATTAAACAGGATCTGTATCTTTTGTATCTTTTTCACATGTTAAAAAATCATTTTACTTTTTAATTAAAAAAAAGCGCTTTATCATCAAATTGCAAAAAAGTCATCTTTTATTGAGAGCTGAAGGCTCTAGTAGAGTTTGATAGAAATTACCTTCATTCTTCCATTTGTGGCTCCTTATAATTTCCTGTATTTTCTGTTGATAAATCTGTATTAAAATTGTTTTCGACTTCTATCATTTAGTCTGAAGTTGTAATAGATGGTAAGAACACAACCTTTTTGTACTTTCTACGTCTTTCTTCTGATATGAGGGTCTGTGAAATTCATCAATACATATGTTACATATATTATAGATAGATGGCATCCCTTAAGCAACATGTTATATAAATGTTTCCTCGGCTCGTAAGCATGCCAGACATCACTTCACAACTCTTGGGCCCCACAAGCCTCAGTTCTGGAGCTGGCAGAGTGAAGGTCTCCGGTAGCTGGGACAGTTGGGAAGAATCAAAAGTCTTTCCATCACTCAGTGTGTAACGGCAGGTTCCTGCTGTGTCACTCCAGGTTCCCTCAACTTGGGTTTTTCTTTTGTTTCTTTCAGGTTGTCTCACACACAAAGCGCATAGGGTGCACTGAGAGACTTTCTGTACGTCTCATAGCAAATGTTGTACCTTTGCTATTGTCTCACAGCTCCTTGATCTTTGCAGCCAGGAGTTAGGACTATATAAAGAACCAAGTTTTTTTTTTTCCTTTCTGCCATATCTGAGTGGTTATCAGTGGTCTGTACATTTTGAAGAACTCCCAGGTATGTCATAATTTGCATGGATGATTTACTTTACAAACATTTTCCAGACCTGCCAACTCTCATTTTCCCCCAGATTTTGCCTGTTTCAAAGCGTCTCCCAGTGCGCTGCTCTTTTGTTGCTGTCATTCACAAGCAAGGATGGGTTATGCAGAATTTGCATGGCCCTTAGAATTTGTTATGAGTAATCATCATACACGGATCTAGGCGTTTGTCTTGCGTCACCCAAGTTGCAACTATGAGATGGATTTCCATTTAATGTTGTACAGATATCCATAGTGTCAAGATGCAAATCCTCATGACTTTGGTAATTTTCTGACATTAACTCAATGTTGTAAATGTTTTCACTCGTCGAGACAATTCTTTTTCTTCTCTTAAATCATATACTTTGTCATATTAAACTGCCATACTATGCCAGGATATTATACTAATGCATTTACAGCCTTAAGCCTTCATTACTATAAATATAACTAATACTCATGTCGACTACACATCACTACATGCCCTGGTGTTCCAGTTTTTTTAAAGTGGGTTTTCATTTGGTTTCCATTGGTTTCCATCACTTTCTGCTCAGTGTGACCAACGTGTCTGCTTTTAGCAACCATGGAGACCATTAGGTCTCTGAAAGGAGGAAAAGCAATGCAAAATCTAAAACACAACAGCATGCAGAAAATAATAGCGGTAAATAAATGGTCACAAGCATGCAATGACACGGATATGGTTTCTCTGTTCTTGTATACAGGGCTGCACATAACTTGGACACACGCCTGACAAAAATCAGAAATACGTACATGTATTGTGAGAGATGTCCGAAAAGACATTAAGTGGCTATTCTGGCGTTCGGACACCTACAAAGAAACATCAAACCAAACCCAAGGAAGAAGAAGAAGTCTTTTCTCAGAAAAGTGTTTCCAAGATTAACTTGAAGGTGATGCTCAGTGAGCTGAAATGTGTTGCAAGATATGCCGTTCACATCATCTAGCAGACAAACCAGTTGTTCATGGTGAAGGCTTGGATGGCGGGAATTGATCCGAGACACAGATGGGGCTGCTGTCAATGTTGGTATATACAACAGCATTGCACCAAAACTACAGCAACTGGCTACAGTAGGGGATTACTTTGCGAACTGAACACACCCTTGAGAACTGTGCAAAATTAGCTTTTCATTGCTCTGTTGCAGTTTTTAGAAAAAACTGACGCAAAAAATATTGCTGTGCTGAAGAAGTGATGCAAAGAGAAAGGAATGTCTCTATTGAAAGTGGGGAAGTTTCACAATATCAGATGGTCGGCACAGAGGCATGAAACACTGTGGAAAATATCAAGACTATTGCCAGTCATTCAAATGTAACTGGCTATGAGTGATAATTGACCTCAAACAAATCTCCACAGAGTTGTCAGTGTTTTCTGGCCAGCTTGACATTGGTAACTTTTTGAAGATTACATCCAGTAGGTTTTAGAAGGAAAGGTCGACCATTGGAGAATGTAAAGAAGAACTCATGATGACCATCGGACAGTTCACATTTCTGCTTGTTGGTGAACATCACAGGACACACACTGTTTCTAATGCTGATGCTGACAGGGACAAGACAAATGTGCTCAGGAGTTTGAAGAATTTGAAATCAGATCTGACTCCCTCACATCATGTGATCATTCTTTATTTTTTGATTCCTTAACTTGGCCTCAGAAAATGCAAGACCCACACCAGTTTGGCGAAACAACAATGTGCACCATTCTTTAGAAATATGAGGCCACCGTGTTACTTGTCAGAGACTCTACTGTAAGAGAATGGATTAGCTTGAAGCAGGAAGGAAAATGCTTGGCAGCATCCTCTGTGTGTGACTTGGTCCAAATAGTAAATACAAGCAATCCAGATCGCTATTCAAACATCAGCAAGGTGGTTAAATTGTCTCTTACACTGCCTGAGACACACATCTCAACATAATAAAAACCAAGTACAGATCTCATCTGTCAACACTCGTCTCTCAGCCCTGATGCGCATTCAGCTGTCAAAGATGATCACAGAGACATCTGACCCAGAGCCAGTTGCTGACCTGTGGATGGAGGCAGCTAATCACTGGCTCAACCAGGGAGCGGGTGGCGTATCTTCATCATCTACCATGAAGGAGGCTGAAGCAGAGGACAGTGAAGGAGACACTGAGGAGGACAAGATTAGTGCCAGTACCAAGCACCAAACAGCATTTCCTGTTACTCACCTAGACAAGTCATGTGCACCCCTGCATTGTCTTTTCTTTTTTTTAACACTCTGATCTTAAAAACAACTTTAGTAAATTGTTCCTGATCGCTCAAGATTGTTAGGTTGAAAATCCAACATGTATTCACAAGATCACCTGGGGCTTCTAAAGGAAACTGACACACACACACAGGAACATGCACACAAAAGTTTTCCTCGGCCCCTCAGTAAATCACCATTACTTAACTTTGGACATTTCAGGCATTTAAGCGCACAGCATGGACCAGGCTAAACGGTGTATTACCCTAATTTCATCCATCTCACCTGCCACGTCCTCCCCCAAACGTACTGAACATGGTAGTGAGGAGATTTTAGTGGTTAGCCCTTTTGTCCTATACTTCCCAAACTATTTCCATTATCTTAAGGTCAGAGGCTAGCTCTGCCTGCCGGCTGCAATATTTATCAATCAAACAGGTCTGAGACAACAGAGAAAAGTGGAATGGCACAGCAAAGAGCACTTAGCCTGGATAAACAGGCGGCTAGTATCATGGATCACTGCACTGCTAAGCCTGTCACTAGTAAAGGGGCTAGAGGGAGACAGAGATGGGAGAAACTCCGGACGCAGGGTATGTGTGTGTAGACCGTATGTGTATGTGTGTGTGTGTGCATGTGTGACTTAGAGTGAGGCTTTGGGGAGAAACACAGGCCTGGTCAAAATGTCATCAGCGTGCCAGCTTATAGCAGCTTGAAAGGCTTAGAGTTGTGATATTTATCCTGTGGGCTTTGGCAGGGAGGTGGACTGGGAGAGAAAATATCTGTAATTTCATGGTGTCTTCAGGGGAAATTTGATTTCAGATGGCTGGCAGTCTGATAAATAGGAACTGCTGCCTGCAATCCTTTCCTAAAGGGATAGAAGAAAGGGTACAAGTCTCCCTTACATCTGAGTCAGTGTGAGTGTGGATGTGGGTTTGTGTGTGTGTGTGTGTGTGTGTGTGCGCTCGTACACAAATGTCATGCATGTACATCTGTAAGATCAGGAAAACTGATCTTTTATGCATGTCAGAGCGCTTGTCTTTGCGCAGAGCAGGGCTTTAGAGTGAACTTCTATTTTGATTGACTGGATTGATTTTGATTACCCCCTGCACTGCACTGGTTTTTATTTCAATTGTCCCTCAAGAGCACTTGTTCAGGAGTTAAATAAGGTCAGAAATGTTTCATCGTTTTTTTATGCGACTGTATTTCATCCCGTCCCTCTGTGCCTCCGCCGGCTCCACCGGGCTGTCGGTTCTCGCAGAATTAAAACCAACATCCTCCCAATCTCGTCATGAATTTTTTAACAATGAAATCATATCCTATTAATTCAATGGAGACCTCTAAAATTCAATATGGTGTATAAACAATTAGATACCTCTGCCCATCATTTCTCTCTATTTATATTTAATGTGACTCTTCACACAGCTCAGGGGAGGGTTATGAAGATAATAGGAGGGAGACGAGAGTAGAAAGCGGTTAAGAGGATGTGAAAAGAGGAGAGCGAGAAAATCCTCATTTGGTTTGCCTACACACTTCATTATGGTGGATCAGGCCCATAAATACAGTCAAAGCTAAGTACTGATAAACAGCTCTTCCTTGATTAGTCCTCGTTGCTTCTCCTTTTGTTTTGCGTCTGTTTGCGCAACAGTGCAAAGGCTTTTTCATCCATGACAGGTGTCACATCAAGATTCACCCCTCGACATACTGTTTAACATCCCGCAACGTCAGTGATTGCACAGAGGTGAAATGTTTTTCGGAGCGCTCGCATGCCTCCAACTAGATCAGGTATTGTGCAAACAGCGAACGCCAACTCTGGAAGGGATTCAAAAGGAGCATGACCTTATTTCCAGCGAAAGAGGCAGTGGGAGGCAGAAAGGATGGATTTAGCAGCTCTCAAGTAGAAACAGCTGACTCTGACTCTGGTGCCCAATAACAGGTCTATTCTCCTCATCTGCTAACAGCTCCAAATGCTCCTGAAAGTGCTGCTGATTTTTGTGAAGAGTTGAGCCCATGCCTCTCTATGGCAGTGAGTTTCTCTCTGTATATATTCATCTGTGTGTGCACCAGTGGAGCAGGAACAGGTCTCGAGTGATGCCATATAGCATTTCACAGCGCCAGCATCATGTCGGGGCAGCGAGACGAGAGGGCGAGAGGGTCAGAGGTTATTGGTGGGTGGGTCAAATACAGATGCAAATTAAAGTTTAGATCTGTGTTGTGTACATGAAAAATGGCCTGCAGACACATGCTGCACCCAAAACTGATTTAAGAATAGGTATGGATAGGATGGATGGACTCACATGCCAAGCTGTGAGGCAAACCCTTCCTTGCACAACTACTTTGAAGGAAGTTCAGCCAAAGCTAATATGAGACAATGCAATTTTACATTTTGACATCAGAGACTGCTTTTCGCTTCTTGGTTTCTTTTCTAACCACTCTGTAACCATTGTGGTGTCAGATCAAAAAGTGGAATTTTTTTAATGTTGTTTATGTGTCATTCTTGACGCCGTATTTTGTTGTTGCATGTCGAGGACTTGTTGAAGACTGGGTAACTCATGTATTATTGTGTTTATATTCGGTGCCTGATCAGATTTCCGTTCAGCAGGTGCAAAACAGGCTTGTGCACCAAAGTGCTAAAACCTCTGCTTGAATGCCATTTAAATTTAATGCGATCGCTCGTTTAAAGGTTACACGTTCAATTACCATCGCCAATTAAATGACAGTGGCGTCGAACCTTTGTGAGATTTATTTCCGTCTCTCTTGCGTCATTACTCGAATGCATCTGCGAAATGTGTGACCAAAGTCAGCAGGAGAGATATTCAAAAATACTAAAAATGGATCAGTTTCAACATATTCTTTTTAATATATTCTCCGTTACAGTGCACAATTACCTGTCATCACAACGTTAAGTTTCACATAAGGCACAGTGGCACAGAGGCCCCGATAACGCAGGTGTTCATTTTACAGAACAAGTCAAACACTGCTATGTGTGACTCTGACTGACACACAGATAACACATACTTTCACCTCTATTATCATTAGCTTCACACAATTCTAGCATATAATTTTCTTTGCAGTAATCTCTAGGTCAATCACGTACAAAGACTGAGTGTGAATTTGCACAGACACACGCACACACAAATTATGAGGCTTTGATGTAAGCCATTCCCGTGATGATCAGGGCTTTGCTCATCTCATTTCCTTGATTGAAGCTGTACAGCAGCATAAATAATTCATTCCCGTGTATATTGCAGTGTTTCTAATCATGTTTTTAGATTTCGGTTTGATCAGTCAATTCGGAACACATGTACACCTTCGCCAAGCTGTCGGTCCTAAATTGAATTCAATTTCAGATTGATCCCCCTGTAAGACAGGTGATTCTGTCTGAAATTTTACATCAGATATTAAACTGCTGTGTGACGCGACTAATGACTAAAATTAGTCCATTAGCCGCTGTTTTACAACTAATCTCTTTTGTCTCTTTCTTGCTGTCTTATTAGATCCATGTCATGTTTTTGATGTGTTCCCATTTTTATCACATGCACCTGGTTCTGTAGTCTGCAGTCTTTTCATTGAACTTCACACAAAAAACCTTTTAGTTAAGGTGGCCCCAAGAGCTGAGCACACTGGAACGAAAAAGAAAAACAAAAAAAAAACATTCAAATACACAGCAATCAAGCAAATTAAGAAAACATCTTCATCATTTTGACAACATATTCATAGCATTTAGAGTTTTGTGTGTGTTTCTGTATTTGGTTGTGTTTCCTCACTTTGCAGAATTTTTCTAAATGCGACACAAGTTACACAGTGTGTTGCGCATATGTTGTTAAATTAGTGAAGGCGTCTTCCTCATTTGCTCGCTGTCGTCTCTCTGCATGTGTGTTTGTTATGTAGCAGTGTGTCGAGCTCTCAGGGCCACCGTATTTAGAGAGTGAAGAAACTGCTAATGCTGCCATTGTCACTTGGCAAAGTTGATTCAGCCTGGAGCTCAGGTCCTTTAAAGTCCTATTAAAATTGCTTTTACAGCCGCACAATTACACAAGGTGACATTCTGAGCTATTATTCATTCACACAAACAAGACGGCAATTAAAAAATTACAGCCTCTTAGTAACAGTGCGTCAAAGATAAGTGGTGAGAGGAATACAGGAAGTTCAGCCTCTTTGCATGACTGAGGTGATTCATGTGTTTATAAAAGGAGATTCACACCCAATTCTCTTTTTCTCTTAAAACGTAAAACTGAAATGTAGTTCTGCATATTCATACAGCGCAACAGTAATTGTTGACCTTGATTTTGCCTTAGGTGAAATAATGCGACATCAAAGCTATAATTTTGCTGACATTAAACTTAAAAATATTGCATCATCATAACACTTTAATTTTAAAGGTAAAGTGGAAATGAAATGAGCCCCGGCAGCTTTTGTGAGTATACTTGTGGAATTGGGAACTTGACTTTTTAAGTCACCGAATGACTTCTGATTTTAACTTCATGACAAAGGCGGTAACCACCTCCGCCTCTAAAAGCCTATAAACCTAATCTAAACAACATTCCCGCAGCATCTTGCATCTCTCCTAAAATACCACATTACACAAATTTTATTGGGCTTTTGTTTCTTCTTCTTCATCAATGACTGCACACAAACCACATTTGCATTAGTCCATCTGTTGCAGGTGGCGCCGATGAGAAGTGAAAACACGAGAATATCAAAGCTTGCTGTCGGCGCTACCCTTCACGTGAAGTTCACTTTGTATGTTTCCACATCAATTATACAGAAGGGCATAGGTGTTGCGCGCTAAATGTGTCACTGAGTTCACTGCAACAAGGCTTGTTTGTTTGGTTGGCTGGAATGCTGTCAATTAGACAAACAAGATTCACGCTGCTTTTCTACAGGGGAGCGGCGGCTTTCTGTGGAGCTTCTGGTATGCTGTTCCTGTATGTGTGTGGTTCTACATGGCTCTGCTCAAGTTGTAGGGGGCAGAATGGTCATTCTGTCACCACAGATGGACAGGAAAAGCCCGGGGGGCATCTGAAAAGCCACAGGCAATGTAGTTTGCATACTGTGTGTGTGTGCATGTGTTTATGCGTGTGGCATTTGTGCGCGGTATTTATTTGTGTGTGAGTGTGTGCGTGTGTGTTTGTGTGCGCCACAACAGTGTAGCTGACAGAAGCGGTACAACCCCCCTCTCATGCAACAAATGCCATCCCTGTCTGCTTGGGTTGCCCTCCAAATCATCAGATCAGTCACACACAAACACATAAACACACACGCCAGCCCACACGCATGCGTTCACACACACAACACGGCCACACAGAAACAAATATCTCTGGGACCGGAGTATGTTCAGGAAGGCAAGTTTAGCATCACTTGAACTAATGGCTTATTTATTTCTCTGGGTGGTAAACCGCGCTGTCCTTCAGATCTGCGCACGCTGAAAAGATAAACATGCACACGGGGCTAGTGTTGTCATAGAAATGATGGAGAAAGCAGGGCGAGATATTAATGACATGCCTTGTGGAAAAAGAAGGGTGGGTGTGGGGGGGGGCTCCATGCTGCTAATCCTCAAACAGGCAAGTAGATGCAAAACAAATATATCCTCGGTCATATTTACTAATCTATGACCTTCTCTTAAAACAGCAAAAGTGCAGAAAGTAAACTAAAACCAGCCAAATATTCATAATATTTCTCATTCTGACTTTTATTACAGTTTTGCCAGCTCAGCCTGTGTGACCCATGTGTAGGTCCTCCAAAGAAAGAATAGATATTTGTTGGCCGGTTGGCTGTCAGAGTTGCCGTTGAATTAATCAAGATTGCACAGTTCACCCAAAGTAGCATGAAAGTTTAATGGTGGTATGAGTCAACTGTGGCTGTTTACTGCTCTCTAGAGGTCATTGTTTCCACCTTTATAAATTTTGTAGTCACTGACACGTATTACATAATCTTTGATCTTTGTACACATCGTGTTTATAGATGATCTACAAATAACCATCTCTTTGACCCGGCTTACAGGAACAGATTCTCCTTGCAGTAGTTTGCAAGTTCTCCAACAAAGTTCTCCTCGATATGTGTTCAGCAAAAAATTGGATTTGTCAAACAAGCCCAGCCTCTTAAATACCAGCTCTTATTGCAATAAGCACAATGTGGCAAAAAGTGGATTGCAATAAGTGTCCTGGTATTGATCAGATTTAATTGTGACCCACTGCAGTGCCGTCTGCGTATTGATAAATCCTTGTTGTTGTTTTTTTTTTGTTTTTCCAAAAGAGCACCAAACGCTAATATCTCACTCTTCTACTCTTACTGATTCAAGAGGAGATCTAGGATTCACGTGAAACACTCACATGTGTCTCATATTAAATGAGACAGATCTCGTGAGGTCAAAGTTAGAGAACCAACCAGTGCACAATAATCCACAGTACAATCAGAATCTGAACATCCTGTGCACAGAAATCCTGTTAAATCACAACAAAATAGCAGATAAAAGAAAACAGAACAAAAAAATTTCAACACAGATGCAATGAAATGAATGAATAAAACAAAAAGGTCTTTGAACCAGACCCAATCAAAGTACTTAAGGAAAAAGTCTGAAGTGCCTTTTGGCTTTAAAGAAGCTGAACTCTGTTACTGTTTTAGAACATCCACGGGGACAGAACGTTTATGCAAGTGACTTTTAAAATACTGCAATATATGTTTCCAATTCAGCATCAACCTTGAAGCACTCCAGACCTCTTTACTTTGTATGATGGCTCACCTTGCTAAGAGGCACACTATTGACATGGAAATTACAGAAGCGCTGAAAAAAAAAACTTTTACCTTCACTGAAAAGCCTCATGATTTTTTTTTCTTCTTCGCTTTTCTTCAAAGCTCCACCAACTGCGGTTAGAATACTAACATATAATGATGATGTCTTTATGCACCTGATGAAAAACAGTCGCTCTGAAGTCCATTAAAACAAAAAACTAAAAACAATCATAAATTATAAAGTAATTAAACAGGCACAAAAAAGTAAAAAGTTAAAACAATTTTCTGTTTATATGTATTTTGTTGGGTGAAAATCAGCTCCTTTTGAATTATTTGGGATTTTTTTTTTTGTGAATATATGTTTTAACCTCTGACCTCACGTGAAGTAAACGGATGAAGATTCAGGGACATTTAGACACATCTAACATAAAATGTTAATGTGTTTAAGGATGATGTTGCTCTGAATTTGAATCAGATTACAGATCTATTCACAAGTTGAGATAAACAATCATTTTTTTATCCAGCTAATAATTGGCTACAAAATCTCTACATACAAACATATCGACTCGCATGTGGAGAAATGAAACAGAAACAGGAATAATTATGTCAATAGCCTTAACAAACACACACATTTGTCCAGCATTATAACATAGATTATTCATGTTTCTTTACAGTTAAAACTACTTTTCCTGGGTGGCTCAGGTCGAACAAGGCTCGGGGGCTTCGGTTGCCTCAGGCAGCTGGAGGTAAACCTGACTCATCTCCATCGCTTTATGTCAAACGTGCAGTATAATCAGTATGACCAATGCAGCGCAGTCACCACTGTATAATTCAGTGTAATGTCATTTATAAAACGCAGCGAGTGAAATTCCTTAAACCTGACCGCTGGCGTCTGCTCTGAAGTGAATCTTTTTTTAGGACTGAAGTGCGATGATTGATCCAGATTGATGTTGATCGCCGTGATGGGGAGCGTTTTCCTTTTTAAAGCTCTTGGGAGACGACTGCGTCTAAATGTGTCGATAACTTCGAGAAGCGTTGCAGACCTTGGGGTTATAAATAGCATATTAGCTGTGTGAAGATATCAGTGTACATCATCCACGCTAGTTTAGGTCTGGGCTACCGTGAAATTTTATTGAGGAAGTCACAAGGCCGTTTCCTGGAGGAAACAATGAGCCGAGTTGATCAGAGTTTTCCCGGCACAAAACTTTCTCTCATCTCATGCTAGCACTCAGTGGTTCAACTTACACTGACCTTTATTGGTGTTATGGAAGATGTGCCGCAGTATTACAGGAGGATATCATACCAGATTTTGGCATTTTATGGGTTGCAGAATTGTTTTTAATTAAGTGGCTTGTGCTTTGTTGTTTGCACAGCGAGAGATTGCTCTCACTGACTCATCAGCAGGATGATACAAACTTGGACTCAGTGGTGGAGGAAGTATTCAGATCCTTTACTTAAGTAGAACCAATACTCAATTATAAAAATACTCTGCTACAAGTAAAAGTATTTGATGCTTTCAAAAATCCTTTTGTGCGTTATTATTAGCTAAATGTACTTAAAGTATCAAAGTGTTTCTGAAGAAAATCCATTTCTGCAGTGACAGATATTTTATATCATTAGATTGTAAACAGCATTTTAATGTTGTGGCAGAGTCATAATGCAAAGCTGTTGGGTCATGAGATTATCATTTGAACATGTTTTTATCTCTTTTAGCCTCAAACAGTTATTGAAATAAACCATGTGAGACGTTTAGAGGGAAAATATCAACAACTCATCAACAACTAACATCTCATAGACGTCTGAAATGTGATGAATAGCCCTAACTTGATGCTATTTATTTTATAGAGGGCCACAAGCTGAAAAGGGAACCGCTGATTTAACCTTTAACAGTGAGTTGTATTTATTAATCCTTTCATGTGTTTTTATGTAAAATCTTCACTTGAAAATTATGTCGCCACTAAAGACTGAATAGATGGATTGCTTTTAAAAAAAGAACTGAATGCAGGGACATTCAGGCATTCAGACGGTAATATAGATGTGCAGACAGAGAGAGAGAGAGAGAGAGAGAGAGAGAAATGTAGGTTTACATCTACTTTATTTGTGATTTGGCTTTTTAAGGTATCAGCATTCCCGCTGATAAATGAACTCTTTTTGCCTTTTATGCTCCGTAATAACCCACAATTTCCTCACATTTGTTAATCCTGAATGATAGCAATCTACTTGAATTCCATCTCAGTCGATTTCTCTTAATGTCACCAGGCCACTATTATTACCACATTATTTCAACAAAAACTACCCATCAGTGCCAACAAAGATATTCTGCTATCGTGCCCAGCAGTGTAACCGGCACTGATCTCAGCCGAGGTTAGAATCGCGTGTTTTCGATCAAGACACCTTGTTTGCCAAAGAAAGTAACTCAGTTTAGCTCACTGTGCTTTTCAATGTCGTTGTGATAAAGGCTCAGATACAGCATTCATGAAACTCGTTAGTCAGACCCACAGTGTGCATGCATGGAAAACCTTGGCTCTATTATTCCAGCAGAACATATGATTAAGTATATATAACCTTATGCATGACAATACGGACCGCTGATAATGGAAAATAGATGTTTTGCTGGGTTCAAAGGACAGGCAGAGAAAAATGAGTTTTCAGGATAATCATATTTTAAAGTCTATGAAATGTATGATCTTGACCATCTACTATAACTACAGGCTTGATGCAGGGTGTGTCTAGACGCAGGCGAGGGTGTAAGTGTTTATCAGTCAGAGCTGGTTGAGAAAGTGTGATTTCCCCCAAAACACAACATATGATGATTTTGTTTAATTATCACTAACGATGGTGCTGCCAGTGGAGAAATCTCGCTCTTGAAATATTTTGAATTCGAAGCAGATCTAGATTTTTTTTTTTTTTTTTTTTTTTTTTTTTAGCAGGTGTTGGCTCAGCAACTTTCTGGACTTGCACTAGACAATCAAATCATATATAAGTACATAATCTATGCTGCATCGTGAATCTACAAAGGACGACTCGAGTGCAGGCTGCTGTGACATACAGACAGCTATAGCGAAGTGCATTCCTGTGATAAAACCTTCCCTTTATCTCCTTGAGACTGACAGTGGAGCACTCCTGCCATCTCTCTGCCTTTTTTTTTTTTTTTTTATTCCACAGGACCCTGAACAACACAAAAGTCACCAGATCCCCAGAGAGCATTTCTCACAACTTTGCAAACACGCTCTGTTTTGATGTGTCTGTTTTTTGATGACGCAGTACGTTTCAGTGATCAAGGGCAGTTCAGAAGAGGACAGTAAAGGTGAACGGAAAAGCGCACACACATACACACACACACACGCACGCATACACCCACTTTGAGTTGTTTGCCAGAACACCTGTGCGTTTGAAAAAGAGAGCAACACAAAGCATCTCTCTTTTTTATTCTGCAGCCATGAGGTGACACGCCATTGTTTTCGCCCGTATTCCTCCCCTGTGCATTTTGATTCCTGCCAGAGAAGGGATGGGCCTATTGAAGTACTGTATGAGAGAGGCCATTAGACACCGAGCTGGTCATCACTCTACTGTGAAAGGCGTTCGACTGGTGTGCTGTCCTTCATACGAGTAAACTTTTGCAAAATATGCATGGATTGAAATGCAGATCCAAAGAGGAGGGAGCATGTTTTCCAGACATATGTATTATATGTACATTTTTTCAATTCCTGTTAAGATGAGCCTGGTTGTGACAGAAGGCTGAATTAGTGAATAAAGAGCCAAGATATCTAAGCCTGTCATTTCATAGAGCTAGATATAGTCTCTTAAAACCAACATTATGGCACAGTCATTAGATGAGATCTATGTGACAAATGCTGATAAGTATATGACTTAATCCATACAATTACTGCTATAGTTCATAAATATCCTTAATGATTCTCAGCTGTTAGAAAAACAGAATTAAATATAAAATCTAAAAATCATATCAGACATATCAATACTTCAGCATTGGTCTGCTCGTGGTCATTGAGGCTCCAAGACCTCATGCAAATGTTTATGTCCTTGTCACTCATCCCTGAAATTTTGCACAACGGGTGTTCGCAACAGAAACCTTGAACTATTGCTAAAGGTTTTACCCTTTAACCACAGCCTGGGCCTTTAAGTGATTGTGATATCTACAGCATCAAAACCATATAGACAAATATTTTTGCCCTTCAACTGTAAAAGTGTGATTGACTCAACGAGAGAGCAAAGTAAATCGGCAGTGCCCAAAGTGCAAGATCATCAAAAGCCCAACATGTTGTATCCATACATCCTGATTTCCTGGGCAGCCTGTATGAACAGCTTGTAATGTAATGCAGATTTAGAGATGGTAGCCATACAGTACACACACCCTGGCAGGCAAATAAAAATATCCACATAACTTCCATAAATCAATATCAAAGCTGATCCTTCAGCCGAGGGATTCATGCACCAGTTTCCAGCCCCTCTGACGTATTGTGCAGATCGTGCTTCCCCCTGAAGTCGACTAAGGTAATAATCAGTTGGGTAGTTTCCCAGAAACTTAAGTCAAACAGACTTGAAATTAGAGATCTGAAACTCTGACCTCAAGCATACACATGAAAGTCAGCACAGTGGAGTAAAGGCTTTATAATCATCAGCTGAGTAACATCCTGCTTCAACAAATATTCATTAGCTTACAGTGACTATATTAGTGCTGTTTAGTTTATTCAGCTCTTCTGCATTACATCATAAAAAAGAGAGAGGTGTAGACTGTGTTTATCCAGCATGTTGTTTTTTGACAATATTGACGCAAAGAAAATCCATTCCTCTCGTGTGTGTGTGTGTGTGTGTGTGTGTGTGTACTCATGTATGTTGAGAGCAAATCCATCAGTGTAAACATATTGACCTGTCAATGGGGTGTCTGGTTCATTGTGTTGCCCTGCCAATGGTGCTCAGTTCCAAATTAATCACACATGATGAGATGATTAATCTGGTTTATGTCCCTCTATCTGTCCACTGTACCCGCCCATCTGTCCTCTCCGTGTCTCTGCTCAACAGCGAGGGCGTTCTTCTACAGACCAGTCATTGACTGTGTTGTAATCCCGCTATATACACTAACATAAAGGCTTAGAAAGATTTCAGCATTGTTCCCTCGAGATCTCTGACAGAGCAGCATAGCACATTGTCATTACGGTGAGCTCTGTTAGGATCTTGACAGTGGAGCATTGTTGTCCATCCAGATTCACATTTGGTATGAAACAGTGGATCCTCTTGTACTGAGCTTCAACCCATAAGAACGCAGACCAATTATCCTCCATAACTTTCAAGGAAGTTATGGAGGATATACCACAGACCAAGTGGACCACGTAGAAGACATTTTATATTTTATAATATTTTATATCAATATTTTTATGATATTTTTGTTAATTATATTTATTGTTTTATGATAATTTGTTCAAGAAATATGGTCACAACGGGTTAAACGTAATACAGGACATGATATTAAAGCACTGGAACTGTTTAACGGGTTTGAAATTACCTTTAGTATCAAAAAACAAACTTTATAAAAATTAGCTGGTCACACAATTTTTGGGAAAGTCATGTCACACCACCGTCACACAAGGATGTTCAGTATATGTCGCTTAGGGACTTAATGAGTTAAGGTCAAGCATAAAGCTGAATAAGAAAGAGTCTAGGGCATTCAAAGTGTTTGTTACTCCTGTGTCACCATGAGTTCTTATGGGTTAAGATGTGACTTGAGAGTAGGTATTCTACATAATCAATGAAAGCAATATATGAGATATATTGATCAGGTATGTTTGCATGGAAATCTGAAATCATGCAGTCTTAAGGATCAGGCATCAAAGCTTGTAAATGCCACAGTCAGCCATTCTCCAAGATAATACTGTATAGAGAAAATTAAAAAAAATCTCACACACACAAAAAAAGCAGGGACTATTTCTGCATGTGAGCAACACCAGTCGTGCTAATTAGGTCAGTACACTTTGGTGTTTGTACTGTCTCTCTCCAAGGTGCTGAAACATTCATATCCAGTCTCTCGGTCTGTCTGTCCCTGAGATTATTAACAGTATTAGTATTGAGTGTGTCTCTCTGTTTGTGTCCCTCTAAGCTGCCAAAACAATCAAACCCAGTCTGTTTTGTGTCTCACTCCCAGGTGCTGAATCATTATTGCCAGGCTGGTCCTCGGTGCCACACATATTATATTAGAATGACTCACTCGGAAATGACCACGGCAAACATCCCAGACGCACTACAACCAACAGGACGCCGTGTCAACTGCCTACCAAGCGATGAGTCACATCCAGGCCTGAGGTTAGTTAAACACCACTGTAAACTCAGTGACTCGGGATGAACTCATATTTGAGTTAACTCCTGACCTAAGTATAATAGATTTACAGCCTTAACATTACATTAATGTTATAGAATTGCTGGAACATCATTTTACATTGGATCTTGTTGCATTCATTTTGAATAAGGTGAAAAAGAAAAAAAACACTTTGACAAAACCATCTGCCATGTTGAATTTCCAGAGTGCACACGTGTTGATTTGAGGCCTATGGGCTTTGCTCATTGTCACACTTATGGCATCAGCGGCGCCTTTAGGCCAGCGTCTGGATCGTCAGCTGGAAGCTCCTTGAAATTCACGCTTTAATCGCAGAACATCTCCCGGTGGTAGGCCAGCGGTCAGGGACTTCTCCCCGCTCCGCCCGCAGCCGCACAATTCCTCGCCTTCCAGTTGCTGTTCTTTCATCTTTGTTTTTGAATGCTGTTTACACCCATTTCATATCAACATGTTTCTCTTGGAAACAAACCAAAAGCCTCAAAACAACTAAACCGATATTTCACCTTCTCCAGGCAAACAAACACACTGTCACTGAATTGAAAGACCTAATATTCTAGTTTGGAAGAAGAAGCTGGCTTGTAATCTTATTTAGACTTAAATCATCACACCTTCTGTAACCTCAAGAAAATCTCGAAGATGAGAAAATTATATTCAACACATAAAAGCAAGTCAAATAATTGATTCAAGTCTGAAAATCTTCTCAAAACACATGAAAGAAATCTGTTTAAAGGTGAGATTAATTCAGCTGTGGAATCTCTGTAAATATTCTGATGAAAATTTACCAATAACCCTGACTGAGGTGAAGTCACGTTCTTACTGTTCTTGACTCCATTCTGTCTCAACTTTTTTATTCATACAAAAAAAAAATTAAGCTGCATAAGAAACATGTAGCTTTGTCCTTTTGCATTGACATGTTTCCCTAAATTGAAGTTAAAATGAATTATGTTCAAACAAATTATTAAAACACTGACAACCACGACGAGAAACTAAACACTGCTGTAACACACAAATATTTAATACTTACATTCCACTACTGCAGTTTTTACAATTAGCACCTGTGACTTTGACATTATTTGCACATAATCTTAACGACTCATTTGTGTGTGTGTTGTGTCATATTGTCCCAGAGACACTTAATGACAATGTCCCTGGATAGAATTTAAGTTATAAGGCCGTCTTCACAACACCTTCAGTCCTCCTCACTATCGCTTTCTTTGCTTTCTTTAATACAATTCCACAACTGTGTGCAGTATGTTAGACCATTCTTCAAGGACAGTCACTTATTTAAAGAATGAAGTACTAGCAAAGATTCAATAATAAAAAAAGTTTTTATTTCCCATATTGAAGAGTAGAAGTTTTGGGATCCCTACACAAGGCTATGAAACTTGATTTTCCATTAGATGCAAATAACTCCTGATTTGTTGCGTTATAAAAGCTAACATTGCAAAACTTATACTGTAAAGTGTTTTAATTTAAAAAGTGTCATAATTCTGGTGTTGACAGAAAATGATGGTGGTTTGCATGAATCATATACATTTATCATACTTATAATTATCTCCTAAAAACAGTTATCAGTCCCAATTTATTTAACTACAATATCAAACTATCAATATGAAAGACTTTGCATTGTAGTTGTTGTTGTGATACTAAATGGGAAAGTGTTTCACAAAAAAAAAAAAGAAAAGCTGCCAATCATCACTCAGTATTATTAATAGATCCCATCTGTTACATGACAGACTTTCCAAACAATATCCAATCCTGACAGCTGTAATAATCAATGATTACACAGTATATAGCAACCTCCACACATGTTATCAGTTCACTGCACCCTCCACTAATCCAGGCCTTGATTCCCTCAGGTGGGGAGAAGTTATCATCACTCCTTGCTCATCTTTACATTTTATGTCTGTAGGTCACAGCCTGAGGCCTAAATATCAACTTGGTGCGTACGCATACAAAACTCCAAACCATTTACATAAAATATTTTCATCATAACATCGCATGAAGTCTTTCTGTTCTAACAAAGCCTAACAGGCCATTCATGATTAATATACAACTGTATTTTACAACATTGTCAAGATGACTGACTGTGGAGCCCAAGACAAAGCAATTAAATGTGTCTGGTATCGGGGGACTGGAACACACTCTTCTAACCTTTTATTATATCGCTTCTGTCAAAGTACATACATTAACATGAATGCCTCTGATGTAATTAACTTTTCTATTAGCACACTGGCCTCAGAGGCAGTCAATGCCACATTTTAAAAAGGAGTTGTTCATTCAGAGAGCGCAGTTTCAGATGACTCATTAATGATCCGGCCCTAATTAAAATGCAGAAAGACTTTATTGGCATGCTGATCTTTCCAAAATCCTAATGCCTTTACCCTTGTGGAGCACCCGTCCAATCTTTTTGACTGGAAAAGATATAGCAGCCAGTTAATAACAAGTAATATGTCAAAATCAGATCAAATTAACATCACAACAAGGTCGAATTGAGTGTTTGTCATCAACGCTGTGAAGCTTCCTCCACATTGTGCTCGAGATTTTCTGCAGATCGTCTTGACTTTGTTTAAAATTCAGCACACAACTACTAAGTTTCTGCTAATTAATATCATAAATTTATATCAATTATTAAAGAAAAGATGAACCCATGTGAACACTGTGAGGCAGAACATTCTGAAATAATTATAAATATTTTAGATGTGTACTATTAATTTTAATCACACATTGCTTTACTATGTGTGTAACTCATCAAACCAGGATACAACTCCCTTCCCAGCATCCTACATTACTAACATGGTGGACAAAATAAATAAATTAGTTACTTTCCTCCTTTTACATTTGGGGAGCTTCTGTCTTTATAAAATCTAATTCATGATTTTGTTACTTTCAGTATAATGGAGAGCAGACAGTTTATGTGGAAGGATGGAGGTTTCTCCCATTCTCCCCACACAACCCCACACAACCCACCCCAGTCAGATCTGTGTACGTCAATGCGTGTGACGTCACTCTCCCTGTCGACAGAACAAGAGTGGAGTTTCCAGTACACGAGGTCTGACTGCTTTAAGGGAGAGATGGTTGGCATTCACCTCTTGTGTTGAAATGGATCGAGGGGCAGACGGATCTGGATTTTCCTCGTTTGGAGGAGCCCCAACCATGTGGCTTGTGGACGTCATACAGAGCAGATGCATCATTGACTCTGTGGGGCCCGATGTGTGATAGCAGCAAGTTTAGTGCATCCAGCCGGGTTGGAGACAAGTTTGCTGTTGTGTTGTTTTCTACACCCAACTCTTTTGCAGGTTTATGGTAAAACCCAGTGTTTGCAGATGTAATGCAGCTTTCTCCTGGGAAAGGCCCACAAGGATTGGGTTGTCTTGGCTTTCTATTTTGAGAAAGTTTGCGAAGCCATAGAATAGTTGAATGGTAGCTATTTGTACTGTTTGCACTCCTTGGAAGGAGAAATGCATGAACTTTCTGTGCCTGGAAATATGCATCTGCCAGGTCGAGCCAGCCGCCTGTACGTATACGTTTAAACACATGTCTGAATACATATGAAAAGGCTGCTTCATAATGTACCTGTTGAACAGAAGCAGGTCCAAAAATCAGCTTCATCCTGCCTGTTTTCTTTGGTGTGAGAAAATATTAGGAATAAAACCCCCTTGTTTTCCTCTCTGGGGGAACGCAGGAGATCACGTCTTTCCCCTTGCTGTCAGCGCGGTAATCTGTGTCCCAGATGACATAATAGTTTCAACCGCACCAAGAAACAAAGAGGAAGGACTGGAGAACTGCAGCGTGTAGACTGCTGAAATTAGCCTTGACATCCACGTATTCATGGGTAGTAGGCTTTGTCATGCTGAACAGGGCTGTGTAAGTCTGTTGAGCATCTGTTGACATAACAGCCAGCTCATAGCCTTCTCCACCACTGTGTGAAACAAGTGCTTGTCCATAGGAAGGCCGTCTCGAAAGGGATGGAGCAGGTCGTGGTGCTGGAAATACCTGCGACACATGATCCCCATGCACCGCCATGCTTTTGCCACTTTTGTTTACGACTAGGCTCAGCTGGCAGGTTGGGCCAGGTGTGTGCTGGCCACTGGTTCTTGCCGGGATGGCACGGACCCTGCTGAGCCAGAGGAGTATACCACGGTGGGGGGTGGAGGAGGTGGTGCAGCGGTGGTTGCATGCTGAGGCACAGCTGCAGCAGGGACTGCAGGGCACTTCTTCCCGGAGCGAGCGTCTCAGCTCCTCTGATGAGGCTGAGGTGCAGCTGTGCCCCAGAAGGTTTGCCTCCTCACCCTCTCGGCTTCCTCAGCTGCTTCATACAGGTGAGCTGTGGCGCTGAGGAGGAGCGATCCAAACAGCTCATTGGGGGAGAAGGGATCATCCGGCAGCTCTCCCTCGTTCCACTAATCGACAGGTTCAGGTGATTCCCTTGTAAATGAGAAGTGTTGCCACAGACAGACCAGACTTCAGTTAAACAATGTCGGCACAGTTTGACACTAAGCATTGTCCATTGTTGCTGGAACAAACCAGGAAACTGTGATACCGACATTACATGAGCGAATTGTGGTAAGCAAACTAGCATGCTACAGTTGATACACAACTGGTGCACTGCTAAAACGTTCCTGGTAAAAGGTGTGATATACATGTGTTATAGGATTAATTGTGAAATGAAAAATGAGTTTTATTACATTGGTAATGTAATGAAGCTCAACAGGCTGCAGGTGGCAGCAGGTTGGTGGACAGATCATGGTCAAAAACCTACAGACATGACCCCTCCTGTCACGTTGTAATTAGCAAAGCTGCAGCTACAGAAGTGATGCGATCGCAGTGTTGTGTCTTTAACAATGAAATATTTCAACCCCTCCAGACTGGTTACACCTGTTAGATCAAACAGACATGAGGTAAAGCAGGAAGTAAAAATGGACTGAGACTCAAAATTCAATTAACGCAGTGTTATCTAGACAAAACAGTAGTAGTATAAGTGGAAGCAAATCATCCATTTATCGTCACATCAGAAGAGTTAGGCCACAGTAGTCATCCGCCTCCTTGTGCTTGTACTCCATTAATGGCAGTATTCAGCAGACAATCCTGATCTTGTTAATTTCACAGCCACAGCGAGCATCTTAACACAAGGGTTTATCATCAGCACGATCAGGGTTAAAGTATCCAAAACTGTGCAAACACAGATTTAAAAAGTAGACATCACCCACTGAAAAGCAGAGGCAGATCAAATGAAGGCCATGCAAGGATACTATTTATCTAGTTCAAAAAATAAAAGGTTGGATACTTTCAGATTTAGCATCACTGCTGCAGATTAAACAGAACATGATTAAGAATAAACTGACCTTTTTCAACATATGCATCTGAAGACTGCAAAAACATCAGCAAAATGAAGTGTGGAGGAGGAGGAGGAGGTTGCATCAACTCACTGAGGGAAAGAAAAAAGGAGCTAATACTGTTCTGTAGATCACAAATCAGCACTAACAGACTGGAATACAGGAAGAATGAGGGGGACAAAGTGGCCAACACCTGGTGACACAACCTCGAGGGATACACTAATAAGGGGGTTTACTTTTTGAGCCGAACGAAACCGAGGACGGTCTCTCACAAGCTCCGAGTCAAGTGTATGCATCAGACAGGGTAAGTAAATAAGGCAGAGGATGGAGAAATCGAAGACATAAATACACACACGCACAAAAGTGCAAGCATACACACTCTGCTCCTCCTGACATTCACACATCTGAGCAGTAGAATTGCAGACTGGTTTGAGCCAGTACAAACCTTTTAAAGGAGGTTGATCTACCCACATATCATCTTTAACTGTCTGGCCGGTTGCCTGTTTGTGGAGCTGGTCATCAGACATTACGTCAGCATTTTTTAGTTCCCCCCCACACACACACACACCAAATAAAATCTCCATGCGGCCATTAGACATCACAGGCTGCATTCCTACATTTTAGACCAGGGTCGGCATTAATTGCATCACAGAATGTCAAATGAAAAATCAATATTTTATTATTTCTACAGCGAATCCTAAAGGGCATGGATTATTAAATGAATGGGAAGATATCTTGGACGCGTAACCTAATTCAGTGCCGCTGTGCACTACTGTATTTTCATGAGAGCACACATGAAAAATAAAATATGGTGCAGACGTTCAGAATTAGACTAAATGCAAATACTGTCAAAGTGTGTACACTGGTGGGTTTTATGGTTTTTACTCAAGTCAGAAGGGAGTTATGTTTTCATTCTTGTCTGTCTGATCGTTATCAACATATATTTAAGAGTTGATTTTAAAAAAAAAATGTTTAAAAGCCTGGATCATTTGATATGATGAGATATAATGATTCAGATCTTGGCTTTCCAATTTTTATCTATTCTAATCCTGCATTTGGTTGTTTATGAACGACCTTAAGCAAAATTCCAGCTCATGCTTCTGCTCGTCCTCCTTGTGCAACACCAACAAACTGAATGTGTGTGTGTGTGTGTGTGAGGATCTCTCTGTGTGTTTCATATTGACATTTTCTTTGCTCCACACATGAACTCAATCCCAATCATTTGCCTCACTGATGCCCACTCAATGACACCATGGCTACATTTATTTGTATTTGTTCCTCCCTCCAAATAAAATCCATATCTCTCACTACCGATACCATCATGTCTTCCATAATCCAGGCTTGTCACCACCTATCTTCCTTCCCTAATTTCATCCCCCATTATCTTGTCTTCCTCCACTTTTCCCCCTCTTCCTCTCTTTATGGTGTTGGTAATCCTGCCATTGTTGTTGCGATCATGTTTGTATTCCCAACATAATTGGATGAAGTGCCGCTGTCTAGACGGGATTGGCACATCAATTGTTAGCCATCAATCTCCTTTACAGATGACTTTACTGTGCCAGATGACTTTCTGTCTATCAAAGGAAAGAGAAGAAAAGAGATGGGGCTTTGGAGAAAGGGATGAATTATACAAATTTTAAAGCCACCGAGCAGATTTGAAAACCAAGCACAAATATTCATGTTGGCGCAAAGTGTCCATGTATTGGTGTGTGTGAATTTGCCTCATTTTCATACATTATGTGTTGTTACATCTGACAGATTGAATGTGCTGAAAGTGCTGAGAGCAAGCGGCAACCTTCGGGTCTGAAAAATGAAGCCAACACAGAAGTGCCAAAAGCTGCAGTTCCTCGAAGGGCCACTTGAGGCAGGCTCCAAAAGGGTGTCGATTGCATTTTGCAACTTTACAGCAGAAGAAAACATGTTTACAGCCTGGTACAAAGAACAGTTTTGGTCTCTTCAGCTGATTTTCCTCTTCATGACAACTGTACGGGGGGTGATTTTTTTTTTTTTTTTATAACTCACTCATTTGAAATATAAAATTATGCATAATTCAGCACATTCAGTCACTGAACTTCAGCTGTTTGTGGTGTTTTTGCCTTTCGGAAATTTTTTCATGTAAATACTGGATAAGTAAAACGGCTTGCTGTGCAGTTAATTGTACTAACATACTGTTACAAAATGTGCAACGTTTTTTTTCTATTACTGAGTAAATAGCCAGCTAATGAATTAGCATTGGGCTAAATTCCTCCAACAAGATGCTGCTGATGGTGGCGCCCTACAATTGGCTACAAAATCGCACTTCAGAAATCTACAGGTGACATCATGGAGGCTACGTCCATGTTTGAGAGCCATTTAAACAGTTTTCTTTAATGTAAGCTAACTGGTGAAAACTAATGAGATGAAGAAATAATCCAACAATCCTCTGAATTTGTAAAGAGGAAGAGTCCTAATTGAATGTCAAAATTTAAAAAAGTCAAAGATCAGTGAGGAGGGCAGTTTATTAACCGCATGCAGATGAACCCAGCTAACGGAAACAACACCACAGGACCTAAAATCACAGTGATTCATTGAGAGAAATGTCAGGGCCTAAAAAGACACTGCATCGGCTCAAACCCTGAGCTGAATGTAAATGAGAAACTTACCGGATTGTCATTGTATAATCTGAGTTTTTTTAAGTCATTTTTTCCCAGTATGATTGTTGTTTACTGACAGGAAACACTGTGATCACAGATCAGAAATAGATAACGAGACTGCTTCATGCTGTAAGCCTGAGGCCACTCTGAGCCACTGGGTGGTGCCGTGCTGATAACAACCCATTAGCTGCTAAATGAGTGACCCGATGCAAAAAAATGATCTAACAGATCCGGCACTGAAATGATGAAAACAGCATTTGTTCACACGAGCAGAAACATCACTGGTCACTCTCACATGCAGGTTTTTTTTCATCCTTTATCCTTCATCCTCTGTCACTTCATCTCATTAAAGTTGTTGTTCGTGGCATCGAGAAAAAAACAAACATTTGGCCCAGATGTATGACTTGAATGTAGTTGAACCAAAGATGTTCTATAACAAGCTGGTATGAAATCTACACTTGCGGCCTCCTAAGTGGGCATGGTCAGAAGTGTTGTGATTGTGCATTGACATTGTGCAAATAGATGAAAGCAGATTGGGTTGTGAACAATATGTTGTTTTTTATTATTATTATTATTATTATTATTATTGTTATAGAGCATCTTTGGAAGTGATATCTGTGTTGCCAGATCTCACAGAGACAGGTCTCAAACAAAGTTCATTTCTCTAGTTTTCATTTTGGTGTTTCTAGTGTCATTTTAAAGCTCAGAAGATATGTGGCTTGTGAAAAATGGGTCCAGTATTTATTATATAAGTATTATATACATCGATGACCATGAGGCAAAAGAACTGGTCATAATCTGTGCTCATGTTTTGGAGTGAACAGACTCTGCCTCCAAAAGGGGCAGGACAGTGGTGAAATTTGCATGACACAGATACAGGAAATGACTCTGAGTCTCCTTTCTGAACTTTCTCTAATTGTACAAAATCAGGAGATTAATATATCTTCTTCAAATATTTGGTATTTGTATGTGAGAACTGGCAACACCTGAGTACGACTGAGAAGGTTGAATCAAGGGTTGATCAGGAACTGAATGAAGTAGTCTCAATAAAAAAGAATATGGTACTATACACAATGCAATATTCAGTATGACACACTATATTTGTAATACTAAATAAACAAAAACAAGTTGGCATTATTAGAGTTGTATGAGTAGTGTGTAGCAAACACAAGTGAGCAACAAGTACAGTTCTTCAAACTATATGCTTCATCACCACCGTGACCCCAAGAGGTTTTGTGTGGTGGCGCCACGCTATTTTCACCTCCGCCTCAGAGAGTCAACAACTCTTGTGGCTTCAAGTGGTCTTTGTCAGGTAAACATACACATAATGAAGTTAACTAGATAATAAGTTTGAAACCAGGGCCACGTCTCTAACCACCTGTCAAGCCTTTTTAAAACTGGTTAACCCGTCGTCTTCTGTGTGTCTCGCTGCCCTCTCTTCCTTTTTTCTTTGTCCATCTACTTTCCCACCTCATCCCTCCCTCTGACCGCATTCACACATCCATCCATCCTCAGCGTCCAATATTTAATATTTAATATCACTTGCTGTTACGTCGTGGTCTTTTTAGGCATTTGAACAAACAAGTAGTGCTGTTGTTTTTCGCTGCCGAGGACGTTCTCCTTAGAGGACACTGCCGAGCATGACCTTTTGCCAAAATCAGACTGGAGTTGATCTTACACAGTATGTTTAGAAAATGAGTTCTTTTCCCCCTGTAAACTTTTTTTTTCCACAGTAAAGGCGCTTTGATGGCAGCATTAATCCATCTGAATCACTGCCTTTTTAAGCCTCATTACAATAAGAAGTATGGTGGAAAAAAATTTGGAGGTATATTTTAGAAATGTTCTTCATGTACACTCCAAAGTAGATTTAATCTTGCCTTTCCAGCTACTGTAAGTTTTTCTTATTCAACAAAGCCAAATCCCAATTTTATACATAGGACATTGAATGGTTAAGGAACTCAAATTCACTCATTCTTGTCATAGTTCACAGAAAAATAAACCTGATATTGGCTCATTTAAAAGCAGCTTCCCAATCAGGAAGATATGCCAACTAAAAGTGCGACTGTTTTTTAATTGATATTTCAGCATCCTTCACCTTTTCCTGATGCACAAACCTCATTTATCTATCAGGGATTCCTGCAACTGTGGATGGACATAATGTAATTCTGCTGCTCTATAAGATCCATCCTTCATATACAAACTCCTCCTCAGTTGCTCCATTTTAAAATCTATATTCCAGTCATCTTTGCATATCATTACACTCCTTGTTGTTGCGGCGCCCCTGCTTCACTTTGGAGATTTACACCTTATCTGTTTGAACCTGCGGTGAGAACTCGGTTAAGGAATGGGTAAGACTTGAGGATTTATTGAATGGCATTTGAAATGTCACCTCACGGCACAAGAAAGGCCCTTCATCTATAGTAATTAGATGAATATTTAACAAGCACATTATCTGTTGCTGGCAGCCAAAAACAGACTAAAAAAATGGGCTCATTGTGTTTATCGTGGACACAATGAGCCATTACAGGTATTGTTTCTCGCTCACTCTAAAGGTGACACTCTTTCTCTCACTGTCATTTACTCGCTATTGATGAGACACTGTGGTCATTTTGTTTCCTGTGGTAATAGACACAAACAACAACAACAGCTATAAATTTTAAATGTCACCTCCTTCTACGATGCCGTCTTTTTCAACTAAATACTACGTCTCTCTTTTTTTCTCTGTCACACATGAATGTAATGACTCGCCTTTCATACTTTGTAGATTCCTCACAGAAAGTGTTTTTGTGTCTTACTCTGATAAAAAGACTGGAGGGTTTAATGTCTGTTAACATTTTTTTTTTTCATGTTTTTTTTTTTTTTTTTTTTTAACTGTCTAGTCTGGGTTTTTGCACTGTTAATACTTGTATATTTCTATAGTTAAATTGTCATTACTTTTTATTCTAGTTAAATTGTTGATACTTTTTATTCTAGTTAAGTTGTTGATACTTTTTTACCTGAGTTGAATTGTTAACACTTTTTCACACTTCTTGTATTTACCCACTATTTATCTATCTATCTTTGCTGCTGTAACACTGCAAATTTCCCTGTTGTGGGACTAATAAAGGAATATTTTATCTTATCTTATCTTAGTTCAGTAGGTCTACAACAGGCATTTAATAAATCTGACCTTCATGAAAGTGACTGAGTGTCAGAGAGGTGTTGTTCAACTCTACACGTTTGGAGGCTGTAGTTTGTGGTCTGCTTGAAATATATTGCATTATGGTGAATGATGTTTCTAATATTTCTGTTAATGAAACAGCAGTGCACATAAATCACAGGTATCAACAAAACCAATTTGTTAATATGTAAAATCATTAAGTCAAGCAATTTATCCAACATGTGCCAATTATGTAATCATATGTAATCTACGTGGATTAAATATTGCTTGTATATGTAAAATAATGAGTTAATGATTCACTATTGCATTTCATAATATAGCCAGTTAAGAATAATGAGTAAACAATTTTAGACCATTCTTGCCATATGCCTGTTATTTACAGCTTAGATATTCAGTCTCCTGGCGTTAAGGCAATTTGCTACAAATATGGTTAAAAAGCCTCTTTGTTTTTAACTCAAAGCCAAAGATAAATATTCAAGTTAACCGTTTTCTCACTGTGTTTGAGTCAACAATGTGAGTAATATGAATGTATTGTATTAATGTAAAATGAGAAAGCAACCAAATACAGAAACACACACAGCCACACACAGGGGACAAAAAGTAATGAAATTGCCCAGACAAGCCTGGGACACACACACACACACACACACACAACTCTCCAACATCACTCATGGATAGCCAACTTGAGTAACATTACACAAACCAATGCAACAACAGCATTTCAGTATGTATTTCTGCATGTGCTTCATTAAGTCGCTGTGCATTGAGCTCTCAGGGCCACCGTAGCACAAGTTGATTATGGCTACTTATCTGGTCCAGGAATTACCACTGTCATTATTGTCGCTGTTTGTTTTATTGAATTTCTTGAGAGTATGATACAAAGAAACCTGAGGGTCGTTTTCTGTTTGGACTGATGCGAAATTCATATTTATGGAAATGCAGTGGCTTTTAAGTGGTCACTATTTGTATGGTACGCACAAGGCCACTTAGGCTGCTCATTAATAATCTATAAAGCCTACAGTTGTTGCTGTCATGAGGTTTACCTCTGCATATAAAAATATCCTAATCATAAGTAGTGACATGTGGGAACAAATAGGGTATTTTGCTAAATATTTCTAAATAAAACTAACATTATGAATCGCCGTTTTTAGATGCTTCCAGACAATGAAATGAATGTATAATATACATTTGAAGTAGAAAATAAAAAGTGCCTCTCCTTTGGGAAACCATCTTTACTTATTTGCTCTGCATTATAAGTAGTGTAATGCTTCTTCTCGGGGGGAAAAACTTTGAAAAGGGAACATAACACAACTGATTATGCAGAGCTGGCAAAACGCGGGCCTCGCTCATATACCTGCTACTGTTCACTGTTAACACCCCTGTGCCATGAGGGAATACAAATACAGTATGAGAATAACTAATCAGCGGGATGAGATCAGTTCCTGTACAATGGGATGAGTGTTCATCTTCCCCTGCTGTGTGTCCTTCTATCTCTGGAGCTGCATAATTCTGGAAGTAAGAAGGAGCGGTTGCGAGCGTGGGTCACTCTCTCGCAGTGTTTTGCATACCCCATGATGAGACACTGGCACCGGCGTACGAGCGCTCAGCCCGGGGTGGCAGCTGCATGTGACGGCTATCAGCTTCGCTTATTCACACGTGTGCGCGTATGCAAAAACACTCACACGCAGCAGGATGAGAAACAGCCGTGTATGGTTTTGATCCTGATCCCACTTATTTGAATGCTGCTCCGTGTGGCACTGTTAGAAGGGTTGGTTTAGTCATTCACAGAAAGCATTATGGTCAGAGACTGGGATGGGGGGTGTACACCTGTGGAGGTGTATTTTTACCTTTCTCATGAACATATAAGTGCTCAGCGACTGAGAAATTAGTGGATAACTGGATAACCAGAGGAGTGGAAACAATATTCAAAGAGGGTGAAACAATACCGACATCTGTTGTAATTACTTTCATTCTGTTTGGGTTTACCGCTCCCTGCTATGTTTTCCTCTGCTTTACAGTTCACTGCAGCACGCCGTGGCTCACATGTCTCACGGTTTCATGTCTCAAAGTGTTTAATAAAGACAGTGAAAAAATAAAAGCTTCCCCGCTGTTAATTTCTAAGCCTGTGCATAACCTCAGTCCCTGCCTGAGTCCCAAACCATTGCCCCTGGAATTGGCATTAATTGCTTGAGAGAGGAAAGTAATTATCTCAGGTAATTATTACTCCGGATAGAGTGAGAAACTAGACAAGCCTCCTCTCTCGGTTCCCTGCGGAGAGAAGTAAAGAGAATTCTGCCTTCAACGTGTTATAATTGGAGGGGCTGGGCCCTCAAAGCTATAAGCTCTCACGGCTCAAGGGTTTATAGCACACACACATGCACCCATGAGGACACACACACACACAGACACAAACGCACACATGCAGCGACACAGACACCAGCGTCACATTCATACATTTTTTTCATCCCTACCACAAGTGAAGCAAATGAATGAGAATGACATGATTTTCACATTTGCAATCTGTCTATTTCCACACAGGATTCCATTCATTTTCTTTTCTTGTAATTACAAATATGTCGTCCTGAGACACTTGAGCTCAAAATGCATGGCACTGCTGATTAACGTCACTGTTAAAGGATTTAATGTCCTTCGCTATCAAACAAATAAGGCAGCTAAAGGTAACGAGTGAACTTAGAAAGTATGGAAAAGGAACAAGGTTGTGTAACGGCGCCTCTGGAGACGTGCCCATGTTACCTGCTGTGCAGCAAACATGCCAGTCAAGCACCAGGTGGTCAGTACCCTGCTAAGCCTTCACATCTGTAAACACACACACACACACACACACACATAGCTGCACAAACCAAATTCACAACCACACACACAGCTCCGTGTAGTTAAAGACAAGTAAAGGGCTGAAGACAGAGAAGAAGGTCTAGACATCCCTTATGTCCTGAACTGCTGTGTTATGACTGATAGCACCTGTGATATCAAGCTCTCGGGCTCATGCAGGAAACACCTTTGTGTTTATTTTCATGTAAAGATGCTTCCGTATCTCCGGACTGCAAATGAACCATCAAACAAATAGAGACTAAAGGCAGCTACTAAAACAGATTCATGCACTTTGTTCACACAAATGTAATCACTGTTTATTAGCCACAGCCAGTGGACATGACAGTACAGACTGGCTGACAGCTGGCTGGCACAGACTTGTGCGTGTGTGTGTGTGTGTGTGGTTGTTTGTACAGCTCGGACTGATTTTAAAACTTACCAGGAACTCCAGTTCTTTTTAAAATCAATTTTCTCCAGGCTTTTTTTTTTTGCTCTCCTTCTGCTTGTGTGCGCTCGCATCTTTCAATTGACCTTGTATGCAATCACATCGCCTGTGAAACTCACTCGGTGTTCAGTCTGAACACCTCTTAAAAGAACTTAGGGAGAGTGTTCTCTGATTTGCTAATCATCCAAAGACTGAGCCGCAGCTCTCCGGTTCAAAATATGTTGATCAGACAGTGAAGCACACGGGTGCACGTCGACCGGAATGAAAACCTGCAGACTGTGAGGCAGTTCCTGCTCTCGAGGATGTGCATGATTGAATCAAGACGTCACTGTACCAGTAGAGGAAAAGCAACCTAATAGTGCATCAATGCCCAATGAGCCAACTGAATGTCACAAATCAAGTAAGGAACTGTCCTTAGATGGATTTTTAGAGAAAACTAAGGCAACTCACATGTTAATAGCTTCTGGATATGCAATGTGAAGACAGCTGTGATTTAAATGGCCCATTCCCAGCCAGGCTTCTGGCTGCTGCAAATGGCTTTATAAAATAATTTCAGAAATGCCTTCAATACTGTGAAAAAAAAAAATAGAATACGCTTTTCAGTTATCTTCATTAAAATTTCACAATTGCATTCAATTTGGCACAAAATCAAGTGTGAGATTGTGTTTATCACAGTGTAAACCACTGCAGTTAATCGGTGCACACCATGCCCACACTCAAGTAATACAAATGATTTTTTTTTTTTTTTTTTTTTAGAAAATCCTGATTTTAAATGCACCATTTACCTGCTGGGGTTGCCAGGATGTGGCAGTTAGCAAGTTTAGAATTAGCAGCACAGGTACTTTGCTGACAATTCATTTTGGGACCATCTGTTTGGAGAGCATTTAAGATGTCTTTTGCTTTTTGTGACAGTTGGCAATATGGATACACTTTTAACATCTCGGAAGAATCGGTTGATTAGACTTTAAGGGTACCGCTGAAGATGGGCTTTGTTAAGAAGACTGCACTGTCAAGGTTTCATTAAATCATGAGGTTCCTAAAATTGTGCTATTAAGGCTTTTACTCAAAGGACAAACTACTGTCTTCTGTAACAATGACAAAAAAAAAAAAATCTAAGTAAGAATAAAAGATAAATGGAGGAGTGCAGTCTCGACTCAAAGGAAATTACATTCCAGCTGGAGGGAAGAGAGAGAAGTTTTGACCAGATTGAGAAATGGATGGGTTGCTATAGAGAATGGATTGCACAAACCTCCAGCAGCTGCAGAACACAGTGTGCAATAGGAAGAGTCGTTCTGGATCATATTGTGGTGATGAAAGGAAATTGCTACCTTTGTACCCTATGGAGTGGAGTCTGCTACTGACCATCCTGAAAAATAAAAGGGGATCTTGTAGTAACAAAATATTTGTGCGCACAAAATGCCACAGGTGTGTGAAATATCTCGCACTATTATGTGGAAACACTGGCTCAGCAGCTGCCTTTTAGGATTAAAGCGGGAATAAGTAGGAAAGAATGTTTGGAACAAAATGTGCTGGCGGCAAAATAGTATAACTAATGTGACAATGGATCAAATAGCAAACTGTTATAATCATTAAATCTTTGACTCTTTCCGCTGGCAAGTAATTCATGCACTGCCATTTCTCTTCCTGTCCACCAGGTGCCCTCAACTCTCTCCCACAGCCACTCCCTCCTGCCTTGCAATAACCCCGCTACCTCTGGTCACCTGACCTTCCTCGCCCGCCTGCTCACCTGTGTCCACCCTGCAGATATTTAACCAGCCCTTTTCCACTCACTCCTTGCCAGATCATCAAAGTTGTCTTGTCACCTGTAACCTACCAGACCTTAAAGCCTGATCCTTGTGATTCTGACCCTTGTCTTTCTTGTGCCCTTTGTCAGTTGCAGCTTCCCTGTTAAATCACTGATCTGATCTTGTCTGCCTCTTGTTGCCTGTATTCACCGGCAAGCGACATAAAGCAAAGATTTTATTTATCCAACAACAGCTGTGCTTTTGGAGAACTGCTTTGCAGCCGTCGCCTTGTGCCACCTGTCATTGAGAATATTTTGCGCTGACAAAAGACCTGATCAATTGTTCTGTGCAGTGAATTGTTGATGCTGAAACCAAGCTTGGCTGCATTTCAAACATTATTTTTAGTGCAAAAATATTGCTGAAAAAAAAATGTTTCCCCTTAGATGATCACAAAACATAGTTGATTCATTGATTTATTTTTGCTTGCCCGTATCTGTACTATAGGACTCTTGTGCCTCTTCTGTTCCCACTTTATTCTATCGCGCCTCTTTGTTGGTCATGCTCATTGTACAGGCATGAGAGATAAAAGAGCAGCAGTGCAAAAGATTATATGCCTCGCACAACTAATACAACTGGCAATCAAAGTAAGCCAGTGTGAGGCTCTGTGATGTGCTTGTTTATTCGAGCTCCTCCGATCTCAGAAGGTAAAGCTCCGTGGGCGACGAGGAGGAAACACGGGGAGGGAAAAAAATATTCAGCTGGGTCTGCGATGAGTACATGCATTTACATTTTTTTCTTGCCTGAATTCATTAATCAGAGCAATGGCTATAACCTACATTTTTAAATAGGGCGATTCATTCCATCATTTAGAGAAACAGAGCCATTTGTCCAATTCATGCCTGCAAATGACTGAGATAAAAATAAACCAATCCATATTCTGGGCTGATTAACTGTTTCAATTAGCCGCCTTAGCCGCTATTGCAAAATACTGTATTATCTATAGTATCAATTTGACAAAGACCCGGTCACTCATTGTAAATCAGCTTGGATGCGAGTAACAGCAAAATCCTTGAAATGTGCTATGTTTATTCATGCAGCAAATATGGCTTCTCCCCTTTTTCTTCATGCGGGCTTTGATCCTCCAATATGTGCTAAATTACACAGCCAATTTATTTTTAGATGTACTGTCTACAGTATTTTCAAATTACTCTTCATGGTGGAATTAAAGGCAGTATTTTAATATGTGCTCCTCTCACTGGATTCCCCATAACTCCACCTTTGCTGCCGTGCATCAAATTCCAATCAGGTAAGCATCTGCTTAGAATTCACTAAACAACCCTTCATATTTATGCTGGGAAAAAAATTAAAGCTTTCTAGGATATTGCTCATTTTCTGCTTCTGCTGTTTGGGATAAGAGCTATGATTTATTCATTTCTAACCATTTTTGGCTCTAGATGGTATTCAGGGCCAGTTTTCCCTTTTAATCAATGTTGAGATAAGCAGGAGTTGCATTTTGTAATTTATAACACCACCCCTTCCTCACTTTATGTAATGTGCTCAATTTGTGTGTGTCTTAGAGCGAGTATAAGTACGAGCATGTATGTGCACACTTGCATACAGCTTTTTTTTGTGGCTACATATTTGCTCATACTTTTATGAATCTTCTGCACGTTGGCTTGTTTACATGGTCATCAGCATGCAAGTGAGTCTGTACGTGCATGCTCGATATTATGTGTGTGAATATTGATGCTATATCAGATATTGGTTGAGGTGCTGAAATTCATTTATATCCCAAACAGTATGGAGATGAATCATTGCAATGCATGCCCGAGGTTGTGAAGTATTGGGTGATTAAACTAATTTAAAAATGGCATACTGCCTGTGAGTAGGGACCGACGCTCGAACACACACAAGCAGACTGATGAGTAAAAAATAAACCAAGATGGTTTAGTTGGCATGATGGGGCTTGACTACTATATATCACATTTTCTTTTCATCATTCAACAGTTATGGTGACTTATTAAAGATACTGCTTTCTGCCCCAGTGTGGAGTTTTATTTTGACATGCCCATTAAATCCTTCAAGCGCGCGTCTAAGTGTGTGATGTGCTTTTACTGTGGCTTCTGGGCTCTGTTTTTGTATGTGAGATCTCTCTGACAGATGCTCCTAATTTTCTCCCCCGCCCTGCCTCCACTTGGCCCTGAATGTATTATTACACTTGAGATAAAGCTAATAAAGAGGAAGAATTCAAATTTATCTGGATTCATCCCTCCCCTTTCATTCGTTTCTACATTTGTGAAGCTTGATATTCACGCTGTGTTAAAAAAAAAGGGGGGGGGGGGTCAGAAATGAGATAGCCTTTTTCTGTGATTATGAATAGAAAGAAACCTGAGTGCATGTCATTGCAGCAGGCTGGGTGTGTTTGGAGGGCGATTACTGTTCTGTTAACTGAGTATTTCCTCATGAGTTTCATGTTAGTTGAGCTAAACTTGCTCAAATTACACGTTATGTAATCATTGCCAGTTTCAGAGAGAGATTTTTTTCACGTTAAGCAGCAGCAGCATGTGTTAATATTCTGCACTGACTGGTGCACGTCCAGGAGCTCATGGCAAGTTCCCTGTCGTATTTCCAGTCAATACCAACAGGAGAATGTTGGTCTCCAAACCCTGCAAAGGAGGCGAAATCCGCCAAACCAAAAATGTGTTATTAACCACAAAAACAAGAGGCGTGTCTCTGCAGCTTCCTTCACTTTATATTTAAATTGAAAGAAACAACAAAAAGGACTTCCCCATCCAAGGCAACATGACGTGGAGGATAATTAAACTGTTTTTCTTTGATCAAACAAAGCTCGACCGCTGCAGCGCACATGCAAAGCATTTCAATTAGAAGGCGAGGCAAAATCTAACACGGGCAAATGGAATATGATAAAACCACAAGGACACTGTTTGCTGATGACTATCTGCAGTTTGCATACGAAAATATCTGCTGTAGGTGTTTCTGACATTTAATAAGTTGAGAAAATGTTCAATTCAATAGAAAATGTTGTGCACTTGTTGTCGCAAAAGCTGGGTGTTGTGTTTCTCTCTTGTTAACGACTTGAGGATTTGTGTCACTGCTGAATTTTGACATGGAGCAAGTGGATGGTTTAGTTTTTTAACAATTGAAAGTAATGCATGTAAATTGCATGTGATTTCTCTCCACAGTCGGGCATTACTCACTTTGGACGTGATAATCAATCATGCCGGGGATTGTAAACTTTGATTTTTATCAGAAACAGACAGAGTAAACCCACACGGGTACAAGCAGAGCTATTCAGGGCTGTCTAGTGACTAAGAATGTGTAATTGGTTAGGGACAATCCAGCCTGGGCTGAATTCAATTTGAACACAATGCCCTCTGCTTTGGCATCATTACAAACGTTTCACACTGAATAATGAAGCCGAGTGCAATGCTAATTCAGGATGAGTGTCAGACTAACAATACTCATCCTAAGAGAAAATTTCCGTGTTATCATTAATTATGAAACAAGAGCTCTCAGGTACGTCGAGGGGGTAAAAGTCTGAGATCTGAGAGACGACCACAGATTGCACTCAAACATTCAGGAGCTGACCTCAGTGTGTCCGTCTGAAACTCAGACGCTTTGTTACCAGTTGATTAGGAGACAGACTGCATTTCTTGGACATTGCAGATATCTTCAAAACAACAAAACCTTGCATACGAACTACAAGCTAAGCTCTCTCAATGCAGCACAACAGAGCTCAGAATAGCACGAGTGTTTATATCCTCCGAGAAAAAAAATGTCTTTTAATGTGTAATTTTAAGGAACCAAGAACAAGAAACAGGAGAATGCATGACATGTTTTTTTCCGGCTTTACTATCTGTCAATATTATATAATTACTCTAATCACACATGTGGCACCCACAGTTTCTGTAATTAAAAGCTGGTCACTGACTATTAATAGACTGTGCCAGCACATAGCATCTAGTTCTCTCTCAAGTTGATCAGAGGAGTCAAGACTGGATGATGAGCCATAAGTGCTCCAGTCAGCTAAAATACATCCTGAGGCTCTCTCTGAGCTGCTCTGCTGGTATATCTCTGTTGACCTCTGCGAATGTGTGTGTGCATGGATTTGTGTGTGTGTGAGAAAGACAGTGTGAGTACATTTGTATAGAGGCTGAAGTCTGACGTCTTAATCAGCGCTGAGTAATGTAATTTGTATTCATCTTGTAGGTAGCTGCAGTTTTGTGTTTCTTATTATTCCATATTACGTTGGCGTGTCATCTCAATTATGGGGGTGTAACATTAAGAATTAAATTAAATTCATTTAAACAATTTGAATGAAATAAATTCAATTCCAAGCATGCCTCTAATAATTAACTATATTTTAAGGCCCTCTGAATTGACTTCTAGGGTTAGGCTAGGGTAAAAGCTTTCTCATTTCAGGCACGTCAACTGAGAGAAAGTTCCCGAAACCACGCTCCTATCAAGCTTCAAATTCTGCTACATCTCCGGCCTTCTTTCGCTCCCTCAACATTAAAAGATTTAGCATGTCAACAAGCATCCACTGGCATAACCAAAAAAAGCAATTTGGGAGAAGAATTTTTCAGCCAAGAGGAGGTAGGGTAGCAAAGTTCTGAAAGCCGATTAAAAACCTCAAACTCTGAGCCAAATAGGTTTGATATCCTGTGCTCAGGAGCATTGGGTTGTGTATTTACCAATCTCTGCGCCGCTTGTTTTGTTGAATGCGCTGTCAGAATCCACAAGCTACGATTGAGCTGAGCCTAATGATCTTCAGCAGTCCCAGTTCATTTTGGTTTGAAGTGATACATGAAAATTATTGCAGTGTTTACTTGTACAAATTTAGTAAACCTCTCTTCTGCTCTCCTATCAATTTACACCAAGCCAGCTTAGCTCAGGCTACCTCAAGCATGGCCGGGAAAGTACCACACAATGGAGTCAATCCTGCACAAAAAGACAGCTGGGAACTGCTGCACATACACACACACACACACACACACACACACACACACACACACACACACACACACACACACTATAGCTCAGCCCACTCAATATAGAAAAGGCTGGGCTGGTGCTGTAAATTACAAAATGCAATTCATTCTATACAAGCACACACACATGCATACAGGATATAAGCACTCAATTTTTTTTCAACATGTCAAGGTACTGTATTGGCAAACATTCATTTTATGGACACGTTGGTAATTATGGTGCCTCATCCTTCACGTCCTGAACCTTAATCTCTACCTTATCGTTAATGTAAATCTAATTAGAATTCTTGCCATTACCCTTAAGATGTCTGGAAAACAGTCTGTGAAAGTGATTACATTTCTGGCTTCCTGTTTTGTTTTTTCTTGTGTCTAATCAGGTCCATCACCAAGTCTTTATGTGCGAACTGTATGTGTATAAGTTATGCACATGTTGTATATTGAGATATGCTCTAGGGCGCACGGGGTCATGGAGGTAGAAGATATATCCTTCTGAAAAAGAAAAGTATTAGAGTATAATGATTATTCCGTCACTGTGTAATGGGGAAAATAAATACCTGTTTATCAGTAAATGTGAGATTCTGAGCTGATGATCCTGACTTGAAAACCGCGTCATGTAATAAAATATATAAGCTGGTTTTCAGCTCAAACATCCTACTCAACAAATGTGTTCATTCCATTGATCCAGATGACTTATCATCGGAGGGAGGAACATTGCCTAAAGGTACATTTTTATGTACATAGCTCACATGGGTGCTTATTGCATGCCATGCTGGTTAACATTAGCATTTGAACCAACACGTCCTCATTTTCAAATTCTCACTTCATCTCAATATTAACACTTTCCTGGTTTGATTACTGCCTCCAACATTTGCTCTAATTAAAGAATCCTACATTTAAGGCTGAGCATATACAACTTATAGTATTTAAGATAAGACAAGATAAGATAAGATAAGATAAGATGAGATGGGATGAGATAAGAAAGCAGAATAAAAAGGAGCATCACTAAAGTAGTAGCAGATAAATTCTGAATAAGCAATGTAAAGAGTAGTATTAAAAGTATTAACAATTTAACTTGAATTAAAAGTATTAGCAATTTAACCAGAAGAAATATGAAAGTATTAACAATTTAAACAAGGCTAAAAAGTATTAACAGATTAACAAGAGGAATATATGAAATATGGGAACAATATATACACGATAGACAGGACAGTTGAATTAAAGATTAGCTGAAATGAAATATTTCAAATCTTCCGTCGGGCTGCACCACGGCGACGAGAATATATCCATCCTATCCCAATTAACTCATTTCCTTTTTATCAAGTCGACGGATCGTCTGGAGGGCCCAAATGTGTGCAGATTAAAGAAGGCTAGTTGTGAGGATGGCAACAGAAAGCGGGTTCTGCTCAGCTTCTGTCACAAGCTGTGCAGCGGTGGGGGTGGAGTTGTGTCTCAGCTAGAATCTGCAGAAAACAGGGTGTAGAAGTCACAGGGGGACTGATTGTGTTACCTTGCTGTGTGTTCCTAGTAATTTGATTGTGGCGGGTCTTTGGTAGTGCCTCTAACAGGCTGGGACGGCGGCCAGGTGTGTGAAGTGATGAGCTGCCAGCCCGGGCTCCGGTGACTCCTCCTCTTCTTTGTTTACACGTGCACCAGCAGCTGCGATAGTCGGGAAGTTTGTATTCATGCATCCCGGTTTTACATCAACACATTTAAGCTTATAATTCTGAAATATTAACATGCAACTTTGTCCACACTAAACCGGTCACTTTGGTGTCTTACTATGTTGCCTCCATTCATTTTTTTGTTTTGGAATATATATCAACTAGCAGCACTTGGCATCATTTTTACCACTGGCGTCATCATTTCTTTCTCCTTAATTAAAAGTAAACTACCGCTCAGTCAAACCACACATTGAATGTCTGCATTTTGCAGACTTTCATACAGACTTTTTTGCTGACGGGCCGCTCAATCGGCGGGTGGCTCACCACAAGTGGGCTGGAAAATTCTGTTTATTGCTTTATTCATGGCATCAGGGAGCTTCAATTAATGGGTATGAACTTCACCTGTAAAGTGCTTAGTTCCATTAAACCTCAGCTGGACTGCGGCTAGGATTAAGGTATAGATAAATGTAGCTGTGGATGCAGGAGCTGGATGCTGTGAGCGCTCTTGTTTTGCCTCTGTGGCATTTTCACATGACCTAAAATACATCTTATAATGACAATTGAATGTGCCACAAAACATGGATTGTAATCTGATGCTGAACAGGTTTTAGTTGCACATAACAATAAGGGAGTTCATAATGTTTGCCAATGCATTGTTGTTTATCATGTGTTGTGTTTATATGTCTGGAGCTAATGTACACTCCTATAGTACTGACAGGACAATCCCATATTTGATGTCAGTCTGAAAGAGTGAGTGATCTTCATCCCACCAAGTTTAACAACAGCCAGCTTGATAAGAAAGGGTGAGCACTGGTTTCTGGTTTGCTAGTTACAGCAGAATCATTATTGGAATACTACAACCTTATAGTAGATAGTGGTGTTGACTTGTTCTTTCTTAACCTTCTAATATTCTGCTCTTTTCAATCTGTGTGGATTGTTGCAGTTGTACCATTTAATGGACAAAAGCTGACAGCTCTGTGCAGCCAATAGTAAATATTTCCACACGGTCGGATAAAATTCTATGTTACTTTGGCACTACAGTTTTGGATGATCTTCCAGGTCTATCCACCTCTAAAAACACCAGTTTTTTAAGTAGAAAATTGTAACGATAGCTGTGTTTCGTAGGTGATACTTGACTGCTGTCACACAGACATCACCAGTCAGTCTTATTTCATGTAATATAAAACCCCAATTCCAAAAAGTTGGGATGCTTTGTAAAACATAATTTAAACAGAATCATCACTTGCTAATCATTTTTTGACTTATACTCAACTGAAAACAGTTCAAAGACAATATATCGACTTCATTGATCTTTGCAAATATCTGCTTATTCTGAATTTGATGGCAGCAACAGGTTTCAGACAAGTTGGGACAGGAGCAACAAAAGACTGTGAAAGTTGTGGACTGATCCAAAAACACCTGTTTGGATCAGTCCACAGGTAAACAGGTTCATTGCTAACAGGTGATAGTATCGTGATTGGGTATGAAAGGTTCATCCTGGAAAGACTCAGTGGTTCACAAGCAAGGATGCAGAGAGGTTCAACACTTTGTCAAACACATGATTGTATAAAGGAGATTACTACATAGACTCAGGAACATGTGAAGTTAGTCAGTAAACATGGTCTGTTTGCAAATAATTTCATTCTATTTTTATTTATGTTCTGCACATGGTTCCAGCTTTTTTGAAATGACGTACAAGGTTGTCTAAACTTCCATCAGTGTCCAGGATATAAATTTACAAAGCATCAAGCAAAACAATTTGTGGCAAAAATCCTGAATTTCCCCACTGCGGGACGAATAAAGGTTTATCTTATCTTATCTTTAGTAGGACAATGCATGATAGCATTAAAGTTGAATATGCACTGCTACAAGATAAGTCAGCACAGACAGAGCTGCATGTTAAAGCCTAAACAACACAGACCTAATTCAGCGGCTGCCTTCGCTCCACATGCCTGTGTGATTTTCATCATAATAACTGTAAAGGTTTATGAGGCAGTGTGAGCGTGTGTGTGTGTGCGTGTGCATGTGCATGTTTGCTCCCGGATGACCACTAAACAAAAGAGAGAGCTGCAAAAGTCTAAAGATTTATAGCCAAGGCATGGGCTTTCAGGAGGCATCACGAGTCACACAGGAACATTAAATATTGCAGTATCTCTTCTATGCACGTGCCTCTGTCTGGGTTTGTCTGGCTTTGTGCATGTGGGCGCATGCATCCTCGCTCCCGTCCCCGCGAGTCCAGCAGAGAGTGTTTGCACACATGCACGAGTGTCCATTTCAGTCCGTGAGAATACGCACTCGCCTCTTAATAGGGGTATCATCATCTCGTTCTTCCTTTACCCTTAATGGGTTTTTGGCTTGTTCACAGCCTCTTGTCATTAGCCAGTGACCACAGCAGGTACAGCGTTGTTCTGATCTGCTCTGCTCAGCCCGAGACACAGGGGCTCAGCGGCGCGGTGGGGAATGGATGAGAGAGACTAAAAGGGGGTGAAGATAGTGAGGAGAGGGTTTGATAGATGAGGGAGACTTGATTTAGGAGGGGTGGGGACAGGTGATCGCTGAGAGCCAACGAGTGAAATGGAAGAGGGTAAGAATAGGTGAGGAGAGATGAATGGGTGTCACACGGGTGGAAGAGGTGGATATTGATAATAAACGGCATAAGATGAAAGAGAGCTGGTGAAGAAAATATGGATAAGAGAGCGGGCTGAAGGCATGTGAGGAAAGATCAAACCTCCCTCCAAAGGACAACACTGATATATGAATACACCATTATATTATTAGAACCTCTTCATCGCTCTCCTCTGTCTCTGTCCCTTCTCCTTTGTCTCAATACTCATTTTAGACTATAATCTCCCATCCCTTTCTCTCCTCTCCTTTCCCACACTCCTGAGTTTTCTATCAGTCTGTTCCCATCAGTCTAACAGTATATTGCAGAGCAGCGTATTATGGCTGCTTTATCTGTGTTACAGTAACTGCCTGTCCACCGATAACAGTAATCAATTACATCTCTGTTCACTGTGCCATTAAACACTGAAGCACACATTACTTTATATAACACACTCTTTCAGTCCTTTTTTTTTTTTTGGTCTCCAGTTCAAACCTCACTGCCACCTCATTGTTCTCTTTGGATCTTATGTCTTTGTTTCTGTCATCCATCCTGGGGTACGATCATCTCATCTATTTTTGGATCCCGGTCCCCAAAGCCCAACCATGTAACAAACAGCATGCTTTATCATTTGGACCGCATGACTTTCTGCTGTTGTTTTATGGCCAACTGTACAAGCTTCAAATATCGTCTATATCTTGTTACCTGGCTGAGCCCATCGGGTATCTAATAACCCGTAATGGGAAAAAATACACATGGGCACACAAGCACGTGTATTTTTATCTGAATCAATGTTTTGTTTTGGGTTTTTTTTTAAATATCATTAAATAAAAAATAATCAGAAAGTAAGTTCTTCTATACATGTCTCTTCAGCTCTTCTGTTTTTTTATTTTGTTTCATATCAACCTAAAACTATCAATCGATCTAAAAATTAAAAAGACCATAAAATGCTGTATGTTCTGTATCTCAGGGCACTTTTCATATATAGCAAGTCTAGACAGTCCTCTTTATATTATTATTTACAGGGACCCAACAATTCCCATCGTGTGCGAGCACTTGGTGGCGGTGGTGAGAATAAACTTCCTTTTAACATTTTAACAGGCAGAAACCTGGCAGTGTGCTGTGCAGATCTGGAAACAGTAGGCTGAGAGAGCTCGACACGCTGCAGCTTCAGGAAACACATGCAAATAGAGAAAATATAAGCAAATTAAGAAGAACATTACATTAATTTGACAACGCTGCAAATTCAGTATTTTTCATAAGGTAGTAGTTTTCTGTATGGGGATCATTTAAGGAAGAAAGTCTCCTGGGAATAAAGAAATATTGCCAGTTAGAAATTTTGCAATGTCGTCATCATTGTCCTGTAGCATCTACCTCAGGATATTTGTGGTATAATGATGCCTATATGATTATTATGCAGACTATGGGCCTTCTGTCAACACTGGTGAACCAGATAGTAAAGTTTAATATCTGTCATAAACACTAAATCTCCTCAGAAATCGTTAAAATGACAGATAGAATTTTTGGCTCTGCAATTACATCCAGCAGCCGTGAGTCAGGACTGACTTCAATGACTTCATGAGTCAACATGTCCGAGACATGCTCTCTGGAAACACTTTTTGCATTTGACATTCCTGTATTTGATTGCGTGTTTTTGCACTGTGTTTCCAAAATGCTGCGCATGTCAAACTGATGAAGCACTTTTCTTAATTTGCTTCTGATTTGCAAGAGTTTTGCAGTGCGTCGGTCTCTCGCTGCCTGTAACAGTCATATGTGGTGTGTTGGTGGTCATAGGTGTAGTGTTGGTGGCAGCTGTGAGTGTAGTGCTGGTGGCAGGAGTCTAAAGTGCAAACGCAATTGTTCTAATTAGTGCTTACATCTTTGTTTTCCATGGTTTGCTGTGATTGAGAGCGAGTATAAAGGTAAGAAGCCACGCTGTGCCAAAGCCCACAGCTCTTACTGAGAAGTCACAGCTGTAGAAAAGTAATGAGACCCTTTCCAAGCAGAAGGAAGGCATATTTCCCCACAGTGTGCCTCAAGCAATACGGCCCTTTAGGACTTGTAGTGGCGATCAAGGAAGACAAAGGATGAAAAGGAAAAGTATTTCGCTTTACACACTGATAAAACAGTTATGCAATAATGTCAAACGGCAATTCAAAGGTGCGTACATTTTTAACCGGAGCATGTTTAGGAAGCACCTTACCTGTGCTGCATGCACTGATCTCTACAAATCCAGTGCCTATCTCTGACAAAGTTTTTTTTTATGTAGCATGGTGAAAAGTAAGGGTGTGGAGGTTGATTTGGAGTCCAGAGTTGCACCAGACCTACAATTAGCGTCCTGCTTCTGTAACGCCTACCTAACCTTAACCAAGTGCTTACACAACCTAACACAAAGATTCTGTGATGAAGTGTTGGTGGAGTTTTGACCTCTTCAGACTCTTTCCCTTCTCCATGGACCTCACAAGCAGGCGACAATGTACTAGACATTTCTATCCAAGAGTTTTTATTTCCTAACCTTCACCATATGTTAACCATTATTTTTTCACCTATCCTAAACCTTTACAACATCACAGTTGTTATGCACATAAAAGTGAGAGACTTAAAGACTTTGGCACTGGGCATCAAAACTTTAGCATTGAACGTAAGGTTTTGCAGAATCATCCAGTATCTGGCTCTAAATTTGGTTTCGCCACACACAAACCCATCACTGCACAGAGTCTTCCCGTCCCTTTCTTTCTAAATAATTTGATTAGCCGAAAATGTTCTGCCATTGCCTTTGCATCCAGAAAATCACTTTAAGCCAAAAACATAATTAGTTTTGGCTGTTAGCTGCCGTGGTAGCGGGAACACAGATTATCTCTTTACGTAAAGTGATTTTGTTATAGCAAATGCCAAATGTTCCTCCTAGCTCGCTGTAGATGTTACGAAACTCAATTCCATTCACAGCTGAGTTTCAAAATGTCATCAGTGAGCTCATAAGACATTTGGGGATTTGGCCGCGCTGTTGGATACTACTGTATAAGAAAATCTTTATTTGATTTTACACTACTCAGGCTGCTATGGGCAGCCGATGCTAGGAGGGAAAATAAGTGTGCACTTATTGCCTCTTCCTCAGACTCTTGGATACAGTTTCCACTCTCTCCCGCCGAATAAAAGCAGAATAAAAATCCCATCCCCAAACTATCTTCCGACCACAGGTACTCAAGCTCAAACAAACAGTGCAATGGGTAGCTGAAATGACACACAGGCTTAGCTGCCTGACAACATGTTCACTGACATTACTGTTATGGGGATCGCAGTGGCTGAGAAAAGGTTGTGAGAGTGTGCAGTGAAAAAGGTTGGAATATAGATTGGTTTTCTTAGACCTCTTGACAGTCATTGGTTCCCGGTCGCAGATAAACATATTTAACCGTTCGACTGTTTTAAGTGGTTCCTAAACTCATCATAATCAAAACGAATCGCAACAAAGCAGAGAGACAAAAGACAGTCTGAGCATCCTGTGAGCAAAATGTTCAAAAGCACATTTCAAAAATAGATGGTATTCCACCTACTTGCAGTATGCTCGGATATTAATAGACCACATTTTTCTTTGCAATTACTGTTGCAACATAACAAGGCATCTTTTTTTCTTGTTGTTGTTTTTTTTGTGAAGTGAGATGCTGGATTTAGAATCAGAGGCAGCTATGATACACTCCCTTGAAGAGGAAAAAAGGTACAGCAACCTCTAATTTCACGCTGATTGCTAATGACCCTTGGCTGGATTTGCCTTTGCCTGCTGGGTCAAACATTGCAAACCTCACTAATAATGACGCTCCAAAGGGAGGCTAATGACTGAGCAATAATAAACAAGGGAGTGGGCTTAAGTTTATTAATGAAGCTCCTTGGTTTTACAGTAGATTGGAAGCTTAATATCCGAAATGACCCTGTGGCCGACTGCGAAACACGACACTCAATATATTTATCCACATTAAGCTCAAAAAGTAATACATAAATAATTTATCAGCATCTTCTTGAAATATGATTGTCTCCTTTGATCTAAGCTCTGAATAGTATTTTGTGGAAGAGTTTGGCAGACACTTAATCTGCTCCAAAGCTGTTTGTGTGCACTGCAGCAAAGCTACCAGAAAAAGTCTTTTTTTTATTCTTGTGCTGTATTAAAGCAGCAGCTGCTCCTCGCTAAACAAATTTCGGTGTTTGTCCCCCTCTGCGCCCGTGTGCATAAATGTGTGTGTGTGTTAATAGTACAGGAAGGGCCTGTAAACTCAGCGAGCCTGATGACCAGAAAGTTTGTCAGCACCCAGGAACCCTTCAAGCCCATCATCATCTGGACCCCCGTCATAAACCCAAGGTTTATTGTATATTTGGGTCCAGACATGCTCACCGACACCTCAGTCTTAAAAAAAAATAATAGAAGCCATTTGATGAGACAGTAAAGTTGAAGGATCCGGCAAGGAGATTACTTGTATGCAAAAGGTTGCGGCCTAAAAACTGTGTGTTGTACCAACATGTTAGTGGAGTCACACTGTTTCTGAACTCCTCATCTTATGACTGACTATCACAGTGCGCAATAACAGAGATGCTCAGCAAACACATTAATGGAGGATCTGGCAGGAGGGATGGAAAACCTTGTTTTGCAACAAGCATCTCAGACCGTCCCCTAACCTTTCGAAAACTGCTCATTGTCCAGCGAAAACCTCAAAGTATCTAAAAATATGTAAATGTTCGAGCGACTAAGAAAAACAGATGTGCTTTTAGCTCCGACCACGTGAATGTTTGTGTATCCAACGAGCTTTGAAAGGGCTTCACAGGGCCAAGAGTTGGTTTTGGATCTGTATCAGGCCGCTAAACCTCATGGTCGTGTTTATGGTCTGGACTGAAAAAAAGCAAGCTGCTGTGTGTGGCTGACAGTCGTTTTTTTGGTGCTGTTTCGCAGTAAAATGTCACATGAACGCAATCATAAAATATGCAACTGTGAGAAACAATGAATTCACCCTTCTGCAAGCACTTAGGCAGAAAAAGCAACGCAGGATGAGCTGCTGCGTCTGAGTGCCATATTTGTTTCTGCTCATGAATTCAGTGCAACATGCAAAGATCATCTCCAAACACAGATAATGGTGTGTTGTGTTTGGGCAGTAATCATCATCACAAAAACAAAAAAAAACTAACACATCTACCTGACAACAGTTGGACCAGGTCTAATGGAAACACACACTACGTCTCCTGTATTGTCGATGTAGTTCGTGTCATCTTTGTGTGTTTTCGCCTCTTGGAGCCAACCTGCTTAGAACATATGTCTCAGCATCAGTGATTTTTAATCTCTTCAAATCTTGCAGGCTTTGTTTATCTGTAAAAGACTTTAGACTTTCATCCTGCATGTTTAATAATGGCTAAAGGACCATGATAATGTGATTAGAGGAAAAAAAAAAACAGCTCCATTAAATATTATTTAGACTTTTTAGAGATGGCATTTTGACCCTTGACAGAAATCGTAACAGGACAAGTCTTCCTGCTAGAAAATGATGTTCATATACATAACAATATTAATTACATTACATACTGATAATATAAACATTTTGGAGATAACTTAATACTGCTGAGATTAGGCTTTCTATTTACACAATGAGATGAAATGGTGTTAATTAACAAAACACAATAACCATATCAGCTCACAAAGGTTACAGAGGTTAGGGGAAAGATGGTGATCTCGGTTTAATTAAGAAAGCCGACAGTAAGCGAAGAAGACACGATGTGTTTATTAGCATTTAACCAAAACCACAATCTTTGACTGATCTTAACCTTGTCTAACCAACACGTGACACGCAGTATATGAAATACAGGAAGGAGTAAGGAGGGCGACTGGGAGAGTAAATAAGCAAAGCTTTTGGCCATAGGATGACACTTGTAATGATGTTGGTGCTCACACAGAACAACTATATAGTCAGTAAAGAAGCAGCAGTACAACACACAAAGGAAAAGACTGAAGTTAGATAGTAAAAGTTAAGGAAACAACTGCAGACAAAATTAGGCATGGACAGTTCAGAGCGAGTAAATAAAGTCACCTCCACTAAGCTGAAAGTTACTGAAAATGAAGTCATGTATTTTATTATCATCAGATCTATAAATGATCCAAGGGCAGCCCCGGGCAAGTGCTTTCCATGTTTAAACATTGGCAAGAACTGTCATAAGGCCCCTGCAGCACCTTCAAAAGTTCAAAGCCGTTGCGTCTATATTTTGTCATAAATGCAGCTCAGGAATTTGTCTTTTCTCCACAACGTTCTTTGTGTTTAAGTTCTTTAAAACCAGCGCCACTGGGGGGATCCAGTGGAGTGAGGCTATTGCACAAATAATGACCTGAGATCACAAACACTGTTTCGGTGCGATGTGGAATATATGATGGCCTGGCGAAAGGTGATGTGGCCCAGTCTCTTTAATCTACGTACAAATCACACAAGTTTAGATTTTAAAATTGCATACGCCAAAGTCCAATTTTGCATCCAGGCGATGCACCATTCCTTCCTATTAACTTCTGTAGAGAGCAGCTGCATCTGAATACCATGCATAAAAAGGTGATGTAGTATAAATGAGATGAGATTTGACTGAGACAGTCTATGCAGGATGGGGTCGATGGATGGTTCAAACAAACACAAGACTTTCACCCAGGAGATCAGTGTTTGTGTCCCATGTAAAACCAAAAGTCAACGCTGAATTGTTTTAATACTCTTCCGTTAATGAACATATATATATGAAGAAGAGGTCATACTGCCTTAAATGGTAAAATATATTTCATGAGGAAAACCGTGAAGATAGGAATGAACGAAGCCAGTACGGTGGGACAAAATATGTTCAGAATTAGTTTATAAAATGTCCAAATTAAGTGATTTCATCAATTTAACCAGCAAAATATGATCATCTATTCAGTATTTGTATTTCTTCCATTGACAGAACAGAACATGCAACTGACATAATGACTGGATCTGTGTGTGTGTGTGTGTGTGTGTGTGTGTGTGTGCATGTGTAGGGCAAATAGCCACCCTAATCATGAACCTCTACTTTACATGTTGTTTTAAAAATGGACTTTGGTAAATTTCCATTTTGGATGAATTTACGATGAAGGTTGGGAAATGAACGGAGCGAGGTGATGAAAGTGTGTTTGCTGCCCTTTCTGTGGTGACTACAACAACCTGCTGGCACCACATTAGTTTACCTTTAGTACCTCTCCTCTAAAACAACTTTAGACACTTTGGTCTAACAGATAGTGCTGGAGACACAGCCAGCATCACAATGTGTTTCCAGAGTTTGGATAGCGTACAGTGATAATTAAAATGTTTTACTCCAATGTCCAATGGAGCAGCAGAGCGAAAATGCTGAATGCAAAACACTGGATTGGACCGAGATGTGTGGATACAATCAGAAGGTGAGGATGAATGATATATATATTTTACCGATTTTATTTAAAAAAACAAAATGTCAAAGGATCTCTAGTGGAGGATTTCTGTTCAGTTCTTCACAGGGGGTCTTGACAAAGGGGGTCTCTATTCCCCAAAGCTACCGTTGTATCACTTTTCTTTCTCTCTTGGACAGATTGTAAAAATGGATGTTATCACCAGAAAGATCAGCTCCCTGGTATGAATGTGAACAGAGCCTCATTTCCCGTCCACTGTACCCCCCCCCCATCGCTTTTTTTTTTATCAATTAGATGATGCTCAGAGTTGTGATCTTATCCTGTTATATCACACTTACACGCTGCCTGGAAGAAAAAAAAAGTCTCCCAGGCTTTTAAGATTAATGTGTACCTTATTTTAGCATCCAGAAAAAAATGAACTGAATGAAATAAGAACAGCCAAAACTCAACAAGAGAAGGAGCAAAGGTGCAAATATTTTTTGTGCATAAGGATTTAAAGACAGATGGAAAATTGTCCCAGCAAACAGATCTCTACAGAATTATAAGTGTATTTTGTGCAGCTCCAGCTTATTATTAAGTTTTTTTGTTTTGGTGTAAAATCTGATGTTGCTCATACAGGAGAGGGATTTAGGAGAAGTGGCCTCCTGTTTGTAAGAATGTCAAGCACATGCCTCTATATTTAAAAAAAAAAAAAAAGCTAAATGGCTTTTATTGGACCACACTCAAATGTTTAGACTTAAGGTTTGCCATGTCAAGGATGTGAATGAACCATGATGCATATGGCATGTCCATGAATGTTTTTCATGATTTCTTAATTGCACATTTTATATATTAGGTGACCTATTAATTACAGTGGACAGATACGATTCAGACTGGTGTAATGGTGGGGAGGCAGGTTTTGTTATGGGGCTGGAAGACTCTGCTCTGTCTTTTCATGAGTGGATTATTCAGTTCATCAAGGTTGCCTCAATTGGAAAAATCTCATTCAAACTGTATATGGCTGATCATTGTATGAATGGGTGGTCTGTTTTAAAGTACATTATCACCATTATTAATCTTAAAAAATAGTAAATGAAAGATTCAAGACACCCAGAAATACAAGTAGGAAGCTTAGTTAAAAATAAGTGGATAGTAAGTAAAAATACAAAAAAAGGCAAATCAGTAAAATAATAAAACCTTCATAATAAATAAAGCAATTAAAATTTTAAGCAGATGAATCAACTAAAACAAGAACAGCTGGAAGTGAAATAAGATGAGATGAAACATTGAAACTCCACAAATTAATGTGTTAATACGACAAAATATTACAATACGAGTAAGACTTTATAGATCATACTGAAGTGTTTCTATATATATTCCACTGTATGATTGTATATATGTGCATGTGTGCATGCAGGTATTTGAAGTATATCTATGCTTGTGTGGACATGTCTTATTTCTTTTTTGTCTATGTATTGTTTTTTGTTCTGATTTACTTTTTGGAGAATGTTTGTATTTGTTCACATAGAAAAATCAATAAAATATAAATCAATAAAAAAGGATAGTGTATTAGATGAGAAGTTACTGGCGCCAGCATCTGAGCACAAATACCGAACAAATGTCTTTTCTCACAGGACAAAGTGTGTGAGTTCATTACTTAAATTCACTCCTTTAGTACTGATTTTTAAGCTCAACAATCATATGGGGTTCTCCATGTGAGCTTGATCATTCTTGGAGTAGGTCAAGTGCTGCCAAGTGCCCCCTTTTTACTTTGCCTGATCACACAGACCATAAAAAAAATTGGCCTCTGATGAGGAGAAGCTTTTTCAGGATTTTTAGGGTCTGTGACACCTTCAGACATCTAAAAATCCCAGGTATCGCTCTTATTAAGTGTGATGAGCGAGCTGTCAGTTTCCCCCAAAGGAGCTAACTTTGGAACAATACCTGTGATTTAGGTTAGCCATCACTCTCTCTCTCTCTCTCTCTCTCTCTCTCTCTCTCTCTCTCTCTGTCTCTCTTCTTCCACACACACACATACGAGAGCTGTGGCCCATGGGGATATTTTTCTTTTGGCTGAGGGATCAGAAGGATGCGGATCTGTGAATGCTTCAGTCCCTCTCTCCTCTGGTGTGCGCTCTCGCTCACACTGTGTTGGGAATTAATGACTTCTCTGTGGCCCATCAACAGCACAAAACACGTGGAGAGAAAACATAAGAGATGGAGTGTGTGTGTGTGTGTGGGGGGGGCGTGACCAGGGGAGAAGAAAATAACAGATAAATGTGGGACCTTGGGTTGAATTCCTTGGCCATGCACAGAACTGTGGCAGAAGAGGAGGTAAAGGATAATACTAAAAGGCGACTAGAGAGCAATAGGAATGAAGAGAAAAGAACAATAACTTGGTGCTGAGTCAGATTGGTGATATTGCAGGAAGAGGTAATTTCATTTCGGCTTCCCACAAGAGACCAGAGAGAAGGGAGTGAGGTTTAACGCTTCGTGCCCTTTCTGTTCACCTTCTCGCATTCAAGTCGAGACACATACTCTCATTCATGTTACCTTTTTCTCGCGTACGCACCTACGGTACATGTTGACGCACGTATGTGGAGCTTAAAGAGGAAACAGGAAACGGAGATTAAGGGAATAAAAGAGTGATGTGAAAAGATTTGACAGGCGGGAAGCGATGGGATGGAATTATAAGAGATTCCTTTCTTCGTTTATGTAGCCTTTGATGACAAAAACATCTCAAGGGACTTTTAACCTATACCTCCTGAAACAATAATTAAGTTATAAACGCAATTATAAATTAACCATCACATATCAATTTAATTGCATCTACTGGCAAAGACTAATTAAGGCCAGCACAATGATATCAAGCCCCCATGAAGCCATTTATCCACTTACACTCCCTATAGTCGCTTCCCACCTTTAACACTTATTTTTATAGTACCTTACAACAACAAGGCAATTATAAAGAGCTTTACACGAGACACAAAAGACAGTAAGAAAAGAAACACATCATAAAAATGCACATTTGAATAGGGTTTAAATGAACACGTCAACAAGTTGAAGGGACAAAAGAGATTGTTTTAAAGGTCATATAGTCACAGTGGGATCTCATTTTCTAAGATTTTATATTGTGTAAAACCTCCTCCGACTATGACATATCTTTATATATGTAGAATGAAACGTCTTCAAAGAGTTACCTTTACAAACAGACAGCAGGTGATTTCTTTCTAATACCAATGTTCGGTGTAAATCTATGCGACAGAAGTAGAAAGGTTTGCAGATAGGTATTGCGATGACCATGTTGTTCCTGGGCATGTAGTTGCAAAGACTGTCTGTCTGCTTCTTGTTTCTTGTCCTCTATTAGTGTTTCTTCCCCACTTCCCCAGTCGTCGTGGCTCAAATTCCCAGTTCAATATGGTGAGCTGACCGCACAGAGACTAAAAAAAGGTGCTGACAGTGTGCTGGGTCTCAGCAGGCAAGCCAAGGCAAGGGAGATCCCCTGAGTTATCCTGTCTAAGCATTTTTTTCTTTCTTATTTCAGGACTCTATAGGGCTTTTATAGCCAGCTCACCTGTTCCAAAACCTAATCAACCATAACTGTCCCCACTCTTTATTTACACACCATCCCATTATCTCCCTGCTCCCTTTTTTCCCCCAGCAGCCTCAACCCATTGATCAATTTAAGCTCTTAAGACTTAACTACAATGCATCCGTTCATGAGCCAGGTCCTTTCATTTGAGCCTGTTCTACCTCATGTGACTCATCTGAGTCATTTTTGTGACATTGTGTAAGTTACTGTACTCTGCAGATATTACTCACCACTGGATGTACTGTGTGAACTTTTTCAATAGAAGCACTGCAGAATTGCAAACAGAGAAATGCATGAATTCAAAAAAATCGTGGAAACACAAGCTGTATAGCTTCCAGACAGCGTGTCAAAATATCTATCTGCAGTGTCACACATCCGAAATTTACTGCGTGCATACTCTTAAAGCACATATAAAAGGTTGATCTGCAAAATGAAAATGAAATATAAAAAAAGGGTTGTGGCATGTTAAATATAAGCCAACAGATGAAGCGTGTGTAATATTTATTGTAAGTCGCACAGAGAGCAGATTGTAAACATGTTCCAGTGCTGCTTCAGTGACTGAGTGTAACAAAGGTTTTCTCCTCTACAAAGCTGCTGCTACCAGAGCTCTTGCTAATTACTCAACCTACTGCGGGAGCACAGGCTGCAGTGGGTTTACATGGGTCAGACGTGCAGGCTGCAGAATAACAAATCCTGCACCAGCACAACCAGCTTTTCTACAAGGTAAAACGATTGTGTTGTTTCTATGCTTCTGCATGAGTGAATGAACAAATGCATGACCCAACTAAACATATGTGTTTGTCATGTTTGTATTAAAAGTCACTTTTGGGTCCGATGCCTAATCATCAGCTTCGACATCTTATTCAGTTCTTAAAAAACTATTCTTTCTCCTGTCCTTTCTAAAACACATCTAATCTGGTCAAATGATGCAGCTGCAGTGCACTGAGGTGATGAGAGTGAACAGGTACATCCCAGAGTGGTTGGTCCTCACTGTAAATTAAAGCAGGTTTCACTGCTGTGTTGCTCCTATTCTAATATCTTGGGTAAACGGTGTCACTAATGCAGTTGAGACACACAACAGTACGAGTGTCAAGCGGTGAAAGTGGGGGATGTATTGCACTTGTACATGTAAGAATGTGTTAATGTTTTTTTTTTTCTCTTAGCATTGAATGTTTAGTTAATGATATATACTGTAAGATTTGTCTCGCGGTCAACAAACAAACCATTAATAATTAAGATAGACTGCAAAAACAAAAACTCGCTTTAAGGAAAGTTTGTTGTTCTTCCGAGGCTGGCGAGCGTTATCAGGAGACGAGCACACCTGCACATTTGAAAGTATTTGTCCAAGAGAGAAAGAAGAGCACACAAAGGAAAGAAAAGAGAAAAGGAACTGGAATATAAAGAATGTGTGTGTGTGTGTGTGTGTGTGTGTGTGTGTACATTTCTGTGTGTGTGTGTGTTGAATGCATACAAATAGACCTGTGTTACAGTTGTGGAATGAGGAGGTTTCCATCGAGTAACAATAATTTTCTTAGCTGCTGTTTTAGGATGATGAGAATTGGAGGGTCATTGGAGATCGAAGAGGCCACGGTTGTTAGGCCACAGATGTCGGCTCACGCAATTTTGATGAGATGTTGTGCATTGCAGGACTTGGAAAAAAACAGGGAGGCATTCCCACATCGTGTAGAGGAAGGTGCCTGAAGTCTCTTTAAGTTACACAAGTGCATAAGGGGTCAGTCGGCTTACCCAACGTGACCTTTATCTTTACTCTGTGAGTGCATTAAATCTGTGTCATCTTTCAACAACATAGGTGGTTGGTAAGAAACACTCAACAGTTGGATATCATAACGACTTTAACCAGTGAATCACAGCGCCTCCAAAAGAGTCAGTATAGATGAAAACATTGACTGAAAGTAAGAGTAAAGTGCTTCCCTGTTTATGCAGATCCATAAGACAAAGATAAAGAGCTAAAGATAGATAATAGATAAAGAAGAAGCTCGTTTAAAATATGAAACAAAACAAGGAAATAGTTGAAATAATTCTTTGTAGAACTACATTTTTGATACCAAGCAAACACAAGCACACACAGAAGACAGAAGGACGTGAAGCAGCTCATATTACTTGATAGATGAATATTATAAGCAGCCCACTGAGTGAGAATATTTGACCCCGCCTTGACAAAACAATATTGACTTTAAACAGCGTAAATGGAGTTGTACAACACTAATAAAACTGTATTAGTAAAGTCCAAACTGAAGAAGAAGAAGTGTGACATTTTTCCAACTGGACTGACTTCAGTATCACTAAAATTAAACACGTGTTGCACATCCTCTGGGACGACTGCCAACCAGCATCTCCAGTGTCCTTATCTGCGCCGCCATCGCTGAGTTTAAGAAACCCCCGGCTTCTTTGGGCGAGCTCAACTCACAGAATTGAGTATAACATCTTCAGTTTCTCCTCTCCAGGTCCACCTTCCTGAGTTGGATTGATTGCAGAATTGACTTGTGGTTGCCTTAAGTACTGGAATTACACTAGACTGCTGACTTAAGCTTGCTCAGCTGAGAATTTATGGCCACTGAGGCCAAGTTGCTTAGCTTGGATCGCCTTCAGGTTTTCGGTCCCTTTCTCCGTCTGCTGGAACTGACAAAGCTGCAGTTTGAAGTGGTCACCTTTTTTTTTTTTTTCCAGGAGTACGTTCAAAGTCAGAGCGAGTTTCCCTTGAAGAAGATGAAGAGAGGATTCCTTGCTTGACTTGGTCACCGTTTATAATATGAGTCATAGACTAAATTAAAATTCACAAAATAAGGAAGAAGATAATTCTAGTCCAACTCACATGACTCATGATTCACAACAGTTATTTAAGGGATGGTTTTCCTTATAGTGGAGGGGAACATCCTCACCAAAACGCAGACAGAGGGATTATAATTATCTGGGATTATGTAATGAATCAATTAATCAAGCAATTAATCCTGCAATTAATCGACTGTAACATAAACCCATCATTACATTTTACAACAACTCTAATAATGGGAGTTTTTGATCACTAAACAAGCAGCGACAAAATGTTTAACGTGTTTCTTAATGATCTGGCCTGACAAACTGCACTGGCAGGAAGGAGACATGCAAATGCAGCCTTGTAGGAAGGTAATATCTGGTTCTGAACTGCTGAAAGGCTGAATTTCATTAAGCAATGCTGAAGATGAGTTCTAGAGCACAGTGGGGCACAGATCAGCAGCGTATTCACACTAATGGGGTGACGACGCCCACACAGAAAAGCGCTAGCATCTTTAAGTGACTGCTCATGCTGTCTGCTTCAGCGCTTACTGGTCTGAAGAAAGGTCACGGGATTGGTTTTGGATAGACCTGGCTCCTGCAACATGTCTGTGTAGGCAGCCGACGCGGACCAGCTGGCTGCGCTTCACACGTACGAACCGAAACTGGTTCCGTCACAAAATCCCCATCAATAGCAACAGAGCGGTTTTAAGCAGAAGGAAAGGCTGATTTAAAAATAACAGTGGCTCGCAAAGGCAGGTGTGTTGGCATCGCCAGCTGTACCGGTTGGTAGAGAAACACAACACAGAGGTAGGAGTGCTGTGAGGAAATCTGGCAGCCTTCAGAAGTCCAAATCCTGATTGAAGCAAAGATGAATGAACTATAATTCTGTTGCGACAAATGATCACTTTCCAACTGAGCGGCGCCTTTCTTGAAGCCAAAATAAAATGGGATGAAAGGGCAGATGTAAGGAGACATGAACACATATTCCTTACTCAATGTCGGCTAATCAGTTTCACTATGCGACACAATTGCCCATTAGGAGTTCTCTCTCAGTTTTTTGAGTTGGGTTCCTGGTGAACTTAAAAGGCTTTACCCCAATTCAAGTACCTAAAAATACTGATGCGATATTTGAGTAGCTCATTTGTAAAAATTGATAAAGCAACACCAGTTTAATTGATATTCCCTTCAGTGCACAAAAAAAGCATGATTTAGGAAAACAAATATTTCTTTTTTTTGCAAATGAACCCTACATTTTGCTCTAGATCGTAATGTGTGTCATCCCATTGTTTGGATAATGCATTATTTTTAAAAATGTGCACATTGTTCTATGTACTTTTTAGCATTTATGTCGATACTAACATTTGTTGATAAACCATAATTGCTATCCAGTGGCCAAATATTGTCAATTACTGCAAGTGATGCCAGATTGCTCAGTGTGCTCAAGTGATCACAAAGGAGGTTGCAGGTAACAGAAAGTTGGCTTCTTGACACTGCAGCTAAAAGCACTGCCTTGGCCTTGTTTGTAAAGGTTGACAAATCCATTAGCATTTTTTTTTTTAAGTTATTATTTCCCCAATTAACACTAGAGTGCCAGAGTGCATGTTTCCAAATGTGTGCAAGATCAAATATCTCAATTTATTATGGTCAGAAGTGCTTGTTTAGTGTGGATGGAAGATGTTTTTTTCATTATCCTAAGTGTGGATATTGTCTTACCAACACTTACTGGGTTAAGGCTGCAGAAACAGATAGTAAAAGTAGATGAAGTCAGTGTCTGAAGAAGGATTTTTAGAGGGAGATTAACAGACAATTGAAGAAACTGCAATAATACCACAATGTAAACCTGATCAACAGACATATTCTGTACTGTACTGAGCCACTTATGGAATGATTGACCGTCTGTTTTCTAAAAGCAAAAAGGCATCATTTGTTTGATAAGAATTATTAATGAGCGAGAATTACATTTTCAGATGCAAACACACTTCAAACAAGACACAAGATGTCCAGCATTTTCTGGACTTTGTACAATAAATGTACAGCAATAGTAATGAAGGGTTGTCTGTTTTCTACTGCATGGCTGCATGGGAAGAGTACTCTCTGTCAAGGGATGCAGTCGAATAGGTACAAGTGGAGCGAAACATCTGGATCAGTAGTCGCCAAGTTTTTCTCGCAGCCTCCAGCAGTAATAAACGCGCACACACACGTACACACACATCTGTGTAGCTGTATGAGCTACAAATTGAATTGCTCTTCACATAGAGCTTCCTTTTGGAAGAGTGTATGAAGGTGACATTTGAGAGAGAGGGGTAATTTAGACAAGACTATACATTTAGCCAAGAATTTAGCAGATTGTGCACCCAGCTTTGCCCCCACAAGCTGAAAAATCAAACTGCACCTTTCGTTTTTTTTCCTCCTTTACTATGAGATGGAGTAGGAATAGATGAGCTGCCAAATTACCCATTTTCCTACACTTACCTCTGTAGCCGTAAGATCAGATGAATTACGGTAAAACAAGAAAATGGTAGAAAAGTGCTGAGAGTGAGGTTTGGAAAATGGTATCTGCTAATTAGCTGCATGTACCCTTGGGCTTTGAGACTGTTTGAGCATTTGTATGCAAGTGTGCATCCACATGTGGGCAAGCTGGATTCCAAAGTTTTGGAGTAAAGACACATCATAATGTGCAATGTTTGTTCTTTCATAAACTTTCAATAGTAAAGAGCTTTGTAACTTTGTCAAGAAAACTGCAGTGCAAAAAAAAAGAAAAAAAAAAAAAGATGTGGAACAAGTGTCCTCATGAAATAAAACAAATCCCACTTCTTAAAGAGGAAAGATCCGCCGTTTCCCTTTGTCCATGTTACAGCTTCTTTTATGTGAGGAGCTGATAAATTCTCACTTTCAGCCTTTTATTTTCCCCTTCCTCCTTTCTAAATGTCAGTGCCGCCAGATCACTGTGCCGTCGTTCCACCCCTGAACACTCAAACGGAATTGAGGGGAGCCAAGAGGAACCGGAACAATTTGGCCTGATAGCACACCCTCTGCTCAACATTGCTAAGCGACCACCGTGAACTCAATTTCGTGAGCCTTCCCTTACCTAGAGGCTAGAGCTAGCGAGCGAGAGACGGAGAGCGTACGTGTGTGTGTTTGCGCGTGCTGAGGGCCAACCTCTCCACTGAATCATCCCAAAATCTGTGCAAGTTCTGGTCTGTTGGGTTTCACTCTACGCTTGGGCTCTGTGTATGTTCATGTGTGTTACTGTCCTTGAGTGCATGTTTGCGTGCACGTGGCATTTGTGTGGTTCTGCATGACTGAGAGGTCTCTGGCCCAAGTAGATACCTCAGCTGTGGACAGTCACACTCATATTACAAATAAATGACGAATGATGGGGCATATTACTGTGTGTGTGTGTGTGTGTGTGTGTGTGTGTGTGGCTGCTCCAATGTAAAAACATAGGCCTCAAAGAGCTGAATAGTTCAATGTTAATAACTATATTCATTCAAGAGATGTTCTTTAATTTACAAATGGATGCTCTGTTTTTTAATACAATATATCACAATCAAACAAAGTCTTAATTTGGCCTCAGTAGCAATTCATATTGTGATTTAATTTTATACCAGCACTCAGTGTTGGCATATCTCTTTTCTATTACATATATAATTTTTGAACGAGACTCCATTATTGCTCATGAATCCTGCACATGTCTACTGGGTAAATTGTCTTCTCTTTTTTCCCCCCCCCCATAGATAATGCACCAAAGAGCTATTTCTATTCATTTATTTCATATAAATACGATAACTATTCATCATATTACATTCAGAATTTCCTCTTTCAGCCGCCTTAATCAGATTTTTCTGCCATCATCACAGAGTGTGGTTGGAAAATTGAAGCATCAGGAGCCTCTTTTTAGCATTTTATCTTAGCTTTACTCCCACTGATTTGGCATCACTGGCACTGCTTAGCTGAATATGGCAATCAAACACGAAAATGTAACTTAAATGGACTGGCTAATAATGTATCCCCGACTGCCAGGAAACAGTTGGTGTGTTCAGCTCTGGCTACTTCCCTCCAGACCAGTGCTGGATCTGACTGAATCAAATGATGTATTGTGTCCAAGCACATAGACAGACACGCAGCAGGCAGAGAGATAACACATAAAAAGACAGACCGAGGCCGAGACAAAAACAAGAATACGGGCTGGACAAGAGTCCAACGTTGTCTAATGGACACGTCAGGCTTTGCCCTTCATTGCTCATTCTGCGTAAACAAATTTCTATTTCTTTGCTCTGTCCAGTTTTAGATGTTCGGTTATAATAAGATGAAAACAGTAGTCTTTAGTCATAGCTGTGGATGGCTGAATAATAGTTCATGTTATAAGTTCTTAACAGCATATTTAACTGAATCGTTATGTTTGCATTGGTTATCTATTCTAACAACCTCTCGCACACCCATTTGCAATCCAGTTTGAATATGCAAATTTTAGTGTGAAAAAAAAAAAAAAAAGACTGGTGGTACAGGTGTTGTCTCTGAAATTACTGTGACACACAAGCTATGTTGAACTACCAGCGAGACATAATGTGACATTTCACAGGCAGCAAAACATACAGGAAGAGGATTCTGACCTTTCGAAGTTCAAATTTATGAATCAAATTGATACCAGCGCACACAAACAAGCACGCACACACTCACAGGCCGCCTTTCTATCTCTCGCGCAGGTTGTTCATCAGCGTGATCTACAAGAGACATGGTTGTTATTCTGATCCTGCAAGAAAATGAGCAAAGAGCGTAACTCTGAAATGTTGTATTTGTTTTAGTATTTTAAATATTTTCCATTAGTTTCAGTTGGGTTTCACCTATAATGCAGAAAAACCCTACAGCGCTGAGAAAGAATTATATTGTTTATAAGAAAATCATTGTGTGTGGGTGTGTGTGTGTGTGTGTGTGTGAGATTGAAAATGTATGTGAAAAATGATGAGGGAGAATAGTAGCGAGCTAAAGAAAGAAGGATGGCGTACGTGACAGATCATAATAATATATGTGAGAGCGAACAGGAGAGTGTGAAACAATTCATGTTTAATTAAAATGACAACGTTTCATACACCAGGGAAGCAGTTTGTCTCCTCAGCTGCTGATTGGCTTGCAGGAATATTTCGAATATATGCTCAGTAACATGTCGGCTATGTCTGGGCTAACATTTAAATTAAGCCACAAGGAACAAGAACAGAGCCATATTGTGCGGTGATGTTGGTGTGGAGGCCATAGCTGAAATTGCGAGTTGCATAATATGTTTTAATTTACATTTACAAGAGCAGCTTCTGTAAAATGGTACAGAAATAGACGCTTATTAAAATTATTCTTCCTGGAGAGAGAGAGAGAGAGCAAATTTCACCTGAACGCTGTATCCTGCATTTTATATTGTTTGAAGCTCGGTGACAAATTTGTAAAATTATTTATATCAATTCAATCAAACTTTCATTCATTTTCTGTTACACAAACCATTATTCTGTTTGACTCACTTCTATTCTTAATTACATACTCTGTCACCCTCACTCACTCTCTCTGCGTTAGATCGAAGTATAAGAGTATAATTGTGGATGTTTGATGCTATAGGACTGTGTGTGTAAGATTTATGGCCTGTCAGACTGGTGTTGTAGTTACTTAAAAACACATTTAGACTGTTACCACAAAAACCACATAAGACAGATTTTTACCAGCAACCGCAGATTTTTTTTCTTAACAGTCAGAAAGGAGCACAAGTTACGAGTTAACACTGAGGACAACATGAGGTAAAGTATTCACAGTTCCTAGTTAATGGCCTAAAACCACCAGTACGTTCTTTTAAAACCTGCAGCCAAGTAGCACAAAGCCACCAACAATAAATTCTCTGTTCCTGAATATGAACTTCAGCTTTATTACCGAGCAACACAATACACACGTTTGTTACTTCCTGTCTCGATGCCTGGTATCTTCTGCAAACAAAAACTTATACTCTACAAGTACGGGCGCATACATTTCTGCAGAGTGTGAGAATGAATGTTTTCCAGAAGGTGCGTCCATGCAGTCTTTTACACCTCTGAGAGGATGTGGAATGCTGCCATTCTCATTAACAAGAGGGCAGTCCCCACCGTCTTTGTATTCAGAGTTTGGTCTAGGAACACTTTCCGAGTGAGTGGTACTGAAACAATTGGTGTGCCACTCTAATCTCAGCACTGCTGCTGAGCTTTGGATCTGGTTGCTTTTGGCGGACAGTCTCCCCTTGTGGTGTGGCAGCCTGCAATGGCTCTGGTCTCTGTGGCACTTCATGGTTGCCAAATTCTGAGGGAAAGGTCATTTATACTGCAGACACAGTGGGAGAAAAACACCCAGGTGTCTGCAAGAGAAGCCGCCTGTGTCATACTGAAGTTTTACATCCGTTCTGGATAGAAGCTACTGAGCTGTGAAGCCTTTTCACTTACTGGTGCGTTGTATTAGCTACATAATATTTCCTTCCTCACAGTTTGCCATTTGTGCAGGCGTACAACTTTTCATGCTTTTTCCTTTTCGGTGCAGACTGAATGTATCTAATGCTCCAGTTTTGGTGTGCATAGTGATTATACTGTATATGTGTTGACAGGCTCTCCATGCTGAAATGCACATACATGGATAACATAATGTGATTTGTGTGTGTGATTTGAAATCAGTTTTTGTTTCGTGCTCCTAAGATGTTCCATATCACCGTTAATTCATCTACCAAGTGATGTCTCTCGCTTGAAGTAGATAGTCAAAAGCAGGCAACAGGAAAATGAAAAATGGATAGCAGGAGAGTGCCGCAGAAAAGAGAGCGCTCCAAACCCCCCAAAATCCTGGCAGCAACACCCACACACTTCCAGATGTCACACCACCAACTTCTAAACTGTATGTTATTAGCAGATGTCATGAGTCCAAGAAAAAGTGTGAAGGAGACATAATGTGTAATATTCAAAACAGTTTTCTCGTCACTAGCGTCTCCATATTGTACCACATCTTTAATTTACTGTGGTGGTTATTGGCTTCTCTGATTGAAAAGGGAATCTAATTTCATGATTAATCTGCAAATGAATAAATCCAGGAGGCTGAATTTGAGCATGTCTTATAAACGGAAACACCAGACAGATACTCTTTTTTTGTGCGAGTTTGCAAAAGTCCTTGCTAAATACAATTAAATAATTAGCCTTTTCTGATGCAAATATAAATATTAAGTTTTTTGTTTTTTAAAAAAAAAAAAGCATTCATGACAGGCCTGCATGAGCCCTTCTTTGATTGTGGTTTCTTTTTTATCTTTTGAAATTTGATTATTATTTATTTATCTATTTCACATTTGTTAGTGAATGGCTTTGTACAGAATTGACAAAGTAGGTAATTCAATTGAACACACGCACATGCAAACACACACACACGGACGTGGATGAAAGAAAATTTCAATATAAAAGGTGAGGTGATTTATGTCGTGCCCCGCCTTGTTCCATCCAAGCCAAAGTGCTCGGCCCTTAGCTTGGCAACATGTGTCAGCCTACATTAGGTGGACCAGTGAACAATGGTCTCAGCCAGGAGCAGGTGGTGGTTACTTGAAACTCTGAGAGGAGGCTGTGCATTAGTGGTGTGTGTGTGTGTGTACATGTGTGTGTGACAGAGAGACAGAGGAAGAGAGAGACCGGTCTATCTGCCATCTGGAGCACCGGGACAATCCCAGATGAGGCGGAAAACTTGAATGTGCTTTTTCTATCAGTTCACTGACTGGTTTCTCTCCTGGATCCAAACGCTTTTTAGAGAAGACCCCGTGGTTCCGTGCTACGCCTCTAGTGATGGCACACACCAATTTTGAGAGTGTGAAATGAGCCATTACAAGGTGTGCAGCACCCCCTCTTAAAGTGGACTGACCCAAAATGAGATCAGGAGGGCGAGTCAAGTCAGGTTTATTTATAGACCGTCTTCCACAAACAGATTAAAATCTTTTACCAAAAACAAGGGACACCATAACGTGTGTCTGTGTGTGTGTCTGCATGTATAGATCATCGTGTTTGCATGAGAGAAAGAGGATCTGTGTACCAGCCTGCACAAGAAGGAAATGAGTGAATGTCCAGGCAGGTTATGAGTAATGCTGCCTGAAATAAACTGGCTCTGAATGTGAACTTTACCCCATGTCCTCATTTATCTAATCAAAACAAATTCAAGCCATATTTATTATAATAGTCCTTAAATGAACTGAAGAAAGTGAAGAGAAAATGAGGGTATGACAAAGAGCGCTTGCTGTGTATGTTTTCTTTGTGTTGTCTGGCGGAGGACATTCCCCGCTAAGCCGCTTCGGTCGTGTGATTGAATCGACGTCGGGTAGTTATTAACATAGGTAGGCAACTTCAAATAAGCCAAGCTAATTTTATAAATAATGCATAGGGTGTTTTTAGAAGCCATCTTATAATCAAGCTAAAGACGCAATCTAAGGGAGCGCCTTTGCCTCCGAGAACAGACAGATTAGACGTACTGTGATACAGTATGTGATTGCCAAATACACTTTATTACATAAAACATTTCATCGATCCATAACTAATTTCGCACTTCAATCACACTTTGCTCGTATTTTACAAACAGCTTATGAATTCATAACGTCTCTGATTGCAGAGTTTGTAATGTCCCTCCTGAGATTAGTCTTATGATGCCTGACATTCATTTATACGTACAGTAATTGTATAGTTCAAAGCGGTTTCTTGGGCTCTTCTATGCTATTGTGTTATATTATTATTGATTGAAGCCAAGTGGTCATATGTGCCAAAAGTCTGTTGTCACGTCGGGTTTTACAAAGCAAGGCTCATTATAATCTTCTTCTTATGTTCATGCAGTGTGACAAAGCCGTTTGTAGCCACCTGGAACTAATTATTTCCATTTATATGTATGATAAGAGATGTGATAAACAATCCCAATTCATGTCTGCGTTTGCTGCCACAAACACTTTTCTTGGCAAGTGGTCACAAGGCGCTGTCATCTATGTAAAGTGGTCACATCCTGTTCCTCAGCCCACTTCTCAGTTTTTGAACATACAGAGCAGCTGCAGGCAGAATATTCAAATAACCAAGTCAAACATCTCATACGTCAGCCATGGACCCCCACCTTTCTGCACTACTGTCTCGTCAACCTGCTCTTGCTTTCTCTATTTCAGTCTATTTTTACCAAAAGGCTGCAGACCTCTTCCACCCCCCCTGTCCCCTGCACCCATACACCACCCTGTCCCATTGCATCCCACCTCACCTCTCCACCCCTCTGATTGTCCCTCTGCAGACAATCTTCAAAGCTCTGGCAGCTGTCAACCTCAATCCTTCACAGCCCTCCAACCTGGAACGTCACCATTAACCGAGCAGCGAGCAGCGAAACATGGTAGTTGCCCAGTTCATGTGCAAGCACCAGCTCACACCCAGAAGCATGTTTGCATGCTCTTTCTCTGTTTTGAATTCTGAGCGCATTCTGTGCGTACACTGCAAGAAATGATCCCGCCTCAGCCTGCGCCCTGATCAGGCTGGCAATGATGTAGTCCTGCTGAGACAAAGCAAGATTCTGCATATCACAACATTTTTTTTTCATGCACTGAAATCAAGAATCATACACAAATAGCTGAAGCATTTCCCAAGTTTAGCAGTGGCTGAATTAGATGAGTGACAGCAGGCCTCCACATGCAGTGACCTTCCGCAACTCGCTCATCTTTGCTGCAGAGGTTTCAGCTTTAATATTCACACTGTTATTTAAAATGGATGCACTTTATTGATTTTGCTTTGAGTTTTTTTTTTTTCAGATGGCTATTTGTGCAAAAGTCTCACTTCTCCACAGCTTTTATTTTTGTGCGTATATGTGCATACGTAGGCGCAAGTGTGTCAATGCCTATGCATGAAGATGTATTGTTATATGGGTTATGTTGCTTAATTCTTAGTGTGCAAACAAATAAAATAACACAAAGATAAAATTAATAAAAAGTAATTAAAATAATAAAGATAAAATGAAGAAATATATTTGAAGAAGTTCTGCTGCTCAGGGGAAATAATCCCATTCATATTTTTCTCAAAACAATTAACTTTAAGAATTTAAAAAATATATATTTCTGTCATGATATTGAGCAGAGTTTTTCATGACTCATCCCACTGGCCTTTCCCCCTGTTGACTCTCACAATTTTAACACTCACTCACTAAAAAAAACTACTTGAAGCTGATATTTCTTGCAGTGTGTCTCACGCGCTGACCCCCTCCCCCCACCCCCCACCACGCTTAGCCTCGGGCCTTCCTGATTGGTCCGCCCTTCGTGTCCGTCACAGCCGTGTGGGCGGGACTCAAACAATCCACTCGTGTTCCCTGCGCTGTGGATTGTGCGCCACAGCAGACCGACACCGGGGCAGCATCCACCGTGTCACCGGAGGACCAGCGCGCTCAGAGCCGGAGCTTCACAGCTGTGGTGCGGGAGAGAACTGATCCTGGACCCGCCTGCCGGTGCATCCCTGCAGACACCCTGAAGACTCCTTTTTTTTTTCTCCTGAGGGGCTTTAAAAGCATCCCAGTGTCCGGGTGGTGAAGTCGGTTGTGTTTTCCAAGAGGCGCACAAAAGACGCGCTCCCCAGCCCGCGTGGATAGCTGAGCAAGCCGGGTCCGGTTCCAGGTCCAGAGGGGGGACAGACGGAGAGGAGAAGTTAGCAGGAAGGCACCAGCGAAGAAGAGACAGGAGGACAGGATGAATCGCAAGAGTCATTTGATTTTCACCCTCTACACTATTTATGGGATTCTTCTCAAAGGTGAGCCTGGGACGGGCGGTGCGCACATGTTGGAGGCGCAGGACGCACGGGTCCTGGCACAAAGATGCGCAGCTCTTTCTCTCTCTCTCTCTCTTTCTCTCTCAGGGTGTCTCAGCCTCGTGTGCGTGCGTGCGTGTGTGCGCGCGTGCGTTGAATGCGTGCAGACGTGAATGTGAGAGACAGGAGACAGAGCTTGTCCCGGATCTCTCTCGGATGTTAATGTTCAGGAATGAGAGGAAGGAGGAGGAGGAGGGGGGCGGATTTTTTATGATTGTGTGCTCAGGACACGACCTCGGCACCGAGCAGCCTGGTGCGCCTCCTGCCTACCATCCCGTGTTAATGTCCTGCGCGTGAGTGGCAATGAGAGAGGAAAGAAAAAAAAAAAAAAACGAGCCCGCGAGGAAGACACACCTTCACCGTGAAGTAACCGAGCCCGCGGTTGTTTCTGACTCGCGGCGCTCGGATGAGTCACGGAGACACTGGCGGCGTTTTTACGCACCGAGCCTGTTTGATGCTGCTCCTTCCAGCTGCTGCACGAGCTCGCAGACACGCAGAGCGTTTTGATCCCACGTTATTTTGACTGTTTTCATTCATGTTTTTTTTTTTTCCACTCCTGGCTCTGGTGGACAGGTGTGGCGTCTGTGGCACAGTCAACTCCAGGCTCCAGCTTTCAGAGGCTCAAACATGTTGCAGGAACAGGCCTAAATGAAATGTGTCCATTAAATCCTCTAAAGTTTATTTCCCTTTATGTCATAAAAATAAGATTAAGCTCCACTGAGATTCAGCTGATATTCACCACGCAGCACCAGTGATTTCTCTGCTCACCTTCCTGTTTGCGAGATGGAAATCAATTTCAATCAAACGTGAATATTATTCTGATTCTTATTTGTGATGGTTGCAGGATGAACAGCAGCAGTGGTGTTTAGGCTGTAAACAGCGAGTCAGGTGACATTGGGGGTCAAGGTCAAAGTGCCTGTTTGTAGGTTGGTTCAGTGTGTGTCACAGGGATGTGTTAAAGCAGGACTAGAAGAGATGAATAACATTGGAAAAAACATGAAATGGAATTAAAATGAAGCTTTTGCTTAACTTTATGCTTCTAAGCTCTAAGTGTCTTTAATAGATATTAAACCACATTAAGAGGATTTGGACCAATATGGAAAAGACAAACAACAAAAAAAAAATCGTTTGATGGTTAGTGAAATCAAGGATGGTTCGTTCATGCCTCAAGCTGGAATTTGTGTTAATATCTGGCTCCTGTTTCGAGGATGCATCCCTCACTTTATTACTGTTGTTTAGCCGTGTGGATTAATTTTTCCCTCAGCCTAGTTCAGCTTTGAACTAATCTGATACAAAGTCGCACGAGCACAACCGACTGCTCTTTTATGTGGTAATTTCTCAGTGCGCTTCAAGACAGCGTAGGAAAAGATGTTAAGTCCTGGATGGAAATATAACAAAATTCTCCATTTCGGTGAGAAGTTAAAGAAGCAGCCCGGCAAATCAAACAACCTCAATTTAACATACCAAATTTGAGCTGACAAATTAGTCCAGCTTTGGCATAGACAAATACATATGTGGTGTTTTATGCAACATAATTCATTCCATTTCTTGTTATGCAACAATAAATAACTTGAATGAAGTAGACCACAATGATTATATGAATGATGCATCGTGCTCTAATTTACTTCACAGTTCACACATAACATTCAATAGTGCTCCTCTAATTGGATTTGTGCTGCTTCCTGCTCCCTCCTCCTTCATCCTTTCCCTTTATTGTTCAGAGTCAGGTTCACCTGTAGAGTATGTATGTAACTAATAACTTTTATTGTAAAATATTATAGACCTTATAGGCTATCATGCAAAAAAAGAGTAGTTTAGAAGAAAGTTATCAAATTTGCATGTTTACTTTTCCCGTTTGCAGTAGAAGCATTTTTTTAAAACATTTAAAAGAAATGTTTGTGCACTGAGTCAGACTAGTTAAACCTGCACTGGGCCTCTGTCATGGAAACCTTAAGGTTAACAGAAACATCTCGTTCTTTTTAGTTAGTTCAAGTAGCTCGTTCACAGCGCGTACAGTAGCGTGTAAGCATGACAAAGCACCTGCTCCCTGCTCACTCCTCTTTGATGTTTCTGCCTCTTCACCACTGTCCTCTTCATCACCTGCAGCGCTAGAGTGCTAGATACTTTCAGTTTTAGATGACAACTGCTATCATGGTTTGCACCAGCTGCAGCTAAGATGACCTATTGAATATCAGTATATAGGCTGTATAATTCCAGGGTGCTAAAAAAAAAAAAAAAAAAAGACCAGCCCTCACAAGACTGGCCCACCAGGAAAATTCCCAAACTTCCCAATGGCCAGTCCGCACCTGGAGGGAACAGATCTTCTTGATTTTCTGGCCTGCTACATTCACGCTGTGTGTAACGGTGGCAGGAGGGTGATGGATTTACTCCGAAACAACTGTCAGTCTAACAGCAGGGCCACATATGCCACGCTGAGCTTCAGTTTTGTGATAAAAAGTCCACTTTATCTGCCTCAAATCGTCTCAAGATGCATTTAAGACGGCGAATAACACATTTATTAGCATGAAAGCCTTGACTTTAACCACCGCTTTCTAACGCGGGCAATGAGAAATCCTCAAATAAGAGATCATTTGTGCTTGACTCCCTTGATCATTTGTTGTTGTCTCTTTGAAGTGTGTGTGTGTGTGGGCATATGAGAGAGAGAAAGAAAGAGAGCAGTCCTTCCTTAATAACCAGACATGATTAAGCCCATTCTTGACTTAATGAATTGGTATGTAATGAGGTATCTTAGGGTATCTGCTATATCTGACAGCTCGCACTGCAGCATTTATTGACGCTCCCCAGCCTTTCTTTTCCTCTTTATTCTCCTAAGGGCAGCACACTCATTATCAGTGTGTGTGTGTGTGTGTTTGCATATAGTCTTGCAAATGTGTGTCCTGTTTGTATAGCTTATGTTTGAAGAGGCCTGACTAAGGACATAACCATGCCGGTAACAGCAGAGCGCACGTCGGGCTCATTTCATGTATGGCTCCTCACCACACACACACGCACGCACGCACGCACACACACACACACACACACACACACAAACACATCCAGTCTCTCTCTTCCCCTCTCTCTCTAACCCTGAAGAGGATAATGCTAGGCTGCTTGATTTGAACAGTCATCTCTCAGTGCAAGACCTGTTATTGTATAGGTTCCACACAGCAGGCAGGTCAGCCTCCTCCTGAATGAAGTCTATCTAGCCGAAGCCATATCCGCGCGCTCTGTAAATGACAGCTGTTTCAGCCCCTCTGGCCCGCTGCCAGCTGGCATCAAGACATCCAGAGACACTGAATCTCTGTCACCGACTAGACCTGCGCGCTATACAGTGCGAACGTGAAGTGTTGTGATGGAGGTTGTTGTTTACCAACAGCCCGAGTTGTTAACATATTATCCAGTGTGTCTCATGTGCCCGTGCCGGAGCCAGAGAAAACAGCCTGTTATGCAAATGGGCCTCTTACGTAAGAGCTCGGGGCTGAGCGGCAGGCGAGAGGGGGAGATGGAGTCAGAGAAGCGGCGGAGAAAGAGGGAGATGTTCTAGAAAAAGAGGAGTTGATGTAAGAGTAATGTGGGAAGAGAGGTGTGGAGGAGGAATGTGCCGTCTCCTCTGTTAAAGTGTGCGATACGTACACTGGCTGCTGTTTGCCTGTTTCCTGTCGCTCTGCCCGCCTGGTAGTCTGCCTGTTTTGAACTCTGATCTTGCTATCCTAAATACAAACCCCCGCTGAGGGATGTGTTTATCCACGCAGCGAGTCTAAGCCGCTGAAGGCTGACCCTCCATCCCTCTGTACTTCCGTCCATTCCTCCCTCGCCTCATCCTCCCGTCCTGGTGTGGAGCTTTGTACCACAGCAGCGTGGGAAAGCTTCTGATAACAAGCGGCCTTGTGTGTGTGTTTGCAGAGCTACTGATTACACGGGAGAAACAAGATGTTCTCTCTTTCTTGCTCGCTTGCACTCTCCCTCCTGCTCCTGTGTGTTTGCGAGTGTGTTCATTTTCACGGCCACGCTTTGACGGGCAGAACATGTGAGGTGCTCTGTACCTTATACCGATGCCATGAAGCTTCAATGCTGAGAATCCTCAGTAGTGCAGCACTGGCTCAATGTGCATCACACAGACACACACACACACACACACACACACACACGGAGCTCCACTGTGGATTCATTGCTGCTCTGCCAAGGGATTTCCCATGATCAAAGCCAGTCTTTTGTTAGTCCAGGTGTTAAAAAAGTTAAAACAGAAAGGAGGAGGAGGCTGGAGGGGAGCGTGGTAGGACTGGGAGCTTACACGCTCTTCATGGCAGAGCAGAAATGTGCCTCTCCAGAGCTGCTCCAGAAACACTTGCAGTGAACCTGCCACCTGTTCCAGCTCCTTCTCACATCAGCAAACTAATGCATTAGGGGCAGGTTTTACTTGGGAATGTGCAGCCAGAACAAGTTAAATACAGACGCTCTTAACGGTGTGTTGAGACATACAGATAAAATGAGACAGGAAGAGGCAGGAGGCCAGTCATCGTTAAGATTAGTACATGTGGTAAAAATGGAGCCTAACAAGACACCAAGGAGTTTGAAGATTGAAGCTTTACCCTAATGTCCTCTGATGCACAGAGCGCCAAACAATACCTCAGCTCCCAAACCGGTCTGTGGAAGTCTCCGAGGCTTTTATGAGCCTGCAAAAATAGGATGTGTCCACACCGAATGACTCAGCACAGAATGCAATACCAGCCAGATCGGGCATCATTGTTTTTACCTTAAAGTTTAGATAAAGAAAGGTGAGAAAAATTTTACCAAGCCCTTTCTCTTCAGATATAAACACCAGCAGCAGATGAACCAATTTGTCAAGCATCAGTATCTATTATCATAGGCCAACTTAGTTAATGTTTAAATTACTGTATGTGCTCATTGCAAAACATCCCCGTAATCTGCAGATTCGGTGAGAGACAAGATTCAGTCATCTTACGTGTCTGAACACACTGATATGATATAAAGGCCTCACAGGATGTCAGCTGCTGAGATTTCAAACGTAACTTTCAGGTTTCCCTCCTTTGTACGGGTACACACACACATATACACACATCCCCTGAGCTTTAAAGCAGTCATTCAGTTTACTGAACCTGGCAAGAATCTTCTGAAAATAGAATAAATACTCTGGAGTAATTGACTGTGCGGTGGCAGTGACGCACCATCACGGGTGGTTGTGTTAATCACTGCACATTTCAAGCATACAAATCAAAAAATATCTATAATTATGCTGTCAGGCTTAAATTCAAGAGCATGTCACATTTATAAGATAGTTGAATTCTAATAAATAGCATATTATTTTAGCCAAAGGGATAGGTATTATCTAATAGATTCATATGTTGGTGATGCTCGGTGCTAATGGCTTCCTGGCTCCAAATACACAAAATGTCAACCACATCTCTAATCCACAAATAAACACTTTTTTTGCGGCGAATCAATGCAGAATAAATGTAGATTTTTATTTTGGCATCAAGGCTGTGTTTCATATTTCTTAGGCAGAGTGTAATTTAAAGCCAGCCCAAAGCGAGAGAAGGGAGAGATCAAATGCAGCCTCCCATGGAGAACAGCGAGAGCACGAGCCCACAGGTGGATTCGGCTGCAACGGCGGCGGCGGCAGCAGACAGCGAGTTTGCACCCTAAATAGACCTCCCAGTAGGTGCAAGAAGTGTGCAAGCTCAGCTAACATATCAGCTGACGGGGCTTTTCTTTAAAGTGAGCATGTAGCTATTTATGTGTACAAGTCAGAATATGAAGTAATGTGCATTAATTGATGAGAGACTGATGAAAAAATAAACTGGAGGTCGCCATTAAAGAAGATCTTGTCAAATGCTCAAATGCTGAAACAAACAAAACATCCTTCCAAGTAGAAAATGTGCAGTTTGCGCTCCACTGTGATCTGTAGCATTGATTTGATATGATGCATCATTCTCATGAACAGAAACCATTTTGGTCAACTTGTCTGGTAAATCTTGATTGACAAGCAAACTTCCGGGATGTTTAGTTTCTTTTGTTTGAGTCAGACTTGAGCGATTAGATATAATCTGCCAGTACAAATTAAACACAAGCACATACTGGGAAAGACACAGACTGTGTTTTTGGGTGCGAGCGCATCGGCCTGTGTGTGTGTACGCGCGCATGCATACGTGATGTCTGTATTAGCATTGAATTCCAAAGGATTAGCGCAGTGGCTAATCTGAGGCTCCAGTCTTTGACAAGCCATGTGTCACTAATCTCAAACACTCTGGAATAAAGAGACACAAACACAATCACCTTTTTGGATTAAAACTCTCCGTGCGGAGGGTGTCGTAATCTTTCACTCAAACCAGGCAAAGGTAAAAGAAGGCTCGAAGTGAAGAAAATGAGAAATTAAAGAAAACCTTGGATGGCGATGTTAGTTTTCTGCCTCTTATAAATATAAGCGTACAAATGAAGTGTGTTGCTTTAACATGCACTTTCACTTGAACCTAACAAGTTCATGTATCCCCCCGTAACAACTCTTAGCCAAGATAATGTTCTTTTTATGTTATGTGCCCTTTCATCTGACAGCTCCTTTTCATACAATTCCCCGAGGGCCGGAGACTGGAGACTTGGTAGTACATGTTACAGTAATCATTTTCTTCAACAGAGATAAAGATATGGACAGCCGTGACTCTGCCTACTCCCTCAGCTCTCCTGCCCCTACTCTGATATTGTTTGGGGACTCTGTGTCTGTTCTTGACAGAAATGAATTCAGCCAAAGTAAAGTGAGCCCACGTTGTGTACAGAAACGTTCTCACACACACAGCCATATTGTGTGTGTACCCCCAAAAACGCAAACACACACGCGCGCCAAAAACCCAGAGGTGTAAAGACACAAAACAGCGACAAATGTTTTGTTTTGAGGGGATAAAACATGGGATGACTGTTTTTCTGCTGTTTTTATGACCAAGATTGAGAGATAATTTTCTCAGTCTGCATGCACAGACGTATTTTTCAGGCAAATCAGGGATGACAGGAGGAAAATTCACTGGGAATATGTTGAAAAGAGTTGGAGGCAGAGCGAAAAGCAGAAGGGAGAGAAAGATACAACTGCTATTTCCAGGTCCTAAGATTTGGGTTTGAGATAGGAACAAGCCAAGAAATCTCTTCTCTTCTCATACTGCAAATACCAAGACTCTCTATATAGCCAAAGCCATTAAAGGCAAAAAGTCCACCCAGTTCATAAACAGGAAATGAACCCATATCCACAGAAAATCCCACCGGTGCTCCCACAGTCGCTGTTCATATTTTTCCAAATCACTGCAGCTATTCCATAACGTAATCCCTAAAATGAGTTGCATTCCTCTTTAATGACACTTCTAATGTCCTTCATCTCTAACAGACACTTGTTCATTTCTCATTGCTACAGTTTTATTTTGAATCAGCTTCAAAATGCAGCTGCGTTAGCGATATCTGCATAATTCCATGTGTGTGCTTCATTTTAATGTTATGGTTCTTTAATATCATGCAAAACACTGATTCAGTGCTTAATTGCTTAACTTGTACTTATACAATAACAATATGGAGTTATGTCATGATACTAATTGAAAAGCAGGATTTACTGCATCCACAAATACACATCTATGCACTTGTTTTAGCATCGTGGTCTCAAAGGAAGCCTAGAAGTAGCTAAAGCTAATTGAAATATAATTCCCCAAAGACACATGTTCATGTTAATTGACTTTCTGTGTGTGTCTGTGTTTGTGTGAGTGCGCTTGAGTGTGTATGTGTGTATATTTTTGTATTCATATTATCGCCAGAAGTCACTTTCTAGTCCCTTGTCTAATCATCAGCTCGAGGGTCCCCCCACATCTTAATTCGGCGTTTGAAAGCTATTAGACGCCCTTTTGAATGAACACCATTTCTGTACACATCTGATGTGGTAAAATTATGGAGTCAGAATCCGCTGATGTTATCCTAAACTCAAATCGAACTGGTCCTTCCGCTGTGGTCGATGCACGCCGTAAATCAAAACAGAAATTACTGCCGTGTCGTTTCAGCTCAGAACAATGGAGCTTTAGATTGGAGCAAATAGAGGATCTTTGCAAGACTGTGTGCATGTGTGTGCACAGGTTTCTGTATGAAACTAGAGATATTTTCAAAGCCTGCAATTAACTGATTACTTTTGAGAACTGAAGGTGTGAAATTTCATCCGACTGAAAAAGTTTCACACCCATACAGACACACACACACATTGAATATAACCATTAGTATTCAAGCCTGTTTATGTCACACACAATACAGTGAAACCTTTGACCTGAAAATTTAGTTGCACTTTGTGACTGTGATGTCTTCCGTTCAGTTGCGCCTAGTTTTGTCTATATTCTTTCTACCAGTATGGATCCTGGTTCTAATTCCAGAATCGTATATAAGTTTGGAGTCTGGCCGCTCTGTGTAGAGATTGCTCCAGGCCTGTTGTAGAGGGGAGGGAAGATGGAGTCAAGTGAGACAATTTATAACAGTTAAAAACCAAATGAACTGAGACCCTTTGCTTGGGTGAGCGAGCGGCAGCATACATAATGCGCCTTAGGGATTTCTTCTCCACACTCATTGTGCTGTGCACAGTGTGTGTGTGTGTGTCCAAGCTAGCAAACACATAGCACACAGAAACACACAGCCCCCTCCACCATCTGTCTCTGTTTGCCACATTGCAAATCCATTATATGCTACACAACATTATTCCCCCCATCCTAAGTGGCACACACCCCTGAGCTTACTTCCACTATCCTACTCAGTGGAACGGTGACAATTTGCTAGCGCATACACATCTTTGTTAAAGATGCTGTGGCATGTTTCCAGCTGGATTTTAATACATATTTTCATGCTCCATTTGCATTTTTTGTAAGTTGGTGTTTAGCATTGATGCTCTGAGATTTTACAAGCCTGTTTGCTTGTTCCCGCTGCTTCGTGTGGGAATTTGTGTGATAAGATATTGTCAACTGGTCCGTGTTGACACTGGACTTTAATAATCCTCTCCCAGAATTATTAATTCTTGCATTTTGGCAGACAGATTCAACACAACACACACTGCATGAATCTGGGTGAGGTTTGGCTCAGTAGTTTTATAGCTAACTCATCTCCAGTTCTAATCAAAAAGCTTCCCCAGCCCCGAACCTCCTGCTGAGGAAACAAAGAAGTTATTATGTTTTTAAATGGTCTCCAATTACGGGTAATTTCACCGCCTATCTTAAAGCTATTTGCTTTTCTCTCACTTTGCTCTAGTTGGGTAGAACAAGCATTGTGCTCTGCACAAAACAACGAAAAGACAAGTTAGACATACAGCAGATGCACTTCTTTGGAATACAGAACACTCTGCCTTTCCCTTCACTCCCTCTCTGTGTTTCCTCATCTCTTATCATTAGAAATGGGGATACAGAGTTAACTCAATTCCTCCTTTATCTTCCTCATTAGTGTTTGTCTCACAGTGCACTCAATTACTCAGTCCATCACTCTCCTACACCCACAAGTCAAAAGCTTCCACTGGCGGAAGGGAGTCAAAACTCTCATGTAGACAGAATCCAGTCAGACTCATTAGTGGGCGGTGCGTTCATGTGCTCAACATAAACATTTTCAATCAGCGATGTGGGGTTTCCACGGCGCTGCTTGTGTGCTGTTTGAAAAAGTGTAGCCCTGTCACTTGGCAGCCTCTTGCTACTTTTCACACTGCTAGTCGGAGCCTTACAGCTATGGCATTTTATTATTTTAAATGTTAATCTATGGCCCACGTGGGAAGTGAACTTAGCACAGCTGGATTCGTTTTGATGGATTGGATTTCAGTTGTAACCTTTGCTGTATGTTCTGGCTTTTGGCAGCAGTCATTTATTTTTGGATTGTATGACATTTCAATAATAACAGCTTTTTTTTCACGGGAGGATTTGTCAACATAATTGTTTCAGAAAGTGGTTATTGCTCCTGGTAGAAGATGAAAGGAGTAAAAGACTGTCTTTGCAGAAAGTGACCTGCGCGAAATGTGGAATACAAAGGTCAAGCAATTAAAATTATGAATCAGAAGTAAAAGACTGAAAGTTTTTTTTTTTTCTTGATTTACAAGACATCGAAAGTGTTTTACATTATGCAATTCTCTTTCTGTAACTGGACAAATTTATATTTCTCTTTCTTGCTGCTTCCTTATCTCCCTCTGCAAATTCATGCTATGGCTACAATCCCAGCCTCGTTTGCCAACATGCTAATGCTGCTGTATGTGTATCCAGTTCAAATGGACCAGCTAATGCTAATCTCTGCTAATCCGTTGAGAAGCACCCTCAGAGCAACATTATCATGCCACTCTGTAGTTGAGATGGATAGTGGAGGAGAGGCTACAACACAATGGTGAATGGAGATATCAGCGTAGCAAATATTAAATCATAACAGCTGACACACGCAAATCCTCACACCAGTGGTCACCTTCCAGTGCCCGCTTCTGCACACACACACACACACTCACACACAGAGCTGCAGACATGAGCTATTACTGAAGAGATAGGCCCAAAATCTCCCTGCACGGCAGTGGTAATGAGACAGTGTTAACCACAGTTGCACTGAGCTGGTAAATGGTAGCCTACTGTCCAGGACTAAGCGCTGCTCCTAAGCCCTTGTCGTAATGCACTGGTCACCCTAATCCTGACCTTATTAAAAGTGAGCCTCTAACCAAAAAGGAGCCAATATCTTTACTGTAGTGGTTCCTCAATACGGCTGGTCCCAGTCCAGCCTGTCTGAGAGGAGGTGACCTTCACATGACATAATCCTGGAGCAACCTTTCACCCCCATAGGCATTATGATTACAGAGCTGAGGTCAGTGCAGAGTTACATGTAGAGCCTCTGATGATTAAGAGAGACAACTGAATTGAACTCGAAGAAAAGTGCAGTAAACAGTGCAGAATCCAGAAATAGTCAAATTGGCTGTGTCTGAGATTTTCTGTTGGATACGGATCATTTCCATATGCATACACAATTGCAGTGCAGTGTGATATCCTGCAACACAGAGAGCAGTGCTTTGCATCATGTTGCACACAGCAGAAAATGTGCACCATTTAAATTGTATGCTCATATCCACATGGGGATGGGGATAGTGATGACAACGTGTTTCTTATCTGAGATCTTTAATGACGAGCTGCAGTTTTGATATATTTTCCTGACTTCAAGGCCTGCACAAGCCTTGATGTCCTCTTATGCAGCTCTGCTTCGACGTAAAAATGAAAAAGATCAGTAAAGAGATGATCATGAAATTGATTAAATGCCATCTTACCCTGCTCTCTCATAAACACATGGCTCTGTCATGCTGTCGGACCGGCGACATGTGCTGATTCCAGCTCTTATTTCTCGCACTTTCTGGTTCATTATGCCTACAAAGAGATATTGCTGCATAATCACTGACATTATGGTGCATTACGTCTGTGCACAGCGAGGCACAGCAAGGTGCCGTTTGAAACGGAAGTATCACCATATTAAGATAAAAAAGCAAGAAACAACAGAGACTACTGCTCGATGTACTTGTGCAGAGACGAAGTAGACATTTATTTGCTAATTTGTATTAAATTAGGCCTTTTAAAGTATGACGATATACCAAACAGAAACACTGCTTGAACTGCTCGCAGTGCTTTCATCCCCTTCCAGCTTGATTAGAAAACTTAATAGCATAATCCCTGAAGTCTCAGCAGCTCTCCTGATATACAGTGGGTACTTGTCATTCAAAGGAGACCACCTTTGATAGAAGAGATAACAGAAAAGAGAGAGGTAGGAGGAGAAAAAAAAAGCACGAGTGGACAAAGACGGCAGAAGATGAACCAAGGAGAAGGTGACGGCTTGTTTTTTGAGATGTTATGTGAGTATATGTTGTTGCTGGCTGGGATCCTGAGTGACATGTTACTGGCCACTGCTGTGCCAATGCTCTCTTAAAGCCTCGCTGTGATAAGATGAGATGAGACAGGGATGAGGGTAACAGCAAAACATTGTGTGTATGTGTGTCAGAGATGGGTTGAGGGCGAGGGGGATGAGAGAATTAGAGGGATGTGGGGGTAACAGGACGGATGGGGGAGAATAGAGGCATTCCCATATCACATCTGCTGCTCTGTATACAGACAGGAATTGGGAGCAGAGACAGATTAACCCGGAGAATTTAAAAAAAAAAATAAAATAAAAAATAAAAGGAAAGACAGTTCAGTGGAAAAAAAATAAATAACAGAGCCAGGAAAAGAACAGCAGCCATGCATGAGATATTCAGGAAATGAGCCTTGACACAGCTTCAATCTTGTGCTCAAACACCTAAACTTGCACACACTATCTCCCAAATGCAAATAGTATAGGCAAGCACGGGTTTGCACCATTTATTATGCATGTAGACACAATCACAGAGATAAACAGTAGCAATATAAAGGTGATGTTTTATAAGGTCCATTTCATTTTGCTCTTTGAGAAGCATCTCGGTGAATGCAATAAAAATGGCCGGTTCACTTTTTTTTTTTCCCCTCTCTTTTCCTTTCATTTTATGTCTGTCCTTCCACTCCTCCACCCTCTCTCCTCCCTATCTGGATGTTTTATTTCTCTCTTACCCTCGACACCTCACTCTCCAGCGTCACCCAGGGCTTTCATCTTGGCAGGGTGCTTCCTTTATGAGAATACTCCAATTGGCAGACAAGCGCCCTTGTCAGACACCATTCATTGCACTTGCATAGATATGAAAAGTGTTTTAACAAGCACCACTGAGTTTTGCGGTGCAGCGGAAACTGCATACCAATGGAAATGCAGATCCTGTGACCAAATTAAAGAGAAGGCAGAGAAGTTTGGAGACAGTTATGTTGATGTCCTTGTCAGACATTAAAGTTTCACTGCAGCAGCCTCAAGGTAGCGAGTAAAGTTTGCTTTGCTGATACCCGTGGAGAATTTGTACTTAAGAAAATGCAGCATTGAGGTTAACTGAACCGGATGCTGTGTCGTATTTTCTGAATTTGATTTTCTTGCATTGAGTTTTGTCCTTTAGATGTTGCCTATCACAGCTTCCTTTTGGTATTCAGATACTAAGGTGCTTACTTTATTAATAGTGCTGATTTTCCTTCTTGATGAAACCTCCATTTGTGGAAACTGTTCCATAGGCCCCAACAAGTAGCCATTTATCCATTAGATGAATGGCTGCTAGATGCGACGTCTGGACGGAAAGAACCATTGGGAGTTGACATACCTTTGTAGATGAAGAGTTTGCTGTGAGGTCAGTCGAGGAGGGTTTTTGATGGATACATAGGTACTGCTGAGGATATAGATGGCTCTGTGGTTGCTGGGGTTAGAATAAGGAAGCGTTGAAAGAGGTGGCCTGGGAGAAAGAAAAAAAGAAAGAAGAAAAATATATGAGAAACAAATCAGAGCGATGAATTGCTGTGTCAAAAAATGTAATTTCCCCGGTTTAGCATTATTTTGGTCTTGTACCAAATAAAAAGGTCTAACAGAACCGTGTTGTGAGTTATGCAAAGCCAGCAGACTTGGGGGGGGGGGGGGGTGACGTGGTGGTGAAATGTTCCTCCCAGCTTGCCCAGTCAAATTGATTACTTCTATTTTCCACCTGGTCCTTTTTTATTTTGTTATTACAAATCCTGATAATGTTGCTTTTGTCCCCTGAGTATTTTTCTCATTGACTGCAACAAATTTGCAACCGGGGAACCTGCAAAGTTCAAGACAGCACTTTTAAACTGTAACAAAGGCCTAATGTACAGCACTGTGTGACAGATTGTTTAAAATATACGTTAAGGGAATAATCCTTTGCCATTCATGTCATGGCGCACGCTGACGATTCTAATCCCAGCAAGGCTTCATACCAGCACGAATTGATCATTACTGACTCGCCATTATTACGCCTCTTTCCCCACTTTGGAGCGGTCGTGTTCACAGCAAGTCTTCAAAATATCAAATAGGCACGAGTGAAACAAAAATGGCACTTGACAGCTGTAAAGGTCTGCCATATCATTATGTTGCTCCAGTTCTATTTTGGCTGTCTGCCCTGGTCAAAATATGTGAATGGAATTTGGGAAACTCTATCCTGAAAGTAGCTTGATCGTTTGAAGTCAGCTACAACAGAGAAACTAAATGGCTTAAAAGGAGGTGATGTCATCCTAACTGAGTGTTCTACACCCATCGTGCAATGATCTAAGCCGCAAGGATACTGTCTCTGAAAATATATAAAGTGCCGGCTTTATAGACCATGACATATAATTTCCTCTCTTCAGAATGATACGTACAGTGCTCTGTTTCCATCAGAATGCACCCAGGCTGTACTGATGAAACTGTTACACTAGCAGGCTTCGTTCTTTTTGTTTCGCTCTCTGTGTCCTTTACACTCCCTTTCCCTCCCTCTGTCTTTCTCCGGATGAAGTGAGACTTCAGTTTTATATCAGCGCTATAGGGCAAATCAGCTGCATTAAAGGTTATGTGCATCCAAATGACAGTTAATGTGCAGTGTCTGTCAGAGGGCTTAGATCTGACCTAAGCATGTCTGCGTCTTGTCCTGTGTAACGTTTAGTGTAGAGCATAGAAATTCTTTTAATAATGTCAAGACATCGATGGCGGTCAAAGAAATGTGGAAGTGACTTTTGGATGCAACTTCTTGATGAATGCGGGGGGTACAACACAGACATCTGCAGCAAGATGACTGGTCATGAGCAGGTGTGGAAAAATCTTAATTGTTGAGAATGAATAGTTGAAAGACCAAAAGGCAGCTGACAGTGTGGAAAATAAATCAATAGAGTGATCGAACTTTTACTAAACTCCATTTGTCCCACAGATTATCACTTAAGCATGTATCAAATTAAATTAAAATGCCACCTTACTTATTTCTCTACAAATTGAATTTAAGATCGAAAATGCTGTTTGTCATGTCGCTAAAATGTTCACACTTGGTTTTGTAGAAAAAAAATTTTTTTCTCAAATTAAGTATAGAAAAATGTTAGTGTTGGTACCAAAATTCAGGCATTGCTCTGGCTTTTGCACTGTAACGGCCACGTGATGGTGAAAGGCATGTTATACAGGTGTGGACACAACATGCTCCAACATCCACGTTCATTTGAATTTTGACAAAGCTCATGTTCTTTCCTGCCGGTGTCGATTAAATCTGCAGAGTGTGCTCGCGAGAAGAAAAGTTTGAGGTGGACAGAAAGAGAGCTCTCACTATTTTATTCACTTTCGATTGTACCGGGTCGGAAACGATGCCATTAATTTAACGCGGTGGCGCTTAGTGTGCTATTGTGTGCCTCATTGGACTCCGTGCCACTTGTGACACAAACACATTTAACATAATGAGACTGCATAAAACTTTGACGACATCCACTGATATACATATTGCAAGCTACTGAACAGCTGCAAGGATCCCTCCGACTTCGCCTCTCTCTCCTTCTCTGTGTGCGTCTGTCTGTTTTGTTTTTGCTCATCTCCTACAGGGGAAACATGACTTGTTTACGTCTGTAGCGACAACTAAATGAAATCACATTTCCCATCAGTCAGTGGGCTAATTGAGGCTAGCTCTTCCATTAGTTGTCTGCTCACATCTTCTTTGTAGGGATCCAGACCGATCAATGCTCAGCCGGAGTTGGATATTTGGGTGCATGCACACGCACCACCCTGACACACAAAACACACACACACACACACACACACACAGTTATACATAGCTCAAAGTATATGACTTGCAGGTGCAGTAATTTTGCATCATTTCCTTTGTTCCATACTGAAAGTACAGCCTCATCTTACCCTTGTGTTTTCATTTCAAACATTTTTCATGTGCGACTGTTTTGCATGCGATCCAAGTGGAAAAATACTTTCGATACTGCATCAGAAAAAGAAAGTGATACAGTCGAGAATAATACTTTCGCCGCTCTGGGTGTGTGTGTTGGAGAATGGGAGAGTTGAGCTGCTCTTCCTCCATCTTTTGTGGTGTAAGAAGGAATCTGGCTGTTCCCACAGTCTTGGCAAATCCTGCCTTCCCAAATCCTTTTCTCAGTAATTCTGTTGTCCTGCCAACGGTGAGTGAAAGCGCACAAGTGCATTATGGACTGGTCATGCATGAGTAACGAGGGGCCCCTCTGAATGTGTGTGTGTGTGTCTACTTTTCTGCCCTATAGAAACCTAGTTATTATGCAGTGGCCCTAAGTGGCCCTCTGCTCTTCAGTTATCGCACATGCACACTCACACCTACACACCAGCGTGCACATACACAAAAAAAAAAAAATACCACACCTCAGCATTCATTAGAAAATTGCTTCTGCAGTTCACTGTAATGAATACACCCACACCATCCTTCTGCACCTTGCCCTTCACCTATCCCCCCCCCCTCCTGCATTTCCACACATAATCAATCTGTAGCAGCGAGTTAACGGTAAAACACACCGAGTACGATTTCATAAGGGAACAGGTTGCCGTGAGCTTCTTTTACCGCGGTCAAACCGAGCCGAGCCAAGACAAACCTGACTCTGTTAGCGGACATCAAAGTGTGACAATTTCCCACACGCCAGCGAGAGATCATTTTGCTGTTGGACGAGGCAGCAGTTAGGATTCAGTGCTGTGAGGATTATGGTGATACATTAGTCCAATCTGTGTTGATCTTGCAAAGCAGGAGATGAACAGCCCGTATGTCAGATTGTCATTTGGATTGGTTTGGGTTTTTATCACGTCTGCTTTGGTCCAGTGTGTCTTGGCGAAGCTTTCGAAAGCTGTACCCTGCTTGGTTTTCAATACATTGCCCGTGCCAGCACCGACAACTGTCATCAGCAGAGGCACGCGCTGCCAATACCTGATTCAGCCATATAGATATTTCATCACTCTGAATTAATGTGCCCGTGTTTGTTTAATGGCATATTCATATGCACTCTGCAGGAGCTAGAAATAGTAATTCTGGAGGCTCAGGAAACCACTGACATAAAAGGTTACCTCAGGGATATTTCAGAAAACTTGTCTTTAGCAGTCGCACGTTGTCAGACCTTGTATCACATCATCAGTTTGAGAGATGTGTCAAGCCACAGCTGCAGGATGGGCGTGTGAAGCAGTCTTTACTTACAAAATTGCACAAAGAATAATTTCCCCATCTCAACATTCAAATCTATTGGAACAACAGAAAACTGATTTTCTTCTTCTGGTTTTACTCAGCAGCCGTCTTCTCTTCTACTCCCCCCCCCTCCTCGCTAACAATGACAAGGCGCAGACATGCATTAATGCCATAAGAGATTACTTAGGCAGAAATTATGGCTGTACTACAAGGAGACACATGTTATATTTGACTCTGAGATGAGCTGGCTTTAACCTTGTGCATGTTGCTTACTGGTGCTGACGGCAGCCTGTCATATAATAGCTGCTTACATGGAAGTAGATCATGGCAGTTTCATGATTTAGAATCACGTGAGCGGATATTAACCTTAACCTGAATAATACAGAGTAACCACTCACCAAGCATCCTGCCTTACATATGTGTTTTTCACACACCGCCCCACCAAACACACACACACACACACCCACACTTCCATATGCGCTGTCAGCTACCGATGTCGTTCTGATCTCAGTCACATGCGGGTCAGATGTAATCAGTGCGACTCTCTCTCTCTCACACACACACACACAAGCACACACCTTTAACCAAGGTCATGTGTGACTCGTTCAGCATGCTGAGGTGTATTTGCTGATGCTGCGTCGCACTCTTTCCGCCGCCCCCATTCGCCCCTGTGCTCACCGTTTGTTTTTTCTCGTGCGTGGGGGTATCACGCACATGCATGTGTGCGAGCGCTCAGACGTGCTGTCATTTTCCCTTGCTACGGGCGCAGTTGTGGTTTGGAGGCTGGCATTGTTTGGCTTTCTTTTAGTCACATTCTATTTTTGTTGTGCCTCAAATGCAGCATGACTTCTAGCCCACGGCGCAGTATAGTGCAAAGTAACAGAATGCCAGCGCACAGGATTTGTGTTAAGTCTTTGTTTATGTTTGTTTATGTGTGTATGTCTCCAATCAATGAAAACTGTTGCACAAGAAGTGTAAATAAATGATTCAGTAGCAGCAGAAATCTAATGGGTTTATCTTTGTTCGTCTCTCTGTCTGTCTGAGTGTGTTTGCGTGGCTGCGAGTGTGTGTTTGAATGTTTGCCTATGTGTCTTCATGATGTGAAAACTGCTTGTGAAGATTTAAATAATAACCAGCAGTCACTAGAGCTGCAACTATTAGTCGATTAATTGATTAGAAAGATGGAAAATCAATAGCCAAATAATTTGACAATCATCATTTATGATAATAAGTGAAGATTTTGGACTGTTGGTTGAAACAAGAAGCAATTTGAACGATGGCATTTTTTACGCGAAACGATTAATCGATTGATGGTGAAAATAATCTGCAGATTAACCGATGAAAACAGTGATTAGTTACAGCCCCAGTAGTGACAGAGACAGAAGCTCTGAGGCTCTGGTTTTGCTGTTTTTCTCAGCCTCTCAGCACGCAGCCAGCCAGAGCCAAAATGGCTCTGCAGGGTCAGCTTTGGCCCCCTGACAGGCTGACGAAGCGAGCGCTGTCTGTCAGGGGCCAGGCCTATTAAATGATCAGAGACTACGTTCCCCTGACGCCGCTCTGGCTGAGAGGCCTCGGCTCCCTCCTGGAGCCTGGCCCAGAGGTGTGTGTTTGTGTGCATGCATGCATGAAAAATGTATGTTGGAGCAATGTTTGACTTCAGTTTCAGTTGTTTTTTTTTGAAGCGGTTGTATTTTGATAGTAAAAATACATTTTGATAATTCAGTAAATTAAATGATACAAAGCACCATCATCCATGTATACTCGTCCTAAAAGTGTGTTAGAGAGCACGTACACATCAGAGTGTGTGTGTGTGTGTGTGTGTGTGTGTGTAGCCCAGGAGCTAGATTTATTCCTACAGAGCCATTTCAAGCAGGCATGGTTGTGTGAATTTGTTTGCATGCTGGGAGGCTGAGAAAAAAAATGAATTCAGGCCCTCAAATACTCAGTTTCTGTCACCGCTGGTCATTATTTGACCATTTGCCAACTGTTTCCCATCCGCAACTAGGAAGGCATAGATGCAGAGGCAGAGCAAATCATAAAGACAAACACACACACATATACAGGTTGTTGTTGCTGGCTCGTCCTTGTTATGTGGCAGGAGGCAGCATCCTATGTTAGCTCTTTCTTTACAATTTGCTGCAGCCATTGTTATTGACAGAACTTAAACAAGCCCCACTGTGCCCAGTTCAGTTTTTAAAGTGATTTTTTATGGGTGACGGTTCTGAATGCCTTGCCTTGTTTGGCCGTCCTCAGGAAGAGATACTGAACCTGATTTTGGGGAAGGTGTAACCAGGAGTGATGTGGATCATGATTCACACGTAAACATCACACAAGGTGATTTTTTTATGGTTTCGGATTTCTGCAAGACATGTGAACAACACATCTATTTCATCCTGCAGCCTATTTAACAAGGTATCTTACACTTTCAGCTTTGCTTGCAGCGAACTGCTGTACGTTTTTTTTACTCAATTATGGCAGCCCCTCCTGATTTGTTATTTCAAACTGTCGTTTCCATGATGGTGTCATGGTGTGGAAAACCAAAAGAGGCTAGAAGTCAGTAATTTTCCTTTATTTATTCATCAAAACCTCTCCCAACTCCTTATTCTTGACTCCCTTTCTGTCTTTGTTTTGTTTTGTTTTCACCCACTCTGTGTCTTTGTGGTTGGAAACCATGAGTTGCATATGGCAGACAGACAGCTCCAGATTTCATTAAAAAACCATCCACAACAACACTGCATAATGCCGTCTCCAGGCCCATTGTGTTGGTTTGTATCACTGCGTGTGTGTGTGTGTGTGTGTACAAATGTGTTCTGTCTCTGTCACACTCTCTCTGTGCATTGATTATTTTTAATAATGTATTTACTTACTTTCTAAAGTAAAAATGGATCATATTAATGTCAAGAAGTATGACGTGTTAATTGACAACATGTTTTCTTCTACGTCAGGAGGTGGAGCGAGTCACACAGTCAGTGGTTAGAATAGGGGTCACATATTATAGTCATATATTAGTTTTGGCACTAACAAAGGAACATAACACATTACTGAAAGGATTTCAGTGGTTATTACATTTGCTGTATCAAGTAACACTTAACCACCTCGGCACCTCTCAGACATGTCAACCCAGGTGGGGTCAAGAAGCACAGCCAGCACACTAATGGTTAAAACTCTAGCACAAAAATGACAGTTACCAACATAAACCACCATGTTCTAAACAGACACATTGTGAATACTAACAAAAAGTGAAATGTGCATTTTGGAACATAAAATAGCAAACTTATAAACTACTCAGTCCAGCACAGCATGATGGGAAATGCTACCGGAAACACTGCCGTTGCTATAGCTCCAGTTTTCAGCAAACTGAAGGTTGCAAAATGTAGACAGTCATATTTCATCAGTGCCTTTTATAATGGACTTAAGCCTTGCATTTACACACATACTATCGAGTAAGCTAATGTTGCCATAGAGAGCAGGGTATAGGGTATAGCAGCAATAACAGTATTATTACAAACTGTAATATATCAGCAATAAATGTACCAGCACATTTTACTCTTTGATGTACTGTGACTTTTATTTGCTCACCGGTGCTTCTCACTTCTCTCATACACAGCGTCTGTATCTTCACTGCACTGAACTGGTGCATATGAACTATGATGAACTGGTCATGGGTCACATCTGTAGCCCACGTCCAGGCGCCGTCTCTCTGTCTCCATCTCCTTGCAGTTCTGATGCATTAGTTCCTTGTTATTGACTGTGTAGTTGCTTTGACAAACAGTACGCAACAAGTTTACTGTCTGCTCTGGTGTAAATGTTCTCAAATTGTTGTTAATAACTGTTCAACTGGTCATTCAAATTAAAACAAAAAAACCTGAATATGTCGCGCACCATTTAGTATGATGTCATTATGTAGCCTGACTTACTCTTAGCGTCCCAACCGGCCTGATCACTTCATTGCACCACACACTGAAGCTAATGTGAGATTGTGAACATCGGCAGCATCTCCTGATGTCTCTTATTCCTTGAAAGACCTGGCAATACCAAATGTCTGTTTAGGCGAGGCCCTTTCATGGTAGTTGGCGTCCATCGGTGAGTGTGTGTTTGCGAATGAGAGGTAAAACATAAAGTGCAATATGAATGCTGTTTACCATTTAATTTATTGAAAATGAAATGTGAGAACTAAAACATAACTGTGAAATATCACACCAATGAAAATTATATTGCACGTATTTACCAAAAAAATAAGTGGACAAAAGTTATCAAAATTTTAAAATGGAAAAGCTTGTTCTAAAACCACAATAGTAGTTTGGTGTGCATGTCCGCGTGTGTGCGTGTACATTCATTGTGCATGCTCATGCTTTAGAGTGTCATTAATCAAGTGGAGTATTATTGTTTTCAGCATCTCGCCCAAGTCTACGCATTACCATTTTAATGACATTACTCTCCTATTAATCTGCTTACCACACAGCCACTGGTGCAACTTATAAAACTATCAAAGAAGTACTTTGATAAAAAAAAAAAAGAAAGAGAAGAAAAAAAAACAAGGCCATAAATTAATTAAAAAGCCACTCTAATGAAAGAAAACTCATAAACAAGAAATAGGGGTAAAAGAATGGAAAAAGTGCATATGCTGCAGTCTTGAATTAGACATGCGACAAATAAATGGATGCTCACCAGCACAGAAACACTGAGTGTGTGGCAAAACAAAGTCATACCCAATGCCTCCAGCCATACCCACTATAATTGTAAGTTAGTGTGTTCCCCAGAGCCTAATCAGATAACTAAATTAAAGCTGCCATCAACATCTCGCAGTCCAGATTTAGGAGCTTGGGAAACTGCTTCCAAATGGTTTTTAATGTCACTCTGAAACTGTGTAATATTTTCTCTGCTTTCTCAAGCGTCTGAGGATGAAGTGAAGCTGAAGTCCCTCATCACTGGGATGCTCTCTAAGATTTTTTTTTTTTTTTTTACCAAATGATGAGCTGATTAACCTTGGTCGCCAGGTCTAATGAATCTGTGAAATTCATTTACACGGGGCGTAGGAGGAGGGCTTACGGGCATCCACAGTGATGAAGGGCAAGTGAGGCCCATGGGCTGCACTTGGCCACTGGGCCTCTTATTTCTTGGCCCTTCACCTCAATTTTCAATAAGTTTTCTTTTCGCTTGTTGAAAATGAAATAAACCGACCATCAATTTCACATTATAAATACATATTTTTCATTTATGCATAACTTTATATATACAATGAAATGTACCACAAGGCTAGCCAGTTAGAAATGGTGTGAATAGGTGGTACAAGAGGGGACTGCAAAAAGGCTGCCGAGGGGTAAACGCTCTCAAACAAAAAGGTGTGTGTGTGTGTGTGTGTGTGTGTGTGTGTGTGTGTGTGTGTGTGTGTGTGTGTGTGTGTCCTTGTACTTGCTACATTGTGAGGACTGGAACAAGTTTTTAAGCAGCAGAGTGAGGACATTTTTGGAAAGTGAGGACAACTTGAAGCGACTGTTTGAAGTGTAAGATTTGTTTTTAAAGGTTGGGTTAGAATTGGTTTCGGTTTAGGCATTTCGTTGTGATGGTTAAGGTTAATGTGTGTGTGAATGCTTTTTTGTCAGTGAGAGTCCTCACATGTACAGAAGTATAAGTATGTGTGTCTGTGCACATGTTTTTTGCAGAATACACAGATAGCTGGCTGAGTGTTTTGCTGCTTGTAACACACAGCTTAAAGGAGACATGTTCCAAGCTTTGTTGTTCCTCAACAAGTGTGATTCGGGGTTGGGAAAACAAAGAAGCGTGCACAGCTTAACCCATCACAGGTTGCCTAACAGGCTTAAAAAGACATTAAAGAGGCTGAATATCAAGCCTGTTTGGCAACATGTGACTAACTATTTGTTGACACAGTGTGGTCAAATACACCGTTAGCTTTTAGTGGTCACATTTACAAACATTATTTATAATACTTATTCTTGTTGTTATTTTAATAAGCTAAAACGGTATGGTCTTGAGTTACACAAGCTCTCTAACATAAAGTGTTTTGCACCTCAACAGTATCAAACTTGCCTTCGCGTTCTCTTGTGTGCTCATGGGACGATTATTCATTTACACTACATACAAATTTCTAACATTGCACCGCATGCAGGTCATTTAGTGATTTAGCTGTGTTGACTGTGTCGGGCTTCATTCCTTCCCTCCTGTGTCTCTCATTAGCTCTTACAGTGGCACTTTCTCCTCTTCGCTTCTCTCTCAGGAACGCTGTGTCACCGTGCCTCTTAGCGTCGGGCCTTTTATCACAGGTTGCTTGTAGTGACGCACGAGTTCAAGCTCATCCTGCTGTTTTGCTCTTTGTAAATTGCTCTGGAGTATGGAAGTTTTGATCAGGCTTTTAATCCTTGATGAATTATTGATTCGATGCCCTAAGAATTGTCAATCCACCGCTGATCCTGTTTTTAAACGTTTCACCTGAGCCTCCAGCATTAGAGACCTCGTTCAAGTCAACTCTTTTGCATTATGCAGCTAAGGTTACTCCTCTTATTTGCATAGTTGGACTCACTATTTCAAATTCTTATGTATTAATAAATTCCTCTATACAACTAATTTCTATTGTAATAGACTAATATCCCAAGGACAGTCATTACATAATCTTAAATATTACCTTTTACTTTTCTTATATTACTGTAACATTCCACTACACCCTCAACCTTGTCTGTCTGTTTTCTTTCAAATCCTGAACAAATCTTTCTCCCTTGCAGCATTTGTATTAATTCTTTGAAAACCAAGCCTTCCATTGTCACTACCAGCTCATCAGGCCTTGTACCACAGCCCCCATTTTTCGCACTTTTTGAATCCCACAGTTGCTGCACGGGTTGCAAAGTTGGTTGAGATGCCATGTGACGAAAAAGGAGCTGCCCTACATCAAATCATAACACAGCATACCCAGACATATTCACCCAAACATCACGGAGGAAAAACTTAGTCCTTGCTGTAACCAGTCATCTTTGCCTTGATGACCCAAAGCAGACCATGACCATGAGCATGTTTCTCATAGCTTGGTTCTCATGATTAATGACACAGTAGAACAATGGCTTCTGTGATCATGAGCTGCAAAGCCCCCCTAATAATTTATACTTACAATTTGGAGGAATGCTTAAAGAAAACATAGATTAAACATTGTCAATATCACAGTTAGAAACCAAAATCTGTGGCAGATCCAAATCCATTCAACCTCCATTGGGATGAATGAGTTCCTGATTCTGCTAATCCAACAATGCCTGAAGTTGTGCAACATGTTTGCTTTACATATCAAAGTCTGACCATTTAAAAGAATATAATGCTGGAAACCAGGATGAGAAACACTTTTTCATTTGCTCCCTCAAAAGTGCAGACTCCATATAACTCTTTATTTAAATGTGCAGCTCCTTTGTTAACAGTTTTTCTGGTAAAGAAATTTAAGAACCACCAGTTGAGTCATTTGTAGTTAAAATCAGCTTATTCAGATCTGCTCTGATCCTAATCCATCATCTTCTGAAGTGTTCTCCAGATGTTTAAAATTGGACATGAGCACCAAAATGTCATGAAACAGACTTTATGCTAATACAGTTCTTTCATAAAGGGGACATGAAAAAAAAAAATCCAGACTTATCATTAGCTAAATCTCAATATTGATAGAGTCTGCTCGAGTCATTTCAGGTCAAATGTGTCTCAGCGCAGACGTGATCATTAAATTGAATTTTTTGCTATAAGCATAAGAGAGGAAGAGATTGTGTCAGGTAATGGAAGAGAAACAGAAAGGATGTGAGAGTGAAAAGATAGGGAAAGATTGTATGAATGCCTGACATGGGTTCAGATAGCGTAGGGGGGAGAATATCACACCACAGAGAGATGTCAGGCTGTTGTGAAAAATGCCTGCTTCCCGTTTGTGTTGGCTTACATCAACAGATACACAGATAAAAGCTGTAGGACCTGCTGTCGTGGCTTCTGAATCTGAGCAGTCGCACACGTGCAGCCAGCCTGACTTTAAAACCACACTCGACTCCTCCCTTCCTCCCTCTCTCGTCCCTATCTCTCCGCTCTTTCTTTCTCTTTTTATTTTCTCAGCAAATTTGTGCAAAGTGTCCTTTTTTGATATATGCATAGATGCTCCGACTGGAAGAAGATTCCTGAAAGTCGCGTCCCGGCAGCCCAAATGTGCTGTCCAAGAAAAGGTCTTATTGGCTTATCGTGTGCTGAGAAGACCCATTCACATAATCCTTAAGCAGCTAGAATCCAGAACATCCATCCCTGTCAGCCATTGTTCTGTTCAGGAAAACGGATAGTGTGTGTGTGTGTGTGTGTGTGTGAGTGTGTGAGTGTGTCTGAAAACATGGCACATACATACAAACGATGCTGCCTCCCCGTCTGTGCTTTCACGCATCTTTGTTTGTCGCACACTTCTCTATCTGACTGCGCTGCAAATGTGTGTGCGTGTGTCTACTGGTGTCACCGGGAAAAGAATAGTGTCGCTTTGAAACGTGGAAATATGTCTTTATTTAGATGGCGGCGAGAGGAAGAGAAGCTTAACATAGTTCTTCGTCATTCTATTGTGAAATTAACCAAAAGAGGACTGAGCCTATTGTTGTCAGTAATCCAACTATTTCCATTTCAAAAGCAGAGCTAAGTGGCTGTGATGGACACAAAAGCAGCCCATTAACGCTGTAATTTTGTGCCTGTTGGATCACAGGACCGCGCTCGCCATGGGATGTCCATGTAGCGAAGGGGAAAACACTAGATAAAGTTGTAAACCCTTAATTTGGAATTAGTGCGGCACGTCAGGATTGACCAGCATTGTTGCAGTCAGGGTAAAAGTGTGTGCCGTCGCCGCTCTCGGTTTGTGTGTCTTTGTGTGTGGGAGGGGGGGGGGAGTTCCCCTGGCAACCTGACCAGGGTCAGCATGTCACTCTGTTTCGCTGGCTGAGTGTGTGCTGCCATATGCAAATGAGGCCTGCGCCAGCCTTCAAACATTAGCATTAGCGAGCATTTGCATAATATCAACTTTTGCCGGTGGAAAAGTAGGGCATGAGAGAGAGAGAGAGAGGACGGAAAGAATGAAAGAAGCTGGGTTTGAAAGGAAAGATTAAACATTTTTTAAGAGAAAAAATAAGGAGTAAAAGGTAGCCTTGACATCCTCAGATAAACAGTAACCCATACAAAAGAGATGTGGCTGCGTGGTGGGCTGAGAGCGCTCTGTGTGTTAATGAGGTTGACACATGCTAACTGTGTGGTGATTGACAGGACGTGCAAAAAAAAAAAAAAAAAAAAAGAGCAAAACACTTTATGTTTTTCGGTGTCAAGTACACAGACACGTTTTTGATAAAAGAGAAATAAAATCATACAATACGTCTTTCATGTTTGTGTGCGAGCGAGTGTGCAGCGTGTAACACAGATTTGTCTCCAATCAGCTTTTCCCACAAACCCAAGCCATTCTCCAGAGATCAAAGAGCCTACCTCTAACTAGCTTGCTTGTGGATCAGGTGTTGAGATTCCAGCGTGCACCTCTCTCTTTATCTGTGGATTGCACTCTCTGTTGCTCTCTGTTGCGCTATCAATTTTTCTCTGTTTATGTTGCACCACTGCAGCCTGGTTTTGTCTCTGCGACTGAGCGCGGTGCAAAATGGACAGTCAGCTGAAAGCGAAAAACATAATGTCAGATAAACACGCCGCATTTTCTGCTTTTGCTCATTAGTTCCTCTTTATCTGTGCGTGAGCGAGTTGTAGTAAACAGAAAAATAAGAGGTTAGTTTAGGAACGAGCTTACTCCGAAATGATGCATCGGTCCAAGTGAAATTTAGTGCGACACAGTGTCAGGTACTTTGCAAAAACAGATTGGACGATCAAGGACACCAAGTGAATCTGATTTTATAGAGCTATAAGACACTGTATGACACAAACTAATGGTACAAGAATGAATGAAGGAGAAGGAGATGGTGGGAAATCATCTTTTTTCATGTGCAGAAAATCTATCCAAGCCTCATTTATATGCTATAACAATCGACATATTTTGTCCTAATTGTGAATATGAAATGTGTGAATATGTTCTTTTTATGTAATACAAACACCATAAGTATAGCTGTGTCTGTGTGTGTGTGTGTGTGTCAGCCAACTCTGAGGAAGCCTGTTAGGCACAGATAAATGTCTGATGCTCCCTGGGGTTCGCTTTTAGTTCACAGAGTGTAGTTTTTCACTGTGATTGGATATCGACAGAGGCATCATGCTCTGGGCCATAAGTAGACCATACACGCTTTGACATTCACACATGCACACACATACACACACAGAAATAGATAATGTATGGATGCAAGGATATTTATTCAAAGCTGTGCAGAGAAGGCTTTGGAAAAAAAAAAATCTAAATATGCTAAAAAAAAAAATCCTGAAGGAAATTTAAATAATCTTTCATCTGATCATACTTTGTTGTTTTACTTTCTCCTTATTTTCCTCCTTCTCTATCGCCTTCAATTCTTCCTTTCCACACTCACTCACCCACCATTTTGCAAACTGAGGGAGCGGGTGATTGTCCATATGCAACAGTTATCATTATAAAGCCCTTTTTGTTGCCTGCTGCTAAAAGCTGTTCCCCTCAAGGTGCCACGGGGAGGGACCTGCAGCAAGCAACGACCATCTTTTCCCCACACTCACCCACTTCTCGCCTCCCATTTCATTGTCTCCCTGCTGCTTCTCCTCATCCGTGCCTTCCCCATCTTTTCCCCTTCCCTTCTCTATCTCCCTATTTTATTTTCATGTTGAGCAACTGCCTGCTGTGAAAGCTTATGCAACATCCCCTGCCACACACGCGCACACACACGCACAGTTAGAAAACACACACAGACACATCCAGTACACAAACTGGTGGAGAAAGGAGAGCACTCAGACGAGAGGAAGAACGGATGAGACGTGCTTTTTTTTTTCTTTGACTCACACAAACCATAATTGCGTTTTGAACCAACATCAGAGCAATGAAATAAAGTTTATCGAGCAGTTCTTCTCTGTGATTCATCTGGCAGTCTAATGTTTACACATTTTTCATTGTTCTGTGGCATAACTTGACACCGAGCCAGATATTTGATTAGCTGGAAACAAACGATCAGGTTGTTCAGGAAATCGGGTAATTTCTCCTGAGGAACTGTTTATGTACTCCGCTTCCATATGATCTGTCTGATTTTACGTTCTCCCTCGACTGTCTGAAACCTTAAGTAAGATCGCTTTTAATGAAGATGCTTCAGCTTTTATTGCCTGGAAAGAAACACGCACATACTGTTTAAGGTGCTCTGACTCAAACTGGCACGTTTATTGTGGAGCGAAATGTCTGTGGAGGGTTTTGTTGGGGGGGCAAATTTAAGTTTTTGTGTGGAAACAGCATTGGTTTCCTGGTGTTTTAATTAGTAAAGTCAGTAAATAAAACAAGATCGGGCAATAAAAGACAAGAGGGACTGTGCAAAGATGCACAAGATAAAAGGCATTTCTTAACTTGTTGTTTGGCTGCCACTCTTTCCATATATGACCCATTTTAAATATAGACCCACACTGTACAGTAGTTTTTTTTAAATATATTTTCAGACTGTTGTTGTAGTGATTCTTGTTTGTTTTGGCTCACTCTGATTTCCCTGATGGAAACTTAAAGCATCCCCATCGATTCCTCTTAAAACCTCTGTTTGCACACACAAACACAAAATTGAATGGCAGTTGTTTAAACTATAGTGCATCTCATGTTTCTCCTCTACTTTCTTTTCCTGTTTCATATCAACCCCTTTTTAAAAAGCTCAGTAGTGGTTTAGTTAATTTCTTGTGTTCTGTATTTGGTGGGACACTAAGATCAGTGATTGTGTCTAGCATAGGTTGTAAAGCTTGTCTACCGAAAGGAGAGGCTTCATACTGTGTCAGTTACAGACAGGGTTGGACCATCTTCCATCACTGATAAGATAAGATAAGATATACCTTTATTTGTGCCACAGTGGGGAAATTTACAAGACATTTACTACGACTACTGACAGTTATCGACTATAGATTTAAAAGTCCCCCCCAGTCCACAGCCAGGGTTCAAAGTCCCCTCCCCCCAAGCACCACATGTGGGTAGTTTCCATTTGGTGAGTAAAATCATGTTACTGAAAATAGAGGTTACTGGATGTAACTTCAGTTCTCTGAGTATGTCCCGAGCCCTCTAACAGTTTTTTCACCACAAAATTTTTACAGGAGCCCATAAGACAACTCCCAGCACCCCACTGTGGACATCGTCATCGCCCAACCCTAGTTACAGTGTCTCTGTCTGATGCACTCCATTCATTTTTAAAGCCCTTGTGTTGCATGTTGCAATATCGCAGTGTTCAGTTCAGTTGTCACGTCTTAAATCATAGAGTGATTGTGCAATGTATAAACTGATCCAGTGTCTTGTCAACAAGCACAAACGGTCATCTTGCTGTCTCATATTATCAGCAAAGCACAGCCAATCACTTTATCACGGCCACAGTGCATCAACTTCCAGAGTTCATCTTTGCTGCCAGGTCTAAAGCTAAACTTTAAGATCACACAGGCCATCAGGTAGCACACAGACGACTCGCTGTCACGGTCTCGGCTCGGGCTGAGCCGTTCTTCATGCAAATGCAGTTCAAAGAACAACTTTGTACTGTATGTGTGTGTTAGTGTGTGCACTGTACGTGGGCGTATGTGTTACAGAGAATCCTTTAATCCCATATGGCATGCCACATATTGTGACAGTGGCTGTCCCCACCCACAGCTTTGATTTTGTTCGAGAAAAGATGATTATTTCACCTTTCACTTGAAATTCATTATCAGAGGGAGAGAGAGGCAGGTAAATGACAGGTAATTGCTTTTCAGAGTCAACACCATTCTTCCTCCAATATACCAGAGCAAGCGGGGAGATGTGAGGAATAGAAAAAGAGCAGGTGAGAGGAGCGAGACAGAGACAGAGTGGGAGGAATGAGAAGGAAGGGCTAATTTCCATAATGAAAAGGTAATAATTTGTGGTGTTAGAGTTAGTTTCAGTCTAGTGTCTATGGCGTGTCAGCTCCTTGCTCGAGGTCATTGTGTGGTACCAGCCATGCATGCTAATTCATTAACAAAACCTCGCCCGCGTGGCCTGCCCCTTCTCAAGAATGTCAGTTTCACCTTCCCACTTTCCCTCTCATCTTTCCAATCCCATCAACCCCCACTCCCTTCCTGCTGCCCCACCCTCAACACCAGGCTCTTCCTCTCCTCCACCCCCCCCCACACGTTTCTTTATCTTTTTCTTGCTCCATCCGAGGGCACCCATATGGTAATAAGAAATATACAAATGAATTATATCCACTCGTGAAATCCCACAAAGGCCGAGGAATCCTATTCATCCGGCGCTCCCTCTCGCTTGTTCTATTCTTACGTTGGAGCATCAATAGAAGCCGCTGCTTTCTCCTCACACGCACACAGACACACACAAACATACACAATCCCCTCCACCCAGCTACATGAATGATTTAGGAGCATGCACATTGACTATCTGCCACCTGCCTTGGGCTCTGCTCAGGCCCACCTAGCGGCTGCTCGCCCTGCATGTTAATGCCGGCTGGATAGGGACTTGCATGTTAACATGGAGTGGGACACTAGGGTTGCTGACAGAGTGACAAGAAGCTGACACTGTGCACCTCCACTGCTGCTTAAAGGGCTAAGATACGATATCAAGGAAGCTGTGCTCTTAAGTCGTTGTCACTTGTGGCGCGGCACGTGTTCAGCCGATGTAATGATCGAGCTATCGGACACGAGCCGGACTCGATAAGAGCGTCCACTGAATCCCTAACATGTACAGGATATTAAATGGTTTGGGCCAGAACGGTTGCAGAATGGTACGGAAATGTCAAGTGAAAGCAAAACATAACAACTGTCCTAGTCAAAGGCAGAGAGTTTTTTTTTTTGTCCTTTCTTCACTACAGTAACCCCCTTTTTTTAACAAATGCTTTCCAGAAGCACTGGCAATTGCGGCTGCTGTTGCTATGTGACTAATGGAAATGCTTTTGAAGTGCACTTCCCTTTTTCGAGCTAAAAGTTAGACTGTTTTCCTATTCCCGGCACTGTGAGCCCTCATCACATGCTAAGCTCTCCGTGCTGTCGGGAATGTGCACCGGCAGCGTGTTGTTTGCTGTAAACAGCGAGGATAAGTTCTTTGTGTCGGGTCACATGTAGTGAATCACGGAACAAGAAAAGAGCGTACATGGTCGGGGGGGCGGTTGTCGGTCTGTGCCTGCTGTGCATTTTACAATGTTAAAAGGAAGTGGGAGGCATTTTAGAGCACTGATGGTGACAGACATCATGAAGCCGGCCTTGGGGACTGACACGTACAGTAAGTGGTGCATTGAGTCACATAAGAATGTCCGTTTAAAATAGAGCAAAGAGCGCTTTAAGCTGTATTTTGAAAGAGCTCACGATACTCCTAACTATACTTAATAATACACTTTGAGTGTAGAATCAAATGTGATTACGAGAGCTGTGGGTTTATAACGAGAGCATTTGAATTTCATTTAATCTTTAATCACACTCGTATGTATTTTTTAGCTCCCCATGTAAACATCATTTTGCAGAGGAATTGTTCTTTTTCTCGGCTTCCACTTCCAGTCGGGGGCCCAATGCGATGGGAGCTAGCGCCTGAGCTTAGGCAGCAAAAGGAAGGTAATTGAAATTCATTGTATGTGTATGGTCACTTTCTCCCCATTAATTTTTGTTTCCAACTCACTTGCTTTTCTAAATAGACTTAATTCTCTTTCAATATAAAAACATGTGCTTGAGGAATATTAATGTCTAACTTGCAGCCAATTTCAAGAGGCTGAATACATCACAGGTTTAGAGAAGACTGTTCCTGAAATTTAATTGCCATTTTTAATAATCAAGCGGACTGCATTTCGGAGAGATTGGAGCATTTGCATCAGAATCGGCCATTCTCGGTGATGAATGTGGATTTGGTAATGTTGTAAAATATGTAAGTCAAATGTGGCCTAGAAATATTATCTGTGGAAAACAGTAATGTGAACAAAATAACTCAATTTGGGTATAAACATGGAAACCGGGCTACAATATTTAAGGTGCTGCTGTTTGATTTACGCATGTATGTGTTCTCTAGGTGAGATTGTGGTCTGTGCATAACTGTGTAACAGGATTAACCCAGCTGGGTGGCATATCTCTTCCCACTATCTCCCACTGGCAATGCGGAGAGTGTCAAGCTGAGGAGGCTGTCAGTGGGTGGGCGACATATTCTCCACAACTAGAGGGGGATTTTATGGAGTCTGGCAACCGCTACAAATAGGACACAGGCAGGCAGCTCCCGTTCCTCTATCCACCTCCCTGCACCGTCTGGGCTTGTCACTACTAAAAGGGGAACAAAGGCACGAGCAGCTATGGGATTTGATTGTTCTTGTTCGTGGGGGGAAAACGTGTTGTTAGTATGTTGCTCGCATTTTTAACAGGTTGTTCTGCAACACCCCGAACATGAGTTTATGCTAAAGGTGTGTAGGAAGTTTGCTCCTCAAAACACTTGTTCCGTGTTTCTTTCCTTCCACATAATCAGCTCCTGAATATTCTCAGTTGCTGATGTGAGTGTGAAATCTGCTCTCTCACTGATGGCATGTCCCATGTTCCTTAAAGCAGACAGGCATGACTGCTAATTCAGGCACAGACTGCATCAGCACTTTGTCTCTCTCAAATGAACCTGACGTCTACGATGGTGTTTGACAACACAGCGAGAGTGCAGCCGACAGGACCATAACGCCATGTGATGAACTGCCGTACATCTCACATACACAAACAGTCAGCAAATGGCAAATGACAGCGACAGTAAATGGCAAGTGACTGCAGTGCACTTCAACAACGCCCATAGTCCAACGCTGCACAGTCCAAATAGTTCAATATGATGATGAAATGGTTTGTGGATTAATTGATTGGCAGAAAAATAATCAACATTTTAATAATCAATTAATTGTTTAAGTAAGTTATTCCACTTCTTTAATTTGACAATATCTCTATATGATTAATATCTTTGGACACTTTGCTAAAAAAAATCGGATTCTTGGAAATTGCGACAACCATTTTTCAGCATTTTCTGACATTCAAATTGATGAACGGTAATAATGAACAGATTGTTCACGTAATAAAAATAACTGCGAGTTGCAGCCCTGCATCTCACAATGCAGTGCAAACTATTGGTGCAGAAACAGAACAGAATTGCAAACATACACAGTCTCAGGAGCGGCCGCGTGCGCAAACACATGCAGCCGCTTCGAGTGTTGTTGATTGTGCTCATTAGCACTCATAATCCCGGTTGCCGCCATCAAGCGAAGCAGTAATTGTTTTGGTTTTTTTTGCATTTGAAACCGTTGATAAGGAAGACTTTATGAGACAGGAAACGTAATCGTGCCACTTTCAAAAAGCGCTTACTTTTCAATTAGCACAGGCATGCGTTCAGCCTCAAAGAGGAATATGTATAATGCTGTGGCATACCCTGTTTACTTTGTTTTGCTTAAGTGGACAGCCCTCTTTTTTTTTTTTTTTTTTTACATAACTCGCTTGCATGCATGCAACCATTAGAGAGAGTGAGTGAGAGAGACGGAGAGGGAGAGAGAATGACTTCCAATGTTTTCTTGTTGGGCACTGAGGCATGGATAAATATTCTACTTGTAACAATAAGTGGAAGAGACAGAGGTTGTCTGAGTGTACCTCCCTCCTCTCCTCTCCTGCTCACCCTGGATCAAGATCCGCTATAGTTTGTGTAAGTGATGTTCAGAGTCTGCAGGGAAAGAGCTATTTTCTTTGTTTAGGTAATAACTGTCAGTTCACAAACTAGCAGCACAAATTGAGGATGCATAGCAGAAATGCCATAATTGGACTGACTATCCCTGTATTTTTGCCTAATTTCTAGCTTCAAGTGAACGTTTAATGCAGTTGGCACTCGCTTACCTTTACTTACGTCTGTTAGCTGATATGGTCATTATTAAACCTAGTGTCTAGGAATGATCCTATTAGCCGTTGAGCTCTGGCACTGAACTTGTCCCTCCCCCCCTCTGCACACTCAGACTTGAATATTCAGTCACAGCAATAGCGGCTCTGCTGGTTGTCAGCTTCCCCAGCCAGAATAGTGCTGGTGACAGTTTCATTGCACAAGTTCCATGTTGTGGAGCAAACACGCAGGCGCCAATAATTCCTTTGACGATTTAAAACTCAGTGCATATAGCCACGCCGAAGTCGCCGCAGTGTGTTCGGCTATAACTACAAATTAATGGCCGCGAGCGGTGTGGAAGCAGAGCGAGTGACTCTTGTTGGACATGGGGATTTGAAAGTCAGCATGTCTCCAGTGGTGGATGCGTTCAAAGCTCAGTGGCTAGAGGCTTTATCTCTCCACAGGGAACTTTAGGGAGAAACACACACAGACATACACCACTAAATACCCTTGAAGACCAATATATTACATAGCAGAATACCCACAATTCGCTCTGCTATACTAAGTTATACAAATTTTAATGGTTACATGTTGAGGACAATATCTAGACCTCCATAAATACAGGGCTAGAGGGTTTTTTTCAGTTTGCATGCTGTGATAGCCATGCAAATCTCATTTTGAATATACTGCATTATTATAGTATATTAAGTGTTTTAAAGGAGCATTTTTGGATGTATATGTCTCTAGCTGTGCAAAAATATAGAAAACCACCTACGATGAGCACCACTGATCCACTGTTAAACTGTGAAATATTGTGTAATATGATATTTGAGGGGCTCTGTGTGTGTGTGTGTATGTGCATCATGATTGTGTTGGGCGGTTGCTCTGCCAGTTGGTGGACAGACAGACTGCTGTGCAGGGCAGCAGACTGGCGTGCAGGGCACTCTGGGGACAGCAGACATTTTCCCTCCCCTGGGTCAGTGATGAGGGACAGAAGACACCACAGGGGGCAGGCTGACACCTGGGTCACTCTGAGAGAGTCTGCACCTCATCTGCCCTCTTTGTTTCACTTTCTAACTCCTTGTGTCGCCTTTAGACATTTTGTAAATGTCATTTTTGCATTGGTGTGCAGCGTCACCATGTTTTTTTTTTTCACATTAACAGCTTTCAAGTTTGTGTATTTACATGCAAAATTGGAAAACTGCTCAGATCCACGCTGGGTAATAAATGCAAATATTTGCAAATGCCAAAGAAATCAGGCAGGGATATCCAAAGAAAAATGCAACGATTACTCAATGCAAATGCTGCCATACAACATGAACTGCCTGTATGTCAAGTCATTCAAAACAAACAAGACATAATATTTGCATCTTAGATCCACATGATCTGTACATGCACATGCTCTACATAGTACATACACAGAAAATAACCAAGCTCAGACAACAGGACCATGAAGCAAATCTCATTATTGTATTCGACAGTTGACTTTTGTTTGTCATGAAGATGCTGATATGCTAAGATCCCTGGTGTTTTGTGATGATTATATTTTGTGGTGCAGAACTGTATACATCCTGGGATAATTGAGATTGCATTCACTGCAACTGTGTACGTATATGTCTCGCTTCATAAAATAGGCCCCGAGAACAAAACAGTTTTGTTCTGTAATAATAGCATCCTCAGCAGGGTTGAACCTGCGAGATGCCGACGGCGCGTCATCACAAACAGCAGCTCCCTTTATTTCAGGTGCGGTTCAAACCCATTGCTTCCTCGAGCCTCCGTTCTCATGTTAAGCAGGGATGAAACATTGATGCTAAAAGGAGGTGCAACCTTGACTGGAGCAGATGTGACATGTTTGTCAAATGACCTACTTCTGTCCCTATTATGAATTAAAATTGTATGATGAAGACTGGGGCGGCTAATGAATGATACATGGTTGGGGGTGGGGCCAAGTGGGTGGAGAGGGAAAACAAAGGTTATGTAGAAATAAACGTCTGTGTATGTTTTGTGCGAGTATACTATGCATCTGTAGATAAATGTGTAAATAACACATTACAGTTCATGTAGTATTAAAAAAAAAGATTGCATTAACCTATAGAGAATAAGCACAAACATAAAGAGGCACACTGACCCACACACCACCCACTGAGCCTGAGCGCTAATGGCTCCGTAATTGGTTGAGTGTGTGCAGGGAGGTAGCTGTAGACAGATGTTATCTGGCCCTGCTCTCTGTAGGAGGTGAGAGTGGGGCTCTAATGGTCTGTGCATATGGAACCAGGACTTGGACCCGGGGTGGAGACACAGCCTGCTGATCTGGCCCCTTTAGCTACTTAGCTGCTGAATTAGTTAGCGTGGGAAGAAAGCTGACTGAAGGAAGATTAATTTCCACATTTTGTACCAGACCCTATTGTGCCATCATCAGCAAACTGCATGTCCACTGCTTGTGGTAGCAGTGCACTTGCCCTTATGGACAAACACAGGCTTTGAGTGGGAAGCTGTGTTTGATAAATGGACAGTGGCTTCTCTCAAGAAAAGTTTTATGTCTGTCTTGGCCCCCTGCCCTCCTTTGTCTTTCTTAGTGACTCCTTCTTTCCCTCATCCTCCCCCTCTTTGTCTCCCTCCTCTCTCTCCATCTCTCCCGCTCCCTCCGGCTCAGTGAGGCACAACTGTGTGTCGTGAGAGATCATATCCTCTTGACCTTGCTCCAGGAGTTCTGATATATTTCATCTCTCATCGATTTTCTATCCTCTGCCATTTTTTTTTATCGCCCACTCCCTCCCTTCCATTGCCATCTTTCTTCCTATCCACAAAATCATTTTCATCTCTCATCCCATACAAACATACTAACAGAATTTCTATTAGTCAGGAGGAAAAAAAAAGGAATGGAAAAAGCAAGAAAGTAAAGGGATGGGACAAGATCGCATTTTCCATCAGAGTGAACTCTGAGAAAATGTCCACAAACAAATAGAAAAATACAGGTATGCTCGCGAAGTAAAGATGAGAAAAGAGGTGGATAGGAAAATCAATACACTCGCATGCGGGCATATGTGCAAAAGACACACACACATACACACACACACACACACAATAGTGCCCTACCTACAAAACAGCCATTTACCTTTATACAATAACAGCAGCACTTCACTCTGAGGTCTCCTTAAACCCTTGGGTGTCACTATCACTGAAAGGAAAGAAGAAACACCAAACAACTTCTTTCACCAAGTGACTTTTTGACCTTGATGCCCCCGCTAATGTGTTTTGACTAACACAGTCTGTCCCATTAGCATCCATGCTGTTGGAGGCCGCAAGGTCAACCACCGTATGGTGTAATGGTCAGGGTTCAGGGTTATTGTTACGCAGGCAGCATAGGCATCGTGTTGACTGTCCGCCGGGGTGACTTGGCTCGCGACCTGCTGCCCCGCTGCATCTGGGCCCTCCCCGTGGAATGACTCTGTGTCATTTTGTGCGTCCGACCCCAGCTGTCACTCAAATGCTTTCATCAACTCTCATCGGTGCGCTTCATGCCTTGTTAGGGATGAGTAGTGAGAATAAACATAGGATGAAAGATGGCAAAACAAGAGACATCTCACGGAGGAATACAAGGGCCGGGCTTTTCAGTCTAGATCATCGCACACACACACACACACATACACACACACACCTGCAGTGAACAGCACCCAGAGACTAATACCTTTTCCTGGTCAACAACATGAGTGAGTCAACATTTCTAGGGAGGATGGTACAAAATAAGCACCAAGAACAGACTCCCCATTGATCTGTCGGCTTGATTCAAAACAGGGTTATGCAATGTCTTGCTCCATCTTCCTCGCCATTAAAACTAATTATTCTCTTAATTTAGCCATCAACAAAATTTGGTGTGTGCGCGTGCAGATGAAAGTGCTTATGTAATCAAATGAATTCATGCCCTGCCAGATATATTTATTATTAAAAAGATAGAGTTTGGGACCGTTATCTATTTCAATAGCGTTTCCATTGAGCAAAAATTAGAATCGGGTGCTTACCTAATCCTCCGTCTCATTGTTTTCTAACAATAATGCTTTTTGTTGTTGTCCTCATTTTGCTCTTTTTTTTTTATTTTCTAGCCTGGTGCTTTTGTTTGTTCTTTACTATAATAAGAGGAGACAGTGGGGTCAGTTCACTGTCAGCCCATGATGCGTTTTTCACCAGTTGCCATATGAGTAAATGTTTATGCCCAAACAGAAGCAGCCAGTTAGTCTCTCCTTTCATTCGCTGTCCTTTCTGCTATCTGTCTGTCTCATTGTGTGTGTGCATGTGTCCCCTCGCAGCGCTGTCTAGTCTGCAAAGAAGAGAAAGGTTAGAGCTGTGGCACTTTCCAGCCTTCTCTCCTAATTGGCATTTGTAGAGAGACACAGATAAATAGATGAGCGAAATGGGGAGTTCAATAGACAGCAGATCACATCAGGTCCTCTGTTGTTCTATTGATTACACATTGGACTAGCAGAAATGATATTCAGTGATGTAAAAATACATTTTGGTGACAAGCCGATGGCTGTAAAATTCTGTTTAATGTTTTAATGGTTTCATTTCATCTGCATTGTCTGAAATGTAAATTGACTCAAACTCTGTCAGAGCTGAGGAGTGAAATAAGCTTTCTGTGTGCTGATGATCCATCCTGCATTCAGTCAGCCCCAAATCACAGAGTCATGAATCCCTGTTTAAATAAGGAGAGACAACAGAGCAAAGAAGAGTTTTTTTTTTTTTTATCTTCCTCTAAGATATCAGAGAGGGAACTTCAGGCTGGATCCCAGTGACAGGGAAAAGAGGTGAGAGACAGTATCAGATTTGGATACAGAAACAATCTCACACTATCTCAGTAGTATTGAGAATAAAAATGTACACAGAGTAAAGATAATCAGTGTTTCTGCATTTTCCCTCGGTTTCACGCACAGATACTTCACCTACAGTCCAATAAGGGCAGTTCTCAGTTGATGTCTATATTCATTCTGCACCAGTCGAGGACAAGCCTCAGTATAATGTCTGCTCAGGCGGCTATATGTGGTCATTAGGCCAGTTAGAGAGGAACGAGGAGCTCCGTGGGTTTACTGTAGATGTCACAGACTCTGGCTAACAGGCTGACAACTTGACCTGTAGACGTGGTTCCCACAGTTAATTTTGCTCCTTCATAATGTCACAATTCAAGGATCGAAGCTGCTCTTAATTCTGCAGTACGTGTTCTTGGTTTAGAAAATATTCCAATAGCAAAACAAGTGAATCATGTGCTTTGTTTTTTTTTTTTGATCGTAAGATTGTTGCTGAAATTGATTTTAACATGTAAAGTATTTAAATAATGAGTTTGTCCTCGAAACAGTTTTGCAAGCAAACATAACTGGATGAAAAAAGTTAGTAATATTCAGTAATAAGCTTCAGTCCGGTGATCGACTGCTGACCTTCGACTCCCCATGACCCTCCACAGGATAATAGACTGTCGCTAATGGATGAAATGGATGGATGGATGGATGGATGGTTTCACATTTACGGTGGCTGTATTATAACCGCTTTTCCAGGAGAATGTAGTTTTTTAAAAAATGGAAGAAAAAAAAAGTTTGTAATGAAGCTCATTTTTACCAGAGGGAAAGACGTGTAATTTGTTTTGGTTTTGTCTTTTTAATGGTCTGAGCCTTACCTCAACTCAACCTTGTATTATTAGCAGGCTTTTCTACAAGGACACATCGATCACTGCAGAGGCTCCCTCATCAAGGCATGTGGAAAGTTGCGCTGGCCTGAAGAACGCGTTTGGCTCTTGTGTTTATTTTAATGGGGCTTTCACAGAGTTCACAAGTCATTCACACTTATTCCTTTAAATTAGACAATAGACAGGTTTTGTTTTGCTACAATAAGCTGCCACAGCTCCTTGGTTTAATTGGTAGTTTGAAGGTGTTTTATTAGTTGTCTTTTGAGCGCTGACCTGTCTTCCTGACCCGCTGCTGCGTGAAATACTGTGAATAACAAGTGCACAAGGCCGAGTAATGATGGTGATCATTTCCCCCAGATAATTAATATCTATCTATAATATGGCACAGCTTCTCGTCTGGACTAGAACAAACTGTTTGTTTTTGTAGCATCAGTGATAATGCTAATACTAATTTTCAACAGCAGGAATTTTGAGGTGCATCTGTTATTATTACTTGTGTATTTGGACAAATACAACTGTACTTTCAATACATCAAATATGTTTTTACTCTTTAAAACTTAACACCATCCTTTACAAAATGCCAACCAGCCCTCGCCATGTTTTCACCACGTTGTAACTACAGACGCTGTGGAAATTCCTTTTCATGGGTGACTTTCTCTGTATCCGGTCTGTGGCCTTACCTGACCCCGTCCATCTCATCAGGGAGAGAGTGGAGGACATGGTGGGAAGCTTGACCTCTGTGTATTTTCATGGTTGGCTGGAAAAAACCTGAGTCTACCTGTCCCTGTGGAGAAGGAGAGGGTTGTCGAGTGCAGGCCATGACAATCTGCTCCCTTTGTGCTCATGGTTGGCCTCTCGTGGACAGCCGCTTCCACAGCTGACATTTACACACAACTCACTCAGCTCTCAGAAAGAGGACAGACTGACAAGGGTGAGCGGGTATTTGAGGGGGAAAAAAAGTAAGAGATGCATTAACTGAGGTCTGAAGTTCAAAAAATCAGTCCCAATAATAGCACCTGCAAAGATTCCCGTTGTCACCTAATTACAAGCTCTGGGAACATAATAGACTCAGATCTGGAGTATATTGGTCAAATATTCACCAGCTCTTAAAAAATTACTTTTTCATTTTCAGTCTTTGTTGTTGCATTAGTCACAACAAAACCCTCTGATGAACCAATTTTAGTTCAACCCCATTACAGTTTCTGTTCTTTTTTGCAGGTTAATTTAGTGAAGCAGTAGATAGCGTCTGTTTTCAGATAATGTCTTGGTTTGTGTGTCGACGTGTTTTATAACTAACAATCTGGAAATATAGATGTGTTAAAGGTGCAGTCAGCAATTATAATCCAGAACTCTTTTTGGCAAATTCAACAAATATCTCCTCCACTAGCTGTCTGGTCTATAAATTGGAAATTAGCAAAGTGGCTCAGATCGAGCTACACAACAATATTCCAGCCAATCAGCAACAGAGGGAACCAGTCACACTTCGACCTGTGCATCTTCCTCAGCTTCTCTTCCTTTTCCCACACCCTGGAATTACACGTTATAATAAGTGTATAACATCACTTACTGAGACTAAGTGATTTTGGTCAGCTAGTCCAGTTTTTTAGTGTCTTTGCTTTGGTAATGTGTGTCCATGAATTTGGGGCCATAGCTTGTGTATTTGTTTCAACGATCTTTCTCCAGAGTCTCTTACTCCACTTTTAATAAATGCATGTGTAACACTATCTGTTTACATGTATTGTTGAAATGCAGTGTGTTCACAGGAAGTGACACCACATTTATACAGCATTTCACACTCTTAAGTGCTCAACACACTCACTCCCTTACACATTCTGCATTATGTGCTGTGTATTTACTTGAGTCTAACCCCTCTCTCTCTCTCTCTCTGCTCTTGTCTCTCTCCCACAGGTGAGTCCCGGGACCCTGGGTGCATGTGTCACAGTTGTGAGTTGATCGTCGCAGTGTGCACTCATTTTACATTCAATTTCGTCTCCACTTCTTAGTATCACTTTGTAGATTTACTGGGATTTCTTGAGGGCATCTACACTTAACTTCCACGAGTAATGTCTGATTATAGTTGTGGGTGCTACAATAGATAATCACTAGCCATATGCACTGTGTACTGGCATTGCTCAAGACTCAGAGTGCTGTCCATGGTGCTGAAAACAAATCTATCGCTGCCAATACATTTGTGCTCAGTTGTGTAACAGGTCTATTGTGTGTGCAAGAATCTGTGGGAGCATGTGCCAGTGTGTACCCGTCCATCTTTGCAGCATGTGTGTGCGTGTGTTGGCGTGTGTGTGTGTAGCTCCATTATCTTTGCGTCTGAACAGTTTTCCCGTCCCATGCATCATCCACCCCCGTCTGTCTCCATGTCAGGCCTGATAACAGCTCCTATTGCCCACAGAGATGACTAATCAATAACACACAACCATGGGAACAACAGCTTGCTGTCCACACACACACACACACACACATTCACACACACACACACACACAAGGCGGAAATATTGGCTCACTGTCCGCAAACATTGCATTGACTGCTGTAGGGTGACAAAGAATCTGTTGTTTTCTTATTTCGGGATATCTGGAAGACTCACATTTCCACGACGCCCACACACTACTACCACTCCCACACCTATAGCTGCACCATACCTTCACATAAAAAAAAAAATGTAAAAAATGGTTGCGCTCTCTCACACACACACACACACACACACACACACCCGTCTGCCAATAGACCCACAATCAGTCATGCTTTATCAGCCTGACGGTATCACTGTGTGGCGCTGAGGATGTTTCTCTTTACAAAGAATCTTCAGTTTCTTTCTCCTTGCATCACGCTCGCCATTTGTTCTGTTGCCTTCTTATCTATTCATGTTCTCCTCTTTAATACTTTCCTAGTACGGGGCCCTGTCGACTTCTGTAGAAGCTAAATCAGCACCTCGGCTGAGTGGGACTGCTTACTGATTTCACTTGATTCAATGCCCCTCACCTTCAATCAGTATCTCAGTCAGGCCTCGGTGGAATAACGTGGGATAGATGACAATAAATGCATAAAAAAAAAAACCTTAGAAGATACTGGCAACGCACTTTACCTTCTTCCCCTTTCTTTTTTTGTCTCTTTTCTTCCACCTCTCAGTGAGGTGTAATTCCCCTAGACAGACTGGCCTGTATAAAAGCGTGTCTGCTGTCCTGATTCCCCCCTGAGGTGCCATTCTGACCCAATAACTCCTTCATTCCTCTCTCATGCTTCATTCACTCCTCCTTTCTGCTTCCTCCTCTCCCTCTTATCCTCCTCTCGCTCCCTCCGTCTCTCTCCGCCGCCGCTTGCTCTCTCTCCCTCCGGTGGCCAGAATGCTGTAATTGAGTTTTTTATTCAAGTCAATTAAAAGTGCAGGCCTTGCTGGAGACAAAACAAGTCTGCATAGTCGCCTTTTTCCTCGGGCTGCCTCGTTATTTATTCAATCCACTCTTTATATCACTCAGTAGCTAAGAAAGCACGGGGTGTGTACTTTCATTTCATATGTGTCATTAAACTGTTTTGACATTGTTTACAATGTAATTTATCTTTCTCTATGACGCCTCCTCTTCCCCCAAAAGAAATCCTATTTAAATGGTAATTCAAACTTCCATTAAGTTGGGGCCTTTGTGAATGCCATACAGAAGTTGCTCTATTCCTCCCCTCTGCCTCAGCAGCCATCTGAGGCATGATTGTTTACTCCCAAAAAGCCAAATATTCATCAAACTCAAACACCGGCTATGTTGTCTTCAGTTGATAATGCTTTCCTCTCCTCATTTAGCATCATATTTTGTTAGCCATTGAAGTGATGAATGATAGCGCTAAGTTCACAGGGATCATGCGAGACGAGAGAGCGTCATAACTATCCGCCGTCTCCCGATGCATAATAATTTCGTAATCAGAGGTAAGGTTCGCCGAGGTTTGAATGAGCCGGTCCACTTCAGTCCCCGAGTGGAATTTTGGGCCCAGATTGATATGCAGATGTTGACACAAACTGCGCCACATATCACTACTTAAATGTTTCCCCCCCTCCTCGTTTTAGCGAATTGCAATTCAGTTTGTGCAACGCAGACGTAGCGAAAGCGAAGGTGATGCTTTTCATATGCAAATGAGAAATTAAATGTGAGATTTGCGGCATTCATTAAAGAAAAGCAGATAGATTTATCGTGGCTGTGGGGCTAATTTTCTTTAAATGCCTTAATCAGCAAACTGGTTGGAAGGCGAAACTTTGAATTTGGCTTCTTCACATACACACACATATACACTACTTACAGTACATTCCTGTTATAGAGAAGTAGGTTGATGTAGTGAGCTGATACATCCTCCTCTGTTTTCCAGGTCAATTGTCTGTCAGTTTCTGATTCAAGAGCAGTTTTGTGCTACATTATCTGCCCCACTGAGTAACTAAATTCAGTGTACTCCTTCCTTTCTCCTCCTGCACCATTTCAGTCGGCAAATTATTCATTAGAGATATTGTACTTGTGAAAGCCCATTATATCATGTTAAAGTTTGAGCAGACATGTCCTGTTAAAAGCCGACGCCCTCGTATTGTCATTAAAGAGAGGATATCAGAGCAGAAGGCGCTTCGGAAACTTTCAGCATTATGATAATACTGATGTTGCAGTGTGCTCTTTACATTTCTTTCACCAAAAAATGACCTTGAGTAACTACAGTGGAAACACACAAGGGACACAATTGCAGGTGTTGAAGGCGTGTTACAGAATAGCAGCATGATGGATGTAAGACATTTGTTGTCACACTGTGGAGGATCAGGTCGGTTTATAAAGCAGGGTGTGTATTATCTCTATCTCCAAGAGGACTTATAGTTTTAAACATGGTTGTATCTTTGTATCCCTTTTTTTTTGCCATAATCAATAGTATCAATACAGGCCAACCATTTACAGCGTGATTGCACTTAACCTGATCCTTATGGATTCAGAAACACACTAATAATTAGACAGAAATCCAATCATTGAAGCTGCTCATGTGTCATTATATGTATTTAAACCATGATGCAATATACGTCACTTAGCCGTGTGATCGCGTGGGAAAGTAAACACAGATTACAGACCGACTGCTCCGCCTCCAATAATCCAAACAGTAATGGATGATTTACAGGAGCAAACAGCGCCCAGCTAACCTTGAGGTGTGAACATTTACAGCGACTATCTTTGGTCGTGACCCGTGTCAACGGCCCGATTGTTAGCTTTTCATTATTTACAGGTTTGCATGGGATCAGTGGATATTCCATGAATAACCGAGGGAGGATTATTGATGTTGCCCGTAGACTGCCGAGGAGGATACGTCTATTCAGTCAATAGCATCTGAAAGGATTCGACTGTAAGCGATGGGGTCAATAATGTGCGGTTGAGGCGTAACAGGATAGATCATTCAGGGCTAACAAAACATATTCTCATAGCTCGCAAATTGGACTCGTCTGTTTCGTCAGACTTTTTTTTTTCTTCCTCAGTCAAATTGTTCACCTTTCGTTTATGCATGCTCGATGAGTTGGCATTTTCATGTTCACAGCTTGAAAAGATTGAAAACCTCTGCATTAGATCATTTGATGCTTGTAAACAAAGCAGTGTTGATGCAGGGCGGCGGGGCAGCCCGGGCAGATTGAAATCATTTTCTGTATCTGGAAGATCAGAGACTCATAAAAGTCTCAACAAACCCTGTCATTTCTTACTGTCACACACGTCGGCACTTTTTAACATTTAGTTCAGGTGGCTGGTTGCTGATGTACCTGTTGATGTGCGGCTTCATGTTCTCTTCGGTAATCATTTGTAAGATGCTACATCATTGTTTTCAACATCCAAATGAGGTTTCTGATTGGAAACTCACCACAGGTTATGGCACAAACGATTGTTACATTACATCCTGTTTACTGGTAAATACCACCGCGCTCATTTTAATTGCTTTGGATGAGAACGCCGGCAAAATAACTAAAATGTAAATGAAGGCATTCTCGCCTCTGACAAACAAAAACAACATTTATGAGCAAAGTTGACGTGGTGAGCTATTTCAGATTATTAGGAGTACACAGTTCCGATGAGGCATCCTAATCTAGCCGAGCAGTGATACCAAAAAGACAAATAGGACAAAATAAAGTCATGCCAAAGTCAGTTTTTAGATGATGATACATGAACAGATTGATGCAGCGTCTCTCTCTGCAGTCTGTTGTTGGACTCTTAAATTAGCTCAGAGAACAAATACCTGCTGATTTAACTTTGACCCTTAGCATCTTTCTCACAAAATATTAAGTTTCATGTGTAAAATTTCAAGCACTTGGGATGTGCATCTCCCAATTTGATTTACCAATAACTTTTTTTCTAAATGGAAAATACATACTTTGAGCGATGGCATTTTAAAGGCCAAGCCATAAGCCTGCTGCTGTCAAATCTGCGTTTTATTATTATTTAATCTTTTTAAGCTGTTTATCTGCCCCGAATTAACACACTATCAGTCGTTGACATTTCAGAGTTCTTACTGTAGCTGCAACATCCTTCAGCTTATCACAAGTTTCCTTGTGAACATTTCCCCGAGTGATGACTTTAAGGCTCCCGTGTGACATCAGTGTTCAATCCAAACTGGACCGTGTGAATTCCGTGTGAGAGTAACTAGGTCTGTCTGTCCGTCCGTCCAAACTGTACAAGATTCAGCCTTCCTCGTTCACCCACCTTTCGTCTTTCAAATCTCTCTGTTTCCATGGTTACTGAAGACTGTAAGAGGCAGGTAGAAGTTGAATTCACACTTTGAGTGTCTCTACGATTTGGAGTCACCAGTTAGGAGTGAGTAACTGGATTGTCCTCCATTTAGATGATCTTAAGAGTCCTGGCGGGGGGGTGCACGTGGGGGGCCATTTCTAATGTGTTTTCAAGACAAGAACACAGTCAGGTCTGGTTGTCTTGTAACTCTCATTTGCACTGCCCTACTTTTTGTTCAGCCGGGTTGTTTTGTGTGTCATGATAATGATAATAAAAAAAAAAAAGGGTTTCTTGTAAAAGCGCTGCAGCAGCCATGTATCAGATTAGTGTGGCCACTTTGTGTTTACAGGGCATTCACAAGCTGGCAGCAACAGCTACGGCAAACAAGACAAGATTTGCATGATTGTGCAGGCTAGAATTGCTAAATTTAAAAGTGCACAGTCAGTTATTATTATTATTATTATTATTATTATTAAGAAGCCATGGTGACACGGGGTGTAACAAACACTTTGAATGCCCTAAACCCTTCCTTATTCAGCTTTATGCTTGACCTTAACTCATTAAGCCCCTGAGCGACATATACTAAACATCCTTGTGTGGTGGTGGTGTGACATGACTTCCTCAAGAATGGTGGTGTGACCCGTAGCAAAAGTGAAGCGAGTAGCTAATTTCAAAAAGTTTGTTTTCAGTTCCAATGCTTTAATATCACGTCCTGTATTATGTTTAACCTGTTCTGACCATATTTCTTGAACAAATTAATAGAAAACAATCAATGTAAATATGATTAACAAAAAAATGTATAACATATAAACAAATATGAAAGATTATAAATTACAATATAGGTAAATATTTTACTTACGACCCCACAGCACAGCGACGTGTTCCTCAGTATGTCATGTCCTTGCGGGATACTCATTAATAATTCAAATGCCATTAACTCAAGCTTAATGCTGTCTTCATTTCTATCACCGTCCTCTGACTCTGTCTCTAATCTATATGTTTTCATGAAAAGCTGTGAGAGGTAAGAATGCGCACGAGAAACGGTGGGACGTTCAGAAAATGCTGATATTGGTATAATGTCAGATCCTCTTCACTCACCTTTTCAAGCCACGCTCTTATTATTTCTTACGTCTATCACTTCTCCCAAAGCTGTTGTTACTATCAGATGCGAGTCTTGCTGTCTGAACCTCCGGCAGAAATATCAATTCTTTACACAGGCTCAGTCGCAGAGGATCCTCAACAGGCTCCTTTCTTTAGCTGTGATTAAGTTTGTGTCCGAACTATTAGATTTGGGTTTGATTCATTGGTTTTCAGCCAGAAGGTTCTTGTTATTGGCCGGTATCCTGCGATTTGACAGGACAGCAGTGTGGTGTTGGAATCGCTCTCCTTCACTCAACCACTGAAATGTGATTTGCTACATCACAGAGCACCTGCCGATATGATGTCTTGACAGATTGGAGGGAGGTTTATACAACAGAGAGGTGGCCAAGAAGCATAGCACCTGCAGGTGTTTGTGCTGTGCATTATTTTACTTTGTCTTTTCAGTGTTGGCGTTAGAAATAAGTTGTTTGTGAAATACAGTGAATATATTAATGACATGAACTGTTTTTGAACTGTTATGAAAGACAATGCGTTCCTTAATACAGTCGGCGTATTTGAAAGCTTTAAACACTTTCCTCTTTTGGAGGCTTTCACTTTCTCCAGAATTCAAGGTAATATTTTGACTCATTATTTTAAATTATTATTTTATGCGTCTTTGCTCCTACTTCAAAATGCACTTTTATTTGTTTTTGTCTCTTCTTATAAAGATGAGTTGTAGTTAATAGTCAAGGTAGATGAACTTATCACGCCACCTCAAGTTAATCTTGTTCACAGGGCACATTTTAAAACAACAAATGGTCTTATGGACTCTCAGTTAATGGCAAAAACAACGGGAGAGTCAAACCGAGATACAAGCAAGGCATTTACAATTGGATTATAAACTCGGAGAAGCACATTTGGAAATGAATAATTCACCGCACAATCCTCATAAAATCCGCTCATGCCCTTCACAAACAGACAAACACACATTCCCCTCTTTCAGATCCGTACACACCGAGTCCTGGCAGATACCTTTGTCAACTCACCTCAGCAGGATGTAATGATATTGATGACAGGAAGTCATCATGGAGGACATGTATCACAGCAGGAAACGTCTTAGGTGAAACATGTCCCCTCACTACTCATCAATTCTTTAGCAACCTGCTGTCACCTCACTCTTCTGGGTACAGCTACATATCTCCTACCCTTGCTCTTTTAGCTCACCCTGTCTCCCTCTCTCCCACGGACACACACACACAGACACACACACAGAGTAGGGTGACTTCTAGACAAAAAAAAAAGCGTCATTCACACCTGTGCCTCCGGTGATGTTATCGGAGAGACCATACATAATCATATGAGTTTGGAAGGAGACACAAGGGACCAGAAAAATCTTGTGACACTGCAACATACTAGAGACCAGTGAGTGTGTATCGTGTCTATAAAGTGTAACTGTGCATAGCAAAGTCAAGTATATGCAAAATTAAAATCCAACATAAATCCCTTTTTGTAGCCACAGATATCATCAGCGTTATTTTTCATGTATTGTTAATACTTTTTTACAACCTCCAAAAAAGTTGGGACTCTGTGTAAAATGTGAATGAAACAGAATGTGTGAGTTGTAGTTTGAAGTCTGTAGCACTCGTGCTGTGTAGCAGGATGCTGTCGGTCTCACTATGATCAAACAATGTATCGGCTGTACTGAAATAAGGTCTAAATAATATAGATTTCCTCCTTTTAGTTTAGATTTTGAACAAGTTTAGCTGCAGTTACTACAAGTGGAAAACACACTCAAGTAAGATGATGCACATTTGAGCCTTGTGCTGAAACATATTGGAAAAATGAATATATTCAAGTCAAACAAGAGACAGTATTGGGGTGCCATTGGCTAAGCAGGATCAAAAGTATGCCTCGAGGTTGAAAAGTTGCTTAGCGTCACTGTAACAGATCAGGAAGGCTCAGCAGCCTGAAGAGGAAGGTTCACCCCCAGTTATCTGATCCATGTTTGGATATCTTATCTGGGCAAAGAAAAACGCACATTAATGCAAGGTATACTGCAAATGTCCACAACATGCACTGTAATGCGAATGTGATCGTGTTTGCCAGATCACCTCCGGATGCCATCTGGCTTAAATTGCGATTGGACATCGGCCAGAGTCGTGCAGGTGCAAATGCAGCGTGCACGGTGTGTTAACAGTTGTGAAAAGTTGTGCTCGCGGGGTTGAAATGTTCTGACTCACACATATAACATTCCGCATGGCTTAAGTAAAGAAGTGGCATCCCACCTGTCACTGCTCTTCCCCTTCATTCATCCTGAAAAGAACATCTGGACAGGTTGGTTCACTTGCAGCGAAACCAACCTGTTGCGGTATCTGATACATCCTAAGAAAGAGCCAATAAAGATGGTGTTTTTCTCTCATTTCAGCGGAAAAGTAAATACAGACTGCACCTGCTATATGTTTTTATTGACTGTGCTACCTCCCCACCTGCTCCACTGCTTTGCACAGTTCACGTGAAAAATGACATAGCAAAAAAAAAGCTATACCTATCAAAGCTGTGTATAAATGCCAAGAGTGTGATGGATTTTTTCATTATCTTGGTAGAATATCTGCATTCAGATCATATTGTAAAATCACATGAAAATGTGGCTCAGAAGTGTGTGTGTGTGTGTGTGTGTGTGTGTGTGTGTTGTCGTACACACTTGTTGAAAGAGCATTGTGTTTGCATCCTGCGGCGCTCGGTAATGTTGCTCGTGTTGCCGAAGTACACCTTGGTACAAATCACTTTTTCTTTTTTTTTCATTTGACCTAATTATTGTTTTATTATCTGTATTACTATCTGACAGGTAAAAATTCCAAAATGTGTGTCTCTCCCCCTCTTTCTCTGTATGTGTCCATGTCTCCCGCTGAGCTGAAGAGGGTCTAGCTGTTCAGCTGAATCTACTAGTGAATTAGCAGCTCTACAGCCTGGCAGGTGCCTCATTAGAAATATATTATAGCTGTTATCAGTAGCCAAACACTCGCTGTTTAAAAGTCTAAAGCTGTGTGTGTGTGTTATTGAGAGAGAGAGAGAGAGGGAGAGAGAGAGGAGGGACAGAGTGTTTTTCATGTGTGTGTGTGTGTGTGTGTGTTAGTGGTTTAGTTGGAGCTGAGTTAATTCGGCGCAGCAGTGATTTAATACAGAAACTGAATGCGTTGATTTTCACACCTCAGATTTATTTTTGGTATGAAGTGCCTCTCAGGCAGTTGTGTGTGTGTGTCTGAGGTGAGGTTTTCTACGAGTGTCAGCCAGTGACGCATAATGTTTCTTATGTGTATAATAATAACTAAAAATATTGAGAATATTGAGTCGAAGGCAAAATTATATTGACTTGTTTTTTTGTTTTTTTGTGATTTCTAATCCGCTTTTTTCATGCATTATAAAACACTTGAACGTGAATGAAAATCTTGTAATGCACTTCATCAGGAACAGAAAAAAACAAAAAAACATCATTCCTACTGATACTGCAGTACACTAAATTCCTTTTCACATTATGTTGATAGCAGCCTAAAGATATCCAGATAGTAGTGGGCAGGAGCACAGTGAAGGGGGATTATCTGCATTGTGTGCGAGGTTGAAGATCAGAAATCGTTCTCTCAAGTGAGACTAGATGAGCTCATTCTCCAGCTGAAGCCACGTAGGATATTTTTAGAGAGGTCAAAGAGGAAAATACTCTCTCACAGAGTTATCTTGCTGCAAATATATATATATATATATATATATATATATATATATATATATATATATAGAAGGTATTTCATCTCTTTTGGAGGCAAACAAAAATTCTAACTTATAGAAGAGATTCTGACCCTGAAGAAAATCTTTCGGTGCTCCAAAGTTTCTACCACAGATGATGTCTCTCTCTCAAGCTGTTTAATTCCCTGCTAATTGCAGACTCTGACAATTTTATTATTTAAGCATATGGATTTTCTGTTGCATGCTCTTAAACATGCCACACAAAGCATACAGCAGTTTCTTCAATACAGAAAAGCCTCTTTGAAGATGCATATGAGAGTAAGTGGCGTGCACTCTTTGCAGGGTTTGAGCCTTAATCCGGCCCGTGCATGTGACATTTGAGGTCCCCTCCTCTCAGCATGGACCCAGAATTCCCATGATTTATCAGTGTGTAACTTCCTGTTTTTCTTTTGCACAGCACACTCCGATAGCAATGAGACACAAATCCCAAAGGCATTGGAAAATACAGTTTTAAACCTCTAACTACAACCGTAACCAGAAGCCAGTAAATAAATTCAGCCCAGGAAATACATTCCTGTATGAATATGTTTACCATTTTAACATTCTTTTCCTTTTTTGCTTTGATTTTTTTCATATCCTCTCAAGTCTGATAGAAAATGCTGGAATGAAATATAAATAAACACATTTTTAGTAGCGGGAAAAAAAAGGGGGACAAGAAAATAAAGTGAGGGAAAACTTTGTGCACGTCAAGTCTCCAAAGTGTGTACACATACTGTAGGTTGGAAAACACAATTTTCTCTTTGCCATTATTAGCAGAACATTTCAGGAGGAAAAAAATGAATTGAAAGAAACCAAAACATTTGCTTTGCTGCCCCATTTTTTCTTTTGACTTCAAACAAGGTTTCAGTTATTTTGCAGTGTTAGTGTGTCAGGGCAAAAGGGATGAAGCTTTTGTGGTGGGAAGCAGAGAAACACTCAGTGAACTACAAAGTGTGGAAATTGACAGAGTTTAGTCTTTGGCTGCTGACAGAGTTAATTGGAGTAGAGCCGAGGTTTTCAGGCTGCTCCCACAGACAGTGAGATCTAAATTAACCAAGACACAGTGAAACATATTTCAGGGCACTTTACTCTGTATATGTGCACATGGGTAAACATAGAGAATGTGGGTGTTTGCAGACACAAAAGCACACACACACTGATGGAAAAATCATTATTATAATTAACTATTTTCCAGTTGAAATTAAAGCTCCACAAAGCGGAGCATAAATTGAAAACAATCACAATCGGATCCGTTTGGCTCAAGATGGATCATGAGAAACGTGGGAAAAGAAGCTCGGTACAGTGAGAGTAATGACAGCGTTTTAAGTTTCTTTTCAGCTACTGTGCACACCATTACTTTATCAGTTTGCTCACAAACAAGTAAATGTGGGCAATGAGACAATGTGACATTTCACATAATGGGATGCTGGATGTCTCCACGGGTAACTGGTTTGTTATGAGATTAGAAATATGCAGGCTATATATTGACTTTTTCAAATATTGATCATCTGAACTCTAATGGTCAGAAAATCTTTAACCGAGTTCTGCTTTGTAATTAGATGTTGCGACTTTGTCATTCGAAGTCAAGAGAGTACATTATATTACTACCAAACACAGCTAAGAAGCCATTTTTAATTAAGATCTTTTAGAAGTTTTCACATGAAGATGTCCTGTTATCGACATTTTTTTTTTTTTGCCTTTTCTGTTGGTCTGTGTCCACGTCATGTGACTGTCATTTTTTAAAGATAGTTTCAGCATTAAAATGTGTTTTCATAACTCTCTGGCCAGAAATGCACGGTTTATTTTCATAATCTCGATTCAGTGAATGTATATGATCTTTAGTTTGTTGCTTATAATGAAGATCCCGTCAGGGCTCTGCAGAAAATTGTTGGAGTATGTTTTCTTTCATTGCTATGGTTGGTTGGTTGTTATGGATCTGAATCACTGTCTTTGCGTTGTTGTAGTTTTCTGAGCTGTTATGTTACTTGTGATATTTTTCTGTTGACTGTTTGACGTAGATTTTAGATTGCTCCAATTCTGACACGTTTTTTTTTCTTTGCATTGCTGCCACCACCCTCCGGAGCCATCTCACAGTTTTAAGAGCCGTTATTGTGAAAATGTGGATGGACATCGCTAGTACACATTGTGATGTGAGACTGGGTTGAGAATTCAGCATATCTGTTGATATTTTAGGGTTGATAGCAATGACTCAATCATGTCTTTGTAGAGTACTTGGTTCTTCCAAGTACTGAACTTTACTGGCATTACAAGGCCTTTTGTTCTCAATTCTAAAAAGCAAATAAACTTTTATGATATTATATATCTTATCGTTGTGCAGCTTTCTACTTCATGCGCTTTTGCCAGTCACTGGACACAATCACAGCTATCAACACCTGCGGTCGACATAGGTTTACTCCATGAGTCTTGAATGCTACTTTTGATAATACAAAGGTTTTGAGATTTGGAGAACTGTGCCAAAAACTGTTTTTGCCAATACAATACTAGTCTAAACAAGATGAGACTCTGAGGACGTAATATAATATAATGAGCTGTCATGAGTCTGAGTTTGGAGAGGTTTCCATTCAGTAAACATGGATGGGTTCTTGGTGGGTCAAGTCTGGCCTTCAGCTCTTAGTTCATACAGTCAAAGTCAAAGAAGGTCTGTTTTCACTGCAAGATTTCGTTCTGTGGAGCATCCACTGAGAATCAATTGAGTCTGGCAGCAGGAATGTTTTTGGCGTGATTCTCCACATCTCAAAACCTTCTGAACAGGCATTTAACAGTCATTTAATTCAATCCATTGCACAGCCTACTTTACATGGCACCAGAACCAAGAAAACGCTTACTGAGCCTTGCCAGACCACAATACACAGAACAGTTTTTCTCAGTTTCCAGAGAAAAGTATGTTTTTGGCAGAGCTGACGGTATTTTAACAATGAAATGTGTCTCTCAACAAACCAGATTATTAAAGAATCATGCAATTCTACTTTTTAAAAGTTTATTAAATAGCATCTTAACATCCCTTAAAATCGTATCTTTTTGCGATCCTCTAGTGATTTATCTTTAACTTGCAACATTGAAGTGCTCTCCAGGACCCAAAGACATCAGTGTTGGGTGTTGTTACAACAGATCACACTCTTCATTCATGAGTGTTTCTGGGCATGGTCAGAGGAAGGTGACCATATTTTCCAACCCCCAAAACCAGGACCCTTAAGTGTTACCACACATTCATGCACATGCACCTCTATGCACTTACACCACTGGCTTTTCCATTGGGATGTGGAATTATTTCAGCGTTCAGCACACCTACCGAGCGCACCTTTCAACACCGCGGATGCCACGAACGCAGCGTTTTTGTCGGCGGGTACTTTACAAATGAAGGAGTCAGCCTCCTGGAGCTCTTTAGAAAAGACTTTCTCTTCAGCGTGACAGCCAGTAGTTAACATACTGGCAGGTTTTGTCAGAAAGAGCCACAAGCTTTACAGCCTCTGACACTCGCCTGTGACTTATTGGCTCGCAACAAATTGATTGACACATGCAGACAAATCAGTGTGGAATTGAGACACGTGGTGCATTGTTTGTGTTTTATATTGGGTTAGGTAATAACGAGTGGGACGGAATATGATAAATGTCTATGTACTGAAAACAAGTATAACATTGTAATTATTATTTTAATTGTGGTGAAGACGGGGACAATTTTGTAGATTGGCAGATATTTGTCAGGAATCTGGACACCCATTAAACAGGCCTGCAACTTTCACCAGAGAGGACAGTGACACAGTTGAGTTACACATAAAATGATTTTGTAAATTGGAGTTCATGTTGTTCTTTTTCTAACCAGGAATGCATTTTGTCCTCATCTATGTAAGTGTCTGAATGAATCTTTTGAAGGCCCATTCAAGGTATGAACAGTCTCAGTTATTATAGCTTTAAATGGAGCATAAAGAAATAAAACAAAAAACTGATTAAATCAACAAATTAATAAATGTAGTTTGATGAATACCTGAGGCCACCTCTGCAGACCTCAGTTTAAATTGCTGAATAGAAAACCATCTAAATACCAGATGCAATCTTTCTCTCTCTCAAAATATTTTATTTTGAGTTGAATTTCCTACAACATAAGACTAATGGGCTCCTCAGCCAAAGCAGATGCAACAAAATATCCGTCATGATAGAAGTCAGGATAAAGTAACGACCACTGCAGCTGCCAAGCACATTGGTAACATTGTTTGATGGCCTGCTCTTGTAATTGAGAGTGTTTGAAATTGATTTATATTTTTACACATTTTCAATATGCACAGTTATCCGCGTCTGGCTGTAGTGTTCAATTAAGTTGTAATCCGATCACATTACAGCTTAGATAATGTACAAACACAAACCCACAAACTCCAAAGTTGAAAAACAGATTTTGATGGTTGGCAAATCATTTAAACCTATATCTAATTGAAAATAGTGCAAACACAACATATCAAATGTTGAAGCTGAAAGATTTTGCTGTTCTACGAAAAATATATGCTCATTTTAAATTTGATGCCCAATGAAACTTCAAAAAAGGGCACTCACCAAGAATAACTTCCTCTCCTTTCACACCTCCTACTGAGCGATCCTTTCCTGCAAAATAACAACCTACAATATCTTACATTCAAACTTGTGGCATGGCAAAACACACAAGCTCCGTTAAACTAGACTTCTGCATCACCATGTTTCTTATAAATCAAAGTCGCACTGTAAGATTCCACATCTTCTGTCTTCTGACAATGGAGAGTGACAGTATATATGAGAGAGAGAGAAAAGAAGGGAATTACGTGCGATAGAGATCCCTGGTCAACATCCCAGACCAACAGGCCTCCCAAAATCCCTCAGGAAGAGTTGAATTCTTCTAACAAGTCACAGTGTGTGGGGCTCACTTGCTATGTCACCATCCCTTTAGCACTTCTGCATCCAGTCTGCTTTTAACAGCTACACGTGGGAGGGAGGGGGTGAGAAAAATAGCAAAACAATTTTGTTGTCATCTTTACTGATGAATTTTTAAGTAGTCATTTCATGTAAGATGCACTCGCACTTCATCTTGAACTTTTTATACACTTGGCTGAACAACCAGTCTCTGAACTCTCATCGGTCTTTCTTCTGTTTGGGTTTATGGGGCCAAGACGCACAGGACCCCAGACAATGCCTAATTAATTAGCATCTTTAACCCAACTGTAATGTACAGTGCACCGCTTGGCCTCACACCAGACTTCCAGGCGTCCTGAAAGAATCTAAAAGAAAATTACAAATAAGAAAACAGGTGCAAACTCCTGAGGACGCGCACTCCTGGCCATAATACATGAGCTGTTATAATAACAATGAAAAAAAAAGAATTGGTAGCAGTTTTTCTTTCTTCCTCTCATTTATCACACACACTTTTTTCCTCCATCTGCCTCTTTGCCTTTTGCCATGATTGTCGAGGGGATTTACAAGCAGTCTCTGAGGTTGCGCTCGGGCAAATACGTGACGTCAAATATTCTGGTCTGTCTTGAGCGGATGATGCTGTGAGTGTTTGACAACAGCGATGTACTTGGTTGTCTGAGTTCTCCGTCCTGTCCAAATATTCACCGTCAAGTTTTCACTAAATCATTAAAAGAGGACGATAGAGGCTACGATCTCAGGCTGTATAATTGGTGACAGCAGCAACTTCACAGTGTAAATACACACTGCCAGTATTTTTTTTTTTTAAACATGGACAGTCTTTTTTTTTTTGCATGTGTGTGTTTGTGCATATATTTTATAAAGAATAGTATCATGTCATTTATGTTGCCTGAGTGGATAAGGATCCTGAACCTGATCTGCACATGCTCCAGTAGCACAGACTGCCACTCGCTGGCTGCTCTTCTTGCAGCTCAGCATCACATGTGAAAAGCACATGTGGTGAAACATTAGAGCTGGGCGCACTTACACACACACACACTTTCACCTTGTCAGCACTTGGTCCAGATGCCTCTTGACGGGTAAAGCATCCATTAACACATTAGTGCATCTTAATCCATGTCAGTGCAGCTGCACACCTCAGGATGTGCTCCTCCGTGCACGCTTCCTGCAGCAGGTAGAGGCGAGCTTGTTGCGCAGCAGCAACACCGGCAGGGCGAGCCGCGGCCGGGTGTTTGCTCACGATGACGTAAAGTCAATTCGCCGAGACATTAATGTGTTTACTGAAGAAAAGTAACTATTTTCCACCTGCTAAAGATCACTTTGTTCATTGAGGTGGGTTTGACTGTTTAATGTTAGGTTTTATGTCAATGACCCGAGCTAATGTGCAAGCTCCCGGTTGGCACAAAAGCTATAGTGAGGGTTCTTAAGGCTCCCTCTTTGTGCCTCATTAGTTTTGCTATCGTCTGATTGGAGGAGATGAGCCTCTACTTTGCTTTTGACTTCAGACCAGGGCTCATTACTCCTCCACTCTCGCTCTCTGTCCACGCTTACCTTTCTTTCCTGCCTCCCTCTCCCTCATACACATACTCATAATGCCATTTAAATAGAAGGTGGCTTTCAAGAAAAGTCATTAACGGGTTTATTAGTCATTTATGAGTCGCGCAATCTGTTATCAGTAGCTGCAAACGCAGTCAAATACAATGAGATTTTTTTGAAAAAGGCAGAAACAGAGCCTCCTTCACAATTCGGAGCTGATGCCGATGACGGCTGACGCTGAACCACATCTCTCAACGGTTCACAAGACGCCAGGATGTCATCCGCCCACCTGCGCTCTCGCACACGTCCCTTTGAAACACACAGACGGAAATATACATACGTGCATCCTTTCTTTCCTAATAAACGCACTCTCCGCCCCCTCTATAATCTCTATCAGTCACTCAGCGGGGAAAAAAAGAACGATAGTTGCACCTCTGATCCTCCTTCACGGTTTACTCTTCATTATGAAGGAGAGGAGACCTTACTGCCGTGTGTGAATGTGAATGCATTTTATTGAGGCTCTGTAAATGCTGTGATGCACACTCAGTAATCTGCAATGTTAGGAAAACAGTCGTACATGTGTTTTTGTGAAACAGTAGTGGTAATTTCACAGAGGAAATTAATTGTGTAAAATGATCTGGAAATTGATGCATTAAGGTTGTAACTGTTGTTCTTCTATTTTTTCCCCACTCTCTCTGCTTTTCTCTCTGTCTCCGTCTCTCTAGGTGAGTCAATAATTTGCAGTGAAACCTTCTTACTCTGGGGCGCTATGGATCTGTGAGTGATGGGAACACACGCCGCTGCAAATAATCACCCGTCCACATCAAGTCTGTTTTACTTAAACTTTTTGAGCACGGCAAACTTTTTTGAGAGCCTCGAATTAATTCATGCAGGCGAAAAATGTAAAGCCGAGCAGCAGTTCATCCTTCTCTCGGCTCCCGTGGAAAAAATTGCTAAACCGGGTCTGTCCGTTCGTTGCCAGCCAAGTTTAAAGGTCCAGCAGTTCTGGCAGGTTTTCTAGCCGAGAGCCATCACAGATGCATTTTCACTAGAAATGGGAGAGTCCATTTCAGTTCTTTGAACACGGGTTAACCAGGGGAGATCACCAAGCAATATTTTACAGCGCACAGTTTGACATCTCAGCAGCAAATAATCCCTTGTAAACCCCAAGAGGTCCTTCCTGCATTCCTCTTACTGCCAATGTTATCTGCCCAAAAGCGAGGAATAAGCAGTACGCTATTCCCTTTCTTTTTTCTTGTGTTTCCAAGAATCCATTTGTCTGCTCCTGGAGCTAAACTTCTGCTCTATAGGCTCCTGCCATGGAAGCTATGGTGTAAATCAAAATCATTCGGTCCAAGATGCACATGTGCGAGAAGTCCTGGGGTTTTCAGCTACTCCAACCAGAAGCTATGTTCTAATTTTAATATAATAACACATGGCTGGAAGGTAGTTTGAAGCGGCACTAAACACCAGGTGGTGGCTAGTGAGCAGTACTAGTCTCTCCACTTCAGACGAGCTGTTCTCATCAGTTCTTGGAACAAATGAAACTACATTCACAATTCCGGCCAAAAGATATTTGTTAACACTTTGTTTCAAAAGATTTTAAGCAGCGAGCTTTATCAACGCGTTGGCTCAACAGTTTCCTTACTGTGTTCATCATGGGGGTATAATGGTTTAAACACCAAGTGGACTTGCTGACCACAGTTGCACTTGCACATGAACTTTTTTTTTTTGCAGGCCATGGTTTATATCATTACAAGTCTCTGCAGTCTATTTTCTGATATCAGCTCTTCTTTTCCGTACATCTGTTTCAGTACTATTCAATTGTGCTCCTTTTTTTCTGAGTTTTAGCTGGAGGCATTGTGTAAAAACTCATTAAACTTTGAATCAGGACAATGATGTAATCAGAGGCACAAACTCATGGCAGCGCTAATGCAGTTACATTTGTATGGAGTGCCATCTGCTAACCTTACCACACAGCTTGACTGTTTGTTGTATTATAATATGTAGGACACAGTAGAGCACATAGGAAGATCACTGACAATTATTTTTGTTGATATGGGAACCATTTTAATGTTTATTGATTTTAATAATGAGCTTGTGGCCTCTGGTGGCTTGTTGGGTGGTGGCTGCCACAGTTGGGAATCACCGTCTCCCCTCCCCCTCTTTGCTGTTTGTTGCCCTGAGACTGTTCACTATGCTTGTGCCTCAGGTATTTAAATTGGAAAATTGCGTCTGACTCGATTTGCATAAATATACTTAATGAATTAGGTGCTAAACTACATAAATTTCCCCCTATTAAGTCTTTGCAAACAGAAGTAATTATTGTGTCTCTTAGCAAATAAGGCCCCACATCTTAAAACTCCGCATGGAGCCACGTGAATCTTCCTCATTCTGCAGATCTGTCAGCTCGGCTCTGTCCCCGGCATCGTCTTTCATTACAGAGTTTATGCATCAGCGTGCCAAACAAATCTATTTCCCCTTTTTGTATTGGACTTCCGCTTCTTTTTTATGTTGTCAATTTGTTTTTCTTACATGTAGATAATGCTAAACATACAAGAAAAGAGGTGACTGTATTCCTCCAGACCAGTTGTGTTGGCCAGTTTACATTAGTTTACACACATGCATTCACACATAGGACACGAGGACGAAGTCTGAGTATATGTTATCAGGATGAGACCTCCTGAAACAATTTACTGTAAGCAACACAAGACTTTTACACTCATGGACATTTACAGCTGCTTTGGACTTTTCCACTCTTGTGTTCACATTGTTATGTGTCTGGACATTTGTGTTCAGAGAATCTGCTCTCTAGGATTATGAGTTGATATTGTATAGAGTTATGATTTAGTAATTCCTAAATATGGCTCATGTCATGTATATAAATAATACAGTCGTGCGTTTGTATAGATGAAGTTCTTGTGATGATGGTCGTATCAGCTGTGTCTTGAGACTGAGACATTGTAAATTATATAAATGTATGCAGAGATGCAAGTACTACAATATTATACTCATGTAAAAATACCATTATTAAAATTTTGCTCAAAAATGTACTAATATGATGCTACTGTTAAATTAACTGCATTCAGAGTCAATCCATCAACACTAGTGGAACAACATCACGCAACCCGCAACACGCAAAGTCCACCAATAAATAACATTTGTATAGACAGATTTTGCAGCTTGTGCAAACCATTGATTATCAATCATAAATGCACAACGGCCTACTTTATTTCGTATCAATAGGATTAACCAGAAAAGAGACAAAACCCAGACAATTAAACCCACCAACAACCAATAACAAATAAAATAGCCTAGACACAACAAGCAATATTGGTCTGCAGAAGTTAACTATCTGCCACTTTAACAGCAGAATAAAACATCACCAGAGCAGCAACAGAGAGATGGAGAAACGATATAAACTTCACAGCAGCTGCAGCCACAAACACACATATTAAAGCAAAGAGAGCTGCACAGCACACACACACACACACACACACACACACAAAGCTACGTTGCTAGACCAGCGGTGGTTGTTGACCTCCCCCTCTGCAGAGGATGTACTTGGCTTACTGAGAGATTTGAAATATATGAAATATATATGCCTATTTGTTATTGACTATAACCCTTTACCATTTTTCCAGTTTGACCCTAATGCAAACTATGACACTTCTGTCTTTTGGCTATCTACACATGAATCCCAGCAGAATTAATTTGCACCGGCGCAGCCACTGCATTTGTATGGTTGTATGAATCAAGTACTACCTTGGGAGTTTTTGCAAATCTCAAAAATGTGAATTATTACAATATTAATCATTTTTGCCACTGACAAGTCGAGTCTAATCTGATTACGATTGTCTGATTGGACAGGAAGCTTCAACACAGAGTAAATGCTTCTGATGTAACACTAGTTTATTTAAAAGATAGTGTGTATTGACTTTTTCAGCATCTTTTCGGGTGAAGCCTTAAACTCTCGCTATCCTAAATTCTATACTGCCATGGACACATTATATGTATTTCACATAACGCTGCTCATTTTTGTTTTATATCGGCAGCTGAAAACTGTTTTGTCAGCTTTACATTAACTGCATCGGGGAATTTCTTTCCCGACATCACACACTTATTACTCTGCTTTGGTCAGCAGGGCAGAATACAGAAGTGGTTAGCGCTGCCTGTTGTCTTACATTATTGAGGTGAGAAGTGAGCAAATCTACATCACTGCTTGCTTGTCCTCCTCACCCACCAGCAGTGACTCAATCTCTCTCTCTGATCTCGCAGTAGCTCTTGTTTATTCACTTTCTGTTGATATTTGTAGCAACATTACATGAATAACTTTCAGATTCCTCACATCCCAGGAGCTTGAACACATCGTGCAGTCAGTGGTTTTTACATGTACTGATTTTTTCATCGTCCTATTCTGCTTGTTAACGAGGGGCATATCTTCGAACTGAGTTGTTGGTTTAGCGTGCCTTCAATGTCAGACCACATGTTCAAGCTTTACTCAACAATGAATGTGTTTTTAAATCAATCAAAATTACTCAAACTTGCAGAGTCAAGAAATCTAAAATTAAAAAAAGAGAAGAGAAAAGAGAAGCAAACACTTCAGAGGGTGAGATAGAGAGCAGAGAGGTACGACGAGCAAGAGGCAGGTGAGTGTTTTCATTTCCAATGTCTTCTCCGTGAGATTGAGGTAATGGGAATGAGATCAAGATAAAACTTAATCAGACCTTTAACTCATTGGCACTTCACCATAACCGACTCTGCACACATATGCCTCGATATTCTTTGTGTATTCTTCCTCTTTTGCACTTTTATTTGCACTTGTATCTGCTCATCTGCTCATCCCCCTCACTTCCCTAAATCCAGTTTAATGAAGCTGCTGGGCTGAAATCAGCCAAACCCCCATAACCTCATTCTACCCTTCAGTCCTCCACCAGGACATTAACAGAGCGGCCCCACCCTCCGTTCTCTGTCGCCTTGTTGTACAGACACACACTGCTGACACACAAGCGCTCCTCCAAACAGGGAAAAATTCACTCGCAGGCACGCACGTACACACCCAGACAGACACACACGCTCACAGTTGAGCAGACACATGCACAGACACCCTCCCAGCTGTCTCTGGTAAAACATTAAGCACCCAGACTTTTGATCATGCAGGCTGACTACAGAAATAGTAACAAATGAACCCTCAGCAAAAGTGAAACTGTTGTCCCATCTCGGCGGTGTGCTTTCATTGGACCGTACAGCGGGCAAACCCACCGTCCAAAAAAAGGCTATGCTGCAGTGAACCCATGCTGTAGCAAGGCGCATGCATCTGGTCTGCATTAGCACAGTATTACTCATCTGGGATTCATGTCTGCCCCCACAATCGAGACCACCCTTCTGCTTTCCCAGCCAGCCACAGCCATGGCCGGGTGCTTTATTACGTCTGTCTCTATACCTATGTACGTATGTCCCATTCTCGCAAACTCAATGTCTCAAGAAGGTCTTAAGGGAATTTCTTCAAATTTGGCACAAACTCAAGGATGAACTGATTAGAATTTGGTAGTCAAAGGTCAACAGTCAAGGTCACTGTGAACTCATGTCCATCTCAATATCGGAAACATGCCTGGAGGGAGTTTCACTACATCTGGCACAAACATCCACTTGAAATCAAGCCTGAACTGATCAGAATTTGGTGGTTAAAGGTCAAAGGTCAGTGTGACCTCACGAAACATGTTTTTTGGCCAAGAATTAATACACTAATTCACGCAAATGTCTAATAGGATAAAATCATGAAGTGATGGCATTTTATATCCAAAAGGTCAAAGGTCAAGTTCACTGTAATATCATAATGTTCTGCAAAAACACTTTTCTGTCCAATGTTCAACACCACAACTCAGGAACAGAAGGAGAGATTGTATTTCACATTTGGTCAGATTTTTTGATTCCTTCAAAGCCTTCACTGCATCTATGTATATCTGTCTATCTATATGAGTCTGGACATGGATGCAAACTGCAGCTTGGCTGGTTGGCAGAAGCATGAAACCACAAGGCAGTAATACTAGTCCCTTTCTTTAAGTTGTTACTGGAGTCATGAATCAATGGTTTGGCTCATCATGAAAGAAAAAAGATTTTAAAAAAAAATGAAAGAGTGGAAAAAGAAAGAATTATTATCAGCTGTACATTAACAGAATACATTCAAATTGAACTTGTCATGAAGCAGCATTTTTTCATTTTCTAGATTGTGTGTATTTTCTTGTGGGATCGGGGAATAGAGAGAGAATAGAGACTTTATGATGTGCCAGTGTTCATGCTTAATCATATGATTAGATTTAAATTGACTCGACATGTGAAACATTTCTATGTACAGTATATGTAGGGAAAGTCTTTCGAGGCTGTAGGGCTTCCTCTTCCTCAACCCATAGTTTCTGACAGAGCAACTTCTGCCTCAGCTCTGCTCTTTGCATTCATAGATAACCTAGGCTGTCCTGATTTACACAGGCCAGTGAACAAATACTGTGCTCAAAAGTCAATGAAAGACTCAATAACAGAGTTGCACATTTCTTTGTTTTTTTATAAACACAAGATATAATCAGACAAAGAACACACTTGAAAGCTGTCAAATCTCATCGCCCTCAGTGCCAGATCCCCTTCCTTCCAATTTCTTTCTTGTGTGATGTTTCACATTTTGGGGTGTAAACAACCTCCACACTGGCTCATGACTATCCTAGTCTCCCTTTGCAGACACCAAGAGCTGTCACATCCCTTTAGATGCCACATTAGATCAGGAACACAAACACACACATACAGGCAAACACATCACAAACCCGCACAACCCTCAGGTTATTGGAAAGACCTAAGCCCACGGAGCAGTTGGCTCGTCTGGGCTCCACCAAAGCACCATGAAACATATCAAATAGACCCAAATCTGTGACTGGAAAAGCAAACACCAAGGCGCCAGTTGCACTAAAAAAAAAAAAAATCAGTTTTAAAATAACCCTCGTAATTTGGCCTTTACTGTCTCAGAGCTGCTGGAAAAAGCAATAAATTCAAGTCATATGTAGTCCAAACTCAGAAGTGACTAACATACTCAAATTCACTCAGTTTTAATGAAATGTAAATTTTGCTTAATAGTTGAGTAAGCTCATATGTCAATGTGCAAATTAAAATCAGCTCATTAAGTGTAGTGGGCTACGCTGAAATCAGTATGTAAATCAAGAGGGATTGTGCTACTTCCACACATTTCATGAACACACACTGTGCTGTCTCATTCTTCAGAGCTCATGCTTCTGCGAGCGTGGACACACTGTGATTGAATCTTACTTTCCTCAGGCCCAGTACGTATGGAGCCGAAGTTCCCATGTTCTCTGCAGGGTGTGTGTGTGCTTGTGCGTGCATGTGGCTAACTAAGGGAGATGTGGCTTAAGAAAAGAGAGAGTCAAAAGCGAAAAGAGAGGAGGAGGGAAAGTGTGTGTGCAGTGTGTATGGACGTAGCCTTGTTTCTGTTATTATATCTCTGAGGTTAACCTCAAGCTATGGGAAGGAGCCAGCAATAACAGAGCACAGAAACCCACAGCACAGTGTTTGCTGCTCTAATGGCCAACACAAACGTGGGCATTACCAGGGTCTGGGTTCACTATAGGGCACACGTTTGAGTCATGACACGCGGCAGGATGTCATCGCGGTTAGAGCGAGTGTCCAGTTTCTGAAAGGTCACAGATTTGAACCCCGCAGCAGTCAGTCACACACATGCACACACACACACACACGCACTGTGATACCCTGCCTACTCACCAAACCTTGCACCTGCCAGCTCTTTCAGTTTGATTCACTTCATCTCAGCTTTATAGGTAGAAGCAGTGACAAACATCAAAGCATTGCAGTAGCCCAGACTTTGTGCATTTGCTTTACACAACATAAGGATATAAAACTATAAGAAAAAATGATGTTCATTTCAAGGCTCGACGTGGCACAAATTGATGAGCTGAAGCTGCAAATCTTTCAGTAACACGCACACTTTTTTTTGTTTTTTTGTTTTTAGTTACCAGCTTTTATTTTGTAATTGTGCACCGATTACATTTTATTTTTCTGTGTCGTGCTGTAAACAATTTTTGAGCCTCGGGTGGAATGCATGAAAATGTCTAAAAGCTTAATTTTACACAAATAATGTTCATGGGCGTCGAAAAGAAAAACATAAGACAACACAGTGAACTGGAAGCTTATTTATCAGAGATTTAAAGGGAAGGCTTATTACTATATATAAGCCTTCTAAACCCTTATGATAGGAGTTGAATCAAACAAGATCTGTGTTGTACACCAGCATTAAACATGTCCAGCAAGATTATTTCTATTTTACAACAGTGAATTTCAGTATAACTTCAATTGGAGCACAGAGCCGTGTGGTTTCAGATTGGTTTGGTTGGCTTCTATTTTTATTCTGCAGGTTGTTATGAAAGTTTGGCTGCTTCATTTCTGTGGATATGAAATCATTGTGATTTTATATCTTTGGATATAATATCATTGTGCGCTAAGGCAGAGAGGGAGGGGGGCAGAGCCTGTTTCTCCACTTGTTTATTTTCCAGAAAGGTCCTCATATGTGTCCCAGATGAATAGCTGGAGATAAAAGTCGAGCTTTTTGGTGGATGTAAAATGGAGTTAGATTGAGGGGGAGGGAACTGTGGTCTGGGGTCTTGGCTTTGTTGCTGTTAAATATAGTCTTGAGAAACACCACAAATTGAGCGCCCTGCCTCTATATTAGATCATTATGGGGCCCCACTGGCACAAAAACACATTAACGAGAAACACGCATAAACACACACATGCACACAATATTGTAGATTGCTTTCTCTCCCTCTTTCTAACACACACACGTACATCGAGTCAACACTTGGAGAAGATCTTACAGTACGTCGGACAAGAGAGTCGGCTGAGCTTTGTTGCTGTGCAGGAGTAGATCTATAGTATAGTATCATCTGGTTTCAATTGATACTTTCATGTGGCGTTTGCTTCACAGTATATTTTCAGTGTCCGTCTATTCTATAAGTGTTCATATGTCCCTTAACAATCAGACTAAACCACACGAATTTGGTTTTAATTACCTCTTCTGCTACAAATTTACATCCAAGCTTTGCAGAATTTTTTTTTTTTTTTAAACACAACAAAGATACCTGTGAAGCATCCTGTATCAATATCACCCCAAAAGCAGTGCTATTTCCCAGTTTCTTTTGCCCAGACCTAAGATCAAACGCAGCACTGATATGAGTTTGACCTGAAGGGGGCAGGGGCTCTCTCGGGAGGATTTACTGTGGACCAAGCGAGAGCCAATAAACACTACATTCGAACAGAGCAACGACAGCGAGCGGGCGGATATTCGCATTTGTGTTCAGCCCCCACGCCGCACGTGCTCCGTCTCGCTGGGTCCGAAGTATCCTGTGACACTTCAAGATCAGAGAGCCCCGAAATTGGCACTTGTGAGCACCATTACCCAGGCTTTGATGTAAAATAATGGTTGGGGTTAAGGAAAGTGTTGCGGGTGGGAAAATGATCGAAAGTCAAACAATTGTCCTCAACTCCAACGGCACAAGGGTGCGTGGGCTCGTACACGCTTTTTCTATTGATTTTTATCTTTGTGCAGTCTCATGAATCGTCAGGGGGGTGCGTTACTGTCCTTTGCCCCATCAGAGTCCACATCGCCCCGCATGGAGAATGGAGGTTTGGGATTGAGGCTAAAAGGTTGATTGCATTAGTGACTTCTATCAGGATTCATTTGAAGACTGGTTTAGAAACAAAGTGATGGTTTTTGAACTCTGAGGGTGACCTTGACATTTGGGTGTCCAAGCAATCTTATCTATTGGGATGTGTGTGTGTGTGTGTGTGTGTGTGTGTGTTGACTACACTGATTCACAAGAGCTTACAGTGAAGAACGGCACACAGAGCTTTTCTTGTGCTTCTGTTTCTCTCTGCTTGATTGCAACATTCATTCATTAATAATGTGCAAAAACAAGTTTGAACAGATTTTGGAAAAGATGTGATCTGGCAAACAGATTATAAAAAAAAATATCCAAACTGAGGAGAAGCTGAACAAGAGGGGGAGACTTTCAGGAGACATGAGGAAGAGAAACATAACAAGAAGTAGGACAGGGGTTAAGTAATATTCACTCCTACATGCATGGAGACACACATGAGTGCACACAAACACGCAAATGCACGCACGCACACCCCTGGGGGAGCGCACATGACACGCTTTTTGCTCACTGTGAAATAGAGCATAGGTAGCCACGATGATAGCGTCCATCATCATGGGAGTGGAAGCAAAGGAACGAAGGATGCGAAGGAAAAAATAAGCAAAACATACCATCATTCATTTTCTACTGCAGAGAGAATCCGCCTTTATTTAATTATTATAGAGACATTGCTTTGATCCTAATTGGTCCTGCTTTGTAATTGATCATATTTTAATAAGGTATCGTTCCATTTTCAGATACGCTCGTGTTTGAATTTGCTGCACACACTTCCTCCGTGTTCAACTGTTGTATTGATGAATAAATTCAGGATGAAGAATTTCCACAACGTTAACTACATTAGGACATAATCCCTCCTGGTAGGCTTCACATTATATTCTAAACAATAGTCAGGTGCCCATATGAACACTGAACATCTGTAATGCTGTAAATTTGGGACTAATAAAGGAATATCTTATCTTTCTGTAATCATTCCTCCTGTTACTGATACTGGCCATCGAGGTTTTCTGAGGAAATTCTTGAGAACAAATTTTTGCATAGGTCAAGGAATATGGATTTCGACTCCCCATCTCTTACACTTGAGGGGCATTGCTAAGTGATCTCATATGAACTGGATAAACAATTACAACATGCAGAACAGACATGTAAAATTGGAACCTATTTTTCAAATGCAAAAGATATATACAGGATTTTTTGACAGTAATTTATGAAGTGAAAGGACGGCAAAGTAGAAGCAATACGAATAATGGTATCTTCATTAAGAACTGGTCTGTATTTCTTTATTGTTCATTCATTTCAACATGAAATAATCTTTATCTTTGTAAGTGCTCTATTGTGCAAGTCAATTTCTCTATGCTTGCAAATCAACACATAAAACCTTCAGCTGGAAATGCTTTGAAAGGTCAGCCAGAGTCAAAGTTCGTCACTTTCCTCTTCCAAAAAAACCCCAACAACTGTATTTCAGCCTGCACAAGTCAGCTCCGGTGTTTACTGGCCTTTAGAACAACACTGGGCCCGACATTCAGTTTCTGGGTCTCCAGTTTCAAGTGTTAAAAGCGTAGCACATTTTCCACACACTTCCTTTTTTGCAAACTGTGTTATGACTGAGACATATTGTGTGAAGGAGAAATAGAAAGGAAAGCTTGTCTGGGGAATAGTGACCTAAATGGCAATATACAGTAAAATGTATTTCAGTCTGCATCCATCCCTGCTTGTTACGTCACCGTCTTCCCCAGAAGGGATGGGAAGGTGGAGACAGACCGGATTGCAACCTTCGGCTTCGTCCTTCACAAAACAATAGCTCTAATAATCTCGCTTTCCCCCTGAGGTCAGTGGTAATGAACACACTCTGTCACACGGACACAAACTATTTGCGCGCATGTAAAGATGGTTCGATGAAAAAAAACTGGTAACTAACATGTAATGCGAGAAAGTTGCCAGTCAGTCTAAGGCAGATGCTATTTAGATGCAGTGTTCTCACCTCTATTCTTATCTCCCTTCCCCTCCTTCATCTCCTCTACATTTTCTACTACGTGTGTGTGATGGATGGGCTGCTCTATCATATGAGTAATACTAATATAGGCCTGTCTGCGTGGACTGGCTCTAGCCCTTGTAAATTGAATTTGTCAGAGGCCTTTTTTTTTTTTTTCCCGACCGCACTTTTTTTATTCACTCTCACCTCTTTCACTGTGTGTGTGTAACTAAGCTGGCTAGTTTTTACATCATCTAAAAACATTTTCTCGATTCCCCTCCTGTGTGGTTGTACGCGTGGACCTTTTGAACAAACCATTCTGTATTCAAATGACCTTGTATCGACCCAGATCATGTCAGCTTTATCTGGAGAGAAAAGACTGAGTACTGAATCCACAGCCTTTTCTTTTTCTTTTTTTTTTCATCCACTCCTCATTCTTTAACTTTGTCAAGTCCTTGCACCCGTTCTCTTTATTTTTCTCATTTTCAAACCCCTTCTGTTTTTTCATGATATCTAGTTCCAAAATCTTATGTGGTTTTACTACACCGCTGCAGAGCACTCACCCCTACCAAGTAGCAATTTCAAAAAATAGGCCCTTATTCTTTCTCCCTGACTATGTCTGTGTGTGACTCCCATACTAAATGAGCCACTGTCCACGGCGAGCTGGGAGATGAAAGATGGACAGAAACAAGTCGTACCCCACTTGCTTACTCCCTCCCTCCTTCTCTTGTCTCTCTCTGTTTTCAACTCTCTCTCCTGCCGTCTTCCCCCGCTGAGCTGTAATCTGACAGATGTTGAAAACACAAATTTGTTCGTTTTGACCATGTTTCTCCTAACGTGTGTGTGTGTGTGTGTGTGTGTGTGCGCACGTGAACGGGATGCGCCGCCACGCACAGCCGGCGTGCGATGTGTGATGGCGCATACACCTGGTGCATTTACACTTTGTTTGTCTCTCTCAGCCATCAATATGCTGCTGAGGTGAAAGCTGGGTGTGATGATCCTGCCGTCGCTGGCCAGCTGGCTGTTGCCTGTCTGCTTGTTTGGATGGTAACACATTAACACTTGGGGAAACAACATTCAAGGCTCCTCTCTCCTGCCCGCTATTGTATGGGGGCAGTGTAGCTGAACATGGCTCCATCTGACCTGTAAAGAGCTCAGTTTTTGCAGGCTTTGGATCTTTTTATGGGTCATTTACACACATCGTAGGTGTCTTGTTTCTTGGTATCTACAGTACCTCTTTATCGCCCTCTCTCAATCACCCCATCTGTTTCTATTTGTCTTTGTTGCACCAATTACAGCACCTCTCACCCGAGCTCATACCTATCCCCTCCTTTACCTCCATCTCATCCCCTCCTTCACATTCACTTTAATCCCATCAACACATTCTTTCCAGCCGTTCTTTTCCTCCGATGTGTTTTCTCACCTTTTCTTCACAACTCCTATCTATCCGTTTTCCCTCCTCTCTTCACTCATCTCTCCGCTGTACAACCTTTCCCTCACTCTTTTTGAGTCTATCATTAGGGACCATTAAGGTTTCAGCAGTTCCACAGAGAATGATGGAGTTGCTCTGACACCTTAAAAAAGGAAATTAGGTGGGAGGTATGATTGAAGGGAGCAAATATGAGATGAAAAAAATCGAATATAAAAAAATGTAAAATAATAATAATTTGTATCTATAGAGCACTTTCTAAAACCCATGTTACAAAGTGCTTCACAAAGCAAGTAGATAGAAAACATGAAAACTCAAGTAAAGTTACAAATTGCTCTCTGATAAAAGATATGTTTTAAGAAGGGACCTCAAGGAAACTTAGCCTACCATGATTTCATCGGGCAGATCGTTCAGAGCCTCGGGGGCCCTGACTGTCTTTTCAGACAAAAGATCACTGACCGAGGATCTCAGAATACATACGGTAAAATATGGTAAAAGTCATCAGTAAATCGTAAAATCCATTCTAAAACATACTGGGAGCCCGGTTGGCAGATCTGCGTATCATCAGCATAGAAAAAGACAACATTTCTGTGAAAAATATACCCAACCAAGCATGTATAAGAAAGATACAATTGGTCCCAAAACCGACCCCTGAGGTATACCATTCTTAACAGAGGGGACCTTTACCGGTGGTCACTGGGGAAAGAGAAACTGCTATGGCCAATAAAAAGAGTAGTAACAGGGGTAAATGCTACTGTCTTTGGTGTAGTAAGCAGGTGCCGACACAGGGCGAGACTCCACACCTGGAGTCCACAGTGGGAAGTAAATTTGTAATGTTACACAAAGGAGGTCCTATTGGGAACGAGAGTTACCAGCAAAGATTGGGCCTGTAGCGATAGATCAACCTCCTATAAGCAGGTTAGATAGATGTGGTTTTCCTCACAGTTGGTGGTGTTGGTAGCAATAGTGCAACAACAGCAGAGATGTTATCTTTTGTTCCTGTTGGCTAACGTTAGCTAGCTCCCATGCTAAGAACAGGCGGGGTTAGGCTGGTGGCCACTCCACTAGCAGGCTATCCCAACGGGGAAACTTAAAACTTAAGATATCTGATAATTAAAAACATTTACTAAAAACAGGATGTAAAAATGTAGTGATTAAAAAAATAAAAATGAATTTTAAAAAAAGAACTTCTGACAGACAAACACAACAAAGAACGCAGAGAAATGAAGCGAGCGAGTGAATTGAAATGTTAAAAAAAAAATAACCCATCAAACTCTATTGTGGCTAATGTCAAGAATAAGTATTAAGACGCATGTGATTCATGAGGGCGTGGAGGAAGAACAGGCGTGATTTTCAGATTGATGAGGTTGATGAATTGGGTGATTAAGAAAAGGATGAAAGCGATGTGACAAAGTGAGGAATTATGATGAGGATGATGATGCACATGCTTGTGTTATTGTTAATCTTGTTAAAGGACCAGTCAACATGAGGGTGAGTTATGTACTCATCTGGGACAGTAATACTCTGTTGGTGTGTGTGTGTGTGTGTGTGTGTGGGGGTGGAGGAGCCATCACTCACTACAGTATATGCATCTTAGTGGGCATGTTGTAACATATAATTCATGACTTTTCAAGCACTTGGCTGCTCGACCATTTTATTTGTCTCTTGCAGCTCTGGTTTTATGTGCTCAGTCGCACTGCTGTTGAAGTGCACTGGAGTTACATGGCCAAAAAAAAAAGAGAATACAAAAAAATTACATTTGTGCAATATATGCAATGCACTACATCTGTACTATATGTCAGGTTACATATGACCAATGAGTCAGTGTGTGTGTGACAGAGAGAGAGAGAGAGAGAGAGAGAGGAAAGAGATCTATCAAAATGACACTTAAAGGCTCGTAGAGTCGTGCACTGCTCAGCCAAAGTGGAGTAGAAGTCCCTGAGCTCATGCCTGCTACTCACACATCTATTTTAATTCCACCGCTCATGGCACTGTCAGTCTTGCCTGACTAACATGTGATCAATATAGGCAGACATCCATGTAATTATGATAGATTTCTCTGAGCATGAAACCGGTGACGCGGGGCAGGAGGACTGTGACATGTTTAGCGGGACAGCAGGACTGTTCTCATTAGACAGTGCTTCTTGTTTCCACACTGTCTGCAGTTCAGCCCGTTCTCCCATATCTGAAGCTCAGGTCATTTGAATACAGTGACTAAAGAATGATCCATAAGTGATATGGTAACTCATTAAATTCAGGAAGGTTCCACTTGCATCTACCTTTTCGTATACTGCACGGGGTTTTGTGTTCGTTCCATACCTTTGGAAAGAAGCCTTTTATCAGCTTGGAGAACAAACCCAGGTTGCAGACAAAGTAACAAGGTAATCAGCATTCACTTGGTCTTCTCTTGACGTTGTCATTCCCTCTGTCTATCACATCTCACACACCCCAGGCTGTGTGTGCGTGGGTGTGTGTGTGTGTGCTTAGCACTTGTGTCAGTCACTTTTATTACTAGTGCAGCATTAATGTAATTCATATCTCTGCTCCATGCATTCTTATGGCTTATTTCTGCATAGAATTGCACCCTTTATTGAGATAAATATATGCAGCACTTCCTAGAAAAGGCGTGCCTTGTTCCTCTAATGGGTTGAGAGATTGATGGATGCAGATGGAAGACCTGAATAATCGTGTACTACAGTTGCTCTGGTTTCTGCAGACATTTCTTTTAAAAATATATATATGTTCAGTTAGATAAAAAGGAGAGAAATTGTGAAATAAATAAATAAACAATTTATGCAAGTATCTCTTGAGTTTATAGAAACCTGTCAGACGACAGAGAATTGAGATAGATGTTATATCTCTGGAGTATCTGTTTAGATTACTGCAGTTTAATGAGGAGGGCTGCAATCATGAATAGAGTCTGCCTGTAATTTTATGCCAGCAACAAGCCACATAAGGTGTGAAGACACAGTACAGTTACAGTTTACAAGGTCTCACTGTATCATTAGCTGCTCTGTGTGGAAAGTATTACCTGCCTGACTAATGACTAAATGTCAGGTCAAGTTGTCCTGATCTTGAAGTGTGAAGGTATGAGACCCTTCAAACAAGAATAAAAGCATAGCTTCCGTAGCAGATTTAAATGCAGAAAGCTTCAGAAAGCTGTGAGTGATTTGCTTGTATTCACTCAATAACGTTCAGCTGCCTCTGCTTATAGTTTCTACTCGTATTGTGTGTCAGGAAGTTAGCAGAAAATTTGGGCCTGTGGTGAGTACTTGTGGTTTTGTCAGTGGTTAGTTCAGGATTGAACAGAATTCATTTCATGGTGGTCCCTAAGGACAAAAGCATGTCAGAAAAAAAGGACAAATGATAAATACAAAGCAGATGCACTTTGAATGCAGAAATCTACCAAACTACCCAAACCAGCTTTATCACTAAATATCATTACATCGCGTTGATATGTGCAACGTTGACAGTTTGAAGAGATAAGGGAACTTAGATATGTGACATCAGTAAAACTCTGGACAAGCTGTAGATAATAGAAAACCAGGAGTGAGTAGTTTCAGCTTTGGCACACACAGACAGAATGTGTTTTTAACATCTTTTTGGGTTTGTGTGTTTTGGAAAGCAGCACTTCCAGGGAACTGAAGCTAGAAAGTGACTGTGTAGCTGCAAAAGTTAAAAAGAGCTTTGAGGTGGTCTTCAAAGTTTTGGTTGTGGGGTTCACTACTGATGTTTAGATGGAGGCTGTTCCACGGCCTAGGTGACACAACAGCAAAGGCACAATCTCCCTTGTGAAAAGCCAAAAGCTTTAGGTCAGACAGCCTAAGAGATCTGGAGAGAAGACTTCTGAGATGTATGAAGGAGCCATCTCATTAAGCGCCTTAAAAACAAACAATAAGATGTTCAAAAAGCCAGTTCAACAGCAGCATTTTGAGCAAGCTGCAGACATGATGCACAAGACAGAAGACTAATACCAACATTTAAGGAGTTACAGTAGTCAAGGTGATATGAAATATTGGTGTTAACGTTCTCCAAATCATGAGGCAATAATGAATACAATCGATCATCCTCATGGCAAAAAGCTAGAAAATGAGGCCCAGGTTGCACGTAACCAGAATGAATGCTTTATCATATTTAGGACGTAAATGTACCATTACAGTGAATTCATACACCTCGATGTGAGCGCGATACGAAGCGGAAGCCGCACAGCTCAAGCTCTGGGGAATTTGAAATTTTCTGCAGCAGTGCACCTCCACAAAGCCAGACTGTTTTTGTTGTGTCGAGTTTGATGATACAACAAAAAATGCAACATTTCCTATGCTGACAAGCAAACATCACTGAATAACTCAAGCAAAGCATTTGCCAATCAACACACAGTAGCGCCAGTAAAAACATGCAGATTATTTCCTCTGTTTGAGTGGACTCCAGCAGGCACTTTTGATGCTGTGTTGGCACTGTGTGCATTTATCCAGTGAATAACAAGCAAGTCACACTTGTTTAGTTTATAAGAAGTGCAAATCAAATTTCATATGTCAGTCACAAGCGCCCAGTGAAAGCAATATTCAGCACTGAAATCTGTTTTACAAGCTATGTTAATTTGCACCGCAGTGTGTGAATTATTACAGTCGGTGCAGCCCAAAATCACTTGCTACTCTGGCCATAATAATTATATATATATTGTTCTATTCAGACTCAAAAAGTGGTCTGAAATAATACAGTTGAATAATTATTATTAATTAATTAATTAAAACCACAGTATTCAGCCACTGTGCATTTCCTAAACAGTGCATAATGATAATAGTATGATATAGAATGGCACAAATGGGATTGTGCTAGATAGATAAAATATGTTTACATGTTTAAGAAGATCCACTATATTAATTTATCAATTCAAGAAATATTTGTTAGTGCAGTTTATTTAGAAGGATCCCTTTCTTTTTTTGAATTCACAACATTGCAGTCATATAATGGCAGATTTACCAAATGACATCTCGGCCTGTTTCGTGGTAACGTTGTGGACAGACATGAGCAATTTTTTATGAAACTGTTGGAAGTAAAGCTTAAGCTTAAATTCACAAGTCGAGACCTCTCTACAAGAAATACCAACACACAATTTCACCTCATTATTAATAAGAAAAAATGTCACTGATTCTTAAATAAACAGTGGAGCAAGGGTGACTGTGGACTGTGGAATCTAGCAAAAAATGTTTCACCGAAAGAGTTGACAGTTTGATATGACGTGAATAATCCAGCCTGGTAGGACTCATATCAGGTTTTCTTTCAGTTTTCACATCCTAGTAAACATGAGAGCAGAAAATATACTATCACAAAATACACAATTCTGTAAGAGCCAAAACTAAGTGTCTACATGAAACATGTGTGGGCAGATGTATGCATGTTTAGTTTAGTATGAAATTACAGAGTGAAAAGAGTCAACATGTAAGCTTTATTTACATTTGTTTGTTCTCTCTGTGACATAACATCATATGGATATTCATAGAAGGAGAAAGAGGAAATCTACAGTAAGGACAATGACACAAAACTCAGTCCTCTTTCAGGCTGAGACGACTTTCCTTTTCCAGCACAAACTAGAATTACTGTAAATTCTGTCAAAACGTTTTTCAGTAGTCGACTGTAAAAGAAATGAAAACATGTACAATATATCCCTACTATATATTGCTTCTGGGTTTGTCTGTGGAAGCAGTTTATATGTATATCTTTATTATGTCATCTGTCAAGTGTCACTGGATGTTTTATTGCCCTGTGTGCTACATTAGTGCTTCGTAGAAGCAGCTCTGTGCAGCATATTGAAAGATTTCCCATCTGTGTTAAGCTGTTTCTGAAGAACTGGAAAGTTCACAGGAGTCGGGGGGAAATGGCAAAAAAAGGTTATGGAAAAGGGGTCGCAGAAATTCAAATACTCATTATGAGGACGGGAGGGCGAGGAGGGGCCGAGCAGAGGCGATGCGTCAGCCGCGCTGCCAGACACTGAAGGTTCACCTCAGCACCCCGCGAAGAGGGGACTGGGCACGGGTAGAGAGGCTCGCTGTTCCCCTGTCTAACTCTGTCACAGCCTCCCTATGGGAGTCTGCCATGTGTCAGCAACCTTAATTACTACACCTCATCTCCTCAAAGATTAATGATGCCTCCGTTCTCCCAGTATTTATCATCCTATCTGCTCATTTACATTCTGCCGTGCATATACTCGATGTGTGTGCGCGCCTGTTTGTGAATGCACCCTTGTGCGCAGCAGCCGCAGCGATGTACTTTATCCCCTGCGTTATTTTTTTCGCTGTATTTGTGATTGCACTTAAAACTGTTTGTGTAGTTACTAAGATGAAGTGAAATGCCCAGAAAATGGAGCATGCTGTTAAACTCATTTGTTTTCTTAATTACCTGCCGTGCGCAAAGCCTCTGTTTGCCTCAGTTTTGAGGCCCTGCCTGGTGAGGCTTTGTTTTGGCTTTTGTTAGTATGATTTCATGTTTCGTACAGCTTGCCATGTGTGTTTATATGTGAAATCTGTCTCTTTGTCGATGCCATTAGTCGCCCATTGTGTGACGATGTGCGTGCGTTTGACACGTTCTTTGTGTGTGTCAATGAGAATAGTTTACAGGGTGAGTTCTTGGTAATGAAGCTCAGCTGCAAATAATGATGCACCGTGTTAACTTTGCCCAGATATTGACAATGTAGCGGCTCAAATCTTGCAGACACCGTCTAGACAAAGACCAACAAAAAGAATGAGACATAATGCATCAGGTCAGGAAGGTCTGTCGGTCTCACTCACCTCCTGCTCATTTTGTATAATATTTATGTTCCTCACTCCCTGCTCCTCTGATCCACACAACATGACCCAGCAGCCAGATCACTCATCTGGTTCAAATTCCAGTAAACTACAGCCCAGTTGAAGGACACTGCCCTACCATGTAATTGTTCATTTTAATAGGGATCAAGAGTCGGGCCCCCTTCAATTGGCTACCTTTGCACGCCTGTCTGAATGTGGTGCATGTCAGTGAATCCATTCGAAGTCAATCCCCTAGTGGTACGTATTCATCTAAATCATTGTTCAGATGTGAATTGCTGCGAAAATTAGCCCTGATTATCATGCAAAACTGCAATTTTATCCTTGAATCCCCCTTTCTCTTCAAGTCAGCAAGTGTTCTGAATAATGTCATAAATATAAACCAAATGTGAAAATAGCTGGGCAAGACGCTGCCAGCCAAATCACAGTTATTAATATCAATTTATTCCCAACCTCTCGTCTTTCCTACAGTTTCTGCATAATCAAGCTGTCATCAGGGAGAAATATAGAGATAGGGAGGATGTGGGGTAGAAGTGAAAAAGAGATAAACATGGTCGAAACCTGAGGGAAATGTAACGATTCTGGATAACACAGAGACTCAAGTGCAGAGAATCACGCAGGACACGAGGTAAAGAAAGTCAGAAAGTCTTCACTGAAACAACCGGCAGTCATACACAGTCTGAATACAGCAAACAAAACCAGGCAGGGAGGCAGAAATCCTGAAACCAATAAACAAAGCAGACAGGAGATATACAACGCGATGAATCAATGATTACTTTTACCCAGTGGCCCAAATTAAAACAGGAAATACAATATGCACATGCTATACATACAGTGTGTCAGGAGTTTGAAAAGTATTCGGGAGCAGCACTTGAGCCTGGCTAACAGTTCGTTTTAAGGATGTGTGTACATAATGATTAAAGTCAGATGGATAGTTTAAGGAGGCATTCATATTTGATAATATTGAGAAAAGCTTCAAATCCAGCTGGGAGAGAACATTTAAAAGTCCCTGCTGTCAAAGACGACAGTTGTGTATTGTGCTTTTTAATTATTCTTATTATCTCTGATTATCTAAAGCACTAACTGAGAAGGATCAGTGTGTTAATTGATTGAAGAGTCGTTAATTTACATGATAATGTGGCGGAAAAAAACACAACCCCGTGTGACAGATGACGGATGATGATAGGCAACTTAATTGCCGGGTAATTAATGCAAGCAGCAGTATTTTGTGGGCTATTGCAGTTAGATTTGTTCTTCGTTCACCAAGATTTAACTCCGGATAATAAGTCTGAATGCTGAAGGTGGACTTTGTAAAACAAGAAGAACAAGAAACAAATGATGTGCAGGTGCTAAAAACAAAACATATTTTAAAGAGATAAGAGGTTTTCATTGAAAATAATTTTATATTCTAGGCAACAAAGAACTCTACTTTCAAGGACTAGACATTTACATATTTACAACAGCATGTTCTCTTTGGTCTTTATTCTTTACCTGAAGCAGCCTGAACAAAATATGTTTAACTTTTACAATAAAAAGCAGGAGAAATACTTTTCCATGGATTTTTCTGAGACAAAGGTGACAAGGGCTGTAAAATGTGGGTGGCATGTGCGGCATACAAAGATTGTGCATGCACCTTTAGAGTGCCACACGCTCAGGTGGAAAAAAAAAAAAAAAAATCACGATTTCACTTTTTGCTTACCAGCTTGACGGCAGACAAAGAAAAAAAGATGGGAAGGGAACAAAGCCTGATTGAAAAAGTGAAGGCAAGAATGATGAAGGAAAAGAGCTTTTGAATGTGACAGTGAACAGATACCAACAGGTGGGTCACATGGAAACTAGTGGGGGGAAAAAAACAGAATTATTTTCTATTTTAATACTTAAGTAAATAAATGTATTACAAATAGCAAGGTGTGCTTCATGAGACCAATTTAGCATAATTTTTTAAATCATAATTTTCTCTTACATGGGCCAGTCAGCATGAAGATATTGCTGTGTTTTCCATTGTAACTGTGGCACATTTCTAGTAGGTTATTTCTTATTTTACCATTTTAATTCTACTAATCCATCAGCCAATCCATCAATATCTCTTTAAAGCCATCCAAAAAAACACTAATCACATTTTGGATTTTTTCCATAAGTTTGTTCCATAAGTGGCGACAAGACTTTTAACTTATAGTCACACTGAGCTTACAGATACTGACACTTTTGAAATTGATGATGTCGTCACTTTGCAACAAGCACTAAATATACGTAAAAATTTGTCCAAAACAATGTCAAACTAAATCCTCCCTTTTGTGATACACCTGGCCCATAATTAGTTACTGGATATTATCTCTGCTTCCCAAGTGTTTATTAGCCACAGCTTATGGGTCTGGAACTGACACATGCTATAGTAATTAACCTTGAGACTTTTTTTACACAGCAGCACAAGTCAAATGGGTTGTAGCCTATTAAATCAGCGGCTGGTGCATGCATGATGTTCATGTGGTGTGTCTGCTCATGTGCACGGGCACTTTACTAAAGAACAAAAAAAAAAATTCAAGTTTAAGATTCATCTATTGCAGTTTCTTAACTGAAGCTTTTCGAAAATGATAACAAGGTTAAATAACAACGAAGTATCGCAACAATGCTGATTAACAAAAAAAAACAACTTAGGTGCTGAAAGTCCAGTATCAAGATTTTTAGCCTCCTTCATATATTGACTGCCATCACTTAACCTTGCAAAATACTTTCAAATCTACTGTGTGTGAGCACTTAGAAGAATACAGCCATAAGCTCATGGATTTGTAAGTGTTGTGCCAAGGTGCGTTATGGCTTCAAAATTCTTATGGAATCACACAAGATATTTCCAACTAACCTTGGGCCCAGAAAGGGCTGAGGAGGGAGAGGCAGTAGCAAATAGGAGTATTAATCACGAGACAACCTCACCAGCGCTCCCCATTCCCATCACCTCCCACACACACACACACACACACACACACGCCACATACATGGAACTCCCTGCCAGACAGAACCAATCATTCTCGGTGAGGCAATGAGATCCCTGATGAGCAGCATCAATAGTAATCATAGAATTTGCCATGACGGTGATGGATTTTTATGCCTTTTTGCCCTCATTACAGGCCAGTCTGATGGCTTGGCTAAACTCATATTTACTTAGCTAAACGCATAAATTGCAACATCAGTATATTTACTGGTAGTTATTTTTAAGTATAAATCTTGTGAATTTGCTAAAACTGCATTTTTCTTTTATTCTAGTTTACAGATTTTATTTGTGTGTGGTGTTATTTTGCTCACACTCGTTATTTTACTCACCGTCTGATTGTGTAACTCACTGAACCAAGTTTGTGAAGTTGAAGACTATTCTTCCATTAAGTTTCCATTTTTACGTTTAGCCACTTTGACTGTTAACAACTGAAAGCGAGAATGTTCAGTGTTTATTCCAGTAACTTTATGCACGTAGTAATTTGTACTTTAAAATCAGGTTTTATTTTAGTGTTTTGCTCTGTGTTGTGTTTGTATTGTTGGGTCCTTTTCAAACTTATTAATTTCCCTTCAGCTACAGATAAAGAGTTAAATTCATTTGAACTGAGTGGGCTTCTTCACTGTCAACAGGCCCTTACTTCAATCCAGATTTGCTCTGAAGCTCAAAGCCAAAATATATCAACACTCCTACAGTGCTAATGCTTGGGCTGAAATTACAGTATATGCAGTAATGCTTCCCTGAAGTGAAACTTGCCGTTTTGTTTTTAAAAGCGGTTTGATTTGTCATTTATATGGGCTACTGAAAAACAAACATCCTTATGGTATAAACGCTGAATAGTTCCTGCCTGCCGTGAGGCCAAAAGAGGCCATTTGGGTGAATGCCGAATGTCTTAGCCTCTAAAAAATACAGGCAAGTAGTTCGTTTTATTTCTAACAGACACGGTAGAATAAGAGTTTTTTTTTTCTACCTTGATTACCTTGCTCCAGTGAATGCCAATGACACCTTACAAGCCAGCCTGTTAATTAGTAAGGGAAGAAAGGTCATTTTTCTTCTGAAGCATGCCGGTCTTTATGGTTATGTGAATAAAAAGCTACCGATTTAATTTGTAAAAACCTTTTTACACAGGTGAAAAAAAGAATATGCAACGGATATGCAACCCACAGAAGATAATACAGAGTTTTGCTCATCAATACTAAATATGCAGATTTTTAAAATGTGTCTCTCTTTGCCTTCAGTTAATCGGCTCTTTATTCTGAGATGATTTCAGGAACTGGTTGTGGCGTGAGGTAGAGATGGGCGAGGGCATGGGAGAACAAGGAGGGAAGGAGGAGGGAGGGTGCAGTGAGACCTTTACGAGGTCACGGAAGAGTGGAGAGGATATCTGAAGGTTAAGCTAAACTGTTGGGTAAACAAACACAACCCCCGGCAGGCGGGTGTGTGCGAGCGCTGTTGTGTATGCGTGTGTACACGTTGGTATCAAGGGTATTGTAACCTTTGTTATTGCAGCACGCAAATAAGAGCATTAGGGTGCAAACATTACCCTAATTGGTCATTTGGTTCCTTTTTTTTCCCAGGTTATGTGCACAGATTAAATTTAACCTGCTATGAAGCACATGGGACCATGCTTAGCTCATCCCTCGCTGAGTGGGAGTGCAAGCGCCTACACATATGGACCTTATGCCTCTGTAAACACACATGTATGAATATATTCATATACAGTCGGAAGCCCACACATACCTTTGTGATGACCCCACATTTTGTCCACCGAAGCTTTCAGTCTCACTTCTTTTCCATTTTCTTCTTTACAGTAGCTTATTTCGATCTTTGTGCAGAGGTCACGGTTACACACAGGACACGCACGCCGTAATTGCATCAGTGGAGTCATTAGTGATAAACATGAGGTAATCATTACTAGTGGACATATTTTTAGACTCTAATTACATGCAGGTCCTGCCAAGAGAGCACAGCATGTCATACACCCCTGGATGAGTGAGATACAGGACTCTAGTGCTCTTATTTTTCTCTCTGCCTGATGTATGGTATGCTGCAGATACACAACCGCAGTCTTGTTCTGCTTTTGTTTGTATCGCAGTTTCCAAAGCGACTGAAAATTCATGTTTTCTATAAGGGAGTCCACCGGGGATCAAGTCCCCAACTCAAACGGTGTTTACTCTGCTGTCTTAAGCTCTGGATCCCTCTATGGTAAAGTTCTTGCCTTTTTTTGATTATGGCATATCTAGAAGCGTAGTATTGAGCTGGGAACTTTTTTTTTCCCTGACAGCAGAAAGATAAAGGAATAACAGCATGAAATGGGTAAATGACAGTTAGACAGACAGAAGGAATTGACAGAGAAAAGGTTTAAAGAAATAAAAGAGATAGTTAGAGGGGAGAGAGAGAAAAAGAGTTTATTAGGCAGGTTGTTATAGACTGTCTTGCTGTTGTTTCCAAGGGAACAGCTATGCCGTGTGTGGAGGTTGCTGTAACCCCTGAATTCTCAGGCATTACTTTTGGATATAGGCTGAAATTGGCTGGGATATAACAGGATAACATCTAATCTCTTCAATTAGATCCACCAGGGGGCTTCCCGCTGTTGTGTGTGTCTGTGTGTACTAGCTGGCATGCTATTGTGTGTACGTCCTCGCTCGCGTGCATGTGCGCGACAGTGTGTTCTCAGGCAATGGGTGAAAAGAAAGATTTTGTCACAGACATGGGTTGTCTCTCATAGCATAGCATATGTAGCATCCACTAATTGCAGTGCATTAAAGAGCACAATGCAAAGAACTCATGTCGTGCCATGTGGAAAATGTGCTCTTTACATGAATGACTCTCTCTCTCTCTCTATCCAATATGTAGGGTTTTAATGTCCTTTTCTCACACTCTGCAATAGCCATCTAAGTACATACTCAATACTCTTTACGTTAGCATACATAATGTATAATTATCTATGCTCAGCACTCCCCAAAGTGCTGCACTTCAACCGATTTTCAGTCTTATTCTCCTATATCCTCTTTCCCATCTGTCCTTGGCACACAAAATGTCTTCCTCTCATCTCTCATGAGGCATAATTCTCTCTTTCTCTTTGTCTTTCTATCTCCTACTCTTTCTGCCCTCTGCACCCTTTTCTGGCGACACCTAGTACTGTGATGTGTATGAAGCAAGTTCTTCTTAATCACTGTATAACCAGGAAGTGATTTGAAGGGGGAAAATATCCAAAATGCAACCCCCCTTATTAACCTGCAACCCCCCTCTCCATCCCCTATTGGCAGAGAGAGTGCAGGTGCAGAGGGGCTGACTCATTGATCCTTTATCTCTTTAGGTTTGTGCAAGTTAGAATCTATGGCCCCAATCACAGCTCTGAAATATCAGTAGCCAAACTGTGCTGTGTATTGATAAATCCATTGTGCTGTCACTGGTGCTGAAGATGCGCCTTTTTCTCTCAGCCCCGCCCTTCTGTCAGTTTTGTCTTGGATCTATAATATTCTCTAAACTAGACACTATAAATATTCAATTCTGTACTATATTGTAGTCTATATACTCTATAGAGCAGTGTCACCTTCATGGTCAAAGTGACAACTAGCAATGTGCATTTGTGGAAGAACAAGTGGATCATAGAGACACACTGCTGCCTGTCGTATTCCTATAATACTTTCTGTAGCAAAATGTTCTAGGGGAGACATGACTACAGATATAGTTTTTACCATGCTGTTTGGAGTAACCATACTTAGCTGCAGCCACATGATTTGTGGTTTATACTGTGATTTATCCTCATACTCAAAAGTGAAAAATAAGAATTATGAAAATGTCCACATCCAGTAAAATAATACGCCAATACAAAATATGCATTTAGTAGAAGAGCAGCTCTAATAAATCTAAATTATAATGATTATAATATCAAAAATATCATATCATAATGAGGCCAACTCAGAAATTAACAAAGCTTTAGCTGTGGAAGAATGACTCAGACACTTTGACCTAAGTATAAGCAGCAATACTATAGTGAAATGCTTTGTTACTAATAACTTTTTTTTAGTTCAGTGTTTAATACACTTAATTTTTTACCTAATAGTAAATAAAAGTAGATGTATCGTAGATGCACTTAGTTGCAGAGCTCGGAGCAAAAGTACCCTCATAAACTTAACATACAGTAAAAGTTATACATTATCTCAGTGTAGTAAATGACCCTAAAATCAGTTTAAGGGGCAAAAAAATAAGCTACCTTCTGAAATAAAAGCACAAGGAAACAGTCCTCCCTCCTCAAATGTGTGTGGACAGAGGGAGGGAGGGTGGCAAAGATGGGAGGACGTCAAAGGCACACAGGAATGCAAGCAGCGTTGCCAGATTTTTGAATGTGTGGCCAGGATGGCATCAAAAAGAACAGGAGGACAGCTTCACCTTCATTTATTTTTCAAAAAGAAAAAGACAAGTGAGAAATTAGCTTGGATTTGATTCCTCTCCAGACAATTAAATATGCATGAAAAATGGCTCATGTTAAACAGGGACAGATGAACTAAGCCTGTGGAAACATTATTGTTCACACAGAAGTGTTGCAGAAAATATGCAGTTTCACTGAAGTTCTTGTTTGAAGCACTTGTTTTTGTAAAGAATGATAAGAGTCAGAGAAATATTAAAAATCAGCCTTACAGTATAAGAACTTTACTGTGGGACATAAAAGTATAGAAATCTACAACGCAATAAGCAAATTATCTTTTTTTTTTTTTTTAACTCCAGTATCTATGAGAGTACATACAGTACATTAAACTTTATTAAATCATAACAAGACTATAGCCATCCTGTTAAACATCAGCAGTACACACCTCATATATATTGATGATATCAGAGGAAGCTACAAATCAAATGTTATACTCTATATTAACTGTTTTCAGGCTCAAGAGAGTTTCAAAATTGCAGGTGAAATCTGGGTTATGCAAATGAGATTAAAAACTATAACAATAGTCTATTGCTTTGGCCTAATAGCATATCTTTGCCTAGGAAGGATGGGACGCTGTGCCTGTCTGTCAAATATGATATGATGTGTTTTGACTGGCTTTAATGAGACTTGAGAGGATGATGGATTTAAGTGTTGCGACATTTAAAGATGTACCGTAATTGACCAGATGGAGGTCAACTTTTCTAAATCTGAAGGGCTCTAATTAAACTGGTGGGCTGATTGATACTTGCTCCACACATACGGCTGTCCTTACAACCATCCCTGACATTTCCTACAGATATTTTCACTAAGAAGTAGATCATACGTAGCTACATAGACACTTTAACAATGGCTAACTATGTTTCAAAGAAGATAATGTGACTCACTAATCCAGTATGAACACTGGTTAATAGTTAGAACAGAAACACTGACAGTTTTCTCTGTGTTTGGCAGAATGAACATTACTCCACCCTCACCACTCTGGGCGTGCATATGCGTTTTCATGAGCATGCTGGTACAACAGATACAAATGAAATGGGCACCCACTCGTCAAAACACTCCTCTACATCACCAGTCGTGGCCAAAAACCCCACGTAGGTCTTTAAGCACAAATCATTATGCTAATTGTCACATAGATAAGAATTCAGTGTAAAGCTGAAGGGGAGATTTTAACAGGGACGCTTTCACACAGGTATTGCCTTCTAACAATCTCTACAGGTGTCTCCAATCACTACTGCAGTGCAGCATACATGTGCATGAACACGTGCATGAACAGACCTCGTACTGGTTCAGTCAAAGACAATGGATCTGTAAGTGCCTCCCTAAACTAGACATATAATTCATACACTGACCATTCACTTTCAACATTCATTTCATTTCTTACAGCAACTGATAGGGCAACACATTAACTAAGACCAGCCCATTCTGATCATTCAAACAGATTCTCATTTTGTTTGTTTTGTCTACCTGAAAAGGGAGCAGAGATCTGATTGATGTTCAGATCAAATTCAGATATTATAGAGAACCCATGATATTGGCTCTTGAAAATGCCATACTCTGCAGCTCTGCAAGTTCTGTCCACAGACAGGTCCTATCTGATTCTCAGTGTGAGAAGTGAAAAGTCATTCCGGCAGCTTAAAAGATCATGGCAACACCTCTTCGCAGAAGGACATAACCTGGACAAACCTTGGCGGTCAGTCCCAGGTGAATGGTGCAGGTGGAGCTTCCTATGGAGCTCATGTAAGCTGTGTTAGTCCAGTGAGGAAATTTCCCTCAAGCCACTGTCTGTAAATTGAGCTTTGTTGCTGGGGTTGACTTTAGGTGATGTGGATTCCTGTATGCACCACCCGAGCAGTTGCTTATGCATGGAGACTGCAGCAGCACTGCTCTTTGACCAAACCCTTTGTCCTTAAGAATATCAGATATTCTTTCAAGTCCAAGGCAATGCAATCCAATGCTTGCACGGACATTTCATATGCCTATGAACTGGTTGGCTTGGATCTCGCAGGTGCTGTGAGGGTGCACTCTCTTTCCCCTTTGTTAGTTTCTATTAAGAAATTTCTGGCACTTTCTCCATGTCCTCGCTCGGTCTTGGTACTACAGACTTTTGGGAGAGCTACCATTCTGTGTTCTTGCCCTTAATGGATCAAGATAGATGGGCAGAAGAGTGGTGTGTACAGTGTGGGACACTTTATCTGTTCTCTGGGTTTGTAATTTCACACTTTGATTGTTCTAGTTGAGAAAGTGCTTGATTGTTCTGAGTGACTGTGATCTATAAAAGTAGTTAGTCTGCACCTCCCTGCTTGGCTGCATGATTGCTGGCCATCCTGGGTTTTTGTCTCAGATGTCCAGATGGTAGCATTTCTACGTACAAATACAGATTTTGTGTTTTTTAGAGATCAGCATGGGTGTACTGATGTTCTTTCCCCTGCCTTCTTGCTTTTTAGCAGGACAAGTCAAATGTGCAATGTCATTTGTGATTTGATGCCAAATTGCTTGAAGGAATGTCTCACTCTTGTAACACAACCATAACACCACCAGTTATCTTAAGAATGAGATAGTCAATCATTAGGTATAATCTGATGGTTTTCCTCCATTCATCCCACATCACTGTCTTAGGCCGTTGAATGCGATACATCCCAACAGTCAGAGAACACATAGGGAATCCATCATGGACATACACACATACACATCATGAATGTCCACATACTAATGGACATAGCAGTCACACATAGGTTTCCTACTGAAGGACACAGTCAAACATGAAGGACACAACATTCGTTTCTAACCAATTTGAACACGAGGGTCCATTCATCATTTAAACATTTTCTGAGAAGATTGCTCTTATTCGGTGACAGTGTGTCATATAAACAGCACTTTGAAGCATGTTATCAGTGGTGAAATACTCATGAGAAAATGTATTTGTGAGTAATACTCAACACATTAGATGTCCTTGTCTTTGTCTCTGATGTTGCTATATTCATTCATTTATTCTTCCACCGAGCAGAGTCCATATGAAACCAATTAAAGGGAAAACATTTTTTTATATATTTTATATTTATTTGAGTATCGATGTGGTTCAAAAACTACCTCCATTTGTGTGTTGTTGCATTGATTTACCTTTGTTGAAAATGCACACAAAGCTTTTTGCCACATTAGGCAGCTTCAAACCATAATGCTCTCCACGAGGCAGCACTTTTAGAAAAGACACTTAAATTTACAAGTGATCTTCTGCATCTACTTAACCGCAGGGAGCCAGGTGATTTCCAAATGCTGCAAGTTAAAGCAATGTGAGTTAAAGGTGAGAGTGCTCCACCTGGCAAGGTGCTGGAGTAGCCTACTTTTTAAATTTCTTGGCCAGTATGTTTTTTTAATGATGCTTTGTTTTTTTTATCATCTAATGTCTGTGTTATTTAAAAGAGCATGCTTCCTGAGGGAATGTAATGGTCTGACGTTATCAATGAATTGGCTTGTTTGTCTGTAAACATTTCACATATGTTCACATCTGTAATAGTAACAAATTCTATATGAAAATCTTATATGTGCTTACATTATCTGAAAGAGCTTGTGTGACTTGTGTGTAAATTATTGTATTGGAAAATCTTAAAAAAAAAAAATAAAAAAGATTCCAAATTGGAATGACGGCCAAAGGGAAAAAAAAAAAGAAATCTGAGCAGCCAGGCATGGAAAGAAATTTGTCGGCAGCTGCCAGGGATGGTTATAGATGCAGTTATTAAAAAAAACAGCACATGGAGGAAAATCCTAGATAATTAGCAAACTGAATTCCCTCGCCGTAGAAATTTATTTTAAAAATAAATGACCAGCATTACAAAATGACAGACTAAGCTCACCGTAATACCAATTCAAGCAGTCTATCTGGTGGAGCAGTCATTAGTTGATAGAGCAAGCCAGACCTTCTACCTACGCAAGGGAAAAGTTAATCTGGCAGTTTTCTGTTCTGTTTTGTGCAATCGCAAAATTGTATAATCTGACTAAAGATAGCCATACCCCCGAGAAAGAGACTGCACCGCTATCTAACTGGGATGTGTGGCGAGGACGGAGAAAGAAAGAAAATGAGAGCCGTCACTCATCTCTATCTCAGCTCAGCCACCGTAACACTGGTCTTTTCCAAATCGCGACATGTCACAACAAATCAGCCTCACCGGGGGTTAAGCTCAGAATATTTAATGTTTTTTAAATATGTTTTCTTAATGGCATTCACACGCTGAACTAGCGACGAGAGAGAAATGTCACGGTTTATGTTCCCAGTGTCGAGGTTTTCTTCCCTCCTTGGAATTGTCCCTCTTTCCTGTAAAGCTGTGCGACCTTTAAGTGTGGGCTAATCTCAGTTTGCCCGTCTGGCTGCTGGGCCTTAATCCACTGACTCTCTTTATTCTTTATTCAATCTCTTTATTCAACACTTAGAGACCCACACTAATCTTTATCCAACAAATGTTACACACCGTGCCCGCTCTCTTACTCTCCCTCACTGTCCCTGCGAAGACACACGTGCAAACATTTACCTCTTTTTTTTTCTTCTTCTCCAAACTGATTTTTCTTACAGTAATTTGCTCATATTGTTCAGCCTAATAGTCAACATTACCCTGTTTTTGTGGCGTCAGCACAACAGATAGTAATAAAGCATATGCAAGATACTGCGAAATTGAGGAGACAGAGGCTCCATCCAGAGACTTTATTACTGTGTTTGTCTCAGGACTGGGGAGTAGCTGTGTGGGAGTGGAAGACAACTTTAAATGAGTCTGGATATACAGTATATAATATATGTATTTTATATGAAAAGAAAGCTTGAGATGAGGCTATGAAATGTAAGTGAGCAAAAAGAAACATAAATAAACATCAGTTTTGTTCTCATGTGATGGCAGCGATAAGCAGGAGGGCTCACACACTGGGAGAGCTAGGATGAGGTCAGGAGGACTGTTGGCTCAGCGGGTCTGTTGCATTGGTACTGTAGAACAAATAGCTGTCCTACGCCAGTGTGTGTGTGTGTGTGTGTGTGTGTGTGTGTGTGTGTGTGTTGGGAGAGCAGGTGGGTGAGTCTTCTGTGAGTGTTGGGCTGTGAAACAGCTGTCTGAGACGATGACTCTGACGAAGATGGATGAGATGGCTGCACAAGGCGCTGTCCACTCGCCAGGGTACACACTGGCCTAAAGCAAGAAAACACAAACACATACACACTCACGCTTGTACTTCTACACTTGTGAGGACCCTCGTTGACATAATGCCTTCCTCAGCCCCTTACCCTAACCTTAACTATCACAACTAAATGTCTAACCTAAACCTCATTGTAACCCTTAAAACCAAGTCTGAACCCTCAAACAACCAGTTGAAGGTCTGTCCTAAAGTGATTTCCAAAAATGTCCTCACTCCAAAGGTCTAAAACTCAAATTGGCTCAAAGATAGATGTACACATGCATATACATACATGCATACACACTTATTTAGTCTCTCTCTTTCCCCTTGTCTTATGCACACTATAACACACATAATGTTTACATGCACCAGAAATGCAGTTCATCTCAGACGGTAGCTTTCAGAGCTCCGCTGCGTCGCTGTATTGCTGAACTGGCAACTAGAAAGAATGGCTGCTCTGAGATTAGCTAAATCTGAAAATCCTAATGCCATGCTTGTCTGTGCCAGCTGACACAGGACCAGACTCTCGCTGACATAAACGCCATGTGTTTACACAACACACACACACACGCTACAGCACATGCAGTATTTTCTGACAGATAACATATTCATTGGATTTCTCTTCTTTTCTTTGTCAACTGTGGTGTCACCCAGCGGTTATCACTCAGACAGTTAGTAACAAGTCGCACACACACACACACACACACACACACACACACACACAGATCACACAGATTCAACAATGCCATACGAGCTAATACCACCGGATTTCTGTTGTATTTACTTTTTTGAAAGATGCAGTTATGAAGAGTGAAAGAATGAGGACTTGTGGGCGTATCTTATTTGTCTCCACCATTTCAGCTTTGGGATTTATTTTATTTGATTTTCTTTTTTTTTTTTTTTTTTTTGTAAGGGATGTTGAATTGTTGCTAGACAGGTAGACATATAAAAGGAGGCATAAATAGAGACAGAGAGGCCAGGAGTACTCACACACATAGTCTTCCTCAGTAACACCCGCTCACGCACACACACACACAAACACACAAAGTGAGAGGAGCTGTCGCTTGTCACTGCCATTCACTTAGTCACAGAGGCGTGGACAGCCACCTTGTACAGAGTATGTTTATATACAGAGGGAAGACAAGGACAGAGAGGCACGGCGAGGGTGGAAGGGCCAGAGAAACAGCGGCTTAGAGAGGGGAAAAAAACATGGCAGCCGTGAAAGAAATACCATCAGAACGAAATTTATAGAAACAAAAACTCTGGCATGGAAACTTTTGACTGCTCGGAAAAGAAACAAGATCACCGATCAATAGGATAGTCCTCCAGAAAGCCTGGGCTTTTCCTGATTCCTTCCTCTGTTCTACACCCTATTTTCCAACTTTATTACTTTCTGTATGATGCCGGACTACTGGTCTGGCTTCACAAGTGGTTCCAGGAAATCTCTGAAACATACGTTCTGCAAAAGATGTATAACTGTTCTGTTATTTTCAACACAGGATTTGCTGTCGATTTAATCCCATTAACTATTAAATCGTGTGTATTTTTAATTTCTAACAGCCATTTCCCAAAGCATAAGATTTCCATTTCCACAAGATTTTTGATTCGTGACCAATCTTTGGAGGCAGCCACTTGTTTTCATTTTTTTTGCCACCGGAGAATGACAATCAACACGCGGAGACTTGCTGTTGCTGTGGGTGTTTGGCAGCGCGAGGCCGGATTGTCACTTCATTGTTAGGGTGTAGTTGCTTCTGGGTGCTTGCTGATGTTTCTAGGTTGGGCTGCTAATTGGTCGCAGAATATAAATATATCATCATGTGGCCAAATTAGAAAGTAAATTAAAGATTATATCACCTGGAAATAAACCTTGTCGGTAAACTGTGACTTCTCTTTTAGACAAGAAGAAAGAAAGCTTCTCTCTGAGTTAATGAAGGAGATTGTTACGGCTCCATTTGGAAACACGCTGCTTCTTCGGGCTTTAGATTGTGTTTACATTTCATCTCTCAGGTTCATTACTGGGGATAATAACAATGCTCACCACTGCATTTTATATGATAAGGTCAGTTGGTCTTCTTTGATTGAGAGACATTATAACTATTGCATATCTTTATTGCTTTGGAATAAGCTGTTCACCTTATTTCTTAGCAGAGCGGATTTGTAGGAAACATTACTTCACTGTTGGTGAAGGAATAATCTGTGAAGCCAAATCAAATCAAAATACTTATATCCCCCTTTAACTTGGAGATCATTATGAGAATCACCCCATACTGGACTGTAAACGCTTTTACTGAGTCTGCATTCGGTTTTTCTATTAATCTCCCCAGTTTGTGTTCGGGGTAAATGTGCTTTACGGGAAATTTTATGTACAACAAAGTGCGAGTCGCTCATCTTGAAGCATCATGTGTCGATTTGTCGTGTGTAAATGACACCAAGACTGTGACGGTTGAACACTGACAAGGTGGCTGAAGAATGACAACTTGTGCTCAAAGGCTAATTGGCTCAAACCAGATGTGCTGGAGTATTAAAATAATACATTATTTTTTATAAAATGAAGATAGCAGACAAAGAAAACAAATAATGAGCCATGTTTGGTGCTGTAACTCAACAGACCAGGTCCCAGTGGATCACTAACTGGACCCTTGTCCCATATGACCTGTCTTTGAATGTTCAGATTAAAGTCTGCAAGACAGGATAATTAAAAACAGATCTTCGTGTTTAATGTCTATCTACAGTCGTCCACTCTGTGAACGCGCTATTTAATCTATTTTATCTTGCATGCTCCTGCTTGTGCTTGTCCTGCTTGAATCACGACAAATAACTTTTTTTTTTTAATCCTGTATGCTGCCATATTGTTTTTGCATTGTGTTGTTAAGTCTCCACCGCTTGTGAACCTGTTAGCTCCCTTGTATTGTTGCCATCCTCCTCTTCTCTTGCATTCACCAGCTGATGTGAGGCAAGGCCGCCTTGTAGTGCCTGCTGTCTATTTACTCCCATTCAGGGGATTCACTTGAGAGGCCACAGCTCAAATAAATTCACTCAACAGCCACTGCTCAGTAGGGACCCTTCCCCGCTCGCTTGTGTATTCTCTCTCCGCCTCTCCCCCTGCCTCCCCCGACTCCTCTATTCTTTCTCTGCATCTTTTTTTTTTTTTTCTGTGTTTGTTCATTTCTGTTTCTTTCCTCGTCTTTCTGTCTCCCTGACTTTGTGCCATTCTGTCCGTGGCTCCGCGGCCTTTCTGTTTTTCTCCGATGTAGCAACACTTTGGTTTAACACCAGAGCAATCACCCAGCGCCTCGGGAAGCTGTGGCGCCGGAGGACTTAAAACAGGGTCTGCTGGGTTGCTTAAAACAAGTGTTACTTAAAACAATGTCATTTGCCGCAGATGACTCGGGTTGTGCTGTGTGAAGGTGTGTGTGTGGGGGGGTGGTGGTGGAGAGGGGAGGTATATTTTGCTCGGTTATACAGGAGAGGTAAACCTATTGCAGGATCCATGTTTTTTTTCCTTCAAAGCTTTTGACCATTGATTATTCTGAACATTCTCAAAAGCAGGATGTAGTCGTCTGGTGGATTTTTTTTTTTTTTTCCAAATGTGCACACAGACTCACACACATGTGCACACACCAGACACCTGATCTTGTGTTTCTCCTTTCCAGAAGGAGCATGAATAAAACAGGAGTGCAGAGACTTAGTGAGAAGCAGTGAGAGACATGGGGTGCACCGGCAGATCTCTCTGCAGCAGTGGCGATGTGTTCGTGCCACAATCTCCGTGTCTCGACTTACAGGATTACATTAACTTGGACGCTGGCTGCTCTGAGAATACACACCCTTTTGCTAACCTGTCTGCGGAAACATGCCGACACTCGCACAAGTAGAGACACACATGTGCGCACACACCTGCTACACACCACACTGTGCCTGCCACATAACACACTTCAAAACTGCAAAAATACTTGGTTTAGTAGGACATTTTGTGTACTGTAGTAGTAGTTGTAGTTGTACACAAACACAAATGGGATGTGGTCATTTTATTTCTTTTTTTTAATGCTGTTCCTCAAAATCAAGTTGTCACATCATCTATAATAAATACACATAAATACACATTCAAAACAGAGATGTGCATCTTTTCTGCAACAGATTCTCCATTACTAAATATATCAGAACCCCAATTCTGCGCCATTCCACCTCAAAAATATTGACATCAGTAGTGGACTGAAACCGTGCGTGTGTGTGTTTGCGCGTGCATGTCGATCTACTCGCTCCCTTAGCTGGACTCGAAATCAATACTTCAAAATCTCCAGGGTTTCTTTGCCCTGCTCGTGAGGCAGTTATGAATTCTGAAGACTCAGCTGACTGAACCTCTGACCCTGAAAATCACCCACTGAATAGAAATGAATGCTGCCACCGTGTAATTTCAGTCTCTGTAAACAAATGGAGTGTGGAACGTGAAAAAAAAAATGCGATGCCTTTCAGTGGTTTTAATATTTGATTCTGCCGAACGACCTCAATCCTCCGAAGGTCTGAAAGAAGAGTCTCGTTCTAAAATGAGACGTCCACTATTTGGAAAGAAAAGCGACACCTATTCTGAAAGGACTGTTGGCAAGAGATAAAAATAAACAGTCAGACCTTTTAAAGGATTGTGTGGCTTAAATCCTTGGTCAAAGAAAACGTTTACAGGTTGTTTCTTGAGCCTTTTTTATTTTAGAAATTTACTCTGCAACCCATGAACATGCAAGATGTAACCAAGAGTATTAATCTTTTTTTTTCCTTGATGACAAGAGAGTGTTAATAATTAAAAACACATTAAGGCACCATTTCCCAAAAGCATCGTTAGGCCGATTGTAAAGTCCATCTAACAAACCCTCTTAAGGTGTTTCCCAAGTGCATTGTAACTTTAGATCAAACCTCATGCAGAGCGGGGGAAGAGGCGCTCATTCATTTACAATCATTTCTTAGAGCATCTTAAGTTGCAATACTTTTTGGAAACACCTCCTAAGCTGAGGAAGGTTTGGAAGATGGATTTTACAATCATGTTATCCTTAAAATGCTTTTGGGAACTGGGGGCTGGATCATGCAATTCTGAAAGCAGAGATTTATTTCATTATTTTAGTATCCCAACAGATTTAGATGCTGTCATTTTTGATGTGGAAGAAAACAAATAAGCCTTAAAAGAATGTATGTATATACTATTTACAGGATCTAACTGTGAGTGCATGTACCTTAGTTAATATTGTACCTCGCTCCGTCCAGGCTGCTCACTTTTACTCTGCCTATATCCCTTGTTTATGTGTTCATGTGTATTTGGGTGTGTGAGTGTGTTTGTCTTCCCTCACAAATGTGTGTGCGCGTGCAGCTTGGCTCGCCAGTTTGCCAGATAAGAGGAGCAGTGGGAAGCCTATGAAAGCTTAATGTGCAGCTTCATATTTAAAAGGAAGTGCATTAGGGGCTCTGTGCCCCCATCAGTCCTCTCACAGCATCCCTCTCCTGCCTGCAGCCCTGCTCAAATCCCTCTCAAAACCAGCGACCCCAGCTCACTCCACCTCTGTCGCAGCAATGGAATGCAGTCACGAATGAATGAGTGCGCATTTAGTTGGAAATTTCCTCTCCATAGCTCAGTTCAAGTTAGCAAATGCAGCACAAGTGAGCCAATATGTTGCTGACAGTGAACAGAGGAATTGGCAGACAGTCATGTTTTTGTTAGAATTTCATTCAACTGCAGGAACTGAACTGAGAGATAGCGATCACAAAACCTCATCAAATTAAGTCAAATAAATGTTCATTTGTTCACTGAGCAGTGGTTCATTTGAATGGGTTTTGTAAACTGATAAACGCATTTGACAGCCAACTGAGTGAGGAGGTGAGCATGTGAAGTTCGTCGCTTAAAGTGGTTCTGTGGAACTTTTGCAGCTACTGTGGTCATTTTCATTTTCAGCACGATGATGAATGTTAAAACAATTTAAAAGTAACACAAGTGAAAAAAAAGTCAAAGAGGTCAAAAAACTGACTCATTAATGTCACACCAAGCCATGTGAGGCTGCAGTAGTAAAAAAAAACTCCACGGGTTCCTTTTTTTCGCCAAGAATTCAACTTTGCATTCGTGAGAGGAAGATTGTGTTATTTCCTCTCCCACAAAGGACACAGTCTCACTTAAAGGCTTTTAAGATTTAAAATTTCAGCTCGATTAAATCTTCAGCCCTGCATCATTTTCTCAACAAGTTTCGAATTACCTGCATTTCTTCCCAGTTCTTGAACTGGTTTCGCCGCCTTCACTGTGGTAATGACTGAGCTATAGAGATGGACAGATCAACAATCAAGGTGATTGTGAAGGAGCAGCAGGAGAGCACGTTTCTCCAGTCGAGGAACAGCGAGAGGTCTTATGGCAGCATTGAATTATTTCATAATAGCAGAGGCTTTCAGTAGAGAAATTTACATCTCTGCCACCTCTGCGACAAATATATTCCCGTATAAACTTTGAATTAGAACGCGCGCTTGCACTTTGATTTTAAGGAATTGACACTAAACCCTGATGTTTGCTGTTTTTGTTCAGATAATTTAAGCACATTACTTTTTTTTTATGCGTTGGGTTCACAATCACGATGTCATACCATTACTGATGTAAAAAATTTCTGAATATGTTGCATTCAGCAGATGCATAATGTCTCCTCTCTTTCTATGGTGAGAGCTCTTTGAGTTTGACGTGCTGTATTTCAAACCTTCCACCGTTTCCACCTAATGTGCATTATGATAAGTGTTTTCAGTCCTGCAGAAGAAGTTTTTACCTGAGTCACTCACTTTTCTGTGTGCACATGCATTTAAGCGGCTGTGTGTCACTGATAAATGAAAGTCTTATTAAAGAACGACAGTACACCAGGAATTATACGTGTTAAAACCCACAGATTGCTTCTTATTTACATTACTGCAGGAAGCAGTCGACAGCGTAACATGTTGATCCAGTAATGCTTTCTACAGTGGGGTACCGTGGATGGCAAACTGTCAAGCGTAACTTCCCTGTTACAGAGGATGAAAAAATAGCCCCGTCTCATGTTGTGATCCATTTTCCCTGTTGGTCTGCTGTTCGTTTTGGGTATTGTTGTTCTCTTGATAAAAGCCCAGTCAGGGTAACAGCAGGATTCCAAAGCCTGTTTGATGCGACTGTGTTCCCTGTCGTTAGACCCTTTTTGTAGACACGTTGTCCGCCCGGTGGTGTAAGGTCCGGATTACTCTCAGTGTTTGTTCCAGCGGATGGTGCAAGCGAAAAAGGTTGCACTCGTTTGTATTTGTAGGTTTCCTGTACAGCCTGTTGTCAGGTTTATCTTGTTCTTTTCGAGCGACTGCAGAGTTCAGAAAGGTCAGTTTGTTGTTCCGCATCTCCTCTCTTTTTGATGCGATATGAGGGCGTGCTGAGACGATACCCCGGTTTAACCAAATGACCTCATACCGAAGCATAAATGGAGTAGCGCTGCCTGTTTTGTTAAGTGCAGTTAGGAGTGCACCAACTTATACATCAATGTCAGTAAAAAGCCCCTGAATGCATGATGCAGCATGGAAGAGCGAACCCCTTGGGTCAAGACTCAGTAGTTTACACACCCGCAGGACTACAAACACGGCTTTGAGCATCATGACATACACATAATAGTTTGAAGAGACCAAATGCATCAAACTGGAGCAAGCATTGCTAAACAGAGGCAGGGGGAACTGTCTCATCCCTTGTCGGCAAACACCTTTATCTTGGCAGTTCTCAGACAGCTTAGTCCCATTCACAACCCGGAGGACATGACACAGCCAACAACTTCACCAACAGAGGTCAAGGCTGGGAAATTCCCCGCTGCAGACTGATGTCTGATGTGTGCAACATTTTTAACTCAATGTGAATCTCGTTTTTGAATATTTAAGACTGCTTCAATCTAACGTACCCCTCCTCGAGTGGTCAACTGTCAACTTTTTTGTGTTTGTAGGAAATTATTTTTTGCTGCATCCTCGACATCCGACTTTCATATCTGAACGTGCATATTGTTAGTTTGTGCTGTCTCAATTTTAGGCTGATTGTTCTGAGAGCAGCTTATGCAGATTTGGCCTGTGCTGTGTTTTTTTTTTTTGTTTTTTTTTGTGTGACAGTGCACAAACCCCTTTTAAAATAGAATAGCTCAAGGTTTGTGCTTTGCTCTCCGATGTCGTCTTTGCGGTAGGAACACACCAGAGACGCGTCTTACTGAAGAGAATGCAAGAGGGAGAACATACTAACAAAAGACATCAGAGGAGAATAAAGATGCTGCTTTGATTTCGGGGATAAATACATACAGTGGAGTGTCGGGGAAGCTTGCAGTAATGTTTAAACACGCATCTGTTTTCTCTTTACATTTAGCTAAGGATGTCCCAAGCCGTTTCTAGCATGGGTATCGCGGCTGATCTGGGCATATTTTAATGGATGGATTCAGCTAAAATAAAGCAGATCAGCATGCTGCTCACCTCCAGAACAGCCAGCTCTACAGTGCAAGCATTTGGCTCCACATGCAAGTGAAAATGAGAGTGTGCGAATGTGAAAAATGATTTTGTGGCATCGGTGATTGACTCTGTTCCGACACTGGTGTTGGCAAGAAGCACGTATAAACCCCAACAGCAACACAGATGTTGTCTCTCCTTTCTTATTAGCAAAGAGCAGAGTACAAAACATTCTGCTGGTTTCCTATTTGAGCCGGCGCTGATGTGACTTTCACCAGTTAACATGACAAGCGGTGCTGGCAGAAGGTCATATCTGTCATATGGGTATGACTGATGTGACCTAGTATTAACTTCAGGTAGCTGATTCAGGACCTTCAGTATTTGGATCAAGTAGCTCATTAAAAATAATCAGTATCATGTTGGACTGGGTTTTGGCAGATGCACATTATCAAAAAACATAAAGGATCGGGGCTAAAAAACTTGATTGAAACATCCCTACATTTAACCACTCTCTTTTCCATATTACATATTTACAAGCTGTGCTATATATTGTATATGTCCACATCCATAACTGCATTTGGAAATAGCTTTTAGCCACACTTTCTGTTGTCTGCTCTCATATCAGTTCATATCTGCGAGCACAACACAAGTAATTACCCACTGCTTCACAATCTCTTTTCCATCTCTGCCCTTTTCCCTCTTTTATTGGACATTAAGGTGAAGGAAGAACTAATTGCATTTTAAAGTGTGAATTACACAGAATCTTCTGTTTTTTCTTCTTCTTTAATTATTAGCTTAATTAGTTTTTAATGTGTGTTTTTAAACTGAACTTGCCTCTGTGAAACTTTGAATGATTTTTCACCCGGTGATTAAGACCACGGATGTGAATTCCCTCTCCTCTCTCTTTGTCTCCGTCTCGCACGCACAGTATTAGCCTCACACTCATCACTTCCCTCGTCCTGCATCATAGTCTCCCAATTACTCAGAGTCAGTGCGGTTCAATGCAGAACAAAGGCTAATTTGAGGCATGTCACTAGCTAATTTGTGACATGTGGGTAGCTCTTTGAAATGATATCACACATAGGCTGTTGGGTGTCATGAATGAATCAAGCTGGGAGGAAACAGCTCTCCACTTTGATCTCATTAGCAGCCTTTGTTCCACTTTGCTTCTAGTTGCACGCTGGAGCCGGACTCACTGTTTATCAGCTCTGTAAAGGAGGTCATTTAAGAGGAAAGGATGCTAAGCCACTGATGGGTCTCTCATTTCATTCAAATGCTGCTGATAAGTGTTATGATCATGTAAAGTCCTACATAGTGGTCATGACGGTTATTTACCTAAACTGAGGAGATAAACAGGCCTTTAAATGAGACATGCTATTATAATAGCTGGTCTTTATTTATCATGTTCCCAGTATTGTGAGTGTGTTTTTATCGTGTTTTAGTAACAAGCCCCTCCTTTGTTGTATGTGCTGCTCCCCTATGCTGTGTTAACTTATGTTGCTGCAGTTTGCTTTTCATGCAACCTCAACACTTCCTATAGCTGTTTTACATAAAAAGTTGTTCAGAAGTCATAATCATTTCCTTTGCCTGGAAGGCTTTTACTCTGAAGCATCTGCAGGAAGCATGAGATTCAGCAGCCACACACAGGTACAGCAACATATTTCTAGTGCAGAGGGAACTTCACCATAGAATCTCACCATAGAAGTCACAAGCGGGAAGTACTGTGGCTCGCTAAACTCCCAAATGCAATGTAGAAGCAGCATCGACTGAATGAAATTTAATAGCCAGCTATTTTCAAAATCGATTAATCGTCATTTTCTAAGCAAAAATGCCAAACATTTTCCATCTTAAATGTAAATGTTGCTTCTTTTCTTTGTCATTTATGGTAGTAAATATTTTGTTGGTTTGACAAAAAAGCAATTTGAAGACATCACTTTGGGCACTGGGAAATTGTGATGAGAATTTTTTTTTTTTAATTAATTTTATTGACATTTGTGATATTTGTGAAAATAATCAGCAGAATAATCTAATGAAAATAATGGTCAGTTGCAGGCCTAATGCAATGTCAGTGTGTGAGTTACATCAGTGAGACAGCTATTTATACTCCACTGCAGCTCTACAGCATGTTGGTCATTTGAATAATATTAGTTGATTTCTTGATAATGGATCACATTAGTGACTCTCCAGCAAATGTGATAAACATTGTGGGTGCCTCTGAAGTGCTCTGCACTTTGCAAAGTTTTCTAATCAGTGCTAAGCTACATACTTGCTGTGTAATTTGGCCCGCATATTATCATCTGTGTTTTGAGCGTTGGTGGCCTATAAATGTCTTTAGCCAGATGAGACAGGTTTTGTTCTTCCCTCTCGTTCAGCTCAATAGGCTCCGTAATTAGCTTGAGTGTGTCTGGGCAGGGGAAGAGCACAGAGGCCTTGATACCCAGACGTGACCATGAAAAGTATTTTCTTGTCGGGCTTTAAACACTAAATGATGTCTTCTCCCTGCACGGGCCAGGTGACCTCCCACGTCCAGATCTGAGGGGGCTTGCCCTGATCAACCCATAATAAAGCTTTGATTTTTCATAATTTCCCAGTGCATCTCGGTAGTTAAGAGGGTCTCCTGACCCCAAGAGGTGCTGTGCACTGTTTAGTTTCATGTGGCTTTGGAACATTTCCAGCCTGTCAGTTCAGTTTTGAGACAGAAAAACAGTAAGAGAAACACTCGATTGTAAAGATTGCATTAATCAAAAGCATGCAAATTCATTTCTGATCTTAAAAAAAGGTGTGCACCCATGTGGATTGTTAGTACAATCATTCCATCTGTAGCCTTCCATCTGCATGGATATTGGATATACTGATTTCAAGGAATTTGAATTTGTAATGTATTTAAATTGTTTTTGCAGAATGGAAACATTAATCATTCTTATCATGCTGTGTGACAACTCATAATGTTTTGTTAACTTTTCTTCCCCGTGGAGAATAATGCTCAATATGCATGTTTTTGTAACTATTGTGAATTTGGGTAAAAGGCTTGAATACAAAGTCTAGTTTAAACCTAAAAAATGCATAGGCTTTTCATGCAAAGCAGCATTACTTCCACTAAGGGATTCATGTGGGACGGTTTTTGCGCCGAATACTGTGAAGACCAAAATGTTTTGCTGTTTTCAGTTCCGCATTCAACAGTTGATCTTGTGCTCTTTTCAATAATAGTCTCACACATGAGGGCAAATATTTGTGACTTCCAAGCAGCAATGGCAAAAACTGAAGTGAACTTTGCTGAGGTCAGGTTGTTTTCTTTCAAATGCTGAACGTTGAGCTTGTTTGGTTATTCGTTTATTCGTAGGAGTGTGTGAATCTGATATATGTAAAGACAGAAAGAAGAAGGAAAACTGACTCCAGGTATTTCAGTTATGACGTTAGACTGATATTAACTTACCAAATATGCCTGTATTGCCCATGTCGGATCATGAAATCATGTATTGGGTTGATTAAAAATGATAATACAGGCATTGACTTATTTCATGTTCACAATCATAACTAATATGAACAAATCAGAAAACATAAATAGCTCAGACTTTCTTGTGTTAGTCCCTTTAATATAAAAGTCAGTTTGAGCGAAAGCAGGTTCCGGTCGTCGAACATCAGTGGTGGATTTACTCTGTTGTTCAATTTAGGAATTAACACGAACGCAGCCTGAAAACAACAAAATCATAATGAGGCGTCTTAATGAAAGGCCACTTCTCCAGAAGGTGGGGTCATCCACCCTCGCCATGTATTTTCTTCCCTCTACCTGTTTCCCACCCTCCCTTTAGCTTTTCTAATCTGTTGAGTCGGTTGCAGAAGGTTTTTGCTCCTCCAGCCCTCCGAATGCTATTTCAGCCTCCATACACATAATGGAAATAAATGCGATCTATCACATTTGATTTGTCGCCTCTTGTATTGTTTTGATAAACTTTGTGTCCGTGTCAGTCTGTGCAACGTGCAAATCAACCACTTTTCACAGCCTCTGGTTCGTGTTCGTCGTGCTGCTGTAGCCACAGTAAGAAACGTGGTGATTTCACAGAACGAAATGAAGTCGCTCTTCTATTGTTAGAAAGGTGCCATTTACTGTAAATGCTGCCAATTAGTGGAAATGCCCGTGTCTGACTGACCCAAAACACTTCAACTGATAATCCCTGACTAGCAGACGCTGCAGCTCCACATTTGTCCACAAATAATGAACTGATACTCCTCCACGCTGGATGCCTCTTTTATAGATAGGAGATGGGAGAATAACGCAGTGGGAACTGACACTATTGGAGGCTTCTGATTTTTCTACCTGGGTTGGGGGTGTGTTTCTCAGCTCACACACACACATCGATAGTCTTGTCTCTCACGTGCGATTGTGAAAGCCTTTCCTATCCGGTTAATTGCAATGTTGTTTAGCTCTGACCTCTCTGTACGACCACTGCGACTCTGCACACACACACACTGCACACACAGCGCCCCCGGCATCCCAGTGGTTTTCTTACTTTGGATCTCCCAGCTGTGACCCCGTGACCTCGGCTTTCCAGCTACTGTATTGTGCAGCGCCTCCCTGTGAGTGAGTCGCTGCAGGTGTCCCAGGCGCCGTAAATAAAACATCCTCCCACCAATGGTGAAATATTGAACAGACAAGGCCCTGAGATGCTTGTCTTGTCTGAGGTGGGGGGCTCGAGGGCCAGAGGGGTTGTGGATGCAGAAAATGGAGAGGAAAAAACACTATGGTTAGGGTGAAACAGAGTGAAGATATGGGTGAAAGCACATCACCACAGAGAATCCAGTTGGAAGAAATGGTCCTAAAAGACATGAATGATGGGAAGGAAATGGAAACTGATAATGGACTGGAGGCAGGTCTGCTCCGTCTTTCTGGTTCTTTCCCCCCTTTTTGTTTCTCACACTCAGCAGTTCGCACATAAAGCATGCACAAAAACAGAAGTGAACACAGGTCACGGCAGCTTTTCAGCTTCAGATGCGTATTGGTCTCTCCTTTGTTGCTTCATTAGGCTCGTGCTGAGTCACTCTCCAGAAGCTGCACACGGTCTCACACTATCTCAAACCCATTGTCACATCAGGCTGCAGTAGCGGCAAAGCACAGCTCTGTCTCTCACACACACGCAAAAGAAATGGATGCTGCAAACACCGAGCACTTGCTCATGTGGTCATGTATTTCAGGTTTGTGCCCACATACAAATTCTTACAAATCTTCAATAGGTTCTGCAAGTTTTTAAATTCTGCTGGACAATGTGAAACCTTTCCTCATCACTTGTGGGTCTGATAAGAAAGGAATAAATAAAAATGAGAAAGTAAGTGTTTCTCTTCCCCCCCCACAACCTGTGATTACCCATGTTTGTGCATCACTTTATCTGCTCTTTTCAAAACTAGCAAAACCTCTCTAATATTACAAAATGACATGTGCTGTAGGTACATCGACAACTGCAAGCCTGAAGTGAAGACTAGTACAAACAAAGTTAAAAAAAAAATGTTATTTACTCAAAGGAAAAAAATAAAAACGTAATGTGGTGGGGTTCCCTGCTGTGTCTTAATATGTAATTTTGCCACCCCTTCCTGTATACCACGACAGCACCAGAGACACTAATTACTACTTTTCAGCTTGGAATCACAAAGGAAACTAGCACCTATAACAAACCTTAAATCAAATGCCTCCATTATTTTGATTGGCATTTGTATGGCGCAAATGGGTATGGTAAAACATTTCCTCGCTCCGTGTTTGAGGTACTTTTAAGTTGTCAGTCAGGATTCTGCAGACACAATGGATGTGGAAGGGAAAAAGAGGACAAAGTAAATGGGCTTGTTTTAGGGCTGGGCGATAAAGCAATCTCCATAGGTGGTCGTGAAAAAAATTATGTCGATAACGATGATAAGCTTTGGACGTTTTTACTCGAAAAGGGTAGATCTGACAGCCTTTCACACAGCAGAAATAAAAGCATTGTTTGAGCTACCAGTGAAGAAAGTAGACGTGAATGTGGACATCCTTTGGAAAAGAGGAAAAGTAATGAATGGAACCGAGGGGCACAAAAAATGTAAATTTACGATATAGTCGATGACGACAATGCTCATTATCCATAAGCGCAACAGAAGGGAGACGATACGATCAGTTTATCAAACACCTGTTAAACAAGCTGAACACAAACTTGCAGAAATGAAATGTGACATCTTCGGTCACTCTGCCTGCAGTAACTCGCTGCTTCCTCTTAATCCACACGCGCTCGTTATGCCAAAGTGCCGAAAATGAACTCGCGTTTATCTTCCAAAGCTGAGGAAACGGTTGACAAAAAGACTTAACACGGCGTCAATTATATGGAAGTGGTTCTGATATCTCGAAAGCTACAAAGCATAGATGGTTTTCAAAATATGCTGTCAGTTGGTGCCAACCAAGACGGGAAACAAAACAAATATTTTCCCTCACCTGAAAAGGTACCATTCCAGCAACTACCCATTATTTTAAGAAATGCACATTTGAGAGTTCACAAATCATTGACACTGGGCTACAGAGATGTGGAAAAAAGTGATGGTCAGATGAGTCATCCTACAGCGTGGCGTACACAAAGAGAGCGCTACAGGCCGATAATGACATGCTGATGAATCATATGCTGACTGCCTTTGTAGTCACTAGATCACAACCCAATTGAAGATCTATGGGAGACACAAAATGAGGGAATATCTGTGGAAGAATGACGTTCATCCCTCCAGTAGAGTTCAGAGAGTTCATCGTGTCAAGGTGCACTGAAGCTGTTCTGGATGCACGTGGACACTGTGTGTATATTTGTCTGTATGTTCCTGTGTGAAGGCACATGTTAGTTCACTTCTGTTCTCAGGAGAAAGTGCACCTAAATGCTGTGTACCTGCTGAGATAAAAGCTGGTCATACACTAGAAAAAGCGACACTACATGTATAACTACGTCCAGCCTGCAGCCTGCAAGCCTCATGTGCTCTCTTTATGTGCTCTCTCATGTGCATGCAATGTGCCACCTTTCACAATATGTAACAGGGCACAATTGCCATATTAGTCGAACCAGCAAACCAGGAAATGGATCATTAATCAAATATCAAAATAGTCGGCAATTAACTTGGTTAATCAATTATTATTTCATCATCAGATGTAACTCTTCATCCCTCATCACCAGCTGTTTGCCTCAGCGTGACCTATAAAGTATAAGTAGTTCGCATTTTCATTCAACTGTAATCTGTTACATTTTGTACATGTTTTCTCACACTAAGAGCGCTAAGTTATTCTGTTTCGCAACTCAACAAACAACAATCCAGAATAACATGAATGACAATACTGAAAAATGGGAAAGTATTTTAAGACGAACATCTTACATCAATCGGTATTATATCTACTATTCAGTCAAAGTAGACGAGACAAATGCCGGTTGTGGACGTGAAATCAGAAAGAAAGGAGTCGAGGCAACGCAACTCAAGTCAAAGCGCTACAGCAAAACATTTTAACAAATGGAAATCAATAATGAGGAATCTTTAAAAAAGTAACTTGATGGCCAGTTAGATGGATTTTTTTTGCACTTTTTCTCACACAAAACTAATAACAAACTAGTAAGTGGTCAAGGCTCACTGAGCTTATGGCCTGTAGCGAAATGTGATGCATTGTACTGTTCTTCACGAGCTTTGATTTATTTCTTGTGTCTGAAAGATTTTGTGGGAAGACGAGCAGCACATAGCAAAATGGAAAGTCCTGTAATACACGTGCACCAAACTTAAAATGTTTACAAATTTCACTCCTTCTGTGTATTTCATGAATGACTTTCAAGGTTACAGCGTGTATTCTTCATCCCCGTGAATCATGTCTCCCCACACCTCCATTAGATCAAGTCTTTTAGGATTGCAATTACACAAACTCTTAATGTGATTAGATAGCTTGCTGCATACCAGCTACTAATGTCAGCACTGGCTGTAATGGGAGGTAATGATGCTAGATTTGATGCTGCCAGACAGAAGGACATGAATCAGAGGATTAATGGACTCATCCAAGCCATTAACCATTAGGAGCAGTTAACAGAGGTGAATCAACGGATGCCGCCGCCGGCAGAACAAAAGGAAAGCGCTGTCAAAATGTTAACTGATTTCGTCACCTTTAAGATCTCAACACCTCTCATGTGTCAGTTCGAGTGTTGCAAAACTGGATGTTTCGACACAGACTTCCTTTGGAGAAAACTGGAATTTTTTTAATGCGCCATTTGATTCACCACATTCTAAATGTAGAAGAACAAATCTTCAATTTAATTGATTCTCTGTTGCTCGGCTCTGATTTTGGCACGTTACTCTTTTGAAAGTCGCTGCAAGTATGAATGAGAAATCCAACAGGCAGGCCATCTGTACACCCAACTCAAGTCCAAGAATGAAAAAGTGCTCATGAAATCTTTGTTGGTACACATTTTGTCTCCCCGTGCAGCATCCCACGCACTGACGTAGCGTTTTGCTCAGATAGAAGAAATCAGTCTTGATCGCTGTAAAAGAATTGCCTTCATGACTTTCTCTGCTCTTGTTATGTAAATACAGAAGATCGATTGGTTGATTTGTGTAGATAATGTGCAGCTCCACCTCAGCCCCTGCGATGGCTCCACACACATGCAGCCCTGCCACAGTTTTATTTATCATTCCTGGCTGATTCCCAAACAGTTATTATTGAAAAACAAGTCATGTCTATGCATCAGCATAGTTCAGGTGACAATGTTTATCACTGTGTATAAATGTGCATGTGATGTCTGGGTGTATCTACAGCATGTCTTGGTGTGTTTGTGTAAATCTGTGTGCATCTGTGCTTGTGCAAAAACAAACACATTTGTCTGAAATTGCTTTTTTAGATGAGCCGGAGCATCTGGACTTAATGATTTTTAATTTGTTTTTATTTCCTTAGCTGTCGTTACCTTTGCGTTACACTTTTAAAAACAACACCTGAGCGGAGGCATAGGGCGATTTGGCAACTGCTTTTTGTTGTGGTCGAGCAATGTCTAAGAAGATCAACAAATAATCAGCCAAATACCAAATTATTGGCCAATATATTGTTTACTAGTTGTGTGCAGAGAGGCAGGTAGATTCTGAATCAGTCAGAAAGGTATAAGACTTGATCATTTTCTTCTTCAAAACCCTGAATATTACAATTAGACTCCTTTTTATTCTTGGGTGGCAACATGTTCAAAAATTCTGTCGTATATAATTGCAATTCATCGCTTGGAAGTGACTCAGTGATTCAGATCAATAAAAAAAGCACACGTAATTATGTAAAGAATTTTTCCGTCTTGCCCGTGTGTACGTGGTCACCACATAACTGACTGCACTGAGCCTGTCGAGCAAGTGAGCACAAAAGCAATTTATAGCAATATTGACCTCAGTTCCAACATTTTTATTTTCTCACCTACAACAACAAAAACTTCAAAAGCAATGATCCTGCGACGGTGTTTGCCTCTGGAATGTGCAGCCTGTTTATTACCGGCCATAAGTTCTACCTGTAGTTTAGACATCGGCAAAATTACCTGTGGAAAATCAAAACGAGCCGACAAACAAAACAGAAAAATTGCATTGCCCACAATGCACACACAGATGCTCACATAAACACACACACACAGCAAAGCATCTGGTGGTGATATTGTATTTGCCTTTTAAGTGACTAACAGCTGTCCCTTGGTTGATTTCTAATTAGAAAGCTATTGATTACACTCAATACCAAACTTCCACTTTAGGCCTGATGAGCAAACACAACAGATGTTTGAAAACATCAATACGGGAGTCATTATTTAATGAATGCCATATTTTCACTTAGTTTTAGTGCCCGATTTCAAAACATAAGTGCCAGCACTTTTCAATATTAATGAGCTGCAGGCGCCACCGCAATTTAAGACCAATATTGCAGTTTTAAAACAGCCGTTTGGGTTTTCTTCAGCAGCTGAATAGAAAAATATGAAATCGAGCTAATTGTCAGTATTTTTAAATGGCCGAATGTTGCACTCTCTGCATAAAGCCTGCTTTATAATCCAGTGGGATTAAATATCATCAGCTAATGCAGTTGCTTGTAGTGCCGATTAGTCAATTAATCAATGAGACAATAGAAAATTAATTACATTTTGATACTTGAAGTATATGTAATTATATAGAATTTAAGTTATGTAAGTCATTTATTGAGTGAAAATGCCAAACATTTGCTGATTCTAGTTGTTGAAATGTGAAAATTGTTTGCTTTTTTTTGTTTTATTCCTTCTCAATAAGAGATCTTGGTTGAAGAACAGATCTTTGGCTCTGAGCAGTTTTTACTATTTTCTGATATTTTACCAATTAAACAACTGGTCAAAAGAATTATTTACAGATTCAGCATTGTTGTCATCATCATTGTTAGTTGTGGCCCTAGTTGCTTGTAAACTAGTTTCCTTAGTATATTATGGATCATTTCATCACTGAAATGTAAAAAAACATCTGCCAATTTAGTAAAGTTTGCCACAGAAGGGTGTGTGAGTCCAGATGTTATTTTCCTCTGGCTTCTAACAAGAGGCTATGGTCTGGGGTGAAGTAAGACCTGGTCTGCTTTTGATGTTGAAAGTTGATTTACAAGTTGTGACAGCTATTAAACATGTCTCAGGTTCAAAGTCATGTTTCAGCCAAAGGCGCTGCGGTCACATCCCTGGCCCTGCCCTCTGTGGTTCACCCTGCAGAGGGTCCCTAATGAGAGCTGAGGAAGCAGACAATCAGACAGACACGTGGCAGTAAAGGTACACAGTGCCAGGAAGGAAAGGTCCCAATCAAAAGTTTTGTGTCCAGTGGCCTTGTTAGCTTGTGTTGTTTTAGAAGTAATGTCTGGCTTCCTTTGATCAGTGCAGCCTTGTCGATAGTCAATCTGTCCTGCTTCCTGTCAGCTGCTCGTGACAACCGGCGCATCGAATGACTGCACCTGCCACGTGCACGCGCCGCACACACGCTCCCTCTCAAACACGCACAAACATACCGCCTTACACCTCGACGCCGGTAGTGAGCAATGCTGGTTTAAAAGCCAAACAGTCTGATCTTACTGTAACGAGGAACATTGCGATCCCATCATGAAATTGGCTGTGACCGCTCAGCCTTCCACTTGTCCTGAGAGATACAAGGAAAGGACATTATCTGTTAAGTGGGACTATTTCTCACCAGAGGAAATAGAGTTGAGGTGCGCTGCCAAGAGGATTGTAGATGGCAGTCCTTGAAAGTAATCAGAACAGATAAAATTACTTGGCAGTAGGATTTTTTTTTTTTTGATGTTGCTAACAAGATGTATACATAAAGATGTGTTTGTTAATTGGCTTCACCTGCAGAGAAAACGCCTGCAAAACCATATTTTTAGAAAACTCATTTGTTCCCTTTATTCATTAATTATACGAACATAATCATTCTTTCTCTTCGATGAGTGTGCGTGCGTGTGTGTGTTCACGCATGCACTGTGCCCCTGCATGTGTGTGTGACATCACACACAGCAACCCCTCGCTAAACCCTCTTATCCTTCCTCTGGAGGCACAGCTTAGTGTAAACAAAGGGAGAGAGCGCGAAGAAAGGGAGAGGCGGAGTGGATTATCTTCCCTCTCCTCTTGAATCCGGGGGAGATCAGCGAGTCATTTACACAACATAATTCATTTAAAATGTAATATTCCCCAAAAACTAATGGACTTAAACACAACAGCTGTTGCCAGCTTATGACACACTCCAGTCTGTTAAAGCAGCCAATCAAGGCTGAGGTGTCACCGCGGTTTGGTGTCCCAGCGTTTAAGCTCTTTCCCTGCGTGTGTGATGTGTGTTTTTTCTCTTCCTCTTGCTTTCTTCTCACCGGGCTCCAGTCCTGAGCTTCACTTAATGTCACTCTAACGAGAGACGAGTAGGATTTTTATACTGTGTGTACTTCTTTCACATTTACAGACGGCTGAAAGAACTCAAGGAAAAACCAACATAAAGTGTCTTATTAAGGTGTCGGGCCGCCGCGTGCCGCCAGAACAACTTCAATGCTCCTGAGCCTTGATCCTACAAGTCTCTGAACTCTACTGGAGGGATGAATACCGTTCTTTCAAAAGACGTTTCCTCACACGTTGCTCCCAAATCCATTATAGGTGTTCGATTGGGTTGAGATCATATGATTCATGATCATACTCATCAAAGCACTCAGTGACCTCTCGTGCTCTATGGATGGGTGCACTGTCATCCTAGAAGAGACCACTCCCATTAAGATAGAAATGTTTCATCATAGGTTAAAGGTGACCACTCAGAATAACTTTGCATTGATTGGCAATGACCCCTCCCTCTAAGGCTACAAGTGAACTTAAACCACGCCAACAAAATGCCCCCCAAAGAATAAGAGAGCCACTGGATCCCATCACTGGGTCAGGCATTCATGCCTGTGCTGTTCACTTGGTGTACGCCACATATGCACTCACCCACTTGTGGAGAATGCAATGAAGGATGGCTCATGACTATATCGCCAAGAGGCTTATGCACTGTAGCCCTACTATAATATCCCTCCCTATGTAATTGTTGGCTGTTCTTGCTGACAGTCTGATGACGTCGAGGAAGAGTTGCTCTTCTGTTTTTCTTTACAAATCGCAGTAGTTCACAAGCGCCACTGTCATCAAATGTGCTCTGTCGACCACAATTTCTGACCCTATTTGGGGTCGTTCCCGTAGATCGAAATGCAGGAATTGAAACGCAGCCAATTGAGCAGCCTTTGTGGCTGAAGCTCACAATGAAAACTCTTTCAAAGTCACTTACATCTTTTCTTCTTGCCATCTTGACACAGAACCAGAACTGTTCCTGCTCAGTATTTTCATACATGCCACAGAGCATGATTGGATGGTATTTGCTTAATGGTAGCGTGCAGTGCACCTGTGTGGAAGCATCTGCATTTGTTATGTTCCTCCACTCATTTATTCAGGGTTTTCCTTTAATGTGTCACCTGTCTGTAGTTATTCTACACACACACACACACACACACACCACTCAAGAGCCAGGTCCCTCACTGAGCGCAGGCATAGGTACTGTACATCCGCCGTTACCTTGATGACTAACTCGCTGCAGAGCCAAGAAACACACACTCGTCTTAACGCAGCGTCGCCACATGAAAGCAGAGAGAGCCTTGTCCTCTTTAACAGCAGCATCATAACAGAAATGAGTGAATTATGATAAACATTGTTGCCCCGTTGCAATGCTCTTTCAATTTGGCAAAACATACAATCCCATTACTCTTGACATGTTTTGTGAACAATAATCATTTCTAATTTCTTCTCTTTTTCTCTTTCATTTCCTCTCGCTGCTGGCCTCACTGCTAACCGGCCCCCGGTGTTTCATCAACAGGTAAGCACACAGTTTCCTCTACTCTTCTTGACAAAAAACTATTATATGACTTGGTTCCACTCCTCTTGAATACATCCGTTTGTCCCCCACTTGATCAAAGCCTTTCTGCCTGACAGGTAACTAGACATTAGTGATGCTGCTAATATTACATTCAGTCCTCAGAAGTGAAAATTGAGGTCAAAATTATAGTTTTTTTTTCCTCGCTGAATATCAAAGAAATTGAATTTGTGATGGAGAAGTCCTTTTTCACTTTCAATCCCAAGTTTTTGGCATCCATTGTGGCATTTATATGTAGATATGTCACCCTCTACTTCAATCTCTTCAATAAGTGAATTTGTCTCGGCTTATATTTATTTTCATTCTGAGACAAAGGGTCAATCAGTCTTTGCCGACCTTCTTTTACGATGGCAAGAATAACCAACAGAATTTAGGTGAAAATGCTAAGAACTGCACCTATTTTCACTAATTTGCTCTAAAATATACATCATTATTGCCATTAATGGATTGCCATACAGCCACGATGCCACACAATGCATCTCCCACAGCCAAGCAGCACATTACTGAATGGTGCAGCGCTGACATTCAACATATACAAAATCTTATTCCAGGAGCAGAATAATGAGCTGCCAAACTCTGGCATTGCCGGTTGACCCTGTTATGGACAGAGAGCCTTGGACAGACCAAACTATGGGTCACTGATGAAGACAAAATCATTAAATGTAAACATTGCAGATGTGAATTTTATTGTGATTTTCCTGTGATATTGATTAACCTGAAGTGGTTCAAATCTATTATCTATCACGCTGAATCCTTTGAGATTTTAAAGAGCACATTCACAAAGAAACAAAGCAAAACTCGCATGGCGTAACATTTTGATTTGATATGCCTTCTAACATGTAACAGAGAGTTAGGACTGCATTCCCTCCAACCCATTAGTTCTGGATATAAATAAACATAAATCTGTTTTCTCATCATATCTGGCCTATCTGAGCAATTTAAGCTGTGTGCAAGTGTCAATAGGTTGCACCCACAGGCATGAAAATGAGCAAGGAAGCAAATCACTGTTGAATGTTTCTGATAGCGCTGAAAAACTAAGTCTGCGAGTATGCTCAGAATGTCAAGCACAAGCAATTAAAACCGCACACCTTTAAGCAGAAAGTGTCAGCCGTCCAGTGCTGTGCGACCTGTTTCAAAGGAAAAGCAGGAGCCCCAAGCAGCAGCAACCCGAGCATCTGTTTAACAGCGGTGTCTTAAAAAAATGAGGTGTTCTGTGGAGATGGGGCCTTAGTTAGTTAGGAGTTAGAGGTTAGTGGGAAGCTTTCAGGGGTCAAGCCACTGATGGTGGCTGCAGTAAATATCCGTAATGGCCAATAATAAACACAGAACATATAAGGTCCCTGCTATTGTCAGCAGAAAGCCCGGCACTGCATCATTCTAATGGCATCCCAAATGGACAATGTCTGCCACTGTCTCTAAGCACCCAAGGCAAGAACAGCCACCACCCCTTTATCTCTTTAACTACCCAAGGCCTGGAGAAATACACCTTGTGGTACCTCATAAGATCTTACCATCCGCCACAATAAAATTCAGTCCACTGGAAAAGTCTAATATTAGTCCTGTGCTGCCAGTTTAACTGGCTTGCTTTAGTGTTGGATGGGACCAGTGTGTGAAGAGCTGAGCAGTAAATTTTCGTTCCGCTCTGGAGCCGTTTCCCACCTGTGCTTATCCCCCCCAATGTTGGCGTGGATTTGATCATTGTATGTACAAGGGAGTGTAGATGCTTTCACGCCGTGTCACACACATAATGGAACTAAACTCAGTAATAACAGTATGAATAATACAGAAACATGTAAAAATGTTCTATTGTAAGTGTTTGCGAGTGTCAGCACAACAGTGTGAGCTTACAGAGACTGTGCAGTATTGGGATCATTTGAGTGCACATATACAGTACATGCACACACACACAGACACACACAGGCACGCTCACACAGCCTGAGTCACAGAGAACCATTTGTCATACTGTAGAGCATAACAATATCCACTGTCTTCTCATATACAGTATGTACTGCACTCGTGTAGACCAAGAATCCCCGCGCACACACTCAGAATGGTAATGTTGGTTGTAGTGTACTTGACTTCCCTGTATGCCAGAGCCCCATGGAGGATACTGAACATGCACAGCAGCAGTCAGCTAAAAGAGAATACCTCATACCCAGGAGAGCTGTTTAAGCTTTAAAGGCTTTGTGTGGGGCTACTCTGCTTCCCCGGCAAACACCTGTCCCAACACTAAAGGTGCACACGCAAAAAAATGCTATGAATGTAACATATTTATGTAGACACGAAAGTGATTTGAAAGAACCCAGGACCGTCTTCTTGTTCAAACCATTTTATCGAATACATTTCTGTATTTTGTTGCTCAAAGGAAGACAAAGAGTTGCTGCTTTGGGAAGAGCGAGCCGCTGTTGGTTGCCTAAATTGATGGCAATCTGGAACACGAAAAAAAAATGTAAAAGTAATTGTCAGTTGTTGATATTGACAGTGGGTGTTTCTGCTAAATGTATTTGTGATGGAACATAAAGAAAAGATAAAGGATGGTGAAACAGAGGGTCACATTGGATTTGTCAGAATCGACTACTTTGAAGCGCTGCATTCAAACTGGAGAAGCGGAGTTGAAACAGACTGTGTAATGTAGAGTAAATAGAAATGGCACTGTACACCAAACATGGACAGTGGCTTTAAAAACGAGGAGGGGCAAACAAGATATCCATTACGGTGTGCTCTGAGCCCAATTTGCATCGCCTCAGCTGCAGCATCGCCGCAGCTGTTAGTTTTCTAAGTCATTTGCACAATCATAAGTTTCGGAGCTTCTTGTGCAGATCCAGTTTTGAATATGAAGTGATCGGCCTAACCCTGGCAGAATACGCTGCAAAGAAATGAGCAGTGCAAGAAAACATTTCTCTTTGCAATGATGCTGATCACGACAAGCGACGGATGAAGTTGGTGTTCACGGTTTCACTATATTGACACCGACACATTTAGAGAATAGCATATTGAATGTATATAGCATGGTTAGCACACCGAAGACGCTGTTTAATTCAGCATCTAACCATTGCCTGCCAGCACCAGGTCCCTCATTACCCATCAGCCCATTTGCCAGCTGCCTCATCATTACCCATCTCCCCTGGCGGCCCCTGTCACTCAAAATGCCTGGGAAGAAACTGGAAAGTCAATTAATGTGTGTTGTATGCAAGCATGTCTGTCTGCCTGTCTGCCCGCCTGAGTGTGTGTGTGTGTGTGTGTGTGTGTGTGAGACAGATACAGCAAGAGGGCGGGTATATAGAGTAAACAGTGCCTTGGTGAATTGTATGTATTCAGCACGGTTGGTGAAGGGTTCCTGTCCTTTAAGTCATTTTCTGAACTGCGGTCATTGATTTATAACCTCCACAAAGTGCCGGGTTATACTCACAAGGACGGCGACGTATTCACACAGCTATTACCTTTCATACACACGGAGCGAAGTGGAATACAATCATTATCCTTTCAGCGAGTCGTATGTCTTGTCTCTTACCTGTCAAACAGCTGTGCCAGTCATAGGAGCTGATTAAGCCATTAATGACTGCACAAACTCACAGTTTCTTTTTCCTGAGAAAGTTATAGAATTTTCTAAAAAGATAACTTGTTAATGAACTCGCTGTATATCTGTTGCATGGCTTCAAATGACAACTAGAATTGCAGCTTCTTTCGCCAGACGACTTGTGTTTCTGAGGCGTCCATTCATTAAGCTGTGTCCGCTGCGTGCGTCCAGTGACTCCTACACTCCCTATGGTCGTGTTGTGCATCATGCAAACTGGCAGAATTCTAAATTATAACCAACAAGACTGATTTAGCAGTAAGTTTGTGCATTTATTTTGTGGCCGCTTGGTTTTGTTTGTGCAAGATTTCAACAAATATACCGCGAGCCAGCGTCAGGGAGCCAATGCTCTGAAAGGGAAAGCCTAGTAGCTACTTGTAGTATTAATCCATTAACCTTTAGTATCATTATTTATCTGCATTCTTTCCATAATCACATTGAACTTCACATTATCATCAACATAATTAATTTCTGGACATTGCATTTGGACTTGCTTTATATCTATATAAGTTTTTATTTAGCTTGGTTGGATAAAGGTTGCTTGAAAAAAAAAAAGCTATGCAGATATCCATGTTTTTTTCATGAATTTTGTCAGGAATATTCAGAACAGAGGCATGAAAAGCAAATTCCCCAGCACAACAGTACAGTACATTTAAGCCACAGATATTTCGTAACCAGATGTTTTTGCCAATTGGCTGCATTTGAGAGTAGCCGGTGTACCAATTTCAGATTCAGTGGGAGGTGTAGCTTGAATTTCTCAGGTCTAATGTGTTGGGCTAGGATGAAGTGCGTGTGGGTTGTTGAGTGTTTACATCATCTGAAAATGTCAAAACGGATGATACTGAAGTAGAAGCAAATGAACAGATGATGAGAAGTGTAGGGGGTGAGAAAGGAAGGAGGGAAGAGAGAAAGAGAAAGTTTTCTCAATGCCAGATGGAAGAGCAGTTGGCACCTCTCTCATTACTGTGGGGATGGATTTACCTCTACCGCACCAACACACACACGTACAGTCACACCGGCAAACACACACGCGCACATGCAGAGCCACCTCCTGTCACTCCACACCACCTGCCCAGCACCTGGTCATCAAAGCAAGACCAAGGAGAGCTCTCATCTTTAGTGGAGAGAGGAAGAATTAGAGCAATGGAGGAAGGAGTGGAAGGGCACTGATGCCATATGCTCTCACCTTTGGTTGTTGCGGCTCTGTGTTAATGCCCGATTCTTCCCTTCGTTAATCATCAATTTACCTGAATCAGCTTTCTATCATCTCCTGCCACATTACATCTCCCTTTTTTTCCCCCTCTCTGTTCCGTGTGTGTTGGCGTGCGGGCAGACATGTGTATCTGTGTCACGCCCTCACCATCAAGGCAAGCGAGGCCTGTCGTGCCTGCGATAAATTAAATGTGACACAGATGGGTGGAGTAGCTTCCCCCTTTGATCCAAGCGGTGCAACAGAAGGACAGACCCTGACCAACACATGTCAGACAAAACTGTTGGGCACCACCAAAGATAAGCGTTATGGTCCCATTGGATGTGGGCCAGCGGGTGAGACCATAGAGGGTGTTGGACACACACACACACACTGACAGAAATGGGACCATTGACAGAAACACAGCTGCAGTTGTTGAATTTGAAGAGTCACAAACTCAAAATGGTGTGAAGCAAAGTGTGTGATAAAATGTGTGAAAGCGATACAATACATCATTGTTTTGAAAGCTACTTACACACTAAGTTTTGAATAAATCATTTCTGCAAGTGTGAACTTCTGTCTCGGAGCCTGTCAGGCTGGATCTCCTCTCCAGCTGTAGCTGGAAGGTGACAGTCTGAGTCAGAGCTGAACAATGCGGTCCAGTCAAAATGCTCTCAGCCTCATTGTCTGGCAGATCACTCAGACGGGAGCAGACAGCGGCATTAAATTGCTAATCGTTCAGAATAATCTGATGTACAACAAAATAGTGAGCATGATTATTGATGCCTGGCAGTCTTTTTCACTTTGGACAAGACACTTAAGGTAAGTGCCAGAAGTTTGTGCGGAAGTTAATTTATTGCCTCTCTCGATATTAGTTCAGTATTTTCTGGGCTCAGAAGTTGGAAGTATGAGAAACATTTACTCCATTCCTTTCCCATTTTCACTTTCTTTGTTTCGCGAGGCCAAACACGATTTAAACATCAGTGAAAATTAGTTTAGCTTGACCAGATATGGATCGATAAAGTATACAGATAAGTGCATGCATTGCCACCTCCCAGACCTTTGAAATGACGACTTTCCTCAATACATTTTCAACTCAAACTGAATTATAAACAAATTTTGGTGGATTGTTGTGGAGAAATTTTTTGTTTTAAAGTGGTGCTTTTTTCTGATTGGATGAAGGGAGGGTTGTGAAGAAGGGCTGCATCGGTTATCTGTTAACCAACCGACTTCTATGGAGCCCCTGAAGGGACATGGGCGAAAAAAAAATCTTTCAGTATCTTGTGAGCATGGAATACCTGGAGCGCACAAGAGACCACCCACCTGCTATGTGTCTGTGTGAAAATGATGGTACAGAAGTTAGTTCAGCTTTATTTTACTTGGACTTCATTATAAGGTCATCACTGCTTAACTTGCAAGTCGTCACCGGTATCTTGACTCCGAGCGACATTTGAAATAGATTTTGAAGTCTTACAGTCTGTTCTGGCGCATGAGACACTTTCTCATGAGCAGCAGATACTTTCTCATGCACATGACAATGTGGATAAAATTGCATATATTGAAGCCTATAATAATTCCACAATTGTGAGTGTAGTTCATTCTTTTCACTCTATTTGATTGCTCTATTCATATTGTAGTGGGGAACAAAAGCTGAATCTTATTCCATGGAAGTAACTATATTTGGGGAACTGGTCATCGTAGATCTCAAGGTTTTGAGAAACAGGAGTAAAAAAATAAGTGAACTATATTGAACTCAGTTTGTGAGACACAGTAAGCCTCTGCTTCCTGTTGTGTTTGTTGGTGGTTTGAAAGCATATAAAGCACTTTATTATGCCTCATCTTTAAGATAGATGTGGTGCTGTGTTGTGTTGAATGGCATTATAATTCAACACAGAATATTTACAATAGCCTGCAATTGACAAAGGTGCTTCAAGTTCTATTGAAATGCATTGCATTAAATTGCGCAGGTGTTCATGATATTGTGCCCAGCCTCTGTGTACTGAGGTGTCACTAGTGGGTGGTTATGGGAGAAAAACCTCCAGGGGGTCCGGAGCTAAAGGTCTTCAGGCAGGTGAGGTGATATTTGACTAAACAGGGCATCAATGTAAAGGAGCCCTTTTTGTCAGGGGGCCCAGTGTGTGATACACCTGCTGTTATGTTAATTTTAGGAATGCATTGTCATTTGAATTTATATTGATAATTGCTTCCATGTTGTGAATTAATTCAAACTTGCATATATTAACATTGTGATATGCAAAGTTGTTTTCCACACAGACGGGAGACAGTTTGTCTATGAACTCGACTAAATTAGTCTCTTGATATTAAAATGGCTGTTTTGATTGTAAAGTAATACACACGTCTTAAAAATGCATGTGTCCTAATGGCACACTCAGGGCTATTTTTAATGCTATAGACTTGAAATATAATAGTTACTATGAGATATAATACCATGGCTGCTTCTAAATTGGGTGGAGGGTGAAGGAAAATCATTTTGCTCCCACCCTAATGTCTTTGGATATAATAGCCTATTAGATTCCTGCTTTATAGCACGGGTACTGCAGTACTCACACCAAACTGTCTCCAACCAGCCTAGGTTATTCAGGCTTGGAAACCTAATGAGAACAATGACCTTGTGTTCCATTTGGATGGGTGGATAGTCTGTCTATTTCTGGCCCCACCCCTCGCCAAAATCCCTACCCTCCACAGACATCCATCTTTACGAATTTCCTCCTTTCTTCATTCGTTTTCTTCTTCTTTTTTTTTACCCCCTCCCTCCCGTCACGTTTAGTCATCCTTTCAGCTCTCTTTCCATCTCTCTTTGTCTCTCTCTCCTCGCGGTGTATTCCATTGAGCTCTGCACAGGCATCCTAAATACAATTACAGTCCACAGCTGAATGGAGAGGAAGGGTCCTCAGGGATCCCTAGAAACAGGAAATGGTCAGGAGGGTTGGACTGAGGAGGGAACGGCAAATCCCTAATTCAATTGGCTGAACCTTGGCAACAAGCCCCCGGCGACTCTTACTGTGGAATCAGTGGAATCAAACAATGCGGCTCAAACCACAAGAGAGATTTTCATCCACACCGGTAAAACACACACACACACACACACACACAAATTGACACAAATGCATCTCATTTTCTCTTCCCTTAGCAGTAGGTTTCTCCCTATTCTTCCTTCTTTATAGCTTATACAATGCTTGATATTGGCCACCAAGCGATAGCCTGCAAAAATGATTCAACTTAAGATTCTCACTGAGTCTCCGTGCTGTTCTAAACTGTTAAGATAACTGGAAAGGCGATCAATAGCTGTTGTGTCAGCGATGATGACCTCCAACCCAGAGTTTATGGGTTACAGCTGATTACTGGGGAGCTGCATGGCACTTCTGTACACACACACACACACACACACTAAACATACAGACAGGAGTGTGCGTCGAAGGAGAATAAGAAAATCAATCTGCACAGACACCATATTTTTTAATCTACACTGTGGGTGTCCATTAGCAGCCCAGAGAAAAGGCCAGTCAGCGTGTTTACATGCATTACAACAAGCGTTAACAACTAATGTCTTGTGGCAAGAATATGGAAGTGGCAATAAGAAAGTCTTGCTTTTGTCGCATTTATAAATACAACCCTGATTCCAAAAACGTTGTCACACTGTGTAAATTAAACAGAATGTGACAATTTGCTCATCCTTTTTGACATATGCTCAATTGAAGTACAAAGACATGATATTTAATGTTTGACCTCATCAACTTCATTGATTTTTGTAAATATGTGCTTATTCTGAATTTGATGGCAGCAACACGTTTCAAACAAGTTGGGACAGGAGCAACAAAAGACTGTGAAAGTTGTGGACTGATCCAAAAACACCTGTTTGGATCAGTCCACAGGTAAACAGGTTCATTGGTAACAGGTGATAGTATCATGACTGGGTATTAAAGGTTCATCCTGGAAAGACTCAGTCGTTCACAAGCAAGGATGGAGCGAGGTTAACCTTTGGAAAGGCAAATGCACAGTTATCAGTCCTCCCCTCTGAATTGTCTCAGCTAGTAACTTTGAGAACTGTAACCTCAAAGCAGAAGGTTTTGAAATTTGAACTGTGAATGCCCCTATTTCTAACCACAAATGCCACCATCATGCATAATAACCCCAACCTTTCATTAATGTCATGTCATGTGTCTGCAGCCAATGACCTGAAGATACTATAATAAACTGAAGTAATCAGCCGGCTTTAAGACATTTACAAATTACTTTGCCCTATTTCACAAATAAATTGCCAGAATTTGCTTTCACCTCTTTTTTTTATGGCTGAGAGAAAAAGACCAAAAAAGAGTCAGGAGGGGAGATTCATGCTATAGAAGCTGAGGGATCTGTCTTCCAGCCTTAAAAAGAAGCATAAAAATAACCTATATTTGATTTATTTATTTATTGCATCATATCATGTTTTCTTCTCCCCTCTCCTTCGGCTCTGCATCTTCTGCCTCTTCCTCGTCTCTTATCCTCCTGCTCTCCCAAGCCTCCATTCTCAGATGTGGTTGCCTCTGTTGCTCTAATGCTTGTGTGAATAGCAGTATTAGGCCCCATACCCTTACTGATAATTTGAACAAAGTGGGGGATCGATGCAGAGGGCACACACACGCATACACACACATACGCAGCAATATAAACAATCACATTTGCACACAAACTCACACTGGTGCACACACACACACACACACACACACACAGCGGACCGAATCGATACAACTCAGAGGCAGGATTTTCCTCTGCATTTTCAATGCATGCTCAAGATGATCCTGCATTGAGCATTTTGCACAACAGATGCAAAAAAAAGACTGAGCTTGTTTCTCACTGGTGGTTGCAGCTAAGTCCACCAGTCACAAACACACAAACTAAACACCAAAAACAGTTTCTGCGCATTTGCTTAACTGAGATACACTAAATGTTGCAAAATGTGGTCGTCTAACAAATCCTAACCATCCTACTGGTGCTTACCTCATATTTTGACCTTTATCTCCCTTTTATCTGCCACTGCATTGCATACACACATGCAGTCATTTATTATTTCACACGAATTTGGCATTACACGCCAATTCCACCAATTTCAGTTTCAGTGACACAGAAATGGGTTGAGGGATCACGAGTCTCTCTCTCTCCATGTACAAATATCTGTGTACATTCATGTGCACGCGTGCGCATTTGGCACGCACGGATGCACATTCACGCGTGTGTATTCCACTAAATAAATGTCTTGTGTTTTACGGAGTTTCTCCTCGGGGAGGAAAGAGCAGCCGACTGAGACTAACAAGTGGGTCTAAGTGGAAGTGTGCTGATGTAGGAGGTTACTACATCCCATTAAAACAGGGAAGATATTTGATCATGGCCTCCAGTTGTCCTTCTTTCAGGACAGCAGAGCTATAAATGTCAGTGCAGACAGTCAGTGTTTTTCTCTCCACAGGTAGCCTATTTGTCTGTTCAGTGGTGGAGAACCGCGAGAGTTCTGATGACTTTTGTTCTCCCTGAAATATGTGAGAGCCACAAAGTCTGCAGAAATTACATAGCCCTAATATTTTCACCAAAATGCAGCCTAATGATGTGAAAATGCAGTGTTTGATATATATTCCAGTGGGTTTTGAAAGTGTTTGATAAACTCTAGAGGAATGTCTTAGCCTGCAGAGGAACATGGAGTATTCTGATTTAAGTAGAAAAAAAATAAAATAAAATAAACAAAAGTAAGCTTTGTGTGCATGTGGTTGTCCTCTCAACCTCAGTTCATGATATAGCAGCATATGAATTTTAGATGTTACTTCTTTAATATTAAACATCACAGAATATGCACACTCGCTGTTGTGTACATGCACACAAAATGATTCCTGTTGGTAACGTTTAATGTTCAGACCTCCAGTTAAGTGAGCGAAACAAAGCCAAGCCACGCTCAGCTTCTTGTCTGGATGTTTAAACCAGGTGCCAGTCTGTTGCAGCTGACCCATCCCACAGGGTGGAGGTTCACTGAGGAGGACTGAGGAAGAAGCAAGGCAAACAAATAGCATTAACTGTGTCTAATTGATTTCTCTGAAGCTGATTTTTTTTCAAGTTGATACCCTTAAAGGGGAAATATTATCTTAGCAATTAATGGTGAAATCAAATTGTCTGCTGCTGGCAAAAGGTAACTGAATTTAATAACAGATTGTTACCGGCATGGGTGTACTTCTTACATTAGTTATATTGGATTTTCAATTGTTTTAGGTTCAAAAGATAAAACCGGAGCAGACGCCAACAGTGAACTGAATTTCAACATCAAGAGTTCTAATTATGTCACTTGACATATTGTGTACCAAGGACCCTCGTGATTGCATAGTTGCTCATCAGTGAATTATCGTCTTCTAAAATGAAACACTATCTTTCCTTTACGACATACATACTCACACATTGCATCTCTGTTTGATTCATAAAAATATGATTCTTTTTTTTTTTTTTTTTACTGGACATTCTGCCTCCAGTTCTTCTTTGCACCGTGGAAAAAAAACATCACAAACTGTTGTCATGTTTCTATTTTACAGCTCATTTAATCCAAGATTGACCATATACGCAATTTGCTCTGCCCTTTGTTTCCTTGGTATTATAAAGTAATTTGCCTTTTTACAAGACATTTTAGAGGAGTGCAGGAAAATATCAACCAAAATCAGACATTTAACCACATTAAATACACAATTTCCTGACTATTTTTTTCTCTATTTGCCCCAAAATAAAATCACCAGTTCACTTTCAGGCCAGAAGCTGTTTTATGTACACCTGAGTTCAACTGTGGTATTTTATTCAACAGCAGCAAACACGGCAGATGTTAAAGGGCCTTTAGTCACTCTGAACAGTTCTAAATCTTCATAACATGGGTTTTAACAGCTGCTAGTGTAAAAAAAAGACCTAATTTTCACTTTTCCCTGTCTGATCTTATTTTTGCTACCTCACACTATCACACAAAGCCTGGGATACTGTGATTAAAGAGATTTACAGTCGTCATGTATGTATGTGCATGCATGAGGAAGGAGCCAAAGAGAAAATAATAAATGAATATATCAGATCTGATAACTGAAAACTGAAATTGACTTTCATTATTTAAAGCTGTAAATCGATTTTTCTCCATTTAGCGAACAATATCTTACGTAACCACTGGCATCATATAGTATCAAAGCTTAATTGCACAATCTACATGTCTGCACAAGGCCTGTTCTTCTTATCACACGCCTTCACATAATAACTCATGCTTCGCACAGGCAGGTCATTATCAGCCTTGAAGTCTTGTCTTATTAGCATGTGTCCTATCAAATCCATCACAGATTACCTTTTGTATATTGTGCTGTGTGTGTCTTATGTAGTATAGAAGTATAGTATACATCCAGCGTTTTATGCATTGTTGATGAGTTTTCTTTCTCCTTATCATCTCAATTAAACGATCCTGCAGCTTTATATGGTTTTCAGATCATAAAAATGGAGAAGGTGATTTCTTGCCTTCAGCAGGGACAGAATTATTATATGATTATGTCAGGATGTACAGAAAAGCATCAGAAAGTCAGCAGAAAAGCCTGCAAGGAGTAATTGTTGTTATTGGCCTGAAATGATGGGAGCTCAAAATAGTAAAAGCTAAATCTAGTAAAAGTTATACTGGAAAATCACATGATAAAGATAGTGTTGAAGGATATAGACAATGAGATGTCCGGAAATAACTGTAATGGATGATGATGTAATTGTGACCATATGCTACAGACATCAAAATATTATTTTTGTTTTTTAACAGTAATATTTTAGGCATACACATGAGGATTTTTCTCATGACTATCTCGTTGTATTTGTACAACACTACTGAGTTAATATGCATTAATCAGTGATCTTTATAGACATTGAGGCGTCTGTCTTTGAGCAAAATAAAAGTGTATGTTTCCATCATGCAATTCACTTGAAATGCATCAATCTTGAAATTCCTTTGAATTGTTATATACACTGTATTTGTTTATTTCGTATCAGGGCTACCAGAACTTTCAGTAATGGCTAAAATGGGCATTTTTTATGATGTTATATGCACAATCAAATTAAATCTAAATTACACTTTAGGTGGGTATTCCCATCAAGAGACACTTCCAGCAACAGCAGGGGTAAATAAGCTTATCTTAAAACATCAGAATAAATGTGTTGTTCATGTACAAGAATCACCTAAGAGACATAACTATAAACTGAAAAAGACCTAAATAAGGACGATATGAATACAAGAAGAAACTTTGCAGCCCGAAGTAAATGAAGGAATATGAGGAACCAGAGAAATAACATATTGGAGAACATGATTCAAGTGGGAGCGGGAAAACATATTTCTTGGAGACGTTCATTTTATTTTACGATGAAAGACAGGAATTGCCTTGGAGGCATTGTTGGAGCTGAAGACATTACTTCAGTAGCCTAGAATGAAGGTAGCTGCAATATTAGATGGAAGACAAATAACAAGACCTGGGCAGTCAGTGTCCCTATTGTGAATGTGTGTCAGTGGAAGTCGTGGAGAGCACAGCAAAAGTTGTTTGTGGAGTCTACAGGGTTTGTGCTAGTTTGGTTTAGAGTCACTGCGATGTCAACAGCGGGTGGATTGTGTTTGCCGGTAAAAAACAGTGCAGCTCAGTCTTGGTGAAGTTGAGCTTGAGGTGGAGGCCAGATATGTCAGAGATGCCAGCCGGACAAGACAAAACCAAAACTGAGCGTCAATAACCGGAGAACATTGTGCTGTTGGAACACAGCCAAAAAGTTTTATGTGGAGGCAAAATAGGATGGGGCCCAGGACAGAGATCTGAGGAACCTCACAGGGGATAGAGACAAGAGAGGCTCACATTCCATGGTGCTTAATAAATTCAGGGATGTTCAGGTCATCAGAGTTAGATCCAGTGATCTCCAGGCCTGTGTAGGTTAGACTGTGTCAAAGGCAGCTGGAGTGACAGCAATGATCTCATGATGCTCTGAAGCCTGTGAGATTGGAATTCAAAGTTATAGGAAACTTGATTTAGAATCAAATTTCTTATGCATCTATATAACATCATATAGGTATGAGAGATTGTTGTCACTGACTTGGACGGTTTATGGTGAAAAATCTAATTCACCTGTAATAGTCCTCAGCCCTTTATAGAAGATGACACTATTGACTGTCAATCACACATCTGTGGCAATGCCCAGATGAGAGCGTGTTTCCTATTTGGACATGTTTCATAGTGTAAAACTTGCAAAGCAATTTACAGCAATTGATGATGTTTGTAAGAGATATTCAAAAAAATATTGCAGGGATGTCACATTGGCAGGTTTTGGAAAGAATGAGACACCAAACTCTTATCAGGTGTTTCAGGTGTCTCAGGTGTTTAGGAGTGATGTTGTCCAGCTGATATCTATGGGAAGACTAATAATCAAACATGAAATGTCATTCTCTCCGACTGACATAACCGTGAAGTAAACAGTGATTTACTTCACCCCACTCCACACCGCCCTCTGAACCCTAACGTCAAGACAACAATGAATGCATGAACAAAGAAGCTGTTTTCATGAGTTTGCTGCAGTAATTGGTGAAGCTCTTTCTGGACACGTGCCAGCTGCTACCAGAGTCATTACAGAGGTAGAGGAAACATCTATTTACTGTAATATGCTTTTCAGTTAATCACTGATGTGTCAATAAGTCCATTATTATCATTTTTACATGTGCATAGAAAGATTAGTTATCAATGGTAACCAGGACAAGGAAACTGAATTAATCACAGACAGATTGTTTAAAATAATCATCACTCTAAATTTGACCTGGCAAGCCAACCCTTTAAGTTGGTTGAACAAAGAGCTCTACTGTATAAAGTGTCCTTTTGTTTTTCAAAGATAAGTGAGTTTCAGAGGTCATCTCGTCCGTGGTCTCTGATGTTCCTGCCAGCTCGCTTGGACCAACTCAGTTTATTTGTCTTTAGGTAATTGAAAGATTCCAAAGATATTCCCAGATACAAAATGCCTACTGTTGGAAAAACAAACAGCCTTTTACTTCTCTCTCCCTCTTTGATCAATCAACCAAAAGCTCATGTCAATAGGTTTAATAAAGCTTTCATTATTTTTCATTATTGATCATTAACATTTATAGTCATTCGCATGTTTGCGCTGGGAGTCAGTATCATTCAGCATGAGGATGTGCTTTTGTTCGTTTTCAGCAGCGACTCTGTATCTAACCTTAAATTTCCATAAATTGCAAACAACTAAATAAGTGCAGATTCTATACAATCCCCCGATGCATTTGTGATGACGAGATATGCTTTTGTTCTATTTTGATAACGAGGATTTGTGGGAGTGGTGTGAAATTTTGGTGAGGCGTGATGCTTCATAGTTAAATTCTCTCAACAGCATAGCGCAAGTTTTATTTATAACCAACTTTTATTAGATACTGCAAACAGTGGCGAGCTTTGACAGCCTCGCACCTGACTGAGCAATCTGAATGCGTCTTGTGATTAGTGATAGCCGCCTCACTTCCGTAAGTGCTGATTTGCCGGAGTTGACAGGTGTGATTGTAGCGACTGAATACTTGCCTCAGAGGATGAAAACATATTCATTCATTAAATCTCAGCGGATTGCTCCTCTTGAGCTTTATATATGCAGTGGCCTTTTTCCTGACTTACCAACTGACAATCACTGGTTACCACCCATCTATGAGAGCATGGCTATGTGTCAGGTAACTGACATTTGAATGGCCTCCTCACTCACTGTGTGGTGTTGAGGTGTCAACACCTTTGTCTGGCCCTGACAGAAAGTCAGCTCTGATGGATATGACATTGCAGCTCCTTGACATTATTGCTCCCATTGAGAGGTCCGTAGGAGTCCACACCTACGGGATACAGGATGTCTCCCTGCATCTCTGTTTCACACACACGCACACATACACACACAAAGTGAGCAGAAAGGCACAAAGCCAAATGGCATAATCCTTCAATGATCCATCAAGTGTTTGAGCAGCCATTGTGTGCTGACCATTAACTGGGCGAGGAGAGCATCTTTGAGATGGTAATGTTGCTGCTCTCATTTAGCACATAGCCAAGACAAAATGCCAGCAGTTGCTAATCAGCCATGTGTGTTACAGAGAGAGAGACAGACAGAGAGAGAGAGAGAGAGAGAGAGAGAGAGGACCATTAAGGCTTTTTCAGAAATTCACATAGACAATCTCCCTCATTATTTGTGTGGATAACCTATCATAATCCAGCCCCAGCCAATAATTGGGTTTTTGTTAGGAATCTTGTGGAATGCAGTGGATGCTCAGTATTTATGTAAACCCTCGACGAGCAACGAACAATACCAGCCATTAGGCAGGAAGTGGAGTACAATTAGTGGGTAACTGGTGACAGCAAGTTCCAGTCAAAGGTGCAACTACAAAGAAAGTTGGTTTGTACTGAACAGCGTTTTTAAATATTACTCACAATATCGCCTCTTTGCCTTTCCCTTCTAAACCTGTAGATTTTTCATTACTTGAATCATGTGCCGCTAAACTGAGATGAGATTTTCTCACATTAGCAGTATGCACACAGTACTATATTTGAAGTATAATGTGCCACACTACAGAACTCCTCCTTTTTTTTTTTTATATATTGTATATACATGTGTATATTGCTTGGTTCTTAGCTGCTGTAGCAAAATCATTTCCAGTAAAGGATCAATAAAGTATCTATCCATCTATTTATCTATCATCTAATGTTACTGGACCTCCCCATTTACTAATTAAATTCTTCCCACACAGTCACAAGAACGACCACAACACATCTTTAAAAGCTGAATGCACTACCTGCAGTCAGTGCATTCAGGGATCGGCGGATTGAAAGAAAAGGGAAGTCTCTACCCAAACGCACGGCGCCACATCCGTGCCCACACAAATGTGCAGCGTGGTGCATTGGGATGTTTGGGCGCATTGTGTGGCGCTCTGTGATGTTGGGGGCGGACATTTAACAGATGGTGCCAGCTACCTCCCAGGATAGTAATGTTCAATTATCTGTGTCCAATTTACACCTTTGTAATGGGTGAGAAAGACAGGGAGAGAGGAAAAGTGAGAGAGTTGGTTTAAATGAAAGCTAGGATGGACAGGAAACACGGTGAGGGGTGTAACAATGACAGGAATATGGAGGGTTTGTTGTTTTTTTTTTTTATAGTAATAAGCTGGGATAGGTGCATTCTCCTCCAGGGGCTGCATCACAGTTTAGCACTGCTTTGTCCACCCCCCCCCCTCCTTCCTTTCCCTCCCCCCGTCCTCACACAGCTCCCATGGGCTTGTGCCTGTGGATAGCTATAATAGGAGCATGTTGAGGTCAACTTTAATTTGATGGGAGGAAAAAAAAAAAAAAAAAAAAGCAAACAAGTCACCGTTTTATTTATTTATTTAGTTCAATTGTAACACTTGGAAGGAATTAGTTCCAGTTCAATTTGTTCAAAATGACCCAGATGAGTTCAAATTTGTCTTCTGGTAATTGAACACAGTTTCTCTTTTGTTCCTCTGTAAATATAAGCTGAGGCATGAAATGGAATTTATTCATGTCTTCCAGCTTTGGGTGAAAGGTAACGAGCGAGGCAAGGTGTGTCACCACCTGGACTTCTTTTTTTTTTTTTTTTTTTTTAATTTGATGTGTTTTGACAGTGTATTGGTCTTTTATTCTGCCTTAAAATACATATTAACATAATATTTGTTTGTAAGAGCCTTATTTATTATATCTGTGATAAAGATCTGAGATTGTTTATTATTAAATAAATGAGACAAGCTGCTCATTGGATTCATCCAGATAGATCTGGTGTTTGACTGGGTTAGAAGATATTAGGGGCAGGAAAGAAAGAGGCTAAACTAACGAATACATTTAAACACACGTAGGTTGTAACGGTTGGATGGTTGAAAAATGCAGCATTTAACCAGGCACGTCATTTAAAAACACATTCTTATTACAAGGATGACCTGGCAGGACTCTCGCCAGGCCGGCCCGGCAGGAGGCGAGCACACCCACACGATCGCACGAAATGTAGAGGACGAAACAGATGGAGTGGGAAAGGGAGGAGGAGAGGAAAACATTACAAAGCAATGACTAACATCAGTAATGTAAATCAATGGGCAGGTTAAAGCAATAAAAGCAATGGACTGAGCAAATATGTAGAAAGCATAAACAATGATATAAATTTAGTTATGTGGGAGAAGCATATGAATCATAATATTCACTCAGCGCTGTGCTTGTATAGATATTTGTGCAATTCTGGCATGCAACAAACACAACTCCAAACAGAAATGAGGCTTATATGTACATCGCCACCAACACTTTTCTTTTTGCAGGAAAGATAAGGCATAAGATGAAGAAAGAAAATTCGAAAATATTATTACAGATTTGTATGTACAAGAGAAGCAGGAGACGTCAGAGCCGAGGATCCTCGCAGGAGGCCTGGCTGACCTGCTTAGCTGGAGCTGGTTCAACTCCCATGGGAAAGCTGTGAGTTGCAGCTCCGCTCACCTCACTACAGTAGCTTCATTAGACACTCTGCTGCACTTCCCGTCTCTCTCGTGCGCGTCAGTACACTTTGTGTGTTTTTGCCTTTTTGAGTTTTCCTTAAGAAACACTGTATGAATAATGCAAGCTATTGAAGTGGAATGAACGCTTTGACACAAACACAGGCCGCACAAAAACACGCAAGGTTAGCCATTTTCTTCTACCTCTGCTCTCCCTTTTTGCTGCTTTTTCCCTCCTCTCTTCTGCTCGCTCTCATCTTCTCCACCGGCCCGCCCAGGGATAGAACAGCACATGGGGTATTGTTGATTGTTTTTGGAAAAAAAAAAAAAAAAAAAACCCACTAAAAATGCCATTAAAGTAGAAAGCTGCGGGTGTGTGGATAAAAGGGAGGTGAATTTAAGACAAGAGAGAGAATGCTATGGTCACGGACTTGAAAGGATGAATCCACATGTATCGTGGAGCCCTTTCGTCTTCCCTTTATCCTTTATAGCTGTGGTCTCCAGTGAGCCGCTGCCCACTGAGAGGCTGCGGTCCTGATGCCCCAGAGATTGCCATCATTACAAAAGACCCCTTGCACTGCAACAATCCACACACACACACACACACACATCTGCATTTAAATGTGCACAAGCTCACAAGTCTTAACACACATGCACAAACATGCAACATTCATTAGAGTGCGCAGCCCCACAGGTCCCAAGCTTTCAGTCCGTCCTGTCGGAAGTCTATTCTCTCCTCGACCCTCTGGAAAGCCAAAGAAACTCAACGCCCTAAATAGAATAGGATATAAAGGTGATGGTTTGAAAATACGAGGTAACAGCCTGGCGATGACTGAAGCAGTAACAATCACAGGGAGCTTGCGCTGTTTGATGCCAAATGGTCCCTTGAGGGTGAGGCTCACCGGTCAGCTCCCTACAGAGACACAGTGAACACTTTGCCAATTTACCATCATTCTAGCCTTTGTAATGCAACACAGCACAAACATGCCTTTGTTCACTGACCTTTGAATAATTCAGCTCGAGCAAAATGCTATGACACATTTTTGATCAAAGTCTCACTATCAAGGGGAGGAGGCATTTTCCAGACACTGTGTGTTCCTCTCCGGCGAGGATAAAAGCTCCCCTCCTCAACACGATCTCTGACTAAAGGATGGAGCCACAAAATAGAAAAGTCCCCCAGAAATATATGACGATCCATATGTTTGAATTAAAGCGAGCACCTGATGCTGAATTAAGCATTGCTGCCATATAACTCCTTATCCTGTAGGGATTTGACCTCTGCACGAGGTAAAAAATGAAGCTCGTATTATCTGGAAGTTTTCCCTGGAAATCTCCTGTCCCTTCGCCCTGTGACGAATGGCTGGAGATTACAGGTTGGTGACCAGGCATACACATCCACTTCAAAGCTTTGTCTGGAGGAAGCCATTTGTTACCCCCAAGGCATCTGTCACAATATAACTTCACCCTCTAAACTATTCATTTGAAGAAGCAGTGGAAACAAAAAGCATCTGCTGAGTTATAGGCTGTACCTGGACTGTCCATCATCTAACAGCAGTAGGTGTTTGACAGTGTGTGTGTGTGTGTGTGTGTGCGCGTGTATGCATTCAGGTGTGTCCATCATCCTATAGCAATTCCTGTTTGACTTTTCTTGTTGGGGAGATTCATGATTTTGATATCCCTCGGGTGTTTTGTGGAAATTGAAATGTGCTTCTTGAGCCCAGGGGGAATTTCTTAAAGGCTTTAAATGGCAAAATTTTATGGGCTGTGTGTGTGTGTGTGTTTGTGTGCATGCATGTGCCTGTATTTGTCTTTTGCAGTCAAAGGGCAGTTTTTATGAGATGACCGCAGTCGAACCTGCGCTTGTCTTTTATCTTTCCTCCGGTCTGATCCTCTGCCCTTCTCTTTTACACCATCACTATGCAGTATGATGAATAAAAATGTTGCATACGATATTACCCTCAGTAACATGATGAGAGCGGATTGAAGATTTCTGTGATAGGGCACCGCCACAGCTACAGTCCAGAGGGTGCCTTCGATGAATTAATGAGATGCGTTTTGGCGCTCCTGTCTTGTCAGCTTTCAGACAAGAACGTGCTCATCAAGAATTCATCAAGTGTCAAATGAAAAAGTCAAATAATACATTTTAGCTGATAAGGTTAGACTTTTATGCAAAAATGCAGAATTTTAAATAGTCCCAAGGGTCATAATTCACGTTGTCTCTCCTTTTTATTTACTCGCCCTTTTTCTAGAAGATGACTGATACTAAATGCACCAGTAGATAACACGTGATCAATCACAAAGAATGACATTGTTACTTTACATGCAATTAACATGTAGAGTGGCAAATTGTGGTTTTAAATACGTCAAAACATGAGTGAGGTAGATGCCCTTTGTTACTTGACACTATTTATATCTTATAAAAGGCTGGTTGCCACATCACATATATACATATACTGTACTCAATACTTGAGGCAGTTCACTATAGAGAAAATCATAGCTCCTTCACCAAGTCATTTCAAAGTCATAGCTGTAATGATTACTCATTATTAACTGGCATCACAGATATTCCAGACACAGTGTGCAAAATACAGCTTGTGGTTTTAGTTGTACTTCAAAGCCAATAGGTTTAAAAGCTAGGTGCACTTTTTGGGTTAAATATTTAAGAAAATCTTTTTTTTTTTTAGCCATCTGGGACGTCAAATCTTTGATGTTTAATATCTGAGAACTGGGCTCCATCCAGATAAAACCCGATAGGTCCAAGTTCACCATTTGTCTGACAGAGTCGCAGTTAATTAACATGATATATGAAAGCGCTCTAACCGTGGGGACGGGATCTGTGCAGCACATACTGCATAGTGTCACTTGTTTCTGATGAGGTCTGCTGCCTGCGTGGGAGGGCGTGATATATGGCAGCGTGGGTGTGCATTCTGTGAATAAAACCAGTGAGGTATGCATTTGGTAGAATTGCGTGTTTTCAGTGTCCAGTGTGTGTGTGTGTGTGTAGTTGAAGTGAGCAGTGTACACATGTGCGTGTTTGTGTAGCTGTGCATACTGTGACCTTTCTTATAGAACAGTTGTGAAGTCAAGTGACAGAGGAGCTGTAAACCAAAATGTCCTGACATTAAAACCACCAGGCCGCTGTCACTGAGCCCTATACGATCTGTGGCTTGTGTTAAAACTGGTGCACATGCTCTTTTTTACAACTCAGCTTGGGAATCAGAGCCAAGTCTAATGTAATAATTAAAGGTGAATACAGATTATTTTTCTTAGTAATATAAAAATTCCAGGTGTTTTCATTTCCTCCGCTAAAGCTTGCTGCAAATTCGTACTGGTTTACTAATGAATAAGAACAGCTGTCTTCCAGTAAACTTGATTTTAATTGTGTGGCAGATGTTCATCCAAAATCTGTGTCACTGTTTAGACATAGCTGTGGCCAACAGTTTAAAAACCATTTTAAATAAATACTCATGCTCGGTTAACACGTGCTAGATTACAAATAACCATAGCAGCAATGAGCTTAACAAGGGGTCAACAGGTCAACTTTTCCAGTGGGTTCAACTCATTAATCCCAACTGGTGAATTGACTTATACTATATATACAGGACACATCATTATTCATCGCTGACTGTACATTTTCCATCACTTGTGCCTCAGAAACACTATATATAAATAAATATTATAAAATCATTATCACTCAGATGCCTCGAGAAGACAATTAAAACCAGCTTCCTGTCTAAATTTTGCAGCTGTGTCTCATATTAGAAACATTAGGCAGAATCCTGTTTTTCTGATGGACACAGACGTATAAGACAATAGAAATAACATATCACACTGTGTATGGAAATTGTGATCTGAAAGGAAACAGAACAAAGCAAAGAAGGAAGATAAGATGAAGGGGGAAAATACTACTTTTTGTGTGACTAGCCCATGACCCAACCCTTCTATTGTGTAACATATGGTGTTGCACTGACATCAATATAGACTTGTAATGAAGGGGAGCCCTTGATTACCAGAGGGCACAGAGCACATGTGGCAGTAAAGAAACATTTCACAACCTTTGTCTATTTAATACCTGCCCATTTGTCTTTCTGTCTATGTACTGTATGTGTTTGTATTTGTGTGTGTATTAATGCACTTTGGCCAACTGGAGCCAGAAATATGACTAAAGCTAATAGTTGTTCTGATTAAGTGAAATCAGCGTATTAAGGGACACTAATATTAATGTGGCTCCACTCAACTTCCCTTGTATTTGTTCCCATTAAGATTCAAATTATGTCAGGAGGGACCACAGAGTTACTAAAGGCACAGACAGGAAGAAGACACTTAGATATAAGCTGGGTCGGCTTCACTGTACTTGATCTACACCGACATAAAAATAAGGCCCAAAGTGGTGGAAATCCATCAGTGCGGTGCCTTCACTGTGTTCTTAGCTGCAGGCCATTGACAGTCGGCAATAAACTGCAAATCCCTTGAGTCATTATCTTTGCATATCGCCTCCAGATGATGCCCACACTGTCACCACAACACAACACAGGTGTTACAAAGAGGTATAATATAATGCATAGCCTTAAGTTTTAATATTCTCAAACGTTCCCAGACCTTCTTGCTTCCATTAAAGATTCGCAATTAATGACCTCCATCAAAATAAAGCAACCACTCAACAGTCACGATTATGTAGCTTTTTTTAAAGTCAGTTGTAACAGTATAACTATTAATATAGAAGCTATACTGTACATGCAAGAGTTGATCTCTGTGTTGTTCACAGAAAATAGAAAATGCAAAAGAAGCTCCGGGCTCCAGATTGCCTGGTGTCAGTGACTCACCAGATTTGGTTATTTTCAGCATGGAAAAAAAAAAAAAAAATCTGGAAGGTCTTCACTCTGAAACCATAAACAGTGCTGCAGACCATCTTTAGTAAGGATGAAACAAATGTTATGGTGTGTGTGTGTGTGTGTGTGTGTGTGTGTGTGAGTGTGTCATCAACACGTGCGTCTCTCTGCGTGCACGCGTGTGTGCGTCTTCCTGTGCGTTTTTACAGCCGTTCGGCTCATGAGCAGATGATTCTGCCACGGACAGGGTATGTACGTGTAATTGTGTTAAGGAGTGGAAATCAAATATGCGAGATTAAATGACAAAACAAACAGATGTGTGTCTCGCTGTAATGTGAGAAAACAAGGACGAGGTAGACAGATCTAATAAAGCAGGCAGTATGGTGGCAATAAGCTGCGTTAAGTAAGCTTGATTCCATCTATTAACACTGTTTACCATCTCTTTTATTACCCTGAGATGAATTGCGGCCCTTAGCAAAAGCTGTGCTAAATCAAATAAGATTTAAGCACATTTGCCGCAAAATCCAATAAGATTTAAATACATTTGCTTTTATTATTCGGAGCTATTTTTATGCTGATTATTTCCTTGAAATCAAAAGAGTCACAAGGGCTCTTTATGAATATGTGTCACGATGTATGTTTTCCTCAGTGGGTTTTTTTTTTGTGTGTATGCACAGATCTACGACTCCACGGACAGGCGAGTCATAAGGTGACAAAGAGTGCGTTAAGGTTTTACAGCAATCTGCTCACCGGTGGAGTATTGGTTGGATTCCAAGGGCCTGGAGTACATCAAACATATGGCAAAACAGCTGCTGCCGTACGCAAGATAAGCTAAACTCTCCATCATGCTATGTGACAGCAAGGAGAGCCGCGCTGCACACATCGATCTCTATAGGCTTTTCACTGCACGTCAGCCTCTGAATATATCTGCCACTGTGAAAAGGGTAGCCCGAGGGGGGAAAGGAAATAGGGGAGAGAAAAGATCCGGGGAAGGAAAGGGTTAATAGTGAATATGAAAAGGCAGGTGAGACAAACTCCTGAATGAGCACAAGCTGAAGGGAGAGGAACAGAGAAGGGGGGGAAAAAAGACGAAAACAGGAAGGATGTTGCAATTGAACACATGTCCTCCCAGGAGACATATACCCTAAGGTAATACTATGATCACCACTATGTGTGTGTGTGTGTGTGTGTGTGTATGTGTGTGTGTGTGTATCACAGTAGGTGGTGTCTGTATGAACTATCACACAGTTTATTTATGACGGCTCCCCGCTGACAGTTACAGAGACGGAGAACAACCTGCTTACAACTCTGAGCTTTTCTGTTCCGCCGCCATACAGTCACTCACTTGTCGTTCTCTCAGATAAAGTGTGTGTCTGTGTGTGTGTGTTTATATACACAAGCAATTCTTGGCCCAGTAGCTTCAAGCCTGGTTTAGGTAAATAGTTGGAAAAAGTTGCTTATATGCATCTTCATGTTCATACCACAAAAACAAACAATACTTGGGATCTGTGAATGAGAGTGTTTAAGTTTCTGTAACGCCGACTTGGACTATTTTCAACTTGCAGAACAGATCTAACTTATTTCAGCTGGCACTCTCTTCTGTAAATGTCAGCAGGTTTTCACCCTCAGATCACAGTCAAGGCATTATGTAACATTCACTAGACTATTTGCACGATCGCATTAGATGAACTTAAAGCCACATGAAGTGTTTTTTAGCCACTGAGGGGAAGAAAAATTCCAACTCACAGCAACTAAGACTAACTACTGTCCAGGTCAACAGACGAAAGAAAAAGAATAAGATACCACCTGTTGAGTGTACAGTGAGTCCAATATTGCTGCTGAAATAGCCACCAACTACAGTTATTGCAATAATGGTCCAATAGTTTTTAGAACCCTGATTCCAAAAAGTTGGGGTGCTGTGTAAAACAGAAATAAAACTAATATAAAAACAGATTTACGAAGTGTTGCTGAACCCATGTAGTAATTTTCTTTATACAATCATGTGTTTGACAAAGTGTTGAACCTCTCTCCATCCTTGCTTGTGAACGTCGGAGTCTCTCCAGGATGAACCTTTCATACCCAGTCATGATACTATCACCTGTTAGCAATGAACCTGTTTACCTGTGGAATGATCCAAACAGGTGTCAAACTTGTTTGAAATGTGTTGCTGCCATCAAATTCAGAATAAGCAGATATTTACAAAAATCAATGAAGCTGACGAGATAAAACATTAAATATATTGTCTTTGTACTGTTTTCAATTGAGTATATGTCAAAAAGGATTAGCAAGTTATTGCGTCCCAGCTTTTTTGGAATCATTGTTGTACTTGTTTACATTATAGGAAATTGTTTTTAATATTTAAATGTTGCTTAATATAGCTTTAAATGACATCATTGTGTTGAATGCCAATTTCCAAAACAACTATTGCTCATCACAGAAACATTGTGGAAATAATACTGAATACTGTGGTTCTTCCTGTAACTTTCTTTTGTTTTTAAATGAACTCTTTACTGGACTGGAGACACTGGAGAAAGAGGAATCCCAGGATAGCAGGGTTTGAGTTAAAATACCTAACTGTATGGGAAAATGGCCAAATTTGATCCCCATCAGGTGCCAGTTCCTTTGGTATCTTTAGTGCATTCTGGCCAATCAGGAGCATTGAGAGCGTGCGAGACGTGGCCATTGTGTAATCGATTGGGAATACTCTGCTCATGGCATGGTAAAATGGGGGAATGAGAGAGTGGAATGAAAAGTGTTTTATTCAATTTCAGCTTGCCAGGACTTACCGAACTGTTGTGTGGGTTGCCTGGTAACTGTAATACTCGGAGATACAAGTGCAGAGAGTGTAGTGAATAAGACTCCCACCATTTTTCTCTTTTCTTTGCTGCTTGTGTCCTCTCATTCTCTCTTTCTCTCGCCATCTCTATTCAGCTGTTGTTACGAGTGAATAGCCGTAAAAAAAAAAATATATATATATATATATAATGTGTTTTTCCATCTTTCGACTCCAGGATCTGTCTTTCTTTTTTTTTTTTTCTTCTTCTTTTTTTTTTCTCATGGCTATTGACTGGGAGAGATCACAGAGCCACAGTTGTGACAGGGAACTCATACCTTGACAGCAGGGATGAAAGGCAGGAATAGAGCGAGGTCAGACTTTGCTGAGGGAATATTTCACAAAGCCATCAGTCTCATGTAGAAAGCTGTGTTAGTGGAGCTGTGACATTCGCTGGCCGGTTTCTCTGTTGGTCCCCTCTCCCTGTTGACCGGTGACACAGCAGCAAGGTGTGAAATTTTCACCAGGTGCATGTGCGAAAGAGAAATAGTGCAGATTTGTGCTCCGAGTCTTTTTATCTTATATGACTGATTTTGCTTTTTGTTCCTCCCTCATCTGCTCCCTGCGGTGCGTCAGCGAGACCAAAAAATGTGTGCGCATGAAGTTCAGGAAATGATCTGTGTCTCTCCTCCACTTTCCCGCTTCCTCCCTTGATCCATCTTGCACCTTGGCGAGCTGTGAATAGTACTAACCAAACATAATCATCTCCATCAGCCACTGAAAATTGGCTATCAGGATTTGATGGGGGCACTCAAATATAAACAAAACAATATGTATGTGAGAGGCGAAAGAGTGGTCGGACTCAAACAGTATGTTTACCAGCCAAAATGGGGAATTCTGCATTTAGGAAGAGTGATCTATTAATCTGTAATCCAAAAGAAAAGCACAATAATTTTTTTTTAGAGCCGGCAGACTTGACACCTGCGGTTGTATTCTCTTTGTTCTTCCTCTCTCATTCTTTTTCAGGCGCTGTCTCTTAGAGCTGTACAGGTTTTCAGGCTCACTGGAGGCATTCCAATAGATCCATCAATTTGGCAAAGCAGTGTGTGTGAAGCATAAGAGTCATTCCCTCGGGATACACGTGCAAATACGCAGACACACGCGCACGCTAATAGACAATATATGTTGTTTATTTGGCTCTCTTCTGTGTTTTCACCGGCAGGATGTCTCAGAGGTGATGCTCTCATCGGCGTTTGGGGTCCTCTGTGCTTGTGGTTCCTTTCGTGGCTATATATCGGCCTATATGATTTTAACCAGGCTGTTCGTCGAACCCTCCCATATCATGGCATATTCTCTGCGAGACGACAGTCCTGTTTGTGCTTCTCCTCGCTGATTACAGTGCTGTCAGTCACAGCCTAATATGGTGCACCAGTGTGCGCATGCATGACTGTCATCTGTCCTCAGCTCACACACACACACACACAAACAGAGAGAGAGACAAATCATTCCTGTATGTCCACATAAAACAAGATAATCAACTGTAAAATTTTCATAAAGTCTGTAATTTCCACTAGAAATCAAATGAAGCACAGCGTTCACTAATCAACAACATGATATCGACAGTATGCCCATATCCTTATGGGCCTTGCAAGCTCATTAGAAAGCAACGGGCCTCCTCGCATGATCCAGATGATGTGACGAGACTAATTAAAAGGTGCCACTCTGTAAGGTCTCAATTTGCTGATGAGCTAAATCAGGACATTCTCTTTCAGGGTTGAACGATTTCAGCACTCATGATTGACATTCGAGATAAAGACAATGCTGTTTCTGCATATACGCCACTGTTCTTCCCACAGTTATCTAATCAGCTGCTCTGTCTTCTGTCTTTGTTCTTTTTTTTCCCCCCTCTACTGTTTTCTGGCATCTGCCTCTCTCGCTGTCCATCCAACCCCTCTTGTCTACTTGGGGACTCCAGTGATGGCTTCAAAAGGCAAAGTGCGAGGTGAGTTGTGGCTGCGATTCCCTGCTGTGCCTCAAACTCGGTCTGACAAAGCTAACATCAGTACAGTGAGACTGAATTTACTTTGGTTATTCTAAAAAAAATAATTGACTGATGGTTCAGTTTGCTTGCCTTTATTCTCTTGTTTCGGTGCTGTCGTTTGCTTAGTTCCACCACAGTCATATCTTTTGATGTGATTTTGATTTTGATTTACTCATCACTACCAAGTCAGTGGAAAACTTGACAAAATAGTTTGCTTGGGATGAGAATCTGTTTTCTGGCTTTAAAATGGTCGCATCACTACAACATAAACTTAGTGTCAATATTCATTGATAGCACCTTTCATATTTGCCAGTAAATTACTCAAGCTCATAAACAGTGAAGAGCACAGTCCAAGGTCAACAGATTAACAATCGAGAATTTAATTCTGCGCTATTGCCCTTTACTATTGCCAGACTGTGGAAAGGTGGCAGTAAATTACAGTGATCAAAATCTTCTCCATCATTCGCCGTGTCTGCGGGATGACAGTGAGAGCGGATTATAGATCAGAGGGAGTCAGAGAGGAGAGTGTTTATTTGAGAGGAGATAACCTGATTTCATTCAGCCGCGTGCTTCAGTAAATATGCCTCTCAAAAGTAGGAATTTAGTCAACCACGGCTATAATCTCATTCTGTTTAGTTACCATCTTTGGCTAATAATTATAGATGCACAGGTCGGATCCTTAGCACAGATGGAATAATAAGTCAAGTGAAAGGATGGACCTAAGAAACTTGGCATATGCACAAATCAATTTGCAAGTAATTGGTGAACTGCAGCCTTTTTCTTATTGGTGGAAGTGATTCTCTAGATGTCTGTTGTTAACTGTTTCCCTTAAGGTTCTAAGTTTAAACAATCAGAGTCAAACTTGAAAAATAACAGCGCAACAGTATGAAAATGTATGAACCAAAATGCAAGTGCGTTTCTCAAATATTCACAAAAAGAGCCGACCAGGGGAAAAACACCTCATGTACAGTAAACAACTTGATCAGAATCTAGACAGGGAGAAAAAAAAATGTAGTCAACAGATAAAAAAAAAAAAATGTTGTGTAAATGCTCTTTCCAATTACTTTGTGTTTTCAGAAAATCCATACTCTTTCTGCTCATGCTCGATCAGTGTAGTCTGAAGTGTTCCCCTGGGAAGAAGCTCCACACTCTCTTCCATTGTTGCTCGTTCATGAGCACTCTCCACCACTTTTCCATGTGGCGCGTCTTTCCCAGGGGACCGGTATTTTAAAAAAAAAGGGGACGTTTACAAGGGAGATTGTGAATCATGGCGGGTAGGCGGCCTTCTGTTTAATAACTGCAGTGGTCTGCTGTGATAAAACTGCTGCTTTTCGACAAACAAACAACAGCAAACCGACTGTATTTCAAGCACTTGAAGCGAGGTTCATCTTTTTCAAAAGTTTGCCTGTTGTGAAGTGATGGATTTGGTATATTGCTCATGTCAAAGCCCTCGTCTCCCTCCTCTTCCTCCTCGGCAGCAGCATTGGTAATAACAACGTCAACATCATATGTTTCCCCTTTACACATCACGATGAACAATTCAATCATTTTCCTGCTGCGTCTGAATTAATTTAAACCATCCCTCTCTCCGAGGCCGGCACCGAGCTGCGTGTGTTTGACTGTGTGATCTCCCTCTCTTTCACACTTGACCCCCCTCCTCCTCTCTTTAAAGGCCACCCTCACCTGGCTGTCATCCTTTTCTATCTTACTGTGACAGTATAGAAAATCCATTTCATTGTTAATAGGCGAAGAGAGGACGTATAGATCAGAGTCAAGCATACGTCTGCCTCCTGCCTCTCTCGTCGTTCAAATGAGCCTATTGGTGGGAAAACATAGCAAACCAGATATGATTCATGCTGATCACTGGGAAGATCAAGGGTCGCCAGTTCAACAGTGTGTGTGTGTGCGTGACAGAGAGGTATGTACAGCATGTGACTGAAGGACTGAGTGGCTGGTTATGTGTTCCTATTGCATGCATTAATTTGTAAATATGTATATAGTGCAGCCAATTACTGCATACAGCACCTGTCTGCACACTTTCTATGTTTTTTTTCTGGTGGAAGATTAAATCAGGGTTATTTTAAGAAAATGTGACAACATAATGGCGTCACTGTCAGGAGTGTAAATGAGCATTAAAACAGGACCTCATTAAACACAACACAGATATATGGCACCTGTGCAGCGTGTGCACACGGTTTCTAGGTGCCTTTAACCTGTGTCTTTGAAATTGCTCCGATTTTAAATAAATGCATGTAATTACAGTCGGTGTCGCTCAAAGTATGTTGTGTTGCACGATGTGTGTGTCGATGTATGTTCCTGATGCCAGCTGAAGGTTTTAAGGGAGAAATAATATTTCCAATCAGGGGCTTTCAAAGTCCGACACTCTCGAACATATACGTTTATATTGATAGTGCAAAATTTAACATTAATCAATTTTGCCACTCGTATTATTATTTTTTGTCTTACATGTATTCGGAGGATAATCATGTGCTTAAGTTTGCAACTACACTTCCCATAATGCTGTGAAGTTGCATTGATTCAGTGGACTATATATGAGAGCTGCTGTTTTGGCCTATATATTTCTTTACATATTAGCATATTAAAATGATGCTGAATTAACTATTAGCAATGTGATGGTTGTCAGGCAAGTTCTGGAATTATAAGAGGGATTTATGGATGTTTTTTGGTGGACATAGATAGAGATGTTTAGTTTTAAGAGTTTCCTCAAATTACTCATGCTGGGTCAGACCGGTCCAAGCTTTAGCTTTGAGACGAGATCTTCAGTGTCAGCCCTGCCACTGCGGGCCCTGACTGGAAACTATGGTAAAAGAGCTTTGCAGCAAAGTACGTCTGACACACAAGCCCAATGATAAGAGCTGTTTTTAAAACCGGCGCTTTTTGCTCGCTGAACCTCGCAGATCTCCCCCCACTGGGGCGAGAAGCATTTCCCCAGATCACCCTTAAATGAACAGTACTGTATGTGTCAACACATCACCACACATTAGAAGATCACACTGTGGTGTGTTGATTCGGGGAACAGGGGAGTTTGGTGGCAGAGATGATTAGTCTGATTTCCCTCATGAATGCCACCCTAGTCTGCCATCGTCCTGCTCTCACCCCATATGAAAGCATAAAAAATGAGCATTTCTCCACCGCATCAGCTTGAGAATATTTTAGAATTTCAATAGCCACAATAAATCTGACTTCCCTGACCTTATGCTTTTATGACATTTAATTTACAACATCTACTAAACCAGAAAGCGTGTGCATGACTGCTAATATTGCTTTGCCATTGCTTGGCCTTTTATTTAGAGTGGAAATATTTGAGATGTAGATGTACGGAGCCAAAGTTTTTGCCTTCTGTGTCCTTGTCGAGCTGAAAACCGAACAGATGACACCGGGATTTTGCTAATTCTAAAAAGGATGAACTGAAAATAGCATTAGTGTATATTGCACTGCTCAGTTTCAGCCAGCGCTTCTCACACACAACCTCCACACACACACTATCCAAACTCACACACAGCATATGTACACAGAGAAACACACTCATACCTGCTTATGTTTGTGCATAAATCAGGGCAGCATAATTTAAACGCCTGTTTCCCACATGTCTGCTGAACATCTCAGACAATGCAACCATGTGAAAAACAGGCTCGAAAGGAGTGTTTCAGGTATGGTATTTATTTTTTTCACCCGCCTCAAATGTTTACTCCTTACCCTCCTTCCCCCCGCTTTCACTTATCTGTCAAAATATGTACTTCTGTCCTTACCTAACTCGCCTTTGCTCTCAGCTTCTTCTGCTCGCTTTTGCCAGCTGGAAGAAAGCAGCGTATGAAGTATTTATGAAGGCCAGGTTTACCTCTGTCATAAAACGATGAGATATCTGCCCTTGGCTCAGAAAGGATACTGAGATCTGTGGCCGTTGTGGACTGAGCAGGCAGGAGAGCTCGGGCTGCTTACACACAGAGAATGGGCAGAGCTTTATATCTCTGCCCTTTAAATTGATGTGGCTGAATCAAGGGCAGGGATGCTGGGCAAATGATATTGGTGTCTGGTCGAAGATTTGAAATTAGTCTGTGGACCTTTATATATGATGATATGTAGGACTTTCTGTTACGTTACACAAAAGTTCAGCAGTGTTAGATTTTTCTCTGCAATAAAAAAGAGATATTGCTTGAGGTGCTTTGTACAGTCAGTATAAGAAGGTGCAATAGGAGCAATTATTCTTAGATGTTTTGTCACTTCCTTGATGATCTCTGCTCAAAAACAAGCCAATTCCCACCGAACTGTCCTCTCTGTCGCTCCATGACACGCTTAAACAACACCTAACAGCACCACGGAGAAGTAGGTGATATTTTGTTGATCTGACTCCAGGGGTTGAGTTGGACGTCAAGTTTGTGATGGCAGCACCAACAGCTGCCCAGTCTAATTACTGTATGTAAATGACAACAGCCCCGCCATAGCCAGCCTCTCTGGTGCCGGATAATTAATTTCATATCTCCAGATCAGAAATGTCTGTCCTGAGGTGGTTGTACGCCAGCACTGAATACAAAGGTAGCTCCACCCTCTGCAGGGGTTGCATTCAATTTGCTCACAGCAGGAATCTTATCACCGTCAAAAAGGGAAAGTTTAGATTGGAAATGTGCGCGCACACACAAACACACACATACATACAGACACGCACACTCACACACAGACACACACAAATTAACATACAGTTCACTCACAAACAGCACAATGCAGAAAAGTAGAAGATGCTATTTGCATAATAGTAACAATAATAATAATAATGTGATTTATATTATATTTCTAACTCACAGAGGTCCGTTTATTAAAGGTCACTAAACTTAAAATTTTCATTACACATTATTACCAATTCGGCCACCATGTTGTTTATGAATGGAATATCTCGCACAGACATTTATAAATCGTGTGTATGCCTTGACTGGAGGGACAAAAATGAAAACGAAGATGGAGACAATGAGAGCAATATTACAAATTGATATTCAGATAGTATCTCCATAAAGCTTATTTGAGTTTTTCATGGGTGAATGCAAATATCCTTAGATATATGGAAAATAAATTGAAAGTATTTTCACTGTGTAAATGTGACTGTGTCCCTATTCCAAGCAAAAAGCACTCTGAAAGCTTTTAATTTTGTTTTTCCCTCCATCAGTACAAAATATTCTGACTTGCAGATATATGACATGTTCCTAAGGAAAAGGAAGGCGTTTGTGTGAAAACTGTCACAGTGGGAGGAAGAGTCCCAGAGCGAGGGCAGGCAGCGATGATGTACTTGTCTGATATCTTTCGTTCCAGGAAGTTACTAACAACATTTTGTGTTCCATATTATTAACTAAAAATTGGTTCTTGCCCAGAAAAAAAAAAAAAAATCTCTGCCTGGAAGTTACAGTACATTTGTATTTTAAACCAGTGAGGAGGTTGGGGATACGTTTTCTCGCTCGAGGCTGAGACAGGATACATGTCTGGTTGATGAATTCACAGCAGCTCTTGGGATGATCAAACTCTTGACCTTGCACTGGTCTCTCCAATCACAGAGCCACCCCGCTGCCTGACACTCTGAGAATCACTCAGTCTGAGAGGCCTGTGTATCCAGCTGTGTAGCCACCTGTGTAACTTTATAGATGCTAACTGGTCATGACCAAAACCGTCATGTCCTGTGTAATCCTCTGCATCTCATTCTGACTCTTCTGAGTGCGATGCATTTTGTGACGGTGTCAGCGAGTAGCTAAGACAGTGCTGTGCAATGGTGCCTATTCTGTGTATGTGTATACGTATAACAGCATGCATTCGTAATACCTTTAAACATTAATAATGAAGTAACACTCTTTAAGGCAATGCATTTTAGTTCAAGTTATTTTCACCAAGATTGAGTATTTAAAGGATCATTCAGGTGTATTACAAGTGGGTTCTTAAACAAACTCAACGTTAGCCAGAAGAGTGAATGAAGATCAACAATAAGATGATGCAAACTGTCCTTTGTAAATATCGGTCACAGAGGTTTTCAAAGTAGGACTTGGGCCTCCCCTAAACTGTTTCAGGGCAGGCTCAGTGAATGGAAGTGAAGTATTACATTAGTTATGAAAAGGAGATCACATAGAATAACCTGCATGTGTGCCATTCGGTTCAAGAGAGAGTCAGAAACAAATGCCTTAGGACAGACCTTTTTCTATGTATCTGGACTGAAGTGATGTCAAACAGCAATATTAGGCTATCTTGGCTCAAGTGTGAAAGAGCTCAAATAATGTTATCACGATCCCACAGGCATCCGGGAAATGAATGAAAGTAAGCAAGTAAACGCTCTGTTTCTTTTCCAAGCTTTGTCTGAGGGGAGGCCCTCAGTCTCACACTTTGCAAACTCCATGCACACAGTTTTTATGTTGCAATGACATGACGAGTGTGCAAACTTTCACAGCTACCTACTGTTGTTTCTTGCTTCGCTGTAACAAGCTGATCTCAGATCTCTTACCAGTACTAATAGAAATGATGGTACTGTGAATTTGCAGTCATGAAATCCCAAGTCTGCATTTATAAGTTAAGGTTGCCTGGCTTCAGCTAATCAAAACTGTGGGCTGCCTCTGTCCATTTGGTAATCCTGTATTCCCAGCCATACATCATAGCTCTACAGCTCAGTTGAGCTCCAGTCCTGGTGTAAAGGTCAGTAGCTCCAGGCTGTCCGTCTGTCTGCCTACATCTCTCTCTTTTTCTCTGCTTCTTGAATGCCTAAATAAGAAAGGTTAGTCGACTCAGCTGCTCTTGCTTGAAAGGTCATGTCGGAGAGCGGACAGGAAGCATCCAGGATACTCTTATCAGTAGTATTTGTCCGGTAGTTTGCTTTGGCAACAGGTACTGTGTGTCCGAACGTGCCTTCGTGTCCTGTGAATATCTCTACTGGCCGAGCAGGCGTTTGCTTTTGGGATAAGTAGTAGTTGGGTCTTTTGAGAAATATTGGATGCGGTACTTTGTGTGGTGGGAGGCACAAATCCAAATGATTGTGGGGAAGCTTTGAGGCTGGCCTTGATTATTAGCCAGAGAATAAACTGGTGGAGGGAGGGTGTTGAGTGGTCCCATTAAAACTTAAGATTCAGCTCATCTAGGGAGACAGCTGCGTCGAGGGTAAAGTATGAGAACGAGCTCTGGTTCAGTGTCTCTGGAGGAAATAATGATTTGCTATTTGTTTAGAGGCGGCTGTAAATAGTCAGCATTCCCAAATGAGCCAAGTCTTGCATTCTTCTATAGTATATGTCATTTGTGGTGACATATATATTATCTGGTTCAAGCTAAATAAAGCAAAGCTAATTTCATTATGTCATTACTACATAATGGCATGCAGATGAGGACGTTGTTGACCTGGCTTAGCCTTGGCATGTCAGTCAAAGTGGAGGGCAATTAAACTGACCCCACTCTCCGCGAGAGATAGAGCACAAATGAGCACAAGAAAGAAGGTAGGATCAAGATAAATTTGAAAGACCGAGGAGCACCGGGAGACGGAGAGAATATGAAAATGAGAGACTAAGAAAGTGGAAATGCCACCCTTCAGGGATCAACTAGAGGAGGAGACGCGACACGCACACACACTCACACACACAGAGGAATAGAGAGAAGGGAATTGAGTGGAATGGATGTGAACTGGAAAAGACAGAGCAAGAAAGTAGGAGAAAGCAATGGAGTTGAAGTGAGGGAAAGACCTAAATTTAGACATGGAAATCAGGAGAGAACAGCTGCCTCCTTCCCTCAGGAGATACATTAAAATCAGGTCTGGGTGGCCAGAGGCGAGGATGGGAGAACCTACTCCACCGGCCAATTAGGCGCACAGAGCACTGCACTGTTCTAATATAACCATCATTGTGGCCCCTTTGGCCCTTTCAGTCCCACTGGACTGTGTAGCACCAGACACTGACGCAGGGCTTAGACGGAGGGATCCCCGGACTATTGTAACTCTGTGTAGGCACTAGTACCACTGGAGAGGAGAGGAGAGGCGAAAAGGGAGAGAAAGACTTTGATATTTCTTTGATGTTTAGCTTCGGTCCTGATGAGTAAACTTATAGTGCAAATGGATGCGGGGTCTTGTGTGCGACACCTGGAGCGTGTGGAGTGTTGTAAGAACTTTACAATGGTGTCATAGATTTTCTTTAAAGCACTCGTTCCGTCTGTTTTACCTCATTTTAACTGTGCAGAAATGTAAGTAATATTGCTCAAACCACAGCTACACTATAATACGAACAATATATCTTTCCACATGTGTATTTCTTGCAAATCAAATGCAGTTTTATCGTGATGAAAATCTGGATAGATAAAACATTTCGGAAGCGCACATATCACCAAGGGGCATGTTTATCGCTTTGCCATAACAAATCTCATGTTTTCTCGTTTGTCAAAAAGCGCACCATTTGGAGAACAAACCAGCAGATTATATTTTCAGGCATGAGTACAGAGTTGACAATACAACAAGCGAGCAGATCCCCAGAGTGTCTCCATCTTCAGTGACATTTCGCAGCGAACACATCCAGCGCAGTAATGAAGTAAAATTATACACTCATATTGTCACATTGTGCACCTCACTCAAAAATCATCATTGCCACCATTCGGCATGGCGGTTAACTTCCCTTTGTGGCCGGCACAAAGGAAATAAAATGTATCACACAGGGCTGCGTGTCGCTCGACTGCGTGAGTGAGAAAAATGAGGGAAAAGTAAGTGATTTAAAGAGAGGAAGTAATAAAGAGAGCGAGGGCAGGCGCAGGAGAACGGTAAATCGTTGGCAGATCATGCCTCGTGCAAAACTTGCATGAATAAAACATGTTCCTATAGCCTCCCATTGCTCGGATCCATTTTTCCTCCGTTTCCCTCCTCTTCCCTCTCCGTCTCTCGCACGCATGATTAACCTCGGGAGGCCTTAATCAACACTGGAAATGACCCGTGCTCCTTGACTTACCTCCATCTACCTCTCCTTCCCTCCTTCACCTCATCCTCTCTCGCACGTCCTTCAACACGGGGTCTGTCAGTGACCGAGGGGGGGGGGTTGCTTCGCCCACTGACCCCGCTGACGAGAGCTATCTGAGGGTTTGTTTATCTCGCCTGTCATTAATTAAAGTAAGGAAATTGCCTGCTGAGCACATGTTTGAATGGAATGGCATCAAACAGAATCAGCATTTGAATTTAAAAACTCTTCATTTCTAAATATTTCTTTCTTTCATGTGTGTTTTTTTTTCAGTTTTATGATCCTTTCCTTGGGGGGGATGGTGGTTTAAGATGGGAGAGTTAGCTGGGGATGAATAATCTTTCTTACCTAAGCCTTTATTCACACAGTCTTTAAAACCTGTCCTCTGGGGATGGGGACAGGGATAGATTTATGGTTATTATTATTTACTTGCTTACAGCCTCTCTCACACACATACATGCACTAAAGCACACACACACACACTCAGGCACAAGAGCATACAAACAAACACACACCAGTGAGCTGTCCAGAGTTCTGAAAACTGGCAGGCAGCTATTGACAAAGCAGTTGCGAAAGCGACCTGACCACGGTGCTGAAAACCGGCTCTGCTCGGCCACACAGAATTACATAACTCTGTTTATCTTTCTGTTTCTCTCATTGGATGCAGGCGTCACACACACACACCTACATCCACACATGCACACATGAGTCCACGGAGAACGGTTTTTAATTGGTCTTCCCTGTGTAGCTGAGGTTTCAGGGTTGGTACCGCAGGCTAAATGCCCCCTGTGTGTTCGATGTTAGGGTCCAATTTAGCACACAGTGGTGATTGGCCATCGTGCATGAACATTTGCTTTTTAATTAGGGTGTTAAGCTTTTTTTTTTCCAAAGACATAAAGCAGATTTCCTCTCGTTGTCCTGTTGTGTGGCGAAGAGCTGATTTGCTCCACCAGTGATGTATTCTCCTCATTCTATGCACATCTTTATGAAGGCACTGGATAAAAATCACATTCCTTTAAAGTCTATCTTCACAGTTTTAATTTGACATGATCACCATTAAGCTGAATTTAAATTTATTAAGCGTATTTAATTAACAAAGCAACCTTACAAGTCTAGTAATCAAAAACATGCCATCTGTCTTACTCTGTCTACCTCTGTCTCTCCCTCCCTCCCTCCTCCATCCTCATCTCCTCTCACACGCTTCTCTTATGTGTCATGTTGCAGGCATCAGCGGTCAGTACCCTCTGGTTCAGAATATGACGGTGACAGAGGGTGGGACGGCGAACCTGACCTGCCGTGTGGAGTATAATGACAACACCTCCCTCCAGTGGTCAAACCCAGCACAGCAGACCCTCTTTTTCGGGGACAAGAAAGGTGAGTTGGAGATTGACAGCCTGGAGCAGCTGCACGACAGACTTACAAAGTATTCCCTCCGTGTTGGGTTTTTGGTGGTTGAGAAATGCACAAAAAACAGATTTTTTTTTTTTTTGTAGAGCAACCTGAAAACCCCTCCGTATTCCTGTGTGTTTGTCACTTGAATAAGCTGCTGCCTCCGTTGTGTTATAGCATCTGTCCTACATTTCATGTGTCTGTGTTTTCCTGTCGGGGCTCTGTTTTCACGTAGAAGACTTTAAAACGCTTCCTCTGGGAATGGAGAGTATGTGGCTATTATTGTTTTTTTTACTTAATCCCTCAACCTCACAGACACACACACTCACAGACACACAAGCCCCTCGACTAAGAAGAACACTTTATGATGAGAACAGAGATGGCTGGTCTCAGTGAGCATCACCTGCCATGAACAGTTTGAGGGTTCAATGTTGTCAGAACTGTTTATTGTGCATATCTGATAGATGGAAAGTAAATTGTAATTTGCTTGCATTAGGAGATCATAGAAGGAGAAGCTAGTGTAGTAGCATTGCTGATGGTTGTCATCGATTCATATCGATCTCAAGTACAAACGTGATGGGTGCAAACCTCGAGGCAGGTTGACTACACCCCCCGGACTGATCGAATCTGTTCATTTTCTGTACTCTTCCATCCGAATAAAAAAAAATATGCATCCTCAAAAGTTGTTGTTCAAATCAAGCCAGAACATCAGAAACAGCCTACACACTCTCAAAGTCAACCATTCACCCCGCTGTGAATGTGACCTTCACTGCAATCCTGTGCTACTCAGCTCGTACTGCCTCCAGCACGCACAGCGCAGTACGAATTAAATTTCAGCTGAAAAGAACAAACCCAATCACCTGAACCTTGGATGGTACAGCATTATGGCCTTGTGTATAATTGATGGTGTGAGAGCATTAAATTGATTACATACTGTATAATCAAAGACCCTCTTTCACATTTGTGCTACAGCATGAGCAGTTATTTGTAAAGCACTGTACCATGTTTTGCAGCCAGTTGGCTATTTGCTGGTGTATTTGTTCAAGGTATTACTATGAGTTACAAACCAACATGAAAACAACATCATACTGCAGCACACTACAACATTTGCAGCACAACTACAGCAGAGTTTTGTAGCACGCAATTATCAAGGGTGAAGGTTAGATTTTAGAATAGTCACAATAGTGGACCCTGGCAGGCCAACAATAGCGGCTCCACTTGAAATGATGTAAAACTAATGAGTGGAGATTTTCCAATTCAATGCTCTAATCATGCCCAATGGGAAGGATTTCGCAAATGTTTTAGCCTACTTGTTCAAATGTGTTTATTCAAACTGATAGTTCAGACGTGATATTAGGTGCATTTTGCAACCTAAACTAAGGTAAAACAACTCTAGTTTACATATTGTCTTTGTTAAGTTTCACCATGAATTATATACACTGAAGAAACAGGACTTCAACAACATCATCAACTCCACTTCCTGAGAGAAAACAGCCTGAGGATGACGTGATCTGCAGGAAAGACTCTGAGCTCTGTGAAATAAACAGTTTATATAGTGGAGACCTGCAGAGAAATTCCTTCAGTTAAACAGATGCAAACCCTTGTTATCTTTGCACACATTTACAGCCACGGTACACACACACACACACACACTCATAGACATAGACACCCTGACAAATGCCCACATGCACACACAAAGCCACCAATGTTTTAATGGCTAATAAGTACAAAGCGTTTATTCCTGACCTTTCACACCCTCTTCAGTAAAGTCCCCATAAAGAGGATTCATGGGTGTTATTTTGTTGGTTCATGTCTGCTGAAATGATTGTGCCCTGCGCGTCTCTCAGCTGTATTAGTTGAGTGTAATAGAGTATGAATCACACTCTCTTGTAAGTGTCTGGATTAAGCACATATGGGATTTACACAGTCTTCTTCCATTATCCTTTTGCCCACTGGGCTGCCTTGTGCATTTGTGTGTTCACGCGCTGTGTGTGTGTGTGTGTGTCTGTGTTTTTTGCATACAGTAAGTGAAAGCATGCATGTGCAAAGCGTTCCAATTTTCAGCCATTCACATTTTCAGTTACCTGCCTTTTTTCGGAAAGAGCAGCCATAAAAAGCTGCATTGAACATCAAATTCAACAGTTGATGTTCTCTGCAGGTTATTCCATATCACACCAGGGGTCGGGCTTGGGGGTCTATTTCATGGCATTTCCAGTGCAGAGCTCTGAGATTGGAAATGAAAAAGCAGCCAAGGACTCTCTTATTATCAGAAAAGCAAAGGGATACTACTGAGGCCCCAGAATTGCGTTGCTGTTTTGGGTTAGTGTGTGTGTGTGTGTGTGTGTGCGTGTATGTGTGTGTTTTGGGAGTTGTCTTGCTGAACGTGGCAAATTCAGATGCACATGCTGATGGGAGCACTGAGATGGTGAGTGTTTCCAAAGTGCCACTGGCAGTGTGAGAAAGGAAAGATGTCTCAGCTGCAAACGCCTTTGAGCACAGTAGGTTTCAGATTAATTTTCCGTGCTGCCTGTTGGGAAGGAGAAGATGGGGATTAGGGCAAGAGCGCGGTCGCTCAAAAATACAACCCCGACTCGCCACGTTTTTGCATACCTTGCTCCGTTACAATTAGCTGTAACAGAGCAAATTCCGTTTTCATTAAGGTAACTGGTTGACTCTGCATAAGAATCTGTAAACACAGCATGAGCACTTATTAAAAACTGAAAGTTTTTCCCATATTAGTTTTATTTAGAAGTCAGTGCAGAAATTTGCACAATCAAGATATGAACTCTTTGTATTATTTCTCTTCTAGCAGCAAAGGATACGCCTATGTTCACTGCAGTCTAATTGAAAAGCTGAAATTATAAATCTTCCACTTACATCTCCCAGAAAAGATTAATATTAGACTTCTGTATTTGCAAGCAGCTGAATCAGTAACATTTGTCGTCGAACTCAACAGATTGCCGTCTGTGCCCGCAACATGTGCCTGCATGTGTGCATGCGTCCCATCTCCAACAGTGTCACTTACATCCTCTATTAAAGTCAGCCGCGGAGCATTAGCATAAACGTATTGGTTTTTCAAAGACAAATGCAGCGACTGTCTCCATTACAGTCCTTTGAGTGGCGCCGGCTTCGCGGCTGTTGTTGTTTAATGTCAGGGCTGAGGCTCACCTCGAAGACGTTTAGCCGGATGAAAGAGACTCCTCTTGTCTTCCGTCCTCTCAAAGGTGCTCCGATGGCTGTGAAGAGTGGTTTGAATTTCGAATAAGTCATTGTCCCGAAAGTAGCCAATTTTGTCCTTTCCATCACTTACCACTGAGGGAGTTAAGCTGTGCTTCGACAGCGAGAGAGCGAGATGAGCACTGGGCAAGAGGGATTCTCTCTTTTATAACATTCAAAAGAGGCTAATATCGTTTTACAAATTGCTCTTTTGGTTTCATGTAATTCAAGACTTGATAATAGCTTTATTTCCTGGATTGAGAAATTTTGCATTGAGGCATAATTACAATTTATTCGTTATTCCCATACTAGAAAGAACCTATGTGTAATTACTTTCCAGGCGAAATTCGCAGGCCTATTAAGTGGACTCATCATGTGTGAGCACTGGCTAAGGTATGACATTTAAATCATTTATTCAACACGGTTGCTGTAATTTGCTAACCCTTTTTCATCCCATTTCCTCACCCACATCTGTATTTTCATTTCCAACCTACAGTACTCCCTTGATCCCTTTCTCTTTTCTTTAATTATCTGTCCACCCCTGCCTTCCACACTCTGGCAGGATCTTGCTTCCCCCTCCGTCCTTATAAGCATCATAAAGTATACCACGGCACACATTTGGCTGACCTGAATACATTATAGCTTTGTCCAAAATGTGACTAATGCAGCAGGCACACACGAGGCTTTGTCCTAATAGAGAGAATGTGGCTGCTCTGCAGGATGAAACAGACGTCGCTTGTTTCATGGTAGTCGTGTCGTTCTTTCTTCAAGGTCGCGTTTCAAGACTCATTTGGAATTGCTAGCGTTTTTTGGTTTTTTTTTTTTGTTCGGTCATGACTCACTTTCTGACATCACGAAATGATTTCAAGAGCAGGTCCAGCAGGCGCGTGTGACTCAGGGCAACTCTTCACCTTGTTTATAATATCTAATAATGATCATTTCTCTTTCTTTTGTTGTTAATGTCACTGGATCTGAAAACTCTCCTGTGTGAATGACTCAGAAGGTTCATTTAATGATTTGGGAAAAGTGGCTACCAAAACAAATGTCATATTTTCAAGTCAAGTCTTAACAGATCTAATAGTAACATCATATTCCACATAATTACATTTACACCAGTATTCTTCAATACAGTTGAGTATGCAAAATGCAAATATAATGAATATGGATTTAAATGTAATCTATCCATCTATCTATCTATCTATCTATCTATCTGGAGAGTGTTGCCAGATAAATGCAATCTCTGTATGGTTTCATGGTCTTGAGTAAGATCGCTTTTGTCTGTTTCATGGAAAAGACAAACCGACTATGGTGAATTTCACCATACACGCACGCATTAGTACAATCCATTTTCTCGACACAGTACCCGTATCTGCAGCTTTCTGATGTACGAACAACAGTGTGCTGATGTTGTTTGTGAAATTACCATAGTGCCTACTGTACCTGTGGTGGACATCTCTGCCCACGCTGTGCCATCTGCAGATTGATTGAATCTGTTTAAACATTAAGATTAGTGTTATGGGTGAACAGCTAAGGGCCCACTGCTCGTTTTTAGGCCCCCGAGCTGCTGAATATGAAGCTATTCGGGTCCTCAGATGTCAAATATTCAGCTGTCTGAATCAATTTGGTGGCTGCTTGTGGCTGTGCCGGTGTGTGTTTGTGCGTGTGTATGTAAGTGCACATATGCGTGTGTGCATGTGGAATGTCAAGCATCCCACCTCCCCTGTATGCAACCATGAACGCTTTGATGCATTCAGAGCATTTGTGCCTGAGCAATTTAGGGGATAGGCTTTTAAAAGTTTTCCAAAGTAAATAACAAAATAAGAAATGCCTGACAGACTTTTTTTTTATTTAACAAATAGCAGAACTTTTTCTCCCAAAACTTAATCTTAGCAAGAAAGTTAAACTTTTGAGACAGCTGTCGTTTTTTGGGGGTTTTTTTATATTTTATTTTATTTCCTGGAAGAGTGCCTCTATGAAACATCCTTTCATATCGGTCTGAAGATTGGTACGGTGTTCTCTCTGATAGAAAAAACTTGACTGTAAATCTCCAAAGATCCCTAACAAGTCCCCTCTCTCCAAGACAAGGACCATAAAACATGAGGAGAAGAAAAAGAGGAAAAAGGAGACGGAATGTAGGCCTTGGTGGGATAAAGGAGAGGAATTAAGGAGGCATTTTATGAGAGCTTTCAGACGCAGTTATCACCTCCGAAAGACACAAGAAAACTTTTCTTTGACCTTGACTATTCTCCGTCTCCTTTCTTTGTCACCTCTTTTTATATGTCTGCGTTTGAGCGTAACATTCAGCTTTTGATAGAAGAGCTCTTTCCACATGCGCGTGTTTTCATTGTATGTGGAGGTGCAGACAGGTATAATAATTAAAAGCAGAGATCTGTGTACTTGTCATCGACTGTGCGTGCTGCCTGTGGATCAGAGGAACCGGTGTCAGGCAAATGTCAGCTTTGTTTCTTCTGCTGTACAGCTGTAAAGCAGGTTTGGGCGAGAGAGAGACGACACTGTCAAATGAAGCAATAGATCCAGTTATTACTGCCATTATTAGTAGAACCACTTATCATATGCGAGGTGCAGAGAAAAATACCTGAGGCAAATGGGAATAATTAGCTCACACTTAGTGGCAGGCTTATTTTTTCTCTCTTCCGGGAGAAAGTTCTGGAGCGCAGAGTTGAGGAAAAGAAACTTTCAATAAAAATTTTACAATCAAATTGAAAATCAAGAATTGTTGTTTGCGAGGATTTTTCTTTTTAATTATGAATATGCGGCTCTACAAGCTACTTCTTTTCAAAGTCATCTTGAAGGATAGCTGTGGTGGGTACCCTAGAAAAATATGAAACTCCTTATAGACCAAGGTGCCTGTTCCTCTGCTCTCGAGCTGGAGGGGGAAAGCGTATCCCTATGCAAAATACAATAGGGTTTATAGGCAAGAGCTGTGTCCTCGCTGACCCGCTTCTCATTTAATGAAGTAGGGCTGCTGGAGGTGTCCCACTGAACTCAGCATGGCAGGTAGAAACTGATGAAAGAAAATCATTTCTGTCACAGGAAAAAATCTCCACAAGCCAATTACTGTATGGAGTATGGCACATTTTACATTTTAAAAGGCCGGTGTGCCTCGGAAAGGTATAACAGGTAATGGAGGTTGAGGAACGGCTGAGATACAGAATATACATTAAGCTATTCAATAAACATTGCATTCTGTTGCTTCTCTCTCTCTCTCTCACTTCCTCACACACACACACACAGACAAACTCAAGTCCCCAGATGGGTTGTTGACAAGGAAAAGAGAACAGTCATATCCAGGCACAGGCAGCTGAATGTATATTCTGAAATTTGCACTTTTCTCATTATAAAACTGTGTCACTTGAATGAGCAAACACCTGCCAAGGTTCTATACTAATACATACTGTCTCTGGATAGATGAAGGGACAGGAGGAGCAGGGGGAGGAAGAGGAGGAGGAGGGGAGACCAGTGGAAAGGATGGGAGAGGAAAGGGCAGGAGGGAAAGGGGGGAAGGAAAATAAAGGGACAAAGCGAATTGTGCAAACATGATAGGCTTAGAGTGAGTGAGTTCAGCGTCATGACTATTTGCTTATGCATGCACTCTGTACGCCAGTAAATACATCCTTAATGTACAAATGTAATTACCATTCAGACACACACACGCACGTGTCCACACACACTGTGTTTACTCACCTGCTGCTTTTAATGATGGCAGAGAGTAGCTGTGGAAAACTGCTAGATGTGCAGCCAATTTATTTGGATATGAGCTATATGACTGTTCACGGTATGTACACGTACTGCATACAAACACAGAGTACGTGGCTGGTGAGCTGCGGCCATCTGCACGTTGCAATTTTAGCAAGGCCCTGGCAACATACTCATGAATCTCAAAACCATCAGCTGCGCGTGATAATCGACTTAGGTTTCTTCATGTTGAGCTGGAAAAAGCTTTTTGGACTGAGTCACTCGTACGCCTGTAGTTTGGTTCCCGTGGTACGAAACAAATGGGGGGGGGGGCAAGTGTTGTGATGAAAATAAAACACAGCTTTAACAGCATTCACCACCACGTGTGACAGATTTGGATACTCAACCAAAAGTCCGAGCCTAGTCTGGTAATTGTTTTTGTAGCGGGGGACTTAAAGGTGGTTGTGTTGTGTCTTTGAGACTGTGCTTGTGGATAATTCATGGCCCTTCATGTCCTTACATTCACAAGATATAGGACAGTATGTTTTGAATCCAAAATACGAATACGAATAAGAATTATCAGAATGTGAAAAAGATAATATGATGTGGGAAGCTTCTTAAATGCGGAAAAAAGTTTCCGTTGCATAGAGAAGTGTTGAAATGTTGACCCAAAGGAAGGAAAATCAAAAGAGATTATTTGCCATACACGCTTTCTTTTTATTAACCTGCTGCTTATTAATGGCTCAAATATTCTGATTGAATGCGTGTTTGTGTCCTTTCATTTCCAATATGATTGTTGCACCAGCTGACTGAACGTCCTAAAATATAAAGGTCACTTTTAATTTAAAAGAAACAAGACATCTTTGACATTCTCTCTGTGCAGCATCTCTGTGTCTCACTTTTTCCTATTCAAAGATGTGCCTTTCTTCTCATCCTCCACAGATTTCTTTAAAAAGAGATAGCTGACACTTCCCCGCTCTCCTCTGTCCCTTTCTGAATACACTGACTGGGAACAGAGAGGCTCGTGGCTTTGAAATTATGGCCCTTTATTCTCTGTTATGTGATCGGCCATGGCTGCATTCAGGGGGAACCTCAACAGGGACGGCTACTCGGAGCCGACGGTCATCGGCGCTCGTAATAAGATGAGAAATCTTTCCGCCCCCAATTGGTTTCTGGACATCAAACCGCATCTGCTTTAGCAAACTCATTATTGTCATGTCTCAAGATACACTGTGTTAGCTCTGCTGAGATTAAGGCATTACAAAAATATATAAAACACAGCAGCTTTGCTCTCCGTCTCCGTTTCTGTATGCAGAGAGAGACACAGACTATAAGGCTAAATGAGCAAAAAGTATGATTGTACATTCAATGTGGAACACAAATCTGCCACTCTTTGATGCTGTCAACAACTCTGTCCCTCCACGACCACATTCAGGACTGTCGCCACTAATGGTCTCTAATGGATGGCAGGCAGCTGCAGCACCTTCGCAGACAAATAGCAATGGATACATTCCTCTCCTCTACTCCCTCTCTCTGTCGATATCCGACCTTTCACTGGGCACAGAATGAGAGACCGGAGGTTACATTGCAAGGGAGAAGAAAATTGAGAGGATAAAATAGAGAAGAAAAAAAAAGATGGAAGACTTTGTACTTTGCTGTCATTTAGAAGAAAAATCTTACGAAAAAGTGAGTCATGTGCACTGTGTCAGCTGTTAAGTTTGAACATTTGCATCCAGTTTATTGTTTTCATGATTTAAATTCAGTGAGACAAATGAGCTGGCTGTTGATGTGGACTTTTAAGGTTTTGTTGAATAAAAGAACAAGACCTGTTTTTAGGTTTTGGCCAGTTATAGTACTATAAATTCATGGTTATATACAACCCTGATTCAACATGTAGTAATCTCCTTTATACAATCATGTGTTTGACAAAGTGTTGAACCTCTCTCCATCCCTGCTTGTGAACCACTGAGTCTTTCCAGGATGAACCTTTCATACCCAATCATGATACTATCACCTGTTACCAATGAACCTGTTTACCTGTGGAATGATCCAAACAGGTGTTTTTGGATCAGTCCACAACTTTCACAGTCTTTTGTTGCTCCTGTCCCAACTAGTTTGAAACATGTTGCTGCCATCAAATTCAGAATAAGCAGATATTTACAAAAATCAATGAAGTTGATGAGGTCAAACATTACATGTATTGCCTTTGTACTGTTTTCAGTTGAGTATATATCAAGAAGTACGAGCAAATTATCACATTCTGTTTTAATTCAGTTTTACACAGCATCCAAACTTTTTTGGAATCAGCCTGCATCTTTCAGGTTTCTAAATCCGGCTTAAATCCTTCCTTCCAGGATGATCAGGATGATCCAGCTTTTGTCATCTAAACTATCCTGATCTCCGCCTGTGTCCGCTGAAAAAATGCAGTGAACGACACTTAGCAGTATTGGATTACTAAATCCAGATTGTAATCTGAATTATCAGAATTTTAAGATTCAATAAAACTGAAGTATAGAAATCCTACATCATTATCTGTCTTAAATGCTGTATCATGTAGGTGAGGACTGACAGGACGTTTTACAGGGTATTCAAGGAATTAAGGTCTTAAGGTATTAAGTCCTCTCATTATAAATTCAAATGCACTGTCAGCACAGCCACTGTTCTCATTACCTTGCTGAAGCGGACCAACACGTCTGAATACTCTATCTGCTTTTCAAACAACTATCTATCCATCCGATCCCTCACACTTCCCAGTATGAGCTGCTGGGGAGAGGGAAGGAAGAAAGCAGAGCTGCATCGCGACAGCTAGAAGCCAGCAACACTAAATGTATTTTCTGACATTTGCCTGCTCATACTTCCTTGCCCAAAGCAAATAAGACAACAGTTGAAAAGAAGCATTGTTTAACTTGTGCACACTCGCAGGTTAGTGGAGCTGCCTGAGTCGACAGAATGAGGTCTGTGGGGGGTAGGAGGAAGGAGAGAAGCCAGAGAGACTGACGGATACAGAGGCAAAGAGAATCTGTTCATTGTCTCCAATCAGTCCAAATAATCTGCTCTTTGTCTTAGTTTAGTCTTTGATGAAACAAGGTGTATGCATTTGTGTGTATACATACTGCATGAGAGATAGCAACTATCTTTTCAGGACAGGTCTCACCATTAAACGAACTGGCAGTGCGTGAGACTAAATCTAATTCGGTGGTCTTGCATTGATGGCCGTGTGTACTCACACACACGCAGAAACAGGAATACACTGTCGCCAGTGCCAAGCCTAAAGATATGTCATGTGCTCATATCAACGTGTCACGCCTGCTCAGGCTCAGTACACAGCATGTAGAGATAACCAGTGTTGCGAGGGAGGGGAAGGTACAGAACAAATGCAGTAATAAATGAGAGAGAGCAGCTGTCGTTTAGCCAAACTGATTACAACTCTACTGCCATTTACTGTAGGTGTTTAGCCTGGAACCGCCAAAGCAAAGCTATCCATCCCTTGGCAGACGAAATGACACGAGATAGTGCACTCGCTGACATTTCTCCACATTTGTCAGCTCTGTGATCATTGCAGCAATGCATACACAGGAGCTGTGAAAAAGGGAAGGCAGCTTATGTGCCTAACGCCTCCTTTCACAGTCACCTCAAGGGCTAGACGTTTACCAGTGACTGACAAATTACAGCCGTAAGTGGGTGAAAACACAGCTGATACCGGAGCAGTTGGCATTGATTCAATCAATCAAAGACTCTGAATCTGGCAGGACAACTAATTGCCACAAGTTCCGCTTTAAAAAAGTGATAATGTTCAAATAAAGGTAAACTGTAAAAGTTACTGTAACTGACGTCCTCAATATTAACACATTTTATAATTTTGTCATCTTATAGATAATATAGATTATAAATGAATTAAGGTTGTAGTTTGAGAAAAAGTGAAATGTTTAGTGTGGGTTTGAGAAGGTTAAAGTATTTGGGAAAGAAAAAATGACTTTTTTAATGCTGGCTTAAGGCTTTAGGATGTTGAAACACAGTTTCATTACTTGAGATACCTTGGGTACCGTTTCTCACCATTCAGCCAGACACTCTTTAAAGTACTCTACAAACAGACTGTCTAATGGTCTTTACTCTTCAGATCTTTGTAGAGAGGTTACAAAGCCAGGGTGCTCAACTTTTTATACGATTTCTCACAAATTACCATAAGATCAGAATATTCTTTCATGTGGCCTCACATGAAAGAAAATATAAACACCTGTACACAAATAATCAAGCCTCTTTTCTGCTCAACCCAGACATGGAGTCGCACACACACAAAGACACACACACACACCCTGCACTTGAACGAGGTGTTCTCCAAGTCACTTTGATAGAAAGTGAAAGCAAAGTAGCCTTGGCTGCTCATATTAAATAAAGTTTGTAGAAAGGTGTTGTACTTGCAAAAAGGGAAGGCTTGAATGAATCTCTTGAGCAGCCAAGGCCACTGAAACAGAATGAATGAAATGTTTGGCGCACTCAACATTCCACATGGTCTTTTCTTAAAGTACAGATCAGTCTTTTGTGCGGTTTTGTTTTGTGCATCACAATGCGCCGCCTTGGACACAACAGGCGTGAATCATGTCATTTTCAAGGCGTCACCCCGCTCTGAAATCGCAGCGCCTGCTCCCACTGTATCACCGATATGAAGTCTACTTTGAAGACCACGGAGTATCTTTCAACAAGCCATCCAATTTCAGCAGATCCATTTCAACTCTCACATCTTGCCAAATTCTCATTAAGCCTTTCTCAGCCTGTTTTTTGCAGTATCGATTTCCATTCCAGTTATGTCTTTTGGAAGATTACATTTTCATATTAAGTAAAAAATATCTACAAGGGCTTCCAGCAGAGAAGACTTTATGAGCACAGTTTACTGTAAAAGTGCACTGATGCATTCATTTTCAGATTCAGCAGAAAGTTCGGTCCTGAGGTCACATTTCGATACGATGTTTGATTGTTTATGCATTTAAATCTATTCATACATACATGCATTACTTATTTACAGCTAGGTTTGGCTGGTACGAGTGATTTTTTTCTTTCATTTCAAAGTAGTAAACACTGAAAATAAACCTTGGCGATAAAGATACCATAGCGCCAAGTTTAGCATTTAATGGGCAAAATTGCATATCCGTGGGCAAACAGCTGAAGTTACACAACAGTTCGATCAGCACATTTGTAAATAATGCCACAAGCTGAATTGTCCATTTTTTGGAGCACGGCTGTTTTCTGTCTGGCATGTTTGTGGTGTTACGGTTGGATAAGACCAATGTGTGTGTGGTTAAGATGCTGCTCTGCTGTTGTTTTGTCAACAATGTGCACATGTTCAGCATCATATAATGGAGGGAGAGCAAAATATTAACATACCACTGATCTCTCTTTTCTATGTTGCTGTTTCTGGCTGCTTCCATATTGCATTCATTAATCTCCGTGTGCATCTTCTACTGTCTCTTTCTTTCTCTCTGTCTCTTAACTGCGTGTGTGGATCGTGTTCCCCAAAGACATATAATGTATAGAACGGACATCAAGGTTTGCACTGATTCTGCTTCACTGTAATGTAAAAGAAAGAAGCTACAAATGCAATGCAAAAACGTAATATAAACTAGTTTTACCAAATGAGAACAAGAGTCAACTAAGCTGTTGCTAAACATGATATCAAATAATTGTGCATTTAAAACCATGACACTCTTGATCATACTGTGGGAGTTAAAGTGCATCTCCACTGCTCCTCACTTCAGTTTGCTGATAATTAAACAGTCTGTAATGTTTTGCTAACTCTTTGTCCGTCTGTCTCCGTCTCTCTGTCCAGCTTTAAGGGACAACAGGATCGAGCTGGTGCACGCATCGTGGTCGGAGCTGACCATCAGTATCAGTGACGTCACGCTGTCCGACGAAGGCATGTACACCTGCTCTCTCTTCACCATGCCCGTCAGAACGGCCAAGGCCTACCTGACTGTTCTAGGTGAGTTCAGGATCAGAAATGTTTGTCATCGGTCTGTAATAATGTGATTCATCAGTGTACACACCTCCTCAACCTGTCTGGTTTACCACATTTTAAAAAACATTCCCAGTTACTTTGAATAGCATTCAAACAGCAGGTGCTTTCAACAGCAAGCAAAAGAGGTTAGTGAAAATAATAGAGCTACGAAACAAGTTGCGTCCCTCTCTCAGACATTTCTTGCAATGCATTATGGTCTACGTTGGTTCACTGTTGAACATACAGAATGCTCCACAGGGAAGCTCTTGTTCCTTGAATCTTATGAGCTGACCAATATTAAAATCTGTTTGTGTGGAAGATCTTAAAGCAATAACACATCACCACACATGAGATGGGCAAAAAAAGAAAAAAAGCAAGGTAGAGCACATCGCCAAAAGCTGTGGTTAGCAGAAAATGTGTTAAAAGGTTTCAGTGAAATGAGGTGGAAAGTTAGGCCATGGGTCGAGTAAAAAATTCAGTCGTTCTTTTGAGCAAATCCCAGAATATTTCAAAGGTTTATTAACATTGTGAGGGCATTTTTTTAACATTTTTGTTGGATTTTGTAGTGAAGTAAAAAAAAAAAAAAAAACTCTGGCACATGTATTCATGATTTTGTTATTATGTGTAGTCCATTTCGTGTATGTGTTAATTTCAGAACATTATTCCTAAAATAACAGCTCATCACAGTTGTACAACCTTGGTGGTGGTTAAGCTTTGAGTGCTTTCTAGTTGCGTGATCGGGGGTTATTTTTCCGTTTAAACCATTTATGGTTATATTGTGTTTTCTTCCTTTAAGACAAGCAAACAACAAACAAAAAAAAATGCCTGCATCTGCAGACAAATAAAAACATACTGTTAGGTCCTCTAGTGATGTTTGTGTTGTGATCATCGCCCCACACAAACATTGTCTCATTTCCTGCCACCGGGCTTATTATCTCGCCAATTAGTTTTCGCTAATGTTAATAGATTTGCTAGTGCACTCCAGAACCATTAGCTGGCTCTCTGTATTAACAAGCATTCTGAGAATTAGAGACATTAAAGGCTACTGCTCAATAAGGATATGGAGAAAATTATTTTGCAATTCTGAACAATAGTTAATGGTACAAGCCAGGAAACAGAGAGGGAGATTTAATAAACATGCAAAATGGTCTGGGAATGGCCTGGTTTTTTCTGCCAGTGTTTCAGGACAATGAGTGCTGGGAATGAACTCAAGAAAACATTGGAATTGATTTTGAAAAAAAAAAAACTGTTAAAAATGAGTTTCACAATCGAATAATTCAAAAAATGTTGGTGAATAAATGCCAACATGTGCTTATCTATTACCACAGACACCATTTTTCAAACATTAGAAATACAATTATAAATAAATTACTAAATTGATTCAGATGGCTGTGAGGCTCTACTCACATTGTATTGTAACTAAATCTTCATGTCAGGGTGTTAACATGCTCACAATGATAATTTAACATGTGATGTTGAGCAGCACAAAGTACAGGCTGATGGGATTAGCTTTGCAGGTATTTGGCTATAAAACAAAGTATTGCACTAAAAAGTCAAGGAGTCACCAAAGTTATTAATCCATTAATTGCAGTCCATCAAAGAGTTGAGACATTTCACTCAAAACCAAAACCTCATGGTGACGCTAAAGAAAAAGTTGGGGGATCAATCATCGTCATTAGAATTCATTTACTGGGGGTCATAAATGCCTGTACAGAATTTCACGGCCATCCATCCAATAGCTATTTCAGTTTGGACCACAGTGGATCGACAGACAGACTGATACTGCGGCTAACATCATGATCCCGACGAACACAAAAGTTCAGTTATTATGAGCAACGGACTTTGATTTTGCTTCTGAAAAACTAAAAAGACTAAACTTATAAAACACATATTTATAAAATTGTGCAGATTACCACAAAGCAGCGTGATTACAATGACCACAGGAATTATCTGTGAAATCCAGTTTTCTTTTTCTTTTTCTTTTTTTTTTTCCACCACGCATCAGAAATCGAGCTCTCATTTCTTTTTCATGTCTTGAAAACGCTGTTGGTTATGCTTAAACAGTCACGCACACACAGAGCACAGACAAATCCATGATGCACACACATGAGTGGAGAAAACACACAGCACCCACCATGCGCACACACCCATGCACACTCACACGCAAACAGAGAGAAAAGATTAAAGCTTTGCAGCCTCTGGCCACCCAAGGGGAACGTGACTGTATAAGATGAACATTGTATTTGATCTGTTCTCGTTCAGTCTGGGAGAAAAACCATCTAACACTTTTCTGAGTCAAGTCACACTTACTCATTCACATACTTACACACGCACCACAGTACTTACTTAGATATAGTGACACTTGCACTTTGCGCACTTGAAAATCATGCACTGAAAGAACTTGCATAGAAAATTACACGTGTACTATTTAATTGCATCTCACTGCACACTGTGTAGACCAAGCAGCAGCTATTGTTAGGACTGTGCATGCAAACGCAGGGTAAACAGAAAACAGGAAGACCTTGGTAATAAACCTTACAGGAGGTGGTGAGACAGACAAGGCTAGAGTCAGTCAATGGCATTGACTGACAGACCTTTCAGTCACTCAGCCCGAGGCAGGCTTATTGCTCATTGACATTAGACGGGAACACACTACACACTTAAAACACTCATTATAGAAGAGGCCGGTAATGAACATTTTCTGTACAAGCTTGTGGCCTCCTCTGCGGTCACAGGCCTTTGCAGAAGTACACACACACAGAAAAACAACATATTGTTCAACTTATACCTTGTGCAATATATTAAGTGCTAGCTCTATTTCTTTAGTAGAAAATAGTTCCAGTGAAAACACAGGCGCCCAGAGAAACTGGACACCACTGCTGGGAAGACACACTGCTGTTGAATTTTTTAAACGTCATTTTTCAATTCTGTGAGCATCACAAACTCTATTCACCTCTATTGCATTTGAGTCGAAGCAGAGGAAGATATCTCACGACAAAAGCCCGCCTGCATGGCTAGGTCCCACTAGATGTATGTGAGAAAATACGTTTCTTTGTAATTTGGGTGAACCGACCCTTAAAGAAGAGGATGGTTGGAGAGACCATCCACCGATGCATCAGCGAGAATTCTCCCTGATGCGTTCTTGAGCAGGACACGCTGTTCAGATATGCTGCTCTGTAGTCTGCTCTCTAATCTCCCTGCAGGGGCACAAGCCCGGAGGAGAATTTCCAATAAGGCATAATAATGTTATTGTTGCATAATGACATACCGCTGTGTGCGAATTAGTTCCATCGCCGTGATCTCCCTCCCGTCCTTCAGGTGTGCCGGAGAAGCCAGAGATCGATGGCCTGACGAAGCCTGCCATGGAGGGGGACCACATCACTCTGACCTGCATCACCCAGGGCAGCAAGCCCGCCGCCGACCTGCGCTGGTTCAGGAATGAGAAGGAGATCAAAGGTATGGAACACCTGCATTTACATCAGACAGCATATCAAAAGTTGGAGGCTGAGAGTTATGGTGAATTACGCTTGCGCTTTTAGGGGAAATTATGAAAAGATGGGATAAATCTATGCCTAGTTATGAATACGTAACAATAACAAATGTGAGTGTTTGCTTTTCTAGTCACAGAAAATAGGCTGATTTGCTTTTTTGATATTTGATAATTGGGCACCTGTGATCATTCAGGTTTTGCTATTTGAAAACATGTATTTCCAGAAACAAAATCAAAGATGTTCCTCACTGACTTGACTATTTGTTGTTGTTAGCATTTTCTCAAGGAAGCAATTTAGTTACTGTAGTTTTCATCATCTTCTATTACCATGTTGTTATGGTAATAGTTATTTATTGATATTAAGCTATAGGTTCCCTTTTGAATAAACTACTCCATTAGGCCGACAATTTTAAATGTTGTCTTTGGTGAGTTATCCCCATCTCCACCTGTGTTGTCAGATATATTGATTATCACATTTCAGCATGGCTCCGACTGCTTTGTAATAAACGAACAGAGCACGAATGTGCCAGGAAACACACATTTGTGTTTTACAATGCTTAAAATACAGAAAGCCTTTTTCATAAAACTGGCACCGTGAAACTGCTGCAGCGGATGTCTCAACGCTGTATTTTTGTTCCGAACAAGTTGTTTCTAATAGAGCAGATTCAGCATGTGTCCTCTGGCCTGAGACCGATACATTAACCTCCCTTGTTATCAGAGGGCTGTTCTAAACCACACTGACTGGACTACACACCTCATTTCCACCCTGCTCCTGCTCTGTTCTACTTGATGAACCATCCGCTTTGTAACAGTTTGAACGAGAGAGAGAGAGAGAGAGGAAGATAGGCTGAGAGAGAATATTGGAGAAAAGAGAGCAGGGACATGAAATGATGAAATTAGGTTTTTCAGGAAGAGAGAAACAGATGTGGTTCTGTATCAAATAAAACAGAAGCCAGTGGGGCGGACTGTCACAGATCAGCAGCACAGTTGCAGGACTTTTGCAAAGGTTTCTACGCCATTTCACAATGCAGATTAAAGGTAGATTAGAAAATGCAAATCACCCTTTTCAAATTTAAATGACTGCAAGTGTAAACAATGAGATACGACTGAGAATCACAAGGTTCAAAGGCTTTTTTTTTTTCACAACTGTCAAGAAACAATGCAGGTTTGGAAAGAAACTTTTAAAATGTGTGTACAAGCCAACAGATCAGTGAACCTCAGTAGTGAGAATAACAAGCAGCCAGGTGTTGCACATCCTAAATGCCCAATTAAATGTAGTCAAATTTAAAGTAAAGGCGCATTTGGAATGCGAAACACAAAGACACTTCACAGAGTTCATTTCCCTGCTTATACAAAGGATTAATAAACCACAAAAATCATTTTTGCCAAAGCATGCATGATTTCTGCTTATTAACTTTGCATATTAATGCTTTCTGCTATCGGTTTTCTTCTTCTCCGGTATCAACACTGACTATAGGTCTCTCTTGTATTTGGTGCTTATTCCTGTTCTTAAATGAATGCAAGGGTTTATTTTTACATATATTTCCACTGCAACAGAAGCAATCACCTCTGAACAGCACTGAACCAGCATGCAAACTGCTAATAGTCCTCCTGTGCTTATGCTCCTTAACACGGACATGTTTTGTGCATCATTCTTTGAAATTAAACAGAATATAGTGTATGAGTAGATCCCCCAGTTGCAAGTTTATTTTACATTCTTGTAATCAAACTAATGTATCACAGTAGTTTGTCACTCCACGTTATATTTCCTCTTGCTGCCCCTCGGAGGAACGTGAATCTTATAGAAAAAGAGTATACACTAATTAGCAGAGTGAGTATTTTTCCTCACAGGCTTATTGTGTCTCTATGGGTGATTATCGCCTCTCCCAGCGGCCCACTACTGAGAGAGGAGCTCCCTGTAAGGCAAATGGAAACATCGCCAGGACGTAATGTTCTTTTAATTTACCACAGGATGCTAACAGGTAGTCAGAGATATCCTTGGTGGTTTGAAGTGAAGGCAGTCTCAAGAGGATATGCTTTCTTATTAAGGTCAGATGCTATAATTCTCTCCTCAACTTGGCACACGACTATCTTTAATTTGGGCCTTGTACAATTTTATATCAGTGCATTATTCACTGTGACAAGGTTGTAGTCCTTTACCCAGAAAGGACACGAATACTGTGTTCAGGTTTGCCCTTCTGTGTAAATGTATTCTGTCATGCACGTGCCTTTACAAATGCTGAAACTAATCATATAACAGGCAGTTTTTTATATCTATAAGGATTTATGAAAAGAAAGGAAGCATCAGCAGAGTGTCGTCATTTTTCCGCTTTTGCAATAGGAACCTTGCCAACATTGTCCCAGAACAGAAAGCAGAACCTTGAGACTTTATACAAATGTCAGATTAGAAGATTCTTGTCAGATCTGCTTTTGGACTCATCATGAATTTCGATCGGAGGCGATGTTTTTCGGCCCTCGCTGAATTCACTGAAAAGCTGCCATTACACCCTTTCTCTACCCGAGCTCCTGCCCAGACAGCTCAGCCTGCTATCTCGCAGTAGGGTATTCCCAGGGTCCAGATAAGCAAGCAGATAAGCCCAAATCAATGCTGGTTTTCCCTCACAGTTTTAAGCAGATATCATGGTATCTTTCCATTTAATTAACTGTAGCTGGGAGATGATATTGAATCTGTGTCATCACGTTTATTCAGACTTCTTCTCAGAACATCCTATTCTAAAAAAAAAAAAAAAGTGAAGACAAATTCCCAATCTGGTTTATAACACTGCAGAAGGTCAACTCTAATCACACTAACTCTATGAACTTTTATACATGTTTCCCTCGGTGGCTCACCTCGTCACCATTATCCTTTCATTATACCAACAGAAATAATATAAAAACTTTCAAAAGCAGGTGTAAATGTTGAAACGGCTGTTGGTCTCAATGGTGGGGGGGAAATACTGATCCCTTGATTAATACCCTGTCTTTCCTGACAAGTAGGTGTCTGTTTTTAATTAGCAGTTCATTTCTCGGTGTGATGCGTTTGTCAAGACGTATTCAGGACATGTTTAGTTCAGGAAAAAAAAAAAAGTCCGCTCTCGAGATTATGATTGACACGTACACATTTACACATTAGGTTCTTCTTTGTCGCACACACATTTCTGCTACTAATTGGTCCACTTTCTTATAGTAATAAGAAGGTGTGAATTATTACCTGGACACAGTCAGTCTGACTTGTTATCTGTCGCACCGGTCGAGGGTTTATTTGTGTGTAAATGCAGGTGCAACTGCGTGTTGCATTTAAATGGGGATAACAAAACTAACCTGGCTTCTCTGCTCTGACTTTCTTCTTACAGCTAAATCAGCAAACATGAACACAAAGAGCGACGCGTGTTTATGCTCAATCTATGTATGCATGTGTAGGCGTGGGTGAGTGCACTTGAAGTGTTCATCATCCTGACAGGGATCGGGGTGTGTTCAATGTGAAAAGCCATCTGATTGTGGGTGACCATGCTGGGAATAAATGACAATTGTGACATATTGGTGTGGGATCTGGGGGAATAGAGAAGATTATATTACCGGCAGAGCCACTGGAGCAGTCCATCACCCATTCGCATGCAGTTAACGGACACCCTATGCTAAGTGTGTGTGTGTGTGTGTATCTGCGTATGTGTGTGTGTGTCTGCGTGAGCAAAACAGACAGATGGAGGAGACAGCCCGCATGTAAGGACATAAGCTTGTGTGTGTGGAACGGAATCCAATATTCTTATTTCTCAGTCTCTTTGTCCCTCAGATCCCCTCAGTCCCCACCCAGTAATGATATATTTCTATCTCAGTTACACACCGTAACCCAGAGAGACCTCTGCCAATATCACCACATGTAGCACTTGTTTACACACCACTGAACCAGAGGGAGCTGTGTGGAGACCAAGCAAGGCAGAGATGAAATGAATATTTATTTCAAATAAGGGTGGGGATGTTCGCTATCGGACTCGTATTATCATACTCTCTGACCTAAACTGTAGAGGTTATTGCTTCATCGTGTTACGCGATAACTCTATTCCAAGGGGGCTTAAGGGAAAAAAAACACAAAGATTTGATTCAAATTCGCTCGCGGTCACATCCCCATTCTGTTGTCAAACTTGTTAGTCAAGGACAAGGAACTATTACAGCAGACATACCTCGCACTATTTTAGGTCGTCGTCTGCTGACTTTTCAGCACGCTCTCACTCAAGTCTGCCCGTTCGCCGAAGAGTTGAACAGTGACTGAACAACCTTTAGAAATAGTGCTGGCTATTTCTTCATTTATGGGTAATTGTCCTTGACTACTGTGAGTGAGAACAGAATAAGGTGGCCATCATTATTCTAAGGTTTGCTCTGGTAAGAGCTATTGAGGAAAGTGAAAAGGCAATAGCTCCTGGAGCTTATTTCAAAGAGGATGATGCTGATGTGGATGAGGCTGCTTGTGACGGTGTGAACACTTAAAGAAGAGCTGGCTCCAGGAATCTAAAGAAGTTTTCTACTTAAAAGAAAATACATTTTCAGTCATTTCGGCAGTGTTAGACAACCTTGCACACTACTTAAAAAGTCTGTGTTGGGACTACATTTATACTATCCAGCTCCCTGGGGTGGAGTGGATCAATTGCCATTAAAGATGTAATTTCAAGATGGCTCCTGCAAGTCACAGTGGCATGAATAAAAGATGCCTAGGTCGCACACACAAAAGCAGATATTCACCCTCTCCATCCTGTACACATGCATGCACATGCAGAGTGTACAAGCACATGCCTGAAATTAGATCTGTGGAAACCTATTAGATTGGTATTTGAATTAATATGAAGGCACTGGATCTTACGTCTTTTTGTAGAATTGCAACATTAAGTTACAGCGCTCAGTTTTTGCCTTCAACCACAAGATGACTAGATTGAAGAGCAGGAATATCTCGAGCGCAGAATATATCTTCCTCTTCTTTCTTTCTTCTTTCTTTGGACTCGTATCGGCTTGATTAAATATGCCCATGCGGAGGTGCAGCTACCCTATCCTCTCTCTCGGGCATGATGCGAGCGTGTGATCAGGTTAACAGACTTAGACTCGAGCGCTGTGGTGAAAGAATGGGAGGTCAGACGGCTACACCCACTGTCTGCGCCCATTAAGAGCAACATCCTGGAGGTGGAGCACCTGTCCAGTTTTAAATGCCAAGGCACCGAAACCGGGCAGACCTCTCCTTTTGAGGGCCAGTGAAAAAGCGCCTTCACAGACACCTCTTAGCTGTGAATGCTCAGGGAGTTTCATGTCAGAAAGGACATTATGATACGGGTCTGCCAGGCGCCGATAGAAACTCTCCTAATATTTGCTCCCTGGTCGTCGTCGCCCGTCAGTTCAGCGCAGAGTCGAGCTGGTAAGACAGGTCAGACCGGGGAGGAAGCTTACAGGCTGCCAACAGCTCCCCGAACACTGCACAGTAGCCAGAATAAGTGAGAAGATGGAGGAGGGCACAATATATCATCTCCACACCTCACTGGAGCTGGAGCCTGCTGTGTATTAGTGGCCCTGTTTTAAAGTTTAGTCATTGCTGTGCAGCTCATCTGCAAGGCAAAAGAAAGCACACAGATGAGGTGCAGTGCTTATTTAACATGTTTTTCTGTCTGCATTGTGAGTTTTATTGTATTTAAATGAGTGTTAAGCGCTGCTATATATTTTGATTATCCTCACCCTCACCCATAGATGATTTTGCATTGTTTATGTTGAAGCAAATTGTTTTAAATCTCAGATGGGATGCAATTCAGGGTGTGTTGAGTCAGCTCTCGGACCCCCCGTTGCCAGGATTAATCAGCCCTGTCGCTGTTGTTGATGATTCCTCCCCCCACCCCAGCAGTCCTACTCCGTCTTTCTTGTCTCTCCCTTCATCTCCTTTCCTTGTCTCGTCCCTCTCTCCTGTGAAATGGCATAAAAAAGGGTCAGATTCTTACATTTTTACACCTGTCATTTCCATTTCTAATCCTCCAAGGCTGTGTCTTGGCTCACACCAGTGTTGCAGAGCTCCGAGCACCCACCCACAGAACAGTGTGCCGCAGTCGCAGCCAAATGCTGCCAGGCTTTTTGTAAAGAAGAGGTATTACAGGTGAATGCGGTAGGACGGGGACTATTTTTCCGGTTTGAAAAAAGCATACACAGTTTGATAGACCTTTTTTGTACGTGTTGAAATTCCCAACAATTTTCATGTTAATCGTGTAGACTGTGTAAAAATGTACAGATTCATACCTTGGTATGTCTGCACAAACGTCAGTGTATGCTGTCGGTGTCTGGCCATTTTCAATAAAGCTCTTTGACTGACTAGTAATTAGAAAACAAACATAACAAAATAAGTTGTTCCCGTTTGTCCTTTCCTGCCAGTAACATCTATTGTGACTCACACATGCAACACAGAAAAGCTGTGGCAAGCTTTCATATTTTCCTGCTCTTTCATTTGGGAGCCAAGTTTCTGACCAAATCAAAATCATCCCAAAAATAATGCTGCACTGTGCTCTGAAATTCTGACAGCGAAAACGGCAATTTAGCTACAAGTAGACTGAGAAATATCTGTGCAAGAGAGCCAAGAGACGTGATAACAGCATAATGTGAGAGGGCAGCGTTAGACAAAACATATGGGGTTGGACTTTTGTGTATATATATATATGCAGTATATACATATTCATAGTGACAGGTCCAAGAGCTCAGAGAAGATGCATCTTTAGTTTGTCAGTTAAAATAAAAATATCATCAAGAGAATTCAAGCTGGGTTTTGTTCCTTTTATACAGAACCTCTTATCAAAATCTGATGGTTGTGCAATAATGAATGTGATGCACGCTAACTGATTTTAGTGTTTTATTCTGAATCACACTGCAAAAGAAATGAGCACTTGTCCCCATTTAAGATTCCATGTTTCAGTTTTTCCCAAATAAAATGTGACAGTTTGATATGAATACTGACAGAAACACTGCAAATTCTCCCGCAGAGAAAGCGAGAGTCCACATGGCTGAACCTCCTCGCCATCTTTGCTCATTCAAGCCCATGATCAAGACATTTGCTCTCAGTCGAGTTACATGACTTCTGGATATCAAGAGACAAAGATTTCAAAAAGTCCTCCAGCAATCTTGTTTGTTATCTCGGCCAAACATCATGCACCATAAAAGTCAACAATGTGTGAAGTTGCCAGTTGCAGCATCTTTCCAACAAAAGCTCTCCCCCCACACAGAAACCATCATAGACCGGCCAGATGAGTTTTTTTGATTGACATATCTGAGCTTTAATGGTTGCTCGATTTCAGCTGCGCTTAAAATGTGATAAGATATTTATAGACCAATTATACCTACTCTCATCCACACGCGTGCGCACATACACACACACAGACAACAGAGTGGATGCAGATTGGCACACTTTAACGGCAGGGTATTACTCGCCGTTAGACAACTGTTATTATGTTCTCAAAGTGGATCAGAAGCGTTTGGACCAAATAATGACATTAATGAAGTCGAACTTTTGGGCGAGTGAGTCGGGTTTTGTAGCACTCTCGTCCTGAATCACGCAGAGGCAATCAGAGTCCCTTCAAATCGCCATGAGACAAGAATCTAAATGGTCTAGACACTTGAATCACACAGGAGAATTATATTTTTTAAAAAGTGAGTTTCTCAATCTGACTTTGAGAAGAAATCTTATGTGTTTTTCTGAAAGCCAGCCTACGATAATAAACAGAGTTTTAAGTACAGACAGCATTAGGTGAGCTGCTACAAGGGCACTGCTGTGTCTCTATAACATTGTTTGAAGTACTTAAATTCTGGTGTTGAACATATGAGCATAATCAAGCTGCACAATTCAGGATGAGTCATTCAGTTTACTTAGACGTCACAACATTTTGATTTGAACTATTAAAAACAGTTGAAGTTATAATTCAAATATAATGGAATGATTTTACTTTCCAGAGTCAGTGCATGAATTTCACTTTTCTTTCTTTAACCAGTTGACCAAAGAAAAGGTGAGATGAGAGGAAATATGGCTCATCTCATTGTCAGTGGAATTGAATCAGCAGAGTGTTTGATTAAACTGACTACTATTAATCCTGATACTAACCTCAACAATAAGGTCCAGATATTAACAGCAGAATAGAGGAAAGGAGAAAAAGAAGGACTGGGTGTAGACAGTATATCTGTGAAAGAAACCTCGGGGCTGCAAACATAAGGAGAAAGACACATTTAACTGATGGGGAGACAAAGACACAGCAGTCTATGAGGACGTGGAATAACTAATGGAAATAGTAGGAGAGTGTTGGCAAGTGCTGAAGCATGCCATGATATTAGATATTCAATGTCCTCTCTCTCCAGCCCTCCGCTCTCTTTCACTCTCCTTTGTCTCCTGCAATCTCTCCTTTGTGAAGAAATACAGCCATTTTCCCCTCTCTCCTGTTGTCTGGATGGATGTTGCGAACACTGCAGACCTGTCAGTCATTCATCTCTAGGGGAGGCGGGCGCATCGCCTCAGTTGGGGGAAGTGACTGAGCGGAATAGTTGATTGGCAGAATGGAGAGGGAGAGGAGACAGTGGGGTGGAATACTTAGAAAGTGGAGCAGATGAGCGCAGAGGAGAGAAGTATATGGAGCGTAAACAGTCTCTTTAGGAGATACAAACAAAGGCGGCCAACACGAGAGAGAGAGAGAGAGAGAGAGAGAGAGAGAGACAGCACAGACACTGATGCATTCTTGCTATGATGAGGGGAAAAAAGGGACATGATTTTACAAAGAAGGGCAGCACCTGAATGCAGTGATAAGCCTGGGCAGCTGTAAACAGTATAATAGTGATTTTTTTTTCCCCTCTTTTGAAAAAACAACCTTGTAGGAGTGTGGATGAGCAGGCTTGATATGATTTATAACAACGACTGCTGGCATGATGTGAGCAGACCAACCACCCCCAAATGACTGGTTGAGCAGATGTGATTGAAAAGAAGCATGTGTTAAAAATACCTGCTTGGAGGTGGATACGTATAAGCAATTAAGTTGTGAAGCAGCTAGTAGGGAGAAGCAAATCTAGCAGTGGTGAGCTGTGACTGCTGGCTTCGAATTGTGGTCTGGAAAAGGATGGTCATTTGTGTTGCATAACGCCTACTTAGCAGTTTCAGAGTTTAGGAGAGCGTTCGTGTCATGTGTGTAGGCTGAGGCTTCGTCACAAAATTGGCTCTCGTCAAATGTTGTCTTCTACCTGAACGCAGCCACACTTCTTAAATTAATTATGAATTTGTGCAGAAATCACAATAGAGGACAAACTTTCCAAAATCCAAAAAGTAATTCTTTCTTCAACTTTTTACAGGCTCAGTACGGTATGCAGAGAGAATCTGAGTCTAGTACCAGTCCTGTCATTCTGCATGGCATTGAAAGTCTGCTCATCTGGACAGTGCACAGGTCACCCTGACCAGATACAGGAGTGTCTAGCTCAAGGACAGTTTGACAGGGACGCAGGAAGTCCGTGGTGTGGGAGTCAACTCTGCGACCTTCTAGTTAGAAGGGCTCCTCTACCTACTAGGCATCACTGCTTTCAGGGATGATGATTTATTACGAGCCAATAAGATTTCAAGGACGCTAATGCGGCGGTAAAAGATTGGTGTCACGAGGCTGGTCATGAAACTTTAATCAAACACATTTGGCTTATCTAAGGCCTGCATCATTGGGGAGGCAAACGAAGCAAAAAGTGGGATGATGTGATGGAGGAGCAAGCCAAATTTCAGGACATCATGGAGATAATTTGGGGAAGCTGGGCTGGAGGAGTTCTCCGATGCCTTGGCAATGATGGGGGTGTTGATGGGCATAAAGAGGTGGATCAGCTGTTTGGTTGGGATTACAAGGCAGGTGTGGCAGCGATAGCTCTCAGAGCAGGGTGTACAGATGGAGAGGACTGTGTATAATGACGCTTTGCGACAAGGCTGATTGAAATTTTTGCCAAATGTCTGATTGGCCCTGGTAATGTTTTTGTCCCAATGAGGCTGGAAATGGTTGTCAGGTAGAAGGAATGGATGGAAAGGTACAAGTGAAATGCCTGAATCTGTTGGGTGAGATTCAGATATTGTGTGGGCGCATAGAAACCCAGGAAGCCACAGGCAGAAACGGTAGGTGAGGTCAGAGGTGGCTATAAAGGCCTACAGTGTAAATATAAACATTACATTCAAAGAGTCCCAACCCTGGAGGTGAGGCAGGTAGGTTTTGTCAGAGCTCTGATTGTACTGTAGAATACAATCGTGCTGTCAAAGCAGCATCCAGGGACTGTTCATTCTTTTTGTGTAAAACCTTTTTCAGTGCAGAATTCTCACAGGACTGATGGTTTGGATAATTCCCCAAAAATGCACAACTAAGATGGAGATATAACCAGTATGTATTTGTAAAGCAGGGCTTAACCGAACTCTTGAACACAGGGGCGTCACGTTGGCGTGTGGCCATCACGCCTTGCAAGATAAATGTGCTGCATCTGTGACAGCTATGCAACTCTCTCCAAAGGTGCCAAAGAGGTGAATGCAAGCGGGAAGACATTTACAGTACGGAGCTCTCTGCAGCTGCACGTGGACAGAAATGATGATGGAGTGGCCTACACCTGCAAAGTGGACCATGTGGCACTCACGCAGACACCACAGCAGGCCACTGAAGTACTGGAGGTCCACTGTGAGTGTGCACACAAAGACATGCGCACACTCAAACGCACACATGGAGCGTACACGTGGACATTAAGGAAATAACTTTTTTACATTTACAGTGTGTTTTCATCACACAATATCAAATTAGTCTTGGCAAAAATGGAACGATTTATCATCTATGAAAATCCCCATGTACTTAATTTGAATCATTGCAATATTCTTATAATGACACATCATAAATCACAGTTCTTTTTCTTGTTATATTTCATCAAAATCTGTTGCAAGGTGACATCTTAGATAATTTGTCTTTTTTTTTTTCAATGAAAACTCAATGGGATGAATATTTTTGTCTCATGGCTTACCATTTAATTATCAATACTTAAGTAAATCCTTCTATCATAACACAATATCAAGATAATCATGCACTCGTTATCTTAATATAAATGTGTTCCATATCGACTGCCCTCACTTCCAGCCTTCTGTGTCTGTCCTAGATGCTCCACGTGTAGAGATCATTCACTCCCTCGCAGTCCCTCAGGAGGGTCAGTACTTAAAGCTGGAGTGTCTGTCCAAAGGAAACCCTTCGTAAGTCACTCAAATTCTCTATTAATCGATGTCAGCCTTTTATATAATGCTCAAGACAGGTACACGTAGCATGTCTTGTTTCTCTTTCACATCCTCTAACCACACAGGCCGGATCCTGTGATGTGGACAAAGGACGGGGGTGAACTTCCTGACCTGGACAGGATGATTGTGGAGGGGAGGGAGCTCACCTTTACTTCACTCAACAAGACAGACAATGGCACCTACCGCTGTGAAGCCAGCAACCACCTAGGGACCAGCAGTGCTGAATATGTACTCTACGTCTATGGTGAGTTCAGAGGGAAGGCTGCTGTGTGTGTGGGTAATCATGTTTCATGTGATCACGTGCAAGGGAACAGAGAGAAACCTACATCAGTTAACTCTTTTGACACCGCTGACACATGAAAGGAAAAAAGCTGCAAGAGGACGCATTGGACTAGTAATGCTATATATAAACAGTCGATAGTAGGAACCTCACAGGCACAAGCACCAAACTCCATTGCAAAAACCAGGATTTTAATACCTCCTGATCTGCATACTGTATCAGTGCTAAGAGTGATTAGTGGTACCATCTCTCACAGGGAGAATAAGGGCCTCAGGTGACACAAATGCCACCAACGCCTTTCCTTAAATAAACCTGCGTCCCAGATCCTCCACACACACACACACACACACACACACACACACACACACATACACACACACACACAAGGAGGCAAATGTGTGAGGGAGGCAGAATTTAGTGCTGCGTTGTCAGGAATATCACCAGGAAGGATAAGTAATTCCGAGTAACGCCAGAGGAGGTGGAGGATAAAGGGACTCAATGTGAGGGAAAACAGATAGCTCATCCTTTTCTCCACTGCCATTTGTCTCTTGGCATTAAGTAATAATGCTTAAAAAAAAAAAAAGAGCAGAGCAGTGACACATCTCTTTTCCCTCTGTTTTAGGAACTCAGGTAGCGTGCGCTGAGGGACAAAAAGGCAGGTAGTTTTTGGCCAGAAAGACCAAACTGACTGGAGGCAAAAGAGAATTTCCTAAAGTGGATCAATAAAATATTACATTATTATTATTACATGTACCTAGGGGGTGTTTCAATTGCTCTTGTATTTAAAAGCAGACCTAATCTGATGAAAAACATGAGAGAATGAACCTCTCAGCTGCCGACGGCCATGTTGACCAGAGCCAGAGTGATTTCTAGTGTGTTCTTGACTGTCCTCAATGGGTGTACAGTAATGGCCAGATGCGGAGCCGATGAAGGATGCAAGGTTACTATCAATAGTTCATGAAGTGGTTTCTGCTGGTCAGAGCCAAGGCCACAGCAACACGTGAAAACCTCGAGAGTCCTGAATGCTAAAGCGTTGAAATGCTCCAAATACTAAACAGCATGATGATATACTACCATGAAGTTACATTGATCTAATGAGACTGTACATTGCACTCACTTTGACACACTGCCGTAATTTCTCACATTTAATGAATCTAGATACTCCACAGTGACATCCTTCCAGTACGTCCATATGTTTCAACATGTGTATGCCAACACCTTATGTAACAAGGAGCAGATACAGTCAGTCAACCTGTTGTTTTTCCATTGGCTGTCTGCATACACAGACATGCACATACGTTTGTTGGCGTAATCATAAGTCTTGCCACGTGAATGCAGAAAGTACAACATAAAATGGAAGAGAACCACGAATGTGTCCGCTGTCCACGCCCCGTAAGATGGAAGGTTTGTATTCAGAAATCCCTCCTCTAGGTTATTTATTTCTCTAACAAGAGACTCTCAGAAGGATCTCGCCATCAGCCATGTCATTATAAAAATGACTCAAGTGCTTTAATAGATCCATGTTTCAAAATAAGACTGTAAATGTCATATAAATACAATCTCATCTTCCAAATGAAAGGTATTTTTTAATAGCTTATTCAAAATCAAGGTAAGGACAAGGTAATATCCCAATGTTATACAACTCATAATTGGATTGGTCTAATTAGCAAATGTTGTCCTGGTTTTATATTCATACGACACTGTAGCTACTTTGACAAGACAAATGTAAACATAGACATGTAGACATAAACACATTTTTTAAAATATATATACTGTGTTAAAACCTTTTTCAAATCAACCCAAATGTAGTGATAAAATTTACAGTTCTGTTACTCAGATACTTAGTTAAAACAAATAATTTACAGCTGCCAGAGGGAAACATACCATCTGTTATTTATGATGCTTTTTCCTTCAAATTAAAATCTTGTGTGAAGCTTGAGATGTGAAGCTCATGAGCAGAATTCGACACAGGTAAGCAGAGACAGACTGAGCTACATGCCAGTTTAGTTAGTACAGTTTGCAGCATGTTGATTAGGATCGCCAAGCTGAAAGACAAATAATGTAATCGTCTCCTTTAATAATTTACTGGTCCACTCAGATAGGTTCAGCCGGGCCAATTATTACACAACCCTCAGAAGTTTCATTGCATATTTCCGAGATTTTGCACTTCCTCTCCTAATTGCCCCACATGCCGTGGCGTCTGTGTGCACCTAACAACTCCTTCAAATGCCAACTGAATGTAACAACAAGAATAACCAATGCACTTAATGACAGTGATGTTATTAAACTGACAAATTCTACGCCACAAAAAAAGGCAATTGGGTATGGGAGGGTCAGAGAGTCCTATCCAGATTCATTACGTGTTCCTTTGAAATGGCACCCGGTCTGTTCCTACCCTTCATTAGTGATTAGCACACCTTTTAGCCTTTTACAATTGCCTCCATAATTCTTGGAAAATACCTTTTTAATGGTTCCCCTCCAACGAGGAGACGTTTTCTCTCTCCCCTCTTTCCTGAAGACATGTACTTAGCTGCTCAGTGATTCACGCTCGGGCTGAAATGTCACAGAGACGCTCAGGACAGTTGGCCCTGAGAAAGAGTAGCACAGCCAATTAAAAGCCTCTAGTTCACCATAAAAAGCGGAGTGACACAAACATAAAAGCCAAGGTGGTCGTGTAACCTCATTAACTTTGTCACGCAATGTTTCAGTCCCATTCTGCCTGTTGCTTGAACATGTGATAGTGGGAAGTTGGATGAAGCTCCGTTACCATTATCTCATAGTGAGAAGTTAAAAACAGAGCGTGGTAATGACGGCTTGGCTACCTTTCCCCAATGTCATCCTCGCAAACGCGGATAATTGGCACGGATCATTTGTCAAATTACTTTCCTCGTTTCGTTCTATTCTTCCCTTTCATATGTCCAGAGGTTCCCTCGTGCAGGATCTATCTTCGCAGACATCGGTCGACATTAGCAGATTCAAGGTTAATCCTGTTCTCTCGCTACAGAAACGACCCTCACATTCAAAGACAGAACATTTTAAATCATAATGACTCGGAAAATACAGAGGATTGGGACTCTGACGTAATGTGAAGATGTCAACTTTCAACATTTTTCTTCCATTTACACTTCTAAGTACATATTGCATCATTTTTTATTTTTTTTTTCAGATTTTGCACTTTACCTAAAATATTCTCACAACCATGGTAGAAAAAGTCAAAATCTACTCCAGCCTTTTCCTTGATGAACATACTTTATTGATGAACTGTAGTCCTCACGCTCTATGCAGCATATGCAAAACATTAATACAAAAGTGTGTATGAGACGTTCAGCTATTTAACATTCTGTTTATCTTTTCAAACATGACTCATCTGAACAAAGACAGTCATGAAATGCCAGGCTGTAACTCAGCAGCTACCTTGTTTTGAAGCGATAGAGGTCATTAGAGGTCTGTAAACCGCATAGGGAAACATTTAGTCATACGATACAAATATATTTCAGTGATTCACCAAATGCGCCTCTGAATTAGTGAGAAAGCCCAAGAAAAAGATCAGCAATGCTTGAATCAATCTGTGTTGTGCATCACTGTGCATCATCAGTAATTCATTATTACCTTTTAGAAAGTTTTCTTATGTTTATGTTTTGAGTTGTGTCATAATTTTACCCTTTTTTTGTTTCCCATCACTATATATTTGCCTTTTATAGTATCCAACTGCCCCCTGTGAATTCATTTTTTGTTGTTGTATTGTTTTTGTGTATATGTGTCTGTCTGTCCCCTCCACCAGACGTCCCCACAACCCTGCCTCCATCCACCACTCCCCCCCTACATCCCATCCCTCCAGATCCTACAGCTCTATTAGGCTCCCACGCCTCAGACCCCACAGTCACTGGCAACAGAGGTACAGTACCACCCCACGCATCTCCACAACCCCCTCAGCATGTTATCGTCTATTCACTTCCTTCTGACTTCCCTCTGTCCTATTACTTCTCTCTTAGCTTCTTCGCTGCCTCAAGCATCAGTGCTCTAGTCTCATGTGGACACACTGAGACAAAGAGCCACTGACAAATGGAAAAATATCTTCTGACTGAAGTACTTCCTGGGACAAATCTTCCCTTTCTTCCGCTACTGCATCCTGTCTCCCTTCTCTTTTACCCTTTTAGGACTGTAAACATAAACTGTATGTCTTTTTGATGGACAATGACAAAATGTGCACGTCCATTGTAACCCACTCATTTTGTGTTTCCGCATTAAGGAAACTATTCAGATTTCCCAAGTCTCTAAGACACTCTGGGTCATTGTATTCAAAAAGAGTCTAGCTGTTCAAATACTCCATCGGCTGTCCCCTTGGCATTTCAAAGACTTCAGTACTTCTGTGCCCTGAAACCTCAAAGAAGCAAATGTCATGTCCAACTGAAAATGTCTGGCCATTGGAGATGTCTCATCATGACTCCTAATGCTGTGTTAAATCTTAGAGAATTCTGACTTGAAAAGCTCTTTCTCAGAGACTTAACATTGCTATTTGGTGTTCTTAGAGAATCTATTCCTGAGGAGTATCACTACTGTTGATGTAATCCTTTATAGCATTATAGTATAAAATATGAATAATGGAATGTCATCTATAATAAGGCTGAAAAGGAAATGTTGAGGAGGCGTAAAATGCTGAGGTTTTCTCAAATTTCTGCAGAGGCTGATGACACGCAGAGAGTTATGGTAACGGGTTTAAACTTTAAAATCACTGATATGCAACATAAATTAAGTTTCCATCTCTTTCCTGCACCAATGCCATCCACAGAAAACAATGGACACAAGTCTTCTTAACTTATAAACCCCCAAATATGGGCTCACCACACACAAGATTAGGTGTGGTGGGCTGGTTTGCTGGAGGTCTTGATATGTTGAACCCATGCTACAAAAAGTGGCTCCTTGGAGGTTGAATATTACTTTTCTGGTGAGAAGAAGCTGGAGCCTTTGTAGGACATGGAGGGCTCCCAGCTACATACAGTACACCTCTGGAGGAATATTTACACTGTGTCTTGGGCAAGGTTGGGGAAGTTTCAGCCAGAAGGTCATCGGTGCCTGTGATGGCAGCAACCCAAGAAGCTGCTGGTGGTCACCAGAAAGATGTTCTCAGTGGGGGGAGAGGTACTGCTGAACTGGACTGGGGATGCTGCCAGGTTATAAAAAGAACAATTTGAGGAACTTGTGAACCCTGCCAACGCATGGGAGACAGAGGGGGAAGCCTTCCTTCTGCTGTAGGTCACTGAGGTGGTCAACAAGCCCGGCAGTTCAGCCCTCAAGGGTTCTCCAATTACTGGGGTATTACACTGCTCATCCCTCCCAGTAAAGCTTGTGCCAGTGTGCTTGGAAAGAAGACTCCGGACCTTTGTCAAACCCTCTTTCAGGAGGAGCAGTGCAGATTTTGTTGAAACATTCGCTCTTGAAACTCTTGCAAGGATGCTGCAGGGTTCATGGGAGTTTGTACATCCAGTCATGCATGGACACGTGTGGGCTTCTATAGGGATTATAAATGCTTGGGCTGTTGTTTTGATTAATCCTGTCTTGTATAGTTGGAGTGAAAGTAGCTGTATTGTCAACAATAATCCAAGCATATTGTCAGTTGTGCCTCGACACCAGTTCTGTTTGAGTGCAGACTTTTGGCGTCCTCAGGTTAACATTTGTGCTTATTGCCAAAAAAGTAGTTCCTGTTGTCATCTATTGCATGTTGCTTTCCATTTACTAGTCTGTCTGTACGACATCCATCCCCCATGGTCACTAGTTTTGGCTCGTCAAATGGCTGACAGGAACACCCTTTGCATGTGTGTATGTTATCTCGATGCCCCCTCTGGATGTTTTCCACCATACCCAACTGAACTGAACTCTGTATTTAAATGAGGCAGTTCAGTTGGTTTGGGCATCTGATCAAGATGCCTACTGGAAGCCTCTCAGTGGAGGCTCTCTGGCGCATCCAACTGCGAGGAGAGCCTGGGGCAAACCCCAAAATGCCGGAGGGATTGCATATCCCACCTGGCTCGTGAGAGCCTCAGGATCGTTCAGGAGGAGCTGGAGGTCATGGCTGGGGAAAAGGTTGTTTTTGCATCACTGCAACTCGGATAAGTGGCTGTAAATAGATGGAATAGATTTCACAAACCTCTGGGAAGGTTTAGTTGCTCTGGCCTCTTAGCCAATATCTCATTTCTTCTGTCTCACATTTATTAATGGTGAATGTATTGATGATGTGATCCTACATCATTTATTTTAAGCTTTAACTCAATAATTCAAAGTGAACAGACAGCCAGACTCTCTTTGTTTAGCCAACTGAGCAGCTCGACAGGAAGTGGTGACATTAATTTCACCCAATTTCCCAAATCTTCATGCGATTAAGTGGCTTGTACAGTTGGACAAATGCTACTTTGGATAAAGTGAAAATGACCATTGTTTTGTCGAATAGCAGTTTTTCTACTGACTCTGTCTTTTTTCAGGCTGTGTCACTATAACAGTAACGCTGACAGGGCGCCATGTCCGCTACAGTTGAGCGATATGTCAGTCAAAGTTTTTGAGTGACATGTCAATTTAAAACTAATGTGCTGTGATAGGCTGTATGCAAAGGAGCCCGCTCACTCATAGATCATCTCGATCACGGCTTCTAAAGGTTGTTTAAGTATCTGACCTCGTTTTTTTTTAAGATGATTGTGCAAAGCGACAATTTCTGAAATATTTAGCACATTAAATTATTTTTGTGCACTTAAGATATTTCACAAAAAAGTGCAAAACATAAGCAATAAATTCAACTTCAATATTAATCAAGACTCAAAATATTAATCCATTTTCTTAAGCCTACATTTTTTTCTCTGCAGATTCATATATCCTCATTCATGTGTCCCTGCTCTGGCTGTAAAGATGTAGCAGAGTTTACCTTCAGTCTTCAGCCTGCTCTTTTTTTCCCCCCTCTCAACTTCATGGTGCTCCACTGTTCCATTCACTCAGAATAATTTCCTCTCATCACCGCTGCTTTCTCTAAATTACCATCTTTAAAGTCCTTCAGGAGTCTTGACTCCCCCTCTACCTTTCCTGTGCTGCTTCGCTTTCTATCAAAGCTTTTGTTTCAATTTTCCCTCACCCGCTCCTTCTCTTCTACCCTCAAAGCTCTCTGAAGACCCTGTTAGATAACAGGCTTCCACATGTTGTTGGATATTCCTCATCAGCGCGTCTCAATTCTTCTCTGATGTCTGTTTGTATAGTGCAGCGACACGAGAGGAGCTGAGCCTCTCAGTGTATCTTCAGGGAATCTAAATATCAGACTCCTTCACTGCATCCCCAGTCACAGAATACTACACTATCTGCTTTCATGTGTCTACTTGATTTATTACCAGGTCTTTTCACAGGCTCTGGATGAAAGCAAACAACAGTGGAGCTGTACCAGCCCGCAACGTTTTGTCTTTTTAATAAAGTTGTCTTCCTGTGCAGATGAAATACACAGCAGCACTATAGTCTGTATGCAGAAAAGTAGCATATTATAAACCTGATGAGCTCTTTCAGGTGCACCTTCCTCTGTTCCGTCATCTTTCTTATACCAGTCTTACATCTTTCCTTTCTTGAATATCATCAGCATAGTGGATTTTTCCAAACAACACAAGACTGCCACATCTAAAGCAGAGGCATCTTCCAACAAGAAACAGTTTGGGCAGAGAAGAGATAAGCAGTTGGTGGTAAAACAGAAAATAGTGTGGATAAAAATAAATTTAAAAAAAGTCAAATAAAAAAAGTAGTTATACTGAAAATGATCACAGATGCACAGTTTATTGGTTTTCGTCGAATGGATGATTGAACATCACCTTTTCCCAGCTGAGCCCCGCCCACTTCAAGCCCATGAGAAGAGCACAGAGAGAAAAAAATACATAAATTTCCTGTGTGAAATAACCAAAACTGCTCAACTTTGGCAGAAAATAGTGTTTTCATGTCATCACTCATAGGAAGAAGCTGAGTGAGAAAATATATTTCAAGGTCTTGCTTGAAAGGCGTGAATATGTCAAGTGTTATGCAGCCGATACAGATGCTGTGATTTGTATCAGTCCTTGAGAATTTGATATGCTTCCTCTCCTTGGATAAGACTTATCATATAGTGAGACAACGCAAGAAGAAGCTGATGCACAAAAAACTTGATCTCTTTTAAATATTCTTTACTTTGAGTGTAAAATAGACACTCGGCTAAAAAAAATCATGGTCATTTGAGTCTGGCACTGACTTAGAGATCACATCACGAGTGTTGCTTTGTATGATCACGTTAATTACTGTGTAAGTCCTAAATATATTCCTGTTACTTTGTCATCCATTGGTGTCTGCAATTTTATACACAGTATGATGAATACAAGTAATTCATTTACAGCATGTTTATTTCTGCGTGGAAGTGATTTTCTATATAGCTTAAGCACACTGTAAATGGAACCTTTGTTTGAATTCATTTGGGATATTAGAAAATGAAGAAATGAATGCCAGTATTTTTCTTGCCATCATTACACTAAACCGTTTAGGAATATAGTAAATTGTGAATTTGTGGCTGTGGGTATCATTTATTTACCAGTTTCTCCAGCTGCAACAATCCTTTAACTCTGAGTTATATAAGTTGTTTTTTTCTAGTCTATTGACTGCTGTTATTGTCAGACTACATGCACCCTCAGTCTCCCAGACCTTCAGTGTTCAGAGTTCACTTTAGCTGCTCATAGGAAAGCAAGGTGACGCTGCTGAACTACATATTCTCTACAATAGAAATATAAAGCCGAACTATCATTAGGCCCAGGGGCAAATTCGAATTTCAACCCACCGGATGTTATATTAATTCAGCATAAAATAACCTTAATATTAATTGGAATAAATTTAAATTGAATAAAAAATACCATATGATAGTTTCATGTAATATTAAAAACAGGTTAATGATCAGTCTGCCTCTAACCAAAATATTTAAGACTTGGTTATTGAGCTCAGCTTTGGACGCCTATACAAAATACATTGTGCAGTAACACCAGTGCAACTACCACATGATGTTGACATGTTACTTATATATTACCATTTTAGGGCCAGTAAAAACCTGAAGGATTTTAGAGAGCATTGGATTCCAGGTGCAATAAATGTGGGTTTCTGTGCTTCTCACTTGTTTTCAAATGTGCCAAAAATACCCTTTAATTCACCGACGAGATATCATCCCACACAAAGCGAGAGTGAGAGAGAAACAGTATTTGCATGACAGGCGTAAATTGGCCACAGAGGTGAAAACAACTGCCTGCACTTTTTCCTCTCTGTACATAGCAATGAGTTGCTCTCCTCTCCTCCAGGACTGAGTGTCTTGCATTTCCAAAAATGTGTTTGTACGATGTGAAATGTGATGTTATTTTACAGTATGGATTTACAATAATGGCTTTTTACAATAATAATGGCTTTTTTATATCTAATTTTGCTGACTGCGGTGACAGTAAGCCAATGCAATAATGGACCGTTTAATGGAAGCATTTATTCATCCTTGCAGGAATATTAGCGGATAAATATTTCATACTGTAGACTCAGTGCTCCTAATGAGAAATGTAAATCTGATAGCAACCCAAGCCTTTAATTCTCACTGTTGTTGACCTTTGGAGTGCAGCTAGTGTACAGGTATGCAAGAGATACCTCTGGTTTTCATCCATACTGTATAATGCCAGGACTGATGCAGGACTGCAGTCTGTGATTCACTTTATTAATGAAGTGCTGGCAGGTATGCCCAACACACACACTGCTTCAATAGCCCAGCCAGCCTTAATGGCTATAATAACTCTTCCGCTAAGTATCAGAGGTCTATGCAATGTCATCAGACCCCCCTTCCACGAACACACACACATGCACATTCTCTCCCCCCCCCACCACCACCACCACTGAGTTCTCTAAAAATTTGCCAAATGCTTTTTTGTGGCTTGCAAATTAGCTTTGACCTTGGGAAGCTGAAAAGTTGAATCGTGCACAGGGGTTTCTTTGGTGTTTAAAATATTTACTATTCACTTCTCATGATCAGCATTCGTGTGGCCAACCCCGGCCCCTGTAGCCTGATAAAGGGCCCACTGCCAAGAAGACAGCAATTATTCATGCCTGGTGTCTCTGCCGGTGGAGAAGACAGAAAAGCTAAAATAATACCCATCCACCTCCTTGCAGAGTAAAAGTTCTCTTTTCTTTGGTCCATTAGCTGATCCCTGAGAGGAATAGAAGGTATAAGTAAAGGAATGCACCAACAACCTTGAGACTCTTTATCAAAGCATGCACCATAACTTGGAAGATATTACTAAACTGTGTGGCTACCTGAGGTTTTTAACCGGCGGCAGGGACCAGTGAAGGTTAACATGGTAATCCATAAGCATGTTGGTTTTTATGGTCAGTGCTCGAAAGCAAAGCACAAAGGGATCTTTCCTCTCCTCTTGAAGTTGATAGCACTGACTACGCACTCCAGGAGAATTCAAGAGCAGAGGCAAGGGATTGGTCAGGGTTCAAAAGTTGGGATTAGCCTGAGCTTTCTCCCTTTTCAAGTGAGCGCTGCCAAGAAGCTGCATATGAATGGAAATACATTAAAACAGGGCCGCTCTTACCCTGTTTGGCTTCCTGAGAATTGAGCCAGCTGATCTATGCCGAGACACAACCCTCTAATCTTAAATTTAAAAAGCCTGTTTTAAGGCAACATTAATGACTTCACCTGAGGATGTCCTTCTTCAGGTCAGGAAATCAAACCTATGCCATGAAGATCTTTTGAGCTATTTAAGAAAGCAGTAATAGGGGAACACACTTTTTTTTGCATAATGTGGTTTGTTAAAGTAAAAATATAACAGGTAGACTGATGCACCGTATATCCATCAGCAAAGTAAAAAACAGCTTCAGGCTTTTCATTTGTCTCAATCAGAGGTGCTGTCAAAAGGAGCTTTCCAAGAGCTGAAACTGTTGGGAATTAGTTCATCTAGCATCCAGTGTTTCTGATCCAGAATGCTTAATTGTTATATACTAAACTAATATGTTTTAAACTCTCTCATTTTTCAGAATTAACACTGAAAATTAAAAAACCCACTTAATCCTTTTTTTTTTTTCCTTTGAAGACATTAGCATGCATATCAAAACTTTGCATTTGTTTAGCTCTTTATTACTCTCTTCTACAGTTTATGTGGAAGATTACAACATAGTATGAAATAAGAACCAGGAGTTAATAATAATAAACTTGCAGCAGAGAATAAGTGAGCTAAATGTGTGAGTGAGTGAGACAAACTCCTTCATAATATCCTTTTCAAATTTAGGCACTGTTGAATTTTCAGTCACTCCTGTCGTATCGCTGTTACAAATTATTTAGGATTAAAAGGGCAGGTTTTACTCTATAGGCAATGTTTTATGTCTTTAACCCCACGTTCACCTATTGGAGCCGCTTTAGACCGAGGACAAACCTTTTGTGAAAACTCAATAAGGGAAGGGACTATTTTTATTCCTCGTAGGGGTTTGCGCCTGCTTTATTCCATTGCTATTGATCTTGTTTTAAATGGAGGGCACGGGTTAGGCCATATGATGAGCAAAAGACATATTTTCTTGAGGGCAAGTGTCCGGGGCAGCTGATTGGTTGCTGTGTTTAAAGCAGAAAGGCCAGGTTCGGGTTGCAGCATCCCCCAGGGGGGGAAATGGTTAAATATTGAACACTACCGACCATCTTCTCTCCACTTTCTCTTCCACTCTCCACCATAAAGCTGAGGATCACAGGAGAAATTAAAACATAATGCAAAGGTCTTTCCACTTATTGCTGGGCAATTATTATTGATGACCTGTCACATTAACTCGCTTTGGGGAAGAAATATAGCAACAATTTGGGATAAAGTGTAGAACAGAGAAAGAGAAATCATTAGATCCTGGAGCTAGTGTTATGAATTACATGTAATAGCCCTTCTATTCATTAAATATCAATGGCAGGGGACACTTTCAGCAATCTTGAAGAAGCACTCACATGCACACACATACGTGCACACACACACACACACAGTTGAGGCAGTCAACAGTTTTCTTTTTGTTGACATTAAGTTTTATTTGGTCCTTTATTAATTTTTCTCTGCTGGCCTCCCTCTGGGGATTGTTGGGCTTGCGGTGGTAACTTGCTTCCTCTTAGATCACTCATTTCTGTGTGGGTTTTTGTTCCTGCTGCTCTTGTTCCACAGTTGGCTCACACAATGCAATTCTTTCAAACTAACCAGCAGCGTAATGCAGTTTATGACAGAAAGGCAGCAGCAATACAGTCATGATTTAGTTACCACAGGTGTAACATTGATGCGATCTCTCTGTCTCTTCTTCCTTTGTTGTATTTCATCGCCGTTTTGAAGAGGTTATGGATTTTGCCAAACATCGAGCCGCTTTGATAGACCGATCCTTGCGTGCGACTTAATGAATTCATATGATTAATTATCTTGCTTTGCTTATAACTTCATGCTGTTACCCTGCTGACCACAATTTCTTTTCATTCCGAGAAGAGAGAAGGAGGTTGTTGAATATTCAAGATAGTGTCCAAGTCCACGTGTGGGCTTTATTGAATGATTAGCAGAAGTAATTTGTTTTCAGAATCTAATTAATCCACTCTGACCCAGCAAGCAATAATGTGCAAACACACACACACAAACACACACACGTGTCTCGATAACGTCTCGTCTTTCTGTCTCTCTTCACATGCATGGGTGCATTCATTCAACAGTGTATGCACATGTGTCTTTCGGCCCTCTGCTACAGCCTCCAGGGACTCTTTCATCTTGGCAGCAGAGGCAGCATTAGATGCAGATTGGTGAATTTCCAGTCTCAGCCAAAAAGTTGGGCATAATTGACTCATCGAACAAGTGAAGTCTGGAGGCACTTTTCAACACTTTCTCTCCGTTACTTTCTCTCTCTTTCTTTTGTGTCTCTAACTTTCACTGCAGGAGGAGAAGTAATGCCGAGTAATGCGCGTCGCTTCATGTTTCACATTTAATGATGTAATGTGCAGTGTTTTCAATACTTTAGAAGCCATTAGAGGCGAAGCATAAAGGTTTTATTTATTTGGCTCCTTTTGTTCGGTCACAGTTTATTTCAGGTAATCAGGCCATATCTTATGTAAGAATCATTATCTCATAAATACACAAGCAAAATCATATTAACTGCAAAAAAAAAACGCTGTAAAACAAAAAAGTCCCACCTCACCCTCCAGGGCTCCAAAAGACTTTTTAATGTTTCTCATGTATCTGAGCTCCTGTTAACGGCAACTAATATTGTCTATATTAGCACAACGATATGCTCTCACACGCACGCACTCAGAGATTCCCTGACCCGAACCACAGACACAAGGACACTGCAGCTGTATAAGCTCATGCTTTAAGCCAGCTGCAGCTTTATTGATCTGAGCAACTGAACCCATTGCATCATAGAGCTATATTTGAGATAACGACAGGAAAAGCGTAATCAAAAGGAAGAAAAAGATGTCTGTAGGGGGTGAATTTTAATATTAACAAATTTTATACCAAGGAGAAGCGAGAGAGAGCGAGATGTATGTTAATCTACAGAATGGAAAGGTCATTTGAGTTGCATACCGATACAATGGATTCAAGGATGCTGCGTCTGATTAGAGATCGTTAATTTAAAACATGACTTTGGATGAAAGGCAGTGCAGAGGATGTATGGTGTCGGGCCCAAGGGATGCTGTAACAATACTTTTCAGTTTGGCATCTTCAGACACTGAATATTATTTGAAGAGCAAGATAAGGACATAATATAGTGGGAGTAGAACATAGAAATATGTAGAAATAGGTTTCATGTAAGTTACATCTCATGATGAAAGTATTAATATAGACAACTTTAATGGTGTCTTCTTATTACAGCCTCAGATAATCTGGCAACGTGTTCATGATGAAGCTATGATGAAGCTAATATCAGAGTCAGGGTCACATGTCACCAACACTTTTGTCACCTGATCATCCTGTATCGTCCTCAACTAGCCAAACCAACTCAGTCAAATCCTTTGGTACTGAAACTCCTCAAACACTCCAGTCTGCTTCCCTTCTTAGACATTTGATTGATTTCCTGTTCGCATTTTTTTTTTTTCGGAGAGATGAAGAAATTATAGTTGACCACTTAACATTTGATTTTGCAGAAATTAAAGTCAGATCAGGCTGGTTTATAAAGTGGAGGTGATAATGTGATTAAAGGAGTTGGTCCAGCTTTTGTGTGTGTGTGTGTGTGTGTGTGTGTGTGTGTGTGTGTATGCTCATATCTATCATTTCTCTCCAGCTGAGCCCTTGATGGAATATTTGAGCTTCCACTTGAGTTAATAACGTTCCTCTGCACACTATTTCAAAATCTATACACCACCTTTTTGGAAGCAATCAAAGCCTAATGATTGTTTAGTTTAAAAACATTTCAGTAATGAACAGTGGAGTTTGGCCTCAAACGAATGACTTTATTTTGAGCCCAATCCAATAAGCTTCACATCCCTTCCAGAAATACAATTATATGATTAATGTCATTTCATCTGGCCAGATAATACAACTCTAAATGATATTGTTTCCATTTCCAGCCTTTACACATCCTCTTGAAAACCCACAGTATAACTATCACATATCCTTCCCCAGTAACTCCATATGGAGCCAGCATCAGTGAAACAGATCAGATGAGGAGTTAGTGGGGCAGTTTAAGAGTAACACTTCTGGTTCAGTCCAGCCAAGCAGTGGCTCACAGAAGCCCTGAACCCCTTTCATTTATTAAACAAGCCCAACTCGCTAGGCCAGGCGACAAGGAGAGCGTCATAAATATTAAAAGAGGAGTTTGCTCTGCCACCCACGCGCTCATATTAAATCACACCGAGAAGAATGTATGTGCCCGTATTAAAAGATAATGTGTTTTGGACCCATAAAAATGTATAACCCTCCTCTCTGGACCCCTCTTCTCCTTGTTGCCTTTCCTTTTCCATCCTGCTCCAACTGAAATTTCAGCCTTTTCCTGTCCATCAGCCTGTATTTTTTCATTTCCTTTCTCCGTGTGTCTTCTTGCGCCCTTGTTGTATTTTTCTCCTTCTGTGAGTAGCAGCGAACTAGAACAGAATACATAAGAAGACAATCGTTGAACCATGTTCTGAAAAGTATTTACACATTGTAAGTTATCATGAATTTATGTCACAGGCTGCTGTTGCGTCCTGAGCTAATGGAACAGTCCACTGAAATACTAAACTTCAGTATGAGTATGAAATATCCTCCTGTTGGCCCAAAAGATGCTTTAAAAGAGTAGTCCACCGATTTAGCATTGCACTCCTACAACACTGTCAGATGCACAAAGGATGTTTTTTTTTTTTTTTTAAAAGAAGATCCAAATGAATGCAGCTGAAGAGCTGAAGAGATATCGTATTTTTTTATTCTGCAAAATCTTTCTTGTCCACAATTGTACAATTTCATTTAGCAGACGCTTTTATCCAAAACAACATACATCTGAGAGTTCAAGTCCGATGGGACCTTGGTGCCTACAGACAGTGCAAGAGGGAATGAGGGAGTGCATAGGATACATCAATTTTTTAAAAATCTTTTTGTCTTGTCACCATTACTACTCGACCGCCGACAGTTCAGTCTGATGCTGACTCAAGTGACATCACTTGAGGTGATTTATCAACTTCATGCAGCTCTTTCTGGAGCTGCAAAAGGATTTGTACAGAGCTTTTTTACATATAGAGTAATACTCCCCAAGATCTGTAAACACACTTAGATGGTTAAAATCGGTAGCATTTCCCTAAATTGCGTTGTGAGCTCCTTCGCAGATGATTGCTGTAGTCTACCTGGATTCATAGTAACTACAAAACGGCAATGCCATGTCATGGCAATAAAAAAAAACTAAACATCAAAACACCTGTAGAAATTCCTCGAACCACTACTGCAGCATAATATGCATAATATGCTCAGTATGTGGAAAACAATTGCCACTATGCCAGTAAATCATGAAATACGCGACTTCCAGTGTAGCTTTGCAGCTATGAGGAGGCAATTGAGTTTATTACAAGTAGTGTATTCATTAGTGTTGCTGAGAAGCTGTGAGTGTTTGGAACATACTGAACACACCCAACATAACCTTGATAAAGAAGAGGATTATCCTACGGGATATATTGATACCTCTGACATATACTTTGTCATGACTTGAGGTCACCGTTGTAACCTGCACAACCCTCCATGAAGTAAAAGACAGATTTTCCCCGTGAAGTCTTTTAAGGAAGTGATGCAGAGCCGCAGTAGGACAGGACAACATGTTCTGGAAGTGCCAAGGGATTTGACTTACAGCCCAACCTCCTGACATGACACCAGCATATTGCATGGCCAAAGAGTGTAGTACTCTATAGACAGGCATAGGGCTGCACGCTCGTGGCTTGTTTGTGCCTGCACTGGGTCGTAACAGCCAGACCGAAGTGCAGCAGTAGGACCGTGAGTGTGTATGATGGTAAAAAACACTCCCTGTCCTGACAGATAGAGGTGAAGAGACACAGCCATGTGTGTAAGTAAACGCCTCGAGTCCTCGCCCTGCTGGGCCGTGCCAGGGGAACATTCCTCTACTCTCTGCTCCACTGACCAAGCAGAACCGCAGCACAGCGAAACCACGCTACACACGGCCGTGCGCGCGAGCGCGTGTGTCAGCTCGAGTGTGTGTTTGTCCACTGGGAGGCGGTGAAGTGTGACGGCCTGGTCACTCAGACCATGGAGAGTTATGGAGCGAGAGCAAGCCAGCTGTTCAATTTGGCCACATGGGCGGACACAGAAAGAAAAGGAGAATACTGAAGAGAAACCGTGTCAATATATGACGTGCGCAGTGTGTCTAAAGCACCCCTCCATCACTGCCCTGACACCGCCGCATTTTAGCTATCATCAGCCCACATACACACACAGAGAGACGGGGTGGTATAAGGCATGCCCTGGCACTCGGAGGAGGGTAATGAGATGAGTGCTAATTTCTCAGGTGTCATGGACTGATATGAATAATACAGGCTATTCCGTTATCCATTTCCCCCCCCCACCACCGTCACTGTCAACTTTTCTGACTCACCTACAGCAGACAGCATCAGTGTCACGTCCCTGCCCTTACCTCGAATAGCCTCCAAGCCAGACTTTGTGAAAAAAAAAAAAAGGAAGTGGAGGTGAATAAAGGAGATGAACTATTGTCGAAGTCAGAGGAAGCCTTTGATGGGTCTTTGCGTGAGGCGTGAACAGCCTCATCATGCAGATTCTTCAGTCTTCATGACTCCACTATCATTCCGACTGCTTTTCCAACAGCTGGGGACCCACAGCAAGTCTCTAACACCCAATTCATTTTCCTAACAACAATCCTTCCTCGCCAAGAAACAGAAAAAGATTGATCTTTCCTTTTTTATTTTCCCTGTGATGATTTATTTACTGTGTACGACTCTTCCACTGCTGCCCCGGTTTGCATGTTGGGGACTCCTGCGGCACCGTGGGGGTGATCCTGAATTATTCACTTCTTTTTCCGACTCTCTCTTTCATTCTCTTTTTCCTTCATTTTGCAGGGCGAATGTGTGTCTGCCTGTAGCTGCTCTTTGTGTCAATGTGGTGTCCGTCTCTCTTCCCCTCTCTCTCTCTCTCCTTTTATTATTCTCAGAGAGCTATGCAGCTCTGCTCTGACTGCATGATGTGAAAGGAGAGAGGAATGACAGCAGCTCATTAGAGCAGGAACGAGCTGGAAATAATCGTCTTTTTCCTCATTGCTCTGTTTTGTATTGTCTGTCTTTTGCCGTTCCTCTGCCCTCACTCCCTCACCTCACCAGCCGACGCCTTCATCTGCTCTCTTTGTTTCTCTCTCCGTCTCTCCTCAGATCCCAACGCCGTGGGGCAGCATGGCACCGACCATGCCTTGATCGGGGGAGTGGTGGCCGTAGTGGTCTTCGTCACCTTGTGTTTAATCATTGTTCTGGGAAGATACCTGGCCAGGCATAAAGGTAAAACCACAGTGGACCAGACCTGAGTCTCTCAGGGCTTATGTAACCAGTGGAGCATGTTGTGCTCGTCCCATTAGACCTCAGAGTCCAAACCCGGTCCCCAAGTTACAACTGTGCCACATACCCGCAGTGGTGAAGGAAAGAATGAGGGCTAAAGTCATCACACATCACATGATGCCACAAGCACATACACGAGACTCATTGGAGTATTTGTTTAAAGCAGTCCAGAAGTGCCATTGTATTTAATTTGAATATTATCATATTAACGAACGAGAGAGAGTTTTGTGTCAAAAATTACACTCCTTGTTCTCAGTCATAATACATAGCTACAAAAATTATATTGCATTCAGTGTGACACTTTCTGAGGATATAATCACCCACATCAATAAATGCGTTGAAAAATTATTGAAAAAAGCACTCTTTATAACTCCAGAGCTTGTCTGAGAATCATGTTTGCTTCAGCGTTAAAGTACTTTAGTGATGGTTGCCCGTACATTCACGGGTAAAGTGCAAATAGAAACTGCTAATGGCTAGTTTGACATATTTTGAACAGTGCTAATTTACCAAAAAGTTAACAAATCTAGCCTAAAAAAATGGGGCTTAAGCATAAGTCACTGAATCCATTGCAACATTATACTTCCTGTTGATACTCCCTAAAGGACAAAGAACATTTGTATTCCCTGAATAGGAGTAAGAATAACAATATGAGTGTCAGAAAACATTCATAACAACTTTCTCGAACTTTCTAGTAAGACTCTGAGTGTCTCAACATGGTTCTTATATACCAGAAAAATTGACACTCTCTCTCTTCATATACAGATATTTGTTGCATAAAAACTAAAGTATGTATGGTAGGACTGCCATTTTTGAGTAGCTCAATTTATTTTCAAAACAGCAATATCTGGCATGTCTGAGTAAGAAAGTAGCCAAAAAGCTTAATGGTCAGTTTCCAGCACTCACGCTACAAAATTGAGCTCTTAGTTAAAACAGAGAGCTACGTCACATTATTTGAACGTGCAACTTTAAGCCCTTGACTGCTGCCGTTGAGAGCAATTTAAGTTTGTTGATGCTGGTTTTTACACACATTCTCTCTGCTGTATTTACATACACTGCACTATCACAGCTTCTCATCGTTCTGTATATGAATTATGTAGCATTACTGATGTTGTCTTCAGATGTGTTTTTCGCCTCAGGCAGCAAACACCATGCAGAGCTGCTCGATATTTGTTTTCCTTGATATGGGTTTTTTTTTTTTTTTTTTTTTTTCCCTTTTCCTCAGGAACATACTTGACAAACGAGGCCAAAGGAGCGGACGATGCACCCGACGCCGACACAGCCATCATCAACGCTGAGGGCAACCATGCACACGCAGAAGAAAAGAAAGAATACTTCATTTAGACTGCAGAGGGAGCTGTGCAGCTCTCTCCTCCCTCTCTCCCCCTTTCGGTCTCTGTATCTCTTTTCTCTCTCTCTCTCTGTCTCCCCCTTTTCTTCTCCACCTCCGACCACTGCCCCCCATCGTGTCAACGAGGAACCTGCAGGCAGTCCACAGAGAGGTTTCCCCAAGTGTTTTCCTATTATTGCCTTTTGTTGAGCGTCATTTACATCCCGTCCTTTATTTCTTTCTTTCGTTTGGCAGCCGGTGTTCACAGGCAGCTTGCCGTCGCTGCCAAAGTCGTCCCCTCTCTCATGTTGTTCCTCATCTTTGACATGAATGCCTGGAAGTCTGTATATCTACCATGACTGCTTCTTACATGAGCCCTCGTTCATCCTCTCCTCCCTCCGAGCAGACACCCAAAACACACACTATATCCCCTGTGTTCACACACGTTCCACAAACACATATCATATCTCACATCAACACGGTGCCTAAAAATACAGACGCCATTGAACTTCTGTCAATGCCTTCATGTATCGTCTGTCAGTAGCAATGTAAATGCTTCGTAGATGGTTAACTGGACCATCCTTCCATTGCTTAGCTCACGGCTTTTGATTATGCATTTGCGTCTTCTTCTTTTTTTTTTATTTGGAAGAAAAATCTTTGCTGTTTACGCCTTATACATGTCTATCACACTGAATATGGTACTTTTAGACGATCCACCCCCACCCCCCCAACCCCTGTCCCCTCTCAATAGACTTGTAATTAAACAGTTGACCCTTGTAAGATAAGAAGAAGGTTTTGTGTAACACTGTAGCAAGGTTTGTCAGATAAGTGTATAATATGATTTTCATTATTAGGGTAGGGGTAATAAAGGGTAGTGTGGTATTGTTTAGAGCAGAGAATACACAAAGATGCTAGATGAAGCATTCCATCAAATAAACTCAACCAAGTATATAAAAAAAACCATTCGCTAAAATCTGCTGTCCCTATGTACTTCTGTCTGTATATTGCTGCACTGTCCAGGCTGCAGTTTAGCGAAACACAAACACCTTCGGCGTCTACAGTAGTTTGTGATTCACGTAAAAAGGGTTCAGGTGTACAGAAAGAGTCCGTCTCCTCTCTCTCTCTCTAAAAGTTGTAAAAATTGTATTGAAATGAGTTTAGCTTTTCACTTTGAATTATTTTGTTTATGTTTACGTCACGTTGGGATAATTTTACAGCTTGAGGAACCCATGAAATGGAAAATGAAGAATTAATAAGGTGAAGAAACAAGTGCACAGTTACAGGATCTACGGGAAATTTAGTGTTAAATGATTTTCTTCACTCTTTCTTTTGTTATTTTGATTGATACCTCTTGTAAGTTTGAGGTCCAGGCAGCTTTCCACAGTGGTTTGTGCACAAACTTCTGTTCATTTACTGGCTCATGAATAAACATCCAATCATAATATTACTTATATAAAAATAGTTTGTGTTGCAAATTTCTGTTTAACCAGTTTCTAATGATTTAACTGCACATATCAACATGTGGCACACGTCCTCCTCTCAAACCGCTTAACTGCTCTTCTTATTCCCGTTTTGTCCGAGTCGCTCTCCATGAACTGAACTTTGATTTCCATTTCATGGGGTCTTCAAGCAAGAAAAAAAAAAAGGAAATTTTGTGTGAGTGCTGGGTCATAGATCTGCAGGGGCCTCCTTTTCCAAAAACTAAAAACTGAAGACAAACAGAGAAGCACAAAAATGTCTGAATGAGTAACTGCGTTCCTTTGCCAACAACTAGATCGCCTTGGGAATGGTTCTTCTATTCAAACGGGTAGTGGAAAGATGACAAGGCTGTCTTTGATTCAATTCTGGAAGAAAAAAAAAATACAGTGCATCTTTTTTGAAAATGTAAGCTAAATCATGTTTTTTATATAAAAAAAATGTTTCGAATACTTTTGGTTTTAAATGGTTCTAAGCTCCCTGCTGTATATTGTGTCTGCTAAAATGTGATTGATTGTGAAAATTGCTGTTAAATTCTGGATTCCCATATTCCTTCAAATTTGTATATTAGCCACCTTATCTATTTACTTTTTTTTTCATTTTACATTGCATAATCCTTATTGGAAAACTTTGAAACAAATGTATTTTGTTTTGGCACAAGGCATGTATATAATGTGTGAAAACTAAACTTTGGTAATACACATTAGCATGTTTTTGTTTGGTTCTTTTTCATGTTTAATTTTTTGGAGCTGAAGTTACTTAAGAGAGAACCACAATGAAAGGATGTCTGTAAGATCATTTCGGAGAATAGTGGCTTCTTGTGGTTGTGGCGTGCTCTTAGGTGCTGCAGGTCTGAAAGATTTGGTGTTGTAGAGAATACGATTGAAGAAAAAAAAAAGAGAATTACAAAACTCAGCCAAACAAATATGGAAAACCGATCATGGTGTCCTGCACATTGGCCTTTTGTCTGTTTTCACCAAATCCTCAAAAACAAATTGAAATGCATTAAAAGAAACACGACCTTCACGATGGAGGCAATGAAAGTTTCAAACACGAAGACAAACCCAACATATCCTTGTAAAACAACTTCTGTTTCTTTTCATACATCTCCTCTCCATTCGTCTTTCATCAGTTTGCAGGAATTTGGCTGATTTACTCTCCTGTGAAAGAGCGATAAACACTGTGGCCTCTGGAACTAAAGACTTAAAGGCAAGGCACTAATCTACTAAGAGGGAGCAAATTATTACCAAGGGCAATAAAATAGTGGGCCCAGCTGTCTCCAATTCGATGGCCAATTTACAACATTATGCAAATAAGGTCAGCAAGTAAGGTCCTTTTCTGTGTGTGTTATAACTCAAGCACTGCTGGAGTGAATCACAAGTTGGGAATCGTTCGATCCATCACATCAGTTTCCCCCCCCCGTCAACTCGGACGTAGAAATTTAGGTTGCGTATTAAATAAGATAATTCTTGTTTTAAAATGCAGAAGCTTTGCCACAACTTTACCATTTTAGCGCACTTCAATCAGTAGACTACGATTTACAGGTTTAACTTCAGCCTCATCCTTCGGTAGATCCACACTAAAGCGATCAAGACTGGCTCTGGTCTTTAGAAATCTAGATTACATTTATCACAATGATGTAATGTCTCTTTTTTTTTACTTTTCTATCTAGTTGTTTTCACTGTGTCTTAAATCAATGACGGTGTCAGTCAGATTTTCTGTTGCTTTACGCCGATGTGTCCATCTTGGAAATCTTGGAAAGAGAGCAGTCGAATCGATCAGAAGTCAGAGAAACGGGCTGTTTTGTATTAAATGAAAGCTCATAAATGACCAGGTCTGCAGTGATGAGTTGGTGTTTGCATTAGGAATGAAATAGGTGCCACTTACTGAATTATGCACTCTGACTAATTTGATGGATATTTCTTAGTGAATGGTGAAATGTGTTTTGTTTCTTTCTTTCTGAAAACCACATGTAAATATTTGTTTTGACATGACAGTAATGAGCTAATTTGTTGCAAATGGCTTTTTATGATAGTTAGACCAAACCTGAATCTTTTTTTAATTTGTTATTCTAACAGCCTGGCACATACCATCATGCACTATTTTGCTATGATAGAATCAACTGTAGCTTGGGGTCAGTTATTAGTCGGATTTCTTTATTTGTTGTCGGTTGAAACTAAGCTTTAAAACTTGTTGCCTCCTTGTTTTCCAACATATATCAGTTCAGTTAATATCCACTACATCATGGGCCTCTAATTTCATCCTGGCGGCAAGACAGTAATAGCGCTAACGAAGTGGCAGTGCCATTTTCATTGGGCACCAGTCCATGTTTTAGATTCTTCTCTGTTTGGTCCAAATGAACCCACTTTCTCTGACTGAAGGTGGGAGTGGTGCAGCTGAGGTTACGCATTTATGCAGATCAGGCAGTGCAATACTGGCAGTAATTCTGGCTTGTACTTGTGCACAACTTTGTGAACAAATCTGCATGTTGGCGGTGGCACATAAGGAGCTCTATACAAAAAAAAAAAAAAAAAAAAAATGTTCACATATGCAAGAGTTTTGCCTCTTTCACTGTAAATTACCTTTTTTTTTTTTTTTTAAATTAGCACCGATTTAAATGTAACTAAAATACATCTTTTAATGTGATGTAATGGGTTAAATTCATGGGTGATTTCCAGCAGTATTGTCACGACTGCCTGTAGATTGAAGGACTGATCAGCAGCAGGAATCGTGTGTGTGTGTGTTCTACCTGTATTAAGCAACACACAGTAATTATAGGAACACTGTTTTGCACTGATATTATTCTCTTAAGAAAACATCATAGTACAAGATTTCAGTGCACCCTGAAAGTCAAAAAAAAAAGGGAACACCAGATCATGTGTGCACTCATATTTGGAGAGCTGTTTATTTGTGCCTTGCGACTCTGCGCCTACAGTTCACTCCTTCACCCTCCTCCTTCCCGTCTGCTTCTTTTAATGATGAGACAAATCAATTGGTGATTATTGAAGCTTGTCCAAACTCCACCTGCCGATAGAGCATCATGTATTCATCCTGCTACGGCCCTTTCACCACACCAGGAGCACCTCTGCATTTGGCCCAAGTTTGCGCTTACAACTGTCCCCATTTTCAGGAAATTAGAGGCCCATATCAACTAAAAACTCCCTGATTGAAAAAGGGGATGCATAAGAAGAGTAATGACCACTTTGAGTCATAATCTAGAATCTTTTTTAAACTCTATTGGTTTACATTTTGTTGAAACTCATAGTTTGGATGGTTTTCCTCTCCACAGCAGTGATGATAGCATGACATGGCCCGGTCCGGTCCTATCCCACCTCCTCTGACCCTTCAATGTGTCTTTGCTGTACAGTTTGGCTTCAGTGCACTTCTTTGTTCCTCTGCAATATTGACACTAGAATCAATCAGCCCAATCTCCATATTGTCACAATGATGACAGCAACATGTGACACAATCGCATGTAGTGATGTTTTGATCGCTTTTTTTAATATCTGTTCCTTTTGTTTTGCATCTCAGGAATATATTTCATTTAGAGACTTTTTTTTTAAAATTTGTTTGTTTTCTGTCTTAAAAAAGGGACTTCTGAGCACTTCCCACTCTGCTAGTCCCTGAATGCTGACACCATGTATTTTGTTGCGTTTAAGATTATCACAATGTTAATAAAATTATTCAGTGATTCTTCAGTAATTCTGTCACCTTGCTGTCATTGGGATATTAGACTTAAGAAGCAGTTTTTTGATATGATCACTGACTTGAAATACTGATATTTAGAAATATGCTGCAAATAATCATGAGTTTCAAGAATGATAGAAGTTGTGTTTATACACGGTGTTATCTAATTTTAGCTTATGGTGTGTAAGCAGGTCAATGCTTTTTGTCCTCTATCATAATCTTTTCCTTGTAGCGACACACATCTTTATGTAAATCAGTCACTCACAAAATACAGAATATCCACGGTAAAGCTCAGTAAAGATCAGAATTAGAGCTAGACACACGTTAGTTCAGCTTCTGATGTACCTTGGTAAAATAAAGGGTTTCATATCAAGCTGTACTGAGAGGACTTGATTCAATATATAGCACCGTAATGGAGGTGTTTTTCTCCCATTGTCTGTGGGATTTATTATATTTAATTTAGAGGTTCGTTCTCATGTATGAAATAAAAATTGTTGAATAAATAGTTGCCAAAACAACTGTATAAGCCTGATTCTATTTTTTTTTTTTTGTTTTTTGTTAGATCAACGTTTTCCTCCTGGAAGCCTCTCACCTCAATATTTCTGAACGGAGAGATAAGCACCGATGATACACTATAAATACTGCTGCTCTGGAAACATCTAAATTTGCTCTCACCAGGATCCATGCACACACACACACACACACACACACTCACTCACTCATAAAAAACACAAGCAAACACGCACACACACACGTTCATGAATTTTTATTATCAAGAATAATTCATGCTGCATTGTAGCTCCCCTATCAGCGCCCAGTGGTGGTGTTACGATGCCATTCAATTTGTCATGAGGAGTCTTTCAGCTGTATTTTCCCTGTATCAGTGGTCGTTCTAAGGCTCTAATAGTCATATACAGTATAAGAACTTTAAGATTAGTCACAGTAAATCGGGAAAAAGTGATGCAGACAAAAGTAATTGAGAACAAAGAGGGAAATCTGTGATTCATTTTGATATTACAGTCTATGTGGCCCGGAAATAAAACATCTATAATAAAGATATTTTCTGTATGATTTACACTGTTCTTTCTAAATGTTTCACAGCAAATCCCTGAAACTGAAACACTTGAGCATGCAACATCTTATAGTGCAATAATAACATCTAAATGTATTCAAAATATTTCAGTAACTGTGGTTATATTCAGGGTATTGGCTCCTGCTGGAAGAAGTATTCAGATCCTTTACTTCAGTAAAAGTAGCAAAGCCACGCTATTGAAATACTATGTTACAAGTAAAAGTCCTACATTCAAAACCTTACTAATGAAAATCACACACCCCCGTCAGTGTGATGTTTTTGGATTGATATTACTGCTGCATTAATTTGTATTTTGTATTTCACTGCTGTAGATTAAGGTGAGTTAATTTTATTAGTTAATTCTTCACTGGACAGGAAATAAATTAGAAAATTGTGAAAAGTATCTAGTAACTAAAGCTGTCAGACAAATGTCGTGGATTAAAAGTATTTGCCTCTGGAGTAGAAGTATAAAGTTGCATAAAATGGAAATACTCAAGTACATCGACTTTGTACTTAAGTACAGTAATTGAGTACTTGGTTATATTTCATCGATAGATATGTCTGCTGGAGTGAAAATCCTTGAAATCTCGACTCTGTGACTTCCATCGTGTCTCTTCCAAACAGCACAAGGAGAGCGAAGAATGAATGTAAAGGAAAGATGGAGCACATTAAATATGAGAATATGAAAGGGGAGAGACTGAGAGAAGGTGTGGATGCAAGTGAGCCTGATAGACAGGAGGGAGAGGCATCCACCTATTTCAGTGAGTCAGAAGATGATGACTGAGGGGGGAATTAAGTAATGGCAATAACACGTCATGTTAGACTGAAGAAAGCAGCTGCAATCAGCCCACCTGTCAGGGATAAACGCTGCCTGGAGAGGGTTGCATTTCTGCAGCTGAGGTGTGATTCTTCTCCTGATGAAAAGTGAGGGGTCAGTGAAAAACTCAATTACCACTCAATCAATCAGAGCAGATTTGTGAACTGGGACACGGAGGTTGAGGAAGACCAGACAGAAATAACTTTTCACGTTAAATGTTGTTCTGCGTTCATTTTTTTTTTTTTCCTCATTCCTTATTGTCAGGCAGATTTTTGCCGAGCGTCTGGATTCCCCGAGGAAAACGATGTGCAAACTTTCCCAAAATTTGCGGAAAGTTTTTCGTTCATTCCAGTTTCATTAGATGGTGATGAAGAATAAGAGGACAGATGGAAGAGACAGGTGGGATGACAGGCAACAATGGATTTGAAGCCATGCACTGAATGAATTGAACGCAACACAGACCACTGAGCCGTCACAAAAACCCAAAGCCACCACTGTATTTCTTGCACGCCTGTATTCAACACCTTGTCAGCATCATGCTTCATGGGCAATCACACCGTAAATGTAATGTTAAAGTGAACATTACAGCGATATCCTATAAGCATTTGAGTGAAAAAATAACATTCATCTATTCAGAACAGCAACAATCAAATACGTCAAACTCATTAGTGAGAAACCCAAAAGCCTCACAGCTCAGACTTTCTGCAAACACACAGCAAAGCTTCCAGTACTTATTTTTCTTTTCCCGCTCTCGGTTATTTTACTTTCTGTGATAAATATTGGATTTGTCAATAAGTTTCTCCATGAAAAGGAGACAGCGTGGTTTCACTGAAAGCCCGACAGTCGAAGCCATTATTGAGTGTTCATTTCACAAAAGGACAACTAGAGATCTTGGTTCAAGATTCAAATATACTGTGAATGATCTGAAATGTGTCCAGTCGCAAAGTGATTTGCTGATAAAGCAACTAAGAGATAGCCCCAGAGCAAAAACCCAGAAACGTTAAACTAAATTGAAGAAAGATGACAAAATATATTGCCCTTAAACTTGCCAATTTGTGCTGCCTGTTTAAAATTAGCTGCTTTGTCGCCACCAGTGAAATGACAAGGGAATAAAGCAGGCTGGGAAGAAAGGGTGGGGAGGGGTATTGATTGATGCATTCATTTAGCTTTGTCAGTGACTGGTTGAGAATGAGGAATCGCCCACCTCTTGGACAAACAACAAAGTTAAACGTGTTTGTGTTGGACATTTTGAGACAAAGCTCTGAAGAAAATGAAATAGGTCCTAAAATTAGTCATCAGTACAGACACACGTCGCAGGTTTTCATATAATGTCATAACGTGAATGTGCGCCGTTCAGTCGACGAAGCACTTTTCTGCCTCTTGGTTTAACTTTGGAGAAGAAGAGGAAGAAGAGGAAGAGAAAATTGTAGAGGAGGCAATTAGAAAGAAGGACGCAGATGGATGTGCTGCGGGAAGAGAAAGAACTGATACAGTATGTCTCTATTTTTGAAGGCTGCTGCACAAAGGGCTGTTTAAGATGAATGATGCCCTCTCCCCACAGACACACACACACACACACACACGACTCTCGTTAAGTGTCACTTTCTGAATGTGCCACGGCGCCGAGCCTCACACCTGCCCAGTGCTGTCAGTCTGCCAGCTGCGGGAGCCGGAGCTGTCTCGAAGGTATCAGCCGCTCCATATGCAAATACCTTCCTCTTCTTTATGATGCCGATTCACTTGCCCACATCTCTGGTCGCCTCCTTTCAGCCCTTCAGTCATGCCACTTCGTTCCATCCCTCTATCAATCCCAATCTTCTCCTTTATCGCTTTCCCCCATTATATCGCCTGCCCTCGACACGGGCCCCCGTAACTCATCTTCATTTCCGTCTTCGTGCCTCCTCCTCTGCAGCATCCCGCGAAGCCAGATCTCCCGTTTACCTTGCAGGATGACTCACTTCGCAGGGATTGACCAGGGAGGACAGCAGAGATGTTAGTAGCCTTTGATGTTCAGTAATTGTGCTGACCACATGTAGCCGCACTCACGCACAGTCCGGACACACACACATACACACACACTATGACCTGTTTGCCGCGCTTAAAGATGCCATCAGAGAGAAATTGTGCAGAAAAAGGCTTTGATGTCTACAAGCTTTACTTTGAGGGAATTTTCCCCACATGAGCCCATGAACACACTGAGATCCTCAAGCAACACCTCTTTGGCTTTTCTTCAGTTCGAGCCAAAGATCAGAGGTGACGACCTCCAGTTAAGACAGGCGCAGTCAGCCCGTGTCAAGGAGGCATGCGGGGAATACAGACAGCTTTCATATGTTGAAAACAAAACTAAATAAAATCCAGAGCTGCAGAAAGGTTCGGAGTCTCATCTCTGTCAGCAGGTGGGATGTCACATGTCACTGTGACTCGAACGGTTGGGCTTAAGGGAAAATGAACAATTTTGCACATTTAACTTGTCAGAGAGTGATGACAACACAAAAATATGAAGCCTGAACACAACGGACAGAAGTGTCAGGTGTACTTCGTCATCAATTTTATAGCCTTCAGAGTATAAAAGGTAACGCAGACAAAACAATAACATAACTAACGTGAGCCCATTTTTATATATTACCTTTGAATGAATGTCAGCAATTAGGATTAAGAACAATGTATGTAATGTGTAATAATAGCATAATTGTACAACCCATGATCCAAAAAAAGTTGGGGCACTGAAATCGATGAAGCTGACGAGGTGAAACATTAGATATATTCTGCACATACTGTTTTTAATTAATTAAAGATTTAGCAAGTTATCAAGCTATTTATTTTTCACACAGCATCCTGACTTTTTGGGAATGTGGGTTGTAAACAATTAGCGCCTTTAGTTTAATCTTGTTTCGTTTTGTTTCATATATCAAAAAGCGAAAAGGACATCCTGGACGTCTACCCTCTCTCTCCTTCTGTTTCCTGTCTCCCTCTATATGATCAAATAAAGCACAAGAATTAACTTAGCTGTAAATCTGCTTCTAAAAATAGGCTCGTCTTTGCTATCTTATTTCTTTTATCATGTGCACATCTTTTGGTGCTACTGGGTAAAGTTGACAAAATGCGGCAGAAGTTTGAACCACTCGTTTCATGCGGGAGAGCACATCCATTAAAGCTGACAGTCTGGACACAAAACTAATAGCAGCCGTGCTGTTTCACATCTAAACTAATAACAGCACAGAGCCAAAACATCACTGTATGTCTGTCCAGATGCCTATGAAGCTCATTTTATGTGAGACACCCGTGTAGTAGGAGTATATCATAGTGGAACGCGAGCTTTATGGAGGATTGCAAAGCATTAGTCGGCCTTTGGCTGGATGCTGCCGCGGCTGCAGTGATACTGCTAATTTATATCTGCTGCACAACTAATGGAGGATATAAAAGGCCTAAGGTTTGTCCATTCCAGACTGTGCGTGTTAGGGCACAGCTCCAAATGATGAGAAAGCGCAGTGTTAAATGAGAGTTTTGTGGCAGTTCGGGTGTGTGTGTGTGTGTGTGTGTGTGTGTGTGTGTGTGTGTGTGTGTGTGTGTGTGCTTGGCCAGTCTGAATGGTGGAGCCTCATTAAATAGCTGAAGGGTTTTGATAGTTTATTAGAACAGAGAACACTCCCTTTGCATTTTTGCCTCTGTGTCATGCACACATATACTCCATGGATAAACACACACATACACACCACAGCTTGTGTTATGTAATTGCTGCAAGTACAAAACCAAAAAGCATTGCTTCTTTTGGTTTGGCACGAGCAATCATTCCCTTTCACTGCGTCTCCCCCCTTTGTTCTTCTCTGTATGAGACGCACAAACATCAGCCATTCTCACTGGAATCTTGTATTTTGAATTGTATTTCTGAATAAATTCTGCCCAACAATGTGATGAATAATGTGTTAATATCAATCACTCTACTGGAGGCGAGACCAGATCTCTGTGGTCTGATCAAGCCACGTTTCAAACAGATGTCTGTCTGAGTGCAAAGCTTCAGTGGAAGACCAGAGTTAAGAGTTGTACTCTGTATTGATCAAATGTTACAGACAACTTCTCCCACATTCAGACCTTAGCAAATTATTTTCCATCCTTTTCCTACGACCCTGACTTACTGAAAACAGTGCAAAAACAATATATTTAATGTTTGACCTCATCAACTTCATTGATTTTTGTAAATATCTGCTTATTCTGAATTTGATGGCAGCTACACGTTTCAAACCAGTTGGGACAGGAGCAACAAAAGACTGTGAAAGTTGTGGACTGATCCAAAAACACCTGTTTGGATCATTCCACAGGTAAACAGGTTCATTGGTAACAGGTGATAGTATCATGATTGGGTATGAAAGGTTCATCCTGGAAAGACTCAGTCGTTCACAAGCAAGGATGGAGCGAGGTTCACCACTTTGTCAAACACATGATTGTATGAAGGAGATTACTACATGGGCTCAGTTTGTTTGTAAATGACTGCATCTGTTTTTATTTATGTTTTACATAGCATCCCTACTTTTTGGGAATCAGGGTTGTAGTAGCATGTCTCATTTCATAAATTCCTTAAGCCAACTCTTAACCTAAGGAATAATGCTTACTTTTAGATTTGAACTTTTTTCTTGAAACTCTGGACACAGCAGCTGTATACAGTGGAGAGCCTTTTCTGGTGTCATGGACAAACAGATATGTGACCTCATACAATGTGATTTTTCAATTCTGACCTACTTTAAAAACTCCCCAGACGTATGACAGCAGCAGAACATTTTAAAGTCACTGTACAGTTTTCTAAAACTCACTCTATCATCACAACAATTTCACCTTGCATAGAGTCGTGGCAGGGAGACACCACCCAGCTGTAAGAATGAAAAAAGAGTTGGAGAAAGTTGTAGCTCTATCAGAGGTCGGGGGGTAAAAGGGTCACGATGAACCAGATGTTTTTCACTGAGCTCTGACTCCACATGCTTCTCAATTCACACACGCTAACCCCTGCGGTTTGGCCAGAGGTAATGATCTATGTCGAGAGAAAGATACGACTTTACACCGAGGTACCGCGCAGGGGTGAGGGTCACCTTTAAACAGATGTTATGGCAGGGGCTGCTGCCAGTGCGTCGGGACATGGGTCAGTATTAAGCAGATGCTGCCAACCAGAAGGGATTTACATGTCACATCCTCTTTGAGCTGACTAAACGCCACCGTCTCTGTCAAGAGACCCCCTGCTCGTGAGAGAGATAGCAGGAGTCCGGCTTTTATACCACTGCCACCGTGTTGCTAAGAAATGCAACGAGATGCACCGAGATGCTGCAGATCTTTTTATCAGTCTGTTGTTCACAGTGCTGTTTTCTTCGCTGTAATGTGCTGTGGCATCAGAGCCAGCAGTGGAAACAAACTGAGCAAACTGATCAGAAAGGCTGGATCTGTTCTGGGAACAACACTGGAGCCATTAAGAGGAGCTGCTGGAGGAGATGATGGTGCACAAACACCTCACATCCTCTTAATGACCTCCTGGTCAAACAGCAGAGCACTTTCAGTAACACTGCATTCAATTTTGCCCCATGTCCACCTCCCTAGGTTTTCTAGGCTACAACCGCACTGTATGTGTATATATGCACAATAAAAATGTCCACTTATTCTCAGCTTTTAAGGTTTTTTTTTGCTTGTCTTTTCTTTTTTATAAGCCACTATAATGGTACAAATGATCACATTATACACTGTTCTGTGTACACTAGCTTATACTTATTACAGCCTATACTTTGCTGGCTTTGCTGCTACTAATCTAATCCTTGTGTCACTTTGCTTGAGACAGTATTAAACTATTAGTTCAAGTACAGCACCAGTTACTGTGTGTTTACTGCTGTCGCCTCATTGCTTTGCATTGAGTTTATTTGCTCTATGTATCTTATTCTATTCTTATTTATGTTTTATCTACTTTTTAACTATTTCTTTTTTAGTTTGTCTATCAATCTGTACTTGTTTCTGTCATTGGATCAATAAACATTATCTTATCTTAAATCATGGCAAATGGTACATTTTGGGAGAAAGCATCTTGACTCACTGCTGTCAAATCATTCATCCACTGTCAACCAATCTGTTGCGTGTTAATATTCCTCTGTGGTAATTCCCTTGATTTGATTCCCTTTTAAATTCCAAGAGAGAAATTACTGCAACTCAAAAACATACAGTATGAAACTTATAAAAAAAAATACTTATGCTTTAAGGGTAATAACAAACTATTAAATCTGTATACGATTCACACACCACTCACACAAATTAAATTAATCTTTTGGCGTTATTTGGAAAATCTCATCTCCGTGATTGAAATCTAAATTCTGACAGATTACATTCACACATACTGTACATCTATACTGGATATTAAAATATAGAATTACTGTAATTTTGGCAAAAATTGTGGCAATGGCACCAAATTAAATTGAGTGTTTCCAGTAAAAGAGCACAGCAGTTTGCCTCTTGAATGACACTTAACAATATTTTCAATATTATTCAGATCTTATTAGATTAATTCAAATTAGCGGTTAAAGTCTTGAGTGTTGATGATGGTGGCTGGCATCCATACAACTATACCTTATCATCCTGTTTGCAATGGAGAGGAAAGATGAATTCCTAATATGTGGCAGTCAGAAAGTAAGCAAACAGTAATTATTGAGTATATGCTTAAAAAGATTTGTGCCTTGCCCCCCCCAAAGATCTCCTGAAGAGTTGGAACCACAGAGACTTACTTATTAGAAAAACTACAACATCTCCACATTTTGACTTTAACACCACGTGCCCGACCTCTGCGTGTCTTTCATTACAACATGTTTGCCTTAACGCTATACGATTATGTGCCTTGAATTCCTGCAGGTATTTACAAGCAAATCAGTAATTTCCTCACATAATTATGGTTCAGATGTGCAGGTGTCCTTATCTCCTTGATAACACTTGAATAAACAATAGGCTTCTATCTCCTGGGACTTTAATTAATTAATGATTTAGTATCACTGCAGGTGATGAGAAACTTTGTATGGTATGTTTGTCTCGAATGCAGATGTTGATGCAGATGATGAAATAACTGGGGCCTAATAATCACTGCATAAAAGCACAACCATATAAACTGCACTATGTTGGAGAAGTAAAAATACACAACATGGAACTACTACATTTATCTAATTCAATCACTGATTAAATGATGGATGATGAATGACTGACTATCGATGCAAGCCAGTGTAATGGAGCACACAAACTCAGCACAGCACCGTCAACCCTGACAGTTCTCCAGTTGTTGACTGTTCTTTAAAAGTAGACTTTTCGTTCTGGGCTGAGCTGGTTGAGGATTTCACTTTCTCCCCCTCACCTTGCAGCGTGCAGCTCAGCGCCTCAGTCTGTGGGAACAATTGCAAATGAAGTGTTTCATCATTTCGTTCTCGCTGCTCCTTCCCAGTAGCACAAGAAACTCTGCACTCAAAGTTCACCGTGTTCGCTGTTTAATATTAAAGACGTGTTAATATTTTTTTAATCCACTAAAACGGGGCGTGAATTCAATTATGCTATTTAACTGTTTCGCTTTAAATAGTGACAACACAAATTCTTTTGTTCTCACTGTGCCTAGTTTTCCTGTGTGTCGTGTGTTTCTCCTCCATGCAAACACATGCACTCACACACACATAGTCGCTATGATATGATTTAGCTCAGCAGTGCACTGTTTATTAAAAAATGGGCAGACTGCTGAGCTCGACACCTCCCCACTGTTTCTGAATAATAAGTATTAACACTGTGCTATCTCCTCAATGAAAAATGCTGCAATAGAACAGTGGTAGCCGCTTTGTGTGTGTGTGTGTGTGTGTGTGTGTGTGTGTGTGTGTGTGTGTGTGTGTGTGTGCGCGCAGAGTGTCGTACATGACTTCTTGCAAACAAATGCAACTGAGTTATGACCTTATTTGGATTAACCGGAAGGCTTTGTTGTATAGCAAGAGCTTTATTAATTCATGAAACTATCATGCTGTCACTCTCCCTCCCGGAGGTGATTAATATGTCTGTGACATAAAAGAGAAGTGAATTCCCGCAGGGAAAAATATGCACTATGAATCCTCTTTATCATTTATCTATGCTGTATATTTGTCTACTATGATAAATCAATTTCCATTATACTTCTAGTCACAGCAAGCTCTACTTTGTATGATACATGTATGCATGGCTTTCTATTTTAATGCATACAGGGCACACACAGGTATATCTACACAGATATAATCATTAAGGTTTCCATGCACACTTCATTTGCCAAAGATGTTTGCAAGTGAGACACAAAGACAGTTTGATATGAGATATGTTGTCTCCTCTGTTAACCAACATTTGCAGAAGAAGCTTTATGAAAGCGAGATATTAAAATTTGCATTTTCCCCTCCAGTCAAAACAATAACTTCATTTCTTTGGAGAACTGGCTGACGGATGCCTTTGACTTATGGCTCAAATGGGGGAATTGATGATGACTGAATGAGCAATTTACAGAATGAAAGGATCTGTGTAATCACAATTTGTTGAACTTCTTCTCATCTTTAGGAAAAGATGAACTAGAATGACATAATTACCTGTCTTTTTGAAACGGGTGCTTCATACCAGAAAGAGATGAGGCGTAATTTATTGGACAAAACTGATGTTGCCTTTTCAAATATTTGTGTACAGCATTTGTAAAAACATGACCTTAAAAGAAAGTAAATTGTAAATTAAATACTTTTCAGTTTAGTTTTCCCCCCCAGCTGATAGAAATAACTCCACACAACCCTCACTCGCTCCAAATGAAAAGTGGCACATTTTTGCTCCTTTCACTCTGTAAAAGAAGGTGTTTATGTCCTTTATGTTCTTCTCAACGCTGATTTTACTTCACAGCACTGCAACATGCCAGACAGCATTTTAAAATAACCCTGTTTGAGAACTAAATAGATGCTCATGCAAAAATATAGAGAGCAAAGGCGAGATTGAATAAGTGAAGGAGAGATATAGAGATAGAGATGAATGAACGAGGTGAAGGACTAAGAAATTTCTTTCCCTGATGGGCTGTCAAAATCACTTTTCACTAATGTCCCTCTTAACCCTGGATGTGTCACTGTGCACACACACACATACACAGACACATACACATATGCAGGCGCAGCCATTCATTTTCTTGAGCCATCTGGTCGGAGCTTTTAAAGCCAGTTTAGTGGGACAGTGAGCACAGACAGAAAGAGACGGAGAGTGGGAGCAAGGTGAAAATGGGGACAAGTGCACTAACTCAGCAGGGACAAAGAAGAAGCACAGTGACTTTGTGCTCACCTTGTCATTAACATCAGCCCACCTTATTAAAGGAATAGATCAACATTTAGGGAAATGCGCTTTCTCGCTTTTCCAACTGGGAGTTAGATGAGAAAATCAATACCACTCTCGTGTCAGTAAATATGTAGCCAGAGCCACCTTAACTTGGCACAAAGACTGGAAACAGGGGGAAACGTCTCGCCTGACAAAATCTGCCTACCAGCGTCTATAAAGCTCTCAAATTAACATCTTATACCTCGTTTGTTTAATCTGTGCAAAAAACGGATTGTAGGCTGGTTGGCAAGATGACAAGATGTTACTGTGCCTGGCCAAGAAATAGTCTATAGAAAAAGACTCATATCTTCCATATAACCACAACATGTCATTCTTACTCTTTGTGCAAGTCTAAGCAAATCAGCTGCTCATGGTATCATACAAACATGAGAGTAGTTCCCATCTTCTTGTTTATTTCTTGGCAGAAAGTGAATAAATGTAAATGAAATGAAAAAAATGTTGAACTACTCCTTTAACTTGGCCTCTCTTTACTTCTGAAGACAGCCAGGGTTTGGTAAATTACAAATGTTGGATACATATCTCGCGCTCAACCCCAGGATGAAAGTACCCCGAGGCTGCCCTCCGTGTGCCTGTAGGGGGCTGCGGTTCATTTTTTAAAGTGCAGCTGTAATGGTCAGACTAATATCTATGTCAGCCTAAGTACAGATTAGACAAAGAATGAAACGGTGCGTTTTGAATTGATGTCAAAGAATTATCGATCACCGCACGGCGCGCCGCGTTCGAGAAACACACACAAATGAGCAGCTTTATCACGAGGCCATTCAGGAGGTGTCCAGCTTCTCCCTCGCTCGTCATTGATAAGCGTCCTCTTTGCCTGTCACTCAGGACTCAGACTGATTCCCTCTCAGCCCACGAGCCCAATTTAGTCTCCACAAGAATCTATCACACAGCGATGTTATCTGCAAGTAACCCAATCTCCCTCTTACCCCTCCATCTGTCTTTCCTTCTACGTCTCTCCCCGCCTTCCTCTTTCCTCTGTTTCTACCCCACCTCCCCTGTTATTCCGCTTTTGCTGTTATTCTACCCTCTGTCTTTCATCCTCTCCGCTCTTTCTGGAGGACCTCACAAACTAATCAAGTGTGGGGAGAACCTGACTTTGCATATAGATCATATCCCCCGTTGACAAGGGATAGAGAAGAAAAATGTCTACATCGCTTACGTATGAAGCCTTTCAGTAATGTGATGGATGAGTTGCATTTAGCTTCAGCAAACTTTTGAGACATTTCACTGATATGACTTGATTAATGGCCAAGCGGAGACGTCCACTACAAGAGGGAACCTATTGGGGAGGGAAATTCTCCTCCGAAGATCTCAGATAAAAAATACTAAATGGCTGGTTCTGTCACTCAGGCCCCTCATACCCGTGTCAAACATACTGAGTAGATTTATGTGCAATCTTCTGATCAATGACAATACACACAGTATATCTCCTCGTGGAAATTACACTATGTCTTTAAAGGATGAAGATCGAGATGTCGTCGGCAGAAAGAAGCACAAACTGGGAAGTATCATAAATGGTGATTGGCTGGTGGCCTACAGACACAGACTGCTTTGGTAATGGGCTCCAGAGATCAGGGAAATAATGGAGGAGATAAAAGCCGACTCCAGGTGACGAGCCCCGGAGAGCCTGGAGACTCTGAACCTGAGCGAGCGCGCATCACCTGTCGGCACTAAACTGTAGACAGGATATTAAAATTCTCAATTATGAAAATTAGGTTTTATTCAAGCCTGGATGTTGTGCAGCAAAAGACCTTAATTAATCCATCTCTAATGGTCAAATGTCTTCTTAGCATCAAGGGAGAGAATATCCCGAGGGGTTTGTGACCTGGGAGCACATCTTTTAATATGAAGCAGATGTTGAACATAATCAAAGATGCATCTTAATTTTAATGAATCCTGCAGGGTCATAATAAGTGCTATTAAATAACACACGGCACCACGAAGTCTCAAAAACCACAGCAGTAGCTCGTTCAGATTCTGCGACAATATGGAGCGCATGAAACAAATGAGCACCGTGAGTTTGGGGGGGTTTAAGGGGTGTAGGAGACCAGACAGTTTATTTTAACAAATCAGCCGGACAAAATCATTATCTTACTGGCCCCAATCTGTCCTGTAATCCATACTGTTTAAAGGTCCTGACAGTCCCCATCCACATCCCTTGATATGTATCATGACCATAGCTTCAGGGTCAAAGGGGCTCTTTCCTAAATATGCAACTGTGATTATATTAATATTAAATATATAAAACAGAATGTGATAATTTGCTCATCTTTTTTTCTTTTTTTTTTTTAACATAAACTCAATTGAAAACAGTACAAAGACAATTTAATGTTTGACCTCATCAGCAAATATCTGCTTATTCTGAATTTGATGGCAGCAGCACGTTTCAAACAAGTTGGGACAGGAGCGACTAAAGACTGTGAAAGTTGTGGACTGATCCAAAAACAACTGTTTGGATCAGTCCACAGGTAAACAGGTTCATAGGTAACAGGTGATAGTATCAAGATTGGGTATGAAAGGGGCATCTTGGAAAAGCTCAGTCGTTCACAAGCAAGGATGGAGCGAGGTTCACCACGTCGTCAAACACACGGTTGTATAAAGATGACTACATGGGCTGAGGAAAACTGTTCTCTGTAAAAACAGTTTGTTTGCAAATGACTCATTTACCTTTACACAGCCTCCCAACGTTTTTGGAAACTGGGTTGAACACAAAAATGTGGGAAAATATCCAACACAAGCTCTGTGGGCCTTTTCCCAAACACGAGAATCACTACCTGCTTTTATAATGGAAAAAAATCTATCTACACATATTTTGACAATGTTCAACATGTGTTAAAGTTTACATAGTGTGAATTTTAATTCATAAACAAATTAAGCTGAATTCCTATTTCCAGCTAGTGCAGAGATGACACTTGTGCAAAAAGTACATAATAAAGAGTAGAGTACAAAAAAAGAGCAGTGTCCTGAGTCAGAGCTGCTGATGGAAGGCAGGCGCACGAGGAAAACTCTGAATCATGCACATCATTAAAGATACACTCTGCTCAGCTCTGCACATTTAGTGTCTCATTAAAGGTGTGGTTTGACATCAGGCTCGCTGTGTTACTGCAGTTATGATCTTGTATATATGGAAAAGCTGCTGCGTCAACATATTTTTGTTTGTTTGTGGAAGTCTGAAGTCGTACCGACGTCAGCCCAGCAGACATTGTGTCCCACGGCTACTTTCAAATTAAAAGCCCAAACTATTCCTGACAACTGAACGTTTTAAAGAGTGTACAGTTCCCTGTTTTTTTTTTTTTTGCCAGAGTTAAGTACTTTACCTTACCTCTCGCTCTCTCTCTCTCTCGAAATAGCATAGGCACACAGACCGTCACACACATGGTTTCTGTCACTTCGGTGGACAGTACACTGACTTACATACATTTACTGGAATAAAAAGTAGACTTATCCGAACCTCAACCAAAACTATTACCTAAACTTGACCTAAAACAAGTTTAACCCTCGAATTTAAGGGCTTAGCTTGTGATGACAAAATGTCAGGTGAGTCCTCATAATCACAACAGACATCACAGATATAATAACTGACTATACTGCTGTTCCTTTTCAGACTAGACTGTAAAATGGTTGAATGCCGTAAGTACATTCTCTTTGTTTGATTGATTTTGTGTTACAGAGCACAAAACTATACAGGTAAAGTAGTCCCTACTCTTCCTGAGCTGTAACAGCCGACCAACTGAGCTGAATCACCTTGGGCCTTAAAACATGAATAGTTATTGATTGATTTTTCATTCATTCATTTTTCATTTTATCAATTTGTTGTTTAGGTTTATGTATTTGCCATTTCCAGTGATATACATGTGACTGACAATGTTTGGTCCAAGGTCTTTCAGAACGACTTGCTTTGTGAATATTTCAAAAGGGCATCATGTTCTGATGTCGTGATACCATCCAAACATGAGATGTAATTGAAAGTATTGCATGTTGATATTTGTTTCTTTATTAATGTGACTTCTCAGTTTTGGATCAGACCAGGGAATAACAAGAACAAGTACAGTATGACAAGAATCAATGTCTTTTTAATATAAAACTGAATCTGTGATGTTGACTCTAGGGTGATTCAATATCATTTTGCTGTCTGGGTTATTGAAATACATCGAAAAATCTCATTTGCTGTTTTCTCATTCTCACTTCGGATTTAAAAACTGGAACCATCAGTCTTACGTCTCAGACCAGCTGTATGTATAGTTGTACAGAGAGGAGTTGTTCTTATGTATGTATTTAGGATAGTTATTGATCTCAAACGTCCTTCCTTGTGTGCAGACGTCATCTTTCTCTTTGTCAGCTCAACATTTTTTATTTCATTGAAATACACATCAGTAGAGGTGAACTGCCGCCTAAAGCTTGTCATATTAACAGGCTCCAATTGTAGTACGTCATTATTCTATATTTTTGGTACATGTAGTATTATTCTATACTATTATGCTGTAGCAGGCATAACTCTAGATTTTAGAAATGTATTTAATCACCTTTGTGCGGTGCAGACAGGAACACCATTTAGAGTCTGGCCTGGTTGTTTCAGCTCTGTACGCCGGCACCATGCATTTGAGACGAAACGGTGATTGTGGGGTTAAAGTGCTGAGCCTCAGGTTTAACCTCAGCGCACATCAGAATGATCGAGTAGAAGCTGCCGCCGTTCTGATGGAAGGTGGCTTAATCAGAAGGTCGGCGGTTCGATCCCCACCTCCTCCGTTCTGCATGTCGAACTGTCCTTGTGCAAGACGGTGAACCCCAAATTGCCCCTGATAGTCGTGCTATCGGTGTGTGAATGGGTGAAGGCTGCATATGTCTTGAAGCGCTTTAAGTGGTTGGTAGATTAGAATTAATAGTTATCAGAGCTAATATTTGGTTCTTTGTGATCACTGGCTCAAGTCTCCATCTGTATTATCTCTTCTTGTATGTATTGTGGCACGTTTTTAAAATATTTCCTACCATAAACTCTTCACCTTGTCTTTTCTTTGTAATGTTGTGTGAACAGTAGCCCTTATATTGTACATTTCCCCATTGTGGGACAAATAAAGGAATATCTTGTCTTATACTTGTTCCATACAAGGCATGCATCAACCCAACAGAAGTGTACAGGATGCACACGCCTTCTGCTTACATCGCCAAAAAATGCAGGCATCCTTGGGCCTCAGGCTATGAACTAGTCCACTTGAGGAAAACCTTTATGAACTAAAAGAGTGGATTATATGACTACGGATTATTTTGATATTGGTAAACATCCAGCCAAGAGTCCACCCAGGTCAGACAAAACACGATGAAGTGAACCTTGTTAACAACCACCAAAGCTAGCCACTGTAAATAATTCTCACAGCTAAACTGAATAATATGAATACATATACATAAAAAGTCTTTATTACAAGTAAACGTTCTTCAAGAATGCCCTTCCATAAAAACTCGCCCTTGCATCGCCCTTAAGGTTGTTGCACTCGCTGTTTACATAGACCGTGTAACAGACGTCTATCAAACTTGTCCTTGCCAAAGTCATCTGTTGGCCTGCCATCACCAAACAAATGACTGCCTTGCCTTCATTCTCACCTCTCTTCCTTTTCTAACTCTACAGAGATCTCTATCTTTATGGGAATAAAGCCGTCTTACCATGTCATGTTTTTTTAATATCCTCCAGTGCCCCCTATAAATATTTATTAAAGATGTGCCATTAAGATGGGCCAAAGAGGACCCGGTGCTAGACCGTAAGCAAACACCTTTTGTTTGACTTCTGTAATACACTTCTAGTTTAGAAGCCAAACTGCAAACGCTGTAAGAGAGCAGACATGCTCCAGCATCATAAGGTGCAAAGACATTCGTACCCCTTTACTGGCTGGTCTTTGATTTAGCAATTCAAAACTCGAGGCCGTGTGAGCAGACAAAAGGATGTGAGATTTAGAGGCAAGAAAAGAAAAGGAAAGTGTGCTGATATCCAAATAGTTGGGGCAGGGAGGTGCAAACTTGTTTGAATATTAAACACTGACTTTGGAAACAGGATACATATCTTAACATTTTATTATGTTCTTAATTTTGACAATACATTTTAGTACTCCTGTTGGCCAGACAGTGTTGGGCCAGGCAGGGGTCAGACTTTGTGACTTAATGCTGAGGTGAAATATTTGACTGCCAGTGTCACACAACGTATTTTGGTATTTTACAATGCTGCAAATGCATTGATTTGAAAAGTGTGAGCTGAGAAAGAAACTTTTAAAGTCAGTGTGTTTTTAAGCTAAAGGGGCTACATAAACTTTGTCCTCTCTCTCTCCCCTCTCCCTTAACTCTTCCCTTTTTCCTATTTCTTCCCTTTTCCCCAGTCACAGCAGCCCTCTGGCCCCTCCACCTCTCCATTTGGCTGCTGTACTTTCTGTCCTGCTTCGTTCTCCCTCCAAGGCCCTGCCTGGCCCAGTTTACATCAGCTGCCAAAGTGAAAGTGTGTGTGTTTGCTCGGTGTGTGTTTGCACCTTTGTCTGTGCATGTGTGTGTGTGTACGTGCAGTATGTGCTTATGGTCAGCTTTGCTCTGATTACCATACGTAGACTATTGTAAAAAATTATATTCATGTTGGCAAATTATACTTTCATGTCCATACCGAGGGAACGTGAGGGGAAGCACAATAAGACACATTGGCAGCAGCTGCGGTGACACTGACATCAAGGTTGCCACTTTTTTTTGGAGTGAAGTTCAAAAGTGCAGATAGAAGGTCAAAGTACCAGGCAGAAGATTTTCTTGTAATCCTCACATCAATACCCATGCACACAGCAGGGGTGGTATCAAAACTCAATGTGTCAGTGCAAATAGATTTAAAGCTAAATGGAAATCAAAAGCACTTAAAATCAATAGAGATCACAAGGGCAGAGAATCAGACATGCGTCCGTTCAAGGAAGCAAGGGTTAAGCACAACACAGCATTTAAGATAAGAGCCAAACATAGTGCAAAGACCTGCAACATGTTCCGTCTTATTTAACTTAATGATTGTGATGCATGAATTTTGAGCTGCCATATGGTTAAATTAGCATGGAGTTTGGCACGCGGCTCTTCTTCTGGCAAGCTGGCAACGCATCAACAAATGGGCAAAATGCATCAAACTGAGCTTGATTTTCTGTCCAATCTAGTAATTACCTAAACAACACACTGGCTGCTTTCATTCTGTCGGTTTTGGGGATAGACATCATCGCATCATACTGTATTTAATAATGTGAATGAATCTTAATTTGTGTTGTAAACACAGCATAATTGAGTAAAATGGGCAGGAAGTTTCCTTGATAAATCTCACTATTCCCACAAAACAAGCCTACCGACATTAAGTAGAAACCAAACGTGGCAACATTGAATAAAAATGATTACTTATGACTTATTAAAGTGACTTGACATCAACCAACTGTACGAGAATACAAAATGTACAAGTACGAAATGTGAGGGTGCCAAAGGTCTCTGTGAGTTACGAGCACTCCCATCTGGAAAAACACAGACCTCTGACCACATTTTAAACTTCCAGTTGTCCACACTGACGAAAGCAAAAACAAATAAATCTGAACTAAAGTCTGACTCAAAACATCTTCATGGAGTGAATGAGCCTTCTTCAAACAAAAAAAATTAAGTTGAGTTTCCTACAGTGGCAGATGGTAGAACAAGTGGAAAACTGAAAAAGCACTTTGAACCTGCTTGAACTCAGTGGCCTTAAGCAAAGAAGAAAACCTCTGGCAAAGATCCAGCTTATGACAAGAAGCAATGTGGTTTGTGCCAAATGTCACCTTGACATTAAGAGACACTGGTGTTAACAATACCACTACTATTAGAACACTGGCAAGCATCTTATATGAGTAATTATAGTAATTAATAATCAAATGGATTTGTTGATGATGTGCTGGTGCAAAAAGAAATGACTATTTATGCAAATTTGCCATCTCAATTTTCAACAGTTTTAGAGCGTGCTCCAGAGCAGGTGCTGCTAAACCTTGCCTCCAGGCAGTCTCACGTCTGAGAGGCAATTTTATTGTCCAGTCCAAACTTCTTTTCAGTCTTTCAGCTAGATGAATACTAATAACAAGACTGCACGCAAGACTTGGATGTGTTTTATAGGCCTCACGACGCCAGTGAAAGAATTTGAAGAGAAAAATGATTACCCCGTCTGTCTGAGGGACATGCAAATGAGAGAGCATCACAGGAGGGGGTCAAAAATATTGTGCAACAATAGAGTGAAGGAAACTGCGCCCTCGTCATGTCCATAACAACGACTAAAGCTAATTGTTGAAGTGAGACCTGAGTCACGTAATTATGTTTCACCAGTGATGTCAGCGGTCCGCTTATTTTAAATTGATATCAACAGAGAAAGTGGGTTTGACTGTTTCAGCGACAAGGAGGGAGACACAGAGAGAGACGGACTACAAGCAGCTGGATACGCCAATTTCTATGTTTCTTGAAAAGCAACAAACACACTTATGCATCAATGACTGATGCTCAGAGGCCAGAAACTAGAATGAGAAACAAAGGGCATGCAGATTTCTGTACACCTAGAGAAAACATTCAGTACAACTAATAGCACAGTAAAACATCAAGGGCACTAAACAAAGAGCATATACGTGGTTACACCTCTTAATGATAGGCACACACACACTCGAAAATAAACAGCACGCACTTGATTTGTGATTGTAAACCTTCAGGTAGTAAAAAAGTTGGAGTACCTCTCTGTTTACGAGTGGACATGATGGAGGAGAAATAAATAGGTTAAAAGATGATAAAACGAACTGGGAGTTTCTTCTTGAGCACAAAATATTGTCTTTAAGTTCTCAGTGGAAAAAGTAGCACCACTTTGCACTAAATCTCAACTAACCCACATTGTCTTTCTGGGCTCTGACCTTTAAAATCCACCAGTGACCATGAGTGACCTTTGAGGAAAAGCCCAGGCAAAGAAAATCCAACTGCAGTTCTTGAAAAATAAACCACTCTCCCATTCTTCCCAGTGTTTAGTCACCCCTCAATCTCAGCGCTGCAACGTTAATTAACGAACTGTGATAGAAAGTGCTTATTAACTTTGAAGGGAAGCACTTTGGAGCCATTAGTGGTGTTGAAGATATTTTATAATGGCACCTTTGACAAGTCAAGACGAACAGACGACCGCTGTCTGTATCTGTGATCCTCAGTTCCTTTCTTCTGTTTTTACACCAGCGACCCAAAATAACACTTCCTTTAAAGTGGTACTTTCTGTAATATACCTGTTATTGATCAATGGGAAGTCTGACAGCAGAATGGTCCAAATGAACGTTTGACCCAGTTCAATTGTGCATTGATCCACTTGCAGTCTGCCTCTTCATGCAGTTACTTTATTTTAATTTGAACCTGGACTCTTGGCCTCAGTCTTGATGATGTCTTAGATGAGTACTAATGGTTTGATGTATTTAAACGTGTGTGTTGACATATTGTATTTTCTATTGTTACGTGTTTGGGCAAAGATGGTAACAAATTACATTTGCAATATATGTCTGTCGCAAAGATCATCTATGAATATAATACTGAATGTACAGCAATATTCACATCCCCTTTTTTTTATTTTTGGAGCTGTCTACTTTTCTAATTCATTCATGATCAAGCAACCATTTCGTTTCCCTCTGACCTATTTTTCAGACATTTTGCACGAGGTCTGGTGTCAAAAATGTTCAGAGTCAATCTTCCTGACTTACAGAGATGAAAGAATACTAGAGGTAATACTCAAGTAAAATACTGTTACTTTAAAGACATTTTAGTAAGTCAAAGTAAAAGTACTTTTGCCAGAACCTAGATTTTAAAAAATTAAGTCCATTAGATTTTTGATATTTTGAAATATAAGGGACAGCTTTAGGCCACAACTGCATTCAATGTCAATCCAACAACATCAGGCCATCAAGCCCAATGACAAATTCATAAAGACAGATTTTGCAGCTTGTGCAAACCACTGGTTATCAATCATAAATACACAACAGTCTTCTTCTGTATGGCATCAACAGAATTACCAGGAAAGAGACAAAACCCAGAAAATTAAACACAAATGACCAACAATAAATAAAAAGGGCCAGGACACCACGGCGGGTGCAACAAGTGATATTAGTCTGCAGAAGAAAATAAAACAGCACCAGAGCAACAACAAAGACATGTAGAAACAATATGAACTTCACAGCAGCTGCAGCCACAAACACACATATTAAAGTAAAGAGAGCTGGACACACACAACACTGCACTACACAACTCTGCAGGTCAACACAGTGGTTGTTTGTCTGTAGTTGTTGTTGTACTCACCAGTCTGAACATCATCCTGAGAGTCTTGTCAAGTCCTCAACAATCTGCTCCTGGTTCAGCTTATGTCCCAGTATATCCAGTCCTCTCGGCCTGTCTGTCCAAGTATATCCAGTCCACCTCTGTGTCCCACTGAGCTCCTCAAAGTTTTCAGACATTTTGAGATTTGGAGTCTCTGCAGACTCAACTTTGCCAGAAATGATCCTCAAGTCCTCAAACGGCTGACTGAAGGTAGATGCAGAAGAAATCACTCCTGGAGGATCCACCATGAGTGTTGTAGCATTTGTCCAGGCCCAGCATGCACCTGTAGGCCATGCTGCATGTTAGGTGTGTTTGATTTGAGTCACTCAGCGTGCTTGCCGGGCGGTGCAGTAGCCGGGCGGTGTAGTAGCAGTCAGTGACCACTAGTCCGGCCTGGTGAGACTGTAGCTCAGTAAACCACTGACACCCAGCCAATGAATAAACATATTCAGCATGGAGACAGACACACCTGCAGCTACTGACAGACAGACAGGTGAACAGAGAGACAGGTGAACAGACAGACAGAGAGACAGATGTACAGACAGACAGCTGCTCCCGCTGTATTCATGTGACTTTTGATTTCATTGTTTAATGGATGTGACTTGAAATAAAATAAATAAATAAAAAGTACTTAAGTAAAGGTAAAATGACTGGTTTTACCCCCAAAAAGTACAAGTGCACAAACAATGTTACAGTTACAGTAACAAGAGTAAATATATTTAGTTACTTCCACCCCTGCTGACTTATTGTGATACACACATGTGCAGGGTTCAGATGTGCTCTCCATCATTCTGTGTGATCGACATTATGTCACACACAAGGTCACAGTGGCTGAAATTACAATGCAAACACAAAGTAGCTCGTGCGTTTTATACAGCCCAATATGTAACATCACCCAAAATGCATTAAAGGTTTAGTATGTCATCAACCATATAACTGGATCATCTTAACTCATAAAACGATGCTGTATGAGTGTCCTTATTTTACTTTCACCAACACAGATGCATTTTCCTCCATAAAAAAATATCTCTCGCAATAAATCAGATGGAGAGGAAGGAGACACTAACAACAAACTTGCTTTTTATTGCCTCACTAAGCGCATGCTGACTGGACAAGATAAAGTGCCTAAAAAGAAGAGCATTTGGGACCGTTTGCATTAAAGCACTCTATTAAACATACTACAAGGAGTTTTTAACTGGTTATGAAACAGTCTCAGTTTAATTCTGACGCCTCTGTATGACCCACATAAGCAAACAAGACCATCACGGAGAAGATTGGCTATTTCTATACAGTCATTCTGAATGTCTGTCATTTCTTTAGAGGATTTTATTTTTACTGAGCTGGCCCTCTTCCTCCCAGACAAGTATGTAATATAAGGAATGAATTACAGTTACAGGGAAACCATATCGGTTAGTTCACAAAGTTTACTCTGTTTCACCGTCATCATATTGCAGTTATTAATCTTACACACTAATAGAAACATTATTTCACCACTATGCATGTAAGCTGTGTTTTAAAAAAAAGAAATAGTATTAAAAATAAGATGCATTTTCTTTCTCTCGCTTCCAAAACAAATGCACACGCTCTCTAGATCAAGATCTTTGTGACACAAGGTGGTGCAAACACCTACCACCTTTGTCTACACGACGCCAAAATCAACACTAAAGGAAAGTTCCTTGTAGCTGCTTTAAATGATTTAAGTCAACAAAAAGTAAAGATATACACAGTCACTGTTTCAATACACTTATGATTTTTCTCTCAATAGACTCTCATTTAAATTCACATTATCAAAGACTTAGGTTCATATTCAGGTTTATAAAAACAATTTGACAACAGAATGATGTTAGATGTCAGGATACTGTGTGTGTGTGTGAGAGAGAGAGAGAGAGAGTGAAAGAGGGAGGCAAAGAAAGCGTGAGGAGTATCTGCTTGTGTTTATTCATTCATGCATGTGTGCAGACGACTGTGTCTGTGCATGCTTACATGTGAATTTGATTATGTGCGTCTTTGTGTCTTCTGCAAGAAAATCAACAATAACATTATACCCCAGGGGAGCCTATTAAAGAGTAGGTCTCTCCGCTGTGTGTATGTGTGTGTGTGTGTGTGTGTGTTTAAAAATAGGAGCCATGTGTTAGAGTGATGGGTGAACTTCCCCAGCTTACTCAGGGGGACTCAATTAAAATGAGCTTTTTTTCCGCTTCCCTCACCTGCAGAACAAGGACTCAGGTGCAGGCCTCAAGCACAGTGTGTGTGCATGTGTTTGTGTGTTTATGTGTGTGTGACATATCCAGAAAGGGCCTGAACATAATTCTCTTCATTCCTAGATATGAAATGTGTTATTGATTGAAAAAAAAAACATCGACACATCACACAACGGCGCCTTGCATCAAAACAACCCTTTAAATCCCTTTCGGTCAATTTAACTGTAGTTGTCACCACTGTGGATATTCCTGTACATTTTCCATACAAGGCAAATTAGGTGTTGCTAATCCTGTAAAAATGTGGCTGAAATTGGGCAACACCACGCTCTTATTTTGAAAAGAAGGACTCAAATAAGACCAGAAATTGAATGAAATTATTATAAAGGGACAATAGCAGGATCCAAATAAAGGTACATTCAGCCTACTTCACTACATACCATCCTGCATGTTCCACTGGCTGTACTATGATGCTTTGACAGAGTGTGGGGTGCTATCACAGTCGGACAGCTGTGCAGCATGTCGCTGGAGCATACGACCACAGTGACACCATGCTAATTCGACTGTCAGCGTGTTCATTAGAATACAACAGAAAAAATGGAGGAGAGACAGGGACACATTCACACTCTGGTAAAATCCAACCATGATGTCTAGTGGAGTGTGTGCATGCGTGTGTGTGTGTGTGTGTGTGTGTGTGTTTGGTGCTTTTCAAGTTAAAACACTTTATGTGCTGAAAGGGGGAAATATCCACTCTGGAAAATATGCAAACAAAAAGATATTTTGTCAAGTGTGCAGCGAAGTGAAGCCAAACATAATGATACTAAGGGCACTACTTATTTTTGTGTAAAAGTGTGTTGTGTGGTCAAAACATGTCACCAGCTTCTTGAAATCAGCTGTGTAACTTTAATATGTTTTTCAGTAATAAATGAAAGATAACTTCACTCACAATGTGACATCTTTGTCTTTATTCATTCAGTTGAATTAAAGCCAAAACATAATCTCTATAAGCCTGTTTTATAGCCTACATATATATGAATCTGTCCAGCCCTTTCTTCCTCTGATGAAGATCTGAGTCAGGGCCAAAATATTACTCCCGCACTAAAGAGAGTTAGAGATCAGAAAGTGTGCTGGGAGTTTGCCATTTCATCTTGTGTTCTTTGTTCTTTAAAGTAGTGCATTTCCCGCACCTTAACTCAGTTTGTAATAAATTAAAAAGGGAGTGAGGTGAATTGATAAACAGATGAGGGATTTGGGCTGATTGTTTGCTTGGGTTTCAGTAATTATGAAACACCAATTACGTTCATTCAATTCGGTTCGATTTGCATATTGAGCAATATCATTGAGATGAATGTTTACTGAGCTGGCTAGTGTCAACATGATTAAACAAAAGTGCAAACACGGCAAACAGTAACAAGCGGAAACCATAAAATACATGATAAATGGAAAATGTCAAATAAGCACAAAGTGAATAATATGATGTTTTGTTTTTGCTCCTTTTGCTAAACGCCCACGTACAAACTGCTCAAATTAAGTTTTGCCATAAGCATTATATGTTTGTTCAATACAAATGGTACTTACATATCCATCCTTGATAAGATATTCCTTTATTAAGATAAAGATGAATAGGAGGTAAAGTAGAAGTTTTAAAAAAGTGTTAACAATTCAGTTAGAATAAAAAGTATCAACAATTTAACTGGAGTAGAAAGTATTAACACTTTAACTATAATAAAAGTATTGACAATTTAACTATAGAAATATGCAACAGTGCAAAAAATATAAAAGATAAAAACATAAAATATAAATGGAATATGTGGTGATAGCAAAAAACAACTAAGGCTGTAGTTAAGAAGTTTGTCTGATATTAAGTAAAGGTGCAAACATTTATAATTGGCTGATGTGAAACGGGCCTTTAAGTGTTGTACTGATTTTTCTTCTTCCTTTGTCACTGTTTCCATTACAGATTTTTGACTATTTGATAACAGCCCTCGCGTGTCAGTAAAGCTAGTGATAGTTTCGCACGTTATCACAGTGTGACCGTTGCCTTTTAAATCCGGCAGCTGATACAGAAAAAACTCACAAAGCAATTCTGAACACTGACATTTCTCTCTGGGGTCTGCGGGATTTGGAAGGCCTGCTGTGCTGTTTCCATCAGCTGTTTATCTGTGCACAGTAAGCAAATTATCTAATGCATTCGTCTGTTAGATGCCGAAGCTATTTTGCTTTACTTCCTCCTCAGCAAACAAAGGCGCACTCCACCGCGGCGATATCGTCTTTATTTTTAGGAAGATTCTATCGAAAACAGACTCCGACTCGTATCCACGCAAACAACTTCCGCATTTATGCCGTTGATGCAGTTGGATGCATTATACTGTTAATTTGGAGATAAAGCTTACAGCAACCAGTGGGACTCCACTTTGCAGCTCTCACACTTGAGCCTCAAATGGCATTACTAACTCTGTAATCTAATCACTGGCCAGTGTAGTAATGCGGTCCACAGCGCAAGCCCCAGGAAACTCCTGGGCATACAAGCAATTAATTAACTTAATTGCATGGTTAACTTAATTGATTACCTTGTTATTTTTCTAGCCTTGATATGGCTCCATTGCACAGTGAGATAATGTAGACATAATGTGAGTATTAGCCCACTGGCACCGTTGGTTTCAGGTATCTCTCTGTGCCCTCTCTCTGCTCTTGACTCAGTGAAATGCCAAAGTGTCCTAGTTGTGCAGTGAGCGAGTAATTGATGTCGAATTATCATCCCATTATCATAAGCTTAATTAGTTTTATTTATTAGCCATTAGCTGAATACTTCCAATCCAGCACAAAAAATGATAAGCAGGGCGTACAGTACGGGCGTACGGACGTGAGTGCTGCCGACTGACGCCAGCGTGGCAGAGTCGGCCTAATGTCACAAAGATAAAGGCCGTGTAAGAACACAGCAGGAGAATGAATTATGTTTCAGATCAGCCAATAATGGCCTCCTTTTTGTCGGGAATTTATAATGATAGCTGTGATGCAACTTATCTAAAACTGAAGCGTTACGGAAGGAGTCGTCCCTTCAGATAGAGGAAAAGAGAAAGCGGCGTGCGTACATCCCTCTGTGTGGAGGTTGGTAAAGCCAGAGGCATTCATCAGTGGAATGACTTGGCCTCAGATTTGGCCTCAGACAACTGTCATATCAACACTGCTGTAGGGTAGGGCAGCCAGCTTCTCCCTCTCTTCCTCTCCGCTCTTCATCCCCGACTCCCTGCTCCAGTTCTCCATTATCTTGTTGCCTCTTCTTTCTGTCTTCCCTGTCTGACTAGTCCTAATCTCCCCTTCTCCCTTTCTGCTCATCTCCATTCTTTTCTCGGCCTCGCACTGTCCCTCCCTCCTCTCTCTCCTCCAGGTCCTCCGTCTGCTGTGCGTATGAGGGATGACTCTTCCTCCTGGCCTGAGTATATTAGCTCCCCGGCCTCACTCTTTCCTGACAGCTCCGACCTTGTTAGAACTAGAGAGTGAGACGTCCACTTTTACAGCTGTAAAAAGCTGCAAGGGCAGCTGTATGACTTTTTTTTTTCTTCTTTCTTTTACCTTTAAGTTTTACCCGAGAAGATGGATGTACATAAACACATCATCATCAGGGGATGATCATTAAGAAGAGAGCTGCCAGTGCCAAAACATCTCACTTCAAAACTCCATGTGTGTCTATTTTTATCCGAAGGACCGCAGCTGGGGTTTCGAGATTCTCTCCTAAACTTCTTTTGTAGAAAACTTTTGCTTAATGCTCCATAATAGCTTGGTGAATACGCGGCGCCACCCACCTCACAAGCATACCTTGATTTTTACACTTCTTATAAAAACCAATTACCATACTCTATCATGCTCCATGGCACCATTAAATGAGCTCATTAAATACCTTTAGGATTACAAATCAAAGTAATTGCCAATTAGGATTTACCTAATTGTGTAAAACTTCAAGGATCTGATGCTTTCTCACTTAGTTTGTGGCACTGCAACCGGGCCGCATCGGGCTGTATACTTGTTTATCAGCCGGGCCATTGTGATGATTGATGACAAGCCGAACCAGCCTGGATCACTTTTTGATATACTCTCCACAGTAAATACTACAGCTGAGGCGCTGCTAGTCCGCCAACTAAAAAAGGGCAAACTTATGTTTCTATCTCTCTGAAAGATGTCAGCAAAGATATGACAAGTTTTGTTTTAGCGCCCTGTCTTTTTCGTCTTCTTTGCAACAACATCTGTCGCTTGAGATAAAAGAGTTTGCAGGGCGAACTGTGCAAAAAAGTTTGTAGCTTGCTCCAAAAAGGACAATGCTTAAATTTGTTTTCATGATGGCAGAAATGAATTTTGGCGAGCTGGTCTTCTTCTTCTGCTCGGTGTGATTTTTATGCTGTATGTTGAGTGTCTGGTTAGTTTACAGCATGATGTATCTTAACACCCTTTGGCTTCAGCCATGGCAACACCAGCCCCTCTGAAACAGTGCGGCCATTTAAATAGAACAGTAAATCAAATTTTGCCACAGGGAATAGAAGTCCATTTTCTGAGCCTCTATCACAATATATAGAGCATTTGTAGAATATATGGACATGCCCGTGGGTTTCTCTAAATTTAGGGAGTGGAGCGTGATAGAGGTCTGTCTTATGTGAACTCTTGGTACCTAATTGCTACCTCTTCGCTGTGAGTCATAAAGAGAGCACAGTTCTTCTACTTTATATATCAACAGCACTGCAGAATGAACTGGGAGTGAGCTATTGTGATAAGTGTGAATCCTCGCTGTAGCTATTTCCCTGCCTCTGGTTTGCTTATGTGCAGGAGTTAACAAACACACACACAACACACACACACACACACACACACACACACACACCCAGCCTAAAATATTCAGGAAGCACCACTCATGTGTTTGTCCTAGTTGCATTTAAAAGGATTTGGTCATGCTCAAATTCCTTTAGCACTTCTCATGTGCTGTAATTTCCATGTAGACTAGGGCCCCACTTTGGGCTTGGTTGACTGAAGCGACATGCAAGAGGACAAAAAGTACACCGCCAGTGTTATTTGTAGGCAGACTTGTGCTGCTGGTGCTTGACTGTGAACTTAGGCAGCGCCTCAGAATACTTAAGTAGTCCTTTGCCATGCATTGCCCCTTGGGCTGATAAGTTTCATCATGGGAAAGAGTTAGGTCAATTGGGCTTAAAATGCACTTTTAAAAAGTGTTGCGGCCGTGATTCTAAGATATTGGGTCCATTTAGCCTCTTTGTATTTATTCTGGCTAAATATTTAATCATAAAATGCTCAAATTTATAGTTTTAATAGTCACACAAATAGAATATGCACACGTTCTGTCTCAAATTGATATTGCATGCTTGTTCTATTCTTTACTGGCTTGCTCTTTTTCCCTTTGTATTGTATTAATATAAGGAAATTTCTCTTTAAATCTACCCACTGTGGTTCTGAATCACAGCCAGACTCTTTTGAAAACAGCACACTCAGCCACCCGGTCTTCGGTGTCCTCCAATGCTGCTATAACATGGCAGCCGTAATAGAAAACCATAAAAGGCCTGTACGTGATGACAGAGTAATAACAGTAGATTTAAACTGTGGCGGAGCAGGCAGCCTTTCCCAGCCGTAATGACTAATACAAATACACGTCTAGGAGCCAATAGATTGAGTTCAATAATCATTGTTTATTATGTTCATTATGTGAAAACAGCAAATGTTAATAAAATTGATTATTTTGCTTTTGAGTGCAGTTGAGGAAATAGCCCCGATAGAACTGTAAAGTTCCCTGCTTTGGTTTAGGATAAATGAACGTGATAAATTCCCAGGATTACGCTCAACAAATCCAGATATTGATTGTGTGCTGTGTGCAATTTCATACACTGTGCTATATGATGGGGATCATGGCAGAGAGGCACAGAGAGAGAGAGAGAGATGGAGGAGGTGAGGGAGACTGGCTACACACAGGCAAATAAAATGTGTGGGATTCATTTCAATAGAACTAATATCAGCAGAGTCATACTGATAGGCACATGCACGTGTACACGCACAAAACACACACACACACGCACGCAGACTAATTCAAAGCCATTTCCAGAGCTGAGCAGTTGCCTGCAGTGTTGAGGAGTGGCGTGACTGGGATGGGACCAGCCTCCTACAAATGGCTTGGAATGCTAATACGCTCACAAATGGGTCAGGGAGAGCTAAATGAGAGCTATGTAGGCCCGGCTAATTATGAAGTAACCAAGACTCCACCAATCGGGTTCGAAGGCCAGGAAGGCCAGCGAACTGACTGGTTGTCGACAGGTCGGCTGCTAATTAGTTTGTGCTAGTACAGCAGTTTCGTGCAAGTGGGTCAACGTGGGATGGTTGATGAATAGATGGCATCTCAAACACTTTGAGTATTAAGGGAGGAGACGTGCAGAATCTTATCTGTGCTCTTTTGTCTGTTTCACCAAAAGGAATTAAAACTTCATCACATGATCAATGCCAAATCTGCCAAATCACATAAATCACTATTTGATTTGTGATCCTTCAATTATTCAACAAATTCTGTTTCTTATAATAGCAAAAAAGTAGTTGAGGGACACTCAAAATCTATTACATCTTATCTGTTTCAGCTCATTTCAGAATGGTTGGAGTCACTGATTTTCATGTACCTGTCCCTAGGAAACAATTTCCTCATAGTCAAGTATGTTAGCAACATTTAATCTGGGCGTCCTGTCATATCCGATAGGTTCCAGCATTGTGGCTGAATTTATTCATCAAATCCATTTGAGTAATTAAAGATGGCACATTAATAATCCCCGTGGGATCCCTTATTAATTCCCTTTTAAAATTCCCCATTAATTATTGGAATGAACTGGACATTTATTTGTGTGAAAAGCTACAAGACAATGCAACAATAAAAAATGAGCTCATTGTAGGTAATTTAACCTCCCTAGATAGTACAGATCACAAATCCCCTTTCTTTCAGGTCAATATGTACACATCTCCTCAAATAGTGGGTTTGTTCCCCACAGCTGTGTCTTGGGCTTCTGCTGCCATCTCCTGGTGAGGATTGACCTACATTATGAAAGGACCTGGCTGCACACAGGACCGTACTGTAGTTCATAACATTTGTACCACTGCTTAATCAAGCAGATAATGAGCAATAAGATTTGAGGCTGTCCGTGTGGGTGTGTGTGTCAAAACTCGTGAGAGAAGGGGATTTCAGTATAAATATTTATGCCTGGCAAACAGATCAATGGCTATTAAAAAGGTCAAGGGCAGATGATGATGGATGTCGGCTGTATGTATTGATAAAATCTGACCGCAATAATGAATTGCAAGTACACACACGTTTGCGCACACACACGTAGATGGCAGACCAAATGATAGGGATTAATTCATTGATCATGCTTAATCTGTCATAATTAATTCCATAGGAACAACTGTGATGAGAGCACGCCTCCATTAAACAGATAAATTATTCAACATGAGGAGGAGGTGGACCCGAGATAAATGAGCGTGGGAGACTGGTGCCAGCAGTCACAGGCTGAGGCTAATTACAGTCTTTTCTTGGAAACTAGCACAGGTTAACTTACAGTAATAGTTATATGGAAATACCATAGAAATGTAATTGGAGGCTCAGGTTAACCTAACAGTTCATGAAAGCACTTGGGCTTCATTAGTTTACTTTGACTAAAGTTATAGAAGATGGAGCGATGGCATATGATAAATGTCACATTTGTTGACCTATATACCTTTATATAGCCTCTTGTTCGGTTTTAGCAGAGAGGGAGGTTGGTCCCAGTTGGATTCTAGCCTAAATCTCTCTGAAGTCCCAGCAGGTTTATCCTTTATGCTACATTTACATTTCTACAGTTTGTTTCCTTTGTGATCATTAGGTTTTTGCACTTACAGTTAAACCCTGGAAACTGCAATATTCCAGATAATGATTGTCATTAACGTGTAAAAGAGACTAGCTTTTGGCAAAGGGATTTAATGGATCATGAGTGCAACAATACACCTGGGACCAGATGTATAAAACTTTGTGGGTTCAAGATAAAAGTCTGTGTATGCACAAAGCAAAAATATGCATGGGCAGACTTTGTGCCGGATATTTATATATTCCTGCATATGCATTGTTCTGTCATCGGGAAAATGTATGCACTGTACTTTGTTCTGTACTCATTCTGATATCTGTAACATCCTGTAAGGCTGCCAGATCAGCCTTTATGCTTTCTTTGACTCTTGTTCTAAGTGCTGAATCAAAGACAACAAGCATCCATTAATAATATCCATCTAGTTGTATTTTATTTACGTTCCAGCATCATTTACAGCTGTATGCAGGCACAGGGGAAGACACATACCATTAAGATTTGATTTGTGAGAAGAGGCGTTTTGAAATGAAAAACCTATACCCTAAAGAAGAAGAAGTTCCCTTTCCTGCTTTTCATGTGTGATCTCACCATGTCATAATGGCAGAAGGCATGTCACCAATCAGACATAATCTCTTTACACTCCTAAATATTAGGAAATACTTGTGAAACCTGATCTGTCCTGGGCATTGCGATACTTAGACCATCTACTTTATTTTTTTAGTTGGTGACTCATTGGTCATATAAAGCACCTGAACAGCTTTGGTTTTCCCCAACTTTGTGATTCAGCATCTTCTACACACCTGTACATTTCAAAAGATTTTAAAAAATTAAGTCCACAAAAAAGATAAAAACCTCATTAATAATGGAAAAACATCAGAAGGGAGCAACTGATGCTGCGCATATACAGTAGTGTAAAGGACTGGTAAAGCTAAATACAATTCTCATTTGATTTTACTGTACTCTAGTTCAGACTTCGACTGAGCACATGAAACATGATTTTCTGAACTAAACAATGCTGCTATTTCAGTCAGACAAAGTCTATTAGAAAGAATTTTAACCGATTTTGTGATCTCATAAATCAGACCTTAATATTGATGAGTTCCTTAATAATCTTCTTCATGTAATCACAACTGATCCAGTCCTGGTTGACTGAAGAGCTGTCACCCTTTTAGCCATGTTCAACAGACTTGGTATTAGAAGAAGGTTTCTCTGCACAGTGGACAGGTGGACTTGTTGCTGGAAGTGAACCATTTGTACTGCAGAAAGATGAGAAAGAATGAATCAATATAAAAGACAGTAAAACAAAGTCAAACAACAAAGTACTTTCACTTTAAGCTATATGTTGTCTTGCATTCAATTGTATATGATATTGGTGAAATTTAAGCTGGAAAGTGTGTGTGACACAACCAGTGGTGGGCTGTGTTTGGATTTATGAAATATACAGACAAAGTACAGTTTGTTGCCAGTGCTATTGTTCTCTCTCACTCTTGCGATGATTGATTTTTTACTTTTACTATTTACTGACAAGCCTCAAAGTTTGTCAGTAAATATTTCTCTCTTAAACATCTGCAGAGAAGATGTGGACAACGCAACACTGGTTGTAATATGATCTTGACAAATAAATCTCACCAAACATGCTGAGTGAAATTTTTTCTTGCAGGTGCGGCAACCCTTCTTGGGCAGAGAGTAGTTGGAGCCGTGGATAACAGAGAAGCAGATCATACAATCCTCTATTCCCTCAAACCGCTTGTCCACGTTGTTCTTCCACAGAGCCAGGCCCTCCATTATACTGCCATTCTGAACACAAACACACATTTATATCTTTCTGATTCGTTTCATCCTCTTTTTCTTTGCAGATCCCACAAAACAAAAGTATCTTCATGACCCTCTTGGCCTGTATTGCTCAATAAAACTTCACGGGTATGGATAGATTCTGGCTCCAGGTCTTCAGATTGAAGAACAGACACTCTCACTATTTACAACACCAGCTTCTTGAGTTTATATTCACTGTATGTTTCTTTCTACCTGATGTGTGAGGTAGGTGCTCAGTTGCAGCATCCAGTTCCTCCACTGCTGTACGGCAACGCCCACGCGCCTCCCACTCTCTACTGTGATGGAGCCTAGAGGGTAGCTCTGTGGTAGCTGAATCACCAACTCGATGAAGATATCGTCCACAGAATAGGTAGCAATCACCTCCCGCGCTGCTGAGCGGGCCTTCACCTGAGGCACAAAGATAAATAAAGACAATGTTTACCTTTGCTATCAGGGGTCTTTTGGTCAAATAATCGGACATCAGTTTTAAAATGTATTGTCTGCCTATTGTTACTGCATCTTTATATTACGACTGTGATGCAGTTGCCCCACTGGATTTGTTCAATTTAAATGCTTATTACATCTATCAACCTCTGTACAATTTTCTGGAGATAATATATCAGATAATTAGATTTTACAGGAGGAACGCGATGATCAGATGTGCCAGGACTATCAAAGAAGTGGCACTATGGTAAGTAACCTAAAACAAGTAAAGTTAAATTTGCAGATGAACACACAGTGAGTATTTGCTGACTTACAGTCATGCTGTCAAACATTTGAGTGCTGGAGTGGACAGATGAGATCTCCTGTGCTGAGAGAACAGGACTGACGTATTTAATAGTGAACTTCTCCACAGTTGCGCTCACTCTCTTCTCCTGGCCGTTCCACCACAGCCGCACCATGGCGGGCAGGTCCTGCACTGTGCTGTAGTAGACACTGCAGGCCAGATGAGGGAGCTCCCACTCAACGCTCTCGCTTTCTGCAGGCAAGAAGCACAGGAGAAGAAATCTAAGTTTGTTTACATTTCACAGCCCATGTACAGAAGTTGTGCAGGTGTGTGTAGTACTTACTGTCAACAGCTAGAGACAGGCTCTCTGTAAAGAAGGTTTTGGTTTCCTTTGTCTCTGCTCCCTGGCCTGGGTAGATGGGGTTCTCAGGCATCAGTTTGAAGAGGTGAAGGAGGAGCTTGTTAAGAGAGCAGCTTCTCTTAAGATACTGAGCATAGTGAGCACGCAGCTAGAGACAAAATAAGAAGAGCAGTCAATACTATGGCAATATTTTGATAACAATGTTACTCATCTCAGACATCAAAACACACTCTCTCCATGGAATCTGTTTGATTGTATACACTCTCACAAACTCAAAACACAATTCAAAACAAGTAAAAAAGCAAAGCAAACTTTGTAGGAAATCATAGTGATAGTCCGAGGCCAGGACTTGCATTTGCACTCACATGGGAGGGTGAGGATTTGAAAAAAGTGAGGAGCAGCTTCCAGGCCAGCAAGTACCCCAGGATGCAGGAGTACTCCACACTGAGAGGCTGGACCACTGCAAACTCTCCCACTTGAACTCCTGCCAGGATGCTATCACACAGCTCCTCACAGGTTGACAGGATGGCCATCAGAGATGCTGGAGGAGAACTGAACACAAACATTAAACAGAACTGTAAGAGTTATCTATAAATATCCCCCATACATATTTTTGTCTAGTACCCATCAACTATCACACATATGTACAAACCTACAGTAACATGATCTCTCTCATTGACTTACAGGCATGGCTCATCTCTATCGTCATCAAGCTTGGTGTCTCCTTCGCCATCACACTCGGGCAGCTGAGGCATCACCCTGTATTGACAATAAGCAAGTATGTTCTTTTTTTTTTGTTTTATCTTTAGTTTATGTTAAGCATGAGATCAACCAATCTCCTGCAGGTCCTTAAAGATTTCAGGATAGGTGTTAACACTTTAATCATAACACAGGACTGTTAATTTAAGGAAAAGTTACCCACACTTTCAAACTAAATCCTTACTTTTCTAACAAGTGGTAGACGGTGATCTGCAGAGGCCTGGCCTTAAACAGCAGCAGAGGGCAGAAAGTGTTGAGGAGCGTCTGGAGGGGCTCTGGCAGGTTTGTATTCTGGTCCACGATGAACCGCGGTGGCAGGGAGTTCTGCTTTAGCTGCTGCACAGGCACATATGTCAAAGCCACGCCGACTGACTGCAGAACCACCAAAGGGAACACAGGGTCGTCCGGTTCAGTGAAGGCATCTGCATTTAGACAACAAACAGACAGAAGGACTGTGAGTCATAAAATCAGGACTGTTACATACAGTGCTTAATAAGTGTGACTTAACTGCTTGAATATTGTAATAGTTGTGAGACATGGTCAAACGTGTACATGTTCTTCATTTAGAAATACTATATTACCTAGTGATATGCTTAACGCAGTGTGGAATGTACCTTACATTTACTTAAGTGCTGGCAGTACTTGTACTTTACTTGAGTATTTCCATTTCATGCAAAGTTATATTTCTATTCCACTACATCTCAAGAGATAAATGTTGTACTTTTTACTCCACTATATTTATTTGACAGTTTTAGTTAATAGTTAATTTGCAGATTACAATTTTTCATACATTTTCTGTTCAGACAAAAACCACATATCTCCAGATTTGGCGATTGTGAATGTGAAATTTTCTGATAAACTGAGGGAGTTTTCCATTATGGGGTGAGAAAATCCCCCAAAACAAACAAACCTGTGATATTGATAGGCAGAGGCAACAGCAGGTTGTAGATTCCTTCTACAAAGAAGTCTGTCCATTCACCAGTCAGCTCTGGAGGCAGCTTCTCCAGTACATCAGGTGAGGATGATGTGAAGAACTGGCTCAGCTTCACAATCAATGCAGCATTCTCACACACAAACAGCTGCACCCATGGGTTCCATAGACTGCTCACATTCTCACTGGCAGCCTGAGATTGAAAGCAAGAAAATAAGGTCAAAGACAGTAAGGGACAGCAGATGTGAGTACTACAATTGTTTAAAACCAAAAATACTTGTAAAAAGTTTTTTTAAAACAAAAACTATTCTTTATTTATTAGGAGGCAGCAGAGTATCACAGTGAGGACTCTACCAATTCATATACCTGAGTTCAAGAGTTCAACACCACACGACAGGAAGCAGGAAGCGTCCTGGAAACTGAATATTTACCAGCCCCTGGGAGGAACTACTCCATGGCTGACCATGACCTCTGATCTCAAAGTTACAAAACAACACAATATGTGTGATCTCTGTCTCACCTCCAGCCAGGCTAACATAGAGCAGAGCAAGAAGTCCCACTGGCTGCCCCCGAGAACTGTCGGACGATGAGTCACCAGCCACGACAGGAAACGCATCATTTCCACAGTAAGGTTCAACTGTTCTGCAGTGGCTTTAGACAGGTCACTGAAATACAAAGATGTGACGAATGAAGAAATGGCAGCAGAAAATAGCTACACTTGGACAACGTTTCAAAAACACATAAATAATGTTTGTGTGATTAAATTACCTGCCAAAGAGGAACCAATCCTCCTTGCTGTTCCTCCACTCCATCACAGTGGCCAGAATAGCATGGACAACCTCATCCTCTACGTGTGTGTTGGCTTTTAGACAGCAGAGCAGCACTGCCAGACACCCATACACATCTGAGACACACAGGCCAAAATTATGATTTGCTTGGTTCAAAATCCAAAATGTCCACATATGCATTTGTGTGTGTTTATGTGGTTATTCTCACTGTCGTTCTCTTGCCAGTTGATTATTCCAGCAGTAGCCAGAGCAAGGAGAGTCTCTCTGTCTTCTTTGGTCATGGTGGGGCAGAGCACCTGGAGCGTGCTCAGTTTGTTTTGAGACACTGGGAACAAACTGACCAAACACAGACAATTTTCAATATACAACGCAGTGATAAGAGCAGCCATAAAACAGCTCTTAATGTAAAATTATAATCATTTAACATTTCAGGAACAAACAAAATATTAAACCTGTCTGCACTGCTATAAAGCTTCCTCATAGATTTGCTGTGAGTGGCTGCCAAGTTGTTGGTGTGGATGTAGTTATCGAGAGTCAGAGACCACAGACCTCCATCTTCCACTGACCTATAGGGCAACAATAAAGTATACATACAGTATATTCAGTGGATATTGTTTCAAATAATTGCCTGGGAAAATAACAATCAGTGCTGATGAATTTTGCCGTCTTGTTTCTTCAGAAGCTGATGCATTTATAGAATTGCAAAATCAGTGAGTGTAACTCACCTTGAGTACAGTGTCTCCAGCAGAGCTTTTATTGGAACCTGATTGTAATGTCCTTCTGACAGCCCCCAGTCAGTCAGCAGGCTGTGATAGGCTGACACTATAGCAGGGATGTACTCTACCTCCTTACACCACTGCAGTGCATACAACAGCTCTGAAACTGCCAAAGAAAAGCACAGATATACAAAAATATCAATTAGCATCAATGATTGGCATAACCATAAAAAAATTTAAAAAGACAAAGTTACAGAAAAATGTCCTGTGTGTGTACCGGTATTCTTGAGGTTTAGCATGTGTGAAGGATGTTCTGTCTCCTTTTGGTCATGAGGTATGAATGCAACAGGCTGGGCCACCCTCCCCAGCAGGGCACAGGCACACAGGTGGGCTGGCAGCCTGGCTGACACCCTGAACTTCCACATGTCCATGGAGGATTTTTCGAAAATTCCTCGATGGCGGCTGGACAGTAAGGGGGTTTTGACCCACTGCAGAGCACAGAAAGAAAGGGAAGAACAATGAATGAATGTCAAGTGTTTAACTAACACAGAATCCTGCCACAGCAACTCCTTCATAACAAATGTATGAGTTGTTATTTTCCTTGAGTAATGATGACTCACCTGAGGAGGTAAGGCTTGTCTGATTCTTGTCCATTCTGTCTGGTTGGGCGTCAACTCGGTAAAGAACTGGACGAGGAGGGGGGAGTCTTGATCGCAGACAGAGATGATTGTCTCCACTATGCTCTGTGCAGCCAGAACTAGAACCTGTAAACTAAAACATAGCACAGAGAAGAGTCAGCTGGAACCACAACAAAGCCTTGGGACAGAATCTTAACATATGGGTGCACCAATTCAAAAGGCACAAAGTGGGGGGCTTTAAAAGCTACGTCAGAGGAAGGTGCTTTGTTACCTTTTAATGTCCAGAGAGACAGTGAGTAGTTGGTTTTTCACCCAAATGGCTGCACTGTGCAGGAAACCACCTTCCTTGACCTCATATTCAGAGTGTTGGACGAGTGACCGCACCCCAGCTACACATACTTTCCTCAGCTTATCTAAAAGTGAGTCTTTCAAAGCAATATAAAGAAACATTAGTCACGTAGCTTACCTGAGAAGTATATACGTTTGTGGACTGCATGAGTACCTACCAGAGAGGTGACTTTGTGTTTGATCTTGGGCAGTGAGCTGGAAGACAGTGAGTAAGAGTTCCTCAGCAGAGAGTAGTAGAAGACAGTCTTGTACAGAGGAGAAGAATGTGGAGGCCACATCACAGATGAAGGAGATGAGGGGCTCCATGTTCCCTGCATCTGACAGACTCTTGGTCTCAGACAGAGTGGCGTGGAGCTTCTCTAAGATCTTCTCCATGTACACCTCCCCTATCAGAGGCTCTGTGCAAGTAAAAACAGTTTTAAAAAATGATTATATAATTTGATGACTGAAAAGAATATCCAGAAAAGGGTATTCTTCTAGACAAGCAAAATATTTGCTGGTGTGCATGTTTGTGTTCACCATTGTTGTGGTGCTGAGACAGGACCAGGCTGATAAGCGTCCAACTGTGCTTGCTTGTAGAAGAGGTAGAACTGGGAGAGCTGCGGCCCACCTTGCACAGCTCCTCAGTCAATCCCAGGAGCTGCTCGCCCAGAACTGACCCTTTCAGCCAATCGCTACAGCTCTTGAGAGTCTCAGGATCTGCACATGCCTGACAGGACGGATAGCAGAGAAACATGGATGTTTACAACAGCATAAAGGTCATGTAGAGGTAGATAAGACACTTTGATAAAACAGAATGACACATACCCTCTGTATAATTTGCAGGATTATTCCCCACTGCAAATCCATCTGGAAAGCAGAGTGAATAAGCATGAATCTCAGCAAAGAAACAGGACAATCAGAGCTGAATCTACGCTGCACGTAACAGGCATGAATCAACATCAGGTCATATGTTGAGACATTTGTATCTTATATTACCATGGTGATGTGGTTGAGGATGCGGGTAGTCTCCTGCCAGCTGCAGCAGTAGAGTGAGCTAAAGACCATCTCCACCAGGTGCTCGGTGTCTCTGCGGCCCTTCTCAGCCAGCCACACCACCACCTGCTCCAGCAGGAACTGCACTGCTGGATTTCTCATATTCATCTCATCCCATCGCTCACCGTCCTTTATTTTATCATCCAATTCGACCAATGTCTAAGACACAATCACAACAGTTGTTAAAAACGTAATACTTTGCATTTGATTCATCCATGTCAGTGTTTGCAAATACTTAACATGACTGTCAACTTGTTTTTATACTGAACTCATCCCATTCAAATATACATACACGCCTTTTTCACTAATCATCAAATAGGACTTACACTGAAGATCCTAGGTGTGTGGAAAGACCGCAGGAGAAGGGAGAGGAAAACAAGATGTCTCTCCGACTTTTTCTCATTCACATGCACCAGGCACAGCTGGGCCAGCTGGCACACTACATCCTCAAAATGCTGGGTCTGCGGGGACCCAAATGCCTTCTCGTTCACAAGCTCTGACACCGTCTGCACAGGCTTCTCAACACCATCCCCCTCGACTCCAGGTTTCTCATTGTCTTCAGGCTTAGAGAAACAGATCTTGACAGATTTCTTCTTCTGGCTGTGCTTTCTTTTTACTCTCTCAGGGTAACGCATTACCTGGAGACATACAGGAAAATGAGAAAAGATTAATTCAGGCATTCTGTTTTCTGTTTTACTTTGGCCACTTTTTAAGACATGAACGGCTCTGACAGTCGTATTGATCTGCTGTATCCTTGGTGTCGACATGTAGATTATGTCGGAACCAGAGATTTCCCAAAACCAGACTCACCTGCAGCAAGGTGGCTACCCCTTCCAAGGCCTGTGGATCTGCTCCCTCATTGTCAACATAACGCACAAACAAGAGACCAAGCCCCTCCCAGAAGTCTGCCAGAAGTCCTTGAAAGACATCCTTGTTATCATTTGCTTCACCTTCACTTTGTAAACCTGCCTTCTTCTCCCAGGAAACAAGCATTTCGGTGATCAGAAGAAAAAGAGGACCATTCTGAAGGGAGGGAGTTCCGAGAGCCTTTTCCAGGAGTGGCAAGAGCTACAAAAAGACAAAACAATGTAAGAAAGGTAGGGACCTCAGCAGATTTAACATGATGGGAAAAAGTATGTGCAACTGTGTGATCCCACCTGCTGTGAAATAAGCATAGTCCGTATTTTTTTCTGACCCTCCTCTTGTTTTGTGTTTTGCAGCGTGCAGTACCTCAAGCACTCAACAAGAGAAGTCACTATAACTGCACTTTCTGATGGGCTTGTCGCTGCACGCTCACTAGAAAGACTGAGACAAACATTTGCCAAGACACACAAACATTTAAGGTTACAGAGTTTGATACAGCAATTATGATTTATAATTTTTCACAAGAATAATATTACATCAATATATATGAAGATATGGCAAATTCTAACTGAAATGTGCATTTGCTAAAAAGAAATTTCATACTGTTACAATACGGTTTGCTTGAAATTTGATAAATATAATATAAAATTATATCACAATTAGATTAAATTATCCAGCCCAAGCACACATACACACACAAAATGAAATCACCCTTGTATGAATGAAGTGAAGAAGGTGGTGTAGAAGTCCAAGGTTGGATCAGTGACCTCCTGCGGCAGTTTGCTGAGGAGCGGCATTAGATTAGGGTGGGTTGATTTGGCCATGCCTTTGCTACCGTCTCTTAGTAGAGCCCAGAGTTTCGGTAAGAAGCCCTTCTTGGCATTCACATGTGTCCAGCAATCCTGAACAGGAACAGAAAAATATATGATCAGACGCAACTTAATGATAAATTGGCACAACAAAATTTAAACATTTACATTGGTATCAACGACTTGACTGTGCTGCTTAATATAACTCCTCCTTGCACTACCTATTCAGTCTACTGTAATAGCATAGAAGGTAGAAAACATTACCGAACAAAACATAACAACACCTGAGGCTGACGTTTAAACAAAAGCTTACAGGGATTGTAGAAACAACATGCAGAACAGCCTCCCACACAGGAGGCAGCACTGCAGGATCTGTGTCGTCAATGCTGAGGAGAACAGCAGGGCAAAGTCGTGCTGCTTCAGCCTGGACAAGTCCTGGAGTGAACACGCACAGAGCACACATCATCTCGAAAAATGCCCCTCGCACCTGTGGAGCAACACATAGTAGTAATTAGGTAAATATCTTCTTCACAACAGATCATTATCATTGTATATTTGACAGCACAAAAACAGTGAGACAGAATGGTTGACAAAATTTATTCTTAAAATTTTTTAACTTTATAAGATAAAAAACATCTGTGTGTGCAACCGAGAAGAAAGTTTTCTCCTTAACACTTTGTCTTTTCATGTAAATGTAGCCACAGTGATACAAGCACTTAAGATAAAATCCAAAGACAAATTCAGATACTTCAAACTCTAACTAATTGTAACTCAAAAAGTCACTCAGAGCATTTTGAATCATAGGGAACCTGATTGCTTCTTAACAGTCATGTTATATATCACACAGAAATTGGGATATGACATATTATCCCTCACAATCTCTGCAAACTACAACTGGGTATTAAAATGCATAATCAACTGAAGATTGTGATGAATAAATGAAACATTCAGTACCTTATTTTAGTTGAGTGAAACTGTATAACGTTTCATATACTGGGTGAAGTAGTTCATAAAAATACTATTTCAAAGTCTGCTATAAGCAGAGCAGTCCTATTCAGTGAATGTACCTGTGGTGTCTTGTGTTTGGTGTACTTCCAGAACTTCCCAGAGTTAACAAGTTGTGCTAGTCTTGGCTCCAGGGCCGTCCTGTCATTCTGGAGCAGCAGGGACAGCAGTCTCTTCACCCCCAACAGGGAACTGGTCAGCATGCGTACGTATTTGGCTTCTCTCTCTTCCCCTGTCACACTTCTAGAGAACAGAGGGAACCAGTGACTCGGACAGAATACATTATCATTGTGCCTACTCAGAGGAATGGACACAGAATCTATAACAAGCTAAACTTAACTTACTGTGGATCGCTCAGTGTGTCAGCCGTTTCCTTTAACAAAATATCTTGTAGAACCTGCAATATAAAAATATTAACAATTAAATTCTAAACCTAGCTCATTAAATTACACTTTGTCTGCACTAAAGCCACCACTACTACTCACATTAAGGATTTCGTCCTTGCAGAAGCTGAGAGCCTCCGGCTGTTTGGCAGGTGAGAAAGCAGCCTGGAAGGCCTGACATGCAGCAGAAGCTGCTGGTGTGTAAGTATCACACTGAGACAGGATCCAGTGGCCCATCAAGCTCTTCAGAAAGGGGGCCAAGCTGCGACGCACCTTCAGCACCAGCTGCTCAAAGGCCTGCTGGGTGGCCTCCCTGATCCGGCGATCATGGTCCTGACACACATAATGGACACTCTTCACTCACACTAACACACCGTTACGTCACATTAAAATGTCAACCTTAAATTGATCATGGTTCCAGACAACCTTCAGAGATATCTCCCATCATTCATTTAATACATTTCTCTCGAAATAGGGTATTTTACTTTCATTTGCCAAGTAGGAAAGGTTTGTTCAAAAATCTCATTGTAGTTCAAGTGTTTATTTATGTATTTAAGATGTACAATAAATAAAAGTAATGTGACATTGATACAGAAAAGACTTTTCATGAATGTGTGGTGAATGACCAGCTCACCACTGATATCTTGCAGTAAATCCTGGGCCAGTATGGCAGGACCCCTTTCACCTCTTCAGCATCCCGCTCCTGACACATGGACCCAAAGTCCTGCACAGCCTGAGGAGAGGACACAGCATCAGGACACACACCTGGACTTCAGGTCTTCAACAAACCCAATGAGAGACTGCCTTTCATGATTCACATACACTGTATTTTGTGTGATTTCAACTTGTTACATAGTACTTGTTTGACATATATTGTTTGTATTGTTCCCGTGTTATTGACAGTTAGTTGTCTAAATAAACAGAACAGTTTATGTCGGTCTCACTAGGGCGAACATGTGCCTCCAACTTTATAGTCCGTGTGTCTGTCTTTCTTTTACACACTTTCAGTCTGGTGACAACATCCCTCTTCGAGAGCTTCCTGAGCACCAGGCGGAAATCAGCGTCCACCAGGTTGTCTATCTCCTCCGCTCCGTGGACAGCGGGGACGTAACTCAGCTCTGAAGCCACCGACGTGTCGAAGCCCACAAAGCCCGGGATGACACCACCCTCCCGGGTCAGCACCTCAGCAGCTCGGCCGCTACTGGACGGCTGGAGGCAGGAGAGAAACTCGTGGTTATAGAAAACCTCATAAAAGCTGTAGAAACGTTTTGGTTATGAAACAGCAGCCACACGTCGCGTTAGCTGCTAACGTGAAGTGTACATGAAGTTAGCTTGAGCTCTGGTTTGTTGCTAACAGTCTTAATTTAACACTGTAGTCGAGTATAAACTGTTACTTACCCGAACATTTCCTTTAGTCCTCTGTTTATTCTTACCCCCCATGGATACACATTAATCTTTAAAGTCTCAGTTTCCTATTTTAACTTAATAGTTAGTAGCTTGTTGTCAGTATTACTGATAGACTGAAGCCACTGGTCTTCCTTATGTTCCGGAACTGGCTACTTCCTGTCTAAGTCTTTCAAAATAAAGCGGCATCCTCATGAACCTAACTCTATTGCATGCACAATAGGTGCTCTGAAAGAAACTTCTTGTACTCAAAGTTAGCCTTACTATCTATTCTTTACTATTATTTCTGTATAAATGTGTACAATAGCTACATATTGTGATGTATTTTTTATATTTTAAATGAGGCAAGTCACAAGCTTTTATTTTGAATAGGATATCACAAAACCGAAGTGCTTGCATGTGTCGACTTCTTACTTCCGTTATGAAGTTCTTCTTCGTCTTATCCATTTGGAGTAAACTAATAGTATTGTCTGCTCATCGCTGCCCTCTATGAACATATTACAGACAGTGCAGCCCTGTAAATAATGAACATGGCGTTAGATAAGGAGGAGTTCATTTTGGCCTGAGGCTGATGGAGGAGGAAAACTGCTGAATCATCCTCTGGAGACCATAAATTTAGTCAGTAAATTTCATAGCTATTGCTGACCATTAGATTTCCTGCATGGGAGTGGAAATATTGACCTGATGGTGGCAATGAAGGAAAATGTCTAAAGCAAAAAGGGTTCTCCTCACTGGTAGTCTTACAAGGCGCAGTAAATTTCATGGCCTTCTCCTCATTTAGAAATTATCCTCTGAACACTATGTGCATCCAAAGCCAAGTTCACGGATACAGACATTTTAAGGTACTTTATTACAGACTAAAGTATCGGCAAGGGGATTTTTTTTATGATAGTGTCTTGTCCTGCTCGGGAAATGTTGGACATTTGAATTTGCTGAAATTGGCTTTATCTTTTAATGTAAAGCACTTTGTAACTCTGTTTTGAAAAGTGATATACAAATAAAGTTATTATTATTATCTTCTAACATGAACCTTGATCACAAACACTCTGATTATACTGCTACAACAGAATTGGCTACAGATCTACAGTAACACATTACGTAAACAGAGTATCACACTGCTGCATCTGTGTCTGCATCTGTACTCCATCAGCGGATCCAAAGATAAACTGTTTAAACTCAGTGAAACACATTGTGAATTTTATTTGTCTCCATTGTTTTCCAAACAGTTTTGCATTGTTAGGAGACATGACTGAGAATCTTCAACCTACAAGCAAGCTTCACCTCAGCAATGAAATAACTATTTCACAGCAAAGCAAGTGAACTGTGTACAAGATGTTTACTTGAAACTTTGTGGCAAAACACATGATGTTAGATCACTGCTTACATTCAGCTGTAACTATGACTGCAGTTGTTTCAAATCTTGAAGCTTGAAGCAGAAATGCCACAAGAGTTCAGAAAGAGTGAATGAAAAGTACAGTATTTCTGTGTTGTATTCTCGACACAAGTGATTTCCCTTAAAGTGAAGAAATGTCTAGAAATGTGATCATTTGGACATAGTTTTCCCATCTTTAATTCTGTGTAGTTTGATTTCATAATCAGTTGAGGCCTTAACACTTTTCATAACCTGTAAGAGAGAACAACTTACGTGAATACCTCTCCCTTTACCAATTAATCATTTATCATTCCTTGGTTGAGAACCTTTGGCCTGAATGAAGATCAAATGTCTTAATTTTGCCCTTTGATCTTCATCAAATTGTCTTCCACATTAAAATGATATGAGTTCAAAGTCAACACAGAAATCAAACAAGTCATGCACTTGGAATCAAAAAAATATTTTAATAATCACTCTTTTGACATAAATCAAGACATTTGCAGAGTTGTATTAGAATTCTGTAGGATAGATTTTGTTACTGCTATTTTTAAAACATCTGTTCTTTAGTCTAAGCATGAATTCTGCGCTGTAGGTTTTACAATCATGGCTTCTGGTATGGAGGTCAGGTGTGTCTAAAGCTGGGCTCGGTTGAAGAACTGAATGCAACATTTGAAGCAATTAACAGTAAATAAGTGCCAGAAGTTAAGAAGTGAAATGTGCACTAAAAGATTCAACAGTTTCACAGTCTAATTATATCCAGTAATTTCACATCTGGAAGGAGGTTGTAATAAATAGCCCACTTGGGGGAAAAGTGTCATTTGCATTGAGCACAGAAATTTTACAGGAACCACAGTCGTACCCACTGTCCCCATTATTTCATGAACTGCAAAACCACTGTGACTATTTATCACTAAGTCAAAGATTTTCAAACTGAACACATCTTTTTGGCAGACATCCTCATCTCACAGCAACAGAAAATCAAAAACAAAAGCAGATTGAGCTGTGTGCATTTTATTCACAGAAAGAGTCCTTGTTACCTTCAGGCAAACACTTTGATCTGACACCTAATTCTTCAGTAAACAATGTTTTAATCAATGTGGATTTGAAGCGACAGGGTTCACCTTGGAACTGACAGTAAGTACTGATTAAAATGCAGGCGGCCAACACCAGTTTTTGGAAACTGAAACTGAAACTGGGTTTGGCCGGTTTTAGTAAATATTCAAAATTGAAGTCATTTTGAACCCAAGCACTTTCAGAGAATGAAATGAAAAAGATGGATCAGGTTGACTGTAGCAGTGACTTTTTCAAACGTGTGCACACAATATATTTTAAGGGTTCAGAACATTTTGCATTTGCAAATTATTCTACGTAAATTATGTGGATCTGCAAATTCAGTCTTCTTTGCATTGTCTCTCCTTTGAGCAATTCATCCCTGTGCATCACATTATGAAGTCATGGCTCTTTAGTGTTGTACCGTGATGTAGCACATAAAATCCATTGATTAAAGGCTAAATTACATAATTTAAAGGCTGTTTTAAACTTAAAGCCTATTCTCTGATCAAACCTTATATTTTAACTGTTTCTGTATTAAATAGAAGGTTTATATATATTTACTGTAAATGACAGATGGAAGAGACACCTAGTATGTAGTTGCAGTCAAAAAACTGTTCTCTCCCAAGTTCTCACCGCATCATCAACCTCTGACCAAATAATTTCCTCAGGCTGTAGCATAATATGTGTCATTATACAACATTCAATTTTCTACACACCGATCTCTTTTTAGAAATACACTATGAATGTGATTACTGACAATCTGTTTTACACATTTTTAAAGCAATCAGATTTTGCATTCTCTGATTTCCTGCCTTAACATGACTTCACCCAACAACCTGATTTCTTGTGCACTGTGTAAGTTAACATTAGTAGTTTCAATACCGCTTAGTAGTAAACAAACAATGGATGTATTACGTTTCCTTAGCTGTATATTGTTGATTTATGGGTCTTCAAGGTGAAACTATTGGTATTTCTCCTACTTAATCAGTCGTAAAAACAGTAAATTGGAGTCTTGTAAACTTCATATATTACCAGACAAATTCATTCAGGTTTCACCATCTTACCAACAAAATTAACTTAATTAACCGAATTTGGCATGGTCCTTGATGCCTTCTTTTACCCCATTGAGTATCTATAAAGGTGACCTGCTCCATTACTATCATTTCAGTGTGTAAAGGAGTGCTGAAGGAGAAGAGCTGAGAAAAAAAAAAAAAAATCAAGTAACTTGTTAAAAATTGTGACTTTGCACCACTGTGTTTTACGTCATATTTTTACATCACATACCACGATCTAAATACATCTCCCACTGTCTAATACAGAATAAAATATCTGATAAGGCTACATAATTATTATAGAATTATCCTAAATTGCATCCATCGTCTTGAAAAAGTACACATTCAGAAATGATCAAGGAGTAATGATCTCGAATTCCTTCTCTTAAATCAGTCAAAATCCAAAAGATTAGTTGGTGAGCTTCACCCTCTGTCGTGAAAGTAGCCACTCAAACAACCAAACCGAGGTCAGTCAGTACAAACCTACAGGTAACTTGTAAAATGAAACATTACAATGCAACGATAAAAGGAATGTTATTGCATCTGAAGTGAAATCTTTTTTATTTTCTAAGAAACCAATTTTTGGGTTTAGTGAATTTTACTAAACTGATGTGTTTCGTTTATTTTACCAGTTACCCGTAGTCACACAATCCCAGTCAGTGAATGTGCTTGTGAAACACCACAGTCGACAAGCACATCACCCTGCTTTGAACAGATCTCAGGCTTTTATATCCTCCAAAGCACATCCCATCTCATAACACGATCATCATCATCACTTCTGAGGTGTTACAACACCTATAAAAATCCATAAGTTACTCAGAAAGAACAGCCAGAGCTGTCCATTTTCTGTTGAGGTAACCCTGAACCCCCTCCCAGAGCCTGGACCCAAGTCATCCGAGTTGGATGTCAGCTCCCGGTGAAAGCACCGTGGTGAAACGAGGGTCCAGTTTGGGATTGAAACCTTTAAAGTCCCTGGAGGCCTGAGTCCCAAACACATCTAGAATCTGTCTGTTCATCAGAGCAAACCTAGGAGAGGAGACAGAAAATAATCTCTGTACCATCATGAAAAATAATCTCAATACTCTAACTCTCGTTAACAGCTTACATGAACAGAAAGAGTCTGAATATTAAAATGTATAAAGACAGAACTGGATTAAATTGTATGTTATATGGGATCACTACACAGTAACTACCTCACATACTGTAAACTGTAGTTTACTATTTGCACGCTATTGGTCAATTTTAAAACAAAACCCTTAGGTTGGGTGCTACTAATGTTCTAATTATGACTCTAATTATCCTCAAACAAAACATAGTTTGACAGCTGACAGATTCCACATCACACATTCATACCTGCCCTGAGTTAAACGCAGCAGGAACTTCCAGTATGTAGGCCGGAGGTTCTGCACTTCCATCACGGCCTGTATAACAGTAATGAGTCACACATTATATCCTTACTCAGCAAAAAAGAAAAATGCGTGTGAAGCATCTTTATGTGAGGAGGTGCGCATGCCTGTCTATGTGTTACTTACAGCTTGGAAACAGATGGCGGTGGAGATGGCGTACAGGACCTTGTCCGCATGAGGAAAGTAAGGGAACCGTCCGGCCTCAATACCCTTGAAGTACAGGGTCTGAAGACAGAGAGACAGATTACATGTGCTGTTAATGATAGACTGCCCAATACAGATAAGCAGACATGCATAAAAACACAAACATGCATGATAATTTTGTGCAGTAAATTAAGTATTTATAAGTAAATTAATTAGAATACTAAGTTTATTTATTATGTGATGAGGTGAATTCTACTTTGTATGATATGCAGTAAATACTGTTTGTCTATCCTTGAGATCAAAGAGTTATTTTGGTGTGTATATTTTCTCAACAGCATAACTTTCTTTTGACTGTTATCAGTAACACTTGCAATATATGAGCCTGCTTCATGCTCAAAGAGTTTTTCTTTTACCTCCACCAGCTTCGTAAAGAGATACATGGATATCGTCGTGCTTTTGTAGAAGAACATTGACATACCAGCCAGGAAGCCTTGAAAGACATGGAGACAAAGAAAGAGACATCAAAGTAAATCAGCTGCGACATAACAAAATCTGGAGGAGAACTAGTCTACAGGGATTTTATTTGACAGTTTACACAATCCTGTCTTACCAGCAATCAGTGCGTGGAGTTCATCATCAATGTTACGCACCCAGCGCAGCAAGCAGCTTGTTCCCTGAGTGAAAGACAAACACACAAAAAAAGACTAAACAATACTCACATGACAACACAAGAGATAGTATGAAAGGAAAAGGGTGAAAAAGTTTAGCAAATATAATACCAAAAATATGAAAAAAAAAGAGATTACAAGGAGATGGGAGACATGAATATATATTGTACAGCTGATATATTCTTGTACTTTGAAGCAATTGTTGTAAATATTTTTGCCAACCTCAAAGCAAGAATGGAAGCAAGGAAGAAAAAAGACAACAGCACAGCAAGAAAAGTGTCATAAGATGTAAACAACAGAGATATCATGGAGAAAAAACATCAGCAAGTATGAAATATACCTTGTAGATACTGACGAAAGATCCTAGAAAGGCCCCTAACTGGAAGTTTTCTTTGTTGTAGAAGAGGGAAGGGAGACGTGAGGGTTTTGAGAACATCTGTCTGAACGCTGAGGGCACTTTGAGACAGCACTGAATCAGGTAGCCAATACTGAACATCCTGACAAAACCCTGGACAATGAAAGTATAAAAGTATTTATATTGTATTATTATTATTTAATAATATAGCATTTCAGTATTATAAATCCATCATCATAACAAATGTGTCTTACTTTTACGCAGTAGGAAATGCAGTTGTCTTGGTAATGTTTACAACAACTGTGTCTTGGACCCTTTTGGCATCTGGATTGTTAAAATAAAAAACAAAACAAATACATCAATACTGGGCACTGTGTACAAACCTATATGTGCCTGTGTAAAGGTCTGTATTCTCTCACATTGATTCTAGCAGTTCCCTGGTGTAGGATAAAAGAGTTTTCCTCCTGGAAATGAGCCTTTCTGCTGACACCTGTGAGTCCTCTGTCTCTATAGCAGCTGTCCTCTCAAGGGGCCTTGGGCAGGTGTGTTCTGCCGTGACAGAGTGAGTGGGAATCTCTTCCTTCCCGATGATGAACCTGTAACAGAAAATGCACGTCACATCTGTAAGCTTTACCAAAACAATGCCAGCAATCTAAATCAAGCAATTAGAGGGAACAGGGACAACTTACTTTAATGCAGAGAATGCAAAGCCTTTGAGACCATCTTTACTCCTGTAGTATGAAACACAAACTTAACTCAAACTCTCACCATTCGCTCCTGTTTTTAATATTTAAAGGCCATTCATAATAACCAATTGACCAATGTTTCACATTTGACTGTAAGAATCTGTGCTGCTCTGACCTGAAGAAGAACATGTAGAGTGATGCAGTTATGCAGAACAGGAGCACCTAATGGGGAAAAAGAGACAGAGGAGAGCAGCAGAACAACAGGTGAAATATAAGCATCTGGCCGGATAAAAAAAAATTTGCACTATGCAAAAATGTAGAAGCTGCCGAACAGCTGGCGTATTTGTATATAGTCTTAAATTTGTGTGTGTAAGCACAGTGTAAACAGGCACCTTCTAGCACTGTTTGAAAGCAATAACGCCACAGAATATAATTTCCTAAAAGTGAGGTCAGGGATGTTTTGCATCATCTTGATCTACCACTGTAGATTCAGACATTATTCCACAGCTGGTTAAACAGTTGAGGAATGAGGAAGCATGACGACCTGATAACACAAGACAGACGGGGCCCTCCTGTATTATTGCTATATCATTTAACCCCAGAGCCTCATTATTTAGCTCCCTTCACTTTCAGGTTACCTCGCCATGTCTGATGGGTTTGACGATGCCTCGCGTCACTGCCATGCGGAACAAAGTCTCAGTGGCCTGACAACAAGATTACACTGTTATAGATGCATTGGGTCGCAAAAGCAGATATATCTAATGACATGTAACAAATAATGTTTAAATGAACAGAACAGCTCTTACAAGATTTGTCATGTATATTGTCAGCAGCCCTCTCCTGGTGGGAGGAAAAAGGGAGAGACATATAGATTATCAATAAACTAAATCAATATTTGCAAGGCCAGGCCTGATCTATCTATCTATCTATCTATCAAATGTCTTTAAAAGGTTCCAAAAAAAAGAGTATGAGAACCAAGAAAAATCTAGTGAAATAAACAGACAGGAATCTCACCTGCTCTTGCGCTCCAAGAGGATGGCAAGATAGGAGGCAGGCAGTGCCGAACCAAACCCGGCCGACCAGGAGTAGAACCCTCCCAAAAGTTTCCTAAAATAAATAGCGATATTTCACTGTTTGTTTGGTGTGTGTTTTCAAGCACGCTATCAGTTTGTATTTGAGCTTGTGTGAATTTGAATATTTGAAGCTGCTGCTGCAAATCATTAGACCTTCAGGTTCATTTATATTCACACTGTTCCACAGATGCATCTATTCAGCTTCTGAAACCCTTGCATAAGATCCTCTTAATCTCAACTGATCAGTGTGATTGACTGTGTATCTGAGTGACACTTGTTGGACCTACTGACCTGAGAATGCAGAAGAAAACAATGTAAAGACCTCCATTGGCAGTGAGGAAAGAGGTAGACCATAGGATCTCAGGGAGAAGTCTTTTTAAATAGTAATCCTTCTTTCTTCTCCTGAGAACTGCTGCTATCTGCAATGCAAAAGAGATGAGTGACAGTCAGTGCTGCAGGTGTTCACATCTGATGACCAAAAAGCATTACAAAATCATTACCTTTGCACTTGGGACTGATGACTGCATGATGGAAACATGCTTACAGTGCCTCAAAGACTATGGAGGGATCATGGCTAAAATCAACTGGACAAACGAGTTAAGTCCGGTCGATTAGCACACGATGTTCTCAGTTGTCTGTCAACAAGCCGGTAACTCATGTGTGTGTCATGTTGCGTTTTTCAATGCAAACAAAGTCTTTCCTTCTTTATTGGACTTTGTGCAGGTGCATGAACTTGAACTTAGCCCCTAAGTGTAAGCTAACGTCATGTTAAGTAATGTTTACGACGGTTCTCAGCACTAGTTAGCCGTACTTGGTTAGCTAGCTAACTTTAGCTTCAGAGTTCAAATCGTGCAGGTCAAATGTCAAAACGTACCAGGTAAAGAGGGGCGTATATTTTGAAGGAGACCTCCAGAGCACCTCTGGTTACATCCACAGCAGACTGCACACACGACGGGTTCCAGGTGTGACCGATCTCGTAGCAGTTGTGCGGTATTTTACTCAGAGCAGCCATGACTGTCTGTGCAACGGCAGGAAGACGGTTGCGTTGCCGTGCGCGTTCACCGGGAGGGCAGCGCGGACACGCACAGGAGCTGTGAACGAGCACGGCGTTGTCCAGATTGGATTAGCCTAAATTATGAAAACAATGGTTTATTGAAGAACAGTGAATTGATCCAGTGTTTTATTATGAAGTCCTCGTAAAACAGACTTAGTGATTAGTTAAGAATGATCAACACTGATTTAAATATTTATTTACTTAATCATCTAATCATCAATATTAAATGTGTCAACAAAAACAAGCCACCAGTTAAAATTAATTGACTTAAATAGTAATAATAACTTGGCCACACGGCTTTCCAGTAATCAAACTAGTAAGTAATCACTTAGCATAGAAACCAAAAAAAATGAATTGATATTTTTGAAAACTAACTACACTTTGAAAAGTGTAAATGAATGTAGAATTACTAGATACAGGCTTCAAAATCATGTTGCTCTTACAATGTCAGTTCTTTAAACCTTCTCTATTTTCTCTTTGAGTTTTCTAATTTAATATTAAAAGTCCAAATTTGTAAGATGAGTATGAAATAGAAGCATAGTTGTGTGATAAGGTGTAAGTAAGTAAAATTCTACAAACATCAATTTCCCACCTGCTCACTGTGTACAGTAACTAAATACGTAAATCTTCAACTAAAGGCCTAAATCTGGAATCAGCTTTGGCTTAATCTGATACAAGACATTAACCATCACTGTATAAAGGATGCCAGGTCCTGTTCAAGTGGAGGCATGTGAATGTACACACCAGAATGATTTTTTATTTCTTTGGAAAATTTGGTCAGCATTGGAGATAATTATTGCCTTGTTTTGTTTTTTTGGTTTGACTGTGATATAAAATCGCAGCACTGCAGTGCCACAAAACAACTTGAGAACGGTATGGGAATATGACAATTTAGATTCTGCTGAGTTGCTAATCCTTACTGCAATGTTTAAAGTAAATAATATAGACATCAGCCAGCAGGTATCATGTTGAGCTTTAGTAAAGTGCTGGGCTGGAGCCTGACTGAGAATAAATTAAAGCAAAGGTGATCTTGTGGAGCACCGTTTACTCTCTATAGGTTTGGATTTCAGGGGACACGATGGTGCTACGAGACAAAAGAGAAGACAATCAACCCCTGAGCCAAACTTGACCTTGGTGACCTACAAGCACATAACAGAATAATCACAACACAAGACAATATAGCACCTTTTTCAGCCTTGCTGTTTTAAAGACCTTATTTTCTTGTTTTTACAGCATATCACCACTGTGCTCGAGTGCAGATTGTCCTGAGAGATTTGTGGGGATTATGAGATAGGAAGCTCAAGGATCACACTCGCCTCACTAAATGAGGAGGGGGTAGACCAGAGTGCCTGTAATACCCTGTTTGTGTATCATTAAGGTGCCTTGCATTTCCTATGATCAGACATGAGTTCACCCACTTTGGTCTCTACAATTGTAGTGCTCAGAGTTGGTCAGCAGGTGTCAGTGTCACTCTTTGATGCGTGACATAAAACTCAGGGAGCTTTATGTACCTACCTATGAACCTTCATGCAGGGATGAAGGTGTTGGAAAATTTCCCCTTGTTTAAGTGTAGTGGTTGTACAGAATTGCTGCAACTAAGAAAACCCCTGAAGACTTTCACAACATAATTTATTGTTAACTTAACAACTTGCTGTGTGACTGCACCACACAGCAGATTTATATTTGACTCAAGTATTCTCTGTTTTGTTTGTCAAAATAAATGTCACAGTAACATTAGGCAGACAAAATTACCACTTTAAAAGGGTAGGGTGTGTAAAGTGTAACTAATTACTTTATTCATGCTTGAGAAAGTCTTTTAGAATTAATAAAATATATTTTTATAATGAATAATTTTTTTATTGCTATGTTCTTATAAAACCTCTCTGGCAGCTGCTTTATGGTTCAGCTGAACAATCTGGACCAAAATCCATTGATTAACTTGACTTATTGGCTTATTACATCCATTATTTCATGGATGATCAACATTTATAACTACATTATTACCAAACAGGAAGTATAAACACCAGCCACCGGATGGATTTATCACAAAATGGAAACCTCATCTGGTCTTATCACTGATACATAAATGATAAACCATCACTAAATAACTTATTAACCACTAATAAAGCCACTAGGTACAAGATCTTTAAGGTGACTTATTAGAAAGTGATTGAAAACAACTGATCAATTTCATATTCAGAAAGTGAAAATCATGGGCTAATTAGAGACTTGAAAACTTTTTTTTTTTATTCTCAAAGTGTCTCTAAACATTATTTTGACCAACTTGTTTATTCATCCTCCGGAAAAACTGACAGGACCCATGACGCTTGAGTCTGCATTTTTTTTTTTATCATAAGTAGATCAATTATCTTAATTTCCCAGCAGGCGATTTCGTGAACACGTTATAATAAATGAACACAGAGCGCAGGTCTGATTCCTGCAGGTCTGATACCAGGAGGCGGTCGCATCGTCTCTGACTCAATAGAGCGACTGTTTTCCTCCTCTGCCGAGTTTCATAAGTGCTGCAAACTCAAACTTTGCAGACGCTGCTTGCATGGAAGATTCAACACAGGTTTTCCTCTGGAGCCAAACCCTGTCAAACACCGTGCATGTGCGGGAGCGATCGTGCGAACATGGCCCGGACTGTGGGGCTGTTTGCGGGTTGTTGTTTGTTGCTCCTGTCCGCCGCTGTCGGGGCCACACGCAGCAGGGAGAGAGTTTACTATGTGGGGATCATTGAGGACTTGTGGGATTATGCACCCAGTGGAAAAAACCTGCTGACCGGGGAAGACGTGGACAATGATGAGTGAGTTGAAATGATTGAGGGATACTGTGCAGAGATTGAGAGCATTTACATTAATTTGATGCAGGATCTATTTTTTTACATTTTGGTGTTGATGGAAAGTGAAAGTACTGTGAGATAAACCTAAAGATCCTTAATCTAAATGCAGAGATTGACCATTACACTCACCATCCAATTTGATCTTGACAAGTTGCTGAAATTTTTAGATCTAAAGTGATTATAAGTGCTGTGCGAAAAGAAAAACAAAAGTTTGAGGTCACAAGTTCTGTGTCATCTTGTGAGGATGTGATAGTGTCTAGACTCCTGGAAGCATTGTTGGATGCTTTGCTGGCAGTCTGGCGGATCCAAAGATGACAGACAGGACTCGAGTCACCAAGACTGAGGCTTCTTTCATGGGATTAAGAGGCTTCCTTTGCTATGTGTCCATGTACCAAAGTGAAACAGGAAACACAGAATCACAAATAGAAACAGCTGCATAGAAAAATACAACACCACTACTGTGATTATTATAGATGTGAAGTTGCTGCACTTTAGGAATAAACAGAAATATGAAGAATGCTTCTTGATTGTGACCCTTTTTGCTTGTTAAGTTAAAGATAAACAAGCCTACAAATGCCACATATGTCACATATAGTCAGGGTTATGATTTTTGGTCACTCTTCAGTTATCTATTGGAAGGCGATCTCTTAATTAATGGCAGACCTGACAACTTTTATTTGGCTGTCATTGTGTTCATAGTGATGTTTCAGCTGTCTGACAACACAGACAACATAATCTACTTCTCTGATTAACCTGTAATTAAAAGTACTAAACTCTTTCAGATGGAAAATGTTTGTTGTTAAGAAGAGATGACCAGGTTTGCCAAGTTTACATAGTCCTATTGTAATATGAAATATGAGGATACACTGATGGATAGGTGAAATGAAAACCCACCATCACATGAAGGCGTGTGATGGTTATGATTATGATACTTTCCAGAGGTGGTGGGCTATGATTGTGCCACAGTTTGTCTCTTCCTGTCAGACAGATGAATAACTTTGAAGCATAACATTTGTTGCATCCTTGCATAACGCTGGACTTTCCAGTTTTAGTCAGTCAGCTTACCCAACACTCACTGACCAATAATGAATACACACAGGTTCAGACATGTTCACATATGCTGGTTGTGCTCAAACCAAGTTATTTCAGCAGACATTGAACAATTACGTTTATCTTATTTTCCTGATGTCATATTGTCTGTTTTTTCTTTGTGTTTTATTGATTATTAAATCCATAGGTAGATCATTTACACTAATGATGTTACTAGTTGATGGTTCTCATATGAAGCCCTTTCATTAAAAAATGTCAAAATAAGATTTAGTTTGACTATAAATGTGGTGTTTCAATAACAAAGATACATAGATTGCAATATAGAGATGATTGTCTCAATCTGCTGAAATAAGCACACCAACATAAATCGTCAAAAAAAGGCTTGTGTAGCACCATAAAGTCTTGTTTAACAGGGATGAATGAGGCAGCACATTAGCACTATATGGCTCTGACAAGGTGCTCAGTGAAATCCTCTTTATCAGGCTGTCAGCAGGGTTATCAGTACGACCCATTTGTGAATGTAGTACATGCTTTTTGTCCTTCCTTTTGCCTATGAGCTGGATATACTGGAGCAAAACTGTGCCGCTTACTTGCCGCAGCTCCAGTAACAGGTTATTAGCCCACAGAAACATGTAATCATAATAATAACAAGTCTAATTGTTAGAGAGCTGCAATGAGTACAATTTATTCTGCAGCATTACATCTGCAGTTCAGGTTAAATAATCTCAAAGATAAATCAGAGCCTTTTGTGAAATATTAAGCGTGTTGCAATGGCATCACACTTTTTGACATATTCAGTACTTTTTATACTGCTAATACTTCTTCTATTTGTTTGTATTAATTACGTACTGAAAAGTTGGTTACAGTCATACAGTCTGTATCTTGACAATAATTAGGCAGCTGTTGTCATGGTGGTGACATAAAGTGGATGCAGTGTCTCTCCCACTTGCCTTCACTGACTTGCTCACAGGTGTCTTCATTATATTGCAGTGATTTTAGTTGTGCTTCTGTTTTTGATCAAAATGTATGTAGCATGACAGGAAGATCAAACTCTTATGTCATTGGGTGATCCTGTGTTGTATAATGTGACAGTAACCTGACCTTGACCTTAAGAAATGTCCAACAAAGCAGGACCAGTAGCTGTCTCTTCGCACCCTCCTCCCTCTGTGTAACCACTTCTCTGTCTGTGTCTATCACTCTTTATGTCTTCTTTCCACTTGTGTCGCAGATATGCAGATATGTTCTTGCAAAAAGGACCCCACCGTATTGGCAGCGTTTATAAGAAGGCCATGTTCCGACAATACACAGACGATACGTACAGCCGCATGGCCCCCCGACCGACCTGGCTGGGCTTCCTGGGGCCCGTACTGCGTGCAGAGGTCGATGATGTGATCATGGTCCACCTGAAGAACTTTGCGACCAGGAACTACACCATGCATCCCCATGGAGTTTTCTATGAGAAGAATGCAGAGGGTATAGTGTTGCATAATACACACATACACGTATGTGCACATAGAAAAACACACACGACATGTGCAAAATGAATCAGGTATCCCTGAGAGAGAGAGTGGAAACCTCTTCATAGATATAGAATAAAGCAGACTTAAAATATTTTAAAATTAATGAAAGCCGAGTGGATCGTCTTCCAAAACACATAGTTTTATGCATTACTGTGTTACAAAAATCTATTAGGTTACGGAAAATATAGCACTAGGGATACAACCACAGATATTTGAGGAAGTAAGTCTGAATGTTCAAAAAGGTGCTGATTCATTCAGTGACACTGTTATAATCAAACAAATTCTTTTGAGGGTGTATTCGATCCAAGCCATGACATATTTCTCCTGGAAAACATATCAGGTTTTTTAAATAATACAATGCTGTACAGAATCCATTGTCCAGTTTTTGTATTGCTTCAGAACAGCAGGACACAGACTCAGTGATCTAACATTGTCTTCATATTCAGATACATTCTTCAGTCAAAAGGATATTATCTCTTCTGACTTTTTTTTACCCGAAAGCTGTGGCTTTGTGTAACGCTGTTCTGTAAGGCATCTTGACATGCTTTGCTTTTGTGCTTCAGTGCCAGGATAGAAGAGGAGGAGGGGGAGGAGGGGGAAGGGTGGTGTGAACACATCATGACATAAAACTGATTAAATCAGCTAATTCTGTTTTAAAACATGTCACAAGAACAAACTGGTACAGAGGTCAGCGCAACCAACGATATCCGTCACTGAGACTGAGGTCATTTATGCGTTTATAGATCCCACACGTGGAGGCTGAAAGCTGAACAGAGATAACACCAACACAGGAAATGCACATGACCTTGATTAAGCAACTCCTCCACTGAAGAATGTGACTATTAGTGCAGTTAATAAATCATTTCAAGCATAATAAAAAAATGTGCTTGTTTTCTACTGACATTAAGTGAAAGCATACAGGCTCAGCTGCTGTCTAAACTTCAGAGGAAACAGAATGATCCCAACATAAACATCTTGTATTTGTCTACCAGGGGCGCTCTATCCAGATGGGACATCAAACAGTTTGAAGAAGGATGACTCTGTTCCTCCGGGAGGCAGCTACACCTACCGCTGGGAGGTCAGACCGGAATTTGCCCCCACAGATGACGATGCCAACTGCCTGACCTGGGTCTACCACTCTCACCTGGACGCCCCCAGGGACATCACCTCAGGACTTATCGGAGCTCTGCTCACCTGCAAGAAAGGTACAGAGATATGTGACGACACAGTGTTAAACCTCGACTGATTTTACATCAGAAGCAGAATTTCTCATAGCGAGTCTCTGTATGCATTATTTGTATGCCACATCAAATCTATGTGTATGTCCCTTATTTACAGTTACAGTCACCAATGGCTTCTCAACACACTCATTTAAAAAAAATAAATTGCACCAACACTCCCCGGACTTAAGCCCTTAATAACTACAATGAAAATCTGCAAAAGAGAGCTTCATAAGAAAAACAAACATGGTGGGATTGACTCCACTATCCAATGCAGCCAATGGAAGCTGAGATGATGGGAAAACAAAAATTAAATGTCCCTTTACCTTTGCTTGACAGCATACTGTAAATATTTTACAGTATATTGTAAATTTGTAATTTTTTTATATAAAAATCTTCACCCCCGTCCTGCATGTTTTTCTGTGTCTCATCTTTCTGAGTGCAGGAATTTTGAAGGAGACTAACAATCCAGCAAAACCAGAATCTGTGGTGGAGTCGGCCCGAAATGACGTGGACCAGGATGTCTTCCTAATGTTCAACGTGGTGGATGAAAACCTCAGTTGGTACCTGGACGACAACATTGAGAGCTGCTCCGATCCAGCTGGAGTTGACCCAGAAGACCCAGACTTTGAGGAGTCAAACCTGATGCATGGTGAGACATTAGTGGGGTTTTTTCAGATAAATAGATAGAAATGTAATATTTAATTTAATCCTTGTTCATTACTAAAAGGATTGTACACACATTAAGTTGGTGTTTTACCTCCTCTGCATCCTATTGCCAGCGCATTTTTTAATTTCCCATGTTATCTGACTCACTAGTCACTCCTTGAACAAAGTGTGTTAAAGAAGGTTTAATGGTCTCATCTCTTCTCTTGTCTTTTCCTCTAACCCCTGCCTGTGTTTTTCTCTCTGTGACAGCTATTAATGGGTACACGTTTGGTAACCTGCCCGGGATCGATTTATGCCAGGACCGCGCAGTGGCCTGGCATTTGTTTGGCATGGGTAATGAGGTGGACATTCATTCTGCCTTTTTCCATGGGAATACGCTGCTGGACCGCGGCCATCGCACTGATGTCCTCAGCCTGTTCCCAGCCACTTTCGCTACAGCTCAGATGGTCCCGAAAGCAGAAGGAAAGTGGCTGCTGGCCTGTCAGGTTAATGACCACTTGCAGGGTAGGGTACCTGACCTTTGACCTCTGTGTCACCTTTGATCTCTCTGCTGTGGGACTTCACTATTTGTGCAGAGTTGCTGCAGGGGGAATGCATTTTTGTGAGGTACATCTCTCTTATTTTGTCAAAGCAGGTTGTTATCGGAGCTTGTATTTATTCTCACTATTTATTAACACTCCTTGTTTTAAGAGACTTTTTAAAGCTGTCGAGAGTCGAAGAATTGGACTTCAACATGTTATGAATAATGCCTCCACTTGTGAAATACCTTTCTTTTGTGCCACACCAGGCTTTCCATAATGGTCTGTTCATAGCTCTGTGGATTTAATGAAAGATATACAAATACACAGATTTGGTAGTTCTACAGGTTCTGTGTCCTCTCAGGAACGGGAAGTGAACTCTCATGCCAAAGGAAAACTAAAAGTGTTCGCTCAACTCTGCAATCACTATTAAATCTGATCCTTTGGTCTTCTCAGGTTAATTTTCAGCCATTACGATTTCTTGGAAGGCTCTGAAGGTCCAGTGAGAGCTTCCACTTTGTACATGTGAATTATGATCTGTTTTATGTTTGTGTCTGTTCATCTGTTCCAGCTGGGATGCAGGCCTTTTATGAAGTGAAGTCATGTGGCAGTGAGGCCGGCTCCGCTGTGACGGGAGGCGTTGTGAGGAATTACTACCTGGCAGCAGAGAAAGTCCTGTGGAACTATGCTCCCTCAGGAAAAGATCTGATCAAGCATGTATCTCTTACTGAGGCCGGCAGGTGGGCAGATACCTTATTAAATTATGATTCACATACTACTCAACCCAATTAATGGCAGCAGCAGGGGTCATTATTTAGACCAATATAACTCAAAACTCTACTGAAGTGAGCTGAGCCCACGTGGTTTCATATCAGCTTTCTCCTAACTGTGTAGGTTGTCAGGAGTCATGTCCATTGATCATGTTTTATAGCCTAATTTGGTCTGTTCATCACAGTCAGTCTGTCCAAAAGAGTTGTTGACGAAGAAAGAAAGAAAGAAAGAAAGAAGACCTTTTCACTCCGTATAATTTTTGCCAAACATGAACATTTTTACAGAAGAGTTATAGAGTTTACAACTATCCCGTTGTCATGTTAAAATAACACCTGAAATTTCAATTATTTTAAGAAAATGAAATTATTAATAATTGTTCATTTCTTTGTTAGGGTGAAGGTTATATACTGTAATAAAGCCGTTAAATATCTATCAAGTGTCTCATAATAATTTTATAGCCAGGCAGCTGCACCGTGAGTCCAAAAGCCTACTATGTATCACACCAGTACTTTTTGCATTTATAATATACACCCTCTGTAGTAGTTTGATCTAACTCCTCAGATAATCACTGTTTCATTGAACTATCCCTTTAAGGCCTGGACTAAGTTGCCTGTCTGCGTGTACAGACCGGCTGCCTGTATGTGAGCTTCTCATTCCTGTGGTGAGGCAGTTTTGTGGTGTCTAGAGTAAACAGTGTAGACAGTGATATAGTGACTCAGTTGTTATTGTGTCTTTGTTATTGTTCTCTGACCTGGCACAGTGTATCCCCTCCGACCGACCGGCTATTTGCTCTGTTCATATTTTCTGTAGTAGGAAATTACACACCAGAGCCTCATCCAGGCCACATATTTATTCCGGTCCAAGCCACTCCTTCTCTTATAGTATGTTGTGCTTTGTATCCTTCCTTCCCCGCTCCCCACCCCTTCCTCTCATAGTGAATCAGAGACTTATTTTGGCAAAGATGGTGGAAGGATTGGAGGGAGCTACCAGAAAGTGATATACAAAGAGTACACAGACAATACCTTCACCACCTTAAAACCACCTGGCTCTGATCACTTGGGACTCTTGGGTAAGGGCGGGTTCTGACTGGCCAGAAATCTCATACTTCCTCGTTTATTTACTGGTGTCTTGTATTTCCTAAGTTCTCTCAATGCCTCTTGTCTTGTTACAATGTTCTTCTGCATTTGTCCAGGTCCAGTCTTGAGAGGAGAGGAAGGCGATACTCTCAGGGTGACATTCCTGAATAGAGCTGATAGAAACTACAGCATCCAGCCCCATGGCCTGCACTATAACAAACACTTCCAGGGAAGCAGCTATAAAGATGGTGAGGAAGCAGCCAAGAAAATCTTCAGTGGCTATGATATCTTTTGATTGTTAGGTTTCAGGACACAAGTAAGATTCATTATGTGTAGTAGTGTGACATTCAGATTGACAGATAAATTTGCTTGAGTATTGACTAGACTGAAGAAGAAATCCCTGTCTGTGACGCTGCTTTGTCCAGACTAATGAATTCATTTCATTAAAGCTCAAATGGTAATTGGCCACTGAGAAACATTTTCTTTTCTGTAAGAATTTAGAAACAGTTTAGCATAATTGGATGAAAATGTTTGTGCACCTTCAGAAAAGAAAAAGTAAAGAAATAGTGAAAGATTCATTTTCAAAATGCCTAAAATTAAAACAGTTCTGTGGCTCAATTTACATCTAAACACCAATTGGCTCATCCATTTAAACATGCTTGAAACATACATTTGCGGATTGATATGGCTACTATTGTTATTCTGTAATTAAAATGCATGCAGACTCAAAGGTTGAAGTACAAGCTTATAATTTCTTGATTTATGTGTCCAGGTTTATCATGTCAAACAAAGTGAAGTGGAAGAAAAATGGCCACACTTTATACTCACTGAAAGAGACAACAATGCTGGAAGTGAGCAGGTTGTCTGTGCAGAGGACTGAGGTGATGGCAGATCGGATTATTCTAGCTCTTTGTGTGCAATTCTGCAGGTGTTGACAAGCCAGGCTCCCACGTCGGTCCAGGGCAGAGCTTCACCTACGTCTGGCAGGTGCAAGAAGGTCCATCACCATCTGATCCTCCCTGTATCCCCTATCTGTACTACTCTGCCACTGATCCCGCCGCAGACACCAACTCCGGATTAGTTGGACCTCTGCTTGTGTGCAAGAAAGGAGCGCTGGGGGAGAATGGAACCCAGGTGCTGCTTTATTATCCATTAACAGACAAACCAGTAAATGTTTGTTATGTTGCTTCATCAACTAACTGTATTGGGGTAGATAAGATTAAATTAAACTTTAATTGTCCATGATGGAAAATTGTGCTCTTGCAGATCCTGATGATAAATAACATAAAGCAGTTTTTGATCTGATTAAATGTCAATACATGTGCATGCTCAATGTTGTGAAGAAGAGTTCAAGACAATGTATTTTTGCTTTCATGCCGTTGGCTGCAATCTGCCACCCAGATGTGTCCCTGCTGTTAATGTGTGTTGATTGTTTAACAGAGAGGTGTTGATAAGGAGTTCTTCCTCCTGTTTTCTGTCATGGATGAAAACATGAGCTGGTATTTGGATGAGAATATCGGGATGTTTGCCAGCAACAGCACAAACCCTTATGATGAGGAATTCGAGGAGAGCAATAAGATGCATGGTAATCAGTGTGTTTGGCGAGTGTGTGTGTAGTTTGACTTCACTGTCTGTATTTTGTTTAAATATTATTGGGTTGATACCGATATTTTGAATACTATCTCTGGTGTTTATTCAGTTTTTCTTAATTGTCTCTGTGTTTTTCTGTTTAATTCCTCCCTTTCATTTCAGCTGTAAATGGACGATTGTATGGGAACCTTCCTGGACTGGAGATGTGTGCCGGGGACAAAGTTAGGTGGTACACCTTTGGCCTAGGTACAGAGGTGGACATCCACGGTGTGCATTTCGAGGGGAACACCTTCAACAAGCAGAGCACAACTCGAGACACCATCAGCCTGTTCCCTCACACCAGTGCTGCTGTTATCATGCAGCCAAACACTCCTGGTTAGTCTCATTACACACACACACACACACACACACACACACACACACAGACACACGGTGCTGACACTCAAAAACCGCATTCCTTTCTCTCACACACATTGTCAGAGTTTATCCATAATTCAGGTTTTGTTTGACAAGCAGATTCTTTACAAACATGCCTAGATGACCTTTTGTGAGTGGTTTCCTGTGATGTCATCAACCCTTGATAACAGGAAACATCAACTCAAATGTGCATTGCCTGAAGAAAATTTGTGTGGGAGCTAGAAGCCCCCAGCTGCAGCCTGTGCCAGCTGTTGTCAGCTGCAAACAAACAATGGCAATCAAAATTTATACTAGCGCCACCTACTGGTGAAATTGTATCAGATGCTGCAGACTTGTTCAGCATTGCCATCTGTATAAATTTTCTGTATGTACCCTGGAATATAACACTGAAGAGATACTGCAGTTACTAAATAGTATGGTTGTGTTTTCATTTGATTAAAGTCAACAGAATTATAGGACTATATTATAACTTATTGTCACTGTAGCGCCCCTGTTTGTAGAATTGTATGAAATGTTACACACTTGTGCAATGTGGCTGCAAAACTCGGCATCAAAGAGTTAAAGTCTGTTAAATGCATGAGGAAATGTCTTCAAACATGTAGTAAACAATTACAGACAAACAGTAATTTGGATTTACCAAAAAATCCAAAATGGCAGAAGAATTTTTTTGGTGCAAATGGGCGTGGCCTGTATCAATTGACTCGGCTTCGTCCAAGGAACACCTAGTTATTTTTTGAGATGTCAACTAATACATTCCTCTGAAAGACGTCCCATCATATATTTTAATACTTTGAATAATTATATGAAATCACTGAAACATGTTAGAATAAAGAAAAGTAATAGCATACATCTCCTCAAGAAGATGTACGTTTTGATGTTGAAACAAAGTCTGTAGGACAAACAATGCAGACATGGGTCAAAATAATAAGTAATAAAGAATAAAGAGTGGAGATAACAGTCATTGCTGTGCCAGCTCTCAGAACAGGAAACAGGAAATGCTAAAGATATCTGAGGTGTTTACTGATCATTATTTACAGCATCCTGAGACGTGTTTGAGGGCTTCATCTCAGTCCAGTCAAAGGACAATCCCACAATAAATGCTGAAGTTGTTAATTAGCAAATCTAGATGACTTTATAAGGTAATCCTCTGTGTTTTTAATTAGGTGTGCTATACTTAGGTACACAGTTTTTAAATGTAAGAAAATTTTCACAAGATCACTGACAACAAAAGAAAAAATATTCTAAATACAGTTTAATATAACAGAGGATGTGGTGTAGAGGATACATCTGACATCAGCTGTTCAGATTACTTTTGAATGACTTGTTCTGTCACAACCTCATTGGCAGTGTCATCGACACATGGTTATTTCTACTGTAAAGAAGTTTTGTATGTGTTCCCTAAAGTCCAAAGATTAACTAAGGAAAAGTGGTAAGTAAATACAGAATCTAAGAAAGTGCAAATATTTTTTCTTTCAAACTCTGCTCCTACACCACTCTACATAGTGAAGCTCAAACATCCAAGTTGAGGAAGCAATGGTATGGTAATATGCGGTCTACATGTTTGCAGCGCACTGTAAACCACAAGTTAGAGAAGGAGGAGAAAAATAGAACATTTTCTTGCCACCATAGAATTCAATGTGTTTTGCACTTTCAAGTCAAAACATCACTACAGTACATTACATGACGTTCATTTGGCAGATGCTTTTCTCCAAAGGGAACATGCATTTGAAGTGAACAGGAGCTAGATGTCATGAGAAATTGGAAGTGCAACCCTCCCAGATAAACCACTGAAGCACACTGCAGCAGACTTTTTGTGCTAATTCTGACAGAAATTCCCACGAATGTCAAATAGGATAAAATGATGAAGTGCTGACATCTTATATCAAAAAGGTCAACGGTCATTTTCAATGTGACAGTATACTGCAAAAACACTTTTTGTCCATTATTCAACACCATAACTCAGGAACAGAAGGGGAGATTGTGACCGTATTTCACATTCAGTCAGATACTGAACTCGTGACACGAATCTTGGGCGCCCACCTTGATACTACCTCTTGAAATTTTGTGCTTCTTTGCAACAATAACCACAAGCTCATTGGTTTTGCTGAAGTGTTTGTCGTTGCACCATGTGGTGAAAATCAGTTCTCTGTACTCCTCTGTAAAAATAGTCTCTAAGTGAAGACAGCATGTTTCTCACTGGAATCATACATGTCAATATGTGAGAACTTCTATTTCACCAAAAAATACACTTAACACATTTAATATATTCAATATTATATGAGTCTCAACAGACATGGATGTAAACTGCAACTTGACCGGTTGGCAGAGGAATAAAACCACAAGGCAGTAATCTTTTAGTTTTTAACTGCGTGCGTGTTCCTGCTACAGATATCTGCACCGAGGGCAAAGCCACAAACACACCCATTCATGTGTCCTCATCCTGTTTTTATTCCCCTCACAGGTGTGTATGAGGTGAGCTGCGGGGTAACCGACCACTACTCAGCTGGCATGAGGCAGCAGTACAGAGTGAACCTCTGCCCACAACACAAAGTGAAACAAGCACGCACAGAGTCAACCAAGATCGTGCAGTATTTTATCGGCGCTGAAGAAATCGAGTGGGACTACTCACCTGAGAGAAACTGGGAGCTGGAGAAGCACCACACCACATCAGAAGACAGGTGAGTAAGATAATTGCAGGATGATGTATTTCACTGTTGGAGCCAGAGCCTGTGATTAGTGGCGCAACTTATTACTGTTTTTTAATGGAAGCAAATTGATACATGTCTCCCAGCCCAGGCAATATATTTGTGGAGAAAAGGAAAAACAGAATTGGCTCGCGCTATAAGAAGGTGGTGTATAGAGAATACACAGATGACACCTTCCGTGTTCAGAAGAAACGGCAGTCCAACCAGGAGCACTTGGGAATTATTGGTAAGCTTAGCTGCCCTTTATGCCGTTTTTTACCAAGAAGAGATTGAAGAAGACATGGGTTTTCTTTTCTGCTGCAGGTCCAATAATCAAAGCGGAGGTCGGAGAGCAGGTCGTGATCACATTCAAGAACAAAGCCAGCCGGCCATACTCCATTACCGCACGTGGAGTTAAAGCCAGCGGTGCACATGTTGCCGTCAGACCTGGTGAGAAAAAATAAATATTTGCTGTTGCTGGTGTTTTCTAACAAAAGAGGTCGTGCGATTGATATTTGTTTGCTTTATGTTCTCTTGCCTTCAGGCTACATAGTCGAGTTGACATGGGATGTTCCTGAAAGCTCCGGTCCAGGGGTCTCAGATCCTAACTGCATCTCTTACGCCTACTACTCCACTGTTGATTTCATTAGGGTACATATTCCCTGTACATGGTCACACGGAAGCACATGATTCACAGTGCTGCTGTAAAAAGAATGCGTTAACTTGCATGTAAGTAGGAGTTGACGGATTACATAAATGTTTGTGACAGAGCGGGCTCGTTTGTTTGTGTTTAGGACCTGTACAGTGGTCTCCTGGGGCCTTTGGTGATCTGCAGGCCCGGTACTCTGCAGCACAGTGAGGGGCCCGACAGACAGAGGGGGGACGTGGAGAAAGAGTTTGCTCTGCTCTTTATGGTGCATGATGAAAACCAGTCCTGGTACTTGGATGACAACATCAGAGAATACCTCGGCGTCGACCCCGATAGCTTCGTGCCAGATGATAACTTTGAGGAGAGTAACTTGATGCATGGTGAGAGTAAAACCGTCTTATCCATGAAAGGATTTAAGCCCAGATTTATTGATCCTCTTGAGAAAACTCCCAGCAGGAAAAGCATTAGGATGAATTTAAAAACACAATGGGGCAAACCGAGACAGTGTAGAATTGACAATAAAACTATACTGATACTTTAACTTTTTGGACTACTACACACAGACTCAAACATAAGCACGAGAAACACACAAGAAAATACACAACTAAATATGTGTAAAACAAATCAGCTCACATGAAACAAAGTGCATTAAGTAGCTGCCTAACATTAAACCTAACATCTGAATATGCAAAGGCTCAGCACATAGAAATGGATATACTTTAGTAAACAGAAGTTAATCTAAATGAATCCAATCTTGGATCCAATACTAATCATTAATTATGCAATTTACCTTTGATAAATGTTTCATGGAAGTCTTAGTTTTTCTGATTCCGTGTATCCGTTGAAGGGATCAATGGTAGGCTGTACGGTAACCTCCACGGGTTGGTGATGATGCAGGGCCAGAAAGTCGACTGGTATCTACTGGGAATGGGCAACGAAGTGGACATGCACACTGTTCACTTCCATGCTGAGACTTTTACCTACAAGGTAACATACACCACCACAACTAACCCTTATTATTATTATTATTAGTAGTAGTAGTAGTAGTAGTAGTATTCACAAGTAAAACAGTACCAGACATGATTATTAGAAAGTGTAGAACTGGTCTGTTTGAATTCAATCAGAATAATGAGTGTGTGATATTGGGTGTGGTGGCCCTTGCTGTGTAAACCTCTTCATGTCACACAGGAAGTTTCTCTGGCTGGTTTCTTGACTGAGTGCTTATTTCCTTTTCTTTGTTCCCCTCTGTTGCACTGGATGTGCTGTTTGTGTGTTTGTGTGTGTGGCAGACGGACCGTGTGCACCGTGCAGATGTCTTTGACCTATTCCCCGGGACTTTCCAGACTGTGGAAATGGTGGCAGGGAACCCAGGCACTTGGTTACTCCACTGTCACGTGACAGACCACATCCATGCCGGCATGGAGACCACGTTCACTATCAAAGGTGTGTGTGTGTGCGCGTGCACTTACATACTCAGTATGCACATGGATCTAAACATCTATTGAAGAGGATAATATTACATCTAGATTAACTATAAAGTTGATTTAACTCAGCATCATTTTTACACTGTACACCACCATTACCTAATCTGAAATTTAAATCATTAGAGTAATTTAGCAAGATGCATAATTACATAGAATAATGTAATAATATTATTTAAACCAATAAATATAGTTTAAACACATCATTACATCATCTTGTCTTAAGCTACTGTAAAGCACCACACTGTGTTTGCAAGTTTAATTCCATTTCTGCAAATTATATATATTTAAAATATCCTTTGATCAAATGCAGCTTGTACAATACAGATAATATAGATCTATGTATTATTACTATATCTATATATAGTATAGATTATGATCGATTATTAGTGTATAACACTGCCTGGAACTGCAGACAGGACACAGTACATGTACATTTCTAATAAACAGAAGTATTGTTTGTGAAATTCTTAGCTGTGACGTAAAACATGCACAAACACTGGACTGGTCCTTAGTTTCATTTGGTCTGGTCACGGTCGTAGCATACCATTCCTTTCTCTTGTTTATTTCAACACAGGTCAAAAGTGGGACAGCAGGGATTGGACTTTCTGTCTGTGCTCTTATGTAATAGATATGGAATGTTTTGTTGTATGTTATCTAGCTTTGCTTAGTCAGTGCTGAGTTCAGGGAAAGAAATATAGTATTTGGGTCAGACATCCCTTTAGAGCTGTGATACTTGGAAAATGTTGTGCAGCAGATAAATTCTTCCCTAATTAGACAAGAAACACAATTAAATTGTCAATTTAAACATTTTCAGGTCCGAAAATCAGTTTGAGGGTCAGAAATTAGAAAATCTGAATGTAACAAGTTGTCATGGTTGTAAAATGTGTCATCATTTACTTACCTCCTGTCTCTGACCTCTTTTTTCCACCCTCTTACCTCTCACGCTCTCCAGCTGCAGCACCAGGATCTGAAGGCTCCATAAAGATGCTCCTGCTGTCGTTGGCACTTGGTCTCCTGGCTGTAGGTGGACTGCTCTAATCAAAGGGACTGTATGTGTGCTACCACAACACTGGTCATTGATGCACTTAAAAAAATCCAGGGAGAAAATCACTGTTGCAGATGTTTTTGCTAGAGTTTTTGTATGTAAATATCAAGCGATGATCAAGCAGGTCACACCAACAGCCGTACAATCATGTGTAAAGTTCAGGATTACTTTATTTCTTAGGAATAAAACAAGCATTTTATATTGGTGGGTTGTTTCTATATTGCCGTTTTCTGGCATGTTGCACTGTGTTTGATGTTGTTTTGCTGGGTTCTCCTTTACCAAATATTTGCTTCCAGTTCATGAATGTGCAATAAAGACATTGATTCAACTGCGGTGTGATGTTTGTGTGTCAGTGGTTATGTTCACCGTGTCATGTTTCTGTGATGCCACAAGATGGCGTTAATTCAATTTGAAAACAGCAAGTTGTCAAGAAAACAGGTCAATGATTGTCCCTTTTCTTATTGTGTATAGCCCTAAAATCTGTACCACTGTTCAGCTCTTTTAGCAGCTTTTATGAGAGTTTAACCTTCACTTCAACTGTGACTTATTCATACTCTGCTCTCCCATTGAGACTAACAACATATACAGAGTTAAATATTTGACAGGGACATTCTGTGATGGAAGGTAGCTGATCAGATAAATAACAGTTTCTGATAAAGTGTAGGAAATAAAAACACCACGCTAGTGATTAACTGTATTTAAAGTGTGTGTTTTTTAATGTGTTTGCAAATAACCCGAGGCATCACAGACACTGTGAGATCGATTGATCAGTTAGTGATATCCACGCAGTCTGATTGGTCAATCAGGGATCGATACAGCAAATGCCCCATCGACGTGAATGCTTTTATATGCGGACAGATTAAAAGCACATTTGAATTTCAAAGCGATTGCATACATACATTGATCACAGCAACAGCACAAATTGCCATATCAATGTTTATTTAGATTGGGTCACTGTTAGTCACTCAGTGATCGATTTGCATATTGATTAGTGTTTCAGCAAGTGCTCTGCGGTGGGCAACACGGAAAACAGGTTTGGACTCAGTTTGTTGATGATATAACAGTCACTTTAAAACATTTTATTTAATGTGAACTTACTTCAAGACCAAAGTAAGAAGATCAAAATGGTTACAATCAAAAATGAGCAATTGCACAAATTGCATTAAAAAACAAAAAACAAAACTGAATTTAGATAAAAGTTGCTGTTGCATTCTTTGTGCCATTTGGGGGAGGAGACACATTATTGATCATGTAAACAACAACAACAACAACAACAACAATAATAATGATAATAATAATAATAATAATAATAATACAGCCAACCATCTGGTTAAATAGCCAGACTACAGTGGCTTCAAGAGTGTGTATCTGCACACACAGACCTCCACCTCATCACCTGTAAACACTGAAGGTAACACACCAAAAAACATCAGTAAACAGTTTGTGCAACAGCTGAAGTGTGTGTGTGTGTGGGCGGGGGTCTGCCTCCTGCTCCCTATCAATACCTGTTATTGATGCAGACAATAACACATTCTTATCTGCACAAGTCAATTATGTTTTCCAAAAGACTTTGTTTGGCTTGATTAATCCTTTCCACTCACCTGGTTAAAGAGCCTTTAGTCCAAGAGTTGCACAACAACTTTGATAAAAATCAAACTAGCATGTTATCCTTATTAAAATAGACTTTTTATTTAATTTTCAGCTCTACTACTCTATTATATCTATACTGCACATTTACAGGTCTTCAAACTGACTGTCAAGGTGCAAGCCCCTATTATTAGGCAAATATGAAAGTGCTTGGTGTGTAAACATTGTGCAGACATCAGGCAGCCATTGGTCAATAGGGGGCGTCATGTGAAGAGCAGGCCTATATAAATCTGGATTTTCACTTTACTGGACCAGAGAACACCAGGAAGTCTGAAGCTGGATGGTCCTGTCTGCAGTCTGCAGAGGTAAGCAAGTTTGTCTTTGTCTGGAGACCTTATATACCTGTTGAATATTTTGTTTTGTAAAAAAAAAAAAAAAAAAAAAGAGTGAATGAATTTGGGGGATAGATTTGTTTGTTTTTTTTATTAAATGAGACAAAAAGGCTATGCATGATTATAATATGTTGATAATATGTTGACTTGCTTATTTATGTTCTAACTAACTGTGGAAGTACTTTTTCTAACTGGTTGAACAGATTGTGTGTGGGTGCATGTACAGTGTGTGTGTGTGTGTGTGTGTGTGAGAGAGAGAGAGAGAGAGAGAGGTTGGCTGTGAGAGCTGATTTGTTTATTGTTTGTCTGGCAGCTCCTTTATGTTTTGGATGCACCACAGTAATTGCAGAGGGCTGTTGCGGTTGGATAGGTTCGAGGGGACATTTAGGGGTTGTGTAGGAGAGAACAGGGGCGATTCATGGGATGAGGGAGTCCCATTTTTTTATCCAGTTTGGACCAGTTTTCCACCCAACAGCAGAAACTCTGTGATGCCACCACAGATGCATCTTCAGTCATTAGTGCCTGTAATGTGATGTAAGATCTCTGTCCTTGCAGCAGAGTGATGTAATGATCTTTGCACCGGCTGGAGAGTTAATAATTCACCATCCGTCGTTACTATTAGTTTAACTCTTTGAAACAGCTGCCATTATCCTCCATTTGTGTCCAATTAGAAGGGAAACTTTCAATTAATGAAAAAGTTATGAAACAGAGAGAGCATTCGTATAAATCACAGATATCACAGTTTCATTTTCATTTCATTTCATCCAGTGCAGACAGTCATCTTCAGTTAGGTTCAAAGTTAAGTGTTTTTTTTTTATCTTGTGATCTTATAAAAACTGAACCTTCCTGTCCCTCAGTGACTTCAGTGATAGGCTAACTATAAAACCTCCCCCTTCCCCTTGTGCCTTTCTCTTCACAGATAAGTGATCCTTCATCCTGAGCGTCAGTCAGGGAGGCTCTCTGTGTGCTTCCAGCTTGCTCTTTTCTTTCCTCTCTGGTGCTCTTGCCACCCGACTCTCCACATTCCTCTCTGGTCCTGCCTGCGCTCTCTTGCCCTCGACCATGCCTCCGACCCTGGCCTCAGCGTTCGCCAGGCGCTGGTGGATGGCAGTGACTGCTATCGCTGAGAATCTGCTGTTCTCCGCTGTGCTGCTTGGATGGGGATCGCTCCTCATCATGCTCAAGTCAGAAGGCTTCTACTCTTACCTTTGCAACGAGGAGGGTGAGTTCCGTTTCTGCGTTTTGCATAGTGATTGTTTCAGTTCCTGCAATATCATTGTTGAAGCAAATAGTCTCGAGCATCTTGAGATTATACTGCAGTTTTTTGGGATGTGTCCTGAAATGTACTACAATGAGCTGGTCTGGTGATGAGGGCTCAGTCAGTCTCATCATGAGTGAGAATGAAGGAGGGAGCAAGGTTTTATTCAAGAGGTGCAACTCAACACTGCTGCCTTTTGCCTCCTCCATTCTCTGGGAAGAATAAGTGTTTTCTGTGAAGGGGTCATGAGCTGTTTTTTTAGGGACTCCGGAGATTAAACCCGATCAGTTCAATTAAAGAGAGAGCAGGGTCACAAGATGCCAACGCCTCCCAAAGTTAAACAGTAAAAGGCTCCAGTGGCTCCTAACTAAACTGAAGACATGGCAGCGAGGGACTGGATCAGCTGTCCTTTCACCCTCAGCCCTCAGTCCATCCTCTCTAAAGCCTCTTCTCTTTTTCTCCCGGGTTCGTCACTTTGACCCGAAGTCTGGCAGGTGCTTTGTGTTTTTAAGTACAAAGGTGGAATTGATGCGCACAATGGCTCCAGTCAGGTCTTATGGAAGAGAGTCAGCAAAAGGAAATGTGAGAGAGGAATCAGGTCAGACTTATCCTTTGGACCTCGGATGACGCAGTGTCGCGCCCCATGTCCTGACTGTGGTTAGTCCTGCAAACCCCACATTAAAGTATTGGTTGGGTTCAGTTTTTCTGTCTCAGTAGCAGCTGCTCTATCTCCAAAGGAGTTTACGCAATTGATTTTTATATCTTGTAATTTAAAGGAGGATGTTTTTCCAACAAGTGTCTGGCACCATCTTCTTATCAATCTTAATTTGGAAGTGATGCTTACTTTGTCCAATTCAACTCTAGGCTTATTCAGCATCACTAGAAGCAACAATTCAATCATACACTGACAATTACTCAAGGCCAATTCTAGTCAGGTTTGCCAGAGAAATTATTCCTTCTTCCACTTACTTCCACTTACTCACCACTGAAGTAAGAACTGAGCATCCACGACTGTAGGTGACTTCCTGGAGCCCTGCCACAGACGTCTTATCTCGTTCTGATGATATAAGAGGGAGAGGACAGCAGCACCAACTCAGCTCTTTTCATGCATGTGACATGTGATAGGAGGGCACAGAGATCCAGGGTTTTATTACAGGTAATATGGATGTTTAAAGTCCACTGATAGAGGGCGGGGAGGGAGAGGAGACTGATAGCAAAGTGATGAACAGTAGAAATTAGACAGTAAAAAGCAAGTCGGTGGTGAAAAACAGATGATGATGCAGCGTAGATTAGGCTTTTGTGCACATGCAGCAGAGATACTGGACGAATGGTTAAAGCTTGATTTTATATGAGTAGGTCACCTCGAGTCACAATGGAAGGAGAAACCACGTGATCTAGCCCGGTTTCCCATAATGCTGCATCACTTTAGATAAGCTGGTCAAACTGCAGTTTGTTGTGTGAGAGTATAGTTATTTTTGGACACGTCAAACAGGCTATATGTTTGTTTATCAGAGGATAAGTGCCTCTTTACACGCTATTTATTTTATGTCCTGCCCCAATAAATAATCTAATAATTGCCCCAATAATTTTTTGTAACACATGCCACAACACAGTGTTATATGCACGCTCAGACATGCTGCACAGTGCATGATCTGGTTTCCTGAAGAAGACTTTTGGCACTTTGTCACGAAGCGCGTCATGGTGTTTGACACAGGGATGCCACACATACTGTATGCCTGCCTCTCGTGACTACAAAGACGTCGGCTGGCTGATACCACAGAGGTGTGAGGGAGCGTGATCCAGAAATCATAAGCTCGTACACGACCGATGACTCCTCAGACTGCTCTCCTGAACTTGGACTTTGCACTGTACCTTTCTCACATTATCTCCTTGCAGGTTCTGATGATAATGTCAAGTTTATTGCCAGCGTCTGCTTATCGCTTTTAATCCCTTCCATTCCAACGTAGTGATAAAATCTAAATAGCATTTTAGTAAAGGCACATGGGCATTTGAATATTTCTGTAAGTCTTTTTTTTGCCCCTGCTCCTGATATGATGTTATATAGTGCATGGGTTTTTCCATACGCCTAACTCTGCACGTGCTCAGTGCACATGTGGCTACTATGTGTGGATGTATCAGGCGCCAGTGAATAAGTAGAACTGCCAACTTCATATTTCATCTGTATGACAAGAAGCCACAGCTCACTATACACTAAACCATCTGCAGGCACGTGCAGCTGATCTCAACTTTACACAGTCATATGATTATTCACTCCTCTCAACAATTAATAATGATGCTTTTGTGTATCAGTACGACTAAATAAGAAGTGTGACCTCCATCTCAACTGACTTGAATTCCTCATGTTCTTCAGGTAACAGCTCCAGCTATAATCTGTCCCTACCCCTGCCATCGCCTACACCCAATGAGTACTCTGAGTTCTACGAAAGCGAGGGCGTCGTGGTCGGCCTGGGAGACGGGGTGGAGATGAGGCCCCTGGTCCCTATGGATGGGCCCCTGAGAATGAACGGCTGGCTGATTTGTAAAGAACAGGATGAGATGCTGAATCTGGCGTTCACAGTGGGCTCCTTCCTGCTCTCAGCCATCACCCTGCCGCTGGGGATTGTCATGGATAAATATGGGCCTCGCAAGCTACGACTGCTGGGCAGGTAAGCAAAGAAGGGAAGGAAGTATCCAGACTGACCTTGATGTTGGTTCTCGAAATGTAACATTATTCTTTTTACTTGCATTGCATTGGGAATACTGTATGTAAAACCATTTAAGAAGCAGAATGGCAGAGATACAGACGGGTGGCAAAATCTGATTAAATGAGTGGAGAATCATAAGATGCATGTGCACTGCATGGTACAATTAAGCAACTAACATCCCATCATGCTCTTTGGCAAGTATAAAAATGCTGAACGGGCCCAGTTGATTCTGATTTTGTATGAATATGGCAAGAGAAAAAGATCTAAGTGACACTGAAATAAGGTTCATTGTGGCCTGACACCTTGTGAAGATACTATTTGTCACATGTCTGCAGTTTGTAGCTTTAATTATCATCAACCGTTTTCAACGTGATCATCTTTTTCAGCACATGTTTTGGATTGTCCTGTCTACTCATTGCATATGGAGCCTACCAACCAAACGGTGAGTCCACCCGGAGCGTACTTATGTGTACCTACACTGTATTTCAAACATTGTCCAGTGGTTTGCTTGTTGACAGACTCGTGGGCTAACATCTGTCTCATTTGCAGAACTCTCTGTCCTTATCTTCATTGCCCTGACTTTCAATGGCTTTGGGGGCATGTGCATGACCTTCACCTCTCTCACAGTAAGTGTAATCCTGCTGCTGCAGAGCCTTCGCGCCTGTCAAAGCTCATCCACATGTATATTTTCTGTCTTCGTATGTCTTGCTGTTACTGCTCCCTCATAATAGTTTGCTGGCCCCTCGCCTGCCTCTCCTCTCCCTGCCCTCTTGTCTGGCATTTTGTTTTGGGGGGTTTTTTTTTGGCTTGGAGGGAGCAGGAGTAACACAATGGTTCATTATCACTTTCCACTGCATCTATTATTGTGCTTTAGCAAGAACATCGTAGCAACTGTTGGACTTTGGAGCTGCTCATCTCCCAGTGTTTGTCTTCTACACAAACACATGCATTTACTGTAATGTGCATGCACATAATCACGTAAATTAATATTTGGAAACACGCAATTCACTCTCAAAAGGGAATATGAGGCTGCAACTGTAATTTGTAGTTTCACACTGTATAGCAAGGTTAAAAGACAAGAAAGAATCAGCCTCACATTCATTTTTTTGGGAAAAGTAACACACTTGGCCTGTTAGGGCTCACTTTGTCTTTACAGGGATGTTAAAAGAGGATTTCCACTCTTATAACACTGTCATACCTATGACGGACAGTTTAAAAGTAGTGTAGTATCGATGCCTACATTACCCAAAACTGTTCAGTTGGATGAGATGAGCACTCCTTTCTAACTCCACACCATTAGATCAGGATCTGTAAACTTGGACGTGTAAAATTTGGTGGAGTCCCCCTTTAAGTTTGAGTTGAACAACAGATACACAGGGACAGGGAAAAACAACTCCACAGGGATCACAGGGTCAGCCCCTCACCACCATTCCTTTGCATTGTTTCCCCGTAGTTCTTCATCCTCCTGTTCCCTCCCCTCTCCATCGGTTCAGCCCACTGCGACTCACACAGGAGTCCTGGGCTGTACCATGGTGATGCTGTTCACTAGAGAGGGGCTCTACTCCAGTAAATCTGTCATTTAAATGCGCCTTATACCACCACAGGCATATTCTTTCATCTCCTATGTGGTATTTGTTGCACCTAGTTGCCACCATTGGCTTTAATGTCATTGATGTAGTAAAAGCAGAATTTAGAGCTTTGTTTGCTCTTTGGGTTCCTGGAGGCCACGTTTTCCGCGTATACCACCTTTCACTCCGTCACCCCTCAGTGTGTGGTTAATTATTAGACTCCATGCTGCTCCTTGACTCCTTCATCATGACTCCACCTCAAACATACATTCATTCTCAGCTGAGAGATGTTGGGTAACTCAGCTGCCCTCAGCGGCCAAAACTAGCTCCCTGCAATGTCAGCTGTAAGGTCGCCTTTACCCTTCAGGTTTGTCCAGCAGCTGCTATAATGTATAAAATCTATCAGAATAGTTTTCCAAGTCCTGATACTGAAACGTGGGTGATCGCTGTGCGCGCTCTCTCAATTTAGTACACACACACACACATACCTCTTCCTCTGCTTCCCCAGTCTTATGTAATTGAATGTGCTTGTTGTTGTTCAGTCTCTTGAAAACAGAACAGCTTGTGAATGCCTTTGTATTTGGATGTTTTGCCACCCACTGTCTCCTGTTGTGTCTGTTTTTCCTCCCAGCTCTGTGCTCTCTTTCCTCAAACGGGAGTAAAGACAGAGAAAATGTCAGCTCACCTCAGTCGCCCGCTCTGATTGTTTCAGCTGTATAGAATTCGTCAGCGCGGTGGTCGTGTCGTGTGTCGGCCAGCTGCTGGCGTTATGTGATGCTGTTTTATATTTCTTTCGCCGATGTCTCTGTGTTGTGTTTTATGTTCTCGGATGTTCTTTCTGCGGAGCCACGTCTGCTTGCTAATTGGTTCCCACTGTCCACTCTGACCCTGGTGTCAGTAGGCACCTTCCTCACTGTGTCCTCATTTTGTCCCCAAGCTCAGAGCAGCAACACTGCAGCTGAGATCCCCATGATCTTGGCAGTAGATGGTTTAACCTTTATACTTATATACATTCACTTGCAAGCTTGTGCAAAAACTACATAATTCTAGAGTACAAAAGACAGGATGGGTGATGTGATAATCTGAAATCTGACTCTTATCCTCTGTCTTTCTCTCCAGCTTCCGAACATGTTTGGGGACCTCCGTTCTACCTTCATCGCCCTGATGATCGGCTCCTATGCCTCCTCCGCTGTCACCTTCCCTGGTGTCAAGGTAGCGAACACTGACTCACACTGCACACATTAACACTCCTACACTCACACTAAATATGTATCTCAATATTCAGCAAATTTACAACATAATGTTTATGTCATTCTGTACTGCTTTCCTACAATTGTTTGCCAAATTCTTCTATAAACTGCCATAACTCTTGAACGCCCTGTACAATCTGCAACCATGTTTTGCTTCACATATTAACTTACAGTCCTGCAAAATTTGTCAGCTTTTTTCTCCGGTACATGGCATTTTGATGACATGATCATTTTAAATTGCCACCGCTGAGTAATTTAAAAGTCGTCCTCATATAAAAAATGATGTGATTTTTATTAATATCCCAGGCTGCCACTGTGTATTTTGATGATCTGATCCAGAAGCTGAAAATGTTAACAATTTTCTACTATTAATTACTATTGATAGCGTTCTCATTTCAGGTGTTTGTTCATTGCCCATGTTTTGATGTTAACAGGTGATCTACGACCTTGGCATACCTTTCATTACTATTCTGGTGGTGTGGGCTGCCTGCGCTGGACTGGTCTTCTTGAACTGCTTCTTGAACTGGCCAATGGAACCGTTCCCAGGACCAGAGGACATGGACTACACGTTAGTACCACAGACACACACAGGGGCACATGGAGTCCTTATAAACAAGAGGATGTGCAACATTTTGTCACTGATTATATGTAGATGTAGTCTGTGATGTTATTCTATTTCTACAAAGCAACTCAACATCTCTCATTCTCCCATATAAAAATATGCATCACACCGATCATCATGAATCATGAAGCATTAGCAGTCTTTTGCATGTTACAGTATATGGAGTAGTCACCATACTTATGTAAGATGTGCAAAAATGTGCAGTGTAATGCTGCCAGGTTAAAGTCTATCTGCTGAGCATCCCACTAAACTCACCCCTATGGTAAATCCTTGTTAATTAAAATCACACTTTTGACTTGCTTGTTCAGCAAAAAAAGTTTCCAGTCGGCTGATTTGTGTAGGGCTAGTAACATTACCTCCACACGTTTGCATTAGTGGCAAATGGACATTACCACATGAATGTGACTTGCATATTTCCTGCTTGTCACCATATTCTATTTATATTTACTTTTTTCCCTTTTCTTCCGTCCTTCCTCCCACACTCTCCCATTCTCTGCTCTCTCAGCGTGAAGATCAAGTTCAGCTGGCTGGGCTTTGACCATAAAATCACAGGGAAGCAGTTCTACAACCAAGTGACCACAGTGGGCCGTCGTCTCAGCGTGGGCAACAGCCTGAAGCAGAAGGAGCTGGCCACGAAGGAAGGACACAAGCTGTGCCTCTCCACCATGGACCTGGAAATGGAGTGCAAGCCACAAAAAGAGTGTAAGACTTTGTATTTAGGTTGTCAGTAAAAGATGATCCCCTCTTTTTCAAATGTGTGACATTTACCTCTGTTTCTCCACTGCAGCCCAGTCATTCTTGAAAACCATCACCACCCCAATCTTCCTGCTCAGTCTGGTGACCATGTCCATCACTCAGCTTCGCCTCTTGTTCTACATGGGGGCCATGAACAGCGTCCTGGAGTCGCTGACTGATGGAGACCTCAACACAGGTCTGTCGCGCTGCATGTTGTTTTGAGGATCTGTGTGTGTGAGCATGTGTGGGTCTGACCTATGCTGCTTTTGGGGACACACACCAGATTCAAGACCAGTTAATTGGGGCCAGCTGGGCCAATTAGGGACAAAAGCTGTGCCACCAGTTTGGAAAAGGTTGATTTGCTGATGTGAATTCCCCCAAAACTGACATAAGCAAGTGTGTGTGTGTGTGTGTGTGTCTCCATAACATAAATCATTACATTTTTACATTTACAATGTCCTCTGAAGTGATGGAAACACAACTGCATGTGTGCTTGTGTGTGTGTAGACAAACATGACTTTTGTTGTTTGATTTTTTTGCTTAATCAAGAATCAAGTTGTTTTTTTGTTATATTTTCTGAAATAAAAGCAGCTGAACTTACTTGCTCTTAATTGAATTTTCAGTGGAGAAAATGGAAGTTGGTAAGACTAAAATCCTGTAGTTGTATCAGTAGATCATTGAAGCATTAGACAGCAATTAGAATTTAACCTCTAGTCTTGGTTTACCACCACAGTACTGTACTTTCTGGCTTTCGCCATAGCTCGTGTTATTTCATTATTTGACCTTGGCTGTTGTCAATAACCCCGTCCTTCAGCTGTCATTCAGCTTTAATCTGAAACCAGGTACCATTAGCTGTACTCATTAACTAACTTTGCCCCTCAGCACCTGCTCATATGAGCAGTTTCACATGACGCACTTTTCATTTACCATTTCTCCCCCGGTCATAAATCCCCTCATAATGGCATCAAATTGACTTTTGAACAGCTGTTTTCTCCTTATGCACTGTTCCACTCAATGCGGCCCTACCTCCCAGGACTAATAATTAACTGTACCGTCATAGTTGTTAACCAGGTAGAAAAAGGTCCTGAACCCTCCAGCTTATCATCTTTTTTTTGCTTCCCTCTAACCCTTACCCTTTCTTGTTTTTCCTAAAATTCATTGCATTATCTTATTACAACCTTTTCATCCCTCTCTCAGTGAGTCTGTACTCCTCCATCTTCGGCGTGCTGCAGCTGCTCTGCCTCATGACCACCCCAGTGATCGGTCAGATTATGGACTGGAAGCTGAAGGACTGCGATGACGGCGAGGAGGAAAAGGAACTCTGCAACAAGTGAGTCAAGTTGTTCCTCAGACCGCTTTAACCCCTTTTCATTTATGGACCCAGATATTACTGTACTGTTCATTTGCCAGTGTGATGAATAAAATTAACCTTTGAGTTGTGATATCAGGGCCCGATAATTTTATCTCTCTTCCTTCTGTCTGATTTTGACCATTAGGGGGGAGACAAAGAAGAAGCGAGACAAGAAGACTCAGAAGGTGACCAATGCTTTGCGAGCCTTTGTCCTCACAAACATCCTTTTAGTGGGATTTGGGATCACCTGCCTGGTGCCCAACCTCCACCTGCAGGTGAGTCATCCACTTCAGCTGTCAGAGACACAGCAAGCTTCACAATATTTCAGGGATACAAATGACTTGCAAAGTCATCACTGTCTCTTTATGACCTTTAGAGTTTATCTGTAAAAAAAAAAACAGTTGCTGATAATCTTCTTTTTACAGGCTGTTGACAGCAGAGATAGTTATGTAAAAGTCAACACGGTTTACTTCATCCCTGTATGTAATCACAGCACCCAGTTTCCAGAATTAGATACAGGATTTTCAAGATCTTTACTATTTGACTCTATGTCAAATCATGTAGAGTTTTATAACCTTATTTGTACATTTGTAGTGTTTTTATTCTATTTCATTCCTTTGCATTTGTTTTTATCAATGAATCTTAATTTAATGGGGAGCAGGGAAACATTCAGCCTCACTCTGGTTTGAATGTGAAAATGTTGAACTATTCCTTTAAACTAACTAACGATTAATATTGATCGACTGTACTTTCATCTTTCCTCAGATCGTGTCGTTTGTCTTACACACTGTGGTGAGAGGATTCATTCACTCTGCTGTTGGCGGCCTCTACGCTGCTGTGTAAGTCTCAGTGCAACACACACACACACACACACACACACACACACACCTTCACCTTCGTATTCTTTATGTGGATGCAGCTTCAGAGTGAGTAACTAAATTTGCCACTTCCCTCTCTCCAGGTATCCGTCCTCCCTCTTTGGCAGTCTGACAGGCATGCAGTCTCTGGTCAGTGCTGTGTTTGCTCTGCTGCAGCAGCCCCTGTTTCTGGCTATGATGGGACCCCTGGGGGGAGATCCATTCTGGGTATGAATACACACACGCACACTTAGACTCAAAGGCACACGCTTACAAATTAAACCTTCGGGCGTGGCTAATTCTGGTGTTGTCCTCCAGGTCAATGTGGGACTCCTTGTTCTCAGTATGCTGGGCTTCTTGCTGCCTCTTTACCTGATCTGCTACAGACGGACGCTCCACAAAGAGCAACAGCAGAAGGAGGAAAACGCTAAGATCTACATCAAAATCAATGGCTCCGACATCCCTGAGGCCTATGTCTAAAGAGCGATTTTTTACCTGGAGACATTGGCAATCCAGTAACACCTGCGGACATAAAAGGACCAATGAAATCTTTAGAGTGTCACATTTAAACATGCTGTATAATTGTTCTAGGTTTCCATCAAGTGCACACACACACACAGACATTTTCCAAAATCCCACCAAGATAAACTGATGCTGCAGTCGTGACAGAAACGAGTCCATTGGACAGTCGCTGAGGACGGAAGTGAAACGTGGAGGGGAAAAGAAGGACAAGAGAGAGGAAAGACTGTGAAAGGAAAGAGGCATCAGCCCTCTGCATCCCCCCCAAATCCTCTGACTTCTCTTTTTATTCCCTCCTCTCTGAGCGGCACATTAGCACAGCTGCATTTCACATAAGACTGCTTTAATATTCCCCATGTGAGCAGAAAAAGGAAAAAAGAGAGCGCCATGAATTTCCACCTGTGAAAGCAGCAAAGACTGCTGAATGTCACCCTCACAGCCAAGCGATTCCATTATGATAAGTCTTGTTGTTGTTTTTTTTGGTTTAATATGTTAAATCATCCTGATTGTAAATCCCATCACATGGTGCTACATATCCACTCATCACCTGGATGTTTTGATAGATGGTGTAAGGTAAGTGTGGACTAAATGGCATTAGTGAGCGACAGGGAGGAGAGAGGAGCCTTATTGCTGATGTTTCCCTTGTTGCAGTATAAAACTACTAATGCTGTAGTATTGGATCAGTGTTTTTGGGGGGCTGGATTCTGTGAGAGGGACATAAAAAAAACAAAATGTTCATGTATGTTTAGAGTATTTATATTATTTTTCTTTTATGCTTTTACTTTACCAGAGGTGCCCTTTGAATATACCTTTCATATAAAAGAGATTTGTTCATTGGCCAACACAACCAATTCATGGTAATACCATTTATACATCAAGGTTGTTAAATGTTATTCATCAAGCGAATCCATAAAGAATCTTTATCAGGTGCCTTCGCTTGAAGTCGGTATTTCATTCTGCCTACTGTCAAGACAAACTCAGCACTTTATACTCCGTCAAACCCTTTACATTTCACACACATCAGCTCCTTTCAGCACTTCTTTCCCAATGCCTCTCTGGAGAAATAGTCCCACTTTAATTTTGAGCTCCTTCTACCTTCATATGTGTATTTATTTTATTTTACTCTCACTTTTCATGAAACAAACAAATATCATGATGTATTTAAAGTGTGATGTGCTGGCAACTCTTCATTGTTTGTTAGCATAGAGCTCTGTCTTCTATCATTGAAGCTAAGATATTTTGTTATGCAGGCAATTCTGTTTAAATATGGAAGATTATTTTTTGGGGGGAGGGGTTAATAAAGTTGACTTGATCTCTTTAAATGTTTGCTCTTGTTTTGTGTTTCATGTGTTTTAATGGCTATTTAACACTCACCTCTGAGTGTAGTGACATTATAACAGTACAGATCTTAACCCAGTTCTAGTTCAGAGGTCACTTGCTTTTTCATATGGAAGAACATTGTGACTGATGCATAAAGGATTTCCTGAAAAGAAATATTCTTGCTCTGCACAACTATCAGTGTGATAGCTATAGCAGCTTTCAGATTTTTTTTTCCTGTTTCTGAAATGACCTCTTTCTCAAAAATAAGGTGTAAGACCACTGATTAGGTTTTCAGTCTTTCATCAAGGTACAACTGGCTCATAGACAACAGCGTCCCTTTCATGATATGTGCCTGTATTTGAAGTTTCTGTTGTGAAATTTGATATAATTTGAGGAATGGTGTAGAAAAAAAGGACAAAATTTGCAGTGGATGGAGTTTTAGGTTGTTGTGCAACCAACCAGCAGAGGTCAGTGTTATTATAGCAGCACAGGAAACCAGGGGAAATGTCTGAATGCAACTGAATTATGGGTAAGTTTTAATGAATTTCTGATCAGTCTTTTTTTCACAAACAGCAGGATTTGAAAGACACTGACAAAGAACAGAAACTAATTTCCCAAACATTTAAACTAAAGACACAAATATAGACCCACTTTCTGATCTTCATTGACACTGACACTTGTTTTTAACACACACATTTCTACATAACTACACAATTTTCACATTCAACATGACTTATAATTAACCAGAAAGTGCTCACATGTAAAATACTAATCTACAGTGTTTAAGAACAAAATGTTTCCTGACTCTGCGTCCCCCAGGAGGCCTGTTCAGAGGTGAGATTAAGAGTGCTTCCGAACATTTTCCACCAGATGTTCTCGACACACTCTCACAACATGTTTGGTTTTTCACCAGTTCTGTCAGCGCGGCTCTCTGCCATCTGATACCACACTCCAGCAGATGGTTATCACTTGACACCTCAGCCTCTCTCGTCACCTGAGAATAGATCTGAGAACGTCACTCACATCAGAGACAGTGGCTCCTGGAGCTCTGCTGGCCTGCTGCTGCTGCTGCTGTTTGTTTGGTCGGTCAACCCCCTGTGGTTTGTTCAGGTACACAGTTCAAAGAAGCCATATGAGATCACTGCATTATAAACTCACTGTAGAGGAAGTAGGGGGTCATTCACACCAGGCTCTGTAAAACAATCCAACCATACACTCCTGAATCATGAGCTGAAGGTGCTTTTTTTTCAGACAGACCAAAACATACAATTTAAAATAATGAAATTATATCACATATATACATGACATATATACAATCCTTTGATATGCATATGCTATATGATATGACATGCATCTATATGAGGTGAACTATGACAGTAATCCAGACTGAACTTATGCTAACAACATTCAGAATGTTCTTAAATGCACTTTGCAACTAATGACTCATGATAGATAGATAGCTAGATAGATGCATCCTTTACAGGGGGTAGACGCTCCTACAGATGAGGAGACAGAGGAATGATAAGCGGATGTTGGCAGACGGATACAGATGCGCTATAAATACAGCAGCAGGGCGCTGTTACATAATTTTAGACTCTCTCTCACACACACACACACACACTCACACACGCACTCACACACGCACTCGGACGTGGGACCGGATTATGGACCTGTGATGCCTTGTCATCGCATCACTTGTCAACACCGTCCTATAGCGTTGTGGGTGGTGGACTGAGGGGGGGGGGCCCAGAATCAGAGATCAGACTCTGTGTACATTTCATCTTATAGTCCATCTGTGATTGTTGTTGGACGTGCAGATGTTTAGAGGTGGTCGTGATGTCAGACACATGTCAGTCATCAGAGGCAGACATGTGCTGGGTATGGACGGGTTTGGGGATAATCATATTAGACTGGGGGACAGTGTTTGAAGGGGCTTACAGGGTGACGCACAGTGCGCCTGTGCCAGCGGTGGTGGACCCGCTCTCAGGCCCATTTATAGCGTGACGCTGGATGACGGAGCTGGAACGTCACCGTGACGCGCGTGACGCACAGGGTGGAGCACACTCTGAGGAAAAAGGGTTCAGAGAGACTCGTGTGACCTGTGACATGTATTTTTGATATTTTGATTTTATTATTATTTTTAATCCACTGTGTTTTTACATCCCTTGTTATGTTGGATTATCCTCACTTTTTGCATTTTGGGATTATTGATTATGCATCTGTCCTACTCCATAATTCTGTATGGATTTTGTAACCTGCTGTAAAAAAAAAAAAAGAAAAAGAAAATCAGTTTATCTGCCTATTGTCAAGACAAATTCAGCACTTTACCCTGTCAAACCCTTTAAACTTCACACACATCAGCTCCCAATGCCACAATAAAGACATTGTCCCACTTTAATTTTGAACTTCTCCTACCTTCATATGTATACTTATTTTATTTAATACTCACTTTTCCACAATAAACACCATCAGGTATTTAAAGTGTGCTCTGCTGGCAACTACTCACATGTCTGTAGAACTCTTTATTCTATCATTGAAGCTCAGTTCATGATGTTTTGTTGTGCAGAAATATGGACGAATTTGTGGGGGGTTAATGAAGATGAGCCTCTTTAATTGTTTGCTCTTGTTCATTTTTTTTACATGCTATGTCTCTGCTGTAACTGTATCTGTGTCATTCTTACCTCGTCGTAGAAACTGTGGCTATTTAACACTCACCTCTGAGTTATAACACAGATATGATCCAAAACCAACCTAACACAGGAGTGTCTTGCTTTTTTTATATGTAGGAGCATTGTTATGAATGCATGTAGGTTTTACTGAGCTGTCAACTACACTTCTACTACTACCACTGTAACCTGCTGTCTCAGCCACCCCTTTATAATAGATAGATATATGTACTTTAATCATCCCAAACTGGGAAATTGTTGAATTGTGAATTGAACTGTCATAAGATCTATCATTTCACTTTCAGCAGGTCCTTTCTTTTGTGGTTAAATAAAGTATATAAAAGTATATCTTAATAATGTCAACTTTAGTATTAACAGCTGCATTTGTCGAGAGTTTGAATTAGACATAAGCTTGAGCTTTATAGTATTTTAGCTCCAAAGTCTGTGGTTTTTTTTTTAGAATAAAAAATGGGTCAGGATGAGCTGCTCCAAAAATCAGAAGCTTTTTTAAAAGGTATAATTATTTATGATATATTGATTTAATTATATGTCTTTTTCATTGCAATGCATGGGGCCTGCCCAGACCCCAGCCCCCCCTCCCCCAGGTGAACCCTGTCTTTCTGCGTGTCCTCTGCTGTGCACAGGCCTCGGTGCTGTGCGCGCAGCAGCAACGCCGCGCCGCGGCCCCGACCAGGAAGTGAACGTGAAGAAAAGAAGCGACTGTGGAGGTAGGATGACATAGAGGGGGAGAGGTGGACGAGAAGCGAGCGGAGGAAGAAGACACTATCTGAGGGAGGGATCGACCCTGTTTCTGGACCTGCACTGAGCTGCACCCCTGCGGGACACACGGCAAAAAATGCTCATAAAGGAATTGTAAGTATGTGCGCGTGTGCATGTGTGTGAGAGAGAGAGAGAGGGGGAGAGAGCGTGTGCGCGTTTATCCGCCTGCTTTTGCAGCGCTGACATTGTGGCCGGAGTGGAATTACAAGAGTGCGGCCAGGGTGATGTCGACATCCAGTATGTGCATGTGCCCTCATCGTTTTTCATCATGAAGCATCCACCCAACACAGCCAGAGGTGATCATGAGAATAATCCGGCTCCGGCTCGGGTTGCATCAGCAGCCGGTGCATGCACGGCTGTGCCCTTCACGTCCTGCACAATGCGAGGCTTTCACTCTGGTGGATGATCAAAAAAATGTGCTTTTGGTGTGTGGTGCTAAAAAAAAAAAATGACGGATGCTGGAGAGGAGAGGTGGTGCTGATGGAGAGATGACGCGCGTGCCAGCGTCCATCCCCGCTCGTGGCCGTGTTATTGATGCGCGGTGAAGGTGAAACGAGCCACGGGAGCATTCCGGCATTTACCTCTGGAGGAATGAGACTGAAGGAGGCTGAGGTGGAGGGAGGCTCTGAGGGGGGAGAGAGAGGGTGTATAAGGGAGGTGGGTGCAAAAGCTTTTTGGCACGAAAATAAAATTTAAAAAAATGGCCAGTGTGGAGGTTTTTGACGCACCAGTCGGACAAGAGTGGGGATGTGACAGCTGGGGCCGAGGAGACAGGATGGCAGGAGAAGCAGGATCATGCGTGCAAAAAGGGGAAGATTTGAAAGATTTGGGGGATTTTTTTTTTTTTAACACGTTGCTTTGACACGTTGCTTTAGCAGGCCTCAGTGTGCTGAGAGGAGAAGTGACTGAGGCCTGCTCACAGTCAGCTGCTGGGTAGAATGAGGCCCATGTATTGCAGATGAATGGGGATGATATTGGTCTTTGAATAAAATAAATGAAAACAATCAGATGTTAGTCATGGTTCAGACAGGATGCTGCATTTTGAAATCTCTGATCTGATGTCAGTGTGCACCAGACTCATTTTGCATCAGTCGTGGTTTCCTCCTCGTTTTTAGTGTAACAGCATAGTTTGGATAACGTAAGGCATTAATAGTTTCCTTAATTGTGAAATGTTGCTATAATTAATAATAGGAAAAATAACCTTTGTTTGTATGGGCCCCAATTACAAAGATGTAGCTCCATATAATCTTCACAGTGCTATAAAAATCAACAGCTGCTCAGTAGAAGAAAACACTCAGCTGATCATCCTGCACCTCATCCACATCTTGTTTTTGATCCTATAGAATGATCATATTAATGCCTATAAAATGTTTTCTCCTCATAACCTCTGTATATCCTTACTGTGTAGTTTCAGATGCTTTTGCACCATCTCTTCCATGAAATAATTCAAATGTATCTTGCTTCTTCCTATTTTTCAATGTTGGCTGTAGTTTCATTCTTTTTTATTCCGATTCTATGACAAGGTCAAAGCTACTCTGCTGAAAATTGGCACAAATTTCAGTTTTTGGCAGCTCCAGCCTAAAAATAACACCATCTGATCTTGAGAAATCTGTATTGATCCGAGTCTGGCTTTAACTGGGAATACATTTATCAACACTCATTATTGTCTTGATTTCTCCACCACATGCATTTAATCAATTAAATGGCCCAGCACAAAAAGCCCAGGATGAGAGTGATGGCATGGCTAAAGATCTGAAGTGATTAGGGAGAGTCTGGGTCTCAGCAGTCTGCCTGGAAATTAATTAAATCGGTCACGATTAAATGCTGAATGCACTTATACACGCTGTCAACACACAGGCACGCCGGGAGGCTTGTACATGCACACACACATAGGCCAAGATACCATCACGGGGGTCAAGAGACAGTGAATTGTTCCACGTCCTGCTGGAGGACAGACAGGTTTTTTTTTTTTTTTTTTGACTCTGTACCGCTCACCTGAACCACTGACCTAAATCACTCCTAGTCCACTTTTTTTTCCACTTCCATGAACTTTGGCAGGTGTGTAGCGACACAAGAGCCACTTTACAATGTACAGTGTGATGAGGAGAATTGAATAGAAGCAGAGGAGAGACAGACAGAAAAAAGGGACACGATGAGAAGACAGAAAAGATGTGCAGGAGAGAAGAGGGGTGTTTGTTTTCTGAAGCAACAGAGAGACACCTGATCTTCCTGTCAAGACCTTTAGACCAAGGAGATTTGCAAGAGAGAGAGAGAGAGAGAGCATTAAGGTGACTTTAATCCTTGTTTAACTAAATCCCAAATTCTACTAAGCATTAAAATTTGCCCTTTTAACATTTACCTCATATTGAGCTCCACAAAGAGTCATTTTTGGATATTTGAGCATTTAAAAAAGGTGTGAAATAAATATTTTTATCTATCGGACGGATATAAATAGCTGCTTCCATGCAAAGAAAATTAGAAGATATTCAATCATGTTTTTATTCTGTCATTTGACGTGGCAGAGCGTTTTTCACTGTCCCTGCCCTCCTCGCAGCATCTGGTCTCCCATCCACTGTCTGGCTTGGACTCAGACCCAGATTACATTCAGTGGCGAGTGGGATGCAGGATTATCTGAATTTAGGCATACATCACACAGTTACAAAACAATCAACAAAGCTGCGTACTGTACATGTGCACAAGTGTCAGAGGAGAGAGGCAGTGCCGTGCGTTCAAGCTGCTGCTCCCATCTGTATGATAGAAAAGAGCCCAGAAACAGTGTGTGTGTGTAAGTCTTTCTTCACATGTTAATACTGTGTGTGTGTGTGTGTGTGTGTGTGGGCAGATCTGGAAAGTGTACTGCAGCATCACCAAAGAATAAAACCAAATAATTTCTAGTTGCCATTAACTTGCACCCTTGTATCATATTAACCAATTCTGAGTTCTCTGTCACCATCAATAACATGTAACCAGCAATGTTAATGATTATTTTCCGCATTGCACCAAGCTGTAGTGCACGATTGTATTATTTATATTTGATTCCTCACTTCTCGCAATTCACACCAAGCTGCAAAAATATGCTTGTTACATTACATTAGACTACATATTAGATTACATTACACAGAGTTTCATTCGAGTAGATTTTCATTCAAGTAGATCAAGTAGATTATTTTTTCCAAAAGCAGCAGTGACTTTGGATCAGTTGCCTAAAAAGTGAACGACTGATCATGAGATCATAAAAGTAAACATGTCTATAAGAATTCTTGGCAAAATACTTTGCTAAGATACTAAGCTCATAAATTGTGCTATAAAAAGGCTTGTCGATGTAAATTTGCATGAAATTATAGAGAAACATCAGGGTTTGTTTCCTTGTATATTATACTGTTAATAGCACTAACAATGGATTAGTGAGTCACTTTGTTTGTCTTTCCTATTTGCATTGTTCATGTAGTGCAACATGGTATTTGCATAGGCCTCGCTGTATGTTTGATCATTATCTTTAAGTTTCACTGGGTCTGCTGCCGCCCTGTCAATGTGCACAAAAACACACTTGTTCTTGGTTCATTGTGAGAGCGTTCTGGCGTGGATGTCATTTTGTTGGTGGTGTGAAACATATGTGGTAATTTTTTTATATGAATAATCTTATTGTTAAGCTTTATTTATCTTCTTTAGGTCCAGTACAAATACTGTTAACTACAGTGTGTTTAGTTTCTGCCCACTAGGAGGTGCTGGTGTTCACGTGACCTGCAAAAGCATGCCAGCATTTTTTGTAACTATGAAAAACTTTAAAACAGTTAAAAACTATAAAACATTAAGTGTCAGGAACATGATAAAACATAATGAGCGCAGGGCTGGGCTCATATCTCAAAAGCACAGCCAAAATATTTACGTAGATGGATAAAACCAGCATTGTGGCCTGGAAACCACTGTCTGCTGCAGTCAACGAGCAGACAGCTGGTTTACACCAGGCACAGCATCATTTGTAGCCCAAGGTATTGGTAACTTATAATAAGTTATGGAATTAATTGTTTCCATATGGTGAAACATGTTTGCACCTCATCCACACCTTTTCTTGATTCTATAAAATGATGATAATGATGCCTAATTAAAAATGTTTTCTCCTCATATAACAGATAACATCTTGTGAAAACTGCCTGAAAACCAGTTTTGCATCTCAGTTTTTGCACCTGATCTTGTTGTTTTCCTGCTTCATTGAAGCAAAGAATAGATCATTTATTCTCTCCTGATGACTCAGTGTCAATGTGAAATATGTGAATGTCGTACTTAACAGGCTTTTTGCTCGATTTGGTTCATTTCAGTTCAGTTATAATTATTGTTAATAAAGGATAATGTGTCATGCCAAATAACTGCAAAGACGTTGAAGGCCATCTACTCTGCGCTGTACAATTCCTCTAAAAAGAACTTATATGAGATCCTGATTAGAGTTGAAGGAAGTCAGGACCATAAACTGTTTGATTGTCATGTGCTGTTCCTATAGTTTGTCATTACAAATCCCCGTTGGCATAGTCTCAGCTGAGCAGTCTTCTGAGACAACATCATGGAAAAGACACGTTTGTTAGATAATTGACATCCACATCTGTATCATCTGCTTAAAGACAGTTCACGTTGTCAGTGTGTCACTCACAGGGTTTCTCCAGGCTCACAGATCACCGGAAAAGTTCATCATTACCAAATTAAAGCTTGATGAATGTCATGTTATAATACCTGTAATTTACTGGAGGCTTGAACAACAATCACATTGCAGAATTGTTCACGGACATTTTGAGTTTGAGCTTATTAAATCCAGCAACTTAAGGCAAAGTAATCTGTGTGGAGCTCGCCAACATCAGCAACATTGAGCTTTACAAGCCTTTGAGGCTTCAACACACAAACTAATAATTTTGGTTTGATTGTTACATCATGATATTTTGAGTGACTTCTCTTCTTTTTTCCTCTCTTCCAGTCGAGTGATTCTTCCTATCTCAGTGGAAGAGGTAAGTTTAATTTCAGTATATTTGTGTGTGTGTGTGTGTGTGTGTGTGTGTGTGTTAGCTAAAATGACTGAAGGCTCAGCTTTTCTTATCTGATCCTTTGGTTCACTGTATTTGGAAAAGTGAAGCACTGCTATCACTAAAGCTGCTCTTTTCTGGGCTACCTTTGGGCTTTTCTATGCGTTAAGGTTGTGTGTGTGTTCTAACACATATTTGAGACCTTCTCTCACATATCCACTCTGTACACAGTAAAATATGCACAGTGATCACCTTGTGAGGAAAACTAAAAATAAAACTTGTTATCTTGATATTGTTCAGCTCTGATGTAAAAAGGGTTTCAGCCAGATAAACCTCTGAATCAACACAGTCAGCGCAGTCTCTCACCGTCTTCGCCCTCTTCTCTCTCTGTGTCCCTCTGTCCTCTGCTATCCTCATTTCCATTGCAGTTTGCTTGTCCATTCAGGGCTGCATTGTAAATGAGTCACCTGAAACTACGTCTCCCTCTGCACGCCCCTCACCCGCCGTCACCCCCATATTTATGCATTATTTGCACTGATGTGAGAGTAATCTAGTTTGGGAGAGACATTTGACTTGTGCATAAATACAGTATTTGTTGACAGCTGTAGCCAGCAAGAACTTAATCTGCTCTTAAACACTGTGAACAGTTTCAAGTAGTGTGTGTGTGTGTGTGAAGGAGCACTGAGGGCTCAGAGACATGATAAAATGACATATATTTATTCTTTACATAATTGTGTATTTGTCACAGATATAAAAACATTGGAACATCTTTTTAATAATTGCAGCTTGTTTCCAACAGTTTTAAAATCGCTAATCTTTTTTCCAGCAACATCTCTGTGATCGTCAGTTATGCCTGGTTTCATCTGATCGATGCAATTCTTGAAAACAGCAATTTCTCCTTAAGCATTGTGCGACATCAGTCACATGACTTCAAGAAACCAAATGTGAGATTTAAAAATGTCTGTACTTATAAATAAATATTTTCATTTTCATTCTATCTCAAAGCCATAAACCAGTGGATAGAGCAATGTGTCCCACTGATTCCTTCCCCTTGCATTTGCTCTGGCTTATGGAGGCTTTAGATCTGCAAGACGTTGCTTCTCATTAACTTTGTGTGTTTGCGGCCTTTATCTTTATCATCTCTACGTAATGAGGCAGGTTTTCCTCTAGAGCAGTCACAGCCAACACGCTGTGTCAAGATCAGGCGCTGGAAAAATACTAAAAGAGAATTACTGGACTAAAATATGATCCACAAAGCCTGAATGCAGTTGAGTAATGTCCCCTGTCTCTGGAACTACATGTGCCCCCTCTGTCAGTGAATCACATCCCTCCAGAGCTTCATCTCCTCAGTCTCCCTCTCTACATCCCGACTCTCTGAAGCAGCAGTCTTCAGTTATTTGCCACCTAATACCAGATATGGGGGTTTTCACTCCTTGGGGTGTAGTGATTTAATCCATCATCGATTTAATTTGATTTCCAGTTTTTTCAGTTCTTTTTGCTCCTAATTCAATTTGATTCTTTCAAAGCGCAGCAGTTGTATCTTCATGCAGGCTGACTTTGGATTAATCTATTCGAACAGAGGTTTTGTGTTGAGGAGTAAATGTTGAATGAGACTATTCCAGCTGCTGAAACCTCTGGAGAATTTACTGGATTGAATTTCCTGTCTGTTAACTTCATGCCAGGAGCCGATTTGAACCTAAAGCGTTATCAGTGTTTTATTTTTGTGAAAGAAAGAAGTTATGTTCTAACTGGACATGGACTCAACCCACAGGGCAATGCTGAATTATATTTGTTCAACACCGTTACCCAGGAGGCTTTGCTGTTCCTGCATCCCATTTATTTAGTCGGCAGCTGCAGTGTCTGATTTGAGGGAACAGTCTCTCTAGATCTGTTTGGCACAGGTTACCTGGGTCATTGTCTTTGCGTCTTTCATTGCTGTTACTGTGGAGGAGTAACCTTTGAAATGCACACAAAAGGTCGAAAGGTCACGGTTGAAAGGAGCAGTCTCTGAATAGTGACTTTTCTGTTCACTGATGCTTTTTTTGGTCACGTCCTCAACATCCAAAAGTCACTAGAAACAGCTTTTGCACTCACCCAACACAGTCAGTAGTTGCCATTAAATATATAAAAACCATCTAGTCCCACTGCAAATATATCTAGGGTTTGGCCTCAATTCACTATCCCTGTTAATTTCATAGTTATGGCTATAATGATTATATGAATTATCTGGAATAACTGCTAAGTTTAATCAGTTCTTGCTGGTCAGGGAAAGCTGTGCCTCAAGCTTTGAAAACTCCTCCAGGGAGTCAAATTAACTGATATAAGAGAAAACCTTTTAGTTGCTGTAATTGCAAAAAAGTAAAACTGCAGCTACATTTACAACTGACTGAAATGATGGCGCATACAGTATTACATGCGCATATATAAGACGTGGGAGTGTTTTCTTGTCTTTTAAGGTGAAGAAATACACAGTAGGCTTAATCAAGAGCTTGCACACCTGGAGCCTATTAGAGTAAAACTGTTGCTAAGATGGATCCAGATAGAAACATTTCGGCAATCCAAAACATTAATGTTTGATTTTCTGACACCTTCCTGGAATCATTTATTTACAACTCTTAAAACTCTTTTTTTTAAATTTATTGGCCTTTCATGCTCTCTTATGTGATCTGTTATGCTGTGCTCATCTTTAAACGTTAACTGTGCTGTGATTTGTGTATGTACAGTATGGGCTGAACAATTTATTGAAATATTATTGAAATTGCAGTAAGTGCAGTGTCCAAATCACAGAAGCTCCAGTTTTTTGATAGAGGTAAACTGTGTGACAAAGCAGCATTGTAATTAAGCAGTGTAGTGCTGCAGAGATGGCCTGGACTACAAATCTTGTTCAGACACCAACAAATGTCACATCATCATGGTTTTAATAGTTTTTCAGTGAAAATGAAAACGTGCCAAAATGATCATCCTCACTAATAGTGAATCATATTACAATAGTAGTATCTGTCAAAATAATCCTAATTTGTTATGATTTGTTATGTTATTCTCTTTCTGTCTAAATGTTTCTTAAGTCCAAAACACTGCTTGAAAGTGAGGCAATGTTAGATCTCTGCACTTGTCACGTGAGGTTCAGGAGAGGGAAGGAGAGCATTTGACGTCCTTGTCGAGTTTAGTTGTGACTTGTGCGCTATAAATAAATTCAACAAGAACACTGTCATATGGAAACTTGTATTTCCTCAACATGACTGAGAGTCTTTAACTAGACATACAGACTTTTCAATGTCAAATCCACTCTATCCACAAGATTGAAGGTTTCCTCTGTAAAGATGAAGTGTAGACAGGTTGTTGCTTTGTTATGTGTGTGTAAACCTGTAACCCACGATATTCTCATGGTTTGATTTTACAGAATGATGTTTTACATGAATAATGCAATAGAAATCTGTAATCTCTTTAATCTAATAATTCCAACTACATCGACTCGTTCCATCTTTGCGATGTTGTAAGTGTGTCTGCACTCTGGTCCAGCTTTGTGCAGAGGTTAGATGGTGGATTAGAGGTGATTAAGAAATGAAAGGAGCCATTGTCCTGTGTTTAAACACTCACATGCACACTCAGGATAAGGAAGATCAGGAAAAGAAAGGAAGAGAGGGATGAAAGAAGAAGTGTGCAGGTTGTAAAAGAGGAAATGAATGGAGCAATAAAAAAAAAGGTTGACGGGATGAGAAGACAAACAAGAGTGTATGAGAGAGATTATGAGGATTCAGAGGACAGGAGAAGGTAGCGATCAGGAAAAGGATCAGAAGAAAAAGTTAATCCACCACTTAAGATTGAAGTAGATGAGCTGATGAAACATGCATGAAAAAAAAGAAAAGGATATCTGTCATACGAGACAACACTTAAACATGCATTCATTAAAGGAAGCTTGATGCTCCTTATTTCTCCCTTAAAACACACTTTTCCACCTCAGTCCAACCTGTTTTCTCCTCTTCTTTCAGTACCAGGTCGGCCAGCTGTACTCTGTGGCCGAGGCCAGTAAGAATGAGACGGGCGGAGGAGAGGGAGTGGAGGTGCTTAAAAACGAGCCCTACGAGAAAGATGGCGAGAAGGGACAGTATACACACAAAATTTACCATTTGCAGAGGTAAGCAGTCGTCCGTTTGCTCGGCAAGACGACTTCATTCATTTCTCCCCTGAGGCCACATCTCTTGGCTCCTGTCCATTCATTTATTTTTCTGCTTCACTCTATTATCCCATCACCGAAAAGTCTTCCTCCTGGGTCGGTCCGTGCAGCCTCGTAAGCGGAAAACAGCCACTACTTTTTAAGAAATACTTGGACTTATCTTGGCATATGCACTTATTTGCCTACTTACCGAGAGTTAGATGAAAAGATTGCTATCACCTGTGAGCCTGTACTTAGAGTGATGATGGTAATGCCAATGGTCCTGTAAAATGTTGCCAAACCAGAAGGCGCATACATGGTTGTGTTTAGGTATTAAGACACCTTGAGATGGTTCATTTTATGTAAAAAGTTAAGCTTAAGTGAATCTTATTTTTAGGTTAAGATTAGAGAGAATTGGGGTCAAGTAAGGGTTTGGTGTCGTAAGATTATTGCAGGAATGTGGGTAGGACTGTTTCTGCTCATATCTGCTGATGTGATCCATAAGAACTTTATTAAAATAAATTTGAGTTGTGCTCATGTGGCTAATATCTCCTGATTGAAAGTACCATTAAACTGAGGTTTGTTTCTTGTGTCTTCATTCCTGCAGTAAAGTGCCGTCGTTCGTCAGAATGTTGGCTCCAGCTTCAGCTCTCAACATCCACGAGAAAGCCTGGAACGCATACCCATACTGTCGCACAGGTAGCACATATACACACACACACACACACACACAGACAGACACCTTGCACTAACACACACACATCATCTTCTAAAGCTCAGCAGGAAAAGCAAGTGTGATTAGTGACGTACATCTGCTGCACATTTCATAATTTTCATACTGGGACACCTGTTAAAAGTAAAACCCTAGCCATGACTTTTTTTTTTTTTTTTTGCCATACCAGACTCAATGGGCTTCAGTAGTGGATCAAAAATAGCAATTGTTGTCGGCATTGTTGGAATTTAAGTTTTTATTGGGAGCAAGAAAACCATCATATCATGTCAAGGTTACAGGAGTCGACACTATTACAAGACATGGTGTTGGGAAGAAAAGATCATTTAAATAAATAAAACTAAGTAGCACATACAGACGTGAGAGATTCGGTCCACAGGAGAAGGTCGCATCTTCCAAACTACCTTTTAATCTACTCAAGACACACTCAGGAGGACTTAGGATGCAGTCTGTCTGTATCCACATTTTGAAATATGTGGTTGCCCCCTAATAAAAATACAACAGGAGTCAAGACCAACAGCCTCAGACATCCATGCCTGTTGTCAATATAGTTGATTTAAAAGGAACGTTGAAGGAAATAATGATGCTAAAAATAATCCCTTGCACGTTAATCCTAAAAAAGTGTGAATACAATTGACTCAAATTACTTCGAGGTCGCATAGATGCTGATCTGTCAAAGAGACATCGTTCTCTGGATACCCCTCTCTCTCTTTCCCTCTCTCTCTCTCTCTCTGTCTCTGGCTCTCTGTCACCTTGAAGGAGTCGTTGAATAATTAACTGTATGTCCAGTGAGAAGAGACACGCAGTCAGTCGAGCCTTTCAGGTCGAGATCACACGCACACACCACCAGCTGCCTGACAGCCATCTGTCATGCTAACACACGGGACAGTCAGTCACAACCTGAACACACAACTGTGCATCCTCTTGACCTCTGTGCGTTGTCCATTACTGTAAATGCTAAGACATTCCTCATGTGTTCCTCAACTGCATTGTTTTTTTTCTTTCTCTCTGTTTGCTCCTGTGCTTTCTTACATCTGGCCCTGCAGTTATCACTGTAAGTATTTTTTTTGTCTTTTGCGCCTACAAATTTCATGTATGTTGACACAGAGGACACAGAAGGAGCAAATTAACCTGAACGTTGAGAGAGAAATTTGATCTTTTCCAGCAACACAGCAGGAGCAGAGACAGTCAGACACAGTTACTCTATGTGTTTGTGTTGCTGTGTGTGTGTGTGTGTGTGTGTGTGTGTGTGTGTGTGTGTGTATGAAAACAGGAGACTCACCTGTATCAGCTGTATTTTATGAGCTTCTCATTTGCTTGCATATTATTCTGAGGATTCTTTCTCTTTTCTCTGCAGAACGAGTATATGAAAGATAACTTCCTGATCAAGATTGAGACATGGCACAAACCTGACACGGGACACCTTGAAAATGTAATTAGTAAAGCCTGTAATGAGCTGGGGAGGTGCATGTGTGTGTTTGACAGGCATGAGGAATTTTTAATGAGCATTTTTGATGTTTTTAAGGATGACTTTAAACAATGCATGTGGCAAGGAGGTGCTCATTTTACACCTCATAGTCTATCTCACACCTTGTATGGGCGTTTTTTGCTTATCATCCATTTCATCCACTGCTAGCTGTGTAGTGCCAACATTTCCCACTGCTACAGTCTGTTTACTTGTCTTTTAATCAAAAACCGCTCTATGAATTCTTGTGCACAACCTACAGAAACCATCCCCTAGTTATAAGCTGCCATAATTACTCTGGGACAGTGCTCCTATACAGCAACGTGAGCAAATTGCAAAAAAAAAGCTTCAGAGAATTTATCGCTCATGTATAATTTCCCATCATAAAAACGTGTTCACTCCCAGCCTCATGTTCTCGTCTCTGTTGTATGTGGGCTGCCTGCAGAGCCTTGTGCCAGTATCTAGCTGTGCTCTGTGGTTCTGTTACAGGTACACGGTTTGGATGCAGAAACCTGGAAGAAGGTGGACGTAGTCTATATCGATATTGCGGATAGAAGCCAAGTGGAGCCGAAGGTGGATATGTGCAGCTTAAGATCCATATTCATGCATGTCGTCCTTGTCACCTCTTCCGTGTCGTTAAACCTGGTTTTTCTTGTGTCTCTCCAGGACTACAAGCCAGAGGAAGATCCATGTAGGTACAAGTCAGTGAAGACAGGACGAGGCCCCCTAGGACCAGACTGGAAGGTGCAGTGTCTTGTTGGAGAAGTTTCAGTTGAAATAGAAATGGATGATAACCAAAGACCTCCAACCATATTACTGATACTTATTGATGTGTAAAATAAAAAACAGTATTGAAATACCGGGTACAGGATATAAACATTACCATAATATAATCAGGGCCATAGCTAATATTGAGAACATTGAGGTTGTGTTTTCCTGGAAATATGTGGGTTTTGGCAGCCTGGGATACAACCAACCATTAGCGGATATTTCAGTATTATTTTTAGCTCAGTGTATTTAAATTTGACTATTTCAGGCCAAAAAAATAATTAGATAAATAAAGGATTGGACTACCAGTGTAATTGTTGGTAGCATAGAGAAAGACAATCCAAGCCATCATGTAGGGACATTAAGTTTACACACAAGAAAAAGAAAGCTTGTCTGAATCTGAAAAAGCCAAATAAGTTTTTGTAGTTTTCTTGTTGTGTATATAAAATCATGGCTACGGCCTTGAATGTAACCAATTAAAATCTAAATATGAATAGAAAATGTTGAGCCTATATCTATTTTATAGCAAAGTGACCTTTGTCAAAAATCCATGTGTGTATATTTGTGCACTTGCAGAAGGAGCTTCCCAACAAGAAAGACTGCCCACACATGTGTGCCTACAAACTGGTCACTGTCAAATTCAAGTGGTGGGGCCTGCAAAATAAAGTGGAGAACTTCATTCAGAAGGTTTGTTCACAGTTCAGACTGAGGCCACAGGTCAAGGTCACCTATTGAGAGGGATTGTTAACAACAAATTTTTTAATGTGCTCTTGCAGGAAATGTTTATGTTATGTTATATATCATATTCTGTGCATGCATACAGTACAAACAGTGTCTCACATCTTGCTTGCTAGAGGTAATAATGGAAAAGTACCACTCAGTGTAATGCTGTGGGCTGCACAAGCCTCTAGTGGATAAACAGGGTAAGGCAGGATGGAATTAAACATCTTTAATAATTGGACAGATTTTATCATTTTCACTCAAAACTTCAACTTCCTTTCATCAAATCACAGTCTGACTTTTGTCTTTATCCTCTATTGTTGTTTTCACAGCAAGAGAAGCGCTTGTTCACTAATTTCCACCGTCAGCTGTTCTGCTGGATCGACAAGTGGATTGACTTGAACATGGAAGACATCCGTCGCATGGAGGAGGAGACGCGCAAGGAGCTAGATGAGGTGAGCAAAAAGACAGAGGAGGACGGAGCCGGACAGATTCCTGAAGATCTGATTCCTTCGAAGAAGTATTTTATTCCCCAGTCAGTAAACACATTAGTGGACCTAAGTAATTCAATCACAGTGTTAGAGTCCTGAGGACACACACGCTCTAATGTTGTTGCCGATGATTTGTTTGTCTTGTGTTCATCAGATGAGAGTGAAGGACCCAGTGAAAGGGATGGTGGCTCTAGAGGACTGAGGTTGTGTTGGACCGTGAATGCTGCTGCTCATCAGGTGAATTTAAATGTTTTGTGGGACTTTTCAATGTAGCTTGTTTTACCATCAGAATGTGCAGACATTGTTTAAAGAGAATTTATTTTTTAATGACTCATCAATTATATAGTCTGCAAAATTTAAGCAAATATGAAAAATTACTCTTGGCAGGTTTCCACAGTCTTTAAATGGTTTGTTTTGTTAATGTCCGAAACCTAAAGCTTTCTGTTTAAAAATGATATAAAACACTTAAAGCTAAAAGCTGAAACCAGGGGATTTTTGGTATTGTTCTTAAATTATATGAATGATTAATTGATTACGTCTTTCACTAACTGTTTCACCACTAATGTGATTAGACTGACAAGATACATCAGCATTCAAATAGCACATGTTTGAATTACTGGAAAATGCAGCACAGAAATGCCAGTGCTGATTTAGAAACAGTGTCACTATTACATAGTGTGTCTACCAAAGAGCTATTTGTCAAATTTATTTTTTGAATTTAACTCAGTTAATCTTGGAAACAGTTATTTAATATCAAACTCTAAAGCACTAGAACACAATGCAAAACACAATACTGATATATTGTCATCAATGTTATTGCGAATGTGAGTCCAATGTTTACTCTCTTTTTAAGTTTGATTCATTGAAATATGTTTCTCTTTAGCTGCTGGACAGGCAGAACAGTGAGTTTATCAGGGCTTTTTGGGTGATGAGCTGTCTGCTGCTGCTGGATGATCAAAAACAATAAAGTTGTACGATGGAAAACTATAACAATGAGCTGAAGGACACTAAAAAGCTCCATAGAGCTAAAGGAAACTGCAGAGTGGGACAGTAATTATCTGTGGGACACTTGATATTACAGTAGACATTTGATCCATTGTTATTATAAAAATATTGACCTGTGTTGCTCTTGGTCAAAAACGTGTTAAAATGTGCATTAAAAAACAAATATAATATATCAATATCAGTTTCAGGTGCAAAAAAAGTGTGACAGTAAATAATCCTTAATAATTCTCTCTCTATCTTTCAGACCAGAATACCCAGACACCAGCGGATTCACATCCTCCCTCTAGTCCAACTGACACAACGTCTGACCGGCCGGTCCGAACCCCACCCCACCCCCGTCCCCCCCAGTACAGTCTGGTTTTCAGGGACCTGGACCCAGTAAACTCCCAGTTTTCAGCTAATCTCCTCCGCCCCATCCCACCTCCCTCGAGTCCCATTCATCTCTATTTGTTTTTCCATCCGGTGTCCCCATCTTATTATCTGCTCTGAGGCCTCCAGTAGCAACACTATAGATCTTGTCAGTCAGTCCTCTCAGTCTCGAAACCGTTCTAAACTACAGAGAATAGTGTCTCTGCAATTTAGGATTTATTTCTATTTAAGATATCCCAATGGTGTGTATATAGAGTATACCGTATATCGGGGAGCTGAATAATTGTATTGAAATATATATATATATACATATATATATAAATATATATAAACAGGGTTTTTAAAATGATTTTGTCTGTAAGTTTGTCTGTGGATGTTTATTTTTTCCAGACCAAGCTGTATTTGCTCAGTGTTGAGTTGGGGTTTTTTTGTCATCGTACTTCCTTCTCTCCATTTGTATCATGCTGTATGCAATGTTTCCTTTTGTCGTTCAAATCAATTTGCAAGTCTACAAACCGCAGCTGTACCAGACAGGCTTTTTCCCCCCCAGTATCCCTCTTAGTATGTTGAGGCATTCAATGGCTTTTTCTGCTGCTTTGTGAGTTTGTGTGTGCGCGCTTCTGTTTGTGTGTGTATATGTGTGTGTGTGTGTGTGTGTGTTTCTGTAGCATTGTAAGATTTCCCACCATTTTTCTTTTACCCCATCATTTCTAGCTCTTCAGTTTCATCAGGCTGTTCCAACAGGCAGCTTCAAAATGCAGTAATTGAGGATCATTTTTACAGTAATGCACACACACGTACACACAGACAGAGATAATACACAAGGATGGAAGTAAAATGTATCTGCAAAGGGAAATGCACAATAGACCAGCCATAAATCAATCAGTCTCTCTTTTTCTTTTTGTCTGACAGTCTTTCTGTCTGCATCCTTTTAACCATGGCGGTGATTTCACCCTTAGCAGCCATTATGGATTGACGGCACTTGCCGCTCGCTGTAGACAGATAAACGGTTCTCTGAAAGTGAAACTTCTTCGCAATCCGTACCAATTCTTGGCCCTGTCACCCATCCTGTCACCTCCAGTGGATAAATGGTCTTATCCAGCGATAGCAATAACTACCATGACACGTTGGTCTCTCCTTTGTCATTGCAAATCTATCTTACTCTACTGTTTGTTCCTATCCTGAAAACAGTTTTAGTATCACAGAGCTGAAAGTCAAGGACGGATAAATTGTTGATTAATTTATTAGACGCTGGTTTTATTGTGCTCGTCTTTGGATGAGGCGCTCGTGTCCTCCTGCTGGAATCTGAAGCCTGTTATTTGTGATGGTGTGGTTTTTCAGTATATGCATGAGTGTACATGAGTGATGTACAGTAGCATGTCTATGAAGAGATCTGATGCTGGCTGGGTAAAGAAGGGAGGAAGTAATGGAGCAATAGTGATAACAGCAGGCACTAACCTTCTTCCTCTTGTTGATGTCTGTTTGGCCTCCGTTGTCCTCAGTTACTTTTATTATCCTCCATCCTCTTCCATCTTATGTTCACTTTCCCTCCACGTCTTTTAACTATGTGGAAACTTTAAGGAGGAAGCAACAAATAACATCCAGTACCATTATTCTGATTTAGGACACATTTAATACATGAATACGTCTGGATCATTAAAAAGAGTGTAGTGGTTTAAAAACTGCCATCAGAACAAGTGGATAATTATAATTGTCCTTTTTTAAAAGCACTTGTAGTATTGGGGTTTATTAATTAGAGGTGCATAGCTATATTTTTGAATAGAGGATGTTAAAAGCAGATATTTTGCACTAATGAGTTAATATTAATACGTTGGATCATTATCAAATCTATTAAATTAAACTATTTACTTTTATCTAATGAAAATATAACAATATATATTAGTTATGTAATTTCAGAAGCATGATAATACACACGTGTGGAATCTGATTGAATGTTAAACAGTGTGAATATCAGTTCCACTAAAGGGCTTTACATTGGCAATTATTAAACAAAAAAAACATCAAGTCCAGTTTTTAATTCAAGGCCTAATATTTAACTTGAACTTCAACTTTTTAAAACTTGAAGAAACACATTGTATAATCAGTTAAATTCATTTTAACTGTTGACGTGACAGAGCCGAACAATATTATAGTCAACTACATTCCTATTGTATTTGTATTTATAGTTTGTAGTTCACCATAACCCTGAGTTGCTCATAGAATTGGGTGGATTTATTCTCTTAGAGGGCAGCACCAGTCTTCCAGGGCCCGTCGAATTATGATTCGTCACATGTCGCCATTTTGTCGTCAGCCTGACAAAAAAAGATGTTTTCCAGTAGATTTCCAGTAGTTGTACACATGTGATGGAGAATTTGAATGCATCATTTGACCTAATAATATTGGAGTCATTAGCCTATACATTTATGTGTTTTGTCTTAAGCCCAAGCACAGAAGCTAATAAATCCAAATTCAGATTTTTTTCTTTATTGGCCATATGGACACTAAGGCTTAAAAAGGCCATTAACAACTGCTCAGGGCAATTTGCAACTGTTGACTTTCTTTGGAGAAATCTCCCTTATAACCACTAAAATCTACTCTATTTTCCATCTAGTGGGACTGTTTTTTCACATCCTTTGCACATCAAACCTGTGAGCCGCTTTCTGTTGCCTCCTCTTTAAAGAAAACACTGGTCCTCGGATGTCCGACCCTCCCACCTCTCTCTGTGTCCATCAAACATCTCACTCACTGTCTGTGATGGGGCTACCAACTGAATCATAGAGATTTGTGGATGTACTGTATGTATTGACTTTGTAAATAGTAAATAAATTAATGTAGATGAACACATATATATAGATCAGACTGTCCTGCCAAACCTACAGCACACCCTCTCGACACTCGATCCTCTTGTTCCATCGCTAAATATTCAGCATCACACAGACCACAAGTCGCTCTTACAGAGGTTTTAGAGATATAGTTGCTGAAATTTAGTGCTGATAAGACATTTTGAGGAATATTGTCAGCTGTAGACATAAAAAAAATGTATTCTTACATATTGCTCCAGCAAAGCAGTGAAGAGCTGAGTTGCTGTGTGGTTTGTAGTCGGAGGAGGAAAAAAAAAAATTAAAAGCGCAGCAAAAACCCATTTCACTATTTCCTCTCCTCACGTCCTTCCCTCACAGGGACCACGTCTCATTGGCAGGACAGTGTATAGATATATATTTTTGTTCTGAGTGTTGTTGTACCTCTGTTGTCAGTCTCTGAGCTACACTCGCGTCTCTCACTGAAAAGGAACATATAACGGCAGCTTGGGTCAGTTTATTGATCCACATAATTAGCTGATGGTCTCAGCCCTAAGTGGAGCCTTGGTGCAAGTTAGATTTTGCCCTCCTACGGATAGCGAAGGGGAAATGATTCTACACGTAGGAGCAGCTTCGACCGGGTGCTGGAGGGTTGTCAGCTTATATAGAAAAAGATAATTAGATGTTGTTTGGGAATGGATACTGACAGTAGGTCCATTTCAAGAGCCTGAAGATACCATACAAACTTGTGAGAGAACATGGTTTAACAGAGACAATCTCATAGATATCTGTTGTTAGATTCCTCGATTTATAATCAGAACATGAAACCAAATGATTCCACAACCCCGAACTGTTTTTAAATCTCTCTCTCTCTCTCCTTCTCTCTGTCTCTCTCTTACTCTCTCTCTCTCTCTCTCTCTCTCACTCCTGTTAACTTGTCTCCTGTTTTTCTTTCTTTTATTGTGAATTTGTGCCTTTTTGTCATCTTATCTTCCAATAACACTACTGTACATTGGAGACGTAAAGAAATGAATAAAAAGAAGCAAAGCAACTGTATGTACTCTTTGAGGTTTTTTACTGTAATGCATGTACTGCAACACGAAAGCAATGATCATCATGACAGGCAAGAACGGAAATACAGTTTTGTAGTACAAGATCCTTGAGCTAGGAGCTTTGAGATGTCATAGGTTCATCAGACACATAAAACCCATGTGGTAAGTTTCCTACAGTTGAGATAATTATGAACTTTTGGAAAATCATCTTCACATTTTCAAAAGAAGCTTTGAGACACTTTAAAATGTTGGGCAGTATGTTCAGAATCCACATGTCAGTGAGGTCAATAATAAAGCAACTTACTGGTGGGTATAGAAATATTAGAATAAATAATCCAGTTTAACATCACAGGGAATATGCTTTAGTGTGTTAGTTTATGGATTTAGCATTTAGACATATTGTAGACATATTGAAGTCTAATGGCACTGTAATGCAAGAGGCCTTGACAGATACTGGACATTAATGTTACTATACTATATTATGCTGCAGGTACTGTTTTCACTGCATATATGCATTGGCTTTGTATGGATATGGATATGGATACCTTAGAGTCTTGCAAATGGTTGAAAAGCAATCATTAATAAGGTGGATGATTGATTCCATTGAACAATAATTTGGTGCAGTGATTAAAAGGTTAATCAAAGCCTCTATGTGGAATTGTGTCTTTGGCGCCCCCAGTGTACGTATCAGAAATGACACGGTGGCTGACAGCAGCTACTGCACACACACACACAAACACTGCAGGCAGGGTAAAATTAATCAGGTTTGGATGGCAAAGATTACTTTAAACCCTGATTATGAGGCAGAAAAGGGGCCAGTACAGAGAGCCGCTACACATTTTGTGAGAAGTTGATGAGACTCACAGTGTGTGGGTGTCTGAGAGGACATCTTTTGAAGTGCAAACCTTTATTGAGGCTATCTGGCTTATGAATGACAACTATGAGAATTTCTTTAAAAAGCTCAAATGTTCTACCTCTGTCTATTTCTAATCTTACAGAGAGTAGATTAGAGATGCTCTTTGTCATAAATGTATATTTTGGTACTCTCCATGAAAAATAACTGTAACAAAATGTGAATTGAAATATATGGTGAGGATCAACTAAACTAAACCCTCCAACAAAATCCATCTAAAAGCACATCAGTTAACATCTCTATTGTGTTTAATCCATCCAAAAACTGCAAAAATAACATGTTTTTACATTGGGGTCATGTGCTGGACTATCTCATGACCTCGCGCAGTGACGTCCTTTCTGTGTGGATGAAAATAATGATTTTTTAAGTGGCATGGCCTTTTATGCTTTTCCCTCTGTTCCCTCTGTCTCCTGGCTGTAGCTTCATACTTAACAAACAGATACAAGAGAGGGATCAATCTTTTCATTTAACTCTCACCAAGAAAGCAAAGCAGAACATTTCTCAAATTTTAGATCGATTCCTTTTATAAATGAAAACAAAATATTGAACACACTATGAGTCTGAGGAAAACACAAAAGTCTGGGATCACAATCACAATCAAACAATGACCTTTGACCTTTACAAATGAGTCCACATTAATTAAATAATAATTAACAATGTGCTCTAACGGCCTTTTTTAAGTTTTGAAAAATGTCTGTCAAACTCATCACTGATAAAAACTAAAATATTTTAAATGCAAACTCAAGAAACCACACGTTCGACTAAGAGCTGAATCACAGGCAACTGGACTTGGTTTGTAGGTTCTTGAAGATGTTTCACTTCTCATCTGACAAGCTTCTTCAGTTCAGTCATTGTCCTTTATGAGACGTTACAATACTTTAATTAAAGATAGCCCACAGTAAAGCAGAACACCCGACACATTCCATACTGTTAAGAAAGTGAAGGATTATTTATGAACATACAAAGACGGCTTTAGTGCCACAAACAGCATGCGTCACGGTGACATTCAATAAACAGACATGTCCATTCATGAATAAGATAATACTTTCTCACCGGCTTGTTAACCAACCTGGGATAATAGCTTGATCCGATGTTACGCTTTAAGTCCAGAGCAGGCTGCGAGGGGGACCTTGCACCCACAAGTGGAACAGCTGAGCAGAACGTGAGGGAACCAAAAAGAGAACAAACAGTCAAACAACGGGACTCCTCGTAGGAAAGCAGATCCAGTCTCTCGACTCCCCTTTGGAGATCTTCGTCATCTGTGCACAGGGGGTCTGCAGCTTCTTCCGGACGCCACAACAAAGACACACAGACAAAGGTACTTTAGTGAGGGATTGATGGGGCTTTAGTTTTCTAGTACCAGAAGAAACAATCATTCATGAGAGACACTGCTGGATTCATTAGAGTAAAAAACTGAGATGACGAGCTTGTTCACACAAAGATTAAACTCATGCAAAAAGACAAGACATATGTTATTCTGCATATGTTATTTTTACCGTCTGTTGTGACATTTTTCTCAAAGATATTTGAGTAATAGGGGGCAGTAATGATATTATTAATCTTCGTGACATTAAAGGACGCTGTGGAGGAGGAAAATGTGTCTCCTTGTTTCAGGCTACGTAGAGTAGAACTGTATCACAAGTATTTCCCTTAATGGGTTAAATATGATTCAAATGGCTGGACCCTTGCAGTATTTTGAAAACTGGTTTGATGAAAAGTGTAGTCGAGACATTTTAATAGTTCCTCTGTAATCCTTCCACTTTCAGATGCCTGTGTGGTTTAACAACAACAAATCCAGTCACTTAATTAGTCTGTATGGGAACAAAGACCTATACACACATTTACATTTTGGGGATCAAAATTTTGTCCCTAGGTGTTTTCAGCTTGTTGTGCTGCCCCCTAGTGGAGAAAATACATCTTTTAATGCTAATGCAATTTTAAGTCAGTCGAGACAATGCCCTTATAAGTGGCAAGAATAAGTGTGTGTTTATTACAGATTAGTCACAAATGGTTTATGCTGCTGTAACTGTAAATATATATATAGCTCAAAGGCATCAAAATACTGCTTTACTGCTTTGGATTTTAATTATACAGATCTTTTTGTCTTCTCTTTCTGTATACAGCCCACCTGACTGAATGTTCACCTGAAATGTTCCTGCAGTTTGAGTTCACTATCAATAAGACTTTCTTTTTTTACCTACTAAATATTCCACTAAATATTGTATAAAAAACAAATCCTTTTAGAATCTTTTGATCGAGTTTTACAAAATGTCTCTCAAGCAAAGTGTTTCTGTTTTTACATGTGACCTTCAGGCCACTGTCACTTTATCGTGGATGAAGCTAAGCGTGATTAGACATGATTACAAACCCATTTCAGAAATGACTTTCAGGCATCCCTGTCAGGTCGGTTTTATTGGGCGCTTGGCCTGTGCTCCCGGTGAACTGGCTGCAATAGAGGCATGCATTTTGGTTTCCTCTTTGTTAACGCTCTGTTTTTGGCATATGTGTGTTTGGGTGTGTTTACAGGGGAGGAAATGAGCACTGGAAAATTTCGAAGTGGTGGGAGGGACAAGTGCAGGTAAGAGTCCCATCTTCCTCATCTTCTTTGTCCTCTGCAAGATTGAAGAGTAGGAAGAGGAAATGATGAAAGTAATTGTGAGAGAAAGCACAGACTTCAGGCAGAAAAAAGGGTGGATGCAGAGTCCGGAGAAAGAAGGTATAACCTCCTTGTACCATGTATGAATTGCCTAACCTTCATAAGTAGCTTTGAAGCCGCTGGTTCTTTGCAGTCTAAGTGATAAAACTTAAATAGTCTCCCATTCATCATTTCTCACTGGACCGGTGAGCCTCCTCCATTATCCACTTAACACTTCTGCTTGCTAAAGAATGTGCCCTAAGTCTCTGCATGTGACAGTGTTACATGAAGGAGCAGGGAGAACTGGGCCACCCGAGATTAGCATTTCATATTTTGTAAGGGCCAATCTCTTCTGGCTATTTCCATCCCACATTTTCCTTATTTAGTATCAAAAAAAAAAAAAAAAAAAAAACACTGTTGACTTTCTGCTATGATTTATTGTTTGAACTCAAGTGACTCAAATTGAAGTGAAACATGAAATTATTTCATAAGCAACTATGAGTGGTTACAGATCATAGAGTGGTTATGTATTCATATAAAGGTGTTAGTCATGATGATGTAATCCCCAGAATGCAATAGAATTAATTTCCATTAAAATATTTTTACCTACAATCAACAATCAACACAATGTAGAATAGAATTTTAATATTGTTGCCATGAGTCCTCAGAAAAACTTATAGTAATGGCATAATTTGATTGTAGTTTTAGAGTCAATGATCCAACTAGGAAAAGATTGTTTTCTATCAATTTTAAATTTGAATTTTATTTCTGTAAAAGTTTAAGGGAAAAATAAATGTAAGGGTTAAAAAAAACTTGCCGAGAGAGAGCATGAAGGGAAAATCATTTTTATTGTAATGTACATAGTTCAAGCTCTGTGTTAAATAAATATTCTTAGTCTTTTCTTTGTTTGTTTTTGTTTTTACAGAGGGACACTTTTTATCATTAATTCCAATAAAAACATTTTATGTAAAGTTGAAAATTATCTCACAGCATTAATGGTTTTGAAATCTAAACCATGTCAGTATTAAGCGAAATGTTGCTGATTGCGTGCTTACAAATCTATTGTGTAATTTGTCCATTATTAACTGTGCTGTAACACTTGTTAAATAGAATTATTTGAGCTTTTGTTCTTAGGAGAAAAAAATAGACTGTGTCAGAGCTTACAAAACTGCATTTAACCCCCCACTTCTCTCCGGCTCTACAAAGCTAACCTTTCACCTATATGAGGAGAGACTGGATTGAGGCCAAAAGAAGCTAATGCTATTGTGCGCTGTTGTCCCCTCGCTAATGCATGACTGTAATTGCAGTGTTGCATGCATTGTTGGCTGAACTCAGCTGATGGAGAGAAATGCTTGCTAGTAAACCTCTTAGGGATCTGAAGGGTTACCCAAGTCTTGCGACAGTGCTCACAACGATGGAGGATCAGCCTCCGGTCCTCCTCTTCTCCTCTCTGTGACTGCACACACTCACAGACAAACACACGTGTTCACATGCCCGTCTCCTGCCTGAGATTGTGCTCCAAATCTGACTCATTCTCGCCCACATTCCTGTGTCGACCCCACTGCTTTTTCAATCGTCGCTCCATTGCCGTGTGATCACACGGAGCTTGTCCGCAGAGAGGACTGCACCAGGACACTTCACCCTTGGCTTTTCAGTTTTTCATCCTGACCAGTTTCGAGGACCTAAATCAGAAGCTGCCTCGAGCACATGTGGAGAGATTTGACTAACTAGGAATCAGTGCATGTTACTTCCAGAGGCCTGGGCAGAGCAAAGGCCTCTTGCATCAAATGGCTCCAACCAAAGCAAACAAAGAAGTCTGAGGAGAAATTAACCCAGCAGCATTTCTTCCACTGGATTTTGCATGTTTGTCCACTATTTTTTTATTTGACTAATCTTAAAACAACCTTCCTGACTTTGAGGACATACAACAAAGCAAACGCCAGGAAGACCTTCCTTTTCAGTCTAAATCCAAAGATGGACCCCTTGACAGGAAGTCCACGCCTGCGCTCGGACAGCATGAGCAGCTCGGCGTCTCAGGGCTCGAAGTCCAAGATGCTCCTCCGCCAGCGTTTGTCCCAGCTGCTGACGTGCATAGAGGACATGAGTTCTGACGATGAAGCCAACGAAGAAGTGTCACGCACGCTGGATGAAGCGTTTCAGCTCTGTGGGCACTTCATTCCCACAGATGCATTCAGGTTGATGTGCTCGTTCGCTCATACACCAGCTCACACACATACACACACACAGGAAGTGTTTGGGTTCTCTGAAGTAATCAAACATTTTCTCACTACCTGAGAGAAAAGGACTCATGTTGTAAAAGTTCAAATGTTAGAATAGTGTAAAAACATGAAAAAATTATGTCCTATGTATTTTTACTTTATTATTTTTCCTATGGCAGAGGACACAAACTGTTGAATGCGGTATCATATATTATATGTTGTTGAAATTAGTAAGCATGATTGATAGTAGATGTCGAAATAAAATGAAATAAAGTAGAACTTAAAATTTACCAGGATTTGTTTTCCAGTATGATGTTATCCAGCTTGTAGTGGCTTATTAAAATGATAACAAATGTATATTTCCATAGAAAAATGAATACAGTAACTCTGAGGTAGGTGTAGTCACAACAATATTTGCCAATATATTCTCTTTTTCCAAACTCTGACAGGCTGCACATGGTGACCTGGAACGTGGCCACAGCGGAGCCTCCAGAGGACGTCACCTCTCTGCTGCAGCTGGACGTCCAGCCGCCCACAGACCTCTATGTGATTGGGTGAGAAACAACAAAATGGACTCAAGGATAAAAGTGCCTCTTGTCATGGAAGGAAAAGATCGCATGCGTCAGTGTGTTGTGTTTTTCACTCGCTGCTGTTGCTGTGTGTGTGTGTGTGTGTCAGCCTGCAGGAGGTGAACGCCACCCCTGTGAGGTTCATCTCTGACCTGATAGTGGAGGACTCCTGGAGCCACGTCTTCATGGACACACTGGCACCCAGAGGCTTCGCCAAGGTGAGAGAGGACAGAGAAAGGGAAGCAGTATGTGTGGACTGATATAAACAGAACAGATATGTGGACCTAAATAGCTGGTATGAATAATAATGTCTTAAAGACTACTGTATGTCTCTGAAAACTTGAACTTGAAAACAAGGGACACTTTGCTTAAAAATCCGCAAATACTCTCTTAACACTTGTGGACTGAAATTTACACTTGTGGACTGAAATTTTAATTTCATAAAATGCTAAATGAAATTACACAGCATCATTTTTTCATGCAATTTGAAACGAATTGAAATATCATTAATAAAATCTGTCTGCATCTCTGTCTAGGTCACATCAATAAGGATGCAGGGTTTGCTGCTGCTGATTTTTGCCAAACAAACTCATCTCCCGTACATCAGAAACATCCAGACCACCTACACTCGGACTGGCATCTTTGGCTACTGGGTAAGAAATCGCACTGGCAGCACTGGGTTAGCCCTGAACATTATAAACTGCAGCACTTTCCAACTTTGCACACCAGGAATCCCACTGGCATCAGATGCTGTCGGGTTCGCACACTTCATGAAAGGCCTATTGTGTTTGTTTAGTGGAATGTGCCACAGCTTTGACGGGATGAAAGAGAGAACAGTAAAACTGGTGCAGTACACTGAGGCAAACACTTGCGAGACAAATGGTCTAATCCATAATCCAAGTTATTTTAAACAGGGGGATTAAGAGGTGGGTTTAAACTACAGTATTTTTCAGGTACTTGTAAAGACAATGAATCTGTATTTCTAATTATAATTTCTCTAGATTGATTATTCCTAAAAGAGTATGAGTCCACTTCATCTTTCACTTCTCATACTATATTCCTCTCCTCCTCCCCCTGTTTCTCTGTGTCAGGGTAATAAAGGAGGAGTGTCCGTGCGTTTTTCCTTCTATGGTCACATGGTGTGCTTCCTCAACTGCCACCTAGCAGCTCACATGAACTACGCTCTGGAGCGCGTTGATGAGTTTGAGTACATCCTGGAGACACAAGACTTTGACATATCTGACACACCACGCGTCCTGGACCACAAGTCAGTATGCTGTCTATATAAAGGCACACACACACTGAGAAATATAATGAGTGTTGTGTAGCAGGTGAACTGAGGCTCCATCCCTCTCACACACAGGGTGGTGTTCTGCCTCGGCGACCTGAACTTCCGTATTGCCGACCACGGCTTGCACTTCATCCGCTCGTCCATCAACAGCGGACGCCTTAATTTGCTCTGGACCAAAGACCAGGTGATGCGCCAGAATAAACACACACATACACACACACAGACGCACACAATAACTCATACTCAACTTATTTCATGTTCCTGCAGCTCACGATGATGAAGAAGAAGGAACCTTTCCTGCAGGAGTTTGAGGAAGGGCCATTAAATTTTAAACCCACCTACAAGTTCGACCGTAACTCTGAAACTTATGACACCAGGTAATGTGTGAGACAAACAAATATTTTACACACAAATACTCATTTCTCTAACTTCATCTGTGCTCTTGTTTCTGTTTGACTTTAGCACTCTGAAGACATGGTTTGGTTTTAAGTAAGACACACCACGTTTTTTGTGTTGCATGCCCCACATTCACTTCATTTCTTAGCCCCTGCACCATCTGTCCTTTTTCCCTTTGCCACCACATCTTCAGCTGGAATGAAACACGCAGCCCCTGAGACACACTAATCAGCAACCCAAAGCAGTAAACACTTATAGATAAAGTTGGGAGCAGCTCTTTCTGTGAGCCGTATCCACTCCTGACACGAGCCCCATGTATGTGTCCCTCTCAGAAAGAGCACTGTGGCGCTGCCCCTAACCATGTACAGACCCCGGCCCCTGCAGCGCTGCAGCACCACCCTCCTCTTCCTCCTCACCTCCCTCACCTGGGGGCTGCTCTCTGTCTGGTTGGGGGCCTGGTACAGGGAGCTAGACCCACCAAGGTGGGTGTAAGAGAGGGCCCCATACTTTAGAACAGGCACCTTACAATCACAGAATAACTGGAGACACCGATATAAATGACAAAACACAAAGGCCTTAATGTAATACAGACATGATTCATTAGATCATTCCCTCCTGCACCCATCACCCCGCTGTCTGTTCTTGCCTAATGTGCATATGTGTTGTTTTTATATTAAATGTGCATAAGCTGTAACACCATGTCAAAGTGTTTTGTCCACTGCTGACATCCATCATTTCTCCACAGCATGTTACACTGTAGGTAGAGCACTGCACCGCATGTGTGTGTCTGTCTGGTTTATGTTCTTTAACAGCATTGTTTCCAGTATTGTTGTATAAAAATGAGAATTGCTAGTTAGGTTGATGTAGATAGAAACAAAAATGGAATGAAGGAAAATGTGACATACCAGGTAAGCACCAGAAACAGAGTTCAACTCTTTCTCAAACAGAAAACTGTGGTAACACTTCTGTTTTGCTCAGTGGCAAGAAGAGGAAACCGGCCTGGACGGATCGTATCCTCTGGCGCATCAAACCCAAAGCCCTGCCATCAGAGGATGATGATGATGAGAAGGCGTCCACTTCTTCCGATGATGGACTCGATGAGTATCCGCTCCTGGTCACTCAGGACAAATACACCAGTGACATGAGCTACGGAGTCAGTGACCACAAGCCCGTCATTGCCACCTTCAGCCTGGAGGTGAGAGCAGACTCACGAGATATAAGTCTGCTTCTATCCTTCTTATACAAGCATTAAATGAAGAGATTTTTTTTTACATTGTTAAATCTTCTCTTTCATCCTGTCTCACAGCTGCGGAAGTGTTTCGACACACCACTTGTGCACATATCTCCCGTGGGTGTATGGAGCGCAGATCAGGATGCACTTCTTAACTACACCATCCAAGAGGACTTCATGTCCTCCACATGGGACTGGATTGGCCTGTACAAGGTACTGGGACTGACACTGAAAGGAAAAAAATAATACAAGACAGATTTGAACTCACTGGCCTGTTCCCCTGCAGGTGGGATTCAAGAGTGCGTCCGATTATGAAACCTTTGCCTGGGTCAGAGAGGACGAGCTGCCAGAGATAAATGAAGTCATACAGGTAAAGTGCAAATGAGGCATTTTTAATATGTTTGGATAAACGCTATGAATGCATGCTGCATTAATATTTGTGTATAATTATGGTTGCAGATATCTGTGGATAAAGACGAGATTCCTCTGCTTGGTGGACAGTATGTTTTGGGTTACTACAGTACAAACATGCAAAGCATCATTGGTCTCAGTACTAACTTCCAGGTCGGTATACCACTACAACAGCTGTAATTATACTTTAATGTATGTCTGTATTATAGTTCTTGGGTCCTATCTTTGTTTCGGTCTTGCAGATCCTGGAATCAAAGCGTGCCGTCATGGAGGGCCTCATTCCTGAGAACGTCAACGGGCTCAACCAATAAGGACAAGTTCACTGCAGTGCCACATATTATCCCTCTCTCCTGGGAATTCAGACAGAATTGATTCAGACTTTCAAATGCCCCAAGATCAACCCCATCATCTACTGACTCAGTCATTAATGGACAACACACTGAGCCATCACCTGGACCGGAAACTTCAATTTGTTGTTTCTGACTTTGCCTTTAAGGAGTTTACCTGCAGTCAGATTCACTCTTGCTGGAACAATTTCTCTACAAAAAAGCTTTATTGCTGTAACAAGTAGCCATCTAGCTCATCCACAGGCCTTTTTTGCCTGTTAGAGCAGAAAATACAGGAAGAAGTTAAGTTTTGTTTTTGAAAGTGGTGGATACAATCCTTGGTAAAATTGTTTTTGAATATAGATTTTTATGTTTTGGTTCAGTCTACATTGGTGCCAGTGCAGAAGGCTATACAGTCAGTGTAAGAAAGATCTGCCAATCATAGGGAACAGATGTATAGAAAATTATATATCGATGCAAGTTGTGTTGCTTCTGTGGGGTCACAATGCAGAAAGATGTATCTGGTAATTGAGTTTTTTTCAATTCTTGCTTTGGATTATTTGCACCAACTATTGAACCCAAGTGTCTTAGGATGAAATGATGAACGGGAGAAAGATTTAAAACATAATGTTGACATGAATTCCTCTAAGAACATTTCATGTAAGATGTGGATGTTTATGTGGACTGCTGCACTCATATATACCTTTAAAACAAATATTTGTAATGTATATGCAATAATGTGTATCATGACGGACTCTATGGCAGTGAACAGAATCACAATAAGATTATATTTTTGAATTCACATGGATTTAAAGATTTGAATGAATTATTTATCTATCTTGCTCTAAATGTTTTAACTAGTTTCTCATGTTAGAGCAATACAGGATGCCTTTTCTATTCCAATGCAAAAAATTATGATTGTTGTAATAGAAGTGTCAAAATTTCTGTGTGTGTGTGCCTGTGTTATGGTGAAATTGTGTATATTGGGTTGACTAATTGATTGATAGAGTAAAGAATATCACAATATCTCAGTGAAAAATCAGCTTGTATTGGAATTGTATGTTGCAGTGTGAAAAAGAAATATTGTTGTTGGAAATGCTGGAAAATGCCTTTGACGTTGATCTATGATCACAGTGACTCCTTTTTAAAATGTACAAACAGGACTTCTGTTTTTCTCTTGATTAAAATGTGTTAAACGGCCTAAAATGTTTGAGGTCTAATTAACACTGAAAATTAGAATAAAGTTCATTGACATATTACATAAAAAGTAATTAAACTGTGATTGTATTCATGAAAATCATACAGCATGTTTTCACTTCCAAGGTTAACAGCTAATCACTGGGATAATAATTAGTTCTAAGTAACTTAAATGACCAATAAATGCTATAACCATAAAGTCACATTTAGGCACTATTGTAAGACTGCACCAACTAACTCTATGTCATCACACTGATTTATTTTTTTTGTCACACAATACTATGACATTAAGCACTACTCTATGGCATCAGACTATACTTTGGCATCACACAATACTATGCCATATACACTGCACAAAAAAAATAAAGGGAACACATAAACAACACAATGTAACCTGAATCACAGTTCCACAGTTAGGAAGCAACACTGATTGTGAATCAATTTCACCTGCTGCTGTGCAAATGGAACAGACAACAGGTGGAAATGAGAGGCAATTAGCAAGACAACCCCTATAAAGGAGTGGTTCTGGAGGTGGTGACTGCAGACCATTTCTCTGTTCTCATCCTTTCTGGCTGATTTTTTGGTCACTTTTGCATTTTGTCAGTGCTCTCACCCCTAGAGGCAGTGTCTACAACCCACAGAAGTTGCTCAGGTAGTGCAGCTCATCAAGGATGGCACATCAATGCAAGCTGTGGCAAGGAGAAGAAGAAGAAGAAGAAGGCAGGAGACAGGCCAGTACACCAAGAGACGTGGAGGGGGCCGTAGGAGGGCAACAACCCAGCAGCAGGACCCTTGCTCCTTTGTGCAAGGAGGAACAGGAGGAGCACTGCCCGGAGGTGTGAGGGCCCGACATCCACAAGTGGGGCCTGTGCTTACAGCCCAACACCGTGCAGGGCGATTGGCATTTGCCAGAGAACACCAAGATTGGCAGATTTGTCATTGGTGCCCTGTGCTCCTCACGGATGAGAGCAGGTTCACACTGAGCACATGTGACAGACGTGACAGAGTCTGGAGACGCTGTGGAGAACGATCTGCTGCCTGCAACATCCTCCAGCATGACCAGTTTGGCGGTGGGTCAGTAATGGTGTCAGGAGGCATTTCTTTGGAGGGCCGCACAGCCCTCCATGTGCTAGCCAGAGGTACCCTGACTACCATTAGGTACCGGGATGAGATCCTTAGACCTATTGTGAGACCATATGCAGGTGCAGTGGGCCTTGGGTTCCTTCTGATGCATGAAAATGCTAGGCCTAATGTGGCTGGAGTGTGTCAGCAGTTCCTGCATGATGAAGGCATTGATGCTATGGACCGGCCTGCCCGTTCCCCAGACCTGAATCCAATAGAGCGCATCTGGGACATCATGTCTCATTTCATCCACCGACGCCACATTGCTCCACAGACTGTCCAGGAGTTGACTGATGCTTTAATCCAGGTCTGGGAGGAGATCCCTCAGGAGAACATCCGCCGCCTCATCAGGAGCATGCCCAGGCGTTGTAGGGAGGTCATACGGGCACGTGGAGGCCACACATACTACTGAGCCTCATTTTGACTTATCTTGAGGAATTTCCCCTGAAGTTGGATCAGCCTGTGATGTGATTTTCTACTTTTATTTTGAGTATGATTCCAAATCCAGACCTCCATGGGATAATAATTTTGCTTTACATTGATCATTTTTGTTATTTTGTTCTCAATGCATTCCACTATGTAATGAATAAAGATTTTCAACTGGAATATTTGATTCATTGAGATCTGTTATTTTAATGTTCTCTTTATTTTTTTGAGCAGTGTAGTATCATAGAATACACTAATCATCACATTATACTGTCCAGTAAGGCTTCACCTTATTCTATGACACTTGACGCTATATACTATGGCACATAACGGCATACAATGACGTCATTCTACACTATGACATTTAATACTATTAGTAGTAAAAAAAAAAAAGAAAAAAGTCTAACAAACAACACCAGCAATCACACACACTCAATTTGGCGACATGGTTTTTGACCAGCCTCTAATGTGATAGTAATAATAATTTTATAAATATTGAGCAGCGAACATACAGAAACATAATAAAGGCGAAGATGAGTATAAAGTTATGACAGTTCTTTCTTGCCTAACATTACACTCCCATAATTCATTGCGCGACTCGGTTCACTGACTTGACATCTCGAGCTTCTTGGTCTATCTTTCGTTTCAAGGCTCTTCGGTGGTTCACACGTGGGGACTTTTAACACATAGCTACCTCGCTAAAGGTAAAGTTTTATCACATGTTCGTGACCGTGAAATGTGATATAAAACCGGACCCAGCTGTGTTAACGAGTGACGGTTATCTTACTGTCCTGTGATCGCTGCTGTGAGGAAGAAGGTTTCCAAAATGCTGGTTAGCAGCAGGCTAGCCGAGTTAGCTTCATTGCTTTACATAGGCTAAGTTAGCTAAAGGTAAAACGCTACACAGCCTATTTCAGATGATTTGGTCCAGATCTTTCTAATAACAATGTTAAACCTGTGCAACAATGTGCCTCTACGATGTGTTGCCGTCTGTCCTGTTTTCTAAATTAACGTTAGTGAGTTAACATAGTGGACATTGTGTCACATAGTTAAGCCAGATATAATGTCAACATTAAGAAATGACAACACCTCAAATTGAATAATACTCAATATGTTAAAGGATAGACTGCAAAATTCTGCTAAATCTATCTTGATCCAAATACAACCTCATGGTTTGGGGTTTAGACCAGGGTAAGACATGTAGGATTTTTCAGATGTTGTTTTATTTACAGTATGTACTTCATGTGTTTATGCCTCCATCAGTGTAAAGATTTATTTTTGTTAGATTTGGATCCAAACCAAACAGACGATGACCAGTGAGGACGTGGAGCGGCTGTTGATCCAGTTTCAGGATGAGAATGGGGAGGTCCTGGGTTCACCTTTCGATGTTCCTCTGGACATCACCCAAGACAAACTGCAGCTTGTCTGCAATGCACTGCTGCAGAAGGTAACCAGCTGCCATTATACAACATACATATGGACTTTAAGTTGTGGTTAGACTGCACACGTCTGCACATTTCAGTCTTTTTTCTCCTCATCTACAGTATTCGCTTCACTGAAGAGGTATTACTGCATATATGCTACAATGGCATATAATAATGAACACCTTTGTCAGTGTTATGATAAATTTAACACTATCCTACAAAGTAAATATGCTACAAAGAGATCAACCCTCCAAGACCTCGCAGCCATACATTGGTTTCTGTTTTGACCCTCTCGGACAGCTATTTAAAGTCCAGTGAATGTGTTTCATTTTTTCTTGTTATCCTCCATAGGACGAGCCCGTGCCACTCGCATTTTTTGTCCGCGGAGAGGCTGAGGTGGTGTCCAGTTTGGGCTCATGTGTGAAGGATCTTGGAGTTGAGACAGAACAAGTTCTTCCAGTGGTGTACCAGCCTCAGGCTGTGTTCAGGGTCCGAGCTGTGGCCCGCTGTACCAGCACGCTGCAGGGACACACAGAGGCTGTCATCTCAACTGCTTTCAGCCCCACCGGCAAGTAAGTAACTGAACAGCTGGTAACTGTTCTTTTCCTGTTATGCTTTTTTGTACTCCAATTTATCGGAGAGTCCTTATGATGCAACAGCAATTGTAAAAGAGAGGATGAAACTGTAAATTTTGTTCTGAAAACACAGCCCTGGGTTTGTTTCAGATATCTGGCCAGCGGTTCAGGTGATACCACAGTACGTTTTTGGGACTTGATGACTGAGACGCCTCACCACACTGCCAGAGGTATAAAGTCACTTCTAGAGCAGTATGATCTGCTCTACATCAACTTACACATTGATTGAACGATTAATGGTTTTAAACACTATTGAGCTGTATTCTGTTTTTTATAGGACACACACATTGGGTACTGAGCATCGCCTGGTCACCTGATGGCAAAAAGCTGGCTTCAGGGTGCAAAAACAGTCAGGTGAGCTTCCAACACACAAACCTATCTGATCAGTTTTTAAGATGTAGCCCATGAGCATGATGCATTTACCTTTTGTGGTGCTGTTTCTGTAGATCTGTCTGTGGGATCCAGTGACAGGTACACAGATGGGGAAGACTTTGACAGGACACACCAAGTGGATCACTTGGCTCTGCTGGGAACCTCTCCATCTGTGAGCACTCAATTCATCACTTTCTCATTTCTCACAATTGCTGCCTATTTTACTGCTGACCTCAATTTCCTTTCAGAGGCATCTTCTGCACTGGTGTATTTTACTTGTAAAACTGTGTTAAAAGTACTTATGTAAATCACAGTGTTTTCACAAAACATTTTCGAATGTCCCATTAGGAAAACCACAGGTGTAAGTAATACAATGGCAAAATTCAACTGAGCTGCTTCAGTCCTAGTATCATGCCTAGTATCAGTATCATGCTGACTCCCTGGGACCCTTGAATTGAAAGGAGCCTCGTTAATGTTATTAACAACACCTGTGCCCTTTGTCGAGTCAGTGCAGAACATCCAGCATTTTCTTTTGGCACAAAATGGTACAGTAATTGAATTACTTGTACACTAACTACCAAAACAGTAAAATATTGTTAGATAGAGAGTTCTTTCTTTTTCAGAAAAAAACCCCAAAACGAATGCAGAAGAGTTACAGAACTAGTGGAATAGGGATGAGCAAAGACTTGATATCAGTACTTGATTTTGAATTCAGATACACTGTCTTAAACATTCTGCTTTTATTGCTATTTCTCTGATCCGCCCCTCCCTCTCTCTTTCAGTAACCCAGAGTGTCGATACTTGGCGAGTAGCTCAAAGGACGGCTCAATACGTGTCTGGGACACTGTGTTGGGACGCTGTGACAAGATCCTGACTGGACACACTCAGTCAGTCACCTGTGTGAAGTGGGGAGGAGATGGACTTCTTTACACTTCCTCCCAGGACAGAACGGTTAAAGTTTGGAGAGCTAAAGATGTAAGTGTGTGTGTGTGGGGCTGAGACACTTATTGTAATGTTGATATCTACACACTGAATGAGTTGAATGAGAGGGAGGAGGAGATATCTGTGCATCAACTTATTGTGTGTGTGTTTGTGGTTATAGGGCGTCCAGTGCAGGACACTGCAGGGTCACGCCCACTGGGTCAACACCCTGGCTCTCAGCACAGACTATGTCCTGCGCACTGGAGCTTTTGAACCCGCAACTGCCACCGTCAACCCCCAGGACCTCACTGGATCATGTAAGGATCACGTAATGTTGTATGGGATAATTCTAGTGAGAACATTTGCTACTAAAAGAGACTTTCTGACTTCTGTTTCCAAGACGATGTTTTCACGTAACAAGCTTTTTTTCCCCACCAGTGGAAGAGCTGAAGGAGAAAGCTTTGCAGAGATATAATAAAGTCAGAGTAAGTACTGTTTGTTGTGTGTATGATGTGTTCAAATCTCTTTGTCTGTTATATCAGTTCCCTCACTCGTGTCCTGGTGCTGCAGGGTCCAGCTCCAGAGCGCTTGGTGTCTGGCTCAGATGATTTCACCTTGTTCCTGTGGAACCCAGCAGAAGACAAGAAGCCTCTGGCCAGGATGACTGGCCACAGCGCTCTGGTCAATGAGGTGCTCTTCTCCCCAGACACCAGGCTCCTGGCCTCTGCCTCGTTCGACAAGTCCATTAAAATTTGGGATGGACGCACTGGAAAGTAAGAAAATCTGTCAACCACTAAGACCAACAAAGCTCATCTTGTCTAGTGGATCATAAATGAATCTGTGTGTAATACTGCTGCTGTCCACGTGATGGTGCTGTAGGTCTAAGATTTGAGTGTGTCACTGTGTAATTATGTCTCTGCCTTTTGTCCACTTATCAAAGGTACTTAATGTCTCTGCGTGGCCATGTGGCATCTGTGTATCAAGTGGCATGGTCGGCAGACAGCAGACTGCTGGTCAGTGGCAGCAGCGACAGCACCCTTAAAGTTTGGGACGTCAAGACCGGGAAACTTAACATGGACCTGCCAGGCCACGCTGATGAGGTGAGTGAAGGGAAAATGCTGCTTTCTGAAAGTTGTTTATTGATTGTATTGTCTAATTGCCTTGTGTCTTGTGTGCGTAGGTTTATGCAGTGGACTGGAGTCCTGATGGACAAAGAGTGGCGAGTGGTGGGAAGGACAAATGTCTCAGAATGTGAGTGAGATGCCAAGAAGCCAATTTTATCTTTTCTTTGAGTTAAAGTTAAAACCAGTGTTTCCTCACGCCTAACCCTTTGGCCTTGTATTGTATTTCCAGATGGAGAAGATAGCCACACCTCTGTCCCCCTTTCCTAACTTTGGCAGAGGATTTCACATCTTCAAGTCAAGAAGCCTGACAGCTGGAGCAAGGGTGGCCAGACTGTACCTAATCTCCCCATATGGCTTTATTACACTGTCTGTCAACAGTGGCATTGTGTCAATTAACTGGTCCAGCCATAATGGAAATGCCCTCTCCAGGTTCAAAACCCCTGTGGGAATATTAAGGGTGTAACACTGGGAGAGTTAATAAACATCAGAACGTCCATCCATTGAGATCATTCTGCATAGAAGCTACACTGTAAAATCAATCTCAGTGTTAGCAAATTTAAACATGAAGGAGTTTCGATTCATGTGCACATTCTGACATGTAAAGAACTTGATCCACAGTTTAAAGCCTTATCATAGTGCCACGCCCATATGCAGGAACGACAAACAAGCTTATGTATTTAAAAATGAGTGCATCACTTAATACTTCAAATTATGACTACAGAATAAGAAATGAAATACGATGCACAGAATTTAACCAGCACATAAGGAAAACTGATGTGTCTCTCAGCAGTGTCTGTCCCCTACTTCACCTTAAGCCTCACTAGACAAACCATAGACCACAGGTGACAGGTGGAGGGATGAGGCAACAGGTGGGAGCACTAATACCTTCCTCTGTGATGTTAATGCTGGTTGCGCTCGCCCTGCTTCTTCAGCCTTTAATCTCCTCTGTCCTACGATCAGCAAAGCTTCAGCCTGCTGTTTTTTTTTTTTTCTGGCACTGTGGTGAAGCCAAGTGTCACCAGCTCTGAAGTCTGTTAATTTTCTGTATATAACTGGCCATGTGAATATTTAGTATGAATAAATATTAACAGCACAACTTTTAACTTGTCAAGTAAAACCAGGGAAAACTGTATTTACATGAATATGACTTCATGTGCTCTATAGTGTAATGACATTTACTCTACTTCCAAATAATCTGATAACAGATTGCTATTTACAAAATCCAAACCTGTAAGAAAATAAATAGCAATTTTCATTGTACAGATGAATATTTTTGTCATACATTGCTTTTTTTGCTTTTCAGTGCTGCCAACTGTAACCGTACAGATAAATAATAGTATCATAAGGTTTTGAGTTTTGAGATGTCATTTGTACTTGAGATTAAATTTACTCAGACGTAACTCTTCAGTGTGAGAGACAAGATAAAAACCTGCCTCTTCAGTTTCTCCTCTGCCTTCACGGTTTACGTAAGGTGCCACCTCAGAGAGGCATCATGGGTGTAAGTAAGAATATAAACGAGGGTTTTGCTTCATGAAATTTACAGTTGATTACAAGAAAATTGGGTAAAAATAAAAGCGGTCCCTCATTTAGATCCTATAATATCTACATCATTTTAATAACCTCATGACAGACACATTTCCCGAGTCACACAGATCAGGTTTATTAATCACAAGTTTATTGAAACCAGTGAAACCATGTCATGTCTGAATATGCCTCCTCAGGGGTTTTCACATCTGATCACATAACTCATACTTGGAGTACCAACACATTTCTTCAACACAAATCAATCCATCAATCTGCCCGACAGGACCTCGGTGAAATGTGAACAATCACACCGAATCTGATAATGCTGTACGATGAGGTACGCATGCTGTCGGCCTGTTGAAATGAAAAGCAGCAGAGCATGAACACAAGAGTCTAAACAGTAAAAATGTGCACTAGTTAATAAAAAACAAAATGATAGAGACATAAAGATTAAACACTATTCTGTTGCTCTTGGTTTAAAATGGAATAAAGATTTGCTCCTATCAGGGATATTACACTGGATCCTACTGAAGTAGTTTGGCAAAGAGGAGTAAAAGGCTTCTGTGCAAGGCTATGTGGTGCAACTAGGTCTCTCAAAACCAAGCCTTGCTTAGAAACACTTGTGTTATCAAGCCTCTGACATATCCACCGTCCCCGTAAAGTCGATCAACATATGTAAACACTACACTATATTAGACAAGAATGAGTGCATATAGATGGCGAATACACGATTTCATCAGCGTACAAAAAGCTTATGAAGCAGGTTAGCTTGAGGTAAGAAAGAATATTAAAGTGACATAATATCTGACGAGAGGACAGTTTGATGAGTGAATCGATAAGCACGAGAAAACCACTGAAGGCTCAAGCGCATTGAAGTTATATGGCTTACGTACATGTTTACATGTTTTCATCACATCTTGAGTATGAGTGGATTCGCTTTTATACGCCAGGCTGACTGAGGCTCTGAGCAAAGCATTACTGGAATATTCCCAAATAAAGTCTTTACGTGCTTCTCTGATGCTGAAGATGTAGTAATTTCCCGCAGAACAGCAACAATCACATCTGTTATAAAACCAACTCTCATCTCCTACTCTTAAGACTGCATGTGAAGATTGTGCTACATATGATTTGTATCCTACAACATGTGCTTAACAATTAAGGTACTGACCCCAGACCAGTTTGTGTCGCCTCAACAAGCCTAAGAGCCACTGTCAGCATGTTAACAGGACAGATGCTACGAGGTCAAGATTCATGCAGCCGTACTCTTGTTGTCAGCAGCCGCCATAAAATGCACAACGAACACTATCTAAGGTTCATCACCAGCGAGGAAACACCGTGAACGTTTTAGTGCGATGAGACCACAAGCACGGTCGAGTAAGCGATCACAACACCGAGATGTGCTGAAGTACTGCACGGACATTTTAAAGTACTGCGGTGGTCCGGTAGCATCTCTGTCCTTCACTCAGTATAATAAGTACTCAGTGATTCAAAAGACACGTTTATGGTTTCAGTACAAAGTGTTCACTCTACAACATGTACAGTAACAACAGTCATAGAAAGCTAAAACAGACATGTAATATCCCTTTTTTAACCTACTCAAGTTAGTTTTTCTTCTCACTAATCTGAGCCTTTGGTTAATAATATGTTTGTTTCTTCTCTAAATACACTAATTTCTGGTGCTTTCTGGTCATAGTTTGGTCAGGCGCATAACTACATTTCATGTTACTTTTTCCTGTCCTTCAAAATACAATGATCCCTCTTGATTCCGAAATCTGACCACGAGAGAGAAGCAGGAGAAAAATGCTAGACTGAGCTGTTTTATGCAACCAGCCGCTCACCCTCCGTCCTGCAAATCATGTATTTTATGTCACAGGGTGAAAAGTGGTAAAGATAAAATGTCATCAGCTCAGGGCGATGCGGAGAGCTCGTATGAAGGAGAATAGAGGTGTTCAGTTGTGCGTAGCATGAGGCACTGGTCTGTGCTTCCCTCTGGACCTCGGTCGCCCTCCGTCTACTGGGTCTTCCACACATTGTTGAGTAGTTTGACCACCTCCTCGTAGATGACGAACACTATGGCCACGTCCAAGCACACGCGGCCGAGCCTGGGAACTGTTCCTTTGTAGAAGCTGCGGGGAGGACGAGATGAGGTCAGACGGCTTTTCTATAACAGAGAAAACTGAACAGTGTGCATCAGGAACAGGATCAGATTTAACTCACGCCTGTGGTCCTTCATGCTTCAAAATCTGGAAGGCACAGTCCACTGTGTTTTTGTAGCGGTGGGCCTCTAAACCCTACAGACAAAAAACTGTCTTAGAAATGGCAAACACTGATGACAGTGATTAAATCATCACAGGCACAGGGTGTGTTTCCCACCTGCATCCTGGTCTTCACCACATCCAGAGGCGTATTTCCAAAGACGCTGGCAGCTCCCGCCGTCGCTCCAAACATAGCCGTGACGATTGGGTGCATTTCTCGTCTGGGGTCATCACCTTAGAGGTTCAATGCAAAAGAGGATTTTGAAGAGTGGAAGGAAAAACCATCAATCAATTGGACAGAAAAGGGGACAGGGACACTGGGTTTAATTTGCTTTCTCAGTAGGCTTTCTCACCTTTGTACCAATTGCGCAGCAGGTTCATCACATAGAAGCGGATGGCCTGATTGGTTCCTTGTTTCAGCACGGTCGCCGTCAGACCTTGATACGTCCCCCTCACACCTAAATGAGTCAAACAGTTTTATGATGGAGACAAACCACACATATGCATATCGGTAGTTACAGACTTAGTAGCCAAAGTGACCACTGATCCATGTCTTACCCTGTTCTCTGATAATCTCACTGACTCCATGAAAGAAGCCTCTGTAGCGAGGTCTGAGCGAGCACTGGTCATGGATCATCTTCACCTGGAGGACGAGAGAAGATTGCATCAGTCTGTCGTGGAAAGAGCTTCCTACAGTCGAAGAAATGTGAATCCAGCTCCACCAACCTTTAGTGTCTCCATGGGGCAGACGATCACGATGGCCTCCGCTATACCTGCTCCTAAACCACACACCAGGCTCCGCGTGTTATCTAGCCGACCTGTGGCGTCTCGCATTGGGTTGCTGAGCATCTCGAACGTGCCGAACCTGATGGGAAGGCGATACGTTTGAGAATAACAACGATGGATTTCATTGTAATGCTGACTCAACGGAAGTATCAGTAAACCCATACCAGTAAGTTTGTGAGTAGCAGTACTATAGTTGATTAATTGTTTGGTTGAATGGTTGATTGTCAGAAAAATAGTCTTGATACCTGATTGATGATTCATTGTTAAAAGCCATTTTTCAAGCAAAAATAGCAAACGTGTGGTGGTTCCAGTTTCTTTTTTCTTTTAGCTGCTTTTTCTTGTCATAACATTAGAATAAATTAAACAAATTAGGTTTGACGATCACATGAGCTCTTGGAAATTGTCATGCCATTTTTTGGTTGTTTTTTGTTTTGTAGACCAAACAATGAGTCAATAATTTGTGAAAATAATCTGCAGATTAATCGATAATGAAATTAATCATTACTACAAATTTGGCTGCCTTTAACTTAAGTACCAAGAAATGCTGTGTCACTGCTTTGTCATTAGTCAACTGTTCAATTATTTTAAATGTTTACAACCCTACAAGAGGCAAATGTGCTTTTCTCTTGCAGCTCCATTCTGTTTTGTGTATTTTTGTGTAAAATCTGTCAAGTCAAAGTTACTGTATATCCTATGTGTCATCCTCACCTCACTGCAGACTTGGGTATTGATCCATAGAGCAGGGAGCTGAGACCTCGATACAGCCCTCTGAGGCCGTGATCCTGCACAGTCAACTTCACACAGTCACCTGCTCTCACACACGCACACAGAGCATTCAGGTGTAAGTAACCCAGCAGAAGACTGGCACACAAACCTGCAGTCAGTCAGCAATCACACATGTCCCAGTGACCTACCGATCCCTCTGTATCGCGGCGGGTTGGCCCTCTCATCGAGCTGCAGCTGGGTCTTGACATACTCTGTAGGGAAGGTGATGCAGATCTCGATCCCTCCTGCGATGCCACCTGAGGGAGAGGGAGCGAGGGAGGGAAATGGTCAGGATTTGTTGACTCACTGTGCAGGATTGTTCTTGAATGTTCTGTCGGGAGGAGTTTACCAGCATATCTATTTCAGTATGAAAAAATATGAGCTGGATTAATGTCAGGCTGGTGCTGATGCTAGATCATTCCTGGTGTACCTTAATGAAATGCTAATGTGATTACACAGCAGTGCCTGCATTGAGCTGGAAGAACAGCTGAGGGTCTAACCTCTATTCAATATGCAGCATAAACCTTTCATTTTTTTGATAAATTCATTTGAATAAAATCTGAGTGCATTAGTAAATAAATACATATGAATGCAATACAAATGCATGCATCTACATCATGCAGCTGCTGTAGCAGCATCCTGCTGGCTCACTGACCCACTTCTGCATGGAGAGCCTTAATGGGCGACAGATTGAGATTAGGCTGCTGTGTGCAGACAGGCGACCACGAGGAGGGAAAATCTACAAAATTGCACAATCAAACCTGCAAGGATGGCCTTTCCAGGATGCGTGATTTTCCTGCCTCCCACCGCAGCGGCCGCCAGGTTTCTCCTCGCCGCGGAGGAGCGCTGGTGGGCCGGCAGAGCGCCCAGCCCCGCCGCGGCGGACAGACCCCGGGACGGAGGCTGCTGATGGGGAGCGGAGCCCGGGCATCCTGTCCGGACACCGCACGGCCCCTCACACACGGAAAACGGCTTCAACAGAGAGGACATCCCGGCGGTCGGTGCTGGCTCTGGAGACCTCTGCCGCGCTGATGGACAATGTCACACAACAACAACACAGACGGAGCACAGAGAGCATCAATATTCAAATAGCGGTCAGCTGATGAGCAGCTCATTGGCTCCCATCGTAACATCCCTGCTGTCACGTGACTGAGCGTGATTTCTGACAACCAATAGCGTGAAGGAGGATGTTTTATTGATGTGTCTCAGTCTGACAGCTACTATGATAATACACAACATTTAGCACCAATATGAAGAAATGTATTATTTTATATTTTATTATTATATTTTGTTTCAAGAAAACATTAAAATTCCAACAATTCTCAGCAGACACCTGTTTCTCTGATGTGCACTATTTTAAAAAAAGTCTCAGTATATAAAGGGTGAATTAACATTAAAATGTTTCCTATCATTTAAAAGGGACCCTTCTGATGCCCAATGTGGACTTTTACTTTAGTTTTTATTAAAAATAAAAATGTGGTACTAGTAGCTAGTTTAGATAGACAGATGCAAAGGAACATTATTAAACAAATTAAACTAACCATGAATTAATTTTGCATACACTGATTTGTGCATAGATAGATAGTGAGAAATGTATCATCCTATAAAGTGCAAATAAACATAATCAGAAAAATCAACCTTTAATTGGTTTTCCCTTTTTCCTAGATGAAATGACAGGATACTCAATGATGCACGTAAGAAATAAAATACAACAAAAGCCTATAAGCAATAAAAGAAATCTAACTGAAGAGACTGAACAAAAATTTGGACCAAATATAGCAAAATATGTAGTTAATGGACACATTAGTCAGTTGTATGGCAATGTACTCCATTGGGTCTGCATATATTAAAATGGAATAAACTGTAAACCTTATGTATACATACAAGTATGCAGAGGTATGTATAGTGTGTGTACAAGTATATAGTAATGGAAGGATATTGAGGTATCATAATGATGCAGCCACTTAGACTAATAATTATACTCTCAGAGCCACAGAATATTGTAATGATAATAATTAGGAGAAAATAATGAATAAGATTAAAACCATACATACAGACTTCACTCCCTTGGTGGTGTGTCACGAGCCATGCAATCAAAAGTGTAGTAGATTACTGTTGCCTCTTAATCTCTGTTCCCTTAAATAGTGCTTTTGCCATGCCAGAGCGCGCGCACACGCACACACACACACACACACACACACACACACACACACACACACAACATAACACACACACACTGCCTCCCCCTATCACCCTTTATAATGAAACTAGGTCAGTGTTTCCACACATGCCCACAACCCCCAACCCCCTGAGAAAAACATAGACAGGAACAGAGAGATCAGTCAGTGTCAGACCTCCAAACTAAAATGAACAATTGTTGTTCTTGTGGTTAATTGATTTGTAAAACAGATGAAATTTATGCTTCATTTATTTTTTTGGTGTGCGTTTGTCAACTGCATGCGTTCAGTGGTCGACACAGGGGTAGATTATAGCGTAAAGCTGCAGTTCAGGAGGGAGATACAGGTGGGAACACAATATTTCCTTCAGCTGGCCTTCCTGCTCAGTGGTGTCCTCATTGACTGAGTAGATTCTCACCTGGAGGATGATCAACAATAGCATCATCATGGTGTGTATATACATCTCACTACATGTGCAGATTCAAGCAGTATTGATGTTGATTGATTGATTTTCCTTACTCTGATTTTGTTGAGTGAGCTCCTCAGTTTCAGTCTGATCTGCAGCAGTCTCTCCACAGTGCTGATTTCCAAGAAGGCCCAGATTCTCAGCTGCTCCAGACGCTCACACACCTTAACCAGCGCCAGCAGCTCCTCATCCAGCGATTCACTGCAGTTGCTCAGGTCCAGGCTCAAATACTACAGACAGACATGCACATTGTTTTAACGGACTAACTGCATTGAAATTAATTTGGTTCTTCACCACAGCACTATCTCCTGCCATGTTCTAATCTGTGATTCAATATAACTACCATAAAACATATCATAAAGAGTTAAACTTTTCAAAAACACATACTTAATTAATCATCTGTCCCTCTATTTACAACACAGATAACAAATAGTGACAAAACACTGTTGTCAAATCCACTTAATCCAATACATCAATAAGGCGATGGTATATGTACTGTCCAAAAACCCATAATGGTTTTTTTAATCAGTACAAAGATAGTTATGGTGGATTTTGTGAAAGGTCAAGAATTAAATTTCATACTAAAACAACTGTTGCATCAGTTTAGTGTAATCAGTTATTCTTAAACTGAGAGTTCACAGCCGTGCTCACAGCTCGGCACAGCTTCAAGTTAAATGCTAGTCAGCAGGCCAACATACTCCCAATGATGTTAAGCATACTAACATTCACTAAATAGCAATAAACACAAAGATGAGCTGAGGCTGATGGGAATTAGCTGGAATGTGAATGTGAACATTCAGTTTGACACCATCTCTCTACACTGACTTGAAGACTGTGTCTGTACTGAGGCAGCAGGACACACAGGAGAGGCTTAGCGCTCCAGTTTTCATCAGGGGAGTAGGAAGCCGTCATGGTGTATTCAGTCAGGGGAATCTCAGGCCGCAGTATCCTTGTGAGCCAGTTCGTGTTGATGTCTTGGTCCACCGTAAGCTTGACTTTCAGGTCCGGGCAGCTTGATGCCAAAGTTGCCCATGAGCCACCAGAGACCAGCTTGACAGAGAAGATGAAGCAGAGGCAGAAATGAACAAAGGAAACCTGAGGGGGTTTCAGTTTCACCATCGTATTCATTTTTCTTCTTCACTTTCTGCTATTTCAGCATGTGCTCACACTGTAGACTTTTACACTAATCTCACAGTATCTACACTATTATCGAGCCAAGAGGAACATTCCACTTTGTGGAAAAGTTGGCAGAATGATTACACCATACAGACTGCAGATTTATGTGTGTGTGTCCTTACACTTGACTCCCCACAGCTTATATCTATAATTTGTCAAAGTTGTCCTTCAGCGCCATCACACTTCATCTATATAAGCAGTTCGGCAGTTTTCAGGATAGTCCAGTAATCTACTTATTTTTTGCTTACCTGTCGATGGGGCTCGTTCAAAGTGCAGTGCAGTGAAAATGTTTGCAAGGTGTTCTCATGTCTGCTGAAGTGCCACCTCCATCCTCGGTGCTGGAGAGCAGTGAGCAGCTCATCTGACAGGCAGGAGTAACTCAGGCTCAGGCTGGTGAGGCCTTGCAGTTGGAGCAGGGCGTTGGGTACGCTGGAGTTAAGGTGGACAGGCAAAGACCTACAAAAGAATCCCTTCAAGTCCAAAGATGAGATATAGCACGAGGGGGAGTGGCGCCTCTGAGAATATGCCAGAGCCGAGAGCAGCTCCAGACCCTAAATCAGAAACAGATTTTAAATTATAAAGTGATTCCACTTTTGATTATAAAGTGATTTTTCAGCACAAACCCAGGCCCATACAAACAATATTCATATCAGCAGCAGCTTATCTGCAGCAGAACTGTTGCATCTTGGTTGTTTCTGTGGATTTTGCTTTCTTTTAGTAAGCCTTTCTGTAAATAATGAATGAGCTGTCAGTGGCCCTGTCAGTCACCGGTGTGTGGAAATCCACTGCAAAAAGCTGATTTTGTCAGCAACACTGATGAGTCATTGCAGTTTGAGGATTCAGTTTTAAACATTCATTCATTCACATTCTGAACATCTCTAGTCCTAGACCTCAGCTGATGAGATCTGACCTGTCTTTTGATTACCCCACCTTGACATTGACATATCTGCTGACACATTATCTTTGGACTGGTGTTGCGCTCACATGATGCGTGTAGTTTTGCATCCCGTTCAGACAAACAGAGGTCAGCTTTGAGGATCCGCCTCGGAGGAAGTGAATCAGGCTGTTTACTAAAGAGTTCCTGAGCCCTGAGGTCCAGGAGGTCTGGTCCAACTCCAGTCTTACGAGGGAAAGGGACCGCAGTGGGGCGTTAACTCTGTGGAGACATAATAATGTTTTACAGACTAAGGGAGGATAAACTGAGGTGCTGAATTGTGTGTTGGACCTTCAGGAAAAACACTCCTTTACCTGGCGAGTTCAAACAACAGCCCACTGATGGCTCGCTCCAGCCGCTGGGCTACCGACAACCTGCATGGAGGACGCACACACACCTCCAGCCTCTCCAGGTAGGCTCCCAGAGAGCGGGCGTAGGCCACAGCAGAACAGTTTTCAGACCGCCTACTTCTGGACCACCGACCACTGAAGTAGAAGAAGCGGGAGCGCCACAAAGAAGGAGAGCGCATGACATGGTGCCAGTGGTGACAAACCAGGTCTGCGTTCATGCGATCACAGTCAGGAAGAAACTTAAACACGCGCCTCAAGCACACATGAAAAAGTGACCCCCAGCTGTAGGAGCTACACTCATGACCTTCATCACTGAGAGCTGGGTCGCCTTCCTCCATCTCTTCTACACTGTCCTCATCTTGTCCACCAGAACCTCTCTCCAGAGTCCAGATTTCTCTGTTTTGCAATTGGACAAAGTGCTCATCCATTTTTGCTTGAATAAAGTGCTGCAGCTTGTATTATCACTATGGCTGTCAGTCTGTCTCACAGCTGTCTGTGAGAGAGACTAATCCCACTTTAGATTTAGGTAAATATGTTTTTAAAAAAAAGACTCAGAAAGAAAGAAATGTGATTGCTATCTATTGCTGCATTGTCAGAACTCTATTCTCATTCAATTCAAAACAGTGGATTTGAAATGCATTGGCATGCAAACATGAAAACATTCAAATGAAATAACTGACATATAAAAACAATTTGTGTCACTTTCTCTGAAGGCATCCTCTATAAAGAGCTTATAAATTGCAAGTAATGTCTTTATCAGTAAGAAGAAATTAAGGCTTTATAATATTTATAGATTAGTTATAAGTCATTAAAAAGGTAACAGTTGCAGGGCTGAACCTTTGACTGGTTGGGTTGTTTGACCACTTGGTGTCTTACCTGGAAATAGGAGCAAACAATCTAAAAATACAAAATATGTGAATGTATAGAATAAAACAAAGAAAAAGAGAAGGTCTTGCAAATAATCTTGGAGCAGAGGTTTGTGTCACCTTGCAATGACTCTGGTCCTTTTCACAAAGCGGCGTGGACCAGAAAGAAAAAACAAAGAAAAAGCTCAAATACTTTCTATGATATAGATTTGAAACATCAGTAGTTTCAAGGCAGGTTCCTTCTCTGTCTGTAAATATAGTGTTTATTCTCTCTTTCTGCAAAGACAGGCCTCCATCCTTCGCTTTCAATCAAGAGAAAGGGCATTTATATTCATACTTTAAAAAGACGCTCTGATTTTGTACACATGCAGTTTATTTGTATTAAGACATCATTAAAAATATCACAGAAATTAAACATGACCTCAAAATGAAATAAAGAATTCATCTGGCTAAGCTTAGGTGTAAACAGACAGTTGTTTACTAGCAGAAACAGATATTGCACATAACTTTAAGGTGCAACGTATTTCCTGAGAATATTAATACACAGAGTAGACAGCAGTGTTTTTTTTTTAAAAAAAGTACAAGTCACATTTTTCTCCGACGATGACTCCAGTTATTTCTTTGAGTTCCTCAGTCCTTCAAACAGTAGACACTTAGCCTGTGCAGGGAGAAAGAAAACAGTCAGGGGCTCTCTAGTAAACACAGAGTCATAAACTGTGGTATGTCGGGTGGAAAGAGTGAGCGTGTCTCTATTTATGTCTCTGTGTGTTTACATGTGTCTGTGCCAACCTCATGCCAGCGCAGGGTGTCAGGGGGCAGCCCCAGATGACAGTGAGGGCAGGTGTGCGTCTGATCGGGAGCTTCCTGGTTCCTTTGGCCCCAGCAGGGCCCCTCGCTGCCCCACAGGGGGCGACATGTGGAGTGGGAGGACCAAGCTACGCCAAAGTGAGGGCGAGGGTCTGTCTGGTAGCTCACTTTCTGGCCACTAGAGGGAAGTGGTGACGAAGGATCTGAGTCTTCCTGCAGCAAAGCAAAGAGGAGATGTGTTAACATAAAGGGAAGATCTGCACTAAACTAGAGCTGTACAGCATATTTTACCGATCAGCTTTGAGATGTGAAGATGTTGTGAGAAGTCTTAACAGCATTATATTCAGAGAAGGCTGAATATATCGACTACAAGATTCATTAGTGAAATCCAGTCTTTAATGGACCAGCTCCAAAAGGTGTTACTGAGTGTTCCAGCTTATAGAGTCAGATTTCTATTTTGTGGTTAATGACTAGTTTTAGATGATCAAACAGGTTAATTAATCAAATGTCTTTCTGCACCTTTGCCGTTCTGCAAGATGTGCTATTATTATTATGTGTTATATTACTGTGTATTTCAACCGCACTCAGTGTAGTATATCGAAACTATGATAAATTCATTCCATCTACACTTTATGTTATGCAATTGTACATTTGACTGTCAATTGTATTCTTATTACTGGGTCTTTACTCTGTATTTTGGAAGATATTGTCTTTTTAAAGCATTTTCTCAAAACTATTCATTCCAGCTGATACACATTCTGCAAAGCTATGAAAAGTGACAATCCTATTTCTAAAATTATTATAAATCAATATGAATGTTTTCGTTTCATTACTGTGAAAATGATGCCTCATAGACAGAACGGCGAAACGAGCTCCCCATTGACATCAGGACAGCAGAAACTGTGCACACATTAGCAGCAGTTCAGCATATTGGATGAAGTTGATGTACTTGACTGATTCTTGCTGTTCTCGGGTTGTGTCCAGATGGTCGAATGCACAAACAGTATTTCCTCAACAGAAGGTTTACTTTACAAACCAGACTACATTTTTTGATGATGACAATGATGATAAAATGACAACATTGCTAAGCACTAATGTTATTTTGTTATAATTTTTTTATTATCGTTTGTGTTTGTGAACTGAAAATTAGTCCACACAGTTATTCAGAGAAAGAGCTTAAAAATGTAGCTGACCAGCACTGTCTCAGTGAAATGACGTGTTTAATCAGAAATGTAGAAACCTGTTCAGGAGTTTCAGGACGATAATCTGAGTCAAGAGACCTCAGGCAGTACCAGCAGGGTTCAGACGGGCGATCTGTGAAGACACGAGCACAAACGTATTAATGGTCATGCAGATCTCATGTCTCACATGAGCAAGTGCCGGTTACAAATCAAGGCCCCACAGGTCCCATATATCAGCTATCTGTGTGTGTGTGTGTGTGTGTGTGTGTGTGTGTGTGTGACTTACTCTGTGTGTTGGAGGGATGAGATGACCCTGAGGGGGGGCTCAAGTCTTCCTCTGTTGGCAGGGGGGACGATGGGAGGCAGTCAGCATCGTCCTGTGTGTTTGTGGCTGTCAGAGTCTCCTGTGGTAAGCTCTCGCCATCAGTGATGCACAGATCCTCTCCAACCTTCATCAATCGCACACCAAAATCTTTGCATCAATGTCCCTCAAATACTATTTTCTTTGATTACCTTTGCTGCTAATATACAGTACATTTGTGTTATTTTTTCCTGTCAAACCTGACCTGGCTGGGCTCCACCTCTCCATCACAGGCCCCGCTCTCAGCCTCCTCCTCTGGTTCCTGCAGGTTTCGGGGCTCGTTCGCTCTCCTCGCTGCAGTTCGGAGTCAGTGTGTCAGCCTGGGTAGGAGTCGTCCCACTGAGGTTTGAGAGAGAAGCAGCAGAATTAAAAAACATGCCCTCCTAACCGCCTGACTGAAAGGGTTATCAGCCAATCAATCTTCAGCTGATTACACCTGCACTGTTACACCTGCACTGTTACACTCAAGACGAGCACCTGAGGAGGCCCGGACTCTCCTTGCCTTACCTTTGGGTGCTCTCTCCCTGTTCCTCCCTCTCTCCCTCCATCCCTGCTCATGTGTCTCCCTCCCAGGGTGCCTGATGTCTTATTTCCTCTTAATCCCACCGTCCTTTGACTTTCCCCTCTCGTCCTCTGCCCCTGCGTGTCCTCCCCTCTGTCTGCCTCTGTGCTGTCTCCCCCCCTCCCCGTGTGTGAAACGGAAACTCCAGGCTTTCAATATTTGATGTGTCTGAATAGCTCACAAGCAGGTTTCTGTAAAGAGTAATCAGGTGAGGGCTCTGATGTCTCTGTGGTGGAGTCCGCTTTGACATAAACAAGCATATTAAGAGCAACACCGAATCCAAATTCTGCACGTTCAAAATCTAGAGCTCCAATATAGTGCTCCTAAAGCATCCCCAGAATATAACATTTATCAGAAACATAATTACATATTTTTAAAAATATATTTCATTTGACGCTCAAAAATATCACCTCAAAATCAGGATAAATGTTTAATGACCATCTGATCTTTGTCTTTCCATAACCTTTCTGTTCTGTGTGTTATGTGTGTCGACCTGGAATTGAGTGAATGGTTATGGTCATTTTCACAAATATTATATAGACATTTTATAGAGCAAGCAATTAAAACAATCATCAGATTATGTTAATGATGTTTAATCCTTAGTTTGTTATGAGACACTCACATTTTGTAATAATCTCCCACATTCTGTAAGAAACAGATATGTAATACATTTCTCCACATTTTGCATCAAATTATTACATATTGTGGTGGTTACAAAACTTTTTGCACTTTTTTTATAATTGCAACACATTAATAATACAGGCATTATGCAACAGACTCGACTTCGAACCCACCACTCGCTAAATAAGAATAAGAATAAGAATACAATCAACATTCTTGATGCATCTGCTGCATTTAAGCAGCCAAAGTAAAGCAAGTGAAAGTGTAAAACAATTCAGTCAGAAAACTAAAAATATTAAGTAAATAGAAAACGTTATCATGATGATAATGTCTAAGTCACCACATATTCAGCATGAGCATTATCACACATTATATGTTTCATGATATATTGTCACATTAGTTACATCAGTTAACGTTGGTTAATTTGAAACTAAGACAGAAGCAGAAGGAGAGAGTAGAGTTGGATGCAGCCTAAACAGCCTGTGCCAGGTGCAAGACATCAGGTTAGATGGCTCCACTCATCTGTGCCTACAGGCAAACTGCACAACACCAGACAGCAGGAAGAGCAGTGACAGTCAGAGGCTGTCACATACTGTATCTGCAAGCCATGATTAGTAGTGCAGATTAATATTTAACACACAGCATATTATTATTTTATTAAATATGATGCATTATTGTGGATAGATAGATAGAAAGATAAATGGGAATGTTGTGTCAGCTGCCACTCAGCTTTTGTCATCCTGTACATGGTGTTCATCCAGTACTGCCATCTTGTGCACACAGCAGCGACACGACTGCACTGTAAGTGACTCATTCCTCCAGCAGATGGAGGAAGAGCATTTGCTTTGCAGCTCATAAACTGTCCGTGGACAAACAATACCAAAGCCACATCACTACCTCAGGGAATTTCTGTCTCTCTCTCTCTTGTCCCCTCTCTTTTGTCTATTTCGTCCACCGTGTGTTTCATGGATACTAAATGAAGCACCAGTCCAAGAGCATCTCAGGAGCAGATAGCTCTCCATCCCTGTGCCTTAACTTCTCCACTGACATGAGTTTCCACTAAAAAACTCTACATAATCCTGTGAGCCATGATAGGCAGCACGCATCAATGAAAGCCATTTTCAGCCACAATTATCAACTAAATTATGTGACTTGGGTTTTAATTTCAGGGTCGTTTTGAAGAGCTGTGGAATGTGTGTGTGCGTGTGTGCATGATTGTTTGTCTCTAAATGTGTGTGTGTGTGTGTGTGTGTGTGTGCAAGCACACTCACTGATGTGTGTGTCTGTACGCATCTTCCTGTAAGTGCACGGCAGGTAAGGAGTAATTTGAGTGTTTTTCCCGTATATGTGTGTTTTTTGTGGGAGGAGGGAGGCAGGAACATAAGTGGCGATGACTCACCAGTCTTTTGTGACAGTGGTGCAGAGAGAGTGCTTTTCACCCATTTCTCTCCCTTGGGGCTTGCATACAAAACAAGAAATGGAGAGAGGATAAAGAAGAAAAGGAGAGGAAGATTGGGTGTTAGGGAGCATCAAGGAGGAGTGGGGGGCATGGATAATTGAAGAAAAAAAGGCAGAAGATGGGAATGAGGGTAGAGAGCGGGATAGAGAAAGGAGAAGAAGAGATGAAAGGAGAAGGCAAAAAGACAAGGGTTGCAGAGATCATAAACAAAGGATGCAGTTTCAAGGGAGAGGCCAGCGTTGCCTCTGTTGTCCTAATGGCTGGTGAAAGCATGGTTGATGAGGCGTATTACGTGGCAAAGATTATGTTCAACAATGGTAGTTTAACAGACAACAAAATTAACAAACATGGGGAGGAGAGAGCCGCGACGACAAGGTTTCATTTGCAAAAGCTGTCTGAGGTCAGGAGCAAATCATGTGGGAAAGTTCAAACATCTTGACTCTTTGAGTAGCTTCCATAGTGACAGAGATCTGAATAGGATGATCACCTACAGCCATTTATGTTTCAGCTAAGCAACAAAGGCAAGGCACACATTTTCTGTGCATGCTTCAAAATTGACGTTCTCTGAGGTGTTTCTAGATTTGACGGTATTTTAAGTCATTTTGTGACACTAACACCACCTTTTGGCCCAGAGGTATCAATTTGTAGGTGTGTATGGTGGAGGCCATATCTCATGTTTTTCTCAGAAACCTTCAAATCTTAGGTCTCCACTCTCACAGCAGAGACTGTAAGAGCACTTTTATATCCTCCTGAAAAGCTGACCAAAAAATAAAAATAAGAAACCACAAAATGCAAGTTGTTAAAGCTCAGTAATGTGCACGTTTAATAATTAAATCAAACTGTACACAGTGACTAAGCCTCTGTAAGAATCTCGAGCACGAGAATCAAATTTCATAGTTTGCTTTAGCAAATGAAGAGATATAAACTGATAAATCCATGACAGATCATTGCCGATCACAACAACACTGCTTGTCATCACATTTCTCATCAAAGCACAGTGCAGATTTTCAGAAATAATTTGTCAGATATATGTTGGATTAGAGTTCACTGGGTCAGAAGAAGGCCTCCTGGCATGCCTTGGTGGTCCTTAACTCTGAATTCATTTAATCACAGTTGCAAACAATGCAACAAAAGACGGGTCATGTTACAGGTTAAATACCAATTAGCAGCATTTCTCAGTTGCAAAGACTTCAACGCTTTGATGTAAGTTTTTCAAACCAACATGAGGCAAAATCATCTCAAACAGGTGCATCAGTCAAAAACATTGCAGAATCAGGTAAAATTACATCAACATATGGCAAACACAGGTGAAATGGATAAAAAAAAGGACAGTGATGTTGAAGCTATATAGAAGGGTATGATGGTCCTGCACAACAAATACACTATAGTCAGTTTTTTTTTAATTCAATCTCAGTTTAACCTGAATCATCTCAAATCTATTTTTTAGAAAGTCCTGGCCAAAATAGCAGCATAATTATGCCACACAACCTGACACAGAGTTGAAACACACAGAAATAATGGGAATAAGGAAAGAGGAAAAACCATCAAACCGGGGCATTAAGATACTGAACAAAAAACCATAAACAAGATACTGCTAGTTGCCACGCAACCTAATATGACCCATTACTGTGTCAGTGTTTGCTCCTATTTCATGTGCTGTTCATGTTATTTTTTTCAAACCATGTGTAAACACATCAAATGCACCGACTCATGCACGAGCAGAACTTTTGCCACCGTTGGTCATTTTACACTCACAATGTGTAAACGTCTCTGTTCCTACTGTGTAAACTAGTGTGAACTTTATATCCATAGATATGCATAGTAAATTTGTTTAGCTAATACCACGCTGACATTTAAAGTTAAAGGTTGAGCCAAAGTCCCACTGCTGCAGAAATTCATGATCATTATTTAATCAGATTTTGAAGGTCTTATAGCTGCATTAATTCAATATTCATTGTACTAATGGCTGACATTTTTCCTCATGTTTCTGCTCCTGTAAATGCATGGGCTTCTTGGGGCCATTACTGATGAATTGCTGTGCTGTCAGACTCTTTTTGTGCCAGGAGCTGGATGTATACCAAATTTCGTGCCTGTGAGAGTTGGAGCCTTTTGAAAGATTCAAATTGCATTTTAATTATAGCACACCCACCAGGCAAAATATAACTGATTACTATAAGGACATAATGTGATCTAAAGCTTGACACACAATTATGCCATTGTGCTGGAAAATGTTAAATCTCAATTGTGCAGTATGTCACAGAAATGTGAACGTGGGAATGTAAATAGCAGCATTTCAACAATGCTCTTTTTGTCCATGGCTTGGCAACAAGGTGTGAAAGAGGACTTTATCACAGGCTCCTTTTCATGAGCAGCGGTGTGTGAGCGTCCTCCGCATGGACCTCGTGTTTTATCACAGCGCACCTGCTTAAACACATCTTCAGGTCTCAAACCTGCGAAATTGACATGAGGGTGAAAAACAGAACTTATTGTGTCGCACAGACTTTACACAGCTGTTTATGTTTCGTCTAATGGCAAAATGGAACCTAGAAGAGCTGATTTTCACTTTGAGTCTGATTGTTTTCATTCATGAAAGTCTCACTTCGTTCAGTCGGGACAGTTCAGTCCCAGAGCGTCTCAGTAGTGTCTGCTGGATGACAGAAATGATCTGGCGGACAGCAGAGATCTCGGGTGGGTTTGACCCCGTGGCTGCATGGATGACATCATGTTTCTGAATGAATTTACTCACTACTGATGTCCACAGTGATTGACAGGTTAGCCATCAGTGTAAGTGAATGTGAAAGAAGATTATATGACAACTCCATTCCAAAAAAAAGTTGGGATGCTGTGTAAAATGTTAATCAAAACAGAATTTGAAGGTTTGCAAATCATTTAAAGTCTTCTTACGGCCGCTACTCTTTCCCACCTTTTACTGCGTGTGTATGTATACACTCCCAGTGATATCTCTTCTGTCTGCAAAGCTGCCTGTACAGCCCCAGGATCCAGTTGCTCCACCTCCTTTGTCCTGATTGGTGCGGCACCGGAGCAGCGGACCAATCCCAGCCGTCCAATTAAGTCCAGCCCTACAAAAGCTCTGCCAGTCTGTCAGTCCAGGCGGCTGACTGTTGGTGGCAGCTTGTCTCTATGTCGGACAATTTCATAAAATTGTTAGAAAGCCGAGTTGTGGTTTTGCCTTGTGCGAGTTGTGCGTTTTTTTTTTCCTGTAAGATCTTGCTCGATGAAAACCCTGAAGTGCGGCCAGGCTTCAGAGCTCAGACCTCCTTGTATTAGAATCACTAGGTGCAGGGGTGCTGTTTCTGTTGTTGTTTGGTTTTTAGCTGGCTCAGGTATTTAGAATTTGGTTACTTTTATTTTGGTTAGTTAGGGAACGTAGTAGCTCTTAAAGAGGCCTCTTTTGGTTATATTTTGTTTTTGATTTAAACAGCACCCACCGGCCCTCTTCCTTGGTTTGTTTGAGTTGTGAACCACTATCCTTAAATTTAAGTTACAAAAAACTACTTTGCCCTTTTACCACCTTGGGTTTTGTGTTGCTTCCCTTTCCCCTGTGAGCCGGGTTGTAACACAAGTGGGGACATTTAATTGAAATTTTGATCTACATTTTAAATGCAGCGTCCCAACTTTTTTGGAATTGGGGTTGTAGATTAAATTAGAAAAGACGCAGGACTCCTCTGCCTCTAACTTCTCTCAGACTGAAGATCTAATTTCACTAAAATGCTTTGTGAATTACTCTTAGACCAAAAGAGTTGTACAATTCGGACCAATACGCTCTTTATCTGTAGGAGTTTCTCCTAACCCAGCCAGTTGGGAGCTACTTTTAACCTAAGGATGGTTTGTAAATTCGGCCCTAGGATTTTATTATCTCATTGTCAGAAGGCTCAATCACCCCTGAAGGAGAGAACAGGTGTCTCCAGAGTTGCAGATGTTTCCTACCCATCTTCGATCTGTAGACATAGAAGCTATCTCAAAGAGAATAGCTGATGGTGATACCTGTGCATGTGGGAAAAAAAGACGTGACTGGTGGATCTTGTCAGTTGATCAGCCTGCATGGTTTTATCCTCTTTAAAAGTTTATTTTAAATTTCAGCGGGGATCCCAAAGATCCCACAGCATAATCCTATCAAATATGTCCAGCCATGTCTTAAATCTGTGTTTACCTCATTTACATGAAAGCAGCTTTAATCAATATTTTTATATTAACAGTGGATCATATGACTATGCGCATGTGAAAGGGGGTGCTCATTCTTCTTCCTTCTCAAAACCTAAAAGTCTATTTTACCCACAATGCAACTTGACAGCCAACAGTCGAGTTGGAGATTCAGGTGTGTTATGCTTGTAGCAGCAAATGTAGCCTGGAGCTGCTGTCCTCAAGCAGAGGTGAGGCGCTACAGACGTCCGACAACCTCACTTCTTTCTAACTCCACACGTCCAGATTTTTCTTCATTTACAAACCTAGTCTTCACAGACACTGCCTAAGAAACTTAAAAGGAGGAAACTCAATGTTAAGGAATCAATAAGTATTTATTATTCAATCATTAGGCTAAGGTGAGATAATTGCCAGGCAAAATAACTCTTTGCCTTTTCCCACTAACAACGCAACCATATCATGTCATATTATTACGCTGCTGTACAAATATAAATGTTACACACAGAGTCACTTTCTCAGTCGTTGGCTCTTGTTGACCCTCATTGAGTCTTCTTTGTCCAAGCAGGAAGTTTCAGCTTACTGATGGTCAGTGGCGAGCATTACTGTTTTCAGATCTCAAGTAGCCTTAATAATTAAATCACTTGTGTCACAACAAAAGAAACATATTCATCCTTACATCAGTGAATGTCCAGCTACGATATCTACAGAAGGTACAAGCTGCAACTAGAAATCTGAATTCATAACATGGTGTCCAAGAATCACCCGACATGCCGAGATAAAGCCCTGAAAGGTAGCGTTCCAATCAAAGTGGTGAGCAAGCTGGCGAGATAACATGCGATTAGACCATATTGACGGGCCGCTAATCACTGTCAGTGTTTGTACCACCGACAGCATACATAAGGTTTGTTTGGATGCCAAACACAAGCGGCAGCCAGAAGCACTTCAAGGAATTATAGCAGAAGGGCATATTGCCCATGTGAAGTGAGAGTGAGGAGGAGGTGTGGAAACAAGATATGGCCAAACCTATCTACCAAACACCTTTCCACCGGCTGATTGGCTGGCTCGAGGCAGGAGCGAACATGACTCAATCTTTATCTTGAATGCCAGCAGCTAAATTACTATACAGCTCAAAGAGAATGCGCGTGTGCATGTGTGTGTGTGTGTGTGAGTGAGGGTGTGTGTGTGTGTGAGGTCCTGCGCAGTAAAGTGTACAGATGGATGACTCATCCAGCAATCATGTGACTCATCAATCACTGCAGTTACCATTTCTCTCCCTCCTTCAGAATTTTTCCATTCTTCAGTTATTCCTCCTCTTTTCATTTCCATTCTTGCTGTTTTTCTCTTGTTCATTTTGATTGTCTGGGGATATAATAAACTCCCTCTATGTAGCTTTTTCTTCATTATGTCTCCATATTGATGCAACTGGGACGTATATGGGTCGTGCCGTCGCTAAGCTTCGACTGACTGTCTTCCTCTTTTGTGTGTTTTGATTCGTAGCTCAAGAATCAAGTGTTCTCGCTCTATTTTGCTGCTATACAATTACAACATAGCACTCGCCAAAAAGCCATTAAAAAGCTGAACTTTAATAAAATAATTGCTTTTATTTTTTATCATATAGCAAAACTAGTAATCATCATGCTGTTATTTACACATTGCACGGGCATATTTATTTCACACTGTACATCTTACAATGCTAAAGGTGACATCAACAACAACACTCTCCTTTTACAAGACAGATGGCTTCACTGTGGACACAGTGGCCCTCTTCCTTTGAGATTTCTTTTTTTTTATGTTCACAGTTTATTCAGAGAAAACAACCATCTTGAATTCCCCATACTGTTTTATTTTTTCTCTTTTTTTTGTTCTTTTTTTTTGTTCATTTTTTAAGATGCAAGTAGAAAGACGTGCATTTAACGGTTTAAGCACAATCCCTGACTCCCCGGCCTGAAACTTTTCAATGAATTTCTCCTGACAATGAACAAAATGTTTGTAGCCTCTTGGTGGAAATCTGTTTTAAAAGGCTGCAGAACAGATAGTGTGATTTCAAGTATTTTTTTTTGGAAAGAAAGGTAAAATAGAGATAATGGATATGATACAAGAAAAATGGCAAAGGAACAAAAAGTACTGGTGAGTGTAGATGTGAATTTGAGATGAACAATGAGAGAAAAATATGAAGGACTCCTACAAGGTCAAGGAGCACTGTTTGGTGGTGGTGATGGTGATTATGCTGGATCTGCCATAAATATGTTGGCACAATAACTTCTAGATCCCAAGATGATTGAAAACCCTTCGTCCACCATGTTGGAAGTGTTTAGTGTTTAAGTTTGTGCTTTTGGAGTCCAGAGGGTTTCTACATTGGGACCGGTTGTGATGGTAATATTATGCAATATGATATTTCCCTTTATAGAACCGTGGTGCTTGTAAGGCAAAAATCTGAATCTTGAGTTTGAAACTGAAATGTGTGTGTTTGGCACCTTTGCAAATTGCAGCTGTTTAAAGTTGATCCAATCGGGAATAAGAAAGGCAATTAAACACATCAAATACAACAAAAATAATATACTGTCAACATTTGACAATAGCAGTGTCCTGTTTTTTTTTTTTCGTATTCGTGTAGCTAAGAAGTCATTGAACTACTTTAGTTTTGTAATATGACATACAGAATATAAAACAAAAGATACAAAGTGATGTTGTAAACATGGTTCTCTTACAATGGGCACATCTGCTTGTGAATGTGTCAAAAATGTGATCATATGTGTTGATGTATGTGCCTGTGTGTGTATGTATGTGTGTGTGTCTGTGTGTCTGTGTGTGTGTGTGTGTGTGTGTGCTGTCTAGAAAACTCTGAATAATGCAAGAGCATCAGAGATTGACCTGAATGGAGGCAGACATACACCATGGTATGTTCTGTTTCAAAATGTAAACTGAGCAAGAGGCTGAACATGGTTACAGGGAGCTTCAACTGGGACCCCTTCATCCTCTCCCTGACCGAGAAAATCAACAAAAAAAATACAGTGATTAAAACAACAGAAATCTAACTTTTTACTTCTTGACCCTTAAGTTTCCATCAGGCTCAAAACACACATCTCCTCTGAGTCTTTTTTTTCACCCCTCTCTTTTAGCTTTTCACCAGCTACTGTATATCTATCCCACCTCTGTCAGTCCCTCTGATCTGACAAATGTCCAAAAAGTCTCTCAATACATTCTGCGTTTCATGTAGATCCTCTCGATAAAGTTTTCCAGTTCCTCCTCACTGTCCAGCTGAGGCACCAGCCCATCTTCCTCATAGTCATCTCCTGGCGTGACTTGTGGATAGTAGTATGGGGGTCGCCTGCCTCTCCTGGGCGTGGTTATTGGTTTGGGTGGAGGTAGGGGTTGGTAGGTCCGTGGGTGAGGAAGGATATAGTTAGAGATATAAGGGGTGAGAGGCAGGCGTGGCGCCGGCTGCGGCCTCCAGCCCTGTCCACGGTTCTTACCCCCAGCCCTGTGCCTGCGCCTCGGGGCCTGGAGGTCAAGCTCCTGGGGGCCGAACGGCTGGTCTCTGGAGGGGGCGGGCTTGCCATAATATTGTGGTTTGGGATATGGGAAATAAACAGGGTAGTATGCTCGATATGGCTTCTGGTAGTATGGATAGGAGGGGAAGGCTAAAAACTGTTTCTGGGGTTTATACCAGTAGTCAAGCTGCTTCTGAGGCTTATACCAATAGTCCTGCTTGTATGACTTGACTTTGTCCTTGTGCCACTTCTTGTTGGACTTGTTGTACTTATAAGGGGCTTTCTTGGGGTTTTTTGAGGCTGTGTAGTGGTAGATAGGCGGAGCAGCCAGAGGAGGAGGCACCAGAGGCCTGAAGCGTGGGGCGACAGGGTTGCTGTTGGTCGGCTGCAGCTGCAACTCTTTCCTTTTCTTTTTCTTCTCCTCGACGTCACTGATAATCTCAATCACATCGTCGGCGGGCAGGTGCAGCTTGCTGCTGATCTCGATCAGCCTGTCGATCATTTGCTGGTCCAGGTCGTCTTCGTCCGGGATCACCTCCTCCGAGCGCTTGTCCTCGGCCGTGTTGCCGGCGGCCCCCATGCTGCTTTTCTGCCGGGGCTTCATGTAGGACTGCTGCTTCCTCCCCATGTACTGCAGCAGCATGTCGGAGGCGATGTCTGCCAGCCTCTGCTCCTCCTCTCTGGCTCGCTCCGCCTCCTCCTGCTGCCGGAGCACCTCCTGCTTCTCTGCGCGCGCTCTCGCCTCCTCTTCCATGTGGGAGAGGCTCTCCTCTTCTTCTTCAACCTCCTCCTCCAGCTCCTCTCCCTCATCCTCGAAGTCGTCCATGAAGTTGCCCCCCTTGACGGGTCGGTTGCCCGACCGGTTCTCCTGCCAGTGCAGCTTCTTCCCGGCCCGTGCCAGCTGAGTGTTGTACGCCTTGTAGCCCTTCAGAGGGGGCAGGATCTCGTTATCTTGGAGACCCAGGTCGATGTTTTGGAAGTAACCTCTTATTTTGCGCTGCAGAGAGGGGTCGTCTACCTGTGAGGTGGAGCTCGATCTGGCCTTGTTTAAGAAACTTTCTAAATCGTTCCCCTCCTCCTGCCCCTCGTCTTTCTCTTCCTCCTCGCTCACACTATCAGGTCCCACATCCTCCACAGACCACCCCTGCTCCTCCTCTGACCTTGTGCTTTTATCCTCCTCATCCCTTCCTTTTGAGTCATCACCCTGAGCAGCTGTCAAATGACCTACAATTAGCTGTTCAATAGCCTTATCAGCCCCTCGCCCCTCCTCCTCCAGCCTCCTGTCTCCCTCTGTCTCCCCTGCTCTCCTTATCTCACCACCCTCCAAGCCTTCAATGGAGGGCAGCTCCCGGCTCTGATCCTCTTCCCAGTCTCTGTTTCTGCCCGCCTGGTTTTCGCTCTCCCCCGGGTGGTCCAGGGCCTCCAAAAGAACAGCGAGCACCTGCGCAGGGTCCGTCACTTTATCTGATTGGTTGTCTTGACCCGGGCCCCGGCCCCGGACTAGCGACGCGTTTTCAGGGCTGGAGAAGATCTGGGGTGGGAGCGAGAGGATGGGGGCGAGGTTGTCCTCTTTATGGTCTGTCCGGGTGCGCCCCTCCACCCCTCCCTCCCCTCCCTCACCCCACGCAGGGGCGGTGCCAGCCAGCTGTGGAGTGACAATGAGCAGGACCAATAGGATGAGGTGGGCTGTGGAAGGGGCGTGATGACAGGTCATGACCATGCAGAACTGGCAGGAGGGAGGCTAAGCACCTGAAGAAGAAAGGAAGAAGGCAGAGGGAGAAGGACAAAAGACACATGAGAATTTATTTGTTTATTATTTGATTATTCGATATTTGAAAAGCAATAAGGCACATGTGGATGATTTAAATAATATACAGCTGTTTTGTTAAAAGGCCAGTGTAGAATATAAAGAAGATGGTAAGAAATACATCACTGACTTTTTCATGAGAGCACACACACAGCCTGCCAGGAATTTTAAAACCCCATTCAGATCATCTATTTATAATGTACAGTCAGGATGTCTTTCCACCATGAAGCCACCATACAACAGCAGTTAACAGTGTGATCAGGTTTTGAATTGAACAAACGCTTGAGAACAAAGCAGGCAACAAAGAAAGTTACACCCTTCTCATTTCTGACCCTTTTTTTATTCTAGATGTTTTGTGATAGAAAATCAAATTCTAAGTTTATATTTCTTATTAGATCCATTTTTCCCACTGTATGTGGAAACATATACACAGATCTGATCTGGTCTGTGGCTATTTGTCATCATGTCTTTTGATGAGGAAGGTAATCACATGCATGCAGAAACTGCTCTTTGATCCTATATGAGCCATTTTTTTTTGTCTGTAGTCGTGCGTAAAAGCAGCCATCACCTCTCCAGCGCGCGGAACAACTCATTAATGCTCTCATGTATTTTTTTTTTTTTTTTGTCTTCTCATCATATTCAACCGAGCAAACTGTCACAACAGTGTGAAAATGCACGTTAACGAATTCAATTTTCAATCTGAATTTCTGCTATGAAAAAAAAAAATGTCTCACCTCTTCCTCCAAGACAACCCAACCAGGACGCGCGCACTGGCCATTTTATGCGCAAAAACGCCTCTTGCTTTAATAAAATATACCGACAATAGAAATTGATCCGAGCTGTGTGTATGTGTGTGTGTGTTGGATGTGATTTTGGTGTCGCGTGCGTCAAAGCAATGCGAGCAGGACTCTGGGATAAAGACGACGCGCGCGGGGAAGTCATGCGTAAAGCTGGCGGCCACGGTCGAGTTATTTAACCCTCCGGTCCCTGAACGCATCCAAATTGTAAATGAGCTGCATGTTATATTTGAGGGGATGAAGCCTTTTTTGCACGAGGGACCAGTGGGTGAGAATTGCGGATTTGTCCCTGTGTGCTGTGAGCATGTTTCTCCTCTGTGGCAGTGTTGGAATGCAGACGAGCCAAAATTTGCAAAGTGCAGCCCAAATTTTTACAATTTGCATTTTAATAAACTGGATGAGCAAGACGGAAAACGAAACAAGCGCACTTCATGAGATAACTGGCCTGCAGATGATGTGATTTCGAGTCTAATTTAATTAGAGTTTCATAAAAAAAGAAAATTATTGTTGAAATTTTGCAGAGGTTTTTACATCCTAAAAAAACGGACGCGATTTTTGTTGCATTCACGTTTGAAAAATATGAACGGAATTTTTTTTTTTTTTTTGCAGGAGCTCTTGAGCTGCAGCTTCACACAGAAATATTTCTTAAACATAATTATCTGCACATTGACTTGATTCTTTCATCATGCCCACAGAAATAAATGAAAAATTACAGATTCCATTGTTTTTTGCTCTTAAAATTATTGATTATTATTATCACGACACATATAAATGCATTTATTAAAACTTATTTGTTAATAATTCTGTTCATATCTCAATTTAGTCAAAAAATACTCTCAGTAAAAATAGCTGCAGATTAGTTTCAAAAACATTTCTCAATCACTTAAAGTTACAAAATGTGTTCAGTTTCACTTTTAAAACAGGTGATACAGAAACAGTCGCAGTGCACATTGACTTTATAATTAGAGCTGCAGCAAACATGAATATAAAATCAGATAAAAGTTGCGATTTTAAAAGAAAGAAGCTCCTCCTTTTTTTGGAAATAAAAAAAAATCTGTAACAATAAACACATAAAAAACAGTTATGGGATTAATGTGGTTTTGTGGATGAGGTTTGGTTCCACTTACCTGGAGTCCCACTGAGGGGGTGGGGAAGTGGTGACACTCACAACGCGGGTAAAGCCCAGATTATTTCATGAATAGAGGATCACCTGAGAAAATAGTCTGTGTTTTCCCCCCTTGTCTCTTCAGCCTGTGACCAACATCAAGGAAAAAACAAACAAGCGAACTGGCGCCTCTTTATTTGGCTGCGTGGTGTGTTTGAATGGCAGCAGCACTGGTGCTAATGTACAATTGAGTGAATGTTTTCAGCCCCACGATCAGCGCAACTTTATTGTATATACCCTCACTGGAACCACGTGACAAAGCCCCCCCCTCTCCCCTCCCCCAGCTGCAGGCAGTGCTGACGTCACTTCCATTGATAAGGATGTTGGTGTGGAGATGGCACTGTGAGTCTAGGCTGGCCCCAGCTGATGAATGAACGGAAATGGCATGAATGAAATAGTACTTTTCCTCAATGAAAAGAGAAAATTGTAGAGATAGAGCTGGTACGCAGCCATTTTCCTTCTCACATATTAAAGGTTAGTGTGTTGCTCCTTCCTCCTTTGTCCCTTCCTTCCTCTGCTCCGGCTTGTTTCGGATTCAGGAGCTAAAAAATAAATAGAGTGACCTCGTTCACAGGCTATCAATTAGGGTCATTTAGTGACGCTCTTCGAAGAATCGATGACTTGCATCTGCAGCTTCAGACAGAAAAGCAGCGTGTGCTCCAGAGGCCGATTTCTCTTGCAGCCTGCTTGTCAGGCTTTTGTCTGTGGTGGCCCTGATCCTCTGTGGCTGCATGGCTCACGGGCCACGGGAGCAGCCGTGCTTTGCTGCTCAATTTCTGCTCAATTTCCAGGGATTGCACAATTTTCCACCCGCTGTCTCACATCATTGCTGGCTGCTCTCCATCTGTCAGCGGCACACCGTGCTCTTAACATGGCCTCTCATCACCGTTCTTTTTCACATCACACAGACACAAGTGAACAAGCGTTTGTGCTCAGATCTGCGGCACTTTATAATAAGGGTGCAATGTTTTAAGTGATGCACGGTGATGTTTAATGTGTGATTAATGCGGCATGTGCTCACCATTCAGAAATGATCAAGTCACTGTGAGTGTGATTAGTTAACACTTAATGGATCATTAATCAATGAATATTAACTCACATTTTCTTCATACATTAATTCATATGACACCAAATTAGCCGGACTGCAGTTCTGTACATAGTGGAGGGTGCTTCCATGCATTTGATCAGCCTCTCTAAAAGGAGAAAACAACCTGTTCTCATTAAAATATGCAGCTGTTTTATTGCAGTCACATGCAAACATCCACAGTTTGGTGCATGATCCAAGAGTCTTTCACATTTACATGTTGCAGTAGGGGGTGGCACGTGTCTTTTTTTAAATCATTTTGTTGCTGTTGAAATGGAGTGTGGCACAGTAGGAGGGCAGCCAGAAACATCTAGCAAGTGCCCGTTGGCAAATCACGACAGAAAGAGACATGTTGGAGCATACTGTACATCCACACTTTACATTGTAATGAAGTGGGAAAGAAAAAGTGAGCATTAATGTTTTGTCTTTTGGAATCTGATTGTGACATGTTCGCATTAGTGGAGGTGTTGACCGTTGGTTCATGCAGCAACATTTAGAAGTTTACATATGATTACTAATTTCATGAAACACTTTCATATTTCTATGAGAATTGGCAATGAAATGCGCAGCGTTATTCAATCACATAAAGTCGTAGTGACTCGATGATTCTTAAAGGTGACTAACAGGAATTCGTGATGCATTAAATCATCTTGACTCATGCATTAGTTACGCATTACTTAAGCACGTGATTTGTATGCTTATTATTAAAGTGTTGCCCACAAATCAATGCACGTGCATTCATACCACATATTATACTGCACTGTTGGCAAAAAAAAGCTTTTCTTAACCAATAGTTTTCTGCTCTCTGACTCTAATTCTGATCATTATCGATACCAAGGCGAGGCGGAAAATTCAGCAGCTTTGCCGAAAAGTAGCAGTGCGGAATTGACATAAGTCTGCCTGAAGGTTTTAAAGCTCACTAGTCCTGCCTGAAACTGGATAAGAATCAAAGGCTTGCTGAAGTAAACAACTCTGGGCTGCAGAGGGATGCTTTGATTACATGACCCACTCATGTGAATTCAGTTCTTTTTTTTTTTTCCTCGACTTTCTTTCTTTATTTGTCGTAAAAAATAAAAGCAACTTTTTACTTCCACTGTCAACCAGTCATCCCCAAGGTCTGCTGTAATGGAGCATTTTGTACATTATGGTTCAAGGGCAAATAAATATATAGTTATGCCTGATATTCAGCTTTCTTTTTGTACCAGACATTACTGGCATTCATGTGCTGGATAATGTAGAAACAAGTTGATTCACAATGTTAAAGCCAAGCTCATTTCCATACACTTCATTTGTCAGTGCCAAGCCTCCGCTCTGGCCTTGTGTGCCACTAAATTCAGCTGTCAGTCCTCATACGGGTTACTCTCACTGCATCAAGGCTTTTATTTCCAGGTGTGTGTGCGAGCCTGCGTGCATGTTTATGAATGCGTTTTTCTCTGCATGTGTGTGCTGTAACACGTCCTGTGCGTTCAGTTAACCACAGACAGGGATTGTATATTATCAGTGATGTTCTAAGGTTAATTGGATATTAGCTGCAGACGTCAGAGTCACATGAGGCCAGCTTTATTAAGCGATTATGTGTGGCCTGATTCAAAATGTCACGCTCCACTGATGTGAATGTTAGATTTCTGATACTTCTTATCTGATGAGAGAGAAATATAATGTCAAATATCATCTAAAACCTTTGATGTCTCATTTTAAAGGGGGCTTTAAGCTTATCAAAGACGCAAAAATAAACATACAGAAACTCCCAGTGACACTGCAGCAGTGAGACAGTCCCGCGTGGTGAAGAGGTATGCTCGCTCTCCATCTGGAAATGGAGCTTTGTTTCTGTTCTGAGGGAGGTTTCCACTCGCTCTGTGTGCTCAAATGTGTGTTTTGTGTTCGCAGGCAGAGATATGCATGCATCAAATGAAGTTGTAATTTGTTACGATGGCTCGAGGCACCACATAACCTCTGTTTGATTAGATTTTGCGCAAGGGACTGCTTGCTGCAGAATGCGGAGTGTTTGCAAGGTAGTCATGTCATGGTGTGTGCGTGTCTTTGTTGAAATGCTTGATGGCAGCAGCAGGCTCGGAGAGGTAAGCACGGAGCCGGAGGGCAGATGCTGATATAACGGTCTGGCATTATCAACTGCCACTCAGCATTAGTTGGCCCCTTACCCTCACTCCATGTCCGCACCCCCGCACTGACTCACACTCTGCCGCCTGCTTGGCCACTCACATAGATTAACACTGGTACACCATGCTTGCATTTAATGGAATACACACACTGCAGAGCACACACTCTCTCTCACACACACACACATGCACAGAGACAAACACACATCGTCTCTTACTGTAATGTACATTACAGACAAATGAACCTTTGGAGGAGGTTGGGGCACGCTGTCACTGATGGTTCCCTCTACAAAGTGCTAAGACAAGGGGTGGCGACTATATGTGGATGGCCTTTTGTTCCATTAAATTAACTTTCTCTTTTTCACTGTTCGTATTGGACTGAGGAGGGCTGCAGGGTCGTCAGACGGAGCTGAAAAATCGACGTTTAAAACAAGGGGAGATAAGGGAATGATGAATTCCCTGTTTTTTTCTGACATTTTGGCCACAATTATGGTAACGCAGGCTGGGGATCTTTCGGCAAGTGTGCTAATGCAGTTCCCTCGCACTGCAAAGGGTCTCTACCTGGAAGTGATAAAATAGAGCTCATGATTAACAGAAGCTTTTCCGCCCACGCCACTTTGTCAGGGGAGGGAAGGACAAGTAATTGCACCGTAAGGTTCCTACAACACAATGCATAGCTGGGACTTGATGATGTGTGCAGGACCCTGGCGCCCACACTATAATCTACAGTTTCATCTAGCTTTTTTCTTTGTCATACATGCTAGAATTTGCTGCAAGCCACCTTAACCTACACGCATTTCTGAAATGCATGTCGTGTGTTTGTGTCTGAGGAAAAGAAAAATGTTTCATAGTGCAAAAATGAAAGCCTGATTTCATTTGTTTACGATCACGCAGATTATTAAGATTATCTTTCACATCCATCCATCAATCCTGTTTGTCAGTGTTCAGGCACAGAACTAAGCAGAAGTTTTTGGCCCAGTTTTGTGGAAACGATCATTTTCTCACTCTCAGGTCGCTCCATGAGTCAAACGTTCAAGGGGTGACAGTGTTACACCACAACATCTGCTCTACTTTGTGAGGCTGGAGTTTTGCTCACATTGTGGGTTTTTATAGTTATGCAGCTGTGTTTACATCTGGAAAGTGATGTGGCAGATCAGGGTGACCGCGGTGAGATTTGTTAAAATTTGTATCTCATTAGTAGCCCTCAAAAGCCTACAGAGACGTGGTAATGGTGCAACCTAAGCTGACTTTTTACAGGCAAAATGAGCATTAAATCACACCTACAGCTTGTCTGCTCTATTCACTGACATACTGCAGATATGCTATCACCATGATACCACCATTAAAATGAATGATGCATTTATTTTTTGAAAGTGTTTTGACAATTAATCACATTGATATTGAAATGCTTGTCCTTAATATGCTAATTAATCAAGGTGGCATTAGAAACATACCTGAATGTTTAAGAGGGAAAACAGAATATGTGACGTGGACGAGGACTGAAACAACCACATGGGCGGTTGTTACCAGCAATATGTCAATGTCTCAATTACATATGTTTTGAATATGCACTATTATTTGTTACTTACTTTATCTTTCTGAAAAGGACACAGCAGTCAATGTTAAACATGTTTGGCCTCTTTATATTAATGTAATGTAATATGCTAATGTGGGACACATTTGGACAAAATGTAAACGGAACACAGAGTAAATTTAGGAAGTTACATATACACACTATACTGTGATTTAAAAACAGAACAGAAACCAAACAGAAAACTGAATAAATCAATTCAATTTAACAATGTTTGTGGCTCACAGGAAAATAAAAAGTCTCAGTTTTTGTGTTGCCTCCCTGAAATCCTTTACCAGCATTGCAAAGAATAATGTCTTTGTGTTCACATTGTACAGTTTTGTGAATGGACATCACCCCTTTATGAGTAATAATTGATGGGTTAACACCTACACCTTGATGAATACAGTGTTAAAAGTAATATTTGAATCTATAAGGCAATATAGATGATGTGAGAGAATAAGCTCTGAACAGCCGCTGAATGCCAAACGTCTATCGCATAAATTAGGCCTCTGAGAGGAGTTATGGTGGGAGTCGATGGACCCCTTGGGAAGTGGATTCTGTGTGAGTAATGTGTGCGCATCGTGGTGATTGTTGTCCCACTCTCTCATTGTCTGCTGCTCAGAAATTATTTACCCCCTTGAATATTAGCTGTAAAATGCGCATTGCAACCTTTGAGAAACCGGTGGCATCAGTGACGGATGGTGTTGGAGGCCAGAAGCAGGCAATGAATTTGAGGTTGATGAGGCGACTCATATCAGAGCGTGCGACATCAGCGCTCACCATCAATCTCTTCCCCTCTCCCCTGTAGACATCTGGCACATGCATCAGCAAACACACCATTGAAAGTGAATTGAACCCAACCCTGACAGAAACACACACATACACACGGTTTCTGAGGCAGTGCTGCACATTAAAGGCCTCATGACAAGACACTCGGCCTACAGCCAGCAGCCTCTAATGTACTACAGTAGAACCTAGCACAAGACTTTATTAGAATAATAGCTTGCATCCACATCATTTGTAATCATGGCACTAGAAAGCGCAGATGGCAAAGCCACGGCCTGAAGATGTAATGGCAGGGAAACCACGCTTTTGCAGACCTTCACTAGAACATGAGCCAAATTTCAAAACCCATGCATCCCTCTGCATCCATGTGATCATTACCCTGTGAAAAACCCTGCGTTTGATTGTACTAGCATAATGCTGTCGAAACAGCAGCTTTTATTTTGGGCTGTATAGCAGAAATGCATAAGTCTTTTATCTCGAGGATGCAGAGTGGGAGAGTTAGTGTTTTTGTCAATTCTACAAGCTTTCCATTGTTATATAATTCTGAGGCAAAAATGATTTTCACCATTTTGAAAGTTGATGCTTATATTTAATACACAACACAGAACTAAGACATCAGAATATATATACAGTATATGTTTCTCACTTAATTTTCTCTGTACTGTCCTGACTTGTCCATACTTGTAAGTATGAAAAAGATTCGACAGATTTGTTAATCATATGGATGAGAATGTGATGGTTGTAATAAAGTGTAAAGGTGTGTTGTTACAAAAGCAACCTATATTTATGAGCCTTGAGCAATCCAGGCCTGGATATGTGTCCTCCTTCAAAAAGATGATTTGAATCCCAGTTGTGCAGCACCAGAGAGTTCAATGCACTGCAAATAAAAAAAAACAGAAAAAACAAAAATGCTGCAAATACTTAAAACATTCTTTTGTTTTATAGCTTATTTAAAGACAATTTCCATCTGTAGTATGAGGGCAGAGGCCATCTGTGAGGTTGACAAGTAGTAAAAGATAACAGCCAGTTGTGGTGAATTAAAACACTTTCAGCAAATAGAAATTTGTAAGATGCTAACACAAGTAGTACAGTACAGTTGATATCTTCAATAATGTCAAGCAGTCAAAATGTTAAAATAAAGATTGTTAGCTCATTTTTGATCATTATTTTCTGTATGTGCAGCACATTTCTTTAAGCTGCACGAGAGCTGATAAACTGGCGCATGTGTTCCTTAATTTGCTTGTGTTTTGCCTGGTTGCGTGTGTCTTCATAAGGTTCAGTGTGTTGAGAAAACCACACCAGGCTTCTGTGATGTTACTGTAATGGAAAGAAGATTGAGGGATTTGCATGCAAACCCTTTCTGCATTACTGTCTCTGTACGTAGCCTACAGTAGGAGACTGGGATGCCCTATACATCTTCAATGTCACCATTTGTTTTTTTAAATGAGCCTTTTTATGTACAAAGATTCAACAGACTTGCCCTAAAATGTTTTCCCACTTGTCTCTTCAACGGAAGGTTCGCGAATAGCCTCCAGGGTCAACAAGTTTAAGATTGTAAAATAAAGAAAACTGTTGTGTTGTTTAGGAATTTTCGGTCTGCAGAAACATGAGCAGCGACTGGCTCAGCTTGTGATGATCTTTCCATCAACCCTAAGCTTGTCTGTGTGTGCCGCCGGCCTCCTCGCTGCTTGTGCGGTACTGTAGGCCTAATGCAAACAGGCACACATGTACTATACCTTGAGGCAGACAAACAGAAGGAAAGATGAGTCCTCCAAAACTCCTTGTTGAAATGAAAACTGTTATCGGTTATCAGCGCACCACCCGACTGGAAGGGAAGTAATTTGAAAGCTGTTTGAAACGCGGTAATTTGCCGGTGTGACTCATCGCCAACACCTACAGCGACAAAACCTCTGATCCTCCAAAGGAAGAATAGGATAGCACAACTCTGTATGTGTGTGTGTAATACACCAACAAGCTGGCGTTTGAGGTTTATAGATAGAAAGCTATAGGAGGATATGTAGCTTCAATCATATAATTATGGATCATTCATTTAAATATTTTCTGCTTCGCTGCAGAAAATTGGATCGCTCCAAGTTTCATTTATTAACCTGCAAGTAGTATGATTAAAGCAGTCCTCTTAAACTGAGCGTGAGTTACAGTATCTGCAACTCTACCCACTGTCATTGTTCAGCCTGTCAACAGATGTTTCTATAGATAGATGTCATGTGCAGATTTATAACTTGTGGAAAAACAGGCTTTCACTGGGTTTAAAAGGACGTCACAACTCTGAGATACAAAACAAACTGCCTACATTTTGATATCAGACAGGAAGCCGGGGTCCAGTTGATACAATTTTAATGACAACCTGATGGTATCACAGCAAAATAGGGCACACTCACTTGAGGTGTCAGGGTGAGGGGAATTATCATGATTAATGCTGGGTTACGACTAGGCAGGAATGTAATCAGTCTCTCACTTGTTAATCATTATCTCTCCCTGATTAATTTTGGCTCAAGATGTAAAATAAGATATCAAGCTTCATTGTGTTGGGCAAAGACCTTAAACAAGACTTTCCATCATGGATCCATTTTAAAAACAATCCATCAAATGATAAACTGTAATTGTGTGAGGCAGAGATGTGAAGCACTCGAGTTGGCAACTCGTACTAATCTGTACATTAATAATAGAACTAATTGCATTATTTATATACACAGGATTAATAAAGATTAAAATAAGACAACACAGTAAGACTGAAAATGGGCAGACGTATGTTCATTTTATCTTGTACATGTTCAGCCTTTTGGACGTTTCAAAACACAATGTCTATGTTGACACTGCAATGATCCATCAACCGGTTATAATATGAGTTCTCACACTGACCCTACAAACACAGAACCCCTGATTGGCTTTGTTCATTATCAGTTCAAATTGAGTTAATTCAAGCAAGACGGTGTCTTCTTTGGCGTCCTCAAAAATGGTCAGTCTGTTGTGCAGCAGAGTTCTGTTGACAGTTGCCATGTGTGACATTTCTCCAACTGCATGACACCCGACCAAAGTTTAGGACATCTCAGGAATCCATCAGGTCCTCCAAGAGATGGATCCATTTGACCCCGTCAAACTGAAAATGACAATTGATTTTGCAATTTGACCAAATTAGCCATGAGCGACCAATTCAGGGTTAAAAATCGGGCTTAATTCATACAGCGTCTGCCGGGCTATTACCACAAAATTTTAAAGTACAGAGAATAAAGACAAATAATTGACTTGCAAGTCGTCTTTTCTTTTGATAATCCCTTCAGAAAATTGTAAGGCTAGTTATTTGTAATGAAGTACTTGTTACCTATAAAGGAAAAGCTAGAGATTATATCACTCTTTTTATTTTTGAAAGCCTTCAGGTTGATCTATTGCTGCTGTTTCCGAAGCCCTAATTAGTCACAAAATAGTTACTGATATAATAATAATTATTGTCAGGTATGAATCATTATGGAACCTTGAGACCATGGATTGGAATTCGTCTCCACTCTGGCTTGAAAATGAAGATGAATTATGTAAAATTTAAGTGGCAACACAGGTGAAGGTACAACAACATACTATAAGTACAAGCTGCCAATTTGGTAATCAGAATAATCATTTGCATCTGAAGGAAAACTTGAGAAAAAGAAAGAAAAAGGCATATAGTCCAAGAAACACTATAAAATAGAATTAAACACTATCTCACAACAACCTTTGCCTTTTATATACCATGAGGTTGTATTGTATTAAATATTGTTTCAGTTTCAAGGGCTTCAAAGCTTTCAAATATTTGATAAAGCATGTCGTCCGCAAACCTGTTGAACATCTTCATCCGACAAGATTCTTTAAAATGTGCACAAGATTTACAGTTCATGAATGTGTGGGAGTTTATATAATAAAAAAAACAAAAAAAACCCAGATACGACCTATTAATAACAAGCTCTTGAAATCCCGCATTTGGCATGAACAGTCATCAAATGAGTGAGTGTAAATTGTGTATATATATTTTCATTTGATGTCTTTCCTGACACTGTTAATCACATTGACATGTGTACGTTGCCTAATCCTCACATCCCACACCTTTGTTTGTTTTTAAATCACAGAATTAGCTTTGCAATTAATGAATTCCACAGAGTTGGACACCTTCGAAAGCCAAAGGTTTTATAATGGCACGTGTCAGGAACGTGATCTTGTTCAGGCTCTTCTTCACACTGTAAACGTGGTATTCAGAAAGAAAAATCACATGATTTGATGTTCTTAATGGAATACTAAGACATTTTGGGAAACGTGCTTGCTTATTAGAGTTAGCTCAAATTTAGACCAACAGTGGCCCTACGTGAAAAAACACAGAGCTCTCATTCATTTGAATGGAGCCTGTCCGGGCAGCTGAGGTAAAGGGCTTTGGCAAAAACACCACAGGGTCGTCAGCAAAGAAGTTGAATGTGGCTCAACTTTTTCTGCAGCGCAACATGGTGTAATCTGGAAAAGCGTTATGTTGGCCAATCACATACATGCAAGCGCACATTCATGGTGGATTACTTTGTAACATGAATTTGTAGTGTGTCTCCCAGGGATTGTGGCAATGAAAGCTAACATAGTAGCCCCAAGGGGGACTTACCACAGTTGTAAAATGCTGTAAGTATTACAAACCAAACCATTGTAGTTTTTGCTTGGATCTAACAAAGGACGTATCAAGTGTTAATTAGTACAGAGCCACGTGAGATGTTTTCCCTATGTCCCTAGTCTCTGTGCTAAGCTAAGCTAACCAGCTTCTTATATACTGTACAATGTGTGTGTTGGCCTTCTCATCTCACTAGCAACAAGAAAGTGAATAAGAGTATTTCCAAAAAAGTTTTTAAGGTGAAGACTAGGTAAGTAAACAACTTTGGTCAAAGGTAATATTAAATAAACAGAGAGCCAAGTAAGTGTGGAATTGCACTTGCATTTAATAAAGTAGTTGTATTTATATTCACATTAGAGACACTTTTTCAGTGCGTATTCAGAGAGATCTCAACTAGGTTATTTTTAACATCACGGGTGCATGTGGGTCAACTGAATCTAATTTAAGACCAGTAACCAGGGGTCCATTATTGGCTTCAGTACAATCATGAAAAGTGATTTTTTTTTTAAGTGCTTGGATGAGTAACTCACACAGACAATGGGCCTCATGCACAAAGCACCGGTTCGAACAGATTAGTCCTGAAGAGGCATTGACCAGAGATTTAAGAGAATGTGTGGTATTAACCAATTTTCTCGTGCTTTGAATTTTCCAAGGTTCGGACGAAATTCACGAGTGATCCACACCTTGTATGAGTCCTATTCAGAGAGCCTGCCTCTCTCCACGGGGGAAGAAATACTAATTTCACCTGAAATTATAATACTAATGATGCCTTGGAACAAGCATACGAGCAGGAGAGATTTAGGATAAGAAGATGAAAATGTTCTTGTATGAGGCCAATTGAGGTGAAGGAGCGCACATGAAGTTTGTGAATGTTTCCCACTCTACAAAACCTGTGGAGCCTGTAATATTTTTCTTCCATGGCGACAGAGAAAAAGGAAGAAGTCCTCATTGTAGCCAGTGGGTAAAACCTGAGCTTGTAAATGTAAAAGGATTCAGGCAGTAAAAGACTGAATAAAAGATCCAGCCAGCTCAGTATTCACAAAATCCATTTCCTAGATAGCGGCACACAATGAAATTCCCCATTTCTTTATCTGTCACTTCTGCTAATCCAGACAGTGATCTCCCTGAAACAAAGCTGTGTTTTCTATATGTAACCGAATGTCATAAACACGTCTCTTGTCTCCTCTATCATTTCAACTCATCATCTCCTCTGTTGCGGCCGCATGCATTCTTTATAATTCATGTTTCCCTTCTTTTCTCTATCTCTCCTCTATATGTTCTATTTCCAGGCATGAGCATGCTTATCTCCGTGTGTCTGCTGGTGTGCTCGAGAAAGAACAAGGGACGGCATTCACAGATAGAAAATGCAAATAAGAAAAGGAGGACAGTCTAAGCACGAATATATGGGAGGATTTCCAGGCTTTAACCATATTATTTATAATTTATTTACAAGCCGGATTCCAAAACTATTGGGACACTGTAAAACATAAAAACGAGAATACGACAACTTGCTAATCCTTTTTGACATATACTTGAAAAAAGTAAAAAGACAATATATTTAATGTTTGACTTTATTGGCTTCATTGATTATTGTAAATATCTGCTTATTCTGAATTTGATGGCAGCAACATGTTTCAAACAAGTTGGGACAGGAGCAACAAAAGACTGTGAAAGTTGTGGACTGATCCAAAAACATCCGTTTGGATCATTCCACAGGTAAACAGGTTCATAGGTAACAGGTGATAGTATCATGATTGGGTATGAAAGGTTCATCCTGGAAAGACTCAGTCGCTCACAAGCAAGGATGGAGAGAGGTTCACAACTCTATGAAAAACTATGTGGGCAAACAGTCCAACAGTTTAAGAATGTTTCTCAATGTACAACATTGTCAAACAATTCAGAGAATCCAAAGAAATCTCTGCATATATGGGGCAAGAACTTGGGAACACATTGTAAAACTGTTGTCTGTAAACACAATTTGTCACTGCAAATGCAAGGTAAGACTCTATCATACAATAGTGCATGGTCCATGTAAGCCTGTCTGCAGTCCAGTTTCCCATTGAAAATGTGAGGCGCATTATGAACCACAGTACGACAATGGAGACCCTGCACTTTTTAAGCAAGCAAGAAAGGAAGAAAGAGTTCCACTTTCAAATCTTCAACAATTAGTGTCCTCAATTCCCGAACACTTACTGAGTGGTGATGTAACACAGAGGTAAACAACATGTGTTGCAGACATCAAATTCAGAATGAGTTTATGTATTTAAAATAAATAAAGTTTATCAGTTTGAACATTACATATCTTGTCTTTGTTCTGTATGCAATTGACAAAAGATCGAATTGATTTTTAAATCATTGCACTCTGTTTTTATTTACATTTCACACATCATCTCACCTTTTTTGGAATAACATTTAAATATTATTTTATTGTGGAATGAAAACAATGTCCTCTTTTTTTCCTCACACTGTTAATTCACATTTGAAAGTTTACTTTTAATTGTAGCCTCAGTGTGTTACTCAACACAAAAACGTAAATGAACTTGAATGAATCTCTGTCAATAATAAATAAAGCAAAGAGCCTCATCACTTGTTACTATGGAAAAGGAAACAGGCCAAAGCCTCAGCATAATAGGGAGGCTTCATTGTTATAATCAGGGACAAAACCATTGTTCCCAAATTGTATATGCACATTATGTACACAGAGATTTCCCTACCTTTGTTTTTAATAGACTGTGGAGAAACAGAGTTACATAATACTAAAATTTTGCAGACAGGAAAGACAAAAGAAATGAAATAAATAACTAGTGTTGGATTCCTGGCCTCATTGGCAAAGCACAGGAAATATAAAAGATGAAGATGCACAGAAGTTTCACTTTTTCTGCTACATATCTTTTCTTGAAAGAGAAAAAAACAGACTGGACTCTTGGTGAAAGGTTGATGAGAGTTAGAGACTGTAAATTTCTTTGGGACTTGGCATGAAAAGTCAGCTGTCTTGGTCAGACTCCATGCATTCAAGCACCTCAGTGATATTTAGTGCTCTGTTCACACAGAGGGAATCGAATAGTGTAATTGAAACATTTCATCTTGTGTCTGTCCTGATCTGCACAGACGTCTCACTGATAAACTAGTGCACTTCAGATTTATTTTTATTGACCCTGACAGAACCAGTCTTCTCAAAGTAAAAAAAACTGCTGTATTGTTGATTACCCAACGTTTGCATTGCCATAGGTGCATATCACAATGCTTTCAGTCAGCAACTTTGTCTGCTACAATTTTCTAATGTCAAGATTTATTTGTCAAGTTTTCTTCTGAGAAACAAATCCAATATGACGTAAACATGACGAAGGGGGATTGATTCATTAAACTGATGCACCTGTAAGGAGTCTGGAGTCACACAGGTGAAAAGTTTGACCTCATGATGATGTTTGATGAAGAAACCGGTTGGAGGGGGGGTTAGGTTAGTACTTTTTTTCCTCACTGTGTTCGCTAACAGTGAACGGAAGTGCAAGATGGGTTAGTAGGTCAAGGATTTAGGTAACTGCTGTAGACAACTTCTCAACAGAAGATATTTTGGACGGTGAGACTTTCTGGGATTAATGAGGATCTTTGGATAAGAAAAGACTTTGGATAGCGAAAGGTTATTTTGTTTGCACATCCATTTGCATCTGCAGGATTGCGCGATGCAAAATCCTGCAGACATTCAAGAAAGACGGATTTTCTCGCTGGATGAAGGCACTAAATTCACTAATAACAAAATATTGAACTAGTGCTTCAGTGCTTCAATCAGTAGTAGAAGTGCTTTGTAATGATCTCTTCCAAAGCAAACAAGCGCCTGAACCTCTCTATTAACTTTATTATTATAAAGATTGGCTATTCCATGACACTATGATGAAGAATGTAATTTATCTTAGACTGGACTGAAAACAAACCCAGAAGTACTAAAAGTTAAATGAAGCTGCCTGTGACGTGCAAATGCCAATCAAAAAGATTATGGATGTCTTTTTTCTGTTATATGGATGAAATGGCAAACATTACAGTCGAGGCGCAAGTTTCTGTTTGCTCTTGTTTTGTGGATGAAAAACCGAAACGCAAGGGAGCTCTTTGGGGGATTTTTGGAGACATCAAACACCACTTATGTCAACACTGGTAAGCCTCTTTTTTATCTGCTTCTGTGCAATTTATACAGCTTCAGTAAGTGGTAAGTCATTCCTTTATATTTATGCTGAGTGTGTTTGTGGGTGGATTTAATTAGTGTTGGTTGCGTGATAGCTTGTTTGTCCTTCAAGATGTCTGACGTGGTCATTATGGATTGGCTCAACATGGGTAAAATTCTCACCAAGTTGTCTGTGCTTGGTTGGTGTTTGAACAGTAAGCGCACTTATAATTTTGTGTATTAGTGTTTGCGGTGATTCACAAAGACATGGGGCCTACGATAAGCTTTATGTGATAGAAGTGATTTTAAGGGGGCACACTTGGATGCAAACCACATTTTGTTGGAAATACAGCAATGCACGCAAAGAAATAGCTATAAACTAGGATGTTTATTTATACAATGGATGCAATTTCAGAACAATCCTGATTCAAAAAGATTTTCATACAGGCAAAAATCTATAGGCCTTTTTCACACCAGATGTTTGACTAACAGGTGTTACTAATAACATTAATGATAGTTCTGTTGATTTTCAAATACCCCAGTAAGCCATGCTAGTGTGACAGTGAGCCGCCAGCATTCACAGCAACAGGCCCTGCAGCTGAGGCAGCTCAATGCAATTCAGCCATCATTAATTTTATTATTTACACCTGTGCTTTTCCCGCTGTGACATGTCAAAATGTCTCCCATGAAAAAGGCCCATCTGCCATCTGGGCACATTTTTCTGAAGCTAATGTTGGGTTTGTTACCTTGCTTTTCTCTTATTCAGTTTTTAATAAATGAAAGAAGAAGACAAGATTTAAAAAGATATGGATGAGGCTCATTGCTTGTTTCAGTCCTTTTTTGTTTTATTGTTTTTGACGCACACTGATTCACTGATTGATTTCTCTTGCTGACACTGTGGAAATTCACAAAATATTTGTAACATCAAGATGGAAACAGGCCTAGGAGGGACCACAATCAAATGAAATATTTAAAAAGTAGCAGAAATGTAGCTATTTGTAGTAGAAATTGCAAGCAACAAGATTATTATTCAGCTCCAGCTTATTTGTTTTTCCTTTATTTACAGGTTACAAACATGAAATTGGAAAAAAAAAAAACTGTATTAGATGTGTTAAAAGGCTGACTCAAGTTTTCCATCTACCAAAAAAAGTTTTTGCGCTTGCTTTTATTGGTGTATCAATAAAAGCAAAATGTGACGATGTGCAATGGAAATAGTAGTGTGTGAAGCAATGAGGAGACTATAACTCCCTCAAATTAATGCATGAAACAAACATAATTGGTGCTCCTTTTATTACGTCATCTTGTTGCACCCTGTTCCTCTGCAATGGTTTAATAGAATCTGATGAAAATTAAAGCTACCAGCAGTTTATCATGATGTAGTAGATTTGTACATGTTTGTAAATTGGATGGAAACCTGGCTTCAGACTGGCAAACAAGTCATAAATAGAAATAGCAAAATAGAGTAAAACAATGTACAGAAAAAATACACAATCAGAAGGTTGTTTCAATTGATCTACATATCTGCTACCAGCAAACGATATTGATGCACTTCACATTGTCGTTTGTTGTCATGAAGATCAACGGAGGACTGTGAAGCCTCAGGAGCATCAGCAGTCACCTTGAACAGCAACCACCAGCGGAGGCGAGGAGGCAGGAAGAGTCAAGGACCACAAAGGGCACAGACCACTGCCCGGCTGCAGCCATGATCTGGAGTGAAAGGAGGTAGGAGAAACATTATTACAGTGGACAAACTCGCACACGAGCAAACATGTTCGTGCATGAAGAAGACATATTCTCAGACCAGGAGTTTCATCAGTGACAATCTGATGTGGTCAGGTTTGAAGCCTGAATATTTAAGTCATTTAGAGAATTTGCTTCAAAAACACTGAACTGGTTGTTTGCAGTTTTCATATTGAATGTCCATAGATAAGTAGCCATCATTGTGTGGACTGTAGTGAGATCTGCTAAATAGCATAGTGCAAGTCCAGGTCATATACTGTCACATTTGGTATGAACTGGGATCATAGATAGGATGGACCATATGTGGCCCAATTTTATTGTTCTGGTTAAGAATTTGGGAAGCAGAGCCAAGTGATTGCACGTTTTCTTGGTTTCCACATTTGCTCCACAAAATTGGACATTTTAGCCTTTATTGACAACAGACAGGAAACATCTAGGAGAGGGATGGGAACGACATGCAGCAAAGGTCTGAAGATTGGAGACGTGTCTTAATCCACCAAGCTTCCAAAAGTCCTCTAGTTCCACATAATCGTGACACAAAGACATCAATAACAGGCCGTCAGACAATACCTGTCCACATAATCCAATCACACACAGCAAAGGGAGGCATGACTGCATTTAAGAGTTAAAAGTTGAGTTCTTTGTTTGCTTTCACATGAATTAATCTAACACGAGAAGCTGGAGAGAGAGCACATTTTAAATAAAGACATACTATGTTATACCAAGAAGAGATTAAAGTTGAAATGACTCAGATCCACAGGGGCCCTTAACAAAGCCTCCGAACAAGCAGAATCTTTATTATGGAATTTAAATCTGCTCTTGAGACATTTCATATCTGCAAACACTTTTTTCCGTATATATTCGAAGTATATCACTTTGTTTGTGTAGCTACTCTGACAAGCTTAGCCACAGAGATATATTCAGAAATTAGGCTATGTAGGCTAGAGGCAATCATTTAAATCCCACACACACAGATATTATCACTGTTTGCTTGGCTTTTTTTTTTTTGTGAGCTCCAATCTCGTGGGCTATTAAAAGTCTGTATTCTTCAAAGTCTGCTTTAGGCAACATCCAAATTCAGCCCATAAATATTTCAAATGTTTGAAATAAATGTGAGGTACTCCACTAGAGTAGAGTCTAGTACCATAACGTTGAGTCATTCGCCCACTGCAAGGCTCGGATTTTGAATTATCAGTGCTGAAGTGAGAGTAGTGTTGTGTGCATGTATGCAACCGGTGTCCCTCTTGTTAATCACAAACTTCGAAACCAACGGGCCAAAGTTCCCTGTCGTCTTCGAAGCCGCTGAGTGAAGAGATGGCACACAACTTTTTTTTTATAAGAGGGAATTGCTGTCTTGAAGTCAAGTGCTCCAGAGCCACGTTATTCTGTATCAGAGCAGCCGCTGGGTTTTTTTCATATTATTTTTTTTTTTTACAGATAGAGTCTAAAGATTTACATGTATAATTTTTGGTTTCATTCACGTGCTGAAAAGGGAAGGTGGCTTTATCAGGAACGTCCAGGATGTACACATGATTAACGTGCACGTGTTGGAACGAGATAGTGAATGATACTTACACTTTGGGAAACCCTTGTACAACCCGGCTGCGTGGCTTTATAATGAACACACAGCTTACGGCATCTGTGAGCAGAATACCTTGAATTATCGCTGTCAGCTCAGAGGATAATAGTGCATGATCCCCTCTGTCAAACTGAAACAACTAATGCCGAATACAAAAACTATTGCACTCAAAATGTAATATTTCATCAGACAGCTTTGCTACCATATTCGCGAAGGCTCTCCTGGGGATAAAACATCTATCAGGAACAGAAGCATATTGGCATACATCCGCTTAGCCACATGTTTTGTGTAACTAATTGGATAACCACACCAAGTAAAGCACGAAATTGCCTTTTTTTTTATCCCTCCTGCAGCAGTGGATGCAACCCTCTCTGCAGGGCGTTGGTGGGGCACAGAGGCACACACATTTATGAGTCATACATTTAATATGCTCTCCCTTCCTACTCATATCATAAATACTCAGAGAGATGGAAATGAAACATCCCCTTTTTCCCTCTTTAACCACGTCGGAGACTTCGTCAGACGGTCGAGAGAGATTCTCTCCTCTCCGTCCTTTGAGTGTTTTCTCATCCTTACTCTCCGGTGCCCCCTGACTCTTCTTCTCTTACCCGGTCTGACACTCACAAATGCTGCTTTGACTCCCGTTGCGCTAGTTTTTTAAAAAAAAAAAAAAAAAAAATCTGTGTGTGTGCTTGTGCGTGTTTGGCTGAGGAGATAAGAGATTAGCATGAGTCAGATAATGATGCAGGACGCCAGGTGGCAAATGCCTCAAATCATGCACTCCCCTTCTTTCTCTCTCTCTCTCTCTCTCTTTCTCTCTCTTGTTTCCTCTCACTTGTTCACAGCCATTCCTACTCCTCGCACTGTCACTGCTGCTCTTTCGCCTGCCGTCCTCTCCTACCGTTCCCACTCTTTTTCCCGAGCCCTCATCTCTTATGTCTCCCCATAACTCCCCTCTTTCTCTTTTCTCCTCGTGGCGTCGCCTTCTGTCCCCCCCCCCAACCCCGTCCGTCCGCCCGCCCGCAACTGTGGCAAACTTAATAACCCACCGGTTCACGGGTGGGCGTGGAGAGGTTAACAGGGGAGATAAAGAGGGTAAAGACAGATCGAGTGAAGAGGGAAGGTGGCGGGGGTGTTGCAGAGAGAGCGACGGCCAGATGTGGAGAGATAAGCGGGAGTGTGTCGGATTGAGGTGGAAATTGAGCACGAATCTCAAGGAGCATATAGGGAAAAAGCGGCCGCTCACGTCGTGCGCGTGATGGTGGGTAATTTAGAAAGAGTGGGACATAGGAATGTGTAGTGAGAGGCAGAGAGGGTTATAGAGAGCTGTGTAGAGGTGGATGGAGGCAGGGATAGAGAGATAGAAGGAGGGGTGGTGATCCTGGGGGCCTGATGACTCATGGCTGTGCTGCGGTTTGTGCGTCACTGGCGCTGGCTGGAGGAGGAGATAGTGGAGAGGTCTACGCATTTAATTACAGCCTTCCAATTTAGACACACTGTACACACACGCACCTACACACACACTTGCGCAAAATAATATCACAAATAATAGTCTTACAAGTACACTAATTTGTAACGCACACAAGTATGTCGACACGCACGGAGGTAGGCGCACGCTGCGAGCACTCGAAGATGTTCTTCGGCATACTTGCAAACTGAATGTAAATGTTTCTTTTTTTCACATAGTCTTTTTTTTTTTTTCCATCACGGGTATCGAGCTAAAAGGATTGCGGTCACGAGCGTGTTGAGCATGCACGTTCTCCGTGTGCAGCCATCCCATCCCAGACAGACCTTGAGGCACGAAACTTATCAAGCCCCCCCCACCACCACCACCACCAAAAAAAAAAAAAAAATCCAAAATACCAAAATCGTACCCTTTGAGCGGTTGCACCACATGGCTTGTGACTGGAATGTGAAATAGAGACACAGACATACAGAGGGACATGCAGGACTCGCTTTGATGACGCAGTAAAGCAAACTCTTCTCTCTGATAATGCTGCACGCTGGATAGTTTTCACAATACCATCTGCACTGCGTGGTGTTCGAGTCATCCTGCTGGTTAAAGGTCATCCTTGTAAGAGCGGGATTTCTGCATCACCTGTCATGTATTTTGTTGATTATTCATGGTTGTATGGGTTTGAATAAGACACGCAGGGTTCGTGATTTTATCTGGGTGGTTTTCGAGGGCTCAGGCTGGAAGCTGTCGTAAAATTATCCTCATCATATCATATCCTTTGCATTAAACTTGCTGTTTCGCTGCTGCTTTAGAAATTACCTCTCCAGTCAAGTCAAGTTTATTTCAAAAGCACGTTTTAACACCTGCACTTTCTCAAAGTGCTTGACGGGAAACAAAGGACACATGCAGATAGAAATTAGATTAAAAAATGGAATAAGAACATCATGAATACCAGGTGGCAGAGCCTGCTCTTGAAAACAGGCACAAAAGAAAGCGCAGCGGCGGCGGCGGCTGTATTATAAGACGTTGGCTGCGTGTATTTTTGGCAATGTTTGTTTCCTGTGAAGAAAATCCAAGTATTGTTTATTTAATACATGACCCTGAACATATTAGCTGTACAGGCATCCAGTATAATTGCCTGATTTTGGTTTTTATTCTAAAGCAAATTAGCTTTAATATCAATATGTATTTACAATATTTAACCTCTTAAGACCTGGCGTCCACATGTGTGGACATCACATCGCACACCTAGTTTTTTTTTCACATAGCCAGTGCAAAATGCTTTGAATGTTTTATATTTTGTTACAGGCATATGATGTCTTCCTGCAACTGTTTGCAGAATTTCAAATGAGCCATATTGTTGGAAATAAAGAGTTTTGCACTCTATTACACAAAGGTAGCTTTATTGTGTTTTATTTAGTTTTTATACTTATCAGGTTCCAATAAGCCCAAATAGCTAAGAGAAATAAAAAATGCACATCAAACAAGAGCTCGGGTCTGAAGAAGTTAAAATCGTATTTGTCACAATTAAATGCAATAAGTTGTGATACATATACAATTTCTATTTGATTTGTTGTGACTCGTGCATGTGCAACATTATCCAAAATTAGGCTGATAAAGAACATTTTCTCACACAGATTTACTAAATCTCTGGCTGATAACTCATTTTAAAGTGCTGTTTGGTGTAATTGATTATTTGTGGGCCTTTTGTCGTACTAACCCGGTCACAAATATCCCCCTACATGTGAATACAAAGAATATTTCAACATTTTCAATCCATCTACTTCTCATGACTCAAAATGCGACAGAACACAGATTGTTTGTTTTTTTGCATTTTATTTGTATTATATAGGAAACCACAGAGCAATTTGATGTCAAGGGCTCCTTCGCCTTTGAGCTGAAAGGATGAAAATAAAAATCTCCAGAATACAGGACTGAAAACAAATGTCAAATACATGAAATGCGAATTTACATACACGTGTGACTTCAGAATATGCTGGTTTCACTCACATTAAATTTCAAATGTTGAAATTTAACTGATCCCCAGCATCCTCTCCAATATCCCTTTCGCCACCTTTCTTTTAATTTCTCTTTCTTTGACTTCCCTTTCCCGTCCAAACACATTACCCTCCTTGTGTGTCAATTATCCCTTAAGAGGCTGCAAGGCTCATTCTTAAACAATGGGAGCAATCAGTTGCCCTCTCTCCCTCTACCCCTCCGTGTACCCCTTTACTCCTCTCTCTTTTCCAGCAGAGACTGCAAAGGGAGGATAATTTTTCCAAACAACAGTGTTGGGAGGGAAATGGCAGAGGGAGGAGAAAGGAGAGGCAGAAAGAGATAAAGGAAGAGAGGGGGACTGCTGATTGGCCGGGGTCATGTTGGTTCAAAGAGTCTGGAGGCACATCTGACAATACAGCACTGCATGCAGATGTTTGCTGATTTAAGCTGAGACAGGCAAATGCACAGCTGCTCTATTACCCTTCACACAGATCCTCTAAACCCTAAAATACACAAAAACACAGGCACGCTCCCTGTGACACTCACGTCTACTGAAATGATCCTGCAACAAAGAAGATAATGGAGAATCACAGCTTTTCCATTTTGTAAATTCATTACAGGAAACATTCTGAGAAGCAATCAAACGTGCAGGTGTATTTCTGCAGACAAAGGCTGGAGCGAAGTCAAATTTCATTCATGTCCAATGCCAAAAATGTCTCTATGTCATGTGGTTTAACTTGTTCACAAATGCTTAAATTTGGCTCTTCTAGCTGTTATTTAAATAAGATGTTTAAACCATGTATTTATCACAGTGTAATTTCATTAACCTTCAAAATAAAGGAATCTAATTTGTGATTAAAAGTTCATCAAACAAGACCTTCATCATTATGTGTATAAAATAAATACACAAATTTAGAGCATAAATAATTTTGGCAAATTTTCTTTTCTTTTTTAATCAATTCAGGGGTGTTTTTTTCCGGCAGTTTTCCAGGTCTTTCAATTTAACGCCTATTTCCCCTCTCATTCATGTCTGCTATCATGAGTCGTCAGCGGCTCCGTCCCTGGGGAGGGAAATCCCAGCTGTCACTAAATAACTTTTCAGATCACACCAATAAAGCTAATGTCCACGGACACTAAAGGCCGTGGAGTCCATTTAACAGCTGCTTAACGCTTGAGCACACAAGTGACACACACACCCACGCACACATGAATGGCCGTGCGCTCACACACACCCCCAGATTGTTGTGGATTACTCTAACCAGGCTAATGATCTCCTCAATGGGACAACTGGGACTCTTCTGAGCTCGTCTTCAGCCTGAGGCCCCACAGGGACCTGAAGAGAGGCTCAGGGGTAATTACAATGTAAATACTCTGTGTGTGTGTGTGTGTGTGTCTGCCTACATGTGCACGCTCAAGATTAGGCTAATCTACAATCTACAATCAAGCAAGCTTTGATTTGGATGGTTGTAAAAATTACTGAATATCTAATTAATAACAGTTATTTATACAGAAAAATAAACCATTAGATGTATGTTAATAGGTCTGACCTTGTTATATGTGCACCTGTGTTTAGACAGCATCACTTTTTAAATTTTTTTTTTTCCGTGACGTTTTCACAAACATATTGTATACAAAGATATTGGAATGATTAACTGATTTTATTCAGATAATAATGCAATATGTTGTATTTTACACAAAGGAAGTTAATTGCATGCTGTCTGTTTGCATCTAAACAGTTTTGAAGTGATGCCAAATTCTTAAAAATTTGTTCTTCTTCAGCACGGTGAGCATATTTTAGCAAAGCTTTAGCAAAACTATTAAAGCTCATCTACATGTCAGTTTGTACACATTTCTGTGTTTGCGTGTGCTTTTTTGTTTCTACTATCCAAATTTAGGCTGAGCCCCTGCTCTCTCAGAGAATACATGAAGTGACATTAAACATTAAAAACAGTGACCGTGACACTGGATGCAGATGACAGGAGAGCAGTAGACAAGAAATGGAGGAGAGGCTAATTGAGAGGGAGAGAGGGATGGGGTAAATGGATGTATGATTGATGGGATTTTGAGGCTGGGAGAGAGAGAGGGAGGGAAGGGGGGAGAGGGGAGGCAGAAAATGAGGTGGCAGGCACAAATTGATCCTCACCTTTTTTGTGTGTGTGTCATTGTGCCTTTGTTTTGGCTCATGGCCCCTCATCATCACCCTCATCATCATCATCATTATTACCCCCTCCTCTCTCTCTCCCCTCTCTCTTTCTTTCTCCCTCTGTCACCAGCCCCTCTCCCCGCCCCTCTCTGTGACGCTCGCCATGCCAATCAGATCGTAACATGACATTATGGCTCATTATACCTGGGCTGGATGAAGGTTGTGCTGCTGGTGGCCAACCTTCACAGGTACAACGGCACACAAAACACAAAGACTCATATGAAATGTCCTCAAAATGTAAATGTGCTGTTTCTTTGTGTCTCTATTTGTTGCATCTCAATTCTGTGGCGTCCAGATGCGGTTGTATGAGACGGGGCATTATGTAATCTGGGGACACAGGCTTGTGACGCCTAAAGAAATCACTGATGGAAAGAGATAGCAAGAGGGTGTGAAGAGAAAACTAGAAGCACAGAAAGGGAGTGAGAAAATGAGAATCATCGGAGAGGGAAAGGTAGAAAGAGAGCCATGAACGCTCAAGCAGCAGAAAAACATTGTGGTCATCTGCAGTGCGATGAGTCACCTGTAGGCAACACACACACACAGAGACACACACTCACACACACACTGATATACGCACAAACCCAAAAGAGACAGGCTTTGCAATCACAGCCCACAGCTGTGTAGTTACAATGCCATATTGTCTCATAAACTGCATTCACTGAATGTGTCGCATTGTCACATCTGAAACACAATCTTCTGCTGAATGCACAAGTGAAAATTAAAAAAAAAAAAAAAGAACATGATGGAATTTGAAAATCAAAAGAAACAATGTGCAGAAAATGTCTCGACCTTTTAAAACCTTCCTGGTGAATTTGAGATATCAACCTGATGATTAACATAAACTGTTGAACAAAATGTTAATGGAAGACAGAAACGAGTCTTTAGATGGTTTACTGCCAGCACAATGTTGCTACGCTTGTAATTAGTTTAAATAAAAATCTGTGGATGAAATCAGCCATCTGTATCCTGTATACAGATTTCCTTCTGCTGCCACCCTTCTGCTCCGCCTCTGTTTGGTCGGCCTTGAAGAGGCAAGAAATGTCCTGATCAGCATGACTAAGTCATTCATTTTTCACACTTTACCAAAATATCACACAGACACATCAAAGATATACTAAAGAAAATTATGCAACAATGCAACAAATGATTATTTGCATTATCATTCAATTTGCTAATTATTTTCTCGATTAATCTGGGCTATAAAACATCAGAAACCGAAACATCATCAAATATCTTGTTTCGTTCAACCATTGTCCCAAAACCACAAAAATATTCAGTTTACAATGATGTAAGACATATCCTCACATTTGAGAACCTGGAACCATCAAATATTTGAAATTGTTCTATTAACTGATTCATGATTTCATTAACTGATCAAAATTGTGGTTGGCAATTATTTTCTTTCAGTCAACTAATCAAATAATCGACAGATCATTGCAGATCTACAAATAATGCACAAAAGAACAGTTAAAAATACAAAAATCCCAGTTGAACCCATGTGAGGGTTTCATTAATGACATTAAACCCCCACTGAAAATGATAAAGATATAAAGACATAACGGAAGAAATGCTCAGTTTCACAGAGGGAAAGAATCAGGAAAAGGTCACAATAGAAAAGAAAATCTCATTTAATGTAAATTACATTAGCGTCACCATTACAGTGACATAAACCAGGAAAACTGTGTGTAAAGATAAAATAATAAAATAAATAAGATCAATCAAATTCCCATGGTTCTGCAGGATGATGATGAAAATTGAATTGCTATGAAAATATGTTTTATTCACCACATCATTACTTACTACACAGTAACACTGAACTCATTTGAATTGTCTCGCATTTTTTTGTAAACACAAAATATTTCTTTGTGTGTACTGGCAAAGCTTTAGTTTCGAGAAACAGTATGAGTCATGAGAGAAACCAAAGAGGGGAAAAAACAAAGCTCGCTTGCATTGTACAGTGTGATTTCATTGATTTAATTTCCTTTCAAATGGGATTTAATACGGAATGTGTTGATTTATTGATCACAAATATCTGCCTCTGACATTTCTTTCCCTCAGTGGCAAAGGACTTTGTAGCCAAGCTGTATGTTAAACTGACTCATTATTCACTGGCTGTCAGATAGCGCAAGGTTACTGTAAAACAAAAACAAAGCATTTATACTGCAGCCTGACAGAAAATCAGGTGAGCTTTCAACAGCAGCATTAGCTAATTTCCAAACTGTCAGTCCATCGCTGGGTGGTAACATTATGTTTTTATTTGAATGTGAAGTCTAAGACTATTGATATCTGCAGCAGAGTGGATCTGATGGCTGCGTGGGTCAGGTAGAGACAAACAGGTTTCATTTTTTTTCCTCCACGGCGACGATAAAAAAGATGGAAATAAGAAGCAGATCTTGTCATCATTCATTCTAATTCTCTCTGCGTTTAACTCACACTCCTCAGTCCTCCCCACCTCCCCTCCCTCCCCAACCAGCTTCATCTCTTTTCAAGCCCCATCACCAACACACAGCACCCACCCCTCCATCAGCTCCGCCCCACCACCACCTCACTCCCCTCCCCAATTTCCTCCATCCACTTTCATGTCCCTGAACAAGAATGAGATTAATTCAGTCCATTTGTATTAGTAGTAGCTGGTTGTGCAGCTTTAGGTTCCCTAACAGCAGTGGAAAAACCTCAAATCTCTGTCTGGAGTGGGGAGCCGCTCCATCGTCGGCCATCTCCTCACACCGTGTCACCTCGCCGCCGTGTTCGCGCTCTCCCCCGCTCAAGTATGTACGCCCGTGCACGCATACGTTCAAATTATTCCGAGGCACTCTTTTATTCATGGACATGTGCATTTTTTAAAGCGTCTCATCTTGGGAACATTTTAGTTAAGTGGTTTATGCAACTTTCAGGAGACTGGAAACATTCAGGTGTGAAAGACCACAGAGCAGCTATTAGCTTTTTCACGGCGTCGCCATGGCAACACTGTCAATGAGAGACATATTGATTATTAATATTTCGCTACCATTTACTGAGTTGGAAACTTTGCATTGTTGAGAAAGGCAATGGGAGACGAGTGGGAACGAGTGGTTTGTGTCCAGGTCTCTGTCATCAGTGCACAACCTGGTCACAACCTTTTCTACACTCTTTGACCTTTAACTGCAGAGTCTGACCACATATTTGGTCAAACTCTGTTCAAACACGGCGTGTGACACATGGACAAACATCCACACTGGACCAAATCCTGCCCTGGCCCAGGCACAGTTTTGTAAATGCGGAAAAGATTCATCACCCTCCCTCACATTTGATCCAAAACCAAATCAGAGTCAGAAGCAGACGAATCAATGGAAAAACAGAAAAACATGAACGTGCTGTATGTTGAGCAGTCGCCTCATCTCCAAATGTCACTGTGTGGGAACAAGAGCTTTATGATTGTTTTATGATAGATCAGAGTTTTGAAATTTCAGAAATGGCTGGTATGTTAGACCGAGTCATGGAGAATAAAGAAAAAGATCAAGACACACGGCCAAACAAAACTGATGAATGAGTAGTGTGTTTGTTTGTGTGTCGATGCTTCTCAGAGGAACACCAAGAAGTCATTTGTTCATTTGAGCATCTTGAGGATTAACATGATCATAAAAGGCATCTTGCGAACTTTCTTAAACTCAAGAGGCCTTCTCCTAAAAGCATTATAATTAAAGTTGCTCTTAGATGTGAGCGCCACAGAATGCAATGCTCAAGAACTGCTTTGGGAAACGTGTACAAATTTGAGAGTGTTTGTACAAATGTTCTTCAATGCATTCCTGCATTCACACAGCAACTTGTGAACGGACGGATGGTCATCTGCTGGGGGGGAACCTTGTCCTCCTATACACTGAACATGGAGCTTCATCAGATATAGGTAACTCTAGATCGTCTTCATCATTTTTTTTGAACAGTGTTTTATAGCTTATAGCTGAGTGTTTTGGTGGTGTTGATGCACGTGTGTGTTGGAGGCATGCAAGATTTCAAAAGGTAAAATGTAGTGCACATTTTGTAATGAAGGCCGCCAGACTGACTCAGAGATCATTCAGACTGAGCAGATACAATATCTCCGAAACCAGATACCGCTTAGCTATTTTAAGCCACTTGTCATAGCGTGTGAGGATCGATTGGAAGCGCTGAGGGACTCTCAAAGCATCGCAAGCTGCTGGTACGTTTCAGGCGCGTCGGGCTGTAGGTGAGGCCAGGTGCCACCCTCCTCCCGCGACTCTCGTGTCAGGTTGTACATCTCCCGCTTCACTTCCTCAGACACGAGAATAAAGGGGGGGAAAGAAAAAAGCTCCCGAGGGTGAAGCTGAAAGTGAGAGAAACAGGTTGCCTTCTCTCCAAGGTCAACCAGCTGCCACAGTCAATGAGCCTCTTCAGTCTATGAGTCAACAAAGCACAGCATCACTTCCAAGCGTGAATGTGTCATATATAATACAGCCCTCCGACCCCATCACGCGCCCGACAAAAACACACAGTCATACGTAATAACCCTGGGACTTTAATGGGAGGCTCTTCACTGACTCATGCAAGATGTCCTCAAAAACCTGTTTACTTCTCATCTCTTCCATTTTTTATATATATATATATATATTTCTGCTCTCGTCTTGTTGCATGTGAGCGCTTCCCTTACACACCCTTTGGTGCTGTCGGTTTGTGTTTACCCCTGCGGACAAACCCGCAGCTTCATCAAGGGTGCTATGGAAAGGACAGTGTGTCATGAGGGACCGAGCAGCACGGTGCCGCATTGTTTCAGAGGCTGGATGAGTCACGGAAGACAAATCAGGGTTGGTGGCATTTGAGAAGGCTGGTCCATTGCATTAGGACAGCACTGTTAAATCAACAGTGGAATTATGCGTTCCCAAGATGCCTGTTTTAGCAGGTCAGACAAGGAATTCATTAAGGTGTAACCTAATTACCTGAGAGACTCGACAGTTACATGTTATGATTGTAATTTGCTTCTGAAGGGGGACGAATAGCTTCCCCCTGCTGCTCCTCACGAAAACCGATGGAAGTTAAAATTCTCAAAACATCAATAGCACCTTGTACACAATGTGAGTGCAGCATCGCTATGACTATTTCAAGTAATTTCTATATGACTCACCAAAGAAATTCAAAAGCTCACACATCATCAAAAGAGCAGACAGCAAATTTTCATCTGCGTTAGTCATGGCTGAATTACTTTTCATCTGTATCGTCGTGGGTTTTTTTTTTTTTTTTCTGCAAGATGAGTCCACGCTTCAATTATTTGTTCCTTTGACAAAGTCTAAGATTCAAATGAAGCGCTCGACATTGTGTAGATTTAACCTGAGAGTGTGGTCAAAAATATGTGAGACAACACCCCACCACCACCGCCGCCGCCACCTCACCCCTCCCACCATCTCATTCAGCTTTTACCACATTTCAAAATAATGCTTCTCAGTGAGGTTCAGCTTTCTCTGAGTGGCTGCCTTTGATTCTCTTTTTTTCACTCTGTACTGATAAAAGCAAAATTACACAAGATTGCTCACATACAATAGGGCCGAGCTATAAATGCATTCATTTTGTTTTTGACTTTCAGCGCACATCTCCTACGTTTGTCCCGTATGCGAATGTCAAGTGTGTGCAGGTGACTGGCTCTGAGCATAATCCGTTTTTACCCTCCCCGCTCCCCTTTTTCTCTCCATTTCCACCTCTGTGTCTCTTTGTGTCTCGCTCGCTCTCCCTCTGACCACCCTCACACACACTGCCAACGTGAGATAGCCACGTCTGTGTGTCCAGTGCAGTGTGTCATGTGTGATAATATGTGACGTACGCGTTCACGTGCCAGCGGTTTTAGGGTTCCACTAGAAGATACTTATTATTGTTATCGTCTTTAGGCATCATCATTATCAGCTGGAGCAGACGCGACGGGTCCCTCTGCGTCATTGTTCCCCCCAAAACCCCTAAAGCTCTCGCCGCCAAAGCTACCCACAACATTACCAACAAAGGAGGGAAGAGAACACGTCGAAAATCACTCTGGCACTCTTTCAGCGTCCCTCCCCTCATCCATCCTCTCATCCCTGGCCTACACCCCCCTCTCTCTGTATACCCTCTGCACTCTGTCTCCCTTTTTTTTTTTGCCTCTCTATCAAACGCTCACTTCTTTTGTCTCATCCACTCTTTCTTGTTCCATCACACTCTATCTTTCTGCGTGACATGCTCTGCCCTCGTCCGCTCTCTCTGGCCGCCATTATCTAAACCACCCATCTCCTCATCTTTCCCTCAATTCCCCTCTCTCATAGTCAGGAAAAAAATTTCACAACTTACACACACAGATAAATGCACACACACAGTGACACTGTGCGTGCAAATACTCTCACCCCTCCCAAAACCTTCTTCCATGCACACACTCACCACCACCCCCCACCACCACCACCACCTTCTACACTCCAAACCCCTACCCCCCTCCCACCCTAATCCTAATCACACCACCACCACCGTCATCAGCCCTTATCTCACTCCACCAAATCTGCTGTGACTCAAAACAATTTCCTCTCATTTGCGATTTTACTGCCCGCCCCCGCCTCCTACACCTCCATCAACCCACCTACCCCCCTCCAGTAAAACCCTCTCCACCTCCTCAATACCCCATCGCTACCCATCAGGCGCGAACCCCACCCAAACGCACATGCACACAAACACAAACACGTATACAAATGCACTCACGTACACACACTCTGACCGGTCGCCATTAAGAATGACGGCTCATCATGTGTAAGCGGTGATTTGCCACTGTCATCCAGTGGAGCCCGAGAAGAACTGCAGTGTGACGTCACAGTGGACGCCGGCCCCGCTGGTTGGTGGAACATATTTACGTGTGTGTGTGTGATTCTGTGCGTGTGGTTGGGATGGGGGAGCCGGAGGAATACAATTTGGTGGGTGGGTGGACCCGTTGGGCCTTGCTGCATCACTGAACCAGGAAAATGAATGAGAGCCTACACTAGGTGTCACCCCCTTCCTCTCCCATCGGCCTCTCGCTAATTTTCTCTTTTCTGTTCTTCTCTTCTCCCATTGGCCCTCGAGGCAAAGGAAACAGTTGAAATTGCAAGAATTAACTCAGTGTTTGACAATATGTTCGACGGTATGTCGCAGCCTTCCTCGACTGTGTTTAATGACTTGGATCAGCCGAAGGAGAAACAAATGTTTGTATCATTCGATTAAATGATTAGAAATCCGTTCAAAGTTCAGTGAAGCAGCCTGATGTGCCAGAAATTTTGAGCGTTTGAGTTTCAACAAGAGCAAAACAGCACCACCCAATGGGAGGTTCTCATAGCCACATCAGAGGGAGGAACGCCTCAGTGAGAGGTGTTACTATGGCAGGAAGAATATAACATACTACATGATGAAGTGGCAGGACACAAGCATGTGTGGTGTTTTTACAGCGATGGCTCAATGATATACCTCAGTAAGCGTCTGACTGAGAAACAACATCAGTCCTGTATCGCTGCAGTCATGAGATAGTTCAACAGCCAGTGGATTTTTATAATGTTTTGGTGAAACAGCTGTAACAGGCACTATGAGAGTGAATCACAACTGTGCATTCACAGAAAAACAATGAGATGAAATTAAATATAAAGCTCCACAAACCTGCAGATTCAGGTGATTTCACATTGTCACATTGTAATTTCATTCCTTGTTAATGTACTATGTTGATTATAGCTCCTCCAATCAGTATCTTTATATTAACAATGGGACAGATGACTATGTGTAATGTAAATGTGGTCACTCAAATCCAGAGAGTTTCTGCAGTTCTGCTCAGTGTTTTAGCATCTTTCAGCTTATTGTTTCGGTTTTACGGCCCACAATAAAAAAAGTTGGCAAAATTCAGAGGGTAGCTGAAAGCTGGTAGGTATGACTCAATTGAAATGGCTACATATGCAAGATAATCTCTCATCACAGTAGGGAGAGAGACTTTCATAACTCTAAATTTAAATATGTTCAAAATGTCCTACTCTATTCTCTGTGGTAAAAATGTCTCTATCATAACTGCCACCGCCCGTCAATTAAACAGGGTGGAAGCCTTGTTACTCATACAATGTGTTTAATTATGGACATTCACACTTTGACCAGAAGCATTTTATTCCCTTGAGCTGTGGTGGAACACTGAAGATTTGTGACGCTTCAGAGCAGCTGAGAGAAAAACAACCAGTGTCACGGCGGGTGCTGGCAGGGAAACAGGGAAAGGACCCAAATGCAGACTTCTGAGGCAGAGCTGCAGCAATTCAGTGATTTATTGAGAAAATCAAGGTACAAAAAGGCAGGGAAGGGTTTTAAGCTTCCTGGAGGAGTACACAGCTTGTTGGTGGGTCGCTGGTTGAGAGATCTGACTTGTAGCAATGCCACAGCATAATATATATATGCCCACTCTCAGAGACAGAGAGTGAGGGGGGTAGACGTTGCCTTGGTTATTGATTATTACACAGGTAATTGGTTATTGATCACTCCCAGCCTTCTTGCCTGTGTCTGTACTGTACAAACATCATTCAGTTTGGGATGGGGTTCTGTTTTCTGCCAAATCTCATTTCAGTATGGAAGATTTAGCCAGAGAACAGGCTTGTAGAGGAGTAAATGGACGGTCCAAAACAGACAAATCACCTCCTGCTGCGCACAGTGTTGACTCATGCTGCGGATCCCGGCTGATAAGCATCAAGCTCTCAGTACCTGCCGACTACAAGAATAAAACACTTTTTAAAACTGGTGGGACCTGTGGGAAGATTGTGTTTAGATGTGCAGTATGTAGGTAAAGGTACTGAGCGTGCAACAATATTCAGACTGACTGCATGTGAATCATTATTAAATACAGGAATATCTGTCTTGTTCAGGTTGATGAGATTTCATATTTTTGAAACCAGCTATTATTCAGTAGTAGTTTGCAGTGTAGGTCACTTATTACCATGATAAAATGTATTATTTGAGAGTTGCCTTTAATTTGAAAATGCTTTAATTGCTACTTTTAACATGACTACTGTGGTATACCAGTAATATCTTTTCAATTTCCTACCTGCTTTATTATGACAGTAATTACCAGCTTAACGACTCCAAACCTATTAGAAAAAGAATTAATAAACTGAAACAGATAACACCCTCTCACTGGCCTAAATGAATGATGTTTTTCAAATAAGTGCACATAGATGTCTGTCTGTCTATCTATCTATCTATTTTGAATGAACAGACTTTAATTATTATAGCAAATGGTACATTGAAGATAATACAATATTACCAATATACCATAGAAATAAGGTGCATTTGCAAGTGTCTCCTTAACAGAAAATTTTGTGAGGAGAAAAATAGTTCGGAGAACCCAACATGTATCCACTTTTCACTGACTCCTATTCATGGCACAAACCCAGAACTTGATAGACGAGGACATTTAGTTTCCTTTTGTGCAAACCTTTTGCTGCCAAAGGCTGTCAAAAACCTACACCAGCAATCACTGGAACTATTTTCCAAAGAAGAAAGGAGAGGTAGTAAAGACATTTAGAAATACAAAGGAGCTGCAGCAAAACCAAAGCATAACACATGTCAGCTGCCAGAGCAAATAGGAACTTTTCCTTACCTCAAGTCCTTTTTGAAACCATTTTTTTTATGAATAATAACTCAGTCAGCTACTGTATGTAGAGATGAATATTTCATTCATCTTTGGAGACGTTCATTTGTGTCGTATAGATAAGAAAACAAGGGAGCGTGATTTAGTTTATTTCACAGCTGATGCAGCAGGGGCAGCGTTAGCAGCATGATTCAGTGTTTATTGACATTCTGCTCTCGAGGATCACTGCTCATTCTCTGCCATAGCTTTTTAATTTTACTCCTTATTTTATCCAAACATTTTTTTTTTTTATCCAAGCATGGTTGTCGCTTCTCTCTGGACTAATATTTCATTTCAGTTTAGGTAGTAAACATTACAGGGATTTCCATTGGCTGTGGTTTGACCTACTTATTCATATATTCATTTTATATATTTACATGAAATTTATAAAATAGGTCAGTCCTGAATGTGCTGCTGTGTTCACAGTTCACTCTTTCAGATTTGTTTTCCCCTGTCATTTTTGCCCTTTTCTTTGCACACGGGCAAGTATTATTTTATTTTCCTGTTTTTTTTTTTTCTGACACCTTTCTTGCAGATTTATAGGAGTGGTAATATAAAGCCTGCTGGGCTTTCCTCCCCATTCTGCTGACTGTCAGGCCGAGCCCAGAGGTCACCAGGTGAATCATTTCCACTTCAAAACACACCATCAGATGCTACATATACACCTATTACTCACAAATCAACTTATTCAGTATGATTCGTGCACGTATTTACACTTTTCCCTTTTTTCTGTCTGCCATGAAGTACTATCCCAGCTGTACATGATCTTTATCCCGGCTCTGCCAGCGTGTTCAGCTTCCTCCACAGTTTTACAAAATGTTCGTATCTCCATCCATATACGCTGCGTTGAATGGTTGTCGTGTTGCATTATTGATCTAATTAACCCCATTCATCGGCTCGTGTTGGATTCTGCAGGCTGCCTTCATGTACCAGCTGCAGGGGAGTTATCTTCAGAATCAGGTGCATTTAATGACGGCAAGACCACTGGTGTGAAACAGAATAATGACTGAAAGTTTGTCGGTAATGAGATCATTTCGTGTGTTAGAAAGGAGCGTGTACTTGGAGAAAGTGTCAAACAGCAGGAGCACTGATGCGTTGAAATGGTGTGGGGTTTTTTAACAGCCTGCTTTGGCTCACAGGGCATCGCGTGGCCTCAGGTAATATCTGGGAATGTTTTTAATGCAATAATCAATTACATCTTAATCAGCCTCCTGGAACTGGGGCTCACGTACTCTCTTATAACTGAGTCATAATCTTTCATTTTTAATATATTTTATATGTTGTTGAATTGTAAACTGGAGGATTTATCTGACTCTGAGTGACTGGCAATGACTGTATGTGTTGTTATTCTACCTTTTTGTGTTGTCTTATCATCTCGACACCCCTGAAGTGGATCTGCAGTTGCCAATGACATCTCACTGTATTCCTCGAATGTGTTCTTGTTTGTGTTCATCTTCTCCAGCAGACTGTACAAACATATATAACTGAAGGAAATAATGTTTTGTTTGATCATTACACCCTAATGAATTTTTGAAAGATTTCTAGAAAGAACTTTGTAATTTGGAGCTAATTATCAGGAAAATAGAAACAAAGTTCTGAAACTGTTATTATATTTAATTTAGTCAGAGAAATGGTCTCTGTTCTCTCTGTCACATGTTAATTTAAAATATGTGCTAATCTACTTTATGCTTGTCTAATAATTGTCTAATAATATGGTGTGTTTCTTATGCCCAATCTAGCTACTGTCTCATGTTTCACTAGAGCTTGTCTTGGTGTATATAAGGATGTGGTTGGCTATATTTTAACCTCGGAAAAGTGAGTAGAGATTTTGATGCCTCATGTAAAAATTTTTGGTTGCAGTTATTTCATGTAACCACAAATATATTTTGATCAAATTTGCACTCACCTGTCTTTGATTAATTTTACCTTCATATCTGCATTTGCTTTTAGAGACATTATTCAGAGAGTGGCTGATATGAAGATTTCATCATGTTTCGTTCATCTTTGCAGTGGCAACCTTTTCCTCAGAAGTCAATTTATCCCTCCTGCTGAGCAAAATAAACCTGACTTGTTGGCACAGAGTTTCGATTTCTCTTTGTTTTACCTCCACAAGGTGTGACAGGACATATTGTCAGGGGTCAGAGAAGCAAATGATTGGTGCTGTGTGTGACTTGGTGGGTTTCATTGGGTTGCCCATTGGAGTGTCGTTGATGTTCACTGTCAAAATGGGCACTGAAGGTGAGGACAGATTAAATATTTACTGCAGTAAGTGACAATCTAATCTTATTTCTGCTCAAATACATAAACTGTCTTATTTCCATCTCTATTGCAGGGCTGTGGTTGATTTTCTAATTCTTGTTTTGATACAGTCCACATACACTTTTTCTGTCTAATGTAAACTTTAAGAAAGCCACTGAAGAGGTGAGTAACTCAGTAAATACAGTGTCATTGCTATTGTAGATAAAACTATGATACACTTAATGCAAATTCCAACATGTGGGTAGCATGAAATACTATTTTAAGTTTTATTTACTTATCTTCTTTCTGGGAACTATTGCACAACTAACATGTATTAAAACTCTCCTTTGCAGCCCTGGACTCAGATGAGAACCAGGCCCACATAAAGACCAGCAGATCCAGTTCTCTGAGTGTGGTAGAGGAATCTGGAAGTGCTTGGTGCAGGTCAGCAGACTTCAGATGACGTGGCTCTGTCAGTCAGGCAGCTGGTGGTACGACGTGGTCTGACTGTGCTGCTCATGTTCGTCATCCTCACTGCAGGAGTCTTCATCAGAGAGCTGCTCACCAGACAGCTCGAATTAGACAAATGACCATTATTAGACCACATGTGTGCAGCAGGAAACAAATCACTACGAGTCTCTCCTTTGAGAGAACAGATGCATCGTCATGTTTAGCGCATCTTGTAGAAAGAGGGCAAAATAAGTACAGATGCAATGAACTGTCAGTTACAATTGGCAGAAAAAAGGACAAAAACATTTACAATATGTTCTTCATGTTCTGCCTGCACCCACAATTTTGGGTTTTAAAAGTTAAGTGACTAAGGTGACAAAGATGAAGCAGCCTCCATCCATTACAATATTTGCCCATCTGAAGCAATTTTCAATGACAAATTTCTATTCCACACTCCCACGTTTACAAAGTTTCAGGCCATTTATTGTGCACTGATGATGGGAAAATAGCTGCATTAGAATGACAGTTAATTACTCAGTATTTTATGAGTAAAAAACTTCTGTAATTGCATTAACTAAATGGAATTTTTGCAGTTTTAAAAACTTGAAATAATTGCTGGAGATGAAAGAGTTCAGATCTACTTTGATTATTAATTTATTTCCTGTCATTACTTCATACTTAAGAGACTGTCTTTAAAGTTACAATTATCTTCAGAAAGGAGTTCTATTATAAAAGCAGTTTGTGCCATTTTTCTAGATCTTCCTTGCTTTCATCTATTTAATAGATCAACCCACTTTTGGACTTGTAACATTAGTCACGTTTCAGAAAATCTAACAGGGAATATGACGAAAATGAGGCAGCCAATGAAAAGCAGAGCTGAAAAAAAGTACTGCATAGACATGTCTGCTTTATATAGAAACCTGCTGTGTAAGATGGGCTCCAATCAAGACACTGACGAAATATATGTTCTCATTACGAAATATATAGTCTGAATGGATGCCACAATTAGAAATGGCATGATTAAATGCTATATTTAGGCTACGGCACATCTGCGGATGTGTGCTTTCATCATCGGAGACGGAAAAGAAAATGGTCTTTTTCAGTGGTTTATTTTTCCGTCCTTTGATCTGTGTTGCCAAATTTGATGATAATGAAAGGTCTGTGTGCTCACACTGCAACACGCTGGCTGGATGAAGACATGTCAAACTAAGCAAATCAACCACCTGTTCACACTGTGCAGGAGCAGATAACTAGCAAGATCAGGCTTCACAGTTAAAGCCTGCTCATAAATAAAGAACTCAATCTGGTCAACAGCAAACAATTTACCATGTGTGATTTTATGAAATACATATGTACATGTGTGGTGTTTGGCTGCAGAAGCAATGGCTCGATATTTTGGGAAATACACTTCACTGCTGAGCATAGCTTTGTATTTACCATACAGATTTGAGAGGGGTATCAATCTTCTCATCTAACTTGAGAGAGCATATTTCCCAAAATGTGGACCTATGTCTGTTCTATGAAAATAGTAATACTCTGTAAGGCTGCTTGATATGAGACCCCGAATCGCTGCACCCTCCAAACTGACATCAGCACCGACTCGCAATAGATTGATGTTTGCGACAGTCACTTATAAACTTGCATATTAATTTATCGTTATTCAACATGTAAATCAGGCTTGATTCATACATGGTTACATCGTCGTCTGAGCTTCAGTCTTGCTCATCAGCAGAGACATTGCCACCGGCTCCTCACAGAGACTGTAATCTTGGCCCGCTCACCTCCAGAGACCGCAATCAGTAACATGCTGTGGCATCATTAACAAGTGACTGTGTAAAGATTTGCCGTCAGTATCGTAAGACTAGAACTTGTGATACAGTAGCTTGAGGAGTCTCATATTAACTTCTTGTCTGTGTCACCGTGCTGCACAGTAACATACCTGGAATTAAATTAGTTAACAAGTTAAATTGTCAGTTCATGATATCACATGTTATTTTAGTGAAACACCCAGAATTAATATCCACAAATACTCATATGTGAGGGCTTTGCAGTTGAGGGGTTGTATTGTATAATGTTGAGCAACAGTATTGATCTTTGGTAAAGTGTAGTATATGTTGCGTAACAGCAATAAATGTTGCTGCTTCTCCTGGATGACAAAGTACAACAGTATGTTATAACTTATAATTATTAAGCTACAACAATGATGTTGCCATTTAAAGCCATGTAACACATTGAAGGGCAGATGCCTTGTGTGTCCATAAACAGCAGTTTCTAAATCATTGTTTTATCATGAATCAGCTATTAAACCAGGTCTTTCTCCATCACCCTTAACTAAACTTACTTGAGTCTTGAACTGAAGAAACAATATTAACATCATGACATACTCACATGTACACCACACGTGCTTTAACAAATCCAAACACCATCTAAAAAAACAAAAGTCATAATTCACATCATAATCACTGGAAAATAGTAAAAACTCTTTTGACTCCAAATTTAAATACAACAGTGGTCGCTTCAGTAGTTCCTTCACCATGGTGTTTTAATTTACGGATATCTGTAATTCTGGGCGATGTGTTAGACAAAATATGATCAAATTTAAATCTGGGTTTGGTATTTCTTCTGTTTGTGCAGTTCTATTTACAATATGTGTGTCTGGTAAAGTGAAAATCTTATGTACTGGCAGGACTAAGAGTAGTTTTCTGTGTCAGTCAGTCAACCGCAGGACCTGGTATAATAACTGGTGGTTTAATTTTTGAACCCTTGGCCACATAGAAATGCATATTTACAAGAAGAACCTAGAAAATAGAGTTCAGACTACAGACTATTATAATATATATTTTGTCATTTGGAGTCGGCCATCCATGAGCTCCCCTGTGGTCAGTGTTAGTGTATGTATTGGTTATGACTATACATTATTACATACACTATAAAGGTCATTTTTATTGATTAAGGTGCTACCATACAGCAGTACATTATAATATTGGCCATAGATTCACAGTAAAAAAGAACTAGCTTATTTATGAATCACGTCTGTCCTGAAGAAAACCAGAGCAGAGAGCCAGTGATACAGGAAGACAGTGATGTATAGCTTGTTCATACAGTATAGTTATAGTCTATTACATATTCAAATGTTTACATGGAAATTTTACATCAGATATTTACAGTTAATCTTAAAGTTAACACATGAAAAAAATCATTTAAGGTCAGTAAGAAAGAAAACATATGTCACAGTGTAATATGGAGATCAAGACAAGAATAGGTGCAAAAATCAAAAGCTATCTGTGGAAGAACATCTGTTCCTTGATGCCCACATGGTCTCTGACTGAGGAATTTATCATGTGTCTTGTTGTCCCAGTTGAGCATTTCAGGCTGAACAGGTTAAAACGTGATCTTTGTAACAAGACTTTCGTTCATCCCGCCAGTCTCATTTGATATTGCTTCCCGCTTTCTGTGGATTTGCTCAGCAGTGCAGCACTGACACATATTTTACTCTACACAAGACACAGCCGGTGGCTCATTTCAGGCTGTTCTACAAAGTAAAAACTCAAGGTCTGAAACTTAAGACAAGAATTTTCTATCAAGAAAGGAAATCTAAATTGTCATTTTGTGGGAACTGTGTTCAGCCACTAGACGTCTACATTCAGAGGTCACAGATAGTTCAGAGGTTGGGGGTCAGGTCCAGCGGAACCAGTGGTGTCGGAGTGGAGTCATTAGCCCAGTTCAGGGTGAAGTTGGCCCTGCTGTGGCCGGTGTGCTCCGGTACAGGAAATGCAATATGAAAAGCAATGCCTATGATCAAAATGAGAACTGAAACTGTGAAGACGAGTCCCCGACGCAGGATGAGCTGAGTGACTGAAAGAGGCTTTTGAGGTTTGTCTTTTGAGGTATTTTTGCTCTGCTCAGCATTGCCTTCAGCCTCACAACCTGCTTTCAGCTCCTGATCCTGGGTGTTGACGGGACTGTAGCCTTCTGCTTTAAGGACTTCTTCACCATCCAACTGGGCCTTCAGGGTGCAAAGATGCTGCTGTTAATCAATATGTGAGTAACTCAAGGACTGATAAAACTATCATGAACAAAGAAGTGAGAACATCCTACTTAACTACATACTGCATGTGTACTTACCGTCTTCGAGTCAGAGATGTCAGGCACCATGCCTTCATTCAGCACTGTACTAACAGGACGCTTTGGTGTCATTGTCACTTTTATTCCAGCTCGCTGTTGAGCCTTAAAGCATATTTAAGTGAGGTTCATGAGACATGTAAAAATAAAAGGTATATTTCTATTCATGTAGAAAAAAAAACCTGGATGAGATTTCAGTCACTCACAAATCCAAAAACAAATTAGACTTAATTTGTGTTAGATCTAAGCTCCACTTTTCTTTGAAAACAGCATAACATTTTTGTTTTTCAGTTTTTTTGCCAAAGAAAAATGACAAAACAAGAAATGATTTTAAATAATTAATAAATAATTGTAAATTTTGTTGAAAAACTAAAACAAATTTAAAATGCTGCCAAATTTCACTTGACATGGGGAAAATGCTGCGGGGATACCCAGAATTTATTGATGAGACCGCTTCCTGATGAAGCTCCATTGCAACAACAAAAAAAAAATCCATAATAGGAGGTCATTTGATTATCCCAATTACATTCCTGCTCTCAATACCTTTTGGAAAGGTTTAAATACCATGTGTGGTTTTAAAAATGATAATCGCATTTTACCTTCAGTGTGACTTTCTTCCAGTTGAGTTTGAAGATTAGAACAAGGAAGAAAACCGTCTGAATTGTAACACATGAAAGGATACCCAGCCAGAAGCCTAAAGAGGGACACAAATGTGGACACATTTAAGAAATATCTACTGTGTATTCACTATATACAAACAAGTGAATAAAATGTAGATGTTAATAAAGAAAAGTAAATGATAAACTTAATATTTATGACAAACAGAAGAAGATGCAGCCTTTCCAGAAGCTGTATGAGGCTGTACACTGAACTCCAAACACATTGCATATCTGCCTGTTATTATTATATTATTATTACACTGTGGAAGTACTGTTAGAAACTGGACTGATTAAATTCACCTTAAAAACAGTCAGGTCAAACTCTTATTAGGTTCATGGGTCACCAAAGGAAATATAGATACAAGCAAAAACATACACACCTCACAAGGTCAGAGCTTTGATACACATTGGTTGAGTGTGTGTGTGTGTGTGTGTGTGTGTGTGTGTGTGTGTCAGCATGCATGCACATTTATCACTGCATGCACACTTGGAGTGGACAGCAAAGATCCATTCTGGCAGGGGGTAAATGGCAGGCTGCAGGGAAGGAAATTAAGGAATGTCTGGTGCAGCAGGACCGAGAGGGTTTGTGGGTTTAACTAATGAACCTGGATTTAAATGTAGATACATAACCTCATTTCCGACTTCTGCTGGCATACTTTAAAGGTGCTGCTCAGTGGACAAGAAATACAAGTGGTTGTTTGTGGTCGCTGTGTCCACAAGCTCAGATTCCTACCGCGAGTTTGGCCTTCGGGTTATCTGCCTGTTTACATTCACTTTACTGTAAGACTCCACAAGGGTTACATGATGGGCTAATGGGGCCGCAACATATATGTTTTTTTAAAGTTAATTCATTTTAAAACTTCTTTTCAGGGGAAACTCCACAACTGGACGTGTGAAAGAAGATGTATGAAGCCTTTTGTGGCTCCAGACGGAGTTGCGCAAAATCTCATAAATGATTAGACGCCTTAATCAGTCGTCCACCATGTCAACTATCATGTTAACGAAACGTTGGATGGTTGACCTATTCAGCTTTTATGTCATCATTAAGGATGCTATAACAAAGACGCTACAAGGTGACACTGTGCATTTAAAACATAAGGGGTAAGATCACAGGAATAACATGCTTACTGTATTTCTTTCAATTTTGTTTGCAGAAGCACACAGACATAGAAAGGGATGAAAGTATTACCTAATATTCTGAGATGAGTAGCAAACATCAGAGCTACTCCCACCGGCAGACCGATGATGTAGTAACTCACCAGATTGGACAAAGCGGCAATTTTCTGCATCCCAGATCCTATGAGAATCCCTGTGCAGACACACTGAAAAAACACACAGAGATTGAAGTGAAGAAAAAAAGGGCATGGATTGAATGAAAGGAACAAATAGCTCTGTGTTGAACACAGTGTTAAACATTTGATAACATACCAGAATTGCGTCTATGAGTTGCAGAAATATGTAAACTGTGAGGTTCTCTGAGACAATTGCCACGATGGTTCTGCAGACAGGAGAAGACTATCATCAAAAACAGAGCTGCCTTCACATGGTGCAGGAATGAATGTGTGTTGGTCTGGAACTCACTCATCAGGGGTAAATATGTAGCCGAGGATGGACTTACAGCCAGCAATGATAAATCCCTGGAACACAGCAAGTACTCCTGTAGCGAAGATATTACATGGGGAATGACACCTGAAAAGTTGCTGTAATTTGATACAAACCTAATACACTGATTTCACCTGTTATACTGTATTAGTAGAAACAAATACACCTGCCAATCAATCAGAATGAGAATTCTCACCGGCCTGGTTTAGATTATATTAATTTATGTTTAAAAGTATACAGGGATGTGTCTACATACAGTACCTGATAGAACCAGGGCTACTTTACAGGTGACTATGGCCCTGCTAGTGTTTCCAGCCCCCAGAGCATTTCCAACACGCACACAGGCGGCTGCATGGACACCTAGAGGGAACTGCAAGGACCCCATATTACTCTCTGGTGCCAGTTACAATCAGTTACACAGATGACTTAAAGGAAGAGTTTGACACTTTGGGAAACATTGAATATCTTCTTTCTGAGAGTTTGAAGAAAAGATCGATACAGCAGTCATGTGTGAAACAGCATAAAGACAGGAAGCTAGGGAAAACAGTCCAAAGATGAAACCTACCAGGATCTCTAATACTCAATAATGAGTTATCTTATTTGTTAATATGTACACAAACATAAATGTAAAAGCAATTTGTGATTTTAGGGGAGACTGTGTGTTGTAATTTCTTCTTGTTTATCTCTCCAACCGGCACTTGTGCTCAGAGTTTCTCCCCTTTTCCAATCTCCATGCTAAACTAAGCAACTCCTGGATCTAGGACCTTACTTGACACACAGACATGAGAACGATATTGATCTTCTCATCCAAAGCAAATAAGCGCGTTTTCCAAAATGCTGAATTCTTGTCAAATATCCATACCATGTATGTTATGGCTCCTAGTTCCATCAAAATGTGTTGGGCAGCAAGATCCACCTCACCAAGTAAACCTGATATGACAAAGGTCAGATTTAGACATTAACAAAGACTCTCCCAAAACACAAATGTTTAACCGAACACACACAGTAACCTTCACACAGCATGGTGCTGGATTATTAATCACAGAGGGAAAAGAGGTAATGTAGCCAGATTTTTACATAGCACACATATGCTTTAAGAATATGTTTTCAGTATTTTCAACAGCCATTTTCATTTTGGCTAAAAAAAAATGTTTTTGTTTTAAGTGGTGCTACATCATTTAACAAGCTTTAAAGAAATACAGACAAAAAATGTGTGTGTGTGTGTGTGTGTGTGTGTGGGGTTCGCTTATGTTGATTCAGTTGATTCGGGACAGCGGTGCAATTGGGGACAAAAAGTGGTGTCCTCAATTTGGACAACTGTTATTTGTAGGTCAACAGTTAAGGTTATTGTTAGGTTAAGATTAGGTAGTCCTTCAGGTTAGTCTCCAGGAAATGAATGTAAGTCTACGTAAATTCCCCAAAGGTGACATAAGTAAAGACTGCGTGTGTGTGTGAGAGAGAGAGAGAGAGAGAGAGAGAGAGAGACTCACCAGCAAGGAAACCTCCGACCTCCCAGACCCACCACTCGAAGCAGATCATGAAAGCACTGGGAACAGCCAACTTCATGTAGGAGTCCCACTCCCGCAGACCGTCCAGGGACCAGCCTGAAGAAAGTTTGAGGGTTAGCTTAGAGTTATGCTTAATATGGCTTTCAGTGTGACTTTAAAAAATTCTGATTTGCTAATTCAGCATCTGATATGCACATTTGTGTATATAACTCACCGCCCCATGTCTGTTTATGGAGCTTCTTCCATCTGATGTAGCCAAATAACAGCAGGCAGATGGTGACCTGAGAGAGGCTGTTGGCAATTGCTGATCCTCTGCAGACACACATGGAAGAACATCTTTTTATAGTGGAGGGATGCGAACGGTCTACATTAACTGTGACATCCCTCTCTCGAGGCAAAGACGGGGAAGGACTGCACACTGAGGGGTCAAGGAGGTCAGCGTGGATACAGTTTAAGTTGCACTATGTTTTGAGCACACTTGACGTCTAAGGTTCTGAGAATAAGGGACAAGCAGGGGTCTTCATATGGGAGGGGAAGGACAGACCATAACCAAACACAGAGACCTGATTGGTTAAATCGACTGCCTGTTGGATCAAATGTTTGTCCAGCTGGACCAAGATCGACTGCTCTCTCCGCTTTCTCTGTCCTACACTGCCTCCCTCTCTAAATGAAGTACAAAAATAATAAACATCAGCGTACTGCTGACTCTGTTTTAACAAAAGACATGTTATTCTCAGATTAAAATTCATAATGTGACCTCCTGTACTCTTCTTTCTAAACTCAACCCTCAACCCTATTTGGACACCAGTGAAGTGAGCATGAGCGAGAAAGTAAATATTATAAAGGCTTAACTAGTATATTCTAATGGTCATGACACCTGAGGCCTGATACCACATCAAGCAACACAAAAAAATGTCCATCAAAAAAAGAAAGAAGCAGCATGACACACTTACATGACGCCCAACTGGAGGTTGAAGATTAAGATGTAGTTCGCTGCCAAGTTTAAAATGTTTGCTACTGCGGCCGTGTACATCTGAGGCAGGATGATCCCCTACAGACAAGAAACACAGTCAACTATCCAGTCTGCATGAATATCGTTTATACGGGATCAATAGAAACAAAACAAATTCAGGAAAATGACTCCAGTGGTGTCAGGACTAAGTTTGAGCTAGATGCTAATATGCTTTAGTTTTGCAGGTAGCCTATTTAGCCATAAACCTAAGTTTTACATTAATTAAAATGTTGATGTAAAATGGCACCATAGAGAAGGGGATCACAGCAGTTATTAGCTCATCCTGAGGGGAAAATGAATGTGTGAACCAAATTTCATGGCAGTCCATCTAATAGCTGTTCAAAACATTCAAAACAGCAAATGTGAACACTTGTGGTGGCGCTAGAGAAAACATCTGATGAGAACTGTGAATGTCTGGACAAAACTTTTGGCCAGTACATTTAGTCGTGTTTTGATCAGAACTGCTGACATGGTCTGTTGTGACACGTCTCAACATTCATTCATCAAAATGATCAAGACATACAGACAGCGCCAGCATTTCCTTCATTGTTTTGGGGTACCAGACTCGTTGCAATCAGTTTTCTGAGGCAGGGCACCAATTGAAATGAACGTCTGTTTCCTCTTATAAACTTACTTGGTTTTGAAGGTAGGCAACTTGCAGCTGGTGCAGGAGCATGGCCTGCAGCAGGGAGAGGAAACAAAGACATCACTGGAGTCAGCACAACATGATGGAAAGAGATGGACTACCTGTCTTGCTTTTGAATCATTCATCAGTCATCTATACACTTTTGTTTGATTATAAGGATGAAAAATGTCCATTGTTTTCTATATGCATCCATTTGTTGAGAAACACCTACTACTCTTTGTACACCTGTTACTGCAAATGTCTGTTGCATATATGCAACAGAAAAGCTGGAATTTCATTTCAAGACAAGGGAGCACTGCTGGAAAAATGAATTTGAAAATTGAAATGTATCAAAACAGATATTTAGATTTGCTATTACTTTGTGTTTCTGCAATTATTTTGTAGTTCTAAATATATTTCCTGTTGGCCACCTCACTTCTTTCATTTAAAAAAAGTCATTGAATTTGGGTCACTGTGAACGCTTAAGCTAAACTTAATCAGATTATTCACAGTGATCAGGTTATAGTGTGCAAATAAACATGTTGCATGGGGCACCTAAACTTGATTTACATTTCTTATTTTTTACAAAAGCGGCCTATAGTATGTCCTAATGTGCTAATTCTGTGGCTCAAGTGACTGCAGAATATTGCATAATACAAAATGTACTGAATCAGGCAGAAAGCATTTTAAACCCCCCCCCGGGAGACCCCACTATATTTTTTCAGACTCTGGGGGGTGATTCGGTTCAGTGCACTCACTGGAACAGCTGGTAGAAATGCCATTACGTAGAGGTGGGCAATTCTGGAGGGGAGGTAAACAGAGTAATATTAATTTAGGAGAGTAAACACAATAAAAGCAGACAGTAATTCGCTTTCAGCTCAGATATATCCCTTCTGCAAGTCTATATTTGCAATAGCACAACTGTGTGTTGCTTTAGTTCCTCAAAATTAAATTAAATGACAGGAATTTATATTACTCTACATATACTGTATGTAAGGTAGTAATATATCAGTTAAAGTGTGGATTTACCTCGCCACCTCCTCCTCTTGGTGCATGCTGACCAGTAAGCTGTAAGAGTTGATGAGAAGACTCCAAGAGGGCAGACAAAACAGCAGCAGAATGAATGAACTCCTTTGGAGAATCACTCCCACACGTTTCATGTTCTTACTGCCGAATGTCTGCGCATATTCACGGCAAAAGAGAACCCAATCTGATTACACAGGCTCAGCATTTAAACATTTCTGTATATAACACACACTAACAATGAGGCACAGGTGATGTGGTTTGCTCACCTGAGACATGAGTGTGTCAGAAGCCACAGCGAGGCCATAGCCTATTGAAGTTGTGGTCACGTTGATGGTCTGAGAGGTGGAGAATCAAATACAAGAATATCACAGAGCTGCAAGTTAGACTTTAGTCATAAAATGTCACTGGTTTTTGTGTGCGTGTGTGTTCGCAGCCTCATACAGCGCATTAATGTGATCTATGGACACCCAGCCTTTCTACACCTCAGCTGTTTCAGAAACTGATGTAAATGTGGTTCCCATAGTTCCCAGAAACTATTTGGTATAAAAGGACTGAAAAGAACTGATTCCAAGAAAAGCAGTCCAGCAGGCACTCTGTGTTCACACATATCAACACTGCAGGCCAGATGCAGCAAGGGTAGAAAACCCGTGGTTAAGCAATAGGTAGTCTTTATGGAGCAGAGCAACTCCATTATACAATATGTGCATATGTACTACTTACTTAAGTACAAATAACATACTGTAGAAATACTCTGTCACAAGTAAAAGTCCTGCAATGAAAAGGCCCAAAGCGACATCTTTACAATGCTTGTTTTGTTCAACCAACAGTCCAAACCTCAAAATTATTAAATATGGATTAAAATGATTAAAGTCATTAAAATAATTAAAAAGTAAAAGTAGCAAATCTTCACACTTGAGCAACTGATATTTGATAAGTTTGGGAGCTTTGTATCAAAAATTGTAAATGTATTTATATATTTATACACTGTTGGGTGGTAAGTTATAGCAAAGTAGCATATTTTATGAGATCTATATACATTTTGTGTGCAAATTTTTTTTGGAAAAAATGGTAAATAAAGCTGTCAAGTGTAATGGAGTAAAAAGTACAATATTTCTCTTTCTCACTGTGGTGGAATAGAAGTATAAAGTGGCATGAAGAGAAAAGTCTAATTACAAGTATTTAAAATAGTACTGTTCTGTCTGTTGTTCAGGTGTTTGATGGATGTGTTCCAACAGTCCAGAAGTCACACATTAAATAAACTAACTAACCAATCAAGGCAACAGTAAACCAGTAACTCCTGAGTTCTGCAAGTTGCTTTTACATTATGTTTTTTGTCAAAGGAATCTGGGAGCTTTGAAGGTAGCAAAGATGGATGTAATGGCTCCAGTTCCCAGTTGTGGTAAAAGGCTGTCTGAGGTCAAGCAGTGAAAATATTCTAAATGTAGTACACACTTAAACTGGTTTTAGATTAAGTATGTTTGCTGCTGCCCCAATCCACAGTTATTTCTCTGCTACTCCAGTCTGCTCATACAGCCCCATTTCAAAAAATCCCAAACTAACCCTTTAAGATCTCTAATCTTTATGGCAGGTGGAGAAACAGTGGACCAGCCAGAGCTCAGTAGTCAGGATAAGAATGTGTGTGTGTGGGGGTCATCTTCCTACATTGCTAGATGGTATACTTACCTAATCATAAAGAATTTTAAAATTGATATATTTCTTCGGTCAAAACATTTACTATTTGCAAGTTTACTGCTCGGAGCAACTAATGCCTCAGCTTGTATTTCAAAATGGCGTCAACAAAAACTGCATCACTCGCTACTGATTGATTAGTGCAAAAATGAGTTTTTGGAAGAATGGTTGTCATGCCTCCGCTATATTTTTCCTTTGATTTGTCACCTATCTGTCGACAAAAGGCTGAATATTTTAATTCTGTTCCATGTTTCATTAATTAAACCACGTGTTAACTTTACATAGAGAAATTATAATTTAATCTCTGCTTGGTTTCTGGCAATCTGTGACTTAAGAATGTCTAAATTCTTTCTGTTTGTGCACTTGATTGCGGTCTCATCAGTGTTTTCCATGTCTGCAACCCATGTTAAATGCTGATGTGAGTATGTTTGTCTTTCTGCATCATTTAGGAATATAATGAGGGTTATAAAGAGTTTTACCAGGCACCTTTTTATAGGTGCACAAAATGAGCATCACTGAAGACCTGCACTGTTTGATATCACCAGCAGCACATTAAGGCGAACCACCATCACAACAAGTTATCGTGGACGTCCATACACACACAAAGATGCTCATGATATTGAAACTGTAGATAGCAATAGAGAAAGTTACAGTCATAGTAGTAGCAGTAGGTGCAGCAGCAGTCAAAGTAGTTCAGTAAGTAGAAAGAAAAGTTGTACTACTTTAGTTGCAGCAGGTAAAATCAATGAGTGTGCAAATGAGTAAAGGTAGTACCGCTGAGGCCAGAGCATATCCAGCCAGTTCTGCATTGCCAATTTGACCAGAAAATATGGTGGTAACAAATGGCAGCAGGAAGTTCAGTATCCGAGACAGCAGCTGCAGAAACAAACAGAAAGTTCTTATTTCCAAAGAGCATTGATCAGGTAAAACTGATCAAATTATTGCTATGAACTGGGCTCAGACACCTTATGTGCACTCAGCAAAGTAGCTTCACATTAGAGAGCGGTGTTGTGAAATCACCAGGCAAAGACAGGTTTGCACTAACATACAATCTAGGCAGCATTTTATTTCACCTTTTGCATGCTGTAAAAGTAAAAGTGCAAATTCAAAAGCAACCCTGCAGCAAAGGAATACAGTAGCTGAATGTATTCTAACTGGCAATTTAGAATAACATACCAATCCCCCCCCGTTCCTTCACATTTCAACTTTCCCCTACTCACCAATGGGCCCGTGAGCCGTAAGACATGGTAGAGTTCTTCTCTGTAGGCCGGTGGCAGCCAACGTCTAACGCACGCACACCCAAACAGTTTGGAGCTGTCCACTGCCGCCGCCTCATCCCCCTCGACCCCTGCAGACTTGGCAGCAGACTCCCCAGCAACGGGCTCTGCACCCGATGCCGGGCGTACAGGGTCTGGGGATCCCAGGTTCTCCATTCAAACACAGAAAGAGAAGACAGAGGGGAGAGAGGAGGGAGAACAGCTCAGGGATGAGGGAGGGAGGGAGCAGGGAACGAGAGAGTAAGAGGGGCAGTCGGTCTGTCTGGGTTCATAAACACAACACATGCCCTTCTTCAAAGTTATTGATTTAATGATCTGGAGATGAGAGACTGAATAAAGGAGGGAGGAAGAGAAAACAGAGGGAGTGACAGAGGGAGTGGAAAAAAACAAAATATTTTTCTGGTGGATACAAGGGTCAAAGCAGGGCTGATGGACGTTTCATGGTCGGGGGAGGGAGGGAGGGAACGCTGTTTGGACTTTACATAAAGTGAGCAAGTGCTTTGTGAATATGTTTCATTAACATTTTTTTGGTGTGCGAGTGTGATTGTGTATGTGTGGTCTTACGGGGCTCAGTAGTAATCTGATGAGGAATGCCTGTTTGCACTGTGCACACAAAGAGCTCTGATGCCATAAACTCTGCAGGCTTTGATTAATTAGTTACAGGGCGGCTGTTTGTGTTTGTGTGTGTGCTCATGTGTTAGCCACTGATCTTATCTGCCTCTGAGGACTTTTTCCCTCCGGGTTGCCCTCCTCAGGTACTTGCCACATAAACAAACACAGTCGCACGTGCACACAAACCATCAATTTTTCCCCCCGGCAGACCTACATGTATTTGCAACTTATATGTTAATAAATGACAACATTATTGATTTAATCACTGATATTTAATTTCATCTTCTCAGAAAAGACACAATTTCAGAAGATGCACAGTAGATACAAATTCACCTTCAGTCAACTTCTGTGACAAAGTCCATAAAGAGATCTCAAGCTTTACTATGACAGAGGTCACAAGCACAGCTATCAGCTTACACATTACAGCTGAAGAGGCTACAGGTGTGTGTGTGTGTGTGTGTGTGTGGTGACAAAGAGGAGATCTCTGTATGTGTTTATCTAGTATATAGGTTACTAGCAGGTCAGTAGTGCAACATCACATGAAGAGTGCATTCTTCTCCTACAACTACATATGTTTGCTGCTAACATTTGACCTTTGATCTGCTCGCACACATAAGGAAGTTAGCGGGCAGGTATAAAAAGCTGTCGCAGACTTACTTTTATGTACTGATCATAAAAAAGTCCAAAGCTTATAATGCATTCAGATTCACTTTATCAAATTCAAATACGTGAGCAAAGAAGTTAGAGGTTTGAGGGAGGCGTGACTAATACAACTGGCACTTTCTATGCTCAGTCAAAATCACATAAGGGATTTTTGAGAGTGAGTATAAGAAGCTGTCAGGCTGAGAAAGGGGTTAGCAGAGACAGGCCTGCCATTTTAAGAGGCTTAAAATGTGTGAGACGGAGGAGAATCAAAATCTGATATAAAAGTACTAACAGCAATAATGAATCGGGCGTCGTATGTCTATTGCCTTCTTATCGGTCTTACCTTTATTGTCATGTAGAGTTACAAAGTGGTTGACGAAAAAATCCAGTGTTCATGGCATATTAAAATCCATTTTATCAACTTTAACTATCTGTAGCTGAAGAGACCTTCAGCTGGTCAATGCCTCACTCTAGTGGGTAAGAGAGGGAGGGCTGAAACATGGACTCACACACACACACACACACACACACACACACACAAACACATACACACACACACAGTATGTATGTTTGTCTACGTCCTAAAGAGTATAGTATATAACAGCATCAACTGGACCATCGCCTGCACTGCACCAAATCCTTTGACTAATTATCACTGATAATTAACTGATTGTTTATTTAGATGTACCACCAATTTCACCAATGCTGCCTTACAAAGGCAGAGAACCGTAACTACAGAAGTTTTCAAAAAAGGATTTGAAGTTTGAGGGCTTTTAGGTAAACTGTTTAACAGATATATAAGTTGTAAAACCTTCACTTTTATTCTTTTTTAGGTTGATTTTGATGATTAATAACTGTTACAGAATTCACATGAAATCTAAAAAGACATTTAGATACTAAAGAGTGAATTGCAATAATAAACACTAATAGCAGCACATTTTGATCAGTCACCATCACTGATCTAACAGTTACAGCTACATTAAGAGTACCAGATGTTTGTAGAGTTGGTAGAGACCAAAAACAGAGCTAATAGAGGATGAATATTGGACTCACATTTATCAAGTGATTGAATGAATTGTCACGTTGCTCTATAGCTGCGAGATGTGTAAATATGCAACTGTAAGCTGTCGAGTTTGCCACATCCACTTAAAAGGTGATGATATGTCACCAGTGTGGTCACAACCTGTTTCTGCTGCCCCCAAGAGGCCAAAAGAATCAGTTATTGCAGGTGGAGTGCAGTGACTGCAGTTTGGTTTTTCAAGTTTCTGATTATTTTATTCTCTATTGTTCCCCCAAACTCTATGACATAATAAATTAATAATATGGTAAAACAGTCAAAAGGTCATAGTCTTGTTTTAAGTCAAATAAGGCCTAATTAATGTTTATTAATTATTTAAGGTGCAAATGTTGAAACATTTTAGCAGCTATTTATATGAGCTTATGACAAAGATGCAGTTTATTACTTGCTTTTATATCAAAACACACGTTACATTGGTCTCTGCTTACTGTCAATCATCTGACATTTTCAGGAAGAAAAGGAGGAGTGCACAAGGAAATAATCCCCCAAACCTCACTGCCACATCCATGTCTTTTTAGTCAGGGACATCAAAATAGCTTGAACTCTCTGTTCTCTTCTCGTGTTAGGACATTAGGAAATATAGTTAAAATAAATATCATATTCATTCAAATTCAATATTCATTCAAATTGCATTATCAATGGATTATGGGTTTTATAAACCTTTAACTATTGAAAGCAAATATGGAAAGAACTTGTAAAAAGTTTATTTTAATCCTTGCATCCACACCCAAGACATTTTAGTGCCATCATAATGACCATAGCCAATAAAAAGTTTCCTTGTGTGTGCACAATATAAGCATGCAACAATAAAAAAAAAAAAAAAAAAAAGAAGAAGAAATCAGGGGTGGGAGGATTGACAGGGTGTTAACAGGAACAGGAATGAAGAGGAAATCGTTTAGAAACAGTGAGGGGAGGTATGAAAGTGTCCTCATCTGAATGTGGAGCATATAAGAGCTACTGAAGATTTGAACTGTCCTTTAAATTCTCATGTTCACACAGGGAACATCATAAAGAGAACACAAACAAGGAATAATCGTTGTCGGGTAAGTATCTTTTTGTCATCTCAAGATGCAAAGTGTTTATGTAGGAGTACACAACTGTATGAGTTATCATAGAAAAGTACATTTTTAGTGTATTTCATAAGTATAGTTTATTCCATGGGTTTGTGGCATTGGTACTATGTTGCTGAAATGACTGTTTGTATGAAGAAATAATAGCAGTAATGATTTATTTTTAGTAAACTTCAATCCCATATTAGTTTACTATTAACTTAAAGTAACAAGTGCCAGCAAGTACACGCTGTCTTGAAAGAATAATGGACTGTATTTATTTTGCACTGATTTCACAGGAGATCGAATAGGCAGGTTTTTTCTAAATGTTGTCAGTTCGTTTAAACCACAATGTACCAGCAAATTGTTTTCCATTCTTGGACACAGTGTTCTGGTTACAGACCATATTTTTGGTAAAGGTCATTTCCCAAATCCCACAACACCTCGTTCAAACGGAAGAATAAAAAGTCGGAAACTAAAACTGTCGTCAACAGTGACATTTTCTTTCACGCTTAAAGCTCTCACATTATGATAATCTAGATTTTCTAAATGATCTGACATACATGCTTAATGGGTAGAACTGGACACATACATAATATTTAAAAGTATGGAAATGATCTCAAGTCTGTTCTGCAAAAATCTATGGGATGAGCAGTTTTATACAAAAATGCATTTTCCTGATTCTGGACTCTTAAACTGATCCTTAAATACAATCCATTATCGTCTTTATCACTTGTGCACAAAATTTGAGATTTGAGTGATTTGAATAGGATTTAACTACTTATCATGTTGGCTAACGTAATATCATACGGGGCCTACTCTTTATACAGCAGAGTGAATGAGAGCCTTTTTTTGTTTGTGTCTTTGATCTCATCTCTGTTGAACAATTTGATTGTTTTCGGCCTATTTCAGAAGGGGATAGGAAAAAGGTTTAGCTTGCAAAGAAACTTTGATCGACTGAAAGAGAGTAGGGAAATTGGAAATTTATACTGAGGATAAAAACACAAATGATTAACGTGTTAAGTATTATTATTTGTGTCACAGATGATTGGTAGTCTCGCAAGGCCAGAAATAACAGAGAACATTAGGAAAAGCCTGTTTATTTGTGAGTCCCTTTTCAAGAACAACAAGGCAAATCAAAGAGCTTTACATAAAAGGCATTAAGAAAGGAAACACAAGGCAATATAAAAATGCATATAAATTGGATTTAATTAATGCAAACAAATTTCAAACTCTGTCTCTGCAGCACGTCTGAGGCCACAGATTGAATTTGTTTCTGTTGTGCTGAAGTTCTGGTGAATTTAGATTAAAGAAGAAATTTAAAAATCTCTGTATGAATGTTCTTTCTGATGATCTTTCCTTTGCATTCAGGTTTTTCCAAGGAAGAGTAAAATGAAGCTGATCTTCACATCTCCTCTTTTCCATTTGCTCCTATACTGTGCAACCCAGGCATTAGGTAAGAGGTCACCAAGAATTTAACTGACCCACCTCTTTTAGATAATTTAGTCAATTAAAAGATTTTTTATCACCACTTGCAATCTAAGCTTCCACTGTTTCACTCGGTCATTCCTAAAAGTTCAAACTTTCTCTCCCTTTTGTTTCTTTTCCTAAGGTGTCAAGATCAAGTCTTTTTCAAACGTCAGCAGTGATGGTGTTATACAGACCGAGCTGGAGAAAACTGTGTCTCTGGTTTGTGAGTCTGACTCTCCAGCTGATGAAGTTGGAGAGTTGGTCTGGCTGAGGAATGATGCTGCCGTCAGTCTGAAGGAAGGAAACAGGGAAGGCAACAGCAGCGTCTGTGTTTCACCCATCACCTATGAAGACAATGAAGCCACTTTCACCTGCCACCTGAGCAAAAATTCCACAGTTAGAGCCTCAGTCACCCTGAATGTCACATGTGAGTCCCTTCAAATGTGAATAAATGTCAGAATTAATTAATAATAATACTAACTAATAGAAAATATGTAGCTTTTAGGTTTACAGAATATATGGTAATGTTTGTCAGCCGCTTTGATCCACACTGAAATACCTATCTAGCCATTGGATTGACTGCCATGAAATGTTGTACAAACAATCATTATCTCCAGAGGCTGAATCCTACTTACTTTGGTGATCTTGTATCATTCCCTCTCATGCCTCCATCAGGTTGACATTTATGATTCTGAGTGAAATATCTCGAGAAGGATTGTCAGAAATGTTTTTACAGACGATCAGGAAGAATTTAATTTGGGTGAGCCCTTAACTTTTTATCCAGCTAGCACCACCATAGGATCAAGATTTCACTTTGTCCAATATTGGTTCACAACCAAATATCTGCAAAACTGATGACATTCCCATCAGCCTCAGCTGAACTTTGTTCACCATATTAGTTAAGCATGTTTGCTTATAAGATCAGCATTCGCTCTGTGTGACTGTAATGTAACAGCTGTCGTGACTTTCAGAAGTAAATGAAAACATGGCTAAGAGTCTACAGCCGCTCTAGCACCTTTAAGAGGCTTTGCAAGGCTGAGCTTAGGTGCAGCAGTGTAAAGTATTCTCCATCTTATCATAGAGAAAAAGTCAGTAGAATACATCATCTGGGAACCATGAATGTATGCACATTCATAATAATCTATCTAATAACTGTTGAGATATTTCAGTACCAAAGTGGTGGACCAGCCAACAGGATGACACACAACATACAACATAACACAAGTTGAGAAATTGCTGCACTCAAACTTAAATTAAATCAGTGTAGCTGTGTGGAAAAAATGTAATTTATTTCAGTTTTGTTTCAAAAAACTCATCATCGTTAAAATGTGTTCTCTGTGATGTTCCCTTTCAGACGCCCCAAAGCTCACTGGTACAGAGAATGTCAAAGTAGAAGAAGAGGCCAAGCTGCTCCTGCGGTGTGATATCTGGGCCAATCCACCCGTCTCGTCTGTGTCCTGGTCACTAAATGGAAGCACACTGGATCTAGAGGTGGGAGGCTTCACAGTGACCACTGACGCCTTCACAACCCAGCTATCTGCCAACAATGCGGAGAGAAGCTTGCATGAAGGCATGTATCAGTGTAAAGCAAACTCTTCCATCTATGGAGAATACACCAAGGTCTTCCATGTCAAATTAACAGGTCAGTTCACACAATCAGTGCTCCTCACTTTTCCTGAAGCCACATCTCAGTGTTGAATGGTCTTATTTGATATGCTCTTGTGTAATCAGCACATAAAATAATAAATGAAAGTCAGTGATATGAAGTTAGACAAAGTGGTTTGATCATCTTCTTCCTCCACATTTGTAGAAAAGACCTTAAAGTTCCCGCTGTACCCCATGATAGCAGGGCTGGTGGTGGTGGGCCTCACTGCCATTCTTGCATTTGTTTCAAGGTGGAAGAGAATTATAAAGGTAACACACAAAACACATGCACATACAGCACAAAGTACCCTGACTCACTGCAAACTGAACCTCCTAATGCTTTATTTCTCTTCTGACAGTGCTTGAAGTGCCAAAAATAACCTGAATGAGAGAAGTAACAAGAGGAAACATCACCGCTCTGTTTTGTGTGCATGAGACTTCCATTATTATTGTTTTGCCAAAAATGTCCTTTACAATCTGACAAAATGTAGCATGCTATCCACTGCATTAGCTGTTGATTATGGCAGGAGGATCTGTGAAGTTTGGATTATGACCTTGAGATCATCCTAAAACTTGTTACTTTTCATAGTGTGATGCACCTTGACCCTCTGACGTCAAAGTGGGTTTTAAGACTCCACTCCCTTTTTCCTTGTTAATATCTTTCCAATAAATGTGCTTTTGTTTCCTCACCAACATGGTCCACAGTTTCTACATTTGTTCTGAACTTTAACTCCTGACTCAACAAAACAATCAAGGCTTGTTAAAATCATGTTATACATTTACCTTTAATGAGACAAAAGGACTAAGATGGCATTAGGGTCAAGGTCTAGAAGAAACACTAAACAGGATCACATAAAACAGGATCACATAAAACAATGCAATACCAAACAGGGATGGTAGCACGTTTCACAGGAATGTGAGATCACAGTAACAAAGTGGTCGTCAAATATAAAGTACAAAGACAAGCTTATTATCCGAGTGAAGGTTTTTATTATGAAAGGAGCTGCTTGGTTATAAATGCATTTTTGAATCTGTTGTGAAGAATTTACTTATTTGGTCTCTTTCTGTGTCAGACTATTGGGTTAGCTACGATTGTGGCCAAAAGTCAGTAATATTAATAATGTCAGATCTAATTGCTCCTTGTTGGGAAGTTCTTCAAGGTCAGTATCAAAAGTATTTTAAAAATGAAAATGAAAAGACATAAAAACCAAAAGTATATGTGCTAATATCTGCCAAAATGAGAGTGTGAATGTTGCACAAAACTCTGGTTTGTGTGAAATTTAGGTTTTTGACCAAACACACCATACACAAAAAAATGCAAAATAAAGTTGGTCTATTCTACATCCAGCAAAAGAAGACACATTTTTGATCACTCAATTCACTGTTCAGACATGGAGAAGCTGCACCTGTATCTATTTAGCAGCTCGTTAAGTCTAATTGAAATGTCAAAAATTGTTTTTAGAAGACAAGAGAACAATTGGATTACAAGTTAAACACAGGTGGCTTGTTGATGCCTTTGTTAAATCACCGCAGAATAAAATAAAATATGTGGGCATGACAAATATATTATGGCACTGATGCTTGAAAGCATCTCATATGCAGGTCTGTAGTGACACCTGCTGGTCACTTTACTTTAAAACACTTCCCAGCCAAGATAGTACAGTAACATTTTTGTGTACATGTGCAAATAAAGTCACACAATGAAATATTATCATGAGATAAAGTCAAGCCTCACAGCGTCTGACAAATGAGCATCAGTATTTAGTCACTTGTCATCCCTGTCAGTACGTTGCAAAAGGAAAGATATTTATCATAGGTATTTATTTAACCTTTAATCAGGTATTTCCAGCCAGATGTTAAATCTCTTTTTAAGGGAGGATAAAAGAAATATCAAGGCAAAAGTTAAGATACATAAAGCAACAAACAAAAATCCTAAGAACAGTTTTCCAGGTGAGCATAACCAGCTCACTCTTGAGCCTGCAATACTCTTGACCAAATATGCCAAAATGAACATTTGTTTACATAATGTGGTGATATCTAAACAGCTAAAGGTACTTTTGGAAGGTGTTCATACAAAAAAAAACATATAATGACCTAACAGGTAAAAGAATGCAGTGCCCTTTTTACTTAAAGCTCAGAGATTTGTGTCACTTGACAGCATAAAAACATGCATTTAAATGACATTATTACAACCACAATCAAACATCATTATATAATTCAATAAAATATTGACAGCATGACATGAAGGCTCTGTTAAACTGAATCATTTTCTGTTTTAATTACATATGTAAAGGTGGACAAAATATTAGAATCTCTCAATATACAATAACACAATACACCAACAGCACTAACTAGACTCAAAACTTTCCAGATTGAATCAACACCTATCTCACGCCAAGTCAATAAAAACTGAACAATATAAACCTCACAAAGATAAGTTTTATTGCTGGTGTTTTATCGCATTGCATAAGATTGTTGAAATAACTGTAAGGACACTGGACAAATATTCCATAAAGGTTATGACATGGTGATGGTAATGAGTCATCATAAAGTGCAGAGATTTTTATCTGTTTTATTACATCAGTATATGCAATGAATCTGCAAACATAGAGAACTCTCAATTTTTCAACGGTAAAAGGAGGGAAGAAGAGACAAGTTGACTTGACTACACAATTAACCATTTACATTATAAGAGGTCTTACACCACAATCTTATGATGAATTACAATTAATTTTACTTCATATTTACTTTATATCATTGATACAAAGATACAGAAACAAGAAGAAAAGGAAGAAACAGGGATACATAGAAACTAAAAACAGGTCATTTTTTCATAAAAAAAAAAAATCTTTTCTTTAATCTTTCACACAGGCTGTTCAATGTCAATCCAGAAAAGCATCACACATAGAACTACACATTCATATAATTAATCCATAGGAGTTTTTCAGCAGTTTTTATTCACATGTCACTGTTGGAAAAGCACATTTGTAAACAATAAAATTAATGATGGCTGAATTTCATTTAGCTGCTTCAGTTCCATGTGTCATTTTGGTTTGTTTTGTAAGTTTATGATTATAAAAATATACGTCTCTGACTTGGTTAGGGTCAAGAACCAAATTAATTTCCAATATACTATATTCTCAAAAACATCCATTTTCATCTTTCAGCCATTTTTCAGTGCGTCATTATGTCCTGCACGCCGAGACGTAACATGTTACGTCATTACGGGGGGCTCTGCGTGAAGGGCGTGGTGACGTGCGTGTGCGTACAGCCTGCGGTCCACCGCCAAATTCAAACAGTGAAAGAAAGACAACACCGCAACAGGCAGCTGAAACCGAGAGGACACAGATTATCACCACTGATACTTTCAGGTAAACCAGCGGTTCGATAGCTGAACTTCTCCGTCTTCTTCTTTATATTTACCGTTGGCTTCATTTTGCGTAAACTGTTTTAACGTTAGCTAAAGCTGGTGCAGATTAGCTAACTGTTTTTGTTGTTTGTGAATGATAATCACAGGCCTTTTATTGTTAATGCCACCGTTTGTTGACTTTTCATTGTTGAGAGTGTGAAGCTGTAACTTCATTATCGGCTCCATTTCACGCATTAGTGATAAATCAGTGTTGTGGTTTGGATGGAGTCATAACGTTATTTAGCTAAGTTAGTTAACTCATGAGTGAAACAGGGCAGATCAGCCTGCGAAGCCAGAAATCCTCATCAAACAATAGACACGATTCTTTGACTAACACGATGAGCTGCTGCCTCATTGCTACAGCTCGTCTTCGCCTTCATCTTCAGTCCTTAGTTTATTGACATTTCTCACACTTTTGGTGAAGTAACTTCTCTAAATACCTATTAACTGGCTCCAGACTGTGAACAGACTCGTTTTGTCTTAGTATCTGGAAACTCCTCTTCATTGATTTCTAAAATGCCAGAAAAAACGTTTAACGTTTAAGAAGCTGAAATAAGACATTTTTGCTCGAGAAATGACTTAAATGATTAGCTGATTATCAAAATTTTTGCTGACTACTTATCTGCTACAACACAGTTTGACAGAGATCTGGAGTCATTGGTAAGATCGCAGCTAACGATTGTCTTCATTATCGATTAATCTGCAGATTATTTTCACTTTTGGACAACTTTTCACAATAACTGTTATACATGACAAAGAAAATCCTTACATTTAAGGATGTGGAGCTAGCAAATGGTTGACATTTTTGCTTGGAATGTGACTGAAACGATTAGTTGAATCAGTTATCAAAATAGTTGGCGATTGATTTTGTTTCGATCATCTAATAGATTAATCAACTAATCACAGCAGCTTCATTGCCCAGCACTATTTATATGTTCCTTACACCCATGAAAAGCATGTTTTATTATAATACATGTCTGCTGTTCTGTTAAACCTCCACCCCCCCTCTTGCAGGTAAGCTCAGTCAGCATGGCATCTTCAGTGATGGATGGAGTTGGTAGAGCTGTGGTGGGAGTCTGGCGGGCACATACAGTCCTGGACGAGTCTGATGGTGCAGAGAGCTCCCCAGAAGCCCCAGACCGTTTCCGCAAGCTTCGCTCCTCGTCTTCACTTAACTCTCTGAGAATGTCATTGCGCAAGCGACTTCCTCTGCGTTCTGTCCAGACCAACTCTCTCCCAGAGAATCCTACCTGGGAAACCACAAAGGAGCAACCAAAACCCAACACAATCCGCAAGCTTACTCGCAATGCTCGGAACTCCATCAATGGAGTGTATCAGGTAGATGGAATGATGTGGTTTTACTTTGGCTGGATCTGGGTACCAAGTGTGCATGAAAAGGCCCCGAGATCAACCAATTTTTGTGCTAATTTGTTCCCCACCTCATCATCTCCCTTTTCCTTTGTGTCCTTTTCTCCCTTACCCAGAGGCTGCAGAGGTCCAGAGAGTTTGCACATGAGGAGTGTTTGGTTGAGACCCCGGGTCGGACGTGTGATGGAGAAGACGCTAGTGCGTCAACTTCTCGCACCCCAAGACGCACACCTGGCCGAGCTGCCACTCCCAAACGCACTCCCCGACGCACCCCCAGGTCAGCAGCCACACCCGGACGTACCCCAGGCTCCAGAGGAAGAAGGACTCCTGAGGCTGGCGTACGGGGGGTGAAAACAGGAGGAGGCAGGAGGCAGCTGGTCCGCATGGCTGCATTACGAAGTCCTTTTGCATCCCCCAACACACAGAACCAGAGGCTGTGAGTCTTCTATTACTCAGAGCTTCATAGCCACGTGCACAGCTGTTTTTCAGATTTTATTATTTGTTTGCCCCTTTCATTTCTGTGGTTTTCTCTGCTCTGAGTGTTTGTTTGTCTGCCGTAACAGAAAGTTTGACCAAGATTTGGAGACAGTGTCCAGTGGACTCAGGAGGCTCAAATATCTGTCCAAGGCCTTTGATGACATCATTGGCAGAGATGACAGGTAAAGCATCTTCATTTTAAGTTAATTGTATTGATCACTAGGCATGTTACTATTAGACAGTAGTGTTGTTTGCATTTTGAGTGTTCTATTAGTTAGTCTCTTTTTTTCCAGTTTTGAGTTCATGAATGAAAGCATGTGTGTGCTGTACATGAATGAGAGTGTTGTGTGTATATGAGGAAGCCATCGGTCCATTTCCTTTTATGCATACATATTCTGCATAGAGGAGACCACAGAGACGCATGGCCCACCTCTTCACCCTCCCACCCAAAGAATCCAATCTGCAGCTCAGCTTGAGAGGCCCTAGATTTCCTTCCCCTCCCCCCACATTACATTCTTCCCGGGTCGGTTTCAAACTGGGTCTGTGTTTCTGGTATTCGGATGAGGAGGGAGTGAGGGGGAGACAGGAGGGAAAGAGAGTATGGGTGTGGGAATTGGAGCCACATGAAATGACAAAAATGCACTCAAGAGAGCTTGGAGTATACTTGCATCACTTCCTGTTGACATTCAAAATCAGGGGCTGCACCAGCCCATAAGGGGATACACTGTGACAAGCAGAAAGGCGCATGGACAGCGACCTTGTCCGTTATCAGTGTGCATTACATGCAGCCAGCTCCTTTCCTCACTGTATGGAAAACTCATTCTTTGGGAATTTAAAACATTGTTTTCTTCCTACAACAGGCAGTTCAACTATTCCCTAATTGTGGAGTAGGGAAGAAGGTAAATCCAAATATGAAAACATTACGCTTCTAAAACCAGATGAGTTGTGGAAACAGATGTTCTGAATGTCACTAATTTTTTAACATGAAAGTGCATGGCAGAACTAGCCTGGTGTCTGTGTTTTGATGCATGGACTGCTCTGTATATGAAATTGTAAGAGTCAGAGCCATTGCAATGAAAAGCTGCTCTTTTATGACTGACGAATAACTCGCATTGTCTAGGCAAGGAATGCTCTTCTCCTCTGTCAGACTGACACTTCCTTCCTCCTTTACTACCCTTTGCTTGCCATAGTGACTTGTCCTCTGTCACAGTATCAGTTTTCAAATACTTTCTCCTATTTACCCGACCGTCTGCTAGTCTGGGAAATGGCTTTACCAATCTGACATTATGCTGTCCAAGTTCAATTCATAAATAGACTTTAATACTGATAGGTGTTGCACAGTTTGAGAAGTCTTAAAAGTCTTGTTTCTGGTTGAGAAACATTGTCAGTTTTTTAGATGCACCTGTGAAGAGGACAGAAACATATTAATGATTGATTTGGTCCCACTTTCTTATTTCTCATTGTTATTAGTGCATTTTTAAAGTCTTAAACTGAGTCCATGACACCTGCAGACACTTTCATTACTCACCTTCTTTCTAATTATGCTGTCTATTCTAATTATGGTTCTCACTCTCTGCAGATCCAGTACACGAGGACGTACTGGAGGAGCAGTGATGAGAAAGCTGGACCCCAGTGGTAAACTCAGTCGCTCAAACCTCACACGTCGAGCCACGCACCTCTCAGACACACTGGGAGGTTGGGCCCACACAGCTGTGAACACTATTCGCAAACCCAACTGACCTGCATGCATGTGTGTATGTAAACACAAGACCTTTTCTAGCCATGTTTCACATTTATCATTATTGAGGTATTACTGTTACATTTACATGTCATGATACTGGGATGCTGTGCTATGGCAACTTGTCTTCTTTTTTTTTATCTATAATGTGTGTAATTAGCAACATCCAAGTATTTCTTGTGTGTTTACATGTCTCAGGATAGCTAGTTGTGGGTAAAATATCTTCATTGTAGCTGCCAAAGGGATTTCTATATTGTGATGTATGTGCCTGTAATAGCTGCTACAACCAAATGTCTTAGTTACATTTCTGAAAAATACTAATATTGTAGTTCTCACTCTCTGCATAGAAAGTTGTTGCTAGTTTCTGAAAATTACTCTAAAAGAAACTCTGCACGAGACCAAAATTGTATCTGCAGAACTAACGCTAAATTTACTGATGGAGGGGAGATGCATTTTCCTCTGTTTTATACGTATGCAATAATGTTACTAACATTTGTTATATGTTTTTTTAAATGTCATTTGATTATACCAAAATGTAAGTGTATTTTCTATGAAAGGGGACTTTTTTATACAATTTATAACTAAGGCAGGATTTGATTTGGATTGTTTTTCTTTGGGATATCTTTCCTTGATGCAGAGGTCGGCATGTTTAATGGCCCATGAATGATTCATGCACCAATACTGTACACATAAATCATTTGATAATGTGATGGGGGAAGATGTAATGACTCATTACGTGATGACAACGATAATGAAGTTATAAAGCCATGTCTAGCAGGTTATTAGTGTAGTGACTCTCAAACAAACAGCCTTCAGTGAAGCAAAACACTCTTCTCCCCTCTGTCATTTCAATGTATTGGTACCGCCTTCTCTGTAGTAATGAGGGAAAGGGAGACATCATGCCTAAATGTGAAAAAAAAAAACATATCTCACAATAAAGCCTGTAAGCTTCATCAAACCAAAAGTCTTGTCTTTTTTGTTATTATTGTTATTGCAACACATGGTAATTGTAATTGGGCTTTTTGTAACACAAAATAATATCTTTCTGTTAACATGATCGCTAATGTCATTCTTGCTATTGTAAAATGTCTACATTGTCTCACATTAATTGATGTAGAGGGTATTGTTCCTGTCACTGACATCCAGCACATATGCCTATATTTCACAGAATCATACAAATATGAGTCGACTTAGAAGTTGGGTGAAATAATGTGACCGATGGGATTATGTAAGACATGATTATACATGTTTTTCACTTATTGTTTGAATTCCAAAGGATACATTTACAACAAATCCTTTTGCATAAATACAAAATATTACAAGTTCATTTTGAATATTGAAATGCTATGTCCACGAGTGGAAAGTAACTAAATGTATTTTCACAAGTATTGTACAAGTATTGACAATTTTGAGGTACTTGTATTTCACACTTTACTACTTAATTATTTTCATTTGCTTTTGTGTGTGTGTGTGTGTGTGGGCTGGGTTTGCATAATGACTACTTTTGCTTTTGATACTTTTTTAAAAAACTTTTTCATATATATATTGCTTAAGTACTTTCACTGTTAATACATTTTTAAAGAGAGAGTATTTAGAGAGTAGTTTTAGAGTACATGATGTTTTTAATTATTTTACATGTAAATAAAGAATCTGACGTACATAATTTAAACAAGTCTAACATTACTGATGCCCTTTTTTGGATATCGCGTCTAACCAATAAAGGCAGGTGAAGCGAGCGTCGCTCAGTTTGTCCCTCGTTGTTCGCCGTCTCTTTCTCCACGCCTCGCTGTTATCGCTCCTCCTCGCTCTCTCCGGCTTTGTACCCAGAGCTGAACCCACGCCGCGGCTTCTTTCTCCAAGATACCGGGGCTGCTAAACATCAGAAAATGGCTCTCCACGTCCCCAAAGCTCCGGGATTTGCCCAAATGTTAAAGGATGGCGCCAAGGTGAGGTTAAATATGCGTGTTGGAGATGTTTTGTAGCTTCTGGAGAGTGCGGTTGTGAACTAGCATGCTAGTTAGCATTAGCCTGTGAGTTAGCACGCTCATTCACAGTCATGTGGGAGACTTCTAGAAGGAAGGCAGGCCGCTCAGAGCTGCTAGTCCCGCCGCTGTTATGGTGGACAAAATGCTGGTTTCAGTGTCCCCTCTAGTCCTTAAACATGCTGTATCATGTCATGTCTGCAGTGTTGTAGCTGCAGTGATAAGTGACTGTCAGACAGCAGTCACACCCAGTTAGCATTTAGTTAACTGTCAGCTGAAGCTTTGATTGTCTTCTCGGTCAGACCTGGATGCTCAGAGATGCTCATGCTTCCTGTTTAATTCATCTTAATGTGTTGGTGATGCAAACAGTTTGTCTGTCTTAATGTCTACACATGTTGATTTCAACATTCCCAGGATATTGCTGATAAATCCATTAACATCCTTAATACAGTTTTCTTTCCTTTAGTTATCAGGCAAATTTCAAATAATTATTTGTCTGGCATGTACACTAATGAAATATAATGCACCTCTGTTGAAAAGTTACAGCTGTTGAGTTATGATGTTGTTCTCTGATGCAGCACTATTCAGGGCTTGAAGAAGCAGTCTTCCGTAACATCAGAGCCTGCAAGGAGCTTTCTCAGACCACACGCACTGCCTATGGGCCCAATGGTAAGCATCCACCCCCAGCAGAAAGATATATTTGTATGAACTCTTTGTTTGTGCTGCCACCTTTTAAGACTCACATTGGCAAGAGAATAAATCCAGTGATAGCTAAACTATGACACTGCTGCTTTTCAGGTATGAACAAAATGGTCATCAACCACTTGGAGAAGCTCTTTGTCACCAATGATGCCGCAACGATCCTCAGAGAGCTGGAGGTGAGGAAACCTGACATTGTTCATTCAACATACTGCATACAGGAATGATTTTTAAATTAGGGGCAATTAACTGCTTTCATGAATGTCATTTCATTTTATAGGTGCAGCACCCAGCAGCCAAAATGATTGTGATGGCATCCCACATGCAAGAGCAGGAGGTTGGAGACGGTACAAACTTTGTGCTGGTGTTTGCTGGAGCTCTGCTGGAGCTGGCTGAAGAGCTGCTCAGGATGGGTCTGTCTGTGTCCGAGGTAAACGGATGTAGTCACTGATTATTATCATATTCTTCTCACTTTCAGTAATGTCAAGTGTTGCACTCCTGCAAAAACACAAATGTGCTTTATACAAGTCAGCTAAATATTGGCAGTAAACATCAGGCTGGTGCAGTAATGGTTTTGAGAGATGATATTGATATAGTAGTCTGCTAAAACATCCCAAAGAAATCAATCTCTGCATTTGCTCAGTGTCCCTTTTCCGCTTTCACACAGGTGATTGAAGGCTATGAGAACGCATGTAAAAAGGCTCTGGAGATCCTGCCAAACTGCGTATGTTCCTCAGCGAAGAACCTCCATGATGTTAATGAGGCGACATCTCTCATCCGTACAGCGGTCATCAGTAAACAGTACGGCAACGAAGACTTCCTCGCTAACCTCATTGCACAGGCCTGTGGTGAGTCAGCAATCCCGACTACTACGGAATCAGACTAGGGCTGTCAACTGTCAAAACTAATTGACTTGGTTCATTTTGTATTTCCCTGACTTACTTTTCTTTACTGGTTTGTGCTACAGTGTCCATCTTCCCAGAGTCCGGCAATTTCAACGTTGATAACGTCAGAGTGTGCAAGATTTTGGTAAGCAGTGTCATCTGTTGAATATCTTTTCTCGTTCTGTGTTTGTGTTTTCTACCTCTAAGTTAATGTTCGTGGTGTTTTCAGGGTTGTGGGGTGACGGCGTCTTCCATGCTACATGGCATGGTGTTTAAGAAGGAGGCAGAGGGAGACATCACATCAGTTAAAGATGCCAAGATCGCTGTCTACTCCTGCCCCTTTGACTGCATGATGACAGAGACCAAGGTAATGAATACCTCAGACTCTCTTTGATGCTTTACAAAAATCTGACTAAAATTAATTTATAGTGTATATAGTTTATGAAGTTGTGGTGTTAAAACACTCTTCTGAAGGTACTGATCTCGGTGCTAACCATAGTCTCATCTGTCTCATAGGGCACAGTGCTGATAAATAACGCACAGGAGCTCATGGACTTCAGTAAGGGAGAGGAGGATATGATGGAGGCTCAGGTGAAGGCCATCAAGGAGGCTGGTGCCAATGTGGTAGTAACTGGAGGGAAAGTGGCTGACATGGCGCTGCACTATGCCAACAAATACCAACTCATGGTGGTCAGGTAAGACCGGGATGACCTCTGATAACCCAAATTCACATTAATTAGTGATCAGAAGAGATCTCTCCTTCAAAATTAAACCTTTCTGGCTTCTGGCTCTCTTGATATTTATACTTTTCAGTTGAAATTGCACTGGTGTGATTTAAGTCTTGTTTTTCCTCTTCTTAAACAGTCAATCTTGGCTTCAGATATTATTGTCTTTCTTTGCAACAACTATCTATCTATAGTCTATAATTTTATGATTACTGAAAATAAAAATCTACATATTACATTATTGTCATACATTACATTATTATCAGTGTACTGGTATTGCAAAGTCTAGTATACTTTTAATGACAATGTACATCCTAGGTCTAAATCCCAGTTTTTCCCCCATCAGGCTTAACTCCAAGTGGGACCTCAGGAGGTTATGTAAGACTGTGGGAGCTGTAGCACTGCCCAGGATGGTGAGTGTCATCATGTTGGGTTCATCTGAGTAATAATAATAAAACAGGTCAGTGTATCATGTTAAATAATGCTTTTATGCTCCATTAGACGGCTCCAACTCCAGAGGAGATGGGTCACTGTGACAATGTGTACCTGACAGAGGTGGGGGACACTCAGGTGGTGGTCTTCAAACATGGTAAATCACTCCTTTGCTCCAGTTTTGTGAGTCTTCATTTAAAACCTGATATTTGTTTTAGGCTTGATTAGGCTTAACATATCTTGTGGTCTTGATTGGTTTTAACAGAGAAAGAGGATGGTGCCATCTCAACGGTGGTGATCAGAGGCTCCACTGAGAACCTCATGGATGACATTGAGAGGGCTGTAGATGATGGAGTCAACACCTTCAAGGTTCTGGTCAGGGTAAGTCAACACAACAAACCTTTATAGGATTATTTGCAACTTTGGTCATAAGAAATATAAATTACTACACAGGGCTACTACTTTTTTGTTTCCTTGTGGAAAAGATAAACATGCCACATTGAAAGTTTCCTTATTTAATTTGTCTTTCAATTAGTAACTATTAATGTTATTCATGATACAAACATATGTTGAAACTTATTTTATGCCTGAGAGTCTTAGAGTTTAAGCTGAACTCTTTCATTTTTTTATGTACCGTTTGGCCAACTAAAGTTTCTGTTATTCACCTTCTCTAGGACAAACGACTGGTACCTGGAGCAGGAGCCACTGAGATTGAACTGGCCAAACAGCTCACCTCATATGGAGAGGTATGCAGATTTGAGTACATTAACTGAAGTGCACCAGGTTACAATTAATGTGTCTCCTCTTGGTTTTGCCCTTTTTGTCTTTACTGCATCACCGACTGATAAATTGCAGAAACATGACCCCTTTTTTTTCTGTCTGTAGTCCTGCCCGGGTCTGGAGCAGTATGCCATTAAGAAGTTTGCTGAAGCCTTTGAGGCTTTGCCTCGTGCACTGGCTGAGAACTCTGGTGTGAAGGGAAGTGAGCTCATCTCTAAAATGTACTCTGCGCATCATGAGGGAAACAAAAACATGGGCTTTGACATTGAGGTGTGTATGTGTACCAAAGAATACCTGTATGACCTGTTTATTTGTTTAATCCAGCCTATGTTAGTCCCGCAACTAACTCAATATGAATTGCCGTCTGCTAAATAGAGGAGAGTTGAATGTCCTTCATATATTGTTTATTTTTAAATGCTGTTATTGAGGCATTTCAGATATAGTGAGGTTAAGAGTCCATAATGACATTTAACATGCAAAATGCTACCTCCCAGTTTTCCTGAATGCAGAACCTGTTGCATGTGTTTTTGAATGTGTTGAGCTCCATGAGACTATGTTTGGTTCTGATGACTGATTGTGTGGATGTGATGTTGTCCTCAGGCGGACGGACCAGCTGTGAAGGACATGCTCGAAGCTGGCATTGTGGAGCCTTACCTGGTCAAACACTGGGGCATCAAACTGGCCACCAATGCTGCCATCACAGTACTGAGGGTTGACCAGGTGTGTACTCACAAATACTCATGACACACAGAAAATCATAAAGATTAAAATATTCTGTTTGCAACCTCCAGTCCTTAAAGGACACGTCTTATTGTCAAAAATGTTATGAAAAGACCAAAACAACAATGTGTCAGTACTTTCTGACTCTTCTATCCTGTGTGTGTAACTCAGCCCAAAGCCCAGTGCAGCTATATTTGTGTTTCTAATACTTTATGGACAATGTGGCTCAGAGGAATTACCTATATCAGACACTGGTTATTTAATATGAAGATTTTAATTTCATTTTTAACCATCGGGATTTTTACTGTCAAACAAACCTGCAAAGCATGTCACACCCTATCTTTGTCTGTGGTGTGCAGCCGATACAGGTGCAAACTGGTGAGGAGTCGTGTCTTGACATTCAAGAGTCTTATTCATTTATGTTGTTTCTTAACGAAGGATCCAGCTTTAACGTATTCCTGTCTAATGTTCTTCTGAAATTCAGCAGGTGAAGTGTTATTTTGAGGGCCTATGTGAATGAATAGTCTCCAGGTAGTTGACATTAGTGTGTGTGTATATGTGCGATGCAGATCATCATGGCTAAGGCTGCAGGGGGACCCAGGGCTCCCAAGCAGAGAGGCCACTGGGACAAGGACGGTTGGGAAGAAGAGCCTGATAATTTTGATACTCACCATTAGAGGGCGCACACACACACACCCTCTGTCAGTAGGTCCTGGGATGAGCGTGTGGTTTTGACTCACTCAGATGTACTCACTCGCTCACGGGACACTGAAGCTGTGTGAACTGTCTGTTCTTTTGCCTGTCACGACTAACACTGGGTGTGATACAGAACACAGTGTTTTTAATAATACCAGGTGTGTCACTGACAGCGGACTAAATCACTTAAAGTTTGAACTTGCACAAAACAGACACAGAATGGTTTGATGGCATGCTGCATGTACTCATGACTTCTTTTCATTGCAGGATGTCCTCAGGCAAGTGCTGAATTTTGAAATATTGCATGTGCCTTGATTTAATATAAGAGTTCGTGTAAATGAGATGAGATGCGCAGCTCCAAAGTCTGAGGTGACTTTGTTGTCTGTGGGGTATTTTCCTTGTAAGATGTACTCCAATCACTATGAAGCCATTCTACTTCATCAGAAACAAAGCCGGAGCCTTTTGATTCCATAGTTATCAGTAGAGTCAGATTATTTACACCAACTTCAAGAAAATCCCAGACAAGTAATTTTCTCGTAGAAATTGTTTAATTGCTTTACCAGAGCTTCCACTGCCAGTTCCCTTGATTTTTTTTTTTTTTTTTTTTAACTGAGGGGCTATAAAGCTGCTGTGATAACATCACAAGTGATGTTCACTTTTATTTTTGAAGTTACAGTAAATATGAAGATTATTTTTAGACTTAAAACTTTGTCCACTGCATTTCAGTTTAAGATAAGATTTTATTGATCCCCTTCAGGGGAAATTCACTTGTTACAGCAGCTAACAGAACAGGCAAATTGAAGTACAGTATTCAAAATAGATACTGTGAAATGTGCAGTGTCTCAAGTGCTGTGGTTAGTCCCAACATTGAAACTAACTGGATAGGGGTTTGATCTTTCTTTTTAGGCCATTTTATTTATTTATATGTTTTATTTATTTATTTGCATTTTTCCTGTGTAGCACATTTTCTCTTACAGCATACACATCCCCATATGAGCCCATAAATATTTCATCACTATAAAGGCCTTGGTACCTGTGATTGAGCACAAGAGTTTTATCAAAGAATTTTCACCTCGGTCTGTGTTCTTGCTCTGAAAAACATTTTAAAAAGGAACAAATCCAAATCCTTAATGCCACACTCACTGAACTGACACATTCTTAGAGAAAGTGACTGACTGTTTTTCCCCCATTCAGATCATCATGGCCAAACCAGCAGGGGGACCCAAAGCTCCACAGGGCAGGAAGGACTTCGATGAGGATGACTGAATCTGAAGCTGCTCCTGAAACCCCAAATGCTCCCACATGGATTCACAAAACCTTTTCTACTTGTTTATTTAAAGCTCAACAGTTTGGTTTATTTTGTAGAAACGGCCACACATTGGTTAACAAAATAATATGTGAAAGTCAAATGTATGAATGGCACTGTTTGCTTTTTATGTTCTTAGTCCCAAATAAAAGGCACCTGCGCTGTCACATCATGGTCTGGGCTGTGTTTTTACTTTGTGTTACTCAGTACTGTTATGTAATTGCAATGCTATATGTTGCCAGGTTGTATTGTTGGTTTATATATTCAGTAATTTTGAGTAATTTAGATTACTTGATTGGAGGGTTCCAGCCATTAAATTAAAAAACAAACAAACAGTTAAGTTAGGATGAGGCTGGTAATATGGCCCAGATCTGTAAATTTCCCACATCACTTGACTTCCTCCTGTCAAGTTACACCTTCTCATGCTCATAAATCAGCACCATGCTGTGCTTCCTGCTTATAGACATGCATGAATTCACCTTTGATGCTCTCTCCTGTGGGTTTGCTCTTAACATCATGTTGAGGCAGCAGAAATTATGCATGCACTGGTTTATTTTTAGAACAAGAATTGAACAGAGAGGTCGATTGAAGCTGCATCAGTAGGTGCAAGAAAATGCATTCACAGTGTTCATGCATGCGTGCATTTGTTTGTTCCCTGCAAACTGAAAATCACGGCATGCAACTGATGCTCAGGGTGACAGAAATTGTTGATTTGTAGAATTGCTGCAGCTGTGATAGCAGAGACCAGCAGGGGGCGCTGAGCTCCACCAGGCTGCAGCCTCATTGGATGGAAAAACTGTGTGGGCGGATTTGCGCTGACGTTGCCCAGAGTCGGGATTAACTTGTTTTCATGTCGCCATATCTGTCACATTTTGCACCGGATCAGATGCACATTGTTGATGCAGATTATTTGTTCTCTTCCAAACCTTAAACCAGTCCGGTGAGCTGCTGCATGAAAACGTGGATCAGCCACCGTGAGGCGCCTGGATGAGGAGCAGGAGTCGCCCCCAGGATCCAGGGCTGATGTGCTGTCACACTGATGGGGGCCGACGGCAGTAAACACAGGAAGGTGAGTCCAAAGAGTCCTCAGGTGTGACGCACGTGGAGAGGAGGAGGGGGGTCACCTGTGTCCGTGATCTGACTCCTGCCACCACCAGCTGAGATCATCAGTGTCAGTGATTTGAGGTTGTCTTTGGCAGCATGTTGAACTAAAGAGTCATCAAATTGACATGGTTCATGATAACTTTGTTGTTAATTAACATTCAATATATTAAAAACATTTTACTTAGTCTTCCAAAGTAATCTGTAATCTGCTGTAATCTTTTACTTTGAAGGGCGAGATCAGGCTTCCGGTATTGACAACTAAAATCTATTGGCAACCTCATATGTCCAAATGAAATCCTGACATTGCTCTGTCTTATCAGATGGCAGTGTTTTCTGCTGAGTGACCAGAGATGTGTCCCTTCATGTGGCTCACATGATAATAACATCCTGCATGGCTGATTGCACACATCTTGCACCACAGAGCATCAGATCTGCTCTGCAGCCCGGGGGGAGAAGAAGAGGGGGGGAGGGTTGTGTGACTGCAAATTGGATGTAGACCATGCATTTTTTTCCCCTTGCGAAATCACAAATGAGAGCAGGAATGGTTAAGTGAAACTAATCTGTCGGCCACCAAGCTCCACTGATGCATTTCAGGGGGTTTGCAAAAAGTCACCGAGGTGGTAGAGCCAGTGTGATGCATGGAGACCAAACAACCCTGACTTCTCTAACCTCTGGTTGAAGTTGGACATTTTGCAAATGCAATCATCATCCTGTGAGAAATCTTAGTGTATACACTTGTCTCTATATTAGGTCTTGCAGCCAGAGGCAATTCTGACAAGCAATGGAAAATTATCATAAAGTGTTTATCATATACAGAATATGTCCAATTGCTTAAGTGGAGCTACAGAGTTGTAATCTGGAAGCGGAGGAGATGTGTTTGCACCTAACACGCCTGTGTGTGTATATAAAGCAATGCTTAGGCAACTTTCCATGGTTAAATAATGAACATACACATAAGCCCCCCTTTGTCCTGCAGAGCTCATACCAGTGCTATTTGCTCTTGAGTTTCTGTAAAAGTTTGCTTTTAGCAGTGCACGCTTGCCTTGATAAGTGTTGATACTTCTCTTGCGTAAAACGGCCCACACATTGTGTCCTGTGAACAGTCCCTGGGTTCACAGTGTTTGTCAATGTGAGACTAAGAGTTGACTAAAACATGCAGAAACATTTAATATCTTGGTAGGTAGATTTTTTCCAATGCTTCTTTCTTCCCAGAAAGCATGTTCACTGACATGATCCATCATCATTCAGGGTAATAACTCCACAGAGACATAAGCCATGTTTTCATTGTTACACCTGCAGCACCGTCTACTGACCTGTCCCATAACTGTCTCTCGGTGCGCCCTTGTCCCATACAGAGGCCTGCTGAAGGCCAGGAAGATGAGGACTTCTCATCAGGATGGCGTGGCTTCCTCTCCAGCATGGGTCTGTCTCTCCCAGCGAGCCTCTGTCGCCTGGCCCCTCCTGCCCTGCGTCTGGGCCAGCGTCGAATGCTCCAAGGCAAAGCCCCCGACATCCCAGAGCACGTCCTGAGGTTGGCGGGAGTCGGCCCAGACAAGCTGAGAGCGGAGTGGAGCCTGCCGGGGTTCATTGCCATGTTCCTGCCTGAATTCCCCCACAAACGTGTGCCTGGGCACGAACACTTTCAGGTAGACCTCAGTTCAACATACACACCAATGCACAGATACTGCACAACTTCACCTGGCCTGTCTGATGTTTTCTCTCACTGTCGTTTGTGTCTGTATCTCTCTCCGTTTCTGCTCCACCAGGTGTTGAGTTACATCGCCAAAGGTTCATTTGGGCCCATTCTGAAAGTGAAGGACAAGGCCAGACAGAGAACATATGCTGTCAAAGTAGGTTTTCTGCCTCAATCTCACATTGTACATGTGTTTGTCAAATCCATGCAAGAGTCAGTTTAGTAACTCAGGAAATCTGAAGGCATGTACAAATACGCTACAGGACAGTCTGAGATGACTTCATACTATTTTTACTTAGTATGCAAAGTGACTCTTTGCAGGCCTGTCAGAGTACTTCAGCACAGTCCTGTGTAGTTTTATCTCATCTCAGTGTTTTTGTCATCCAACAGGTTATACCTAAATCAGAGATTCTAAGACTCGGGGTCTTGGAGCAGTCAAAAGAAGAAGTTATAGTCCAGGTGAGTATTGAGAACAGGCCTTGAATATCATTGTGAGTTTGTAGATTTTTGAAAAATAAAGTTTTCAAGACATTAACAAGTAACCAAGCACCCCAATTGGTCAGTCCATCAGTCTTTAATCGTTTGCACAGATCAGATCTAACTCAAATATTTTATGTAAAAAAAGAACATAAATGATCTCGGTGTGCAGATGATGTGTTATTATACGTTGGTGATTATTAATTGTATCAACTTTGATGGAATGCATTCTTATTAGAGCCAAAAATAAATGTAGGTGAGACTGAAGCTTATGCTGTGGATGGATTGACCTCATTTGATATGTTGTTGGACACGTTATAATGGGTATCAGGAGGTGATATACTATGTTGGTATTTTTATTCACTTTTCCCAACATGCCAATTTTGAGTCTCACCAACAAGACCTGAAGTTACTGAAGTTGTGAGTGAAGTCATATGTCAGAAAACTAGTTGGGCAGAGTGAAGTAAAAATTGTAGACTTCTCTTTCATCAGTGGCCAAAATTGAGATTTTTCAGGTTTGATCTTGGACCTTTTCCCGCAGCGTCAGGTTCACCACCCATTTGTCCATGACCTCCAGGACTGCTGGCAGACTCAGCGCCACCTCTACATTAGTGAGTCAGCCAGAGACCAGTGAACCAATCCAACCCAGATCCACTATCCAAAACCCCCTCACTCCACCTTTTCTCACCTCAGCACCGGTAGCCTTGTCCAGAATCTACCCACAATCCCCGACCCGACACCTAGAACATGATGAACAAAAGACGGAGAGATTACAATTAAGTCTTTGTTTTGCCTACAGACTCAAACTTTAACCCCTAAAACCCAGCAACCCCAGTCTACCACTTCCTGTGCATCCTGTATCTGCTTTGCCCCTCTTCCCTCTCCTCCAGAGCAGTTACCCTTTTTTTCCAAATCAGCCACTGACTCAGAAAGTGTGACCCAGTTTGTTTGCTACCCCACCCCCTGTGAAAAGAGACTATGTTAGCCCGGGGACCAGATGTTGAACACTGATGCAGCCTCAACAAGAACACACGTGCTCCATCCAGAAAAGGCCTAAACAGTGAATCATCACTGAATCATTAAGCTATAAATGTAGATATGGGGATATGGAGCAAATCAAGACTGTATAAAGCCATCCTCCGGTATTATGGAGGATCCTAAAGGAGAACTGTGGAATTGTCTTCAGTGGGTCAAAACTTTACACAATGCTGTGCATCTGTAGTACCGCAGCTCAGTCAGCAAAGTCTAGGCCAAACTTTTCCTTTCTACTTGTTAACGATAGCAGCAATTCAAAATGATTTCTATCTCTTAGTAGAGACACACAAATCTTTTCACCTCTGCACTCCAACCCACTTTTTACCTTTATTTTTCAGAACTGTGTGCTTGACAGACTACAGTCAATTGTCTTTGTTTGGTTCGTAGAGGACTATAGTTTTACACTGTCCTCACTTCCAGATTGCACTCCTCTTTCCTAATTTCTTTCACCAGTGTGTGTTCCACATCCCGCTGACCTTCACCACCCCTCACACCTCACTTTACATGACAGAGGCGTGTTTTAATGCTGTGTCCACTCCCACAGTGTGTGACTACTGCAGCACAGGAGACCTGTACACCTACTGGCAGATGATTGGTCAGTTCACCGAGAACACAGTACGAGTGTTTGCAGCAGAGTTGGGATGTGCGCTCGGTGCGTATGCTACATAATAGTAACACTTATATTAATACGAACAGAAATGGTTAAACCTACTTGCATCTTATGCACCTGCACTTTTCTCCTCAAAATATCTTAATTAGATCAGAGATGTCTGCAGGAAAATTTCCACAGCAAACAGTATTTAACTATAAGTAATTATAACGAGAGGCCTAATTAAAATGAGATGAGCTCCCAAAGGATTTCCCACAGCAACAAAGCAGTGCCATGGTTTTATAATGTGCAAGTGATGGATTTGAAACTTTTCTGTTTTCTGGACGAGTTTTGATTTTTTGTTCTTCTTGCTGTTCTTCCACAGGCTTTCTGCACGACTTTGGTGTCATCCACCGAGATGTGAAGGTAAGAAGATGAGAAGAGAGTAATTCACAAGTTTGGGACAAAATGTCAGACCATTTATTTAAAAATGTAAACCAAATGTGTTTATTTTTAACAAAGATTATAGATAAAATTGGTCTTTACATAACAAGTAAAAGTCATGTCAAACATTTGACCTGTACAATATGAAATGAAAAGACCCCACTTGAAATCAAAATCAATCAATCAAAAATTAAACCAGACATGATCCAGTAACATAGATGCAAAACATCAATCATAACAGAATGTATACACATCCACATAATTTCAGCCAACATATGTTTATAAGCAAAATGGCAAATACACTTTGCACCAAATAGCACAAGAAAGAAAAGAAATGCTACAGGCCCCAGGTTTATCCTGATAATAAGCCCTTTTCCTTGTCTTCAAGGTTTTCCCCAAGTCACTGCCCTACTTACTTGTTGAAAATTTGAACAGCCAACTCAGTGTCTTTGTGCATTGTTCATCTCTCTAAAAATCTATTAATATTTTTATCTTATATCTTATCTAAGAATAAATTGTATGGTTCTCAGTAAAAAACCTGTTCTGGCTGAATGCTTTATATTTTAGAGGTTTTTTTCTACCAGTAACAAAAACATTTCCTCATCTGTCAACAAACATTGTTAATCACTGTTTGTTAGTCAGTCCATTGATGCACTCTTGTAACTAATTAAATTAAAGAAATTGTTCTGTACATTTCTATTTTCATCAATATCAATACAGTTAAAATACAGTTTATGATGTGTTTTTTGACCATCTATTTGCAGTTTTGATTGTAAAAGTTTGCTGTTACTATTAAAATAAAACAATACATTGGTGAATATGGATGGGTGTCTAATTCAGTCTTTTTGACACCTTTTCTGTAGATGGAGAATATCCTACTGACAGACAATGGTGAGTAAAAACCTGTCCCCAGCAGAGAGCAGCATAGCTCTGGTACAGTATGCAGGAGACACATTAACGTCCAGAGAACATCCTGACCCTGCACAGCTGTTAGTCAATACACACTGGTGCAAACAGTACGTCTGTTGTATCCAATTACATTCACTAATGAGATCAGATCATGATGGTGATATTTAAATATTTTACACTCGTTGTAGCTGCATCAGGAAGAAGAATTTATGTGTATTATGTGAATGTGCATAATGATGGAGAGAAAATGGTCTGTTCTAGGACACCTCCGCTTAGCTGACTTTGGTTTGTCCCGTCGCCTGGAGAGAGGAGGAAGAGCATTTACCATTTGTGGAACCATCCAATATATGGGTGAGAAATGAACCACCACATCCACCCAGATCCACCTCTGTGGTTAATCCTACCACATCACTGCTCTGCAGACTAACATGTTGTGCAGTATTTTAATCTGTTATACTAGGAAGTGAATATGTTATTGTACAAATATATAGTACATCCTGTGCTGTGAGCGTGCTCTGTCTGCTCTGCAGCCCCAGAGGTGCTGAGTGGTGGACCCTACAACCATGCATCTGATTGGTGGTCGCTGGGAATTCTGCTTTTCTCATTGGTTACTGGGAAGGTGAGGTCTTGTTGCCAGTAGGATCAGTAGGCCTATGTCTTGCATGATGCGCAGATATTACTCAGTTGTTCCCTCAGTGACATAGCTGAGCTTAAATTTTGCTGTAAATTAAGATTTTAGATGCCTTCCTCATGAGGTAATTTAGACAGTTGTTGAATTATGGTGTATAGTGTTATAATGTATGTTTTTAAAATCCAGCCATTATGTCTAAAATCTGGCTTTCTAATGTGCCTCAAACTCTCATCAGTTCCCCGTGCCTCCAGAATCAGACCACTGCAGTATGCTGAGGAAAGTGAGGAGTTTTCCCTATGAAATGCCCCTCAGCTTCAGCCCCCCACTGGCCTTGCTAATAACTGAGGTAATTACATAAAGTATAATCATATTGCACTAGTATTGACTAACTGCACAGTGTGGCCAGTTTGATGTCATATCACGACCTGCACACGCTTCTCTGTCCAGCTTTTGTGCAAGACCCCCTCCCGCCGCCTGAGGACCGTTGAGCGTTTCAAACGCCAAACCTTCTTTCATGGAACAACCTTTGACCTCGAGCTGCTGCAGCGCCAGCCTGTGGAGGTAACTGATATACGTCTCAATGTAGCATGAGCAGATTGCTGAAAAAATTCTCAATGTGCAAGCAAAACAAAGTGATTTTTCTTCACTGTCCAGGTGATCCTGCAACTGAGAGAGAGACCAGACCGAGCCGCCAAAGCTCGACGAGGCCTCACTTTGTCTCTGCAGCCTCTCAAGGGCTTCGACTACGACTCGTTCCTCAGCCCTCCCGCCACACCGGACACGCACCTGGATGCTGGCACACAAACGCACACAGCTGCACCACTGCCAGGCCCGGCACTCCCACTGCAGCCTGCTCAGGAAAAAGGCCCATGGAGGGAAGTGTTTGTGTGATGGACTTTGAGTTTACAGTATGGTTAGTAACACACTAAAGGTAAAGGCCTACATGTATGTATTTCTGCACACTTTTTCACCCTTACACACAAGTGTGGTGCGCCTTCTAAAATGTCTTATTTAGTCAAAGCCATAATAGCTGATTAGGTTTAATTGGCTCTATAGTTTAGAAGGGAATGATTCATTTGAGTATAGAACACCACTTCCCCACTTGTATTGGCAAATTTTATGGGTTTTTTTGTGATGTAGCAACACAACTTTTTCTTTTTTTTTTAACTTATTTGCCTTCCTCCAATGAGCACCTTTTCAAGCCTACTGTATTTGCTCAACAGTTGTGCAAGAAAGATTGCAATATTATCCATCTACTACTCCATCTTACTTTCTACTTTCAGTGACTAGTCATGGTTGCCCTGTTAATACAACTGCTATCGAATTCACTCCACATGGAAAAGTCATTCTGGTTGGAGACAATACACTGAATTTCTTATTTTTTTTCCAGCAACTTATATGTAGTTAAGTAGAAATCCAACCAAATCCCTTCAACAAAATGAGTGTGTTTCTGAACTTCTGCCTTTATTTTCATGTATGATTATGAAACCACTTTGGCAGATGTGGATGAAAGAAACCCCCTTTTCCTGAGTAATTATGTTTATCTTTCTTGATGTATATCTTTTTTAATGCTGTGACATAACCTTTCCCAAACTTGACCTTTGCTGCCTAAATTCTGTAGAGGCAGAAACTTATGCTCTCCTCCTGTTCTATATAAAAGTCATGCAAGCATCACTACATCAAATCAAGGCGTGTATGCCTTCAACATCTGCTTTAATTTAAATCATTTATAACCTGCGACTCAGGGGAGCACTCGCTGGTTTTCCCAAGTCAGCCTTGATTTTAACTCTGAGATGACATCCAGCTGTACAGTATTGTTTACTTCCAGTTAAATTTTTGATAGATACAGGGCTTTTTCTATTGTCCAAGGCTGCCAGTAATCGCACCCTCATGCACTTACCTG